>OV702290.1:494144722-496644722 GCA_916181665.1 Avena sativa | reverse complement strand
GCATGCAAATAGGGTGCATCGTCCGGGAGAGTGTTTCAATCAACACTAAGGACATCAGAAGCCCGGAGAATACGGCTATACTCCAAACCATGCTCGATAAGCTTCACCAAAGATACAAGTTCCTAGACGAGGACTCCAAAAAAAGGGCGGAAGCTAATGCCATCACGAAGATGAGCACCGCCTTGAGCAGCTGGAGATTCCGGGTGAAGGAGAAGATTAACAAGGGTGACAGTTGGGAGAAGATAAGTAAGGAAGAGCCGCATCTCCCTAGAGAAGACTTCGATGCATTGAAGGAGTCCTTCAACACGGAGGTGGCTCGAGAATGGACCGCCTGGGGGAGGGAAATGCAAGAGCTGAACATAGGTAAGCACCATCTCGGAAGCGGTGGCTACCGAGGAAAACAGCCGATTTGGGAGAAGGAGGACAACGAGTATATACGTCTAGGAAAAGATAACCCGTGGTACAAAATAACGGACGTACAGACAAGGAACTATGTCCGGTCCCGCTACTTCCTCGACTGGAAGACCGGGGAATTTGTTACCAACGATCCGACCATGAAGGCCTTCGAGAAAAAGCTGGTAAGGAATTTCGTTACCGCTTATATCTCGAGTTGATCTAATTAGATAACGGAGACAAATTTTGTTCACCTTAATTTCCTTTTCCCGAAGGACGAAGCGTTGAAGGATTTGGCTAAGAATCCGCATTCGTCCGAGGGGTCTACGGAGCCGTGGGACACGGCTTTCAACTGGGTGACGAACGCGATGAAGAAAAGGAAGTTAGATCTGCCGCCGACGTCAGCTGGCCGTGTGTCCGGCTTTGGTTTGAACATGAAGGTACAAGACTACTACGATTCAGACGCCAAGTCCAAAAAGGCGAGGAGGGTGACGGGCGCGACACGCGCCGAGGTTGAGCAGCTGAAGAAGCAGGTGGAGGACCTACAACAGGTCAAAGCGCAGTTGCCCGACATAGTGGCGTCCCAGGTCAACGAGACGATAAAGTCGTTGATCCCCCCTAATTTGTGGGAGGGGATAAGTGCTTGGCATGCGAGAGGTCAACAGGGGCCGATACACGTGCCCGCCTACACCGGTAGCAACTCGAGCAGGAACAGGCCCGCCTCGCCAGAACTCGTGACCCCATAGCCCAACACGCGCCGGGCCGCAACCGCTCCTCTAGTTGGAGGCACCCGACCAGCCGACCGAGAATGATAGGGCGGCGATGCACGATGATGCACCCGAGCAACCGAAGATTGATAGGCCGCCTGCCGCCCTTGTCTCCACATTAGCGGAGCTCGACGCCATCATAGTGGTAACTAATTAGTTAGTCTGCGCGTAATTATTTTTAACTATGCCTTTGATGACTGTCATCTCATCATCCCAAACATGTTTTGACTCAGGACACGCCTTGCATAGTGCTGCATAGCGTGGTGCCCGGCGGCGAGTTGAAGGAGGTTGCGGTGGGCCAGGTGATTCACCCAAAGAGCACGGAGGTTATGCACAACGTTAAAATGGGCAAAGACATCATGAGGGTCAGTTTGACTTACATAGTGCCGGAGTAGCGTGACATCCTCCCGCCCTTTAACCCTCCGGGAGCCGAGGACAACACTCCCCTCCACGAATGCACCAATTGGGTCATGCCATGGCCGAAGTCCCAGATTTGTCTTGGGGGGGCAGGGGATCTTGTGGGGCCAAAGCTACCTGCGAGCGGCACCTTGGTCCACCGGCCCATGCCCATCCGGCCCTCGGCGAAGCTCGCCCCGAAGGAACCGGCGGTCGCCGCCGCTACCACCACCCAGAAGAAGCTTAAGGTACCGTCGGTCGTCATCACCCGGGAGGAACCGGTTCTCGTCGCCAACACCAACTGCCACCAAGAACTGTTGGGACGAAAACCATGACTGTGCCGACCATCCAAAACCCACGCCGTTGCACCTCAACCGCCGGCATCGCAACCGCTGCCAGTAACTAAGGACGTTGACATGGCACCACTTGATCATGATGATGGCCACTACCATGACAATGATCAGGATGAGGATGTCGACGTCGATGCCTACATCAACACTGGCGCCTACAACAAGGATGTGTATATGCCTCCTATTGTGGTTGATGAAGAAGCCTTCCGTGGTCACGACGATGAACCTAGGCGTCCCAATGCAGTACCCTTGCAGCGCCAGCTAGTCTTCAAGGGTTTATCTCAGGAAGAAGACACGCCTCCGGAGGCCGGCGATGCAGCTATACAGAAACCGGCTACCATTTTTAGCCCTACCACACTAAAAAGACGGTCAACGAGGTAGGGGTAGCACCCCCAGAACAAGCTGACAAGAAGAAGAAGGCCAGGAAGAGGAAACATAAAACTGCCCCGGGTGCCTCTATGAGCCAGCCAGCTCAGAAGATACGGCATGACAGCGTGATACCACCCCGTCCGGATGGCTTGACGCGAGTTCATGAAGCTGGGAAACCGATACTACCTCCTAATCTGCTACGCTTGGCAAGTGGATCAATGCACTCTTTGCATAGTCATATCTTATATGTTGAGCAAACCCTTCTCAACGAGAAAGATCCAACTTACCTGGTGTGCATCGTCAACGTGCCAGAGGACCCAGACTTTGTCCATGAGGAACCCGCAAGTCTGTTCTTCATAGCGTACGAGGACGTCTTCAAACTGTTTCACCTCAGACGGCTAGACTATAACTTGGTCCGCCTATTCTCGATCAATCAACAGTTGAAGATCAAGAGAGAGTTACTCCCGCAAGTCGCGGTAGCGGATCCCTACTACATGCGCGATAGCCAGCTGGTGGAAGGATCAACGACACAGACCCAGACTGTGGAGTACCTTTAGAATTTCATGCTCACATACAAAGAGAACACCATTCTTCTATCCGTCTTTCTCGAGTAAGCACACACATCCGTTCGTCGCCGTCGTAACTAATGCTTTCTTGTAGATTTCTTCCATTGCTTATCCTTTCCAACATTCGTTTCAATTGTGTTGAGCAGGGACTACTACTCTGTAACCATCGCCATTTACCCGACGTATTCAGTAGCCCAGTATTTCGACTCGTCGAATACCACGTACAAGAAAAACTAGGCCAGAATAAAAGATGTTCTCGATGATGCTATGGAGGGATACTTCCAAAAGGGAGGCACCTTCGTAAAGAAAGGGGAATTTGTCAAGACGGATAAAAGACACGGGTTCAAGCACGTGACCGAGTTCCCCTGCATCAAGCAGCCGGCTGACAACTTGAGGAATAGCTTCTACGCCCTCCATCACCTTCACGGGTTGGTCCGGGATGCAGAGCAGATCAAGCGCCCAGACACTGTCCGAGAGTGGTCTGCAAGATATATAGGGGAAATCAGCGATGCTGATCTTAGAGAACACTTCCATCGCATCCAAAGGAAGTTATCGGAGATAATCAAGGAAGATGTCGAAACCATGGGGGGTGCTTAAACATACGCTGGAAGCCGTCTAAGAGGGCGATCGAAAAACTCCTAGATGCGCAGGGTGATCGAAGGATGTGGACGATGAAAGACTGCTACAAACCGTTCCCGGCGCCGTCCGGCAAGTAGGCTCATTGATCATGGACACATGTGTGTATTGTGTCGTGTTCCCAGGTGTCATGAACTATAATTGCTTTGTAATAATTTGTATCGACGGATGTGTGTGTGTGTTTTGTCGTATTTTATCGTTGAACTTGCTTCTGTGATATCGATGCAATATGTCTTATATGTTGCATTATGCTTGTAAAAATGTGGCACTTATGACTATATGTATGCATGTATGTTGGGATCTAATATTTGATGACATAGTAATGTATATGTTTGCATCTACTGTTTGTCCAGATTAATATTTACTATCTATGTATAAATCCTGTATAAAACCTGTATATGCACTGTATTTTGGGCTGTGTTAGAAATTAAAAAAAATACTGAAAAAACATTCTGTGGCGCATCTTGTAACGTTTCTGTGGCGCATGTGTGCATATGCGCCACAGAAGGCACACTTCTGTGGCGCACGGGACCACATGCGCCACAGAATTACCAATTTAGTGGCGCAAATTCTGTGGCGCACGAGACATGCGCCACAGAAACCAATTTACGTGCGCCACAAATAAGGGTTTCCCTAGTAGTGTGAATCAGGCTCGACTTCAGCACCTACTAGGGCATGACCAGAGCACAGGTTCATAGCAGCCTCTCGCTCCTTAGAACCAGTACTGCACGACATGATCCATCCAGGGCGGCTCGGGGATGGGCACGCGGCGCTGCTATCACGGGAGGGGCAGAGGAGCTTGCAGGAGGTGACGATGGTTGGGGCTTGGGCAAGGTTCGAGGCGCATGGCGTCGTGCGACTGTGGGGTAGAGGACTTGCTGGCTCACAGAGGATCTCCCGCAGGCGAGGTCACGTGCGGTGGCGGCCAAGGTTGACGGGGCGGTCGCGATGGAGAGGAAGCGAGGAGGCAGAGGCAGCGACACGCATCGGAGCGGTGTGCCCGCGAGGCCGGGATCGAGGCGCAGGCCAGGCGAGACCGCTGGGGCCAGCGACGGAGGAGATGCTTGCCGATAGCAGCCTGCGGAGGAGAGGCGACGACGCGAGGTACAGGGTGAGGATGCGCGGGGAACTAGCTCCGGCGGCGCGGGCCTGAGAGGGAGGCGGTGGTTGCGGACGGGGCTGCTGCGGCTGGAATTGAGCCAGGAAGATGAGGAGGAGTGGGTGGTTCACGTGGTGGGGAGCGCGGCAGGTGGCGATAGAACCGAGGCGAGGTGGGGAACAAGACAAGAAGGTGGGCCCAACTCGTGCGGGGTCGGGGACGGGAGTGTGCGTTTCCCTGCGCGTGTTGCGCGACCCACTGGGCCGGTTCTCGGTTGGTGGACGATTAGCGATGGGGTGGGGCCGAGGTTTGCGGGATCGGGGGATCGATCGCTGCGGAATGGGCATGTCACGCGCGCGAGCGTGTACCGCGTCGGCGTAGGTCCGCGCGCGAGTGAGGCGCTACTGCTGCTGGGTGTGGCTCGGCAAGGTGTGGGTCAGGTAGGGTCGCTGCGACGTGTGGGCGGTTGGTCCAGGATGGTGGTGCGTGGCAGCATGAGGGAGTGGCGGCGGCAGCGGGTTAGGTCTAGGGTTTAGCTAGTTAGGGTTTGGGTATAGGTTAGTTCTAGGTTTTACTTGGGCCGAGTAGTAGGTAGTCTGGCCGGTTGGGCTTCAGGTCGGGCCGGCCGGACTGCCTCCCCGGGATTTTATAAAATATGTTTTTGTTTATTTATTTTGTTTTAAAAATTCTTTTGGTAAATAGTTTAGCAAATAAAAGATCCGGAAGAGACCGGGTTTCGATTTGAAATAAAGACGTGGGATATTTAGAAAATAAAGATAGGCTTTTGGGAAAATAGTTTTAGATAAACAAATGCATGATGACATGATGATGCTCAAACGCAATGTGGCATGTTGACATGAGCATGTGGTCATGATGATGCACAAAAATAAAAAACAACACGCGATTTTCTAGTAGTGATTTTATCGGGGTGCTACAATCTAGATTTCTCAAAAATTACCCATAATTATTATACCTCCAAATCTATTAAATTCCTTTAATAGACAAATTCTCAAAACCCCTTTCCCAATGGAAAGTTTGGTTTTTGTCAAAACACTTCCCCATCCTTTTGCTCTTGTGAGTTCCATATTGTTGGGTCCGCAGCATAGAAAACAAAAAATTTCCTACGATGAGAACTACACGCCAAGATCTATCTACTAGGTACAAAGCAACGGGTGGACACACATCCAACGAGAACTTACCCTCGAAGACAACGAGTTTTGTTAACGAGTAGGAACTCGTGGTTGATGTAGTCGTACACTTGCCGATCTCAAGATCGAGTGGAAGTCCGAGCGCCGCAACTCAGCAGCGCATCCGTACTCGCAGACACGTTCAAGCCACCGGACAACCTCCACCTCCTCGCTCCAGCGATCCAGCGGAAGCAGCAACTCCTTCCAGACGAAATGCCACCGGGAACATGTATCTCACTAATCCGAGACCATGGGGAAATAATTCTAGAGGGGGAGAGAGATCCTTCACAAGGAGGTGTGAGGAAGGAGGAAGAGGGTGGCCTTTTATAGGACGAGGGGGTTGCCCCTCCTTCATGGCCGACGCATGGGGGGTGACTCCTCTCCTCCCCCATTCATGTGGTGGTAACCCCTCCACATTAAAATGCATCTTCACATTCCCCTTTAAAGTCCCTACTTTAAATGCATTAAAATTCTCCAAGTTTACTGCTCTCTCATTTAATAAATCTCTTTTATTAAATTCATTCAGAATTTTGTTAATTACTTTAATTAACAAACATTCACATATAACCCCTTGCAATATTGCAGAACCACTTTCTGCAATTTCACCCGAAACAATTTCCGGTTTCTATCGAAACAATTCCTGCGCTTTGCAATTCTTTCGTCTGAAACATATGTGCTCCAAAATGGTGTCCGGTAACTCTTAAGTGTGTCACCCTACGGTTCGCGAAAAATGCAGACATGATTGAGACTCCTCTCAGATCAATAATTAGAAGCGGGACCTGGAGATCCATACTGACTCCTGCATATTCAACGATGACTTCTGTGATCGTGAGATATATTGTCTCGCGATATATTACATGTCCGAGATTCGATCATTGGTATCTCCATACCTAGTTTGATCTCGTTGCCGACATGCACTCTTTTCTTGTTCCCGTGATATAACATTCTAGTGATCACATCACTTGCTTGCAAGCTATCTTAATGTGATATCACTGAGAGGGCCCAGAGTATATCTATCCGTCATCAGGATTGACAAATTCCACTCTTGATCCATGAGCGTCAACATAACACCTTCGTAGCACTGAACCCATCTTTATAGTCACCCTGTTACGGTGTGACGTTTGATGTTATCAAGATACTCTTCCAGTGTTAGCAATTAACATGATCTCATGGTCTAAGGATAAAGATTACTTCGTATGATGTTATAGCAATATAAACATAATGACTTGATCGTAATGCTATACTTCGGATGAATGTTCATCACATCATTCCACCAATGTTGTGACCTCGTTATTAACAACATCCAATGTCCATGATCAGGAAACCTTGATCATCTTGTTAATCAACGACCTAGTCTATAAGAGAGGTATAACTAGGAACCCTTTTTGTTTATTAAACACACATGTATTGATGTTTCCGATCAATACAATTATAGCATGCAAAATAAACATTTATCATAAACATGGAATAAGATAATAACCACTTTATTATTGCCTCTCGGGCATATTCCCTTCAGTCTCCCACTTGCACTAGATTCAATAATCTAGTTTGAAAAAATTTGCGTATTGAACACCTATGGCTTTCTGGTGTTGCATATACGCTATTGCTAGTGGTTAACATAATCTCTGGATATGACAGTTCCAGGTCCGTGTGTATTTGCATGTCTTTGCGTCTCTACGCATCACTCATTCTCAAATGAGATGGCATTGTATAAATTTGGTCCTTTGGTGAGACCTTTAGTTTGTTCCGGTTAAAATATGTTGATATTATTGTCACACAATATATCTTCATAGTATTAGCCCACTTTTAACCACACCTAGTTTGATAACAAACTACTTAACACAAATGCCCTCCTATGCTGCTACTATAGCAGTCATATACTTAGCCTTTTTGTTGTAGTATCCGTCACAATGTCTCAACTTTGGAACTCATCCAAATCCACCATGGAACATCCTTTCCATTACATTGTGCCACCCATAGTCTAAATTGATATAAATTTAGTTTGTATCTTGTGACAAAACTAGTATCAATGTAACACTTTACAATGAACTACCTTTAACTATTTGTCACTTATACATGATATATTCTTAGTTCTTCCAAAGCTCATAAGAATATCTTTACTATTGTCCAATGATCATCTCATGAATCATTCTGGTATGTGCTCATAACATTTAGAGCATAGGACATTCTGGATATATACATATCATGGTATAATCGATCAAAATCTTCATCTGATTTTACTCACCAAGTGTTGAAACACTTGAATTTTTGATACAATCCTTTCCATGTAGCAAGAACCTTTCTTGTTGTTTCCATATTGAACCCTTTCAATATCTCATATATGCATGTATGGCACAACCATATTAGCGCCTCAATCTATCCATATAGATATTGATGCCAAATATTCTGTGTTTGCCCAAGTCTTTCATCGAAATCTCATTTTAATGAAATTCTTAACTTGTGTCAATACAAGATACATCATTTCCAATCAACAATATGTCCCCTACATAATGTACTGGAAATATGTCTCAGCGCTCCCACTTAATTTCTTGCAAATGCAAGCATCTTCATCATCTCCGATGAATTTAAACTCTTTTAACAGTTTCATCATGGTGAAGATTCCAACTCCGCTATGTTTACTTCAATTATTGAAGTTTGCATGCCCTATTAGCACCCTTTGAATTAACAAAACCCTTCGGACCGTGTATTGTACACGTCCTAGGTAACCATTCTATTAGAAGAACATTGTTTTATTAGTTCAACTACCATAAATCAAATTATATGTAGTGGTTGCTACATTAATCCGTCAAGACTAAATATCGCTATGAAAGATCAAATCTTGTCATAGTAAACTCCTTGAACGTTTTCGTAAACTTCTTTCTGACATATGGACTATTTCATAGATGTCAAACATCCATGTCTTATTTCTTTATAGATCCAAACACGACCGATAGGCTTCACGCCTTTCCGGAGGGTCTTCTAAGTTCAGAAACTTGATTTCTCGTGTATGGATACTATCACGGATTCTATGACTTCTAGTCATTTTATGGAGTCGGGGCCCATCATCGCTTCTTTGCATGTAGTCAGTTCATCATTGTCGGAACAATGACGACTTGCTTATCAAATCACACCATTTGATTCTAACCGACCCACACGGTTCAATAGGAACTCTAATCTCCGAGATCACAACCTTTGTAATCACGGGAGCCATGAGCATTGTGGCCGCCACCGGGACACTTTCCGGCGCTGCGCTACTTAGCACATATAGCTAAGGTTCAACAACCTTATCCAAGTTCTATTGTCCTCCCACTTAACTTTTTGTGAAAAATTCCTTCCCAAGAAACTTGACGTTCCAAGTAACACACTCTTTTATCCTCGGTGTTATGGAGAAATTCCCAACAAATTCTTTGGGATAACCTACCAAGACGTTCTTATCCGACTTTGGTTGTAAACATTTTACTTATGCATAGCATACCAAAATTTAAGAAAAGACAATTCAGGTTTTATCCCAAACCATAACTTATATGGTGTCATTTCAACAGATCACGATGGTGCCCTTTTCAGTGTAAAAGCGGTAGTCTCTAAAGCTTTAATCCTTAAAACATAATGGCAGTTTTATAAATGACACCTTTGATCTTACCATGTCAAACATGGTTTGATTTCATCTCTCGAATATGCCATACTCCTATGGTTTATCGAGAAACACAAATCATGGAACAATTCCTCAAGTCTTAGGTGTTTTTGCTAAACATGTAACTCAAATATCTTCCTTTATGATCGAATCATAAACTCTTTATTTTCTTGTTACAATGATTTTCCACTTCATCTTGAATGTCTTTGAACAATTTTCAAATATTTCATACTTCTTCCTTACTAAGTAAATATACAGATATATTCACTCAAATTTCTGGAGAAAGCATATGAAGCAAAAAGATCCATCGCAGATGGCTACACATAATGGACTATGCACATCAGCATGCACAATTTCCAATAAGCTAGTCATCTGTTCCTCTTTGGCTTATGAACGGAGTTTCAATTATCTCGAGGAAAGTTTCACAAGTGTCAATTGATCAAAATCAAAGACTCCAAAATTCCATCAACATGGAGTTTCTTCATGTTTTCTTTCCAATATAATTTAAAACAGCGATGTCACTTCATAAGTGATCTTTTAATCATTTGTCTTGCAACATTTTAGCAATAGTGTTTATGGATGTGATTTCTCCCACTAGACTTGTAAAAGTTCATCCATCCTTTATGGAATACGGTAATTATTTGAACAACCATTGTTCTCGTAATTCCGGAACAAAATAACAATTATTAAAACAAATCTTGAAGTCTAGGTTTGACGACAATGAAAAACATAATAACACTTTATTTGTTTTCAATCAACATCATCACTTATTCTCTTGCTAGTTACTTAGGCCATTGCAGTTCATGAATTGTGTTGTCCTGTATGACACTTCATACCAACCAATTTGGTATCCAATACCGGTATCCAATACCTCAAAACCACATTGTTTAACAAGCAAGGAATACAGCCATAACATGTATATCTTCTATATACCTAAGTTGGACATCTCCAACCTTTTATTTTCTGCCAAATATTTTATAGATTCTCTTTCAGCAATTCCTTTTCTTTTAAAAGAATCTATCAACATCAATAGTGGTGGCATTAACACGACACATGGTACAAAGATTGTATATAGTCAAATACTAATACCTTTGGACTTGCACTTTGAAGTGGATCACCATCATCAAATGTTTGGCATTCTTTCAAAAATCCATTCTTTAGTAATCTTTTAGTCTAGTAAACATTTTACTTACATCTTCTATTCATCCTTATCATGACAACTTTCATGATCAAGCTACTATAGCTTATAAGGAAGAATGATGAGTATAATTTTAGTTCCCAAAACCTTTTGGAAGATCCGGATGCTTAGCATCTCCATCCTTCACAAATTCTCATACAATATGAGAACATGTATTTTGCTAAACTATGCTCTATCATAATGCCACCAAAAACATTGTTTCAGATATCACAATATCTTTCACACATGATGGTTTCTGAAACAATTTTCACCTCCAATATAATCTTGATATTAAAACAACTTTTGAATATCAATAATCATGGAGGCAAACATGATACTTTAGATACTAACATTGGAATTCTTACTCTTGATTTAATACTACTTATTAAACTTCATGGAGTAAATAGAGTTTGCTAAAAGTTTGCAATAGGACTTCTAAACCTTAAATTGACATTCAAAACAATATGATACCAGTTCGTAAAGTAAATATCCAGAATTCTATAGTTCTATTATCTCAAATAAAAACTAAGCATAAGGTAGTGAACAGACGCCAATGACTACAACAAATTATGCAAATTCACTTCGATTTAGTTTATGACAAATTGAGTTCGACTAATCCAAATTAGAAATGAACTTCCACTCAAAAACGACATCCCTCGTGCCTTTTTGGTGATTACATGAACCAAATCCACTACACCAAGTCCGATCATCACGTGAGTCGGTGTAGCTTCAAAGGCGAGCATCAATATGGGCATCACATCAACTATATGACTCATGCTTAACCTTTCGGCCCGTGGTCCAAGGCCATGTCTGTACATGCTAGGCTCGCCAAGTAAGAACCTTAGTACTCACGTGTGTAAAACTGTCTTACACCTGTTGTATGAAAGCGTAGAGTCGAGTACACCCGATCATCACGTGATGTCTCAAAACACGATCCATAGAACAGTGCATACTTAAGGAAGAACACATTTTTATCTTGATATCTAAATGAGGGATCATCTTAAAATGCTACTAAAAGCGCCAAACTAGCAGTATAAGATGGTAACATTTAATGTGTAAAGTGAGATGATATGGTCCATGCATTTGATCTCTATCATTTGCATCGTGGTATGATCTCTATCATTCCTTTGTGTGTGAGGCCAAGGTCTATGGAACTTACACGTTGAGTGTGTTGTAAGAGTATCTATCATACATCTACTTACAACAATACCATATCAAGACACTAGCCCAGCAACGATCTAAACTAGATGCCTCTAATTTATCAATTGCAAGTTTTACGTGGCTTAGGGCTTTCGGAGATAGAACCATTCTTACCTACAAACATGAACCACAACGAGGATAAACAAGTTATTAGCAACTCGTTGTAAATCAGATATTGACTATAGTAGGAGAGGCAGACACCCGCCAGCCACTTATGCAAAACTAGTTGCATGTCAGTCGTGGAACTGGTCTCATGTACGATGACATGTAAGGTTGGTCCGGGCCGGTTCATCCCACTATGCCACCAATATCCAAAATACATGAAAGAAGCAATAACATGATCATCATCGCCCACATATAAACATATGTGTACTACCCGTGCAAAGCACCGACGCATAAATCAGGCTCTGATACCACTGTTGGGTCCGCAGCATAGAAAACAAAAAATTTCCTACGATGAGAACTACACGCCAAGATCTATCTACTAGGTACAAAGCAACGGGTGGACATACATCCAACGAGAACTTACCCTCGAAGACAACGAGTTTTGTTAACAAGTAGGAACGCGTGGTTGATGTAGTCGTACACTTGCCGATCTCAAGATCGAGTGGAACTCCGAGCGCCGCAACTCAGCAGTGCATCTGTACTCGCACACACGTTCAAGCCACCGGAAAACCTCCACCTCCTCGCTCCAGCGATCCAGCGGAAGCAGCAACTCCTTCTAGACGAAATGCCACCGGGAACATGTATCTCGCTAATCCGATACCATAGGGAAATAATTCTAGAGGGGGAGAGAGATCCTTCACAAGGATGTGCGAGGAAGAAGGAGGAAGAGGGTGGCCTTTTATAGGAGGAGGGGGTTGCCCCTCCTTCATGGCCGGCGCATGGGGGGTGACTCCTCACCTCCCCCATTAATGTGGTGGTAACCCCTCCACATTAAAATGCCTCTTCACATTCCCCTTTAAAGTCCCTACTTTAAATGCATTAAAATTCTCCAAGTTTAATGCTCTCTCATTTAATAAAACTGTTTTATTAAATTTATTCAGAATTTTGTTAATTACTTTAATTAACAAACATTCACATATAACCCCTTGCAATATTTCAATATCACATGCAAAACCACTTTCTGCAATTTCAACCGAAACAATTTCTGGTTTCTATCGAAACAATTCCCGCGCTTTGCAATTCTTTCGTCTGAAACATATGTGCTCCAAAATGGTGTCCGGTAACTCTTAAGTGTGTCACCCTATGGTTCACGAATAATGCAGACATGATTGAGACTCCTCTTAGATCAATAATCAGAAGCGGGACCTGGAGATCCATACTGACTCCTGCATATTCAATGATGACTTCTGTGATCGTGAGAACCTTTAACGCTTGTAACTAAATCCCTTTGTCTCGCGATATATTACATGTCCGAGATTCGATCATTGGTATGTCCATACCTAGTTTGATCTCGTTGTCAACATGCACTCTTTTCTCGTTCCTGTGATATAACATTCTAGTGATCACATCACTTGCTTGCAAGCTATCTTAATGTGATATCACCGAGAGGGCCCAGAGTATATCTATCCATCATCGGGATTGACAAATCCCACTCTTGATCCATGAGCCACAACATAACACCTTCGTAGCACTGAACCCATGTTTATAGTCACCCTGTTACGGTGTGATGTTTGATGTTATCAAGATACTCTTCCGGTGTTAGTAATTAACATGATATCATTGTCTAAGGATAAAGATTACTTCGTATGATGTTATAGCAATATAAACATAATGAATTGATCGTAATGCTATAATTCGGATGAATGTTCATCACATCATTCCACCAATGTTGTGACCTCGTTATTAACAACATCCAATGTCCATGATCAGGAAACCTTGATCATCTTGTTAATCAACGAGCTAGTCTATAAGAGAGGCATAACTAGGAACCCTTTTTGTTTATTAAACACACATGTATTGATGGTTCCGATCAATACAATTATAGCATGCAAAATAAACATTTATCATAAACATGGAATAAGATAATAACCACTTTATTATTGCCTCTTGGGCATATTCCCTTCACACATATCATACCCTATCTTCCCAATTCAAAAATAAATATCTTTGAGAAGCTATATTATTTATTTTTGCCTATTTTCTTAAATGGAAGAAATGGAATACTAATTGTCTTAAATACTTTTAAGCCACAATAAATCTTGGGAAAATTCCCCTAAGTGTGTATTCACATTTGGGACCCTCTCAAACCAAAAACCAACCTTGTCCAATGTAAAAATATCAAATGATCTTCTAGAAACCACTTCTGCCCTTTTTGAATAAATGGAATTATGAGGACTAATACCCCTTATAAAAATCCTAAATAAATCCTAGGAGTCTACCTTGACCTCATTTACCTACCAGTACCATCTCCCCACTCTGTCCTGTGCAAAAAATTTGAACTTAATTCACAACCACCTATTTACTCAAATTAGCAAACCTAGCTAGTATTGAGTTAAAACCATATCAAACGACCACCAATATTGCAAAGCAATGCACCACAGCATCCACCCCTCCTCTGGTCGACCAGCACTATAGCTAAGCTACTGTTGCACTGCCATCTTAGGCTCATGTGCTTGTATGAGAGAGGGAGAGGCATATCTTGCAAAAGATCTTGCACATTAAAAGTTGCCATAGCCAACCACTGCCCCTCTCTGCTCCTACAAGACCCAAATCCCATTCTTACCCCTCCCCACTGCCCTCTAGGCCAATCCCTAGCCAGCTCTATCTCTCCCCCATGTCCAAAGTGGACATTTCTACCATCTAGCTCTCCTCCTCGGTTTAGAAGCCAGCAGGCCACCCCAGCACTCCCCTGCCTCGCATTTGCTCCCTCTCCTCCTCACTTACCTCCCCCAGTACCCCTCTTCCTCCCCTGCTCTGTGCTGCCAAGAAGAAGAAGGAGGGGAAGTCTCGGCCTCCTCAAGAAATCGAGCTAGGAGCCCTGGCAAGCTCCGCTTGGTCTCCAGCGACCCCTGGAGGATCTCCAGCGAGCCCTGGAGGATCTCCAGCGAGCCCTAGCAAGATCCCCTGGAGGATCTCTAGCGACCCCTGGCATACTCTTTTTTTCGACATGCAGCAACCCCTGGAGGATCTCCAGCGAGCCCTGGCAAGCTCCGCTTGGTCTCCGTCGCGCGAGCCCCTTCCCAAGCGTGAACCCGACCGTGCCGCCCCTCGATCTGCTCGCCGTCAAGCACCGCTTCACCTCCACTGCTCCCCATCGCCTCCCGAGCCCTCTGGTAAGCTCCCCCGCCGCCACCTGAGCTAGCTAGGGTTTCAGCTCATCGGCGCCGTCGTGAGGTGGACGACGAATGCGGGCCGTCCATCGTGACTAGATCCAACGCGGTCAGGTTCGAACCCTCCCCTCCCGCGCACGGTGTCCCCCAACCTGGGCCCAATCCGCCTCCGCGGCCCACTTCCCTCCGGAACTCCAACCCGATAACCCCTCTGCTTTATTCTTTTTCCCCATATCTACTACAGTTGCTATTTGGTTTAAATTCAAACAAAAATGTAAAAAGATGATTTTGACCAGATCCAAAATCTTGGTGGTACCTACCTATTTTTTCTAACCGAATATACCTTTGGTTATCCCAGACTAGGTTTAGTTTATCCATGATAATTCAATTTCTAAAAAGTACCTTGTCACCTAAATAAATTCCTCAGAGAATTTTACATCTCCAATTGGGGAGAATCCAAACTCTACTGGAAGGTATTTGATATACCTGTCACCTAGCACAGTCATATGCCAAGGTGAGCAGTATTGTGTCTTTAGCAAAAAATAACAAAAACAACCTTTATCTGCCTTGGGTAAATTCTCTAGGTCAAAACAAATTTGGTATTGACCTGATTCCACCTCCCAGTACATCATAATATCAACATCTATCAAACCCCAGCAGCTCAGATTTTATTGAGCTATGGTTGAATTCTAGTGAATTAAACATGTCTGTGTACCCCTTTTTCACTAAATAAATAACTCCAGGAGTTTGACAACTCCAAAAAGGGTGAATACAATTCCTATAGAAAGGTATTCTAAATGCCTACCACTTTCCCTTGGAATGAACTCAAGAGCTTCTGTAGAATTAATCTGGTGAAAAAGACAAATACCATAAAGAACCGCCTTTGATGATTTATTAAGGGCATTCTGTTAATTCTTCTGACAAGATTCCAACTCTTTGTGGTTCATTACATCAAAGACTACCTAACCACCCAAGGAAATAATTTTTGGGCCTTCAGATAAATTCTGGTGAATTATTTCCTCAAACTAGAGTTTATTCCACTATAAGAGGCATAACTAAATCTAGGTAATTGATAATTTAGTGAAACCACTTGTCTTGGTTTTGTTTTGTCCAGACCTATCTGAGGATATCATTGTTGCACATTGGTATCCTACAGACCTCAGAACCCCACTCCAAGTTCATGGTGTTTAGCCTTGACAACTATCTTCCAAAGGGAAAAACACCTCCATGGCAATCTAGTAATTCCACTATTAATACCCAACTCCTCCAAAACCTACTAACTTAACTAGGATTCCTTATGTTTGTTTGCTGTATGGTTTGATGCATGTATGCATGGTACTGATTGTGGTATTGTCTGCTTGCATGTATACTCGATGACGGCGATAGTGTGAGCGTTTGACAACAAGAAGGAAGAGACTTCTTATTATTATTTATTGGGTATTCTTGGTTATCTAAAGAAGTCTAGGGACTTATTGCTGATCATAGGCAAGCTACCATTCCCGAATTCCAATACTTGTCCTATTCCTTTTATTACCTGTTTGGTATCCCCTTTATAAATTGCATTGTTTATCTGCATGTCTTGTTTTATAAATACTGCGCTAATAACTTGGCTCCTCCAAGTTATGACTTTGTGTCCTTCGTGGCACCACCCTGATGTACCTACCATTTTATCCCTTTAGACCGTGAGTAAGATGGTCAACATCCTAACTCGTTGAAAACCCCGACTTTGAGAAAATGAATTGTTTTGGGTTCTACCCTACCACAAATGTTTCAGAACTGCTTGTAAAACCCTTGGGAGAGCCATCGTTCCAAGTGGATGTTTTAACGAAAGAAAAGGTGATGATGAGAAATGAGAAAGTGAAGGGATGTTCTATGCCTTTACCGGAACAATTTTATCAGTGCAACCACATTACCCCAAGTGTTGGGGCTTAGCTCGTAGTTTGTCTGCATTAGCTGGGGCAACTTGTACCATGGTATAGGGAGAGATCCCTTGAATTCTGGGTAGGCGCTAACAGATCTATGGATCTGGAGCCTGTAGCTTGCTTCGACAAGAGTGAGCCTGTCTTAGCAGGAGTGCCGGTGCAACAATTGGGTCTCCCGCGGATGGTATGACTTAGGTGGTACGGAAGGAAGTGGAGTCACCAAGTTAAGGTATCCACCAAGTTGCGGCTTGGGTATACGCGTGTACGGAAGGCAGGACTATGGTTGGGAGCCACATACTCGTTGCCGGAGAGAAGAAACCCAAAAGGAAAAGCAGCCTTTGCTAGGGCCGACAAGCGAAAAGTTAGGTTTGATTATCCGGACCCCCATCTACAGTGGTAGTGGGCCATGGTTGTATCCCGGCGGATGTATTGATTCTTGTGGGGAAAGTGCGCAAACTCTGTAGAGTAAAAATCTATTCGAATAGCTATGTCCACGGTCAAGGACGGTTGTAAAGGTGTTGGCTAGGATACCCAAACAGTGTTGTTTGGAAAGAAGGGATGAAAGTATGGAGGTTCCGGGGGAACCTGAGTTCAAAAGCTTTGTTTTGACCAGAGGTGGTCCAAGAGGTTTAAATAGGGTTTCTACTCCAAAACCGTTTTCAGGTCTCTTTTTCAACAAAGATATGGAGATATTTTGTTTTAGAAAATAGAGGCATGTTTCAAAAATCTTTTTCAACAAAGATCTGGAGATGCCATAACTTCAAGAGATAGTCTAGGCTTTTCAAAAGCGACCCCAGATAGAGCTATCTTGCCACAGCTAGAATTGCATTTCCTTATTTCACTTATCTTGGTGGTTTGCGAGTACATTCAAAAGTACTCATGGCTTTGTCCCTGGTTATTCACTTGGCCAAACTTCCAGAGGTTCGACATCGGAAGATCAAGGTGACGTCCAGTGAGCTAGGCCGTCTTCCCAGTCAGTCGCCTGTAGGTTGAGGCACTGTTGGGCTCTGCGCGTGATGATGTTCTGCTGCTTAAGATGATGTAGTCATAATGGCATGTATGTAAGTCTTGTAATTTCGTTATGTTACGGATGTTGTAATGATACTTGTTGGTGATGTTCCACGGCTCACTGATCATGGGAACGTGGATATATACGTAACAGGGATTTCTCGGATGGTTAATTCGGGGAGCCCACAGACTTGGTATCAGAGCCATCCTGACTGTAGCAGACCTTAGTTAGCATGGACGTTAGACAGGATACGACAAACCTATTTTCTAAAAGACAAAGGGAAGAGATGACTATTTGCAAAAGTGCTTATGTCTTTTCCCCCTCCGTTTTGAAAAATACTTGCATTAATATGATTCTCTATTCTTAAAATCCTACACACTTGTCACTATCCCAACCCCATCTCAAAAAAATTGTTGTAGATGGCCTCTTTCCGCTCGGAGCGCATCATCATTGGAGACAGTTTCTGGCCTTTTGAAGAGCCACTTCACAACCTGCTGAAGATAGTCAAGAGCCCTTGTCAATAATTGAAGGAACCGAACTTCCTCGCAGTAACACCAATGTGATGCAATGGGTCATCAAGGCTGTGATTCCCTCCCCTGATGAGGACACCGCGCCCTGTTGGGGGGATACCCCCGGGTAGGGTCACGCCGGGGTATGAAGGCCGAGTTAGCCGAGGTTCGGCAAGGCCAAAGCGGATGCTGGCCGGGTCACCTCAAGGCAGGCCGAATCACGGGGTAACCCGGACCAGGGGGCGTTCGCCTAACATTGTCTCAACCGACTTAAGCAGTAAGTCGGAAATGCATGTTTAACTTGTATGTAGGAACGGGTGTGGCCGGATCAACTATGATCTGGGTCACATCTAGCTTCTTGGAGAAGGACGGAATCTCGCTGGTCAAAAGAAGCCCCGGTAAGCACTGCCTGAGTGAAGAAAACAAGGGCAGGACCACCGAGGCGCGGCCGACAAGGGTGACGGTGCCCATGTCGGCTGACGCGGGCGCCGCAGAGGCTCACGTAGCCTCTGCATGTGTGACGCGAGGGAAAAGTAACCCGGTCGGCTTACTACTTTGGGAGATGGCATATTCTCAGGAATATGCCTCCACGTATGCCCTAAGTGGAGACCTAGCCCCCCTATATAAGGAGGGCTAGGGCTTCTGTAGATGGGGGGGTCCGATTTGGCTAGTTTGGCTAGGGTTTTAAGGGTGATCTGTGAGCGAGAGTAAGAGAGCTCCTTCTTCCTCCTCTCGCTAATACAGCTCTAGGAGCACTTGTAATCTTGGAAGCAAAGCAAATATAAACTTCTGTGTGGAGAATCACTTCACTATCCCTCCCTGGATTCCCCTAGCGTGTATTAGTCCCCACCTTTAGCCTATCCATAGCATCTGCCGTGACACCACCACGACAGTTGGCGCCTACCGTGGGGCTAGAGGCGCTAGCAGGGGTCAAGATCCGGATGTGAAACTTCATCGCCACCGGCGAACGCATCGTCTCCGGGCTCGTCCAGTGCTTTGGAGCGCTGGACTTCGTCAGCGACAACGCTGGCTGCTTCGGCACGCGCCCACTTCCGCACAACGGCCTCTTCATCAAGCTGGGTGCACACAAGGTCTACATTGCTGTGGACATGTCATGTGTTCATCTGCGGCACGCCGTCGAGGCAGGGAAGCCCCCCTCACCATGGTTCACGGGGCGCGTATCACTCGCTCCCCGGATCGTGCAGAGGTGATGATGACTGCGCCTGGTGCGGGCGCAAACAAGGATCCGGTGCAGGATCCAGAGGTAACACCTAAGGCACCGAGGAAAGGTAGAGGACCTCCATTAGAGAGGCCTGAGAATGTACTGAGAGAGGCTATGGATAGCTTGGCAAACCCGGTAGCAGCAGTGGTAGATCTGGCTCAGGCACAGACCGAGCTAGAGGAAACTAGGCAGAAAATTCTAGAGGGAGCGAAAAATATTGCTGCCGCTCAACAGTCGTTGAACATGACGTTGCGTGAGTATGCAAAGGCAAACAAAGTAGATGCTGTAAAAGTGAAGGGGAGAAATCTCATGAGTGAAATGAACAAAGAACGGGATAATCGGATTGAGGAGTCTGAAAACTGTTTGTCCGTTGGGCTGCCGAAGTACAGTACCCCGGCGAAAAACCTCAGAGCAGCGGATGCAGCTGCATCCGAGCTAGAGCGTCTTACGGGTGAAGCCCGTCAGAGACAGCAAGATCAGGTCAATGAGTTGGTTCGGATCGCGAGCAGGAAAAATGAGGAACTGCTCAGGGCAAACCTGGAGAGAGCTGGGGCCTCCAAGATCGTTCATTCGGCGGTGGGTAACCCGGAGAAATCCGCTAGAGCCGCATCGTCTCCTCATGGTGGTCCAAGGAGAGAAGTCTTAGTAACCTCAGCCAGGAGAAACAAACAGATTGTTCCGTATGACCCGACAAGGGCAGGAAAGGCAAAAGAGGTACAAAGAAACGACGATCGACGGAGTGTAAGCCGAGGTGAAGCTGGTCGAGGTAACCGTGACCAAGGCAATGTCGGTCAAGGAAACGCTGTTAACGGCAATGCCGAACAGCGCAACTCTACAGAAAAACCGCAGCAGGGGAATATACCAAGGCAAGAGCAAAGTGTCGGCCGAGGTATGCAACAGAGAGATGCGCCATGAGAGCGAGACCGGTACAACGATGGAGATTCAGAAATGGTGAATGCGGGATACCCAAGGCCGGACTATCATGTGATAAGGTCGAGATTGGGAAGCAGGGATTTAATGCCGGATGATGCTAGGTTGAAACTGGATCGGCTGTATAGGTCAGAGCAAATTGAAAGCCAAGGTCCTCCGGGTCCTGCGTGTTTTGGACCCCGGATCATGAAAGAGCCACCAGTACCTAACTTCCAGTTACCCAGGGACACGTAAACGTACGATGGCAGCACTAAGCCGGAGGATTGGTTGATAAATTATGCTACGGCTGTGAAAATTGCTACATGCAACTTGAGGTGGGCGGTACGATACGTACCCCATATGTTGGAGGGCCCGGCATGGGTATGGCTGAACAATTTGCCGCCCGGAAGCATTAACTACCGGATATATTTTGAAGAGATGTTCATCAGCAATTTCTCGAGTACATATTAGAGGCCGAATAGGCCATAGACCCTAGCTATGTGCAAGCAAAGACCGAATGAGACGGACCGAGAGTTTTTAACCCGGTGGTGTACCGTGAGAAACTCATGTGAGGGCGTGATAGAATCACAGGCCATAGCGTGGTTTGCACAGGGATGTAGATATGCAAGCGAACTGGGGCAAAAGTTGCAGAGGAAGATGCCCACCATGTTGGCTGAGATGATCCGGATTGCTAATTCGTATGCCTTGGGCGATCCAACTCAACCTAGACTCGTGTCGAATGAGTCGAATGAGGAGTACTACCAGAGAGATGGAGCTGGATCATCCCGGAGGAATGACTACATAGGAAAAATAAGAGATGATAGATCGGATCATCGATACGGCTCGCAACAAGTTGCAGCTGTGAATCAAGATCAGCTCGGAGCAGGGGGCAGTCAACGCCAGAAAACTAGAGGGCAATGGACTCTGAGAAGCGATGGCAAGAAAACTTGGATGCCAGAGCAAAAGAAACAGTGGCAAGAAAGGAAGGACCGTCCGAGGTACACCTATGAGTCGATGTTGGATCAGCCGTGTAAGTTTCACACCCCAAATCCGAATAACCCAGCGGGTCATACAACGAGGCAGTGTGAGTGGATGCGCAAGATTGAACAAGGTGGTTTAGGGAATGCTTAGGCACCCCGGAATGATCAACCTCGGCAGGAGTTACCCTGGCAACAATTGCTCTCCGGAGCAAACACGCAATAGCTGATGTTGCCTCCTCCTCCGCCGAGGTATGACAATAATGGGAGAAGGGATGCAGTGCATCAGGTGGAAAATCAGCACCAGCCAGATCAGAGGTACCCCGGAAATGAGGGAAGAAATGAGTACAGAGAGCATCACCAGAGCTATTGTGTGTTCACAACTGAGAAAACAGATAGGAAAAGCTTGCAGCACCGACATATGGAGGTCAATGCGGTAATGCCAGCGGTGACGAGGTACATGCCTTGGTCGGACCAGGAAATCACCTGGAACATCAAAGATTATCCCAAGCTTATGCCGAGTCCTGGTTCGTACGCGTTAGTGCTGGACCTGACATTCATTGGGCCTAACATCAATGTGAGGTTCTCAAAGGTACTGATTGACAATGGCAGTAGCATTAACATCATGTATGCGAACACAATGCGCAAGTTGGGTATCTCGGAAAACATGTTGCAAGCCACAAGGACAATTTCCATGGCATTGTGCTCGGCATTTCTTGTGAGCCCATAGGCAAAGTCCGGATTGACGTGCTATTCAGTTCGAGAGATAATTGCCGAACTGAGAATCTAGAGTTTGAGGTGGTGAACTTGGAAAATGCATATCACGCATTACTCGGAAGACCAGCATTGAACAAGTTCATGGCAAGCTGCCACATCAGTTATCTGAAGATGAAGTTGCCCGGGCCAAATGGAGTGATTACCGTTGCTGGAGATTTCCGACGTTCCATTGAGTGTGCCTCAGCCGGGTCTAACCTAGCCGAGTCACTCGTGATTGCGCAAGAGAAAAGTAAAATCCAAGAGGTGGCGGCATTAGCTCAGTCCGCACAGCAGTATATGTCGGCGCTGAGTAACCCGCATGGAAGTGTCTCCTTCCAGGCCGCAAAAGATACCAAGAAGATTCCCATTGATGATATGTTCCCAGAGCGCACCATAACAATTGGTGCCGGGTTGAATGATAAATAGGAAAGCGAGCTCGTCAACTTCCTCCGTGAGAATCGGGATATTTTTGCTTGGTCTACACAGGACTTGCAAGGTGTTCCGAGGGAGTTGGCCGAGCACTCTTTGAACGTGAGACCGGAGCAAGGCCGGTGAAGCAACCTCTCCACCGCTTCGCCGAGGATAGGAGAAAAGTCATTGGAGACGAGATAACTCGGTTGCTAGCAGCAGGATTTATCATGGAAGTACTCTATCTGGATTGGCTCTCTAATCCTGTGTTGGTGGAGAAAAAGAAGGATGATCCGAACGTGGCAGTGGTTTGGTGTATGTGTATCGATTACACGAACCTGAACAAGGCGTGTCCAAAAGATCCATTTCCACTGCCGAGGATAGATCAGGTTATAGACTCAACCGCGGGATGTGAATTGTTGTCATTCATTGATGCATATTCTGGTTTCCACCAGATACCTCTGAATCCGGATGATCAAATAAAGACCGCATTTATCACCCTGTACGGGGCTTATTGATATCGCACCATGCCATTTGGTTTACGTAATGCAGGAGCAACGTACCAAAGATGTATGCAAAAATGTTTGCACGACCAAATAGGTCAAAATGTACAAGTGTATGTGGATGATGTGGTTATCAAGACCAAGGAAAGCAAAACGCTCCTTGACGACATCAGGCAGACATTCGCAAACTTAAGAAGGTTCCGAATGAAGCTTAACCCGGAAAAATGTACCTTCGGTGTCCCCGCTGGAAAATTACTCAGATTTCTCGTCTCCAGCCGAGGTATCGAAGTTAATCCAACTAAGATCCAGGCCATTGAACGAATGGAGCTGCCGAAGTGTCTTAACGATGTCCAGAGGTTCACTGGGTGCCTAGCATCGTTGAGTCGGTTTGTATGTCAGTTGGGAGAAAAGGCATTGCCTCTCTACCAACTCATGAAAAAGTCGGATAAGTTCGTTTGGACGCCATAGGCCGATGAAGCCTTTGCCCACTTAAAAAAGATGTTAGCCACTACACCAGTGTTAGCCTCTCCACTATCAAAGGAGCCAATGTTGCTCTACATAGCCACAACCAACCGAGTTGTAAGTGCAGTGATTGTGGTAGAGCGCGATGAAGAGGGTAAGTCGGTGCAGAGGCCAGTGTATTACTTGAGCAAGGTATTATCTGCCTCAAAGCAGAACTACCCGCACTTTCAAAAGGTGGCATATGGTGTCTATATGGCGGCAAAGAAGTTAAAGCATTACTTTGAGGAGCACCCCATCAAAGTAATATGTGAGGCTCCCATATCCGAGATAATGGGTAACAAGGATGCAAGTGGTCGAATCACAAAATGGGCTATTGAACTAGCTCCTTATGCGGCACAATATGACAGAAGAGAAGCAATCAAGTCTCAGGCTGTGGCGGACTTTTTTGTGGATTGGGCCGAGGTACAATACGAACCACCGCCACCAGATCCGAATTACTGGAGGATGCACTTTGACGGGTCAAAAACAAAAACTGGGCTAGGCGCCGGAGTTGTGCTTACCTCGCCAAAGAAGGACCAGCTGAAATATGTGCTCCAAATCCATTTCGCGGCATCGAATAATGTCGCAGAGTATGAAGCACTTGTGCATGGGCTCAACGTAGAAAAAGAGATTGGGATACGTCGGATCATATGCTTTGGCGACTCGGATTTGGTGGTACAGCAAGTATCAGGACTGTGGGACGCCCTTGATCCAAACATGGCGTTGTACAAATTTCATGTACGGAAGATATCTGGTTACTTTGAGGGGTGTGAATTTCACCATGTACCCCAGGTGGAAAATGAGGCTGCCGACATGCTATCGAAGCTCGGATCAACCCGACAAGAAATTCCACCGGGTGTAGCATTGGAACACCTCAGAAAACCATCTATCAGGCCGTCCCCAGGAACCGACTCGATCTATGTCCCGGAAGATACAGAATCCGGAGCTGAGTGCATGGACATTGACATGGGAGGTAGTGCGCGAAACCCGAGGACTGCATCAGCAAAACCGGGGACTTCCTCAGCGAACCCGGGGACTACCTCGCAGGACCCGAGGACTTCTCAGCATGATCCGGTTGAAGTTATGCCGGTGGATCAGATGGAAATTGATGAGAATGTGTTCCCTGTATGAGCAATACCAGCTTGGGCACTGCCTATATTTCAATTCCTGAAAGATGGAACATTACCCACTGAGGAGGTGTTATCCAGGCAAACTCAGAGGAGAGCAAAGGCATACACAATTATCAATTTCGAGCTGTACAAGCGGAGTGTGACCAATGTACTCCAACGATGCGTTGACCCGGAAGAAGGGCTTGACATCCTCCGAGATATACACCAAGGAGAGTGCGGGCATCATGCCTCATCCCAAGCCTTGGTGGCCAAAGCGTTCCGGCATGGATTCTACTGGCCAAGTGCCTTAGAACAAGCAGAAGATCTGGTGAGAAAATGCAATGGTTGTCAGAGGTACGCTACCAAGACACATATGAAAATGTCGGAACTCAAGACCATACCAATTACATGGCCATTTGCCATATGGTGCTTGGACATGGTTGGCCCGTTCGCAAGGGGAAATATGACTCACATTTTGGTCATGGTGGATAAGTTTACGAAGTGGATCAAAGTAAAGCCTATAAGGAAATGTGATGGGGCTACGGCTGTAACGTTTCTCAAGGATATAATCTTGAGGTACGGTTACCCACACAGTATCATAACGGATAATGGAACAAATTTTGCGGAAGGAGCATTTGCGCGCTTCTGCCGGGACAAGAAGATCCGACTCGACGTAGCCTCGGTAGCCCACCCCGCATCGAACGGACAAGTGGAAAGATCCAACGGATTAGTACTATCCGGGATAAAACCCCGGCTCATTGAGCCGCTGCAAAGATCATCGGGGTGCTGGATAGAAGAACTACCAGCGGTACTGTGGAGTTTAAGAACAACTCTGAATCGATCAACAGGTTATACGCCGTTTTTTCTGGTATATGGGGCAGAAGCTATATTACCAGCCGACATAGAGGATGATTCGCCTAGGGTCACCCAATACACAGAAGCTGAAGTGCAAAAAGCCCGGCAAAATGATGTTGATCTGCTGGAAGAAGCGAGAGAACTGGCCTTGTCTAGATCCGCCATATATCAGCAAAATCTCCGACGCTATCACAGCCGGAAAGTAAGCCCCCGAGTCTTTCGGGAAGGCGATCAGGTGCTCCGGTTGGTACAGCGTACTGCCGGCATGCATAAATTATCCCCCCCATGGGAAGGGCCATTCATCGTGAGCAAAGCATTGCACAATGACTCTTATTATCTTATAGATGCAAAGCCACAGGAAAAGAACAAGGCGGACAGGTCCGGCGAGGAATCTAAGCGCCCATGGAATGTAGCTCTACTTCGTCCTTTCTACACTTAGCAGAGAAGTGTATGTATCCGAGTCTTCTCATATGTCGGTATGTATGACGACAATGAGCTTATGAATGAAATATTGGCACCTCAAGCAGTAACTCGGGGACTGCCTTAATAATATTTGTTGTTTTTTATTATTTTTACGTCAGCTGGAGTAAGTTGTTCTACTTAACTCGGATCAGTAATGTGTGAGCACCAAAAACCTAACTCTTCGACTTGCTGTTGTCCAACAAGAATTGGCTTCATGGCAAGCAAGAGAACAAGTTTGGAATTGCGTAGCACATGAAAAACGACTAAGGAAAAGAACTTAATTGAGCCGACGTTTGTTTTTTGGACTAACCTTGTATTTACTTTCAAACTATTATGCTAAATTATCTTGAGCTAAGCCTAAAAGTTTCTAAGTATTGTTAAAACAATTTTTGAAGCTCGGATTCGTAAGTCGTAAAACCGAATCAAGGTAGACACAAACCGAGCCAGAAGATTGGACGAACAAGAAAATGAAACTCGGGGACTACGCCCAAGTTAATCCGGCATACAAACTTAGTACAGGATACATTTCCACCCGGCATACCGGGGATCTGATAAGTTTTCAAGTGTTTTTAATTAAGGAGCAGTAGGAGGAGGAAGTTCGGCGTCATCTTCGCCTTCTTCGATATCCAAGGCATCGTCCTCTCCATCCTCGTCCGAACTATCTTCAACATTCTCGACCTCTTCATCGCCAGCGGCTTCCAGAAAGCTCGAACCCTCAGTCCAGAAAGCTCGGACCCTCAATCCATTCGGCGGGACCGAACTTCTCCGATAGATCGTCGTTATAGACGAACTCTGCCTTGTTCCAGTTATCCATCAACTCGATCAAGGTCGGAGGATATCGCTCACCACTGAGCATGTGGGGCGCCACCAAGCCCCTCGCATGTGCCTCTCTCCTCTCAACCTCAGCAAGGGCCAGATTGGTGTGCATAACAAGTTGCTGCGCACTAGTTGGCTCGGCAGGGGCGTCCTTCGGTGCTGGAGCCTTCTGGGCAAGCATGGATGCGAGGGTGCGCTGTCTAGACCCGGTGGACGCTGCCCTGGTGACGTCAGGGGCTTTCTTGCCTTTGGCTTGCTGAGAGGAGGAAATGGTTGCGGCTGATTTCCCCTTAGGAGCTGCCTGGGTACTTCCTCGCCGAGACTGAGAAGACTCGGACGAGGCGGAGGAGCTTGGCGTTGGTGCCCTTGTTGCTGGTGCCGGAATTGGTGCTGGTGTTGGTGCTGGTGTCGGTGCTGGTACGGAGGTAGTTTCAGTATTGCTGGTTGCGGTGGAGCCGAAGTGGTGGATGCCGCTGCCTCGGCTAGATCCGTCTCCCCCGCTACAGGGTCCTCCCCTCTTGACGAGGCGGGCTAGAACCCGGAGCAGCCATAGAACCCTCTGGAATAGGGCTCAGCGGGCGTGACTCGTCGTCACGAGGGGGAGAGGAGCTAGGATGGAGCGGCGAAGAGATGCTAGATCCACTCTGAGGGACCTCCACCATAGCCCTGTCAAATCAAATAATGTCAGAAGAGAAATTACAACAATGCAAGAAAGAACAAGTTGCAGGAGAAAAAGAGACTTACGCGTCCGAGGTTTGGGGCTCCTTGGGTTTCCGAGCCCTTCGTGCCGGGGTCTTGCCTGCAGGCTTGGAAGCAGTTTTGTCTCCGAACTTCTTTCGCCTTTTGGAGGGCTGAGAAGGTCCGAAGGAGGAACTTGATGCAGCTCCACGCTTCTTCTTTGGCCCTGCCGGATCAGGTTCCCCCGTGGCAAGGGGAGGGTCCTCGTGGATCTGCCCACCGGGGTTAGCTGATGCCGGAAAAGCATAAGAAAGGGGGACAACATCAACAGGTTCAATCACCTCGACATCCGAGTCATCTTCATCATCGGGCCAATCTCTAATAGTAGAGGCTTTACCGGTGGGTCGCTTCGTAGCATCGGTCATCGGGAGGAACATCTCCTAGTCCGGCTCTTCCTTGTCCGGGGTCTCCCGGTCAGGCGCCCATTTAAGGGTCGGATCGGTGCCGTCCTCGAGGGTCTGCTAAAGGAATAGCTGAGGAAAAGAATGAACAACGGAGTCAAAAATGGAACAATGACCGACATATAATTAACCTGGAGTAAATTTGCACCACGAAGCTTACCGAGGGAGGGAGCCTATCCCAGCAGAAATTCTCAATTACCCACGTCCATTCAGTAGAGAAGTCCTTGTGGGTGGTGAAGAGAGCCTTAACCCGGCGATAGATCTCCGAGTTGCTCAACTCGAAGGACGAGGTCCGGTTGGGGTCGCGGCCGAAGCTCATATGGCACACCTTGTGGGTGAGCCTCTGGAGGGGGGAGATTCGGTTGCGCACGAATGTGATCATAGCATCCTCGTTGCGCAACCCGAGCTTCTTTAGCTCCGCAAACCTCTTGTTGACCTGGTTGGCCAAGGCTGTGGGCATCTTGGGGACAACGTCCCATGTTTCCGGATTAGGTGGACCCGGAGCATAGGGAAGCAGCTGGATCAAGTCTTCAGTGCCCTCGTTTTGGAGATAAAAGAAAGTACGGGCCCATCCTTTGCAGGACTCTAGCCCGATGACTTGAGGGAAGACGGATAGCCTCCGGGGGGAGATGGATGCAGCTCCAAATTGAGTGAGCTGCTTGTCCTCCGGATCAAGTTGAATATTCATAATGATGTTACGACAAAGGCCAAAAAACCAGATCCATAGCTCCTTCGTGGGCCATAATCCGGCGTAGCCCTCGATTGTAGAGGCAAAAGCAGAAAGAGAAGTGATTGCGTTGGCAGGAAGGTGGTGCGGCTGGAGTTCGTATGTGCTTAACCAGTCATGGAAGAAATCGCTAACCGAACCCCCGCTAGAAGTGCGACAAGAACACAACGTACTCACCCGGATTGGGTGAGGGGGCGAGTTCGGCGGAGGCAAGGCGCGCGATGACGCCGGCGAGGATGCGTCTGGTCTGGTAGAGCCAGTCCAAGTCATCTTGGCAGACCCATGACCCGGCCCATGCACCACGGTCCGTGGCGGCGGAGTCCTCCTCCATTTCTTGCTCAGCAACAATGAGCTCCTCCTCCGTCATCTGATAATCGCTGCCCTCGCTGGTGCTAGCGGCAGCGGAGGGCAAAGGCCTAGATTGTCAGCGACCCGTGGTGGAGGAGGCGCGTAGTGGCGGCGACGACATAGAAATCTGGGGAAAAATGCGGTGGCGGCGCTGCTGCTTGGGAGCACTGGCGACGGCGTGGTCGTGAGGAAGACGAAGAAGAAGAGCAAAGGGAAGAGGGGCGCATTGAGGGGAAAAAGCCTAAGTGATGCGCCCCTCCCCTATTTAACCTCTCCCACGAGGAGAAAGTGGGATCGCGTCCTGCGGGCAAGCCACATGCAGTGGCCGTGTACCACCCATATCGACCAATTAGCAAGGAGCCACACGGAAGGCCACAGAGTGGAGTTGGTCCCGTGATGTGACACGTTGATGCGGTAAACAAGGAGGCAGGCATGACGTGACCCGCGCACAGTGATGACTGACAATTACTACGGTGGTTACTGTACTGGCCCTTAAAATGAGACAACATAATGATTAGCCTCCACGTGGGTTGGCGTACGAGAGAAGGAAGCAAGACCCGAATAGGACCGTGGTAACCCGGCCAGCAAGTGAAAACTTGGAATGTGCAGAGGGAAAGTAAAACCATGAGGTCCGAGTTGAAGTGGTAACCCGAACGACAAGTGAAAACTTGGAACGTGCAAGGGGAACGTAAATCCATATAACCCGAGACAAGGAGGTAACTCGGAAATGACGTCCAAAGCTCAAACATAATTGAACCTGATGTGGCCTTAGCGGCCAAGGCAGCTAAGACCGCACCAGCTTCGGGGACTAATGTTGGGGGGATACCCCCGGGTAGGCTCACGCCGGGGTATAAAGGCCGAGTTACCCGAGGTTCGGCAAGGCCAAAGCTGATGCTGGCTGGTCACCTCAAGGCATGCCGAATCACGAGGTAACCCGGACCAGGGGACGTTCGCCTAACATTGTCTCAACCGACTTAAGCAGTAAGTAGGAAATGCATGTTTAACTTGTATGCAGGAACGGGTGTGGCCGGATCAACTATGATCCGGGTCACATCTAGATTCTAGGAGAAGGAATCTCGCTGGTCAAAAGAAGCCCTGGTACGCACTGCCTGAGCGAAGCAGACAAGGGCAGGACCACCGAGGCACGGCCGACAAGGGTGACGGTGCCCATGTCGGTTGACGCGGGCGCCGCAGAGGCTCACGTAGCCTCTTCATGTGTGACGCGAGGGAAAAGTAACCCGGTCGGCTTACTACTTTGGGAGATGGCATATTCTCAGGAATATGCCTCCACGTATGCCCTAAGTGGAGACCTAGCCCCTCCTATATAAGGAGGGCTAGGGCTTCTGTAGAGGGCGGTCCGATTTGGCTAGTTTGGCTAGGGTTTTAAGGGTGATCTGTGAGCGAGAGTAAGAGAGCTCCTTCTTCCTCCTCTCGCCAATACAGCTCTAGGAGCACTTGTAACCTTGGAAGCAAAGCAAATATAAACTTCTGTGTGGAGAATCACTTCACTATCCCTCCCTGGATTCCCCTAGCGTGTATTAGTCCCCACCTTTAGCCTATCCATGGCATCTGCCATGACACCACCACGACACGCCCACAATCTTCACCTTCCTCGACAGCAATTGGGTAGATGGCGTGGTGCGAGCCATACAAGAGATCATGGCGCACCTCTGCAAGATCCATCAAGATGAGCTGAAGGATACCCCCTACCACCTATTTGGAAAGCGCGACCAAGATGGACTTCCCACTGAGTCTTTCCTCCCTTGCTGCATCGGGAATCAGTTAGAGAACATGGAATACCTACACCAACGTTCCCAGGAAGATCTTGACAAGGCCAGGCGCGAGAATATGCTTCTAAAGATGGATATCAACTTACTCCATAAATGCGAAAGAAGTCTTCGAGCCACCAATGCTCGCTTGGAGAAGAAGCTGACCATTGAAGTACCCCCAACCCCTCAAGACGAAAATCCCAGGACCGACGACGAACTCCCCTTCTTCAATGAGTACCACCCCATAGTACAATCACCTGCTTCGGTCGAGCCAACATCCCACCCTGCACCTTAGGAAGGCACCACTGTCACCTTCACTGAAGACGAGCTGAATATTCCCCATACTCCCGAGGATCTGCAGTAGCTGAACCCCCCCCCCCCTTGAATTAGCAACAAACCCTAGATGCACCCTCCGAGTAATCACCCGCGCTACGGTACTCGCCCATCTAGCAATAGGGTAGAGCCATTTATCGTCCCTAAACGCGTTTTGTAATGCTTACGTACTGTTGACACCTTCGGGTGCAGACTGGCTTGTTATGTAATAACTTCCTTGGATTGCTATGCTTGCTTGATGTTTTCTCTCTTGCGCGTTTTACCCAAGACGTTGCATCAGACCCAACCCGGAACGCTTACCCCCCCCCCCAACGGGAAGTTCCTCACCAGAAGGCCAGAATACTTCAGTTCTCCGAAGACGAGGATGCATGAAGACAACGAGTCTACTCCGCCATCAAGCAGAAGCAACACAAGAGATTCAAGTGAAGACCTCTTCACCGACGCTGACTGCACCAGCCCTGAGTAAACACTAGCCAGGAGAGTCATACCCCGCTAACTTGCCATGAGCTCACTCCATAAGGCTTCATTAGGAACCCCCCCTCTCCCCAAGGGTATAGGATAGGGCATCACTTGAAGACCTTAGCTCAAAACTCCAGGAAGCTGCAGCCTCCCGCTAACCTCAGGTCAGCACTCCCAGACAGAAGATCCGCACCACTCCTAAAGCGCTGTGATGAAGATCTAAGGTGGAAAGACCGCGTCTCTCCACTCAATCCGTAGAAGACTGGCTACCATAGAATACTTCGGAGGACCACCAGAGTCGGACGCCTTCCGACGACCTCGACTCCAGGAGAAATATGGAAGTTAGCCTTAAAAACATCCATCTACGACTCCTAGAAGGAAGGATTATACCAACTCCCCGATCTGCCCTAGTCTAATCCTAAGGGGGAAAGACTGCGTCTTTCCCACGAAATGGAATAACCCTCTGCCAGAAGCACTCCAACAACTGGACCCGATGACGCAAACTAGGATACAATAATCCCTTAGGACAGGAGCCGTAAATCCTAACAGCCGGAAGATCACTCCTCACAATCCTAGTTGAAGCCTGCTCTGCACTCGTGTTTCAAGACAATTGAAGTTCAACCTCACTGTCGAAGTGACCCTGTCCAAAGACAAAGCCGACAAGTTAGTATGCGGGAAGCACATAGCACTAACTCCAAGACAAATCAGCTAATCTTACTCTCCTGAATCTCGGGACGAGATTCTTTTAAGGGGGAAGGGTCTGTAACATCCCAATTTCAGCAACCCTGATTACTTGTCCAGAATGCAAAAATCAGGGGGAACAAAAACTTTTTCTTGTTCATGGGTGCAGTGTTTGCTTGTTGTTTGTCTGTACTTGTGCATGTGAGTGTATACCATATGATACTCCTTACCTCACCCTCAGTTGACAAAAGCTATTTAACAAAACTATCCTGGCTCATTTTACATATTCTCAAATGTTCTAGCATTTCACAACATGAGCCAAGATGCTTATGTAACCAAAACTATTTTTGTGGCTTATATTGACAAAACTATGGAGAAATATATAATATAATCTCCTTATGTTTTCAAGACAGAACCCTCAACTAATCTTATCTCTAGTTTTCCCAAAACCTCTTTTTAAAGCATTTGAATTCCACTCTTGGTAGAGGTACCAAGGACTCTCATCTTACTCAAAAATCCAACATCTTCAAAATGCCCCATCCTTACCCCAAGCTAGGCTTGATGGTAACCCCAGTAGTGGATTTGCTTAGTTATAAGATGAGTTGCCTTGATCTGCTGTCTGATGAACTGCCTTGATTTATTGTTTGATGAATTGCCTTGATCTGCTGTTTGACTTGTTTGCTTAGGAAGTAGTATGAGATGCTCTAGGAGCTCATCACTGGGATCAAGAGGTCTCCAAATCCCCACAACCCAAGCTAGGAAACAAAGCAAGATCAAATCACTAGATACTAGGTGATCATCTAAAGCCCTTAACCAGATCAATTTTGAAGATTTCCATTATAGAAGCTTCCAAGTCCATGAAGACCAACATCAAGCATGGATCCCTTCTACTCAATATACACTTCAACATAATCCACTTGATGATGCTTTGGTACCTTGCAACCCCTCCAAAAACATTCCCTCTCATACTCTAGTCAAACTCCTAAAACTGCCAAATTTGACTAAGTCTGGAAATTGTTCCAACATCACCTTTTTTGAATGTCTCCCTTTCTCAACCCTTGTGAATTTTTGATAATGCACTTGAACCACCTTGTTAACCATCCTAAGGAATACCAAGGCCCACTCTTGCCTTTGGTTATATCATCCTCCAACCCACTTGTCCTTGATGATTTTAGAGGCAAGAAAATAACATTTCCTGCAAATCTAGTCATCATGCCTAGTTTGACAGAAGCTCACACCATCATCCAACCTTCTATGGAACAACTCTCTGCATGGTTGTGTTCTACTCATATAGGTCTATCAAAATCTACTTCACTTGTTCCAAGTGGATCTCTGTGCTTCTTAAACCCACTTGGTTTATAAGACATCATGACCCAACTGGTATGGCAGCCTTAATTTCAACAAAGTTTGCCATCACTTCCAGACCATCTCTGATGTAACCAATCCAAACTACCTCTGCCATGATCATTTATATGAATTGGTCAAACTAATTATCTATCCCTTGCATCAAGGTGAGCTCTGAGCTCCAAGATCTAACAAGGTTTTGGTGGTATAAAAATAACACCTCCCTAGATCCACAACTCCTTGTTCTTCATCTTATTCAAGTTTGATTTCCATTTCCAAAGGTTTCAAATGCTTGCTACACCTTGTCTACATCGTCTACCCTGATCATCTTGATTTCTCAAAAATTACCCATGATTATTATACCTCCAAATCTATTAAATTCCTTTAATAGACAAATTCTCAAAACCCCTTTCCCAATGGAAAGTTTGGTTTTTGTCAAAACACTTCCCCAAAATTTTGCTCTTGTGAGTTCCACATATCATACCCCATCTTCCCAATTCAAAAATAAATATTTTCGAGAAGCTTTATTATTTCTTTTTGCCTATTTTCTTAAATGGCAGAAATGGAATACTAATTGTCTTAAATACTTTTAAGCCACAATAAATCTTGGGAAAATTCCCCTAAGTGTGTATTCACATTTGGGACCCTCTCAAACCAAAAATCAACCTTATCCAATGTAAAAATATCAAATGAGATTCTAGAAACCACTTCTGCCCTTTTTGAATAAATAGATTTATGAGGACTAAAACCCCTTATAAAAATCCCAAATAAATCCTAGGAGTCTACCTTGACCTCATCTACCTACAAGTACCATCTCCCCACTCTGTAATATGCAAAAAAATGAACTTCCTTCACAACCACCTATTTACTCAAATTAGCAAACCTAGCTAGTATTGAGTTAAAACCATATCAAACCACCACCAATCTTGCAAAGCAATGCACCACTGCATCCACCCCTACTCTGGTCGACCAACACTGTAGCTGAAGGGAATATGCTTGAGAGGCAATAATAAAGTGGTTATTATCTTATTCATGTTTATGATAAATGTTTATTTTGCATGCTATAATTGTATTAATTGGAAAAGTTAATACATGTGTGTTTAATAAACAAAATACAAAGTTCCTAGTAATGCCTCTCATATAAACTAGCTCGTTGATTAACAAGATGATCAAGGTTTCCTGATCATGGACATTGGATGTTGTTGATAACGAGGTCACAACATTGGTGGAATGATGTGATGAACATTCATCCGAAGTATAGCATTACGATCAGAGTCATTATGTTTATATTGCTATAACATCATACGAAGTAATCTTAGTCTTTAGACCATGAGATCATGTTAATTGCTAACATCGGAAGAGTATCTTGATTACATCAAACGTCACACTGTAACAGGGTGACTATAAAGGTGGGTTCAGTGCTACGAAGGTGTTATGTTGAGGCTCATGGATCAATAGTGGGATTTGTCCATCCCGAAGACAAATAGATATACTCTGGGCCCTCTCGGTGATATCACATTGAAATAGCTTGCAAGCAAGTGATGTGATCAGTAGAATGTTATATCACGGGACCGAGAAAAGAGTACATGTCGGTAACAAGATCAAACTAGGTATGGAGATACCGATGATCGAATCTCGGACATGTAATATATCGCGATACAAAGTGATTTTGTTACTAGCATTAAAGGTTCTCACGATCACAGAAGTCATCGTTGAATGTGTAGGAGTCAGTATGGATCTCCAGGTCCTGCTTGTGATTATTGATTCGAGAGGGGTCTTGATCATGTCTGCATTATTCGTGAACCATAGGGTGACACACTTAAGGGATACCGACACCATTTGGAGCAAATTTGTTTCAGATAAAGATTTAAGAAAGCGCTAGAATTATTTCAATAGACACTGAAATTGTTTTGGGTGAAATTGTTGAAATTGGTTCTGCATGTAATATTGAAATGTTGTAGGGGGTTTTATGTGAATGTTTGTTAATTAAAGTAATTAAGAAAATTCTGAATAAAATTAATAAAAGAGTTTTATTAAATGAGAGAGCATTAAATTTGGAGAAATTTAATGCATTTAATGTGAAGACTTTAAAATAGAATGTGAAGGGGCAAATTTATGTGGAGGGAGTTACTACCACATGAATGAGGAGGTAAAGGGTCACCCCTTGAGGCGCCGGCCATGGGGAGGGGTACCCTCCCCTCCTCCTATAAAAGCCCCCCTCTCACACCTTCACACTGACACCTCCTCGTGAAGGATCTCTCTCCCCCTCTAGTATTATTTCCCCATGGTCTCGGATTAGCGACATACATGTTCCCGATGGCTTTATCTGGAAAGGAGTTGCTGCTTCCGCTTCTTTGCTGGAGCGAGGGATAGAGGTTGTCGGGGTACGGACATGTGTGCGATCACGGATGCACCACTACTTTGTGGTGCTAGACTTGGTGGTGCTAGATTTGCTGGAGCTGGATCTAAAGGACGTGCTGGAGCCAGACCTGCGGGACTTCATCATGATCTTGAGATCGGCAAGTGTATGGCTACATCATCCACAAGTTCCAAATCGTTAAAAATTCTTTGTTGTCTTCGAGGGTAAGTTCTCTATGGATGTATATCCACCCGTTGCTTGTATTTAGTAGATAGATCTTGGCGTATAGTTCCCATCGTAGGAATTTTTTTGTTTTCTATGTTGCGAACCCAACGGTGGTATCAGAGCCTGATATATGTGTAGGTTCTTTGCACAGATAGTACACATATGTTTATATGTGGGCGATGATGATCATGTTATTGCATCTTTCATGTAATTTGGATATTGGTGGCATAGTGGGATGAAGCGACCCGGACCAACCTTACATGTCATCGCACATGAGACCGGTTCCACGACTAACATGCAACTAGTTTTGCATAAGTGGCTGGCGGGTGTCTATCTCTCCTACTATAGTCAATATCTGATTTACAACGAGTTGCTAATAACTTGGTTATCCTCGTTGTGGTTCCATGTTCGTAGGTAAGACCGGTTCTATCTCCGAAAGCCCTAAGCCACGTAAAACTGGCAATGGATAAATTAGAGGCGTCTAGTTTAGATCATTGCTGGGCTAGTGTCATGATATGGTAATGTTGTAAGTTGATGTATAGTTGATACTCTTACAACACACCTAACGTGTAAGTTCCATAGACCTTGGCCTTACACACAAAGGAATGATAGAGATCATACCACGATACATATGATGGTGATCAAATTCATGGACCATATCATCCCACTTTACACATATGATGTTCACATCTTATATTGCTTGTTTGGCGTTTTAGTAGCATTATAAGATGATCCCTCATTTAAATATCAAGATAAAATGTGTTCTTCCTTAAGTATGCACCGTTCTATGGATCGTGTTTCGAGACATCACGTGATGATCGGGTGTATTCGACTCTGCGTTTTCATACAAACGGGTGTAAGACAGTTTTACACATGCGAGTACTAAGGTTCTTACTTGGAGAGCCTAGCATGTACAGACATGGCCTCGGAACACGGACCGAAAGGTTAAGCATGAGTCATATAGTTGATATGATGCCCATATTGATGCTTGCCTTTGAAGCTACACCGACTCACGTGATGATCAGACTTGGTGTAGTGGATTTGGTTCATGTAATTACCAAAAAGGCACGAGGAATGTCATTTTTGAGTGGGAGTTCATTTCTAATTTGGATTAGTCGAACTCAATTTTTCATAAACTAAATCGAAGTGAATTTGCATAATTTGTTGTAGTCATTGGCGTCTGTTCACTACCTTATGCTTAGTTTTAATTGAGATAATGGAACCATAGAATTCTGGATATTTACTTTACGAACTGGTATTGTATTGTTTTGAATGTCAATTTAAAGTTTAGAAGTCCTATTGCAAACTTTCAGCAAACTCTATTTACTCCATGAAGTTTAATAAGTAGTATTAAATCAAGAGTAAGAATTCCAATGTTACTATCTAAAGTATCATGTTTGCCTCCATGATTCTTGATATTCAAAAGTTGTTTTAATATCGAGGTTATCTAGGAGCTGAAATAATTGTTTCAGAAACCATCATGTGTGGAAGATATTGTGATATCTAAAACAATGTTTTTGGTTGCATTATGATAGAGTATAATTTAGCAAAATACATGTTCTCGTATTGTATGAGAATTTGTGAAGGTTGGAGACGCTATGCATCCTAATCTACCAAAAAGGTTTTGGGAACTGATATTATACACGCGATTCTTCCTTATAGGATATAGTAGCTTGATCATGAAAGTTGTCATGATAAGGATGAATAGAAGATGTAAGTAAAATGTTTACTACACTAATAGATTACTAAAGAATAAATTTTTGAAAGAACACCAAACATTTGATGATGGTGATCCACTTCAAAGTGCAAGTCCAAAGGTATTAGTATTTCACTATATACACTTTGTACTATGTGTCATCTGAATGACACCAATATTGATGTTGATAGATTCTTTTAAAAGAAAAGGAATTGATAAAAGAGAATCCATAAAATATTTGGCAGAAAAGAAAAGGTTGGAGATGTCCAACTTAGGTATATAGAAGATATACATGTTATGGCTGTATTCCTTGCTTGTTAAACAATGTGGTTCTTAGGTATTGGATACCGGTATTGGATACCGAATTGGTTGGTGTGAAGTGTCATACAGAACAACGCAATTCATGAACTGCAATGGCCTTAGTAACTAGCAAGAGAATAAGTGATGATGTTCATCGAAAACAAATAAAGTGTTATTATGTTTCTCGTTGAGATCAAAGCTTGTCTTCAAGATTTTTTTAAACAATTGTTATTTTGTTCTGGTATTATGAGAACAATGGTTGTTCAAATAATTACTGTATTCCATAAAGGATGGATGAACTTTTACAAGTCTAGTTGGAGAAATCACACCCATAAACATTATTGCTAAAATGTCGTAAGACAAATGATTGGAAGATCACTTATGAAGTGACATCGCTGTTTAAATTATATTGGAAAGTAAACATGAAGAAACTCCATGTTGATGGGTTTTTGGAGTCCTTTGATTTTGATCAATTGACGCTTGTGAAACTTCCCTTGAGATAATTGAAACTCCATTCATAGGCCAAAGAGGAACGGATGACTAGCTTATTGGAAATTGTGCATGCTGATGTGCATAGTCCATTATGTGTAGCCATATGCGATGGATCTTTTTGCTTCATATGCTTTCTCCAGAAATTTGAGTGAATATATTTATATATTTACTTAATAAGGAATAAGTATGAAACATTTTAAAATTGTTCAAAGATTTTCAAGATGAAGTGGAAAATCATTATAACAATAAAATAAAAGAGTTTATGATTTGATCATAAAGGAAGATATTTGAGTTACATGTTTAGCAAAACACCTAAGATTTGAGGAATTGTTCGATGATATGTGTTTCCCGATAAACCATAGGAGTATGGCATATTCGAGATATGAAATCAAACCATGTTTGACATGGTAAGATCAAAGGTGTCATTTATAAAACTGCCATTATGTTTTAAGGATTGAAGCTTTAGAGACTACAGCTTTTACACTGAAAAGAGCACCATCGTGATCCGTTGAAATGACACCATATAAGTTATGGTTTGGGATAAAACCCGAATTGTCTTTTCTTAAATTTTGGTATGCTATGCATAAGTAAAATGTTTACAACCGAAGTTGGATAAGCATGTCTTTGTAGGTTATCCCAAAGAATTTGTTGGGAATTTCTCCATAACACCGAGGACAAAAGAGTTTGTTACTTAGAACGTCAAGTTCCTCGAAAAGTTAAGTGGGAGGACAATAGAACGTTGATAAGGTTGCTGAACCTTAGCTATATGTGCTAAGTAGCGCAGCGCCGGAAAGTGTCCCGGTGGCGGCCACAATGCTCATGGCTCCCGTGATTACAAAGGTTGTGATCTCGGAGATTAGAGTTCCTGTTGAACCGTGTGGGTCGGTAAGAATCAAATAGTGTGATTTGATAAGCAAGTCGTTATTGTTTTGACAATGATGAACCGACTACATGCAAAGAAGCGATGATGGGCCCTGACTCCATAAAATGACTATTAGTCATAGAATCCGTGATAGTATCCATACACGAGAAATCAAGTTTCTGAATTTGGAAGACCCTCTGAAAAGGCGTAAAGCCTATCGGTCGTGTTTGGATCTATAAAGAAATAGACATGGATGTTTAACATCTATGTAATAGTCGACATGTCGGAAATAAGTTTATGGCAATGTTCAAGGAGTTGACTATGACAAGATTTGATCTTTCATAGCGATATTTAGTATTGACGGATTAATGTAGCAACCACTACATATAATTTGGTATATGATAGTTGAATAAAAAACAAGGTTCTTCTAATAGAACGGTTACCTAGGACGTGTACATGACATGGTCCGAAGGGTTTTGTAAATTCAAAGGGTGCTAAAAGGGCATGCAAACTTCAATAGTTGAAGTAAGCATAGCGGAGTTGGAATCTTCACCATGATGAAACTGTTAAAAGAGTTTAAATTCATCAGGGATGATGAAGATGCTTGCATTTGCAAGAAATTAAGTGGGAGCACTAAGACATATTTCTAATACATTATGTAGAGGACATATTGTTGATTGGAAATGATGTATCTTGTATTGACACAAGTTAAGAATTTCATTAAAATAAGATTTCGATGAAAGACTTGGGCAAAACCGGAATATTTGGCATCAATATCTATATGGATAGATTGAGGCGCTAATATGGTTGTGCCAGACATACATATATGATATATTGAAAGGGTTCAATATGGAAGAAACAAGAAAGGTTATTACTGCATGGAAAAGATTGTATCAAGATTCAAGTGTTTCAACACTTGGTGAGTAAAATCACATGAAGATTTTGATCGATTATACCGTGATATGTATATATCCAGAATGTCCTATGATCTAAATGTTATGAGCACATACCAGAATGATCCATAAGATGATCATTGGACAATAGTAAAGATATTCTTATGAGCTTTGGAAGAACTTAGAATATTTCATGTATAAGTGACAAATAGTTAAAGGTAGTTCATTGTAAAGTGTTACATTGCTACTAGTTGTGTCACAAGATACAAATTAAATTTATCTCAATTTAGACTATGAGTGGCACAATGTAATGGAAAGGATGTTCCATGATGTATTTGGATGAGTTCCAAAGTTGAGACATTGTGACGGATACTACAACAAAAAGGCTAAGTATATAACTACTATAGTAGTAGCAAAGGAGGGCATTTGTGTTAAGTAGTTTGTTATCAAACTAGGTGTGGTTCAAAGTGGGCTAATACTATGAAGGTATATTGTATGACAATAATATCAACATATTTTAACCTGAACGAACTAAAGGTCTCAACAAAGGACCAAATTTATACAATGTCATCTCATTTGAGAATGAGTGATGCGTAGAAACGCAAAGACATGCAAATACACACGGACCTGAAAGTGACAGATCCGAAGATTATGTTAACCACTAGCAAACGCGTATATTCAACACCTAGGTGTTGTATATACAAGTTTACAAACTAGATTATTGACTCTAGTGCAAGTGGGAGACTGAAGGTAATATGCCTGAGAGGCAATAATAAAGTGGTTATTATATTATTCCATGTGTATGATAAATGTTTATTTTGCATGCTATAATTGTATTAATTGGAAACGTTAATACATGTGTGTTTAATAAACAAAATACAAAGTTCCTAGTAATGCCTCTCATATAAACTAGCTCGTTGATTAACAAGATGATCAAGGTTTCCTGATCATGGACATTGGATGTTGTTGATAACAAGGTCACAACATTGTTGGAATGATGTGATGAACATTCATCCGAAGTATAGCATTACGATCAGAGTCATTATGTTTATATTGCTATAACATCATACGAAGTAATCTTAGTCCTTAGACCATGAGATCATGTTAATTGCTAACACCGGAAGAGTATCTTGATAACATCAAACGTCACACCGTAACAGAGTGACTATAAAGGTGGATTCAGTGCTACAAAGGTGTTATGTTGAGGCTCATGGATCAAGAGTGGGATTTGTCCATCCCGATGACGGATAGATATACTCTGGGCCCTCGCGGTGATATCACATTGAAATAGCTTGCAAGCAAGTGATGTGATCACTAGAATGTTATATCACGGGAACGAGAAAAGAGTACATGTTGGTAACAAGATCAAACTAGGTACGGAGATACCGATGATCGAATCTCGGACATGTAATATATCGCGAGACAAAGGGATTTAGTTACTAGCGTTAAAGGTTCTCACGATCACAGAAGTCATCGTTGAATGTGTAGGAGTCAGTATGGATCTCCAGGTCCCGCTTCTGATTATTGATCCGAGAGGGATCTCGATCATGTCTGCATTATTCGCGAACCGTAGGGTGACACACTAAAGGGATACCGACACCATTTGGAGCAAATATGTTTCAGATAAAGATTTAAGAAAGCGCTGGAATTATTTCAATAGACACCGAAACTGTTTCGGGTGAAATTGCTGAAATTGGTTCTGCATGTATATTGAAATGTTGCACAGGGTTTTATGTGAATGTTTGTTAATTAAATTAATTAATAAAATTCTGAAAAAAATTAATAAAATAGTTTTATTAAATGAGAGAGCATTAAATTTGGAGAAATTTAATGCATTTAAAGTGGAGACTTTAAAAGAGAATGTGAAGGGGCAAATTTATGTGGAGGGAGTTACCACCACATGAATGAGGAGGTGAAGGGTCACCCTTGAGGTGCCGGCCATGGGGAGGGGTACCCTCCCCTCCTCCTATAAAAGCCCCCCTCTCACACCTTCACACTGACACCTCCTCGTGAAGGATATCTCTCCCCCTCTAGTATTATTTCCCCATGGTCTTGGATTAGCGAGATACATGTTCCCGGTGGCTTTATCTGAAAAGGAGTTGCTGCTTCCGCTGCTTTGCTGGAGCGAGGGACGGAGGTTGTCGGGGTACCGGACATGTGTGCGATCATGGACGCACCACTGCTTTGCGGTGCTGGACTTGGTGGTGCTGGACTTGCTGGAGCTGGATCTGAAGGACGTGCTGGAGCCGGACCTGCTGGACTTCATCACGATCTTGAGATCGGCAAGTGTACAACTACATCATCCACGAGTTCCAACTCATTAACAAAGCTTTGTTGTCTTCGAGGTTAAGTTATCTATGGATGTATATCCACCCATTGCTTATATCTAGTAGATAGATCTTGGCGTATAGTTCCCATCGTAGGAAAAATTTTGTTTTCTATGCTACGAACCCAACAGTAGCTAAGCTACTGTAGAACTGCCATCTTAGGCCCATGTGCTTGTATGCTACTATAGAACTTTCCTACTCTTTTCCAAACCAAACCAAACTATTTGCAAACCAATGCATGAAAGAGGGGGTCCAACCATCAGAAACTAAGCAAACAAAAGAAAACGAAAAACAAAAACGAAAACAAAAACGAAAAAGAAGACGCTCCAAGAAAAACACAAGTGTGCATGAAACAATAAAAATGAAGCGTTTGGAAGAAACCTGGGATTTTTATTGATGAAGAAGGGGATGCCTTGGGAATCCCCAAGCTTTGACGCTTGTACTTCTTGGATATTTCTTGGAGTGACATGCGTGGCATCCCCAAGCTTGAGCTTTAGTCCATCCTTCATCTCATTACTCATTCCTTCCATACACCTGAAAATTTTCCTTCATACAAAACTTCACACAATCTCATTAGCAACATTAGTGCACTTAAGATAAATAAGTCTTAAGGTTCAGTTCCAACACCAAATAAACTTCCATTAGAACACTAGCTACTGTAACACTTCCCTCAAAAAGCTCAATTCCCCAAAAGAACTCAAGAAGGAACCAACAAGAAGCAAATGCAGAAAATGGCAAAAATCTGTCAAAACAGACCAGCAGGTAAAGACGAATTCACCTACGAAACTCGCCTTTGGCTTTCGTCTCGGTAGGTGTCCCTCCCTTAAATCAAGGCCGCTAAGGTCGCACTCTTACCCATATCTTTGGTTTTTCATGGCCTTCCCGCTGCGCACCTTGTCTATGGATTAAGATTTTTTAGAAGACCTTTTGTTCCTCAAATCAAAAATTGTTGAACTAACGAAAGTTAGATAACAACCTGGGGCAGAAGCACAAAAAATTACGGCTCAATCCGACATACAGAGCTATCTCAGGAATGTTTACGGTGAAGCACAAAAATCTGTTTCGGGACAACAATTTTCCCAATCATTACTTCACTCTCATTAGAGGTTACTATTGGCACAAAAAGCAAATAAAAAGGATACGGAGAGGTTACTACAGAGGTAATAACTTCCAAGACTCAACTAAAACTCTTGGGTTATCTCCCAACAAGTACTTTTCTTTAACGCCTTTAAGTTGGGCATAAGAAGCAAAGAAAGAATCAAGTGTTCTCAAATGAAGAAGCATTAAGATCAATACCAGAAATATTTTCAACAAGGCAAGGTATATCATCCAAATAAGTTCGAGAGGATCCTCTCTCAATGCTCTTAGGTTCACTATTCTCATCAAAAAGGGTTTGCAGGAACAATCCAATCAAGATTCTTTTCTATGGCATCATGTATTTCTACTAGTTTAAAGGGTATTGGTATCTTAGGTTCCTCCCCATTAGGTTCGGTTTTGTTCATCTTTTCTCGTGTACCAACAACATCTACACATGATCCTAGCATATTGAAACATTCAAAGACTTTTCTAGCTTCCTTGGCAACATCATAGAACTCCTTAAACAAAGTTTCTAGAATAAAATCCCTCTTTTCAGGGTCCTCAATTTCTTTAAGCTTAAGAAACATTACTTGCATTAAGGGGTTGAGGTTAACAAACCTAGCTTCTAACATGTGAATTAAAAAAGCTGCAGCAATCTCATAGTTTGGAGCAAGTTCTACAAGGGATCTATCCTCAGTATCTTCATGCTTACTAACATGATTAAAGAATTCTTCAATGTTATCTTTCCCAATTATAGAACCACTACCAATTGGAAGGTCTTTCAGGATGAATGTAGGGATCAACATGGTGATCTAAGGAAAAAGTGACTACTAAAGGAGACTTAATTTTTTTGTGTTTTTGAAACAAGAAAGCAAACAAGTAAAACTAATTTTTTTTTGTTTTTGAAAGAACAAAACAAGCAAACAAAGCAAAAAGAAACTAAGCAAGACAAAAACAACAAAGTAAAGAGATTGGTTATGAGGGACTCCCCTTGTGAAGATGTCCTTGACTCCCCGGCAACGGTGCCAGAAAAGATCTTGATGCGCTCGACTTTCGACGTAGAGCTTGTTGGGAACCCCAAGAGGAAGGTATGATGAGCACAGCAGTAAGTTTTCCCTCAGTTATGAAACCAAGGTTTAATCGAACCAGTAGGAGCAAGGAAACACCCCAAAGGTGTTGCTAGCTGAGCTTTGGCAGGGCGCACTACCGGTGCTAGTAGCAACGTGGAGACCTGCACAACACAACCATAGAACTTTGTCCCCAACTTGCGATGAGGTTGTCAATCTCACCGTGTTTTGCGGAAAACAAAGGATTAAACGTATCGAATGGAAAGAAGTAAAAGTTTGCAGAAAGTAAACACAAAGCAGAAACAGTTTATAGATTGTATGTAAAGAAAAAGGACCGGGATCCATAGTTCACTAGAGGTGGCTCTCCTTAGATAGACAACATGTTGGGTGAACAAATTACAGCGGGGCAATTGATAAACACCGAGAAAGCAATACATGCATATACTAATCATCTTGACTCCTTTCAGACTTTATTGCGCACTACAACATAATACATAGACCGCCATCCAACTGCATCTATGACTAATAATCCACCTTCAGGTTATCATCCAAACCCCCTCTAGTATTAAGTTGCAAGCAACAGATTATTGCTTTCTGAACTGCGTGTAAAGTAAACAATACGATTGTTCTATGAACAAAGGATTGTTGTTTTCTCCCTAGTAGCAACAACACATCTAGTACATTAGAGATTTCTGTCACTTCCCCAGATTACCAGAGGCATGAACCCACTATCGAGCATAAATACTAACTCTTGGAGTTGCTAGCATCTACTTGGCCAAGATAGCTACTAACAACAGAAACCATGCAAGATCTCAAATAACAAAGACATGATAGAATCAATAATCAATCTGAAATAGCATCTCAATATCCATCGGATCCCCTCAAACACAACATGTATGTATTACAAATAGATGATATTGATCATGAACGGAGCTCACAAGATCTAAACATGAAAGCACAAAGGAGGAGAAACCAACCATCTAGCTACTACATGGATCCGTAGTCCAAGGATGAAATACTCACACATCACACCGGAGTCTTGCATGGTGATGAAGAAGGCCTCCAGGGTGAATTCCCCTCTCCGGCAGGGTGCCGAGAAGAGCTTCAGATCCCTCCCGATCTAGGGATGGAGATGACGGCGGCTATAGACTCTTTCGTGGATTTTTAATCGGGTACTTAGGGTTTTCGTCCCGAGGGCAATATATAGGTGGAAGGAGAGGCCGAGGGGGTGCCGGGAGCCACCACCACACCCCCTAGCACGGGCCAGGCCTGGCCGCACAGCCAGGTGGTGTAGCCGGCCCCTGTCCCCTCTCCGTCTCGTATTCTGGCACTTGATCCCTTCCGGAAAAATAGGCACTTTGGCTTTTGTCCCGTCCAATTCCGAGAATATTCATTTTCTAACTTTCCTGGAACCAAAAACAGCAGAAAACAGGCAGCTGGTACTGTGGCTCTTGTTAATAGGTTAGTCCAAGAAATCATATGAAAAGTACTCCAAAGTTGGAACAAAACACAAGAAAGTGGATAAAACCAAGCATGGAACATCAAAAATTATAGATACATTTGCAATGTATCACCGTCAAGCACCGCTTCACCTTCGCCGCTCCCCGTCGCCTCTCGAGCCCTCTGGTAAGCTCCCCCGCCGCCACCCGAGCCAGCTAGGGTTTCAGCTCGCCGGCACCGTCGTGAGGTGGACGACGAACGCGGGCCATCCATCGTGACTAGATCCAATGGCCACCACTCGCCGATACCGCTTCGGCGCCCCTCCGCCGCTGACTGGCGGGCCCCACCAGTCAGGTTCGAACCCTCCCCTCCCGCGCGCGGTGTGGCCCCACCTGGGCCCAATCCGCCTCTGCGGCCCACTTCCCTCCGGAACTCTAGCCCGATATCCCCTCTGCTTTACTCTTTTTCCCCAGATCTGCTAGAGTTGTTGTTTGGTTTAAATTCAAACAAAAATGTAAAAAGTCGATTTTGACCAGATCCAAAATCTTGGTGGTACCTACCTATTTTGTCTAACCGAATATACCTTTGGCTATCCCAGACTAGGTTTAGTTTATCCATGATAAATCAATTTCTAAAAAGTACCTTGTCACCTAAATAAATTCCTCAGATTACATCTCCAACTAGGGAGAATCCAATGTGGTATTGACCTAATTCCACCTCCCAGTACATCATAATATCAACATCTATCAAACCCCAGCAGCTCAGATTTTATTGAGCTCTGGTTGAATTCTAGTGAATTAAACTTGTCTGTGTACCCCTTTTTCACTAAATAAATCACTCCAGGAGTTTGACAACTCCAAAAAGAGTGAATCCAATTCCTACAAAAAGTTATTTTAAATGCCTACCACTTGCCCTTGGAATCAACTCAAGAGCTTCTGTAGAATTAATCTGGTGAAAAAGAGAAATACCATATAAAACTGCCTTTGATGATTTATTAAGGGCATTCTGGTAATTCTTCTGACAAGATTCCAACTCTTTGTGGTTTAGTACATCAAACACTACCTAACCACCCAAGGAAATAATTTTTGGGCCTCTAGATAAATTCTGGTGAATTATTTCCTCAAACTAGAGTTTATTCCACTATAAGAGGCATAACTAAATCTAGGTAATTGATAATTTAGTGAAACCACTTGTGTTGGTTTTGTTTTGTCAAGACCTATCTGAGGATATCATTATTGCACATTGGTATCCTACAGACCTTAGAACCCCACTCCAAGTTCATGGTGTTTAGCCTTGACAACTATCTTCCAAAGGGAAAAACACCTCCATGGCAATCTAGTGATTCCACTATTAATACCCAACTCCTCCAAAACCTACTAAGTTAAGTAGGATTCCTTATGTTTGTTTGCTGTATGGTTTGATGCATGTATGCTTGGTATTGATTGTGGTATTGTCTGCTTGCATGTATACTCGATGGCGGCGATAGTGTGAGCGTTTGATGACAAGAAGGAAGAGACTTATTATTATTTATTGGGTATTCTTGGTTATCTAAAGAAGTCCAGGAACTTATTGCTGATCACAGGCAAGCCACCATTCCCGATTTCCGATACTTGTCCTATTCCTTTTATTACCTGTTTTGTATTCCCTTTATAAATTGCATTGTTTATCTACATGTCTTGTTTTATAAATACTGCGCTAATAACTTGGCTCCTCCAAGTTATGACTTTGTGTCCTTCGTGGAACCACCCTGATGTACCTACCATTTTATCCCTTTAGACCGAGAGTAAGATGGTCAGCATCCTACCTCGTTGAAAACCCCGGATTTGAGAAAATGAATTGTTTTGGGTTCTACCCTACCACAAATGTTTCAAAACTGCTTGTAAAACCCTTGGGAAGATCCATCGTTCCAAGTGGATGTTTTAACGAAAGAAAAGGTGATGATGAGAAATGAGAAAGTGAAGGGATGTTCTACGCCTTTACCGGAACAATTTTATCAGTGCAACCACATTACCCCAAGTGTTGGGGCTTAGCTTGTAGTTTGTCTGCATTAGCCGGGGTAACTTGTACCATGCTTATAGGGAGAGATCCCTTGAATTCTGGGTAGGCACTAATAGATCTATGGATCTGGAGCCTGTAGCTTGCTTCGACAAGAGTGAGCCTATCTTGGCAGGAGTGTCGGTGCAACAATTGGGTCTCCCGCGGATGGTATGACTTAGGTGGTACGGAAGGAAGTGGAGTCACCAAGTTAAGGTATCCGCCAAGTTGCATCTTGGGTATACGTGTGTACGGAAGGCAGGACTATGGCTGGGATCCACATACTCGTTGCCGGGGAGAAGAAACCCAAAAGGAAAAGCATCCTTTGCTAGGGTCGATAAGCGAAAAGTTAGGTTTGATTATCCAGACCCCCATCTACAGTGGTAGTGGGCCGTGGTTGTATCCCGGCGGATGTATTGATTCTTGTGGGGAAAGTGCGCAAACTCTGCAGAGTAAAAATCTATTCGAATAGCCGTGTCCACGGTCAAGGACAGTTGTAAAGGTGTTGGCTAGGAGTACCCAAACGGTGTTTGTTTGGAAAGAAGGGATGAAAGTATGGTGGTTCCAGGGGAACCTGAGTTTGTAAGCTTTGTTTTTACCAGAGGTGGTCCAAGAGGTTTAAAAAGGGTTTCTACTCCAAAACTATTTTCAGGTCTCTTTTTCAACAAAGATCTGGAGATATTTTTATTTATAAAACAGAGGCATGTTTCAAAACTCTTTTTCAACAAAGATCTGGAGAAGCCATAACTTCAAGAGATAGTCTAGGATTTTCAAAAGCGACCCCAGATAGAGCTATCTCGCCACAGCCAGAATTGCATTTCCTTATTTCACTTATCTTGGTGGTTTGCGAGTACATTCAAAAGTACTCATGGCTTTGTCCATGGATATTTACTTGGCCAGACTTCTAGATGTTCGACATCGGAAGATCAAGGTGACGTCCAACGAGCTAGGCCATCTTCCCAGTCAGTCGCCTATAGGTTGAGGCACTGTTCGGCTCTGCGCGTGATGATGTTCCGCTGCTTAAGATGATGTAGTCATAATGGCATGTATGTAAGTCTTGTAATTTCGTTATGTTACAGATGTTTTAATGATACTTATCGGTTATGTTCCACGGCTCACTGATCATGGGAACGTGGATATATACATAACAGGGATTTCTCGGATGGTTAATCCGGGGAGCCCACACCAACATGCACTCATTTACTAAATATGGGCACAATATTCGTCTACTGCAATGTAGATATAGCCATGAACCTAGTCATTTGATTTGGAAGCTAAGAATCTTCAATACATGGTAGGCCATATTCCAAAGCAAGGTTTTTGAAAGTAATCAAAACTCATACTTATCATAACTAGTACACTCAAGAGAACACGAACCACAATTTATACATTATTTTTATTTTTCTTGAAAAAAATCATAACTAGTTCAAGCTTGTCAGCCGTTGTGTAATTCTTCGAAAGAAGTTGATGGTTTAAAACCTCTAGTTTTTTTTTATAGATTGACTACTCTAGTATCTTAAAGCGATTTTACGTGAAATTAGGGAGCTAGCAACCTATCATGCAGTCATAGTTAAAATTTGATCTGATTTTGATAAATCAACAACAAGTACTTTAATTGGTTGGAATTAGACAGAAATGTTAAAAGTTCTTGTAATTGGAGAATTTCCCATAAAACATGGTCTACTTTTCTATAAAAATGGAAGACTAGTAGCTAGCTTTATGAGCCTTAATTATTCGTCATGTACTTTTTTAAATAATCTACAAATGTAAACATTGTTTACCATATCATGCCCATATGCGCATTTAGCGAATACGGGCATTATTATCACATTAGCATGGACATTTGTTTTGAAACTCAAGCATGTTCATACATGGTATGCCATATTGCGAAGAAATACTCTCGAGAGTTATCTAAACTAAAGCTTGCCATTTTTTTGCATGGCAAGTGGGGATTCGTGTAAGAGGATGTCGTGCACAAGTACTATAGTTTTTTTGTTTTTCTTATTTTTTTAAACTCACCGGAATTTGTCGGCCAACATGTAAATTCTTTGCAAGTTGAATATTTCAATCCTTCTAGTGTTTGTCGATATTGTATTGACTAACTTGGATCCCTTAAAACGATTTTGCGGATCCATCTCAGCATGTGAGGGCATTCCAACAGGGAAATTTTTCATTTAATAATGTTTTTATTTTTTATGTATACTATATAGGCTATTTATAAATCTTAATTAAGGTGGTCCATTGACCACCCTAGCCACCATTTGGATCCGCCACTTTGTATGCGAAGCTTGGGAGTGAGCAGCCTATCATACGATCGTAGTTCAAGTTTGACATAATTTTGGTAAATCAATAGAGGAAGTTTGACAAAATTAGCTAGCTCGTAAATTCATGTAACTTGAGAAATTCCCATAAAATTGTGTGCACTATGTGTGAAAAAATGAGGTTGTCATATGGGCCTTATTCCACGTGTGCTTGCTTACAAAAACTGTTACTTGGAAAATTGTAACTGATTTTTCTAGTCATAAAAATTGGAAAATAACAATTGTAGTAAACAATGCTTACCATGCCAAGATGTGCCAATATATCAAATAAGGGGACCTTATCATAAATTACGATGTAAATATGGTCATACCTTGGTTGTTTGGCTTCAAACCAAGGTATGTTCCTACATGGTAGACCATTAGGCCATATTGCGAAGGATTTTACCAAAACTCGTGTTTACCATTCCTCATGGCAACCAAGGTAGTATATTTCTGCTACATTGTTGGCCATATTGCTCCTAGGCACTTTGTGAGTATTTGAGGTTGGCCATTTACACATAAAGTAGTCATGTGTAAGTACAGTAAACCTTTAGAGGTAACTAGTGTATTGTACAAGCAAGTTGTTGGCTATACTATTGGAATTTCTCTAAGGACTAGTCAGCCTGCTATAAGTAAAATAGTAGGGCGTGTACACCATGTATTTAGGGTTCATTCGATTCAAAGGATTTGTAAAACATAGGAATAGGAGAAATGCAGGAATAGAATGACATGAAACTTATAAAAAATATGAAATAGTGCTAGGAGGAACTAGACACTTTTTTGATATAGTAGAAGCGGGTCGGCATGAGAATTCCGGAAAATTTTCCCTAATAGGGATCAAACTCTAGTCGTTGGGATGCGCCAATTGCGACCCAACCACTAGGCTATTGTCTCGTTCTCACTTATAATCCTATAGAAATGAAAAATGCAGGAATCGGTAAGATAAGGTGTTTGATTGCACTATAGAAAAAACGTAGGAAATTTTATACGGTTTAGGTACATGTCATAGACACATAGGAAATCTTTCCAAGAGGTCTCACCTTTTCTTATAAATCCGAAAGGATTGTAGTGTAGGGAAGCAATGTATAGGAGTTTTGTAGGATTTATTCCTTTGAAACAAACACATTCTATTGAAAAAATTCCAATGGATTGGAATCCTATAGAATTCCTTTGGAAATACTTTGAATCCTATAGATTGTGGTGGAGTTGAGTCGACGAAACCAAGTTCCATATGAGCTACTCCTACAACCTAATTAATTAGGCCTTGCATGACACTAGATACATGTTATTACCCAATACTATGAAGGTAGTCACATGTGAAAGTTTTACTAGTCTAAGTTATTTAGCACTTGAGCAGCCTAAAATATGGAAGAGAAAGCAAACATCCAGCCGGATCTCATTTTTAGGTGGAAACTAATGATTGCATATTTGCATCATGTTTTTTCATTATTGTTTTGTATTATAGTGGTAGGATCTTGGTATTTTACGACGTTCACACACAACTTTTATGTCTATTTTCACATGGATCAGGACAGATGATGGATACTATGGACTTGGAGCAGTTGTATTGGGGAGAAAAGGAGTCAAAAACAGCATAAATCACATATTTGGGAAATATCAAGAACACCAGAAGAAAACCCAAAGGGATCGAGGCATCCAGACAGTTTAACAACCAACTATATGGTGAGAATTAATTTTCTGGCCGTATAGTTCCCGTCGTATTGTTGGCGCCGCAACCACCTCCTCAAAAAGTTTCACCCCATGCAACTAGTTTGGGGAGACAACATACAGAACACCTAGAAATTACTGAAACATCACCTCTGGAAGGCATCTGGAGGGGGAACTTGCCCAAGGGATCCATGTTCTCCCTACGCAGATCTAGGAGGCCAAGGCATCGATCTTCATCTTCATCAACCGCTACATCACCATCATCTCCATCCATCCCATCTTCACCCCATCTAGATCTTGTTGTTATTTCCGTACTCGTTGTGGATTTATACAAGAACTATTCATTTACAATTGTTTCCATTACCATTGCCATGATGTTTTATTGCCTCCATGTCTGAGTAGATCAATAGTTCTTGGGGATATGGAGAAACCCTAGCATATGATTGAGATAAGATAGAGATTATTATGTTATACATCATTATGTGTATGTGTTAATTGTCTTCATCTTGATGTTGGGAGTTGTGCACCTACTTAATATTTCCCTCTTATGGGGACATGATAAAGGGGATTACTTGTTGGTAGACGGAGGGATGATAGCACTTACTGTGACTATAAAGTTGTTGTCATTCTTTACGTAATAACTTGGGGAAACAAGGAGAACTCATAAAGCCATGTCCATGCCATGGGAGAAATCCCTTAATTGCGGGATAATACGATTGATGTTGTTTATCTGTCAACTGTGGTTATGAAGGATTATGTGAGCAGTGGTTGCTGCCTATTTGTCCATATATGGAGCTCCTTCCACATACATACATATCATGAGAATATTTGTTATAATAATCATGATTGCTTAGTATAAATTGCTAGTGGTATATCCACCACTCCCTGAGAACACCTTTTCCCTATTGTAGTTCCAAGCTCTTTTACACACGCGATTCTTACTTTCTACATTAAGTTTTACTTTACTTTAATTGATTCATTCAATCAAAAACCCAAAAAACAATTCTACTTTTCTTGCATCTCAAAGTTATTCCTTAACTACTTCGTTTAGTTTTAGTTAGAAGCATTTTAGTATTTTGCCTACTGCTCCCTGTGGGATCGATATCTTTATTTCGAAACTAGCTACAAACGATCTATGCACTTGCAGTCATCAAGCTATTTTCTGGCACCGTTGCCGGGGATCTTAGTGCTATAAGTCACTTTACATTTAGTTATTTACTTTCATTGTAGTAATTTTTAATTTAAGTTGCCGGACCGCAACAATGGACAACAATCAATATTTAGTCCATCTTGAGGCAGTAAGGAAAATGGGTTCACCCATGGACGCTTTTATAACTGTCAATAAAAGCATAAATCCGGATGGAATTGAGATCCACCCTTTATTATTTGAACTACTACACTCTAAGAAATTTGCAGGAACCGATGAAGAGAGTCCATATGGACACTTGCAAATTTTTGAAGATGTTCTTTGTTCCTTTATATTTGACGATTGTAATCTTGATATGGTTAAGACCCAGTTGTTTAGACAAACTCTCTCTAATAATGTTTGCGACTGGTATATATAGATATTTTTGTGCAGAAGCACCAATGACTTGGACGGAATTGACAACCAATTTCCTATCAAAATATTTCTCAGAAAGCAAAGCTCATAGGATGAGAGGTATTATTATAAGTTTCAAAAATAGTCCCGATGAGAGTTTGTATGAAGGGCATCTAAGGTACCAAAGCTATCTAGATAATTGCCCCCATCATTGTTTGCCTGATTGGTTAATCACTCACACTTTTTATGGAGGGATTAATAATAAAAATAGAAAAAACCTAGACACCGCTTCTAATGGTAGTTTTCTATCTTATACCTATGATGAAACCTGAAAATTAATAATGAAAATAAGGGAGGCAACAGAATATCTTAAAAATGAGGAGAACATTACAAATAGTTCTTCTGAATATGCTTGTGTTAATGATTTCCTTGCAGATGAAAGGACTTGTGAAATGATTAAAACCCTTGGTATTGATTCTTATTCAGTAAAGAAAAATATTGAGAATTATGCAGGGCATTTACAGGTACCTACAGAATGGGAACCCCATAAACCCCTTGAAGAAAAGAAGCGTGCAAGAGAAAGTGCTCTAATGGAAGAGTGCTCCTTTGAATCTATTCAAGAGAATATCAAGAAAAATCAAAAAGAGGAAGAGTGAATAAAGAGAAGATTAAAGAAACTTGAAAAGAACCCCGAAGCTACCAGTATAAATAATGTTATATTGAAGGACCTTATGGAAGCACAAATAGTGGATAATGAAGTGGTTATGCTATACTTTGAAACCTCAGAATTCATTGAAGGTAAGTTACGAGGTAACAAAACTTCTAAACCTATGACTCCTATATATTGTGGAGAAACCTTTTTATATGAAATTTGTGAGCCGATTTCCACTATAAACATTATGCCTTCATCACTTTATGAGGAACTTCGCTACAATTTAAATAATCCAGATGTGGAATTGGTAGACACTACTATTAAATTTTTAATAGAACTAATATATAACCGGAAGGTGTTATCAGAAATATCCATGTCTTCATGGGATCACTCATGTACCCCCTTGATTTTCATATTGTTGATATGCCCCGAGATTCTTTTTGTCCTATTCTTTTAGGCAGGCCTTTTGTTTCCATAACCAAAGCTCTAATTGATAATAAGGAGACTATTTCACTAATGTTTGGAGAAGAGGAAATGACATTCCACTTTGCCAAACTAAAGAAGAGGCCATATGAAGTGGAAGATATCAAGGAAGAGAAAATGATTGTCGAGCTAGCCATAATTCATTTAAGTACTCCACAAGATGAATTAGAGAGGAGACTAATTAATTGGGAGGAAGCACCAGAAGACGAGGAAAGAGAAGACATGGATGATTACCTCGATTCAGTTCCGGAAGAACAAAATCCACATGACTATGAAGAACTGGTAAGAAAAGGAGATGAAGAACCTCCACCAATTGAATTGAAACAACTTCCAGATAATGTGAGGTATGAGTTTTTAGATAATGAAAATAAATGTCCTGTTATTATTAGTAAAAATCTATCATAAAATAAAACAAATAAACTCATTTCGGTCTTGATTAAGCATCGTGAAGCCTTTGGATATACTCTAAGTGATATTAAAGGAATATATCCATCTATTGTAACACATAAGATTACCATGCTTGATGATGCTGAACCTATAGTTGACACACAAAGAAGGCTTAATCCGAAAATGAAGGAAGTTGTAAGAAAAGAGGTTATATACTTATTAGATGCTGGCATAATATATCCTATTTCTGAGAGTAAGTGGGTTAGCTTAGCTCATTGCATACCAAGACAAGGGGGTCTTGATGCTGCTATGAATGAGGATGGTGAGGTAGTTCCTGTAAAACCTATTGTTGGATACCCATGTGCATCGATTTTAGGAAACTAAACCATGTAATACTTTTAGAAAATTTATGGATAAAATTTTAGAAAGACTTAGTAATAATTTTTATTTATGTTTTCTTGATGGTTATTCTAGATATTCTCAAATTCCTATACAACCGGAAGATTAAGAGAAAACAACTTTCACTTGCCCTTATGGCACATATGCTTATAGATTAATTCTGTTTGGCTTATGTAATGCAATTGCGATTTCCAATAATGTGTTTTAAATATCTTTGATGATCTTGTTGAGAAGACTATGGAAGTTCTAACAAATGATTTTGTTGTTTTTGGAACAACATTTGATGAGTGCCTCTACAATTTAACCAAAGTTTTGCAGATATGCAGGCAATCAAATTTGGTTTTGAATTGGGAACAATGTCGTTTCATGGAAAGAGAAGGTAAAGTTTTTGGGCATAAGGTTTCGGAGGAGAGTATAGAAATAGATAAAACTAATATAGATGCTATAGAAAATCTTCCAATACCTCAGGACATAAAACACTTAAAAATGTTTCTGGGACATGCAGGTTTTTATAAGCGTTTTATAAAAGATTTTGCTAAAGTAGCTATGCCTCTCACCATCCTTCTTGAGAAATAAACTCCATTCTACTTAGATCATGACTGCATTGCAGCTTTTGAGAACCTTAAAAACAAATTAGTTTTAACACCTATCATGCAATCTCCAAAATGGGATGAACCTTTTGAAATCATGTGTGATGCTAGTGAGTATGCTTTAGGGGCTGTGTTAGGACAGCGAGACGGAAATAATTTAAATGTTATTTATTATGCTAGTAGAACTCTTAATAAGATTCAGAAAAATTATGCTACTACAGAAAAAGAGTTCCTAGCTATAATGTTTGCTTGTGACAAATTTAGATCTTACATCTTTAATTCTAAGGTAATAGTTCATACGGATCACCAAGCTTTGCATCACCTCCTTGTGAAAAAGGATGCAAAGCCCAGGTTGATCAGGTGGGTTTTATTACTACAAGAATATGATTTGCAAATAGTAGATAGGAGGGGTAAGGATAACCCGGTATAAGATCATCTCTCTAGGATGGATGGAATAATTACTAACCCCATACTTATAAATGAGTCATTTCCAGGAGAATAATTAGCAAACGTTGAAGTTGCTGATCCTTGGTTTGCGGATTATGTTAATTATCTCGCAGTAAAATTTATACCTCCTGGTATGACATGGAACCAAAGAATGAAATTCTTTAATCATCTTAAATATTATTTTTGGGATGATCCATATCTATATCATCATGGACCTAATGGAATGATTCATAAGTGTGTTCCTAACCATGAAATGAATGCAATTTTGCAAGCTTGTCTTAACAGCCAGTATCGAGGACATCATGTAGGCAAGCGAACTACATCAAAGGTACTTCAATCCGGATTCTATTGTCCCACCTTGCTCAAGGACACACACAGGTATGTAGAACACTATGATGCTTGCCAAAGAAGGGGTAATATAGGTAGGATACAAGAGATGGCAATGAATTATAGTCTTATAATCGAACCCTTTGATGTATGGGGAATGGATTACATGGGAGCTTTTATAGAATCAAATGGTTACACTCATATTCTTGTTGCTGTCGATTATGTTACTAAATGGGTTGAAGCTATTCCAACAAGCTATGCAAATGCAGCTGCCTCAGTGAAGATGATCAAGGATGTTATATTCCCTAGGTTTGGAGTTCCTAGATTTTTAATCACTGATGGTGGTTCTCATTTTATGAAAGGAACTTTCAGGAAAATCCTCAGCAAATATGGAGTAACTCACCATGTCGCTTCACCATATCATCCTCAAACGAGTGGTGAAGTGGAACTCTCCAATAGAGAATTAAAGACCATACTCGATAAGACGGTGGACAAATCAAGAAAAGATTGGTCATACAAGTTAAATGACACTCTATGGGCATATCGTACTGCGTTTACAAATCCAATGGGTATGACACCTTATAAGATGGTATACGGTAAGACATGCCATTTACGTTCAGAATTGGAACACAAAGCTTTTTGGGCGATCAAGAACCTAAACTATGATCTTAAAGCAGCGGGAGAAAAACTTTTATTACATATTCATGCTCTAGATGAGTTTAGAAGTGAGGCTTATGAGAATGCTAGATTGTTTAAAGAAAAAGTGAAAAGATGGCATGATAGAAAAATACAAAATAAGGCCTTTAAAAGTGGAGACAAGGTGTTCCTCTATAATTCTCATCTTAAGTTGTTTCCAGGAAAGATCAGATCAAAGTAGGAAGGCCCCTATATAGTTTAAGAAGCTTATTCATCAGGAGCAGTGAAGCTCCAGGGAAAAACACCCTCTCTTTAATGGGTGGTAAATGGACAACGCTTAAAGCATTATCGAGAAAAAGAAGTTATAAGTGCAGTCACCATCCAAGTGATCACCCTAGAAGAGGTGATTAAGCAAAGATATACAAGGAATGGCAACTGCAAGAAGGATGGAATCGAGACAACATGAGCAACACTATGGTCAAGCTATTGACCATAAAAGAGCACTTCATGGGAAGCAACCCATGCAAAATAAAGGTTTGAGTTAGTTTTTAAATTTTAAAATTAAGTTTTAGTTGATCTTGTGTTAAATAAGGAACATTTAAAGCTCCGGAGAAGAAAAAGAGGATTGATAAAGCTGAAATCCCATTCAAGGGATGCTAATATTGGTAAAAAAATTAAGCTATCATTTTTCTATAAAAACTTGATATTTCATTAAGTTTCAGATTAATAAAGAATTCTCGGAGAAGCATGTAATTTTTGGTGGATCCAGAAGGTTTAACAACCAACTGTATGGCGGGAATAATTTTCCGGCAGTATAGTTGCAGTCGTATAGATGTTTCAACATCACCCCTTCGATTTACAAAAGGTACAGAAGGTTTAACGACCAACAATACAGTGAGAATACAAATTCCAACCGTATAGTTGCCGTCATATAGATATCAATGCCTTCGTCCAAAATTTTATTCGGATTACTGATGGTTTAACGACCAACTATACAACGGGAATAAAAACTCCACCTGTATAGTTTTCATCGTATAAATATCAACCCATATCCAAAAAAAATATTCGGAGGACTAAAGGTTTAACGACCAACTATACGGCAGGAATAAAAATTCTGTCCATATAGTTCCGGCCGTATATTTAGTTCCACCGTAGAAGGAAATCTATTACCGGTTCATAACTATACGGCGGGACCTATGCGGGTCGTGCCCGTATAGTTGCTCATTACGAACAACGGCTAGGGTTTTCGACCTCCCCTTTTAAAGCTGATCACATATAACCTTTTCATTATGTTTTCCTAGAGCTACAGCCTCCAGCCTAAAAAATCCTCGCCATCCCTATACAAGCCCCTTCTAACAACATCCGTGCAGCGAAGCCATGCAGCCATCCCATGTCAACGAGATTTGGAGGAAGAAAGAAGAGAAGCCCGTGAAGAGGATCGAAGAAGTATAACCTAAAGGATCATCATCATCGTCCAGCCAGGAGATCAAGCCTCTCCCAAACTGGGAGGACATGTTCCTGCAAAGGATGGAGATGATGAGGCAAGTAGAGCGGGGAGAGAGCAAGGATGAGTATCTTCCTAATCCTTATCATCACAACATAGGATCCTATTATAAACCTCGTCTCGGTTCATCGCCTCTTAAACCTAAGAAGGTGCAGTAAGATGAGATTCATGATAAGATCTATCAGTTGGAAAAAGCTTTGAAAGCATGTGTTGAAACAATTTGAGAAGGGATTGAATCCTACTAGATGATAAGTAAAGACCTTGAGAAAAAGATCAATGACATCAATGGTAGAGTTGGTTTCCTAATTAAAACTATTTTTGAGTTGATAGATGAGAAGAAATTCCTCCAGAAGAAAATTTTGGGTCTTCAATACAACATCACCGAGCTCAGCATCCACCTCGCAAGCATAGCTAAAGTTTGCAACACATGGAAAGAAGGCAATACTCTTCCTACCCTGGAGGAGGAATAGGTACCAACAAGGAGTTATTTGATCCCGCATGGCTTGATTCCAAGCTTGGGGAGATCTTTGAGACATTGTAATCTATTATTATAAGTTTTATATTACTATTTTAGTTCTGCATTAGTTCGAGCTTAGAAATAAAGTTTGCATCATTTGAGTTCCCTTAAGGAATAGTCAATCCCATTTGTGAAATTCCGAGTTTATTATCATATATGGAGAATTATTGAGTTTGCACTTGTCTTATTGGATATATGAATGTCATGAGTATAATTTTACTTGCACTTGATGATGGCAATAGGAGTCTTCCACACCATTAGTATAGTGGAACATATAAATATAATTTAATTGATATGTTTTAAGTTCATGGTTAGATTTACAAAAGTAAAAATAATCTGATTAGTCAAGTTGAGAAAGAAACCTCGAACATAGGAAAATTTTAAGTGCTATCAAAATAGAGTTAGAACAAGTCGAGGTAGAGTCTTCAAGTCATAAAGACGCTTCATATACAATTGGAGTTTGGTAATTGATATCGTTAAACTTTGAATTCCTACATGACGTGGAATGTATGGCTAGCTCCTTTGCACAACAATTAAACAAAAGTGTGAGCATATAAAAAAAGAAAAGAAAGAAGAACAAGAGTAAATATGCAAAGAGCAAATAGGCATATACCACTATATTGTAGTAAGACAAAGAGACGTTTTGAGATTTTGAATCGCAAGTGAATATGATAATCCTAAAATGCTTGGGACTACCTCGCTAACTCATTCAGTCGAACCGAATACTTTTACATCATGTTGAGATTCATCTTTTGTGAACTATTGATCATTAAGGTGTGGAAGCCTGCTAATATTATTCAGATGGTTTGAGTAAGGTACTATTCATGAACTCATTCCTATGTATCTTATAGGATAAACACATGCTGCAATTGCCTCATTTATTTTATCGATTAAGCATCATGAATATGAGGATCACATTCACTAAGCTAGCCTTGCTCGGGACGAGCAAGAGTCTAAGCTTGGGGAAGTTGATGAGTGCATATTTGCGTCATGTTTTAGATTATTGTTTTGCAGTATAGTGGTAGGATCTTGGTATTTTACGGCGTTCGCGCGCATGTTTTATGTCTATTTTCACCAGGATCAGGACATATGATGCATACTATGGACACAATTCTTGGAGCAGTTATATTGGGGAGAAAAGGAGTCAAAAACAATGTAAATCGTGTATTTTGGGAAATATCAATAACACTAGAATAAAACCCGAAGTGATCGAGGAATCCAGACGGTTTAACGACCAACTATACGGCGGGAATTAATTTTCCTGCCGTATAGTTCCGGTCATATAGTTGGCGCCGCCAACGCCTCCTCAAATAATTTCACCCCGTGCAACTGGTTCGGGGAGATGACATACAGAACACCCAAAAATCGCCGAAACCTCGCTTCCAGAAGGTATATGGAGGGGGAACTTGCCCAAGGGATCCATCTTCCCCCTACGCAGATCTGGGAGGCCAAGGCATCGATCATCACCTTCATCAACTGCTGCATCGCCATCATCTCCATCCATCCCATCTTCACCCCATCTAGATCTTGTAATTTCCGTACTCTTTGTGGATTTATACAAGAACTATTCATTTACAATTGTTTCCATTACCATTGTCATGATGTTGATTGCCTCCATGTGTGAGTAGATCATTAGTTCTTGGGGACATGGAGAAACCCTAGCATATGATTGAGATAAGATAGAGATTATTATGGTATACATCATTATGTGTATGTGTTATTTGTCTTCATCTTGATGTTGGGAGTTGTTCACCTCCTTAATATTTGCCTCTTATGGAAACACAATGAAGGGGATTACTTGTTGGTAGACGGAGGGATGAAAGCACTTACTGTGACTATAAAGTTGTTGTCATTCTTTACGTACTAACTTGGGGAAACAAGGAGAACTCATAAAGCCATGTACATGCCACGGGAGAAATCCCTTAATAGAGGGATAATACGATTGATGTTGTTTATCTGTCAGATGTGGTTATGAAGGATGATGTGAGCAGTGGTTGCTGCTTATTTGTCCATATATGGAGCTCCTCCCACATACATAGATATCATGAGAATATTTGTTATAATAATCTTGATTGCTTAGTCTAAATTGCTAGTGGTGTATCCACCACTCCCTGAGAATGCCTTTTCCTATTGTAGTTCCAAGCTCTTTTACACATGCGCTTCTTACTTTATGCATTAAGTTTACTTTACTTTAATTGCTTCAGTCAATCAAAAACCCAAAAAACAATTCTACTTTTCTTGCATCTCAAAGTTATTCCTTATGTACTTCGTTTAGTTTTAGTTAAAAGCATTTTAGTCTTTCGCCTACTACTCCCTGTGGGATCAATATTTTATTTCGAAACTAGCTACAAACGATTTATGCACTTCCAGTCGTCAAGCTATTTTCTGGCGCCGTTGCCGGGGAGCTTAGCGCTATAAGTCACTTTACTTTTATATATTTACTTTCATTGTACTAATTTTTAATTTAAGTTGCAGGACTGCAATAATGCCCAACACTCAGCATTTATTCCAGCTTGAGGCAGTAAGGAATATGGGTTTTCCCATGGACGTTTTTATATAACTGTCAATAAAATCATAAATCCGTATGGAATTGAGATCCACCCTTTATTATTTCAACTACTACACTCTAAGAAATTGGAAGGAACCGACAAAGAGAGTCCATATGGACACTTAACATTTTTTGAAGATGTTCTTTGTTCCGTTATATTCGACGACTGTAATCTTCATATGGTTAAAACCCAGTTGTTTAGACAAACTCTCTCTAATAATGTTTGCGACTTGTATAGATCTTTTTGTGCAGAAGCAAGAAGGACTTGGACGGAAGCTTACATGGGAAGGAAGAGGTGAATACTATGATGCTTCCCACCTAAACAAGTTCTAGGCATAGATGCATGAGTGGAGGATAGCATCCAATGCTGCATTGAGGAGGAGAGAGGGAGTATGATTCTCCTTCATCCAGGAGCCTTTTGTCTCACGTAAGGCAGCGACGAGACATAATTTTGGGTGGACGAGCCTTTTTTAAACAAGGAAAAATATTTTTGGTGGAAGGAGCCCTTCCTCGCCTTGCCAGCAGTATGAGATCGACTAGGCACAAAAAGCTGAGTACTAATAATACAAACATGATTAATACTTGAGTACTACTAGTACTAGTTGCTATAAGTTCCATAGTTCCATCCATGAGCAATAGTGGCTAGTAGTATAAGTACAGTATCTTGTCAGGATCCTTCTTGCTTCCTCGAATGTGTCATGGTCACATTAGGGCATCACCTATGTGTGAGGTGAACTTTATCCATAAGGCGGGACCCACCTCTCTTGTAAAATCTTCCACTATGTATAAGGTGAACTTTAGCTATAAGCTGGGACCACATGTCTCATCCTATATACTCATGCATGAGAGGGAAGAGAGAAAATATTATTTTATATTGCTTGTGGACAACCCATAAGCTTAAGATCACCTACAAGCTTATGGAAAACTCTTATTTCTTCCACTATGTATAAGGTAGACTACAAGCATCGCCACGTAGGACTTAAGGTGTGGTTTTTTGCACATAGTGGATGCCCTTAGGCTAGTCATAGGGGGAGTAACTTGTGTAGTAACATAGTCCTACATGTATTTCCAACTAAGCATTTAGATGACATGGCATGCAATTAAATGATGTGAGAGAGAGCCTTGTGGTAACTATCTATGTTACCATAACATCACACATTTCAAGACAAAATGAGCCTACATTACAATAAATGAGACTTTGCACGATACCACACCTATGTTATTTTCCACTATGGAGGTACTAACTTAGACTAGTAACATATGCATGTTGATACTCTAAGTTACTCCCCACTATGACCAGCCTTAGGCTTGTCATAGTGGGAGTAATTTGGGTAGTAACATAGTCCTACATGTATTGCCAACTAAGCATTTAGATGACATGACATGCAATTAAATGATGAGAGAGAGTCTTGTGGTAACTAGCTATGTTACCATAACATCACACATTTCAAGACAAAATGAGTGTACATTGCAATAAATGAGACTTTGCATGATACCACACCTATGTTATTTTCGACTATGGAGGTAGTAACTTAGACTATTAACATATGCATGTTACTACTCTAAGTTACTCCCCACTATGACCAGCCTTAAGTCTTGAATACAAGTTCGATGATATTCATATCAATGTCCAATGAAGCGGGATACCACTGAACACGTTGAGACGAAGTCCATGTGCGTGTTCCTTGAACTAGAAGATAGTCATCTCGTGTTCTAGGAACTTCGCGTCTGATGGCTCCAATTTTTGCTATCTTCCATTGCGTTTAAATGTTGTTTTTGGTCAACCAGTTGCCAAAGAAACTGACAACTTTGCCACTAATGACTAATAATTACAAAGATATGAAAATCCCTTCTTTCATTTATGTTGTGAAGGAAATCACTGCTTTTAAGGCGAAATAAGGAGTCATAATGAAGGATTTTGAGGAAGTACACATGGCCAAGTAATTGGAGAAGCTTACCAGAGCGTCAGCATGCTTAACGACCACTGGTACAGGCACGATCCGCCCGTACCACCCGTCCATACCAGGTGGTGACGGCTTCGTCTCGTCAAACCCTACAACTTTCATGATGACGCATATATATTTTGAGGCTCCAGCCACCGGCCAGAGGGCCGCCATTCTCAGATTGCATCACAACACCACCAAAGGAGATCTACACCATTGTTCATCCATTGTTAATCACTTCCACCATACATCCCTCCACTAGCCATAGCCATTGCTTTGTACTTTTAGATCTCCTTGTGATTTGGTGACCATTGTAAGAATATTTGATTTCAATCTAAGTATTTGCATGATGTTTTCTATCTCCAATCAATTTGTTATGAGTAAGTAGTCCTCACGAGATGCAGGACGGGGAGAAACCTTGTAGCAAATATGTGCATCTAGATCATGGGAGAATTGTATTTTGTTTGGATTCGTGATTTGTATCTTTTGTTTCTTTGTCTCTCGTCTCGATCTGTGGACTTGTAGGTACCCAAGATCCCATAGATTGATAAAGGCTCGAGGTGAGATACTTGTCTAGCGGCGATATCATAGGAAACTCAGTGACAGACAAGGAAGTACGGTCTTCGCTTAGCACCCCATTCTGTATCAACAACAACATCACCACTTAAACCTTTGATCTATGTTTACACTTAATAAGCGTTTGTAACCCGTGGCTTCGGTGTACTCTCGGTTGGATTAAAAGTCTATTGATATGCTTGCTGCATCACGGGGGCTCTACAATATTAGGATGTGGTGCCCACAAAACATTATCTCAATACAAACATGATACATGACTATGCTTATTATTATCTTTTATCCCACTTGATGTGCAGCTGCAGGTGGATCTTCAACCTAGGCCTATCTCCATCCTTTGATTCAAACCTGTTATAAAGTAAACTAGATTTGTCTAGTTAACTAAGGTAAATCGAGCAAACAAAGTCTTCTAGACGTGTCCTTTTAATTACCTTTTAGCAGTGCTTTCCGAGGTTCGATTAAACCTTGGTCTTCTAGGGAAAAAGCTATTATACTACATCCATGAATCTGGATCGAAGGTATCATCCACAGAACTCTGTCCCCAACTAGCGATGAGGTTGTCAATCTCACCAGTTTTGCTGAAAACAAAGGATTAAACGTATCAAACGGAAGGAAGTAATAGTTTGCAGAAAGTAAACACAAAGCAGTAAACAGTTTGTAGATTGAAAGTAAAAGAAAGGACCAGGATCCATAGTTCACTAGAGGTGGCTCTCCTAAAGATAGATAGCATGCTGGGTGAACAAATTACAGCTGGGCCATTGACAAACATCGAGAAATCATACAAGCATATACTAATCATCTTGACTCCTTTGAGAATTGATTGGGCATTACAACATTATACATAGACCGCCATCCAACTGCATCTATGACTAATAATCCACCTTCAGGTTATCATCCGAACCCCCTCCAGTATTAAGTTGCAAGTTATAGATTATTGCTTTACGAATTGCGTGTAAAGTAAACAATACGATTGTTCTATGAACAAAGGATTGTTGTTTTCTCCCTAGCAGCAACAACATATCTAGTACCTTAGAGATTTCTGTCACTTCCTCAGATTACTAGAGGCATGAACCCACTATCAAGCATAAATACTAACTCTTGGAGTTGCTAGCATCTACTTGGTCAAGATAGCTACTAACAACGGAAAGCATGCAAGATCACAAATAACAAAGACATGATAGAATCAATAATCAATCTGAAATAGCATCTCAATATCCATCGGATCCCCACAAACACAACATGCAGAATTACAAATAGATGATCTTGATCATCAACGGAGCTCACAAGATCTAGACATGAAAGCACAAAGGAGGAGAACCAGCCATCTAGCTACTACATGGACCCGTAGTCTAGAGATGAACGACTCACGCATCACACCAGAGGCTTGCATGATGATGAAGAAGGCCGACAGGGTGAATTCCCATCTCCAGCAGGGTGCCGGGAAGAGCTTCAGATCCCTCCCGATCTAGGGATGGAGATGACGGTGGCTATAGACTCTTTCGTGGATTTTTGATCGGGTACTTGGGGTTTTGGTATCGAAGGCAATTTATAGGCGGAAGGAGAGGTCGACGGGGTGCCTGGGGGTGGCCAGACCACCCCTGGTACGGGGGCGCCAGCCCCTCTCCGTCTCATATTCTGGCTCCAAGTGTCCCCCGATAAAATAATGACTTTGGCTTTTGTCCAGTCCAATTCTGAGAATATTCATTTTCTGACTTCCTGGAACCAAAGATAGCAGAAAACAGGCAGCTGGCACTGTGGCTCTTGTTAATAGGTTAGTCCAAGAAATCATATGAAAAGTACTCCAAAGTGTGGACAAAACACAAGAAAGTAGATAAAACCAAGCATGGAACATCAAAAATTATAGATACATTTGCAATGTATCAACATCCCCAAGCTTAACTCCTGCTCGTCCTCGAGTAGGTAAGTGATAAAAAGAAAGAATAATTTTTGAGGTGACATGCACCATCATAAACTTGATCAAAGTATTTGTAAAACATTCAAAGCTGGGATCATAGTATTTCAATCATAACATGAAAGACAAAGTTCTAGAAATAAGACAAAGAAACTATGTTGCAACATGAAAAGGCACAAACAAAAGATTCATGAATAACAATGATTTGCAAGACGTTTGTTTGTTTCACATAAAGAAAACATAGCATAATAGGATTCAGCTTGTCCCTCATAGAATAGCAAATATAAATGCATAGGACGCCTTCAAAGTTCATAAGAGTGACTAGATACAAATAGTTTAAAACAAGCAATATCAAGTTATGCATCAATCAACTAGTATTGGGACAATGCACATAGAACTAAGAATGGCCACTATGCTCTCAAAGTAGGTGCATAAAGGTAGAAGGTGGAGACTCAATATATAAGTGGAAGAAAGGCCTTAGCCTCGAGGAAGAACTACTCCCTCATCATCATGGGAATCAGCAACGGCGATGGAGGTGGTGGTGGAGCTCGATGGAGATGGCTCTGGGGGCACTTTCCCGTCCCGGCAGGGTGCCGGAACAAAGACTTTCTGTCCGCCGAATCTCCCCTTCGGTGACGGCGCCGCTGTGGAAATTTTTGTGGCTTTCTGATTGACGATTTAGGGTTTTTGCATCGGGAGGATTTTATAGGCGAAGGGGAAAGGTCGGTGGCCGGCCCGGGAGCCCACACCATGCCCTGGCGTGGCCAGGGGACCCGCGCCTAGGGGTGGTGTGGCCACCATGTGGCCCCTCTCTATCTCGTCTTCTGGCTCTGTGAGTCTTCCGGTAAAATATCGACTTTGGCTTTTGTCCGGTCCAATTCCGAGAATATTGATTTTCTGACTTTCATGGAACCAAAAACAGCAGAAAACAGGCAACTGGCACTGTGGCATCTTGTTAATAGGTTAGTCCAAGAAAGCATATAGAAATACTGCAAAGTGTGGACAAAACATAAGAAAGTAGATATAAAACAAGCATGGAACATCAAAAATTATAGATACGTTTACAACGTATCAGGTATCAGGTATGATTCCAAGTGGTTTAGACCGACTTGATGTAAGATCTTGTGTCTCAGTATTTTTGCTGTCGCCTTAGTTCTCTATCAATTTTCTCATGAAGGTTGTCCCTTGTGTTGCTCTCCCCATTCTAAACAACATGTTCGGAAATGACAAGTTTCTCACACTGTAGAGCGAGGGCCCTAAAGGCATGCGGCAACTATATGATGTGGATGTCTCCTAGACGATGGCCACCACCTATTTGGGTGGCCGAGGTTGGTCCAAGTATGTCCATGAGAATGGTCTGAAGTAGGGGACAAGGTAACATTCAATTTTAGCAAGCCTGGGCAGATACTTGCACACCATCGTAGACCTGTTGAACGAAGGACCAAGAATAGAGGTAGTACTAATTAATTTGATTATGTACTCATCACAACCTCTAATGATTTTCTGGCGACTAACTGTTCTGCACCATTGTCTTTACTCATCATATGACCTTGACAACTTCTGCAGTCCGCTTACCCTTATTACCAGCCAGAAGGGTGCCATCATCAAGCTGCTGGCACGGACACCAGCACCGGCCCTAGTTCCTGAAACGACACTTGTTTACCTCAGTAGGAGAAATAATAGCGGTAGTAACTTAATTATCTTGTATACTCTCATCTCTGTCTAGGAGTTACTATTGTATAAGAAACCATTTTGCTTGTCCACATCTCATATGCGTCTCTGACCACTCCTGCAGTCCCCTTACCTACCCCTCAGAAGGTAACCAGCACCAAGGTGCTAGCACCCCCAATGGCACTGGCCCTAGTTCCTGCTTCGGCACCTGTTGCCCGAGTTGAAAGAATGGAGGTAGTAACTTAATTTGCTTGTATACTCATCATATCCTCTGATCACTCTCTTGTGAGTAATTGTTGTATAAGAGACCATTTTGCTTGTACACTTCTCATCTGCCTCTACCATCCCTGCAGTCAGCTTAGCTACCCCTCCGGAGGAATCTAGCATCACGCTGCTGGTGCCGGCACCGGTTCTAGGCCTTCTGGCTCCTGCACCAGCCCCTCTACAATTAGTGGCACCATCTCCTACACCAGCACCAGCCCTAGCACAGGCACCGGTACAAGCTCCTTCATCACCCCGGGCAGCACCTTGTCAGGCCATATCCTACACATGTGTCATCACAAGGTCGCACCGGATTATGTTCGTGAGTATATGGCGGCAGATAAACTATTCTGAATGTCTTCGCAAGTTTCACATGATTCAGTGCATCGCTCTTAGTAATTATGCATCTATCTCTTTCTTTGACTTAGAAATTGCCTAAGAGTACCACAAAGCAACTCCAGGCCAGACGAAAGGGAACAATAGTCTTCACGATGCAGAGCGAAGGATTGCTTATCGAGGGATGCTACGCCATTAACTCGACGGATGGGCGCTTTGCAGCTACTTCTAGGTGGATCAAGTTCCGGAAAGCAGCCAAACTTACTATTGGAAGAACGGTCAAGGTCGATGTATCTCACTGCCCTGAATGCGGCATGTTGTTCATGAACTTCCTAGCTGTCTAGCTCTTTGGCCGCATGCTATTATAATTAATTATGTGGTTGTGTTATCTCCACTAATCATATATGGGCGGTAAAACTGTGATAATCTTTTGCTGGATTGGAGCTATGACTAGTACGTACTGGTATGGTATATCTGTATCTATATGACGGCTCCCTATATGAGAAATTATTATGACAATGATTGTGTTCCAGTGATTGAGTGTGTTTGGACAAAAGGGTAAACTGGTCGCGTGACATGGTTTTTAGAGCTGAAACAAGAATTGTCTCTCTTTGTAGTGATATTGAATTTTAGTGTTTGTATTGCTGAATCAGTCACTTTGAAATGCTTCTGAATTGGTCAAGTGCTGCTGAATATGAACTAGGAATCTCTCGATTTTTTATGTCTTATTATTCTCTACTCCTTAACCTATCAAATGGTATTGAATTTTTCAAAAGTTATGTCGTTGCTGCTGTCTGCTTGCTCTAGAGCTTTTGCCTTTGTGTCATCGGAACCGTTGGATGCATTTTGGACAGCGGTGAGAGGGTAAGGATATACAGCGTGATTTCACCAAGTGAAGGCATTGGATACCAGCCCTATTTTGGCGCATGTGGTGTGTGTTCATTAGACATTTTTACATGAATATCTGTCAAAGGAATAATCGCTTTTTTTCCTCCCTCGAAGAGGTCTGTGTTTGAATCTGGCGAGACACAGCCCAGTGAAATTTGAGATAGGATCCCATTGACCATAGCCCAAAAAAAGTTTAATTTGGCCTTTTTGGCAGTGCCCCCACCTCTAAAAGAACTCTGCCTACCAATCTTTTTAAGAAACTAATCCATTATGTGGCTTTTTATAAATCGAGGTTCCAGTAGCACTGCTCTTTTATTTTAAGAGAGATAACATGGAAAAACAATAATATTTTTTAGAAGACTAATACATAAGTTGTAGTACTATTACATGTTTAATGATTTAATTTCTATTAGTATCTTTGGTATTGTGGCAAAACACTTAGTTTATGTCTACTTGATTTGATTTGAAGGTCTTTAGTTCGAATCCACTATGTGTACATATTTATATATATCTTGCGTTTACTTTTTTAGAATGAGTTTACTTTTTAATATCACATTACAGAGAGGCTGACATCACGGACCCACCAGCCTGCAACATCCCTTGAGTTTATTGGTCAGGTTTGAAAAAAAAGTTAAATACTTGTACAGAGAGGCTGGCATCAGGGACCCACTGGCCAGAACATACTAGAGAGGGTGACATGGGGGCCTCAGCAGCAAGACCATACACGGCTTTCACATCGAGCAACATTGCTAAGGTCCAAACAGCGGAAGCGTCCGAAAAAAAGTCCATCATACGTAGGTTTGATATATAGAGAGACCAGCGTGTGGGACCCAGTAGCATGACCTTATACAGGTTCTGCCTCGAGGGACGTTGCCAAGTTCGAAACAGGGAGGCCCGAGCGAGAAAAAAGTCCATCATGCACACCTTTCTTCTACTGAGAGGCTCACATGGGGGACTCAGCAGCCTGGAAAAATGGCTGATGCATCGAGCAATGCTATCAAGTTCTAAACACGGAGGCGCGACCGAGAGCAAAAAATCCATCATACACAGGTTTCTTCTAATGAGTGGATGGCATGTGGGGGTGGGGCCCTGCATCATGATTAAACCGTGGGGCCCCCGGATTAATCCCTCGAGAATCCCTGTTATGCATACAACCACGATCCCATGATGAGTTAGTCATGGCATACAACAGACAAGTACCAAAGTAAACATCCAATACCTAACGAATACTTGTCTTAGCTTATTTGCCATTATGGCTACATCGATCAATCATCAGCGGAACTTCATTAAGCGTAGAGCCCGAGCCATGCCTTAACCTACAGGCAACTAACTGAGAGAACATCCTAGCTCGCATAGTCACCACCTCACCTTCTTCTCGATATCTGACCAAGTTAATAGCCAGGGATAATGCCAGTGAGTACTTTGAATTTACTCGCAAACCACCTTAAGATAACAATAATAACAAGAGGATATGCATTATGGCTGTGGTAGTAGGAGGGCGCCAAGAGAGGTTATTTTCTCAATTAGTTTCTCTTGTAGATATAGCATCTACATATCTTTGTTGAAAACTTATGTAAAACATTTTGGAGACCTTCTTGAAAAGTTTTGGAAACACTAGGATTGGGGTACCCATTTGTTCCCGTCTCCAGGTCATCCCACGACCAAACTCCTTTCTCCCCCTTCCGACCATCCCATGGTCAAAACCTTTCTCCTCTACGACCATCCCATGGTCAAACATTTCCAAAGTCATTTCTTTTTAGAAATCCTTTTTGGAAACAAAACCAGCACCGCTCTACAGAAGTTTGTCCAACCCGTCCATAACCGCGGACACGGCTATTCAAATATATTTACACTCTGTAGAGGTTGCACACTTTCCCCACACCATCTGGGTACACTACCCTAATCTACACCGATCGTGGGTCGAGTAACTGATCAAGACTCTCCGGATGCCCACTCCAATATAAGTGCCTACCCTATGAGTGTTACTCCCCTCAAAACCGGGACGTCGGGTACCGAGGACCAACCGGAGCGCATTTTACACTTTACACAGTGGGCGCTTTCAATGAGGGGCTCATAGTATCGCCTGGCTGCCAGCAGACAGTTTGTTCCTTCTCCAGGTCGATGTCCTAGATGGACCTTTAAGGGAGAAGGCCCAGCCTCTAGGGATCGCGATCCCCTGTAGTAGTTGCGAGGCAGCTTATACCAGAATAGAAAAACATCAAATCCAGTCATGTCCCATTCCAGAGTAATGTGGTTGCACGGGTTAAGTTGTTATAGCTAAACTGCAAAGAACCGGGTGCATTTTCGTAAACCTTTTTCCTCCAGTTTTCCTTCAACATTTTGTAAAACAAAACCTTTTTCTTTCTCATCATCTCTTGGGAGGTCCCACCTCACCAAGATTTTATCATAAAACATTTGGTAAAACTTTTTCCGGGTCTTCCCATCCTATAGCTTTGCTTCGGCTAAATCGGGGTCTCCAAAGGAGTATGGTGTGTTACACCATCTACCATACTAGGGACAAATAGGTATCCTTGAGAGGGTTGTACTTAGTAGTTCCATTGAGTAATGGTTTGGAGGATCCAAACCACTACTAGATATACAATATCATATAGTGAAACAATGCAGTTTTCGTAAAACAGTAAGTAAAACATGCATAAGTAAAACAATAGGACGAGGCTTATGAGCAAGAAGGTGGCTTGCGTGAGATCAGTAATATGGCATAATTTTCCCTAGACTTCTTGTTAAAATACCCAATAATATACAATAATGACCATCTTCTTCTGATCTCCGAGATAATCGCAACTATCGTCGTCAGGGAGCACACATGCAAACAAGCAAGAGCACAATCAACGCAAGGCATACAAGCAACAATACATACAACAAGCAATGAACAGTACAAGTTTATAAATCAGTAGGTCTTAGGAAGAATGGATTTAATAAGATTGGCCTTGTCTTGGAATCAAGGAAGAAAATCCCTTAGGATTTATAGCCGAGGAACTACCTAAGAGGGGTTTTGGACCAAGGAAATATTCTGTATGACACCATTGTGTAAAAATGATACCAACATATATGAGTTGATAAAATGAAACCAACAAAGGTGGTTTCACTATTTTATCACTTTTCTTTAATTTCTTATGAATATTCTAGTGATAAAAGCTCTAGTTTTAGGAAATAATTCACCAGAAAAGTTATGGAGCTTCAAAAATTATTTCCTTGGATGGTCAGGTATAGTTTGATGTACTGATTCACTGAGAGTTCGAATCATGTTAAAGTATTTACCAGAATGCCCTTAAGAAATTCCCAAAGGCAGTTCTATAGCTGTTTTGTCTTTTTCACCAGATTTTATCTACAGAGGATTTTTATTTGATTCCAAGGACACATGGTAGGTATTTAGAATACCTTTCTGTAGAAATTGGAATCAACCTTTTTGGAGTTGTGGACTTACTGTGATGATTTATCTAGTGATAACACTATGGACAAAATGTTTAATTCATTAGAAATCCTCAGAAGCTCAATAATTATTGATCTCCTGGATTTAGATATAACTGGATGTAACACATCGTACAGAGTTGGAATGAGGTCCATACCATCTAAGGTTTGGCCTAGAGAAATTTCTAAAGGCAGAAACTAATAGTTTTAGTTATTTTTACAATAGACAAACTATTGTTCACCTTGGTATAAGGCATATGCTAAATTATTGGTATAGCAATTACCTTCTAGCAGAACTTTGATTCATCTCAAATGGATTTGTACAACTCCCTGAGGAATTTATTTAGTGCAAAAGATAACTTTTAGTGGATTAATTGCCAATTAAATAATAAAAATTATTTTTTGGCAAAAGACCAGTTCTGCATGTTGCACAAAACATTCAGGAAAATGGTGGATTTTAGATGATTAAAAACATTCAAGATAACATTGAAGTTGATTAACATTTTTTAAATGATTTAATCTAAGGCCAAACTTCTGGATTTTTACAGAACTATTAAAAAGAAAAAGAAAAGGGGAGCGCCAGGCCGGGATCTGCGCCGAGTTGGGCCGGCCTGGGCGAAATCGACCCACCCGGGGGAGGCCAGCACGCGGGAGCGCGGGTTCAAATCTGCCAGGCGGGGCCCGCTGGTCAACGGCCCCAGCGGTCGAAGGGGTACGGGGCACCGAGGACCGTCAGATTAGAAGCGGATCTAACGGCAGAGGGTCATCTTCCTCGCCGTCAGGTGGATGCGGCACAAACCCTAGCGGGGGGTACGGGAAGGAGCGGGGTGGCTCACCGGGGGCTTGGGAGGCGTTGGCAGGGTCGCAGGAGGATGTGGCGCGCCACGACGAGCCCGGAGGGGGCGGCATGGTGGGTTTCTGCGCCGGGATCTGGCTCGCGCGAGGACACCCGAGAGCAACCTCGTCGGAGCTCGACGGCGGCGACAGTAGGGGCAGTCCCTGGCCAGCAAAATAGCAGTATCAGAGAGAGGGGAAGGAGGGAATCACCCTACCATGACATGCAGAGGGAGATGAGGTGAGGAGAGGGAGCTTAGCTTGTTTTTGAGGAGGAGCCCGAGGCTCTTTTCTCTCTCTCTCGAGCAGCACAGGGCAGTGGAGAGGGAGAGGGGGTGCCGGGGTGGTAAGAAGGAGGGAAAGGAAGCAAATGAGGGGCAGGGGAGGCATGGGGTGGCCTCTGGCCTTTATAAACCGAAGGGAGAGGGTCTATGGTGGACCAAGTCCAAGAGAGGACATTGGAGGGGGTCCTGGCTGCTGGTTGGGCAGAGGGGCGATGGAGAGGTTAGTAGGGAGGGCAGGAGACAGAGGGTGGTCGTGGCTCTGTGTTTAATAGGCCATAGAGCACTTTTTCTTCACCTCAGGTGAAAAGAAAAGAGGGGAGGGAGAGGGGGCTAGGGAGAGCTAGGGTAGCTTTCAATGGTGAAGAGGGAAGGGAGGTGGGGTCTAGGATTGGAAAGAGAGAGGAAGGGGGCGTGCTACAGCTGTTGTGAAGATTTTACAAGATATGGCATTGATTTGTTCTCTCTCTCACACACTTGCTCCAATAGCTAAATGCAATGCTACAGTAGCCTCGACCAGGGAGGAGTGCTGGTTGCTGTGGAGTAGTTCTTGACAAGTTTGAGAAGGTTTTGATTTAACTTTGGATCATGGTTTTGAATATCTCCATTTTTGGCCATCTTGATGATCATGAAGAACCTCAGGATTTTTGATCTTGGAAACACTACTAGGAAACAGCCTATCTGTGGTGCATCAAAAGGGGACTTCTGTGGCGCATATCTTTGTCGCCACTATTACCTCGCCACTGATAACTACTTCCTGTGGCACATATGGATATGCGCCACAGAAGTTCCAGACTTCTGTGGCGCATTCCTTCATATGCGCCACAGGAAGAACTTCTGTGGCACATTTACGTGTATGCGCCACAGATATGCCATGCGCCACTAACTATATAATTATATGCGCCACTGATTGTGTAACATGTATTCAAAGTAAAATACTTTTCTGGTGTATAATCAGGTATTTATATAGGATTTATCCAGATGAGTATAAAATACATTGCACAAGTAGTAGATGCATGAAAACCGACATATATATAATATAAACACTTACAGCCCGATCGAGATAGATATATAGTGTCAAGTGCCAAATTTTTACACAAGCACCGAATACAAAGTTCATATCATCTCACATTACAAATATGAAGTGGCCACCGCCGCCTACACTAGGATCATATAGAATACAACTGTGATAATGGTGAGCAAGAGCATTAGCCTGACCAATATCTTCATCCGGTTCTTCTTCCACAAGTGGTTCCTCCATTTGGCTATCGCCTCCTCTCTAGTCGCGTATCCTTTGTAGATGTTGCCGCTGAACTTGTTCACTTGTTTGTGGCAATCCTCCCACTCCTCGTAGACTCCTGGAACCCTACCCATGTACACCACATACCACCTCATCGCCATCTCTATAGACGACAAGGCATATTAGTAAAAATACAACGAAAAGAATGAATAAAGGGTTCACATCCATATATATATATATGTTCATAGAATATAAAACAAAGGATCCATAAACCTAAAAGTTAGATCATCATAGAAGCAATAAGTTCAACGACAGCACGACCACAAGGTAGTTTAAGTCGAACAACAATGACCATTTCGACCACGATCGAGATAGTAAAGTTTATGACACACACACACACTAATACAGCAGGCGTCCATCAAGAATATACACACACTGGATCATGCTAGAGGCACACATCGATCACGATGAAGACTTCCTCTTCTAGCACGGCTTCGGGAACGGTAGATAGCCCTCTTCTTGTAAGCATTGGATGCCCTGTTGACGGCGGCAACCCCTTGTCCCTCTTCTTGTAAGCATTGGTCGCCCTGTTGAAAACCATGTCCCACGGCTCCGTCAAATCCTGGGACGACTCTGTGGCAGTAGCGTTCAGTTCCTCCTCCTGCAAAGACAAGGAAAGGTGAACCCATTTAGATTCTTGGCTTCATTATCTTAATTAGAACGCAATAGACTTGAAATCAGCGATAAATTCCTTACCAGATTCTTCTCGAATTCCTTCACCTCCGGATTGTCGGTGATGAACTCCCCTGTTTCCTTGTCCAGGTAGTAGCGGGCCCGAACAAATTGCCTAAGCTGCAAGTCCGTGATTTTAAGCCAAGGGTTGTCTTTACCAAGGCGTTCAAGCTCGACGTCCTCCTTGTCCCAAATGGCATGTTTCCCCCTGTAACCGCCGCTTCCAAGGTGGTGGTTACCTATGTTCTGTTCCCGCATACTCCTTCCCCATTGATTCCATTTTATAGCGTCAGCGGTAGCTATATCCGCCTTGAATATCCTAAACTCTTCTTCGTCAAGCATCGGATTTTTCTTACTAATAACCTCCCAGCTTTCACCTTTGTCAATACTATTCTTCACCCGGGTTTTCCAGCTGCTCAAGGCGTTGCTCATCTTCGTGAGGGCTAGTCTGTTCACCGGGTTCTTATTTCTCTCGAGGTTTTTAAACTGCTCTGGGAATCTGTATCGTGTGTGAAGCTTCTTAAGGAGGTTATCGACCAAAGCTGCATGGTCAGCATGTCTGATGTACTTCGTGTTGATCGACATGCTTTCTCGGACGATGCACCCGAGTTGTAGGCCGTACCCTTTAGCAATCGCCTCTGGCGCAATGGGTTGGCCACTTTCTGTGACCTCATCATAGACAGTGGCGAGCACTAGCACCTTCCGCTCCTTCTATTCCTTCTTCTTCTTCTAAGAAGCGGCCGGGTTGCCGCTACCGCCATCCGTCCTCTCGCCGCCATCGGTGCGGGCGCTGCCATCGGTGGTGTCATCCTCTTTGCTGCCTCCTTCACTAGTTCCATCGTAGTCGTCTTCGTCCCCCTCGTAATCAGGATCTCTGCCCTCATTGGCCCCAGCAGCTCTCGTGACGGTCGCCTCCTCCTCCGGTGGTGGTGTCATCCTCATCGCCTCCTCCTCCTCCTGTTGGGACCCCTGCCAGAATGACTGGTTGGCCTGTCTAGCTTGTTCTTCGACGCTGATCATGTGCTTAGAAGGGCCAGACTCCTTGTTGTTCGACATGTTTGCACTACTCTATTTAAAAGAGGCAAAAAGTTAGCACAAATCTCGGCCAAAAAATTCGGCATGACCTTTGCTAATTTTTTGACCTAGGAGTGCCCATTTCTCAACCGAAACGGAAGTGAATCGACACTTCGGGAGAAATGGGCAACTCAAATAAAATCCCTACAAGACAAACCACCCCATCCCCATATTGATAGCCACATGCATTGACCCCAGCATCCATCATTGTTGGGGGGATAACCCCGGGTAGGGTCACTCCGGGGTATAAGGGCCGAGTTAGCCGAGGTTCGGCAAGGCCAAAGCGGATGCTGGCCGAGTCACCTCAAGGCAGGCCGGATCACAGGGTAACCCAGACCAGGGAGTCGCTTAACATTATCCCATCCGACTCAAGGAATAAGTCGGAGACACTTGTCTAGCTTATGTGCAGGAACAGGTGTGACCGGATCAACTGTGATCCGGATTCTCGTTTGGCTTCTAGGGGAAGGAAGGAATATCTCTGGTCAAAAAGAAGGCCCGGTGCGTACTGGATGAGCGAATAAAGCAAGGGTAGGACCACCGGATCGTGGCCGACAAGGGTGACGACGCTCACGTCGACTGACGCAGGCGCCACAGAGGCAACGTCGCTAAAGCAAGAGTGACGTGGGGGAAAAGCACCCCTGTCGGGTTACTAATTTGGGAGGAGGCATATTCTTAGGAATATGCCTCCACGTATGCCCTAGGACAGGACCGAACCACCCCTATATAAGGGGGGGTTGGGGTTCTGGTAAGGGGGTTGGGTCTTTTCGGATACATAGCAAGGAAAATACTTGTGGGTCTAGGGTTCTGGGACTGGTTAATAGGCAAGAGTAAGAGAGCCCCTTCTTCCTCCTCTAGTCAAAAACAGCTCGAGGAGCACTTGTAGTCTGGGAGACTGAACATCAATACAAAGCTTCTGTGTAGAGAATCACTCTACTATCCCTCCCTGGATTCCCCTAGCGCATATTAGTCCCCACCTTCAGCCTATCCATGGCATCTGCCGTGACACCACCACGACAGTTGGTGCCCACCGTGGGGTTATCGACGCTAGCAGGGGTGATGATCCGGACGGGAAATTTCATCGGCACCGGTGAACGCATCGTCTCCGGGCTCGTTCAGCGCTTCGGTGCGCTGGACTACGTCAGCGACAACGTTGGCTGCTTCGGCATGCGCCCCCTTCCGCGCAACGGCGTCTTTGTCAAGCTCGGCGCGCACAAGGTCTATGTTGCCGTGGACGTGTCTGGCATTCATCCGCGTCATTTCGTCGATGTGGGGGAACCACCCCTCACTGTGGCTCGCGGGGCGCGTATCGCCCGTTCCCCGGGCCATGCAAAGGTGATGATGACCGCACCGAGCGCGGGCGTGAGCAGGGATCCAGCGCCAGACCCGGGGGCAACACCCAAGGCACCAAGGAAAGTTAGGGGTCCTCCGCTAGAGAGGCCCGAGAACGTGCTGAGGGAAGCTATGGATAGCTTGGCTAACCCGGTGGCAGCAGTGGTAGATCCGGCTCAGGCACAGGCCGAGCTAGAGGAGACCCGGCGAAAGATACTGGAGGGCGCAAAGAAGATAGCGGCGGCTCAGCAGTCGTTGAACATGACGCTGCGTGAGTACGCGAAAGCGAACAAGGTTGATGCAGTGAGGGTAAAAGGGAGAAACCTCATAAGCGAGATGAACGGAGAGGGTGATGATGGACCAGAAGGGTCGGAAAACTATCTGTCTGTGGGGTTTCCAAAGTATAGTACCTCGGCGAAGAACCTCAGAGCGGCAGATGCCGCGGCGTCCGAGCTAGAGGGTCTGACGGGTGAAGCTCGCCAAAGACAGCAAGACCGGGTTAACGAGCTGGTTCGGATCGCGAACAGGCAGAATGAGGAGCTGTTGAGAAGTAATCCGGAGAGAGTTGGAGCTTCTAAAATCGTCCATTCGGTGATGGGTAACCCGGAGAAATCCGCTGGAGCCGCATCATCGCCTCATGGTGGCCCTAGAAGAGAAAAGGTAGTAACCTCAGCCAGACGGAACAAGCAGATCGTTCCGTACGACCCAAAGCGTGCGGGAAAGGAAAAAGAGATACGGAAAAATGACGATTGACGAAGTGTGAGCCGAGGTAACCATGACCAAGGCGATGCCGGTCAAGGGAATGCTGCCAACGGCAACGCCGGACAGCAAAACTCGGCAGGAGCGGGTCAACCGCCACAGCGGAATGCACCAAGGCAAGAGCAAAATGCCGGCCATGGTATGCAACAGAGAGGACCACAACGGGAGCAAGACCGATAAAATGATGGAGACTCGGAGATGATGAATGCGGGATACACAAGACCGGACTATCATGTGATAGGGTCGAGATTGGGAAGCAGAGATTTGATGCCGGATGACGCTAGGCTAAAACTAGACCGCCTGTATAGGTCAGAACAGATCGAATGTCAAGGTCCTCCGGGTCCAGCGTGCTTCGGACCCCGGATCATGAAGGAACCGCCAGTACCCAATTTCCAATTACCCAGGGGCACGAAGACGTATGACGACAGTACAAAGCCGAAGGATTGGCTAATAAACTACGCAACAGCTGTGAAAATTGCAACTGGCAACTTGAGGTGGGCTGTACGATATGTACCCCAAATGTTGGAAGGTCCAGCTAGGGTTTGGCTGAATAATTTGCACCCGGAAGCATCAACTGCTGGATAGATTTTGAAGAGATGTTCATCAGCAACTTCTCAAGTACGTATCAGAGACCGAACAGACCGCAGACCCTGGCAATGTGCAAGCAGAGATCTAACGAAACAGACCGTGAATTCTTGACCCGGTGGTGTACCGTGAGAAACTCGTGTGAGGGAGTCATAGCATCACAGGCTATAGCATGGTTCGCACAAGGATGTAGATATGGTAGCGAGTTGTGGATGAAATTGCAAAGGAAAATGCCAGTCACATTGGCAGAGATGATCCGGATCACGGATTCTTATGCTTTGGGTGATCCAACTCAACCTAGGATCGCGTCAAACGAGTCAAATGAGGAGTACTATCCGAGGGACGGATCCGGGTCATCCCGGAGGAACGATTACAGAGGAAAAAGGAGAGACAATAGACCAGATCATCGATATGTCTCGCAACAAGTTGCGGCCGTGAATCAAGATCAGCCCGGGGCAGGGAGCACCCAACGCCAGAAAACGGGAGGGCAATGGACTCCTCGAAACGATGGCAAGAAAACATGGACACCGGAGCAGAAGAAGCAATGGCAAGAAAAGAAAGATCGTCCGAGGTATACCTACGAGTCAATGTTGGACCAGCCGTGCAAGTTTCACACGCCAAATCCGAGCAGCCCGGTGGGTCACACGACGAGACAATGTGAGTGGATGCGCAAGATAGAACAAGGTGGTTCGGGGAATGCTCAGGCACCTCGGAATGATCAACCTCGGCAGGAGTTACCCCAGCAGCAATTGCTCTCCGGAGCAAACACGCAGCAACTGATGTTGCCTCCCCCTCCGCCGAGGTATGACAACAGTGAGAGAAGGGATGTAGTGCATCAGATAGAAACCCAGCAACAACCGGATCAGAGGTACTCCGAAAACGAGGGAAGAAATGAGTACAGGGAACATCACCAGAGCTATTGTGTGTTCACAACAGAAGAAACAAATAGGAAGAGCTTGCAGCGCCGACATATGGAGGTTAACGCGGTTATGCCTGCGGTGACGAGGTACATGTCTTGGTCGGACCAGGACATTACCTGGAGCGTCAAAGATCACCCCAAGCTTATGCCAAGTCCGGGCTCGTATGCACTAGTGTTGGATCCGACGTTCATTGGACCAAACATTAATGTGAGGTTCTCCAAGGTACTGATCGACAATGGCAGTAGCATTAAACATCATGTATGCGGATACGATGCGCAAGTTGGGCATCTCGGAGAACATGCTCCAGGCTACGGGAACAACTTTTCACGGTATCGTGCCCGGCATATCCTGCGAACCCATAGGCAAAGTCTGGGTCGACGTGCTGTTCGGTACAAGGGATAACTGCCGAACCAAAAATCTGGAGTTCGAAGTGGTAAACCTGGAGAGCGCGTATCATGCATTACTCGGGAGACCAGCGTTGGGCAAATTCATGGCAAGTTGCCACGTTAGTTATCTGAAGATGAAGTTGCCCGGGCCAAATGGTGCAATTACTATCGTTGGGGATTTCCGACGTTCTATTGAGTGCGCTTCAGCCGGGTCTAACCTAGCCAAGTCACTCGTAATTGCCCAAGAGAAAAGAAAAATCCAAGAAGTGACGGCATTAGCTCGGTCCACGCAGCAGTATATGCCGGCGTTAAGTAACCCGCATGGAAGCGTTTCATTTCAAGCCGCGTAGGACACCAAGAAGATACCGGTGGATAACGTGTTTCCGGAGTGCACCGGGACAATTGGGGCCGGATTAACTGACAAATAGGAAAGCGAGCTCGTCAACTTCCTCCGTGAGAATCGGGATATTTTTGCTTGGTCCACACAGGACTTGCAAGGTGTTCCGAGGGAGTTGGCCGAGCACTCTTTGAATGTAAGAGCTGGAGCAAGGCCGGTGAAGCAGCCTCTCCGACGCTTCACCGAGGATAGGAGAAAGGTCATTGGTGACGAGATAGCTCGGTTGCTAGCAACAGGATTTATCATGGAAGTGCTATATCCGGATTGGCTCTCTAATCCGGTACTGGTAGAAAAGAAGAAGGATGATCCAAACGTGGCAGTGGTTTGGCGTATGTGTATCGATTACACGAACCTGAACAAGGCATGTCCGAAAGATCCATTTCCGCTGCCGAGGATAGATCAGGTCATCGACTCTACCGCGGGATGTGAACTATTGTCATTTATTGACACCTATTCTGGTTTCCACCAGATACCACTGAACCCGGACGATCAAATAAAAACTGCCTTTATTACCCCGTACGGGGCTTATTGCTATCGCACTATGCCGTTTGGTTTACGAAACGCAGGAGCAACGTACCAAAGGTGTATGCAAAAATGTCTACACGATCAAATATGTCAAAATGTGCAAGTTTACGTGGACGATGTGGTTATCAAGACCAAGGAAAGCGCAACGCTCCTTGACGACATAAGGCAAACATTCGCGAACTTGAGGAGATTCCGGATGAAGCTTAACCTGGAGAAATGTACCTTCGGTGTCCCGGCTGGGAAATTACTCGGATTTCTCGTCTCTAGCCGAGGTATCGAGGTTAATCCAACTAAGATCCGAGCCATCGAACGAATGGAGCTGCCGAAGTGTCTCAACGACGTCCAGAAGTTCACCGGATGCCTGGCGTCGTTGAGTCGGTTTGTATGTCGGTTAGGGGAAAAGGCACTGCCTCTCTACCAACTCATGAAAAAATCAAATAAATTCGTTTGGACGCCACAGGCCGATGAAGCTTTTGCCCACATAAAAAAGATGTTGGCCACTGCGTTGTCGAAGGAGTCAATGTTGCTCTACATAGCCGCAACCAACCGAGTTGTGAGTGCAGTGATTGTAGTGGAACGAGATGAAGAGGGTAAGTCGGTGTAGAGGCCAGTGTATTACTTGAGCGAGGTATTGTTTGTCTCAAAACAGAAGTACCCGCATTTTCAAAAGGTGGCATACGGAGTTTATATGGCGGCAAAGAAGTTAAAGCACTACTTTGAGGAGCATCCCATCAAAGTGATATGTGAAGCCCCCATATCCGAGATAATGGGTAACAAAGATGCGAACGGCAGAATTGCAAAATGGGCAATTGAGCTAGCACCATACGCGCCCCAATACGATAGAAGAGAAGCGATCAAGTCCCAGGCTAGAGCGGACTTTTTCGTGGATTGGGCCGAGGTACAATACGAACCACCGCCACCGGATCCGAACTACTGGAGGATGCACTTCGACGGATCGAAGACTAAAGCCGGATTAGGTGCCGGGGTTGTGCTTACCTCGCCAAAGAAGGATCAACTCAAGTATGTGTTGCAGATCCATTTCGCGGCATCAAACAATGTCGCCGAGTACGAGGCTCTGGTGCATGGTCTAAAAGTGGCAAAGGAAATTGGCATACGTCGAATAATCTGCTTTGGCGACTCGGATCTAGTAATACAGCAAGTGTCCGGAGTGTGGGACGCCCTGGATCCAAACATGGCACTATACAGATTTCATGTGCAGAAAATCTCGGGTTACTTTGAGGGATGCGAGTTTCATCATGTACCTCGCATGGAAAACGAAGCTGCCGACATGCTGTCGAAGCTCGGCTCGACCCGACAGGCAATTCCACCGGGTGTTGCATTGGAGCACCTCAGAAAGCCATCTATCAGGCCGTCCCCAAGAACCGATTCAATTTATGTCCCAGAAAACGCGGAATCCGGAGCTGAGCCCATGAACATTGATGTGGGAAGTAGTACGCCGAACCCGAGGACTACCTCGGCAAACCCGGGGATTATCTCGGCAAACCCGGGGACTGTTCAGCGTGATCCGGCTGAAGTTATGCCAGTGGATTAGATGGAAATTGATGACGAGATGTTCCCTACGAGAGCAGTACCAGCTTGGGCGCTGCCTATATACCAGTTCTTGAAAGATAGAACGTTACCCACTGAGGAAGTGCTAGCTAGGCAAACTCAGCGGAGAGCCAAAGCTTACACAATCATCAATTCCGAGCTGTACAAGCGGAGTGTAACCAATATCCTCCAGCGGTGCGTTGATCCGGAAGAAGGACTTGACATCCTCCGAGATATACACCAAGGAGAATGCAGGCATCACGCCTCATCCCGGGCCTTAGTGGCAAAGGCATTCCGGCATGGATTTTACTGGCCAAGCGCCTTGGAGCAAGCGGAGGATCTGGTGAGAAAATGCAATGGTTGCCAAAGATATGCCACCAAGACACATATGCCTATGTCGGAACTCAAAACCATACCAATTACATGGCCATTTGCTGTGTGGTGCTTGGATATGGTTGGCCCGTTCAAACCAGCCAAAGGGAACATGACGCACCTTCTGGTCATGGTGGACAAATTTACAAAATGGATCGAAGTGAAGCCTATAAGAAAGTGTGATGGAGCTACAGCTGTGACATTTCTCGAAGACATCATCTTGAGATACGGTTATCCTCACAGTATCATAACTGATAACGGCACCAATTTTGCTGAAGGAGCATTTGCACGATTCTGCCGAGATAAGAAAATTCGACTCGACATAGCCTCGGTAGCCCACCCCACATCGAACGGACAAGTGGAAAGATCCAACGGATTAGTGCTATCCGGGATAAAACCCCGGCTCATTGAGCCGCTGCAAAGATCAGCGGGGTGCTGGATAGAAGAACTACCAGCGGTATTGTGGAGTTTAAGATAAACTCCGAATCGATCAACAGGCTACACGCCGTTCTTTCTGGTATATGGGGCAGAAGCTGTATTACCAGCCGACATAGAGCATGATTCGCCCAGGGTCACCCAATACACAGAAGCCGAAGTGCAAGAAGCCCGGCAAAATGATGTTGATCTGCTGGAAGAAGCGAGAGAACTGGCACTGTCCAGATCCGCCATATATCAGCAAAATCTCCGACGCTATCATAGCCAGAAAGTGTGCCCCCGAGTCTTCCGGGAAGGCGATCTGGTGCTCCGGTTGGTACAACGTACCACTGGCATGCATAAATTATCCCCCCTTGGGAAGGACCATTTATCGTGAGCAAAGCATTGCACAATGACTCTTACTATCTCATGGATGCAAAGCCACAGGAAAAGAACAAGGCGGACAGGTCCGGAGAGGAATCCAAGCGACCATGGAATGTAGCACTACTTCGTCCGTTCTACACTTAGCTAAAGAGTGTATGTACCCGAGTCATCCTCATATGTCGGTATGTATATCGGCAATGAGCCTGTCAATGAAATAGCGGAGCCTCGAGCAGTAACTCGGGGACTGCCTTAATAAACGATTGCTGTTACTTTTTATGCGTTAGACGGAATGACTCGTTTCGCTTAAACCTGGTTTAGTAATGTGTGAGCACCAAAAACCCAACCCTTCGACTCGCTGCTGTCCAACAAGAATTGGCTTCATGGCGAGCAAGGGAACAAGTTTGGAATTGCGTACCACATGAAAAACTACTAAGGAAACGATCCTATTCCAGCTAACGTTTGTTTCGACTAACCCCGTATTTACTTTCAAGCTATTAAGTTGAATTATTTTGATCCGAGCCTCAAAGTTTCTCAGTATTGTTAAAACGATTCTTGAAGCTCGGGTTCGTAAGTCGTAAAACCGAATCAAGGTAGACACGGATCGAGCCGGAGAATTGAACGAACAAGAAACTGAAACTCGGGGACTACGCCCAAGTTAATCCAGCATACAAGAATAGTAGCAAAATATTAGGTATTCAGCATACAATTGCACCCGGCATACCGGGGATCTGATAAATTTTCAAATTTTTTCAACTAGGGAGCTGCAGGAGGACGAAGTTCGGCATCGTCATCACTGTCTTCAATATCTGAAGCAGCATCTTCTCCATCATCGCCCGACCCATCCTCCGTGTTCTCCATCTGTTCCTCCTCGCCGGAGTCCAGAAAGCTCGGCCCCTCAACCCAGTCATGGACTAGAGAATATTCGATGAGGCTGTAGGCGCAAGCCTGGCGCCGAGCTACCCACTCCGGATCATCGATCCATTTGGATCCGGTGCACCGACGGGTGAGGAGGCTCAAATCGATTTTCTCGTACCATGAAAGGATATGATGGAGAAGGGTATCTGTCGCGGCCCGCCCGGCGGATTCCCTCCAGAGGTCGAGTTGAGTCTCAATCTCCATTAGCTTTTCCGCAAGAAGTGTGATCCTTTTCGGAGCGTCCTCGCTTGGCCAGAATGCGTTGAAGATCCGGACCGCAACGTCGAGGAGATCCTTTCCATAGTTCTTGATAGTTTCCACCCGGGCTGACACGCTAACCAACAGGTCCTCCAGGTCTAAAGGGATACTCTCACCATCAGGAGCAATGGGAGTACCCCTCTCTTGGCGAAATTTGGCAACGGCAGCGCTGGCGATAGCAGTACCCTCCGGAAAGTTATCTGAAAATAGGGAAAGGGAGGATGCTGAAGCACCGGCATATGAGTTAAACCCGGAAAACTGTGTCGGGCAAGAAAAAGAAACTTACGTGAGATATGGTGATGGATCCGGGTCAACTCCTAGATACAACTATCGCGTCTCTGCCGAAGTTGTTCAAGCTCGGCGAGCACCGACCGAAGCCGTACTTCGGATTCCTTGAGCAGATCCTGGTCCTTGGAGATCTGAAGGGTAAAGCGCTCACGCTCTTCGGTGAAGTTCGGGACAACTTTCTGGAGCTCGGTTTTGTGTTGGGACTTCATCTTCTCCATCTCGGGCTTGAGTTTGGCTATCTCGCCGTCCTTGGTCCGGAGGAGGGCAAGCTCATCATCCTTCTTCTTCAGCTCGGCTTGATGCTGTCCTGCTTGTTCGAGAAAATGCAACATCTTATCAGGCACGAGCACACTATCCTCAAGCGATGCTGAAATGGTGTGTTGACCCGGCAAAGCCGAGGAGTGAATATTTGCCGAGCCAAGAAAAAGAAAGAATAGAGAGCACAGTGATGTTGGCCGAAAGAGGACATACCTCGGATTTCCTCCAAGTTTTGTCGCATAATCTTGTTTTCAGCCTCCACCCTAGCTACAAAAAACCGAATAAGGAGGGTAATCCGGCAGGAGCAAACGAAATGGTGAGGTGTTAAGGGAGGAAATTACCTCTCTTTTCATGCTCCGCGCCAAGTGCAACGTGTTTTGCGCGCAAGATCTTATGGGTATCAAGCAGGCGCTAAAACTCGGCGCTCCGACGGTTGGTGGTTACCTGACAAAGGCACAGGTGTGTAAAGTTAGTTCGGTGCATATTCGAAGTGTACAAGATCCGGGCCAAGCAAAACTTAACTCGTCTCTAGGTATGTGCATATTCGAAGTGTACAAGATGCGGGCCAAGCGGAACTTAACCCGGCTCTAGGTATGTGCATATTCGAAGTGTACAAGATCCGGGCCAAGCGGAACTTAACCCGGCTCTAGGTATGTGCATATTCGAAGTGTACAAGATCCGGGCCAAGCAGAACATAACCCGGCTCTAGGTGTGTGCATATTCGAAGTATACAAGATCCGGGCCAAGCGGAACTTAACCCGGCTCTAGGTGTGTACATATTTGAAGTTTACATGCAGCTACGTTGATCTTCTAGGGAGCATCCGGCCGAATAACAGGTTACTCCGCCGGAGGCTCGGGGACTAATGGTTATTACCTACAGCATGTAAAGAAGAAACAGCGTACCTCCATCATACGCCCAGCGAGGTTAATGGGCTTGGCGGCGGTGTTCATCTGAGCGGAAAATTCAGCTGGGCCGAACTTTTCCGGGAGATCGTCGTTGTAGACGAACTCCGCCTTATTCCAGTTCATGACAAACTCGATGAGGCTCGGAGGGTACCGTTCGCCAGTGGGCATGTGAGGTGCCACCAAGTCCTTGGCGTGAGCTTCCTTCCTTTCAATCAGGGCAAGAGCCGGGCTAGTGTGAAGAACCATCTGCTGCGAATCAGCTGGCTCAGCGGGAGGATCCGTCGAGCCTGATGACTTCTTCTTTGGAAGCATCGACGACAAGGTTTGCTGCCCAGCCTCGGTGGAGGTGAATTTGCCTTTGGCCTGCTAGGAGGAAGTGACCGCAGTGGATTTGCCCCAGGAAACCGCTCGAGTGGGTCCTCGCCGAGCTTGAGATGACTCGGACGAGGCAGATGAGCTTGGCGCTGGAGTTTTGGTGGCTGGCGTTGGAGCTGCTGTTGGTTTCTTCGGAACCGGGACAGGCGCTGGTTCGGTGGCTGGTGCTGGAGCTGCTGCTGGGGCTGGAGTTGCGGTAGACTTAATTGTTGCTGGTTACGGCAATGCCGAAGTGCCGGACGCCATCGCCTCGGCCGATCCGACCCCTCCCGATCCGAGGTCGCGTCCCTCTGAAGGAGGTACTGCGGAACCCGGAGCAGCCGCAGAGCCTTCCGGAATGGGGCTCATGAAGGGTTTCGCAGCATAGTAAATCAAATTTTTTTCTACGGAAGCGAACAGAGGGAAAGCCAAGATCTAATCTAGGAGATGCAAACAACGAGAGAGATTGGATTAGATCTTCATACCCTTGAAGATTCGCACAGCGGAACGTTCGTCGGAACGTGGGTGATGTAGTCGTACTCGCTTCTCCTCCTCGCGATCCGATCCGATCTAGCACCACAAGTGGCGGTGCCTCCGTGAGATGCACACGTGCAGCACCTCGACGTCTCCTCCTTCCTCGGACCAGCAAGTAGGGTGGAGAGATAGATTGGATCTACAACACGACGGCGTGGTGTATATGGTGGAGAATTTCTGCAGCAGGGCTTCGCCTACAAATAGTCGGGAGGGAGAGAGGAAGGCAGCAGGGCTACTAGGGCTTGGAGGGAGGTGTGTGTGGGGGGGAAGGGGGCGCACCAGCCCTCTATATATAGAGGGGGGTGCGGCCAGCCCTTGCCCATCCTCCAAGCCTATCTCTAGTTTAAACAATTTAAACTCTCCCTTATCTAGAAATCCTATCTCTAGTTTAAACAATTTAAACTCTCCCTTATCTAGAAATCCTATCTCTAGTTTAAACGAGTTTAAACTTATCTAGGATTGGCTGGGCCCTATGGGGCCTTGTGCCCCTGGCCCAATGCGGCCAGGACACTCCCTCATAGGCCCATGCCCCCTCCCGGAAGGTGGGGCCACGTTGGTCCCCTTCCGGAAGGTTCTAGAAGCTTTCGGTACAATACCGATTAACCCGGAACTATTCCGAACTCCAAAAACTGCACTGCCTTGTATGAATCTTATTCTTCGGACCATTCCGGAACCTCTCGTGATATCCCGGATCCCATCCGGGACTCCGAACAAAAATTCACAAACCAATTATCCAATCTATCCTAGCGTCGAGACACGTTAAGTGTGTGACCCTGCGGGTTCGAGAATATGCAGACATGATCTTCTATCAATAATCAACAGCGGGGTCTGGGCACCCATATTGACTCCCACACATTCATCGATGATCATATCGGATGAACCACGATGCCAGGATTCAATCAATCCCATATATATATTCCCTTCGTATCGCGATATTTTACTTGCCCGAGATTCGATCGTCGGTATCGTCATACCTAGTTCAATCTCGTTCACAACAAGTACTTTACTCGTTCCGTAATCCGATATCACTTTGTGATTAACTCCTTAACCACATGCTTGCAAGCGGTGTTGATATCGATTACCGAGTGGGCCCGAAGTATATCTCTCCGACTTGGGAGGGACAAATTCCATCTCGATACATACAACCCAACAGATACTTTCCGATCACCTGAGAGACACCTTTATGATCACCCTCTCATAGGATGACGTTTGATGACCTCAAAGCTTTCTTCCGATACCAGGGAGTTGTATTATCTCATGGTCTAAGGAATACAATATTTGACATAGGAAAAGCTTTGCAAAGAAGAACACAATGAAACGATCTAATAGCTTTGCTTAGTTTGGGTCTGTCCACCATATCATTCTCCCAATGATATGATCTCATTATCAATTGACAACTCATGTCTATGGTTAGGAAACCTTAACCATCATTGATCAATGAGCTAGTCCATAGAGGCGTACTAGGGACACGGTGATGTTCACAAACCACACAAGTATTAAAGTTTCCGCTTAATACAATTCTAGCATGGAATATAAACTTTATCATGAACAAGAATTATAATAATAACATCTTTATTATTGCCTCTAGGGCATAATTCCAACAGTCTCCCACTTGCACTAGAGTCAATAATCTAGTTTACATTTGGCAACAATCTCACACCCATGACACTGAGGTGCTGATCATGTTTTACACGTGGAAGAGGTTTAGTCAATGGATCTGCGACATTCAGATCTGTATGTACTTTGATAATCTTCAGATCTCCATCTGATATATAATCTCGGATTATATGAAACTTGTGGTTGATATGCTTGGTCTTTGGATGATATCTTGGTTCCTTAGCGAGTGCTATGGCGCCAGTGTTGTCACACAATATCTCCAGTGGGTCCAATGCACTTGGAACCACGCCAAGCTCAGTGATGAAGTTCCTGATCCAAACTCCTTCACTTGACGCTTCTGCAGCAGCCATGTATTCCGCTTCTACTGTAGATCCCGCGATCATGCTTTGCTTGCAGCTTCTCCAGCTCACAGCTCCTCCATTCAAAATATACACGTATCCTGTCTGAGATTTACAATCATCCTTGTCGGTGTCGAAACTAGCATCGACGTAACCTTTTACGACGAGCTGTTCATCAACCCCATAGACTAAGAACATTTCTTTAGTCCTATTTAGGTACCTTAGGATGTTCTTCACGGCTGTCCAGTGTTCCACTCCTGGATCACTTTGATATCTGCTCGTCAAACTAAGAGCATTGGACACATCCGGTCTAGTACACAGCATGGCATACATGATGGAACCTATGGCCGAGGCATAAGGCACTTTGCTCATAGCTTCCCTATCATTTACCGTAGCTAGACACTGAGCCTTGCTCAATATCTTACCTGACAACATAGGCACTGAACCTTTTAATGCCTTATCCATTCTGAACCTTTTCAGAACTTTGTCTAGGTATGTACTTTAGCTTAAAGCTATCAGGTGTCTTTGTCTATCTCTATAGATTTTGATGCCCAATATATAAGCAGCTTCACCTAGGTCTTTCATTGAAAAACACTTGTTCAAATAACTCTTCACATCGTTAAGCATGTTGATGTCATTTCCAATAATCAATATGTCATCCACATATAGTACCAGAAACGTCACCGAGCTCCCACTCACTTTCTTGTAGATGCAAGCTTCGTAGCAATTTGGAACAGATCCAAAGCTCTTGATCACTTGATCAAAACGAAGGTTCCAACTCCGAGATGCTTGCTTTAGTCCATAAATGGAACGCTGAAGTTTGCATACTTTATCAGCATCCTTAGGATCGACAAAACCTTCGGGTTGCATCATATACAACTCTTCATCAATGTTGCCATTGAGGAACGCAGTCTTGACATCCATCTGCCATATTTCATAATCATGAAACGCAGCAATTGCTAATAAAATCCGAATGGACTTAAACATCGCTACGGGAGAGAAAGTCTCATCGTAGTCAACACCATGAACTTGTCGAAAACCTTTCGCAACAAGCCGTGCTTTATAGACGGTAACATTACCATCCGCGTCCGTTTTCTTCTTGAAGATCCATTTGCACTCAACGGCCTTTCGGTCGCTAGGAGGGTCCACCAAAGTCCATACTTGGTTTTCGCTCATGGATCCCAATTCGGATTTCATGGCTTCTAGCCATTTCTCAGAGTCTGGGCTCATCATCGCTTCCTCATAGTTCGTAGGTTCACTGTCTTCTACTAACAAGACAGTCAAGACAGGGTTGCCGTACCACTCAGGAGGGGCACGCGACCTTGTCGACCTGCGACGTTCAGTAGCAGCATCGTCTGAAGCTTCATAATCCTTTTCATTAGCTTCCTCTATTGTTGGTGCAGGCGGCACTGGAACAATTTCAGGTGCTGCCCTACTCTCCAATTCAAGAGAAGGTTCAATAACCTCGTCTAGCTCTACTTTCCTCCCACTCACTTCTTTCGAGAGAAACTCCTTCTCAAGAAAGGAACCGTTCTTTGCGACAAACACTTTGCCTTCGGTTCTGTGATAGAAGGTATACCCAATAGTTTCCTTAGGGTATCCTATGAAGACGCATTTCTCCGCTTTGGGTTCGAGCTTGTCCGGCATCAACTTCTTGACGTAAGCTTCCCATCCCCAAACTTTAAGAAACGACAACTTAGGTTTAGCACCAAACCATAGTTCATACGGTGTCGTCTCCACGGATTTAGATGGAGCCCTATTTAAAGTGAATGTAGCGGTTTCTAATGCATAACCCCAAAACGATAACGGCAAATCAGTAAGAGACATCATCGATCGGACCATATCTAATAGGGTTCGATTCCGGCGTTCAGACACACCATTGCGTTGTGGTGTTCCGGGTGGCGTGAGTTGTGAAACGATTCCACTTGCTTTGAGATGTGTGAGAAAATCATAACTCAAATATTCGCCCCCACGATCGGATCGTAGAAACTTAATCTTTCTGTTACGATGGTTCTCCACTTCATTCTGAAATTCTTTGAACTTTTCAAACGTTTCAGATTTATGTTTCATTAAATAGATATACCCATATCTACTTAAGTCATCGGTAAAAGTGAGAAAATAGCGATATCCACCGCGCGTCGAAACACTCATCGGTCCGCATACATCGGTATGTATGATTTCCAACAAGTCCGTTGCTCGCTCCATCATACCGGAGAACGGGGTTTTGATCATCTTGCCCATGAGGCATGGTTCGCATGTGTCAAATGATTCAAAATCAAGAGACTCCAAAAGTCCATCAGAATGGAGTTTCTTCATGCGCTTTACACCAATATGACCTAGACGACAGTGCCACAAATAAGTAGTATTATCACTATCTACTTTGCATCTCTTAGCCTCAATGTTATGGATGTGTGTTTCATCCCTTTCGAGATTTAGAAGAAATAAACCATTCACAAGAGGTGCATGACCATAAAAGATGTTATTCATATAAATAGAACAACCATTATTCTCCGATTTAAATGAATAACCGTCTTGCAATAAACACGATCCAGAAATAATGTTCATGCTCAACGTAGGCACATAATAACATTTATTAAGGTTTAAAACTAATCCCGAAGGTAAAACTAAGGAGAGTGTGCCGACGGCCATCACATCAACTCTTGATATGTTGCCAACGCGCATCGTCACCTCATCCCTCGCAAGCCGCCGTCTATTCCGTAGCTCCTGTTTCGAGTTACAAATATTAGCAACTGAACCAGTATCAAATACCCAGGCACTACAACGAGGGCTAGTAAGGAAAACATCAATAACATGTATATCAAATATACCTTTGATGGTGCCAGCCTTCTTGTCCGCTAAGTACTTCGGATAGTTGCGCTTCCAGTGACCCTTGTCCTTGCAATAGAAGCACTCAGTGTCCGGCTTGGGACCAGACTTGAGCTTCTTCTCAGCAGGGGCAACGCGCTTGCCGCCGCCTTTCTTGAAGGGCTTCCTTGCACCCTTACCTTTCTTGAAGGTGGGGGGCTTGTTAACCATCAACACATGATTATTCTTTTTGATGTTCACCTCCGCTACTTTCATCTTAGCAAAGAGCTCAGTGATCATATCAGTGGAACCAATCTGATTGTGATCAACTACAAAACTTTTGTAGCTAGGAGTGTCAATCTTGAGCTCCTCTGGAATCTTGCAGTCCAGTTTCTCAAGGCGTTGAGTGTAGCCCGTCACCTCAATGGCGTGCTCACTAACGGAACTCCCTTCCTCCATCTTGTAGTTAAAGAATTTCTTAGAGATCTCATATCTCTCAGAACGGGCTTGAGTCTGAAACATGTTTTTCAGCTCCTCGAGAATCTCAAAGGGCCCGGCGAACTCCTCAAAACGATTTTGAAGATCCGATGCCATAGCATACAACATGGCGATCTTAATCAAATCATAATAATCCTTGCGCGACTGATAAACAGCTTTTTCATCAGCCGGCGCATCTATAGCAGGGCGTCACCTAGCGCTTTCTTAAGGACATAGTCCTTTTGTCCACCAGCGAGAATGATTCTCAGAATGCGGAACCAGTTGGTGAAGTTAGACCCATTGTTTCTAAGCTTTTCTTTCTCGGCAAAAACGTTGAAGTTGAAGTTGGACTTGGCCATGTGATCTACAGTATTTGCAAGTACAATTTAGACTATGTTCATGATAAATAGTTCAACTTAATCAAATTACTAGATGAACTCCCACTAAATTCAACATTCCTCAAGTTGTTTAGTGAACACGATCCAAATTCACCGCATCTAATCCGATCATCACGAGAAGAGATGTGGTTTCAATGGTGGACAACAAAGTGTCGATCATATCATTCATATGACTCATGCTTAACCTTTCGGTTCTTGTGTTCCGAGGCCATGTCTGTACATGCTAGGCTCGTCAAGTTAGACCCAAGTATTTCCGCGTGTGCAAAACTGGCTTGCACCCGTTGTATGTGAGCGTAGAGTCTATAGCACCCGATCATCACGTGATGCTTGGACACGACGAACTTTCGCAATGGTGCATACTTGGGGAGAACACAGTTTTTATCTTGATCTTTAAGTGAGGAATCATCTTATAATGCTACCGTCGCGATCTAAGCATAATAAGATACATAAAAGGATAAACATCACATGCATATAACTTTATGTGACATGGTACAGCCAATCTTCGCGCAATGATCTCCATCTTGTGCGTTCCGGCATGATCTCCATCACTCCACCATGATTGCCTCCACCACGAATAGCAACTACAACTATTGCTAACTACTTAGCGATAAAGTAAAGCTATTACATGGCGTATAAGAAGTTGACTCGCAGGTCATACACAATTATAAAGACAACCATATGGCTCCTGCCGGTTGTGTACTCATCGACATGCAAGTCGTGAAACATTACAAAACATGATCATCGCATACAATATACACATCACATCTTGGGCCATACCATATCACAGAAAACACTCCCTGCAAAAACAAGTTAGACGCCTCTACTTTGTTGTTGCATGTTTTACGTGGCTTATGGGAGTAGATGCTAAGAACGATTCTTACCTACGGAAAGCCACAACGGTGATATTATGGTTGCCAAACTCCGGTGTTAATCCCATGACAACTATAGTGAGAGAAACTGACATCCACCAGACGCATGTGTGGTACAAGCCACACGTCAAGTGCGGAGCCGGTCTCGCGAACGACGTCGCGTAAGGTTGGCCTGGACCGCTTCAATCTCACTATCCCGCGTCATAAGAAGAACACAAACAAGAGGCTTGCAACAGAAAACATCAACGCCCGCAATAACCATGTTGCGTTCTACTCGTGAATCACATCTACGCATAGATCTAGCTCTGATACCACTGAAGGGTTTCGCAGCATAGTAAATCAATTTTTTTCTACGGAAGCGAACAGAGGGAAAGCCAAGATCTAATCTAGGAGATGCAAACAACGAGAGAGATTGGATTAGATCTTCATACCCTTGAAGATTTGCACAGCGGAACGTTCGTCGGAACGTGGGTGATGTAGTCGTACTCGCTTCTCCTCCTCGCGATCCGATCCGATCTAGCACCACAAGTGGCGGTGCCTCCGTGAGATGCACATGTGCAGCACCTCGACGTCTCCTCCTTCCTCGGACCAGCAAGTAGGGTGGAGAGATAGATTGGATCTACAACACGACGGCGTGGTGTATATGGTGGAGAATTTCTGCAGCAGGGCTTCGCCTACAAATAGTCGGGAGGGAGAGAGGAAGGCAGCAGGGCTACTAGGGCTTGGAGGGAGGTGTGTGTGGGGGGGAAGGGGGCGCACCAGCCCTCTATATATAGAGGGGGGGTGCGGCCAGCCCTTGCCCATCCTCCAAGCCTATCTCTAGTTTAAACAATTTAAACTCTCCCTTATCTAGAAATCCTATCTCTAGTTTAAACAATTTAAACTCTCCCTTATCTAGAAATCCTATCTCTAGTTTAAACGAGTTTAAACTTATCTAGGATCGGCTGGGCCCTATGGGGCCTTGTGCCCCTGGCCCAATGCAGCCAGGACACTCCCTCATAGGCCCATGCCCCCTCCCGGAAGGTGGGGCCACGTTGGTCCCCTTCCGGAAGGTTTTAGAAGCTTCCAGTACAATACCGATTAACCCGGAACTATTCCGAACTCCAAAAACTGCACTGCCTTATATGAATCTTATTCTTCGGACCATTCCGGAACCTCTCGTGATATCCCGGATCCCATCCGGGACTCCGAACAAAAATTCACAAACCAATTATCCAATCTATCCTAGCGTCGAGACACGTTAAGTGTGTGACCCTGCGGGTTCAAGAATATGCAGACATGATCTTCTATCAATAATCAACAGCGGGGTCTGGGCACCCATATTGACTCCCACACATTCATTGATGATCATATCGGATGAACCACGATGCCAGGATTCAATCAATCCCATATATATATTCCCTTCGTCTCGCGATATTTTACTTGCCCGAGATTCGATCGTCGGTATCGTCATACCTAGTTCAATCTCGTTCACAACAAGTACTTTACTCGTTCCGTAATCCGATATCACTTTGTGATTAACTCCTTAACCACATGCTTGCAAGCGGTGTTGATATCGATTACTGAGTGGGCCTGAAGTATATCTCTCCGACTTGGGAGGGACAAATTCCATCTCGATACATACAACCCAACAGATACTTTCCGATCACCTGAGAGACACCTTTATGATCACCCTCTCATAGGATGACGTTTGATGACCTCAAAGCTTTCTTCCGATACCAGGGAGTTGTATTATCTCATGGTCTAAGGAATACAATATTTGACATAGGAAAAGCTTCACAAAGAAGAACACAATGAAACGATCTAATAGCTTTGCTTAGTTTGGGTCTGTCCACCATATCATTCTCCCAATGATATGATCTCATTATCAATTGACAACTCATGTCTATGGTTAGGAAACCTTAACCATCATTGATCAATGAGCTAGTCCATAGAGGCGTACTAGGGACACGGTGATGTCACAAACCACACAAGTATTAAAGTTTCCGCTTAATACAATTCTAGCATGGAATATAAACTTTATCATGAACAAGAATTATAATAATAACATCTTTATTATTGCCTCTAGGGCATAATTCCAACAGCTCAGCGGGTGTGACCCGTTGTCACGAGGAGGGGAAAGACTGGACCGAAGAGGGGAGGAGATGCTCGATCCGCTCTGAGGGACCTCCACCGGAGCCCTGCAAGAGAAAATAATGTCAGGAGTGAAATTACCCCGAAGCAGGGAGAAGTGTGTTCCGTAGTAAAAAAAGGAACTTACGCATCCGAGGTCTCAGCCTCCTTAGGTTTCCAGGCCCTCCTTGCCGGGGCTTTGCCTACCCGTTTGGAGGCAGTCTTGTCTCCGGCCTTCTTTTGCCTTTTGGAAGGCTGAGAAGGTCCGCAATAAGAACTCGACGCGGTTGACGCCGCCGGAGCAGGTTCGCCCATGGCAAGGGGAGGATCCTCGTGGATGTGCCCATCGGGGTTAGCTGATGCCGGGTAAGCAAAAGAAAGAGGGACAGCCTCAACGGGATCAATCACATCGATATCCTAGTCATCCTCATCGTCGGGCCAATCTCTAAGAGAAGAGAATTTACCGCTGGGTCGTCTGGTGGCATCGGGTGTGGGGAGGAACATCTCCTGGTCCAGCTCCTCCTCGTCCGAAATTTCTCGGTCCAGGGCCCACTTAAGGGTTGGATCCGGGCCATCCTCGAGGGTTTGCTGGAGAAACAGTTGAGAAAAAAGCACAAGGAGGAAAGTCAAGAATGTGATAAGAGCCGACATGAAATTGATCCGAGATAAGTTTACCCCGCGAAGCTTACCGCGGGAGGGAGCCTGTCGCGGCAGTAATGCTCGATTCCCCACGTCCATTCGGCGGAGAAGTCCTTATGGGTGGTGAAAAGAGCCTTGACCCGGCGGAAGATCTCCATATTGCTCAACTCGAATGAGGAGGTTCGGTTGGGGTCATGACGAAAGCTCATATGGCACAACTTGTGAGTGCGCCGCTGAAGGGGAGAGATTCGGTTGCGCACGAATGTGATCATGGCATCCTCGTTGCGCAATCTGAGCTTCTTCAACTCTGTAAACCTTTTGTTTACTTGGTTGGCCAGGGCTATAGGCTTCCTGGCAACCTCCTCCCAAAAATCCGTGTCAGGGGGACCCGGAGCATAGGGCAGCAACCGGATCAAATCTTCCGTGCCTTCATTCCGGACGTAGAAGAAGGTCCGGGCCCACCCTTTGCAGGGTGTCAAGCCCGGTGACCCGGGGAAAGATTGAAGACCTCCGGGGCGAGATCGAGGCAGCTCCGAACTGAGTTAGATGTTTGTCCTCCGACTCGACGTGGATGTTGGGGACCACGTTGCGACGGAGGACAAAGAACTGGATCCACAGCTCCTTCGTAGGCCATAGCCCGATGTAGCCCTCAATCGAAGAAACGAAAGCGGACAGAGAGGTGATGGCGTTTGCCGGGAGATGATGTGGTTGCAAGTGATAGGTCTGGATCCAGTCTCGGAAGAAATCACTCACTGGAAGCCCGAATCCTCGTTGGAAATGGGATAAGAAAACAACAAATTCGCCCGGATTGGGTGAGGGGGCCAGCTCCGAGGAGGGGAGACGAGCAGCGACGCCGGCGGGGATGCGCCGGGTCTGGTAGAGCCAAGAGATGTCATCCTCGCAGACCCAGGAGCCGGCCCACGCGCCGCGGTCCACCGTGCCGGCGTCCTCCTCCATATCCTGTTCAACAATGGCGAGCTCTTTCTCCGTCATCTCAATTCCGGTGTCTTCGCTGGAGCTGGCGGCGGCGGAGCTCTGCGGTCTAGACTGACGAGGACACGTGGCTGAACAGAGGCGCAGCGGTGATTGCGGTGCGGAGAAACAAAGAAAATGCGGCGGCACCACTGCTGCAACGGGCACTGGCGGCGACACGGTTGCGAGGAAGAAGAAGAGGAACAGGCGAGGGGGCGTGGAGATGGAAAAGTTCTAAGGAGCACGCCCCTCCCCTATTTAACCGCCCCCAGTCATCAATGAGTGGGATCGTGCTGCGCAGGAAAACCACACGATGTGGCCGTGTACCACCAGCATCGACCAATCAGAGAGGAGCCACACCGGGGGCCGCAGAGTGAATGTGATCCAATGACACGACGTGCAGTTGCGGTAAACGAGGAAATAGACGTGACGTAACTCCCGCACAGTAATCGCTGACGTTTACTGCGGCGGTTGCTGCGCAGGCCCTTAAAATAAGGCAACGTAATGATTAACCGTAACGTGTGTTGGCGTACGAGAGAAGGAAGCAAGGCCCGGATCCGAGCCAAAGTGGTAACCCAGCCGGCAAGTGAAAACTTGAAACCGTGCGGAGGGAAAGTAAAACCAAACGATCCGAGCCAAAGTGGTGACCCGGCTAGCAAGTGAAAACTTGGAGCGTGCGAAGGGAACGTAAATCCATATAACCCAGAAATAAACGTCCGAAGCTTGGATACGAATGAACCTGATGTGGCCTTAGCAGCCGAGGCCACTAATGTCGCACCAGCTTCGGGGACTAATGTTGGGGGGATAACCCCGGGTAGGGTCACTCCGGGGTATAAGGGCCGAGTTAGCCGAGGTTCGGCAAGGCCAAAGCGGATGCTGGCCGAGTCACCTCAAGGCAGGCCGGATCACGGGGTAACCCGGACCAGGGAGTCGCCTAACATTATCCCATCCGACTCAAGGAATAAGTCGGAGACACTTGTCTAGCTTATGTGCAGGAACAGGTGTGACCGGATCAACTGTGATCCGGATCCTCGTTTGGCTTCTAGGGGAAGGAAGGAATATCTCTGGTCAAAAAGAAGGCCCGGTGCGTACTGGATGAGAGAATAAAGCAAGGGTAGGACCACCGGATCGTGGCCGACAAGGGTGACGACGCTCGCGTCGACTGACGCAGGCGCCACAAAGGCAACGTCGCTAAAGCAAGAGTGACGTGGGGGAAAAGCACCCCTGTCGGGTTACTAATTTGGGAGGAGGCATATTCCTCACGTATGCCCTAGGCCAGGACCGAACCACCCCTATATAAGGGGGGGTTGGGGTTCTGGTAAGGGGGTTGGGTCTTTTCGGATACATAGCAAGGAAAATACTTGTGGGTCTAGGGTTCTGGGACTGGTTAATAGGCAAGAGTAAGAGAGCCCCTTCTTCCTCCTCTAGTCAAAAACAGCTCGAGGAGCACTTGTAGTCTGGGAGACTGAACATCAATACAAAGCTTCTGTGTAGAGAATCACTCTACTATCCCTCCCTGGATTCCCCTAGCGCATATTAGTCCCCACCTTCAGCCTATCCATGGCATCTGCCGTGACACCACCACGACAATCATATCCATCATCCACATGCACAGTATATATATAACAAATATAGTACCAGTCCATCATCACATCACAGCCCCATGTATATATTAGTGTATGGACCCAGCAAGAAAATAACCCCATCCACAGCCCCATTAGTGCATGGACCCAGCAAGAAAATAGCCCCATCCACAGCCCCATTCACAGCCCCATTGAATCAAATAGCACCATATAGTACCAAATAATCCCAGCATCATATAATCCCAGCACCATATATATCAAACAATACCGTATAATAGTATGATCCCAGCACCATATATATCAAACAACACCATATAAACAGCAGTAATCCCAACAGTTACTATCAGGAGTAAGCACTTGGAGAACAACAAGAACATAATAGTATGATCATAAACAGAATTCTGGGAAACCCTAAGTTGCACATCATTCTCTAGTGTCATTGACCACTAGAGTAAAACACAGAGGAATGTATGGAGAAGAAAACCTCCCTCTAGCAATACCATAACAAAAACAAAGCACAATGATAAATATAGGGCCCATAATTTTCTCATTTATTTGTTCAGACTTAAATATGCACAACAGGATGAGCCCACACAAGGGCCACTAACACCATGCAGTGACCACTAACTAAAACATTCTTAATATACTTACATCTTAAAATTCTCTTCCATAAACCAACACTATATTTTAGCTACCATAGCCACTTACTTAATTAACAGGCACTAGGTGAACAACTCCCCAAACCCCTAGTTATTTAGGCCTACAAGGTATCTAATGTCCTGATCACTAACAGATGTAGATACTAACTTTGTATTAGTTAAACTGTAGATACTAACAGATGTAGATACTAATATTTCCACACTACACAGGAAGGACAGATCAATGTACATGACTATTAAACTAAAATTCACAGAAGCAGAACAGGCAAACACTTGTGCAAACACCAAGCGCTAGATGGACAACCTTTTTTGTGTGTGATCTTTCATAGTATTTCTTTCTCTCTCTTTTTTGAGGCATTTCATTTCCCATCATATATCAAAAACACAGCCAAGATGCCAACAGCTTGCCCAGAACAGATCGATACATGTGCATCCTTGCCATTTGCAGGACTTAGGAAGCACCACACCTCACCAAACATGCAAAACTCGAAACCCAAAGTAACTGTCAGCAACTAAGCACTAGAGAGTTAATCATTTGCCTATATGTACACCAGAGAGTTAACTTGCCATTTGCCTATATGTACACCAGAGAGTTAACTTGCCATTTGCCATTTGCCTATATGTACCAAACATGCAAAACTTGAAACCCAAAGTAACTGTCAGTAACTTGCCATTTGCCTATATGTACAACAGAGAGTTAATCTGTCAAGCCTGGACACTCTAAATGAACACAAACGAAATTAACCTAGATACATTTGGCCGGACAGAAGAGCAGAGGTGGTGTAGCAGGGGCAGAGTCGCAGGGGAGCATCAGTCATGGTGGCAGAGCAACATGAAGAACCACTGTGAGCATCAGAGGGGGTGGGGGTGGGAGGGACGAACCGTGCTCCGGTGCTGCGGCTGCGGTGGTCGACGACGACGAGGGTGGCGGGCTCCAACGCGGCGACTCCTCCTTCGGTGGCTCCTCCTCCACGGGCTGCTAGGGCTCCGGCACAGCGGTAGCTAGGGCTCCGGCACAACGGTAGCTAGGGCTCCGGCAACGAGGGTGGCGGGCTCCGGCGTGGTGACTCCTCCTCTGGCGGCTCCTCCTCTGCTAGGGCTCTGGCGGAGGCGGGCGAGATAGAGATTGGGGAAAAGAAAGTGGTAGGGGAAAGGAGAAGTGGCGAGCCGTTTTTTTGGCTAAGTACCAAGGTTCTGTGGCACATTACTCCGAAATGCCCCACAGAAGCTAAAACTTTTGTGGCGCATTTTGGAGTAATGCGCCACAGAACCTTGGTACTTAGCCAAATAAACGGTGTGAGGCTGTACTTGGACAGCAAACACACACTAGCCTAGTGGTTATGATGCATATTCAGAGACCTGTGGCAGCCAGGTTCGAATCCTGGTTGGGTCAATTTTTTTGTTTATTTAAAAATGATATGTTACAAATATATTTAAAATCAAGCACATACACATGCATATTTATTCAAAAAACCTCCCGAATCATATATATATTATATATATGTGTGTGTGCTTGTCACACATAAATGTTAATTTGTCGAATATCACATTATATGTTTTAGTCTCTAACTAATTAATACCCACACTAATATCACATTATACCCACACGAATTAATACACCAAAAAGTCACACAATTGCTAGTGTCTCTTCACAATCCTCTTGCCCTTTTTCGTCGCGGTTGAATACTTTAGCCCGTGCACTTTGAGATTTCTTCTTGTGAATGGACAACCTTTAGTAGGCAGTGTGGTCTTCCTTCTTACTTTAGTAGTAGTAGGCATGTCGAAGTACTTGTCGAATTCCTCTTCGATCTTCGGGTCGCAGTTTTTGTTGAAGTTTTGCTCATTGGCGGCTCCTTCCATTCCGATGATGCTCCTCTTGCCCCTCCTAACTACAACATGGTTGGGCTTTGACGGGTCGGTAATAAAAAAGCATTGATCAACTTGGCTAGCGAGTACCCAAGGCTCATTTTTTGTGGAGGCGTTCTTTGTTGATTTGGCATCTGGTATAACCATTGTGGTGAAATAGCGGCCTTTTTTCCACGTTCTTGGCCCATCTAACACGGAACATCGGTACGATCTCTCCACAGTAGTCGAGCTCCCATATCTCCTCGATCCTTCCGTAGAATCTTTCCATCACAGTAGTCTCGTCATCAGCAAAGGATAACATAGTTACTCCTGAGTTTTGATATTCACTATTCTTGTCCTTTTCCTCGGTGTAGAATCTGTAACCGTTTATGTCGTATGACTGATAGGTCCTTAGGTTGTGCCCTGGACCCTGCGACAAGGAGAATATGAGTTTTTGATCTTCCGTAGAAGGCGTCTGTGGTGGATTGTCCAGTTGCCTTTTCTTGAACCAACCCGTGAAGCTAGAGTTGTGCTCTCTGGTTACATCTCCCTTCTTCCTTGGCCGGCCCTGGTCGACGTACTCCTGCTCGATTAAGCTTCTATGATCTTCGACCCAAGGGCCGACCACTTCAATGTGTTGTAGCGCGACTCGGTGTGCCCTTTCAAAATCAGTGCATCGACCATCAATGCCGACATGTAGTGAGCGGCAGCCCTCACGGTGACCATATCCACCGAGCCTGCCGAGGTGCTTCTTTGTGGGTATTCCAACATCCTCGTTCTCGGTGGTTAGATAATTCTGGCAGAAGGAGATGCACTCGTAGATCAGTAAGCCCTTGGCTATGCTTCCATCTGGACGAGACCTGTTGCGAACGAATCCTTTGATGACACTGTTTAGCCTTTCAAATGGCATCATGTTGTGCAGGAATGTCGGCCCGAGCTGGATGATGTCGTGCACGACATGTACAAACAGATGCACCATGATGTCGAAGAATGCGGGCGGGAAGTAAATCTCAAGCTCGCATAGTATCATCACGATCTCTTCCTGTAGCCTGTCGAGCTGCTTCACACCGATCGACTTCCTAGATATGACGTCGAAAAAGTTACAGAGGCCAAACAACGTCTCACGGACATGCTCGTCCATTATCCCACGGATCGCAACAGGGAGTATCTGCGTCATCAGCACGTGACAGTCGTGAGACTTCATACCACTGAACCTCTTCTTCGCCACGTCCAGATATCTGCTTATCTTCCCCGAGTAACCGTGAGGAACTTTCACTCCTAAGAGGCACCTGAAAAACTGCTCAAGCTCCTCCAGACTCAGAGTGAAGCAGGCAGCGCGAAGCACCACCTCATTCTTCTTAACTCTTTTGCAGCAACCTTGAGTCCCTTCCTGATGATGATGATGATCATCATCATCATCACTATCAGGGTACTGAAGATCTTTCTTTATGCCAAGCAATTTAAGGTCCTTTTTTGCTTTCGGCCCATCCTTGGTCCTCTCCGGCATGTTCAGTATAGTGCCAAGCAGACTCTCGGTAACGTTCTTCGTGATGTGCATTACATCGAGGCTATGGGGAGTGTGAAGGACCTTCCAATACGGCAGGTCCCAGAAAACAGACCTTGCTTTCCATACACCCAGCAGCGGCTTTGTCCTCGGTCGTTTTTTTCCAGGCGTAGGGCAATCTATCCAATTATTCAAAAGATCCTCGATTTCTTCGCCGCTCCTCGGACGCGGGGCTCTTTCGAGCTCGTCCTTACCATTGAACGGGTCACCACGTTTTCTCCACGGGTGATCCATGTGGAGCCACTTTCAAGTACCTTGAAACACGGTTTTCGAAGACCCGGGATCCCTTGGTAGCTGGAGATGCGGTGTCTCATCCATGCACTTGACGCATGCATTGTGTCCGTGGTTCACCTGGGCCGATACATATGCGTAACCAGGATAGTCCTACACGGTCGTGATCAACGCGGCTCTCAGATGGAAATATTCTTTAGTGTAGGCGTCCCACGTACGGGCCGGCGTCTCCCACAAGCTGGCTAACTCCTCTCTCAATAGCCCGAGATACAGATGCATAGCGATACCTGGTTGTTTCGGCCCCTGAATAAGAATGCTCATGTGTACATACCTTTGCTTCATGCATAGCCACGGGGGGAGGTTGTATGGCCATACAAACACGGGCCAGGTGCTATGTGTGCTACTCTGGTTTCCAAAAGGATTGAGTCCATCGGTGCTCATACCCAGCCTGACGTTCCTTGCATCGCCCCCGAACTCTTCGAACTCGATGTCTAATGCGTTCCACTGGATAGCGTCTGAAGGGTGTGTCAGGATCTTGCCCTTCTCTGGATCATCTTCGGGTTTCTCTCTTTCCGCGTGCCATTGCATGAGCTTTGCTTCCTTAGGATCTACGAAATATCGCTGCAGACGAGGGGTGATAGGAAAGTACCATACCACTTTTAGAGGAACTTTCTTGTTCCCTCTCTTGTACCGTCCTTGGCCACACACCAGACAAGTGGTTCTATCCGCGTACTCGTTCCGATAAAGTGCACAATCATTGATGCATGCGTGGTATTTAATGTGTGGTAGGTCGAGAGGGCACACGATTTTCTTGGCCTCCTCGATACTTGTTGGCAATGTGTTCCCCTTAGGAAGTCGGTCGTTCCAGTATTCCATGTTCGTGTTGAAGCTCACATCGGTCCATTTGTGTTCGGCCTTCATCTCTAGAGCCTTGAGCGTTACACTCAAACGCGTATCCTCGGGGCGACACCCAGGATACAATGGAGTCATCCCGTCTACCTCCATTTGGGCTAGCTTGGCTTTCTCTCTGGCTGCAGCTTTGTCGTTGCTCGTCTCCTTGAGGAGAAGTTCTTGAACATGAGGGTCCTGCAAGATGGAAGTTAGAAGCGTCTGTGTGTTCGCGTCTTCTCCTTCTTCATGATCATGCCCGTCGTCATCTCCTTCTCCATGCTGATCATGCCCGCCGGCATCTCCTTCGTCATGATGATCATGCCCGCTGGCATCTCCTTCGTCATGATGATCATGCCTGGTAGACTCTTCGTCTTCTCGCTTGCCCACGTCTTCGTGACCACCACCATGTCCTGCCGGCACCTTATTGAGGTCGCGCATGAAATCGCGCCTAAGCAGGTGACCCTCCAATTGTCCAGATTCAGGGTCGATCCAGCGCTGCAGTTTGCATGTTCGACATGGACATCTTATCATGGTCTTGTTGTTCAGAATCATGTCCTCCTTCGCGCCTTTCTTGTACCTAGCAATTCGACCTTCGCTCATCGTGAGGACCATGGTTGCCTGAGCGGTCAAAATAGAGAATATAGGTGAGAACCACACCATATGAACACACACATGCATGAATGCTAGCCGGAAAAATTTCGGCATGACCTTTCCTATAATTAGTACATATGGGTAGTGCAAACATTTGCCGAAATGGAAATGAATCAACATTTCGGCAAACATCGATGCAACCACACCGGTCGGGCCCGACAACAACAAGAAAACAACAAAAAACTTCCTCCCATTGCAAACATTCATGCACCACACACAAGCATCATCTCGCCATGGATCGCACACACACACACCGCCCACGCGACAAGCTTCACCTACATGTTCATGATGTCCAAGTACTCACCTAGCTATAGTAGACACAATAATAGCGAGACGAGACCGCGCGATGAGAGAGTATGGACAAATAGATCTACAATGCAAGTTGGTGGAGAGGAAATTAGTAAACAAATAGAGAGATGTGAGAGGGAAAATTAAGTCACTTTTAGATCTAGAAGTTGGAGCGAAGCTTCTACTTACCAATTTATGGATTAAAGTAGGTTTAGATATAAGAAAATGGAGAAACTATGGGCAAGATGGGGTGTCAGGGAGGAGGAAGACGAGTTGGGAGGAGGTAGAGATGTGAAATGGGTGGTGGTGGGATAGATAGATAAGAAAGCTAGCTCATGTCACCTTTTTAACATATGGATCTGGACGCCCTCATCTGTGGCGCATATGGAGGAAATGCGCCACAGATGATGAAACTTCTGTGGCGCATTTCTACCATGTGCGCCACAGAAGTGGGTGAATAAGATTCCCTCTGTGGGGCCCACCCCCAAGTTCTATGGCGCATGCTAGGATATGCGCCACAGAAGTGAAACACATCTGTGGCACATATGTCAACATGCGCCACAGAACTTGGGTGAATTAGATTCCGTGGTGGGGCCCTCCTCCATGTTCTGTGGCGCATGAGTAAATATGCGCCACAGAAGTTTCCTCTTCTGTGGCGCATATTACAGAATGCGCCACAGAACTTGGATCACCCCCCCCCCCCGCCGGCGGGTCCCACCAATCTTCTGTGGCGCATGCTCTGGAAAATGCGCCACAGAACTACCAAACTTCTGTGGCGCATGCTTTCCAGTGCGCCACTGATGTCTTCCTGTGGCGCATAGATTGGCTCATGCGCCATTGAACATGTTGTCTATCTATAGGTTGTTTCCTAGTAGTGAAAGCAGAGGTGAGGGTGCTGGTAGGTGGATATGGTCCAAGTACATATCCATGAATTATTTGGGTATTATTTGATGAAGTTTAGTCCACTTTATAACACCTATTCAAATAGGGCAGAAATGGTTTCTAGAAGCTCATTTGATATTTTTACATTGGACCAGGTTGGATTCTGATGTGAGATGGTCATAAATATGAATTCACACTATGATGATTTTTCTCAAGATTTATTGGGGATGAGAAGTATTTAAAACAATTATTATTCTATTTCTGCCATTTGAGAAAAAGGGCAAAAAGGAGTAATAAAGGATCTCAAAAATAAATCAAGGTAGGGTATGATATAATGACCTCAGTTGAGCAAAAGGTTGGGGAAGTGTTTTGGCAAAAACCAAACTTTCCATTGGGAAAGGAGTTTTGGAGATTTTGTCTATTAAATGAATTAAATAGATTTGGTCCATAATAAATATGGATAAAATTTGATAAATCTTGATGATCAAGGTAGATGATGTATACAAGGAGTAACAAGCATTTGCAACCTTGGGATTGGAGAATCCAAGTTGATTTTGGTGAAAACTAGAGATTTAAGGATCTTGGGTAAGATTGTTTTCATGCCACCAAAACCTTGCTGGATCATGGAGCTCAAAGCTCCCCTTGGGGCATGTGATATATGGATGGATAGACCAAGTGATGTAAATCTACATTGTATAGAGGTTTCAGCTTGATCCTGCTTGAGCTCACCAAGAATTGATTTCAAACTTTAAATAAAATAAGCCTGCCAAGGCAGATTATCAACTAGCCTTCAAAACCTTGTGGTGTCGTCGGATTAATGACAAGTACGCCATGAGTGGGTCCTCGAGGCGTGCGGAAGAGAGGGGTGTGAGACGTATGGTGTTCCGGGATGGTGAGCACACAAGTTTACCCAGGTTCGAATCCACCGGCTTTGGACGGATCCTACTCCTGCTAGCAATCTAGTAATACGACAGAGCCGGAATATGGGTTACAAGGGTTCGCCTGTGCGAGTTGAGATTGTAGACTATTGAGGGTTGCCCTAAAGGCTCTCCCTAGGACGGCTATATAGATATTCGGCCTAGGGTTTACAGGAGAGATCTATCCAGCTATGACTAAGAGTCGGTTACAGAGTACATCATGAACTACAAGTAACACTATGGGCCTATGTCGGTAAGTCTTCTGGGCCTTCCCGTAAACGGACTGGACTCTGTCTCTTCTCCCTGACTGGGCCACCCGTGAAGCAAAGCTATAACCCGAAGTGGGCCACCCTGGTCAGTGAGTAACGCTGAGGATACCCGGAAAGTATATCCCCAACAGCAGCCCCCGGAAGTCTCCAAGATCCAAAGTCGGATTCATCATTGTCTAGCTTGATCTTCGGCTTGTAGAATCTTGAAGGATTCCTGAAACTTCACAACAAAAAATATGATCCGGGTCTCAAAATAAGTCGGACCTATCAATATGTTACAAGGATTTCCCAGCTTGATTTTCAAACTAAGCCGGAACTTGGTCTCTGAAGTCACCTGACACTGGTCATGGTCAACTCACGTCATCTGACAAACATCCTGTCAGCATGACCATTGGTGGTTCACCGTTCGCGGAACCGAGGCACCGTTACAATGCGCACGCGGAGATCGAGGCGACATAATCATCACGTGGGTCCTTCCCAGTTCCTTCCACGACGCGTGGCATTTACACAGTGCGATTTGCACGAATCTTGGCGCAGGTAGGTGGTTATAAGGGGTGAGGATTTTCCTTCTCCTCTCTTCACTTGTTCCCTTTGTCGTTTCTTCTCCTCCACATCTCCCTAGCGCACAGAGCTCTCCTGCCTCCCAGATTTCCTAGCACCGCCCCTCTAAGGTCACCGGCGCACTGGAGAAATGGCTTCTTCTTCCTCTTCCGGCTTGGCAGCGGCAGCGGCGGCGGAGGCAATGGCTATGGCAGAGAAGGAGAGCAACCGGGGAGTCTGGATCCCATGCCTCCTCGACGACGAGAAGCTTCAAGGTTTGGAGAATGAAGGTCTCCTCCGTGCCGACGACTGTCGGAGCGGTTTCGGGGAAACCATCCCCCACCCACACGCTGGCGAGCGGGTCCACTTCAGCACCCACCTCGACAGAGGTTTGTCCTTTCCTCCCTCGGAATTCTTTTCCGAGGTGATTGATCACTATGGTGTCCAACTCCACCATCTTCCCCCGAACTCCATCTTAGAGATGAGTTCTTACGCAGCTTTGTGCGAGGGGTATCTCGGCATTAGGCCGAGTCTCACTTTGTTTCGTTTCTACTTCCATGTTCATAGAAACTCCATCACTGCCGGTAATCCCTACATTACTGGCACTATTAGACTTTCTCATAGACGCGAGCGTAGCTATCCTCGCATTTCTGCTAGTGAGTCGGTCAAACAATGGCCGGCCACTTTCTTCTACCATAAGGATATTCCTACTCCTGGAAAAGCCACTACTTTGCCAGCTTTCATCGACGGAGCTGCCACGGCCCAACCGTCTTGGGACGAGGCCCCTCCGGCTCTCAGTGACGATCTGATCCTCGCTAAGAGGCGGATCGAATATCTGATAAAACACAAGGGATTGAAAGGATCCGACCTAGTCCAATGCTGGGTCGCACGCGGGATCCAGCCTCTCCAATACCACGGCGACCATCTGATGCACTCCATCACGGTGTCGAAGAATGATTCCCTCCGCAGCAGTCCTAAGGTTTCAAAGCCACAAGATTACATAAGCCAGATTAAATGGCTGATCAAGGAGCGATGGAAAGGAAGATTCCGGACTTTTCTCTGGATATGCATACAGCGGACGACCCTGTGGTTCCGGTAAGCCTCAGCAATAAATCCTTTTACGTGTTTCATCTTTTATTTCACAATACTAAGACATTTTCTTATTTTCAGCTTGATGACCTCCCCGAGTCGGAGCTAGCTCCCCTCGAGGGATATCCTCCAGAGTTTACTCAGGAGGCGGAACTAGTTCCACTGTCGGACATTGTGCCTAAGAAGTGCAAGGCTCCGACAGTGGCCGTCGGCAAAAAGGAGGTGCCTATCATGAAGAGGTAACTTTCAACACAACGTCCACATTTGTGCCTTACTCGAATTTTGTTTCCGAGATGTAATGCTTTCCATTCTTATTACATTCTCAGAGCTAAGCAGCTCATCAATGGTAAGGGGAAGGGAACTTCTTTGAAGCCCTTGCGGCAAACGAAGCTGACCATGGCTTCTCCTGCCGTGGCTCCTCTAACTCCTGCCCCACAATCCTCTGCAACGCCGGTGATTACTCCATCGCCGGTTGTTGCAGAAGATCCGGCTCCTTCAACGGGGCCAGTGATCCTCGAATCACAGACTGACGCCATCACGGGTGGCTCAGGTTTAGATAAGGGTGAACCCTCCTCGGGTAATGATCCCTCGGCAGAGACCTTTGCCGAAAACCTCCTTTACAATCCGGGGCTAGCCAAGTTTGGCTTGTCCCGGAAATCTACAGAGGAGATCCAACGGCTGGCCCGATAATGCTTGGAGAAGAGAAATCTCTCTGCCAAAGAAGAAGCACAAGAGGCGGAAGATACCAAGTATTCCGACCTTCTTGAACAGGTTTGCCTTCATGACGATGGACTTAGAGGTGGTGTTCTTCCACCACCTCCAGTTATTACACTCACCCTCGCCGAGAAGGTTACCACCGAGGTGAACATGTGTCTGTGCAAGCTCACACATGAACATCATGTCAGTCGGAATTCCAACTCACGATTTTTTTTGCATTTCATATCATATCCTCTAGCCCCCAAGCATGAAGTAGGATATACAATCCGGGTTTATGCTTCCTTAGGATGCCAAAGAATGAACTAGTGTAGCCCCCAAGGCTCGTGTTGTAGTAACAATATTAGCCCGAGTCCTCAGTAGACTTCTGACTCTAGGTATTCTGACTGATACGTCCATTTTGCATCACTATTCTATGTCTTAATTCACTATTATTCATTGATATATTTCATATTGAGAGGTGATACTTATGTTATTTCATCTATTTTTGCATGGCTGATGACTTTTGGAGCATGGACCGCTGCAGTCAGGATTCTGATGGAAAAGGTGTTGTTTGGAGGCAAAATTCGCGAAGATCGGAATATCCGGGAAAATATACGGAAAATCCTATTTTTCCAGAAGACTAAGGATGCCAGAAGATGGAGTGGAGATGGGCCATAGGGGGCCCACACCACCCTATGGTGCGGGCAGGAGGTGGTGTGGCCACCCTGGCCCACTCCAGCCTCTCCCCTCTGGCGTATATCAACCTCCCGAAACCCTAAGACTCGAGGAGCGACCACAGAAAGATTCCGCCGCCTCTGCGGGGCGGAAAACACCGAGAGAGAAAGATCTCTCTGGCAGACAGATTTCTGCCAGGGGAATTCCTTCCCGGAGAGGGGAGATCGTCGCCATCAACACCACCATCAAGCTGGACTTCATCGGGATCATCATCATCACCATCAGCACCCTCATCACCATCTCCATATTGCTGTAACAATTGGTTGAATCTTGCATAGTTCATAGGGGAAACTTTCCCGGTGTTGATTACTCTTTGTAGTTGATGCTATTGAGTGAACCGTTGAATTATTGTTTATGTTCAGATTTTTATACATCATTATTCCATCTCTAATCATGATCCATATGATGCCTTGTGAGTAGTTCGTTTTGTTCTTGAGGACATGGGAGAAGTCTTGTTGTTAGTAGTGGAATTGTGTTGAGAAATATTCAATAGATTGTTATTTAAGTTGTGGTGTACTTCTTCTAGTGGTGTCATGTGAACGTCGACTACATGACACTTCACCTATATGGGCCTAGGGGAATGCATTGTGTATTTGGCTACTAATCGTAGGGGTTGCCGGAGTGACAGAAACCTGAACCCCCGTTAGGAAACCATTGCACAAGGGACGTAAGGGTCTTAGAGTTTAAAGCTGTGGTTAGATTTCTACCTTAATTACTTTATTGTACTTAAGGATGTTTGCAAGGGATATAATCACAAGTATGTATTAGTCTTGGATGGGGAGGTACATTAGCACAGGTTCACCCACACAACACTTAGCAAGATAAAGAGGATTAATCAACTATATGAAGCGAAAGCACTTGACAGTCTTCCCATGTGTCCTCGAGAACGTTTGGTCATCTTAAGTAATACAACCGTCTTATCCTTTGCTGCATAAAGGATTGGGCCACTTGCTGCATTTATTCCTACTGTCTTTTATTTACTCGTACTTTGTTTACTTGCTTTATCGAAAACCCTAAAAATCCGTTTGCTAAGTATTTGCAGAGAATTCCTGATCCATACCACTAGCCAGCACCTTCTGCTCCTCGTTGGGTTCGACACTCTTACTTATCAAAAATACTGTGATACACCCCCTATACTTGTGGGTCATCAAGACTATTTTCTGGCGCCGTTGCCGGGGAGTGAAGCGCTATTGGAGAGTGGAACTAGTAAAGCAAACTTCTACTGTGAGTATTGTTTACTTCTGTTAGTTGCTTTATTTTCATTATGGATAATTCGCTGAGTTTCTTATTTGGTAATGCTACCACCACTTCTAAGGTAGTAGATAAGCCACCACCTGTTGAGAATGATGTTTTCAAGATACCTACAAGAATTATTGATCGTGTTATGGATAACTACTATGTTGGGGATGGAACTGTCCATCCCGGTGATCATTTACTCTTTATACACGAATTATGCGGGTTGTTCAAGTGTGCAGGTATTACTACAGATCAAGTTAAGAAGAAGTTATTCTCATTATCACTGAAAGGAAGAGCTGAGGACTAGTATAAGCTACTGAAGAATGGTCAAGCTCTGGAATGGGAGGAAATAGTTCCTCTCTTTTATTCAAAGTTTTATCCTCCTAGTGAAATTCATAAAGATCGGAATCAAATATACAACTTTTGGCCTCTTGATGGAGAGAGTATAGCTCAAGCTTGGGGGAGATTGAAGTTACTAATGCTCAAATGTCCCATTCATGAGCTTCCCAACAATATTATTATCAATAACTTTTATGCAAGGCTCCCTCTACATGATAAGGATTTATTGGATGCTTCTTGTGCTGGATCATTCACTCGCATGGAAGAGGAAGCTAATTGGGATCTTCTGGACCGTATTCAAGACAATGCTAAAGCTTGGGAGAATGACAAAGGTAGAAAGTCAGGTATAAATTATGATTATGAATGCATTGAATCTTTTATGGGAACCGATGACTTTCAAAATATTAGTAATATTTTTGGTCTTGATTTGCAAGTTATTACGAATTTCTTTAGAGCTTTTGCTTCCTATATCGAAATTCCAAAAAGGGGATGGAACAAATACCATGCACCTTACAAAGATATTGTTGACTATGCTCCTATTGGAACTGCTGAGTATAGCATTATTGACCCCATCTTACCCAAACCTTATATCGAGAAGATTCCCTTCCCCGAAAAGGTAAAGGACCATCCTATGATAACTAATGTAATCACCAAAAGTGAAAAAAGAAATGTAAAACCTGATGAACAAATAAACATTGAACCTGTCGTAGCAATTGTGAAAGACCTTGTCACTAAAAGCGTAGAAGATGGGCACATAGTCTTTTGTGAGGATGCTTCTAATATTGTTTCACATCCCAATAGAACTAAAAAGGCTAGTGTTCTTGTGCTTTCTGTTAGAATTGGTGATCATTGCTATTATGGTTTATGTGATATTGGTGCAAGTTCCAGTGCTATTCCTTATGAGCTTTAAAGAGAAATTATGCATGAAATCAGTCCTTGCGAGTTGGAAGAGATTGATGTGGTTATTCACCTTGCTAATAGAGAGACCATCTCTCCAATTGGTATTATACGAGACGTGGAAGTTCTTTGTGGTAAGATTAAGTATCCTGCTGATTTTCTAGTACTTGGTTCAGCCGCTAGTAAAACCTACCCTATCATTTTTGGTAGACCTTTCTTGAGTACTTGTGGAGCTATTATTGATTGCAAGAGGGAGAAAATCTTGACTAAGTTTGATGGGGAATCTTATGGGTTTAATTTTTTGAAATTTGCTAAAGAACCTTGCGAAGAGGAAACCCATAATGAGGATTTTAGGGTTGAACAACTTGCTTCTATTTCTCTTGCTCCTAACAATGCTTTGCAGCAATTTATGGAAGATCGTGAAAGTGAAATCTTCATGGAAGAAAGGAATAAGATTGACATGATTCTCCATGATCAACCTATGATGCTTAAGCACGACTTGCCTGTAGAAGACTTGGGTACCACGATGCCACCTAAAAAGGATCCGATTTTCGATCTAAAACCTCTCCCTGATGATCTTAAATATGCTTATATTGATGATAAAAAGATATATCATGTTATTGTTAGCGCTAAACTTTCAGGGAAGGAGGAAGAAGGTTATTGGAAGTTTTGAGGAAACATCGAGGAGCTGTGGGCTATACTCTGGATGATTTAAAAGGGATTTCACCTACTATATGTTAGCATTCTATCAACATAGAACCAGATGTGAAGCCAGTAGTGGAGCACCAACGACGTTTAAATCCTAGGATGAAGGAAGTGGTAAGGAATGAGGTATTGAAACTCCTTGATGCTGGTATTATTTACCCTATTGCTGATAGTGAATGGGTTAGTCCTGTTCATTGTGTTCCTAAAAAGGGAGGTATTACCGTTGTCCCTAATGATAATGATGAGCTTATTCCTCAAAGAATAGTGGTAGGCTATAGGATGTGCATCGATTTTAGGAAAGTCAATAAAGTTACTAAGAAAGATCACTACCCGCTTCCTTTTATTGATCAAATGTTGGAAAGGTTGTCTAAAAAGACCCATTTTTGTTTTCTTGATGGTTATTCTGGTTTCTCTCAAATTTCTATTAAACAACAAGATCAAGAAAAAACTACTTTTACTTTCCCTTATGGAACTTATGCTTATAGATGTATGCCTTTTGGTTTATGTAATGCTCCTGCTACTTTCCAAAGGTGCATGTCTGCTATCTTTCATGGTTTTTGTGAGGAAATTGTAGAAGTGTTCATGGATGACTTTTCTGTCTATGGAACTTCTTTTGATAATTGTCTGCACAACCTTGATAAAGTTTTGCAGAGATGTGAAGAAACTAATCTTGTTCTTAATTGGGCGAAATGCCACTTCATGGTTAATGAAGGGATTGTTGTTGGGCATAAAGTTTCTGAAAGAGGCATAGAAGTTGATAGAGCTAAGGTTGAGGCAATAAAGAAGATGCCATGTCCAAGAGACATCAAAGGTATTTGTAGTATCCTTGGTCATGCTGGTTTCTATAGGAGGTTTATTAAAGACTTCTCTAGGATATCAAAACCTCTCACTAATCTTCTTCAAAAAGATGTACCCTTCGTTTTTGATGATGATTATAGGGAAGCTTTTGAAACTCTTATGAAGGCTTTAACTACAGCCCCTATTGTTCAACCACCTGATTGGAGTTTACCCTTTGAAATAATGTGTGATGCTAGTGATTTTGCTGTAGGGGCTGTCCTTGGGCAACGTATTGATAAAAAGTTAAATGTTATCCATTATGCTAGTAAGACCCTAGACGCTGCTCAAAGGAATTATGCCACTACTGAAAAGGAATTTCTAGCTGTTGTTTTTGCCTCTGATAAGTTTAGGCCCTATATTGTGGACTCAAAAGTAACCATTCATACTGATCATGCTGCTATTAAATATCTTATGACAAAGAAGGACGCTAAGCCTAGGCTTATTAGATAGGTACTGCTTTTACAAGAGTTTGATCTACATATAGTAGATAGGAAGGGTGCTGAAAACCCTGTAGCTGATAATTTATCTCGTTTGGAAAACATCTCTTTTGACCCTATGCCTGTTAATGATAGTTTCCCAAATGAACAGCTAGTTGCAGTAGGGGTGAGCTCGTGAGGAAGCCCTTGGTATGCTGATTATGCTAACTTTATTGTCTCTAAGTATTTGCCTCCAACTTTTACAGCTCAGCAAAGAAGAAAGTTCTTCTATGATTTGAGGCATTATTTTTGGGATGACCCACACTTATACAAAGAAGGAGTTGATGGTATTATGTGAAGATGTGTTCCAGAATATGAACAAAAGGAGATATTGCGTAAATGTCATGGTAGTGCCTATGGAGGACATCATGCAGGAGATAGAACTGCACAAAAGGTACTACAATCAGGTTTCTACTGGCCTACCCTTTTTAAAGATGCAAGAAAATTTGTCCTATCTTGTGATGAATGTCAGCGTGTTGGTAATATTTCTAGATGCAATGCAATGCCTATGAACTACTCTCTAGTTATTGAACCTTTTGATTGTTGGGGATTTGACTTTATGGGTCCTTTCCCTCCTTCGAAAGGCTACACTCATATTCTTGTTGCCGTTGATTATGTTACTAAGTGGGTAGAAGCTATTCCTACAAAGAGTGCTGACGGAGAGACTTCTCTAAAAATGCTTAAGGATGGTATATTTCCTACGTTTGGGGTGCCTAGGTATCTCATGACTGATGGGGGTTCTCATTTCATTCATGGTGGTTTTAGGAAGACCCTTGCTAAATATGATGTTAATCATAGAATTGCTTCAGCTTATCACCCCCAAACTAGCGGGCAAGTAGAGTTATCAAATAGAGAAATTAAATCTATGTTGCAAAAGACTGTTAATAGGTCTAGGAAAAACTGGGCTAAGAAGTTGAATGATGCTTTATGGGCTTATAAAACTGCTTACAAAAATCCTATGGGAATGTCTCCTTATAAAATAGTTTATGGGAAAGCTTGTCACCTACCCTTAGAATTAGAACACAAAGCTTACTGGGCAGTGAAAGAACTAAATAGAGATTGTAAGCTCGCTGGTGAGAAAAGATTATTTGACTTAAGTTCTTTAGATCAATGGAGAAGTGAAGCCTATGAGAATGCTAGGCTCTTTAAGGAAAAAGTTAAAAGATGGCATGATAAGCGAATAATTAAGAGAGAATTTCATGTTGGTGAGAAAGTTCTATTGTATAGGTCTCCTCTCAGATTTTTTGCAGATAAGCTACTATCAAAATGGGAAGGACCTTTCATCATTGAAGAAGTATACCGTTCAGGAGCAATAAAAATTTCTTCTCTAAAAGATAATACTACACAAGTAGTGAATGGACAGCGACTCAAACACTATATTGCTGGAGATTCTTACAATGAAGATGTTGATGCCTTTCAAGTTATAACTCTAGAGAAATTCATTGAGGACCAAATTCAGAGACCTGCAGAGTTTGTTTTCAAATAGGTAACAGTTCTGGTAAGAAAAGTTCCGCGAAAATACAATCCAACTATATTTTTGCAGTTTTCAGTCAATAAGGAAAGTTACAAAGCGAAAAAGGGACGGAAACGGAGCCGGGGTGGCCCACACCACCCCATGGCACGGGCCCACCCCTGGCCGTGCCACCAGGTGGTGAGGATACCTAGGACTCTGATGGGTTCGTAGCATGGGAAAAAAAAATTCTACCGCAAGAACGAACAAAACCTAGATCTAATCTAGATAAAAGCCAAGATCTAATCTATTAGACATGTGCAACGAGATAGATCTGTACTAAACCTTGTAGATCCGAAAGCCTTGTGCCAGATCGGATCTCGTGGTTGATGTAGATGATCACTTGCCGATCTCAAGATCGAGTAGATGATCCTTCTGGCGCGGCGTTCCGGCAGCGCTTCCACAGTCGGTCACACGTGTGGAGTCGATGCAGACCTTCCTCTCCCTGTTCCAGCGAGCAGCGGAGGTACTAGATCTCTCCACGGAATCCCAGCAGCACGACGGCATGGTGGTGGTGGTGGAGTAGAGAATTCTGCAGGGCTTCGCCTAAGCCTGAGCAGAGCGAAGGAGGAGGAGAGAGGCGGCTAGGGCAAGAGTGGAGGGGCAACGGGGGTGGCGCCTCCACCCCTCTATATATAGAGGGAGGGGTGTGGCCTAGGGTTCCCACCCCTAGGCCCACCTCCTAGGGCCGGCGCACAAGGGGGGCTTAGGGGGAGTTTCCTTCCCTCCCAAGTTTCCCCATTTTCTTTCTTGGTTTTCAAGTAAACTCCATAGAAATTTCTAGAACCTTCCGGAACATTCCGAAACCTTCTAGAACCCCCATATAAACACTCCGGGACATTTCTGAACCTCGAAAATGATCTCCATTATATGAATCTTATTCTCCGGACAATTCCGGATCTCCTCGTGATGTCTCATACCCAATCCGAGACTCCGAACAACATTCAGTCTCCAACGCACATTCCATATCTACCTAAACAACATCGAACCTTAAGTGTGTCACCCTACGGTTCGTGAATATGCAGACATGATGGAGACACCTCTCCGATCAATAACCATCAGCGGGATCTGGAGATCCATAACGGCTCCCACATACTCAACGATGACTTCGTGATCGATAGAACCATTAACATACGAAACCAATTCCCTTTGTCACGCGATATTCTACTCATCTGAGGTTTGATCGTCGGTATCTCCATACCTAGTTCTACCTTGTTACTGATAAGTACTCTTTACTCGTTCCATGTTATGTCATCTCTTGTGACCTAGTCACATGCTTGCAAGCTAACTAGATGACATTCCACCGAGAGGGCCCAGAGCATATCTATCCGTCATATGGATGGACAAATCCCAATCTTGGTCCATGCGCTTCAACACATACTTTCAGAATACCCAATGACACCTTTATAATCACCCAGTTACGGAGCGGTGTTTGATGTCATCAAAGCACCCATCCGGTGATGGTGATTAACATAACCTCATGGTCGAAGGATTAGGTTACTATGCATTTGAAAGCTTGTAGCAATACGAACTAAATGACTTGATCTTATGCTACACTTACTATGGGTGTGTGTGTCCATCACATCATTCTCCTAATGATATGACCTTGTTATTAATGACATCCAATGTCCATGATCAGGAAACCATGATCATCTATTAATCAACAAGCTAGTTCAACAAGAGGCTTACTAGGGACTCTTTTATGTTTACAAAACACACAAGTATTAGTGTTTCCTAATAATACAATTATAGCATGGGATGTAAACATTCATCATAAACACAAAGATATAATAATAACCACTTTTATTATTACCTCTTGGGCATATCTCCAACAGTCTCCCACTTGCACTAGAGTCAATAATCTAGATTACATGGTAATATACCTAACACCCATGGTGTTCTGGTGTTGGTCATGCTTTGCTCTAGGGAGAGGTTTAGTCAACGGATCTGCCACATTCAGATCAGTGTGTACTTTGCAAATCTTTATGTCACCATCTCGGACATAATCGCGAATAGCATGGAAACGTAGCTTGATGTGCTTCAGCTTGCTGTGTGACCTTGGCTCCTGTGCAATAGCTATGGCACCTGTGTTGTCACAGTAGATGGCCATCGGGTCCAACGCACTAGGAACCACGCCAAGTTTAGTAATGAACTCCTTCATCCATATGGCTTCTTGTGCAACCTCCAAAGTAGCTATGTATTCCGATTCAGTTGAAGATTTCGCCACAACGCTTTGCTTGGCACTCCTCCAGCTCACTGTAGCACCATTCAAAATAAATACGTATTCAGACTGTGACTTCGAGTGATCTGGATCGGTGTTCCATCTAGCATCAGTGTAACTGTTTACAACAAGCTGTTCATCACCTCCATAAGAAAGAACCATATCCTTAGTCCTATTCAGGTACTTTAGCATATTCTTGACCGCTGTCCAGTGCTCCATTCTAGGATCACTTTGATATCAGCTAGTCAAACTAACAGCATGTGCTCTATCCGGTCTTGTACACAGCATGGCATACATGATAGAACCTATGGCCGAGGCATAGGGAATATTATTCATTTTCTCTCTATCTTCTGCCGTAGCTGGACTTTGAGTCTTACTCAAGGTCTTACCTGACAACATGGGCACGAACCCTTTCTTGCTCTCTTCCATTCTAAACTTCTTTAGAACTTTGTCCAAGTATGTACTTTGTGAAAGCGCTATTAGGCGTCTTGATATATCTCTATAAATCTTGATGCCTAGAATATATGTCGCTTCGCCAAGATCCTTCATTGAAAAACTATTATTCAAATAGGCTTTGACACTATTAAGAAGTTCTATATCATTCCCAATCAACAATATGTCATCTACATATAGTACTAGGAATTCTACAGAGCTCCCACTCACTTTCTTGTAAATACAAGCTTCTCCATAAGTTTGTATAAATCCAAAGTTTTTGATTACTTTATCAAAACGTTGATTCCAACTCCGGGATGCTTGCTTCAGTCCATAAATGGAGCGCTGAAGTTTGCATACCTTGTCAGCATCTTTAGGATCGACAAAACCCTTGGGTTGTACCATATACAACTCTTCCTCAATGTCACCATTAAGGAACGCCGTTTTGACATCCATCTGCCAAATCTCATAATCGAAATATGCAGCAACTGCTAACAAAATCCTCACAGACTTTAGCTTCGCTACTGGTGAGAATGTCTCATCGTAGTCAACTCCTTGAATTTGTCAGAACCCTTTCGCGACAAGTTGAGCTTTATAGACGGTAAGATTACCATCAGCATCTGTTTTTCTTTTGAAAATCCATTTGTTCTCGACAGCCTTACGGCCATCCGGTAAGTCCACCAAAGTCCATACTTGGTTTTCGTACATGGATCCCATTTTGGATTTCATGGCTTCTAGCCATTTGTCGGAATCTGGGCTCACCATAGCTTCTTCATACGTCGCAGGGTCATCAGTGTTGTCCACCAACATGACGTTCAAGGCAGGGTCATACCAATCAGGAGTGGTACGAACCCTCTTTGACCTGCGAGGTTCAGTGGCAACTTTGTTCGAAGTTTCATGATCACCATCATTAGCTTCTTCTCCAATTGGTGCAGGCGGCACAAAAACATCTTCCAGTGCTACGCTACTCTCAACTCCGAGAGAAAGTTCAATAACCTCATCGAGTTCTACTTTCCTTCTAGTCACTTCCTTCGAGAGAAACTCCTTCTCAAGAAAGGATCCATTCTTAGCAACGAAAACTTTGCCTTCGGATCTATGATAAAAGGTATACCCAATTGTTTCTTTAGGGTATCCTATGAAGACGCATTTCTCCGCTTTGGGTTCAAGCTTATCAGGTTGTAACTTCTTTACATACGCTTTGCAACCCCAAACTTTAAGGAACAACAACTTAGGTTTCTTTCCGAACCACAATTCATACGGTGTCGTTTCAACGGATTTAGATAGTGCCCTATTTAAAGTGAATGCGGCTGTCTCTAATGTATAGCCCCAAAACGATAGCGGTAAATCTGTAAGAGACATCATAGACCGAACCATATCTAAGAGAGTTCGATTACGATGTTCAGACACACCATTACGCTGTGGTGTTCCCGGTGGTGTCAATTGTGAAAGTATTCCACATTTCTTTAAATGCATGCCAAACTCATAACTTAGATATTCACCTCCGCGGTCAGAATGCAGAAACTTAATCTTCTTGTTACAATGATTTTCCACTTCACTTTGAAATTCCTTAAACTTCTCGAAAGTTTCGGACTTATGTTTCATAAAGTAGACATACCCATATCTACTTAAGTCATCCGTGAAAGTGAGAACATAACAATATCCACCACGCGATGCTACACTCATTGGACCGCACACATCAGTATGTATTATTTCCAATAAGTCTGTAGCTCGCTCCATTATTCCAGAGAATGGAGTCTTAGTCATTTTTCCCATTAGACATGCTTCGCATCTTTCAAGTGATTCAAAATCAAGTGATTCAAGAAGTCCATCATAATGGAGTTTCTTCATACGCTTCACTCCAATGTGACCAAGATGACAGTGCCACATGTATGTAGAATTATCATTCAATTTTGTTCGTTTAGCATCTATGTTGTGAACATGTGTATCAGTACTATCGAGATTTAGTAAGAATAAACCATTCATCTCAGGTGCATTACCATAAAAGATATTACTCATATAAATCGAACAACCTTTATTCTTGGACTTAAAAGAGTAACCGTCTTGTAATAAACAAGATCCAGATATAATGTTCATGCTTAACGCAGGCACCAAATAACAATTATTCAAATTTAAAACTAATCCCAAAGGTAGATGTAGAGGGAGCGTGCCGACGGCGATCACATCAACCTTGGAGCCATTTCCAACGCGCATCGTCACCTCGTCTCTCGCCAGTCTTCGCTTATTTCGCAGCTCCTGTTTCTAGTTACAAATATGAGCAACTGAACCAGTATCAAATACCCAGGCACTACTACGATTACTAGTAAGATACACATCAATAACATGTATATCGAATATACCTTTCTTCTTGATGTTATCGTTCTTCAGATCCGCCAGGTACTTGGGGCAGTTACGCTTCCAGTGACCGGCACCCTTGCAGTAGAAGCATTCAGTTTTAGGCTTAGGACCAGCCTTGGGCTTCTTAGCAGGTGCGGCAGCTTTCTTGCCGTCCTTCTTGAAGTTGCCCTTGTTCTTAGGCTTGCCCTGTTTCTTGAAATTGGTGGTCTTGTTGACCATCAACACTTGGTGCTCCTTTTTGATCTCCACTTCAGCAGTTTTCAGCATGGACGATAGTTCAGGCAACGTCTTGTTCATGCAGTGCATATTGTAGTTCATCACAAAGTTCTTATAACTCGGTGGCAGTGATTGGAGGACACGGTGAATCCCTAACTCATTAGGAATCATTATCCCCAACTCTTGGAGCTTGTTTGCGTGCCTAGACATGGTGAGCACGTGCTCGCTAATGGAGCTACCCTCTTCCATCTTACAGTTAAAGAACTTTTCGGAGGCCTCATAGCTCTCCACGGCCGCGTGAGTCTCAAAAATGAGCTTGAGCTCCTTAATGATCTCGAACGGGTCGTGGTGCTCAAAGCGCTTCTGAAGCTCTGTTTCTAAACCATACAGGATGGCACACTAAACTGTGGAGTAATGATTTTTCCGAGTGGCGTAAACATTCTTTACGTCATCGGTGGCATCTTCTGCAGGTGGGTCACCTAGCGGTGCTTCAAGCACATAGGTCAACTGACCAGCCCTGAGGACAATCTTCAGTCCACGGAGCCAGTCCATGAAGTTGCTTCCATTGTTCTTAAGCTTTTCTTTCTCTAGGAATGCATTGAAATTGATGGAGAGGTTCGCCATAATCTACAACAAATTTGCAAGTAGTTTAGACTAAGTTTATGATAAATTGAGTTCAATTTTAATTCTTAAATTAACTAGGTGAACGCCCACTCAAAACAACATCCCTCACATTGTCTTAGTGATTACACGAACCAAGTCCACTACACCAAGTCCGATCTTCACGAGAGAAGATGTAGTTTCATCGACGAACAATCTTCATGTTCATCATATCATTTATATGATTCATGCTCTACCTTTTGGTATTCCGTGTTCCGAGTCCATGTCTGTACATGCTAGGCTCATCAAGATTAACCTTAGTTTCCGCATGTGCAAATCTGGCTTGCACCCGTTGTATGCACATGTAGAATCTATCACATCCGATCATCACGAGATGCTTCGAAACGACGAGTCTTAGCAACGGTGCCAACTAAGGATGAACACTTTATTACTTGATATTTAGTGAGAGGGATCATCTTATAATGCTACCGTCACGATCTAAGCAATACAAGATGCATAAAGGATTAACATCACAGGCAATTCATAATTAGTGTGATATGATATGGCCCTTTCTTCTTGTGCCTTTGATCTCCATCTCCAAAGCACGGACATGATCTCCATCATCACCAACATTGCGTCAAGGTCAGTGGCGCCGCTTCATGGTTGTCCATCATCACTAGCAACTATTACAACTACTTGGAATAAAGCTATTACAAGATGAATAGACTCGCAGGTCTTAACAGAATTAAAGACAACCATTAGGCTCCTGCCGGTTGCCATATTACAACAAGGATCATTGCATACATAAAATATAATCACAATCACATGATGGCCATATCACATCACAAAACCCCTGCAAAAACAAGATAGACGCCTCTAATTTTCTTTGCATGTTTTACGTGGTTTGGGGCTTTCGAATAAGAATGGATCTTACCTACGAAACTAAAACCACAACATTGATACAAGTGCTATCAAGTGCAAAGTGTAAATTGGATCTATACTATGGTGGGAGAGACAGACACCCGCAAAGCCACTTGTGCAAAGCAAGTTACACGTCAAGCGTGGAGCAAGTCTCATGTGCGATGACATGTAAGGTTAGCCTGAGCCGCTTCATCCCACCATACCGCAAGATGCAAAGTACACAAAGCAAAAGACGGCACGAGCACCAACGCCCACAAAACCATTGTGTTATACTCGTGCAACAGATCTACGCATAGACATGGCTCTGATACCACTGATGGGTTCGTAGCATGGAAAACAAAAAATTTCTACCGCAAGAACAAACAAAATCCAGATCTAATCTAGATAAAAGCCAAGATCTAATCTATTAGACATGTGCAACGAGATAGATCTGTACTAACCCTTGTAGATCCGAAAGCCTTGTGCGAGATCGGATCTCGTGGTTGATGTAGACGATCACTTGCCGATCTCAAGATCGAGTAGAAGATCCTTCCAGCGTCGCGTTCCGGCAGCGCTTCCGCAGTCGGTCACACGTGCGGAGTCGATGCAGACCTTCCTCTCCCCGTTCTAGCGAGCAGCGGAGGTAGTAGATCTCTCCATGGAATCCCAGCAGCACGATGGCGTGGTGGTGGTGGTGGAGTAGAGAATTCTGCAGGGCTTCGCCTAAGCCTGAGCAGAGCGAAGGAGGAGGAGAGAGGCGGCTAGGGCAACAGTGGAGGGGCAAGGGGGTGGTGCCTCCACCCCTCTATATATAGAGGGAGGGGTGCAGCCTAGGGTTCCCACCCCTAGGCCCACCTCCTAGGGCCGGCGCACAAGGAGGGCTTGGGGGAGTTTCCTTCCCCCCCAAGTTTCCCCATTTTCTTTCTTGGTTTTCAATTAAACTCCATAGAAATTTCTAGAACCTTCCGGAACATTCCGAAACCTTCTAGAACCCCCATATAAACACTCCGGGACATTTCTGAACCTCGAAAATGATCTCCATTATATGAATCTTATTCTCCGGACAATTTTGGATCTCCTCGTGATGTCTCAGATCCAATCCGAGACTCCGAACAACATTCGGTCTCCAACGCACATTCCATATGTACCTAAACAACATCGAACCTTAAGTGTGTCACCCTACGGTTCGTGAATATGCAGACATGATGGAGACACCTCTCCGATCAATAACCATCAGCAGGATCTGGAGATCCATAACGTCTCCCACATACTCAACGATGACTTCCTGATCGATAGAACCATTAACATACGAAACCAATTCCCTTTTTCACGCGATATTCTACTCATCCGAGGTTTGATCGTTGGTATCTCCATACCTAGTTCTACCTCGTTACTGATAAGTACTCTTTACTCGTTCCATGTTATGTCATCTCTTGTGACCTAGTCACATGCTTGCAAGCTAACTAGATGACATTCCACCGAGAGGGCCCAGAGCATATCTATCCGTCATATAGATGGACAAATCCCAATCTTGGTCCATGCGCTTCAACACATACTTTCAGAATACCCAATGAATCCTTTATAACCACCCAGTTACGAAGCGGTGTTTGATGTCATCAAAGCACCCATCCGGTGATGGTGATTAACATAACCTCATGGTCGAAGGATTAGGTTACTGTGCATTTGAAAGCTTGTAGCAATACGAACTAAATTACTTGATCTTATGCTACACTTACTATGGGTGTGTGTGTCCATCACATCATTCTCCTAATGATATGACCTTGTTATTAATGACATCCAATGTCCATGATCAGGAAACCATGATCATCTATTAATCAACAGGCTAGTTCAACAAGAGGCTTACTAGGGACTCTTTTATGTTTACAAAACATACAAGTATTAGTGTTTCCTAATAATACAATTATAGCATGGGATGTAAACATTCATCATAAACACAAAGATATAATAATAACCACTTTTATTATTGCCTCTTGGGCATATCTCCAACAGACTCCGCCTCCAACTCATTTTCGCCCAGTACCTTCCTTTTGATATGAAACTTCGTAATATATAACCCCCCGGATCCCCCGAGGTTCGTATATCGTGTTTTCGTTTCGATCTGTTTTTGCCAGGACATACTCTTTGAAGGCTTAGAAGCACAATGGTGTCTGCCAAGGATAAAGGGAAGGAGCCCATGGAGGAAGACCTCCAAGACCCCGGGAAGGAGAAGGAGATCAAGAGTGAAGGTGAAGAGGAGCAAGGCCAACATCCGCACACCGGCACTACTATTGCAAGCATTAGAGTGGTGACGAAACCTGCCAGGGTTAGAAGGATGGCACGGATGCAGACTGGGGGAAAGTTCCCCATCACAGTTTGGCTCCAAGGTCACTTCCTCCACACACCAAGAATCCCTTCCTTACCTTCATCCATAACCATGCAGGAAAAGAAGACTCCAAGAGGGAAGAACGGAAAAAGAATCACAAGAGCTGGGATCCACAAACTGAAATGATCACGAGCCGTATTGAGCACAACTCGGAGTTGATTCGTACTCTCACTTTCGAGATTGAGGACTTGGGGAAACTTATCAGAGAGCTCGTCGAGAGGATACCACCACCACCTAAGGAGTAATTCGTCATCAGGTTTGGCATCCCCTTGGTTTGTTCCAAGCTTGGGGGAGTGCCGCGGTATCATATCACTATCTTCTATCTTTTTACCTTTTTAGTAGAGTCATATCATGAATAGAGGAGTTATTATGTAGTATGGTTTGCATTATGGAAGTGTCCCCTCTCTCGTTAGATGTGTATCCCTTGGTGTGAGTTGCCGTTATGGAATATTAATGAGAAGTTCTATCATTTACTCTTTTTGCATAGCTTATATTAGTTTTCAATTCGTGGTTATATGATTGATCTTGTTGTTAGTATTGGTATCACTCTGGGATCATTGAGTTAATTAGTTGGTTTTGGCAAACCTGGCTCAGTAAGTAGCAACACTATTTTGAGAGTTGAATGAAAAAGATAGAAGTACTCTAAAGAAAAATAATTTCATCGTCTTTATTTCTTGATTTGCTCATAAGTTTAGTATTCTCTAGTTAAGATCTTTTGTGCTTCCAAGGAAGATTGTATGTTTGTCTTTATCACTTGTATGTTTGTTTGTTTCCTTCAACTCTTATACTTGCTACCCAGCCTTGCTAGCCAAAAACCTATACTGAGAGGGTATTCTTCTCGTGCATACACCTCCTTTAAACCAAAACCTTTGCCATTTGTGTCCACCATACCTACCTAGTAGCATTATTGCTATTCCAAGTAAATTCTTGTTTTATCTACCTCCCAAATTAAACTTATTATGTGAAAATTAGTGATTAAAGCTCTCATGAACTTGATGGCACACTTTACTTTCTTGCATTTAATAAACTTGAACCATTGTGCTCACCTATGTTGCGTATATGCTTGCGCTTTGTAAGTTGTGAATTAGCAGAACCATGCTGTCATGGGGAACACTTTCAAAATTGCGCTGGTACTTAGTACCAAGTTGATATCATGTTCTTTTGTCTATGGATGTCGTCGGTGTGAAATGAAAGGGGAGCTTGTACGTCCATGGAGTTATGCATGTGTGTTAGAGAAACGCCTGGGCCGTTGTTCTAATCCATGCTGACATGGTGGAAACCTACAGCGTAACCATAACGAGTATCTATGAAGCATTCTTCTTATAAAAAAAGAGTCCGATATTGAGAAAAAAGAGAAAAAGAAAAAAAGAGATATTATGAAAAGAGGAAAGAGAAAAAAAGCACCATATTCCCATGGTAAATAAGAAGATTGCTGAGACACTTGTTGTCTCCTTTCCTTGTCATTTTGATATGGGGATTCTTCCGTATCATCGGGCAAGGGGTACCCCGTTGGCGGTTCTCTATGATACACATATGCTTACGATGACAAGAACTTACCGGTGACTAAACTTGAGTAGCATGAGGAGCGGCCCTCGTATTCAAGGGACATGAGATTCTCAACTTACAACTTGTCAATGCATATCCTCATTTTTGATCACTTTAACCTTAATCATTGAAAACCAGTTATTTGTGAACTCCACCAAATTATCAACTATTCTTTGACCAAGAGCTAAATTTGCCATTACCAATTATGATTCACTTTATGTATCTTTATTGTGTTTCCTTTACTTATTTACAAGTTGAGTTATATAATAGTGAGTTGTCTTCTATTATGATCTGTGTATTTGATGAATGTGATGCTTCTTGTCCGTATTATTTTATCGACTCTTCACTCCATAAACCTGAGGCCATGTTTATTCAGCTCAGTTTCGCTTGAGGACAAGCGAAGTCTAAGCTTGGGGGGCGTTGATACGTCCATTTTTCATCACTATTCTATGTCTTAATTCACTATTATTCATTGATATATTTCATATTGAGAGGTGATACTTATGTTATTTCATCTATTTTTGCATGGCTGATGACTTTTGGAGCATGGACCGCTGTAGTCAGGATTCTGATGGAAAAGGTGCTATTTGGAGGCAAAATTCACGAAGATCAGAAAATCTGGGAAAATATACGGAAAATCCTATTTTTCCAGAAGACTAAGGATGCCAGAAGATGGAGTGGAGATGGGCCACAGGGGGCCCACACCACCCCATGGCACGGGCAGGCCTAGGCCGCGCCAGGAGGTGGTATGGCCACCCTGGCCCACTCCAGCCTCTCCCCTCTAGCGTATATCAACCTCCCGAAACCCTAAGACTCGGGGAGCGACCACAGAAAGATTCCGCCACCTCTACGGGGCGGAAAACACCGAGAGAGAAAGATCTCTCCGGCAGACAGATTTCTGCCGGGGGAATTCCTTCTCGGAGAGGGGAGATCGTCGCCATCAACACCACCATCAAGCTAGACTTCATCGGGATCATCATCATTATCATCACCACCATCATCATCACCATCAGCACCCTCATCACCATCTCCATATTGCTGTAACAATTGGTTGAATCTTGCATTGTTCATAGGGGAAACTTTCCCGGTGTTGATTACTCTTTGTAGTTGATGCTATTGAGTGAACCGTTGAATTATTGTTTATGTTCAGATTGTTATACATCATTATTCCATATCTGATCATGATCCATATGATGTCTTGTGATTAGTTCGTTTTATTCTTGAGGACATGGGAGAAGTCTTGTTGTTAGTAGTGGAGTTGTGTTGAGAAAGATTCAATAGATTGTCATTTAAGTTGTGGTGTACTTCTTCTAGTGGTGTCATGTGAACATCGACTACATGACACTTCACCTATATGGGCCTAGGGGAATGCATTGTGTATTTGGCTACTAATTGTAGGGGTTGCCGGAGTGACAGAAACCTGAACCCCCGTTAGGAAACCATTGCACAAGGGATGTAGGGGTCTTAGAGTTTAAAGCTGTGGTTAGGTTTATACCTTAATTACTTTCTTATACTTACGGATGTTTGCAAGGGGTATAATCACAAGTATGTACTAGTCTTGGATGGGGCGATACATTAGCACAGGTTCACCCACACAACACTTAGCAAGCTAAAGAGGATTAATCAACTATATGAAGTGAAAGCACTTGACAGTCTTCCCATGTGTCCTCGAGAACGTTTGGTCATCTTAAGTAATACAACCGGCTTGTCCTTTGCTGCATAAAGGATTGGGCCAGTTGCTGCATTTATTCCTACTGTCTTTTATTTACTCGTACTTTGTTTACTTGCTTTATCGAAAACCCCTAAAAATCCGTTTGCTAAGTATTTGCAGAGAATTTCTGATCCATACCACTAGCCAGCACCTTCTACTCCTCGTTGGGTTTGATACTCTTACTTATCGAAAATACTGCGATACACCCCCTATACTTGTGGGTCATCACTGACTTACAGAAAGTTAATTCATATAACTAGGATTTGTTGAAGAACATCTGCAACAAGCGGAGAGAGATCCGAGCTCTCCGACTTGAAAATGCTGAGCTGAAGGTCTCCAAGGATGAGGCCGAAGGTAAACATTCCGAGACTCAAACCTTGTCTTTGTGTTTTTTCATTGTCGAATATTTTTTACTGAACTGTTGTTCTTTTTGACTTACAGCACTGGTAAAACAGTCCCGCGCTATGATTGAAGAGGCCGAGAACCTCAAAACCTTGGTGGTGGAGAACAAAGAACTTCGCCAAGAGCTGGATAAGCTCAAGGCGGATCATGAGAAGAGCATCGCTCAAGTTCTGGAATCCTCCTCCATGGCTACTAACGAGCGTGATTGTCGTGGTGGTGTCACGGCAGATGCCATGGATAGGCTAAAGGTGGGGACTAATACACGCTAGGGTAATCCAGGGAGGGATAGTGAAGTGATTCTCCACACAGAAGTTAATATTTGCTTTGCCTCCAAGGTTACAAGTGCTCCTAGAGCTGTATTGGCGAGAGGAGGAAGAAGGAGCTCTCTTACTCTCGCTCACAGATCATACTTAAAACCCTAGCAAAACTAGTAAAATCTGAACCCCCTCTACAGAAGCCCTAGCCCTCCTTATATAGGGGGGGCTAGGTCTCCACCTAGGGCATACGTGGAGGCATATTCCTAAGAATATGCCATCTCCAAAAGTAGTAAGCCGACCGGGTTACTTTTCCCTCGCATCACACATGCAGAGGCTACGTGAGCCTCTACGGCGCCCGCGTCAGCCGACATGGGCATCATCACCCTTGTCGGCCACGCCTTGGTGGTCCTGCACTTGTCTGCTTCGCTTAGGCAGTGCGTACCGGGGCTTCTTTTGACCAGCGAGATTCCTTCCTTCTCCTAGAAGCTAGATGTGACCTGGATCATAGTTGATCCGGCCACACCCGTTCCTGCATACAAGTTAAACATGCATTTCCGACTTACTGCTTAAGTCGACTGAGACATAGTTAGGCGAACGCCCCTGGTCCGGGTTACCCCGTGATTCGGCCTGCCTTGAGGTGACCCGGCCAGCATCCCTTTGGCCTTGCCGAACCTCGGTAACTCGGCCTTTATACCCCGGCGTGACCCTACCCCGGGGGTATCCCCCCAACATTAGTCCCCGAAGCTGGTGCGGTCTTAGCTTCCTCAGCCGCTAAGGCCACATAAGGTTCAATTATGTTTGACCTTTGGACGTTATTTCCGAGTTACCTCCTTGTCTCGGGTTATATGGATTTACGTTCCCCTTGCTCGTTCCAAGTTTTCACTTGCCGGCCGGGTTACCACTTCAACTCGGACCTCGTGGTTTTACTTTCCCTCTGCACATTCCAAGTTTTCACTTGCTGGACGGGTTACCACGGTCCTATCCGGTTCTTCCGTGTGGCTCCTTGCTGATTGGTCGATGTGGCTGGTACACGGCCACTGCGTGTGGCTTGCCCGCAGGACGCGATCCCACTTTCTCCTCGTGGGACAGGTTAAATAGGGGAGGGGCGCATCACTTAGGCTTTTTCCCCTTACCGCGCCCCTCTGCCCTTTGCTCTTCTTCTTCGTCTTCCTCGCAACCGCGCCGCCGCCAGTGCTCCCAAGCAGCAGCGCTGCCACCGCATCTTTTCCCCCATATTTCTACGTCGTCGGCACCGCTACGCGCCTCCTCCACCACGGATCGCTGCCAATCTAGGCCTTTGCCCCCCGCTGCCGCTAGCGCCAACGAGGGCAGTGATTATCAGATGACGGAGGAGGAGCTCATCGTTGCTGAACAAGGGATGGAGGAGGACTCCACCGCTACGGACCGTGGTGCGTGGAACGGGTCCTGGGTCTGCCAAGATGACTTGGACTGGCTCTACCAGACCAGACGCATCCCCGCCGGCGTCATCGCGCGCCTTGCCTCCGCCGAACTCGCCCCCTCACCCAATCCGGGTGAGTACGTTGTGTTCTTGTCGCACTTCCAACAGGGGTTCGGTTTGCCGGTCAGCGATTTCTTCCATGACTGGTTAAGCACATACGAACTCTAGTTGCACCACCTTCCTGCCAACGCAATCATTTCTCTTTCTGCTTTTGCCTCTACGATCGAGGGCTACACCGGATTATGGCCCACGAAGGAGCTATGGATCCGGTTTTTCGGCCTTCGTCCTAATGTCATTCTGAATATTCAACTTGATCCAGAGGACAAGCAGCTCACTCAATTCGGAGCTGCATCCATCTCACCCCGGAGGCTATCCGTCTTCCCTCAAGTCACCGGGCTAGAGTCCTGCAAAGGATGGGCTCGGACTTTCTTTTATGTCCGGAACAAGGGCACTGAAGACTTGATCCGGCTGCTTCCCTATGCTCCGGGTCCACCTAACCCGGAATCGTGGGACGTTGTCCCCAAGAAGCCCACAGCCTTGGCCAACCAGGTCAACAAGAGGTTTGTGGAGCTGAAGAAGCTCGGGTTACGCAACGAGGATGCTATGATCACGTTCGTGTGCAACCGAATCTCCTCCCTCCAGAGGCGCACCCACAAGGTGTGCCATATGAGCTTTGGTCGCGACCCCAACCGGACCTCATCCTTCGAGTTGAGCAACTCGGAGATCTATCGCCGGGTCAAGGCTCTCTTCACCACCCACAAGGACTTCTCCACTGAATGGACGTGGGGAATTGAGCATTTCTGCCGGGATAGGCTCCCTCCCTCGGTAAGCTTCGTGGCGCAAATTTACTCTGGGTTAATTGTATGTCGGTCATTGTTCCATTTTTGACTCTGTTGTTCATTATTTTCCTTAGCTATTCCTTCAGCAGACCATCGAGGATGGCACCGATCCGACCCTTAAATGGGCGCCTGACCGGGAGACCCCGGACAAGGAAAAGCCGGACCAGGAGATGTTCCTCCCAATGACCGACGCTACGAAGCGACCCACCGGTAAACCCTCTTCTATTAGAGATTGGCTCGATGATGAAGATGACTCAGATGTCGAGGTGATTGAACCTGTTGATGCTGTCCCCCTTTCTTATGTTTTTCCGGCATCAGCTAACCCCGGTGGGAAGATCCACGAGGACCCTCCCCTTGCCACGGGGGAACCTGTTCTGGCAGCGCCGAAGAAGAGGCGTGGAGCTGCATCAAGTTCCTCCTCCGGACCTTCTCAGCCCTCCAAAAGGCGAAACAAGTCCGGAGATAAAACTGCTTCCAAGCCTGCAGGCAAGGCCCCAGCACGAAGGGCTCGGAAACCCAAGGAGCCCCAAACCTCGGACGCTTAAGTCTCTTTTTCTCCTGCAACTTGTTCTATCTTGCATTATTGTAATTTCTCTTCTGACATTATTTGATTTGGCAGGGCTGCGGTGGAGGTCCCTCAGAGTGGATCTAGCATCTCTTCGCTGCTCCATCCCAGCTCTTCTCCCCCTCGTGACGACGAGTCACGCCCGCTGAGCCCTATCCTAGAGGGTTCTGCGGCTGCTCCGAGTTCTAGCCCGCCTCGTCAAGAGGGGGGCAACCCCGGAGCGGGGGAGACGGATCCAGCCGAGGCAGCGGCATCCACCACTTCGGCTCCGCCGCAACCAGCAACTGCCGAGACTACCTCCGTACCAGCACCGACACCAGCACCAGCAATAATTCCGGCACCAGCGACAAGGGCACCAGTGCCAAGCTCCTCCGCCTCGTCCGAGTCTTCTCAGTCTTGGCGAGGAAGTACCCAGGCAGCTCCTAAGGGGAAATCAGCCGCAACCACTTCCTCCTCTCAGCAAGCCAAAGTCAAGAAAGCCCCTGACGTCACCAGGGAAGCATCCACCGGGTCTGGACAGCGCACCCTCGCGTCCATGCTTTCCCAGAAGGCTCCAGCACCGAAGGACGCCCCTGCCGAGCCAACTAGTGCGCAGCAACTTGTTCCGCACACCAGTCCGGCCCTTGCTCAGGTTGAGAGGAGAGAGGCACATGCGAGGGGCTTGGTGGCACCCCACATGCTCAGCGGTGAGTGATATCCTCCGACCTTGATCGAGTTTATGAATAACTGGAACAAGGCGGAGTTCGTCTATAACGACGATCTCCTAGAGAAGTTCGGTCCCGCCGAATTCGCTGCCCAGATGAACACAGCCTCTAAGGCGATTAACCTTGCGGGTTGGATGATGGAGGTACATTACTTCACCTTTTCCTTATCATGCACTAGCAATATAACCATTAGTCCCCGAGCCTCCGGGGGAGTAACTTGTTACTCGGCCGGATGCTCCTTAGAGAACTAACGTAGCTCCTTCATAATTTCAAATATGAACACACCTAGAGTCGGGTTAAGTTCCACTTGGCCCAGATCTTGTACACTTCGAATATGCACACACCTAGAGCCGGGTTAAGTTCCACTTGGCCCGGATCTTCTACACTTCGAATATGCACAAACCTAGAGCCGGGTTAAGTTCCACTTGGCCCAGATCATGTACACTTCGAATATGCACACACCTAGAGCCGGGTTAAGTTCCACTTGGCCCGGATCTTGTACACTTCGAATATGCACACACCTAGAGCCGGGTTAAGTTCCACTTGGCCCGGATCTTGTACACTTCGAATATGCACAAGGCTTAAGCCAAATTTTCATATTCTTTTCAGGTGACCACCAACCGCCGGAGTGCTGAGTTCCAGCATCTTCTAGATACCCACAAGATGCTTCTCGCAAAGCACAATGCACATCTCGCTGAGCATGAGAAAAGGGGTAAGTTTCTCCCTTGGCGCTTCTCCGTTTTCCTTCATCTTCCTCTGCCGAACTAATCTCATTATTTGGTTTCCGCAGCTGGGGTGGAGGCTGAGAACAAGATTATGCGAAAGAACCTGGAGCAGATCAAGGGTAAGTCCTTTTTGTCTGACCCTGCTTTGCTTTCCATCTTCTTTTCTTCTTGGCTTGGAAAACATTCATACCTCGGCTCTGCCGGGTCAACACGCTATTTCAGCATCTCTTGAAGATAGTGTGCTCGTGCCTGACATGATGCTGCATTTTCTCGAACAAGCAGGGAAGCATCAGGCCGAGCTCAAAAAGAAAGACGATGAGCTTGCCCTCCTCCGAACCAAGAACGACGAGATTGCCAAGCTAAAGGCAGAAATGAAGAAGATGAAGGCGCAGCACCAAAACGAGCTTGAAAAGGCTGGCCAGGACTACACCGAAGAGCGCGAGCACCTCAACCTCCAAATTTCTAAGGACTGTGAACTTCTCCAGGAGGCCGACGTCAAACTTGAGTCGGCAAACACTGAACTAGTGCAGCTCCACCAAAGACGCGATAATTGCATCAATGGAATGATCCGGATCCACAGCCACATCTCACGTAAGTTCCTTTCCCTTATCTGATGTACTTCTCCGGGTTACTTCATATGTCTTTTCTTTAGCTTCTTCCTTTGCCTTGTTTCCAGGCCACTTTCCAGAGGGTACTCCTATTGCGAGCGCTGCTGTTGCCAATTTCCGCCGAGAGAGGGGTACTCCCGTCGCTCCTGATGGTGAGAGCATTCCCTTTGACATGGAGGACCTATTGGTTAGCCTGTCATCTCGCGTGGAAATCATCAAGAACTACGACAAGGATCTCCTCGACGTTTCAGTCCGAGTCTTCAACACGTTCTGGCCCGGTGAGAGCGCTCCGAAGAGAATCACACTTCTTGCTGAAAAGCTGTCGGAGATCGAGACCCAGCTCGACCTTTGGAGGGAGTCCGCTGGACGTGCTGCAGCTGAGACCATTCTTCACCACATACTCACGTGGTATGAGAAGATCGATCTTAGCCTCCTGACGCGTGTGCGCACCGGATCCAAGCGGACTGATGACCTGGAATGGGTAGCTCGGCCTCAGGCTTGCGCCCATAGCCTTATTGAATATGCTCCCATTCACGAATGGACTGAGGGTCCGAGCTTCCTGGAAGTCGCTGGCGACGAAGAGGTCGAGAATGTTGAAGATAGTTCGGACGAGGATGGAGAGGACGATGCCTCGGATATCGAAAAAAGAAAAGATGACGCCGAACTTCCTCCTCCTGATGCTCCTTAAGTAAAAACACTTGAAAACTTATCAGATCCCCGGTATGCCGGGTGGAAATGTGTCCCGTACTTATGTAATATTTTGCTACTAAGTTTGTATGCCGGATTAACTTGGGCGTAGTTCCCGAGTTTCATTTTCTTGTTTGTCCAATATTCTGGCCCGGTTCGTGTCTACCTTGATTCGGTTTTACGACTTACGAATCCGAGCTTCAAAAATTGTTTTAACAATACTTAGAAACTTTTAGGCTTAGCTCAAACTAATTTAGCATAATAGTTTGAAAGTGAATACAGGGTTAGTCCGAAAAACAAACGTCGGCTCGATTAAGTTCTTTTTCCTTAGTCATTTTTCATGTGCTACGCAATTCCAAACTTGTTCTCTTGCTTGCCATGAAGCCAATTCTTGGTGGGCAGTAGCAAGTCGAAGAGTTGGGTTTTTGGTGCTCACACACTACTAATCCGAGTTAAGTAGACAACTTACTCCAGCTGACGTAAAAATAAAAAACAACAAATATTATTAAGGCAGTCCCCGAGTTACTGCTCGAGGTGCCAATATTTCATTCATAAGCTCATTGCCGGCATACATACCGACATATGAGAAGACTTGGATACATACACTTCTCTGCTAAGTGTAGAAAGGACGAAGTAGAGCTACATTCCATGGGAGCTTAGATTCCTCGCCGGACCTGTCCGCCTTGTTCTTTTCCTGTGGCTTTGCATCTATAAGATAATAAGAGTCATTGTGTAATGCTTTGCTCACGATGAACGGCCCTTCCCATGGGGGGATAATTTATGCATGTCGGCAGTATGTTGTACCAACTGGAGGACCTGATCGTTTTCCCGAAAGACTCGGGGGCTTACTTTCCGGCTATGATAGCGTCGGAGATTTTGCTGATATATGGCGGATCTGGACAAGGCTAGTTCTCTCGCTTCTTCCAGCAGATCAACATCATTTTGCGGGGCTTCTTGCATTTCGGCTTCTGTGTATTGGGTGACCCTAGGCGAATCATGCTCTATGTCGGCTGGTAATACAGCTTCTGCCCCATATACCAGAAAAAACGGCGTATAGCCTGTTGATCGATTCGGAGTAGTTCTTAAACTCCACAGTACCGCTGGTAGTTCTTCTATCCAGCACCCCGCTGCTCTTTGCAGCGGCTTAATGAGCCGAGGTTTTATCCCGGATAATACTAATCCGTTGGATCTTTCCACTTGTCCGTTCGATGCGGGGTGGGCTACCGAGGCTACGTCGAGTCGGATCTTCTTGTCCCGGCAGAAGCGCGCAAATGCTCCTTCCGCAAAATTTGTTCCATTATCCGTTATGATACTGTGTGGGTAACCGTACCTCAAGATTATATCCTTGAGAAACGTTACGACCGTAGCCCCATCACATTTCCTTATAGGCTTTACTTCGATCCACTTTGTAAACTTGTCCACCATGACCAAAATGTGAGTCATGTTTCCCCTTGCTGGTTTAAACGGGCCAACCATGTCCAAGCACCATACGGAAAATGGCCATGTAACTGGTATGGTCTTGAGTTCCGACATTGGCATATGTGTCTTGGTAGCGTACCTCTGACAACCATTGCATTTTCTCACCAGATCTTCTGCTTGTTCTAAGGCACTTGGCCAGTAGAATCCATGCCGGAACGCTTTTGCCACCAAGGCTCGGGACGAGGCATGATGCCCGCACTCTCCTTGGTGTATATCTCAGAGGATGTCAAGCCCTTCTTCCGGGTCAACGCATCGCTGGAGGACATTGGTGACACTCCGTTTGTACAACTCGGAATTGATAATTGTGTATGCCTTTGCTCTCCTCTGAGTTTGCCTGGATAACACCTCCTCAGTGGGTAACGTTCCATCTTTTAGGAATTGAAATATAGGCAGTGCCCAAGCTGGTATTGCTCGTATAGGGAACACATCCTCATCAATTTCCATCTGATCCACCGGCATAACTTCAACTGGATCACGCTGAGCAGTCCCCGGGTCCTGCGAGGTAGTCCCCGGGTTCGCTGAGGCAGTCCATGGGTTTGCTGATGCAGTCCCCGGGTTTCGCACACCTCCTCACATGTCAATGTCCATGGGCTCAGCTCCGGATTCTGTATCTTCCAGGACATAAATCGAGTCGGTTCCTGGGGAGGGCCTGATAGATGGTTTTCGGAGGTGTTCCAATGCTACACCCGGTGGAATTGCTTGTCGGGTTGATCCGAGCTTTGACATCATGTCGGCAGCCTCATTTCCACCCGGGGAACATGGTGAAATTCACACCCCTCAAAGTAACTAGATATTTTCTGTACATGAAATCTGTACAGTGCCATGTTTGGATCAAGGGCGTCCCACAGTCCTGATACTTGTTGTACCACCAAATCCGAGTCGCCAAAGCATATGATCCGACGTATACCAATCTCTTTTGCTACCTTGAGCCCATGCACAAGTGCTTCATACTCTGCGACATTGTTCGATGCCGCAAAATGGATTTGCAGCACATATTTCAGCTGGTCCTTCTTTGGCGAGGTAAGCACAACTCCGGCGCCTAGCCTGGTTATTGTTTTTGACCCATCAAAGTGCATCCTCCAATAGTTCGGATCTGGTGGCGGTGGTTCGTATTGTACCTCAGCCCAATCCACAAAAAAGTCTGCCATAGCCTGAGACTTGATTGCTTCTCTTCTGTCATATTGTGGCGCATAAGGAGCTAGTTCGATTGCCCATTTTGCGATTCGACCACTTGCATCCTTGTTACCCATTATCTCGGATATGGGAGCCTCACATATTACTTTGATGGGGTGCTCCTCAAAGTAATGCTTTAACTTCTTTGCTGCCATATAGACACCATATGGCACCTTTTGAAAGTGCGGGCAGTTCTGCTTTGAGGCAGATAATACCTCGCTCAAGTAATACACTGGCCTCTGCATCGACTTACCCTCTTCATCGCGCTCTACCACAATCACTGCACTTATAACTCGGTTGGTTGCGGCTATGTAGAGCAACATTGGCTCCTTTGATAGTGGAGAGGCTAACACTGGTGCAGTGGCTAACATCTTTTTTAAGTGGGCAAAGGCTTCATCGGCCTGTGGCGTCCAAACGAACTTATCCGACTTTTTCATGAGTTGGTAGAGAGGCAATGCCTTTTCTCCCAACCGACATACAAACTGACTCAACGATGCTAGGCACCCAGTGAACTTCTGGACATCATTAAGACACTTCGGCAGCTCCGTTCGTTCAATGGCCCGGATCTTAGTTGGATTAACTTCAATACCTCGGCTGGAGACGAGAAATCCGAGTAATTTTCCAATCGGGACACCGAAGGTACATTTTTCCGGGTTAAGCTTCATTCGGAACCTTCTTAAGTTCGCGAATGTCTGCCTGATGTCGTCAAGGAGCGTTTTGCTTTCCTTGGTCTTGATAACCACATCATCCACATACACTTGTACATTTTGACCTATTTGGTCGTGCAAACATTTTTGCATACATCTTTGGTACGTTGCACCTGCATTACGTAAACCAAACGGCATGGTGCGATAGCAATAAGCCCCATATGGGGTGATAAATGCGGTCTTTATTTGATCATCCGAATTTAGAGGTAACTGGTGGAAACCAGAATATGCATCAATGAATGACAACAGTTCACATCCCGCGGTTGAGTCTATGACCTGATCTATCCTCGGCAGTGGAAATGGATCTTTTGGACATGCCTTTTTCAGGCTCGTGTAATCGATATACATACGCCAAACTACTGCCACGTTCGGATCATCCTTCTTTTTCTCCACTAGCACGGGATTAGAGATCCAATCCGGATATAGTACTTCCATGATAAATCTTGCTGCTAGCAACCAAGCTATCTCGTCTCCAATGACTTTTCTCCTATCCTCGGCGAAGCGGCGGAGAGGTTGCTTCACCGGCCTTGATCCGGGTCTCACGTTCAAAGAGTGCTCGGCCAACTCCCTCGGAACACCTTGCAAGTCCTGTGTAGACCAACCAAAAACATCCCGATTCTCACGGAGGAAGTCAACGAGCTCGCTTTCCTATTTATCATTCAACCCGGCACCAATTGTTACGGTGCGCTCTGGGAACATATCATCAACGGGAATCTTCTTGGTATCTTTCGCGACCTAGAAGGAGACACTTCCATGCGGGTTACTCAGCGCCGGCATATACTGTTGCGCAGACTGAGATAATGCCGCCACCTCTTGGATTTTTCTTTTCTCTCGTGCAATCACGAGTGACTCGGCTAGGTTAGACCCGGCTGAGGCACACTCAATGGAACGTCGGAAATCTCCAGCAATGGTAATCACTCCATTTGGCCCGGGTAACTTCATCTTCAGATAACTGATGTGGCAGCTTGCCATGAACTTGTTCAATGTTGGTCTTCCGAGTAATGCGTGATATGCACTTTCCAAGTTCACCACCTCAAACTCCAGATTCTTAGTTCGGCAATTATCTCTCGTGCCGAATAACACGTCAATCCGGACTTTGCCTATTGGCTCACAAGAAATGCCTGGTACAATACCATGGAAAGTTGTCCTTGTAGCCTGGAGCATGTTCTCCGAGATACCCAAATTGCGCATTGTATCCGCATACATGATGTTAATGCTGCTGCCATTGTCAATCAGTACCTTTGAGAACCTCACATTGATGTTAGGCCCAATGAATGTCAGGTCCAGCACTAACGCATACGAACCAGGACTCGGCATGAGCTTGGGATAATCTTTGATGGATTTCCTGGTCCGACCAAGGCATGTACCTCATCACCGTTGGCATTACCGCATTGACCTCCATATGTCGGCGCTGCAAGCTCTTTCTATCTGTTTCCTCAGTTGTGAACACACAATAGCTCTGGTGATGCTCTCTGTACACATTTCTTCCCTCATTTCCGGGGTACCTCTGATCCAACTGGTGCTGATTTTCCACCTGATGCACTGCATCCCTTCTCTCATTGTTGTCATACCTCGGCGGAGGGGGAGGCAACATTAGTTGTTGCGTGTTTGCTCCGGAGAGCAATTGTTGCCGGGGTAACTCCTGCCAAGGTTGATCATTCCGGGGTGCCTGAGCATTCCTCGAACCACCTTGTTCAATCTTGTGCATCCACTCACACTGCCTCGTTGTATGACCTGCTGGGTTATTCGGATTTGGCGTGTGAAACTTACACGGCTGATCCAACATCGACTCATAGGTGTACCTCGAACGGTCCTTCCTTTCTTGCCACTATTTCTTTTGCTCTGGCGTCCAAGTTTTCTTGCCATCGCATCTCGGAGTCCATTTCCCTCCAGTTTTCTGGCGCTGACTGCCCCCTGCTCCGGGCTGATCTTGATTCACAGCTGCAACTTGTTGCGAACCGTACCGGTGATACGGTCTATCATCCCTCCTTTTACCTTTGTAATCATTCCTCTGGGATGATCCAGCTCCATCTCTCTGGTAGTACTCCTCATTCGACTCGTTGGACACGAGCCTAGGTTGAGTTGGATCGCCCAAGGCATACGAATCAGCAATCCGGATCATCTCTGCCAACTTAGTTGGCATATTCCTTTGTAACTTTTACCACAGTTCGCTTGCATATCTGCATCCATGTGCAAACCACGCTATGGCATGTGATTCTATCACGCCCTCACATGAGTTTCTCACGGTACCCCATCGGGTTAAAAACTCCCGATCCTTCTCATTCGGCCTATGCTTGCACATAGCTAGGGTCTGTGGCCTATTCGGCCTCTGATACGTACTCGAGAAATTGCTGATGAACATCTCTTCAAAATCTATCCAGCAGTTAATGCTTCCGGGTGGCAAATTGTTCAGCCATACCCTTGCCGGGCCCTCCAACATCTGGGGTACGTATCGTACAGCCCACCTCAAGTTGCCTATAGCAATTTTCACAGCTGTAGCATAATTTATCAACCAATCCTCCGGCTTAGTGCTGTCGTCATATGTCTTCGTGCCTCTGGGTAACTGGAAGTTAGGTACTGGTGGCTCTTTCATGATCCAGGGTCCAAAACACGCAGGACCCGGAGGACCTTGACTTTCAATCTACTCCGACCTATACAGTCGATCCAGTTTCAACCTGGCATCATCCGGCATCAAATCCCTGCTTCCCAATCTCGACCCTATCACATGATAGTCAGGCCTTGGGTATCCTGCATTTACCATTTCCGAATCTCCATCGTTGTACCGGTCTCGCTCTCGTGGCGCATCTCTCTATTGCATACCTCGGCCGACACTTTGATCTTGCCTTGGTATATTCCGCTGCTGCGGTTGTCCTGTAGAGTTGCGCTGTCCGGCATTGCCGTTAACAGTGTTTCCTTGACCGGCATTGCCTTGGTCACGGTTATCTCGGCCAGCTTCACCTCGGCTTACACTCCGTCGATCGTCGTTTATTTGTACTTCTTTTGCCTTTCCTGCCCTTGTCGGGTCATACGGAACAATCTTCTTGTTTCTCCTGGCCGAGGTTACTACCTCCTCTCTCCTTGGACCACCATGAGGAGACGATGCGGCTCCAGCGGATTTCTCCGGGTTACCCATTGCCGAATGAATGATCCTGGAGGCCCCAGCTCTCTCCAGGTTTGCCCTGAGCAGTTCCTCATTTTGCCTGTTCGCGATCCGAACCAACTCATTGACCCGATCTTGCTGTCTCTGACGGGCTTCACCCGTCAGACCCTCTAGCTCGGATGCAGCTGCATCCGCTGCTCTGAGGTTTTTCGCCGGGGTACTGTACTTCGGCAGCCCTACGGACAAACAGTTTTCAGACTCCTCAATCCGAGTATCCCCTTCTTTGTTCATTTCACTCATGAGATTTCTCCCCTTCACTTTTACAGCATCTACTTTGTTTGCCTTTGCGTACTCACGCAGCGTCATGTTCAACGGCTGTTGAGCCGCAGCAATCTTTTTTGCTCCCTCTAGAATTTTCTGCCTAGTTTCCTCTACCTCGGCCTGTTCCTGATCCGGATCTACCACTGCTGCTACCGAGTTTGCCAAGCTATCCATAGCTTCTCTCAGTACATTCTCTGGCCTCTCTAGTGGAGGACCTCTACCTTTCCTCGGTGCCTTAGGCGTTACCTCCGGATCTGGCGCCGGATCCTTGCTTGCGCCCGCACCAGGCGCAGTCATCATCACCTCTGCACGGTCCGGGGAGCGAGTGATATGCGCCCCGTGAACCACGCTAAGGAGTGGCTCCCCTGCCTCGACGACGTGCCGCGGATGAACGCATGATACGTCCACAGCAACGTAGACATTGTGTGCACCCAGCTTGACGAAGAGGCCGTTGCGCGGAAGTGGGTGCGTGCCGAAGCAGCCAGCGTTGTCGCTGACGAAGTCCAGCGCTCCAAAGCGCTGGACGAGCCCGGAGACGATGCGTTCGCCGGTGGCGATGAAGTTTCCCGTCTGGATCTTGACCCCTGCTAGCGCCGCTAGCCCCACGGTGGGCGCCAACTGTCGTGGTGGTGTCACGGCAGATGCCATGGATAGGCTAAAGGTGGGGACTAATACACGCTAGGGGAATCCAGGGAGGGATAGTGAAGTGATTCTCCACACAGAAGTTTATATTTGCTTTGCCTCCAAGGTTACAAGTGCTCCTAGAGCTGTATTTGCGAGAGGAGGAAGAAGGAGCTCTCATACTCTCGCTCACAGATCATACTTAAAACCCTAACAAAACTAGTAAAATCTGAACCCCCTCTACAGAAGCCCTAGCCCTCCTTATATAGGGGGGGCTAGATCTTCACCTAGGGCATACGTGGAGGCATATTCCTAAGAATATGCCATCTCCCAAAGTAGTAAGCTGGCCGGGTTACTTTTCCCTCGTGTCACACATGCAGAGGCTACGTGAGCCTCTGCGGCGCCCGCGTCAGCCGACATGGGCATCGTCACCCTTGTCGGCCACGCCTCGGTGGTCCTGCCCTTGTCTGCTTTGCTCAGGCAATGTGTACAGGGGCTTCTTTTGACCAGCGAGATTCCTTCCTTCTCCTAGAAGCTAGATGTGACCCGGATCATAGTTGATCCGACCACACCCGTTCCTACATACAAGTTAAACATGCATTTCCGACTTACTGCTTAAGTCGGCTGAGACTTAGTTAGGCGAACGCCCCCTGGTCCGGGTTACCCCGTGATTCGGCCTGCCTTGAGGTGACCCGGCCAGCATCCGCTTTGTCCTTGCCGAACCTCGGCTAACTCGGACTTTATACCCTGGCGTGACCCTACCCGGGGGTATCCCCCAACAGTGATTGTAAGATCGTGGCTCAAGATCAGAGAATCTCGGATCTCAATAATGAACTTTGCAGAGAGAAGGATCTTTCCGAGGCACTCCGGGCTGAACTCCGGAGTCTTCAAGAGGAGAAGACCAAAGTTGTCGATGTCATCTTCGGTAAGTTTCCATCTTTCTGACTTGTCTTTATGCTTCGACTTTTTCAATGTCGGATTTGTCTTAACTGTTTTGTGCTATGTGTATAGGTCCTCTGAACTTGACGGACTCCACCTCTACCGAGCCTCGCACCCATCGGCTTACCCAAGTCGGTGATCTGCTTCATGACTTCCGCCAATCCCTTGAGGATATTGGTGAAGCTCTCAAGATTCCGGACATGCATAGCATGTCGGATATTCAGGTGCGAGACAAGGCGAAGGATATGCCGCAACTCGTTCAGGACTGGAACATGTCCTACGCACGATCTGCTGCGTAGAACGCTCTCACCATGGTCATGAGCCACCATGGAAGCATGGAGATATGGCAAGTGACCAGAGGGTATTCTACAGTGGATGAAGACGGACAGGAGCAAGATATCAAGGCCATTATGGACTCCTGCGCCGGATATGGATGTCACGTAGATGACTTAACCAGCTACGACACTCCCTTCTTCATGTGCGTGGACACACTGCATCCGCCTCTGGAAGAAGCAGCTGAAGTTTCCGACAATGAACAAACCGTATCGGATACGAACATCTCGGAACGTTATCAAACCGAGGCCGATGCATCCAGCGAGCCGGCATCTCCAGTATCCTCTCCTGCATCATAAATTATCAGAAGCAAATGTATTATTCCGAGAAACATTTATGGGTCTGTAAATATGCAGTACTTATAATTTTACTAATGCTAAGCTTTTGATCTATTCAGCACTTTTGGCTTTAAATTTTTGTGTGCCTGAAATGTTTACATAAGCACTTATACTTTTTCGTCTATACTTATCATTTATCTGGCTTTCTTCCTCTTCCCTTTTGTGAGCCGGCTAAACCTTCTGCACGGAAACTTTGCCGAGCAACGGAGCTCAATTGCTAAACCAGTTTAAACTCGGAAACAAAGTCGGCTTCCAGTACCAACAATTCACTACTCGGAAAATACCCGCATCCGGCAATCAGACAAATAACCAAAGTGTAGACTAGAAACTTTAGAGTTATACCCGAAGGTAGCATTTTTAAAATCGGAAATCTAAACCAGAATAAACATGAGCATAAAGTACTTTCAAGTATTCTGGGATTTTCGACTATGACATGATCATTCGGAAATAAGATGGTAAAAATTTCTCAGACAAAACTTGAGGCAACCAAGACTTTTATTTCTCACAGAACATGTACATATGTATGATTACAAAGAAGGATAAACTAAGAATAAAAGGGACGTAGCTGAGCAATATTCTATGGTCTGTCTAACTCATTCGGATTTGTACTGCCTCCAGCTCTCTTTCTCTTCTTAGTAGCAGGTCTTTCTTTGACTGGCCTCATGTCAGTTAAGTAGTACGAACCATTGTGCAGTACTCGACTAACTAAAAAGGGCCCTTCCCATACTGGGGAAAGTTTGTGATTTGTTTGTTGCACAAGCCGGAGAACCAAATCGCCTTATTGAAAGATCTGTTTCGGACTCTCTGGCTATGATACTTGCGTAACTTCTGTTGATAGGATGTTGATCTCATTTCAACAACGACGCGAACTTCTTTGACTAAGTCGAGATCATTTTGTCGAGAAATCTCGGCATCCTCTTCGATATACGCGGCCACTCTAGAAGTGTGAATCAAATCACTAGGAAGAACTGCTTCTTCGCCATAGACCAAGAAGAAAGGTGTGCATCCTGTTGACCTGTTTGGAGTTGTTCGTAAACTCCATATTACAGAGGGTAATTCCTCTGCCCAAGCCCCCGCAGCACGTCGTAATGGTGCTTCGAGTCTCGGTTTTAGGCCTTGTAAGATTAAACCATTTGCTCTTTCAACTTATCCATTAGCATGTGGATGTGCAACTGACGCAATGTCAAGTTGGATATTTTGTTCGTTGCAGAATTCGGCCAATTCTCCCATAGAGAAATTACTCCCGTTGTTCGTGATAATGCTATGCGGATAACCATACCGGATTATAACATCCTCGACAAATCTTTTGGCTGTTGCTCCATCACAACTAGTGACGGGTTTGGCCTCAATCCATTTTGTGAACTTATCCACCATCACTAAGAGGTGAGTAAATCCACTTGGAGCCCATCTAAACGGTCCTACCATGTCAAGCCCCTAGACCGCAAAAGGCCATGTTATAGGTATTGTTCATAGCTGATCAGCCAGAACATGAGCTTGTTTGGCGTATTTTTGGCAGCCCTTGCACATCTTGACCAGCCTTTTGGCATCTGCCTTGGTTATAAGCCAGAAAAAACCGTGTCTAAAAGCTTTTGCCACTAAAGATTTGGCTGCAGCGTGGTGACCACACTCGCCTTCGTGGATTTCTCTTAAGATTTCCACTCCTTCTTCCGGAGATACGCAGCGCTGAAAAAACCCTAGATACACTCCGCTTATAGAGCTCACCCTTAACTACAGTATAGGCTTTTGCTCGTCGGATAATCTGCCGGCTGAGAACCTCGTCTTCGAGTAATTTGTCATCTACCAAATAGTCAAGGTAGGGTTGGGTCCAGCTGGGAATTACAGCCAGGACTACTATTAGAGGTGAGTCGGATTTGGTCGGATATTCCTCGTCCACTCCCTTTATTGAGGGAACTTTGAGGTGCTCTACAAAAGCGCCATCCGGGACCTCTTTCCATGCAGAGCCTATTCGAGATAGTGCATCTGCTTCCTCATTTTCTGCTCGAGGGATGTGTTGAACCTCAAACCCTTCGAACGATTTAGATAAATCATCCACTATAGCTTTATATGCTGCCATGTGTTTATTTCCATTACAAATATCCGACACTTGCTGAGCAACAAGATCCAAATCTCCATAACACATCAAACATCGGATGCCGATATCCTTAGCAATCCGAATTCCATGCAGCGGTGCTTCATACTCGGCAATATTATTTTTTGCTGTGAAGTGGATCTGCAACACGTATAGAAGTTTATCTCCTTGGGGTGATTTGAGCACCATGCCAGCCCCCGAGCCCCCAAGAGCCTTAGACCCATCAAAATATAGGGTCCAATATTCTGACTCAGGGAGGGTCATATTCTCCTTCGTCTCTGTCCCATCAGCAACAAAGTCGGCAAGGATTTGGGATTTGATTGTTGTCCGAGGTTTGTACTCAATATCGAAAGCTGAAAGCTCTATGCCCCATTTGGCGACACGTCCTGTGGCGTCACTGTTGTTAATTATGTCTCTCATGGGAGCTGTGCTCACTACGGTAATTGGATGCTCCTGGAAATAGTGTCGTAGCTTACGAGATGCTTAGAAAACACCGTAAGCCAACTTTTGATAGTGCGGATACCGCTGTTTTGATTCTGTCAGGACCTCGCTGACAAAGTAAGTCGGACGTTGCACCAGGTGTTCCTGATTTTCCTCCGGTCTCTCCACCACCATGACGATACTAACGACTTTGTTTGTCGCAGCAAGATAAAGCAACATCGGTTCCTATGGTTCCGGTGCAGCAAGGATAGGAGTAGATGAGAGTACTTTCTTAAGGTCCTATAACGCAGCTTCAGCTTCGTCGGTCCATACAAAATCCTTGGTCTTTTTCAGGAGTTTGTATAATGGTGTGGCTCTTTCACCAAGCCGGCTTACAAATCGACTGACTGCAGCAATGCAACCAGTTAGTCTTTGTACGTCCTTTAGGCGAGTTGGCCTGGAAATATTGAGTATAGCCTTGATTTTGTCTCGGTTCACCTCTATGCCTCTTTGAGACACGATGAAACCTAACAATTTTCCGGCTGGAATTCCGAAGAAGCATTTCTTCAGATTAAGCATGATGTTGTATTTTCATAGATTGGCGAACGTTTCCTCCAAGTCGGAAATTAGTGTTTCCTTCTTTTTGGACATCACCGCAATATCATCCACGTATGCATGTACGTTGCGTCCGAGTTGGTCGTGGAGGCAACGCTGCATCGTGCGCTGGTACGTAGCTCCTGCGTTCTTCAGCCCAAAGGGCATCGTAACAAAACAGAAGGTTCCGAAGGGGGTTATGAATGAAGTTTTGACTTTATCAGATTCCTTCATCCGGATTTGGTGATAACCGGAATATGCGTCGAGAAAATAGAGGAGTTCCGAACCTGCCGTAGAATCGATAACTTGATCAATCCTAGGCAGAGCGAACGGATCTTTTGGACAAGCCTTGTTCAAGGCAGTATAATCAACACACATCCTTAAATCAGTGGTGTCCTTTTTAGGAGCCATTACAGGATTGGCCGACCATTCAGTGTGGATGACCTCTTCTATGAATCCGGCTAACTCGAGCCGTGCTAGTTCCTTAGCTATTGCCTTACGCTTTATATCGCTGAAACGTTGTAAGGACTGTTTGACGGGTTTAGCGTTTGGGCTTGCATTTAAAGATTGCTCGGCAAGTTCCCTAGGTACTCCAGTCATGTCAGATGGCTGCCATGCGAAGATGTCTTGATTTGCTTTGAGGAACTTGACGAGTGCGCTTTCCTATGCACTATCTAGGCCTACACCTATCTAGGTCACCTTGGAGGGGTCATCATCCTTCAACGGTGTTTTCTTCGTCTCTTCTGATGCCTTGAACTCCAGATTCGGCTTTGTCACCTCCTTCTTCGTTGCAGGCATCTCGGACGGATCTATGCTCTTCTTGATCTCCTGGTACTCCTGGGCGTGCAGCACGGCTTCAGCAAAGGCGGCATTTCCATCCTCGCACTCTCGCGCTTTCTTCGGGTCTCCCCTGATGGTGATTACCCCGTTGGGGCCTGGAATTTTCATCATATTGTAAATGTAACACGGACAAGCCATAAAATCCCAGTAAGCCGGACGTCCGAATATAGCGTGGTACGCACTCTTGAACGGGGCCACTTCGAAGGAAAGTGCCTCCGTCCGATAGTTCTTTGGAGTTCCGAAGGTAACATCCAAAGTGATTTCTCCCAGGGAATTGGCTTGTCTTCCTGGGATAACTCCGTGAAAGATCACAGAGCTATGGTTCAGCTGGGTCTCCGAGATCTTCATCCGGCGTAGCGTTTCGACATACAGAATATTGATATTGTTGCCGCCGTCCATGAGAGTCTTGGAGAAACCATAACCGTCAATAAGTGGATTGACGATTAAGGCGTATTTTCCTCGCCTGTGCAACTTAGGCGGATGATCAGTGCGGTCAAATGTGATTGCCACTTCCGACCAGTCCAAGAATTGGGGGACAGACGGAACCATTGCATTGACCTCATGTAGAACTGCTTTCTTGACCTTTGCTGGTTGAGATCCGAGGAAGGTGACATAAGTGTCTTTCTTGGTTGGAAATTTTTTCTTCCCTTCCGGCTTGGGATTTGAAGCATCAGCTTCCTCCATGTCAGAATCTTCCTTGGTCTCTTTATCTTTTTCATGATTCTTCTTTCCCTTCTTCCGCTTAGCTTTGTAGCCAGCGGTGTCACTCTTTTGATGTTGTCATTGAAACGACACTTGGCGTTGGTGTGGGACGAGCCCCCATTAGCATCTAAGTGATGCACACATGGGTTATTGGCAATGTCGGCCCAAGAGTAGGTTTTGCCTGGTTGCTAGTCTCCTCTACCTTGAACTCACGAAGTCCCACGGCCACGCCCGCGGCCTCCGCCGCGTCCTCCTCGTCCTACAGACCCGAAAGTAGCAGTGACCACTCCTGTTTCCCCGTTGGGTTTCTTTTCCGATGTATTCTTGCGCTTCTGAGCTTGTTGCTTTGGTTGTTTTGCCGACTGTGGCACAGCCAGGGCGTTGAGTAATCCCTCTGCATTGTCGTCAGCATCTGCATACTTGCTCGCTGTTTCTATCATCTCTCCCAAATCAGTGACCTTGTCACACTTCAAGCGATGACGCAGTAGACCAATTGGGAGACCTGCAATGAAAGCTTCAATCGCAGTTTGGTCATTTACTCCTTCACAGGAGTTCTTCGTGTCGATCCATCGTCCGAGTTAATCTCGACAAGTTTCTCCGGCCTTCTGGGTGCAACGTTGTAGGTCTCCGACCGTACAGGGCCTCCGGTATGTGCCTTCGAAATTCTGAAAGAACGCGCTTTACATGTCATACCAGTTGTGGATGGTGTTCTCCGGAAGTTCATTAAGCCACGATCGCGCCGTCTTCCGCAACATGAGTGGGAGATATCGGGTTGCGACCAGGCTGTTTCCGCCTTTGGCAATGCAACAAGCTTGGAAGAAATCCTGTAACCAGGTATCTGGCCGAGCAATGCCGTCGTAGGCTTGGATATGTCGTGAGATAGCAAATCCTTCCGGGAATTTTGTAGCTCTGATGCATGGTCCGAAGCACTTTGGGCCCACGTATATATCATCATTTTCGTAGCGTCGCGCCTCTATATTGGAGTTGATCTTGTGCCTTGCGTCATTCGGGGATAGAGATCGTCCCGAGTGTCGGCTATGGCTGCAATGCCTTGGAGACAGACTTCGTCTTCTGCCACCACCTCCTCCACCGCGACGCCCTACCTGGCCTCCTTGAGAGCCATTGTGATGGCTACTTGGTGGAGAAGGTGGAGCAGCTGGGTTATTTCCGGCTGATCGCCGGCCTCCGTCCGGAGCGTCATTATTCCGGTTCCGGGGAGGGTCTTCATCGTGACGAGCTCCCTGCCGGCTTGTCCTAGCACTGTGTCCGTCGTTCCTTCGTCTGTCGTCTGGACGGCTTTCATGTCTAGGAGGTGGCATTCTTTGTCGGTCCTCCTCCCGACGTTTCTCTTAATCATCATCCCTGCGGTCTTTTGACTCTCGTCGGGGTGGGTTCCTCGGATTCAGTGCAACAATTGCTTCTTGCTCTGCAACTGGGTTAATGTTACGCCAGTTACGGGCAGCTTTGTGGTGCTGTCCCGAAGATCCGGTTCTTGAGTAATTGTCTTCCCGGCGATCGGGGTGGTGGTGCTGCTCTAGTACACACTGGGGTCTTACGTTAGCCCATGCCGGATCTGTGCGATATTGGTCGGAATCAGAGACTAGTTTTTGACTTCCGGACATGGCGACCTTTTGTTGTTCTAGTCCCTTGTTGAGTAGTTTGATTCCCAACCGGATCTCCTCCGGGCCTAGATTAGCCGATAAAATTTCTCAGGCCGCCACAGTGTTCTGTACTCGGGTTGGATACACCCAATCCCCTTTGCTATCTTTCTGAGGCTTCAACATTTCTTCTCCGAAAAGGACAGCGTGAATCTGCGGGAATTGGTCGTCATTGGTATGATGCTTCCTGGTCTTCTGTTATTGCCTAGAGTTGTACTTCTCCGTAGATGCTATGCGTTTCTTTTCCTCCTCAATGTTTTTGGCTTCATTGAGGAGTACTTGACGACGCGCTTCTAGGGCCTGTGCCCTCTCGTCCAGTTCGTCAGCAGTAAGTTCTACAGCTGTAGGAATAGGTGTGGTTAATGCAGCATCGATGAGTTTACATGCACCTTCAGTAATCACGTGTCCATCCACCGATTCTTCTTTTTTGGGCTCGACTAGGATAAGTGCTCCATCCGAGTCTTCCTCGTATTCCTCGGTAATCATCTCCTCTGCTAGAGGGTCTTTTGCCGGGGTCTTGTTCTTCTTGTTCTTCTTCTTTGCCTTGTTGGCAGCACCGGTAGCAAAGACGACTTTGGGTCCATTTCCTGGAGTCAAGCTCTGATCGGTACTTTCGGACATCTGGACTTCGGGATTATCTCCGACTTCCATGTCATCCTGCGCTTTGGGAGAGTGTTCCCTGCATCCTTCATCCATGGCTTCTCCTTCTTCTGTAGTTTTGGAGTTGTACTCCTCTTCATATTCCGCGGAGAACTTTCGAAAATCTGCCGACGTCATCGATTCATCCGAGGATGCGGGTACGTCAGCGTTTGTTCCAATTGCCTCTAGCACAGAGTCGGTGTTGTCTCCAGCATCGGCAGAGCCGGATCCGGATCCCACATATCCGACAAAGTGCGACGCGTGCTTCCTGAGGTACCTGCGGCTCTCGCGATCAGCTTCGTCGAAACTTTTGATGGTCTCGAGAATTGCATCTACGCCTGAGTTTTGCATTATCATATGTCGCGGCGTGTACCTTAGGAAAGGCCTGTCTATCGCGGCATCATCAGAGCCGAAATCAGTGTTGTTGCTATGCTCCTCCTGGATTTCGACTTCAGCAGGTGGGTCGATCTGGGATTCGGTCTCTCCAAGGAGATCCACTTCAGATTCGACTTGGACCGCTAGGTCTGCTTCAGGCTCGGATTTCTCCACTATCTCCGCAACTGGTGCAGGCTGGGTGGGATTAGGGTTTTCTGAGATCCGGAACTCTGCCGCCTCCACGGACAAAGGGGACCCAGAAGATTCTTCTGCCTCTATCATCACCACTAGGGTGGGTGGGACGGGTTCAGCAAAACCGATGTAAACATCGATCTCGCCAAAAGACATGATGGTGTAGGCAGTCCCAGCCTCCCTAGCCGGAATCCATGTCTCGTCGAGAACAATGAGAGGGACATCACTGGCGTAGAGGATGCGACCGACGGCGATAGTCTCGCCGATTCCGATTCTTGCAGATTCCGCTCGGAACACAGATCCAAAGCTCACTTGCCCCACGGTGGGCGCCAACTATCGTCGGATTGATGACAAGTACGCCATGAGGGGGTCCTCGAGGTGTGCAAAAGAGAGGGGTGTGAGATGTACGGTGTTCCGGGACGGTGAGCACACAAGTTTACCCAGGTTCGCATCCGCCGGCTTTGGACAGATCCTACTCCTGCTAGCAATCTAGTAATACGGCAGAGCCGGAATATGTGTTACAAGGGTTCGCCTGTGCGAGTTGAGATTGTAGACTATTGAGGGTTTCCCTAAAGGCTCTCCCTAGGACGGCTTATATAGATATCCGGCCTAGGGTTTACAGGAGAGATCTATCCGGCTATGACTAAGAGTCGGTTACAGAGTACATCGTGAACTACAAGTAACACTATGGGCCTATGTCGGTAAGTCTTTTGGGCCTTCCCGTAGCCAGACTGGACTCCGTCTCTTCTCCCTAACTGGGCCGCCCGTGAAGCAAATCTCTAACCCGAAGTGGGCCACCCTGGTCAGTGAGGAACGCTGAGGATACCCGGAAAGTATATCTCCAACAGCAGCCCCCGGAAGTCTCCAAGATCCAAAGTTGGATTCATCATTGTCTAGCTTGATCTTCGGCTTGCAGAATCTTGAAGGGTTCCTGAAACTTCACAACAAAAAATACGATCCGGGTCTTAAAATAAGTTGGACCTATCAATATGTTACTTGGATTTCCCAGCTTGATTTTCAAACTAAGTCGGAACTTGGTCTCTGACGTCACCTGACACTGGTCATGGTCAAGTCACGTCATCTGAGAAACATCCTATCAGCACGACCATTGGTGGGTCCGCCGTTCGCGGAACCGAGGCACCGTTTCAATGCACACGTAGAGATCAAGGCGACGTAATCATCACGTGGGTCCTTCCCAGTTCCTTCCACGACGTGTGGCATTTACACAGTGCGATTTGCACAAATCTGGCGCATGTAGGTGGTTATAAGGGGTGAGGATTTTCATTCTCCTCTCTTCACCTGTTCCCTTTGTCGTTTCTTCTCCTCCACATCTCCCTAGCGCATAGAGCTCTCCTGCCTCCCAGATTTCCTAGCGCCGCCCCTCTAAGGTCACCGGCGCACCAGAGAAATGGCTTCTTCTTCCTCTTCCGGCTTGTTGTCCACTGAAGTTGAGGTAAGGAGTATATCTTCTAATACACATTCATATGCATAAGCATATCCAAACAACAAGCAAACTCTTCAGCATTAAACAAGAAAAAGTTTTTGTTCCCCCTGATTTTTGCATTCTGGACAACTAATCAGGGTTGCTGGAATTGCGATGTTACATAAACGGTAGATGCAGTGAGCAATGTTATCAAGTTCGGGACATGGAGGCACGACCGAGGGAAAAAAATTATATCATACACACGTTTCTTCTAATGAGAGGATGACATGTGGGGTGTAGGAGTTTGATTAAACGGCTGATGCAGCGAGAAACGCTATCAAGTTCGGAACACGAAGGCGTGACAGTGGGTAAAAAATCCATCATACACATGTTTCTTCTAATGAGAGGATGACATATGGGGCCCAAAATCGTGATTAAACGGTAGATGCATCGAATAGCGCTATAAAGTTCGGAACAGGGTAGCGCAGGCGAAGGAAAAAAATCCATCATACACACGTTTCTTCTAATGAGAGGATGACATGTGGGACTCAGGAGGTTGGTTAAACGGTAGATGCGTCGAGCAGCGCTATCAACTCAGAACGGGGTAGCGCCAGCGAAGGAAAAAATCCATCATACACACGTTTCTTCTAATGAGAGGATGACATGTGGGTCCCAGGAGGTTGATTAGACGGTAGATGCATCGATCAGCGCTATCAACTTTAGAACAGGGTAGCGCGAGCGAAGGAAAAAAATTCCATCATACACATGATCCTTCTAATGAGAGGCTGACATGTGGGACCTTATAGCCTGACTAAACAGCAGACGCCTCGAGCAATGTTATCGAGTTCAAATCACGGAGGCGCGACCGAAAAGTATGGTCTGCTAGAGACACTGACGTCCGGGACCCACACGCCTCAAAAGACTTTGGTGAGTCAACATCGCGCGAGGAAACGAAAATCTTGCTTCTGCCACGCGCCAGCCGAGCTTCCTCCATGTTTTTAGCAGATCTGTCGTAGTAGAGGGCCGCGAAAGCATAAAAGCCGAGAATTTCGTCGCGGAAGAGGCGCCTTCTACGACGACCATCGGGCCAAGTCGTTGCAGAAGGAAACTTTTCTTGTAGTGTATGTAACTCGGCCCAGATCAGTTTTATTCCTTTTTCTTTATCTCTTTTCCTCTTTACTCATACTAAATATCTTTTCCCTTCATATACCTTTCATATAAATGTCTATAACATTAATCCTTCACATGATTCACCGACTCTGGGGTACCTGGGGTTACATCCCCAACATTAGTCCCCGAGGCTATGTGGGATTCGTAGAGTCGCGCATAGGCTTCACAAAAAGTATCTCCAGAGTTGTTACCAACGTATAGTCCTTTTTCTCTGGTCATATTACCCTCTTGGGTAAGTTTCTGACTTCTAGCCTTCTCTGGCTTCATTCTTAACCCTTATAGATAAATTTTGTGGCTTCTAGCCTGTTTTGGCTCTGGCCTTAACCCATTTGGGTAAGTCTCTTGGCTTCTAGCCTGATTTGGCTCTGGCCTTAACCCATTTGGGTAAGTTTTTTTGCTTCTGGCCTGATTTGGCTCTGGCCTTAACCCATTTGTGTAAGTCTTTTGGCTTCTGGCCTGATTTGGCTTCGGCCTTAACCCATTTGGGTAAGTCATTTGGCTTCTGGCCTGATTTGGCTCTGGCCTTAACCCATTTGGGTAAGTCATTTGTCTTCTAGCCTTAACCCATTTGGGTAAGTCATTTGGCTTCTGGCCTAATTTGGCTCTGGCCTTAACCCACTTGGGTAAGTCATTTGGCTTCTGGCCTGATTCGGATCTAGCAATAACCCATTTGGGTAAGTCATTTGGCTTCTGGCCTGATTTGGCTATGGCCTTAACCCATTTGGGTAAGCCATTTGGCTTCTGGCCTGATTTGGCTCCGGCCTTAACCCATTTGGGTAAGTCATTTGGCTTCTAGCCTGATTTGGCTCTAGCCTTAACCCATTTGGGTAAGTCATTTAGCTTCCGGCCTGATTTAGCTCTGGCCTTAACCCATTTGGGTAAGTCATTTGGCTTCTGGCCTGATTTGGCTCTGGCCTTAACCCATTTGGGTAAGTCATTTGGCTTCTAGCCTGATTTGGCTCTAGCCTTATGAATTGTAATCCAAGTTATCTCATCCGAGATATAATTGTTGAGTTATATGACTCAAAATTGACATGAGTCTCTGTTTTGAGTTATCTGACTCAAAATACGAGTTACTTGACTCGAAACTGAGTTACCTGACTCAAATCTGAGCTACTTGACTCAAATCTGAGTTACAAATGCTGGGATATGATATGGCCTTACGATATGCTGGCAAACTGCCATAAAACTAGATCCGAGATATGATTTGAGTTATGATATGACTTCATGATATGATGAAATACTTCCATAGATATGGATCCAAGATACAGATCCGAGATTGAACATGATGAGTTATTGATATGCTGGCACATTGGCATCCAAGATATGGAACAAGATGATTTGGGGTATAAGGTAACTTGGAGAGCTGAGTTAGAATCCGAGTTATCATGTAACTTGGCAAGCTGAAATAAAATCCGAGTTATCCTATAACTAGGAAATTGAAGCAAGTCTGAATTACCCTGTAATTAGGCAAACTGAAGTAAATCTGAGTTACCATGTAACTAGGAAATTTAAGCAAATCCGAATTACCCCTATAATTAGGCAAAATGAAGTAAAATCTGAGTTACCATGTAACTAGGAATCTGAAGCGAATACCAATCCGAATTAAGAATGACCTGGCAAGCTGAAAACACCAATCCGAGTTAAATCTGAGTTACCAGGTAACCCGGCTGACTGAGTCAAATCCGAGTTACAAGGTAACTAGGCAAGCTAAAGTACAATCCTAGTTACATGGTAACTAGGTGAGCTGAGTTAAATCTGAGTTATAATGAGCCTCAAATACTTGGTGAGTTATCTTATCATCCAAGGTAGCCTAAAGAAACAAAGCAGTTGATACATACGAGATCGTGGTACATCTTAAGTCTTCTCTGGGTTATAGTTCTATGCACGGAGATGCCGAGTCCCTGAGATACTTTTTCTATCCTTGGGTGATTCAAATGACATGTTTGCTAGTCCCCGAGTTGAGTTATCTCATCCTCGCGGTGAACAGCTAGGTGATTGACGGTGATATCCCCCGAGTGACCTTCAGGGGTATCTCGTGTGCATGTTGGTTGAGTTACTCATTACTCACTGCATCTTTGGTGAGGAGGTTGAGTTATCTAGTTGTGTCACTCCCATTGAGTCAGCTAACACTTATAGTACTGTTGGTGAAGAGGTTGAGGAAGAGGTTGAATCACCTCAACAAGGGAGGCTTGTATGCTAACTCCCCTGCTCTCTGTACATTGAGGAAGAGGATGTAGATACTTTTGATCGATGGTGAAGTATATCTTGATGAATATGTTCCCGTTCGAATGGTAACCCAACCAGCGCCTCTGATCAGCCCCACGTTGGGCGCCAAATGTCGTGGTGGTGTCACGGCATATGCCTAGTATAGGCTAAAGTTGGGGCCGATGGACAATGGAGGAATCCGGGGAGGGATGATGAAGTGAAGACCTCATACGAAAGAACTTAGAGAGAACGATATACCCAGGTTCGAGGCTCTCCTAGTGAGATAACACCTCTACTCCTGCATCTAATCTCATATATCTTGCCATGCTTGTGGCTACAATGGTTCTCCTTGAGATGTAATCCTATGCCTCTCATGGAGAGAGCAGAGGAAGAAGAAACCATGCTCCTAGTGAGCAGAGGGAGAAGAGCCCTTCGGGGGCCTCTCGTGTAACGATACCCCTGGTGCTCCTTATAAAGGGTAGCCCATGGGACATTGTATGTCATCACAAGTACTCCTATGAGTTGTCTAGTGGGGGCTTGCCCAGTCATCTTGTCCTTTAATGAGTCACCGGTCTTATCCCTTTGGCATATTCCTTAGCATCTTAGGAGATGCTCGGCATATTCCCTAGGATCTCCCAAGATGCCCAGCATATTCCTTAGCATCTTGGACCAAAGGGGCCAGTCTGAGCCTAGGGCATCCCAAGACTAGCACCTGACGTAGGCTTGACTTGAATTGGAGGCATGTCAATGTAGAGGTCGATGCGACGTCCAAATATGAGAAAAGTGGCCTCCGGGACGAAGTAATTCGGCCCGAGGAAGTGAAATTTGGCCATGGGTGGAAATAATTCGGCCTGGGGGTAAAATGGGGCCCAACAGGGCAGTGAACAGTGCCCCTATCGAGTTAACTCTCATCCAGTCGAATCACAGCTTGATTCGGCCCGAGGGAGGAAAATACGGCCTAGCCATATCCTCGCTGACTTGGTCTCGGCAGGAAAGGAGCCCGTTTGGTGCAACAAATAGCCCAGTCGGATTTCCCTGTAATCTGGCCCAGCTGGGTTCTTGCTAAGGTGGTGGGGTGAAGCAGTCCGAGGTGGGCCGTACTCATCATATGTCGGCCCACCCGGGGTAAAACATGGTGAGGCAGTGGAGCGAAGGGGCTGGCGCCAGGGTGAGAAAGATCCCGGGTGAGCCAAGCCTCCTCCGTCAGCCCACCCGAGAGTAATTGGCGAAGCGGGGCAGAACCGAGGTGAAGAAGACCAGAGGTGGGCTGAGCCTCCGAGTAATTGGCGAAGTGGGGCAGAACCGAGGTGAAGAAGACCCGGGGTGGGCCGAATCTCCTGCGTCGGCCCACCCGGGAAAGGGGGATGTCGATGTGGTGACCCGGTGATGCTGGAGACGAGGTAGTGTTGATAGAGGTGGGGATCGAAGCTAGCGAGGAATTCGGCGGGAGGAGCTGGCATTGAGGTGGAGATGTTGGTGGGCTGGATGGGGTGTTTCGGCCTAGCCAGGGTAAGGGGTAATCCGACGCTCACAGGGCAGAATCTGCCTGGAATTGTTTTAACTAGGTCGGGTTATATGTAACTCGGCCTAGATCAGTTTTATTCCTTTTTCTTTATCTCTTTTCTTCTTCACTAATACTAAATATTTTTTCCCTTCATATACCTTTCATAGAAACGTCTATAACATTAATCCTTCACATGATTCACCAACTCTGGGGTACCTGGGGTTACATCCCCAACATTTTGGTATTCTGTGTTCCGAGACCATGTATGTACATGCTAGGCTCGTCAAGTTTAACCTTAGTATCCGGATGTGCAAATCTGGATTGCGCTCGTTGTATGCACACGTAGAATCTATAACACCCGATCATCGCGAGATGCTTCGAGTCAGCGAGTCTTAGAAATGGTGCCTACTAAGGACGAACACTTTATTACTTGATATTTTAGCGAGAGGGATCATCTTATAATGCTACCATTGCGATATAAGCAATACAAGATGCAAAAAGGATTAACATCACATGCAATTCATAATATGTGACATGATATGGCCTTTCTTCTTGTTCCTTTGATCTCCATCTCCAAAGCACGGACATGATCTCCATCATCACCAGCGTGGCGTGAAGGTCAGTGGCGCTGCTTCATGGTTGTCCATCACTTAACAGATAAAGACAACCATTAGGCTCCTTCCGGTTGCCATATTACAACAAGGATCATTGCATACATCAAATATATTCACAATCACATCATGGCCATATCACATCACATGCCCCTGCAAAAACAAGTTAGACGCCTCTAATTTTCTTTGGATGTTTTACGTCGTTGGGGGCTTTCGTATAAGAACCAATCTTACCTACGAACAAGAACCACAATGCTGATACAAGTGTTGTCAGATGCTAATTGTAAATTGAATCTTAACTATGGTGGTAGTGATAGACATCCACAAAGCCACTTGTGCAATGCAAGTTGCACGTCAAGCGTGGAGAAAGTCTCATGTGCGAGGACATGTAAGGTTAGCCCGAGCCGCTTCATCCCACCATCCTGCAGGTTGCAAAGTACACGTGAAGACAACGACAACAAAAGCATCAACGCCCACAAAACCATTGTGTTCTACTCATGCAACAGATCTATGCATATACATGGCTCTGATACCACTGATGGGTTCGTAGCAGGGAAAACAAAAAAATTCTATAGCAAGAACGAATAAAACCAAGATCTAATCTATGGAAAAGCCAAGATCTAATCTATAAGATAAGTGCAACGAGATAGATATGTACTAACCCTTGTAGATCCAAAGCCTTGTTCGAGATCGGTCTCATGGTTGATGTAGACGATCACTTGCCGATCTCAAGATCGAGTAGACGATACTTCTGGTGCCTCGTTCCGGCAGCGCTTCCACACTCGGTCACACGTACGGCTCGATGTAGATGATCCTCTCCCTGTTCCAGTAGGCAGCGGAGGTGGTAGATCTCCATGGAATCCCAGCAGCACGACGGCGTGGTGGTGGTGGAGAAGAGTTCCTGCAGGGCTTCTCCTAAGCCATAGCAGGAGGACGAAGGAGGAGGGAATGGTGGCTAGGGTTTTGGTGGAAGGGGCAAAGGGGGAGGCGCCCTACCCCTCCTTTATATAGAGGGGGAGGTGGCCTAGGGCTGGCCCCCTTGCCCTCCTAGGGCCGGCACACAAGGGGAGGGGAGTTTCCTCCCCCCCCCCCAAGTATTCCCCTTTTCTTTCTTGGTTTTCAAGAAAACTCCATGGGACCTTCCAGAACCTTCTGAAACTGTCCGAAACTATCTGAAACCTTCTAGAAGCTCCATATAATACTCCGGAACGTTTCCAAAACCCAAAAATTGATCTCCATTATATGAATCTTATTCTCCGGACAATTCCGTATCTCCTCATGATGTCCTTGATCCAATCCAAGACTCTGAATAACATTCGGTCTCCAACTCATATTCCATATCTACCTAAACAACATTGAACCTTAAGTGTGTCACCCTATGGTTCGCAAACTATGCAGAAATGATGGAGACACCTCTTCGATCGATAACCAACAGCGGGACCTGGAGATCCATAATGGCTCCCACATGTTCAACAATGACTTCATGATTGATAGAACCATTTACATTCGAAACCAATTCCCTTTGTCACACGATACTCTACTTATCTGAGGTTTGATCATCGGTATCTCCATACCTGGTTCAACCTTGTTACGGATAAGTACTCTTTACTCGTTCCATGATATGACATCCCTTGTGACCTAGTCACATGATTGCAAGCTAATTGTATGGCATTCCACCGAGAGGGCCCAGAGCATATATATATGTCATATGGATGGACAAATCCTAGTCTTGATCCATGCGCTTCAACACATACTTTTAGAATACCTAATGCCACATTTATAACCACACAGTTATGAAGTGACGCTTGATGTCATCAAAGCACTCATCCGATCAAAGGATTAGGTTGCTATGCATTTGAAATCTGGTAGCAAAACAAACTTAATGATGTGATCTCATGTTATGCTTACTATGGGTGTATGTCCATCACATCATTCTCCTAATGATATGATCTTGTTATTAATAACATCTAATGTCCATGATCAGGAAACCATGATCATCTATTAATCAACAAGCTAGTCTTAACAAGAGGCTTGCTAGGGACTCTTTTACATTTACAAAACACAGAAGTATTAGTGTTTCCTATTAATACAATTATAGCATGAATGTAAACATTTATCATAAACACAAAGATACAATAATAACCACTGACATTGAGTTTGACGCACCCCGCAAGCTGTTATACACAGAGCAGTAGGCCAAAGAAGCACGTGTAACATCCCAAAACTTTAATCCAAGTGATCAAGATCAAATCTACCCAATTTAGGGTTAACAAAAACTTTTCCATTTAAAAATCTTTAAGAATTCATATGTGTGTGCATTTAAAATAGGAGTTGTTTTGAATTGCCATGATTGAGTGATCTATTGGTTGTAAAATGACTCTAAGGTGAATTACACATCATGTAGATCATCTCCAAGCAAATCCCAAAGAAAACGAAATCAAAAAGAATTAAATAAGTAAATGGTCACTCTTGCCATTTTAATAACCTAGCCCACTTTGGGCATTCCTAGCACTCAAATCCTAACAGAGATAATTGTGGATCTTTGCACCCCTTGCTAGTACAAGTAGTGATGTGCCAAGGCCCACTTTGTGGTCTCCCAAAAACATTCAAACTCTAATTTTAAATGACATTTGAAAATTGAATCTAGTTCATATGTATAGATCACACTTTTTCAAAAACCACTCAAATGAACTCCATTTCAAAATCCCAAGCAAACCTAGAAGCTTAAGCATAAGATAAACCGCTCCACCAAAAATCTTTCAAAAATTCAAATATTTTGTTCATGCGGCCATTTGATTGAAGAGGTGGCACGCAAGATTTTTCTGCCTAACTAATACTATTTAGTGATCATTGCATTGTCGAGTTTTTAGCCTCCATTTGGTTCCCCTGTCTCCCCCAGCTATAACCAAACCCTCACCGGCCTACCCCTTAGCCTGGAGCAGCAGTTGCACGCCGCCCTTTTTGGTCACCGCCAGCCGAGCATGCGTAGCTTGCAGCAGACCACGCCATGCCAAACCAGCTTGCCCCTTAGCTCCGCCCAACCCTACCGCACTCCCCTGTCCACCCCACGGCCAAAGTCAGCCCCTGGACCACCCCAGAACCGCGCCGCACTACCCTCTCTGTGCCGCGCCAGAGCGCCCTCGCCGCCAGCATGCCACAGACCGCGCCTCGACACCAGACTGTGCATGCCACTCCGCCTTGAACCCCTCACCCCACTAGACACGGTCGTGCACTGCCGCACGACCCACAGTCGCCAGGAGCACCGTCGAGCACCACCTATGTCTCCCAGAGCGCGGGAAGCCCCTGACCAATTGCCACCGCCCCTAGCCATGCCATTACACCGTAGAGGACCTCCAGTAGACCACCCACCGTCTGCCTACCTCGCCCACGCCGGTAGCCCCCTATGCCGTCGTCACCGATGAGCCGCGCCCATACCTCACTGCCTCACAATCGAGCCTATATAAGGAGGCCACCCCCAGCGTCAATCGCCACACCATTCCACTCCCCTCTCTCCACTGATTGTTTCCCCTCTCTCACTGGAGCCGCTCGAGCAGCCCATCGCCGGAATTCCGCCGGAGTCAGCCGCAGCAGAGGAGGAGAAGTCCCCGTTGATTTCGTCCACCTCAGCCCTTGCCGTGACTTCGCCTGAGCCCGCCGTCGTCCACCAGTTCGTTTGCCCGCCTTGCCGCACTAGCTGGAGCCCTGGTACGTCCCTAGTAGACCCCCACCGACCTCACTAGGGTTCAGTCTCGCCGGCGACGAGTCCGTCGTCGATGACGACCGTGGACCGTTAGATCTTGTTCTAATCGTGTGGTTCTTATCGCCGGTACCGCTTCACGTTTGATGAGTCACTGACAGGCGGGACCCCCCTGTCAGGAGCCGTCAGCGCCGCGGAGTGTACACGGGCCGGCCCATTTAGTTTCCCGCGCTGACCCAGTAATTCAAATATAGGTTTTTCTTTTTAAAAGTAAACTTAATTCTGTCCATTAGTTCAAAACTCAATTTAGGGAGTTTTACAAACCCAAATTGAATGATTTCAATTTTGTTGGAAAGCTAATGAAAAACTCTATCCAAGCCTGTTGGATTTAAATCATTTAGAGTTATAGATCTCGCCTAGTAAAAATAACAAGACAGAAGCTTTTGCACATTCAAACATTTTTATAAAATCAACCATAATAGCTTTTGAGTTGATTCCAACTGTAAAAAATCACATTTAACCATACATATCTGAATACGTACTAATATTAAGGTTTGCATGCAGTGACTTTGGACTAGTACCAAAATAATGCTATATAGGCATTTCTAGTCACTTTAAATCATTAATTATTAAACTTAAACTTATTAAAATGTGATCCAACCCTTAAATCACATTCCCATATGTTAGAATATGTGGTGAGGACATGTGTCCACATGATCCCATATTTTAATAGGAGAATATTAAATCTTAGTTAATTTCAATGAGTAGAAATTACTTTTCTCAAACCAAATAAATGAAGCTAGTTCATTAAACCTTGTTATGTTTGTGATGATACTAGATCATCAAATGTGTGCCTTAGTGTGCTAAGTAGACTAGTTAAGTATTGTTTGGTGATTGTGTATTCCGTATGTATTTATAGACGATAGTACCGACCAAGTCTATGAGGAGGAGGAGTTCTACCTAGAGGAAGAGGAAGAGAATTTCAACCACTGCACCAACCAAGGCAAGCTATTGTTAGCAAGCTAGAATTAAGCTATATAACCTAAGCAAAGGCATTAGGCATGCTTTGGTTATACCAGTTTGACTTATACCTACTCCAAGTTTTATTTACAAGTTTTACCTTCTTTACTTTACCAAAGTCCTTTACTTGTTTAAAGGTAGCATAAATAGTATAAAACTTGACCTATCTAGTTATACTTAGATGTCATTCTATGGCATGAGATTGATATTAGCATCCCACCTTAGTGAACACTCTTAACTTAGTAGTTTAGAGCTAAACCAAAACTTGAGTCACTTTAGATGGGATTACTTGGTGAAAATGACTTGTGAAAACCTTAGAATGATGAGTCATTCTATTGAGATGTTTTGACATGTGTTGAGAAACACAATTGATTTGTGATGATGAAAATGCTGAGGCATGAGCCTTAGCCCTTTTACAAAACTAATGGTTGGGTTCGGATGCAATACCATTCCAATTTTACCATACAACCACAATACCTGAATTGGGTAAGGCTTAGCCGGAAGTTTATATGCATTAGTATTAGTCCCCTCGCGGGAGAGGTCTGAGCTGAGGCTACCTCTCAATGTTGTCCACCTATGCAGTGCCCAAGATGACAGATGGTCATGGTGGGGAGGCCATGCTCATAGGAGAGGTCCTTATACTAGGGTGTGTAAAGGAAAGGTTATGTTTGATTATCGACATACTAAGTATGATGATTCAGGGTTATCCCTGACAGATGTATGGAATCTTGTGGTGAAAGTGTACCACCTCTGCAGAGTGTCAAACTATTCAAATAGCCACGTCTGCGGTTATGGACAGTTGGAGTGGCCATACTGTTCCGTTGTCAGATGTTTTCAAAATGACTTACGAAATGAATTGTGACATGACTTGACCACAACAGAGTTGTGACTATGACAACTAAGTTCCCACTTAGGTGTTTTCAAACTTCTTTTATCTTTATTTGTTTCTGAACTTAGCTTAGGTTTCAAACTTAACTTTACAAATAAACTTAGAGTTAGTATTCCTACTAGAACTATCTTACTTGTTAGTGATAGTTTGCGAGTACTTAAAGAGTACTCATGGCTTTTGTCCTTGGCTATTCCTATGGCCATACTATGAAGGAGATTACCAAGATGAAGGACAACAAGACGGCTATGTTAACTAGGACTATCTCCCATCGTCAGCATTGCCTGTGACTCTGAAGATGGACCCCACCGCTACGCTATTTATTCTGCTATTTGATTGTGCTAAGACTGGATCATGAGATCCTTTATTTGTGTAAGAACTTATTTATGGTTTGTAATGGATGATGTACTGTGATATCCAATCTGTTATGTCTCGCAAAAATGGTAATCCTGAGATTGCGATGTATGGCATAACAGGCATCTAGGATTAAAAATCCGGGTGTTGACAGCACATGAGGACAACGTCGACCTCCTCGAAGAGGCACGCGAGCTAGCCTTTTCCAGATCTGCCATCTACCAGCAGAACCTGTGCCACTACCATGCTAGCCGGATCCGCAACGTCTCGTTCATAGAGGGCGACCTCGTGCTACGGATGATACAAGACACCAAGGGGATGCACAAGTTGTCTCCATCTTGGGAGGGGCCATTCATCATCACCTTGTAGAATAACTCATATTACCTCATTGACACTCGCTAGCCAGCAAAGAACAAGATGGACCGCTCCGGCGAATAAACTGACCACCCATGGAATGTGAACCTGCTTCGCCCATTTTACACTTAAACAAGAAGTTTATGTATCTTAATTTTATGTAATGAACAGGTTGAGGAGCCTCGACACAGTCTCGGGGACTCCATAATCATTTGGCAGTTCTTGTTGCTCCATTTGGTATTTTTCGGCTTCATTATTTTTTAACCCCAGATCTGGCGATCTCTCCCGGGGACTCGCTGAATGGCCCAGACGGCCATGCATTCCAAGTGCCAAAGTAATGTAAGCGTCTCTAAGGGCTTACTCTTTGATTCCGGTTGCAGACCGCAAGCCGGCTGACAGATCCAGCAAGAGCAGAAAGCTCGAAGACCCCTACACGAAAAGTCATAAGGAAAACAAAAATGTCTGGACATTCTGGTTGCACTTGCTCGCTCGATGCTGATAATAGAAATCCAAAGTATCGTATAGTAATCCCACTGGCTACCCCTTCGATTCTGGATGCAGACTTCAACCCGGCTCACGGACGGCAAGGACACGGCTTAAAAGGCCAATGCTCACTAAGAAAAGGCCCAAGTTGTTGGCCTAGTGCAAATCAGCAAACTTTCCAACCGCAACCTATGAACTGCAAACTATATTTCTCTTATGCATACCTAACACAGAAACCATTGCTTGTGTTCTATTTTTGCACGAGTCAAAATCCAAGCCAAGTACCAGGGTTGGGTGCTAATCACCCCCTAGATGGTAGAAGGAAGAAATGAGCTTCAACCTGGATGGATTCTCCAGCCGGCCTGAACCTCAAGGACTACATGATGTGGGTGCACTCACGCTCCCCCACACAAAGACCTCCAAATGGCAACAACACAAAGGAGATTCGACCAGGCAGAGGAGATTCGACCCGGCAGGATTCTCCAGACGGCCCGAACCTCAGGGACTACACCCTATGGGTGCTCTCGTGTGCCCCCACACAGAAACAAGCAGGAAACAAACACAAGCCAAGTAATCAGAAAGTGCAAACAAAAGAGCACAAGACAAATGTCATAAAAGGAGATGAAGCTCCCTTCAAAGTTCAACACAATACAAAGACAGATTGTTCACATGGACGGATAGAAAGGCAAGTTTCTAGCTGATACAAATACTCCTGGCATCCTAGGGATCAAGCCTGAGGTTCGAAAAAGGGGTCAGAGGCATTCGTCGGAGCATGGATGCTGGAGGCGACATTGGCCAGGTCATCGGTCTATGCTCGAGACGGAAGAGGGTCCTACGAGAATGGCTCCGTGCCAGCCCAGTCATTGAAGTCCTGGTCTAGCTGGACGAAGCGCCCAATCTTGACACCGCAAGAGCGGATGTCAGGAACCTCGGCGCGAAGCTGGTCGTAACTGGTCCCTTGCTAGAACCCTCGGGAAAGGCTCTGAAGATCCACGTCAGGATACCAGGACTTCAGCAGCGCAAGCACCATCTCCGCGCCACCAACTCCCACGCCGCGTCCATAAGACCAGGAGCAGAGTAAAGCTTGACGGCCAAGGCATCCACTGAAGCAGGCGGGGTGGTGTTAGGCCAGACGTAGGCGAAGACGTCCAGGGCAGCGTGGTGCAGCCGGTTGGCCTCCTCGCTTACCACCGCCACTAGCTCCTCCGGATGGAGGTCGCGCCCAGCATCCGCCTCAGGCACGCGAGCAAGATCTTGATCAGTCGCCTCAGGATATTGAGCTACATCCGGCCAAATAGCAACTATCAAAAAACCGACTACAGCAAATGTAGAACAAGTTTGGTAGATGAAGAGCAACTTACGGACGATAATCTCGGCAATCTGGCCTAGCTCCGCCAGTGTAGCCTTCTCCCGAGCCCTAGCATCCTTCAAAGCCTCCTCCTATTTTTTGTACAGGCCCTCAAGTTGCTTGAGAGATGCGGCGCAGATGTCGGATGTCTTCTTGGCCTGACCAACTTTGGCCTCCATCTTCTTTTGGTGCTCCACCAGCTCACCAATCCGAGCCTAGCGAGCTTTGTTGGAGTCCTCCAGCTAGAGAACCTCCGCCTTCAGTCGCTCCACCTCACGGTCCCTGTCCGCTATTAGAGTTATAGGAGGGTACCCAATGGTCAACAAAAAATATGAAAATTCGTGCAATCAGGAGGACATGGAAGATCAAGCAATCTTAAGCCCCAGGTCCTGTGTGTTCTTGGCAGCCTTGGCAAAAGCTTTCTGCAAGAAACAGGGACTGAAAAAGAGAACGGGGAAACTGGCTGAGGAAAAATAATGAAGACATAAGAAGATATTTACCTCTAGTGAAGCCCCCAGCGCCTTGGCCTGGCCAAGTCCCTGCTCCATCACCTCCACTAGGTGGCGGGCCTGGCCGAGGGCAATGGGCACTGACTCGGAGAGTTGCACCAGGACATTGTCCAGCGTTAGCACAACCCGGGTTGGCCACCAGCCGGTAACCTGGAGGTCATCGTCACTACCAGTAGCACCTCCGTCGCTGTTGCCTAGGCCTCAATGCCCACGCCGTCGGAGCCGGAAGCTAGCTACATGGAGGCCTCTGGTGCCGCCTCCACGGGCTCCTCCACCTGGTAGGCAGCCAAACCCGTCTGAGCTTCGCTCAAAATTGGGTTCGCACCCTCCGTCAGCTAGAGTGGAGGAGCAGCAGTTGTACCACACCTAGCCAAGAGCACCTCAGCAAGCCTGGAGGCGGCGGGTATGATGTAGAGTTGCTGACGCAACCGGCGGTGACGGCTCCGCCGTGCCCACACCATCCTCAGCCGGCACAGCCTCAGAGGGTGCAGCCGGTGTAGCCTCGGAGGGTGCAGCCGGCTCAGCGAACCCCTCAGCCACAGTTGGAGGAGGGAAGGACGCGATAGTGATGGTCGCGGAGCCACCTAACGACGTCGCCTCACTAGACAAAGAAAACAAGGAAAAGCTAAGGAAAGGACAAGTCAATGGTTACACAAAGCAGACCAAGGGCATGTACCCGGTGACGATGGGTGCAACGACCGCAGGCCTCGGATGGCAAGACCTCTTCTCCCCACCCCCGGTAGGGGTAGCACTAGCCGAGGCGCCCGCTACCCCCTTTCCCTCCCCGAGGCGGCTGGGGCAAGAGAGGCATCCTCACCATGCGTGGCTACACCAGTACAGATGAAGACATCAAAAAAATAGCTATAGAAAACAGCCAAGAAAATGAACGTAAGGAGAACACACTCACAGGGCGGGTCCTCGCAGCCCTCGTAGGCCCGAGTGGGGAAGCGCTCCGGCTCCATTGGTGGGTACTCCTGCGGCTTGAATTCTGGCGAGAAGGAGGGAATCTCATGGTTGCCCATGCCATCCCCCGCAAGCTATGCCATAAAGAGCTACTCAAAAGGGGAAGATAAGGAGCAAGCAGAAACCCTTCGTGAAAAATCCACTAGGAAAGGAAAGAAAGCCAACCTTCGGCGGCAGCCGGCCCCGGTGGAATGGCTGGCAGGAGAAGCTCCAGTCCTCCTTCGAGATGGTGGCAAGCCACTCTCGGAGGAACCGTATGGCACCTCCAGTCGAGAAACCCGCGCGGGGTCATTGGAGCCAGAGAGATGGCACATCTTGTGCGACCGCACCATCAGCGGGAGCATGCGGCGCGTCATCCAGGACAATGAAATGTATGGGGGGGTGAGCCGCTCCCTCTCCACCAGCACCTCCAGACGGGTGGCCATCCGGTCCATGTTTTCCTAGGCTCCCAGACCCCTCGTGGTCCAGGCCTTTCGGGTCTACGGGACGTTGGCAAAGGCAGCAACTGGATCTAGCCCACGTTGGTGATGTTGTGCATGTAGAAATACGATCGCTGCCTTAGCTTCACCGTGTTAGGGATTCTAAGTCATCGCATCACCGACGATAGCCGCGGGTAGATGGCGCAGCAGCCCGTCTCCATCAGTGGCCCGTCCTTCCCCACCACTTGCACTTTGAAGTTGAATAATTTGAGGAATTTTGCTGTAACTGGGCGAACTCCCAAGTAGGCCTTGCAGCAGGCCGCATGATGCGACAACTGTGCCACCGCGCCCCCAAATGATGAAGTTGGAGGTCGAACACGGTGAAGATCTTGAGGACGAACTTACTCACCGGCAAGCTGAAGCCGCGGGCGAAGTGTGTGAGGAAGACCACGAACTCGCCAGGCTAGGGTTAGGGACCCGCTCCCCCTCCGACGCGATGCGATGCTTCACCACCCGCTCTGACGGGATGAATTTCCCCCGCTGGTACTTAAGGATGAGGTCTTCTGTGACATAGGAGACGCACCAACCCTTAACCTGCTCCGGTAACATATCATCGGGTGCGGAGGCCATGGTGGAGAGACGAGGTCCCATCGTTGCAAGGAGATGCGGCGACGCTGAGGACCATGGACTGGTGGCGCAAGGGCGGTAGGAGGCAATGCACAAGAGCACGAGAAGGCAGAGAGCAGAGGCAGGAATGGCAGGCAGCGAAGGAATATGAAGTAAGTAGAAACCCCTCCCTGTGGCCCTATTTATCGCTGCAGGACGAGCATGCCTCCTGCGCTCCCCTCGAGCAACTGCTCCTCTCCCTCACGATGCTTCGATTATGGATAATGTGTGCCAACGGAACTCCCGCAGAAGATCCTATAGGCGTTACTGTGGGAAGTGAGGCGTGCGCACGATCCTCGAGAAAACGCAATGATGAAGAACCGTGTGCAGTTACCAAAAACTTCCACGATAGACCGAACAGTCAAACTGACGCGACGTTCTCCAGAGGCACCAGGCGTGACTGATGTAAGCACTAACCATAGCAACCAGGCGATCCATCTCCCTTTCTCTAGATGTGGCAGCCGATCAATTCAATCTCCGCTTACACCCTGTGGGTGGGCCATCGGTTCCGTAGCCGGTAAGAAATATAGCCGGGAAGCAACAAGAATCTCGAGCCAGAAAATGAAAAATTCTACAAGACAAATCTGCAACCAATTTTCACCACCAATCATTTCAGTTTAGACAATGAGCACGCAAGAACTTCTCCACAAGGCAAAGTCTCAACATGCTCGGGGACTAGTGTCAGGGGGATGACCCCTGGGTAGGCCTGATGTCTACGCACTTCTATTCTTGTAGACAGTTGTTGGGCCTCCAAGTGTAGAGGTTTGTAGAATAGCAGCAAGTTTCCCTTAAGTGGATAACCCAAGGTTTATCGAACTCAGGGAGGAAGTGGTCAAAGGTATCCCTCGCAAGCAACCCTGCAATCAAGATACAAGAAGTCTCTTGTGTCCCCAACACACCAAATACACTTGTCAGGTGTATAGGTGCACTAGTTCGGCGAAGAGATAGTGAAATACAAGTGGTATAGATATAAGACAATGGTGCCAGAAAATAGCTTGATGGCGTGGAAGAGACTAAAGGCAAACTGAAATAAAGATGGAAGCAAGCAAACATGTAACAGATCTAATTGCAAATGGTGTATCAATGCTTAGAAACAAGGCCTAGGGATCATACTTTCACTAGTTAACACTCTCATATAAATATCTTCTCTTTATGATACTACTCTTGACTACTCTCCAGTTGAACACTCTAATCGATGGTCGGGCTATAACAGCACACCTCAAAGTAAGTCTTTCCCATCTAGAAAATCCCACACTGTCACCTTGAGCTCTAGATGGTTCCAACAAACACCACAATTTTATAGAAACATCCAACTCCAAATATAACTCATAACAAGTATTTGTAATCTCCAGCCTAAGTGTGTCAAGACCCGAAATCGTTAAGGTACAGATCCATGTGTTTATAGTGCTAGTCCCTGGATCGAATAGCTAGCACCCACAGTTTAAGATGTAATATCAAGAAACAAAGGTCATATTACATCGCATATCCAGGAATAAAAATAGTTCATTACAACTTAAATAGCTCATATGACTATCTTATTACAAAGCAGCAGATATAACTATAAAGCATGGAGTCCTTCATCTTCATGTGCCACAGGCAAACATGTTGGGTGCATACTCGTAACCCCTACTCATCAAACTTCACTATCATCAAGTAATCCTGCAACATGATAAGTTACAGCCACAAAGGGTCAATACATTTTGAATTGTATTGGAAAGTGTCACTAGTATGTGGATATAAAGTGGAACCAATTACTACATGCATATCTGGCCAGGTAGAGCTTTGGCTAGTTTGCAGCAAGAAAGTTTTTCCCTATTTTTTAATTAGTTTGCAACACTTATTAACAACTAAGTTACACTGGATACCCTCCAGGTAATATTTCCAATCACAACATAGTGGTACCACTGATAGAAATTAGTGAACCTAGGTTCCATTGATAGAAATCAATGAACCAACAACCCTTCACTACTAGGAAATAGCCTATAGATAGACAAGATGTTCAGTAGCGCATATGCGAAAGCATGCGCCACAGGAAAACATCAGTGGCGCACCAGAAAGCATGCGCCACAGAAGATTGGAAGTTGTGTGGCGCATTCTCCAGAACATGCGCCACAGAAGGTTGGTGGGACCCGTCGGCCGGGGTGGGTTGATCCAAGTTCTATGGCGCATTCTAAAATATGCGCCACAGAAGTTGCCTCTTCTGTGGCGCATATGTCCTCATGCGCCACAGAACATGGAGGGGGGGCCCACCACGGAATCTAATTCACCCAAGTTCTGTGGCGCATGTTGGCATATGCGCGACAGATGTGTTTCACTTCTGTGGCGCATAAGTCCAACATGCGCCACAAAACTTGGAGGTGGGCCCCACACAGGGAATCTTATTCACCCACTTCTACGGCGCATATGGACTTATGCGCCACAGAAGTTTCAGCATATGTGGCGCATTTCCTCCATATGCGCCACAGATGAGGGCGTCCATATCCATGTTAAAAAGGTGACAAGAGCTATCTTTCTTATCTATCTATCCACCACCACCCATTTCACATCTCTACCTCCTCCCAACTCGTCTTCCTCCTCCCTCACACCCCATCTTGCCCATAGTTTCTCCATTTTATTGTAACTAAACCTACTTTAATCCATAGATTGGTAAGTGGAAGCTTCTCTCCAACTTTTAGACCTAAAGTTCCTTACTTTTCTCTCTCACATCTCTATTTGTTTACTAATTTCCTCTCCACCAACTTGCATTGTAGATCTATTTGTTCACACTCTCTCATCGTGCGGTCTCATCTCGCTGTTATTGTGTCTACTATAGGTGAGTACTTGGCCATCATGAACATGTAGGTGAAGCTTGTCGCGCAGGCGGTGTGTGTGTGTGATCCATGGCGAGACGATGCTTGTGTGGTGCATGAATGTTTGCAATGGGAGGAAGTTTTTTGTTGGTTGCTTGTTGTTGTCGGGCTCGGCCGGTGTGGTTGCATGGATGTTTGCCGAAATGTTGATTCATTTCCATTCGGCAAATTTTTGCACTACCCATATGTCCTAATTTTAGGAAAGGTCATGCCGAATTTTTTCCGGCTAGCATTCATGCATGTGTGTGTTCATATGGTGTGGTTCTCACCTATACTCTCTGTTTTGACCCTCAGGCAACCATGGTCCTCACGATGAGCGAAGGTCGAATTGCTAGGTACAATAAAGGCGCGAAGGAGGACATGATTCTGAACAACAAGACCATGATAAGATGTCCATGTCGAACATGCAAACTGCAGCGCTGGATCGACCCTGAATCTGGACAATTGGAGGGTCACCTGCTCAGGCGCGGTTTCATGCGCGACCTCAATGAGGCGCCGATGGGACATGGTGGTGGTCACGAAGACGTGGGCAGGCGAGAAGACGAGGAGTCTACCGGGCATGATCATCATGATGAAGGAGATGCCAGCGGGCATGATCATAATGACGAAGGAGATGCCGGCGGGCATGATCAGCATGGAGAAGGAGATGACGACGGGCATGATCATGAAGAAGGAGAAGACGCGAACACACAGAAGCTGCTAACTTCGGTCTTGCAGGACCCTCATGTTCAAGAACTGCTCCTCAAGGAGATGAGCAACAACAAAGCTACAACCAGAGAGAAAGCCAAGCTGGCCCAAATGGAGGTAGACGGGATGACTCCATTGTATCCTAGGTGTCTTCCCGAGGATACACGTTTGAGTGTAACGCTCAAGGCTCTAGAGATGAAGGCCGAACACAAATGGACCGTTGTGAGCTTCAACGCGAACATGGAATACTGGCACGACCGACTTCCTAAGGGGAACACATTGCCAACAAGTATCGAGGAGGCCAAGAAAATCGTGTGCCCTCTCGACCTACCACACATTAAATACCATGCATGCATCAATGATTGCGCACTTTATTGGAATGAGTACGCGGATAGAACCACATGTTCGGTGTGTGGCCAAGGACGGTACAAGAGAGGGAACAAGAAAGTTCCTCGAAAAGTGGTATGGTACTTTCCTATCACCCCTCGTCTGTAGCGATATTTCGTAGATCCTAAGGAAGCAAAGCTCATGCAATGGCACGCGGAAAGAGAGAAACCCGAAGATGATCTAGAGAAGGGCAAGATCCTGACACACCCTTCAGACGCTAGCCAGTGGAATGCATTAGATATCGAGTACGAAGAGTTCAGGGGAGATGCAAGGAACGTCAGGCTGGGTATGAGCACCGATGGACTCAATCCTTTTGGAAACCAGAGTAGCACGCATAGCACCTGGCCCGTGTTTGTATGGCCATACAACCTCCCCCCGTGGCTATGCACGAAGCAAAGGTATGTACACATGAGCATTCTTATTCAGGGGCCGAAACAACCAGGTATCGATATGCATTTGTATCTCGGGCTATTGAGAGAGGAGTTAGCCAGCTTGTGGGAGACGCCGGCCCGTATGTGGGACGCCTACACTAAAGAATATTTCCATCTGAGAGTCGCGTTGCTCACGACCGTGCAAGACTATCCTGGTTACGCATATGTATCGGCCCAGGTGAACCACGGACACAATGCATGCGTCAAGTGCATGGATGAGACACCGCATCTCCAGCTACCAAGGGATCCCGGGTCTTCGAAAACCGTGTTCCAAGGTACTCGAAAGTGGCTCCGCATGTATCACCCGTGGAGAAAACGTGGTGACCTGTTCAATGGTAAGGACGAGCTCGAAAGAGCCCCGCGTCCGAGGAGCGGCGAAGAAATCGAGGAGCTTTTGAATAACTGGGTAGATTGCCCTGCGCCTGGGAAAAAACGACCGAGGACAAAGCCGCTGCTGGGTGTATGGAAAGCAAGGTCTATTTTCTGGGACCTGCCGTATTGGAAGGTCCTTCACACTCCCCATAGCCTCGATGTAATGCACATCACGAAGAACGTCACCGAGAGACTGCTTGGCACTCTACTGAACATGCCGGAGAGGACCAAGGATGGGCCGAAAGCAAGAAAGGACCTTAAATTGCTTGGCATAAAGAAAGATCTCGTCCAGATGGAAGCATAGCCAAGGGCTTTCTGATCTACGAGTACATCTCCTTCTGCCAGAATTATCTAACCACCAAGAACGAGGATGTTGGAATACCCACAAAGAAGCACCTTGGTAGGCTCGGTGGATATGGTCACCGCGAGGGCTGCCGCTCACTACATGTCGACATTGATGGTCGACGCACTGATTTTGAAAGGGCACGCCGAGTCGAGCTACAACACATTGAAGTGGTCGGCCCTTGGGTCGAAGAGCACAGAAGCTTAATCGAGCAGGAGTACATCGACCAGGGCCGGCCGAGGAAGAAGGGAGACATAACTAGAGATCACAACTCCAGCTTCACGGGCTGGTTCAAGAAAAGACAACTGGACAATCCCCCATAGATGCCTTCTACAGAAGATCAAAAAGTCATATTCTCCTTGTCGCAGGGCCTAGGGCACAACCTAAGGACCTATCAGTCATACGACATAAACGGTTACAGATTCTACACCGAGGAAAAGGACAAGAATAGTGAATATCAAAACTCAGGAGTAACCATGTTATCCTTTGCTGATGACGAAACTACTGTGATGGCAAGATTCTACGGAAGGATCGAGGAGATATGGGAGCTCGACTACTGTGGAGAGATCGTATCGATGTTCCGTGTTATATGGGCCAAGAACGTGGAAAAAGAAGGCCGCTATTTCACCACAATGGTTATACCAGATGCCAAATCAACAAAGAACGCCTCCGCAAAAAATGAGCCTTGGGTACTCGCTAGCCAAGTTGATCAATGTTTTTTATTACCGACCCATCAAAGCCCAACCGTGTTGTAGTTAGGAGGGGCAAGAGGAGCATCATCGGAATGGAAGGAGCCGCCAACGAGCAAAACTTCGACAAAAACGGTGACCCAAAGATCGAAGAGGAATTCGACAAGTACTTCGACATGCCTACTACTACTAAAGTAAGAAGGAAGACCACACTACCTACTAAAGGTTGTCCATTCACAAGAAGAAATCTCAAAGTGCACGGGCTAAAGTATTCAACCGCGACGAAAAAGGGCAAGAAGATTGTGAAGAGCTAGCAATTATGTGACTTTTTGGTGTATTAATTCGTGTGGGTATTAGTTAGAGACTAAAACATATAATGTGATATTCGTGTGGGTATACAAACTCACATTTGTGTGTGACAAGCAAACACACAAATATATATGTATGAATAAATATACATATGTGTTCTTGCTTTTTTTGAATAAATATGCATATATGTGTATGTTCTTGCTTTTTTAAATAAATATGCATATGTAAATAAATATGCATATATGTATATGTTCTTGCTTTTTTGAATAAATATGCATATGTGAATAAATATGCATATATGTATATGTTCTTGCTTTTTTTGAATAAATATGCATATGTATGTAATTAAAAATATTTAAAAAAAAGAAAAAAAATGTGTGAGACAGCCAGGATTCGAACCTGGCTGCCCCAGGTGAGAGCAAGTGAGCAAGACCACTAGGAAAAGTATCAGTTCTTGTCATACTACGAGACGCCATGGTTTTTACTATGTCAAGAAGTTCTGTGGCGCATTACTCCGAAATGCACCACAGAAGCTAGTTTAGCTTCTGTGGTGCATTTCGGAGTAATGCGCCACAGAACCTTGGCACTTAGCCAAAACGGCTCGCCCCTTCTCCTTTTCCCCTTCCACTTTCTTTTCCCCAATCTCTATCGCGCCCGATCGACAGAACCGTAGCTCTCGCCCGCCCCCACTAGAGCCCGCCCCCATCGCCGGAGCCCTGCAGCCACCTCCGCGCTGGAGCCCTAGCGCCGCCCGACGAACTCGTACATGGAGGAGAGCCCTGCAGCGTGGAGGAGGAGCCGCCGGAGCCTGTCCGCAACAGGAGGAGGAGGAGAAGGGGACACCTTGCCAAAGCCCCGCCACCGCCACGCCGGACCACCGCAGCACCTCATCGTCGTCGACCACCGCAGCAGCAGCGCACACGTACGGTTTGTCCCCCCCCTCTTGTCTGCTGTCACTACACAAGTGAGCACAGTTCGTCCCCCACCCCCCCCCCTCTGAACCCTAGCTAGCTGCATTTTGCTACAAGGAGAAGGCATGCATTCTATTTTCAGTACTAACAAATAGAATGGATCAATAATGAAATATGTGTTGTGGATTTTTTTTAAAGTGTAAACTTGGTTAGACGAAATTTGTGGCCTTATATACACAGGGAGGGGTTATATTAGACCACCAGTGTCATTGTATATTAGATCGAAATTTGTTTAAACCACCAGTGTCATTGTGGTCTTTGTATATTAGATCGAATGCATTTTATACACAGAGAGGAGTTATAGCTTAATTAGTACTGTAAACAACCTAATATGTACAATTTTTATTTGAGATTTACACATGTTTGACTTTTGATATATTGTGTGTCTGTGTGAGAGAGAGAGCCCAGGGTCGAGATTAGGACATGTGTTATGATCTGGTGTGCTATGCGGGGAGGTGGGTTTTTGTTAATGCATATGTGGCTCTATCATGATCAGAGCCTTCTTGGATGTCTGATGATCAGTCTATTTGGAAAAGACACGTGATTTGTCTTCTAGAGTAGCGGGTTTTGGGACATACCGCTAGGAGCATCAGACAGCCAAGAAGGCTCTAATCAAAGGCATGATCGGATGGCAAAATTCCACCGAGGTCGTGCGAGTGCTCCTACATATGGAATTTTGGCTCAAGAAACACATGCTAGGAAATAAATTTAGAATTCCAGAAATTTGTGTACTTGTTTTGTTACTATGGTCTATGTTCATGCAAATTAGAATGCAAAAGTTAACATGTATGTTTTCCGACATAAAAAAAGTCAAAGTTTAGTGGTCTTTTTTTAATGCATAATATAGTGCATCTTTTTCATCATCCATATAATGGTTAAAAATATGTACAACAGACCAACAGTCTAGAGTCCAGAGTCCAAAATATACAACGGGTCAAGCCAATCTTGCATGCCTTCCTTTAGACTAGGTTTAACTCTATGTCTAATGAGCCCCAAAGAAGTTTTTTGAAGAACCACATTCTATGACAAGGAACCACCACATTCTTGTGTCATAGCATCAGAAGCAAAAGGAATCTTTAGTAGTAATTTTGTATTCACAATGACACTGTTCTGTATTCACAATTCTGTTAACTGTGGGCGAATAATATCAGGTCTGGAAAATGTTATTCTCGGTCATATATGCCTAATTGTACAGTAGGTTTTGGTTGCTTGTGTTCACTAGATCATGTGCATACATGATCTGATCCTTCTAGCTTGTTACTTAATTGTACGGTAGGTTTATGATGCTCTTAATGAATTTTTACCTGCAGCTCTTTGTAGCTTGTTACTTCATCCTTCTAGTGAAATGGAGTTGTCATAAGAAATGGTGTTCTCATATATGTGCTGTCATATATGGTGATGTCATATATGGTGTTGTCATAAGAAATGGTGTTGTCATATATATGCTACTAGTGCTAGTAGCAAATTGATGATTTGGGTTGCCAATAGGGATGTGGCTGTCAATATGGGGATGGGGTGTTTTGTCTTGCAGGGATTTCATTTGAGTTGCCCATTTCTCCCGAAGTGTCGATTCACTTCCGTTTCGGCTGAGAAATGGGCACTCCTAGGTCAAAAAATTAGCAAAGGTCATGCCGAATTTTTCGGCCGAGATTTGTGCTAACTTTTTGCCTCTTTTAAATAGAGTAGTGCAAACATGTCGAGCAACAAGGAGTCTGGCCCTTCTAAGCACATGATCAGCATTGAAGAACAAGCTAGACAAGCCAACCAGTCATTCTGGCAGGGGTCCCAACAGGAGGAGGAGGAGGCGATGAGGATGACACCACCACCGGAGGAGGAGCCGACCGTCACCAGAGCTGCTGGGGCCAATGAGGGCGGAGATCCTGATTACGAGGGGGACGAAGACGACTACGATGGAACTAGTGAAGGCGACGGCGAAAAGGATGACACCACCGATGGCGGCGCCCGCACAGATGGCGGCGAGTGCACGGATGGAGGTAGCGGCAACCCGGCAGCTTCTCAGAAGAAGAAGAAGGAACAGAAGGAGTGGAAGGTGCCAGTGCTCGCCACCGTCTGCGATGAGTTCACTGAGGTCACAGAAAGTGGCCAACCCATTGCGCCAGAGGCGATTGCTAAAGAGTATGGCCTGCAACTCGGGTGCATCGTCCGGGAAAGCATGTCGATCAACACGAAGTACATCAGACATGCTGACCATGCAGCTTTGGTCGATAACCTCCTTAAGAAGCTTCACAAGCAATACAGATTCCCAGAGCAGTTTAGAAACCTCGAGAGAAATAAGAACCCGGTGAACAAACTAGCCCTCACGAAGATGAGCAACGCCTTGAGCAGCTAGAAAACCCGGGTGAAGAATAGCATTGACAAAGGTGAAAGGTGGGAGGTTATTAGTAAGAAAAACCCGATGCTCGACGAAGAGGAGTTTAGGATTTTCAAGGCAGATATAGCTACCGCTGACGCTATAAAATGGACTCAATGGGGAAGGAGTATGCGGGAACAGAACATAGGTAACCACCGCCTTGGAAGCGGCGGTTATAGGGGGAAACAGGCCATTTGGGACAAGGAGGACGTCGAGCTTGAACGCCTTGGTAAAGACAACCCTTGGCTTAAAATCACGGACTTGCAGCTTAGGCAATTTGTTCGGGCCCGCTACTACCTGGACAAGGAAACAGGGGAGTTCATCACCGACGATCCGGAGGTGAAGGCATTCGAGAAGAAGATGGTAAGGAATTTATCGCCGATCTCAAGTCTATTGCGTTCTAATTAAGATAATGAAGTCAAGAATCTAAATGGGTTCACCTTTCCTTGTCTCTGCAGGAAGAGGAACCGAACGCTACTGCCACAGAGTCGTCCCAGGATTCGACGGAGCCGTGGGACACGGTTTTCAACAGGGCGACCAATGCTTACAAGAAGAGGGACAAGGGGTTGTCGCCGTCCTCAGCTGGCCGTGTGTCCGGCTTCGGTACGAGCATGAAGTTCAAGGAGTATTACAAAGAGGACGCCAAGAAAAGAAGGGAGAGGAAGAACCAGGATAAAGCCGTTGTTGCAGAGCTGAAGATGACGGTGCAGACACTGGAGGAGAAGGCGGTGGACCAGAAAACGGTGGACAAGTTAGTGGAAGAGAAGCTCCGCTCGATGATCCCCCCTGAGTTTTTCGAGGGGCTTACTGCTTGGAATGCGGGAGGTCGACAGGGGCCGATACATCTGCCCAGCTTAAGCGGCAGCAACTCGGGCATCAATGTTACCGTGTCGCCGGACCTGGTGACCCCGCCGGCCGTCAACGTCGGGACGCAGCCCCTCATTTTGGTCACACCGACGCCCCCTCCCGCCAAAGATACCAATAAGGCGCAGCCAACGGCGGTGGTGCTTCATGAGGCACCCGAGCAGGAGATTGCAGATGATGATAGGCCGGCCGCCGGCATCGACCGTGTCTCTACATTAGCTGAGATCCACGCCATCACCAAGGTAACTAATTAGTTAGTGCACGTCATCTCCTTTATGCCTTTGATGCATGACTGTTTCCATCTCATGACGCCCAACAACATGTTTTTGCCTCAGGACACTTCTTGCATACTCCTGCTTAAAGATGTCGACGGTGAGCTGAAGGATGTTGCCAAGGGCACTCTTATACAACCGGCGAGCTGCACGATGCACAACAATCCAATGGATGATGACGTGATGAGAGTCAGGTTGGCTCGGGTGTTGCCAGAGTGCGATGACATGGACCCCCCTTTCAACCTCAGGGAGCCGACGAACACAAGAACCTTGGGGAATGCTACAACTGGCCCTTGACATGGCCGAAGACCCAGATTCGTCTTGCGGGGGAGCACCGGCGCCACCTCTCAACCGATCATCGCCCGGCCACCACCTCGGAAGCCAGTAGCCGCCGTCATCGCCACCACCAGCCGTCACCATCAACTCTTGGCAGCGTGTGCATCGCCACATGGCAAAGACGTTGTGCCGCAACCACCGTCGCCCCTGCTACCACCACCACATGATGGCACCCATGAAGATGATGATGAATTGGTCAACGTTGACGACTTCATCAACACCGGCGCCGCCAAAGGATTGTATATGCCTTCTATGGATGAAGAACCCTTCGCAGCTCGCGACGACCATCAAGCTGGTCGGCCCAATACATGCATGCAGCGCCTGGTCTTCCATGGTCTTTCTCAAGAGACGCCTCCGGCCGCCGATCCACCATAAGAGAAACCGGGATTGGTTTTCAGCCCCAACACACTCCGAAAGGCGACTGATGAGCAGATGGTAGTGGCTGACACTGTTGTGAAGAAGAAGCACTACAGGAAGAGAGGTAATAATAATAATAAGAAGGGTGCGAGCCAGCCTCTTCCGAAGAGGACCCGGGGTCAAGACGCTGTCGTCTTACCATCCACACAATTTGGCTTGCCCCGAGTGCATGTAGCTGGTGATCCGATATTGACTCCGGATATGATCCACATTGCGGTTGGAGCCATGTTAACTTTGCACGAGGGTGTCAAGACACTAGAGGCCCTCCTTCTTAAAGACGAAGATCCAAATTACCCGGTTTTCACGGCCAAGGTGCCATTAGACGTGGGCTTCATCGATGAACCCCCCGCGGATATATTCTTCATAGCGTTCGAGGACATATTCAAGCTGTTTTTCATGAAACGGTTGGACTATAACTTGGTCTGCCTATACGCGCTCAATCTAGCGCTCACGATCAAGAGATAAAGTACCTCGGAAATCGCGATAGTGGATCCCTACTACATGCGGGACAGCCAGTTGGTCGAAGGATCAGAGACACGGACCAAGGCGACGGCGTACCTGGAGAAGTTCATGGTGGACAACAAGAGGAAGGGCACACTTCTTTTGCCTTTCTTTCCCGAGTAAGTACACACACTCGCTCATCGCCACCGTAACTTATGCATTTCTTATAGATTTCTTTCCTTTGATCTTTTTCCAACATTCCGTTCCAATTGTGCTGCGCAGAGACAAATACTGCACACTCATCGTCCTTGCCCCGAGGTATTCGCTAGCCACGTATTTCGACTCGAGGAGTTTGACGAAGAAGAAAGACTACACTAGAATAAGGGGTGTTCTCAATGAGGCTCTCGAGGGCTACACCAAGAAGGGATGCACCTTCCTAGATAGGGGAATGTATCAAGGATGGCAAACACGTGTTCAAGCATGTGCTCGAATTCCCCTGCGTCAAGCAGTCGACTACTGGTGCCAAGGAGGCCTTCTACGTCCTCCATCACCTTAAAGGCTATGTTCGGGATTGCCATAACCTAACGCTGCCATCTAGTCTCCGAGGATGGGCCGAAACATTGGCGAAAATCGACGATGCTGATCTTAGAGAAGACTTCCATCGCATTCAGATGAAGTTGTCGCAAATCATCATTGAAGATGTCAACACAAGGGGTGGTTCCCTACAACAAGCCAGAGGGTTGAGTAAGAGGGAGATCGAAGAACGCCTCCGTAAGCAGGGTGACACAAGGATGTGGATGACGAAAGAGGGTTATCTACCGTTCTCGAAGCCGAGCGAGAAGAGGAAGTCTTCATCATGATCGATGTGTGCCTCTAGCATGATCCAGTGTGTGTATATTCTTGATGGACGCCTGCTGTATTAGTGTGTGTGTGTCATAAACTTTACTATCTCGTGGTCGAAATGGTCATTGTTGTTAGACTTAAACTACCTTGTGGTCGTGTTGTCGTTGAACTTATTGCTTCTATGATTATCTAACTTTTAGGTTTATGGATCCTTTGTTCTATATTCTATGAACATATATATATATGGATGTGAACCCTTTATTCATTCTTTTCGTTGTATTTTTACTAATATGCCTTGTCGTCTATAGAGATGGCGACGAGGTGGTATGTGGTGTACATGGGTAGGATTCCAGGAGTCTACGAGGAGTGGGAGGATTGCCACAAACAAGTGAACAAGTTCAGCAGCAACACCTACAAAGGATAGACGACTAGAGACGAGGCGATAGCCAAGTGGAGGAACCACTTGTGGAAGAAGAACCGGATGAAGAGATTGGTCGGGCTAATGCTCTTGCTCACCATTATCACAGCTGTATTCTATTTGATCCTAGTGTAGGCGGCGGTGGCCACTTCATATTTGTAATGTGAGATGATATGAACTTTGTATTCGGCGCTTGTGTAAACATTTGACACTTGACACTATATATGTATCTCGATCAGGCTCTAAGTGTTTGTATTATATATATGTTGGTTTTCATGCATCTACTACTTGTGCAATGTATTTTATACTCATCTGGATAAATACTGTATAAATCATGTATAAATACCTGATTATACACCAGGAAAGTATTTTACTTTGAATATCTGTTATGCAATCAGTGGCGCATATAATTATATAGTCAGTGGCGCATGGCATTTCTATGGCGCATACACGCAAATGCGCCACAGAAGTTCTTCCTGTGGCGCATATGAAGAAATGCGCCATAGAAGTCTGGAACTTCTGTGGCGCATACCCATATGCGCCACAGGAAGAAGATATCAGTGGCGAGATAACAGTGGCGACTAGGATATGCGCCACAGAAGATGTATTTTCATGCGCCACAGAAGAGATGTTTCCTAGTAGTGCTTGTTTACCCATCAAGTTTTAACTTAGAGAAATTAGAATAATGAGATTCTTGATTCTGCTTCATTGTCTTGAGGCTCAGAAGTTGTCCGTAACCGGGAACACGGCTAAGTACTTAGTTTTACCCTCTCGAGAGGTGGTGCACTTTTCCCACAAGACTCGACATGCATCGAGACGAGACTTTTCAGAAGCAATCCCTCAGGCCACCATGGACGCGTTCCATCCTATCATCACTACCACCCTCTGTCTGTCTGGCTGAGTTCTCGCAACTTAGTCGGTCAAGGCAGAGCCCATATGCCATGTGGCTGCACTGGAAGCTTCATGACAAGAACGTCTCCAATCTCTTTGTTCCTAGGTGGCCTTCCACAAGTGCGATACACCAGGGTAAACCATAGACATGGGCCCTAAGTAACCACTCAACATAATTCATACAAGTCCCATTTCCACCCAGGTGTTTCATTGAGTACTTGTTTTATTATAGAAAACAGATATTTTCCAATACTCCATATAATCATAATATGATATTCCATCCCGAAATCTAAAGCAGGGCTAAGCATTTATAACCCTACAATGTTTCACCTACTAAGTAGAAACCACCATTCCCTACTCTACATAGGAGATATAGCATAGCATAATAATATAGTATATCATGCATATACTACAAAAATCCACTAAGTATAATGAAAACAGTAGGACTTGATGATAGTGCCACTTGCCTTTTTGGATATAAGAAGTCCAATAATAACTCAATAATTTATCCTCGAAGAATTAATATCCTCAATGATTTATCCTCGATTATATATTTATTCCTCGTCACTCTTCATGAAATCTATCGCAAATAATATCGTACTATAATTATGCACACAGGCATAACAATCCAAAATGCAAGACAAAGACAATACATAAATCATGAAAGTATGCTTGCATAGAATATGGTGATTTTTATTGTTCAAACTTTTCTAACAAGTTGCTTAATCCTAGAAAATGATTTATGAATATTTTATATATGTACGATGCAGAGTGCAACAATTTTGGGTAGTTGAATTTAAAGTGTTTTCCATTTAGAAATATATTGGTATTAGGCCTAATTCCAAGGAATAGTTAATGTGATTATCAGCATGGTTGAAAGATGTAACATCCCAAAACTTTAATCCAAGCTTATCAAGATCCAAATCATCAAAATTAGGGTTAACAAAAACTTTTCCAAATTAAAAATGAATGCATTCATGTGTATGTGCATTTGAATTAGGATTTGATTTGAATTGCCATGGTTCTGTGATTCTTTGCTTGTAAAATGTTTCTTAGGTGAAATAAACATCATCGAAGTCATTCCCAAACTTTTCCCGAAGAATAATAACTCAAAATGAATATTTGAAGTGAATGGTCATTTTGGCCAAATTAACTCTCATGCCTACTTTGGCTATTCCTAGTTTTCAAAACTTAACAGAAACATGTGTGGATCTTTACACCCCTTGATAGTACACATAATGAGGTACCAAGGCCCACCTTGTGATCTGCAAAAATCTTTCAAATGCTAATTTTGAATGACAGTTTAAAATTGAATCTATTTCATATGGGAAGATCCCACTTTTTCAAAAACCACTCAAACAAGCTCAATTTTCAAAACCCAAGCACCCACAGACTCTCAAGCTTATTCCTAGCAAACCCACCAAAAATCTTTTCAAAATTCAAAAGTTTATTTCTTGCGGCCATTTAATCAAACACTTGGCAGGCAGGTTTAAACTCTAAATCATAGCTCACTGTTTTGAACAGGGTTTTGCCCCCATTTGATCCCCATTTAATCTTTTGGTCCCCTCTTGATCTAACCATGCCATTAGCACCCATCTCCCTTGTCCCTAGCCACAGTGCCGAGCCACCCCGAGCACTAGCTCGCTGGCCGACCATGCACTCGCTCCAGCAGACCACTTCCCTCTCTTTCGCCATGTCTAGGAGGTAGCCAGGAGCTCACCGCCACCCTCTGTCCTCGGCCCGAGCCAAGCGTAGAAATGGACCACCGAGGAAAGCCCGCGCCCAGTGCCACCGCACCATGCCGAGCACGCGCCAGAGCGCCACACCCGACCCGCGTGCACAGACCGCCGCTCGACCGCAGCCCGCGCCTACCGCTCTGCCACAACCCAGGGAACACGACGGACACGCCCGTTCACCGCCCAACGCACCACAGCCACCGTTCGCCGTGGACATTGCCGCTTTTGTCGCTTAGAGCGCCAGCTCGTCTCGACCACATACCACCACCCCTAAGCCCGCATTCACTTCCTAGAGCACCGCCAGGAGACCGCCTATCGATCGCCACCCTCAGCCATGCCTCTAGCCGGCCATAGCCATGTCGCCACCGTCGTCTGCCCATCCCGCTCGGTCTCACCGTCGGGCCTATCAAAGGAGGGCACCCCCAGCCAATTGAAGCACACCACTCCATTCCCCTCACCTCACTGACCGTCCCACACCTCTAGCCGGAGCAAGGGGAGCAGCAGCTCGCCAGAATTTCACCGGAGTAGGCCGCCTCTGGAGGAGAAGGGCGCCGCTGATTGCGACCACCCCCGGAGCTGCCTCCACCGTCCCTAAGCTCGCCGTCGACCACCAGTTCGTTTGTCCGCCTCGCCGTCATCGCTGGAGCCCTGGTACACCCCCTACGCACCCCCATTGAACTGCTAGGGTTCGAGCTCACCGGCGACCTGTCCATCGTCGACGACGATCCCCAGCCGTAGATCCCAGTTCTAATCTAACGGCCCACAGCGTGCATACCGTTTCGTGTGTTAAGAGCCACTGACAAGCGGGACCCCCCTGTCAGCTGAGCCCTGCATCGTGGAGCGCCACAGGGTCGGCCCATGTTCGTTCCCGTGTTAGCCCAGCCGTTCAAAATTCGATTTTTCTTTTTAGTTTAAATCTTAGTTTTGTCCCCTAGTTTGAAAATCAATTCAGAGAGATTTATAAATCCAAATTGCATGAAACCAATTTTTCCTGAAAGGTATTGAACTGATCTATCCAAGCCCGTTGGATTTAATTCCATTAGAGTTATAGATCTCTCCTAGTAAAAATAATAAAACAGAAGCATTTGTACCTTGCAACATTTTTATAAAATCAACCAAGATAGGTTTTGAGTTGATTCCAACTCTCAAAAATCACATTTCATCATATCTATCCAAATATGTAATAATATTAAGGTTTACATGCAGTGACTTTGGACTAGTACCAAAATAATGCTATATATGAATTTCTAGTCACTTTAAATCATTAAATAATGAACTTAAAACCAAAGTAATTATGATCCAACCTTTAAATCTCATTCCCACATGTTAGAATATGTGGTGATGACATGTGTCCACATGATCCCATATTTTAAGTGGTGAATATTAAATCTTAGTTAATTTTTAAATGAGTAGAAATTACTTTTCTAAAATAAAAAGGAGGAAACTTTGGAATAAAAATTGTGATGCTTGTGATGATAATAGATAATCAAATATGTGTGTCTTAGAATTCTATGTAGCCTAGTTAAGTATTGTTTGGTGATTGTGTACTCCATATGTATTTATAGAAGATTGTACCGACCAAGCTTACGAGGAGGAGGAGTTCTACCAAGAAGAAGAAGAAGAAAACTCCAACCACTGCACCAACCAAGGAAAGCTATTGTAGTGAATTGGAATTAAGCTAGTTAACTTGATTCAAGATGCTATAGGCATGCTTGAGTCATACCACTTTGACTATTTAGTTACCCCAAGTATTCTTTACAAGTTTTACCTCCCTTAGTTTACACAAAGTCCCTTACTTGTTTTGAAGGTAGCATAAAAAGTATAAAACTTGACCTATTTAGCTAAGCTTTAGATATCATTCTATGGCATGAGATTGAACCCATCATCTTTCCACCTTAGTGAACACTCTTAACTTAGTAGTTTAGAGGAGATAAAAACTTGAGTCACTTTAGATGGGAACACTTGGTGAAAATGAATTATGAAAACCTTGGAATGATGAGTCATTCTATTGAGATGTTTTGACATGTGTTGAGAAACACAAATGGTTTATGATGAAGAAAATGTTGAGGCATGAGCCTTAACCCTTTTATAAAACTGATGGTTGGATTCGGATGCGATACCATTTCAAATTTACCGTACAACCACACTACCTGAATTGGGTAAGGCTTAGCTAGAAATTTATATGCATTAGTATTAATTCCCTCGCGGGAGAGGTTTGAGATGAGGCTACCTCTCAATGTTGTCCACCTATGCAGTGCCCAAGATGACTGATGGTCATGGTTGGGAGGCCATGCTCATAGGAGAGGTGCTTATACTAGGGTGTGTAAAGGGAAGGTTATGTTTGATTATCTACATACTAAGTATGATGATTCAGGGTTATCCCTGACAGATGTATCGAATCTTGTGGTGAAAGTGTACCACCTCTGCAGAGTGTCAAACTATTCGAATAGCCGTGTCCGCGGTTATGGACAGTTGGAATGGCCATACTGTTTCGTTGTCAGATGTTTTCCAAATAACTTGAAGTGAATGATGAATCTTGACTTGATCACAATAGGGTTGTGTTTATGATATTAGCTTCCCAACTTAAGTGATTCTAGAACTTTATTTTATCTTTCTTTGCTTCAGAACTCAATTTAGGTTTCAAACTTAACTTTATAGTTAAACTTAGATTTAGCACTTTAACTTAGCACTATACTACTTGTTAGTGGTAGTTTGCGAGTACTTAAAGAGTACTCATAGCTTTTGTCCCTGGCTATTCTCATGGCCATACTATGAAGGAGACTATCAAGATGATGGCCAGCAGGACGGCTATGATAACTAGGACTATCTGCCTTCGTCAGCATTGCATGTGCCCCTGAAGATGGACCCCACCGCTATGCTTATCTTTTATTTCCGCTGCTTGTTGTATTCAGACTGGATCATGAGATCCTTGTTTGTGTAAGACCTTATGTATGGTTTGTAATGGATGATTTACTGTGATATCCAATCCGTTATGTCTCGCAAAAATGGTAATCCTAGGATTGCGAGGTATGGCATAACGGGCATCTGAGATTAAAAATCCGGGTGTTGACAAAAGATCTATCCAATGGTACTGGTTGATAGCTATGGTCATGGTGTCCAACTTTGTAGAAGAAATTGTATTGAAAAGACTTATGGAATTTAAGTTATGACAAAAATACTTGATATCTCCCATTTAAAATTCGAATATTTTATTGTTGTAAAAACTTGTATCTAATGGATCCATTGGATTCTATATTTCCTAAGGATTCCATAGATATCTTATTTGCAAGTTTTGGACGAGTAGATCAAAAGATAGGTTTTTTCCAAAGTTTGTACGTAAATCTTTCTAAAAACGAAAATAGAATATGACTTGACAAGTGGCGAAAATCTATTGGCTGGTAGCCTTTCATCTAAGTGAGGTAATGTGGGCTGCTGGATGAAGATCTAATGGTCTAGAGAAAAATAGATAGAGGAAAGAAAACATAGAGATGCTCACCACGGGAACAGCAAGTTCAGAAACTTCAGACAATCTGTTAGTGAGAAAAAACATGGACATGGTTCGATCGCTGCTGAGGAAGTTGCTCCTGGTGGTCCTCCGGCCTTGGGAATAGGTGGGCGGCGTGAAGCTTGACTCCTTGAAGATGAAGGTCGGCTCAGTTGGTCACAGCGTAGTTCCAGATAACAACTGACAACAAACTGAGGACAACGTACGTACTGAGTTGAGGCTACGTCGGATACTCATCGTGGTCGACCTCTGGCTGGAAAATCAGACGATTAGAAGGGGCAGGGAGATGCTCATGGAAACGGTAAGAATAATAGAAGAAGATTAGAGTTCTAGCTCCCTCTATACCAGACGAACTTTAGATGGCGTCGGCGCAGCCGGCGGAGAATGGGCGCGAGATTCCGCCCACGAGAAGATCAGCCTGAGGGCGGGAAATGGTGGACTACTGTGAGGAGGGAAGGGTTCTCCTGGTGATTCTTTTATAGGAGGGGGGCAGAGTAGGGCGCCGGGATACGAATTGATCCTCGCTCAGATCCTCTTCGGACATCATGACCACCACTAGCGATTAAGATGCAACGAAGTGGGGTTTTAATACCAAGAATGGAAACATGGATCAGTGGGAAGTAACTTTCATGTTTAAATAGAAGGGAAACAGACACTAGAACGAGTAGAATCGGGAGGGGAAGACGTCAGATCGTGCATTCGGTGCGTGTTGTTCTGCATGAAGAGGATCGATCGGCTGGAAAAGAAGTAGGGATTAAATCCCTGGAATGGATTCGTGGCTTAATGGGGAGTAACTTTCATGTTTAAGGTGAGGCCTTTAGATGTCTATCATTGATGGAATTGCGAGGGGAAGATACGCCCATGAATGCATGCTCACATGTAGTTTATGTTTATGAACGATACAAGGAGGTTGACCACGGTCCATTTCCTTTCATTCTAGTCGAGCCTAGCTAATGCAGCCCAATAAAAGGTGAGACAAATAAAAGGTGAGAGAGAAACAAAAAGATAGAGATGGTGTGTCACTGGTGGGCTGAGACTGGTTGGGCTGGACCTTTGGTCAGTTCGGTCTGGTTCAACCCTTTTTCTTTTTCTATTTATCCATTAATTGAATCACAAATTTGACTCAAACTTACTCAGAAACTTTTTTTTTTAAGAATAACAGTACAAGGTTTATTAGAAATAGGACTTTTTGGTACTGTTTTATAATCCGAAATATTTATATTAAATATATAAAGCTCATATGGGTTTTATTATATTTTCTTATTTATTTTCCCCCTTGGGAATAATCCTAGGGATCATACTTTCACTAGTGAACACTCTCATAAAAATATCTTCTCTTTATGATACTACTCTTAACTACTCTCCGGTTGGACACTCTAATCTATGGCAGGGCTATAACAGCACACCTCAAAGTTCGCTTTTCCCATCTAGGTAACTCACACTGTCACCTTGAGCGCTAGATGATTCCAACAAACACCACAATCTTATAGAGACATCCAACTCTAAATATAACTCATAATAAGTATTTGTAATCTCTAGCCTAAGTGCCACCATGGTGTCCACGCTGTCAACTTCACACACGTGGGGAAAGCAGAGATCTATTAAAGCACTTGAGTAGCAAGGTAGATCTATAGATTACAAGCTCATGATCTCAATAAGATCATGCATAGAGAGAGAGAGATGAACACATAGCTACCGGTAGAACCCTTAGCCTCGAGAGCGAACTACTCCCTCCTCATCATGGGAATCAGCAATGGTGATGGAGATGGTGGTGGAGATCGATGGAGATGGCTCCAGGGGCACTTCCCTGTCCCGGCAGGGTGCCGGAACAGAGACTTTCTGTCCCCCGAATCTCCCCTTCGGTGGCAGCGGCGTTGTGGAACTTTTCATGGCTGGAGGCTTGATTCTTAAGGGTTTATGCATCGGGAGGCTCTTATAGGCGAGAGGGGAGACCGAGAGGGTGCCGGAGGGGCCCACACCACCCCCTGGCGCGGCCTGGCCTGGCCCGCGCCACCAGGTGGTGTGTCCAGCCCCTGGCCCCTCTCTGTCTCGTCTTCTGGCTCCGCGAGTCTTCCGGTAAAATATCAACTTTGGCTTTTGTCCGGTCCAATTCCGAAAATATTGATTTTCTGACTTTCCTGGAACCAAAAATAGCAGAAAACAGGCAACTGTCACTGTGGCATCTTGTTAATAGATTAGTCCAAGAAATCATATGAAAAGTAGTCCAAAGTTGGAACAAAACACAAGAAAGTAGATAAAACCAAGCATGGAACATCAAAAATTATAGATACATTTGCAATGTATCAACATCCCCAAGCTTAACTCTTGCTCGTCCTCGAGTAGGTAAGTGATAAAAAGAAAGAATAATTTTTAAGGTGACATGCACCATCATAAACTTGATCAAAGTATTAGTAAAACATTCAAAGCTAGGATCATAGTACTTCCATCATAACATGAAATACAGAGTTCTAGCAATAAGACAGAAACTATGATGCAACATGAAAAGGCATAAACAAAAGATTCATGAATAACAATGCTTTGCAAAACGTTTGTTTGTTTCACATAAAGAAAACATAGCATAGTAGTATTCAGCTTGTCCCTCATAGAGTAGCAAATATAAATGCATAGGACACCTTCAAAGTTCATAAGAGTGACTAGATACAAATAGTTTAAAACAAGCAATATCAAAGATATGCATCAATCAACAAGTCTTGGGACAATGCACATAGAACTAAGAATGGCCACTATGCTCTCAAAGTAGGTGCATAAAGGTAGAAGGTGGAGACTCAATATAATGGTGGAAGAAAGGCCTTCATAGAAGGAAGTAGGGATTCAAGTCTCATAAAGAGCTTCCAAAAATTATGGTACTTATTAGCTTTCAGCTCTCATTGCCCCTATCATAAGAATCTTTAAGGTGATTAAGGTTAAAGTGACACAACTAAGTGTATATGCTTGACAAGTTATAAGCCGAAATCTCATGCCCCTTACTTATGAAGACCGAACCTCATGCTACTCAACTTCAGTCACAAGTAAGCTCTTGTCATTGTAAGTACATATGTATCATAGAGAACCGCCAATGGGGTACCCCTTGCACATGATAGAGGAGTTATCCCATAATCAAAATGACAAGGTAAGCAGACAATGAGCATCTCAGCGATCTTTTTATTTGTTATTTGCATAGGTTTTTATTGAGGATGCTTCATAGAGTGCTCATTATGGTTATGCTGCAAGTTTCCACCATGATTAGGCATGGCTTAGGCTAGCGACCCAGGCGTTTCTCTAAAACACATACAAACTCCATGATCTTACAAGTTCCACTTTTATTTCACACCGCCGGGATCCATAAGCAAAAGAACATGATATCAACAGGGTACAAAGTACAAGTGCAATGTTGAAAGCGTTCCCCATGATACATGGTTCTGCTAATTTCAACTTATAAAGCACAAGCATATACGCAACAAAGATGGACCCAATGGTTCAAGTTTATTAGATGCAAAAAAGTAAAGTGTGCCATCAAGTTCGTGAGAGCTTTAATCACTAGTTTTCTCATAACAAGTTTAATTAGGAAGGTAGATAAAAACATGAATATACTTGGAATAGCAAATGCTAATAGGTAGGTATGGTGGACTCTTTGGAATAACTTGGTTTTAGGAGTTGGATGCATGAGTGGAACTCATACTTGGTTATGGAGGCTAGCAAAAGACTAGGAGCGACAAACTAAGAGAGCAATAATGGCCATAATCATGCAGAGCGACAAAACATCATTGATCAAAGCATAAAGTGATACTACAAGTTGAAAACTAAAGGATCATAAAGGCTATGGTGACTTGGGATAGTCATACATGGTGTGAGCATGTGCCAAGTCAACCCAAATAAAGCATGAAAGGAGAATACCACAATACTATGCTTTAATATGCTAAAACAACGCATGATCCTTCCAAGGCACATTAAGAAATCTCAAATGTTTATAACAAGTCATGCTACAGCAAAGAATACTAAGCATAAAGCCAAAACAATATCAAGCATGGCATGACAAAGCATAGGCCACAGTCAAAAACAAGCTCTTTTTACCACATAAGTATGAACTTTCCTACTCATTTCCAAACCAAACCAAACTATTTGCAAACCAATGTATGAAAGAGGGGGTCCAGCCAATTTATTCAGCAAACTAAGCAAACAAAGCAAACAAAGAACCAAAACAAAAACGAAAAAGAAGACGCTCCAAGAACAACACAACTGTGCATGAAACAATAAAAATGAAGCATTTAGAAGGAACCTGGGATTTTTATTGATGAAGAAGGGGATGCCTTGGGCATCCCCAAGCTTTGACGCTTGTACTTCTTGGATATTTCTTGGGGTGACACGCGTGGCATCCCCAAGCTTGAGTTTTAGTCCATCCTTCATCTCATTACTCATTCCTTCCATACACCTAAAATTTTTCCTTCATACAAAACTTCAAACAATCTTTATTAGCAACATTAGTGCACTCAAGATAATAAGTCTTAAGGTTCAGTTCCAACACCAATAAACTTCCATTAGAACACTAGCTACTGAAGCACTTCCCTCAAAAAGCTCAATTCCCCAAAAGAACTCAAAAAGGAACCAACAAGAAGCAAATGCAGAAAATGGCAGAAATCTGTCAAAACAGACCAGCGGGTAAAGACGAATTTTTTTGAAGACCTTATGTTGCTCAAATCTAAAAGTGTTGAACTAAAGAAAGTTATATAACAACCTGGGGCAGAAGTACAAAAATTCAGGCCTCAAAAGGACGTATAGAGATTTTACACGAATTTTTACGGTGAAGCACAGAAATCTGTTTCGGGACAGCAACTTTCCCAATCATTACTTCTCTCTCATTAGAGGTTACTCTTGGCACAAAAAGCAAATAAAAAGGATAAGGAGCGGTTATTACTTAAGCAATAACTTCCAAGACTCATCTAAAACTTTTGGGTTATCTCCCAATAAGTACTTTTCTTTAACGCCTTTAAGTTAGGCATGATAGTTTGAGAAGATGCTCACATGGGAAATATGAACTGAAGTAAAAGAGAGCATAAACAGGAAAATTCAAAACACATTTAAGTCTAACCCACTTCCTATGCATAGGAATCTTGTAAAGAAACAAGTCATGAAAGCACAAAGGAACAAGCATAGGAAAGCAAAACAAGTGCAACTTCAAAAATTTCAACATAAAGAGGGGAAACTTATTATTATTGAGACACATAAAACCATGTTTCCCTCTCTCATAATAACTTTCAGTAGCATCATGAATAAAATTAACAATATAACTATCACATAGAACATTCTTATCATGAGCCACATGCATAGAATAATTATTACTCTCCACATAAGCATAGTCATTCTTATTAATTGTAGTGGGAGCAAATTTAACAAAATAGCTATCATTATTATTCTCATCACCATAGTCATCAAATATAGGAGGCATATTGTAATCATAATTAATTTTCTCCTCAATAGTAGGTGGACTGAAAATATCATACTCATCATTGTAATCATCATATATTGGAGGTTTTGTATCATCATAAGCAATAGAATAGCTATATTCCACAGCTAGGGAACTAAAAAGATCATTTTCATAAAAACTAGCTTCCCTAAGCTTAGACTTTTCCATAGCATTAGCAATAATGGTGTCCAAAGAATTTGTACTAACAACATTGATATTAGCATGCAAATAAAGTTCCATAGGTTTTTTAATTTTCTCTTCAAACACTTCATGTCCTAACTCAAGATAAATACTATAAAGCTCTCTGATGTTTTTGTTGTTTTCCATTAAGCCTAACTAGTGAAAACAAGAAACAAAAAGACAAAACTGCATAATCTAAAGAAAATAACTTCGAGAACTCACACCGGAGGATGTGAGTACCTTTTACCTTACCTCCCCGGCAACGGCGCCAGAAAATAGGCATTTGCGGTGGGAGGTTCTTCTTCTTTAATCCTCCGGTGTGAATACCTTTTACCTTACCTCCCGGCAACGGTGCCAAAAAAATGCTTGATGTCTACGCACTTCTATTCTTGTAGACAGTTGTTGGGCCTCCAAGTGCAGAGGTTTGTAGAACAGCAGCAAGTTTCCCTTAAGTGGATTACCCAAGGTTTATCGAACTCAGGGAGGAAGTGGTCAAAGGTATCCCTCTCAAGCAACCCTGCAATCAAGATACAAGAAGTCTCTTGTGTCCCCAACACACCCAATACACTTGTCAGGTGTATAGGTGCACTAGTTTGGCAAAGAGATAGTGAAATACAAGTGGTATAGATATAAGACAATGGTGCCAGAAAATAGCTTGATGGTGTGGAAGAAACTAAAGGCAAACTAAAATAAAGATGGAAGCAAGCAAACATGTAGCAGATCTAATGGCAAACGGTGTTTCAATGCTTAGAAACAAGGCCTAGGGATCATACTTTCACTAGTGAACACTCTCATATAAATATCTTCTCTTTATGATACTACTCTTAACTACTCTCCGGTTGGACACTCTAATCCATGGTAGGGCTATAACAGCACACCTCAAAGTTCGCTTTTCCCATCTAGGTAACCCCACACTGTCACCTTGAGCGCTAGATGGTTCCAACAAACACCACAATCTCATAGAGACATCCAACTCCAAATATAACTCATAACAAGTATTTGTAATCTCTAGCCTAAGTGCCACCATGGTGTGCTCGCTGTCACTTTCACACACATGGGGAGAGCAGAGATCTATTAAAGCACTTGAGTAGCAAGGTAGATCTATAGATTACAAGGTCATGATCTCAATAAGATCATGCATAGAGAGAGAGATGAACACATAGCTACCGGTAGAATCCTTAGCCTCGAGAGAGAACTACTCCCTCCTCATCATGGGAATCAGCAATGGTGATGGAGATGGTGGTGGAGATCGATGGAGAAGGCTCTGGGGAACTTCCCCATCCCGGTAGGGTGCCAGAACAGAGACTTTCTGTCCCCCGAATCTCCCCTTCGGTGGCAGCTACGCTGCGGAACTTTTCGTGGCTGGAGGCTTGATTCTTTAGGGTTTATGCATCGGGAGGCTCTTATAGGCGAGAGGGGAGACCGAGGGGGTGCCGGAGGGGCCCACACCACCGCCTGGCGCGGCCTGGCCTGGCCCGTGCCACCAGGTGGTGTGGCCGGCCTGTGGCCCCTCTCCGTCTCGTCTTCTGGCTCCGTGAGTCTTCCGGTAAAATATTGACTTTGGCTTTTGTCATGTCCAATTCTGAGAATATTGATTTTCTGACTTTCCTAGAACCAAAAACAGCAGAAAACAGGCAATTGGCACTATGGCATCTTGTTAATAGGTTAGTCCAAGAAATCATATGAAAAGTACTCCAAAGTTGGAACAAAACGCAAGAAAGTAGATAAAACCAAGCATGGAACATCAAAAATTATAGATACATTTGCAATGTATCAAGGCCTAGCCAGGCTCAACTGGCTGGCTCCAGGGATGCCTAGCCGGATGGTCGCAAGACAGAGAACCACATCCGGGTGGACCGCTCCATCCAGTCCTCCATCAAGATTTCCTGGTTAGCCTATCTAGCCGGGTCGCCAGAAGATATGGCTAGGTGGCTGTTGATACGTCAAAAACGTATCTACTTTCCCGAACACTTTTGCTATTGTTTCTCCTCTAAACTTGTGTGATTTGGATGCAACTAATGCGGACTGATGCTGTTTTCAGTAGAATTGCCTTGGTGTCTACTTTTTGTGCAGAAAACCAACTATCAGGAAAAATCCCGGAATATATGCCAAAAATCCTATTTCACCCGAAGACTCCAGGAGCCAGAATACGAGATGGAGAGGAGCCAGGGGGTGGCCACAACACCTGGTGGCACGGGCCAGGCCAGGCCACGCCAGGGGGTGGTGTGGGCCCCCCAGGCACCCCCTCGGTCTCTCTCTTCGCCTATAAGGATCCTTCTGACCTAAAAACTTCGGGGGGGTCGACGTTTTTCCAGAAGGAGTTACGTTCCGCCGCCGCCACCAGATTCCACGAAATAGCACCAGAAACTCTGTTCTGGCACCCTGCCGGGACGGGGAATTGGAGGAGATCATCGCCATCATCATCACCATCGCTTCTCCATCGACCATCCATGTTTCCCCCATCTATGAGTGAGTAATCCCCCGCTGTAGGATATGGGGATGGTAGGGATTGGATGAGATCGTTCATGTAATGGCATCAGATTGTTAGGGCATGGTGCCTAGTATCTTTTATTAGTGCTTTAGGACTTTGTTGCAACTTGTTGTGCTTAATGCTTGTCACTAGGGCCCGAGTGCCATGATTTCAGATCTGAACATGTTATTGATTCATTATGATAGTATTGTTTCTGGTCTTATCTGTAAGTTGTATACACACGTTGTTGTCCGGAACCTATGGCCCCGAACTGACAGAAATCGGGATAACCGGAAGGGAATGGCTTTGGTGTGGGGATCACATGTGTTCACGGAGTGTTAATGCTTTGCTCCGGTGCTCTATTAAAAGGAGAACCTTAATTGCCAGTAGTTCCCTAGAGGCCCCGCTGCAAATGGGCTGGCAGGACAAAAGATGTTGTGCAAGTTCTCATTGCAAGCACGTATGACTATATATGGAACACATGCCTAGGATTGTCTAGTACTTGGATGATTTATCTTATTTATCTGCAATTGCCCTATGCTCTGATTGCTATGTGAATTGACAATCCATGCAACGCCTGTCCATCCATCCCTATGCCTACCGCACTTGAATCCCACTGTTTACTGCTATTGTCACTGCTGTCTTTATTTTACTACTGTTGTTACTTTGCTATTCCTACTACAAAACTGTTGCTACTGATAAACTGTTGTGAGCAAGATTGTTTCCAGGTGCAGCTGAATTGACAAATCAGTTGTTAAGGCTTATAAATATTCTTTGGCTCCCCTTGTGTCGATCAATAAATTGGGTTTCACTTCCCTCGAAAATACTGCGATACACCCCTATACTTGTGGGTCATCAAGACTATTTTCTGGCACCGTTGCCGGGGAGCATAGCTTTATTTATCAAGCTCACTTGGATTCTCTATTGTTTGCTGCTATCCATCCATCATGGGTTAGTCTCGTGATGGCAAGGTTCCTATTTTACCATCCACTACAAGAAGAGGTATGGTTCTGAAAACCTCTGTTGCTCTTGATTCACCGTCTGTTTTGAGTAAGTTCCTTACACCACCACATACACATGCTACACACACTGCTACTACTGTTGAATCTGAAACTTCTGATGCTTATGATGTTGCTTCTACTGTGCTTGATAAGATTGGTTCATTAGGTCCTTTCCTAGATGCTACGATTGCTAGAACTATAGCTGGAAATACCAAAACTCCTAATGAAGGCACTACCACACCTGTTAGCTCACCTGAGTCTAGTGAGAGTTATGATATTGAAGATGGTTATGTTGAGATGACCGATGAGTTTATTAAAGAATGTAAGAACACCCATAATAGGAGCGCTGCTAAGAGTCTCCTTAAGAGGCGTACTATTAGACCCAAATTGTCTCCTGATGCTAAGTTTGCTGCTTCTCCCATAAACATTATAGATGAAGATTATGATTTCTCTCTCGATCTATCTTAGATAGCTATTGTCGAGAAAGAACTTTTTTGTGGGACTAAGAATGAAAGTGTGGTAGCACATATGAATGAACTTTCTACCATGAGTGGCTTGTTTTCTGATGATATTAAGATGCGTACTTACTTTGTTGCTAAGATTTTTCCCTTTTCACTAAAAGGAGAAGCTAAAACTTGGTTTAGTAATTTACCTCCTGGATCTATTGATAGTCGTGAGTGCTTGATTAGTCCTTTCCTGCAGAAACATTTTCCTCCCGGTGCTAGACATGCTATTTTGCAGGAACTTTTTGATTCTAAACAGGGAGAAAAAGAGGTATTGCCCGAATCTTGGGCAAGGTTTTGTGCTTTGATTCATGCACAGGCTGGAAGTCCATTACCTAAGAATGAGCTTCTTGATATATTTTATAATGGACTAACCGAGGAATCTAGGACATACCTAGATAGTTGTGCTGATTGTGTTTTCAGGAATAGGACTCCTAAGGAAGCTGAGGAATTAATGGCTAAAATAAGCAAGAATTATGAAGATTGGACTCCTCCTAAACAAGATATACCTGAAGTAATTGTACCTGAACCATCTATTCCGTTGCCTATTCCAACATCAAAGAAGAGGGGAGTTATTGAATTAAATGATGAAGTGATGAAGGAAGCTAAGAAATGTCTTAAGGAGAAGGGAATTAAAGCTGCAGATGTCAAGAATTTACCTCCTATAGAAGAATTATGTAAGCCTATTCCCTACTCATCCACTATTGAGGTACACTTTCTCCAACACTCTGATGAAGGTGATATCCCTTACTCTAAACCTCCTGATCAATGCTTAGAAGAATTTGATATCTTTATTGTTAAGCAAGATAACTTTAATAAAGGGTGCAAAATCATCTAATGGAAAACACTAGAGCTATTGTTGAGTTGAAAGATATTGTGGAAAGAACCTCTAATGATGTTAAAATGATTGTTAAACACTTTCAAATGGTTCAAACTCAAATAGATCAACTCGTTAAAGTGCAAAACGACTTGCTAGTTAATGCTGCTAAAGAAAAACATGCTTATGAAATTAGAACTAGAAGTGCTGCTGCTACCCAGGATCCTCTATATCCTAAAGGGCATCCCAAAAGAATTGAGCAGGATTCTCAACAAGCTGAAAATAGTGGTTCTACTCGTAAGAAAAGGAAAAAGAAACATAAAATTGTTGTAGAACCCTCTAAACCTGCTATAGATCCTAATAGTATATCTATCTCTGATGCTAAAACTGAAAGTGGTAATGAAGAAAATGAAGTTCCCAATGAAGAAAACATTGAACAAGAACCTGAAAACCACACTAAGAATACTAAATACACCAAAGAAGATTTTATTGCTAAGAAACATGGTAGTGAAAGAGAACCTTGGGTCCAAAAACCTATGCCTTTCCCTGATAAGAAACACAAGTCAAAGGAAGATGAACATTATAACAAGTTTTGTGAGTGGATGAAGCCTTTATTCTTGCAAATTCCTTTGACTGATGCTATTAAACTGCCTCCTTACTCAAATTATATGAAAGACATTGTCTCGAATAAAAGGAAGATCCCTAATGAAGAAATTTCTACTTTGCTTGCTAACTATTCCTTCAATGGTAAGGTTCCTAAGCAACTTGGAGACCCAGGGATCCCAACTATCCCTTGCTCTATTAAGAACAATTATGTTAGAACTGCTTTGTGTGATTTGGGAGCTAGAGTTAGTGTTATGCCTTTCTCTCTCTATAAGAGGCTTCAACTTGAAAAATTAATACCAACTGATATATCTTTGCAAATGGCTGATAAATCTACCACCATTCATGTGGGTATATGTGAGGATGTACCTGTTCAGGTGGCTCACAATTGCTTGATATTAACTGATTTTGTTGTGCTTGAAATGCCTGAAGATGATAATATGTCTATTATTCTTGGGAGACCTTTTCTTAATACTGCAGGAGATGTTATTATTGTAATCAAGGAAAGGTGACCTTCAATGTTAATGACAAGGAACATACTGTCTATTTCCCCAAGAAGATTGAAAGGACTTATGGTTTGAATTCAATTGAACATGTTGAAGGAATTCAAGTTGGAGAAATATGTTGTCCCATACCAAGAGAAAAATTTGAAACTATTATGATTGGGACCATTTCTATCAAGGTTGAGGTAACATAATCATTAGTGGAGTACAAAGTTTTGTCTCATATGCAATTGTTTTGGTAGCAAGACTTGATCAACCTTGTTAACAAAAGGATTCCATTGAACAAAACAATGTTTTCATTATGATTATCTCCATTTATTTTTATCCTTTGCATTTTAGTTTTTGCTTTCGTTTAGTTTTCTTTTTGTTGTTAGTTGCTTGCACGTTAGAATTTCTGTAGTTCTAGCCTTGTTTTGTCCTTGCATCATGTTTCCAAAAAAAATCTGTCTGTCAGAAAAAAATCATTCTTCTATTTCTGAAAAATGCCCAAAAATAAAGTGTCTCGAAAAATTCCAGAAAATTCATATTAAATTTTTACGTGAAAAAAGGGGCAGAGGAGTACCTGGGAGGTACCAGGGGGGCCCACCAGGCAGGCACACCACATGGTGGCGCGGCCAGCCTTGGGTGGCGCCATGCCCTGGTGTGGGCCACCCTTGGCCCCCCACTAACTCTCTCACCTGCCACTTTCTTCTCTCTCTCTCGAGTAAGCTCCAGTTCATAGCTCAAAATCGTGTTCTTGCTGTGCTTGCTCTCGATTTTTTCGATCTCCTTGCTCAGCCCATCTTTCTTGCTGAAATTTGGAGCATTTGTTCCCTGGTATGTGACTCCTCCCCTTGTCCAAGTAGATTTGTGTTTAGTGGATTATAAGTTGAGTATTTTGCTGCTGTAGGTGACTGGTTATGAGAGCTTGTAAGCTTGTTTGATGCTTAGAGATATAGTTTTGATGCATGTTTAGGCCTCTTGTAAGTCCTTATGAGTAGAATCCTTCATTATATTTACTTTGCAATCACTTGTGTAATAAGTGTTTAAATTTCAGAATAGAAGATGAGTGAACACCACCTAAACCAACATGAGCTTTGGGTACCTAAGGTCATGAAGGTCCACCGGGAGGAGGAAGTTTTTCCTTCCATTTACCCATGCTCTGATTTACAGGAATTCTACAAGATTTCCACACTTTGGTTTCTAATGCAGGGTTAGAGCACTTTTTGGAAGATGAACCTTGTCAATTTGTGAAGCTAACCATGTCTGTGGTGCAGGACTTCCAATTTAGTCACTCTTTGCCTAACCCCATGGTTCATTACAAAATTTACAATATAGCTATCGACCTTTCTCTTGATGATTTTTGTGCAGCTATTAAGGTACCTCAATGGGGATCATATAGAAAGATTAAGGAGAGACCTGAACCACTCATGGATTTATACGCAGAAATTTGCCAAGGGAGTAGCTTCTCGAAGGAGAATGGAAAAATCTGTAACATTCATCTTCCCTCCATTCGCTACTTTGCCTACTTTATTGCCAAGTGTGTTCTTGCTAGGAAAACTGCCAATAAGTTATCTTCGTTTGATCTAGCATTTATCTCTGCTACTCTTAGACGAGATAGGTCTTACAACTTGGGTGCTTTGATAGCTTTCCGTCTTGCTGCTAACCGTGAGAAAGGTGGAATTTGTGGAGGCCTCATTGCTTCTCGTTTACTAGCATTGCATGGTTTAGTGCCCAATCATCTAGATCTACAGTTTCCCATAGAGAGGCTTGATCTTAATTCCATGATACAGCATAAATTTGTTTCCTCGTGGGCTAGTATGAGTGAGTTATCTTATGAAATAACCTTTCTAAAAGCTGGTTGGAGAAAGAGCAAGTTCAAGCATGTTTTTCTTTTGCCTGCACATGTTTTGTTTAACCTTGATAACAGGGAAGGATGGTCCCTCACTGAGGAAGAGTTTGACACGTACTTGGGAGAGCTCTCCCAACAGGAGCAGGACACTAGAAGGGAGGTCATGGATGATTCATTCCAGCCCTCGAATGAGGGAGAGTCTTCATATCAGTAGCCCTCGAATGAGGCACCTGGTAGCGCGGGCCAGGCCAGGCCGCGCCAGGGGGTGGTGTGGGCCACCCAGGCACCCCCTCGGCCTCTCTCTTCTCCTATAAGGAGCCTTCTGACCTAAAAACTTTGGGGGGTTCGACGTTTTTCTAGAAGGAGTGCCGCGCCGCCGCCACCACCAGATTCCACGAAACAGCACTAGAAACTCCGTTCTGGCACCCTGCCGGGACGGGGAATTGGAGGAGATCATCGTTATCATCATCACCATCGCTTCTCCATCGACCATCCATGTTTCCCCCATCTATGAGTGAGTAATCCCCCGCTGTAGGCTATGGGGATGGTAGGGATTGGATGAGATCGTTCATGTAATGGCATCAGATTGTTAGGGCATGGTGCCTAGTATCTTTCATTAGTGCTTTATGACTTTGTTGCAACTTGTTATGCTTAATGCTTGTCACTAGGGCCCGAGTGCCATGATTTCAGATCTGAACATGTTATTGATTCATTATGATAGTATTGTTTCTAGTCTTATCTGCAAGTTGTATACACACGTTGTTGTCCGGAACCTATGGCCCCGAAGTGACAAAAATCGGGATAACCGGAAGGGAATGGCTTTGGTGTGGGGATCACATGTGTTCACGGAGTGTTAATGCTTTGCTCCGGTGCTCTATTAAAAGGAGCACCTTAATTGCCAGTAGTTCCCTAGAGGCCCCGCTGCAAACGGGTTGGCACGACAAAAGATGTTGTGCAAGTTCTCATTGCGAGCATGTGTGACTATATATGGAACACATGCCTAGGATTGTCTAGTACTTGGTTGCTTTATCTTATTTATCTGCAATTGCCCTATGCTCTGATTGCTATGTGAATTGTCTTATCCATGCAACGCCCGTCCATCCATCCCTATGCCTACCGTAGTCGAATCCCACTATTTACTGCTATTGTCAGTGCTGTCTTTATTTTACTACTGTTGTTACTTTGCTATTCCTACTACAAAACTGTTGATACTGATAAACTGTTGTGAGCAAGATTGTTTCCAGGTGCAGCTGAATTGACAACTCAGTTGTTAAGGCTTATAAATATTCTTTGGCTCCCCTTGTGTCAAATCAATAAATTGGGTTTCACTTCCCTCGAAAATACTGCGATACACCCCCTATACTTATGGGTCATCAGCCGTTTCTACCCGGCTGCCTCGGATCCGATGTCCAGGATACGAAGGGGTTGATGCTCCTTGTTGAGCACACCCTTGACCAGACAGGCTGGTGCACCACCCTGCCGGTGCTACAAGACAACTGCGCCAAAGTACCAAGGATGGAAGCTGAGGAGAGCATTGTCGGCTAACCGCTAAAGCACCAGCTGACGAGTAAAGCAACAGCTGACGAGTAAAGCATCGGGTGACGTCCAAAGAAACGATGATGGGATACTACAGCGCTATCCCCCTATATTGGAGGCTTGGCCAGGTCCAGGCCCACCATCTGGGCCCGTCTAGCTGACCCTCTTTGTAAACCCAAAGCCCAAACAGTAAACCCTAGAGCCAACATTGTAACCTACCTCTCCTAGTCATTATATAAGGGAGGGTAGTGCTAGGGTTCTAGGTAGATTTAACAAGTTCAGTAGTTCATCTTCTTCCTCGAGCTCCTAGTAGTATCTAGGGAAACAGCTCAAGGAGCACTTGTACTGGTCATTCGCCCCCGAGGATAGTAGATCCTTGCAGGAGTAGGAGTGTTACCTCGACAAGAGGTCTTTGAACCTAGATACATCGCTATGTTTGCAGTATCTGTGCCCAACCCGTTGCAAGTAGCCACTGATGGCATCCTGATTGTCCCCTCTCATGCCATCCTCGATGGCACTGCCATGTTCCACATCACGACAGGTAAAACATGATCAACACCAAAACTCCATGGGTGTCAGATTTATCACTATGTAAACTAGATTATTGTCTCTAGTGCAAGTGGGAGGCTGAAGGGAATATGTCCTAAGAGGCAATAATAAAGTTGTTATTATCGTATTCCAAGTATATGGTAGATGTTTATTTTGCATGCTATAATTGTATTAATTGGAAACATTAATACGTGTGTGTTTAATAAACATAGTTATGCCTCTCATATAAACTAGCCCGTTGATTAACAAGATGATCAAGGTTTCCTTATCATGGACATAGGATGTTGTTAATAATGAGGTCACGACATTGGTTGAATGGTGTGATGAACATTCATCTGAAGTATAGCAATAAGATCAAAGTTATGGTGTTTAAATTGCTATAACATCATATGAAGTAACTTTAGTCCTTAGACCATGAGATCATGTCAATCACTAACACTGTAAGAGTAACTTGATAACATCAAACGCCACACCGTAACAGGGTGACAATAAAGGTGGGTTCAGATACTCTAAAGGTGTTATGTAGAGGCTCATGGATCAAGAGTGGGATTTTTCCATCCCGATGATAGAGAAATATACTTTGGGCCCTCTCGGTGATATCACATTAATGTAGCTTGCAAGCAAGTGATAAGATCACTAGAATGTTATATCACGGGAACAAGAAAAGAGTACTTGTCGATAACGAGATAAAACTAGGTATGGAGATACCGATGATCGAATCTTGGACATGTAATATATCGCGAGACAAAGGGATTTAGTTATAAATGTTAAAGGTTCGCATGATCAGTGAAGTCATCATTGAATGTGTGGGAGTTAGTACGGATCTCCAGGTCCCGCTGCTGATTATTGATCAAAGAGGGGTCTCGATCATGTCTGCATTATTAGCGAACCGTAGGGTGGCACACTTAAGGGATACCGACACCATTTGGAGCAAATATGCTTCAGATAAAGATTAAGAAAGCGCTGGAATCATTTTGATGGATATCGGAATTGTTTCGGGTGAATTTGCTAAAACTGGTTCTGCATGTGATACGGAAATGTTGCACGGGGTTTTATGTGAATGTTTGTTAATTAAAGTAATTAACAAAAATCCGAATAAAATAAATAAAAGAGTTTTATTTAATGAGAGTTGCATTAATTTTGGTGGAAAATTAATGCATGTGAGTGGAAGTGTGAGTGGAGGCATGTTTATGTGCGTGGACCATCCACCCACATGAATGAAGGAAGAAGTGGGGGCACCTCCACGGCCACCGGCCATGGGAGGGGGCTTCCCTCCACTCCTCCTCTCACTTCACACCTCCTCGTGAAGGATCTCTCCCCCTCTAGTTTATTCCCCCATGGTCTCGGATTAGCGAGATACATGTTCCCGATGGCTTTGTCGAAAAGGAGTTGTTGCTTCTACTGCATCGCTGGAGCGAGGACATGGAGGTTGTCGGAGGATCGAACATGTGTGCGATCACGGATGTGCCGCTAAGTTGTAGTGCTGGACTTCCTTATGATCTTGAGATCGTTAAGCGAGCGACTACATCATCCACGAGTCCAACCTCGTTACACTTTGTCGCTTTTCAAGGGTTTGTTATCTATCGATGTATATCCACCCGTTGATTGTATCTAGGTAGATAGATATTAGTGCTTAGTAGGTCACATCATAGGAATTTTTTGTTTTCTGCGAACCCAACACTAGCATCTATAAAATTCTATTGATAGTCTCTAGCACAATCAACGATAGTATGCACAAACCTCAAAACACACTTATGCACCATTCTAGAATCTTCTCCATCATTTCTCTAGAGCATGTTACCAAAATTTGCGACTATTAGGTAGCTAATAAAGGTTGATTTATACATGTTATAAAGTACAATCACCAAAAATACACCTGATGCTTTATGGGCATGGCTTGAAATTATAATCATTTTTTGAGCTTTACCTATTGTAATTTTATATACTGATGATATGCCATACTTCTATTATCTTAGTCTCATATGCAGGGCACGTGCAACTTCTTACCTTATCTTACCACTATGTAGTGTACGCATAACTTTGAATATTGACCGTTGGATCAAGACTCACGAATCCCAACATTTCTAGCTGTTGGATCTTCTTTTCCATTCTAGATCTGATAGTATTTAGCACAATGAACGTTATGCACAAACCTCAAAACACAATTCTCCATCATTCTTGAATCTTCTTCATTGTTTCTTTAGACCATGTTACCAAAAATTTCAAGTGCTAGATATCTATACCCCACTATATAATGTGCTAGTTTTGAATTTGGCCTAATGCATCAATTTCAGCCCTTGGTCTCCTACATCCAGTGGCTGAAAACAATGGGAGTTGTTGGGAATAGTACATTGGAGCCGTCTCCCGATGTTCTAGAACCGTCTCACTTATTTGCGTAGCCCTTCTCTAGAAAAGAGGCTAATGCATCTTGGTCATGCTGCAGCATAGCGAGCCTGTATTCATCACAAGAGAGATAACCTGGCAGGAGGATTAAGGGATAAATGGGTAGATTAAACATCTAATTATACGGATCCCACCGGCTGCACATATGTAGTCTTTTTTCAATTTTCTCTCTATCCTCGAACCACCAGACAATGGGATTTGTTACTAATTTTCTAATTTTATAATCCTTTCTACACTGGGCATCGATAATATTATTTTTCCTCGGATGTATATCATCTGCGCTATTTTGCAGATTTTTAGCTCTAGAGCACCTTTAAAAATCGAAAATCATATTTATGAGTTTTTTAAATATACCCAGATGTACTCCCTTCGTTTCGAAATATACGATGATTTAGTTTTTTCTAAAACACATGTGAGAGGGGTAACCTCGGCAATGCCCATGTTTATGGACTTGGTGTTTTAGGAAAAAGAGAATGCTGGGGATTTCACCGGCTGATCAGACAAACAAATGGAGTCGAAGTCGTCTGATTGCTTATGGTCAAATCAATTGCAGATCACTCAAGAGTTTTTTGTCCCCTCTGCGTTGGCTCCTCGCAGCCTATACAGATAGGTTACAAGTTACAATAAAAAGAATTTTGTGTTCCTATTTTGCATACTTGTAGAATACAACCTTCATTACATAGTGCATCTATTCAATGTTCATCACGATGAACGCTATGAATAAACCTCATCACAACACACTTCTCTATTATTCTAGAATCTTCTTCGTTCATTTATCTAGACCATGTTACCAAAAATTTCAAGTATTAGGTAGCTAATAAACATTGATTTCTACATGATATAAAGTACATGATCCGAATATACACCAATACTTTATAGATTTGGCTCAAATTTACAGTTTTATGTGGGTGATATGTCATACTCCCTCCATACATAAATAACTGACTTGGATTTGCCTAAATTCGGATGTATCTATACACTAAAACGTGTCTAGATACATTCAAATCTAGACAAATTTAATTCACTTATTTTTGGATGGAGGGATTACTTCTATTAATTTTGTGAGTGTCATGTGTAAGGCATATGCACAGTTCTCGGTAGAGGGAATCAAGTTAGGGTTCATTCAACTTCAATACTGTCAGGTTTGCATCACGATTCGTGCATTATATGAATACTTACATAAGACACTAAGGGCTTATTTGATTCAAAGGAATTTCAAAGTATTTTTGCTAAATTTTGTCCCTTAGGAAATATTCCTACATTGGTTGTTTTATTCAAAGGATTACAATCCTTAGGTATTCCTTCAAAGGATTCCTTTGCTCTCTATTTTTAAGGGAAAAATCCATCCACTCCAACCTCATGTTAGAATTCTTTTGTTTTTCCTGTGGTTCAAACATATATTACTTGATCCAAATTCCTATAGGATACAAGAGATCATGCCACTCCAATCCTATGATTTTCCTATTCCCGTGTTTTGAGAATCATGTGCCCTACTTGGTCAAATCGATAATCAAACTTAGACCTCAAAATAGGCTTGTACTGTACCACTAATGCATGAATAAATAGGGACAGAGAGAGTGTTGACCCCTAGATGGATTATCGATTAACACACAAAACAAACAAAAGAAGCACACCAGACCTAGTACTACAGTACTCAGTTGTAGTATATCTTAAAGGCACATGTTCCGATGCGCTTCATAAGATGTTCATCACTCATGTCGGCTCTCACTGGTTAGGCAGATAAAGTTATTGACTTGTTGATCTGGTACCGTATTGTCGATCTTCTTCCGTCACTGACAAAAAATAAATTCTTTCGTTTGTTCTAGTGCGTGCTTTCGTGGAGATACTACCAGTAGCTCAGACGTCTACTCGCACGGCTTTCGAGCAATCACCACCGTCCATTCAAAAAGAATGGGAGGGATTAGACAATGAATTTTTTTGGTGGATGGTCAATTTGTTTGAGAGATGGTCGATTTGGGGTCTAGGAATGGGGGTGTAGTCGCGTAGATGCTGATGAAGGAGAGGAATTTGGTGATGTGTCAGGCAAGCTGATTTTGGTAGAAGTGTGTGGGTGTACAGATCCCATTTTTGAGCATTTTTGTTGTTGTACAAGAGTTCTAGAGTATTCCGGTTTTGGTTCCTTACTGGTGTGCCGAACTTAGACATGTTTAGTAGCAGTAATACAATACTTGTTACAAATGTTTTTTAGAGAAAACTTGTTCCAAATATTCCTGCACATGATGATGAATGAAGAAGATCCAAGGATTATTATGTTCGGCAAAAGGAGCTCCGAGTATACTCCAGAGCATCTCTTTTCCATGAGCATTCATTTGACAGGATAGTACAGCTCCATGGCATGCTCGACTAAATATGTTGTAGTAAAATTCCGATAATCAACTTAGGCCAGACCCTACTACTCGATAAGCATAGGGAAACACAGAGAAAAGAGAGAAACCATGCTCTATAAGTTAGTAAGATTTCAATCAATTTATTTTATTTTCCCTTGCTCTCCATCCTCTTCCTCTCCATCATCTCACTGATCCCCACTTGCCCACCTTAGCACATGCTAATGACACCATGCCGCTTTCGGATCATCTCCATAGCCCAGTTCGACAAGAACAGTAGATTAGCAGATAGAAAGAAGGCACGCTTGGTTTGTCTTTCATTCTGTATTTCTCCTTGCCTCGATCTCAATCCTCTCTCTTGACCTCCAATGTCCTGGCGACGGCTATCCCCACCCACACACCAATATAGGCACACGCCAATACTGCCATGCCGCCTTAGGATCAGCTCCGATGCCCGGTTTGATAGATTGTTTTCCGTTTCGCCTTGCCTCTCCTCCAAAACCCCAATCAAATTCAATCAAAACCCCAATCCACACCAAATGCCATCGTACCTCACCTGCTCAAGCTCTTCCTCACGATGGCCCAATCATCAATGACAGTGACACTTCTAGGGTGTTTTCTGATGGCCCCCTTGAAGAAGTCTTAGCCATATGCGACGTTATCACCGCTGCAAGCCTCGTCGCCTGCTGCAAACGTTATCTTCACTCAACAACACGTAGCGCATCCCGGGCCAAGTATCATCTGTTTGGTATCCCCTGTGTTCTTCACCCTCACCCAACTGAGTTACCACGTGAGTAAAATGTCTTCTACCATGACAATCTCAAGAAGCAGTTCTACTAGGGAAGCTACTATTGCGGCAAGGGAAAGCAGAAGCCACATAAGGTCAGGTGGACCTTGTGCAAGATGACGATGTTGGACAGGTCCTCCTCTGATGTTGTGATGCCAGATTGTGCGGGTAAGAAGTGGACAGGTGCGCATGGATATTGGATTACCACTATTGGCCTCGCCTGGAACTAGGAGCTTGTCAATGTGTTCACTCATCGCCAGATTCCTCTACCAGCAACCTTAGATTTTGAGGCCACCCCCGAGGTACTTAAGTTTGTGGAAGCTGGTCAGCGTACTAATCTACTAAAGATATCCATTTGACGAGTTCCCACAGCTGCTGGAAACTATAAGGATTTCTATGTCCTGGCCATCTTTGACACGGTAATTGCCTTCCTTGATGGTCATCATGGTATGTGGGTAGTTCTTGAGAACCAGTTCAACATGTTCAGCTACCGCAATGCAATTATCCACAATGTACTTGTGTATTCTATAACTCAGATTGGCAATGTTTATACATGGAATCCTCTAGCATGGGGTAAAATTTCCATCCTTAAATTTTTAATCTTCATCATTCAAATTTTGCTGAACTGACCTCTAAATGTGGTTTCATTGCAAGGTCATGTGCGTCTACCGGGGCCACACGATTTTGACAGTAATGATGAGTATGGTCTTGATCTATGGTGGTTAACAAGATCTCCTGATGGTGGTAGCCTTATTCTGATCAATACTGTGGAAGTTACTGATGGACGGTATCACACAACTTATGGTGGTTATCATGTCGCTGAAAATTTTGCTGATCATCACGGCCGCACTATTTGCACCTATTCTACTGGGTTTTGCTGCCATGTGTTCTCGATTGACACTAGTAGGTTACTTCCATCGATGCAATGGCGGAGGGTTTTTAACCTTGGAGCATTTTCTATCTTCCTTAGATTGAACTATCTGATTACTATTCCAGCTGTTCTGGCAGGACTTGGCCCTCGAGATCTAACGAGGAGAAAATGTGTATACACCTCGCCACATGTAGTTAGCCTAAGTGGATTTGTTCCTTTTCCTGAAATATGTCACTTCAATATGAATGCTAAAGACATCGATGTTGGTTTCTCAACCAACATTCGCTGGAATTGGTGGCAGACTCTATTGTGGTTTGTCCCAAGCTTGGCCAACACGAAGGATTAGAACGAGCATAATTAATAGTTCAAGGAAGAGGGGTTGAACATAGTGATCATATGGAATAGGGATTTGTACCTTGAAATATTTCCTTTTGGGTGTAGTATTTCCTTTGCCTAATTTGTATCGTATGACCTCAGCTGTTAATTTGTTGTACTTAGTGGCAGATCCAAGAATTATTCAAAACCTAGGAAAATAAAGTATTTCAAGGCTAGTGACACTACATATTATCAAATTTCCATCAAATTAGGCTTCTCAGCGGTCGGAAGCGTGGGCACGTGCCAACGCCTAGGGACGTTTGGGTCTGCCTATGGTTGTATTCTAACACTCATTTTGCCGCAATGTAAGGGCAGGCCTACAATTTGATCAAACTCCTTTTGTACGCGAGCTTTGGTTTAATTCGTGTGTCGAATATTCCGCAACTCGTTGCGCCCGCACCCCTTTAACTTACCTTACCACTATATAGTGTATGAATAACTTTGAATATTGACCGTTGGATCAGAATCCCAATATTTCCAGCCGTTGGATCTTATTTTACATTCTAGCATCTTGAAGATTCTATTGCATATAGTCTTTATCATAATAAATGTTATGCACAAACCTCAAAACACACTTCTCCATGATTCAAGAATCTTCTCCGTTGTTTCTATAGACCATGTTACCACAATTTTTAAGTTTTAGGTAGCTAATAAACGTTGACTTCTACATGATACAAAGTACAAGAACTAAATATACACCCAACTTTATAGATGTCGATCAAATTTATAATTTTTTAAATTTACCTACTATAATTTTATATAGTGATGATGTGTGATACGTCTATTATCTGAGTCTCACGTGCAAGGCACGTGCTACTAGCATAAGTTGCACGTGCCTTGCACGTGAGACTCAGATAATAGAATTATGACATGTCATCTCTATATAAAATTATAATAGGTAAATATCAAAAGATAATTATAATTTTAAGCCACATCATATCCATAAAGTATCGTGTGTATATTTGGTTCTTGTACTTTATATCATGCAGAACCCAACATTTATTTTTAGCTACCTAATACTACCTCCATTCCAAAGCTTAAGGCTTTTTTGTATGTTTGAAAATCCAAGCTATGGAAAATTTAACCAAACTTTTAGAAAAAAAACTATCAAGAAGACATTATATAGATCCCTTGTAAAAATATGTTTCATGATGTATCAAAGGGTATGCATTTCATATTGTAATTTTATTTTATAAAAAACTTGATCAAACTCTACGTTGTCTGACTTTTGGAAAAAACATAAGCCTTAACCTTTGAAACGGAGGTAGTACTCGGAAATTTTGGTAACATGCTCTACAGGAATGACATAGAAGATTATAGCATGATGGAGAAGTGTGTTTTGAAATTTAATTTGTGCATAGCATTTATTGTGCTAAAGACTACCAATAGAATCTTCTAGATGCTAGAATGGTAAAACATATCCAACGGTTAGATATGTTGGAAATTGCCAGGCTTGATCTAGAGGTCAACCTTCAAAGTAATTCGTACACTATATAGTGGTAATAAATAAATAAAAATACTATAATTTCGAGCCACGTCAATAAAGTATCGGGTGTATTTTTTGTTCTTATACTTTCTATCATGTAAAAATCAACCTATTATATACCTAATACTCGACATGAATGCTCTAGAGAAATGACGAAGAGGATTCTAGAAACATTGAGAAGTGTGTTTTGAGGTTTGTGCATAGTGTTTATTGTGCTAAAGACTACCAATAGAACCTTCTAGATGTTAGAATGGATAGAAGATTGGTTAGCAATGTTGGGATTTGTCATTATTGATCCAACGGTCAAAGTTCGAACTTATTCATACGCTATATAGTGGTATATTATTTGTTGCACTTTTGCATTCTCAAAAAATATGAAATAAATCAGGAACATTGTCTATGTCGTATCTTTTGCATCTACAAAATTCCATCCCAAAGTATGATCCAATGTGTCATGTGTAAAAAATAAAAAATCTAAGCGAACAATATCTTGCTTGTGTTATGCCTACAAAATTTGTTCATTTTGTGGAGGGCAGACCATGTCATATTTTGGGATGAAAATTTACAGACGAACTATATAGAATATGATATATGTTTATGATTTATTTCACATTTTTTGAATACTTGGAAGTGTGACATGAAACAACTAGTTGCGGGTGCAACTAGTTGCAAATTTTAATTTAAGTCATGGATATCTCTAGCAGCTATAGGCGCAATTATGCATGCAGAGGCTCACTGGCATGTGGGGTCGACCTAAACTGAGCCTACCTGTCAATGATTCAGAGCCACACAAATCATGCATGTTACCTGACTTGAGCGAAATCTGGTGTATCTACTGACCAAGCACGTAGTACATGTCTCTCATTTTGCTGCGCGACTACATGCTGGACATGTATAAGACCATATACTCTTGTACAATAACATATATGAGAAAATGCAATATGCCGAAATTACCATGGACACACACATTATATTGGTATATATTTTTGCTCATGTACTATGACTTCGCCATGTAGGGAAACAAGATGAAAGTACTAGTAGTAGTTTGTCCTCCTATTTCCCATCAAAAATATATTGAAATGAAAGCTTTAAAAAGAAAACCCTCTGGTCAAACCGATGTGTCTAGACAACATTGCACACTGGTATTGGTAGTAAATTTCTACTAGCTCATGGCGTGCTACTCTAACCTATAGTAAAAGCCTAGGCGGTGACCTCGACGCAACTGTCGACTAGACAAACCTAGCAAGTAAAAAATTCTCCTCCCTCTCATTTTTACTTGCCTCTCCATCTTCTTCCCCACTCCACCCATGATCTCCCCCATGCTCGCTCTCTCATTCATTCCTTGTATAACGCCCCCCTCCTCCAAAAAAAACCAATCGCACCTACATCCACCTACTCTGCCTAAATCATCCGGCCGTGATGGCCGATGCAAAGCATAGCAGGTGTTGCAAGTGGGATCAACTCAGCACGGACGAGGTCGACCTCATCATTCAGTGTTTGGAGATTTCTAGCACCGTTAGGCTCGCTTCATGCTGCAAGATGTTGTACAATCATATCAGCAATAATGAAGGTATGAAATGGACTTCGCACCATTGGAGTGAACCCTACCTCCTGATCCCTCGGCCCGCTCATTGGTTCAATGAGAACTATGAAGAGTTGAGGATACATCATGTGCATGACATGGTGTACGATGTGGTTCTCGTAGACCATCCTCGGTGTACCGCCATCATGCCCTTCATGCACGAAAGATTCTAGGTTAGCATAACCGGCGAATGGCTCACCGTCGTGGATGAGAGCAGGGACTGGTGCCTAGAGAACATCTATACCTATCGAGTAATCGACCTTCCATCATCGGCTACTTCTGGCATTGAGCACATCTCATCTCCACATTATAATAGGTAATGCTACTAGCCAGGTAAGGTTCCCACAGTCACCTGTACTCATTTCTATACTCATGAATGTTTCAAAACTTTATTTTGGCGACTCCCAGGGCTATAGAAAAGTACACCATGACATGGGCTGGATGTCTTGACTTGTTGAAGATCGTAATCTGCAAAGTGCCCATATAAGTTGGGTGTTACATAGACTACAAGATCCTCACGTTGTTCGATAGTGAAATCGCCTACCTGGAAGGCGGTAACAAAGTTTGGAGATGTCTGAACCATTAAGGTGATGGAAGACGATAGTACCATGATGCCATTGAACACGATGGCCTCATTTTTGCGGTCACAAGTCAAGGCTGCACCTACTGCTAGGATCCCATATTGAAGGTAATTCTAGTTCCATGATACATTGTGAGTGATTTAGTGAAATTGTTCTTTAACTACCTTGTTTATGTTTTACCTTTCATATGACTGAATGAGCATACCCTTTATGTAAAAATGAATGAACCATTTCTAGTAATGAATTAGTACCACTAATAAATCTTTAAAAATATAGTGTATGATTGCGTCCCTGCACTAGTAAGGTTGTTCTATTGTTAGAATATGAAAGGTATTTACTAGCATCTCAAATGTGAGCGCAACACAATGAAGATGTGTTTCTTGTTTTGCTTTTTCTTTCAGTCCCTCCTCGGATTGTAGGAATCACGGAGGAATTTTGTAGGACACCAATCTTTTCCTTTGGATTGCCTTGCAATTCAGAGGAATTGTGTAGGATTTTTGTTGGATTTGTATCCTTAGAAATTAGTTCTATAAATTCTATTTGATTCAGAAGATTATAATCCTTAGGAATTCCTTTGCACTCTATTTTGGAGTAAATTTCCAACCTCTTTGTACAATTCCTTTGGTTTTCATGTGCAATCAAACACTACACTTGATCCAATATCCTGTAGGTATCTAATCCTATAGGATTCAAGTGGGCTTACCTATATATCAATAAAAAGTGGCGCTGTTAGTATTTTCATAAAAATAGAAGTGTACATGCCACTCCAATCCTGACATAGAAATTTGGCAGGGTTATAGGTACAAAGCATAGGATTGCAAAATAGAGGAAATTTGCACATTAATTAAAAAACATTTGAATCAAACGAACCTTAGTCATTTGGATGAAACACAGGAAAATTACCTCGATCCTACATGAACGAGTCTAAAAAAGAATTTGTAGTGGATGTTGAAATTCCCATGGAATTTTTGGGTGTATGAGTGCAATCCATATGAATTTTGGAGGTATTATTCCTTTGATCCAAGGATTCCTTAGGGGAAAATCCTATGGTTAAATTCCTTTAAAAATCCTTGAATCCAAATAAGCAATGCTACATTCCTATGTCTCAATACCATAGGATTTGAACATCCATTCCAACCTCTTTTTAAGACACAATCACCTAGGATCGAGCAATGTTTCCTTTGTTTTTCCTATGTTCCATCCATATGACTATTCCTGCACTTTTTTGTGTTTTAGAATCCTCTGATTTGCCCCTGCAAACCTGCCACATTCCTCTATTTTTTCTCATTCATGTGTTCATGTGATCCAAGGAGTCCCTCATTTTTTTCATAATATAACTGAATGATTGGTCCCTGATTTGAAACGTAGAACAACTAGGAAAGCAATATATGCAACAAATCCAAATATTCGAATTATCATAATAATAAATGCAATTAATAATGTCGTTAATTTATTAAGTAATATTGTTGTCAGGATTTTCCTATTCAGACTATGAGCATGAACAATGAATAATTCTAGTGTTAGAATATGTATGCCACTAACACACTTTTTGTCTCCAATTCGGATGATGCAGGTAACAAAGGAGCTGCTGTTTGTAATCCTAGATCCTTTTTTGAATCATGGTAGGCATTGAAGGAAATATGCCTTGAGAGGCAATAATAAAGTTGTTAGTATGTATTCCTTGTATATGATAGATGTTTATTTTGCATGCTATAATTGTATTGATAGGAAACATCAATACATGTGTGTTTAATAAACAAAAGGGTTCCTAGTTATGCCTCTCTTATAGACTAGCTTGTTGATTAACAAGATGATCAAGGTTTCCTGATCATGGACATTGGATGTTGTTAATAACAAGGTCACAGCATTTGTGAAATGATGTAATGAACATTCATCTGAAGTATAGCATTACGATCAAGTCATTATGTTTATATTGCTATAACATCATACAAAGTAGTCTTAGTCCTTAGACCATGAGATCATGTTAATTGCTAACACCGAAAGAGTATCTTGATAACATCAAACGTCACACCGTAACAGGGTGACCATAAAGGTGGGTTCAGTGCTATGAAGGTGTTATGTTGAGGATCATGGATCAAGAGTGGAATTTGTCAATCCCGATGACGGGTAGATATACTCTGGGCCCTCTCGGTGATATCACATTAAGATAGCTTGCAAGCAAGTGATGTGATCACTAGAATGTTATATCACGGGAACGAGAAAAGAGTGCATGTCGGTAACGAGATCAAACTAGGTATTTGGATACCGATGATCGAATCTCGGACATGTATTATATAATGAGACAAAGGGATTAAATTGCTGATGTTAAAGGTTCTCACGATCACAGAAGTCATCGTTGAATATGCAGGAGTCAGTATGGATCTCCAGTTCCAGCTTCTGATTATTGATCTGAGAGGAGTCTCAATCATGTTTGCATTATTCGCGAAACGTAGGGTGACACACTTAAGGGTTACCGGACACCATTTAGGAGCACATATGTTCCAGACAAAAGGTTTGCAAAGCGCAGGAAATGTTTCGATAGAAACAGGAATTGTTTCGATAGAAACCAGAATTGTTTTGATAGAAACCGGAATTGTTTCGGGTGAAATTGCAAAAAGTGGTTCTGCATGTGATATTGAAATGTTGCAAGGGGTTTTATGTGAATGTTTGTTAATTAAAGTAATTAACAAAATTCTGAATAAAATAAATAAAAGAGTTTTATTAATTGAGAGTTGCATTTAATTTGGTGGAAATTAAATACATGTGAGTGGGATTTTGGGTGGAGGCCATGTTTATGTGAGTGGAGGCTCACCACATGAATGAAGGAGGGGAGGAGTCCCCCCCCTCATGCGCCGGCTATGGGAGGGGAGGGGTCTCCCTCCCTCCTATATAAAGCCCCCCTCTCCCCTCTCACAAAACACACCTCCTCGTGAAGGATCTCTCTCCCCCTCTAGATATTCCCCCATGGTCTCAGATTAGCGAGATACATATTCCCGATGGCCTTGCATCTGGAAGGAGTTGCTGCTTCGCTGATTCGCTGGAGCGAGGAGGTGGAGGTTGTCCGGTGGCTTGAACGTGTGTGCGAGGACGGATGCGCTGCTGATTTGTGGCGCTCGGACTTCCACACGATCTTGAGATCGGCAAGCGTACGACTACATCAACCACGAGTTCCTACTCGTTAACAAAACTCGTTGTCTTCGAGGGTAAGTTCTCCATGGATGTATGTCCACCCGTTGCTCTTTATCTAGAAAATAGATCTTGGCGTATAGTTCTCATCGTAGGAAAATTTTTGTTTTCTATGCTGCGGACCCAACAGTGGTATCAGAGCCTGATCTATGCGTAGGTGCTTTGCACGGGTAGTACACATATGTTTATATGTGGGCGATGATGATCATGTTATTGCATCTTCTATGTACTTTGGATATTGGTGGCATAGTGGGATGAAGCGGCCCGGACCAACCTTACATGTCATCGTACATGAGACCGGTTCCACGACTGACATGCAACTAGTTTTGCATAAGTGGCTAGCGGGTGTCTGTCTCTCCTACTATAGTCAATATCTGATTTACAACGAGTTGCTAATAACTTGGTTATCCTCGTTGTGTTTCATGTTCGTAGGTAAGACCGGTTCTATCTCCGAAAGCCCTAAGCCACGTAAAACTTGCAATTGATAAATTAGAGGCGTCTAGTTTAGATCGTTGCTGGGCTAGTGTCTTGATATGGTATTGTTGTAAGTAGATGTATGATAGATACTCTTACAACTCACTTAACGTCTAAGTTCCATAGACCTTGGCCTTACACACAAAGGAATGATAGAGATCATACCACGATGCAAATGATAGAGATCAAATGCATGGACCATATCACCTCACTTCACACATTAGATGTTAGCATCTTATATTGCTAGTTTGGCGCTTTTGGTAGCATTGTAAAATGATCCCTCATTTAGATATCAAGATAAAATGTGTTCTTCCTTAAGTATGCACCGTTTTGTGGATCGTGTTTTGAGGCATCACGTGATGATCAGGTTCTCGACTCTACGCTTTCATACAACGGGTGTAAGACAGTTTTACACATGTGAATACTAAGGTTCTTACTTGACGAGCCTAGCATGTATAGACATGGCCTCGGAACACGGACCGAAAGGTTAAGCATGAGTCATATAGTTGATATGATGCCCATATAGATGCTCGCCTTTGAAGCTACACCGACTCACGTGATGATCGGACTTGGTGTAGTGGATTTGGTTCATGTAATCACCAAAAGGACACGAGGGATGTCGTTTTTGAGTGGGAGTTCATTAGTAATTTGGATTAGTTGAACTCAATCTATCATAAACTTAGTCTAAATATATTTTACAAATTCTGTTGTAGATGGCACCACCTGCTTTTAATTTCAATGTGTTCATGGAGAAATAAAAGCTTGCTGCGAATGGTAGCAACTTCACCAACTGGACTATGAATTTGAGGATTCTCCTCACTGCTCCACAAAAGCAATATGTGCTAGAGGCGCTGCTAGGCCCCCCACCAGCTCCTAATGCCCCTGACGAGGAAAAGAACGTCTATATAACTCGTCAGGAGGACCACAACTTAGTTCATTGCGGCATACTATATGGGCTAGATCCAGAACTTCGAAAACGTTTCGAAAATGGCAATGCCTTTGATACCATGGGAGATTTGAAAATGATTTTCGATACCCATGCTGCCGTAGAGAGTTATAAAGCTTCTGAAAAGTTCTTTAGCTGCATGATGGAAGAGAACAGCTCAGTTAGTGAGCACGTACTCAAAATGTCTGGGTACGCCGATAAGCTTGTGTCCTTGGGAATAACGATTCCCATTGACTTAGGCATACATCATGTTCTCCAATCTCTGCCACCTAGCTACAAGAGCTTCGTGATGAACTATAATATGCAGGGCATGAAGAAGTCTCTTCCCGAGCTTCTATCAATGCTTAAGACTGCAGAAGTGGAGATTAGGAAAGAACATCAAGTGTTGATGATCAATAAGACCACCGGTTTCAAGAACAAAGGCAAGCAGAAGGGAAAGAAGGGCGGCAAATCTGTTGCCGCGCCTGAAAAGAAACCCCGAGCTGTCCCTAAGTCTGACACCGAGTGCTAATATTGCAAGGGGACTGGCCATTGGAAGCGCAACTTGCCCCAAGTATTTGGCGGACAAGAAGGCCAGCAAGGCAAACAAAGGTATATGTGATATACATGTTATTGATGTGTACTTGACTAGTACTCGCAGTAGCACCTGGGTATTTGATACAGGATCGGTTGCTAATATATGTAACTCGGTTCAAGGGCTGCGGAACAAGCGACAACTAGCAAGGGATGAGGTCACGATGCGGGTCGGCAATGGATCAAGAGTTGATGTGATCGCCGTCGGAACGCTGCCTCTCCATATGCCTTCGGGATTAGTTATAAACCTGAATAATTGTTATTTGGTGCCTGCACTGAGCATGAACATTGTATCCGGATCGTGTTTGATGCAAAGTGGTTATTCGTTTAAGTCTGAAAACAATGGTTGTTCGATTTATATGAATAATATCTTTTATGGTCATGCACCTGTGTTGAGTGGTTTATTTCTGTTGGATCTCGATAGTAGTATTACGCATATTCATAATGTTGATGCTAAAAGGATTAAACTTGATAATAATATATCTGCATATATGTGGCACTGCCATCTAGGTCATATTGGTGTTAAACGCATGAAGAAACTCCATTCTTATGGACTTTTGGAATCACTTGATTTTGAATCATTTGATACATGTGAGCCATGCCTTATGGGCAAGATGACTAGAAAGCCGTTTTCCGGTTCAATGGAACGGGCGACAGATTTATTGGAAATCATACATACTGATGTGTGTGGACCAATGAGTGTGTCGGCGCGAGGTGGATATCGTTATTTTGTTACTTTCACGGATGACTTGAGTAGATACGGGTATATCTATTTGATGAAACATAAGTCTGAAACCTTTGAAAAGTTCAAAGAATTTCAGAATGAAGTGGAAAATCATCGTAACAGAAAGATCAAATTTCTGTGGTCCGACCGTGGAGGAGAGTATCTTAGTTACGAGTTTAGCACACATATGAAAGACTGTGGAATAGTTTCACAACTCACGCCTACCGGAACACCACAACGTAATGGTGTGTCAGAACGTCGTAATCGTACTTTATTGGATATGGTTTGATCTATGATGTCTCTGACTGACTTGCCACTGTGATTTTGGGGTTATGCACTGGAAACCGCTGCATTCACTTTAAATAGGGCACCATCTAAATCTGTTGAAAAGACACCGTATGAATTATGGTTTGGAAACAAACCTAAGATGTCATTTCTTAAAGTTTGGGGATGCGATGTTTATTTGAAGAAACTTCAACCGAATAAACTTGAACCCAAAGCGGAAAAATGTGTCTTCATAGGATACCCTAAGGAAACGATTGGGTATGCCTTCTATCATAGATCCGAGGGCAAGGTCTTTGTTGCCAAGAATGGATCCTTTCTTGAGAAGGAGTTTCTCGTGAAAGGTGTGAGTAGTCGGAAGGTAGAACTCGAAGAGGTTATTGAACCTTCTCTTCATGAAATGGCGAGTAGCGCAGCACCGGAAGTTGTTTTGGAGTTGACTTCACCTAATGAAGAGAGAGCTAATGATATTGATCATGAAACTCCGAAAGAGGACACTACCGAACCTCGCAGGTCAAGCAGGACACGTGCAGCTCCTGAACTGTACGGCAATCCTGTTATGAATTTCATGATTGATGAAATAGATGACCCTGCGACGTATGAAGAAGCGATGATGAGCCCTGATTCCAACAAATGGCTAGAAGCCATGAAATCCGAGATGGAATCCATGTACGAAAACTAGGTTTGGACCATGGTGGACTTACCTCACGATCGAAAGGCCGTTGAGAATAAATGGATTTTCAAAAGAAAAACTGATGTTGATGGTAATGTAACCATCCATAAGGCTCGACTTGTCGCAAAGGGGTTTCAACAAATTCAAGGAGTTGACTATGATGAGACAATCTCTCCCGTAGCGATGCTTAAGTCAGTTAGGATTATGTTAGCAATTGCTGCATATTTCGATTATGAAATATGGCAGATGGATGTCAAAACTACATTCCTCAATGGTAATATTGAAGAAGAGTTGTATATGATACAACCTAAGGGTTTTGTCGATCCTAATGATGCAGATAAGGTGTGCAAACTTCATCGATCCATCTATGGACTGAAGCAAGCATCCCGGAGTTGGAATCTCCGCTTTGATGAGGTGATCAAAGAGTTTGGATTTGTCCAAACTTATGGAGAGGCTTGTATTTACAAGAAAGTGAGTGGGAGCAATGTGGCATTTCTGATATTATATGTGGATGACATATTATTGATTGGAAATGATATAGATCTTTTAAACAGTGTTAAAAGTTATCTAAACAGCAAATTTTCGATGAAGGACCTTGGTGAAGCTTCATATATATTAGGCATTAAAATCTATAGAAATAGATCAAGACGCCTAATTGGGCTATCGTAGAGTACATACCTTGATAAGATATTAAAGAAGTTTAATATGGACGGAAGTAAGAAGGGGTACTTACCTATGTTGCAAGGCAAGACATTGAGTAAGACTCAAAGTCCGGCTACGGCGGAAGAAAGAGAGATAATGGATAAGATCCCCTATGCCTTAGCCATAGGCTCTATAATGTATGTCATGCTATGTACAAGACTGGATGTGGCACATGCTATTAGTTCGACTAGTAGGTACCAATCTGATCCAGGTTCGGAACACTGGATAGTGGTCAAGAATATCCTTAAGTACTTGAGAAGAACTAAGGATATGTTTCTTGTATACGAAGGTGAAGAAGAGATAGTCGCTAAGTGTTATGTCGATGCTAGATTTGACACTGATCTGGATGACTCTAAGTCTCAATCCGAATACATATTTCTCTTGAACGGAGCAGCAGTTAGTTGGAGGAGCTCCAAACAACCTGTGGTGGCTGGATCAACGACGGAGGCGGAATATGTTGCTGCTTCAGAAGCAGCGCAGGAAGCGGTTTGGATGAAGGAGTTCATAACGGAAGTAGGTGTGGTTCCTAGTGCTTTGGACCGAATGGTGATCTATTGTGACAATAATGGAGCCATAGCCAACGCCAAGGAACCAAGGTCTCACAAGAATTCCAAGCATATTAAGCGCCGGTTTCACTCCATCCGCGAGCATGTCAAGGATGGAGATATAAACATTTGTAAAGTGCACATGAACCTGAATGTAGCAGATCCGTTGACTAAAGTACTCCCTAGGGCAAAACATGATCAACACCAGAACTCCATGGGTGTTAGATTTATCACTATATAAACTAGATTATTGTCTCTAGTGCAAGTGGGAGACTGAAGGAAATATGCCCTGAGAGGCAATAATAAAGTTGTTATTATGTATTCCTTGTATATGATAGATGTTTATTTTGCATGCTATAATTGTATTGATAGGAAACATCAATACATGTGTGTTTAATAAACAAAAGGGTTCCTAGTTATGCCTCTCTTATAGACTAGCTTGTTGATTAACAAGATGATCAAGGTTTCCTGATCATGGACATTGGATGTTGTTAATAACAAGGTCACAGCATTTGTGAAATGATGTGATGAACATTCATCCGAAGTATAGCATTACCATCAAGTCATTATGTTTATATTGCTATAACATCATACAAAGTAGTCTTAGTCCTTAGACCATGAGATCATGTTAATTGCTAACACCGGAAGAGTATCTTGATAACATCAAACGTCACACCGTAACAGGGTGACTATAAAGGTGGGTTCAGTGCTATGAAGGTGTTATGTTGAGGCTCATGGATCAAGAGTGGAATTTGTCAATCCTGATGACGGATAGATATACTCTGGGCCCTCTCAGTGATATCACATTAAGATAGCTTGCAAGCAAGTGATGTGATCACTAGAATGTTATATCACGGGAACAAGAAAAGAGTGCATGTCGGTAACGAGATCAAACTAGGTATTTGGATACCGGTGATCGAATCTCGGACATGTATTATATCATGAGACAAAGGGATTAAATTGCTGACGTTAAAGGTTCTCACGATCACAGAAGTCATCGTTGAATATGCAGGAGTCAGTATGGATCTCCAGGTCCTGCTTCTGATTATTGATCTGACAGGAGTCTCAATCATGTCTGCATTATTCGTGAACCGTAGGGTGACACACTTAAGGGTTGCCGGACACCATTTAGGAGCACATATGTTCCAGACAAAAGGTTTGCAAAGCGCAGGAAATGTTTCGATAGAAACCGGAATTGTTTCGATAGAAACCGGAATTGTTTCGGGTGAAATTGCAGAAAGTAGTTCTGCATGTGATATTGAAATGTTGCAAGGGGTTTTATGTGAATGTTTGTTAATTAAAGTAATTAACAAAATTCTGAATAAAATAAATAAAAGAGTTTTATTAATTGAGAGTTGCATTTAATTTGGTGGAAATTAAATACATGTGAGTGGGATTTTGGGTGGAGGCCATGTTTATGTGAGTGGAGGTTCACCACATGAATGAAGGAGGGGAGGAGTCCCCCCCTCATGCATCGGCTATGAGAGGGGAGGGGTCTCCCTCCCTCCTATATAAAGCCCCCCTCTCCCCTCTCACAAAACACACCTCCTCGTGAAGGATCTCTCTCCCCCTCTAGATATTCCCCCATGGTCTCGGATTAGCGAGATACATGTTCCCGGTGGCCTTGCGTCTGGAAGGAGTTGCTGATTCCGCTGATTCGCTGGAGCGAGGAGGTGGAGGTTGTCTGGTGGCTTGAACGTGTGTGCGAGGACGGATGCGCTGCTGATTTGCGGCGCTCGGACTTCCACACGATCTTGAGATCGGCAAGCGTACGACTACATCAACCACGAGTTCCTACTCGTTAACAAAACTCGTTGTCTTCAAGGGTAATTTCTCCATGGATGTATGTCCACCCGTTGCTCTATATCTAGTAGATAGATCTTGGCGTATAGTTCTCATCGTAGGAAAATTTTTGTTTTCTATGCTACAGACCCAACAGGCATGTGGTTCCTTGCTCGATCGGTTGACGGCAAACACTTGATGATCATAATTATGACGTATGGCATGGGGTTGCCCATGGAAAAGAGTCTGAAGTCATTCCCTACGCTCAAACTGGGACTAACCTATGCCTATATTCTGTTGCTCGTGTCTACGTTTTTGAACAGGATGCTAGCTCTGTTGGACAGCCATCGGTCTTCCTTTGGAGGCAGGTTAACAGCCTGGCGACAATTCTCTGTTTCTTGGTCTCAATTATCCGATCATTGACAAGCTGATGAAGAAATGCGGATGCAAGGCTCCTGATGGCACATTATTGTTCCCATTCATGAAGAAAAATGTGTGTACACATCGTACGGGTGGTTTCGTGGAACACAATACCCTCAATTAAGCGTTGCAACCTGTAGTGTGAAGGTGAGCCTTTGGGACCGTGTGCGACACACGACAATTTGGTTTAGGCCTAGTTTAGGTGTGGTAGGCTCGTTGTTACATCCCTAGACTGAGCCTTAGATCTTTCTGGTGTATTGTTGTGCCATATTTTTTTGCATCGTGATTTAACAGTTGACTGGTTTTAGTGGCTAGATTGAATCAGTTTGTATGAGCCCTGCCATGATTTTGTAATTAGTATTGCCTTTCATGTTATAATCCATGTAGTGGTGCTTATTTCATAGTGTCCTTTATGTACTATAGTTATCATTACTATTACTAGCTTTGTATATACCCACCTCCTGCAGCTTTGTGTTTTGAGAGGAACATTCCTTCTTTCCTCTGTAATGTTGGGTTGTTGGCATTTCAGATTGCATATGGGTGTCCTTGGCATTTATTTTGGAACTTGCAACAGTCTTGCTATTCTTTTGAAACTTGGCATTGTCACGATCTAGATGAGTCCTTGACATTTAGGGTTGCATATGGATGTCACACAGGCATTGACGGGAGAGGGAGGTATTCACACAGAAGCAGACTTGATCGTGATTTTTGCTTATTCTAATGATCGAGTGTGTTCGGGTAAAAGGGAAACTGGTCGTGCACCAAGATTGTTTGAGCTGGAACAATAATAGATTCTCTCTATATTGTTATTGAATTTCAAGCAAGAAAGCTACTGAATCTCTCAAATATTCTGTCGTTGCTATTACTAAAGAATTGTGTGGAACTAATACTAATGTACTGGTACTTGTCTTGCTTTTATTTTGAAACATGGCCTTGTCACAATTTAGATGAAATTTGGGCATTTCGGGTTGCATATGGGGGTCACACATGCATTGATGTGAAAAGAAGGTACTCAAAAGCAGACTTGATCGTCAGTATTGCTTGCTCCAATGTTCGAGTGTGTTTGGAAAAAAGGGCAAACTTATCGTGCGATAAGGTTTTTAGAGCTAAAACAACAACTGGCTCTCTTTGTACTGTCATTGAATTTCAGTGTCTATATTGCTGAATTGGTCACTTTGAAATGCTGCTGAATCGGTCAAGTGCTGCTGAATATGAACTGCGAATATGTCGATATTTTTTTGTCTGATTGTGTACTACTGTATTTTTACATGAATATTTGTCCAAAGAATTATTGCTTTTTCCCTCCCTCGGCGAGGTCTTTGTTTTGAATCCAGCTGATCCATAACACGATGCAATTTTTATTTACGAGGAAAAGAAATCTAGCCCACTCGGCCTCTCTTTAACCCATAACATTTTAATTCGTCCATTTCAGTGTCAGGGGACTGCTGACCATAGCCCCAGTGAAATTTGAGAAAGGAGATCATGGAGCATACCCTAGAACATTTTTATTTCGGCCTTTTCGGGGCCAATGGACTGCAGAGCACAGCCTAGTAAAATTTGAGAAAGGAATCCATGGAGCATAGCCCATGTAGAATAGCAAAATCTTTTTAATTCGGTCTTTTGGCATTTCTCCACACCTCTTAAAAAACTCCGCCCTCACATGATTTTAAGAAACCACTTCATTATGTGACATTTTATAAATTTATATGTTAGTAGTGCTACCATTTTCTTTTAGAAGAGATAAACATGGGAACACAAAATCTTTTTAAGAAGACTAATACATAATTTATACTAGGTACTAACAAATCTTTAATAATAACTTCTCTAGAAATATCATTGGCGTAGGGGCGACACACTCAATTTACATCTATTAAAAGTTTGAGTTCGGGTCCTATGTGTGTACATATCTTGGGTTTACATTTTTTATTTGTAGCAATATATTGCTTTACAGAGAGTCGGCTTGGGCATTCGGTCTGTTCAGTCTGGTGTTTTCGGTCATTGAAAATTTCGGTCATCCAAAAATACTACCTAAATTACCTTCGTTCTTTTTCTATTCGGTCTTCAGTCTTTTTGATCCGGTCTTCAGTCATGATCATATTACCCAAATATAAAAAATATGGCAGCATTTTCATAGTTGATAGTTCAAAGCAAATGACAACTTACAGATAACAACCTGTTGGACATGCACATGTGGCACATCCAATTGAACCAAATACCTTGACAAATAACAAGCACACAAGTATGGCCAGACACACAAGTGCACAACTACAGAGTCCCATTCTTGATGTACCTCACGGCACCACGCACATGCTTGAATGAAACATCCATTTCTTTTATTACATCTTGTACAATAAGGTTGACAATATGTGTTATCGTTAATCATTTGCAATGGTCCTCATTGTTGTAAACTTGAATCACCCTTGGATATTCCCTTTTCACCATGGTTTTTAGTTCCATTGCGGCAGTTATTGCTTCATATGCTTCTGTGCAAGGGCAAGTACAGATGTGTTCAACTTATCCTCAAGAACATATTGTTCCTTCCCATCCTCAAATTCTGATGCCATATATAGAAATAGCTAAAAAATCTTATTTCGTATCCATTCATCACTGTACAAGTACATCTCATCTCTAGAAACAAAATCTAGCAAAACAACACATTACAGCACCCATATCACCCTTATTTACAGCCTAGTAGATCAAACATTTGCCCCAAATCAGCTTTATTTACCGGTTACAACTAACATATACATTAAGTATCCAAATATAAGTATAGGAGATCAAAAATTTGCCCCAAATCACATGTATTTACAAGTTACAACTAGCAGATCAAACATTTGCCCCAAATCCCTAGTCTACTAGTGTTCTATAAGGCTCCAACAAATTCTCTCCAAGGAATGTGTATAATAGTCTAGAAATAAAACATGGAGTTGCAGATTTCTTACCTTGGACTTGGGGGTTGGAGACATGGTAGCGGGCGGAGCCCTGGGATTGGAGAAACGCGGGAACAAGACTAGAGGTCGCTGTCTTCGTCGCCTCATCCGGCTACTAGAGATATCACCGTGTCGGGTACTAGAGAGGTCGAAGATGTGGTAGGGAAGTTGGGGATGGCGGAGGTGTGCTTGGGCTTGGGGTAGGTCTCCTGGCAGCGGGCGACAGGGGTAGCTCCTGGTTGGCTCGCTGGTCGCTGATGTTGCCTGTGTGGCGGCAGGCAACGGCTCTAGGTCAAGGAGACATGGGGGTGACGAGGGAGACATGAGAATGAGAGGACCGGGCCTCTCCTGGGCTATCACTAGACATATTCTATCGATGGGAGCCATGGGGTAATGGAAGTTTCGGTCTATTCGGTCTTTGCCTGACAACAACCGAAGAGACTGTAATTATTCCGGTCATGTGATTCTCGGGACTAAGGACATACCCGAAGACCGAAGTACCTACTATTTGTTTCGGTCTTTGGTTTAGGTTTTTTGTGCCCGGCCATAACATAGAGGCTGACATCGCGGACCCACTGGAGTGTCCCTCGAATTTAATGGGCGGGTTTGAAAAAAAGTTAAGTACTTGTACAGAGAGACTAGCATCAGGGACCCACCAGCTAGGACATACCAACCACTACAGAAAAAAGTTAAGAATATTAAAGTGACGGACACGACCAAAAGAAAAAAGTCTAGTATGCACACATTTCGTATAATGAGAGGCTAGCATGTGGGACCCAATAGCCTGAATAAATGGTTGATGCAACCAGGAACGTTATCAAGTTGACAGCAGGGACGCACAAGCCAAAGAAAAAATCCAACATGCACACGTTTCTTCTAATGAGAGGCTGACATGTGGGACCCAGCAGGCTAAATAAATGGCAGATGCAGTGAGCAACGTTATCAATTTTGAAATAGGGAGGCACGAGCAAAGAAAAAAATTCTAACATGGACACGTTCCTTCTAATGGAGACTAGCATGTGGGACCCAGCATCATGACCAAACAGTAGATGAGTCGAGCAACGCTATAAGTCTGGAATATGGAAGCGCGAGCAAAGTAAAAAGTTCCATCATACACGCGATTCTTGTAATGAGAGGCTGACATGGGGCCCCACCAGCCTGATTAAAAGGCTGATGCATCGATCAACGTTATTGAGTTCACATGAGGGAGGCACGAACAAAGGAAAAAAATTCTATCATACACATGTTTCTTCTAATGAGAAGCTGATGATGACTGTAAGTGCACATATCAATTATAGCTAGTTTCTAAGTAAAGATATCAAACCCACAGAGAGCTATTGGTAAAGGTATTTATGCCCCTCGTTACTCTCTACCAAAGAATACTTATAAGTTGTCTTTGATCTCAAGTAAAGGGTGTTTGAATGGTTTATGGTTGTTTGCAGAAAATTAATTAAAACAAGTAAAAGAAAAAAGTAACAAGATTGTATGAAAGAGTTGTTGAACTCAATAGGGATAAAACGTTCTCGGGGATGTAGGATACACCACTAGCATAGTAATATTATTATATGCAATCAAAATAACATACTTCTTATGTCATGACATGTGTGGAGAGAGCCCCATAATAAGATGTTCACGACAAGGCTTGTAGGAAGCCACTTTGTTGAGCCAAGTGTGAGGTCACCTCAACCACTGCAATGCTTGAGAGCAATCACCCATACAGGCCACCACAATTAAGGGTTTCCCCATGGATATCGTAATTAGCTTAGGGAGTCCTATTTATCCCCCGTTGACTGTGTTGGTTACGAGCCAGCGCCAGTCTGTCACGAGGCACTCCGGGTACACTTCCAATACATGTCCAAAGGGTTTCTTCCTCCCTTTAGTCCCGAAGGCAAATGATATGTGGTCGACTTCACATATCATCTATAGAGAGAAATCAAACACAAGTCATAATTATATCATAGACAAGCAAGTCATATGGACACAAGAATAGATCATCTTTATTACAAGTTCATAGTGGTGCTAGGGTTTCTCCATCTCCCCAAGAACAAAGGAACTACTCACTCATGGAAGCAACCAACAACATCATCATAATCAAATGGATGGATTAAAGTACGGAGGTAGATCTAATGCAAACCACAATTGGATCTGGATTACAAAGAGATGCAGTAGATGAAAGATGGAGTAATGGTGGTGATGAAGATGCATCGGTTGATGGTGAAGGGGATGATGCGTTGTCCTCCAATGATCCGCGAAGCAGCCGGGATTTTACCCCAGCCAAGTTCCTCCTTCAGATCCCTCTCGGATGTGGTGTTTCATGGTTTCTAGTGGCTATCAATGTCGGATCTGCCTCTCGTCCTTGCCAGGAGAAACTATTTGACGAGGCGGTCCTGATGGCGCCTGGTACGGGGCGGACGGTACAGGTGGGCTCTGCCTGTACCAGTGGCTGTTATCAGTTGTGGTGCCTTCTCCATGTTTGGTAGTCTTCCAGGTGCGAAGGTAAATTCATAAAATGACTTTTATCGCCTATAAATATCATATAATTACACAATATGACAGCTCTAATTGATATGTTCATATATGACTCTGTGATTTGGGATCCTGTTGAAACAAGAACGAAATAGTGCATGTAGGCGCAGTGATATACAAAAATTCCTACTCTATTTATGCAAAAACAAAGGGTAAATATGCTTCAATTTTGGATGCATCAACTCCCCCAAGCTAGGCTCTTGCTCATCCCCGAGCAAGATGGTGGCTTATGGACAAGATCATCGTGTTCATGAAACACAAGACGTTACAATAAATGAGGCAAAAATTGAAACAGGAGTATAACATCGGATATAGAGATACGTCGGGGGTATTACCATACCCTTACACATTACATAACTTAGAGGCTTCCACACCTTTTTCTAGTATTAATGAAATTATAAGAAGCTACTAGTGATTCAACATATCATATAATTATGGAGTTTAAAGATTTGTAGCTCTAAGTTTAATAGTGAAGATTCATGATCATTTTATCTTTCTTATTTCTCTCTCTTTTTATATGCTTGATTATTTTGATAGTTTCTTTCTTTTTCTTTCTTGATACTTGCATATCTATATTTTTCCTTGCTCCCTTTTTCTCTTTTTCTTTTCAGCAAGCTATTTGATCATGCTCACTACTTCAATGGCTTTTGAAAACTCTTAATCATAATATGCTACCATAATTCTTCTTCTAATAACATAATCAATACTTCTATAGGTGTGGAAGTCCCTAAAATTATGATAGCTGTAAAAGTATTATAACACTCAATCTAGTTCAATCATCTAATATAATAATCATGAATCAGAACACTGCTTAAATTACCATAAAGTCTCATAACACAACGGATATAATTCTTCTCTTGAACAAAGGGAACTCGATATTGATGCCACTAATGCAAATTCAGAAATTTAAACCTAACCATGTGTGCAGAAAAGTAAACATGCTAAAACTATAAGATAGATTACAAGGTTCTCCTAGATCCCCCCAAGCTTGAATCAAGCCAAGTGGATCAAATAATCCCTTGCGATTATTTGATACCGTGGCATGCTTCATGGTGATGAAGTCTTGTTGGAGAGTGCCGCCCGGAGCTTCTTGTTTGTCCTCTCTAGGGAAGATATGCGCTGGAGACACTTCTGTAGGTCCAAACGCAAGAGAAACATCCCATCAGAGACTTTTCTCATCATGTCATCTAGGTACTTCTTGCCTTCAAGATCCAAGAGGCGCTTGCGCACGATCTCCCTATGGATGAGTTCTTCTTTATGGTACTTCTCTATCTTGTTAAGATGGTGCTCATTATCCGGGATGTGCATACCAATTGGTACGTCTAAAAGGTTGGACCCTAGTCCTCTTGCGGCTTCATGCTCATGTGCGCGTTCATAGTGATCTTCTTTGTTGTTGATGTATGAGCCATAGTTTTCTGATAGGTTCCTGCAATGGAGTTGTTAAACTTCTTATGCGTTGGTGACGACTAGTTGACGGACATGAGCTTGAGTGACTCCGTGCACCCCTTCCCATGGGGTTTCTTGGCTTCCTCCTCATCTTCAGGCTTCACCATCGCCAAGTAGTCTGGTTGCTTCCATCCCCTTTTTGATTGCTCCATGAAGATCTGGAACTCCTCATCTTCGGAATCATCATCAGAATCATACGTATACCGCTTGTTCTTTGGGCTTAGCCTTGAGCTTCACGATCATAGGCTTTGATGGAGGAGGTCTGTAAGCTATCCCACGAACGAGCCATGAGGTTTAGAGGCTTGCCTTTGCCTTGAATCGAGTAGCGCATCAAGTAGATTAGATCTGTTGATATAAGCAATAGGTAGATCTCTAAAGAGACCTATAAAGGGTTAGAGGCAGAGTAAAATTCGTACTGGGAGGAAAAGGGTCGCCCAATAAAAGAATCCTAACAAATAAGTGCAAAAGAAGGAAATTCGGGTTATAACGACCAATTCGGTACGGGGGCGCCCATACTGGGTCGTCTCCAAAGGCGGCGCGAAACAAAGTCAGTAAAAGGTCAATCGACTAAGTGGTACGGGTGGGTTCCGCCTGTACTACCCGTCCGTACTGACTTCGTGACTTTTCTTTTTTTTTACACAAGCAAAAGTGTAAACGAGAAATAGAAGAAAAAGGTCATCGATTCGATAACGACCTGTGGTACGGGCGGGTTTGCCCATACCACGCGGTCGTACCGCTTCCGCAAGAAATCTATCGAGCCATCAGTGGGCTTAACGACCATCGGTACGGACGGATCCGGCCGTACCGTCCGCCTGAACCGATCTCGTAAGACCAGCAATGGACTCAGAAGAACAAAAGAAACTTAGATATGTAAAAAGAAATAGAAAAAAATCATCCAGAACAAATGTGTGTTGAGAATTTCATAAGTCATGTTCATCGAGGAAGTATAGTCTCATTTGAATTTCTTTTCTTCCTCTCTTTGAATAAAACAGGTCAAAGAAAATTGCCAAAACCATTGTAAGGGTAAATAGGGAACTTCCTTTTTGGTTGTGTGGTTCCCACAGGTATGCACACGAATGATACCTTTTTAGAATGAAGAACTCAGCGAGTATCCGCGAATGCTTCCTCCACCTCTTCCTTTCTTTGTAAGATCTGTAAATCAAATTCTTGCAGAAGTAGATTCCAACGGATCATTCTTGGCTTAACATCAGTCCTTTCTAGGATTTCCTTCAAGCCAACTCGATCAGTATGTACTCTAACTTTGGAGTCCATCATGTAAGATCTAAATTTATCACAAGAAAATACTACATCGAAAAATTCTTTTTCAGCCATAGGATAGTTCTTTTGGGCCCTGTTTAAGGTGTGACTAGCATGATGAATGATATTGATATCATCACCATCATACTGGCAAAGAATTGCCCCTACAACTTCATGGCTAGCTTCACAAAATAGCTCAAAAGGTTTCTTCCAATTAGGGGGTTTAATAACTGGTGCTTCAAGAAGGGCTTGTTTTAATATGTTGAAAGAAGTAAGACATTTTTCATCAAAATTAAAACGAACATCCTTTTGAAGAAGGTTAGTTAATGATCTAGCAGTTTCTGAAAAATTCTAAACGAATCTTCTAAAAAACCCTACATGTCCCAAAAAGCTTCTTATACCTTTTATATCTTGAGGAGGGGCAATCTTTCTATTACTTCAATCTTTGCCTTATCGACTTCTATCCCCTACTTGAGACTTTGTGAAGGGTTTGCAGCATAGAAAACAAAAAAAATCCTATAATGTGAACTATTATACGCCAAGATCTATCTACTAGATACAAGCAACAGGTGGATATACATCTATAGAGAACATACCCTCGAAGACAACAAAGCTTTGTTAACGAGATGGAACTCGTGGATGATCTATCCGTTCACTTGCTGATCTCAAGATCGTGTGGAAGCCCTAGCACCACAAACCAGCAACGCATCGCACACACGTTCAGGCCACTGAACAACCTCCGCCTCCTTGCTCTAGCGATGCAGCAGAAGCAGCAACTCCTTCCAGACGAAATGCCACCGGGAACATGTATCTCGCTAATCCGAGACCATGGGGGAATAATACTAGAGGGGGAGAGAGATCCTTCACAAGGAGGTGTAAGGAAGAAGGAGTGAGAGGGGGACTTTTATAGGAGGAGGGGGTACCCCTCCCCATGGCCGGCAGCCCATGGGGGGTGACCCCTCACCTCCCCCATTCATATGGCGGTAACCCCCTCCACATAAATTTGCCCCTTAACATTCCCCTTTAAAATCTTCACTTTAAATGCATTAAATTTCTCCAAATTTAACGCTCTCTCATTTAATAAAACTCTTTAATTAAATTTATTCAGAATTTTGTTAATTAGTTTAACAAACATTCACATAAAACCCCTACAACATTTCAATATTACATGCAGAACCAATTTCAGCAATTTCACCCGAAATAGTTTTGGTGTCTATTGAAATAATTCCAGCGCTTTGCAATTCATTTGGCTGAAACATATTTGCTCCAAATGGTGTTGGTGTCCCTTAAGTGTGTCACCCTAAGGTTCGTGAATAATGCAGACATGATCGAGACCCCACTCAGATCAATAATCAGAAGCGAGACCTGGAGATCCATACTGACTCCTACACATTCAACGATGACTTCTGTGATCTGAGAACCTTTAATGCTAGTAACTAAATCCCTTTGTCTCGCGATATATTACATGTCCGAGATTCAATCATCGGTATCTCCATACCTAGTTTGATCTCGTTACCGACATGTACTCTTTTCTCATTCCCGTGATATAACATTCTAGTGATCTCATCACTTGCTTGCAAGCTAACCAATGTGATATCACCGAGAGGGCCCAGAGTATATCTATCCGTCATCGGGATGGACAAATACCACTCTTGATCCATGAGCCTCTACATAACACTTTCGTAGTACTTAACCCACTTTTATAATCACCCTCTCACGGTCTAACGTTTGATGTTATCAAGATACTCTTCCAATGTTAGTGATTAACATGATCTCATGGTCTAAGGACTAGGATTACTTTGTTAGATGTTATATCAATTTAAACACAATGACTTTGATCATAATGCTATACTTCGGATGAATGTTCATCACATCATTCCAATAATGTTGTGACCTCGTTATTAACAACATCCAATGTCCATGATCAGGAAACCTTGATCATCTTGTTAATCAACGAGCTAGTTTATAAGAGAGGCATAACTAGGAACTTCCCTTTTGTTTATTAAACACACATGTATTAATGTTTCCAAATTAATACAATAATAGCATGAAAAATAAACATCTATCATATACTTGGAATATATATAATAATAACTTTATTATTACCTCTCAAGGCGTATTCCCTTCAGTCTCCCACTTGCACTAGAGTCAATAATCTAGTTATATAGTGATAAATCTAACACCCATGGAGTTCTGGTGTTGATCATGTTTTGCTCTAGGGAGAGCTTTAGTCAACGGATCTACTACATTGAGATCCGTATGTACTTTACAAATCTTTATATCTCCATCCTTGACATGCTCACGGATGGAGTGAAACCGGCGCTTAATATGCTTGGAATTCTTGTGAGACCTTGGTTCCTTTGCGTTGGCTATGGCTCCATTGTTGTCACAATAGATCACCATTCGATCTAACGCACTACAACCACACGCAGTTTGGTAATGAACTCCTTCATCCAAACTGCTTCCTGTGCTGCTTCTGAAGCAGCATTATATTCCGCCTCCGTTGTTGACCTTGTCACCACGGGTTGTTTGGAGCTCCTCCAACTAACTGTTGCTCCATTCATGAGAAATACGTATCCGGATTGAGACTTACAGTCATCCGGATCAGTGCCAAAGCTAGCGTCAACATAACAATTAGCGACCAGCTCTTCTTCACCTCCGTATATAAGAAACATTTCCTTAGTTCTTCTCAGGTACTTAAGGATATTCTTGACCGCTATTCGGTGTTCCAAACCTGGATCAGATGTACCTACTAGTCAAACTAATAGCATGTGCCACATCCGGTCTTGTACATAGCATGGTGTACATTATAGATCCTATGGCTGAAGCATAGGGGATCTTATCCATTATCCATCTTTCTTCCGTCGTAGACGGACTTTGAGTCTTACTCAATGTCTTGCATGCAACATAGGTAAGAATCCCTTCTTACTTTCGTCCATTTTAAACTTCTTTAAAATCTTATCAAGGTATGTACTCTGCGATAGCCCTATTAGGCGTCTCGATCTATCTCTATAGATCTTTATGCCTAATATATATGACACTTCACCAAGGTCCTTCATAGAAAATTTGCTATTTAGATAACTTTTAACACTGTTTAAAAGATCTATATCATTTCCAATCAATAATATGTCGTCCACATATAATATCAGAAATGCCACATTGCTCCCACTCACTTTCTTGTATAAACAAGCCTCTCCATAAGTTTGGACAAATCCAAACTCTTTGATCACCTCATCAAAGTAGAGATTCCAACTTCGGGATGCTTGCTTCAGTCCATAGATGGATCGCTGAAGCTTGCAAACCTTGTTAGCATCCTTAGGATCAACAAAACCCTTTCGTTGTATCATATACAACTATTCTTCAATATTACCATTGAGGAATGCTGTTTTGACATCCATCTGCCATATTTCATAATCGAAATATGGAGCAATTGCTAACATAATCCTAACTGATTTTAGCATCGTTGTGGGAGAGAATGTCTCATTGTAGTCAACTCCTTGAATTTGTCGAAACCCTTTTGCGACAAGTTGAGATTTATAGACGGTTACATTACCATCAGCATCAGTTTTTCTTTTGAAAATCCATTTATTCTCAACAGCCTTTCGGTCGTGAGGTAAGTCCACCAAGGTCCAAACCTGGTTTTCGTACATGGATTCCATCTCGGATTGCATGGCTTCTAGCAATTTGTTGGAATCCGGGCTCATCATTGCTTCTCCATATGTCGTAGGGTCATCTATTTCATCAACCATGAAATTCACAACAGGATTTCCGTATAGTCCAGGAGTTGCACGTGTCCTGCTTGACCTGCGAGGTTCGATAGTGTGCTCTTTTGTAGTTTCATGATCATTATCATTAGTTCCTTCTTCATTTGGTGAATTCAACTCCGGAATGACTTCTGGTGCTGCGACACTCGCCATTTCATGAAGAGAAGGTTCAATAACCTATTCGAGTTCTACCTTTTGACTACTCACACCTTTCTCAAGAAACTCTTTCTCTAGAAAGGATCCATTCTTGGCAATGAAAACCTTGCCCTCGGATCTGGGATAGAAGGAATATCCAGTTGTTTCTTTAGGATATCCTATGAAGACGCATTTCTCAGCTTTAGGTTCGAGTTTATCAGGATGATCTTTCTTCACATAAACATCGCATCCCCAAACTTTAAGAAATGACAGCTTAGGTTTGTTTCCAAACCATAATTCATACGGTGTCATTTCAACGGATTTAGACGGTGCTCGATTTAAAGTGAAAGAAACGGTTTCCAGTGCATAACCCCAAAATGACAGTGGCAAGTCAGTCAGAGACATCATAGATCGAACCATATCCAATAGAGTCCGATTACGATGTTCCGACACACCATTATGTTGTGGTGTTCCGGCAGGCGTGAGTTGTGAAACTATTCCACAATCTCTCATGTGTGCGTTAAACTCGTAACTAAGATACTCTCCTCCATGGTCGGACCGCAGAAATTTGGTCTTTCTATTACGATGATTTTCCACTTAATTCTGAAATTCCTTGAACTTTTCAAAGGTTTCAGACTTATGTTTCATCAAATAGATATACCCGTATCTACTTAAATCATCTGTGAAAGTAACAAAATAACGATATCCACCTCGCGCCGACACACTCATTGGACCACATACATCAGTATGTATGATTTCCAATAAATCTGTTGCCCGTTCCATTGAACCGGAAAATGGCGTTCTAGTCATCTTGCCCATAAGGCATGGCTCACATGTATCAAATGATTCAAAATCAAGTGATTCTAAAAGTCCATCGGAATGGACTACCTTCATGCGTTTAACGCCAATATGACCTAGACGGGAGTGCCACATATATGCAGATATATCATCATTAAGTTTAATCTAGCATCAACATTATGGATATGTGTATGAGTACTATCGAGATTAAACATAAATAAACCATTCATCATAGGTGCATGACCATAAAATATATTATCCATATAAATCGAACAACCATTGTTTTCTGATTTAAACGAATAATCGCTTTGCAATAAACACGATCAAGATACAATGTTCATGCTCAGCGCAGGCACCAAATAACAATTATTTAAGTTTATTACTAATCTCGATGGCATATGGAGAGGCGGCGTTCCGACGGCGATCACATCAACTCTTGATCCATTGCCGACACGCATCATGACCTCATCCCTTGCTAGTTGTTGCTTGTTCTGCAGCCCCTCTATCGAGTTACATATATTAGCAACTGATCTAGTATCAAATACCCAGGTGCTACTACGAGTACTAGTCAAGTACACATCAATAACATGTATATCACATATACCTTTGTTTGCCTTGCCGGCCTTCTTGCCGCCAAATACTTGGGGTAGTTGCGCTTCCAATGGCCAGTCCCCTTACAATAGTAGCACTTGGTATCAGACTTAGGTCTAGCCCGGGATTTCTTTTTAGGCGCAGCAACAGATTTGCCGCCCTTCTTTCCCTTACGTTTACCCTTCTTGTCTTTCTTGAAACTGGTGGTCCTATTGATCATCAACACTTGATTTTCTTTCCTAATCTCCACTTCTACAGTCTTAAGCATTGACAGAAGCTCGGGAAGAGACTTCTTTATGCCCTGCATGTTATAGTTCATCACGAAGCTCTTGTAGCTAGGTGGCAGAGATTGGAGAACACGATGTATGCCTAAGTCAATGGGAATCATTATTCCCAAGGACACAAGCTTATCGGCGTACCCAGACATTTTGAGTATGTGCTCACTTACGGAGTTGTTCTCTTCCATCATGCAGCTAAAGAACATTTCTAAAGCATTATAACTCTCTATGGCAGCATGGGTATCGAAAATCATTTTCAATTCACCCATGGTATCAAAGGCATTGCCATTTTCGAAACGCTTTCAAAGTTCTAGTTCTAGCCCATACAGTATGCCGCAATGAACTAAGTTGTGGTCCTCCTGATGAGTCAAATAGACATTATTTTCCTCGTCAGGGGAATCAGGAGTTGGTGGGGGGCCTAGTGGAGCTTCTAGCACATATTGATGTGCAGCAGAGAGGAGAATCCTCAAATTCATGGCCTAGTTGGTAAAGTTGCTACCATTTGCAGAAAGTTTCTCTTTATCCATGAACACATTGAAATTAAAAGCAGGTGGTGCCGGCTACAACAGAATTTGTAAAGTTTATTTAGACTAAGCTTATTTTAGATTGAGTTCAACTAAACTCCAACTCAAAAACAACATCCCTCGTGTCTTTTTTGGTGATTACATGAACCAAATTCAGTACACCAAGTCCGATCATCATGTGAGTCGGTGTAGCTTCAAAGGCGAGCATCTATATGGGCATCATATCAACTATATGACTCATGCTTAACATTTCGGTCCGTGTTCCGAGGCCATGTCTGTACATGCTAGGCTCGCCAAGTAAGAACCTTAGTACTCGCGTGTGTAAAACTGTCTTACACCCGTTGTATGAAAGTGCAAAGTCGAGTACACCCGATCATAACATGATGTCTCAAAACACAATCCATAGAACGATGCATACTTAAGGAAGAACACATTTTTATCTTGATATTTAAATGAGGGATCATCTTATAATGCTGCTAAAACACCAAAAAAAGCAATATAAGATGCAAACATCATATGTGTAAAGTGAAATGATATGGTTCTTGCACTTGATCACTATCATATGCATCATGGTATGATCTTTATCATTCCTTTATGTGTAAGGCCAAGGTCTATGGAACTTACACGTTAAGTGTGTTGTAAGAGTATCAACTATACATCAACTTACAACATTACCATATCATGACACAAGCCCAGCAACGATCTAAACTAGACGCCTCTAATTTATCAATTGCAAGTTTTTACGTGGCTTAGGGCTTTCGAAGATAGAACCGTTCTTACCTACGAACATGGAACCACAACAATGATAACCAAATTATTAGCAACTCGTTGTAAATCAAATATTGACTATAGTAGGAGAGATAGAAACCCACTAGCCACTTATGCAAAACTAGTTGCATGTCAGTCGTGGAACCGGTCTCATGTGCGATGACATGTAAAGTTGGTCCGGGCCGCTTCATCCCACTATGCCACCAATATCCAAAATACATAGAAGATGTAATAACATGATCATCACTGCCCACATACTCTTATGTGTTCTACCGTGCAAAGCACCTACGCATAGATCAGGCTCTGATACCACTAAAGGGTTCGCAGCATAGAAAACAAAAAATTCCTATGATGTGAACTATTATACGCCAAGATCTATCTACTAGATACAAGCAACGGGTGGATATACATCCATAGAGAACATACCCTCAAAGACAACAAAGCTTTGTTAACGAGATGGAACTCGTGGATGATGTAGTCGTTCACTTGCCGATCTCAAGATCATGTGGAAGTCCTAGCGCCGCAAACCAATAGCGCATCCGCACTCGCACACACGTTCAGTCCACCTAACAACCTCCGCCTCCTCACTCTAGCGATGCAGCGGAAGCAGCAACTCCTTCCAGACGAAATGCCACCGAGAACATGTATCTCGCTAATCCGAGACCATGGGGGAAGTATACTAGAGGGGGAGAGAGATCCTTCATGAGGAGGTGTAAGGAAGAAGGAGTGATAGGGGGCCTTTTATAGGAGGAGGGGGTACCCCTCCCCATGGCTGGTGCCCCATGGGAGGTGATCCCTCACCTCCCCCATTCATGTGGTGGTAACCCCCTCCACATAAATTTGCCCCTTAACATTCCCCTTTAAAGTCTTCACTTTAAATGCATTAAATTTCTCCAAATTTAATGCTCTCTCATTTAATAAAACTATTTTATTAATTTTATTCAGAATTTTTTAAATTACTTTAATTAACAAACATTCACATAAAACTCCCTGCAACATTTCAATATTACATGCAGAACCAATTTCAGCAATTTCACCCGAAACAGTTTTGGTGTCTATTGAAATAATTCCAGCCTTTGCAATTCATTCGTCTGAAACATATTTTCTCCAAATGGTGTTGGTGTCCCTTAAGTGTGTCACCCTACGGTTCGTGAATAATTCAGACATGATCGAGACCCCTCTCAGATCAATAATCAGAAGCGGGACCTGGAGATCCATACTGACTCCTACACATTCAACGATGACTTCTGTGATCATGAGAACCTTTAACGCTAGTAACTAAATCCCTTTGTCTCGCGATATATTACATGTCCGAGATTCGATCATCGGTATCTCCATACCTAGTTTGATCTCGTTACCGGCATGTACTCTTTTCTCGTTCCCGTGATATAACATTCTAGTGATCTCATCACTTGCTTGCAAGCTAACCAATGTGATATCACCGAGAGGGCCCAGAGTATATCTATCCGTCATCGGGATGGACAAATCCCACTCTTGATCCATGAGCCTCTACATAACACTTTCGTAGTACTAAACCCACCTTTATAATCACCCTTTCACGGTGTGACATTTGATGTTATCAAGATACTCTTCCAGTGTTAGTGATTAACTTGATCTCATGGTCTAAGGACTAGGATTACTTCGATACATGTTATTGCAATATAAATATAATGACTTTGATTGTAATGATTGATGTCTACGCACTTCTATTCTTGTAGACAGTTGTTGGGCCTCCAAGTGCAGAGGTTTGTAGAACAGCAGCAAGTTTTCCCTTAAATGGATCACCCAAGGTTTATCGAACTCAGGGAGGAAGTGTTCAAAGGTATCCCCTCTCAAGCAACCCTGAAATCAAGATACAAGAAGTCTCTTGTGTCCCCAACACACCCAATACACTTGTCAGGTGTATAGGTGCACTAGTTCGGCGAAGAGATAGTGAAATACAAGTGGTATGGATAATTATAAGTGGTAATGATGATAGAAAATAGCTTGATGGCGTGGAAAAGTCTAAAATAAAACTGAAATAAAGATGGAAGCAAACAAACATGTAACAGATCTAATTGCAAACGGTGTTTCAATGCTAAGAACAAGGCATGGGGATCATACTTTTGCTAGTGAACACTCTCATATAAATATCTTCTCTTTATGATACTACTCTTAACTACTCTCCAGTTGGACACTCTAATCCACGGTAGGGCTATAACAGCACACCTCAAAGTAAGCCTTTCCCATCTAGATAACCCCACACTGTCACCTTGAGCTCTAGATGGTTCCAACAAACACCACAATTTCATAAAGACATACAACTCCAAATATAACTCATAACAAGTATTTGTAATCTCTAGCCTAAGTGCCACCATGGTGTGCACGCTTTCACTTTCACACACATGGGAAGAGCAGACATCTATTAAAGCACTTGAGTAGCAAGGTAGATCTACTTGATTACAAAGCTCATGATCACAATATGATCATGCATAGAGAGAGAGATGAACACATAGCTATCGGTAGAACCCTTAGCCTCGAGGAAGAACTACTCCCTCATCATCATGGGAATCGGCAACGGTGATGGATATGGTGGCGGAGATCGATGGAGATGGCTCCAGGGGCACTTCCCCGTCCCGACAGGGTGCCGGAACAGAGACTTTCTGTCCCCCAAATCTCCCCTTCGGTGGCGGTGGTGCTGCGGAACTTTTCATGGATTTCTGATTGATGATTTAGGGTTTATGCATCGGGAGGCTTCTTATAGGCGAAGAGGCAAGGTCGGTGGGCGGCCAAGGGGCCCACACCACCTGGTGGCGCGGCCAGGGCTAGCCCGCGCCACCACATGGTGTGGCCGCCCTGTGTCCCCTCTCCGTCTTGTCTTCTGGCTCCGTGAGTCTTCCGATAAAATATCGACTTTGGCTTTTGTCCCGTCCAATTCCGAGAATATTCATTTTCTAACTTTCTGGAACCAAAAACAGCAGAAAACAGGCAACTGGCACTGTGGCATCTTGTTAATAGGTTATTCTGGGAAATCATATGAAAAGTACTCCAAAGTTGGAACAAAACACAAGAAAGTAGATAAAACCAAGCATGGAACATCAAAAATTATAGATACGTTTGCAACGTATCAACATCCCCAAGCTTAACTCCTGCTCGTCCTCGAGTAGGTAAGTGATAAAAAGAAAGAATAATTTTTGAGGTGACATGCACCATCAAAGACTTGATCAAAGTATTTGTAAAACATTGAAAGCTAGGATCATAGTACTTCAATCATAACATGAAAGACAAAGTTCTAGCAATAAGACAAAGAAACTATGTTGCAACATGAAAAGGCACAAACAAAAGATTCATGAATAACAATGCTTTGCAAGACGTTTGTTTGTTTCACATAAATAAAACATAGCATAGTAGCATTCAGCTTGTCCCTCGTAGAGTAGCAAATATAAATGCATAGGACACCTTCAAAGTTCATAAGAGTGACTAGATACAAATAGTTTAAAACAAGCAATATCAAGTTATGCATCAATCAACTAGTCTTGGGACAATGCACATAGAACTAAGAATGGCCACTATGCTCTCAAAGTAGGTGCATAAAGGTAGAAGGTGGAGACTCAATATAATGGTGGAAGAAAGGCCTTCATAGAAGGAAGCAGAGATTCAAGTTTCATAAAGAGCTTCCAAAAATTATGGTACTTATTAGATTTGAGCTCTTATTGCCCCTATCATAAGAATCTTTAAGTGATTAAGGTTAAAGTGACACAACTAAGAGGATATGCTTGACAAGTTATAAGCCAAAATCTCATGCCCCTTACTTACAAAGACCGAACCTCATGCTACTCAACTTTAGTCACAAGTAAGCTCTTGTCATTGTAAGTACATATGTATCATAGAGAACCACCAATGGGGTACCCCTTGCATATGATACAGGAGCTATCCCATAATCAAAATGACAAGGCAAGTAGACAATGAGCATCTCAACGATCTTTTTATTTGCTATTTGCATAGGTTTTTATTGAGGATGCTTCATAGAGTGCTCATTATGGTGATGTTGCAAGTTTCCACCATGATTAGGCATGGCTTAGGCTAGCGGCCCAGACGTTTCTCTAACACACATACAAACTCCATCATCTTACAAGTTCCACTTTTATTTCACACCGCCGGGATCCATAAGCAAAAGAACATGATATCAACAGGGTACAAAGTACAAGTGCAATGTCGAAAGCGTTCCCCATGATACATGGTTTTGCTAATTTCAACTTATAAAGCGCAAGAATATACGCAACAAAGAAGGACCCAATGGTTCAAGTTTATTAAATGCAAGAAAAAGTAAAGTGTGCCATCAAGTTCGTGAGAGCTTTAATCACTAGTTTTCACATAACAAGTTTAATTCGGAAGGTAGATAAAAACATGAATATACTTGGAATAGCAAATGCTAATAGGTAGGTATGCTGGACTCTTTGGAATAACTAGGCTTTAGGAGTTGGATGCATGAGTGCAACTCATACTTGGTTATGGAGGTTAGCAAAAGACTGGGAGCGACCAACTAAGTGAGCAATAATGGCCATAATCACACAGAGCGACAAAACATCATTGATCAAAGCATAAAGTGATACTACAAGTTGAAAACTAAAGGATCATAAAGGCTTAGGTGACTTGAGATAGTCATACATGGTGTGAGCATGTGCCAAGTCAACCCAAATAAAGCATCAAAGGAGAATACCACAATACTATGCTTTAGTATGCTAAAACAATGCATGATCCTTCCAAGGCACATTAAGCAATCTCAATTGTTTATAAAGTGTCATGCTACAGCAAATAATACAAAGCATAAAGCCAAAACAATATCAAGCATGGCATGACAAAGCATGGGGCATAGTCAAAAACAAGCTCTCTTTACCACTTAAGCATGAACTTCCTTACTCTTTTCCAATCCAAACCAAACTATTTGAAAACCAATGCATGAAAGAGGGGGTCCAACCAATTTATTCAGTAAACTAAGCAAACCAAGCAAACGAAAAACCAAAACGAAAACGAAAAAGAAGACGCTCCAAGAACAACACAGTTGTGCATGAAACAATAAAAATGAAGTGTTTGGAAGAAACCTGGGATTTTTATTGATGAAGAGGAGGATGCCTTGGGCATCCCCAAGCTTTGATGCTTGTACTTCTTGGAAATTTCTTGGGGTGACACGTGTGGCATCCCCAAGCTTGAGCTTTAGTCCATCCTTCATCTCATTACTCATTCCTTCCATACACCTGAAATTTTTCCTTCATACAAAACATCACACAATCTTTATGAGCAACATTAGTGCACTCAAGATAATAAGTCTTTAGGTTCAGTTCTAACACCAATAAAACTTCCAATAAAATACAAGCTACTTTAGCACTTCCCTCAAAAATCTCAATTCCCCAAAAGAACTCAAAAAGGAACCAACAAGAAGCAAATGCAAATAATGGCAGAAATCTGTCAAAAAGACCAGCAGGTAAAGACGAATTTTTTCGAAGACCTTCTGTTGGTCAAATCGAAAAGTGTTGAACTAACGAAAGTTATATAACAACCTGGGGCAGAAGCACAAAAAGTAACGCCTCAAAAGGATGTACAGATATTTTACACGAATTTTTACGGTGAAGCACAGAAATCTGTTTTGGGACAGCAACTTTCCCAATCATTACTTGTCTCTCATTAGAGGTTACTCTTGGCACAAAAAGCAAATAAAAAGGATAAGGAGGGGTTATTAATGAAGCAATAACTTCCACATCTGGGGAACTAAAAAGATCATTTTCATAAAAACTAGCTTCCCCAAGCTTAGACTTTTCCATAGCATTAGCAATAATGGTGTCCAAAGAATTCATACTAACAACATTGCTATTAGCATGCAAATAAAGTTCCATAGGTTTTTTAATTTTCTCTTCAAACACTTCATGTCCTAACTCAATATAAATACTATAAAGCTCTCTAATTTTTTTATTGTTTTCCATTAAGCCTAACTAGTGAAAACAAGAAACAAAAAGACAAAATTGCAGAATCTAAAGGAAATAACTTCGAGCACTCACACCAGAGGATGTGAGTACCTTTTACCTTACCTCCCCGGCAATGGCGCTAGAAAATAGGCGCTTGCCGTGGGAGGTTCTTCTTCTTTAATCCTCTGGTGTGAATGCCTTTTACCTTACCTCCCCGGCAACGGCGCTAGAAAATAGCTTGATGTCTATGCACTTCTATTCTTGTAGACAGTTGTTGGGCCTCCAAGTGCAAAGGTTTGTAGAATAGCAGCAAGTTTTCCCTTAAGTGGATCACCCAAGGTTTATCGAACTCAGGGAGGAAGTGGTCAAAGGTATCCCCTCTCAAGCAACCCTGCAATCAAGATACAAGAAGTCTCTTATGTCCCCAACACACCCAATCGCTTGTCAGGTGTATAGGTGCACTAGTTCGGCGAAGCGATAGTGAAATACAAGTGGTATGGATAATTATAAGTGGTAAAGGTGATAGAAAATAGCTTGATAGCGTGGAAAAGACTAAAGTAAAACTGAAATAAAGATGGAAGCAAGCAAACATGTAACAGATCTAATTGCAAATGGTGTTTCAATGCTAAGAACAAGGCCTAGGGATCATACTTTCGCTAGTGAACACTCTCATATAAATATCTTCTCTTTATGATACTACTCTTAACTACTCTCCAGTTGGACACTCTAATCCATGGTAGGGCTATAACAGCACACCTCAAAGTAAGCCTTTCCCATCTAGATAACCCCACACTGTCACCTTGAGCTCTAGATGGTTCCAACAAACACCACAATTTCATAAAGACATACAACTCCAAATATAACTCATAACAAGTATTTGTAATCTCTAGACTAAGTGCCACCATGGTGTGCACGCTTTCACTTTCACACACATGGGGAGAGCAGACATCTATTAAAGCACTTGAGTAGCAAGGTAGATCTACTTGATTACAAAGCTCATGATCACAATATGATCATGCATAGAGAGAGAGATGAACACATAGCTATCGGTAGAACCCTTAGCCTCAAGGAAGAACTACTCCCTCATCATCATGGGAATCAGCAACGGTGATGGATATGGTGGCGGAGATCGATGGAGATGGCTCCGGGGGCACTTCCCCGTCCCGACAGGGTGCCGGAACAGAGACTTTCTGTCCCCCAAATCTCCCTTTCGGTGGTGGCGGTGCTGCGGAACTTTTCATGGATTTCTGATTGACGATCTAGGGTTTATGCATCGGGAGGCTTCTTATAGGCGAAGAGGCAAGGTCGGTGGGTGGCAAGGGGGCCCACACCACGTGGTGGCGCGGCCAGGGCTAGCCCCCGCCACCACCTGGTGTGGCCGCCCTGTGGCCCCTGTCTGTCTCGTCTTTTGGCTCCATGAGTGTTTAGGTAAAATATCGACTTTGGCTTTTGTCCTGTCCAATTCCGAGAATAATCATTTTCTAACTTTCTGGAACCAAAAACAATAGAAAACAGGCAACTGGCACTGTGGCATCTTGTTAATAGGTTAGTACGGGAAATCATATGAAAAGTACTCCAAAGTTGGAACAAAACACAAGAAAGTAGATAAAACCAACCATGGAACATGAAAAATTATAGATATGTTTGCAACGTATCAATGATATACTTCGGATGAATGTTCATCACATCATTCCACTAATGTTGTGACCTTGTTATTAACAACATCCAATGTCCATGATCAGGAAACCTTGATCATCTTGTTAATCAACGAGCTAGTTTATAAGAGAGGCATAACTAGGAACTTTCCTTTTGTTTATTAAACACACATGTATTAACGTTTCCAAATTAATACAATTATAGCATGCAAAATAAACATCTATCATATACTTGGAATATATATAATAACAACTTTATTATTGCCTCTTAGGGCATATTCCCTTCACTTTGTGACTGATTACTATGCCTTCTTGGACCATGAAATGACATTTCTCCCAGTTCAAGACTAAGTTAGTGTATTTGCACCTCTGTAAAACTTTATGCAGATTATGGAGACAATGATTAAAGGAGGTTCCATAAACAGAAATCATCCATGAACACTTCCATAATATTTTAAACATAATCGGCAAAAATAGCAGTCATGCATCTTTGAGAAGTGGATGGAGCATTGCAAAGACCAAAAGGCGTATGACGATAAGAATAGAGACCATTAGGACAAATGAAAGTATTTTTTAGTTAATCATCAGGGTGTACAACAATTTAGGAAAAACCGGAATAACCATCTAGGTAGAAAAAATGAGAATGCATGGCAAGCCTTTCTAAAGTTTGGTCTATAAATGGTAAAGGGTAATTATCCTTCCTAGTTTCCTTATTAAGCTTACTATAGTCAATGCACATCCTGTGGCCAACAATAGTTCTAGTTGTTACCATTTCATTATGTTCATTTTCTACAACTGTGAACCCACCTTTCTTTGGAACACAATGAATAGGACTTACCCATTCACTCTCCTCCACATGAAAGATGACGCATGCATCCAACAAGCGTATTATTTCTTTTCTTACATCCTCTTTCATGTGAGGTTTAAGACATCACTGAAAATCCGCCACCGGCTCAGATCCTTCCATGAATATTCTATGGGTGGCTATCGAGGGACTAATCCCCTTCAAGTCACTCATCGAATACCCAAGAGCGTTTCGCTGCATGCGGAGAACCTTCATTAAATTTTCCTCCTCTTTCTCTACGAGGTTAGCACTTACAATAACAAGGAAATTATTTGTATCATCTAGAAATCTATATTTTAATTCTTTGGTAGAGTTTTAAGGGTTGGAGGAGGAAGGACCTCATCTCCTTTCCTTATAGGTTCTTCATATTTTTGATTAATCTCGATGTCCACCTCCGGTGTGGAGTCGAGATAGTTATCTATTTCATTTTTTCTATGTCTTCAAGAATGTTATTGTTATTGACTAAACTTCTTGCTAGATCATCATCTAGAGTCTCGATAATTATTGAAGCTAAACTTATGATATTACCTTCTTCCTCACGTTCGTATTCATCATCATCTATTTCTTCAATAGCTGGTTTATGGTAAAATTTGGAGGAATGCAAATCCATCTTCTCTTCACCAAACTTGAGAGTCACAGTTTGCTTCTTGCAATCTATGTTTGCACCTGCAGTATTTAGAAAAGTTCTTCCAAAGATGATGGGACAATAAACGTCAGTGGGCATATCAATAAGGACAAAGTCAATAGGATATTTGTGGGGTCCAATACATATTGGTACTTAGAGTTTTATCTACAAGCATTATAGTCATATTTGTATCTTCTATTTCAGCTGGGGCTAATTCGTTATGAATTTTTAAATAAAAGTTAAAAGGAATAACATTAACAGTTTTACCGGTAAAGAAGTGAGCCTAGCTCATTTGGTTAGGGAAGTGGATGTACAACCTGGCCACCCAGGTTCAAGTCTTCACGGACATAGATTTGGGGTCCTATTATTTAAAAAAAACTCGCTGTAGGGGCTTCCCTTACCGCATTCCTTTCAAAAAAACAGTTGTACCGGTATCGCAAAGACCATAATAGGAAGTTCCTCCGAAAGTGCATGAAAGGATAGGCTTACCCACTTCTTTATCTTTTAACTTCCCTTCAACAAATTGCGAGGCTTCAAAAATCTAGCTCAATTACGTTGCAATGTGCAAACATGGTCATAATATCTTCTTTTATTGATTCCTCTGCCTCTTGTTCACTTTCTTCCTTGGTTTTCCTCATTAATGTTTCTTCTTCCAACTCTTTAAGAACTAATTTTTCCTCTTTGCGTTGATCCTCAAGTTGCTGAGCCATCATGTGTCTTCTTACCGTCCTTGGAAAAGGAAGGGGTTCAACATACGAAGGCACCTCCCTCATTGGCTCAACGGGGGCCATAATTATTGGATCTTTCTCAACAACTGGCTCGGGTGGAGGATTATAATGGAGCCAGTCCTTCTTTGGAGCTTAAATATGTTCAGTAAAAGACTGAAGGATTTGCAAGACAATATCATCATCAAGTTCCAGTTCTTTAGCAGTTTCTTTTACCTTACCAGAGTCTTTATAAGCATTGAGACAATCATATTCAATTTCTATACCTCCTTCGCCTCCTAAATCAAATCCACATGTTTCTCTATTACGGCGAATTTGTTCTAAAAGTTCCCAAGCTTTTATAGTTAACTCCATGAAAGAACCTCCTAAATTCGTGTCAATCTCATGTTTAATTTCTTGATTGAGTCCTCCATAAAAAATATGTAGTACATACCATTCTGGTAAACCATGATGGGGACATTTATGAAGTAGAGACTTATACCTTTTGTAGGCTCTTACCAAACCTGCACCTGGGTGGTTCTTGAAGTTTGTAATTGCCCTTCTTACCTCAGCAGTTTTTAACTTGGGAAAGAATCGAGACACAAATTCTATTTTAAGCTTTTCCCAGGTATCAATTGTCTCTGCAGGGCAAATTCTATACCAAGCCAAAGCAGTGTTGGTTAGAGATTGGCTAAACAGTTTAAGTTTCAATTCATCATCAGAATAGCCTCTCAATTTCAGAGTACAACATAGCTCGGTAAAGTGCATTAAATGATTATAAGGATCCTCATCGGGATCGTCTCCTGCAAAAGTTTTGTCTTTAATAATAGTTATAAAATGAGGGTTAACCTCGTACTCTGGTTCGCTCCCACTCGGGAATTCTTTAACTAATCCTCTATTGAACCTCCCGAGGTATTTAGTAGCATCGATCTGATTGATCGGTCCAAGTGCAGTCATGGTGTTTACCTGAAACTAGTAAACAACTTTAGTAGAACAATGAATAAAGTAAGTAACAAGAACAAAGACCAAAAAAACTTAGCTCCCCGACAACGGCGCCAGAAAATAGCTTGATGACTACAAGTGCATAGATCAATTGTAGCTAGTTTCGAAGTAAATATATCGAACCCACGGAGAGCTATTGGTAAAGGTCTTTATGCCCCTCGTTACTCTCTACCAAAGAATACTTATAAGTTGTCTTTGATCTCAAGTAAAGGGTGTTTGAATGGTTTATGGTTGTTTGCAGAAAAGTAATTAAAATAAGTAAAAGAAAACAAGAAACAAGATTGTATGAAAGCGTGGTTGAACTCAATAGGGATAAAACGTTCTCGGGGATGTAGGATACACCAGTAGCATAGTACTATTATTGTATGCAATCAAAATAACATACTTCTTATGTCATGACATGTGTGCAGAGAGCCCCATAATAAGATGTTCACGACAAGGCTTGTAGGAAGCCACTTTGTTGAGCCAAGTGTGAGGTCACCTATAAATAACCATTGCAATGCCTGAGAGCAATCACCCATACATGCCACCGCAATTAAGGGTTTCCCCATGGATATCATAATTAGCTTAGGGAGTCCCTCTTTATCCCCCTTTGACTGTGTTGGTTACGAGCCGGCGCTAATCTGTCACGGGGCACTCTGGGTACACTTCCAATACATGTCCAAAGGGTTTCTTCCTCCCTTTATTCCCGAAGGAAAATGATATGTGGTCGACTTCACATATCATCTATAGAGAGAAATCAAACACAAGTCATAATTATATCATAGACAAGCAAGTCATATGGACACAAGAATAGATCATCTTTATTACAAGTTCATAGTGGTGCTAGGGTTTCTCCATCTCCCCAAGAACAAAGGAACTACTCACTCATGGAAGCAATCAACAACATCATCATAATCAAATAGATGGATTAAAGTACGGAGGTAGATCTAATGCAAACCACAATTGGATCTGGATTACAAAGAGATGCAATAGATGAAAGATGGAGTAGTGGTGGTGATGAAGATGCATCGATTGATGGTGAAGGGGATGATGCGTTGTCCTCCAATGATCCGCGAAGCAGCCGGGATTTTACCCCAGCCAAGTTCCTCCTTTAGATCCCTCTCGGATGTGGTGTTTCGTGGTTTCTGGTGGCTGTAAATGTCGGATCTGCCTCTTATCTTCGCCAGGAGAAACTATTTGACGAGGCGGTCCTGATGGCGCCTGGTACGGGCGGACGGTACGGGTGGGATCTGCCCGTACCAGTGGTCGTTATCAGTTCTGGTGCCTTCTCCATGTTTGCTATTCTTCCAGGTGCGAAGATAAATTCATAAAATGACTTTTATCACTTAGAAATATCATATAATTACAAAATATAATAACTCTAATTGATATGTTCATATATGACTCTGTGATTTGGGATCCTGTTGAAACAAGAACGAAATAGCGCACATAGGCGCAGTGAAATACAAAAATTCCTACTCTATTTATGCAAAAAACAAAGGGTAAATATGCTTCAATTTTGGACACACCAGCTGCCATGTGGGACCCATCAGCCTGACTAAACGTCAGATGCATCAAGCAACGCTATTAAGTTGGGAACAGGGTAGAGCGAGCGAAGCAAAACTTCTATCACACACACGATTCTTCTAATAAGAGGCTTGAAGGGAATATGCCCGAGAGGCAATAATAAAGTGGTTATTATCTTATTCCATGTTTATGATAAATGTTTATTTTGCATGCTATAATTGTATTAATTGGAAACGTTAATACATGTGTGTTTAATAAACAAAATACAAAGTTCCTAGTACTGCCTCTCATATAAACTAGCTTGTTGACTAACAAGATGACAAGGTTTCCTGATCATGGACATTGGATGTTGTTAATAACGAGGTCACAACATTGGTGGAATGATGTGATGAACATTCATCCGAAGTATAGCATTACAGTCAAAGTCATTATGTTTATATTGCTATAACATCATACGAAGTAATCTTAGTCCTTAGACCATGAGATCATGTTAATTGCTAACACCAGAAGAGTATCTTGATAACACCAAACGTCACACCGTAACAGGGTGACTATAAAGGTGGGTTCAGTACTACGAAGGTGTTATGTTGAGGCTCATGGATCAAGAGTGGAATTTGTCAATCCCGATGACGGATAGATATACTCTGGGCCCTCTCGGTGGTATCACATTAAGATAGCTTGCAAGCAAGTGATGTGATCACTAGAATATTATATCACGGGAACGAGAAAAGAGTGCATGTCGGTAACGAGATCAAACTAGGTATTTGGATAACGATGATCGAATCTCGGACATGTAATATATCGCGAGACAAAGGGATTTAGTTACTAGCGTTAAAGGTTCTCACGATCACAGAAGTCATCGTTGAATGTGTAGGAGTCAGTATGGATCTCTAGGTCCCGCTTCTGATTATTGATCTATGAGGGGTCTCGATCATGTCTGTATTATTCGAGAACCATAGGGTGACACACTTAAGGGATAACGACACCATTTGGAGCAAATATGTTTCAGATAAAGATTTAAGAAAGCGCTGGAATTATTTCAATAGACACCGAAACTGTTTCGGGTGAAATTGCTAAAATTGGTTCTGCATGTAATATTGAAATGTTGCAGGGGTTTTATGTGAATGTTTGTTAATTAAAGTAATTAACAAAATTCTGAATAAAATTAATAAAAGAGTTTTATTAAATGAGAGAGCACTAAATTTGGAGAAATTTAATGCATTTAAAGTGGAGACTTTAAAAGAGAATGTGAAGGGGCATTTTAATGTGGAGGAGTTACCACCACATGAATGGGAAAGGCGAAGGGACACCCTCCATGGGCGCCGTCCATGGGAGGAGTACCCTCCCCTCCTCCTATTAAAGGCCCCCTATAGTATCACACCCCTTCTTCCTTACACCTCCTCGTGAAGGATCTCTCTCCCCTCTAGTATTATTCCCCCATGGTCTCGGATTAGCGAGATACATGTTCCCGGTGGCTTTATCTGGAAAGGAGTTGCTTCTTCCGCTGCTTTGCTAGAGCGAGGGACGGAGGTTGTCGGGGTACCGGATGTGTGTGCGATCACGGATGCACTGTCGCTTTGCGGTGCTGGACTTGGTGGTGCTGGACTTGCTGGAGATGGATCTGATGGACGTGCTGGAGCCGAACCTGCTAGACTTCATCACGATCTTGAGATTGGCAAGTGTACGACTACATCATCCACGAGTTCCTACTCGTTAACAAAACTCGTTGTCTTCGAGGATAAGTTCTCCATGGATGTATATCCACCCGTTGCTCTATATCTAGTAGATAGATCTTGGCGTATAGTTCTCATCAAAGGAATTTTTTGTTTTCTATGCTGCAAACCCAACAGTGGTATCAGAGCCAGATCTATGTGTAGGTGCTTTGCACGGGTAGTACACATATGTTTATATGTGGGCGATGATGATCATGTTATTGCTTCTTTCATGTATTTTGGATATTGGTGGCATAGTGGGATGAAGCGGCCCGGACCAACCTTACATGTCATCGTACATGAGACCGGTTCCACGACTGACATGCAACTAGTTTTGCATAAGTGGCTGGTGGGTGTCTGTCTCTCCTACTATAGTCAATATCTGATTTACAATGAGTTTCTAATAACTTGGTTATCCTCTTTGTGGTTCCATGTTCGTAGGTAAGAATGGTTCTATCTCTGAAATCCCTAAGCCACGTAAAACTTGCATTGGATAAATTAGAGGCGTCTAGTTTAGATCGTTGCTGGGCTAGTGTCATGATATGGTAATGTTGTAAGTAGATGTATGATAGATACTCTTACAACACACCTAACGTCTAAGTTCCATAGACCTTGGCCTTACACACAAAGGAATGATAGAGATCATACCATGATGCATATGATAGAGATCAAATGCATGGACCATATCATCTCACTTTACACATTAGATGTTTGCATCTTATATTGCTAGTTTGGCGTTTTAGTAGCATTTTAAGATGATCCCTCATTTAGATATCAAGATAAAAATGTGTTCTTCCTTAAGTATGCACCGTTCTATGGATCGTGTTTCGAGACATCACGTGATGATCGGGTGTACTCGACTCTGCGTTTTCATACAAACGGGTGTAAGATAGTTTTACACATGCGAGTACTAAGGTTCTTAATTGGCGAGCCTAGCATGTACAGACATGGCCTCAGAACACGGACCGAAAGGTTAAGCATGATTAATATAGTTGATGTGATGCCCATATTGATATTCGCCTTTGAAGCTACACCGACTCACGTGATGATCGGACTTGGTGTAGTGGATTTGGTTCATGTAATCACCAAAAAGGCACGAGGGATGTCATTTTTGAGTGGGAGTTCATTTCTAATTTGGATTAGTCGAACTCAATTTGTCATAAACTAAATCAAAGTGAATTTTCATAATTTGTTGTAGTCATTGGCATGTGTTTACTACCTTACGCTTAGTTTTAATTGAGATAATAGAACTATATAATTCTGGGTATTTACTTTACAAACTGGTATCGTATTGTTTTGAATGTCAATTTAAAGTTTAAAAGTCTTATTGCAAACTTTCAGCAAACTCTATTTACTCCATGAAGTTTAATAAGTAGTATTAAATCAAGAGTAAGAATTCCAATGTTAGTATCTAAAGCATCATGTTTGCCTCCATGATTATTGATATTCAAAAGTTGTTTTAATATCAAGATTATCTAGGAGCTAAAAAATTGTTTCAGAAACCATCATGTGTGGAAGATATTGTGATATCTGAACAATGTTTTTGGTTGCATTATGATAGAGTATAATTTAGCAAAATACATGTTCTCATATTGTATGAGAATTTGTGAAGGATGGAGATGCTAGGCATCCGAATCTCCCAAAAGGTTTTGGGAACTAAAATTATACTCGTCATTCTTCCTTATATGCTATAGTAGCTTGATCATGAAAGTTGTCATGATAAGGATGAATATAAGATGTAAGTAAAATGTTTACTACACTTATAGATTACTAAAGAATGGATTTTTGAAAGAACACCAAACATTTGATGATGGTGATCCACTTCAAAGTGCAAGTCCAAAGGTATTAGTATTTGACTATATACGCTTTGTACTATGTGTCATGTGAATGACACCACTATTGATGTTGATAGATTCTTTTAAAAGAAAAGGAATTGTTGAAAGAGAATCTATAAAATATTTGGCTGAAAAGAAAAGGTTGGAGATGTCCAACTTAGGTATATAGAAGATATACATGTTATGGTTGTATTCCTTGCTTGTTAAACAATGTGGTTGACATGGTTATACCCTACGGGTACGTAACTTCAGCATACCTAGTCCAGCCCAAGGAAGGCCCACGGCAGACATACGCTGGCCCATGAAGATTTTCGGGTGGCCAAGGCCCATGACGTCTCCGGATCCTTGGAGAGCAAGACTAGAGTTTGAATACAACTTGTAACCTACTCGTGTTGGCACCCGAGACCTAGCCTCTCCATATATAAAGGCTAGGAGGGTCCAACGAGGAGGGCACGTACACAATAGACCTAAACAACTCGACTCATACTTTCACGCATCCACGCCAGATCGAATCTGCGCACCCTGTAACCTTCGGTTCCGCCGTAATCAAAGAGCAGACAAGCAGGAGTAGGGTTTTCCCTCCGGGGGCCTGAACCTGGGTAAATCTCGTGTCCCCTGGTTGCTTGTCTGTTAACCGTGCCACGATCTCCAGCATCCCCATCTTCTCCAAAACCCAAGTCCATAACAATGGGCATTGACGAGATTAAACATCATCAATTGGCGCCGTCTATGGGAATTGGGGCTGCTGATTGTGCGGTCGTGACGGTTCCGACCCGATACGATCCTCGGCTCCAGCGACTTGGGGGCTCCATCCGCTCTGGTGACCCACTATGGCCTTCGGCTGCGGAACCTGGGTTCATCTTTCGGATGCGTCGACCCGACGCGATCTTTGATTACCGCAACTGGCCGCATCGGCTTCAGCGACCACGACTTGGGGACTCCCTCAACATCGGCGACCCAATGCGGTTTTCGGCTCCGATGACCCAATACATCCTTCGGATGTGGCGACCCCGTGCGGTCTTCGACCGCGACAATCTTCGGATGCGGAATTCGCTGCCGCCATCGACCCCAGGAACCCGTCACTGCTATGACCGTGGTCCGCCGCGTCGACTACGTCCGCCGTGTGACCCGCTACCGCGTCGACTCCGTCCACGACAACTACCAATAAAGCTAAGTTTCCCTCTACTCAGAGCTGATTTCCTTTTTTAACTCGCACTCGAAACACTCGGGGGATGTGCCCTCTTCGAGTAACCTAATGTGCCATTGGCTCCACGCACTCGAGCACCTCGAACGCGATAGCCCGAGTAGCTGATTCGATCGTCGAATCCTTGAACTCCGAGTGCCTCGGCAAGGTACTGAGACTAAGGGTAATCAGGCTAACGAAAAGGCCTAGCATATAGTGCAAAAGTGTCGACTCGATCGGCACCAGAATCTTACTGTACAAGTCGACAGGCAAATATTCTTTACAAGATACAAGTACTTCACAATTATTTATGTTTTCTGCAGCTTACAAGGACATCGACCGCATCGAGCTATTCTATTAGGTCCTCCAACAGGAGTCGACAAAAGAGCTGGCTACGCCATACAATCAAGACCCGAGTCGAGTCCCTCCTTGGATGGTTGCATCGCTTGATGCTACGAAGACACGACATTGGTCGCTCACCCGACAGAAGCAACGGTGTCGACTTCATCCGCAACGTCGAGTCCTTCTGGCTAGACGCCGCATGACTCCATTACGTCGACTCTTTGGCTCCTTATGCGTGAGACGCTGACTCGATGCACTTCCGGGTCAGTGATTTGTCCTCGCATGAGTCTCCACTCGAGTCTGCGACTCGACTAAATACTTGGGGGCTACTCCTATTAGGAGCGCTGGCCGCGCACCCGAAGAATAATCAAGATATCACACTGCAAAGCTATTCTTCGAGTCCTACGTCGAGTCTACGACTCCACTATGGACTCGGGGGGCTACTCCAAACTGGAGCGCTGGTCGCGCACACACATGATCTTCGAGTCCTACGCCGAGTCTACGACTCCACTACGGACTCGGGGGCTACTCCCATAGGGAGGATGGATTTAAGCATCCGAAAATTTTCGAGTCCTGCGGACCTAATGATTGAAGCAATGCTTGAACTAAAAGTCTCCGTTCGAGTCTACGACTCGAACAGACACTTGGGGGCTACTCCCATAGGGAGCGCTGGTCGCGCACCCTATAAAATCTTCGACTGCGATCTTTCGGATCAGCATGCAAAACTTTTCGGCAACTCTGCCCCAATTAATGCTAAGTGAGTAACATCCTCCTTGGCCACCCGAAACACCTCCGCGGTGATAAACATTCGGATGCTGCGTCTGCGACGCAAAGATAAGACCTACAGATATCATCTGATGGCCTGGCAACGCACCTGACTGCGCTCTGCTAGTATGAATCCGTACCAGCAGGTACGATGAAAAATCCCGACGGACGCGTTGGGTACACCAATTAAAATCACTGGAATTCCACTCCTGCAAGTCCTCCGCGGCTTGAGTCGAATTACGCCAGCATATGTTCCAGGTTCGGGTTGAGGGACCCGAACCTGAAGAAGATCGTGTTATTTCGTCCTAAGACAGTTAACTGACCCTGATCCGTCGGGTGAGTCAGGCACACGCATCAACAATCCCTACACACATATACTATTAACATATAACTGCTCTCGAAGGATGGAAGAGTCCTCAGCCGAATCTACGATTTGACTGATCACTCAGGGGCTACTGACATGGTTATACCCTACGGGTACGTAACTTCAGCATACCTAGTCCAGCCCAAGGAAGGCCCACGACAGACATACGCTGGCCCATGAAGATTTTCGGGTGGCCAAGGCCCATGACGTCTCCGGATCCTTGGAGAGCAAGACTAGAGTTTGAATACAACTTGTAACCTACTCGTATTGGCACCCGAGACCTAGCCTCTCCATATATAAAGGCTAGGAGGGTCCAACGAGGAGGGCACGTACACAATAGACCTAAACAACTCGACTCATACTTTCACGCATCCACGCCAGATCGAATCTGCGCACCCTATAACCTTCGGTTCCGCCATAATCAAAGAGCAGACAAGCAGGAGTAGGGTTTTCCCTCCGGGGGCCTGAACCTGGGTAAATCTCGTGTCCCCTGGTTGCTTGTCTGTTAACCGTGCCACGATCTCCAGCATCCCCATCTTCTCCAAAACCCAAGTCCATAACAATGGTCATTGACGAGATTAAACCTCGTCAGTGGTTCTTAGGTATTGGATACCGGTATTGGATACCGAATTGGTTATTGTGAAGTGACATACAGAACAACGCAATTCATGAACTACGATGGCCTAAGTAACTAGCAAGAGAATAAGTGATGATGTTCATCAAAAACAAATAAAGTGTTATTATGTTTCTCGTTGAGATCAAAGCTTGTCTTCAAGATATTTTTAAATAATTGTTATTTTGTTCCGGTATTATGAGAACAATGGTTGTTCAAATAATTACCGTATTCCATAAAGGATGGATGAACTTTTACAAGTCTAGTTGGAGAAATCACACCCATAAACATTATTGCTAAAATGTTGTAAGACAAATGATTGGAAGATCACTTATGAAGTGACATCGTTGTTTGAATTATATTGGAAAGTAAACATGAAGAAACTCCATGTTGATGGGTTGATTTTGATCAATTGACGCTTGTGAAACTTCCCTTAAGATAATTGAAACTCTGTTCATAGGCCAAAGAGGAACGGATGACTAGATTATTGGAAATTGTGCATGCTGATGTGCATAGTCCATTATGTGTAGCCATATGCGATGGATCTTTTTGCTTCATATGCTTTCTCCAGAAATTTAAATGAATATATCTATATATTTACTTAATAAGGAAGAAGTATGAAACATTTGAAAATTGTTCAAAGACTTTCAAGATGAAGTGTAAAATCATTGTAATAAGAAAATAAGGAGTTTATGATTCGATCATCAAGGAAGATATTTGAGTTACATGTTTAGCAAAAACACCTAAGATTTGAGGAATTGTTCCATGATTTGTGTTTCCCGATAAACCAAAGGAGTATGGCATAGTCAAGAGATGAAATCAAACCATGTTTGACATGGTAAGATCAAAGGTGTCATTTATAAAACTGGCATTATCTTTTAAGGATTGAAGCTTTAGAGACTACCGCTTTTACACTGAAAAGAGCACCATTGTGATCCGTTGAAATGACACCATATAAGTTATGGTTTGGGATAGAACCCGAATTGTCTTTTCTCAAATTTTGGTATGCTATGCATAAGTAAAATGTTTACAACCAAAGTCGGATAAGTATGTCTTTGTAGGTTATTCCAAAGAATTTGTTGGGAATTTCTCCATAACACCGAGGACAAAAGAGTTTGTCGCTTGGAACATCAAGTTTCTTGAGAAGGAACTTTTCGTGAAAAGTTAACTGGGAGGACAATAGAACTTTGATAAGGTTGTTGAACCTTAGCTATATGTGCTAAGTAGCGCAGCGCCGGAAAGTGTCCCGGTGGCGGCCACATTACTCATGGCTCCCGTGATTACAAAGGGTGTGATCTCGGAGATTAGAGTTCCTATTGAACCGTGTGGGTCAGTAAGAATCAAATAGTAAGATTTGATAAACAAGTTGTTATTGTTTTGACAATGATGAACTGACTGCATGTAAAGAAGCGATGATGGGCCCTGACTCCATAAAATGACTAGAATTCATAGAATCCGTGATAGTATCCATACACGAGAAATCAAGTTTCTGAATTTGGAAGACCCTCTAAAAGGTGTAAAGCCTATCGGTCGTGTTTGGATCTATAAAGAAATAGACACGGATGTTTAACATCTATGAAATAGTCGACATGTCGGAAATAAGTTTACGACAATGTTCAAGGAGTTGACTATGACAAGATTTGATCTTTCATAGCGATATTTAGTCTTGACGGATTAATGTAGCAACCACTACATATAATTTGGTATATAGTAGTTGAATAAACAAAACAAGGTTCTTCTAATAGAACGGTTACCTAGGACGTGTACATGACATGGTCCGAAGGGTTTTGTTAATTCAAAGGGTGCTAAAAGGTCATGCAAACATCAATAGTTGAAGTAAGCATAGCGGAGTTGGAATCTTCACCATGATGAAACTGTTAAAAGAGTTTAAATTCATCGGAGATGATGAAGATGCTTGCATTTGCAAGAGATTAAGTGGGAGCGCTGAGACATATTTCTAATATATTATGTAGAGGACATATTGTTGATTGGAAATGATGTATCTTGTATTGACACAAGTTAAGAATTTCATTAAAATAAGATTTCGATGAAAGACTTGGGCAAAACTGGAATAGTGGCATCAATATCTATATGGATAGATTGAGGCGCTAATATGGTTGTGCCAGACATACATATATGAGATATTGAAAGGGTTCAATATGGAAACAACAAGAAAGGTTCTTGCTTCATGGAAAGGATTGAATCAGGATTCAAGTGTTTCAACACTTGGTGAGTAAAATCACATGAAGATTTTGATCGATTATACCATGATATATATATCCAGAATGTCCTATGCTCTAAATGTTATGAGCACATACCAGAATGATTCATAAGATGATCATTGGACAATAGTAAAGATATTCTTATGAGCTTTGGAAGAACTAAGAATATATCATGTATAAGTGACAAATAGTTAAAGGTAGTTCATTGTAAAGTGTTATATTGATACTAGTTTTGTCACAAGATACAAATTAAATTTATCTCAATTTAGACTATGGGTGGCACAATGTAATGGAAAGAATGTTCCATGATGGATTTGGATAAGTTCCAAAGTTGAAACATTGTGATGGATACTACAACAAAAGGCTAAGTATATGACTGCTATAGTAGCAGCAAAGGAGGGCATTTGTGTTAAAAAGTTTGCTATCAAACTAGGTGTGGTTCAAATGTGGCTAATACTATGAAGATATATTGTATGACAATAATATCAACATATTTTAACCCGAACGAACTAAAGGTCTCACCAAAGGAACAAAAAAAATTATACAATGCCATCTCATTTGAAATGAGTCATGCGTAGAGACCGAAAGACATGCAAATACACACGGACCTGAAACTGCCAGATCCACAGATTATGTTAACCACTAGCAAACGCGTATATTCAACACCTAGGTGTTGTATATACAAGTTTACAAACTAGATTATTGACTCTAGTGCAAGTGGGAGACTGAAGGGAATATGCCCGAGAGGCAATAATAAAGTGGTTATTATCTTATTCCATGTTTATGATAAATGTTTATTTTGTATGCTATAATTGTATTAATTAGAAAAGTTAATACATGTGTGTTTAATAAACAAAATACAAAGTTTCTAGTACTGCCTCTCATATAAACTAGCTTGTTGATTAACAAGATGATCAAGGTTTCCTGATCATGGACATTGGATGTTGTTAATAACGAGGTCACAACATTGGTGGAATGATGTGATGAACATTCATCCGAAGTATAGCATTACGATCAAAGTCATTATGTTTATATTTCTATAACATCATACGAAGTAATCTTAGTCCTTAGACCATGAGATCATGTTAATTGCTAACACTAGAAGAGTATCTTGATAACACCAAACGTCACACCGTAACAGGGTGACTATAAAGGTGGGTTCAGTACTACGAAGGTGTTATGTTGAGGCTCATGGATCAAGAGTGGAATTTTTCAATCCCGATGACGGATAGATATACTCTGCGCCCTCTCGGTGATATCACATTAAGATAGCTTGCAAGCAATTGATGTGATCACTAGAATGTTATATCACGGGAACGAGAAAAGAGTGCATGTCGGTAACGAGATCAAACTAGGTATTTGGATACCGATGATCGAATCTCGGACATGTAATATATGGAGAAATAAATAGATTTAGTTACTAGCGTTAAAGGTTCTCACGATCACAGAAGTCATCGTTGAATGTGTAGGAGTCAGTATGGATCTCTAGGTCCCGCTTCTGATTATTGATCTGTGAGGGGTCTCGATCATGTCTGCATTATTCGCGAACCGTATGGTGACACACTTAACGGATACCGACACCATTTGGAGCAAATATGTTTCAGATAAAGATTTAAGAAAGCGCTGGAATTATTTCAATAGACACCGAAACTGTTTCGGGTGAAATTGTTGAAATTGGTTCTGCATGTAATATTAAAATGTTGCAGGGGGTTTTATATGAATGTTTGTTAATTAAAGTAATTAACCAAAATTTGAATAAAATTAATAAAAGAGTTTTATTAAATGAGAAAGCATTAAATTTGGAGAAATTTAATGCATTTAAAGTGGAGACTTTAAAAGAGAATGTGAAGGGACATTTTAATGTGGAGGGGTTACCACCACATGAATGGGGGAGGTGAAGGGACACCCTCCATGGGCGCCGGCCATGGGAGGGGTACCCTCCCCTCCTCCTATAAAAGGCCCCCCTCACACCCCTTCTTCCTTACACCTCCTCGTGAAGGATCTCTCTTCCCCTCTAGTATTATTCCCCCATGGTCTCGGATTAGCGAGATACATGTTCCCGGTGGCTTTATCTGGAAAGGAGTTGCTGCTTCCGCTGGTTTGCTGGAGCGAGGGACGGAGGTTGTCGGGGTACCGGACGTGTGTGCGATCACGGATGCACCGCTGCTTTGCGGTGCTGGACTTGGTGGAGCTGGACTTGCTGGAGCTAGATCTGATGGACGTGCTGGAGCCGGACCTGCTGGACTTCATCGCGATCTTAAGATCGGCAAGCGTACGACTACATCATCCACGAGTTCCTACTCGTTAACAAAACTCGTTGTCTTTGAGGATAAGTTCTCCATGGATGTATATCCATACGTTGCTCTATATCTAGTAGATAGATCTTGGCGTATAGTTCTCATCATAGGAATTTTTTTTGTTTTCTATGCTGCGAACCCTACAGGGCTGACATGCAGGACCCAGCAATCTGACTAGACAGCATATGCATCGAGCAACGTTATCGAGTTCAAATCAAGGAGGCACGACCGAAAAGTTTGGTCCACTTGAGACATTGACATCCCGGGGCCGCACGCCTCAAAAGATCTTCCTTTTGTCAACATCGTGCGAGGAACCGAAACTTTTACTTCTGCCACGTGTCGGATGAGCTTCGTCCATGTTTTTAGAGGTTTCGCCATAGTAGAGGGGCATGAAACCGGGAAAAAGTTTTTCATCGGTCATGGTCGAGCGAAAAAATTCGTCGCAGAAGACGCGCCTTGTACGATGACTGACATGCCAAATCGTTGCAGATGGAAACATTTCTTGTAGTGGCAGTAGATAGTCTTGCTTTTTGTTTGAAACATGCCCTTGTCACAACCTGGATGAGACTTCGGCATATGTACTCAAAAGCAGACTTGATCGCCAGTTTTGCTTAATCCAATGGTCGAGTGTGTTTGAAGAAAAGAGCAAACTGATCATGCAACAAGGTTTTTAGAGCTGAAACAAGAACTGGTTCTCTCTGTGCTGCTATTGAATTTTAGTGTTAGTATTGCTGAATCAGTCAAGTGTTGTTGAATATGAACTACGGATTGTCGATATTTTTTCTTTTTATTTGAACTGCGAATTGTCGATATTTTTTTCTTTTTTATTCTATACTACTGAATTTTTACACGAATATCTATCAAAAAAATTATCGCTTTTTTCCTCCCTCCATGAATTCTTTATTTCGAATCTGGCTGAGCCGTAGCACAATGCAATTTTCATTAAGGAGGAGAAGAAATCTAGCCCATTTCGCCCCTCTTTAGCCCAAAACATTTTAATTCGGCATTTTTGGGGTTAGCGACTCCTAACCACAGCCCAGTGAAATTTGAGAAAAGAGTCCATAGAGCACATCTCAGAACATCATATTTTGGCATTTTCAGAGTCAGGGTACTGCTGAGCACAGCCTAGTGAAATTTGGTAAAGTAGCCCATAGAGTATAGCACATGTGGAATAGTAAAAATCTTTTTAATTCGGTCTTTTGGATATTGCGCCCACCTCTAAAAAAACTCCGTCTATCTATGTTTTTAATAAACTACTTCATTATGTGGCATTTTATAATTAGAGATGCCAGGAGCGCTGCCTTTTTATATTTTAAAAGCGATAAATATGGATACATAAAATATTTTCAAGAAGACTAATACATAAATTGTAGTACTAATAAACATTTAATGCTATCTTTTCTATAAATATCTTTAGTGTAGTGGGAACGCACTCAATTTAGTCTATTTAATTTGAAGGTCCGTGTATACACATATATAATATATATATATATATATTGGTTTTACATTTTTCTTTCTTCTAGCAATATTGTATTACGGAGAGATTGACATCGCGAACCCACCAGCCTACAGCTTCCTTCGAGTTTAATTTGTGGATTTGTAAAAAGTTAAATACTTATACAGAGAGACTAGCATCAAGAACCCACTAGCTAGAACATAGAAGGATGCATCGGGGACCCACAGGTCAGAACATACTAGAGAGGCTGACATGGGCCCCAGTAGCAAGACCATACACGGCTGCCTCATCGAGCAACGTTGCCAAGGTCAAAACAGCGGACGCAGACAAAAAAAAGTCCATCATACACATGTTTCATTTACAGAGAGACTGATATGTGAGACCCACCAACGAGACTTATACATGTGCTGCATCGAGCAAAGTTGCTAAGTTGGAAACAGGGAGACGTGAGCGAGAAAAAATCCAGCATGCAAACATTTTTCTAATGAGAGACTGACATGGTGGACCCAGTAGCCTGAATAAACGGTTAATGCAGCAAGCAACTTTATTAATTCGAAACACGGAGGCGCGAGCGAAGAAAAAATTCAATCATACAACTGATCCTTCTAATGAGAGGCTAACGTGTGGACCCATCAGCGTGACCAAATGGCAGGATCATCGAGCAACGCTATCTAGTTTGGAACATGGTAGCGCTAGAGAAAAAAATACATACATATGATTCCTCTAATAAGAGGCTGACATAGGGAATCCACCAGCCTGAATAAACGGCTGATACAGCGAACAACACTATCAAGCTCGAAACACAGAGGCACGACTGAGAAAAAAATTCAATCATACAACCAATTCTTCTAACGAGGGATGACATGTAGGACCCAATGGCGCGACCAAACATCAGATGCATCGAGCAGCGCTATCAAAGTTCGGAACACGGAAGCGCGAGAGAAGAAAAAATTCCACCATACACACAATTCTTCTAATAAAAGGCTGACATAGCGAAACCTAGCAGCGTGACTAAATGGCAGATAGATCGAGCTATTCATATAATTTCGGGCGATATTAACAAATACGTTCAGCTTGGAGGCTGGTATGAAAGAGATGAGCACTTGTGCAAGTCTTCCCATGGTCGATATCTTCTCATATCGGAGAAACGCTTCCAGGTTGTTTATATTGTGAACTCGTAGAGGTATGGCGAAGTCGGCATATCGGGAATATAAGCAATTATTAATCGGGTATGTCTTTTATGTTGCAATACATTATGTAACTAATTATCCTATTCCTAATTTTGGGCGCGGTGACAAAGGCACAAATTTGAGCATATCCATAGGTGCAACACTGACTTGTGACGTAATTAACTGAGTTTAACACTTTTGGGTTGTTTAGAGTAGCTCCAACAACCGTGTTAAAATCCGGCGCTATAAAAATAACCATCGATATAGCGCGCGTGGCGATTTTCTCCCCTCCAACAGTCGCGCGGAAATACAGCGCGCTCTAAACAAAAGTCGGCACGCGTCAAATTGCCCATGCGGCGCGCTATCACTCTCTCTCGCGCGTGAACGCCAACCGCCACTGAAAAGTCACCCACGCGTTCACCATTCCCCTTTCGCGATTCCGCCGACGCCGCCGCTTCAATTCGACGCCGACGCTCGTCCGCGCGCGGAAGCTGCACATCCGCCGCCGTCGTGCCTCCCCGCACCTCCTTGGAGCTTGCCGCGGTGGGAACCGACTCGAGTGGTCGGCGCCGCGCGTCCTTTCGCGCCACCAACCGACCGTCGCCGCACCTCGGCGACCGCGGTGCCGCGCTGCCCTCGGCCGCCATGTCCTCCTCAAGTCAAGAAGCTACTTGGCGCACGCTTTTTCGCCACCGCAAGGTACGTTTCGCCGCCGCCGCGCCTCCAAATTTTATTTTACTTTCGGTAGACGAAGTGAGCGTATATTCGTTCTTGTAGAGGAACGGTAGAAGAACCAGGGGAGGGGCCAAACCCTAGTTACCTCCAACCATGGGTCGTCGATGCCGGTGTCGTAGGGGTTCAGCGGAGCGATGTACTTATGTGGATCGTAGGTGCCCAAGAAGTGCTTGATCTGCTTGTGACCGGCGAGGGGCTCCTCTTCGACGGCTCCATTAGTAGCGGGGACGAGGGACTGGACGGGAACAGCGGCTGACATCGATGCCTCGACTGGGGCCTGGACAGGGACGGCGGCTACTTTCAACGCGTCGAGGGGGACCGGCGAGGATACGGGGGCCTCCTCGCCAGCGGCCACTGAGGCGACGATGGCCACCTTATCCTCCTCAACCATCGCCGGCGCGGACAGGTTATTCTCGGGAGTTTGAGAGTGCTGGTGGGCGTATAGTTCTCATCATAGGAATTTTTTTGTTTTTTATGCTGCGAACCCAACAAGGCTGACATGCAGGACCCAGCAATCTGACTAGACAGCATATGCATCGAGCAACGTTATCGAGTTCAAATCAGGGAGGCACGACCGAAAAGTTTGGTCTGCTTGAGACACTGATATCCCGGGTTCGCACGCCTCAAAAGATCTTCCTTTTGTCAACATCGTGCGAGGAACCGAAACTTTTACTTTTGCCACATGTCGGATGAGCTTCGTCCATGTTTTTAGAGGTTTCGCCATAGTAGAGGGGCATGAAACCGGGAAAAAAGTTTTTCATCGGTCATGGTCGAGCGAAAAAATTCGTCGCAGAAGACGCGCCTTATACGATGACTGACATGCCAAATCGTTGCAGATGGAAACATTTCTTGTAGTGCCAGTAGATAGTCTTGCTTTTTGTTTGAAACATGCCCTTGTCACAACCTGGATGAGACTTCGGCATATGTACTCAAAAGCAGACTTGATCGCCAGTTTTGCTTAATCCAATGGTCGAGTGTGTTTGAAGAAAAGAGCAAACTGATCATGCAACAAGGTTTTTAGAGCTGAAACAAGAACTGGTTCTCTCTGTACTGCTATTGAATTTTAGTGTTTGTATTGCTGAACCAGTCAAGTGTTGTTGAATATGAACTGCGAATTGTCGATATTTTTTCTTTTTATTCGAACTGCGAATTGTCGATATTTTTTTCTTTTTTATTCTATACTACTAAATTTTTACACGAATATCTATCAAAATAATTATCGCTTTTTTTCCTCCCTCCATGAATTCTTTATTTCGAATTTGGCTGAGCCGTAGCACAATGCAATTTTCATTAAGGAGGAGAAGAAATCTAGCCCATTTCGCCCCTCTTTAGTCCAAAACATTTTAATTCGGCATTTTTGGGGTTAGCGACTCCTAACCACAGCCCAGTGAAATTTGAGAAAAGAGTCCATAGAGCACATCTCAGAACATCATATTTTGGCATTTTCAGGGTCAGAGTACTGCTGAGCACAGCCTAGTGAAATTTGGTAAAGGAGCCCATGGAGTATAGCACATGTGGAATAGTAAAAAAAAAATTCGGTCTTTTGGATATTGCGCTCACCTCTAAAAAAACTTCGTCTATCCATGTTTTTAATAAACTACTTCATTATGTGGCATTTTATAATTAGAGATTCTAGGAGCGCTGTCTTTTTATATTTTAAAAGCAATAAATATGGACACACAAAATATTTTCAAGAAGACTAATACATAAATTGTAGTACTAATAAACATTTAATGCTATCTTTTCTATAAATATTTTTAGTGTAGTGGGAACGCACTCAATTTAGTCTATTTAATTTGAAGGTCTGTGTATACACATATATAATATATATATATATATCTTGGTTTTACATTTTTCTTTCTTCTAGCAATATTGCATTACGGAGAGACTGACATCGCGAACCCACCAGCCTACAGCTTCCTTCGAGTTTAATTGGTGGATTTATAAAAAGTTAAATACTTATACAGAGAGACTAGCATCAAGAACCCACTAGCTAGAACATAGAAGGATGCATCGGGGACCCACAGGTCAGAACATACTAGAGAGGCTGACATGGGCCCCAGCAGCAAGACCATACACGGCTGCCTCATCGAGCAACGTTGCCAAGGTCAAAACAGCGGACGCGGACAAAAAAAGTCCATCATACACATATTTCATTTATAGAGAGACTGATATGTGAGACCCACCAACGAGACTTATACATGTGCTGCATCGAGCAAAGTTGCTAAGTTGGAAACAGGGAGACGTGAGCGAGAAAAAATCCAGCATGCAAACATTTTTCTAATGAGAGACTGACATGGTGGACCCAGCAGCCTGAATAAACGGTTGATGCAGCAAACAACTTTATCAATTCGAAACACGGAGGCGCGAGCGAAGAAAAAATTCAATCATACAGCTGATCCTTCTAATGAGAGGCTAACGTGTGGACCCATCAGCGTGACCAAATGGCAGAATCATCGAGCAACGCTATCTAGTTTGGAACATGGTAGCGCTAGAGAAAAAATACATACACACGATTCCTCTAATGAGAGGCTGACATAGGGGATCCACCAGCCTGAATAAACGGCAGATACAGTAAACAACACTATCAAGCTCGAAACACAGAGGCACGACTGAGAAAAAATTCAATCATACAACCAATTCTTCTAACAAGGGATGACATGTAGGACCCAATGGCGCGACCAAACATCAGATGCATCGAGCAGCGCTATCAAAGTTCGGAACACGGAAGCGCGAGAGAAGAAAAAATTTCACCATACACACAATTCTTCTAATAAGAGGCTGACATGGCGAAACCTAGCAGCGTGACTAAATGACAGATAGATCGAGCTATTCATATAATTTCGGGCGATATTAACAAATACGTTCAGCTTGGAGGCTGGTATGAAAGAGATGAGCACTTGTGCAAGTCTTCCCATGGTCGATATCTTCTTATATCGGAGAAACGCTTCCAGGTTGTTTATGTTGTGAACTCGTAGAGGTATGGCGAAGTCGGCATATCGGGAATATAAGCAATTATTAATCGGGTATGTCTTTTATGTTGCAATACATTATGTAACTAATTATCCTATTCCTAATTTTGGGCGCGGTGACAAAGGCACAAATTTGAGCATATCCATAGGTGCGACACTGACTTGTGACGTAATTAACTGAGTTTAACACTTTTGGGTTGTTTAGAGCAGCTCCAACAACCGTGTTAAAATCCGGCGCTATAAAAATAACCATCGATATAGCGCGCGTGGCGATTTTCTCCCCTCCAACAGTCGCGCGGAAATACAGCACGCTCTAAACAAAATTCGGCGCGCTCAAATTGCCCATGCGGCGCGCTATCACTCTCTCGCGCGCGTGAACGCCAACCGCCACTGAAAAGTCACCCGCGCGTTCACTACCACCATTCCCCTTTCGCGATTCCGCCGACGCCGCCGCTTCAATTCGACGCCGATGCTCGTCCACGCGCGGAAGCTGCACATCCGCCGCCACCGTGCCTCCCCGCACCTCCTTGGAGCTCGCCGCGGTGGGAACCGACTCGAGTGGCCGGCGTCGCGCGTCCTTTCGCGCCGCCAACCGACCGTCGCCGCACCTCGGCGGCCGCGGTGCCGCGCTGCCCTCGGCCGCCATGTCCTCCTCAAGTCAAGAAGCTACTTGGCGCACGCTTTTTCGCCGCCGCAAGGTACGTTTCGCCGCCGCCGCGCCTCCAAATTATATTTTACTTTCGGTAGACGAAGTGAGCGTATATTCGTTCTTGTAGAGGATCTTGTATGATTCATCCGACGAGGAACTGGAGCTCGAGAAACATGAGAACATATCGATGTTATTATCTTGGCACGAGACGAAAGAACTGAAGCGCGGTGGCTCGGTTTTTGGTAGACGCAAGTTGTGGAGGGAAAAGATTGAAGGACACGAGAGGTTGAGGAGGATGTATTTCAACGACAATGTCATCTTTCCGGAGGAGTATTTTCGTCGGTGTTTTAGGATGAGTACCGATTTCTTCAAGCGCATTTGCGAAGAGGTGACCAAGTTTGATCGGTTCTTCAAGCGAAGAAGGAATGTTGCCGGAGAGTTTGGGCATAGCACCTACCAGAAGGTGACCGCCGCCTTGCGTATGATGGCATACGGTATTCCGGCGGACCTTGTTGATGACCATTTGGCAATGAGTGAGAGTCAAGCCATTGAGTGTGTCAAGCGCTTTACCGTCGCAATTGTATGCGTGTTTGGCACCATCTACTTGAGATCTCCCAATGTGGAAGACACGGGGTTCCCTAGAATGCTTGGCTCTATTGATGCATTGAAGTTGAAAGAATTGTCCCGCGGCATGGCACGGACAATTCAAAGATCACAAGAACGATTGCACTATCATCCTTGAAGCCGTGGCATATTATGAGACTTGGATTTGGCATGCTTTTTTTGAAATGCCCAGGGTCATAAAATGACATTAATGTTGTTCAACGGTCTCCTCTTATATCAAGAATTGCATTGCGTGAAGGTCCACAAGTGGAGTTTGAAGCAAATGGCCGCACATACAACTATGGCTATTATCTTGCAGATGGTATCTATACAAGGTGGCAAAATTTTGTGAAGCCGGTTCACAAACCCAAAGGTAAGAAAGAAAAGAATTTCCACGCCGCACAAGCGGCGGCTAGGAAAGATGTGGAGAGATTTTTGGGGATTTTGCAAGCCCAATTTGCTATTTGCGAAGACTGGCTAGATTTTTTGATCAAGAATGTCTTTGGTACATCATGACCGCTTGTGTGATCATGCATAACATGATCATAGAGAATGATCGTGACAAAGATGTAGATCGCAGCCACCGCTATGACTATTCCCATGCAAGTGCATAGGAGAGAGCATAGGGTGACGTGTTTCATTGCCTCATATCATGCCATTCGCGACAATGAGATCCATGATAATCTTCAAAAAGATCTTATTTAGGAATGGTGGAAATGGTTTGGATCACAATGTTGAGCCCTCCCTTTATTTGTTGTTTGTTGTTTGTTGTATTGTTGGAAAACAATTTGTTGTAGTGTTGATGAAAAACTTGTTGTATTTGTTGACGAAAAAATTCTATATTTGTTGTACTATTCATGTACCATTTGGTTGTGTTGTAATAATAACTAGACAATTTTTTGTTGAATTTATTTGGGTTTGTTTGATCTTCTTGATTATTGTGAAACTTGTTTGCGTCGGCGCCCGCGCGCTGTATTTTCGCGCATCTGCTGGGGGTTCTTTTTTTTTGCTCTATTTTCGCACGCCGAATTTAGCGTGTCCGTTGGAAGAGAAATGCCGTCCTCGCACTAAAACTAGATCTCGCGCGCTGCATAGCAATTTTACAGCTCCGGGTTTTAGCACAGCTGTTGGATTTGCTAAGCAAAATTCCAAAGCAACTGCACATGTTCAGTATAGCAGCCTCTGAAGTGTCAAGTTTGTACTCAGTTCTTACAGTCACTTCTTATGTCAGTTGCGTCCTTGCACTCGGTTATCTGACTATCCCTTTCCTTCATACGAAAATTAAACTCCAGAAATACTTTTCATGGTCGTGGTGTCCTTATGCCAATTGTCACTTTTCCAAACAAATGTGTATTTCGGCATTGCAACATTAGTAAGAAACCAGAACATGGATAATTCCAGGAAGTTCGATCATTTTATTGCAATTCCAAACAAGAGAGCTGTTGCATGTAGTAGATCATACTATAGAGCACTGCACACCATACTAGCGAAGGCACTCACAACATACATTAGCAAAGGTCTTCTTTTCTACAGAATTACCACAGCATTCTAGTTCCTTCTCTGAAACAGAAGACTGAATACTGATGGGTTTGCATCTCGTCTGAAGAGATATTCAAATCCATGAAATGAGAGTCCACAAGACTCCATCTTCCATCTGCCACAAGCCTCCATCTTCCATCTGCAGTCTGACGAAATAAAATGGACCAAGAAAAACAGTGAGTGGCGAGGGTCAACGCTGAACAGGTTAGGGTTCGATTTGTACTTCGGCCAAAGTTAAGGGGCTAAATATGGACTTTTTACTTGAGCATACGATAAAAGCAAAATAATTATCAGTTTCGTCGTGTTAGAACTGAGTAATACGCAGATAATGAACCTTGCATAATCTTCTTCAGTGAAGCTCAACAATCCCGTCCTCTTCTTCTCTCCATCTGACTAGCTGCTGAAGAAACTCCATAACCTGAGTACAGATCATAGCATCAGTAACCATAACAACCAACAAGCTTACATGCATATAAGAAAGAGATAGAATGCATTACCTTAGAAGGGTCTTCTAGTGAGTAAACGGCTTGGGTGGGCTTGGGCTCTGTCGTGACCAGAATGCCAAAGCCGTAGCCTTTCTCACGTAGCACCTAATTTATAGCAACATGTAGGAAAAATTGTTATTGTCGAAACTATAAGAAGAAGAGAGAAATTTGGATGATTTTCTTAGGATTCTCACCTTGAAAGCATCCTCATCGGTCTTATCATCACCGATGTGGATGGCGAGCACCTGTGACCTATCCGTTTGCAGATGTTGAAGAAGATAGTGGAATAAATGATCTAGAGCATCCCCTTTCGTAAAATCTACCTTGGAACGAAGCTCCCAAACCTATAGAATTACAACAGAGAAAATGAGATGAATTCAACCTGCCACTTTACAATTCATATTGGGTCAAAGTGATTGTTGGAGTTAGTGTAGTAGTAGGACAATACTATTAATCCACTATACTTACACTCTCCAACACTCCTCTGGAATAATCTAGACTCTGCCAAAGTAGTACTACTACACTAACTCCAACACTCCCCCTCAAGATGGGCGATAGAAATCTATCATTCCCATCTTGTTACATGCCAACTAACATTTCTTACTACCTAATCCCTTAGTTAAACAATCTGCTATTTGTTCTCAAGAGGTTACATGACTTAACATCAAGGTGCGTTCATCGAGCCGCTCTTTGATGAAGAATCGATCTATTTCCACATGCTTTGTTCGGTCGGATTGTTAGCTATGTTGATTGTTGACTTGTTTCGCACCAAAGGGTCAATGGCTCTCTCCGTAGTAGCTTCAATTCTAATAGGAGGCCCTTCATCCATAGCATCTCACTCAAACACACAGACATTGCTCTGTACTCTGATTCTGCGGTTGATCTGGAGACCATAGAATCAGAGTACAGAGCAATGTCTATGTGTTTGAGTGAGATGCTATGGATGAAGGGCCTCCTATTAGAATTGAAGCTACTACGGAGAGGGCCATTGAACCTTTGGTGCGACAGCAAGTCAGCAATCAACATAGCTAACAATCCAGTTCAACATGACTGAAAAAAGCATGTGGAAATAGATCGATTCTTCATCAAAGAGCGGCTCGATGAAGGCACCTTGATGTTAAGTCATGTAACCTCTCGAGAACAAATAGCAGATTGTTTAACCAGGGGATTAGTTATTAGGAATGTTGTTGGCATGTAACAAGATGGGAATGATAAATATTTATCGCCCATCTTGAGGGGGGAGTGTTGGAGTTAGTGTAGTAGTACTACTCTGGTAGAGTCTAGATTATTCCAGAGGAGTGTTAGAGAGTGTAAGTATAGTGGATTAGTAATATTGTCCTACTAGAGTCTAGACTCTTCTAGTGTATGGGTGAAGATGTAAGCCTAAGTTGAGCTATATATATGAGGGTGTGGTGGTCCAAGGGACCAGCCCAGCCAGAAATTTCCCCAAAGTCAATAGTGATACTTACCATTTTACCAGAGGCTAGCTTGAGATCAGGAAAGCCACTCAAGACGCTGTTGACGGTATCTTCAACAAATCCCCAATCCTACAAACAAAGACACGTAAAAATGTTAAGCAAAGTTTTTGAAATAGCAAGGGCACAAGAATAGTGAAACTTGAGGTACCTTCTTGTCAACATTTCTAAAATGGACTGATACGCAGAATTTATTGTTTTCAACAGAAGCACCATCGACCCCTTGTAGGGCCTTCTCCAGACACTTTGTAGCCTGTTGTAGAAAAAAGTGCATTAGTATTTTCATATTATATGTAACTAGTTATACTAGAAAATTCTCCACACGATTGCGTGAGCCGAAGTACATCGCTACATGTTGTGCATTTATTTAGGAACTGTTGCACATCTTATACTCTGGTAAAAAAATAATCCAAGTAGTTCAAAACATTTCGCTGTTATATGCCATGCTATCTTATAAATATGCTAGCATCAACATGTCCTGTGTATAGATACAGAGTTTGATAGTTTTCTGTTAGAGGAGATAGGTTTGCTTAATGACCAAATCAAACATGTTGTCTAGTTTGGCCCAAATAAATGGAAACTGCATGTCTTCTATGACCGGTGATTTGTTCTAACATAAGCAATGCATATTTGCAATTTTCGTTTTTTATAAGTGTAACACTATATGACATTGTTCCTAACAATTTGAACGAAGAAACTGAAGTTTTAGAGATAGTTAGTTGCGGTATAGGTGCACATAAGATCTATTTTTCTCTTTTTAGTGTGGCCAATCCATGTGGATACAACTAACAAAGGGTTTGAAGGGGTACATGGGGGCCTTAGGTATGGCGACAGAAACCAAGAGGGTAAGGACATCCTATACTTGCGGTAGCCTACTACTGTTGGTAGCTAATCCCTTCTTTAGAAAGAGGCAATCTCACTTAGTGACCTTTAGTATTGCCCACACTCTAGTCAGATTGACTTTGTCCTCACTAGGAGAATGGATAGGAGGGCTTGTTTATATTGTAAGAGCATCACTCGGGGCCCCTAAAGGCCCCCCAAACAGCTATTGGGGGTGCCAGCGCCCAAAATCGCGGCCACACACCCCCCCCCCCCCCCCCCAATTCCAATTTGGCACCGACGCGGCCCATTTTGTTATCCGGCAGCCCCAGGCCGAACCCAACCCACGAGGGGCTTGCGGGGATGCTGGATGGACAAGAAAACATTGCGAGCCATCCCAGGCAGAGAGAGACACACCTCGTCTCTAGTGGCCTACCGGTCAGGCGACGCGTCCCGTCGACGGGCCACGCTGCGGCGAGCCCTTCCATTCCCGCCCTTTCCACTGCTTCCTACCCTTTCCACCGCTTCCCGTCCCGCTTCCCACTCTTTCCCACTATATGTAGGGTGGCAGCCATTGACATCGACATCCTTCTCTCTCGCATGGTCAGTCCTCACTTGGCTTATCTCACCCAAGATGAGATGGAGGCGCTCCGTGTCTCGAACTACCCTTGCCCACCAGGGTACCAGATGCCCCCAACTAGAGGTTGAGCGCTGGGGGCATGTCGGTCCCTCCTGTGCCTCAAGGAGCGGCCTGCCAGGCGGCCATCATGAACCACTACTACCTGGAGCTCACGCCGGAGCAACGATGGATCCCGATGGGATCCTGAAAACACCGCTACCTGGGACGTCTTCTTCACCAATCGGCGGGAGAGGGAGGTCGCCAGGTATGAGGGTGACGACTTGCCTCCTGCGAACAACAACGAGGCCACCCAGCGGCTCTGGTGGGCGAGCCGATTTCTCGTGGGTGTGTTGTGCCACATCACCGAGGGCAATCACCCCCGCCTGCAGTACCCGCACTTTCAGTCACCGCCGAAGAGCCAAAGGGGTGCAACAGCAGCCGCAGGCACAATGTCATCGTCATCTGGGACCTCTCGCCTCTGCACGGTCACCTTTGCGTCACGTAGCCGAGGCATGATCGGCAAGTGCCTCCGGATTACGCCTTGGCCGCGCACCAGTTGAGGCGCATGAGTGACCCGAAGGAGTACCCGGGGCAGCGTGCGGCCATGCGCACCTCCTTGGACCCGTGCCGCCGGTGTAGGATGGCACCATGGCATGGTGGGATAGGACGGAGCAGCCTCACCGGGAGCGCCGCGGCGATGCTGGAGAGGGCTATAGCCACTACGGCCACCGGTCCCCGAAGGGTGCACTAATCGACGGCCTCCGATTCCCGTGTGTGACCTCCCTGGAAGGGCGGAGGTTCCATCAGCGTGTACCAAGCGACGACGACGATGACGTCTACTATAGGGCTAGGCAAGAATATGACTAGTTTGTTTTCCGCATATGTAATAAAAATATCGCCAAATGTTCAAGTTTCTCCAAATTTCAGAATTTTTCACTTGTTTATGGGGGCCACGGCTGAGAGTTTTTTACTTGTTTATGGGGGCCACGGCTGAGAGTTTTTCACTCTGGGATCCGTCGTTTGCAAGGTAGGAGAAGGGCTCCTTATATAGGCCGGCGTCGGGCCTCTTCCCCCGGTCCATGGACGGGGAGGGTCACCACAGTGCCGCCCTTCGAGGCGCCAGTATACAAGACTACTTTTTCGTGGACCAAGCCTTGGAGCTGGACGCTCCTCTGCCGGTTGATAAAGTAGCCCCCCTTTTCCCCGTTTGTCCTCATCAGGCGCTGCCTTCTGTCCCCTTAGCACCCAAATGACAACTAGTGTATCTGCTGCACTGAGGTCTTCGGTCCCCATGCTGTAAGGAAAGGTGGGTGGACCGGATCTTTCTTTTCCGAGGCAAATGGTGAGAGCGCAGCGACCGCACCCTTTGTCGCGACCCGGCCCGCCTGCTGATTGCCTAGCGGTCATGCCGAAGGGCCCAGGGCATCCTCCTGAGGTGCCCATGGGAAGCTCTGTAGGCGTTTTCACGCGGGAGGGTGTTTCCTCACGAGGGGGAGAGCCTCTCGAGGACTGGCCCGGCCGCACCCGTCGTAGGTGGTGACGAGGGCTCACAAGGGTACGGCATCTCGAGGCGTCGGGGGTTGCCGGCCGTCGAGACGTGGTACCCCAGTTACCAGGGCCCCGACAGTAGCCCCCCGGCGTTTGGCCTGTACATGTCCCTTGATGGGCTCGAAGGGGCAAGCGAACTAGGACGGTTGGCGGGCCCCGGCGCCTGACCACGAAATCATGACCTTGCCACGCCTTTGTCTTGACCGCAGATTCGAGGCGTCCGCGGCTATTAACCGCTAGGTTCAAGCGTGCCGCTCCCGCTTTGGGAGTTGCTCCCACGATGCAACGGCGCGTGGGACCCCTGCAGGTATATCTCGTGCCTAGGGCAGCGATATGTCCTTCTGCCCCCCTTTTATGATAGGGAGTGAATCCGTGAGGTCTCACTCTTCGACTTGATTCCCTTTCTACTCTGTTGCAGGCTTGTGCGAAAACCCTGCTCTTTTGGATGACGTCCCCTCTTCTCCCCATCACCGCGGCGGATGAGGTAGCCATGGCCGAAGGCGGGGTTATCTCGCCCTCGTCTCGCCTCTGGCGGAGGCAGCTCCTCCCGCGAAACGCGATCGCGGCCATCCACGCGGGAGCGGCCGAGGACGACGCGGGAGCGGCCGAGGATGACGCGGGGGGCGCGGTGCTGGCCCCAGCATCCCCCACCCTCAGCCGCGAGGGCGTCGACTGGTGAAGCTCCGGCGTGGCGCAAGCGTGGACGCCCCCGTGGGAGCGGTCGTGGCGACCGCGAGGGGCGCGGTGGGAGGTCCGATGCCAAGCCTAAGCCCGAGCCTCCGGTGGAGGTTGTCGTGCAGCCCCCGCCCGTGGTGATCAAGATAGAGGACGACTCCGAGCCTGTCCAGGTGATCGACTTCGTCGTCATTCTCGAGAACTCCGACTGGTTCGTCAAGGTGAGGCTCCCATCCCGCTTCGCCCTAGGAGTCATGGCGGATCTTCCGGGGGAGGTGGAGCTGCGGCACTCCGGCGGGAGCAGAGGTGGCGGGTGAGTGTTGAGACCCTTCCGCCCGACGAGATGTACCTCTGCGACGATTGGAACCAATTCCTCATTGCTCACCACATCCGGCGCGGCTCCATGCTGCGATTCCGCTACGTCGGGGGGAGGGACTTCTCCTTCTCGGTGTTCGACACCTTGCTGTGACGGGTGGCCTACCCGCCGTACCTCCCTTGAGGATACGAGGCCAGGTTTGTGTCACGTCCGCCGCCTCGACTCTGGAGCCGTGGGAATTTTGCTACTGTAGGTGTAGCGTCCTTTGGTACTCTGTTCCCTTTGGTACTCTGTTCCCATGTTGGGTTTGCGAGGAAGACTTGTTTTTTATGGCTGTAAGCGGATCTTCACGCTTGTTATCCCTCTTCGCATGTTTTGCTGTGATGCTTGGAGTTTTGATGTTTATGGTGCGAGGCTGGCCCGGTAAGGCCGGCGACGACTAGCGAGCATGGCGCGTTTCATGGTGAAGCCGCCCGCAGGCGGATGCCCGGATGCGAGGCATCATGAGGTGGGGGCTTGTATGGGGGCCGCGCCCCGCCAGGTGACCTCTAGAGGTGGCGTCAGGGACCTGTGTCTTTCCCGGGCACCCCTAGCCGGTGGCCCGTGGAGGGCCTTTGTATGCTTCTGGGCCTAGCTGTTCGGGCGCTGAAAGTCGTGTGTGAGGTGACTCGGTGGTGTCGTTGGGTGATAAGCTCTAGGCTCAACATATCAGGGCTTGTGACTCCCCGGTCTCCTGAGAGGTGAGTGCCTCACGAGACGCGCCATGAACCTCTTGAGGAGAAGATGTCTGGCATAGCGCGAGGGTTTTTGGTTTCGTAGGGGTCGGAAATCGCTAGTGGGGTGATTCACTGCCACACGGCGGGCCGTGAGTTTAGAGCCCGACACTCGAGGTTCTGACGGGCTTCAGCCGCCGAGGGATGGTGCTCCACGAGGTGTCGCGAGAATGAGGGTAACGATCTCCTGCTACGGAGGGACCGTGCCTTGTGAGTTGTTGTTGCGGGGATGAACTGGGTCAGGAACCGTGGGTGAGGTAACTCACAGCCGAGGAACGGGCCACGAGTTCAGAGCTCAACACTTTAGGTCTTGACGAGCTCGGGCCGCGGAGGGGCGGTGGCTCACGAGCCATCGCGGGGATAAACTAGGTCAGAAATCGTTGGTGGGGTGACCCACTGCAGCCTAGCGGTCTGTGGGTTCAGAGCCCTACACTTGAGGTTCCGGCGAGCTTCAGCCGCGTAGGGGCGGTGCCCCACGAGGCGTCGCGAGAATAAAAACAAGATCAGGAACCATGGGTGCGGTAACTCATGGGCGAGGAACGGGCCATGGAGTTCAGAGCTCGACACTTTAGGTCCTCACGAGCTTGGGCCGCGGAGGAGCAGGGCCTCATGAGCCGTCGCAAGGATAAAAATGAGGTCAGGAACCGTGGGTGAGGTAACTCACGACCGAGGAACGGACCATGGAGTTTAGAGCTTGACACTTTAGGTCCTGACGAGCTGCCCCGTAGACCTTGCCAGGAGAGGGCCGTAGGGAAAGGCACCCACCGCTAGAGGCCCGTACACGCACTGCACAAGGATCTCAAGCACCGAGAACCGTGTGACAGGGTAACTAATGGCCGAGATTGTCCCGTGAGTTCAAAACTCACTTTAGGCTCTGATGCTGATGGGAAACTGGCCCGGTGAAGGGTACCGTCCCTAGGCCCCGCTCGCGTGGAGTGTGTGAGGGATATCTAGTGGTGCAGGGTTTTTTTTTGGAAATGCTTTTCGTGAAAAACCAAATAGCCAAGCGTGCACGCAGCAGAATATCCAAGGGAGCGCCAGCAGTACGGGCTTATTACAAATACCACTATGGCTTGCACGGGGTCTAACGAGAGCCGAAACCGTAAGGGATGAGGGTTCTTCGGGGTTCACCTTCAAAAAGTCGCGGATTCAGGCGCGCCATTTGGAGAGGTTTGTCCACCTTCCAGCAGCCCAGCCCGCCGACTCATCTGGCCGCTTAGATACCGTCGTGGGGAAGTAGGTGTTGTACGCGTGCTGGGTACAGTCCATGGGAAAGTCCGGAGCCCCTGCGTCGTCGCCGTCCTCGGGAGGCACCTCATCCCTCATGAGGATGAATGGGGGTGCTCCCAAGCCCCTCTTGAGGTCGCGGGCACCGGTCACATCCTGCCCCTCGCAAGGCGGGAACAGTGCGGTTGCTGCCCTCTTTGCCATGGCGCTCTCCTGGGACATCATTTGCTTCCTCCTGGTGGAGCCTCCGACGTAGTCCAGGGCGTCCACATCCTCGGGATAGGTGGCGGCAGCGGTCTTGTAGGCGTTTGCTCTAGGGAGCATAAGGCTTCCACCTCGTCGCAATGGACCGTGATGACTCTGCCGCTGCCGCCAGGCATCTTGATCATGTTGTAGGCATGGTGTGTGGTGGCCACGAACTTGGCCAACGCAGGGTAGCCGAGGATGACGTTGTACGGGAGGTTGATGTGCGCCACATCGAAGTCAATGAGCTCGGTGCGGTAGTTGTCGCGCGTTTCGAACATGATGGAGAGGCATACCTGCCCGATGGGTATGGTAGATCCGCTGGACACCCCAGAGAACGGCATGGTCGGCATCAGCCTGTCATATGACACCTGCAGCTGGGCGAAAGTCTCGGTGGAGATCACGTTCAGGCCCGCGCCTCCGTCGATGAGGGTCTTTGCAACCGCGATGTTGTTGATGGTGGGGGTGCAGACCAGGGGGAGTGTGCCCACGGGCCTGGTGGAGACGGGGTGGTCGCTAGCGTCGAAGGTGATGGCGCACTGGGACCACTTGAGCTTTGGTGAGGGGATTCCCGGTCTGGCAGCTGCGACCTCGCGAGTGAGTAGCTTGAAGTGCTAGTTGGACGTCGGGGCTTGGGAGCCACCAAGGATGCAGGCTATAGCACCCTGCGGCACTTGGTAGCCCCCGGGGTCCTCGGCACATCCTTTCTCCTAGGGGTGCGGGTGCTGTTGCGCGGCGTTGGCTTGGTGGCCCGCCGGAGGGGCATCGCGTCCTCCAAGGTTGTTGTTCCAGCGGTCGCCTCCTCGGTGGCCTCCTGCGTGGCCGCCTCGCTCGCCACCCTGCCTCCCTTTCCTCTGACTGCTGCGCAGGTCACGGAGTTTCTTGAGTTCGTAGCAGTCATCGATGGGGTGGCCTGGCTTCTTGTGGAAGTGGAAGTACGAGCTGTCGTCCCGCTCCCTTTCGCCATTCCCCTCGCGAGGACTCTTCCGATCTGGCTCTGCGGCTAAGACGGTCCTTGTCTTTGCCCTTGGATGACCCTGAGGCCTTGGGGGTGGTTTCCGTCTCAGCAAAGCCAAACATCCGCCCCGCCTACGCCTTGGCGCACTTCTTAGCCATGACGAAGAGCTCGGCAGCAGTGGTGAGGCTCTCACCTCGGATCCCGATCTTTTCCCTCATCTTGACGTCCTTCACGCCTTCGGAGAAGGCGGTGATGACGTTGGAGTCTGAGATCTTGGGGATCTTGTTGCATACTCGGCTGAACCTCTACAGGAACTCGAAGAGGGTCTCTCCAGGCTGCTGACATGTCTGGTGGAGGTCGTAGTAGGTGAGCGGGCGCTCGTAGGTCCCCTTGAAGTTGGAGATGAAGAGGGAGCTGAGCTCCGCCCATGAGTCGATTGACTCCTCAGGAGGTTCATCAACCAGGTACTGGCCGTCTCCTTCAGGCATAGGGGGGGCCAGTTTGCCATGATACGGTCGTCTCCTCCCACCGCTTCAATGCCCGTGGTGTAAAGCTGGAGAAACTCGCACGGGTTGGTGGTGCCGTCGTACCGCGTCGGCGTCTCCGGGCGGAACTTGTGAGGCTAGACCACGCGGCGGAGGCTCTTGGTGAAGGCAAGGGCCGCACGGTTCTGCTGCCCCGCGGCGGCGATTTCCTCAGCGAGGCGGTCTTCGCACTTGCGTGGTGGCGTCGTGGCCACGGGAGGTGAGATGATCTGGCAACTGTTTGCGGGTGGTGGAGCAGCGCTATTCGGCTTGGCCGCATCCCTACGCCGGCGAGGCGCGAGTGAGCCCCCGGCTCCCCGTCCTCGAGTCGAGCCCCCGGGCCCTCAGGGGAGCGGGTGGCGGCGTCGAGGAGCTCGGCGATCCGGTCGCGCCACCTCTCCTAGCCCTTCTCAGCCGGCGGGTGGTCCAGGCGCTCGCACACCATACGCTTGGCGGCCTCCGGGGTGAGCTGCTCGGGCTGGCCGTGAGACGATGCGGTGCGGGAGAGTGACGTGACGCCGCGCGAGGAAGGAGCAGGCTCCCGTGACGGGCGGTAGGAGGATCCTCCCTCGTCCTCCGTCCACGGGACTTGCTCGGAGGCGGCGCGCTGTGGAGCCGGCTCCGTCTAGGCTTTGCTTGCGGCACGACAGAGGGCTCGCTCGGCGCGCTTCTCGTTGCCAGCCGACATGTTGCCGAGGTCGTCGAAGGTCTTAAAAGCGCGCCTCATCCCCCTACCTGGCACGCCAAATGTTGGAGATTTGTCCCGCGAAGGAACTAAGGTCCAACGATCCCTTGGTTCGTGAGGGGGCTGAACGTGCGATTCCGAAGGAGCACGACAACGGCGGTGATGACGGAGTACATGCAGGACAGAGAGTTGACACAGCGGTTTTTTACCCAGGTTTGGGACCCTCGTGAGGAGGTAAAGCCCCTACTCCTGCTTTGTCGTATTGCTCGCGTGCCTCGCGAGGTTACAATGGAGGATGAAAGTCTAGGGTTTTCAGATCACTGGGATCCATCGTTTGGAAGGTAGGAGAAGGGTTCCTTATATAGGACGGCGTCGGGCCTCTTCCCCCGGTCCATGGACGGGGAGGATCACCACAGTGCCGCTCTCCGAGGCGCCGGTCTACAAGGCTACTTTTTCGTGGACCGAGCCTTGGACCTAGACGCGCCTCCGCCGGTTGATAAAGTAGCCTCCCTTTTCCCCGTTTTGTCCTCATCCGGCGCTGCCTTCTGTCCCCCTTAGCACCCAAACGGCAACTAGTGTATCTGCTGCACCGAGGTCTTCGGTCCCCCTGCTATAAGGAAAGGTGGGTGGACCGGATATTTCTTTTCCGAGGCAAATGGTGAGAGCGCAGCGACCGCGCCCTTTGTCGCAACCCGGCCCGCCCGCTAATTGCCTAGCGGTCGTGCCGAAGGGCCCAGGGCACCCTCCTGAGGTGCCCATGGGAAGTTCTGTAGGCGCTTTCACGCGGGAGGGTGTTTCCTCACGAGGGGGGAGACCCTCTCGAGGACTGGCCCGTCTGCTCCCGTCGTAGGTGGTGACGAGGGCTCACGAGGGTACGGCATTCCAAGGCGTCAGGGGCTGCGGGCCGTGGTACCCCAGTTACCAGGGCCCCGACAGGTGTGAAGAGGGAAAGGTTGGTTTAGAAGGATGAATAGTGCCTAAGAGGGACACCTTCCGATACTTAAGATCTGTGCTACGAAGCAATGGTGATATCGACAAGGATGTTTTCTACAGGATCAAGGCATGGTGGATGAAGTGGCGGATAGCATCTAGCATCCTATGTGACAAGAATGTCCCACAAAAGCTAAAAGGTAAGTCCAGTTAATAGTGGATTCTAAAGGGTAGAGAAAATACTAGGAGGGGCAGATAGACCAAATTTGACATGGGAAGAGGCCATAAAAAGGGACTTGAGGGATTGAAAATTTGGAATGTACCTAGAGATTTGGCTTTTGACAGAACTGCATGGAAATCAACAAAGTACATGTGCTATAATCTTAGTTTACTCATACTTTGTTTACTCTCTTTCTCTGTTTGGTTTCTATATTTTTTTGTTAGGTTTGTTTTGTATCTAGCCTACCATAATTTGCATAGTAAAAAGGCTTTGATGTTGTTGTTGTTGTTATTTTTGTGTGGCCAATATATACTTACTGACCCGGTGGACACGTAGTCAAATTCAGTTATTTATCATTGTAGTGGAACATAGTCAAATTCATTCATATGGTTGATTGATAAATGACTATGGTCTATGGACATCAACCTCCCCTATAGCATGGCCAAATTGTTCCCACTCTTGCAGCCCATAAAACTCCCATCACAGCATCCAGGATTGAAGTTTCCAGATTCATCTATGTGGTCACACGGTAGGAAAACTAGTGCTAAAATCTAAAACTGAAACTGATGCCAAGTGGATAGTCGACCAATCAAAATTTCGGATTCCTGGCAGCTTCTATAAAGAAACATTAGATCGATATATGCAACATACTGACCTTGGTTACAATAGGTTCCAAATGTGGAAGTGGCTGGTAGTGTTCCTCCTAGCCAACCTACAAGAGTGGGTATTTGAAAAAAAAAAAAAGAATGAGCAGCCATATACGTAGTATATTTCACATTCGCAAAACTAATTGATGACTTACTATTTTAATGTCCATCCCATGGCTTCCTGCGTAGTGGAGATTTTGCAATTGTACGAAGTTTATTGCCTGAACACAAACAGCAAAACAGACATTAGACTGATGATCATAAACATCCAAATAATAAGGCTGCACAAGTACCTTGGGAACGTCTCTCCCAGTCACGATTGACGTGCGGAACAACAGCGCAGCAGCTCTGACGGTTTCACGCATCTGATTAGTTTATAAATTACCATGTCAATGTTAGCACACAGTCACTGTGGTAAGATATGTCAAATGAATATCAACATAACATGTCAATATTGAGTGTGTTTATTCACCTCTTCGGAAATGAACGCCTCCGAAGGAATTTTTACGATCTTTGCGAGAGTACCATCATAGTCTAAGAAGAGTAAGATCCTCTTGCGATATGCTCTAGCTATGATCTCATCAAAGGACTCAATAGCAGAAGGGAGAGCCTACAATAAATGAAGCATCATAAAATAATTTTCCACAAATTACTAGATAAATGAGAAATATGGATGGGTTCAGGAATCGACAGATTCAATAGTAAGTAAATATCTCATTTTTGTAAGAGCCCATATGTAAATCGTACTTTAGCACCCAAATCGACATGATTTGTATAAAAAGTTTAATTTTATTATCAAGTGGTGTAATGAAGAAAACATCAAGTGAAAGATAAACTGCAACAATCTAACCTCTCAAGCAGTGTGTTCCACTGTTGGAGCGCTGTGAGCAGTTTGCTCCACTGTTGGAGCGTCACGAGCAGTGTGCTCTGCTGTTGGAGCGTTGTGAGCAGTTTGCTCCGCTGTTGGAGCGTCGCGAGCAGTTTGTGCAGTTTGCTCCGCTGTTGGAGCGCCGGGAGCAGTGTGCTCCGCTGCTGGAGCGTCACGAGCAGTTTGCTCTGCTGTTGGAGCGTCGCGAGCAGTTTGCTCCGCTGTTGGAGCGTCGCGAGCAGCAGTTGGCTCCGCTGTTGGAGCTTCGGGAGCAGTTTGCTCCGCTGTTGGAGCGTCGGGAGCAGTTTCCTCCGCTGTTGGAGCGTCGCGAGCAGTTTGCTGTGCTGTTGGAGCACCAAGGCACTCTTCTTCATCACTGATAAGTATCACAGTTTTTGGTTCTTCACCTGCAAATTTATAATAAACCCCTGTTATTACAAACAAGTTTGCATTGGAACTCTGGAGATAGAAAAATATTAAAACCAAAATACACCCGGTAAAAGTATATTGCAACTGACACAAACATATATATCTATAATATCTGGATCAAACTCGTCAACTGGTTTTCGGAACCACAGATCCACAGCAATTTCATTTATATAAAGTTCAGCGCGTGCTCTTCTGTGTGTTACAAACTTTTGTTAGTCCACGGCATCCTATTCAAATTCTACCCAATAGGTACTGCCTCTTAAGTTTAAATGGCATAAGGGTTTCTGTGTGTCAAGTCATAAGAAGAATCAGTAAACATGTTCTGTGTGTTTTTCTTCACATTGATACAAACCTGTGCCAGCTACCCACATCTTAAAAAATCATGTAATCACCCTATAATTCAGTCTTGATTGCTGATTTTTTCGCTTGCAAATACTACATGCCAACCTAACCTGATGAGGCTTCAAATTATTCTTCTATACTAGGGCAGCATAATGGAGGGATGAGTCCCAGCTATACACATAAATCAATTTAAGGAACAACTCGAGGAAGGTTCAGCCTACACCGTTGACAATGCACGGAAGAAGTATAAGACAACAAATCATCCATACAGAATCAAGATTACTCTGGGCTGAAGGATTCAAGAAATTATCCTGTCTAGTTAAATTGCAATGTATTTGGTATTTCACAGATTGAACAAGCAAGGAGAGATTTACACACCTGCCTAGAGTTGGTACTTGCCGAATAGCTGATTTGGAGGACAGTGGGGAAGGAATCGTATGAGCAATGCTACTGGAGCGGCAGGGTGAATTGTTCCCATCCGGCCGCCTGACGCCGGGGGTTAGGGTTCTGGGAAATTAGAATTTCGGGAGGGGACAGAGAAGAAGAACCGCGATGCAGAGCGACCTGGGTTTTTTTTTTTTTTGCCATGTTTTTCTTCCGATGCCACTCGGGCCTGGATCAACCCCTTCTCGGGCCTGCATCAAGAGAGATGCTCGAGCAGGCCAGCAGGAATAGCGCACGCTCGTCGCTCCAGTGGGCCTGACAGGCTTCGTAGTTTAGTCCATATATGTCTACCCCCTAGTCCCTTAGGCCTCCACACAAAGAAACAAATAGTCCCTTAGGTCATTCGCTGGACAGGCTACCTTAAAAAAAAGAATTGGTGGTAGATCCGCTCTACTGTTTGCTGTGGATTAGAATTCCCCTCTGTGCTTGTCAAACAAATAATTCCCCTATGTAGCCTTCCTGTTCTACTAGGTTTAGTTTTCAATTTCCTTTCCGCAATTATTCATCCCGATCGGTTCCCCATCAATTTCGAATCGATGGCACTTGGCTGCAGCCGCTTTCGTCATCCTCGCGCTGGAGCCACCCGCCACCTGCTCGAATCTTTGCCCAGGTGATGATGCGGGCCTCTCGATGGCACTTGGCTACAGGGTCATGGCGGGTGTTGTGGGATGGCGCAGCACATTACTCGGTCGAGGGACATATTTTCAGATTGGTTTAAGAGGAATAAAGGCAAACATAAAAGCTGCACGTTGTGTACATGGTAGCAAAACTCCACTGTGTTCATCATCCCTCTCATGTGATCTTGTTTGAAAACTACAGAGGCACATCAGGATGAACACAGCTCTATCTGTTTTCAGGGTGAACTAGAAATTAGATGATTATCTATCTGTTTTGGCCCTTCACCGAGTTCCGAGTTTTGTTAATGCAGAAATTACAGCTCGACCAAAATGCAACCTCTAACTGAGCAGCTTAAGGTTAGAGTTTGCATACCACATCTACCTCAACATTATGATATTTTGCTACCAAAAAAGTTCGAAAATAAGAATATTTTAAACATATTTCTATAGTTTTCAATTGCTTACGGTAAATTCAAGAATCTTTATGTTTTCTCGATTCTGAATTTCTAATGAATACAACTTTTCTCATTTTGTGTGAAATTTAAGTGTTGCTCTACTTGTAGGTAGAACTTCAAGAATAAAAACTGAAAGCAAAGGAGGATCTCAGTCATGAAATCTATGAACTGGGGTACCAGATAACTGGCATGCTTGAGAAAAATACAAGGGTCGGTCTTACAATTAAAAGGTGGTCATTCAACATATTCAGCAGCTGAAGTTTCAGGTAGTGAAATACTTCTTTTTCAAAAATTTAACTGCATTGCCACCAATGAAAGTTGTTGCTCCACAAGACCATTATCTAAGTTTTGAATTTAATTGCATGGTTAAAAAAAGAAACATGCACAATTCTTAGTCTTCTTACGTTTCTAATTCTTCCACGGTTTGCTTTACATCTTTTCCTGATAGTCAAAACCAGGTATCCAAAGTGTAAGCAAAATTGAGCGAAGCACTAAGGTGACTGCAGCATGAATCTCATGAACCAGCTGACATACAGTCTATGGCGATTAAGAAAGTGAAGGTTGTTTTAGGGGTATGTGCATCTAGCTCATAGTATCCCACCCAATATGAATTGCTTTTCAAGGTAATCTCCTACTTGAGATTGGTTGTTTCATGGTACAGATACATTGTGCATATGTTTTCATTGCAAAGGTTGAACTCTACAGTGAACCATGTGATGGTTTTTAGATCTTGCTCTCACGGGTTGTGTCCATTGTTGCTAGAATGGTCTAATTGCTAGACCAAAGGGTCATTTGATCCCAGACTTTCCAATGCTAGCAACATTGATGAAACGTCGGAGAACCAAACACTACTAGAGTGGCATCCTCACAAATATTCAGATGTTAACATTGTATAGATGTTATTATGCACTCATGCGTGCAGGTGATGTATATACCCCGCGTCGCTCCAACGAGCGAGCGGGGGGAACCCTAATCCTGCCGCCGCTGCCCCCCCCCTCCCTCCTTCCTTCTCCTCGCCGCTGCCAAGGTGCGTTGACGGGCAAAGCCCGGCCAGCATCGGCGGTGGCGGGGCCTCCTTCCTCTCCGCGCGGTGGTGGCGTAGCAGGTCGTCGTCGTCGAGCGGAGGCACGACGCTGGCGTGGGGCGTGGTGACGTGGCGGCAGGCCCTAACGGCGGAGCCTCGGGCTGGTCGGCAGTGTGAAGGGTTGCGCGTTGGGAGGATCCCTGGTGGCGAAGGATGGCGTGGGCTCGCCCCAGATCTGGCGGCTGCGGGCCGGCATCCCTGGTGGTGGCGCAGCGGGTCAGGGGAGCTCGGCCGGTGGTGGAGGGGTGGCGACGCACGGCCTCCTCTACCCCTGGACGGCGTGGTGAACTTCTCCCCCTGATAGTGCCCTAGGGCCGGCTTGGGGAGGGCCTGCGGCGGCGGCGGCCCTTCTGGCGATGGCGGAGCACGGTTGAGGACAGCTCGGTGGTAGTGGTGCTGGGAGGGCGCTCTTCGGAGCTCGGTCGGCGGCGAGACCAAGGCGCGGCAGCGGGGATGATCTGGGCCTGCGGGCTGATCTGGGCCTGATCCCGGTTGATCGGCCCTGCCGCTGCGTCCGGACGGCGGCTGCTTCGGGTGGTTGTGGGTAGTACCCCGCACTTTGGTGGCTGCGCGGACTAACAGCCACATGAGATTGCGCCCGATCACCCTACCCATTCCGGTGGCCTTTTGAGTGTGATGTTGGCGGTGGTAAGGGCTCGAGCTCGTGGACGCCGGGGCGGCGGCCTCGGAAGGTGGATGGCTACGACATCCCTCCGGCAGAGGAGGCTCCGGGAGGTGACGTGAGATACCTAGACCGGCGGCGGTCCGCAGGCCTGAGGGAGCCCGGTGGCGATGGTGTTGTTGCTTGGCGGGCGGGATTTGTCGTGGTGGCGGATCCCCTGGTGGAAGGATGAGTAGGGCCTGGGGCGGTGGTTGGCGTGTTCGGTGGCACCCTTGCTGCAGTGCGGCGGTAGAACTTCATGAGCCTCCGCGGGCTCGGCCGGGCCAGAGGGCCTGGTTTGTCTTGCTGTTGCATCCGGTCGGCTACCACCTGCTGGTGGTGGAGGTAGTTCCCTCTCGCGTGTTGTTGGCAAGCCGGCCCTCGCCGAAGTCTCCGCTCTCTCGGCCTACCGGCTTCACTCCGTGGCTCTCGGTGTGACGGCGGTGGCGACTTCAAGACCGGGATGGCGCGTGCTCGTGGGTGACGTGATTGGTGGAGCTTTACAAAGTGCTCGGGAGTGTGGTTCTGGAGGGGTCGGGAGAAATCCTTGTTTGTTGACACCGGCACGGTGACGCCCGCGGGTATCACCTTCCTTCTTGAAGGGTGTCGGGGGCATCCCTCCCCCCCCCCCCCCGCCGCTGCCTGTTGCGTACCGGGGGAAACCCTAGGTCCCGGCCGGACAGCAGTGTCGTCGGCGTCACTCCCCTTCTTGGAGGTGCTGTTTTGGTAAGCAGGCGCTTTGGACTGCGGGACGTGTGGTGGTACTTATCTGGAGGGCGCACCGGTTGCGAGTGTTTTCGTTTTTGGCACACCGCCGTTCTCGGCTTTCTTTTTCTTGTATTTCTTCTTGCTTTTCGTCTTGGGCTTGGGTTCTCCCCAGCTCCTTGTATCGTGTTGTGTATCTTCCTTTGGGCGTTGTGCTGTCTGGCCCAGCAGCGGTCTCACCTGTGTGCTTTATTTATAAAGCGGGGTGAAAGCCTGATTCGAGAGGTGATGTATATAGTTGTTTGTGCTACTATTGTATGTAAATGCATATGCATTTGTAACCTTAGTGAGCTCACTCTGCTAGTAGTATATAGTTGCAGCATGAGTAAAGATGGAGAAGCATGGTTCAAAAATCTTACTTGATGATTTCTTCATCTTCTGGGCTGAACATCTCTTTCGACGCAAGAGAACCCAGGCCAGCAGTGAGAGACTGATCAGCACAACCGCAACAGACACTCCTATGGACACACCCAAGATGACCCTCCTCTTCTTCTTCCTGTCTCCTGTGTATAAGTCCGGAAAGTATACATGTTACTGAAATGAAAGCTGTAGCTTAGTAAAAGTAACATTCAAGGTTTTCTGGCGTTTTTGCTAGCTTACCGCTCGATGTGTTGGACGTGACTGCGGGCAGCTGCATCGGCTCGCTCTCAAAAAACTTGTATAGGTGAGTGTTGTAGCTGCACCAACTGGTAGCAAACCACCCACCTGAAGCTCGAATCAATCTCTGGGCCCACCTCAACTCCTTGAGGCAAAAGGCGCAGTCTGCGGGTGCCAACTCGGGTGTGCACTGTGCCAGTCCATAGGCTGTGTAGTGCCTGCCGTCTGTGTCCATCTCCTGGACTGCAGTGGCAAACCTCTGGGAGTTGTTGGCTGCCAAGCTCGCCACACCGGAAATGAGTGCATCGATACCCATCTCAAATGTGCTGCTCTGAACTGTGGAGGTATCAGGTTGCGTCATTGATGTCTTCACTTCAGAGGACCAGCTGATCACTGTGCCAGACAGCTGAAGGGTGCAGAGCTCGTAGGCGAGTAACACCTCCTTGCTGAGCCCGCAATAAGCCAGTACATACTGGAGAATTTCATCAACGCAACTGCTGCAACTCTCACTGTCTATGTCACCCCGGCACTGCGCCAGGGCGTACGTGGCCTCATCAGTCCCAGCACAGTCTCTGGCGAGCAATCTGGGAGCCCTCGACGCCTTCCCAGGCAGAGAGGAAGACAGAGACTCGAGCGTTCTGTGGTAACTCCTCGGTGAAGTGTAGTTTGCACCAGAACAATCATGGATTGGTATCTGACTTGCAGTAGCCGTGGAACTGAGCAGAGCAGCCAGAGCTGCTAAAAGAACTGCTATCTTCATGGTGCGCGGCAGCTTCATCTGAAAATAACAACCAAAAAAAGGTTAGTCCAGCTCATGGTCAATAAAAAAATGTACAGAACTTAAGTGCAAATTTGATCTATTTATGTAAATAATGGGAAAAGATGCATCATTCTGCACACAGTAAGGAACTCAAGTAACCATGTTATACATGAACCAGACCACCGACTTCTAACTACATGTACAGAATTTGAAGTGCAAAATTGATCTATTTATGTAAAAATAAGAAAACACATTTCTTTTTGTAATTTGTACCTAGTAACCATGCTATACATGAACCAGAACACCGTATTCTAACTACATGTATAGAATTTGAAGTGCAAAATTGATCTATTTATGTAAAAATGAGAAAACACATTTCCTTTTTGTAATTTGTATCTGGCAAGAATTTCGATCATTCATAATAGGAACTTTTTGTTCCTCATTGTGTGAAATAGACACTGGTTTATTTAACCAAACTCTGCAAGGGAGGCTCCGACAGAAATTTTTTATTAACAAGGAACAACTGTGTAAATGGGGGTGGGGAAACCAACAAGAGAGAAGGTATGCACATACAAGATACCAAGCCAAGAGCAGAGGATATCAGTCAGGGGTGTTTCATCCTAGAAGAAAATAAGGTACAACTCTCTGTTAAAACAAAAGGGCCAAAATCTAAAGCCAGGGGTGATGCTGTCAAAGATTTTTGCATTTGTTTGCTTCCAAATAGTCCAGGCCACCGTGATGAAGGCATCCAGATGACAGGCTTTTCGAAGTATGTTCTGGTGTTGGAAACCATGGTTTGAATATCTTGAGCAGCCTGCATTTGGAGGAGCTGGACACCGCTTAAATGTAATTTTTTTGCTTGGTTAGCCTTGCAGTTTAGGTTGTGGACAGCTGACAAGTGAGCTCGTCATGGACTGCAGGATGCTTTGTCTCCCTGCTTCACCTGCCTGCAAGAAGAGGATACGGTGATCCACATCTTGATGGGCTGTGTCTACTCGAGGCAAGTCCGGTTTTATTGCTTCCAGCTGCTGGGAATACAGTCCACATCCCGGATATTACAGATCCTTTGCAAGACTGGTGGAGGGACAGGAGAGCTAGGTTCAGAACCAAAGAGACAAGATGTTTTGACACCCTTGTGATTCTGATCTGTTGGAGACTTTGGAAGCAGCAGAACGCCAGGGCTTTTAAGAACATCGCCGGTCAGTTCACTTGCCATGGATTGGCTACTCGGATCATGGAAGACTGGAGGCAATGGACTGCGGCAAGATTGGGAGGATGCAACATATTTCAGAGAGTAGCACCGTGATACTAACAAACAAGCAGGAAGAAGTCCGTGTGTGCTCTAAGTAAAATAAAATTCTAGTACTAAAATGTGCTGGCAAATCATAATTGAAAATGGCATGTAAAAATGATCACACTTCAAGACAGCGAAAAGGGTAGCTATGTGTCTCTGGTACCTTTCCGTCACAAGACTATACATTTTGTAAAACCGTTGTGTGTGGTGTTTGGTTTATGTATTTTTTAGCATCATACCTGATCCTTAAAAAATTATGATGTTCGTAAAATTTGTTGTATATCACTCGCACAAAAAAGGGTCGTATAATTGTATGTATATACCTTATGATTAAATACTGAATAGTATTAATTAGACTTTGCGTTCTATCCTTACACACGCTGGGCCTAGTCCATCTTTGTTGCTGCGTCCTGAGCGTCACGACCAGGTTGCACTGGCTTTTTGGCTCCGGCTTTTGCGGCTTCTGTTTTTTGTTTTGTTTTCTTTCTCTTGTTTCCTTTTTTATTTTTTATTTTTATTTCTTTGTTCTTTTATTTATGTATAATTTTATGTTTCTCACATATTTAAAAGTTCAACTAGTTTGAGAAAATATTCACAAGATTTAAAAATGTGTTCATAGATTAGAAAATTAATGGGGTTCAAAAAAATACTTGCATCGACGCAAGAAATGATTTATTTCATATTTAAAATTGTTCATATAATTTTTGAAAATGATTGCATTGTTTTAATGGTTTCATGGATTTCATAAATTGCTTCATAGATTCAAAAAAAATAAGTGCTCACGACATTCAAAAAGTTCATGGTTTTAGATAAAATTGTTCATGATTCAAAAATGTTCGCAACAACACAATGAGCAGATTCCTATTCCCCCTATAAAAGAGCTCTTCTTCCTCAACGGGAAGATTGCCTCTTTTATCTCTCTCCTTCATTGTTTTTTAGCTGAATTTTTCCTAGATCTTCCTCCATAGTGCTCCAATCTCCTTGATACTTTGGGATTTGGTGGAGGTGGCCTAAATCTAGGGTTTCACCAAAGTAAAGTTGATTCCCCCTTGATTTTCATTGTGGATCTTGTTACTCATGGATTCCTTGGAACCCTAGACGAAAGAGATCGGTCTCGCAGCTCGGCCGTTTGTTGTAAATCTTAGGGATCGTGTTGGGAGACTCCAAATGTTGTGGAGGTCATCTCAACAAGTTTGCAAAGGTTTCGGTTGCCACCACCATATAGTGAATCGTGTGCTTTCCATGTAGCGGGTGCACGGTGTGAGGCCTTTCGTAGTGCTGGTGATCTTAGTACTGCCCACCCCTCCAACGGAGACACACTTCACCGAAAAAGGAAGGAACTTCGGTAACACAACTCCGTGTCTACTACTCGGTTATCTCTATTCTTTACTCACTATTATTGTTGTTTTTATTGCTTGCTTTTCATATAGGTATATTCACGTTGTTGTATATCTAAAGAACTTACGTTGTGTCAAACATTAATTTGAAAAGAAGCTAAAAATTGAGTAGCGCCTATTCACCCCCCCCCCCCCCCCTCCCCTCTAGTCGTTTATACCGATCTTTTAATGAGTTCAAAAGTTTGTTCATGTAGTTAAAAATGTTCACGAGATTTAAAAATTGTTCATAGGTTCGAAAAATATGTTCATGGACTCAAAAAATGTTCACGAGATCTATAAAATTGTTCACGGTTTCAAAAAATATGTTCACGGACTCAAAAAAATGTTTGCGAGATTTAGAAAATTGTTCATGGGTTTAAATAGTTTGTTCACTGATTCAAAAAATGTTCGCGAGATTTAGAAGAAAAAATTCATGGGTTCAAAAAATTTGTTCACGAGATTTAGAAAATTGTTCATGAGTTCAAAAAAATGTACGTGGATTCGAACAAAGTTCACGAGATTCAAAAAAATTGTTAACAAATTTGAAAATTGTTCAGGAGATTCAACAAATTGATCATCGGTTCCAAATATATTCTCATGGATTCAAAAAAAAACTTTCATATTTAAAAGTAGTTCACATAGTTCTCTAAAAATATTCATGAGGTTCAAAAATTATCCATGGGTCAGTAAATATAACACGAAATTTAGAAAATGTTCATGGACTCCATTCAGAAAAGTTAATCTTGGATTCAAAAACATGCATGGAACAAAAATGTCCATGTTCTGATAAAAATAGAAAAGGAAAATTAACCAAAAAAGAGAATCATGTCGATAATATGAAACTGGTGCAGTCAACTTTAGGCGGTGTGGGTAAGGTGTCAAGTAGGATCCCGGGAAAGTCCACTTTTAGTTCATTTGCCAAAATCTAGTGCAAATTTTAAGAAAAAATTTGAACTAAGTTTTGACAAATGAACTAGAAGTGGGGATATAGGTGGGATCCCACTTGACACCCTAGGTGCGGGGAACCGCTGCCACTACGAGCAGGGTATACTCTGGCAACTCCAACGCATTATTCACGCGTCTACTTCCCTACTTGGGCGGATCGAGAATAACTCCGGCAAAAATTTCTGTTGGGCGTTGCTTCCTGATTGCATGTTGTAGCTTTACACAGAAAAACGATTGTATGATACTACCTCTGTTCCATAATATAAGACTTTTAGGAAAGGTAAAACAGTTTGCTAGGAAGACTTATATTGTGGAACAGAGGGAGTAGAACAGTATAGCTAGTCAAATATTGGACCTGGTTAGGGTGTGCTCGTTTGCAAAAAAAACACTTCACATTTGAAAGTGTAACACTAATAGGGCGTTTCTCTAGCAGCATGTTTCTTATTTCTTCTAAAATTTTGCTTTGTCTACTTTTGGAAAATATATGTTGGAATCGTAACAAAAAATCGAGAAAATAATGAGTGATGGTTTTCTTATGCTTCCAGAAAACTTAACTATTTTTTGTGGTTGGTGAATTCATGAACATTATTTCGTGGAAGCATGAAAATATTTTATCTGAAGAATGGACATCTTTAGTGGAAGCATGATCATTTTCTTGAGATATGTTTGGAAATCTCTCATGTATATACAATAAATTGTTTGTGCAACTCATGGAAATTATTCCCATAGATAAAAAAAGCTTGTGTATATTTGTAAGTTTATTAGTTACATCTAAAAGGAATGTCTGCCAAACTCACACAAACACTAGAGTTACTAGAGAATGTTAAAAACTTATAAAGACTATTGTCAAAATGAGGTATAACGACAAGATATGTATTTTGTGAAAATAAAACTGAGGACACATATATTGATGAAAACATAAAAGAAGTGACAATGAGGAAACAGGAATAAATGAATATTTAAAAATTAAAAATACAAAACCAATATGAACAAAAATAAAAGTAAAAAATAAAACCTAGAAAAGAAAAGGAACAATGAAAGTGAAAACGTAAAAAGGAAATAAACGAGGTTCGTGCTGTTTTTTTAGTTTAGTAAAAGAGTGTGTGATGTGTTTCTGATACACGAGTTATACGCCTATAGTCGAACCGGAAAACAAACGGAACGATAGGCCGGTCTAGAATAATAGGTGGAGCCGTAGAAGGCATAAGGAGAAATTATATTGTGCGCAATAGTTGGTTCTAGTGAGGAGTAACTTAGACTAGTGGCATGCATACTTCATTGGTTCCAAAATGTGTTGCATATAATTTTTAGTCAACGTCAAATTTTGTAGAGTTGGAGCAAATATAAAGACAAACATATTAATCTTTGCAATCTCTAATGTTTACAATATGAAAATTTATTGCATGTAGGTTCTGATATCATAAGTTTGATATTGTAGATGTTGACACTTTTTCATATATATTTTGTCAAACTTTAAAAGTTTAACTTTGTAAAAATTATATGCAACATAATTTGAGACGGAGAGAGCGTGACATTAGTCCATGTTACAACTCCCTCCATCCCAAATGATGTTGCATATAATTTTAACCCAAAATCTAACGCGTGAACCTGTCAAATCGTGCTCCCAGCGCGACTCGACGACGGCCATTCGATCTTCATCCCACAGCTGCAAAGTTGCCCGGAAAATTTCTAGAAAAAAAAGACAAAGTTGCTAGGTCCCACACGTCATACACCCTGGCAATTTTGGGGATGTCGTCGCGCGTGCAGCGCGACTGTCACGCGATATCACATTTGATTTTTAAACAAAGTTAACTTTTTATATTTTGACCAAATAAATATGAAAAATATCGACATCTACAGTATATAACTTATATTACGAGAACCATGAGATATATTATCATGTTGTATGAACTACATATTGCAAAGATTAATATGTTTATTTTATATGTGGTCAAACTATACAAAGTTTGACTTTGACTAAATAAGTATACCATGTAACATATTTTTGGACGAAGGGAGTAACATAAAATTGAGATGTTTTTGGGAAAGGAGTGTATCTAAATTTCTTTTAGTGTATAGGTTTATTTCAAAACTATATGAACCTACACACTAAAAAGGTTTAGATACACTTCTTTCACAAAGTTAAAACATCTTATATTTTAAAACGGATGGAGTATACAGTAACATAGTAACATAAAAGCAGTGTCATAGATGACCTCATTTATTAGCTTGTAGACTAACTTTATCTTGAAAACCGCTATGTTACAAAGGCTGGTCATAGTGGGAGTATCATATTACTAGTATCATGCATATGATACTAGTGTATGAATAGTACCATTGTATTTATTTTTTTCTACAATCTCAATGCAATTGTGTGTATGAGATATATTGGTCATTAAATTACCTAGTTTCACGAGCTATGATACGGTATCATATTATGATACTACTAACACCTCTCTTTTCATTAATTGTGGTGCCACATCAGATTTTTGTCAAGTTGGCATGCACGATACTCCTTATGATACTCCCACTAGGGCTAGCCTAACATATACACCATCCACCTCTCTTTTCTCATTTAATACTATTAGGTATCACAAATTTGTCTAATTAGCATTGCACGAGGATGCACGCTACTAGTTACGTTATGGGAGAAGCTTGGGCAGATCTTGGGGGAGGAGGGCCATGGCCCCCCCACCCCTCAAATGAACAAACTTTTTCTTACCTAGTTGTTAGGTTTATTCCGTGTGCACTATTGGTGCTTTGATGCTTAATCGCCACTGCGGCAACATGAAAGCTGACTTGACCATCTCAACGACGACTTTGTTGTTTGACGTGAATGAAGCACGTGAAGTGAAAACGGAGGAAACACGGGCGAGCCGGTGGCAAGGAGAGTTGAATTTATGATATATTTACATGACATTTAAAACATGATTGTTAAGCACGGAACGCCGGTGGCAAAATCCTAGATCTGGCACTCAAATTTCAAGACAACATTGATAGCCATAGGTGGAAACATGAAGGAATTAGGCATCAAAGATAATTACATCACATAGCATGGTGGACTCCTCTGATGGAGTATAATTTACATCTCTTGTTCTTGTGCCATGAATGGGCGAACATCATGGACGGATGGCATGAGGGGAGCTAGATACATGTCTGCCTCCTCTCATAAGAAGTACTCCTTTTATTCTACCACTAGAATAAAAGGAGTATATGAGATTTCTCCACTTATCCTGAACATTACCAGGTCATCAGCATATGCGGATCTAGTCCTGGAGGAACTCCTTTTATTCTTGAAACACGGGCTTCAGTGACCATGTCTGCAGGTGTCATCTCCAGTATTTGGCGCAAGCCTTCACAGGCGAGGAGTTGAGCCCTGTCCACACTTGCAGAATAGCTCCAACGATGGAAGGGTGCTCCCTGTCAGCATGAGCGGACCACCACTGGACCTTAACAAGTCTGAATAGCTCCAACGATGGAAGTGTGCTGAGACCTACCCAAGAAATTCAGTGGAGGCACCACCTTTGTAAACACAAGAATGGACTTGCCTGCAATTTAGGAAGGCAAAGTTTCTAAAATATCAAGGAGAAAACTAAAACATCAGGCCCAATGTACCTTGCAGGCGAAATTGATGTAGTATTGCACATCAATAAGGGCAGATTAACCACATGATTCTCAGGTGCTGTTGGGCACCATCGCGGGGTGCAGTGCGACAGCATCAGCGTCGATAGATTGCGCCCAGCCTTCAACTCTCCCTGGTTTGCCCCTTGCGGAACATCCCTCGTCGATAGATTGCGCCCAGCCTTCAACTCTCCCTGGTTTGCCCCTTGCGGAACATCCCTAGGCGCCGTCATGCCAAAACGGTCGCTAGACACTCCTTGGGGTTCGCTGAGTGAGATCTGTTTGTCTTTACTAGTGGGCTGGATCACCTGGTATTAGGCTGTTGCACAGTGCGTTGATGCCTTCAGCAACGCTTGGGGGGTGGGACGAATTATTCTTCCCTAGGCGCCGTCATGCCAAAACGGTCAGTAGACACTCATTGGTGTTCGCTGAGTGAGATCTGTTTGTATTCACTAGTGGGCTGGATCAGCTGGTATTAGATTGTTGTACAGTGCGTTGATGCCTTCAGCAACGCTTGGGGGTGGGGACGAATTATTCTTAAACTCTAGAAGGGGGCATTAGCCCCCACCCCCTAACACACACACACAGACACCACGCGCGCGCCCACACAGGTTCACCACTGCTTGTAGGTAGTAAGTGAGACTGATAAGCTATGATGGACTTGTCTGAAGTAAGAACAACGAAACTCAAGGTTATGCACCGTGGAAGTAGTGGCAGAAATCGCTCTACGTTCAAGAGTAAATTAAGGGAAACTTTACTCTTCGAAGGTCAGCCGTAGGGAAGGCAGCTGCCCCGGTTGCACCTACGGTGGCTACTTGCCCAAGGAATCAAGTAGGGGACACTGAGTGGAGAGAACACCCTGTCAAGCAAAGTTTGCGAAACATGGGCAGGCCTGCCTATAGAGGTGTTCAAACACCATGGTTGTTGGTTTTACTTCAAGAGGCAAAACAATCTCAACTATAAGAGAATATGAAGCAAAGTTAGTGCCAATCATGGGCAGATCTACATGGCGAGGTGATCAAATGTCATCCTTCTCGATTTATTTCAAAAGAAAAAAAATCAGTAGGGGTATGCAACTATGAAAGGGTTTCTACATGTACAAAGTAAAACATTATTACTTCTAAGATGATATAACAATCTGTTGATAAACAAAACAAAAGGCATAATCAAACAATGGGAAGAACAAAGCATTTTATATACATGCAAATGCTGAACTAGAAGAAAATAATTTTGCAAATTAATTTTGGCAGTAAAGCAAGTTCTTCTCGTACCGTTTGACAAGACAGAAGGTTGACACTTGCTGTCAAATGAATTTGTGAAATGCCTCCTGAAATAATTAAAAAACATGACTGTAAGCTGCAACTACATCCAGTACCTATTCAGTACTACTCCCTCCATTCCAAATAAACTGATGTTCTAGCTTTGCCCTAACTTGTAAGTGAGCCTTTTAAAGTTTGACCAAGTTTATAGAAAAAATGTACTACTAATGTGTAAGACGTCAAGTACAAATAGTAGATATATATTTTTTGATGAATCTAATGAAACTATGCAGAGGGTATAACGTAGTGCAGGAAGAGGCATTTGTCCCGGTAGACGATAGTAGTGCAAGAGTATTTTACAATGTGAATGCCACATATCAAAAAGAGATCTCTAGAGTTCATATAATTCAAGTACAGCCAAGTCAATACACATTGGGTTCAGTCTGATCCTACATAAACTAAACAAAACCTTATATGGATTGCTACAAGTCACCTTTCCGGTATAATAGTTTGTTCTCAAAACAAACGTCACCAGATTACGCAAGGACTTGTGTGGCTTTGCCAAAACACTCTACATCAGTGCTAATTTGCCAAAACACAAAGTTGCTCAAATCAGAAGGCAAATCCTCCCCTCACCGGCAAAATTATTCCCTCACTGGCCCAGAACAATCCAGGTTCCAGCCTTCACTGGTAAATCGGAAACAGGGCTAGTGCTTACTAACAGAACATTTCCCTCGCTGGGGCCTGGGGCAATGCTTTTTCAGTAAAACTCACTGTATTCCATCATGGATTTCGAGTCGAAAGACTAGCCAACGAGTCGCATTTGCAAGGTCGACTCGACTCATTTGATGAGTTGATCGAGTCGATCGACTAGTCTTGACTAGTCCAGGTTTGTGAGTCGGTCGACTTAAAAAATGACCCCACATATCATAATTTTTTCCATTCTTTCCTCCCCTACCTATTTTCCCCTGTGAAACCTAGATCCAGAGACAATTTCCCCCACTCGACCCCAAAAGCCAAAACGCATCTGGGCTGGACTGCTAGAGTAGTGGTGTCAATGCAAATTTGATTGATGTCTAGCAAATCTGATTGATGTCTATCTTTTGTAGGCTGCTGGTTCATGGACAAGAGGAAGGCCTTGGCCATTGGAAGGAATTGCCCAGGTTTTCCCCAACTCCCCTGTCCCCAGCCTTATATTTATATCCTACATTATACATATTAGTAATTTAGTATTAAACATGAGTATTGCTGAGTCGAGAAATCCATGTATTCCATACAGAATAATATGATACGAAGAGAGAACAAATACTCAAATAGAACGATTATTTCATTCAGGATTACGACAAGCATGATAACAATATAACAAGCCTTTACCATGGTGGTGAACCGGCGAACTTCTCTTGGCAGCGAAAACTCCCAAACCTGTGGACCAAAGCTACCCTTAATATATATCACCAAGATAACAATGAAAATATATCCCAAACACCACATCTACACTGCATGAAAATCCCAATTTAAGTCCAACATGCTAGTGAATTCTAATGTAACATTTACAACACCCACTAATCACTTCTTAGAGTATTAGCGGTCCCACGTACTATTATAGACAGCTCCATAAACAATTTGCACCAAGGACAAAATGATTAAGAACTGGCTGCCAAGTTCTGCACAAAAGCTAATATCTCCAATAAATCTCTAAGGGCTAGTTTGGTTGCTAGGGAACTAATCCCCACAGGGGACTAACCCTGTAGGCGTTGGGTGATCCCCTAATGTCACCCAATCCCCCGTAAACTCCTTCCCCCTAATCCCTGTACCGTATGACTTGTTTGGTTACTCCCAAAAGAATCAAACAGTACAGGATGAACCAACAGAGCTTGCATATGCTTGGCATAGGTACAACCAAACAAAAATAAATGCCATTCTCTCAATAGTAAAATTTGTGCAGCTACAAAAAAATTCCAAGTTTGGCCATGCCCTCAATATTCCATTTTTCATGGTTACAAGAAATACGGATCTAGATTGTCACAGCACAACAATAGCTGAGCTATAAGCTGAAAACTGAGACTGTGTACTGGAGTGGAAAGAAAGATTATATTTCCCCCACCCGCCGCCATTCTTCACCTAGTCGGCGAGCTAGGGTTAGGGCGAGCTCTGGAGAGCGGGGGCGCCGACCGCGGGGCTGGGATGAAAAAAGCAGGCCGGGAAGGAGGGATAGAGGGAGGACGGAGGCGGGGAAGAGGAGGGCGGCGGGATTCATCACCTGCGCCGCCGGTGGATGGCTGCCGTCCTTTTGTCGCCGCTCTCCCTCGAGGTCAATTCGCTCGGGAGAGCTGGCTTCTGTTCGCTCGGGACGAAGGGGTACTCCCGGATTCTTCACTCCTACACAACAACACCGGGATGCTTAGCTGTAAAGATAAACTCAACAGGCTTCTTGGCAAGCGAGATTCAAATACTCACGAACTGACGGCAAGCGTAAAGGGAACCCGTGATTTCTTGGCTACTGGAACGGGCGGAGCTGAACGAATTGACACAACGTTGATGGGCGCATCAGCTACAAGGGTTGTGTCTCCATCAACGTCCTCCTCGCGCGAGTGGAGTTTCCACCTTCATCACCATCAGCTTCCTCTGATCGAGCCCGCTTCCGCGAAGGCGCCTCCTCACCAGAAACAACATCAGGGATGGTGGAAGATGATAAACATTATATTTGTACATGTACCTGTGTTGTATTTGTATACCGGTTGTACTCATGTAAGCTCCATATATATAATGGTACCAGGCCGGTCCTAGTCGGCACGAGCCTTTACCCTACAATACATGTTTTATTAACATGGTATCAGAGCTAACCTAATTTTTCGCTTCCGCCTACCCTACCGCCGTCGTCGCCCTATAGCTGCCACCGCCGCCTAGATCGCTGGCCGCCGTCTTGCGCTGCCGCTTGTCGATCTCGCCATGACTACCGCTGGCCTCTCCTCCAACTTCTCCAGCCCATCCACCGCCTCGTCCGCAAGGACGGTCCTCTGCGGCGTCTCGATGAGCTTCGAGAGCGCTGCTCGAGCGGTGATGGCGTCGCGGATCCCCGACGCCCCCATCGATCTAACGAACAAGTTCACCATCCGCCTTACGGCGGACAACTACCTCTACTGGCGCACTCAAGTTGATCCAATCTTGAGGAGCAACCTGCTCTTTTGCTTCGTTAATGGATCCCTACCCTGTTCGGCCGAACAGCTCCAAGTCCCGGCGTCTGATGGCGTCACCGCCTCCACCGTGCCCAACCCCAGGTACTCGGCATGGCACCGGCAGGATCAGTCCATCCTCTCCGCCATCGTATCCTCTCTAAGCGAGGGGGTCCTCGGCACGGTCATGATGATCCCGACATTGCGGGAGGCATGGGAGGCTCTGGAGGCCAGCTTTGCCTCGCAATCGACGGCCCGGGTCATGGCGACCCATACCCAGCTGTCCAAAGTCAAGAAGCACGATTACCCTAATGCCACCGCCTTCTTCAACAAGGTAAAGTCCCTGGCGGATGTGCTCTCGTCGATCGGACAGCCGCTTTGTCCCGAGGAGTTCAATGCCTTCTCGCCGGCCTCGGCCGTGACTATGATCCCCTTGTTGATCGTGTCTCTGCTCGGTCGGTGTTCAACCCTATGCCTATACAGGATGTCTACGCGTAGCTCCTCAATACCGAGCAGCGTGTCGAGGCACGCCGTGCTGAGCTCGGCGCCGACATCCACTCCGCCAACCACACGTCTCGCCAAGGCGGGGGACGCGCGCCTACTTATCAGCCCCCGCCATTGATGCTGCCTGCACAGTGGACCGGCCAGGGCACCCCTGCCCCTAGTGGTCGTCCGTAGGGACCCGATGCGCCACCTCCTCCCGTGCGTCAGCAGGGCCAGGGAGATGGTCGCAACGCGGGTGGACAGGGCGGAGATGGCGGAGCTCGCTCGATATGCCAAATTTTCTCCAAGGTTGGCCATGCTGCATCCTACTGTTTCAAGCGATTCCAGAAAAATTTTCTAGGGACCAGGAATGATGGTCGTAACATGGACCGTCAGCTCCCTGCTCTCAATGACGGTGCCGTTGCTAACGACGTCGACACATCTACTCCCTCGTATCCAGTTGATCCATACTGGTATGCGGGCACTACAACGACGACACCACTTCTCCAACGACCTCAACAACCTGAACATCAAGGAGCAATACCATGGCAAGGACACTATCCAAACTACTAATGGTAAAGGTATGTGCATTACACATATTGGTCAATCTATAATTCCTACACCTACACAACCATTACATCTCAAAAATATTCATCATGTACCAGCCATTACTTGCAATCTCCTTTCCATCAAGAGATTCACACATGTAATAACGTTTTCTTTGAATTCCATCATTGGTATTTTCTTGTTAAGGACCGGGGCACTAGGGCGGTTCTGCTTAGAGGGGGATGTCACCGAGGTCTCTATAATCTTGATGTGTCTTCTGTTAAGCAAGCCTTCGGCAGCGTCAAGGTGTCCCGTGAGCAGTGGCACTCGCGTCTAGGACATCCAGCCTCTCCGATTGACATGGGTATACCCTAGGTACTCGAGCTTGGTATATACGGCCTAAATACGTAAAGGCCCACGGTGTCGCCAAGGCCCAAATGAAGGACTCGAGTAACCTATGGACTCTCGATTGCTTGAAGAACAAGAAGAAGCTAAAGATAGAAAGTTTGAAGGGGAAAACCCTAACTTGTAACCGACTCGACCTGCTACCCGAGACCTAGCCTACCTATATAAAGGCTAGGAGGAGGCGGCGAGGAGGACACACGCAACCCTAGTTTCCACAACCCTCGCCAGATTGCATCTGCGCACCATTGTAATCTTTGATTCTTTCGATAATTCCACGAGCAGACAAGCAGGAGTAGGGACCTCTACGAGGCCTGAACCTGGGTAAATCTTTGAGTCCCCTGTTTGCTTGTTTGCTAGCCGATAGATGTCTCCAGCGCTCCCTCCTTCTCCAAAACCCAAGTCCATAACAATGGGCATTGATGAGTTAAACCCTCGTCAATTGGCGCCGTCTGTGGGAATTGGGAGTGTTGATGTTGTGGCTTCTTCGGCCCCATCAACCGCGATCTACAACTCCACAACAGCGGAGATTCGTCAGCTCTTCGGCGCGTTCGACTTCACCGTCCACACGCCAGCCACTCGCCTGGCTTTCGAGTCAGTAGGCGACGGGATCAGCCTGGCAATAGGGAGCTTTCGCTTCCAAGTTGGTCAGAAGGGCACGCTTCGCATGCCTGATCAGCCGACGGCGCCGTCGATTGCTCCAGCATCATGGTTCCCTCCATCGATCGGCACACTCAGTGAGCTCAACGCCCCGACAGTAGTCGAAAACACGGTCAGCGACAGCAGTCGCGACTCCGATCTGGGCGACCTGGCCACTGAAGACGAAACCTACGGTTCCAGATCTGAGAGTTGTGGGAGCAGCAGCTTCCCCAATCACTTCATGTGCGCCATCATCAACGCAGGCGAGACATCTGCCAACCGCGACAACACGGGCAATCGCGGTAATGGAACCGACCCGCCAAACGGCGGTAACGGTGGCGATCGCACCAACGCCAACAATGGAGGAGCAGTCGAACCTCCAACCATAATAAATGAGCAAACCGGCGAACGCGTCGTGATCAAGCTCAACGAGCAAGAATGGGCTCGCTGCCGCGAGGCCCTACGAGGCACTCCTCTACCCTTCGGATCTCCGCAAGAACTGCTAATGGGCTACCATTGGCTCCTGAAGGAAGAATTCAAGCGCCAAGTGCAAACAATCGCGCAACTCGAGGCGCGCAAAAAAGCAGCAGACGAGTGGAGCCTTCGTCGTGCAGGGCTCTCCTCCTACGGAGGATCCTCCTCAAGAGGCAACGAGTACATTGCCAAAAAGAGGCAATCTTGGATGGCCCATCTCACCGAGCAAGAACGCATAGAAGCTGCAAAGGTCCTCGACTTCAGCTCTATGATAGTCGACACACGGGGCAATATGGTCCCCAAGACGTCGTAGGCTGCGGTGACAGCGGCCACCATGTACCTCCTTAACAACCAGCCGCTAGCTGGAGATCTCCGAGCCGCCATGCACCGATCGACGATCGCTGGCTTGGGATTAATCGAGGCCGCCCTTGACAAGGAGCCAACACCAGAGCCGAAAAAGGGCAAAGCGCTACTCCTCGCCCTCATCTAGCGACGACAACTACGATCTGTCTCGACGCCGCCGCTCACGACGACACGAGCGCGACTATGATGCGCGCGACGACCTCACGCGGCGCAAGATTGACAAATCAAGGGCGCGACGCGCTCGGTCGACTGACTTAGAAGAGGAAGATGTGGAGCTCTGCGGCGCCAGATGCCTCAGCAGATCCATTAGGCAGAAGCGAATGCCTAAGGGGTTTAAACTCCCGTCGGAGAACCCGAAGTTCGACGGCCTACATGACCCAAAAATCTGGCTGGAGGACCACATCTCCTCCGTCAGGCTCCACGGAGGCAATCGAAGCACGACCATGCAATGCTTGCAGCTACAACTGCAGGGCGCCGCCCGAGCATGGCTCAACAACCTCCCATGCGGATCCATTCACAGCTGGGATGAGCTGGTTTACAACTTCGTGCGCAATTTCAAGGGCATGTACAAGTGGCCTGCATCAATCAAAGAGATAAGATGCTGCCAGCAACGATCGGATGAATCGCTACGCTCCTACATCCAAAGGTGGTCCATCATCAAGAACTCCACAGAGAACATCTCGGAGGATCGCGCGATTGATGCATTCAACGGCGGCGTCCGCCGCATAGAGCTCAGGGAGGAGCTGGGCCGCTCGAAGCCCAAGACCATTGATCACTTGATAGAAATCGCGAATCGGTGGGCTGATGGAGAAGATTCGGTGAAAAATCGTGTTCACTCCGACGAGGAGGCAGAACTCGAGGGCTGACGCGACCACCGAGGAAAACGCCGTATGCGCATCTACGATGACCGCGATGACGTCAACATGGTCACAGCCGGCTACGCCGACAGACGCGACGACAACCGCAATAGCGGATACCGTAACGGTGGATACCGCGACTCCGGGAAGACCATGCAAGTGTGGCAATGCCACGATCGTGAGGAAGTACCCGCAACATCCATTGAAGACAAACTGTCCGGGCCATGTACGGTGCACTTCTACATTGACAAACATGACGGGAAGAAGAAGTCCAGCCACCTCCTCAAGGACTACCGCGAGTTCCTCAAACTACACGAGGGATTATCTCGAATGAACCGCAATGCAGTCGAAAGAGGCTACGGAGCTGCCCTAGGAGCCGTGGCACATGGCGCTCCGCCATCACCACCTGGAATGCCCCCAAATGCAGCTGCACCGGACCAGCACTAGGGAGGCGAACCCTACCCAAGGGCCATGGGTACCATGATGATCCAAAAAGGACGCCCCTCCAATCGGGTGCAGAAGGACATCACTCGCCAAGTCAACTTGGCCACACACTCGCCACCATCTACCACTGAGTACCTCAGTGGAAGCGAGTCATGCATCACCTTCGACAAACGCGACCACCCGCCTCAAGTACCTCGTCCAGGCCATTGCCCCCTCGTACTCGAGGCGCAAATCGGAGGCTTTGACATGAGCAGCATCTTCATGGATGGCGGAAGCGCATCAACCTCATATTCGCGAGTACCTTGCGAGCAATGAGGATCCCTCTAACTTGCCTGGAGGCCTCGGACACAACATTCCACGGCATCGTCCCAGGAAAAGGCGTATATCCCCTGGGCAAAATCAACCTCGACGTCATCTTTGGCACGTCGAAGAACTTCCGGCATGAACGCATCGACTTTGAGGCCGTTGACTGGCCATCACAATACCATTGCATCCTCGGACGTGTCGCGTTTGCTAGGTTCATGGCAGTGCCACACTACGCCTACCTGCAGATGAAAATGCAAGGTCCCAATGGCGTCATCATGATCAATGGGAACTTCGAGAGATCCGACAGCTGCGACAGGGAATTCAACAGAATTTCCTAGTCCTTCGGCATGCAGGAAGAACTCGCAAGACTGAAAGAGTCAACAGACAACAGTCTGCCCCCCCTGAGCTGGCCAAGCTCGCCCGATCTATCCTTTGACTCATCGGTGCACACAAAGAAAGTGCAGGTCCACCCATCGGATCCCGCCAAGACGGCCCTCATCGCCAACAACTTGAGTCCCGCATAGGAACTCACGCTCGTCGAATTCCTCCGTGAGCACTGGGAAATTTTCGCCTGTTGTCCTGCGAAAATGCCAGGAGTTCCTAGGGAATTCGCCGAGCACGCACTCAACGTCAATCCCGACGCAAGGCCAGTCAAGCAAACAATTCGGCGATTGTCCGAGCCACGAGCGCAGACAGTCGGAATGGAGATCAACAGACTCCTCGACGCCAAGTTCATACGCGAGATCAAGGAAAGCACTTGGCTCGCCAACACGGTGTTGGTACCAAAAAAGAACACGGATATCCTGCGGATGTGCGTGGACTTCACCTCTCTGAATAAGCACTGCCCAAAGGATCACTTCCCGTTGTCGCGCATCGACCAGATCATCGACTCCACCGCGGGATGCGAGCGCCTCTACTTTCTCGATGCCTACTCAGGCTATAATCAGATTCGAATGAAGGAGGAAGACCAAGAGAAAACAGCGTTTACAACGCCCTTTGGTGTGTTCTGCTACAACATAATGCCCTTCGGGCTAAAGAACACAGGAGCCACCTACCAGCGGTGCATGCAGGCTTGCCTCAAGGAACAACTGGGTCGCAATATTCAAGTCTATGTCGACGACATAGTAATCAAGACCAAGGAAGAAGCCTCGCTAATCGACGATTTGCGCGAAACCTTCGCCAACCTCGACCGCTACCGGATCAAGCTCAATCCGGACAAATGCGCATTTGGCGTACCATCTGGGCAACTACTCGGGTACCTCATCTCCGCGAGGGGAATCGAGGCAAACCCGAAGAAAATAAAAGCCATACTGGCCATGGAGAAGCCAAAAAACATAAGGGGCGTCCAGCAGCTGGCTGGGCGAATCGCGACCCTCAGTCGATTCATCAGTCAGATGGGTGAAAAGGCGTTGCCCTTCTACCAACTCCTCCGCAAAGCTGAAAAATTCGAGTGGACCAACGAAGCGCAGAAAGCATTCGAAGACCTCAAGCGCCTTCTATCCACCTCGCCAATACTAGTGACCCCACGGGAAAGGGAGCCCTATTGCTATATATCTCCGCCACCAACCAGGTGGTCAGCACAGTGCTCGTCGTCGAGCGAGCCGAGGAAAACAAGGTCCAGGGGGTACAACGCCCAGTATACTACCTCAGCGAGGTCCTCACGCCAATAAAACAGCGGTACCTGCACTACCAGAAGCTGGCGTGCGGTGTCTTCATGACTGCCCGGCGACTGCGCCATTACTTCCAGGAACACCCAATCGTGGTGGTCAACGACGCCCCGTTGGGGAATATCCTCAATAACCCCGATGCCACGGGACGAGTCACGCTTTGGGGAATAGAATTGTCTCCACGAGACATCACATACGAAAAGCGCGACGCAATCAAGTCGGAAGTTCTCCCTGACTTCCTCGTGCACTGGATGGAGAACCAGCTCCCGGATAAACCAGATATGTCCTACCTTTGGACAATGCACTTCGATGGGTCCAAGCGGAAAGACGGAGCAGGCACAGGTGTCATACTGACATCACCTCAAGGGGACAAGTTGAAGTATATCCTGTGAATGCAGTTCACAACCTCCAACAACGAGGCTGGATATGAGGCCCTGTTGCACGGGATGAGGATGGCAAAAGCCTGCGGCGCCAAGAGGCTCATCATATACGGTGACTCCAAGTTGGTCGTCAACCAAACAATGCATGAGTGCGACGCACTGAATGACAACATGATCGCGTATCGCGACCTCTACGACACACTCGAAGGAGACTTCGACGGTTGCGAGCTACGACACGTAGGTCGCGAAAGCAACGAAGAGGCGGACGCACTCGCCAACATAGGCTCTACCTGCGCCCCATACCACCCGGGATATTTCTCGAGCGCATCTGCGAACGCTCCATCAAGCCAAAGGCTGTAGAGAAGGAAACTAGCGCATCAACAGACTCGGGGGCTACGCCGCCCAATGAGTCAATGGCACTCGATGACTTGGAGCTGGACACAGGACTCGAGGGACCAATGAGCGTCATGATGATTGAGCAATCCTGGACGCAACCGTACATCACGTACCTCCTCAGCAAAAGGCTACCGGACGATCCGACTGACGCACGACACATCGCGTGGCGATCCAAGGCATTCGCTGTTATCAACGGCGAACTATACAAACGCAGCATCACAGGAGTACTCCAACAATGCGTCTCCACGGCCGATGGAAGAGTTGTTCTCCTCGACATCCATGAGGGGACCTACGGGCATCACGCCGGCAGTCGCGCCCTCGTCGCTAAAGCTCTACGAGTTGGGTTCTATTGGCCCACGGCCATGCGCGATGCTAAGGACATCGTCCAAAAATGCAATACTTGTCAACGATTCGCGGATAAGCCGCACGCACTGGGCGCAGAGCTCCGGCCAATCCCATTGGCCTGGCCCTTCACGCAATGGGGACCCGACATGGTCGGCAAACTCCCAAGTTCCTCACGAGGAGGCTACGTGTACCTCTTGGTCGCAGTCGACAAATTCACCAAGTGGATTGAGGCCATGCCAGTGACCAACCAATCAGGACACAGCGCAGTTAAGTTCTTCGAATCCATCGTCTACCGCTTCGGAGTGCCGCACAGCATCATCACCGACAACGGGATGAACTTCACATCCAAGGAGTTCCAAGAATTCTGTGAGAATCTGGGGATCAACATCAGCTACGCCTCTGTCGCACATCCATAGACCAACGGTCAGGTGGAAAAAGCAAACGGGCTCGTCTGCGGCGACATCAAGAAGTGACTCCTCCGGCCACTCGAACAAGCCGCGGGCTGCTGGCCAGACGAACTGCAATCTGTACTCTGGAGCCTACGCACAACTCCAAACAGTGCCACGGGATACACGCCATTCTTTATGGTGCACGGAGCCGAGGCAGTGCTACCCGCCGAGGTACGACACAAGGCGCCGCGCGTGGTCGCTTACAGCGAACAAGAGTCATCCCTCGCACTCGAAGACTCCGTCGACCTACTTGACGAGGCAAGAGAAATCGCCGCGGAAAGATCAACGATCTACCAGCAGAACCTGCGCAACTACCACAGTAGGAGGCTACGCCCCAGATCCTTCGTCGAAGGTGACCTGGTCCTGCGACTGAAGCAGCAGGGACATCTCAAGCTCGAGTCCCCCTGGGAAGGACCATACGTGATTACAGAAGTAATCCCAGGTGGCGCCTATCGCCTTCAAGATTTAGAGACAGGAGTCGCATACTCCAACCCCTGGAACGTCGCATAGTTGCGATGCTTCTACCCTTAGTCGTTTTACTTTTGCATCGCAAAATAAGGCACTCAGCCAAGGCTACTTAGCCACACATTGTACCTCGTACTGTCTCACGAATAAATAAAGCTAAGTGCCCCAAAACTCTGTGCCTTCCTTTATTTTTCCGCAACTTCTCGACTCAGGGGCTACGCCACCCTACACACATCTATTCTACGAACTTAAAACGCGATATCCTAAGTAGCTGGCACATCAATTGAAACCCTTAACACAACATCAACCCAGTTGCAGCGCACCTGACAGGTTGACAAGGGACTGAGATAAAACGCATGGTCAGGCTAACGAAAAGGACTCGCATAGTGCAACGCACTTCATGCTAACAACGCTCTTTATACATATTCGACAAAAAAATTATATACAACATTTATACGAACTTTACAACATGGGTATACTTATGTGAAGGATACAAACTAAACTACTACTGCAGCAAGAGAATGTTGGTTTGTTCCTCAAAGAAGTCGATGATCTCTTCTGCTGGGCGATCCACAGCCTGGTAGTGTGGCACCATATTCCAGGCAGAACCTACTGGTGGCGCAGGCGGCCCAGACGCAATTGCCGCAATATCTACGTCAGGCCTGTGCAGTCGCATCAACGATAGAGCAGCCTTGGCACCAGCCACCAACTGTTGCCTCACGCACTCGCGAACCGCGGTTAGGTCTTGAAACTTGGCAAGGAGGGCCAGCAGGCTTGATGGAGTAACATCCAGCGAAAATATCGTCTGATAAATGTTCATCAAGCAAGACTGTGACTTCTTCAGAAAGTGCAGCGCTCGCGACGCACGATCCTGCAGGGTCGCCAGTGCAATCGCACAATCATGATCTATCCAGAAGTATCCACTCTCTTGAAGTTGCTCCTGGGTAAGATCATGCATACGAATGGCAATTCTATCCTTCTCATCCTGCGGATGACGCGCGCTGACAACTACACGAAGCAGCAAACAACAACATAAGTACAGCGCACAATCGAGAGTGACTATAAGGAAAAGATAAGAGCAAGCAAACTAACACTTGAATTGGTCACCCAGCTGCGTCACCTCGCCAAGAAGATACTGCTCTCGGGCGGCGCCTTTTTTCGCCTTTGACTTCCATACATCTGCGTTCCCGCGGAGCACGGGCAACTCACGCTCCAGCTGCTTCATGCGGTCACGCAGTCGCGAAAGCAACGACAACTCATCTACCCTAGAGCGTGGCGGTGCCAAAGTATCATCAAGAGGCAGCGAGTCCTGAGTTTCCCTCAAAGGAACACTTGATGTACCCTACCACAAGCCAAGATAGAAACAAATAAGACGACCAAATCAACACAAAGACAAAAGATTCAAGTGCATTCAAGACTAGCAAAAGTATCAGCAGATACACTTGCCATCAGGCATGTTCTTAACAAAGGACATAAACTAGTTAACTATTACAAAGATACTAAGGAGCGATTGGCTTCTTCGACTTCGACGGCTTCGGGGGCTTCATCGAGTCTGTGGCAGTGTCAGATGCCACTGACTTTCCGCCAGCCCCTGATGCCGCAGCTTTCGCCGCCTTCTTGGCACGTTGCAGCTCCTCAGAATACTCCGCAATAGTGTTTATCAGCTAAGGCCCATATTTGCCACAGGCAGTCGCGAAAGGAGCGAAGACTACCTGCTGGCTGTCCGCGCTAACAGGCATCACCTTCGACACCGTGGTAGGGTCAATCTCGACTCCGTGGGCCTGCACCATGGCAAGCGACATGGACGCGCCAACCACGCGGAGTGAGTTCTTGAAGCTGGAAGGCACACCCCTGGCGAGTGACTCCACCAGCTCGTCTATGTTCTCTATTAGCTCCGCCTTGGGCAACAGCTCCTCCCGAAGGCGACTGAGAACACCCTTGGCCTTGGAGAGCATATCCTGAATGGCGGCGCTGCGATCTTTGATTGCTGACAGTGCACCCGCCAGAGCATCATTGCGACGAAGGGCCTGCGGATCGAAGCTCAAACCGCCAGCATCTATACATAAATCCACACATGGACAAAGCATCAGCGCCAACGGCAACAAAATCGAGCAGAGAAGGATAACGATATCCACAGCAAAGTACCTGAGAGGGCCTTGGTAATTGAGAAAAGTTGTTCTTCGAACAACTTCTCCCTGGCTATGAAGGAGGCACGCAGCTCCTCTTCGCGCCTTTGCGCCTCATCACGCACCGCGATTGCCTCATCGCGACCCTTCACAGCCGCGGCGAGTGTTTTCTCCATGGTGGCAGCGTTGCGCAGGAGGGCGTTATGTTCAGCTACAATACAAAGGGATTGACTATCAGTCGACCATATAAAAAAGGAGAAGAAGAAGAGAAAGTGAAAAACACTTACTTTCGACCACGCGATGACGCGTCTCCAACATCGCATGCTAGCGGCCCATCGCAAGCACGTGCTCCGCCAAATGAGCGGCCTCCTTCACAAGGAGCTATCGCACAACAAAGGATCAGCAGAAGCCATCGACTGCAACATCAAAAAGAAGAAAAATCCTACACTTACGTGATCCTCCAAAGACTCCGAAGTCGTTTGGTGCGCAGTCATCTGGGCAACCATTTGATGCTCCCCTGCATGAGGAGAACTGGAAGAGTTATGCCCGGAGTGGGCCACCAATGGAGGGGAAGGAGCACGCTCAACCTCTTTCTTGGCCTTTGAGGTCGCGACTCCTGATTCTTTCAAAAATTGGACGTCGCCAGAAGATGACGACGCCTCTTGACTGCAAGACAAAATCCACATCAAGAAAGGGTAAACCTAGAGACGAGCCAACAAGAGAAAAACAGAGAAGAACAAGCAAACTAGAAAACTTACCTATCAAACTTGTCAAAGTCAAAAGTGGGCTCCCCCGACTCTGACGAGGACTCCTTGGGCAATCGCATCTTCTTGCGAGAGGATGGTGCCACGACGCTCACAGGAATGGCAGGGATCGGTGACTCCACACCTACACCCGCACCTTCTGGAGTCGAGGAAGACGACGCATTGGAATCCTCGCTGCGCGAACGCTTGCAAGTATCCGGACTACCGGACTCGGGGGCTTCCTCCTCCGCATCAGATGGGACGGTCGACTCCGACTCGTCCTCTTCCAAGGCTTCGCGAGGGATAATCCCCTCAGGAAGAGGGGGCATACAAGGCGACACCGCCCAATCCTGCATACAGAACGAATTCAGCAAAAAGTAAATAAACATCAGAGAAGCAATCGACAAACTAAGCTACTGAGTAGCACAACTATACCTCAGGAGGAGGGTTAGCAACATCAAACGGAGGAACAACTGGTTCACTGGGGAGCACATCTTTGACGGTGTACTTGGTGACCAGTCGAACCCTTTTGTCCACCTCACTCGCGGACATGCCATCGGCAGGCACGCGAGTGGGATTGTTAGCGCCAGTCCACTGAAACATGGGGTGGATTCTGGCCTACAGGGGCTGGACGCAACGGTGCAGCCACGTGCGAATGAGGGCGCAGCCTCCCTCCTCTTTGCCGAGGCGACTCTCGAGGTCGCAGACACGCTCGTACAGCACATCCGTCTGCGGATTCGCCAGGCATGACTACATTTTCCCAAGAGCTCTTGCACGACGTCGCAGGATCAAACGGTGCGAGTCCGAAGTGCTCGTCGCCGATCTTCTCATCGCGGACATAGAACCACTTGTCCCTCCACCCTTGGACGAACGCTGTGAGCTTGATGTCGAAATAGGTGGCGGATGGGTCAACGTGAATTCCGCAACCACCTACATCATAGACTAAAGAGCCAGATGCAGATTGGCGCTTCAATTTGAAGAGGCGCTTGAAGAGGCCGAAGTGCAGCTCGATTCCGAGCTAGCACTTGTAGAGGGTGATAAAGCAAGAGATGTGGAGGATTGAGTTCGGGGTTAGCTGATGGAGCTGAAGTCCGTAGAAACAAAGGAGGTCCCTAAAAAAGGGGTGAAGGGGCAAGGAGAGACCGCGAATGATGAATGCCAAAAACATCACTCAAAAACCAGCGGGAGACCGCCGGGGACGCGCGTGTCGGCGACTGCGTCGGACAGGACTCCGTCTTGGCGAAGAAGACGGAGATCCGATGACTTGATGATGGAGGGATGCCACGCGCCATTCGTGACGCGGGTGCCCGTGCCCTTCTTCTTCCCGCCGGCGGCGGTGCTGGTGCCCGCAGCAGCGGAGCCGCCTTTCTTCTTCGCCGTAGCAGCGGTAGCCACGGAATCGGCCACAGCACCTCCCTTCTTCTTCCCCATTGCGCGGCGGCGATGCGACCAAAGGAAGTAGCTTGGAAACGAGCGGAGTTGGTACAACGTCGTGGACGAGACGAGCGCAGAGAAAGCAGAGGAGTAGCGGCAATGGCGATGGAAGCAAAGGATGAATGAGAGCAGATGAGAAATTACCATCGCAGCACCGCTACTTAACCCTTGGAAGATGCAATCCAACGACTCAGAAAAACCCTACTGGACGCGTGGAAAACATCGTGCTAGACACGTGGAGGAGTGGAAGCGCGAACCGTCCCTCCGCTGCTCCCATTACGCGTGGAAATCGAGGAGGTGCAGTTAAAATAAAGATTACGCACGCCTAGTCAAATCAAAGTCAGAGAATGGGACCCACTGCTCGTCACGTCCTGTCAAACTCGCTCACGCGGGCAACTGAGGTCATGAAATCGTCAGCACTGACGTCATCAAAGCTACGCAGCAGAAGACTTCGACTACTTTAGTCCTTGCTCGAGTCTTCGACTCCACCAAGCACTCGGGGGCTACTCCCATAGGGAGCGCTGGTCGCGCACCCTACGATTTTTCTTTCTTCTTTTTCAGGAACATGGATAATCAAAGCAAACCCAACCACTCGAAGCATGGCTTGACTATGGACATGGGTTACTCCCATAGGGAGCGCCGGAAACAAATTCGACTGAAACAAGCAAACAAAAGACGACAGCAGTCGCAAAAAGATTCTTCAGTCCCTGCCTGAGTCTTCGACTCAACCAGGCACTAGGGGGCTACTCCCATAGGGAGCGCTGGTCGCACACACTATGATTATTTATACAAAAAATGTGTGTTGATAACATCCACACTCGAAGCTCATGGCGACACCGCCTCATAATTTTTCCCTACAAAGAGACTGCATCTCCTGGGTCACCCGAATCGTCTCCGCGATGATAAAATTCGAATGCCGCGCTTACAACGTTAAGGTAAGACCTGAATAAGGCCTGGTAACGCATTAGCTGCGCACTACCAGAAATGTATCCGTACCTATAGGTACGACGAACATGCCTTGACGGACGCGTCGAGTGCTCACACCCATATAACTGGAATTCGACTCCTGTAAGACCTCCGCGACTTGAGTCGAATTACACCAGCACTTTTCTGGATTCGAGTCCGAGGACTCGAGTTCGAGTAGATTGCGTTGTTTCACCCTAAGGTGGTTAATTGATACAGATACTTCGGTTAAATCAGGCACGCACATCAACAATACCTATGACACAAACAAAGCAGTCGAAATATACTCATACATGCACTCGAAAGACTTCAAAAAAGTCACCAGTCGAATTTGCGATTCCACTGGACACTCGGGGGCTACTGACATGGGTATACCCTACAGGTACTCGAGCTTGGTATATACGACCTAAATACGTAAAGGCCCACGGTGCCGCAAAGGCCCAAATGAAGGACTCGAGTAACCTACGGACTCTCGATTGCTTGAAGAACAAGAAGAAGCTAAAGATAGAAAGTTTGAAGGGGAAAACCCTAACTTGTAACCGACTCGACCTGCTACCCGAGACCTAGCCTACCTATATAAAGGCTAGGGGGGCGGCGAGGAGGACACATGCAACCCTAGTTTCCACAACCCTCGCCAGATTGCATCTGCGCACCATTGTAATCTTCGATTCCTTCGATAATTCCACGAGCAGACAAGCAGGAGTAGGGACCTCTACGAGGCCTGAACTTGGGTAAATCTTTGAGTCCCCTGTTTGCTTGTTTGCTAGCCGATAGATGTCTCCGGCGCTCCCTCCTTCTCCAAAACCCAAGTCCATAACAATGGGCATTGATGAGTTAAACCCTCGTCACCGATCGTCCAACATATTTTACATCGTCATGAGCTTTCCTCTATGTCAGTTAATAAAGTTGTAACTTTAGTGTGTGATGCCTGTCAGCAAGGCAAGAGTCATCAGTTACCTTTTTTAGCATCTACTCATGTTGCTACCACACCCTTGAGATTATTCATTCAGATGTTTGGGGTCCTGCCCAGATGTCAGTTAGTAGTCATCAGTTTTATGTGAGCTTTTTCGATGAATACAGTCATTTTACATGACTTTATCTTTTGAAACATAAATCTGACGTCTTTGCTATTTTTCTTCAGTTTCACCAACATGTTGAATATTTACTCAATAAGAAAATTATCCATGTTCAAAGTGACTAGGGTGGCAAGTTTCTAAAGTTAAATAAATTCTTTGCTCATATTGGTATCTCACATCGTGTCTCATGCCCACATACACATCAACAAAACAGTACAGCTGAACGCAAACACGGCCATATTGTCGAGACCGGTCTTACTCTCCTAGCTCATGTGAGTGTCCCCTTTTGGTTTTGGAGTGATGTTTTCTCCACCGCTTGTTTCCTCATCAATAGATTACTTGGTCGCGTTATAGACATGCAAACACCTGTCGAGTGTCTCCTAGGTGAAACACTTTATTACTCCTTTAAAATTTTCGGTTGTGCGTGTTGGCCACATCTTCGCCTATACAATAACTATAAGCTTCAGTTTCGCTCCAAACAGTGTGTTTTTCTTGGGCATAGTTCTCTTCATAAAGGCTATAAGTGTTTGCATGTTCCTACTAATCGCGTATATATTTCCCGGGATGTTGTGTTTGATGAGACGGTGTTTCCCTTTTCTCACATCGCTTCCACCACACCATCCTCTCATGATACACCTATACAACCTGGTCAATTTGTTGATGCTGCATACACTCCCTTGCTTTTGGATAATCATGGTGCATGTTCGGGACGTGGAGCACGTCTTGAATTACTTGACGAGGAGCCGCCAACTACTCCACACGTAGATCGCGACGCTCACCTCGACACCGACGTTGATCTGCATGGGCATGTAGGTTCTAGAGGGACGGGCGTCTCCCGCGATGTCGTGAGCTCGCCTGGGCCAGCCTTGCCCCTAGCGACTGGCTCCACGGCCTGCTCGTCGGCCTCGTCGCCTGCCGAGGCGGCCCACTCGCTTGGCTCCGCCTCATCAACCAGTGTGGCGGATAGTTCTCCGTCGCTATCTATGTCGACCCCTACCGATGGGATACCATCGCTAGCACCTCCTCGTATGACCACGCGTCTCCAACGTGGTTTTCGACAGGAGAAAGTTCAGACTGATTGTACTATTGCTTAGAATACCACCAAGTCGTCTGATCCTACCCTGCTGACTACCGAGCCGCATGATTTTCGTGCTGCTCTCTCGTCTCCTCACTGGCGCAATGCTATGGAGATCGAGTACTCCGCTCTTCAGAAAAATCATACATGGCACCTAGTTCCACCTTGATCAGGAGTGAACATCATTGATTGCAAATGGGTGTTTAAAATCAAGAGGCAAGCCGACGGGTCCATTGACAGATACAAGGCTCGTCTCCTTGCAAAGGGATTCAAGCAGCGCTATGGCCTTGACTAGGAGGACACCTACAGTCATGTGGTGAAGCCCATTACCATTCGTCTCCTACTATCGATGGCTCTTTCTCATGGATGGTATCTTCGTCATCTTGATATTCAGAATGCATTCTTACATGGGGTTCTCGAGGAGGAGGTCTTTATGCGACAGACACCTAGTTTTGAGGATCCTAGTTACCCTATCCATTTGTGTTAGCTTGATAAGGCTCTCTACGGTCTCAAACAGGCTCCTCGCGCATGGCATGCCAGACTCAGTTATGTACTTTGTGGTCTTGGTTTCACACCATCTACAACTGATACATCCTTGTTTATTCTGTGACGGCCAGAAATCACCCTCTACCTCCTAGTTTATGTTGATGACATTATTTTGGTGAGCTCGTCATCTGCAGCTACTGATCGTCTTATTCAGCAACTTCGCTCTTTGTTTGCTCTCATGGATCTTGGTCCACTCCATTATTTCCTTGGCATTGAGGTCCATACTCCTCGTCATGGTGGACTTCTTTTGAGTCAGCGTAAGTATGCCTCTGAGTTGTTGACTAAAGCTAGACTTCAGAAGTGTGCTCCTGTAACTACTCCTATGGTTGCTTCTGAGATACTTTCAGCTACTGATGGCACTCTCCTTTCGGCTGAGGACTATACTCGCTACCGCAGTATTGTTGGTGGTCTACAGTACCTCACTATGACACGCCTAGATTTGTCCTTTCTAGTCAACAAAGTGTGTCAGTTTCTTCATTCTCCTCAGTGTTCTCATTGGTCGGTGTTCAAGCGCATCCTCCGCTATGTGCAGGGTACTATATCACATGGGCTGCTATTGCATCCCTTCTCTACTGCATCGCTCTTGTTAGCTTTCTCTGATGTTGACTGGGCGGGTGATCCTAATGACCGCCGACCAATGGGGGGATTTGCTATCTTTTGTGGAGGAAATCTAGTGTCATGTAGTGCCAGAAAACAGGCTACGGTTTCTCTTTCCAGTACAGAGTCTGAGTACAAGGCACTTTCTAATGCTACTGTTGAGTTAATTTGGGTACAAGCCCTCCTTGATGAACTTGGAGTGATTTAGAGAAGTCCACCTATTCTATGGTGCGATAATATTGGAGCTACATATCTTTCTTCCAACCCGGTGTCTCATGCTCGAACTAAACATATCGAGATTGATTTTCACTTTGTTCGGGAACGGGTTGCTCAGAAGCTACTGCACATCAGGTTCATCTCCTCCAAGGATCAGTTAGCTGATATTTTCACCAAGCCGCTACCACTTCCATTATTTACTGCATGTAGGTGCAATCTTAACCTCTCCGGAGTTTAGATTGAGGGAGGGTGATAAACGTTATATGTGTACATAGTTTGTCATGTACCCATGTTGTACTTGTATACCAGTTGTACCCCTACAAACTCCGTATATATAATGATACTAGGCCATCCCTAGTCGTCACGAGCCATTTACCCTACCATAAACGTTTATTAACAGAAGACAACATTTCCTCATACTCCTCCTCCTCTTCTTCATCATCAGCAAAATCTTCGGGCAGTGGAGGGAGAGAGCGGATGTCAAAACGGTTCTACAGATAGAAGAAAACGATGAAGTAGTAGAAACATTGAGAAATTATTCGGATACAATTTTGCTTCTCACCTCTAGGAGTTCGTTGCCTTCCCCATAGGACTTCACCGGTGGCTCTACCTTGAATAAAAATTCTTCTGTTAAAGTAGTGAGGATTCTCATGCACTTTTCAAGATAATCGGGCGATAAGTCCTCAATGCTAGTCCTTGTCGAGTCCTTCTACTCGGTGTACTCCCACATCGGACAGTCTTGGGCGCCAAGGGGTTGAATCCAACGTTTCAGGAAGTGTCGATGATGTGTATACCATCAACCTCCTTGCCTAGAGTCTCCTAGAGCTTCACCATGTGCTCGTACAAGATCTCGGCTTCTATAGTCTTTTTCTCCATCAGCTTGCTCTTCCAGCACCGCTTACGCTTCACTGGAGCATCTTTGAATTTGGGCACCATGTATTTCTGACCCTCCATCGGTTGGTCCTTGGCATAGAGCCATTTCTTTCGCCAGCCTTGGATGGACTCGAGGATATTCAAGGTGAAGTACTCTACGATGCCACGCGTCAGCGCGTGTGATGAACGGTCACCCCATTTATCCCACCTCACGCGAAAATCGAGGGGACCGCTGTCAAATACTGGTACTCCCGCGTCATGCGGTCATGCGATCAAACTCAGTCAGCCTTAATGACATGCCACACTGACATGTCCCATCCACTGCCAAGCCTGATGTTGGAGCTCACCGGGCGTCATCACTAACGTCATATGTGCTCACTACTTGATGAATCCTCCAACAGTAGTCGACAGAAGCATGGTTACGCCCTCAACTCAAGACCCGAGTCGAGTATATCCTCGGATGCTCATACTACTTGAAATTACAAGGCTCAAGTCTATGCTTGGCAAAAAGTTACCAATCATAGCCTCACGGTTTACTGCCATCAGGAGCTTTAACCGCGCATTCGATATGAAGACCAAGACAATACAAACTGATCTGATGCACTCCTGTATCAATGACCTCTCTCCCATGCTTTTCTTCGACTACGACTGCATAATGTCTGTCTTGAGACTCTATCTGATTCTATGACTCGACTAGAGCCTCGTGGGATACTTCCATCTGAAGCGTTGATCACACGTCCAACAAAATATCAAGATGAAAGAAACTGGTCCGATGTACTTCCAGATCAGAGACTTCATTCCTACAAAATGTCTACTCCAACTCTATGATGACTGTCTTGAGCCTCTACCTGAGTCTATGAGTCGAGTAGAGCCTCGGAGACTACTACCATAGGAAGCGTTGGTTGCACACCCTATCAAAAGCAAAATATAATCTGTTCACTTTGTCGACTACGTCCACAAGAGTAGACTTTTAAATAGATATACACTTAGCATGCTTACTATAGCTCCTCATAAACATATCAAGTACAGAGACAACATCTCCTCGACTACCCAGAACACATCCGCTGCGATAAACATATGGATGATACAATCTGATGGCCTAAAAACCACATCAGCCGTGCTCTACCAGATATATACCATGCTCGCGGCATGAAGAAGAACCCGATAGGCGCGTCAAGGTGTACATTATAAACTTGAGTTTGGCTCAGTAAGACCTTCGCGGCATGAGTCAAGCTACACTAGTACATACCAGGTTCGAGTCCGGGGACTCGAGCTTGAGTAGGTAACATTTGTTTCTCAAGAGCAGTTAACTTGTCCTAATCCATCGAGAGCACCAGGCACGTTAACTAAACATCCCTATGACAATCAAAACAACTCAAGAACATGACATGATGCACTTCCATGACCGTTCTTCTAAAAACTCAAAACTATCGACTCCGGCTATACATTCAAGACTTGAGAATGAAGAGTATCTGCCTGAATCTACGATTTAGCCAGACCCTCGGGGTCTACTGACATGGGCATACGCCGCTAGGTACTCACCATTAGCCTGCCTGGTTCGACCCAAAGGAAGGTCCACTCGACAATATGCTCAAGTACATGAAGCCCAAAACCATTTGAGGTACTTCATAACCCAAAGGACAACGACTCCTGGCGTGGCGAACAAGGAAAATATCTCATCTTTGTTGGGTTCGCAACATAGAAAACAAAAAAAATCCTATGATGGGAACTACTATGCACCAAGATCGATCTACTAGATACAAACAATGGATGGATATGCATCCATAGAGATCATACCCTTGAAGACCGACAAAGTGTAATGAGATTTGACTCGTGGATGATGTAGTCGATCGCTTGCCGATCTCAAGATCGAGAGGAAGTCACAGCGCCGCAAATCAGCAGCGCATCCGTGCTCGCACACATGTCCGGTCCACCGAACAACCTCCACCTCCTCGCTCTAGTGATGCAGCAGAAGCAGCAACTCCTTCCAGACGCAAAACCACCGAGAACATGTATCTCACTAATCCGAGACCATGGTGGAATAATTCTAGAGGGGAGAGAGATCCTTTATGAGGAGGTGTGCTTTGTGAGGAGGAGAGGGGGCCTTTTATAGGGAGAGAGGGACAACCCCTCCCATGGACGGCGGCCATGGAGGTGCCCCCACCTCTTCCTTCATTCATGTGGGTGGAAGCTCCACTCACATAAACATGCCTCCACTCACACATCCACTCACATGCATTAAATTTCCACCAAATTTAATGCAACTCTCATTTAATAAAACTTTTTTATTTATTTTATTCAAATTTTTGTTAATTAATTTAATTAACAAACATTCACATAAAACCCCTGCAACATTTCAATATCACATGCAGAACCAATTTCAGCAATTTCACCCAAAAAAAATTCGGTGTCCATTGAAATAATTCTAGCGCTTTGTAATTCTTTTGTCTGGAACACATTTGCTCCAAATGGTGTAGGTATCCCTTAAGTGTGTCACCCTATGGTTCATGAATAATGCAGACATGATAGAGACCATTCTCCGATCAATAATCAGAAGAGGGACACGGAGATCCATACTGACTCTCACACATTCAACGATGACTTCTTGTGATCGTGAGAACCTTTAACGCTAGTAACTAAATCCCTTTGTCTCGCGATATATTACATGTCTGAGATTCGGTCATCGGTATCTCCGTACCTAGTTTGATCTCATTACCGACATTCACTCTTTTCTCATTCCCGTGATATAACATTCTAGTGATCGCATCACTTGCTTGCAAGCTATCTCAATGTGATATCACCAAGAGGGCCCAGCATATATATATCTGTCATCGGGATGGGAAAATCTCACTCTTGATCTATGAGCCTCAACATAACACCTTCGGAGCATCTGAACCCACCTTTATAGTCATCATGTTATGGTGTGACGTTTGATGTTATCAAGTTACTCTTCTAGTGTTAGCAATTAACATGATCTCATGGTCAAAGGACTAAGATTACTTTGTATGATGTTATAGCAATATAAACACAATGACTTTGATCATAATGCTATATTTCGGATGAATGTTCATCACATCATTCATCAATATTGTGACCTCATTATTAACAACATCCAATGTCCATGATCAAGAAACCTTGATCATCTTGTTAATCAATGAGCTAGTTTATAAGAGAGACATAACTAGGAACCTTTTATTTGTTTATTAAATACACATGCATTAATGTTTCCACTTAATACAATTATAGCATGCAGAATAAACATCTGTCGTATACTTGGAATACATATAATAACAACTTTATTATTGCCTCTCAAGACATATTTCCTTCAATATTCGGAAACCTAGATGTAATATATCTTACTAGTATTTGAACTGTAATCGATTTGGACGGTACCCGAGACCTAGCCTACTTGTATAAACGCTGGGAGGGGTCGCCAAGGAGGACTAGAGCACCACTCATACTCATACACCCGCCAGATTTAGTTGGTGCCTCCATAGCCATCTTGACAACTTGTAACTCGACACCATCATCAATCTAAGCAGACACGCAAGAAGTATAGTATTATCCTTCGGGAGCCTAAAACCGGGTAAACTTTGTGTCCACTGTGTTTGTCTACAACCGATGAGGTCATTAGCACATCCCTTTTTCCTTAAACCCAAATCCATAACCATGGACATTACCGGGGAGTCCCTAAAGGAGATACGCCCTAGAGGCAAATAATAAATAGGTTTTTATTGTCATATCTCAATTAGTTTATAATAGTTTCATATTGTGCTATAACTGTGCCAAGTAGAAACATTGGTACAGGTGTGGTATAAATAACCAAGTCCCTAGTAGCCTCTATTCATACTAGTTCGTTGGTCATGAGGATGATCTGGGTTTCAAGATCATGGGCATTTATGCCAATTGACAAAGGGGTCATATCATTGGAGAATGATGTGATGGACATTCCTTGAAGGATTGCAACATGATCAAGTCATATAAGTTCATTGTTCCAACAGCTATACCTAGACTCCTTTTCCTTAGACCATGAGCTCATATTACTCGCTTCCTGAGGCTGCTTAGACTGCATCAACCATCATCTGGTAATACGGTGGCCATAAAGGTGTACGTTGGGTATTCCGAAGGAACAGTAGATGACATGTGACTGCAAGACTAGGATTTGTTCACCCACATGATGGGTAAAGATACATACGGCCAGCTTGGTGAGATTACATCCATAAATGTTGCAACATGTGACTCGGTTACGGGAATGTAATATCACGGTAACAAGAAAACATAACTTGTTGTTAACAAGATTGAACAAGGTATGTGATACCAATGATCGGATCTCAGACAAGTTGTATCAAGAAACAAAAGGAATTGGATGCTACATTTAGCGGTTCAAACGATATTGTCATCAGGAATGCATAGGGGTCACATGGATATCCCTGGTCCCTCTGTTGATCATTGATTTAGATCATATCTAGAGCATTCCCGAGCCGTGAGAGGATACACTTAAGGGTCCGATGAGAGCGATCATTCGTAAGATGGAATCATAGTAGAGAAAGAGAAAGCCGAAATAGTTCCGCCGAGAAATCCGAAGCTGTTCGAAGAAGGAATAAAGGACCGGAATCATTTCAGGAATTCCGAAGTAGTTCGGAGGATATAGAAAGGGGAACCGAAAGGTGTTTCGGGTTGAATCGTGTTTTGTAATATGTATTTACATATTAATTAGTGTAATTAATATTAAATATAATATTAAAATCTAATTTGAAGGGTTATTCTACTAATGGGCCAAACTTCCTAGTGAATAAGGGCCCATGAGGGAAAACCGAAAGAGGGAAGGGCCAAGAGGGCCAAGGCCCAGCCGCCATAAGGGGGCCCACCCGGCCAGCCTAGGGATGTGCGCAGGCTAGGGGCCACCCCTAGCCGTCTGGCCCATGAAGCCCTAAGGGCCCATGCGCCTCCCCCTCCTCTCTTGTTTAGTCCCACATGGCTTAGCCTTTGAGAAAGGCACACCCCCTTAGACTATATAAAGGGGTGCCCGTGGGTGGGATGAGATACACCAACACCAATATTTGGAGAAGTCCTTTGGTTGACTTCCTCCTTCCCTCTCTCTAGCCCTTGTGATCATGGCCCCAAGTTTGGGCTGTGCGAACAATGCACACCTGCAGTACACCGTTGTGCTACAGGGATTCCTAGACGGATATCAACTTCTGCACTCCCAGCGGGATCGGGGAGCCGGAGGTCTCATCATGCACCGAATGTGTACGAAGACACGAGGCGCAACACTTGGGGAACTTGAATGTCATGAGCCGGAGCTGCTGCACGATGAAGAATGAGCAAGGGGTGACCTGCGAGGAGCTTCGCGACCTTGAGGCCGGCTAGGAGTACGACTGCATCAACCACATTCCTCTCGGAATGTTAACTGCGTACAGTCTACAAGGGTATGTATTCTATATGCATTGATCGTTACCGCATTACTACATAGATAGATCCTAGGCAGTTTTTGGGGTTCCAACGTAGGAATTTTTTTGTTTTCTGCTACGGATCGCCTTCAGTGGTATCAGAGCCGATCTATGCGTAGGGGTCCTGTACGGCCAGTACACACATGTATTGTGCGGGCATTGATCCCTTAGTTGTTACCCTATAACGTGTACTTGTTTATATCGCGGTATTGTTTGATGAAGTGGCCCGGACTGACCTTACATGTATTCGTACGCGAGACTGGTTCCATGATCAACATACGGCTTGTACCGTATAAGTGGCTAGAGGGTGTATGTCTCTCATTCAATAGTTGATATAGCATTTGCAACGGAGGGCCCTGAAAGGGGTGTAGTAGAGACAACTGCTGGATCCATGTTGTGGTTGGAAAGTTCGTAGATTAGAAACGGTTCTATTGCGAAAGCCCTAACAACCACGTAAATTTGCAATAGATAAAGTAGAGGCGTCTAACTTTATTTTGCGGGAGGGCATGTGATTATGATATGGCATTGGTCGTTATGAAGGTAAAGTAGTTTACTTATTTTTGTTACTAAGAACTATAGTAATAGTCATCGTTCCGATGGATGACCTGGTGGCGGCGTCGTGGACTTGGCCTCAAACCAAGGGCAAGATGGAGATCATGCCGGGGTGCTCGATGGAGATCAAGGCGCAAGAAGGACCATATCATATCACATTATACATATGATGTTGATACGTATTTCACATCTTATTGTGTGCTAGTATTAAGATACTCAACGGTAGCAAATAAGATAATCCCTATTGAATTCCAATGTTCCGTGTTCCCCTTGTGTGTGCACCACCAAGAAAGTTCTTCATTATGAGACGCCCTGCGGTGAGTAGGGGTCAGACATATCTACGTTCGCATACAGTGGGTGTAACCCATGTTACACATCAAATTGAAGGAGATATGCCCTAGAGGCAAATAATAAATAGGTTTTTATTGTCATATCTCAATTAGTTTATAATAGTTTCATATTGTGTTATAACTGTGCCAAGTAGAAACATTGGTACAGGTGTGGTATGAAACAACAAAGTCCCTAGTAGCCTCTATTCATACTAGTTCGTTGGTCATGAAGATGATCTAGGTTTCAAGATCATGGGCATTTATGCCGACTGACAACGGGATCATATCATTGGAGAATGATGTGATTGGACATTCCTCAAAGGATTGCAACACGATCAAGTCATATAGTTCATTGTTGCAACAGCTATACCCAGACTCCTTCTCCTTAGACCGTGAGCTCATATTACTCATTGTTTCCTGAGGCTTTCTTAGACTGCATCAAGCGCCACTTGGTAATACAGTGGTTATAAAGGTGTACGTTGGGTATTCCGAAGGAACAGTAGATGACATGTGACTGCAAGACCGGGATTTGTTCACCCACATGACGGGTAAAGATATATACGTCCGGCTTGGTGATATTACACCCATAAATGTTGCAACATGTGACTAGGTCACGGGGATGTAATATCACGGTAACAAGAAAACAGAACTTGTTATGAACGAGATTGAACAAGGTATGGGATACCAATGATTAGATCTTGGACAAGTTGTATCGAGAAACAAAAGGAAGAGGATGCTACATTTAGCGGTTCAAACGACATTGTCATCAGGAATGCATAGGGGTCACATGGACATCCCTGGTCCCTCTGTTGATCATTGATACAGATCATGTCTAGAGCATTCCCGAGCCGTGAGAGGATACACTTAAGGGTACGATGAGAGTGATCATTCGTAAGACGAAATCATAGTAGAGAAAGAGAAAGTCGGAATCGTTCCGCAGAGAGATCCGAAGTTGTTCGCAGAAAGAATAAAGGACCGGAATCATTCCGAGAAAGATCCGAAGTCGTTCGGAGGAAATCGAAAGGGAACCAAAAGGTGTTTCAGGTTGAATCAGGTTTTGTAATATGTATTTACATATTAATTAGTGTAATTAATATTAAATATAATGATAAAATCTAATTTGAAGGGTTATTCCACTAATGGGGCCAAACTTCCTAAGGAAAAAGGGCCGACGAGGGAAAACTAAAGGGGGGAGGGCCAAAGGGCCAATGCCCAGGCGCCTCAAGGGGGCCCACCCGGCCAGCCTAGGGCTGTGCACGGGGTGGGGCCCACCCCTGGCCGGCTGGCCCATGAGGCCCATGCGCCTCCCCCCTCTCCCTTGAATAGTCCCACATGGGAAACCCAAAGGGGAGGGCACACCTCCTCCTCCTATATAAAGGGGTGCCCATGGGTGGGATTGAACACACAACTTGAGAAGTCCTTTGGTTGACTTTCTCCCTCCCTCTCTCTAGACCTTGTGACCATGGCCCCAAGTCTGGGTTGTGCGATCAAGGCACACCTGTAGTATGCCGTTGCGCTGCAGGGATTCCTAGCCGGATATCAACTTCTGCACTCCCGACGAGATCGGGGAGCCGGAGGTCTCATCGTGCACCGGATGTGTACGAAGACACGAGGCACAACACTTGGGGCGCTTAAATGTCGTGATCCGGAGCTGTTGCATGATGAAGATGAAGAAGGAGCAAGGGGTGACCTGCGAGGAGCTTCATGACCTTGAGGTCGGCTACGAGTACGACTACTTCAACCACGTTCCCTGCAGAACGTTAACCGCGTATGGTCTACAAGGGTATGTATTCCATACACATTGGCCGTTACTGCATTACTACATATATAGATCCTAGGCAGTTTCTGGGGTTCCAACATAGGGAAGTTTTTGTTTTCTGCACCGATCCCCAACAGTGGTATCAGAGCCGATCTATGCGTAGAAGTACTGTACGACCAGTACGCACATGTATTGTGCGGGCATTGATCCCTTAGTTGTTACCCTCTAACGTGTACTTGTTTATATCGCGGTATTGTTTGATGAAGCGGCCCGGACCGACCTTACGCGTATTCGTACTTGAGACTGGTTCCACGCTCAACATATGGCTTGTACCGTATAAGTGGCTAGCGGGTGTCTGTCTCTCATTCGATAGTTGATATAACATTTACAACGGAGGGCCCCGAAAGGGGTGTAATAGAGACAATTGTCAGATCCATATTGTGGTTGGAAAGTTCGTAGTTTAGAAACGGTTCTAGTGCGAAAGCCCTAACAACCGCCTAAAACTTGCAATAGATAAAGTAGAGGCGTCTAACTTTATTTTGCAAGGGGCATGTGATTATGATATGGCAATGGTCATTACGAAGGTAAAGTAGTTTACTTTTCTGTTACTAAGTAGTATAGTAATAGTCATCGTTCCGATGAACGACCTGGTGGAGGCGTCGTGGACTTGGCATCAAACCAAGGGCAAGATGGTGATCATGCCGGAGCACTCGATGGAGATCAAGGCGCAAGAAAGACCATATCATATCACATTATACATATGATGTTGATACCTGTTTTACATCTTATTGTGTGCTAGTATTTAGATACTCAACGGTAGCAAATAAGATAATCCCTATTGAATTCCAATGTTCTGTGTTCCCCTTGTGTGTGCACCACCAAGAAAGTTCTTCGATATGAGGCGCCCTGCAGTGAGTAGGGGTCAGACATATCTACGTTCGCATACAGTGGGTGTAAGCCATGTTGCACAGCGAATACACACAAGTTAGATTTGGCGAGCCTAGCATGTGCATACATGGCCTCGGAACACAAGAGATCGAAAGATCGAGCATGAGTCACATGGATGATGTGATTGGCATTGTTGAATGTCTACCTTTGATAATGCACGGATGGCCATGACGATCGGGGGAGGTGCAGAGGATAGGGATCATGCGATCACTAAAATCATTGAGTGTGCAAGAGAACTGGCCACCACGACAGTTGGCGCCACCGTTCCATTGAGTGTGCATCAGCCGGATCTAACCTAGCCGAGTCACTCGTGATTGCGCAAGAGAAAAGAAAAATCCAAGAGGTGGCGGCTTTAGCTCAGTCCGCGCAACAGTATATGCCGGCGTTGAGTAACCCGCATGGCAGCGTTTCATTCCAAGCCGCAAAGGACACCAAGAAGGTTCCGGTTGATGACATGTTCCCGGAGCGCAACGTAACAATTGGAGACGGGTTAACTGACAAATAGGAAAGCGAGCTCGTCAACTTCCTCCGTGAGAATCGGGATATTTTGGCTTGGTCTACACAGGACTTGCAAGGTGTTCCGAGGGAGTTGGCCGAGCACTCTTTGAACGTAAGGCCCGGAGCAAGGCCGGTGAAGCAACCTCTCCGCCGCTTCACCGAGGATAGGAGAAAAGTCATTGGAGACGAGATAGCTCGGTTACTAGCAGCAGGATTTATCATGGAGGTGCTGTATACGGATTGGCTCTCTAATCCGGTGCTGGTAGAAAAGAAGAAGGACGATCCAAACGTGGCAGTGGTTTGGCGTATGTGCATCGATTACATGAACCTGAACAAGGCGTGTCCAAAAGATCCATTTCCACTGCCGAGGATAGATCAAGTCATAGACTCAACCACGGGATGTGAACTGTTGTCATTCATTGATGCATATTCTGGTTTCCACCAGATACCTCTGAACCCGAATGATCAAATAAAGACTGCGTTTATTACCCCATACGGGGCTTACTGCTATCGCACTATGCCGTTCGGTTTACGTAATGCAGGTGCAGCGTACCAAAGATGTATGCAAAAATGTTTGCACGACCAAATAGGTCAAAATGTACAAGTATACATGGATGATGTGGTTATCAAGACCAAGGAAAGCACGACGCTCCTGGACGACATAAGGCAAACATTCGCGAACTTGAGAAGGTTCCGGATGAAGCTTAACCGGGAAAAATGTACCTTCGGTGTCCCGGCTAGAAAATTACTCGGATTTCTCGTCTCCAGCCGAGGTATCGAGGTTAATCCAACTAAGATTTGGGCCATCGAACGAATGGAGCTGCCGAAGTGTCTTAACGATGTCCAGAAGTTCACTGGGTGCCTGGCATCGTTGAGTCGGTTTGTATGTCGGTTGGGAGAAAAGGCACTGCCTCTCTACCAACTCATGAAAAAGTTGGATAAATTCGTTTGGACGCCATAGGCCGATGAAGCCTTTGTCCACTTAAAAAAGATGTTGGCCACTGCCCTAGTGTTAGCCTCTCCACTATCAAAGGAGCCAATGTTGCTCTACATAGCCGCAACCAACCGAGTTGTAAGCGCAATAATTGTAGTGGAGCGCAATGAAGAGGGTAAGTCGGTGCAGAGGCCAGTATATTACTTGAGCAAGGTATTGTCTGCCTCAAAACAGAACTACCCGCACTTTCAAAAGGTGGCATATGGTGTCTATATGGCGGCAAAGAAGTTAAAGCATTACTTTGAGGAGCACCCCATCAAAGTGATATGTGAAGCTCCCATATCCGAGATAATGGGTAACAAGGATGCAAGTGGCAGAATTGCAAAATGGGCAATTGAGTTAGCCCCTTATGCGCCCCAATACGACAGAAGAGAAGCGATCAAGTCTCAGGCTGTGGCGGACTTTTTTGTGGATTGGGCCGAGGTATAGTATGAACCACCGCCACCGGATCCGAACTACTGGAGGATGCACTTTGACGGGTCGAAAACCAAAACCGGATTAGGCGCCGGGGTTGTGCTTACCTCGCCAAAGAAGGACCAGCTAAAATACGTATTGCAGATCCATTTCGCGGCATCAAACAATGTCGCTGAGTACGAGGATCTCGTGCATGGGCTCAAAGTGGCAAAAGAGATTGGCATACGTCGGATAATATGCTTCGGCGACTCGGATCTGGTGGTGCAGCAAGTGTCCGGAGTGTGGGACGCCCTGGATCCAAACATGGCACTATACAAATTTCACGTCCAGAAGATATCTGGTTACTTCGAGGGGTGTGAATTTCACTATGTACCCCGAGTGGAAAACGAGGCTGCCGACATGCTGTCGAAGCTCGGATCGACCCGACAGGCAATTCCACCGTGTGTAGCATTGGAGCACCTCAGAAAACCATCTATCAGGCCGTCCCCAGGAACCGACTCGATCTATGTCCCGGAAAATACAGAATCCGGAGCTGAGCCCATGGACATTGACACAGGAGGTAGTACGTGAGACCCGGGGACTGCATCAGCCAACCCGGGGACTGCCTCAGTAGACCCGGGGACTACCTTGCTAGACCCTTGGACCGCTCAGCGTGATCCGGCTTAAGTTATGCCGGTGGATCATATGGAAATTGATGAGGATATGTTCCCTCCACGAGCGATACCAGCTTGGGCACTGCCTATATTCCAATTCCTGAAAGACGGAATGTTACCCGCTGAGGAGGTGTTAGCCAGGCAGACTCAGAGGAGAGCGAAAGCATACACGATTATCAATTCCGAGCTGTACAAACAGAGTGTAACCAACATCCTCCAGCAATGCGTTGACCCGGAAGAAGGACTTGACATCCTTCGGGATATACACCAAGGAGAATGCGGGCATCATGCCTCATCCCGAGCCTTAGTGGCAAAAGCATTCCGGCATGGGTTCTACTGGCCAAGTTCCTTAGAACAAGCGGAAGATCTGGTGAGAAAATGCAATGGTTCTCAAAGGTACGCCACCAAGACACATATGCCTATGTCGGAACTCAAGACCATACCAATTACGTGGCCATTCGCTGTATGGTGCTTGGATATGGTTGGCCCGTTCAAACCAGCAAGAGGAAACATGACACACATTTTGGTCATGGTGGACAAGTTTACAAAATGGATTGAAGTGAAACCTATAAGAAAATGTGATGGAGCTACGGCTGTAACATTTCTCAAAGACATCATCTTGAGATACGGTTATCCTCACAGTATCATAACTGATAATGGCACAAACTTTGCTGAAGGAGCATTTGCACGATTCTGTCGAGATAAGAAGATCCGGCTGGACGTAGCCTTGGTAGCCCACCCTGCATCAAATAGACAGGTGGAAAGATCCAACGGATTAGTATTATCCGGGATAAAACCCCGGCTCATTGAGCCGCTGCAAAGATCAGCGGGGTGCTGGATAGAAGAACTACCAGCGGTACTGTGGAGTTTAAGAACAACTCTGAATCGATCAACAGGCTATATGCCATTTTTTCTGGTATATGGGGCAGAAGCTGTATTACCAGCCGACATAGAGCATGATTCGCCTAGGGTCACCCAATACACAGAAGCTGAAGTGCAAGAAGCCCAACAAAATGATGTTGATCTGCTGGAAGAAGCGAGAGAATTGGCACTATCCAGATCCGCCATATATCAGCAAAATCTCCGACGCTATCATAGCCGGAAAGTGTGCCCCCGAGTCTTTCGGGAAGGCGATCTGGTGCTCCGGTTGGTACAACGTACTGCTGGCATGCATAAATTATCCCCCCCATGGGAAGGGCCATTCATTGTGAGCAAAGCATTGCACAATGATTCTTACTATCTTATAGATGCAAAGCCACAGGAAAAGAACAAGGCGGACAGGTCCGGAGAGGAATCTAAGCGACCGTGGAATGTAGCACTACTTCGTCCCTTCTACACTTAGCTAAGAAGTGTATGTATCCGAGTCGTCTCATATGTCGGTATGTATGTCGGCCATGAGCTTATCAATAAAATAGCAGCGCCTCGAGTCGGGGACTGCCTTAATAATGTTTGTTGTTACTTCTTATGCGGTAGCTTGAATAAGTCGTTCTACTTAACCCGGATTAGTAATGTGTGAGCACCAAAAACCCAACTCTTCGACTTGCTGCTGTCCAACAAGAATTGGCTTCATGGCAAGCAAGAGAACAAGTTTGGAATTGCGTAGCACATGAAAAACGACTAAGGAAACGAATTTGTTCGAGCTAACGTTTGTTTTTCGGACTAACCCTGTATTTATTTTCAAGTTATTATGCTGAATTATTTTGAGCTAGGCCTAAAAGTTTCTAAGTATTGTTAAAACAATTTTTGAAGCTCGGATTCGTAAGTCGTAAAACCAAATCAAGGTAGACACGGACCGAGCCAGAGGATTGGACGAACAAGAAAATGAAACTCGGGGACTACGCCCAAGTTAATCCGGCATAGAAACATAGTAGCAAAATATCACATATACAGCATACAGTTGCACCCGGCATACCGGGGATCTGATAAATTTTCAAGTTTTTTTTGAACTAAGGAGAAGTAGGAGGAGGAAGTTCCGCGTCGTCGTCGCTGTCTTCAATATCTGAAGCATCATCTTCTCCACCCTCATCCGACCCATCTTCAATGTTCTCAACATGCTCGTCCCCAGCGGATTCTAAGAAGCTCGGTCCTTCAACCCAGTCATGGATAGGAGAATATTCGACGAGGCTGTAGGCGCAAGCCTGGCGCCGAGCTACCCACTCCGGATCATTGGTCCATCTGGATCCGGTGCACCGGCGTGTAAGGAGGCTGAGGTCGATTTTCTCGTACCATGTAAGAATATGGTGAAGGATAGTATCAGCGGCAGCGCGCCCAGCGGATTCTCTCCAGAGGTCAAGCTGGGTCTCGATTTCCAACAACTTTTTGGCAAGAAGTGTGATCCTTTTCGGAGCGCTCTCACTGGGCCAGAACATGTTGAAAATCCGGACTGAAACATCGAGGAGATCTTTGCTGTAGTTCTTGATGATTTCCATGCAGGGTGACAGGCTGACCAATAGGTCCTCCATGTCTAAAGGAATGCCCTCACCATCAGGAGCGACGGGAGTACCCCTCTCGCGGCAGAAATTGGCAACAGCAGCGCTCGCAATAGGAGTACCATTTGGAAAGTGGCATGGAAACAAGGCAAAGGAAGAAGCTGAAGCAAAGACATATGAACTAACCCGGAGAATTATGTCGGAGAAGGGAAAGGAACTTACGTGAAATATGGCTGTGGATCCGGGTTAACTCCTTGATGCATTCATCGCGTCTCTTGCAAAGTTGCTCAAGCTCAGCGTTTGCCGACCCAAGCTGGATGTCGGATTCTTTGAGTAGATCCTGGTCCTTGGAGATCTGGAGAGTAAGGTGCTCACGCTCTTCTGTGAAGTTCTGGCCAACCTTTTGGAGCTCGGTTTGGTGCTGGGCCTTCATCTTCTCCATCTCAGTCTTGAGCTTAGCAATCTCGTTGTCCTTAGTCCGGAGGAGAGCGAGCTCATCATATTTCTTCTTCAGCTCGGCTTGATGCTGCCCTGCTTGTTCGAAAAAATGCAGCATCATATTAGGCACGGGCACACTATCCTCAAGCGATGCTGAAATAGTATGTTGACCCGGCAGAGCCGAGGAGTGAATGTTTGCTGAGTCAAGGAGAAGAGGAAATGGAAAACACTGCGAGGTCGGACAAAAGAGGACATACCCCGGATTTCCTCCAAATTCTTCCGCATGATCTTGTTCTCAGCCTCCACCCCAGCTGCCGAAACCGAATGAGGAAATTAGTCCAGCAGAAGAAGGTGAAGAAAAACAGAGAAGTGCTGAGGGAGATAATTACCCCTCTTTTCATGTTCTGCACTAAGTGCAACATGTTTTGCGCGTAGCATCTTGTGGGTATCCAGCAGGCGTTGGAATTCAGTGCTCCGACGATTGGTGGTTACCTGAAAAAAGTACAGAAGTGTAAAATTAGCTTGGTACATATTCGAAGTGTACAAGATCCGGGCCAAGTGGAACTTAACCCGGCTCTAGGTGTGTGCATATTCGAAGTGTACAAGATCCGGGCCAAGTAGAACTTAACCCGGCTCTAGGTGTGTACATATTTGAAGTGTACAAGATCCGGGCCAAGTGGAACTTAACCCGGCTCTAGGTGTGTGCATAATCGAGGTTCACATGGAGCTACGTTAGTTTTCTAATGAGCATCCGGCCGAGTAACAAGCTACTCCACTGGAGGCTCGGGGACTAATGGTTATTATCTACAACATGTAAAGGAGAAACGACATACCTCCATCATTCTCCCCGTGAGGTTAATTGCCTTAGCGACAGTATTCATCTGGGCAGAAAATTCTGTGGGGCCGAACTTTTCCAGGAAATCGTCGTTGTGGACGAACTCTGCCTTATTCTAGTTCATGACGAACTCAATAAGACTCGGAGGGTACCGCTCACTGGTGGGCATATGGGGTGCCACCAAGCCCTTTGCATGTGCTTCTTTCCTCTCAACCAAGGCAAGAGCTGGGCTGGTATGCAGAACCATCTGCTGTGCATCAGTTGGCTCGGCAGGAACATCCTTCGCTACTGGGGATTTCTTGGGAAGCATCAACGATAGGGTTCGCTGCCCAGCCTCGACGGATGCTGACTTGGTAGTATCCGGAGCCTTTTTGCCCTTAGCTTGCTAGGAAGAAGTAACTGCAGTGGATTTCCCCTTAGAAGCTGCTGAAGTAGTTCCTCGCTGGGGTTGAGATGACTCGGACGAGGCGGAAGAACTTGGCACTGGAGCTCTTGTAGCTGGACTTGGAGCTGTTGTTGGTTTCCTTGGTGCCGGAACAGGTGCTGGTGCTGGCTCGGTCGCTGGTACTGGAACTGCTGCTGGTGATGGTGTTGAGATAGACTCGGTGGCTGCTGGTTGCGGCAATGCCGAAGTGGTGGACGCTGTCGCCTCGGCTGGACCGATCCCTCCCGCTCCAAGGTCGCGTTCCTCTCGACGAGGTAGTGCGGAACCCGGAGAAGCCGCAGAACCCTCTGGAATAGGGCTTCGCGTACGTGACTCGTCGTCATGAGGAGGAGAAGGGCCGAATCGAAGCGGTGAAGAGATGCTTGATCCGCTCTGAGGGACCTCCACCGGAGGCCTGAAGAAGAGAATAATGTTAGAAGAGAAATTACTATGACACAAGGAAAGGTAAGTTGCGCAACGAAAAATGACTTACGCATCCGAGGTTTCGGCCTCCTTGGGTTTCCGAGCCCTCTGTGCCGGGGCTTTGCCTGCCCGCTTGGAGGCAGTCTTGTCTCCGGCCTTCTTTTGCCTTTTTGTGGGCTAAGAAGGTTTGGAGGAAGAACTCGATGCGGCTCCACGCTTCTTCTTCAACGCCACCGGAACCGGCTCACCCGTTGGAAGTGTAGGATCCTCGTGGATATGCCCACCGGGGTTAGCTGATGCCAGAAAGGCAAAAGAAAGAGGGACAGCCTCAACAGGTTCAATCACATCGACATCCGAGTCATCCTCATCATCGGGCCAATCTCTAAGAGAAGAGAATTTACCGCTGGGTCGCTTGGTATCGTCGGTCATAGGGAGGAACATCTCCTGGTCCGGCTCCTCCTCATCCGGGATTTCTCGGTCCGGCACCCACTTAAGGGTCGGATCCGTACCATCCTCGAGAGTTTGCTGAAGGAACAGCTGAGAAAAAGCATGAAGAACAGAGTCAAAAATACAACAAAAACCGACACATATTTGATCCGAAATAAGTTTGCCCCGCGAAGCTTACCGCGGGAGGGAGCCTGTCACAACAGTAGTGCTCAATTCCCCACGTCCATTCGGCGGAGAAGTCCCAGTGGGTGGTGAAGAGAGCCTTAACCCGGCGAAAAATCTCCGTGTTGCTCAACTCGAAGGAAGAAGTCTGGTTGTGGTCGCGGCCGAAACTCATGTGGCACAACTTGTGGGTGCGCTTCTGGAGGGGAGAGATTCGGTTGCGCACGAACGTGATCATAGCATCCTCGTTGCACAATCCGAGTTTCTTCAGCTCCACGAACCTCTTGTTAACTTGGTTGGCCAGAGCTGTAGGCTTCTTGGGGACCTCCTCCCAGAATTCCGTGTCAGGTGGACCCGAAGCGTAGGGTAGCAACCGAATCAAATCTTCAGTGCCCTCATTCCGGACATAGAAGAAGGTCCGGGCCCATCCTTTGCAGGAGTCAAGCCTGGTAACCCGGGGGAAAACGAAAAGTCTCCGGGGCAAGATGGAGGCAGCTCCGAATTGGGTGAGCTGCTTATCCTCCGACTCTACTTGGATGTTGGGGATGACGTTGCGACGAAGGCCGAAAAAACGGATCCACGGCTCCTTCGTGGGCCATAATCCGGTGTAGCCTTCGATCGTAGAGGAAAAGGCGGAAAGAGAGGTGATAGCGTTGGCTGGGAGATGGTGCGGCTGCAAGTGGTAGGTCCTAACCCAATCCCGGAATAAATCGCTCACCGGCAGACCAAATCCCCATTGGAAGTGGGACAGGAACACGACGAACTCACCCGGATTGGGTGAGGGGGCCAGTTCGGCGGAGGGGAGACGAGCGGCGACGCCGGCAGGAATGCGCCTGGTCCGGTAGAGCCAGTCAAGGTCATCTTGACAGACCCATGATCCAGCCCACGCGCCGCGGTCCGCCGCGCCGGCGTTCTCCTCCATCTCTTGCTCGGCGACGACGAGCTCCTCCTCCGTCATCTCGTATTCACTATCCTCGCTGGAGCTAGCGGCGGCGGAGATCTGAGGCCTGGATTGGCGTGGACCCGTGGCGAAGAAGTTGCGCAGCGGTGGCTGCGATGTAGAAGCACGGGGAAAGTGCGGTGGCGGCGCTGCTGCTAGAAGCACTGGCGGCAGCGCGGTCGCTAGGAAGACGAAGGAGAAAAGCAATGGGCAGAGGGGCACAGAAGTGGAAAAATGCTAAGGGATGCGCCCCTCCGCTACTTAACCGCCCCCTGAGATGGGTGAGTGCGATCGCGCTGCGCCAACAAGCCACACGGTGTGGCCGTGTATCACCTGCATCAGCCAATCGGAGAAGAGCCACACAGAGGGCCACAAAGCAGAAGCAATCCCATGACATGACGCGCTGATGCGGTAAACGAGGAGGCAGGCATGACGTGACCCACGCACAGTGATAACTGACAATTACTGCGGAGGTTATTGTGCAGGCCCTTAAAATAAGACAACGTGATGATTAGCCTCCACGTGGGTTGGCGTATGAGAGAAGGAAGCAAGGCCCGGATCGAACCATGGTAACCCAGACCGCAAGTGAAAACTTAGAATGTGCAGAGGGAAAGTAAAACCATGAGATCCGAGTCACAGTGGTAACCCGGCCGACAAGTGAAAACTTGGAACGTGCGAAGGGAACGTAAATCCATATAATCCGAGGTAAAAAGCTAACCCGGAATTAAACGTCCAAGGCTCGAACATAAATGAACCTGATGTGGCCTTAGCGGCCAGGGCCGCTAAGACCGCACCAGCTTCGGGGACTAATGTTGGGGGGATACCCCCGGGTAGGGTCACTTCGGGGTATAAGGGCCGAGTTAGCCGAGATTCGGCAGGGTCAAAGCAGATGCTGGCCGGATCACCTCAAGGGAGGCCGGATCACGGAGTAACCTGGACCAGGGGAGGTCGCCTAACATTGTCTCAACCAACTTAAGGAGTAAGTCGGAAGTGCTTGTCTAACTTGTATGCAGGAACAGGTATAGCCGGATCTACTATGATCCGGGTCCTCGCTTAGCTTCTGGGAGAAGGAAGGAATCTCTCTGGCCAAAAAGAAGGTCCGGTACGCACTGCATGAGCGAAGAAAGCAAGGGCAGGACCACCAGGTCATGGCCGACAAGGGTGACGACGCCCATGTCGGCTGACGCGGGCGCTGCAGAGGCTTACGTTGCTAAAGCATGTATGACGCGGGGGAAAAGCACCCCGGCCGGGTTACCACTTTGGGAGGGGGCATATTCTTAGGAATATGCCTCCACGTATGCCCTAGGCAGGGACCGAGCCTCCTCTATATAAGGGGGGCTAGGGTTCCAGTAGAGGGGGTGGATTGAGTTCTGGTTGAGTTCTTTGAGGCCATAGGGTTTTTGTTAAGGTTCTAGGGAAAAACAACAGGCAAGAGTAAGAGAGCTCCTTCCTCCTCCTCTCGCCAATACAGCTCTAGGAGCACTTGTGATCTTGAGAGTTAAGCAATACAAACTTCTGTGTGGAGAATCACTCCACTATCCCTCCCTGGATTCCCCTAGTGTGTATTAGTCCCCACCTTTAGCCTATCCATGGCATCTGCCGTGACACCACCACGACACCAGGGGATGACAATTTTAGTGGAGACCAATTATAAATTGATCTCTTATTATAAACTTAGTCTAGATGTCTGTTTACAAATATCTTAGTAGATCTTGGCCTATCCCATTGAGGTCCTTTGCGACCATGGGAATACATTGCTTAATATGGAACTTAGCAAAAGGGTCCAACTTCATAGATTAATACCCACGCCTAAGGGATATCTTCGTAAAAGGTGATCTTCTCTTCTTGATACAATAACCATTAGGAGATGATTCGATGACTCCGGATTGTTTGCAAAAACACCTAGTGATCTTGCATGAGAGTTGAGAACTCTTAGAAGGGCTTGATTGCAAAAGGAGGTCATGGATGAAAAAGGTATATATTAGATATACAAAATTATAAATGTGGTTCTTGCAAAAGTCGTTGCAGTTTGCAAAGTATTTGATACTTGTCCCGTTTTATGAAAATAGGAGGATCTTCTTGAGAATTGCTGGATTTGAGGCAATGTGGCTTGATGATGGCAAGAAAAACAGTTGATGGCCGACATCACCTCTTCCCTCAAAGATTGTCATTTGGATTAGTGGACTTGAATATATTTTGTAATCCTAGTTTGCGTGTCTTGCTTTTTGCGAGACGATTATTCATATGAATAAGTTATAATCTAGTTTGTACTATTCTTATGAACAATACCTTATGGTCACATTATGATTACAAACAAGTTATTCTCATCACTATGTTAATGATAATAGTTTAAACATTTATAAAGGATAAGAATGCTAAGATATATCCAAAGTTTAATAATGAAATGACACTACAATTTAAGTCATTTTGGTTATTGCAGGTTCTTTATGAAAGATCGGGGTCCTAGATGCTTAATCTAGATACTTTGTAAAACCATGCCTCTTAGGCAGAATGACTAAAACTCCACATTCTGGTAAAACGGTGATATGCGAAGAAATGTTGAATCTTATACATAGTGATGTATCATATTTTCAACAAGTAGTGGAAATCATTGTGGACTTAAGTGAATAAGTGTATTTACTCAATAAAACATAAAGTTTGAAATGATTTGAATTGTTCAAATGAGTTCATAACTAAATCAGATATTGAATTAACTGAATTAATAAGTCTCTTCGATTTGATCGACATGACTAAAGTATTCAAGTTAAATTTAGCATAAAAGGAACTTGTGAAAGATGTTTCACAAAATTATGATAAATGGATGAATTCAAACTTTGTTGAAGCGTCTAAACATCATAATCATTTTGTATTAGATACATATTATCTCTTATTGGGGTTATAGTTGTCGTTTAGAGTTAAAGATCGAAATAAGCAAACACTCATTTGAAATACAAATGAACGTCTAAAGATTCATGGAAACAACACCATAAGTGTTATGGCAAGTTCGAGTTTCTGGAGATTTCGATAAGTCGAAATCGTGGCGAATAAGCAAGTCTTTGTAGAGCACTCTTAGGAAGCTATGAATGCATCATCCACAAAAGGGGCAAACCTGTTGTTGTCCAAAGTTGACGTGTCTTGATGAAGATACAGGTGGAAGAAAGTAAAAGATCAAAACAAGGTATTTGACCTTACCTCCGAATTGTTGAGTGGCGCAGCGGAATTTGTTTCATGAATCCAAACTCTACAAATAGAGGAGAAACCAATGATAATGATCATAAAGTTTTATCGAATACTTTTACTAAAGGAAGTAGGATTCAACTATATATTCTACAAGTTTGTGGAATTATATTGTTGATTCACTTGTCATGTTTTGAACAAGACATACCTATGAATTACAAAGAAGCGTGATGGACCTGAGTGGGAGAAATGACTAGGAGTCATAAAATCCTATATTAAGTTACATTTAAGATTACAAAGTAACATTTTACTTGATCTTATGAAAGTAAAGAAGTTTACTTGATACTGAATGACTGCAAAGTCATAAGAAGGAAATGAAACTTAATGAATGACAAAAAGCTCGATTTGTCACAAGTTTGGACAAATTCAAGGGGTTGACTACAACAGTAGTGATGCTTAAGTCTTTTGGATTTATACTAGAAATATATGGATATTGAAGTCTCGTAATTGGAATTCTCAAATTGATGATGATCAAAGAATTTTGGAATGTCCAAGATTGTCGAGAGAACCTAGATTTGAGTGGGAGCAAATCATCTTGGCTAATTCATAATATGTAACTGACATATTTTGAGTGGGAGCTAAGTGAAATCCCTAGATCTCCAACATGAATGTCATATTTGAGTGGGAGCGTGAAATCATTCTGTGATATGTGGACGACATATATGAATGATGTGATTGGTGTTAATAACGTTTAAGTTAGATAAATTAGGATGAAGTTGAAGTTATTAAACAATAAGATCTATCGAGATAGATTGGTGAATTTAATAAACACTAAATGTCGAATGCTTCCTGGACTTGATTCTGAAAGATGTTCAGAATGTCCTAAGCAAGATTTTGAAGAAGCTCAGAATGGAACAAGGTGAGAAAGTAGTTCTTACTATATGAAGCATTGAGTTAGTATTGCAACTATGGTTGAAAGAAAGAGATGTGTTGCATCTCCTATGTCTCATTCATAGGTTCTTCCATATAACCATGTTGTATACTCAACGTAATGTGACCCAAAGTTCTGGTTTGTAGGACAAAGTCTTAACTATAAGAACGTGCCTTTAAGTGATTCCTGAGTTGATCACTGAACTAGAATTAAGTTTGTACTTAAATGGCAAGAAGCAAAGTAAGTGGCTTAGTTGCATTTCATGCACTAGGATCTATATAGATATAGAAGTATAAAGGCTTCATCTGATGTGATGTATAATGTTATGGCGGGGCTAGTTTGCTTTTAACATAGAATGATGTGTCCCAAGGCCCAGTGCCCATGAGAAAGCCCTCGAGGTTGATCTAACGTCACTGTAAGCTCCTGAAGTCAGGCCTCGTTCTGCCGCCATGACTATAGTATATACACAAAGGATAGCAAAGTGTGTTTCAAAGTTTAGATGACAACGGTGAAAACGACCATCATCAGAGACACTAGAAACAAAGTCTCACTTTGTCGCCAAACAAATACTTCAACCCATTATACGATAATGATGTGAATGTAAAAATTAGGAAGACATTAACAATTTGCAAAAGACATAATGATCTGGTAAAACAGAACATGGACATGACGTTTCCCATGAGCATGCATGATCTGTAAACGCATATGGCATATGGTTTATATGAGTAAAATGCGAGCTAGTTTATTTGTACTCTAGTGCAAGTGGGAGACTAAAGGAGATATGCCCTAGAGGCAAATAATAAATAGGTTTTTATTGTCATATCTCAATTAGTTTATAATAGTTTCATATTGTGCTATAACTATGCCAAAAACACCGCTGACGTTGTGACCACCATTGCCGGCCAAAGATTTCTCTTGTCCAGAGCCCCCATCCCAGCCACCCAACTAGGCCCTAGATCCAGCGAGCCGAGATCCAATGCTAGAGGATGGGAACTACACAGCACAAGATTGCCATCTTTAGCTCTGGGCGTAGATCTGAAGGAGATATGCCCTAGAGGCAAATAATAAATAGGTTTTTATTGTCATATCTCAATTAGTTTATAATAGTTTCATATTGTGCTAGAACTGTGCCAAGTAGAAACATTGGTACAGGTGTGGTATGAAACAACAAAGTCCCTAGTAGCCTCTATTCATACTAGTTCGTTGGTCACGACGATGATCTGGGTTTCAAGATCATGGGCATTTATGTTGACTGACAACGGGATCATATCATTGGAGAATGATGTGATTGGACATTCCTCGAAGGATTGCAACACGATCAAGTCATATAGTTCATTGTTGCAACATCTATACCTAGACTCCTTCTCCTTAGACCGTGACCTCATATTACTCACTGTTTCCCGAGGCTGCTTAGACTGCATCAAGCGCCACTTGGTAATATAGTGGTTATAAAGGTATACATTGGGTATTCCGAAGGAATAGTAGATGACATGTGACTGCAAGACCGGGATTTTTTCACCCACATGACGGGTAAAGATACATACAGCCGGCTTGGTGAGATTACATCGATAAATGTTGCAACATGTGACTAGGTCACGGGGATGTAATATCACGGTAACAAGAAAACAGAACTTGTTGTGAATGAGATTGAACAAGGTATGGGATACCAATGATTGGATCTCGGAAAAGTTGTATCGAGAAACAAAAGGAAGAGGATGCTACATTTAGCCGTTCAAACGACATTGTCATCAGGAATGCATAGGGGTCACATGGACATCCCTGGTCCCTCTGTTGATCATTGATATAGATCATGTCTAGAGCATTCCCGAGCCGTGAGAGGATACACTTAAGGGTACGATGAGAGTGATCATTTGTAACACAAAATCATAGTAGAGAAAGAGAAAGCTGGAATCGTTCCGCAGAGAGATCCGAAGTTGTTCGGAGAAAGAATAAAGGACCGGAATCATTCCGGGAAAGATCCGAAGTCGTTCGGAGGAAATCGAAAGGGAACCTAAAGGTGTTTCGAGTTGAATCAGGTTTTGTAATATGTATTTACATATTAATTAGTGTAATTAATATTAAATATAATGTTAAAATCTAATTTGAAGGGTTATTCCACTAATGGGCCAAACTTCCTAAGGAAAAAGGGCCGATGAGGGAAAACTAAAGGGGGGGAGGGCCAAAGGGCCAATGACCAGGCGCCTCAAGGGGGCCCACCCGGCCAGCCTAGGGTTGTGCACAGGGTGGGGCCCACCCCTGGCCGGCTGGCCCATGAGGCCCATGCGCCTCCCCCCTCTCCCTTGAATAGTCCCACATGGGAAACCCAAAGGGGAGGGCACACCCCCTCCCCCTATATAAAGGGGTGCCCATGGGTGGGATTGAACACACAACTTGAGAAGTCCTTTGGTTGACTTTCTCCCTCCCTCTCTCTATACCTTGTGACCATGGCCCCAAGTCTGGGCTATGCGATCAAGGCACACCTGCAGTATGCCGTTGCGTTGTAGGGATTCCTAGCCGGATATCAACTTCCGCACTCCCGGCGGGATCGGGGAGCCGGAGGTCTCATCGTGCACCGGATGTGTACGAAGACACGAGGTGCAACACTTGGGGCACTTAAATGTCATGAGCCGGAGTTGTTGCACGATGAAGATGAAGGAGGAGCAACGGGTGACCCGCGAGGAGCTTCGCGACCTTGAGGTCGGCTACGAGTACGACTACTTCAACCACGTTCCCCGCGGAACGTTAACCGCATAAGGTCTACAAGGGTATGTATTCCATACGCATTGGACGTTACTGCATTACTACATAGATAGGCCCTAGGCAGTTTTCGGGGGTTCCAACATAGGGAAATTTTTGTTTTCTGCACCGATCCCCAACACGAATACACACAAGTTAGATTTGGCGAGCCTAGCATGTGCAGACATGGCCTTGGAACACAAGAGATCGAAAGATCGAGCATGAGTCACATGGATGATGTGATTGGCATTGTTGAATGTCTACCTTTGATACTGCACTGATGGCCATGACGATCGGGGGAGGTGCAGAGGATAGGGATCATGTGATCACGAAAATCGTCCAGGGGATGACAATTTTAGTGGAGACCAATTATAAATTGATCTCTTATTATGAACTTAGTCTAGATGTTTGTTTGCAAATATCTTAGTAGATCTTAGCCTATCCCATTGAGGTCCATTGCAACCATGGGAATATATTGCTTAATATGGAACTTAGCAAAAGGGTCCAACTTCATAGATTAATACCCACGCCTGACGGATATCCTCGTAAAAGGTGATCTTCTCTTCTTGATAAAATAACCATTAGGAGATAATTCGATGACTCTGCAATGTTTGTGTTTTCTCCATAATCATCCAATAAGTCATTCCCCATTCGATGGAGAGTTGGGATACGTTTTGTATTCTACAAAATCTGGCACATAAAGTATGAGCCGCTGGATGGGTTTTCCTCCATCATGGATGGGAAAGAGAATATTTGGAAAAACACTTAGTGATCTTGCATTAGAGTTGAGAACTCTTGGAAGGGTTTGATTGCGATGGAGGTCATGGATGAAAAGGTATATGTAAGATATACAAATTATAAATGTGGTTCTTGCAAAACTCGTTGCATTTTGCAAAGTATTTGATACTTGTCCCGTTTTGTGAAAACAGGAGGATCTGCTTGAGAATTGTTGTTTTTGAGGCAGCGTGACTTGATGATGGCAAGAAAAATAGTTGATGGCCGGCATCACCTCTTTCCTTGAAGGTTATCATTTGGATTAGTGGACTTGAATATAATTTTGTAATCCTAATTTGTGTGTCTTGCTTTTGGCGAGACGATTATTCATATGAACAAGTTACAAGCCAGTTTGTACTATTCTTATGAACAATACCTTATGGTCACATTATGATTATAAATAAGTTATTCTCGTCACTATGTTAATTATAATGGTTTAAACATTTATAAATGATTAGAATGCTAAAAGATATCCAAAGTTTAATAATGAGATGACACTATAGTTTAAGTCATTTTGGTTATTGAATGTTCTTTATGAAGATCGGGGTCCTAGATGCTTAATCTAGAGACTTTGCAAAACCATGCCTCTTGGGCAGAATGACTAAAACTCCGCATTCTGGTAAAACGGTTGAAATGGATCGTATGGGCACCTAGAGGGGGGGTGAATAGGTGCTACTCCAAATTTTAATACTTTTTCAATTTTAGGCATAGCACAAAGGGTAAATTCTCTAGATAAACGATTAGATGGAATTTCCCTATATGCAAACCTATCTACTAGCGAGTAAAGAGCGAGTGGAAGAGGAACGGGTAAACCATAGTGAAGCACACAAAGACACAGGATTTGTTTGACCGCAGTTCCTTCCTTGTTAAGGGAAGTACGTCTGCGTTGGAGGGGTGGGCGGTACTAAGACCACCACGCCACAATAGGCACCCCGTTCTCTGATGGATCCCGCCACCAAAGGCCTGATCCACCTTTCCACTATAAGTACCCTTCGAGGCGGGTACCGGCGCCTTTACACAACTAGCTGGGCAACAACTCCACAATCAACTTGGAGGCTCCCGAAATGACAACAAGCTGCCACAAGAACAAAGTTATCAAATACAACAAACAAGATCTAGGTATTGACAAGAATACTAGATCAGGGATTTCTCCAAGTGAATGGAGAGGAGTTGATGCGCTTGATTCGTGATGATGATGATCCTCTCCTCCTTCAACTCCCCCAAAGATCAAAGCCTTCGGGTGGTTGAAGTAGGAGATCGAGAATGGGAGCTCTTGCACAATGTCTGGTCAAATTCGAATGAATCAAGAGTTCTGAACGTTGGGGTGATACATTGCAAATGTATCTATAATTTTTGATGTTCCATGCTTGGTTTAGCCACTTTCTTGTGTTTTGTCCACACTTTGGAGTACTTTTCATATGATTTCTTGGACTAACCTATTAACAAGAGCCACAGTGCCAGCTGCCTGTTTTCTGCTGTTTTTGGTTTCAGGAAAGTCAGAAAATGAATATTCTCAGAATTGGACGGGACAAAAGCCAAAGTGCCTATTTTCTGGAAGACTCACGGAGCCAGAATACGAGACGGAGGAGGGCCAGGGGCTGGCCACACCACCCCCAGGCGCGGGCTAGGCTTGGCCGCACCAGGGCATGGTGTGGGTGCCCCAGGAACCCCCTCGGTCTCCCTCTTCGCCTACAAGAAGCCTTCTGACCTAAAAACTCTGGGGGGTTCGACGTTTTTCCAAAAGGAGTTCTGCTCCGCCGCCACCACCAGATTCCACGAAACAGTACCAGAAACTCCGTTCTGGCACCCTGCCGGGACAGGGAATTGGAGGAGCTCATCGCCATCATTATCACCATCGCTTCTCCATCGACCATCCATGTGTTCCCTCATCTATGAGTGAGTAATCCCCCGTTGTAGGCTATGGGGATGGTAGGGATTGGGTGAGATTGTTCATGTAATGGCATCAGATTGTTAGGGCATGGTGCCTAGTATCTTTTATTAGTGCTTTATGACTTTGTTGCGACTTGTTGTGCTTAATGCTTGTCACTAGGGCCCGAGTGCCATGATTTTAGATCTGAACATGTTATTGATTCATTATGATAGTATTGTTTATGGTCTTATCTGCAAGTTGTATACACACGTTGTTGTCCGGAACCAATGGCCTCGAAGTGACAGAAATCGGGATAACCGGAGGGAATGGCTTTGATGTGAGGATCACATGTGTTCACGGAGTGTTAATGCTTTGCTCCGGTGCTCTATTAAAAGGAGCACCTTAATTGCCAGTAGCTCCCTTGAGGCCCCGCTGCAAACGGGCTGGCAGGACAAAAGATGTTGTGCAAGTTCTCATTGCGAGCACGTATGACTATATATGGAACACATGCCTAGGATTATCTAGTACTTGGATGCTTTATCTTATTTATCTGCAATTGCCCTATGTCCTGATTGCTATGTGAATTATCTTGTCCATGCAATGCCCGTCCATCCATCCCTATGCCTACCGCACTCGAATCAATAAATTGGGTTTCACTTCCCTCGAAAATACTGCGATACACCCCCTATACTTGTGGGTCATCAAGACTATTTTCTGGCGCCGTTGCCGGGGATCATAGCTTTATTTATCAAGTCCACTTGGAATCACTATTGTTCAAACTAAGTTTATTTCCACCTTGTTTTCTTGTTTCTTTATCAAAAATACAAAAAAATTAGTTCCTACTCTAGTTGTTATTTTTGTTGGTCTGTTATTGTCTTGCTTTATCATGCTCTTGGTCAATGGTTGGTTTCTTTGAAACTAAATCTTATTGGCAAGGTGGGTTCACGAAAGATGAAAAATATTATGATAAGGAACACCGCTTGTCACAAAAATGGAAACACTTATGGGAACAAATTGATAAATTGTATACCATCGCTAGAAATGTGTGCTCTACTTATAATGTTACTTATTGCTTGGACAAATCTTGTTGCTGTAGGAGGTACAAACACCTCCCTTTTCAATGTGAGTATAATGATAATGTTACCATATCTTCTTATGTTAAAGGAAATTATGACTTTTATGATTTGGAACAAATTGAGGAATTTATTGCTTGGAAGGGTGCTTTTGAACTAGCTAGTTTGCTTGAAATATTGATGATTCACCTTACAAATATGAGGTTTATGGTATACTTAAATTTTGCTTTGATAATTACAAGGATGAAAATGGCTATATTCTTGAATATATTAATAGACGCTTTCCACAAATGGAAGAGACTAATGCCTTGCAGGATCCTATGGAAGAAGAAATTGATGAACCTAAAATCTCATTAGATGAAAAAGAGGAGGAGAGTGATGAACAAAAGGAGGAAGAATGGATTAGCTACCCATGCCTACCTTCTAATGAGAGTAACTCTTTATCCCTTACATTATTTGATTATCCTCCATGCTTACTAAAGGAGGATGAATGTTATGTTCCTGAGGATTCTTTTGAAAATGTTTATAATAAAGCTCTAGTGCTTGTAGATCATGAAAAGCATGCTTTATGTGATAGTTATATTGTTGAGTTTATTCATGAGGCTACTGAAAATTATTATGAGAGAGGAAAATATGGTTGTAGAAGCCTTCATGGTATTGAAACACCTCTCTATGTGCTGAAAGTTTTGAAGTCACTCTTGTTTTATCTTCCTATGCCTGTCACTTTGTTCTTTGTGAATTTATTTGCATACACGATTCCTATGCATAGGAAGTGGGTTAGACTTAAATGTGTTTTGAATTTTCTTCTTGATGCTCTCTTTTACTTCAACTCATATTTATTATGTGAGCATCCTCTCAAACTATTATGCCTGAAGATGACAATATGTCTATTATTCTTGGGAGACGTTTTCTTAAATACTGCAGGAGCTGTTTTTAATTATAATCAAGGGAAGGTGACCTTCAATGTTAATGACAAGGAACATATTGTATATTTCCCCAAGAAGATTGAAAGGACTTATGGTTTGAATTCAATTGAACATGTTGAGGGCATTCAAGTTGGAGAAATATATTGTCCCATACCAAGAGAAAATTTTGAAACTATTATGATTGGGACCATTGCTATCAAGGTTGAGGTAACATAATCATTAGTGGAATACAAAGTTTTGTATCATACGAAATTGTTTTGGTAACAAGACCTGATCAACCTTGTTAAAAAAACGATTTCATTGAACAAAACAATGTTTTCACCATGATTATCTACGCTTACTTCTATTCTATCCATTTTTATTTTTGCTTATGCCTAACTTAAAGGCGTTAAAGAAAAGTACTTATTGGGAGATAACCCAAAAGTTTTAGATGAGTCTTGGAAGTTATTACTTCAGTAATAACCGCTCCTTATCCTTTTTATTTGCTTTTTGTGCCAAGAGTAACCTCTAATGAGAGAGAAGTAATGATTGGGAAAGTTGATGTCCCGAAACAGATTTCTATGCTTCACCGTAAAGATTCGTGTAAAATCTCTGAACGTCTTTTTGAGGCGTGAATTTTTTTGCTTCTGCCCCAGGTTGTTATCTAACTTTTGTTAGTTCAACACTTTTTGATTTGAGCAACAGAAGGTCTTCGAAAAAATTTGACTTTGCCTGCTGGTCTGTTTTGACAGATTTCTGCCATTATTTGCATTTGCTTCTTGTTGGTTCCTTTTTGAGTTCTTTTGGGGAATTGAGCTTTTTGAGGGAAGTACTTCAGTAGCTAGTGTTTTAATGGAAGTTTTATTGTTGTTGGAACTGAACCTTAAGACTTATTTATCTTGAGTGCACTAATGTTGCTAATGAAGATTGTGTGAAGTTTTGTATGAAGGAAAAATTTCAGGTGTATGGAAGGAATGAGTAATGAGATGAAGGATGGACTAAAGCTCAAGATTAGGGATGCCACGCGTGTCACCCCAAGAAATATCCAAGAAGTACAAGCGTCAAAGCTTGGGGATGCCCAAGGCATCCCCTTCTTCATCAATAAAAATCCCAGGTTTCTTCCAAACACTTTATTTTTATTGTTTCATGCATAGTTGTGTTGTTCTTGGAGCTTCTTCTTTTTCGTTTTCGTTTTGGTTTTTAGTTTGCATGGTTTGCTTAGTTTACTGAATAAATTTGTTGGACCTCCTCTTTCATACATTGGTGTTCGAATAGTTTTGTTTGGTTTGGAAAAGAGTACGAAAGCTCATGCTTAAGTGGTAAAGAGAGTTTGTTTTTGACTGTGGCCTATGCTTTGTCATGCCATGCTTGATATTGTTTTGGATTTATGCTTAGTATTCTTTGTTGTAGCATGACTTGTTATAAACAATTGAGATGCTTAATGTGCCTTGGATGAATCATGCGTTGTTTTAGCATATTAAAGCATAGTATAGTGGTATTCTCCTTTGATGCTTTATTTGGGTTGACTTGGCACATGCTCACACCATGTTATGACTATCTCAAGTCACCATAGCCTTTATGATCCTTTAGTTTTCAACTTGTAGTATCACTTTATGCTTTGTTCAATGATGTTTTGTCGCTCTGCATGATTATGGCCATTATTGCTCTCTTAGTTTGTCGCTCCCAGTCTTTTGCTAGCCTCCACAACCAAGTATGAGTTCCACTCATGCATCCAACTCCCTAAACCAACTTATTCCAAAGAGTCCACCATACCTACCTACTAGCATATGCTATTCCAAGTATATTCATGTTTTTGTTTACCTTCCAAATTAAACTTGTTATGAGAAAACTAGTGATTAAAGCTCTCACGAACTTGATGGCACACTTTACTTTTCTTGCCCTTAATAAACTTGAACCATTGTGTCGTCTATGTTGTATATGCTTGCACTTATTTGTTCGGGATTAGCTGAACCATGCTTTCATGGGGAACGCTTTCCACATTACACTTGGTACTTGTACCTAGGTGATATCATGCTCTTTTGTATATGGATGTCGTCGGTGTGAAATGAAAGGGGAGCTTGTAAGTCCATGGAGTTATGTATATGTGTTAGAGAAACGCATGGGCCGCTGGTCTAATCCATGCTGACATGGTGGAAACCTGCAGCGTAACCATAATGAGCTGTCTATGAAGCATTCTTCTTATAAAAAAAAGAGTCCGATGTTGAGAAAAAATAGAAAAATAAAAAAAAGATTATGAAAAGAGGAAAGAGAGAAAAAAGCACCATATTCCCATGGTAAATAAGAAGATTGCTAAGATGCTCGTTGTCTGCTTGCCTTGTCATTTTGATATGGGGATTCTTCCGTATCATCGGGTAAGGGGTACCCCGTTGGCGGTTCTCTATGATACACATGTACTTACGATGACAAGAACTTACCGGTGACTAAACTTGAGTAGCATGAGGAGCGGCCCTCGTATACAAGGGACATGAGATTTCTAACTTATACTTCGTCAAGCATGTACACCATAGTTTGTTCACTTTAACCTTAATCACTTCAAGATGCTTATGATAGGGGCAATGAGAGCTGAAAGCTATAAGTACCATAATTTTTGGAAGCTCTTTATGAGACTTGAATCCCTACTTCCTTCTATGAAGGCCTTTCTTCCACCATTACATTGAGTCTCCACCTTCTACCTTTATGCACCTACTTTGAGAGCATAGTGGCCATTCTTAGTTCTATGTGCATTGTCCCAAGACTAGTTGATTGATGCATAACTTGATATTGCTTGTTTTAAACTATTTGTATCTAGTCACTCTTATGAACTTTGAAGGTGTCCTATGCATTTATATTTGCTACTCTATGAGGGACAAGCTGAATACTATTATGCTATGTTTTCTTTATGTGAAACAAACAAACGTCTTGCAAAGCATTGTTATTCCTGAATCTTTTGTTTGTGCCTTCTCATGTTGCATCATAGTTTCTTTGTCTTATTGCTAGAACTTTGTCTTTCATGTTATGATTAAAGTACTATAATCCCAGCTTTGAATGTTTTACAACTACTTTGATAAAGTTTTTGATGGTGCACGTCACCTCAAAAATTATTCTTTCTTTTTATCACTTACCTACTGGAGGACGAGCAGGAGTTAAGCTTGAGGATGTTGATACATTGCAAATGTATCTATAATTTTTTATGTCCCATGCTTGGTTTTATCCACTTTCTTGTGTTTTGTCCACACTTTGGAGTACTTTTCATATGATTTCTTGGACTAACCTATTAACAAGAGCCACAGTGCCAGCTGCCTATTTTCTGCTGTTTTTGGTTTCAGGAAAGTCAGAAAATGAATATTCTCGGAATTGGACGGGACAAAAGCCAAAGTGCCTATTTTTCCGGAAGACTCATGGAGCTAGAATACGAGACGGAGGAGGGCCAGGGGCTGGCCACACCACCCCCAGGCGCGGGCTAGGCCTGGCTGTGCCAGGGCATGGTGTGGGCCCCCTAGGCACCCCCTCGGTCTCCCTCTTCGCCTATAAGAAGACTTCTGACCTAAAAACTCCGGGGGGTTCGACGTTTTTCCAAAAGGAGTTCTGCTCCGCCACCACCACCAGATTCCACAAAATAGTACCAGAAACTCCATTCTAGCACCCTGCCGGGATGGGGAATTGGAGGAGATCATCGCCATCATCATCACCATCGCTTCTCCATCGACCATCCATGTTTCCCCCATCTATGAGTGAGTAATCCCCCGCTGTAGGCTATGGGTATGGTAGGGATTGGGTGAGATCGTTCATGTAATGGCATCAGATTGTTAGGGCATGGTGCCTAGTATCTTTTATTAGTGCTTTATGACTTTGTTGCGACTTGTTGTGCTTAATGCTTGTCACTAGGGCCTGAGTACCATGATTTCAGATCTGAACATGTTATTGATTCATTATGATAGTATTGTTTATGGTCTTATCTGCAAGTTGTATACACACGTTGTTATCCGGAACCAATGGCCCCGAAGTGACAGAAATCGGGATAACCGGAGGGAATGGCTTTGATGTGAGGATCACATGTGTTCACAGAGTGTTAATGCTTTGCTCCGGTGCTCTATTAAAAGGAGCACCTTAATTGCCAGTAGTTCCCTTGAGGCCCCGCTGCAAACGGGCTGGCAGGACAAAAGATGTTGTGCAAGTTCTCATTGCGAGCACGTATGACTATATATGGAACACATGCCTAGGATTATCTAGTACTTGGATGCTTTATCTTATTTATCTGCAATTGCCCTATGTCCTGATTGCTATGTGAATTGTCTTGTCCATGTAATGCCCGTCCATCCATCCCTATGCCTACCGCACTCGAATCCCACTGTTTACTGCTATTGTTACTGCTATCTTTACTTTACTACTGCTGTTACTTTGCTATTCCTACTACAAAACTGTTGCTACTGATAAACTGCTGTGAGCAAGATTGTTTCTAGGTGCAGATGAATTGACAACTCAGTTGTTAAGGCTTATAAATATTCTTTGGCTCCCCTTGTGTCGAATCAATAAATTGGGTCTCACTTCCCTTGAAAATACTGCGATACACCCCCTACACTTGTGGGTCATCATGGGGAAGAAGGGGTATTTATACCCCCTTCAGAAACCAGCCGTTGGCCACTTTGGGGGCCAGATTATCCGGCCCAAGTGAGGGCCAGATTATCCAGCCTGGGGAAAACTCCGCCCCAGACTCAGAATATCCGACAGATAATCCGCCCCCTATCAGAGCGTCGCACCGAGCTTGCCCTTGATCAACTTCTGGGGGCCGGATTATCTGGTCCTATGTGAAGGCCGGATTATCTAGCCAGGGAAGGAAAAACCGCCCTAGTTCGGATTTTCCGGGAGAAAATCCGACCGGATACCGAGCGACGCGCCTTGGCTCCCTTTGCTCAAAAACTGGGGGCCGGATTATCTGGCCCATGCGACAGCCGGATTATCCGGCCTAGGGAGGAAAAACCGCCCTAGTTCGGATTTTTCGAGAGAAAATCCGATCGGATTCTGAGCGACGCGCCTTGGCTTCCATTGAGCAATGAGGTAGGCCAGATTATCCGACCCTTGGTGGGGCGGATAATCCGGACCCCCTCAAAGTTTCCTGCACACTTAGCGCACATGAATAATCTCCACAGTATTGTTATCTAACACGCAAAACATAGGAAAACATGAAATGTTCTTTCAATCTCCCCCTTTTTGGTGTTAGATGACAATACCAGGATTTGCAAGAAAAAGGCACAAGACAAACAGCAGTAACCATGGAAGAGACTCCCCCTCAATGTGTGCATAATAGAATTTTGCATTGGAATACAAATGCACACAAATAGGTGAATCTATTCCATAGACATATGAGCAACATAAACATACCACCGAGGTAGAGGAAAGGCATCCTTGACATAAGCCTCAATTATTACCGAGATAACCAATATAAGCGCCTTCCTTGATAAAAACCTCCAGCATAATAGGATATGAATAGATGGATCCATAAGCATAATCCATGAGATGAAATCCATAAGCATAATCCATGAGATGAAATCCATAAGCATAATCCAGACAACCACATAGTGTCACAAACAACCACAAACCACAAATTTAAAGTTCAACGCTAAATGGGCATAAGCAAGAAAACGACGAGTAGAAAAATGCAAGTGCTTATGCCCGACCCATGCAAATCCACGAATATCCTAATAGAACTACTTCTCCCCCTTTGGCATCGAGACGCCAAAAAGGAAGAAGAGTGATGCTAGTGCCCCACGGGATCACTCGTAGTCCTCGTCCTCGTGCTCATCCTCGTCTTCATTCTCATCCTCATCTTCATCTTCAAGCTCCTCGGTGTCACCATCCTCATCCTCATCATCAGCAGCAGCCGCAGAGGGGAACAAGTGACGCTCCAGCTCTCCATAGTTCAGCCCGGAGGAAGAGTTCCACCGAGCATACGGTGTGGGAGGTGTAGGAGCCGGAGGGTCACCCGAAGCACCAGACACATGGTTGAGAATGAGCTGCTGGGAGTGAGCCAACTCATGGCGCTGCTTGTATGCCTCGTACTGACCCTTGCGCGTGTCCACTCCCATGCAAAGTATGTTACGCTGGAACCAGTTCAGCTGCTTGATCACACGGGCAACAGGAGGCACTGGGGGCCTGCGAGCATCCCTCATGAGGCCCTCAGGAGCAGAGGAGGGGTGAGAGGTCTTCCGAACCTTGGTGTAGATCTTCTTGGCCTTATGCACCGAATCAATGTGGAACTCCTCAGAAGGAAGCAAGTGCCTGATGAGCATCATAATGTAGGGTGCATAGGGGATGGACAGACGGTTGAACATAGCATCAGTCAATTAATGGTAAATGAAATCCATGACATCCAGCCTATACTGCACCGACTCGTCCTCGCACGAGGCAACCTCATGAGAAAATTGAAGTAGCTGAACAAGGTGACCACGGATGCTGTCATTGTTGCCCCCACTCGGAGTGATGGAGTCACGGAACAGACCCACTAATGCAGCATAGATGGGAGCAAGGCCAGCTAGAGTGCCCACAATGCCATTGTCCACAGTGCAAGGAGAGAGAGCTGCATCTTTGTTGGGCTTCAGCTGGGTGATGATGCGGTGGCCACTAGCTCTATCCCTGCTGCGGAAAGAGTATCCAAGAACCTCAGCAAACACGTGAAAATCAGCAGTCATAGGCCTATCATGAGTCATCCACTTCATAGTGCGGCGCTCATCCCCACGAATAACCAAAGTGGAGAAAAACTGCTTCACCACCTCAGAGTCAAAAGAGCACTGGAGAGACATGAGATGGTGCAGCCCCATCCTCTCAGCCACAAACATCGCATCCACAAGGTGGGCCTTCTCCAAAGCTTCAGCAAGTACCAGTGGGTGCATAGGCCTAATGTTCAGCCTGGCATACACATCTTCATAGATACCTTTCTGTTCTGCACACCAAAAACGAGTATCCCCCAGCTCATCATCACAAGGCAACTCAGCAAACAAGTCACGGTGACAGATGGAGGAATAGGTGACCACATCCAAAGTCCTGTAGTTGATCTTGGGCTCCTTGCCCTTCCTCTTGGACACCCCCTTCCTAGTCCTCTTTGTTTGTTCAGCCATGCGCTTCTCTTTGTTCTTTCTTCTCCTCAACTCAACTTCATCCACTAAGTTACCCTGTCTGTCGTCCCGAAAGTATTTAGCGCGAGGGCGATGCTTGTAGGTCTTGGGAACACTGGAACCACCTGTGAGGAGAATAAGGGCGATAGCAAGGGGATAAGCATACACACAAGTCCAGGAAAGAGCATGGAAACAGTAGTCAAAAAGTTCATAGGACAAATCTACTCAATGCATACTCCATAGTGAAACTGAACCAGAATTGAATCTGTCAGGCCGGATTATCCGGCCTGGCCAGGGGCGGATAATCTGGCCCTGACAGAAAATTTCGATTCCACCTAGATTGAATGCAAAAAAGTAGATCGGGCCTAGAAACTGCAAGACTACGATTTCTATGCGAAAACACATCCTTCTAGACAACGTTCCACCCAACAAGTAACACATCTAGCCAAATATAGGGAGAGAGGGAGTTACCCTCACTCATTGGAGGAAGAACACCGAGGAGAAGGTACCCAGAGGCGCGGAGAAGAAGATCCGGGGAGGCCCGGAAAATCCGGTGTCCAGAGAGGCTCCGGGGAGGGTGGGGGACGGTAGGCGGCGGCTGAGGAGGAGGAGAGGGTTGGGGGAGAAGTGCTGCTCGTTATGAGCCCTTCCCCCTGATCCCTGCCCTTTAAGACGAAGTCCGCCAGGGCCGGATTATCCGGCCTCAAATCTAGAATTCTGTTAAACACAGAATCAGGCCCGCGCATCCCCAAGCAACACCCCCACAAGGTGTACGAGGGACTTGTGTGCAAGAATAGATGGCTTAGGGGTAGGGAAAGGCTTAGGATGAGGATAACCAAACTGAGATGGTACTAGACACTCAAAATTGCAAGATCCAAATCAAATAAAAGCCAAGATTGAGTGCGATTCTCATAAGAACATGAGAGAGCAAAAATAGCCAAAAAGATCCAATTCTCCTCAAGGGAGAGGGCGGTGGCCGAAGCCACTTTGTTGGAGTGTATGGTGTGACACCGCGAAGATATATCTTGGGTTCACGACCAATACTCATCAATAATCTCACATATCACAAAATGATATTAAGAGAAATGATTTATCTTGCTTTTGGCACTTTGGGAGGACGGTTAGCCCAATGAGTTAGGACCACACTCCCCTATCTCCATGCCCACACCTAGAACAAAGAAGGATCGAGATGTATGAGTGAGTGCATGGGTAATCCAGACAAGCTCCTAGAATCAATGATATTAGCTCATTCCTCAAGTAGCAGAATCTTGCTTCATCAAGTGGCTTTGTAAACATATCCGCAAGTTGGTTCTTCGTGCTCACAAAGGATAGATCAATATCGCCTCGAGCAACATGGTCTCGAATAAAGTGATTCTGAATCTCAATATGCTTCGTCCTTGTGTGCTGAACTAGATTGTACGCAATTTTGATTGCACTTTCATTACCATATAAAAGAGGCACTTTGTCACAATTGACACCGTATTCCTTTAAAGTTTGCCTCATCCACAATAATTGAGTGCAAGCGCTGGCAGCAGCAACATATTCAGCTTCGGCGGTCGAGAGAGATATACAATTCTGCTTTTTAGATGACCAACACACAAGAGATCTTCCCAAGAATTGACAAGCTCCAGAAGTGGATTTCCGATCATCCTTATCACCAGCCCAATATGAGTCAGTGTAACCACATAAAGAGAAATTGGAGCCCTTGGGATACCAGAGACCAAAGTTAGGGGAATGAACCAAATATCGAAAGATCCTCTTGACCGCCACTAAGTGGCTTTCTTTAGGAGCTGCTTGATACCTTGCACATACTCCCACACTCAACACGATATCGGGTCTAGATGCACAGAGGTAAAGAAGAGAGCCGATCATGGACCGGTATACCTTTTGGTCCACATCTTTACCATGTGGGTTAAGTTCAAGATGACATTTTGTTTGCATCGGAGTGGCGACACCATTTAGATCCATCATCTTGAATCTCTTGAGCATGTCTTGGATGTACTTTGCTTGATTAATAAAAGTTCCTTCTCTAAGTTGCTTGATCTCGAATCCAAGAAAGAACCGTAATTCCCCCATCATAGACATATCAAACCCGTCAGTCATAAGCTTTGAAAATTCATCATTAGAAGATTTATTAGTAGAACCAAAGATGATATCGTCTACATAGAGTTGGCATATGAAGAGCTCCCCCTTAACCTTCTTAGTAAAAAGAGTGGGATCGATTTTCCCAACTTCGAAGCCACGATCTAACAAAAGCTCTTTAAGGTGCTCATACCACGCACGTGGGGCTTGTTTAAGGCCATAGAGTGCCTTATCGAGTTTGTAGACATGGTTCGGAAATTTAGGATCCTCAAAACCCGGGGGTTGCTTTACATATACCAACTCATGTAGAGGACCATTAAGGAAGGCACTCTTGACGTCCATTTGCTGCAATTTAAAATTGTTATGGGCAGCATAAGCAAGAAGGATACGGATGGACTCAAGGCGAGCCACTGGAGCATAGGTCTCGCCGAAGTCAATGCCCTCAACTTGAGAGTAACCTTGTGACACAAGTCTTGCCTTGTTCCTCACAACAATGCCATTCTCATCTTGCTTGTTTTTAAATATCCACTTGGTGCCGATAACATTGCGGCAATCTTTGGGTTTCTCCACGAGTTTCTAGACTTTGTTGCGCTTGAAATTATTCAATTCTTCATGCATAGCAACAACCTAGTCTAGATCTTCAAGAGCTTCAAAGACCTTAGGTTCCACCATTGAGATATGAGATTGATGCTCACCAAAGCTGGCCAATTCTCTTCTTGTAGAAACCCTTCGTCGAAGATCACCAACAACCTTGTCGAGGGTGTGACCCCTTAACTCAAGGTTCCGATCAGCTCGAGCCTTGCGACGAAGTTCAATAAGTTGGTTGTCTCTTGGAGGAGTATTTTCATCACTTGAATCTTCATTGGAATCATTTACTCGACCTTGATTAGGAACTAGGATAACAGCAGTAGGTGGTGGTGAAGCGTGCCCTTGAGGCGAGTTAGTAGCCGTAACAGGAGGCTGCTGAACCGGTGAGTCGGGGCCGGATAATCCGGTCGACGGATAGGCCGGATAATCCGGCCTAGGAGTACTTGTATCAGCTTCATCAGGATGCCTAGGGCTTGCTTGAACTAGCGAGGGGCCGGATAATCCGGGGCTTGCCGGAAAATCCGGCCTAGAGCTTGCATTGATATCTTCACCACCAGGAGCAGTATGGTCAGCTGGAGCAGGGTGGCCGGATAATCCGGTGTCCACCGGATAATCTGGCCTGGAGTTTTCTGGAACAACTTGACCTTCAGCAGTTGATGGAGATGGTGCAGAATTTGCTCCCATGGTGGGAACATATTGGGCATGTGTAGATGAGGGCTCTTCATGGGAAGAGCATTGTCCTTCCCGATCCTCCACAAGGGGTTCCTCAATGGGGCGGAAAAATCCCACGCCCATTCTTCTTATGGCATCTTGGGGTATTTCAACATCTGCATCACAAACACCAACTTGCTCCGCACGGGAACCGTCATTTTCCTCGAACACCACACTACAAGATTCTACAACAGTTCCGGAGAGCTTATTGTAGACTCTATAAATGTGGGATTCTGCACCATAACCAACAAAAATACCTTCTCGAGCCTTAGATTCAAACTTAGATAAACGAACTCCCTTGATAAGAAAGAAACACTTACACCCGAATACCCGAAAGTATGAGATGTTTGGCTTGTTACCGGTAAGTATTTCACATGGAGTCTTGTCCAAGATCTTGCGGAGGTATAGACGGTTGGATGAGTGACAAGCAGTAGAGATTGCTTCAGCCCAGAAGTTATATGGAGATTTAAATTCAGCCAACATTGATCTTGCCATATCCAATAGAGTTCGATTCTTCCTCTCGGCTACACCATTTTGTTGAGGAGTGTACGCAGCGGAGTATTGATGTCTTATCCCCTCTTCACTTAGGAACTCATTTAAGGTGTAGTTCTTGAACTCAGAGCCGTTATCACTTCTTATAGCTAAAATGGGGACGTTGTGTTGATGTTGAACCTCGTTGGCGAAGTCGATGACATTTTGTTGAGTTTCACTCTTCAACTTGAAGAAATAAACCCAAGTGTATCTTGAGTAATCATCAACAATCACTAGACAATACTTCTTCCCACCGAGGCTTGCATGAGATGGAGGTCCGAAGAGGTCCACATGAAGGAGCTCTAAGATCCTTTTTGACGAGATAATAGTTTTCCTTCGATGAGGAGAGTCATGCATTTTTCCTTCAACACACGCCCTGCAAACACGATCTTTGGCAAAGGAGCATTTTCTTTTAGTCCAAGGATGTGGCCACCCTTGTGGAGGCTTTGCAAAGTTCTCATATTGACGTGGGCTAGTCGGTGATGCCATAGCCAACCCGCGTCAGCCTTTCCGAAAAGACACATTGGGCCTGTAGTGGTTTTCCCCGAAAAGTCCACCACGTACAGGTCATTTTTGACATATCCCACGAAAGTGACTTTTAGAGACTTACTCAACAAGAGTACCACCAAATCAACATCGATATAAACTGCAAAGCCCATCTTACCAAGGGCGCGAACTGAAAGTAAGTTATACCCGAGGGTCTCAACAAGCATGACGTCCACGAGAGAGATATCATGAGCCACCATAACTTTGCCGAGACCCAATACCTCAGGTTTTGACTTGTCACCATAGGAGACGGTTATGTGATCATGGTTTGGCCGCATCTCCGTGATGATCTCCTTGCTTCTGGTCATATGACTCGTGCAACCGCTATCGAGTACCCATTTAGAACCACCGGAAGCATAGCCCTGCAAGAAAAATTACTTCTTGTTTTTAGGTACCCATTTTTCAATGGGTCCTCTCATGTTAGTGACAAGGGTCTTGGGAACCCAAATAGACCAAGGAATGTAACAATCATAAACATCACCATAATAATCGCAATATAATTCAAAGTTAGGATTGTTGACCCCTGCAAAACCATCATAATTAGTCTTGTCATTGGTAATGTTGCTAGTCTTTGGTTGAGCAGTCTTGCTCTTCTTCTTTTTCTTCTTCTTCTTCTTGTTTTTCTTGCTCTTTGTCTTGGGAATGTAACCAAGACCTTCTTTCCTATTGTTTGTCCTTTGCTTGCTCAGTATCTCATCAATAACTTCTTTACCTTTGTGTTGAGAGCCTCTTGCAAGGTCTTCTTTTCCATAGGATGAAGTGGAGGTACTTGGCACATCATACCGTTTCAATTGAGTTTGGAGCTGGTCATGAGACTCATTTAAAGTAGAATGATCACTCTTCAATGCCTTGTGAGCACTTTCAAGATTATCAAACTTCTCCAAAAGTCTAGCATGAACAGCCCCAAAGTCAATCTTTTCTTTCTTTAGTTTCTTTACCTTGGCAAGAGCATGGTCACGCTCTTTGATGAGCTGAGCCACAGCTTGTTCCCGTGACTCCTCAATGGATTCGAGTCTCTCTTCCAAAGATACTCGAGCTTCCTCTTCCTCTTCCAAGGCATTCTTCAAAGAAGCTATCTCCAAGGCATCTTCTCTTTCAATTCTGCCCTTTTCTTCAAGAAGATCTTCGGCTTGAGCAAGTTGACTCATAAGAGCATCAAAATGGAGTTTGTGCTCACCTTGCAGGTTAGTGGAAAAAGTATCCAAAGCAATAACTTCTTCTTTCATTTTAAGACTGTCATGATCATCCATATCCAAAATTATGTTAGTCTTAGGAAATGAAGAGCTATAAGTTGATACCTCGGACCCTCTTGCCATTAGGCAAGTAGCGTTGTTGTTGATGACTTTCTCGTTTGGCGAGTCGAAGAGAGATGAAGGAGTTGATGTGGTGGCTATAGCAGCCACCTCACGAGAACTATCATCATCCTCTTCATCTTCACTTGAAGAGGAGTATTCTTCTTGTGCTACTAAGACGATCTTAGGTTGATCCTTGAAGGGGCCATTCTTCTTAATAAATGGCTTCTTCTTAGGTGCTTTAGATTTCTCTTTAAGAATGAGCCTGCCACCATTGTCTTCTCTATTTTGATACGGACACTCGGCTACAAAGTGCATTCTATCTCCACAGTTGTAGCAAGTTCTCAATCTTGGGCCACTTTCTCTTCTTCCATTTGACCTGTTCTTGCGCTCAAGTTCCGATTTGGCTTTGGCAGGGTCCTTCCAAAAGTTCCTTGCATAAAACGCCATGTACTCACCATGAGCACATTTGACTTCATCGGGGCAGTCCATGGAGGCCCCCTCAAATGCTCTTTCATCCTCCTCTTGCTCAACAACATTGGCCTTGAGAGCAACATTGACACCCTTTTGCATTCCAATTGCCCGAGCACGAGCATCTTCAGCATTCTTTGTTGCCACTTTGAATGACGCCATCTCTTGCATGACCTCATTGGATGTCATTTGATGGTAGTTATGTCTACCTTGCAGGCTCTTCAAGTCCGTTGGCTCGAAAGGCATTAAGGCACTCACATATTTCCTTTTTATCCATGCATCATCAATGTGAGTGGCCCCATGCTTTCTAAATGTTGTTGCAATGCCCTTGAGTATTCTATACATGTCTTCATGATTTCCACCATCCAACATGTAGAATCCCTCAGCTTCATTACTAAGGGCATCATACCTGTTCCTTATCATGCTTTCATTTCCAACAAAGAGATCCATAAGAGCATCCCAAGCTTCTTTAGCTGTGTTGAGATGTTCAATGTGTGGCATGTCCTTGGGTCCCACACCAAGCTGTATCATGTGGAGAGCAGTGGCATTCAATTGGTTGTCCACAACTTCTCTTCTTGTTAGGTTGGTTTGATCTCCAATATGAAGACCTCTTCAATAATCCTCCAAAGTTCAATAGAGGAGCTGCAAACATGAGATTTCATTAAGAATTGCCATTGATTGAAAGAGGATGCAGTGAGCTTGGGTGGATCACCCCTATTGTTTATATGCGGATGAGGGATAGGTGGGTCGGGGGAATATACGTGGCGAACCTCACTATATTCCTCCTTACCACTTCCCTTCTTGGAGGTGGAACCATTAAGTTTTTCACCTTCCACATCATCATCCTTGGATCCGGTGTTACCCTTTTCCTTAGATGATGGTGTGGCTGCCTCAGAGGAGGATGGAGATGGGGCTATGGATTATGTGAGGCAAGCAATCATTTGAATCATCTCCTCCATCTTGGCCTCAAAGGATTTCAACAAGGTTGTTTCCAACGTCTTGAGATCATCCATTGTGACCTTATCCACAACCTCATTCCCATCATCCTTGGTACCCATACTACTCTTAGGAGGTTAAGCCCGAATTAAGAGCCAGGGCTCTGATACCAATTGAAATGGATCGTCTGGGCACCTAGAGGGGGGGTGAATAGGTGCTACTCCAAATTTTAATACTTTTTCAATTTTAGGCTTAGCACAAAGGGTAAATTCTCTAGATAAACTATTAGGTGGAATTTCCCTATATGCAAACCTATCTACTAGCGAGTAAAGAGCGAGTGGAAGAGGAACGGGTAAACCGTAGTGAAGCATGCGGAGACACAGGATTTGTTTGACCGCAGTTCCTTCCTTGTTAAGGGAAGTACGTCTGCGTTGGAGGGGTGGGCGGTACTAATACCACCACGCCACAATAGGCCTCACCCTGTTCTCCGATGGATCCTGCCACCAAAGGCCAGATCCACCTTTCCACTATAAGTACCCTTCGAGGCGGGTACCAGGGCCTTTACACAACTAGCAGGGCAACAGCTCCACAATCAACTTGGAGGCTCCCAAAATGACAACAAGCTGCCATAAGAACAAAGTTATCAAATACAACGAACAAGATCTAGGTATTGACAAGAATACTAGATCAGGGATTTCTCCAAGTGAATGGAGAGGAGTTAATGCGCTTGATTCGTGATGTTGATGATGATCCTCTCCTCCTTCAATTCCCCCAAAGATCAAAGCCTTCGGGTGGTTGAAGTGGGAAATCGAGAATGGGAGCTCTTGCATAATGTCTGGTCAAATTCGAATGAATCAAGAGTTCTGAACATTGGGGAAGAAGGGGTATTTATACCCCCTTCAGAAACCAGCCGTTGGCCACTTTGGGGGCCGAATTATCCGGCCCAAGTGAGGGCCGGATTATCCGGCCTAGGGAAAACTCCGGCCTAGACTCGGAATATCCGGTAGATAATCCGCCCCATATCAGAGCGTCGCGCCGAGCTTGCCCTTGATCAACTTCTGAGGGCCGGATTATCCGGTCCTATGTGAAGGCTGGATTATCCGGCCAGGGGAGGAAAAACCACCCCAGTTCGGATTTTCTAGGAGAAAATCCGACCGGATACCGAGCGACGCGCCTTGGCTCCCTTTGCTCAAAAACTGGGGGCCGGATTATCCGGCCCATGCGACAGCCGGATAATCCGGCCTAGGGAGGAAAACCCGCCCCAGTTCGGATTTTCCGAGAGAAAATCCGACCGGATTCCGAGCAACGCGCCTTGGCTTCCTTTGAGCAATGAGGTAGGCCGAATTATCCGGCCCTTGGTGGGGCAGATAATCCGCCCCCCCTCAAAGCTTCCTACACACTTAGCGCACATGAATAATCTCCACAGTATTGTTATCTAACACGCAAAACATAGGAAAACATGAAATGTTCTTTCAATCTCCCTCTTTTTGGTGTTAGATGACAATACCAGGATTTGTAGGAAAAAGGCACAGGACAAACAGCGGTAACCATGGAAGAGACTCCCCCTCAATGTGTGCATAATAGAATTTTGCATTGGAATACAAATGCACACAAATAGGTGAATCTATTCCATAGACATATGAGCAACATAAACATACCACCGAGGTAGAGGAAAGGCATCCTTGACATAAGCCTCAATTATTACCGAGATAACCAATATAAGCGCCTTCCTTGATAAAAACCTCAAGCATAATAGGATATGAATAGATGGATCCATAAGCATAATCCATGAGATGAAATCCATAAGCATAATCCATGAGATGAAATCCATAAGCATAATCCAGACAACCACATAGTGTCACAAACAACCACAAACCACAAATTTAAAGTTCAACGCTAAATGGGCATAAGTAAGAAAACGACGAGTAGAAAAATGCAAGTGGTTATGCCCGACCCATGCAAATCCACGAATATCCTAATAGAACTACTTCTCCCCCTTTGGCATCGAGACGCTAAAAAGGAAGAAGAGCGATGCTAGCGCCCCACGGGATCACTTGTAATCCTCGTCCTCATCCTTATCCTCGTCTTCATTCTCATCCTCATCTTCATCTTCAAGCTCCTCGGTGTCACCATCCTCATCCTCATCATCAGTAGTAGCCGCAGAGGAGAACAAGTGACGCTCCAGCTCTCCATAGTTCAGCCCGGAAGAAGAGTTCCACCGAGCATACGGTGTGGGAGGTGTAGGAGCCGGAGGGTCACCCGAAGCACCGGACACATGGTGGAGAATGAGTTGCTGGGAGTGAGCCAACTCATGGCGCTGCTTGTATGCCTCGTACTGACCCTTGCGCGTGTCCACTCCCATGCAAAGTATGTTACGCTGGAACCAGTTCAGCTGTTTGATCTCACAGGCAACGGGAGGCACTGGGGGCCTGCGAGCATCCCTCATGAGGCCCTCAGGAGCTGAGGAGGGGTGAGAGGTCTTCTGAACCTTGGTGTAGATCTTCTTGGCCTTATGCACCGAATCAATGTGGAACTCCTCAGAAGGAAGCAAGTGCCTTATGAGCATCATAATGTAGGGTGCATAGGGGATGGACATACGGTTGAACATAGCATCAGTCAACTGGGGCTCGGATTATCTGGCCCATGCGACAGCCGGATTATCCGGCCTAGGGGGAAAACCGCCCCAGTTCGGATTTTCCGAGAGAAAATCCGACCGGATTCCGAGCGACGCACCTTGGCTTCCTTTGAGCAATGAGGTAGGCCGGATTATCCGGCCCTTGGTAGGGCGGATAATCCACCCCCCTCAAAGCTTCCTACACACTTAGCGCACATGAATAATCTCCACAGTATTGTTATCTAACACGCAAAACATAGGAAAACATGAAATGTTCTTTCAACGGTGATATGCGAAGAAATGTTGAATCTTATACATAGTGATGTATCGTATTTTCAACAAGTAGTGGAAATCATTTATTATGGATTTAAGTGAATAAGCATATTTACTTAATGAAACATGAGTTCGAAATGATTTGAATTGTTCAAATGAGTTCACAACAATAAGAGGATATTGAAATTAACGAGAATACGAAGTCTCTTCGATTTGATCGACATGACTGAAGTATTCAAGTTAAGTTTAGCATAAAAGGAACCTGTGAAAGATGTTTCACAAATTATGTTAATTGGACGAATTCAAACTATGTTGAAATGTCTAAACATCATAATCATTATGTATTGAGATATATATGGTATAATATCATCTCTTACGAGGTTATAGTTGTCGTTTAGAGTTAGAGATTGAAATAACCAAACACTCATTTGAAATACAAAGGAACATCTAAAGATTCGTGGAAACAACACCATAAGTGTTATGGCACGTTCGAGTTTCTAGAGATTTCGACAAGTCGAAATCATGGCGAATAAACAAGTCTTTGTAGAGCATTCTTAGGAAGCTATGAATGCATCTTCCACAAAAGGGGCAAACCTGTTGTTGTCCAAAGTTGACGTGTCTTGATGAAGATACAAGTGGAAGGAAGTAAAAGATCAAAACAAGGTATTTGACCTTACCTCCTAATTGTTGAGTGGCGCAGCGGAATTTGTTTCGTGAATCCAAACTCTACATATAGAGGATAAACCAATGATAATGATCATAAAGTTTCAGTGAATACTTTTACTAAAGAAAGTAGGATTCAACTATATATTCTACAAGTTTGTGGCATTATATTATTGATTCACTTATCATGTTTTGAACAAGACATACCTACAAATTACAAAGAAGCGTGATGGACCTGAGTGCGAGAAATGACTAGGAGTCATAAAATCCTATATTAAGTTACATTTAAGATTGCAAAGTAACATGTTACTTGATCTTATTAAAGTAAAGAAGTTTACTTGATATTTCTGAATGACTGCAAAGTCATAAGAAGGAAATGAAACTTGATGAATGACAAAAAGCTCAATTTGTCACAAGTTTGGACAAATTCAAGGAGTTGACTACAACACTAGTGATGCTTAAGTATTTTGGATTTACACTAGAAATATATGGATATTGAAGTCTCGTAATTGGAATTCTCAAATTGATGATGATCAAAGAATTTTGGAATGTCCAAGATTATCGAGAGGACCTAGATTTGAGTGGGAGCAGATCAGCTTGGCAAATTCATAATATGTAGTTGACATATTTTGAGTAGGAGCTAAGTGAAATCCCTGGATCTCAAACATGAATGTCATATTTGAGTGGGAGCTAAGTGAAATCCCTAGATCTCAAACATGAATGTCATATTTGAGTGGGAGCGTGAAATCATTCTGGGATATGTGGACAACATGTGTGAATGATGTGATTGGTGTTAATAATATTTAAGTTAGATAAATAAGGATGAATTTGAAGTTATTAAAAAATAAGATCTATCGAGATAGATTGGTGAGTTCAATAAACATTGAATGTCGAATGCTTCCTGGACTTGATTCTGAAAGATGTTCAGAATGTCCTAACCAAGATTCTGAAGAAGCTCAGAATGGAACAAGGTGAGAAAGTAGTTGTTACTATATGAAGCATTGAGTTAGTATTACAACTATGGTTGAAAGAAAGAGATGAGTTGCATCTCCTATGCCTCAGTCATAGGTTCTTCCACATAACCATGTTGTATACTCGACGTAATATGACCCGAAATTCTAGTTGGTAAGACAAAGTCTTAACTGTAAGAACGTGTCTTTAAGTGATTCCTGAGTTGATCATAGAACCAGAATTAAGTTTGTACTTAAATGGCAGGAAGCAAAGTAAGTGGCACAGTTGCATTTCATGCACTAGGATCTACATAGATATAGAAGTATAAAAGCTCCATCTGATGTGATGTATAATGTTCTGACGAGGCTAGTTTGCTTTTAACGTAGAATGATGTGTCCAAGGGCCTAGTGCCCATGAGAAAGCCCTCGAGGTTGATCTAAAGTCACTGTAAGCTCCTGGAATCCGGCCTCGTTATGATGCCATGACTACAGTATATACACAAAGGATAGCAAAGTGTGTTTCGAAGTTTAGATGACAACAGTGAAAATGACTGTCATTAAAAACACTAGAAACAAAGTCTCACTTTGTTGCCAAACAAATGCTTCGACCCATTATAAGATAATGGAGTGAATGTCAAAATTAGGAAGACATTAACGATTTGCAAAAGACATAATGATCTGGTAAAACAGAACATGGACATGACGTTTCCCATGAGCATGCATGATCTGTAAACACATATGGTATATTGTTTATACGAGTAAAATGCGAGCTAGATTATTTGTACTCTAGTGCAAGTGGGAGACTGAAGGAGATATGCCCTAGAGGCAAATAATAAATAGGTTTTTATTGTCATATTGATGGACCAAAATATATCGAGCTCGTTGCGGAACCCCAAGAGGAAGGTATGATGCGCACAACATCAAGTTTTCCCTCAGTACGAAACCAAGGTTATCAATCCAGTAGGAGCAAGGAAACACCCCAAAGGTGTAGCTAGCTGAATGCTGGCAGGGCGCACTGATACGTTGCTAACGAATCCATAATTTTTAATGTTCCATGCTTGTTTTATATCTACTTTCTTATGTTTTGTCCACACTTTGGAGTATTTCTATACATTTTCTTGGACTAACCTATTAACAAGATGCCACAGTGCCAGTTGCCTGTTTTCTTCTGTTTTTGGTTCCAGAAAAGTCAGAAAATCAATATTCTCGGAATTGGACCGGACAAAAGCCAAAGTCGATATTTTACCAGAAGACACACGGAGCCAGAAGACGAGACAGAGAGGGGACACAGGGTGGCCACACCATGTGGTGGCGTGGGCTAGCCCTGGTCGCGCCACCAGGTGGTGTGGGCCCCTGGCCGCCCACCGACCTTGCCTCTTTGCCTATAAGAAGCCTCCCGATGCATAAACCCAAAATCATCAAGTCTCCAGCCACGAAAAGTTCCGCAGCGCCGCCGCCACCGAAGGGGAGATTCGAGGGACAGAAAGTCTCTGTTCCGGCACCCTGCCGGGACAGGGAAGTGCCCCCGGAGCCATCTCCATTGATCTCACCACCATCTCCATCACCTATGCTGATTCCCATGATGATGAGGGAGTAGTTCTCTCTCGAGGCTAAGGGTTCTACCGGTAGCTATGTGTTCATCTCTCTCTATGCATGATCATATTGTGATCATGAGCTTTGTAATCAAGTAGATCTACCTTGCTACTCAAGTGCTTTAATAGATCTCTGCTCTCCCCGTGTGTGTGAAGTTGATAGTGTGCACACCATGGTGGCACTTAGGCTAGAGATTACAAATACTTGTTATGAGTTATATTTGGAGTTGGATGTCTTTATGAAATTGTGGTGTTTGTTGGACCCATCTAGTACTCAAGGTGACAGTGTGGGGTTATCTAGATGGGAAAGATGAACTTTGAGGTGTATTATTATAGCCCTACCATCGATTAGAGTGTCCAACCGGAGAGTAGTTTAGAGTAGTATCATAAAGAGAAGATATTTATATGAGAGTGTTCGCTAGTGAAAGTATGATCCCTAGGCCTTGTTTCTAAGCATTGAAACACTGTTTGCAATTAGATCTGTTACATGTTTGCTTGCTTCCATCTTTATTTCAATTTTCCTTTAGTCTTTTCCCACATCAACCACATGCCATCAAGATATTTTCTAGCACCGTTACCACTTATAATTATCTATACCACTTGTATTTCACTATCTCTTCGCCGAACTAGTGCAACTATACACCTGACAAGTGTATTAGGTGTGTTGGGGACACAAGATACTTCTTGTATCTTGATTGCAGGGTTGCTTGAGAGGAAATACCTTCGACCACTTCCTCCCTGAGTTCGATAAACCTTGGGTGATCCACTTAAGGGAAAACTTGCTGCTGTTCTACAAACCTCTGCACTTGGAGGCCCAACAACTGTCTACAAGAATAGAAGTGCGTAGACATGAAGATATTTTCTGGCGCCATTGCCGGGGAGGTAAGGTAAAAGGTACTCACATCCTCCGGTGTGAGTGCTCGAAGTTATTTCATTTAGATTCTGCAATTTTGTCTTTTTGTTTCTTGTTTTCACTAGTTAGGCTTAATGGAAAACAACAACAAAATTAGAGAGCTTTATAGTATTTATCTTGAGTTAGGACATGAAGTGTTTAAAGAGAAAATTAAAAAACCTTTGGAATTTTATTTGCATGCTAATAGCAATGTTGTTAGTATGAATTCTTTGGACACCATTATTGCTAATGCTATGGAAAAATCTAAGCTTGGGGAAGCTAGTTTTTATGAAAATGATCTTTTTAGTTCCCCATCTTTGGAAGATAGATATTCTATTGCTTATGATGATACCAAACCTCCAATATATGATGATTACAATGATGAATATGATATTTTCAGTCCACCTACTATTGAGGAGAAAATTAATTATGATTACAATATGCCTCCTATATTTGATGATTATGGTGATGAAAATAATAATGATAGCTATTTTGTTGAATTTGCTCCCACTACAATTAATAAGAATGACTATGTTTATGTGGAGAGTATTAATTCTTTTATGCATGTGGCTCATGATAAGAATGTTTTATGTGATAGTTATATTGTTAATTTTATTCATGATGCTACTGAAAGTTATTATGAGAGAGGGAAACATGGTTTTATGCATCTCAATAATATTAAGTTTCCCCTCTTTATGTTGAAAGTCTTGAAGTTGCACTTGTTTTGCTTTACTATGCTTGTTGCTTTGTGCTTTCATGACTTGTTTCTTTACAAGATTCCTATGCATAGGAAGTGGGTTAGACTTAAATGTGCTTTGAATTTGCTTCTTGATGCTCTCTTTTACTTCAATTCATATTTCTTATGTGAGCATCTTCTCAAACTATGAAGCCTAACTTAAAGGCATTAAAGAAAAGTACTTATTGAGAGATAACCCAAAAGTTTAGATGAGTCTTGGAAGTTATTACTTCTGTAATAACCGCTCCTTATCCTTTTTATTTGCTTTTTGTGCCAAGATTAACCTCTAATGAGAGAGAAGTAATGATTGGGAAAGTTGTTGTCCTGAAACAGATTTCTATGCTTCACAGTAAAAATTCTAGTAAAATCTCTGTACGTCCTTTTGAGGCATGAATTTTTGTGCTTCTGCCCGAGGTTGTTATCTAACTTTCGTTAGTTCAACACTTTTTGATTTGAGTAACAGAAGGTCTTCTATATAAATCTTCTTTACCTGCTGGTCTGTTTTGACAGATTTCTGCCATTATTTGCATTTGCTTCTTGTTGGTTCCTTTTTTAGTTCTTTTGGGGAATTGAGCTTTTTGAGGGAAGTGCTATAGTATCTTGTGTTTTAATGGAAGTTTTATTGGTGTTGTAACTGAACCTAAAGACCTATTATCTTGAGTGCACTAATGTTGCTAATAAAGATTGTGTGAAGTTTTGTATGAAGGAAAAATTTCAGGTGTATGAAAGAAATGAGTAATGAGATGAAGGATGGACTAAATCTCAAGCTTGGGGATGCCACCCGTGTCACCCCAAGAAATATTCAAGAGGTACAAGCGCCAAAGCTTCGGGATGCCCAAGGCATCCCCTTCTTCATCAATAAAAATCCCAGGTTTCTTCCAAACACTTCATTTTTATTGTTTCATGCACAGTTGTGTTGTTCTTGGAGCGTCTTCTTTTTCGTTTTTGTTTTGGTTTTTGTTTGCTTGGTTTGCTTTGTTTGCTGAATAAATTGGTTGGACCCCCTCTTTCATACATTGGTTTTCAAATAGTTTGGTTTGGTTTGGAAAAGAGTAGGAAAGTTCATGCTTAAGTGGTAAAGAGAGATTGTTTTTGACTGTGGCCTATGATTTGTCATGCCATGTTTGATATTGTTTTAGCTTTATGCTTAGTATTATTTGCTGTAGCATGACTTGTTATAAACAATTGAGATTGCTTAATGTGCCTTGGAAGAATCATGTGTTGTTTTAGCATATTAAAGCATAGTATTGTGGTATTATCCTTCGATGCTTTATTTGGGTTGATTATGGCCATTATTTCTCTCTTAGCTGGTTGCTCCCAGTCTTTTACTAGCCTCCACAACCAAGTGTGAGTTCCACTCATGCATCCAACTCCTAAAACCAAGTTATTCCAAAGAGTCCACCATACCTACCTACTAGCATATGCTATTCCAAGTATATTCATATTTTTATCTACCTTCCGAATTAAACTTGTTATGAGAAAACTAGTGATTAAAGCTCTCACGAACTTGATGGCACACTTTAATTTTCTTGCCCCTAATAAACTTGAACCATTGTGTCATTTATGTTGTATATGCTTGCACTTATATTTTGGGGATTAGCAGAACCATGCTGTCACAGGGAACACTTTCAACATTGCACTTGTACTTTGTACCTAGTTGATATCATGCTCTTTTGTCTATGGATGTCATCGATGTGAAATGAAAGGGGAGCTTGTAAGTCCATGGAGTAATGTATGTGTGTTAAAGAAACGCCTGGGCCGCCGGTCTAATCCATGCTGTCATGGTGGAAACCTGCAACGTAACCATAATGAGCTGTCTATGAAGCATTCTTCTTATAAAAAAAGATTCAGATATTGAGAAAAAAGAGAAAAATAAAAAAAGAGATATGAGAAAAGAGGAAAGAGAGAAAAAAGCACCATTTTTCCCATGGTAAATAAGAAGATTGCTGAGATGTTCATTGTCTGCTTGCCTTGTCATTTTGATATGGAGATTCTTTCGTATCATCGGGCAAGGGGTACCCCGTTGGCGGTTCTCTATGATACACATGTACTTACTATGACAAGAACTTACCGGTGACTAAACTTCAGTAGCATGAGGAGCGACCCTCGTATTCAAGGGACATGAGATTTCCAACTTATACTTCGTCAAGCATATACACCATAGTTTGTTCACTTTAACCTTAATCACTTCAAGATGCTTATGATAGGGGCAATGAGAGCTGACAGCTATTAAGTACCATAATTTTTGGAAGCTCTTTATGAAACTTGAATCTCTGCTTCCTTCTATGAAGGCCTTTCTTTTAATTTTTTGTTGAGTCTCCACCTTCTATCTTTATGCACCTACTTTGAGAGCATAGTGGCCATTCTTAGTTCTATGTGCATTGTCCCAAGACTTGTTGATTGATGCATAGCTTTGATATTGCTTGTTTTAAATTATTTGTATCTAGTCGCTCTTATGAACTTTGAAGGTGTCCTATGCATTTATATTTGCTACTCTATGAGGGACAAGCTGAATGCTATTATGCTATGTTTTCTTTATGTGAAACAAACAAACATCTTGCAAAGCATTGTTATTCATGAATCTTTTGTTTGTGCATTTTCATGTTGCAACATAGTTTCTTTGTCTTATTGCTAAAACTTTGTCTTTCATGTTATGATTGAAGTACTATGATCCCAGCTTTCAATGCTTTACAAATGTTTGATCAAGTTTATGATGGTGCATGTCACCTAAAAAATTATTCTTTTTTATCACTTACCTACTCGAGGACGAGCATGAGTTAAGCTTGGGGATGTTGATACGTTGCTAACCTATCCATAATTTTTGATGTTCCATGCTTGTTTTATATCTACTTTCTTATGTTTTGTCCACAATTTGGAGTATTTCTATACACTTTCTTGGACTAACCTATTAACAAGATGCCATAGTGCCAGTTGCCTCTTTTCTCCTGTTTTTGGTTCCAGAAAAGTCAGAAAATCAATATTCTCGGAATTGGACCGGACAAAAGCCAAAGTCGATATTTTACTAGAAGATTCACGGAGCCAGAAGACGAGACGGAGAGGGGCCACAGGGTGGCCACACCATGTTGTGGCGCGGGCTAGCCCTTGGCGCGCCAGCAGGTGGTGTGGGCCCCTGGCCGCCCACCGACCTTGCCTCTTCGCCTATAAGAAGCATCCCGATGCATAAACCCAAAATCATCAAGCCTCTAGCCACGAAAAGTTCTGAAGTGCCGCTGCCACCAAAGGGGAGATTCGGGGAACAGAAAGTCTCTGTTCCAGCACCCTGTCGGGACGGGGAAGTGCCCCCGGAGCCATCTCCATCGATCTCCACCACCATCTCCATCGCCGTTGCTGATTCCCATGATGATGAGGGAGTAGTTCTCTCTTGAGGCTAAAGGTTCTACCGGTAGCTATGTGTTCATCTCTCTCTCTATGCATGATCATATTGTGATCATGAGCTTTGTAATCAAGTAGATCTACCTTGCTACTCAAGTGCTTTAATAGATCTCTGCTCTCCCCATGTGTGTGAAGTTGACAATGTGCACACCATGGTGGCACTTAGGCTAGAGATTATAAATACTTGTTATGAGTTATATTTGGAGTTGGATGTCTTTATGAAATTGTGGTGTTTGTTGGACCCATCTAGTACTCAAGGTGACAGTGTGGGGTTATCTAGATGGGAAAGATGAACTTTGAGGTGTGCTGTTATAGCCCTACCATCGATTAGAGTGTCCAACCGGAGAGTAGTTCAGAGTAGTATCATAAAGAGAAGATATTTATATGAGAGTGTTCACTAGTGAAAGTATGATCCCTAGGCCTTGTTTCTAAGCATTGAAACACCGTTTGCAATTAGATCTGTTACATGTTTGCTTGCTTCCATCTTTATTTCAGTTTTCCTTTAGTCTTTTCCCACATCAACCACACGCCATCAAGCTATTTTCTAGCACCGTTACCACTTATAATTATCTATACCACTTGTATTTCACTATCTCTTCGCCGAACTAGTGCACCTATACACCTGACAAGTGTATTGGGTGTGTTGGGGACACAAGAGACTTCTTGTATCTTGATTGCAGGGTTGCTTAAGAGGGGATACCTTTTACCACTTCCTCCCTGAGTTCGATAGACCTTGGGTGATCCACTTAAGGGAAACCTTGCTGCTGTTTTACAAACCTCTGCACTTGGAGGCCCAACAACTGTCTACAAGAATAGAAGTGCGTAGACATTAAGTTATTTTCTAGCGCTGTTGCCAGGGAGGTAAGGTAAAAGGTACTCACATCCTCCGGTGTGAGTGCTCGAAGTAAATAATTTGATTGTAGATTGAATGTAAAAGAAAGGACCGTGGTCCATAGTTCACTAGAGGTGGCTCCCCTTAAGATAGATAACATGCTGGGTGAACAAATTACAGCAGGGCAATTGACAAACATCGAGAAAGCATACAAGCATATACTACTCATCTTGAATCCTTTGAGACTTGATTGGGCATTACAACATTATACATAGACCGCCATCCAACTGCATCTATGACTAATAATCCACCTTCAGGTTATCATCCGAACCCCCTCCAGTATTAAGTTGCAAGCAACAGATTATTGCATTACGAATTGCGTGTAAAGTAAACAATACGATTGTTCTATGAACAAAGGATTGTTGTTTTCTCCCTAGTAGCAACATCACATCTAGTACCTTAGAGATTTATGTCACTTCCCCAGATTACCAGAGGCATGAACCCACTATCGAGCATAAATACTAACTCTTGGAGTTGCTAGCATCTACTTGGCCAAGATAGCTACTAACGACGGAAAGCATGCAAGATCACAAATAACAAAGACATGATAGAATCAATAATCAATCTGAAATAGCATCTCAATATCTATCGGATCCCCGCAAACACAACATGTAGAATTACAAATAGATGATCTTGATCATGAATGGAGCTCACAAGATCTAAACATGATAGCACAAAGGAGGAGAACTAGCCATCTAGCTACTACATGGACCCGTAGTCCAGAGATGAACTACTCACGCATCACACCAGAGGCTTGCATGATGATGAAGAAGGCCTCCAGGGTGAATTCCCCTCTCCGGCAGGGTGCCGGGAAGAGCTTCAGATCCCTCCCGATCTAGGGATAGAGACGACGGCGGCTACAGACTCTTTCGTGGAATTTTGATCGGGTACTTAGGGTTTCTGTATTAGAGGCAATATATAGGCGGAAGGAGAGGTCGAGGGGGTGCCTGGGCTGGCCACACCACCCCCTGGCGCGGGCCAAGCCTGGCCACGCGGCCAGGTGGTGTGGCCTCCCTCTGGCCCTTCTCCGTCTCGTATTATGGCTCCAAGTGTCCCCCGGTAAAATAATAACTTTGGCTTTTGTCCCGTCCAATTCCGAGAATATTCATTTTCTGACTTCCTGGAACCAAAAACAGCAGAAAACAAGCAACTGGCATTGTGGCTCTTGTTAATAGGTTAGTCCAAGAAATCATATGAAAAGTACTCCAAAGTGTGGACAAAACATAAGAAAGTAGATAAAACCAAGCATGGAACATCAAAAATTATAGATACATTTGCAATGTATCACATATCTCAATTAGTTTATAATAGTTTCATATTGTGTTATAAGTATGCCAAGTAGAAACATTGGTACATGTGTGGTATGAAACAACCAAGTCCCTAGTAGCCTCTATTCATACTAGTTCGTTGGTCATGAGGATGATCTTGGTTTCAAGATCATGGGCATTTATGCCAATTGACAACGGGGTCATATCATTGGAGAATGATGTGATGGACATTCCTCTAAGGATTGCAACACGATCAAGTCATATAAGTTCATTGTTGCAACAACTATACCTAGACTCCTTTTCCTTAGACCGTGAGCTCATATTACTCACTGTTTCCCGAGGCTGCTTAGACTGCATCAACCATCATCTGGTAATACGTTGGCCATAAAGGTGTACGTTGGGTATTCCGAAGGAACAGTAGATGCCATGTGACTGCAAGACCAGGATTTGTTCACCCACATGACGGGTAAAGATATATATGGCCGGCTTGGTGAGATTACATCCATAAATATTGCAACATGTGACTTGGTCACAGGGATGTAATATCACGGTAACAAGAAAATAGAACTTGTCGTTAACGAGATTGAACAAGGTATGTGATACCAATGATCAGATCTCGGACAAGTCGTATCAAGAAACAAAAGGAATTGGATACTACATTTAGCGGTTCAAACGACATTGTCATCAGGAATGCATAGGGGTCTGACATGGGTATACCCTACAGGTACTCGAGCTTGGTATACGGCCTGAATACAGCAGAGCCCATGGTGTCACCAAGGCCCAAATAGAGAACTCGAGTAACCTACGGACTCTCGATTGCTTGAAGAACAAGAAGAAGCTAAAGATAGATAGTTCAAAGGGAAAAACCCTAACCTGTAACCGACTCGACCTGCTAGCTGAGACCTAGCCTATCTATATAAAGGCTAGGAGGGGGCAGCGAGGAGGACACACGCAGCCCTAGTTTCCACAACCCTTGCCAGATTGCATCTGCGCACCACTGTAATCCTCGATTCCTTCAATAATTCCACGAGCAGACAAGCAGGAGTAGGGACCTCTGCGAGGCCTGAACCTGGATAAATCTTCGAGTCCCATGTGTGCTTGTTTGCTAGCCGATAGATGTCTCCAGCGCTCCCTCCTTCTCCAAAATCCAAGTCCATAACAATGCGCATTGATGAGTTAAACCCTCGTCAGGGTCACATGGATATCCCTGGTCCCTCTGTTGATCATTGATTTAGATCATGTCTAGAGCATTCCCGAGCCGTGAGAGGATACACTTAAGAGTACGATGAGAGCGATCATTCGTAATACGGAATCATAGTAGAGAAAGAGAAAGCCGGAATCATTCCGCGGAGAAATCCGAAGCTGTTCGGAGAAGGAATAAAGGACCGGAATCATTCCAGGAATTCCGAAATAGTTCGGAGGATATAGAAAGGGGAACTGAAAGGTGTTTCGGGTTGAATCAGGTTTTGTAATATGTATTTACATATTAATTAGTGTAATTAATATTAAATATAATATTAAAATCTAATTTGAAGGGTTATTCTACTAATGGGCCAAACTTCCTAGTGAATAAGGGCCCATGAGGGAAAACCGAAAGAGGGAAGGGCCAAGAGGGCCAAGGCCCAGTCGCCACAAGGGGGCCCACCCGGCCAGCCTAGGGCTGTGCGCGGGGTGGGGCCCACCCCTGTCCGGCTGGCCCATGAAGCCCTAAGGGCCCATGTGCCTCCCTCTCCTCTCTTGTTTAGTCTCACATGGCTTAGCCTTTGAGAAATGCACACCCCCTTAGCCTATATAAAGGGATGCCCATGGGTGGGATGAGATACACCAACACCAACATTTGGATAAGTCATTTGGTTGACTTCCTCCTTCCCTCTCTCTCTAGCCCTTGTGACCATGGCCCCAAGTTTGGGCTGTGCGAACAAGGCACACCTGCAGTACGCCGTTGCGCTACAGGGATTCCTAGCCGGATATCAACTTCCGCACTCTTGACGGGATCGGGGAGCTGGAGGTCTCATCATGCACCGGATGTGTATAAAGACACGAGGCGCAACACTTGGGACGCTTGAATGTCGTGAGCCGGACCTGCTGCACGATGAAGAAGGAGCAAGGGGTGACCTGCGAGGAGCTTCGCGACCTTGAGGTCGGCTACGAGTACGACTGCATCAACCACGTTCCTCTCGGAACGTTAACCGCGTACGGTCTACAAGGATATGTATTCTATATGCATTGGCCGTTACCGCATTACTACATAGATAGATCCTAGGCAGTTTTTGGGGTTCCAACGTAGAAAATGTTTTGTTTTTTGCTGCGGATCGCCTTCAGTCCCCTCGTCAGCAAAACAAACACAAGTAGACACATTTGGGAACAAAAACGGATGATCTACCTTACACATCATAGTCAATAGCACTCAAGATACAAATCCTACCTTATGCAAGATTGTAGAACAAGTTGGAAATACGAATCAATCTTATGAATCAAGCTATGAGTTATACATCAACGCTATAGATTAAGCTGAAAAGTACACAACCGTGCTAAGTACGTAGATCTACGAACTCAAACAAAATTGCAGATCTAAGAACCCTAGGTGTAGGTGTGGATACATATCATCATCATAAGTAGCTCATAGGTCTAAGAGTAGGATGAGGTACTCTTCACGGCTATGTCGAAGCCGTCGCCGCCAACGCTCACCAGAGAAGAGGGAGGTACTTACCTGGCGCGGACGGAGCGGGAAACAGAGCTCGATCTGGGGGGCGGGGTGGAGTTTTGGCGGTGAGCGGAGAGGCTAGAAATAGGTTAGGATTTCATCAGGATACATTCACTCACCTCCCGCTCGACTTTTGCGCTGACGGGAAAATCTCCCGCCAACCCCCTCGTCGGTCGCACTCATGTGGGAGTGTCGCTTTTGCATCGGTTGAGTGCAAGACAAGAGTGGCTCGCTGAAAACACTCAAATCAAGTGTTGTCGTTGGGCTGGGCACGAGCTGTTTCAAAGTTCGCGCTGACGCAGCCCAACATCACCTCGGGTAACCAATCAGCCGTTTTCGTCTCCCTAAAGGCAGGTCGGGCCTCGTGCAGACTACCAAAGGCACCCTAAGTGGAGCTTTGCCGCGTGTACTCGTGTCCGTTGGATTGGCTCTGGATGGCTAATAATGAAGATCCAACTTATTAGGGAATACTACCTCCGGTACTATATACGCGCGCGCATGATTTTCTTCCTTATATGTGCGCGATTCCTCTCGCACAGAATAGGGGTCCCATCAGCTAACCTCTCTACCCGGAAAACTAATACTCCCTCCGACCTAAATTAGTTGACTTGGTTTTGTCTAGATTCGAAGATATCTAGCACTAAAACAAGTCTAGATACATTCGAATATAGAAAAATCTTCGTCAAATCGGAGAAAGTAGCAAAGTATTGACAAATACCAGCTGTTATGGATGAGAATGACTATAATATGTTCACTGACCATCTGACTTGTGGTTCCAAAGTCCAGCGGTGACACAAACGTCACTGGAGCTGCGTGGCTCACGGGTCCCCTTGCTCTCCTCCGAAACAACAACCATTCCACCAACCGCCGCCCCCCGGTTCCTCGCTGCTCTGCTCCCCGGGGACCCGACCGATGGAGTTCTCCCGCCGCGGCCCAGCCACCGGCGGCGCCGCCGACATCCACCGCTGTCCCGACCTTCCGCCGCACGGTATGTGCCGCTCGAGACACCCTCCGCCCCTGCTGTCTTAGGAAAGAACTGAACAGAAATGGATATTCCCTATCTTCTCCCGTCTCTGGCTGTAATTGTGTGCGAAAGTCCCTAGGATCTGTACCTGTTGTTCGAAGAGGGTTCGGTATTTGGATGCATGTTCTTCTCTGATTTTTCCTCTTTTTTTTTTTGAGGGAAAAGGTTCTCCCCTGCATCACGGAAGGCTCAGTGACAAACGATGGTACTGGGACTGTTCTACCTAATTCGCGCCTTGTAGAAGTGGTAGAAGTACACTAGTGTCGTTTGATTTTCTTGGGAGAAGGAACATTTGAGATTCCGCCCAACTTGCGTGTCCTCTCGTCAAAACAAAACAAAAAAAAAACCTGTTCATCTTTGATTGGCAGGCTTACTTCGGTTGATCTAATCAGATGTAAAGTATTGTTCAAAGAAAACAAGGGTGATGTAGAATCCTGGTTCTTACATGCTCAATTGTACATTGCTGATGCAGGAGACGCGATGCTGGTGATGAGGGACGCGCTGCTGTGGCAGCTCCACAAGGACCGCCTTCGCCAGGAGATCGTTGTGGCTGAGCTGGCCAAGATAGAGCGCGCCATGGCCCTGCGCGCCGCATCTGCTCATCACACCACGCCGATGCCCTGGGACGGCATGCCGCAGCACAGTGAACCCTTCTCCGGCTGGGAGCACTATGGGGACGTGGACGAGGAAAATGATGTGAAGCTACGGAACAACGACAGGCAGAGTGCGGAATCCAGATTTTGGAAGCCCGTCGTGGAAGATCGTGCCAGCAAATGCTGGAACCCGTGCAAATGCAGGGCTAATGTTGGTCAACAGAATTCAGCATTTGATGAGCCGAAACTGCAAGATTCTGTTGAGGTAAGCAGCTTGTCCATTTTGTACTCTTTCCATATGTCATCTATTTTGCCCCCCATATAATTACATTTGTATGTACTTCATACAAACGAGATTAGAAGCTGCTTTCAGCAGTCTATTTTTGGTACTGTCTCACAGTCACAGATAACATCTCATAGTCACAGTGCACAACACGGGCCTTGATAGGATTTTATGTCATACTATTATTAGTATTAGCAAGTGTACCCACCTTGTTTTTAAAATCAGTTACTGATGTTCTGGTCAAACTTTATAGAATTTACAAGGTCATGCTCTACCTTTTTCTTCAAAAGGGGTAATTAATAGAACACTGTAACCGCCAAGTTTACTTGAATTGTTTTCAAAAGTTTATTTGCTAATGGTGTATAAACTGCAAATCAGTATAAAGCCTACTGTCCCTGCATTCAGAATTACGGATACTAATAACCTGATCAAACTGCATATCAAACAGGCCGTTCCTCCAAGTAAAATGTCGCCTGCGGTGAAGTGGGAACTGACAGGAATAACCATACCAGTTAAGAAGCCAAAGCCAAAGCCACCCATGACATGGAGCTGCACCGTGTGCCAGGTGCAAGTAAACATTGAGAAGGTCGTACAGAAGCATTGTGCAGGGAGGATGCACCAGTCAAATATAGCAACATTGGAATCAAGAATTAAGGCTATCAGTGGTCAGAAGGCGAAAAAAGGAGCAGAACCTTCTGGTACAGATCAGATAAAAACATCTCCGATAAGATGGAGTTGCAGCACCTGCCAGGCCAACGGGACATGCCAATCGGACTTGGAGGAGCACCTGAAAGGCACAAAACACCAGCAGAACATCGTAGCTCCATGCAAAGAAGACAGCAATATCGATACGGTGAAGAACAATGCACTGGATGAAGCAAAATCGCACAAGTGCAATGTGCCACAGCATGCAGAAAAGAAACATTTAGTAGGTTGCAGCACTTGCCAAGTTATCTGCGGCCGCGATTCAGATCTGCAGGTCCACATTAAGGGTAAAAGGCACTTGAATAAGATTCTTATTCAAGCCCTACTCGAAGAAAGCAAAAATGTTGCAGCCTTATGCAAAGAAGGCAGCAACGACGATATGGCGAAGAACATTTCACCACATGAAGCAAAATCGCATGAGAGAAATGTGCCACAGCATGCAGAGAAGCCACCTTTAGTAAGTTGCCACATTTGCCAAGTAGTCTGTGGCCGTGAATCAGATCTGGAGATCCACCTTAAGGGTAAAAGGCACTTAAATAAGATTCTAGTCCTATTCGAGGAAAGCAAGAACATGACCATGCATTCTGGTTCACACAAAACAGGCCTGAACCTGGACAGTGTGCCGCAACATGTGGAGAAAACCAATTGCGGATTAGACTCGGAGAGCCAACTCAGAGACGAAAGACACCAACTGAATGTTGAGGCCCTTGGCGAAAAAATCAACCAAGAAAAAAGCAATCCACCAGAAAATGCCAAGGGCCAAATACCATCATCAAAATGGGATTATGCTACGTGCCAGGCCAAATGTAACTCCAAAGCTCAATCTGAGCACCACTACACAAACAGAAAGCATGAACAGAAGATCAGTGTGATACTCGGCGAAGGCGATATTCCGAAAGTGAGCAGGCTGCACATCAAAGTCCCGTGCAAAGAAGGCAGTAAGAACGATATGGTGAAGAACATTGTTTCACGGGAAGCAAAATCAGGTCAGAGAAATATGCCAGAGCATGCAGAGAAGCCACCTTCAGTACGGTGTGAATCAGATTTGGATGTCCATCTAATGAGCAAAAGAATCCAAGATATAGTAAAAGAATGCAGGAACATGGCAATGAATTTTGAGTTGCAGAATGCAAAGTTGAATCCTAACAATGTGCCACAACGTGAAGAGGAAACGAATTGCCAATTAAACTGCGAGAGCCACCACGAACTCAGAGACGAGAGGCTCCAACCGATGAATGATAGAGCCCTTCACGAAAAAATCAACCAAGATAGGAACAACCCACCAGAAATTGCCAAGGACCAAATACCATCCTTGGAATGGGACTGCGCTATGTGTGAGGCCAAATGTAGCTCTAAAGCGCAACTTGAGCATCATTGCACAGGCAGAAAGCATCAGCAGAAGATAAATGTGACACTCAGTGAATGCGATAATGCAAAACTGAGCAGTCTCGACGTCGAAGTCCCTTGCAAAGGAGGCAGTAACAATGATGTGGTGAAGAACATTGCATCACAGGAAGCAAAATTGCACGATAGCAATGTGCCCAAGTGTGCAGAGAAGCCAACTTTAGTAGGTTGCAGCATTTGCCAAGTTGTGTGTGGCCGTGAATTAGATCTGGTGATCCATCTGAATGGTAAAAGGCACATAAAGAAGATCCGAGCCCTACTCGAAGAAAGCCAGAACAATGCAATGGATTCTGAATCACAGAAAGCAAACTTGAACCCGGACAGTGTGCCACAACTTGCGGAGATAACGAATTACGAATTAGACTTGGAGAGCCACCTCAGAGAGGAGAGACTCCATCTCATGAATGATCAGACCCTTCATGAAAGAATCAACCAAGATAAAAGCAATCCACCAGAACTTGCCAAGGACCAAATACCATCCTCGGAATGGGATTGTGCTATGTGCCAGGCCAAATGTAACTCTAGAGCTCAATTTGAGAATCACTGCTTAAGCAGAAAGCATCAACGGAAGACCCAGGTGATACTCGGTGAAGGCGATATCCCTAAAACGGGTTGTCTGGAGACCGTGGATGAAACTACCTTCAGATGGCTCAAATAGCAAGAATGAACTACCTTCAGATGACTCAAACAGCGAGAACAAACTGGCTTCAGAGAACACGGAGGAGCAGAAGGCATTGAATTTCTGCGAGGTCTGATTTGCAATGTAACAGCCACAGAATGCTAGAATATATTTGAAGCAAGCTCAGTGCAAAGTAATGACATGTGTTCACGTACGCAGGTGTATTTATGGTTGTTAGGGGTAGTCGCAATGCATGATGTCTGTAGACTCGAATCATGTGATGACATTGCAAGAATCTAATATCGATCGTTCCAGGACAAATTGCAGACTGCATTTTTTTCCGATACAACATGTTTATCTGGTAATCAGCAGTTTGCTACGCCTATTGAGAATGAAGATGATTCAGGGCTTTCCCGTAGGCAAATGTAGGGTCTGCTCATTAACATGCCTACAATGAACAATGGACTTGGCAGTTGGAACAATGCTCAATAATCACAAAATGATGGGATAGCTATAAATATCATCTCTTTCACTAGGAAAGATTACGGCATAAAGGGACAATATGATACGCAAATAGACAATTACTTTGAACTGGTAAACAAAAAACACCGTTTCTAAATCATTCAGGACACACCTCAAAAGAAAAGAACATGCAAAGGTTGCCAACTCAAAATCTAGGGTGCATCTTTCATAGCATTGTAACAGGATCGAACTTGTCTGTAAGTGTGTCAAACTATCTCAGTCTATGCCTCTACAGGACACGAATTGTAACATGAACGGTATCCTGATAGATTATTCCTTTACAAGGCACTGCAGAATATTTGAAGAAACTAGACAGGGGTGCAGTCGATCATCAGAAAAAGGATGCCATTCCATTGCCATGTCTACGACTGGACTAGATCTTTAAAGCTACTCGATCTTGCCATGCGGTTGCCCTCTTATCATCACTGGCTTGAGAGTTTCCTGCATCCCTATAACCTGATAAGTTGACATTGGAGTTCATTATATCTTCATCTACCCCAACCAGACCATGCTTCCCAGGTTCTGAATGGTCCTGGTACCCCTGGCGTCCAGCTCTCTCCCCATTCTGCAGGTAAAGAGGAACCCAAATTGTCAAAATACACAATTCTGCAAGTAAGAAAGCACTATATTGTCAGAAAAACGTTCAGAAAGGATAATATTCTTGGCATTACAAAACATACCATTGCAGAGTCTTGATTTAAGTCCAAATTTGTGCCCTTGCTGGTAGACGGCCCTTCATTCCTTCCCAGAGTAGATGGAATTTGCCGAGCCTTTTTGCTCTTTAGACTGTGATGTGTTTGCTGCGGATCGTCGTTCACAAACGAACTGAACTTCTTCCGCAAGAATCTGGCAGTAAAACGCAGTTCCAGTATATTTATTAGAATAAGAAGGGGAAATGTTAAGCACCACTGCACCAGACGAACAAGAAGTAATTATGCAAGGAACTGTCATACTTGACTTCAGCGAGCAGTCCAAGTTTTCGCCGGTTAATTCTCTCTAGCCTCCTCTTCTTTGCCTCAGTTTCCTGCGTCAGTGTTGCTACCAGTATCAGCTCCGAGTCCAGTCAAGTATATGCAGTATACATGGCATTAGTCCATACTAGAACTGCAACTAATTACTGACACCCGATTGTTACCAACATGAGCAGTACTTACACTAAAAGTCCCAATCCCGAATTTACCAGTCCTATAACCGGACGGCTTGTCGGCTTGTACAGCATCAATCAATCAATCAGACACTACTACCGAAGATCAAGCAGCGACGTCATACGGCAGAGTGCGATGCCAAGAAGGCCATGGCGATACAATGTAATGTATGCGACGGGTTCAGAGCAGGAAGAGATTCGGCGAGTGGACATCATCGGCCAACAGCAACAGAAGAGGGAGGTAGGGGCAGTTTGTGCGCTCACCTGGAGCAGATCGTGGTAGTCCTGCCAGAGCGACTCGAACCTGTCCCTGCCCCTGCCGCCCCCGGCGTCCCTCTCCGCGGGCGGCGGCGGCGCCGACGGGGGCCTCTTCGTCTTGCCCTTCTTCCTGGGCAGGCGCAGCTCCCCGCCGTCGTCCATGGTGCAGGAGAGGCCGAGAATCCAGCAAGGCCGGCCGGCGGGAGGTGGAGAATCCAGGGGGGCGGCTGAGGGTGGGTATGGGAAAGTGGGAAACGTAGATCCAGACGGAGAGGGGAGATGGGAAGGAGAACCGGTACCGAGACGGAGACCGCGTGGTGTGGGGAGGGCTCAGGCCACGGGAACGGGAAGGAGGTGGGGATTGAGGAGGGGAGGGGGGACGAGCGAGGGGACGCCTCCCCACATCCATCGTCATCTATCCGGTGCGGTGCCTGGGCTAGGCCCTAGCGGTGCTCGTGCGTGCGTGGGTGCGTGAACGTGACCGAGAGAGACAACAATCCGAGGGGAGGAGAGGTGGAGCTGGAGCTGCTGGGTTTGGGGCTGGGCTGCCTCGGCAGCGGTAGAGTTTGGTTTGGTTTTCCTCCGCAGCGAGGCGTTGCCTGCCTCCTCCATGAAGTTCACTGCCTTTGCACATTCTGGGCCCGGGAATATGTTGGGAGCGCTGTCTGTCGTCCTCGCCGCTGTTAATGGCTTTTCCTACTTGCTAGCTCTAGGCCATCTTGAGTGACACGACCCAAATCGACGATTCAAATGGTCCGATTTTATCTGTTTGGTCGTGCTTCGGACCGTTTGCGTGCCTTGTCCGGTCTGTACCTAATTTGTTCTATTTTGTATTTTTTCTCTCCCCTCTCTCTTCTTGGAGGAAATGACAAAAAACAACCACATTGTAAAATGAGATGACATAAAACCATCATCTTTAGGTTTTTACACATAATGCAACTATTGAGGCCATGTTGTGGAGGTTTTCATTTTGCGGGCCCAAAGTTGAGACACCAAGGCATAGCGAGATCCGAGTTACTTGTTATTGGATCAAGATATACATAGTTGGCATGTCAAATGCCTAGAGGGTCTTTTTCGGCACAAATTCAACATAACGTTTGAACACAAAATATCACGCTAATGACCGGCAAGTTGGCCCCCCTATCAGTTTTGACCGTTATGTCGCTGTCATCGTGGCTGTCATGTAGACTTGCAGCGTTGGCGTCCGCATCCATTCCCCATTTTCTTGACGCCACCTTCTTCTTCATGTCCATGGTGCGTGAGCTGGGACGCCAATTCCTTCAGGGGTGAGATCCGGCACCCGGGCGAACTTGCTCGGCCCCGCTCTCCTCCTCCCGAACGGGAGCTCGTCCTCGCCATGGCCGCAACAATGGCACGGCGCTGGGACGATAATTCATTCAAGGAGGACTTTTGTCACCATGCTGAATCTGCTCGGTCCCGCTGTCCTCCTCCCGAATCGGAACTCATCGTCACCGTGGTCGCAGTCGCGTAAGCCATCGCGTCTTCCTCTCCGAACTCCAAGGCCAAATGTATTGTGTTCGGCACAACGCCAACAAGGTGAATTTCCATCCACTTTTCTTCTTGTGATTAAGGTAGAAGAACATGTACAAATATGTTATTTACTTTTTCCTTTGAGTTTAGTAGCTCCGTGATGAAGAAGAGAACCTAAATGGAATGATTATGAAGACTATGCTCTGTACTTTGCATTGCATCACCAAGGGCTCGTTGATGAAGCTTGTTACCAAGACAGTGGAGTTCATCAGCCATTGCCAAAAAATGGGAACAAATTCATGAGCGATTCAATGCAAATACAAGAAGAGAAGTTAGATCCATGTCATCAATCATGAATAGGTTCCACATTCTAGTGATGCATTCAAATGCAAACACCATGTATCATTCAAAACAATAATAGTATCGGCAATGTTGCTTGCTGTTTGTATGAGCTATTCATTTTATATGCTAATGACACCTTGCTTTTCCTGGATAGTAATCTTGAAACTGCAATTAACTTGAAGTGGTTGTTATCCTATTTTGAGCAAAATGTCTGGTATGCCCATTACCTTTGTATGTTCTATGCTGCAATTATGTTGTTAGGTGCAGAAAAATATAAGGTGGGCACATTAGTGACCAAGCTAGAGTCGCACACAAATGAATATCACACAGATAGACCTAACTTAGTCTTACACAAATAGTCTTAACTTGTTCTTACACAAATAAGCATAATTGAGTCTGGACCAAAAAAGCATTACTTTGTAGAACTAAGGGAAAAACTAAAGATAAAAATAAATGGTTCATCAAATCTGCCAATTGAGTACTAGGTCCCTATGGCTGGAGGCATCGTCAGAACGAACTAGAACATTGTGTTTGGTTGTGAATCATGCCTTATCAAGTCGTACGACCCCACTGATGAGCCAATGGTAGGGCCCCTCTTGACATGCATTCGGCTCCAGGTCGGATTTGGAGGGTCAACATGATAGGTGTGGGATTGTACAGCAAACACACAATCTGCTCTCAACACTGGAAGTGCTGGCACCTCAGAAAAAACACCATCATGTTCTTTCTGGACTCCAGCAGCAGTCTCAGGTTGTTCGTCGTTGGCACCAACATCAACATCAGCGAGTATTTCGTCAGCTTCACTAGCAGCGGGAGCCAGGGCTGCATGAGCAATTACAGGTTTAACAGCTCCAGGGGCTTCAAGAAAGAAAGGTTAGTTGATCCCAAGAAACATAGATTGTCCCTTCAGATTGTCGACTCTACTCCAGACTTGTTCTACTGGGTCTTGATGTGGACTTGCTGACCTTGAGAAAAGGTGATACCTCAGCGATGAGTATGGAGAAAGTAGTATCTCCATATGCTCTATTGCATCACCAACGTTGTTTAGTGCTCCCCTGATATGAATCCACATGAGTTCAGCATCATGTTTCACGTCGACTCTAAGAGGTGCCAGGAACCAACGCCGTGATCCAAGATCGGCATCTACTACTACATCGACATCTTCGATCACTGGAGCTTGAATGACATGCTGGGATGCGTGTGCGCCTGCGTGTTACTTACAATCAGTACAATGGTCGCTAACAAAGCTTGAAGTGTAATTTTGAATGGGCTTTTACATGCTATATGACAACATGACTCACCATAGGTGAACAACTCCCAAACATGCATGACACCGCTAGGTTGAATGACCGTGTAAATGCGATACGGTGTGTCAGACCAATAGGAGCCACGGGTGAAGACGGCATCAACATATTTCTCCAGCCGCAGGTAGTCTTCACACAAGATTATCCATTCCTTGTCATCAGGGCATCTAATGAATGTGATTACCTTATCGAACACCGCTATGACATCATAATACCATTTCCCATTCACCGGGCGGGTCTGTGTGGGGGCTGTAACTTCAAGAGTTTAAGTGTTTCATGTTGAACATGTAAGGGAATTCAGCGCTGGGCGGTCACTAGGACGTGAGTACAACAATAACGACACCCTCCAAAGATGGCAGTGTAAATCTCATCGATCTGTAGACATTTTTAAGAGTCCATGTTCTCCAGACCCTGGATTCAAGGACCAACCACTCGCTGTTGCCACCCACCTAGTTATGGTCATCTCCCATTTCCGTCTCATCTTCCTCCTTGATATTCACCACTACCGATCTCGACCACTTATCCAGCAACATCAGTTTTGCTTGAATTCTAGAAAGTTTGTTGCCAGTTGGTAAAAACATCTAGCATGGATTCCATTGCAAATACAGATTGACACCTAGACCCTTCGATTAAAATATTTATTACAACTGTCTCCTCAGCTCTCGGCTCTCTCCTAAATTATGACTGTGTCACTACGAAAATACCAAAATATCAAGTACAAGCAAAACTTTCCCTGAAGCAACTCCTCACGATGATCATAAACAAATAGGGACATAATATTCTTAAATGGTCTAATTTGTGTCATATTTTAGAAAACTAAATATCACCTAGCAGGCATTCTATTGCAAATTTAAATTAACACATGTACTCTTATATTATTGTGTTTATTATGACTGTCTCCTCAACTCTCGCCTAAATTATGACCAAGTCACTATGAAAATACCAAAATATCAAGTACGAGCAGAGCTTTCGATGTACAAAATAGTCTTAAATGGTTTAATTTGTTCAAAATGCGCGTGCACTTAACACGTTCGACATAAGGAACATAGGATTTCGATGAAATTTTAGAACATATGCCACTACAAGAAAAGTTGGCTTTTACAACGGACGATTTTCGTGGTTGAAGGCCCGTTTTTCATGGCCAAAAAGTCTTCCGCGACGGATGACCTTCGTGGTAAAAGCCCCGTCAGAAATGAATTAACCATGATTTTTTTACCATGGCGGATCGCACCCTTCAGCCACAAAAACTTGTTCCGTCGTAGATCTGTTCGTCAGCCGTGTTAACTGCTGACGTCATGCAAACTGCCATGTGGCAGCCGCTGTTAGCATCCGGTTACCACTGTTAACAGTCAAAAAAACCGTGGCAGAAGTCAGGCCCAGCCAACACCTGCTAAACACTAACTAGGTCGGCCTATGAGGAGAGCCCAATAAGAAGATGGCCCGTTATTGTTTTGTCATGCATTGCTTGAAATGGGCCCAACAATGCAGTCAGCAGCGGCCGGTGAACTTTTAGGTCTGATTCTGTTTTGGCCTACAAAAGGCCCATGTTGGTTCAACACTGTGCGGCCCATTAGCAGCCTGCGCCAAGTCGCTCCTATACACTTAAGGTCTGTGGTCAGCCCATCACTGTTAATACAGCCCATTGTGGGCTGCCTACTAAAGACCCTTCTTTGAGATGGTCTGTTATTGTTCTGGCTTTTTACTGTTCCGGCCTTTAACTGTTCAGGCCCACAAGCGGCCCGTTACTGTTCTAGCCTGGTAAATTTGTTGGCATGTTACTGTCCCGTCTTGAAATTTCTCGGGCCGTTACTGTTCAGGCTCGTCACTATTCTGGCCTTTAACTACTTTGGCTTTTTACTGTTGGGGCCCTTTACTGTTGAAGCCTGCTACTGTTTTTGCTTGTTACTGTTCTACTTTTTTACAGTTTCCTGCCTATTACTGTGATAGGCTTTTCCTGTTCTAGCTTGCTACTGTTATGACCGGTTACTGTTACGACATGTTACTACATATGGGTCGGCCCATTATGTTTACGACCTTTTACATTTTCGGCCTTTCTGAAGCCCATGCCAATATCATAAAACATGTATAATAATCCAGCATTTTTTACTATTCATCGTCGGCCGAATAAAAGACAGGCAAATAACAAAGCACGATACTGTTCCCTAATCGACCTGCCTGGCGTAGTTACCATAACGACTACCTCCATGTGTGGACGACGTCAACTAAATGCCTACATGGCCTATACGAGTTATCTAGATATTACATCAGCTGTAAACTTCTTAAAATTATTACATATTATCAACTCAAGGAAAAGAAAAATCGGCATTTCAGGTTATAATCAAGTTGATAGCAGAGTCCTCAATTTGCTTTCTCAATCGATCAGCTGCATCATCCTTTGAGTGTGACAACTACATTGGAGGAGATATGATCTTGTAGCCCCATCTTTGGTGACAATAACAATAATTGCAGTCTGAAACTAAGTAATAGCAAGTTAATACATCAAACAAGACAAACTACTCATTTAACTGATATGACAGAAGTTATGAACTTGAGTTTACAACTGGTCAATGGTTCAATTATTGACCAACACGTCAAACAAATAGGACAAGCAAGCACACATTAAACATGTGTGCCAACCGTGAAACGAGCAATCAAAAATTGTGTGTGTTTGGCTTAGAATTTTAGCAAATATAAACTAGCCAGGTCATTTCAATAAATATATATGGAAGCAGTTGTATACCCTAAAATGCAAGAGACATTGGGTGACTCGAAATTTGCGCTGAGCCACAAAATGGCATGCAGTTACTATCGTAGCAAAGAATAAACCAGATAGAAATTATAACCGCATCATAGGAGAACTTGTAGAGAGTAGGAATGCAAACCACTAATGAACTATATATAGTAAAGGATAGTTATGTCGTGGCTTAGGACGAACCAGAACCAGATGCGAGATATAATGACGTCGCTCGTGAACCTGTAGAACAGGACAAACAAGCATTAGACAAGTGTGCCTAGAATGAAATGAGCAATCAAACAAAGTGTTTCTTAGAATTTTAGCAAATATAAACTAGCGAGGTCATTTCAGCAAATATATATGGAAGCAGTGGCATCTCCTAGAATGCAAAGAGTCGTTGGGGGACTCAGAATTTACGGTGAGCTACACAATGGCATGTAGTTACTGTCAGAGCTAAGAATCAACTAGGTAGAAATTATAATGGCATCATAAGAGAAATTCTAGAGCAGGAATGCAAACCACGAGTGAACTACATAGTAAAGGACAGTTATGCCGTTGCTTAGGACGAACCATCGCCAAATAAGGAAGTAATGGCATTCCTTGTGAACCTGTAGAATAGGCTATGCAAACCAACATGTTCATTGTTCCATTTTGAGCTCTATGCAAGAAAAATGAAATAGTTAGTGATGCAGCTTTTGAAGAACCAGATGGCAACAACAAAATTATAATAGAATTACTACAAAGATTTTAAACGGCTACTACAGGATAGCGGAACGATGCCAAGGAGGAAATAATAGCAGGAACTGATCTTAGGGCGAACTAGATAGATTCAGCAACTGTAGAGCAGAGAATCCACACTAATATTTTCCACTAACTTCAAATTTTGCAAGAATTACACGGTAGCAGGCAATTACTATTGTATGGAGTAGCTAAGAACATGTGCATGACAAAATAACAGATATGTGCATGACTTGAAATTTGTAGAGCAGCGAATGCAAACCGACATGTCTAATGACCTTGTATGTACTAGCACAAAGAACAGGCGTACCTAGTGACTTGTATGTAATAGCACGATTACAAAAATGCCGTTCACTACGACAGACTTGAAACTACTATACTGCTGACAAAACTAAAACGGGTTGGAGATTTGGTTAACTTTGGTCGGAGAGGCGTCTAAGCATCATCTGTACCATGCGGGTGACATCCAGGTCACCGAGGGTGCTGCGGTTGCGGTGGCTGTTGGTGTTAGGTAAGCAGATCTTGGACGGTCAATGCCGACTTGAGTGCGGTGGACGAGAGCATCACTGAGGCAGATCCAGTGCAGTGAACGGCGATGGCCACTTGAGCAGCTGATCTAGAGCGGTGGACATGGAACTCCTTGAACTAGATCACGTCCGGTGTACGCCGGTGAAGCGGATCTGGTACGGTTGGGTAGCTTTCGATGGCGAGGAAGCAGAGCTTGGGTGGTCGATGACGCCATCGGTGGCGGGAACAACACCATAGATCCGATGCAGTGGCAGAGAGACCCGGTGAACTAGATCCGGTAGGTGAGCGTTGGTGAAGCGGCTCCACTGCGGCGCACGAGACTGCAGATCAAGCTAGTGCGCGCGGTGGCCGTGGAGGCGACATAGGAGCTTGGGATTTTTGGGAAGGCCAGCAGGAAAAACTACGCGAATCGGGACCATAGTATAGGTGAATAGCAATATAATTACGATCGTGACCCCGAGCTACTGACTTTAGCATGCCCATCTATCGTTTGAACAATGGGTAGAACCGGAAATTTAAAGAAAAGTTTTTGCAATAGAGGGGCGTGAAATGCTTCAAGGTCGGTGTGTGATATTGCCACTCGATTGAGATTTGAATTTGGCCGGCGTCCAACTAATAATGATAAAAAAATGGTACTATTGGTTGGGAGATTTTGGCTCAAAGGTTTTGAATCGGTGGGGCGGGAAATGCTTCAAAGTCGGTGGGTGATTTTGTCGCTGGGATTTTGAATTTGACTAGCGTCCATCTAGTAATAGAAAAAGGTAGTAGACCGTAACCTATCTGTCCAGGAATTCAAGGCCGAGAGTCATATCAACTGGTCATCCATATCCATACTAGTAAAAGGAAAGTACCACACATGTATATACTATATGAAATGTGATTTAACAAACATTAAGTCAATAGTCTTGTTAGAGAAAAAAATGCATACATTAAGTATATTAATACTAATAACTATCTACACATATTAAGAATACAACCTACTGTGCTATGAAATTTTGGTGGTGGTGACATGATGGTTCTAGAACATGGTGGAGTTTGCTCTAGGTACTACTCCTTCAACACGAATCCAGATGCTCTGGATCATTGGATCTAACATCTCAACAGTCAGGATTGGTGCTATGGTCCTATTCAAAACTACTCCATTATAGTAGTAGAGATTTTTGCACACAACATTAGATACCTACGATTCACACAGCCTAGGCTGTAAATTTTGCTGCTTGACAGAGATTTTGAATTTGGCTAGCACCCAAATAATACTCCCTCCATCTCAAAATATATGTCTTAGATTTATAAAGTATATTGCACAACCTCGTTTCAGTCTCTCAAGTATATTCCACAAAGTAGTTGTACACGCACCCCTTTTTATTTTTCATACTTTCAAGTTCTTAGAAATTATGAGATAAATCATGAATGTTGGCTGTGCTACATCTTGTGCATTTAGCTACTTCCTCCATCCTCAAATAAGTGTACTTCTAGCGTTTGTTCTAAATCAAACTTAACTGTTTCCGACCAACTTTAATTTATAAATGTAGTAATATTTATGATACAAAACTAGTACTACAAGTTTATTCGTTTTGAAATGTACTTTCATAATATATAGATTTCATGTTATATATATATTACTCGATTAGTTTTAAAAAGTAGTCAAATTTTAAAAAAGTTTTGAAATGAATTTTACAGATGCCGTTTGTTGGTACCAATATTGTCAATATATCGAGAACCATCGTGAGATTTGAAAAATGCAACCAACTTCGTGCTAAGAATATGCATGCCTACAAATTTGATAATGTTTTGAAGACATTGAAATAAAACAAATAATAAACCAAATACTTTCATGTGGCGTCCTCTTATGCGTATGGCTCGCCGTAAAAAATCAGAAGTAAGTGCTTGACAGTTCTTTTCAAAAGAAAAAACTGCTATGTTGCTTCACAATTTCCATACCACTATATAGTATACGAATAAAACTTTCAAAGCAACCTACAATTTACTTGTAGGTCAAATTTGAGCTAATTTTGATACATCAACATAAAGTCATTCAAGTAAACGGAGTTAGCTAGAGGAAGATCGAAAACTCACAAAACATGGGGATCGTAAGTAAAACATGCTGACCCACTATATATGTCTGAAACTTGGCTTGTGGCATTAAGATCCAATATTATTTGGGCTTTCTTTGCGGAAAAGAACAATCTTGTCATCACTCGAAAAATTGAGAATGTTTTTTCTGATAGTTAAATACTCACTCCAACAACATTATTTACTACAAGAAGATGTACTCATCTACCTCTGAAATGACATTTAATTCAAGAGAAATATATCACGCTTACTTGTAGCTCAAGTTTGACCTAAGTTCGTTAAATTATCTAGATGACATTTTAATGTATAGGTTCTTAGAGGTTCACTCGAAATCTACACACTAAAAGATGACTAGATACATAACCTTTACAAACCTAAAACATCTTATATATATATTAAACCTGAGGGAGTACAACTTACTATACTGCGAGTAAGCTCCACCGTTTAGACAGTGTCTAAACGAAATGGTCCATGGGACCTACTAAACTGAAGATGCTAACTTTTGCATAGGAGTTTTATAGCTTGGTCATACACTACCAAGTGGGCCCATTATTTGCTTTTTTCGTTTGGGCATCTGCAATAATGTGTAAAAAAACACACCTTAAGGCCTATGTGGCATCCGCTAAGGTTCACCTTATAGATTATGGAGAACATAAAGTTGCCTCAAGCTTGTGGATTGCCATAGAGAATAGAAACATCATTTCCCCTCTCTCCTCTCTCTTGCAAGGAGCAATATGGTAAGCTATGTGGGTCCTATCTTGTGGCAAATGTTGACCTTATACATTGTGGTAATTTCCATATAAGTCGGGTGGGTCCTACATTATGGATGCCCTTAGACACTCGTGCCTTGTACTCCCTTTCCCATTGCGCTAGACTCGTGGGTCCTAAACTATGATGTGGATATGGCCATGACCTTGATTGGTCACTCAAGCCAATTTGTCGTTATGCAAATACTAATCAGTTCGGACATTTTTCAAAACTATTATTGGCCCATGATATATTCGCCGTCCGAGTTCCTTCAGATTTTTTTTGAAATTTTCAAGAGTAATAGTCTATCGCGCTCACATGTATTCAAGTTTGACCTAATTTCTTTTTATTGGCATAGAGTCATTTAAGTGCATGGATCTTTGGCTTGGGAGTTTGAAAAATCTTTAAACTTGGGAAACTGTAAGAAAGAATTGTCCACTTTGTACGAAAATTTGTGGGGGAGGGGGCATTCTTTGTTCTTTAATTTATTCTACCAGTAAAATACTTGAAAAACTCACTTCACGGTATGGCCTACTATACCATGTACTCCGTGTGAACTTTCTTGGGTCTAAAGGCAAATGACCAAGGTCATGGACATACTCTATATATCTATAATGATAGTGTGTCCATATTTTGGTATAGGTCGGTGCATGTTAGCATGGTAAAGAATTAAAAGTTTTTTCAGAACAAAGTACGGTTAATATGGCTAAATTAGACTTCATAACACGTGCCATTTATTTACTAGTACATAAAATGGTTGGATAAATTACATCTTATATTTTTCAGGCTTAATTTTCTACTTAATTTAACCCACTCAAATGACTTTCTGTCGATTTGTCGAATCAGGTGTAATTTAATAATCTACAAAAAGTGCATGAGAGCAAGTTCAATAATATAACCGAGCCTTAGGTATAACAAAGTGACATGTCGTTTACTACCGGCATTATACCAGCATATACAATACCTAGAAATTAAACTATACGACATCTAGCATTATGATGCAACAACCTTGTCAAAAATCAAGGAGATTGAATATGAATAAAATGAAAACCTTGCTATGACTGCTTGAAAAATCCTAAAACTTGGGAATTGTAAAAAAACATGGTACACTTTATCTAAAAATTGTGGTGGTGGCATTATTTATTTATTTTTTGGAACTAGCGGCCGTGGAGGAGCGAGACACTTCTGTTATCGCGCTAGGGTTTGTTGTTGTCGCAAGGTGGTCCGAGGACCTTTTTGTAATTATTGTTACCTTTGAGCCTTTTTGTACTGGTGTTGATGATTATTTTGAATTTTGGAACAGAAAGAACGGTTGCTGGAAATAGATCGGTGTGCCGTACCAAGGCACACGTGCATAGTGCCACGTTGTGGATGAGGAAGAGACAAGCTAGACTGTGCACCGGCGGCTGCAGAGAAGAAATCGATGGAGGATGGATGGTGAGAGCCAGCGAAGGAGAGAGAAAACGCAACTTTTTTTGCGTGCATATACTAGTAGTATGTCCATACATTTACTACTACTGGAGTGTACCTCGTGTCAGCAGCCCATCATAGCTTTGCTCTCACATCGCACCGCCTTCAAGTCGTCTTTTGCGCTGCTCTCGTGCTGCCTTTTTTTTGAAAGTCTTGCTCTGCCTCCCTCTTGTTCTCTTACTTGTGTAGCTCAGGTTTGACCAAATTTCATTAAATTGTCAAGATGCAAAATCTTAGCAAGAAGTTAAACCTGTTGTCCAAACTCTCGGTGGTTTTCGATATACTCCTAATTGACCCCCGATGAGTACCACTAAAAGCTTTTTCGTAAAACTTTCATAGAAACCTACGATTTACTTGTAGTTCAAATTTGAAAGATTCGGCAGTACATGATAAGACAAGAAAATATCACAGATTCATATTCAGCAGCACTAGACAGATTCAGTAGCATTTCAAAGGGACCGATTCAGCAATACATACACTAAAATTCAATAGTAGTACAGAGAGAATCAGTTCATGTTTCAGCTCTCAAAAACTTGGCATGGGATGAGTTTGCCCTTTTTCTCCGAACACACTCCATCATTTGAGCAAGCAAAACTGACGATCAAGTCTGCATTTGTGTGCATACCTCGTTCTTACATCAATGCATGTGTGACTAACATATATGCAACCCAAGAAGCCTAGGCCTCATCTGGATTGAGAAGGCCATGTTTCAAAAGAAAAGCAAAACAATCTACTGCCATTGATCAAAGCAAGTACCAGTACAATAGTATTAGTTCTATAAAATACTTTAATAATAGCAACATCGGCACATTTGAGAGATTCGGTAGATTTTGAAAGATTCAGAAGTATAGGCCATATTCTGCACTCAATCTGAAAAATTTCTAGTACGTAGGAATTATTACAAAATATATTAGCAGTTGTAGAACTCCATACAAAATACTCGGTAGAAGTATAAACTACCCGTAGTAGTACCTTAAGCTAGCTAGGAATGATTACATGTCCCATCATATACTCCAAACATGCATGAGAGAAAAGAGAGAGGTCAGAATCACCACAAAATCTGTATGCCAAATATTCAGCGTGTCCAAGTCCTGGCCGGGTAGCGCTTGCTTTCCAGCCTGACATGCTTCTCTCGTTTTACCATCGTCTGTGGATCCTCGTAATAGGCTTTTGCCTATTCACCCTTAGCAAGATAGATGTAAAATTCATGGATCTTTCCAGCAATTTCCACCACTCCGATTGCGAAGGGAATCTGCCACTAAAATAAATAAAGTAATTAATATTAGAACAGAGGGACTAGAAAATTACATAGTACATTCATATTAGGATCATCAGGAGAATATTAAGATGTGATATCTCACAATGGGTTGATGTCGTCGTTGTTCCAACATTGGAACTCCATGAGGAACTCCGACCAACAATTGAGGAGCTTGATAATAAGTCTGCATCACCAACAGGTAATGGTTGAGTGCATCAAGCGTGGCTTCGGCCGGCGGCTCCACAATCTTTGGCTTGGATAAAACTCGAGCTGGTAGAACCCATGAAAATAGACCAATGATGATATCCTCACCTCGTACTCCTCTAATTCCCACGTCGTGGACCTTATGCGGCTGACGGACAGGACAATCTCCGTGTTGTGCCCGTGAAGCTAGCTGATGAACAGCATACCCGTCTTCCCGATGCCGATGCCATTTGTTCTCCGCGAGCGCCCTGCAGGTATCGTCTTAGACGAGTCCCATTGTTTGACGCTGTAGAGGACTGTGGGCACCTCGATCGAGTGGGTGTATTTGAGGTGCAGATACAATGTTAATTTTTTGCCGACCCAGTTGCATCCTGGCTCCATGCAGATAAATGGGTTGTGGCTGTAGGAGATCATGTGGGCATAGAGTTCATTAAAGGAGAAGGCGTCCTTGTTTTGCGTGTTTTTTCTTTGACCAAGATTCACTCTAAATATATATAAGGAATGTTGGTAGAAAATTAGCATTATTGGAAAGTATTACTCTACCTCCAACAATACTAATTTTACACAAATTAATCAAGTATATTAGTTACTCTATTTATTATGTCAAATGTTACACAATGTAATCAAGTATGTATCTTCTTGGCACCCGGGCTCACACCTGCTAGTTGATCTCTCCCTCGTCCGTAGTGTGGCGCTCAGCACATGTGTCATGGTTAGGGTTGCGAGCGGGATCCCGTGGAAGTCACACCTCTAGTTCATTTTGAAGTTTCTATAGGAGTACTTCAAAATGAACTAGAAGCAGAACTTCCACGGGATGCCGCTTTCAACTCTAGCCATGGTATGTTGGCTCTGTGTCTGTCTATCGTGTGTTCGTCAGCTACGTTGTGTTGGTGTGCATAGGAAGGAACCACTTTGGGCATTGGGTTGGGGCGGCGGCAAAAAAATAGTCGCGGATCAAACTTTTCAGGTTTCGATTTTTTCACTTGCTTCATCCCAAACATCGCATGGAAGGTTATTACAAGGATCGACACTCAAAACACTAGAGAAGGGATATTGTACTTGGTATATAAATATACACGTCCCATCACATTCGGTGTACTTCATTAGCAAGATCTGGCAAAAGTGAGCACCGTGCTGATTTCCTTTTTGTTAAGCAAGTTATTGTTGTTCTAGTACGAACATATGGCTCACCTAGTGGGTGGAGAAGAAGAGCCAGTCCCGACTGTTTTTCCATGCTTATTTTCAGCCCCCATTATACTAAAACATGGGTTAGGTGTAATTTTCTCTTTTTTGAGGTCCTTGATGTAACATGTACACTTCCACTAACCATGTTAAGTTGTTAACCAAAGCATCTCACTCCTTCTAGGCCAAACCTAGTTGAAAAAAGATGCCACCGCCCACTTTTCAGATAAAGTGGACCATGCTTTCTTATAACTTCCTTGTTTTAGAATTGTTGAATCTTCCTAGCTAGGTAACTTCCCCCACTTAGAGGACTTTATGTCGACTTAACAAAATTATGCTAGATATGAGCTACAAGTAAGCGTGATAGGTTGCTCTTGAATTTTACAGATGCCGTTTGTTGGTACCAATGTTGTCAATATATCGAGAACCATCGCGAGATTTGAAAAATGCAACTAACTTCGTGCTAAGAATATGCATGCCTTCAAATTTGATAATGTTTTGAAGACATTGAAATAAAACAAATAATAAACCAAATACTTTCATGTGGCGTCCTCTTATGCGTATTGCTCGCCATAAAAAATCAGAAATAAGTGCCTGACACTTCTTTTCAAAAGAAAAATGACTATGTTGCTTCACAATTTCCATACCAATATATAGTGTATGAATAACTTCGAATATCGGCAGTTGGATATAGATTGGCAAAACCCGAAATTGTTAACCATTATATCTCTTTCATTACATTTGATTATGTCATGTCTAGCATATAGAAGATCCTATTATTGTTGGCCTCTAGCACCATGAATATACTATGCACAAAAAGTACAGAGAACATGGTTTTGAATGTCACAAGCCAAGTTTCTAGATATAGTGGACAATGTTTTATGTACGATTCCCAATTTTTATGAGTTTTCAAAGCTTCCGAGCTAACTCGGACCACTCAAATGATTTTATGTCTCTATTAACAAAATCATGCCATATTTGAACTAGAAGCTCTAGAAAGTGGTAGATTTGTATCGAAGTTCTACAAAAAGCTTTTGGAGGTACGCATCAGGTAGTTAATATATCGAAAACAATCGAGAGTTTTGACAAATTCAACTTCCTACTAAGAATTTGTATCTCGACAATTTTGAACCCGTTTTGAAACAATCACATGTAATAAAGAAAAATAGGAAAACAAATATTTACGCATGGCATCCTATCACGCCACGTGTACAGCCTGCCAAGAAACTGATAACCATGGATTTGACAACTTTTGGAAGCCAGCCCCGCGATATTTTCCCACCATGCATGAATATTATTAGGTTTCAACCCTGATGACCAAAAAAGGTCATGGCCATATCGACATCATAGTTAATGTATTGTTCCCACATTAATTTGGTATATCGGTGCATCTTGGGGTAGCAGGAAATGTTGCCCGCGGGAGTCTCAACATTGGACCTGTTTGATTCGCGGGATAGGAAAAACACAGTACTATTAGAATATCATGTCCAGTTGAATCCTACAAGATTTGGAGCCTACATGAATTTTTCTTAAAGAAGTGTTTGATTCACAGGAAAGTAAAGGAATTGTAACATGAGGCTGAGGTGGATTGTTCTTAAAATTTTACGGAAGACATGTGCATGGCGTCCTTTTGCATGTATCACATGCCATGCAAAATGATAAACTTGAGTTTGGATAACTTTTCTAAAAACAGGTTAACAAAATTGTCCTACAATGTGTATGAATAGGTTTTGAGTCGGACGACCAAGGTCAATGCCATATCCTATGATTCATATAATAGTTTATGGTAATTTCCCCATATTATGTAGATTGGTGCATCTTGGCATTATTGTAAACAATATTTTGCCAAGGGGACTTTCCAAGAAGTATTATGAAAAGAGATGATCTCAATTTTCCAAGTGATAGGATTTTTTTGCGAAAACTGGAACGTTGTTTTCTGTAAAGCAAATAGTAGTAGTAGGAAAAAGAAGGATCAAAATGGAGGGGGAAACTAAGAGCTACTGTATAAGAGATTATGGGGTTAGAGAAGGTAGCCCGAGAGGGTTGCAGCGAAGAGGTGTTGAACGCGGTTCGATGTCAGAGCAAAATTATGAAAAAGAGATAGAAATATAGTCGTCGTAGTACCATGGCACACATGCGCAGTGCCACATTGTGGACGAGGGAGATATCAACTAGAGGATGGACGTGATGCAACAAAGGAGAGAGTAGTATACAATTTATTTTCCTTGCATAGAGGAGGAGTAGCACACTATAAGGCTGCAGGAGTGAGCACCACGCTGATTTCCTTTGTTATGAAAGTACAAGTGGACCTCATAAAAAAATGAAAATTTCATCCAAGTCCATGCATTTAGCACAAGGACCCTGAAACTTAGCAATGAAGTGTGTGTTTTGAGGTTTGCGCATACTAGCGTTCATCATGCTAAAGACTATCAGTAGAATCTTTCTAGATGCTAAGAATGAAAAATAAGATCCGATGGTTAGCAATGTTTGGATTTGCCAGTCTTAATCAAACGTTCAATATTCCGTACACTATGAAGTGGTATGGTATTGTGAGAGATAAGACAAGATAAAGATAAGATAAGAAGTACTGCGAATGGACGATCTAACTTTAGGTCTCGTAGAGCGAGGTGCTTGAGAGTTAACATGGTCGGTGGAAGTACAAGTTACAACAAGGACCTCATAAAAATTAAAATTATTGCATCCAAGTCCATGCATCATTTAGCACAAGGACCCTGAAATTGAGAAATGAAGTGTGTGTTTTGAGGTTTGCACATACCAGCGTTCATCATCATGCTAAAGATTATCAATAGAATCTTTCTAGATGCTAATAATGGAAAAGAAGATCTAATGGTTAGCAATGTTTGGATTTGCTAGTCTTGATCCGACGGCTAATATTCAAAGTTCATCTTTACACTATGAAGTGGTATGGTATTGTAAGATATAAGACAAGATAAACATAAGATAAGAAGTACTACGAATCACCGATATAATGGTAGGTGTCGTAGGAACGAGGTGCTTGGGAGTTAACATGGTCGGTGGAAGTACATGTTACATAAAGAACCTTGTAAAAAATAAAAAATTGCATCCAAGTCCATGCATTTAGCACAAGGACCCTGAAACTGAGCAATGAAGTGTTTATTTGAGGTTTGCGCATACTAGCGTTCATCGTGCTAAATACTTTCGGTAGAATCTTTCTAGATGCTAAGAATGGAAAAGAATATCCAATGGTTATTAGCAATATTTGGATTTGCCAGTCTTGATCAGGTCAACATTTCATACACTGTATAGTGATGGTATGGTATTGTAAGAGATAAGACTAGATAAAGATAAGATAAGAATATTACGAATGGTCGATCTAATGGTAGGTCTCGTAGGAGCGAGGTGCTTGAGAGTTAACACGGTCGGTGGAAGTACAAGTTACATCAAGGACCTCATAAAAATGATAATTGCATCCAAGTCCATGCATTTAGCACAAGGACCCTGAAACTGAGAGCAATGAAGTGTGTGTTTTGAGGTTTGTGCATACTAGCGTTCATCGTGCTAAAAACTATCAATAGAATCTTTCTAGATGCTAAGAATGGAAAATAATCCAACAGTTGGCAATGTTTGGATTTGTTAGTCTTGATCCAATGGTCAATGTTCAAAGTTAATCCGTATATTATGTAGTGGTTTATTGTATTGTATTATATTGTATTGTAAGAGATAAGACAAGATAAACAAAAGATAAGAAGTACTACGAATGGCCTATCAAATGGTAGGTCTTGTAGGAGAGAGGTTCTTGAGAGTTAACATGGTCGGTGGAAGTACAAGTTACATCAAGGACCTCATAAAAATGAAAATTACATCCAAGTCCATGCATTTATTAGCACAAGGACCCTGGCCCGCTGATCTCTTTCTCGTCCACAATGTGGTGCTACCCACGTGCCTCGACCTGCATTGTCGTTCCATTTCACACCCTACAAAGAGGAAGCACCAAGCACACCCCTAGCACGCTGGTTCAAAAGTGTGAGGAGCATTTTGTGTGTTTGTGAAGCAAGTACAGTAGTACGAAGGGTATGACTCAGTTTCTCGCTCGAGAAGGACCCGAGTGCTTTTCCTTACTTAACTTTAGGGCCCTTTGTGCTAAGTTTATGGACCTCTATGTAATTTTCTCTTTTTTGAGGTCTTCGATGTAAACCGTACTCCCACCAACCGTGTCAAAGTTTAACTACAAGTAAGCACGATAGATAGATTGCTCTTAAATTTTTCCAAAAAAACTTTTTAAGCTAACCAGGAATTCAGTACATCAAAAACTATCGAAAAGCTTTTTCTTAAAACTTCCAAACTAACCTACAATTTACTTGTAGTTCAAATTTGACCAAATTTCGATAAATTGGCACAAATTCTCATTTAATTCGGCAGAATTAGCTAGGAAGTTTTAAAATTCGCAAAACATGGGAAAATCGAGAATGTTCATTCCTGATAGTTGGAAACTCACACCGACGACATCGTTTACTAAAAGAAGATGCACCCATCTACCTTCGAAAAGACAATTAATCCAAGAGCAATCTATCACGCTAACTTGTAGCTCAAGTTTGACCTAATTTCGTTAAGTTGTCAAGATGCATATTTTAAGCAAGAAGTGGAACGTGTTGTCAAAATTTCAGGACCTTTACTGTATATATGCACGCAAAACAAATTATGTTTTCTCTATCCTTCACTGCCTCATCACCATCCACGCACAACTAGGCCGACTGATCTCTCCCTCGTCCACAACATGGCGCTACCCACACGTGTGTCGACTTGCCTTATCATTCCATTTCACACCCTACAAAGAGGAAGCACCAAGCACACCCTAGCACGCTGGTTCGAAAGTGCGAGGATCATATTTTTGTGTGAAGCGAGTACAGTAGTACGAAGGGTATGGCTCAGTTTCTCACTCGAGAAGGACCCGACTGCTTTTCCTTGCTTAACATTAGAGTCCTTTGTGCTAAATTTATGGACCTCTATGTAATTTTCTCTTTTTTGAGGTCTTCGATGTAAACCGTACTCGCTCCCACTGTCCGTGTTAAATTTTAACTACTAGTAAGCACGATAGATAGATTCCTCTTAAAATTTTCCAAAAAACTTTTGAAGCTATAACCAAGAATTCAGTATATTGAAAACCACCGAAAAGCTTTTTTGTAAAACTTCCAAAGCAATGTACAATTTACTTGTAGTTCAAATTTGACCTAATTTTGATAAATTAGCACAAAGTCTCATTGAAGTCAGCAGAGTTGGCTAGGAAGTTTTAAAATTTGCAAACATGGGAATATCAAGAATGTTTTTTCCTGAAAGTTGGCAAACTAACACCGGCGACATCGTTTACTAAAGGAGGATGCACCCATCTATCTTCGAAAAAACAATTAATCCAAGAGCAATCTATCACGCTAACTTGTAGCTCAAGTTTGACCTAATTTCGTTAAGTTGTCAAGATGCAATTTCTTAGCAAGAAGTTGAACGTGTTGTCAAAATTTCAGGACCTTTACTATATATATGCACGCAAAACAAATTATGTTTTCTCTCCTGCACTACCTCATCACCATCCATGCACACCCCGTCCGTCTGATCTCTCCCTTGTCCATAATGTGGCGCTGCCCACGTGCGTTGACCTACCTTGTCGTTCCATTTCACACCCTACGAAGAGGAAGCACCAAGCACACCCCTCATCATGTTGGTTCAAAAGTGTGAGGAGCGTTTTTTGTGTGAAGCAAGTACAATAGTACGAAAGGTATGGCTCAGTTTCTCGCTCAAGAAGGACCCGCCTACTTTTCCTTGCTTAACTTTAGGGCCCTTTGTGCTAAATTTATGGACTTCTACATGTAATTTTCTATTTTTGAGGTCTTTGATCTAAACTGTACTCCCACTGACCGTGTCAAATTTTAACTACAAGTAATAAGCGTGATAGATAATTTCCTCTTAAAACTTTCCAAAAAACTTTTGAAGCTAACCAGGAATTTAGTACATCGAAAACCACCAAAAAGCTTTTTCGTAAAACTTCCAAAGCAACCTCAATTTACTTATAGTTCAAATTTGACCTAATTTCGGTAAATTGGCACATAGTCTCATTCAAGTCGGCAGAGTTAGCTAGGAAGTTTTAAAATTCGCCAAACATGGGAAAATCAAGAATGTTCTTTCCTGATAGTTGGAAACTCACACCGACTCATTGTTTACTAAAATAAGATTCACCCATCTACCTTGAAAAAGACAATTATTCCAAGAGCTATCTATCGCGCTTACTTGTAGCTAAAGTTTGACCTAATTTCATTAAGTTGTCAATATGTAGAGTCTTAGCAAGAAGTTGAACCACTTGTCAAAATTTCCGGACCTTTACTATATATATGCACGTAAAACAAGTTGTGTTTTCTCTCTCCTTCACACTGTCTCATCACCATCCACACACACCCCAACCGACTGACCTCTGCATCATCCACAACATGGTGCTGTCCACATGCGTCGACCTGCCTTGTCATTCCATTTCACACCCTGCGAATAGGAAGCACCAAGCACACCCCAGAACGCTCGTTCGAAAGTGTGAGGAGCGTTTTGTGTGTGTGTGAAGCAAGTACATGAAGGAAATATGCCCTGAGAGGCAATAATAAAGTTGTTATTATGTATTCCTTGTATATGATAGATGTTTATTTTACATGCTATAATTGTATTGATAGGAAACATCAATACATGTGTGTTTAATAAACAAAAAGGGTTCCTAGTCATGCCTCTCTTATAGACTAGCTTGTTGATTAACAAGATGATCAAGGTTTCCTGATCATGGACATTGGATGTTGTTAATAACAAGGTCACACCATTGGTGGAATAATGTGATGAACATTCATCCGAAGTATAGCACTACGATGAAGTCATTGTGTTTATATTGCTATAACATCATACGAAGTAATCTTTATCCTTAGACCATGAGATCATGTTAATTGCTAACACCGGAAGAGTATCTTGATAACATCAAACGTCACACTGTAACAGGGTGACTATAAAGATGGGTTCAGTGCTACGAAGGTGTTATGCTGAGGCTCATGGATCAAGAGTGGAATTTGTCAATCCAGATGACGGATAGATATACTCTGGGCCCTCTCGGTGATATCACATTAGGATAGCTTGCAAGCAAGTGATGTGATCACTAGAATGTTATATCACGGGAACGAGAAAAGAGTGCATGTCGGTAACGAGATCAAACTAGGTATGGAGATACCGATGATCGAATCTCGGACATGTAATATATCGAGAGACAAAGGGATTTAGTTACAAGCGTTAAAGGTTCTCACGATCACAGGAGTCATCGTTGAATGTGTAGGAGTCAGCACGGATCTCCAGGTCCCGCTGCTGATTATTTATCGGAGAAGGGTCTCGATCATGTATGCATTATTCGCGAACCGTAGGGTGGCACACTTAAGAGTTACCGGACACCATTTTGGAGCACATATGTTTTAGACGAAATAATTGCAAAGCGCAGGAATTGTTTCAATAAAAACCGGAAATTATTTCGGGTGAAATTGCAGAAGGTGGTTCTGCATGTGATATTAAAATATTTCAAGGGGCTATATGTGAATGTTTGTTGATTAAAGTAATTAACGAAATTATGAATAAATTTAATAAAATAGTTTTATTAAATGAGAGAGCATTAAATTTGGAGAAACTTAATGCATTTAAAGTGGAGACTTTAAAAGGGAATGTGAAGAGGCATTTTACTGTGAAGGAGTTACCAGCACATGAATGGGGGAGGTGAGGGGTCACCCCCATGCGCCGGCCATGGAGATAGGGGGCACCCCCCTCCTCCTATAAAAGGCCACCCATTCCCTCCTTCATCCTCACACCTCCTTGTGAAGGATCTCTCTCCCCCTCTAGAATTATTCCCTCATGGTCTCGGATTAGCGAGATACATGTTCCCAGTGGCATTTCATCTGGAAGGAGTTGCTGCTTCCGCTGGATCGCTGGAGCAAGGAGGTGGAGGTTGTCCGGTGGCTTGAACGTGTGTGCGAGTGCGGATGCGCTACTGATTTGCGGCGCTCGGACTTCTTCATGATCTTGAGATCGGCAAGTGTACGAATACATCAACCACGAGTTCCTACTCGTTAACAAAGCTCGTTGTCTTCGAGAGTAAGTTCTCCATGGATGTATGTCCACCCGTTGCTCTGTACCTAGTAGATAGATCTTGGCGTGTAGTTCACACCGTAGGAAATTTTTTGTTTTCTATGCTGCGAACCCAACAGTGGTATCAGAGCCTGATCTATGCGTAGGTACTTTGCACGGGTAGTACACGTATGTTTATATGTGGGCGATGATGATCATGTTGTTGCATCTTCTATGTACTTTGGATATTGGTGGCATAGTGGGATGAAGCGGCCCGGACCAACCTTACATGTCATCGTACATGAGACCGGTTCCACGACTGACATGCAACTTGTTTTGCATAAGTGGCTGGCGGGTGTCTATCTCTCCTACTATAGTCAATATCTGATTTACAACGAGTTGCTAATAACTTGGTTATCCTCGTTGTGGTTCATGTTCGTAGGTTAGACAGGTTCTATCTCCGAAAGCCCTAAACCACGTAAAACTTGCAATTGATAAATTAGAGGCGTCTAGTTTAGATCGTTGCTGGGCTAGTGTTTTGATATGGTATTGTTGTAAGTAGATGTATAATAGATACTCTTAGAACTCACTTAACGTGTAAGTTCCATAGACCTTGGCCTTACACACAAAGGAATGATAGAGATCATACCACGATGCAAATGATAGAGATCAAATGCATAGACCACATCACCTTACTTCACACATTAGATGTTAGCATCTTATATTGCTAGTTTGGCACGTTTGGTAGCATTATAAGATGATCCCTCATTTAGATATCAAGATAAAATGTGTTCTTCCTTAAGTATGCACCGTTTTGTGGATCGTGTTTTGAGGCATCACGTGATGATCGGGTGTTTTCAACTCTACGCTTTCATACAACGGGTGTAAGACAGTTTTACACACGCAAATACTAAGGTTCTTACTTGACGAGCCTAGCATGTACAGACATGGCCTCGGAACACAGACCGAAAGGTTAAGCATGAGTCATATAGTTGATATGATGCCCATATAGATGCTCGCCTTTGAAGCTACACCGACTCACGTGATGATCGGACTTGGTGTAGTGGATTTGGTTCATGTAATCACCAAAAGGACACGAGGGATGTCGTTTTTGAGTGGGAGTTCATTAGTAATTTGGATTAGTTGAACTCAATCTATCATAAACTTAGTCTAAATATACTTTACAAATTCTGTTGTAGATGGCACCACCTGCTTTTAATTTCAATGTGTTCATGGAGAAAGAGAAACTTGCTGCGAATGGTAGCAACTTCACCAACTGGGCTATGAAGTTGAGGATTCTCCTCACTACTGCACAAAATCAATATGTGCTAGATGCGCCGCTAGGCCCCCCACCAGCTCCTGATGCCCCTGACGAGGAAAAGAACGTCTATATAACTCGTCAGGAGGACCACAACTTAGTTCATTGCGGCATACTATATGGGCTAGAGCCAGAACTTCGAAAGCGTTTCGAAAATGGCAATGCCTTTGATACCATGGGAGAATTGAAAATGATTTTCGATACCCATGCTGCCGTAGAGAGTTATAATGCTACAGAAAAGTTCTTTAGTTGCATGATGGAGGAAAACAGCTCCGTTAGTGAGCATGTACTCAAAATGTCTGGGTACGCCGATAAGCTTGTGTCCTTGGGAATAACGATTCCCATTGAACTAGGCATACATCATGTTCTCCAATCTCTGCCACCTAGCTACAAGAGCTTCGTGATGAACTATAGTATGCAGGGCATGAAGAAGTCTCTTCCCGAGCTTCTGCCAGTGCTTAAGACTGCAAAAGTGGAGATTAGGAAAGAACATCAAGTGTTGATGATCAATAGGACCACCGGTTTCAAGAAGGACAAGAAAGGCAAGCACAAGGGAAAGAAGGGTGACAAGTCTGTTGCCACGCCTGAAAAGAAACCCCGAGCTGGTCCTAAGTCTGACACCGAGTGCTACTATTGCAAGGGGACTGGCCATTGGAAGCGCAACTGCCCCAAGTATTTGGCGGACAAGAAGTCCGACAAGGCAAACAAAGGTATATGTGATATACATGTTATTGATGTGTACTTGACTAGTACTCGCAGTAGCACCTGGGTATTTGATACGGGATCGGTTGCTAATATATGTAACTCGGTTCAGGGGCTGCGGAACAAGCGACAACTAGCAAGGGATGAGGTCTCGATGCGGGTCGGCAATGGATCAAGAGTTGATGTGATCGCGTCGGAACGCTGCCTCTCCATATGCCATCGGGATTAGTTATAAACCTAAATAATTGTTATTTGGTGCCTGCACTGAGCATGAACATTGTATCCGGATCATGTTTGATGCAAAGTGGTTATTCATTTAAGTCTGAAAACAATGGTTGTTCGATTTATATGAATAATATCTTTTATGGTCATGCACCTATGTTAAATGGTTTATTTCTGTTGGATCTCGATAGTAGTATTACGCATATTCATAATGTTGATGCTAAAAGGATTAAACTTGATAATGATATATCTACATATATGTGGCACTGCCGTCTAGGTCATATTGGCGTTAAACGCATGAAGAAACTCCATTCTGATGGACTTTTGGAATCACTTGATTTTGAATCATTTGATACATGTGAGCCATGCCTTATGGGCAGGATGAATAGAACGCCGTTTTCCGGTTCAATGGAACGAGCGACAGATCTATTGGAAATCATACATACTGATGTGTGTGGACCAATGAGTGTGTCGGCGCGAGGTGGATATCGTTATTTTGTTACTTTCACGGATGATTTGAGTAGATATGGGTATATCTATTTGATGAAACACAAGTCTGAAACTTTTGAAAAGTTCAAAGAATTTCAGAATGAAGTGGAAAATCATCGTAACAGAAAGATCAAATTTCTGCGGTCCGACCGTGGAGGAGAGTATCTTAGTTACGAGTTTAGCACACATATGAAAGACTATGGAATAGTTTCACAACTCACGCCTGCCGGAACACCACAAGGTAATGGTGTGTCAGAACGTCGTAATCGTACTTTATTGGATATGGTTCGATCTATGATGTCTCTGACTGACTTGCCACTGTCATTTTGGGGTCATGCACTGGAAACCGCTACATTCACTTTAAATAGGGCACCATCTAAATCCGTTGAAAAGACACCGTATGAATTATGGTTTGGAAACAAACCTAAGCTGTCATTTCTTAAAGTTTGGGGATGCGATGTTTATGTGAAGAAACTTCAACCGGATAAACTCGAACCCAAAGCAGAAAAATGCGTCTTCATAGGAAACCCTAAGGAAATGATTGGGTATACCTTCTATCACAGATCCGAGGGCAAGGCCTTTGTTTCCAAGAATGGATCCTTTCTTGAGAAGGAGTTTCTCGCGAAAGGTGTGAGTAGTCGAAAGATAGAACTTGAAGAGGTTATTGAACCTTCTCTTCATGAAATGGCGAGTAGCACGGCTCCAGAAATTGTTTCGGAGTTGACTTCACCTAATGAAGAGAGAGCTAATGATATTGATCATGAAACTCCGAAAGAGGACACTACCGAACCTCGCGGGTCAAGCAGGACACGTGCAGCTCCTGAACTGTACGGCAATCCTGTTATGAATTTCATGATTGATGAAATGGATGACCCTGCGACATATGAAGAAGCGATGATGAGCCCGGATTCCAACAAATGGCTAGAAGCCATGAAATCCGAGATGGAATCCATGTACGAGAACCAAGTTTGGAACTTGGTGGACTTACCTCACGACCGAAAGGCCGTTGAGAATAAATAAATTTTCAAAAGAAAAATTGATGCTGATGGTAATGTGACCATCTATAAGGATTGACTTGTCGCAAAGGGGTTTCGACAAATTCAAGGAGTTCACTACGATGAGACATTCTCTCCCATAGCGATGCTTAAGTCAGTTAGGATTATGTTAGCAATTACTGCATATTTCGATAATGAAATATGGCAGATGGATGTCAAAACTGCGTTCCTCAATGGTAAGATTGAAGAAGATTTGTATATGATACAACCTAAGGGTTTTGTCGATCCTAAGGATGCTAATAAGGTGTGCAAACTTCAGCGATCCATCTATGGACTGAAGCAAGCATCACGAAGTTGGAATCTCTGCTTTGATGAGGTGATCAAAGAGTTTGGATTTGTCCAAACTTATGGAGAGGCTTGTATTTACAAGAAAGTGAGTGGGAGCAATGTGGCATTTCTGATATTATATGTGGATGACATATTATTGATTGGAAATGATTTAGATCTTTTAAACAGTGTTAAAAGTTATCTAAACTGCAAATTTTAGATGAAGGACCTTGGTGAAGCTTCATATATATTAGGCATTAAAATCTATAGAGATAGATCAAGACGCCTAATTGGGCTATCGCAGAGTACATACCTTGATAAGATATTAAAGAAGTTTAATATGGACGGAAGTAAGAAGGGGTTCTTACCTATGTTGCAAGGAAATACATTGAGTAAGACTCAAAGTCCGGCTACGGCGGAAGAAAGAGAGATAATGGATAGGATCCCCTATGCCTCAGCCATAGGCTCTATAATGTATGCCATGCTATGTACAAGACCGGATGTGGCACATGCTATTAGTTTGACTAGTAGGTACCAATCTGATCCAGGTTCGGAACACTGGATAGCGGTCAAGAATATTCTTAAGTACTTGAGAAGAACTAAGGATATGTTTCTTGTATACGAAGGTGAAGAAGAGCTAGTCGCTAAGTGTTATGTCGATGCTAGCTTTGACACTGATCCGGATGACTCTAAGTCTCAATCCGGATACGTATTTCTCTTGAACGGAGCAACAGTTAGTTGGAGGAGCTCCAAACAACCCGTGGTGGCTGGATTAATAATGGAGGCGGAATATGTTGCTGCTTCAGAAGCGGCGCAGGAAGCAGTTTGGATGAAAGAGTTCATTACGGAACTGGATGTGGTTCCCAATGCGTTGGACCCGATGGTGATCTATTGTGACAACAATGGAGCCATAGCCAACGCCAAGGAACCAAGGTCTCACAAGAATTCCAAGCATATTAAGCGCCGGTTTCACTCCATCCGCGAACATGTCAAGGATGGAGATATAAAGATTTGTAAAGTGCACACGGACCTGAATGTAGCAGATTCGTTGACTAAAGTACTCCCTAGGGCAAAACATGATCAACACCAGAACTCCATGGGTGTTAGATTTATCACTATGTGAACTAGATTATTGTCTCTAGTGCAAGTGGGAGACTGAAGGAAATATGCTCTGAGAGGCAATAATAAAGTTGTTATTATGTATTCCTTGTATATGATAGATGTTTATTTTACATGCTATAATTGTATTGATAGGAAACATCAATACATGTGTGTTTAATAAACAAAAAGGGTTCCTAGTCATGCCTCTCTTATAGACGAGCTTGTTGATTAATAAGATGATCAAGGTTTCCTGATCATGGACATTGGATGTTGTTAATAACAAGGTCACACCATTGGTGGAATGATGTGATGAACATTCATCTGAAGTATAGCATTACGATCAAGTCATTGTGTTTATATTGCTATAACATCATACGAAGTAATCTTTATCCTTAGACCATGAGATCATGTTAATTGCTAACACCGGAAGAGTATCTTGATAACATCAAACGTCACACCATAACAGGGTGACTATAAAGATGGGTTCAGTGCTACGAAGGTGTTATGTTGAGGCTCATGGATCAAGAGTGGAATTTGTCAATCCATATGACGGATAGATATACTCTGGGCCCTCTCGGTGATATCACATTAGGATAGCTTGCAAGCAAGTGATGTGATCACTAGAATGTTATATCACGGGAACGAGAAAAGAGTTCATGTCGGTAACGAGATCAAACTAGGTATGGAGATACCGATGATTGAATCTCGGACATGTAATATATCGAGAGACAAAGGGATTTAGTTACAAGCGTTAAAGGTTCTCACGATCATAGGAGTCATCGTTGAATGTGTAGGAGTCAGTACGGATCTCCAGGTCCCGCTGCTGATTATTGATCGGAGAAGGGTCTCAATCATGTCTGCATTATTCGCGAACCGTAGGGTGGCACACTTAAGAGTTACCGGACACCATTTTGGAGCACATATGTTTCAGACGAAAGAATTGCAAAGCGCAGGAATTGTTTCAATAGAAACCGGAAATTGTTTCGGGTGAAATTGCAGAAGGTGGTTCTGCATGTGATATTGAAATATTGCAAGGGGGTATATGTGAATGTTTGTTGATTAAAGTAATTAACAAAATTATGAATAAATTTAATAAAAGAGTTTTATTAAATGAGAGAGCATTAAATTTGGAGAAACTTAATGCATTTAAAGTGGAGACTTTAAAAGGGAATGTGAAGAGGCATTTTAATGTGGAGGAGTTACCACCACATGAATGGGGGAGGTGAGGGGTCACCCCCCATGCGCCGGCCATGGAGAGAGGGGGCACCCCCCTCCTCCTATAAAAGGCCACCCATTCCCTCCTTCATCCTCACACCTCCTTGTGAAGGATCTCTCTCCCCCTCTAGAATTATTCCCCCATGGTCTCGGATTAGCGAGATACATGTTCCATGTGGCATTTCGTCTGGAAGGAGTTGCTGCTTCCGCTGGATCGCTGGAGCGAGGAGGTGGAGGTTGTCCGGTGGCTTGAACGTGTGTGCGAGTGCGGATGCGCTGCTGATTTGCGGCGCTCGGACTTCCTCACGATCTTGAGATCGGCAAGTGTACGACTACATCAACCACGAGTTCCTACTTGTTAACAAAGCTTGTTGTCTTCGAGGGTAAGTTCTCCATGGATGTATGTCCACCCGTTGCTCTGTACCTAGTAGATAGATCTTGGCGTGTAGTTCACACCGTAGGAAATTTTTTGTTTTCTATGCTGCGGACCCAACAGTACACTAGTACGAAGGGTATATGGCTAAGTTGCTCGCTCGAGAAGGACCCGACTACTTTTCCTTTCTTAACTTTAGGGCCCTTTATGCTAAATTTATGGACCTCTATGTAATTTTCTTTTTTTGAGGTGTTCGATGCAAATCGTACTTTCTCCCACTGTCCATGTCAAATTTTAACTACTAGTAAGCGCGATAGATAGATTCCTCTTAAAATGTCCCAACAAACTTTTGAAGCTCTAACCAGGAATTCAATACATCGAAAACCACCGAAAAGCTTTTCATAAAATTTCCAAAGCAATCTACAATTTACTTGTAGTTCAAATTTGACCTAATTTCGAAAAATTGGCATAGAGTCTCATTCAAGTCAGAAGAGTTAGCTAGGAAGTTTTAAAATTCACAAAACATGGGAAAATTGAGAATGTTCTTTCCTGATAGTTGGAAACTCACACCGACGACATCGTTTACTAAAACAAGATGCACCCATCTATGTTCAAAAAGACAATTAATCCAAGAGTTATCTATCACGCTTACTTCTATCTCAAGTTTGACCTAATTTCGTTAAGTTGTCAAGATGTAGAATCTTAACAAGAAGTTGAACCTCTTATCAAAATTTAGGGACCTTTACTATATATATGCACGCAAAACAAATTGTGTTTTCTCTCTCCTTCCCTGCCTCATCACCATCCACACACACCCTAGCCCGCTGATCTCTCCCTCGTCCACAATGTGGCGCTGCCCACGTGCATCGACCTGCATTGTCGTTCCATTTCACACCCTACGAAGAGGAAGCACCAAGCATACCCCCAGCATGCTGGTTCGAATGTGTGAGGAGCATTTTGTGTGTTTGTGTGAAGCAAGTACAGTAGTACGAAGGGTATGGCTTAGTTTCTCGTTCAAGAAGGACCCGAGTGCTTTTCCTTGCTTAACTTTAGGGCCCTTTGTGCTAAGTTTATGGACCTCTATGTAATTTTCTATTTTTTGAGGTCTTCGCTGTAAACCATACCCCCACCAACCGTGTCAATTTTAACTACAAGTAAGCATGATAGATAGATTGCTCTTAAAATTTTCCAAAAAAACTTTTTAAGCTAACCAGGAATTCAGTACATCGAAAACTATCGAAAAGATTTTGCGTAAAACTTCCTAGCTTATAGACAAATTCTGCCACATACAAAGGTGATGCCCTAATACTAGTATAAAAATAGAAGTTGTAATTAGTACTCCGTTGATGTGACGAGAATGTACTATGCTAGGAAGTGACATGTTTAATTTATTGCATAGGGGAGCATTACATGCATTCACGCTAGCCGATGTCCTCTATGTAGCCACATCTTACAGCACAAGAAAATAAAAAACCTCTTTCAAAGAGCCATCCCATATTCCCCATCTACGTTTAGTTTATCCCCACTGGCTGATGCCGCCTGGCCGCATCTCTGGCGCACGCGCTTCACACATTTTACTCCCATCTTGCATGTTGCATCACTCCCTCCAGGGCACCAACCCTCTCCTCCAAAAACCAGCAACAACTCTACATAGATCCACCCTCTCCCCCAATCCGTCCGGACGGGATGGCAGATTCGAGGTGTAACCCACAGCACTATGGCTGGAGAAAGGTCGGCGACGACGTCTTCAACAAAATCACTATGCGTCTGGACACTATCAACGCCGTTGGGCTGTCCGCATGCTCCAAGGAGCTGTACCGCCAGGTCGTCGGCGGAAAAGGTAGCAGGTGCCCCAACGACCACTGTTCTTCATTGGTCTCCTACACATCTATGAGCACAAGATGCAGTGCTGCTACACCTTGTGTGCAGCCTGCATGGAGCGAGGATGCGAGTTTGTCACCCGGCCATTGACTGTGCACGAGCTCTTTAACCACTTGAAACTTTCCCACAAGATGTACTATTTTCCCGAACTGACCTACTCCAACAAGCACTGGTACCCGACTAACCGACTGCCCGCACCAAAGATCATCGGCATCGGGAAAGAGGGCATGGAGTTTGCCACCCTAATTGGAGGGTACACTGATACGTCCATTTTGCATCACTATTCTATGTCTTAATTCACTATTATTCATTGATATATTTCGTATTGAGAGGTGATACTTATGTTATTTCATCTCTTTTTGCATGGTTGATGACTTTTGGAGCATGGACCGCTGCAGTCAGGATTCTGATGGAAAAGGTGCTGTTTGGAGGCAAAATTCGCGAAGATCAGAAAATCCAGGAAAATATATGGAAAATCCTATTTTTCCAGAAGACTAAGGATGCCATAAGATGGAGTGGAGGTGGGCCACATGGGGCTCACACCACCCCATGGCGCGGGTAGGCCTAGGCCGCGCCTGGAGGTGGTGTGGCCGCCCTGGCCCACTCCAGCCTCTCCCCTCTGGTTTATATCATCCTCCCAAAACCCTAAGACTCGGGGAGTGACCACAGAAAGATTACGCCGCCTCTGCGGTGCGGAAAACACCGAGAGAGAAAGATCTCTCTGGCAGACAGATTTCTATCGAGGAATTCCTTCCCGGAGAGGGGAGATCGTCGCCATCAACACCACCATCAAGCTGGACTTCATCGGGATCATCATCATCATCACCACCATCATCACCATCAGCACCCTCATCACCATCTCCATATTGCTGTAACAATTGAGTTGAATCTTGCATTAGTTCATAGGGGAAACTTTCCCGGTGTTGATTACTCTTTGTAGTTGATGCTATTCAGTGAATCATTGAATTATTGTTTATGTTCAGATTGTTATACACCATTATTACATCTCTGATCATGATCCATATGATGTCTTGTGAGTAGTTCGTTTTGTTCTTGAGGACATGGGAGAAGTCTTTTTGTTAGTAGTGGAGTTGCGTTGAGAAAGATTCAATAGATTGTTATTTAAGTTGTGGTATACTTCTTCTAGTGGTGTCATGTGAACGTCGACTACATGACACTTCACCTATATGGGCCTAGGGGAATGTATTGTGTATTTGGCTACTAATCATAGGGGTTGCTGGAGTGACAGAAACCTGAACCCCCGTTAGGAAACCATTGCACAAGGGACGTAAGGGTCTTAGAGTTTAAAGCTGTGGTTAGGTTTCTACCTTAATTACTTTCTTGTACTTACGGATGTTTGCAAGGGGTATAATCACAAGTATGTATTAGTCTTGGATGGGGCGGTACATTAGCACAGGTTCACCCACACAACACTTAGCAAGCTAAAGAAGATTAATCGACTATATGAAGCGAAAGCACTTGACAGTCTTCCCATGTGTCCTCGAGAACGTTTGGTCATATTAAGTAATACAACCGGCTTGTCCTTTGCTGCATAAAGGATTGGGACACTTGCTGCATTCATTCCTACTGTCTTTATTTACTCGTACTTTGTTTACTTGCTTTATCGAAACCCCCTAAAAATCCGTTTGCTAAGTATTTGCAGAGAATTCCTGATCCATACCACTAGCCAGCACCTTCTGCTCCTCGTTGGGTTCGACACTCTTACTTATCAAAAATACTGCGATACACCCCCTATACTTGTGGGTCATCAAGAATATTTTCTGGCGCCGTTGCTGGGGAGTGAAGCGCTATTGGAGAGTGGAACTGGTAAAGGAAACTTCTACTGTGAGTATTGTTTACTTCTGCTAGTTGCTTTATTTTCGTTATGGATAATTCGCTGAGTTTCTTATTTGGTAATGCTACTACCACTGCAAGGTAGTAGATAAGCCACCACCTGCTGAGAAAGATGTTTTCAAAATACCTACAAGAATTATTGATCGTTTTATGGATAACTACTATGTTGGGGATGGAACTGTCCATCCCGGTGATCATTTGCTCTTTATACACGAATTATGCGGGTTGTTCAAGTGTGCAAGTATTACTACAGATCAAGTTAAGAAGAAGTTGTTCTCATTATCACTGAAAGGAAGAGATGATGAATGGTATAAGCTGCTGAAGAATGGTCAAGCTCTGGAATGGGAGGATAGTGCCTCTTTTCTATTCAAAGTTTTATCCTCCTAGTGAGATTCATAAAGATCGGAATCAAATATATAACTTTTGGCCTCTTGATGGAGAGAGTACAGCTCAAGCTTGGGGGAGATTGAAGTTACTAATGCTCAAATGTCCCATTCATGAGCTCCCCAACAATATTATTATCAATAACTTTTATGCAAGGCTCCCTCTACATGATAAAGATTTATTGGATGCTTCTTATGCTGGATCATTCACTCGTATGGAAGAAGAAGCTAAATGGGATCTTCTGGACCGTATTCAAGACAATACTGAAGCTTGGGAGAATGACAAAGGTAGAAAGTCAGGTATACATTATGATTATGAATGCATTGAATCTTTTATGGGAACTGATGACTTTCAAAATATTAAAAATGCTTATGGTCTAGACTCTCAAGCTATTGCTTCTTATTTTAAGGCTTTTGCTTCTTACATTGAAGTGCCTAAAAAGAAGTGGAATAAGTATCATGAACCTTATAAAGATATTGCTAAGAGTGTTCCTTCAAGAAATACTAAAGTTTATACTGCTAATCATGTTTTACCTGAACCTTACATTGAGAAAATGCCTTTCCTAGTTAAGGTAAATGAACATTCTATGATAGCTAGTATGGTTAATGAAAGTACAAATAAAGCTATTGAACCTAATAAACAAATGGTTGATGAACCTATAATAGCAAGTGTGAAAGACTTTGCCACTAAATATGAAAAAGAGGGACACCCTATCCTTTGTAAGGATACCTCTAATATTGTTTCACAAAATAGTGTTATGAGAGCTAGTATTCCCGTGTTTTCTGTTAGAATAAGTGAGCATTGCTATGATGGTCCTTGTGATAGCTATATTGTTAAGTTTATGCATGATACTGAAAGCTACTATGAGAGAGGGAAAAGTGTTCTTATGCATCTCAATAATATCAAGTTTCCTCGTTTTATGCTGAAAGTTTTTATGTTGCACTTCTTTTGCCTTCTTATGCAAGTTGCCTCTGGTTTCAAGAACTTGTTTGTTTACAAAATTCCCTTGCATAGGAAGTGGACTAGACTTAAATGTGTGTGTGTTTTGGCTTCTTAATGCTCTCTTTCATTTCAATTCATATCCCTATGAGAGCGTCTTCAAAATTATCATGCCCATCTTAAAGGCTATAAAGAAAGAGCTTTATGGGAGACAACCCAATTTGTTTTTTCTTTCAGTTTGTTTTTGTTTATTTGAGTCTTGGAAGTTATTACTTCGGTAATAACCGCTCTTTATCCGTTTTGTTTGGTTTTTGTGTCAAGATCAACCTCTAATGAGAGAGAAGTAAGATTTGGGGAAGTTGCTGTCCCGAAACAGATTTTTTTGCTTCACCATAAAAATTCGTGAGAGATCTCTGTATGTTGGATTGAGCTGTAATTGTTTGTGCTTCTTCCCCAGGTTGTTATTTAACTTTCGTTAGTTTTGCACTTTTTGATTTGAGCAACAGAAGATTTTCGAAAAAAATGATCTTTACCTGCTGGTCTGTTTTGACAGATTTTGCCACTCTTGCATTTGCTTCTTTATTCGATTTCCTTTTTGAATTCTTTTTGGATCTTCGGAAGGAGTTGCTACAGTAGCTTGTGTTTTGGTGGTTTTCAGTTGAAGTGGACTCAAATGGTTTTATCACTTCACTTATACTAATGTTGCTAATGAGAATTGCGTGAAAGAAATTTCCAGGAAGTGGAGAAAATGGTGTAATAAGAAAGAGAAGGGTTTTATGACTCAAGTAATAAGTGTATGAAGATGAAGATATTGATGCCTTTCAAGTTATAACTCCAGAGAAATTCATTGAGGACCAAATTCAGAGACCTGCATAGTCCGTTTCCAAATAGGTAACAGTTCTGGTAAGAAAAGTTCTGCGAAAATAGAATCCAACTATATTTTTGCAGTTTTCAGTCAATAAGGAAAGCTACGAAGCGAAAAAGGGACGGAAATGGAGCCAGAGTGGCTCACACCACCCTGTGGCGCGGGCCCTCCCCTGGCCGCGCCACCAGGTGGTGAGGCCATCCAGGACTCCGCCTCTGACTCGTTTTCTCCCAGTACCTTCCTTTTGATATGAAACTTCGTAATATATAACCCCCCCGGATCCCCCGAGGTCCGTATATCGTGTTTTCGTCGTGTTTTTGTTTCGATTTGTTTCTGTCAGGATATACTCTTTGAAAGCTTAGAAGCACAATGGTGTCTGCCAAGGATAAAGGGAAGGAGCCTATGGAGGAGGATCTTCAAGACCCCAAGCAGAGGCTGGTACCTTTAGTCTCTTGCCCTGCATCAATGGAAGCCCTTCGAGTCACTAAGGAGTTCTGCGATAAGTACCGGGACTTGAAGAGGAAGGTGGACATGCTTCAATGGGAGAATAATAGGCTTCGCAAGATGCTGGAAGATTTCCTCATGTCAACTAAAAGCATAATACCACCACCACCTAAGGAGTAATTCGTCATCAGGTTTGGCATCCCCTTGGTTTATTCCAAGCTTGGGGGAGTACCACGGTATCACATCACTATCTTCTATCTTTTTACCTTATTAGTAGAGTCATATCATGAATAGAGGAGTTATTATGTAGTATGGTTTGCATTATGGAAGTGTCCCCTCTCTCGTTAGATATGTATCCCTTGGTGTGAGTTTCCGTTATGGAATATTAATGAGAAGTTCTATCATTCACTCTTTTGCATAGCTTATATTAGTTTTCAATTCGTGGTTATATGATTGATCTTGTTGTTAGTATTGGTATCACTTTGGGATCATTGAGTTAATTTAGTTGGTTTTGGCAAACCTGGCTCGGTCAGTAGCAACACCTTTTTGAGAGTTGAAAAGAAAAAGATAGTAGTACTCTAAAGAAAAATAATTTCATCATCTTTCTTTCTTAATTTGCTCATAAGTTTAGTATTCTCTAGTTAAGATCTTTTGTGCTTCCAAGGAAGATTGCATGTTTGTCTTTATCATTTGTATGTTTGTTTGTTTCCTTCAACTCTTGTACTTGCTACCCAGCCTTGCTAGCCAAAAACCTATACCGAGAGGGAATTCTTCTCGTGCATCCACCTCCTTAAAACCAAAACCTTTGCCATTTGTGTCCACCATACCTACCTAGTAGCATTATTGCTATTCCAAGTAAATTCTTGTTTTGTCTACCTCCCAAATTAAACTTGTTATGTGAAAATTAGTGATTAAAGCTCTCACGAACTTGATGGCACACTTTACTTTCTTGCATTTAATAAACTTGAACCATTATGCTCACCTATGTTGCATATATGCGTGCGCTTTGTAAGTTGTGAATTAGCAGAACCATGCTGTCATGGGGAACGCTTTCAACATTGCACTGGTACTTTGTACCAAGTTGATATCGTGTTCTTTTGTCTATGGATGTCGTCGGTGTGAAATGAAAGGGGAGCTTGTAAGTCCATGGAGTTATGCATGTGTGTTAGATAAACGCCTGGGCCGCTGGTCTAATCCATGCTGACATGGTGGAAACCTGCAGCGTAACCATAATGAGTATCTATGAAGCATTCTTCTTATAAAAAAAGAGATAGAGATTGAGAAAAAGAGAAAAAAAGAGATATTATGAAAAGAGGAAAGAGAGAAAAAAGCACCATATTCCCATGGTAAATAAGAAGATTGCTGAGATACTTGTTGTCTGCTTGCCTTGTCATTTTGATATGGGAATTCTTCCGTATCATCGGGCAAGGGGTACCCCGTTGGCGGTTCTCTATGATACACATATGCTTACGATGACAAGAACTTACCGGTGACTAAACTTGAGTAGCATGAGGAGCGGCCCTCGTATTCAAGGGACATGAGATTCTCAACTTACAACTTGTCATGGTGGTGTCACGGCAGATGCCATGGATAGGCTAAAGGTGGGGACTAAATGCACTAGGGGAATCCAGGGAGGGATAGTGTGGTGATTCCACACACAGAAGCTTTGTATGCGATTCACTTTCACAGATTACAAGTGCTCCTTGAGCTGTATTGGAGAGAGGAGGAAGAAGGAACTCTCTTACTCTCCCCACTAGCTAGCTCTCAGTAACTTGCTAGTAGAACATAACCTCTAAAAAACCATCCCCCTCTACAAAGTCCCTAGCCCTCCTTATATAGGGGTGGCTAGGTCTCCAATTAGGGCATACGTGGAGGCATATTCTAGGGAATATGCCTCTTCCCAAAATAGTAAGCCGACCGGGTCACTTTTCCCCCGCGTCATCCATGCAGAGGCTACGTGAGCCTCTGTGGCGCCTGCGTCATCCGACATAGGCATCGTCACCTTTGTCGGCCACGCTTCGGTGGTCCTGCCTCTGTCCGCTCCGCTCATGCTCTGCGTAAAGTGGTCACCTTTGACCAGCGAGATACCTTCCTTCTCCTACAAGCTTGATATAACCCGGATCGTACATAGTTGATCCGGCCACACCTGTTCCTGCATACAAGTTAGATTCATCTCATCGACTTACGATATAAGTCGGCTAAGACCCAGTTAGGTGGACATCCCCTGGTCCGGGTTACCCAGTGATTCGGCCTACCTTGAGGTGACTCGGCCAGCATCCGCTTTGACCTTGTCGTACCTTGGCTAACTCGGCCTTTATACCCCGGCGTGACCCTACCCGGGGGTATCCCCCCAACATTAGTCCCCGAAGCTAGTGCGGTCTTAGCTGCCTTAGCCGCTAAGGCCACAACAGGTTCAACTTCACTGAGCTTTGTGTTCCTTCTCCGAGTTACCTCCTATCTCGGATTCCTCGGGTTTATTTTCCCTTGGCACATTTCAAGTTTTTACTTGCTGGCCGGGTTACCTCATACCCCTCCGGGTCACTCTTCCTTCTCCTGTACGCTTCCCCACGTGGTGGTTAATCATCACGTTTGCCTCATTTTAAGGGCCAGCAATAGTAACTGCCGCAGCTATTGTCAAAAGTTACTGTTGCCCATGTCGCGTCGTGCCTGCCTCCTCATTAACTGCACCATAACATCACGTCATGGGATCTGCTGCGCCCTGTGGCCCTTCGTGTGGCTCTCTAATGATTGGTTGATCCGGGTTGTACACGGCCACACCGTGTGGCCCGTCCGCGCAACGTGATCCCACTACCCCCTCAAGGGAGTGGTTAAATAGGTGAGGGGTGCGCCCCCTAGGGTCTTTCCCTGCTTCCGCGCCCCTCTGCCTCTACTTCTTCCTCTTCTTCTCCAGCGACAGCGCCGCCGCCACCGCACCCGAGCTGCTGCGCCGCCGTTGCACTGCTTCCACGCGCACCAGCACCGCCGCCACCTCTACGCATCTTCTCCGCCACGGGTTGTTGCCAGTCCAAGCCAGTGCCCCCCGCCACCGCTATCGCCAGCGGGGATAGCGATCTCGAGATGACTGAGGAGGAGCTCGCCGTCACAGAGCAAGAGATAGAGGAAGATGCGGCGAATGCCGACCGCGGCACGTGGGCAGGCTCCTGGGTTTGCCAGGATGACCTGGATTGGCTTTATCGCACTAGGCGCATCCCGGAGGGACTCACTGCACGCCTCGCTGCCTCCGAGCTTACCCCCTCACCCAATCCGGGTGAGTATGTGGTGTTTCTGTCCCACTTCCAGCGAGGTTTTGGTCTGCCAGTTAGCGATTTTTTCCATGACTGGCTCAATACATATGAGCTCTAGCCGCACCACCTTCCGGCGAATGCCATCACGTCTCTCTCCGCTTTTTCCTCCACCATCGAAGGTTACGTTGGACTATGGCCCACAAAGGAGCTCTGGATCCGGTTCTTTGGCCTCCGCCGGAACGTGATTCCGAACATTCAGCTTGACCCGGAGGACAAGCAGCTTACGCAGTTCGGCGCTGCGTCAATCTCTCCCCGGAAGTAGTCCATCTTCCCCCGAGTCATGGGGCTTGATTCTTGTAAGGGATGGGCCTGGAATTTCTTCTATGTCCGGAACAACACAACTGAGGATCTGATCCGGCTGCGCCCTTATGCTCCGGGTCCTCCTAACCCGGATTTGTGGGACAAGGTCCCCAAGAAACCCACCGTCCTTGCAAACCAGGTAAACAAGAGGTTCCAGGAGTTGAAGGATCTTGGGTTATGCAATGAGGATTCCATGATTATGTTTGTTCGCAACCAGATCTCCCCTCCAGAAACGCACGCACAAAGTCTGTCATATGAGCTGGGGCCGCGACCCCAACCAGACCTCCTCTTTTGAGTTGAGCAATAGTGAGATCTTTCGCCGGGTCAAGTCCCTCTTCACCACTAAGAAGGATTTTTCTTCTGAGTGGACATGGGGAATTGAACACTATTGCTGAGATAGGCTTCCTCCCGCAGTAAGTTTTGTGCCGCAAATTCTCTCTGAATTAAATCATATGCCGGTCTTTGTTGTATGTTTAACCCTGTTGTCTTTTCTTTCCCTTAGCAAACTATTGAGGATGGCACCGAGCCTTCTCTCAAATGGGCGGCTGACCGAGATACCTCGGACGAGGAAGAACCGGATTAGGAGATGTTCCTGCCGATGGCCGACGTGACCAAACGAGCCACCGGTAAACTCTCTTCCATTAGATATTGGCCCGACGATGAAGATGACTCGGATGTTGAGGTGATGGAAGCATTTGAAGCTATCCCCCTTTCTTATGCTTTTCCGGCATCAGCTAACCCCGGTGGGCAGATCCATGAAGATCCTCCCCTTGCCGTGGGTGAGCCTGTCCCGGTCGCGCCAAAAAAGAAAAGGGGAGCCACATCTGCTTCGTCCTCCGGACCTTCTCAGCTAGCCAAGAGGCAAAAGAAGTCCACGGACAAAACCGCCACCAAGGCCACGACTAAGGCTGTGGCCCGGAGAGCTCGCAAGCCGAAGGAGCCCCTGACTTCGGATGAGTAAGTCGTTTCTCCCTTTGCTATTTACTTGCCCTTCCTTTATAGTTTCTCATCATACATTATTTGATTCGGTAGGGCCGCGGTGGAGGTCCCAGAGAGTGGATCCGGCATTGCCTCGCCGCTCTGACACAGCCCTTCTCCCCCTCGTGGCGACGATTCACGCCCGCTGAGCCCCATTCCGGAGGGTTCAACGGCTGCTCCGGGTTCCAGCCCACCTCGTCAAGAGGAGGGCAACCTCGGAGCGAGGGAGACTGGCTCTGCCGAGGCAGCAGCAACCACCACTTCGGCTCCGCCGCAACCAGCTACCACCAAGGTTCCCTCAGCACCTCCGCCGAAGCAGAAAACAGCACCAGCACCAGCACCGACACCAACTCCAGCCCCAGCAGCAACAGGAAAAGCAACAGCAGCAGCATCAAGCCCCTCCGCCTTGTCCGAGTCTTCTAAGGCTCGGCGAGAAGATACCAGCAGCACCAACGCTAGCGCCAAGGTAGCTCCCAAGGGCAAATCCGCTGCAACAACTTCCACTTCTCAGCAGCAACCTAAGGGCAAAAAGTCTCTTGACGCCACCAGGGCAGCGTCCATCGAGGCTGGACAGCGCACAATCGCATCCATGCTTTCAAAAAAGACTCCATCTCCAAAGGACGCCCCTGCCGAGCCAGCTGATGCGCAACTTGTTTTGCACACCAGCCCTACCCTTGCCCAGGTTGAGAGGAGGGAAGTGCATGCCAAGGGTTTAGTGGCGCCCCACATGCTCAGCGGTGAACGATACCCTCCGACCTTGATCGAGTTTGTAAATAACTGGAACAAGGAGGAGTTCGTCCACAACGACAATCTCCCGAAGAAGTTCGGTCCCGCCGAATTTGCTGTGCAGATGAATACTGCTGCCAAGGCAATTAACCTTGCAGGTCGGATGATGGAGGTACGTTACCTCATGTTTTCCTTAACATGTTGTAGATATTAGTGATATAACCATTAGTACCCGAGCCTCTGGGGGAGTAACTCGTTACTCGGCCGGATGCTCCTTAGAAAACTAACGTAGCTCCTTGATAACTTTGAACATGCACACACTTAGAGCCGGGTTAAGTTCCACTTGGCCCGGATCTTGTACACTTCGAATATGCACACACCTAGAGCCGGGTTAAGTTCCACTTGGCCCGGATCTTGTACACTTCGAATATGCACACACCTAGAGCCGGGTTAAGTTCCACTTGGCCTGGATTTTGTACACTTCGAATATGCACACACCTAGAGCCGGGTTAAGTTCCACTTGGGACGGATTTTGTACACTTCGAATATGCACACACCTAGAGCCGGGTTAAGTTCCACTTGGCCCGGATCTTGTACACTTCGAATATGCACACACCTAGAGCCGGGTTAAGTTCCACTTGGCCCGGATTTTGTACACTTCGAATATGCACACACCTAGAGCCGGGTTAAGTTCCACTTGGCCCAGATTTTGTACACTTCGAATATGCACACACCTAGAGCCGGGTTAAGTTCCACTTGGCCTGGATTTTGTACACTTTGAATATGCAGAAGACTAAGCTATCTTTTTGTATTCTTTTCAGGTGACCACCAACCGCCGGAGCACTGAATTTCAGCGTCTCCTGGACACTCACAAGATGTTGTGCGCAAAACATAATACACTTCTCGCTGAATACGAGAAAAGGGGTAAGTTTTCTCCCTTGGCATTTTTCCATTTTTCTTCATCCTTCTTGGCCGAACTAATCCATCATTCGGATTTCGTAGCTGAGGTGGAAGCTGAGAACACCATCATGAGGAAAAACCTGGACCAGATCAAGGGTAAGTCATTTTGGCTCAACTTTGCTATGCTCTCTATCTCCTTTTCTCCGTGGCTCGGCAAACATTCATACCTCGGCTTTGCCGGGTCAACAAACTATTTCAGCATCTCTTGATGATAGTGTGCCCATGCCTGATATGATGCTGCATTTTCTCGAACAAGCAGGGCAGCATCAGGCCGAGCTCAAAAATAAAGATGATGAGCTTGCCCTCATCCGAGCCAAAGATGATGAGATTGCCAAGCTCAAGGCAGATATGAAGAAGCTGAAAGCACAACATCAAACCGAACTTCAAAAAGCTGGCCAAGACTTCACTGAAGAGCACGAGCGCCTCAACCTCCAGATTGCCAAGGACCAAGAATTGCTTAAGGAGGCCGACTCTAAACTTGAGTCGGCGAATGCTGAGCTTGTTCAACTCCGAGAGAGGCGTGACAAGTGCACCAAGGAGCTAACCCAGATCCACATCCATATTGCTGGTAAGTTCTTTTCCTTCAACACACACTGACCCTTCCGGGTTTGCTTCCTTTACTTACTCCACCTGTCTTACTTTTTCAGGCAAATTCCTAGAGAGCGATGTCGTCGCATCCAAAGTTGTTGCCAAGTTCCGCCAGAAGAGGGGTACCCCAATTGTCCCTGGCGCTGGAGAAATTCCATATGACATGGAGGACTTGTTGGTCAGCTTGTCCTCTCGTGTCGAACTTGTGAAGAACTATGGCAAGGACGTCTTGGACGTAGTAATCCGGATCTTCAACGCTTTTTGGCCTGAAGAAGATACTCCGGAGAATATGTCTGTTCTTTTTGCCAGGCTTATGGAGTGCGAGACTCAGCTCGATCTCTAGAGAGAATCTTATGGGCGCGCCGGAGCTGAGATTGTTCTCCACTACGTGCTTACGTGGTATGAGAAGATTGACCTCAATCTCCTTGAGCGCATGCGCACTGGATCAAAGTGGTCTACTGACCCGGATTGGGTAGCTCGACGCAAGGCTTGCGCTCACAACTTCATCCAATACGCCCCCATTCATCAATGGAACGAGGGACTGGGCTTCCTAGATGCTGCCGATGATGAAAATGTTGAAAATGTTGAAGATGAGTCGGATGAGGACGAAGAGGATGAAGCCTCAGACGTCGAAGAAGACGCAGATGATTCTGAAGCTGAAGCCGAGGCTGTCCCTGCTGGCGCCGAATTACCTCCTCCTGTTGCTCCTTGATAAATACTTTAAATTTCATCAGATCCCCGGTATGCCGGGTGGAATTGTATCAAGCACACAAGTAATATTTTGCTACTAAGTTTTTATGCCGGATTAACTTGGGCGTAGTCCCCGAGTTTCATTTTCTTGTTCATCCAATCTTTTGGCTTGGATCGTGTCTACCTTGATTCGGTTTTATGACTTACGAGTCTGAGCTTCAAAAATTGTCTTAACAATACTTGGAAACTTTAGGCTTAGCTAAAAATAACTCAACATAGTAAATCAAAAGTAAACATAAGGTTAGTCTGAAAAACAAATATCGGCTCGATTAAGTTCCTTTCCTTAGTCGTTTTTCATGTGCTACGCAATTCCAAACTTGTTCTCTTGCTTGCCATGAAGCCAAATCTTGTTGGACAACAGCAAGTCCAAGAGTTGGGTTCTTGGTGCTCACACACTACTAATCCGGCTTAAGTAGAAAAACTTACGCTAGCCGACATATAAATAATAAATATAGAAGACAACAAACATTATTAAGGCAGCCCCCGAGTTACTGCTCGAGGTGCCAACATTTCATTGATAAGCTCATTGCCGGCATACATACCGACACATGAGAGACTCGAATACATACACTTCTCTGCTAAGTGTAGAAAGGACGAAGTAGAGCTACATTCCATGGACGCTTAGATTCCTCGCCGGACCTATCCGCCTTGTTTTTTCCTGTGGTTTTGCATCGATAAGATAATAAGAATCATTGTGCAATGCTTTGCTCACAATAAATGGCCCTTCCCATGGGGGGGATAAATTATGCATGCCAGCAGTACGTTGTACCAACCGGAGTACCAGATCACCTTCTCGGAAGACTCGGGGGTTTACTTTCCAGCTATGATAGCGTCAGAGATTTTGCTGATATATGGCGGATCTGGACAATGCCAATTCTCTCGCTTCTTCTAGCAGATCAACATCATTTTGCCTGGCTTCTTGCACTTCGGCTTCTATGTATTGGGTGACCCTAGGCGAGTCATGCTCTATGTCGGCTGGTAATACAGCTTCTGCCCCATATACCAGAAAGAATGGTGTATAGCCTGTTGATCGATTCGGAGTTGTTCTTAAACTCCACAGTACCGCTGGTAGTTCTTCTATCCAGCACCCCACTGATCTTTGCAGCGGCTCAATGAGCCGGGATTTTATCCCGGATAATACTAATCCGTTGGATCTTTCCACTTGTCCATTCGATGCGGGGTGGGCTACCGAGGCAACGTCCAGCCAGATCTTCTTATCTTGGCAGAATCGCGCAAATGCTCCTTCAGCAAAATTTGTGCCATTTTTAGTTATGATACTGTGAGGATAACTGTATCTCAAGATGATGTCTTTGAGAAATGTCACGGCCATAGCTCCATCACATTTTCTTATTGGATTTACTTCAATCCACTTTGTAAATTTATCGACCATGACCAAAATGTGAGTCATATTTCCCCTCGCTGGTTTGAACAGGCCAACCATGTCCAAACACCATACGGCAAATGGCCAGGTGATTGGAATGATCTTGAGCTCCGACATTGGCATATGTGTCTTGGTAGCATACCTCTGACAACCGTTGCATTTTCTTACCAAGTCCTCTGCTTGTTCTAAGGCACTTGGCCAGTAGAACCCATGCCAGAAAGCTTTTGCTACCAAGGCTCTGGACGAGGCATGAAGCCCACATTCCCCTTGATGTATATCTCGGAGGATGTCAAGCCCTTCTTCCGGGTCAACACATCGCTGGAGGACATTAGTCACACTCCTTTTGTATAGCTCGGAATTGATGATTGTGTATGCCTTTGCTCTCCTCTGAGTTTGCCTGGACAACACCTCCTCAACGGGTAAGGTTCCATCTTTCAGGAATTGAAATATGGGTAGTGCCCAAGCTGGTATTGCTCGTACAGGGAACACGTCCACCGGCATAACCTCAACCGGATCACGCTGAGCAATCCCTGGGTTCGCCGAGGCAGTCCCCGGGTTTGCCAAGGCAGTCCCCGGGTTTCGTGCACCATCTCCCATGTCAATGTCCATGGGTGCAGCTCTAGACTCCGGATCCTTCGGGACGTAAATTGAGTCGGTTTCTAGGGACGGTCTGATAGATGGTTTTCTGAGGTGTTCTAATGCTACACCCGGTGGAATTGCTTGTCGGGTTGATTCGAGCTTCGACAATACGTCGGCAGCCTCATTTTCCACGCGGGGCACATGACGAAATTCACATCCCTCAAAGTAACCAGATATTTTCTACACATGGAATCTGTATAGTGCCATGTTTGGATCAAGAGCGTCCCACAGCCCCGACACTTGCTGAACTACCAAATCCGAGTCGCCAAAGCATTGGATCCGACGTATCCCAATTTCTTTTGCCACTTTGAGCCCATGCACAAGTGCTTCATATTCGGCGACATTGTTTGATGCAGCGAAATGGATTTGCAGCACATACTTCAACTGGTCATTCTTTGGCGAGGTAAGCACAACTCCGGCACCTAACCTGGTTTTTGTTTTTGATCCGTCAAAGTGCATTCTCCAGTAGTTCGGATCTGGTAGCGGTGGTTCGTATTGTACCTCGGCCCAGTCCACAAAAAAGTCGGCCATAGCCTAAGACTTGATTGCTTCTCTTCTGTCATATTGTGGCGCATAAGGAGCTAGCTCAATTGCCCATTTCGCAATCCTGCCTCTTGCATCCTTGTTACTCATTATCTGGGATATGGGAGCTTCACATATTACTTTGATGGGATGCTCCTCAAAATAGTGTTTCAGCTTCTTAGCCGACTTGTACACACCATACACCACTTTTTGATAGTGCGGATAATTTTGTTTTGAGGCTAATAATACCTCGCTCAGATAATACACCGGCCTTTGCACTGACTTACCCTCTTCGTCGCGCTCTACCATAATTACTACACTTACAACTCGGTTGGTTGCGGCTATGTAGAGCAACATTGGCTCCTTGGATAGTGGAGAGGCTAACACTGGTGCAGTGGCTAACATTTTCTTTAATTGGATAAATGCCTCATTGGCCTGCGGCGTCCAAATGAACTTGTCCGACTTTTTCATGAGTTGATAGAGAGGCAATGCCTTTTCTCCCAACCGACATACAAACTGACTTAACGATGCCAGGCAACCAGTGAACTTCTGGACATCGTTAAGACACTTCGGCAGTTCCATTCGCTCTATGGCCCGGATTTTGGTTGGATTGACTTCGATACCTCGGCTGGAGACAAGAAATCTGAGTAATTTTCCAGCCGGGACACTGAAGGTACATTTTTCCGGGTTAAGCTTCATCCCGAACCTCCTTAGGTTCGCGAATGTCTGCCTGATATCGTCAAGGAGTGTTTTGCTTTCCTTGGTCTTGATAACCACATCATCCACATACACTTGTACATTTTGACCAATTTGGTCGTGCAAACATTTCTGCATACATCTTTGGTACGTTGCCCCTGCATTACGTAAACCAAATGGCATGGTGCGATAGCAATAAGCCCCATACGGGGTGATAAATGCAGTTTTTATTTGAACATCCGGATTCAGGGGTATCTGGTGGAAACCAGAATATGCATCAATGAATGACAACAGTTCACACCCAGCAGTTGAATCTATGACCTGATCTATCCTTGGCAGTGGAAATGGATCTTTTGGACACGCCTTGTTCAGGTTCGTGTAATCGATACACATACGCCAAACCACTGCCACATTCGGATCATCCTTCTTCTTCTCCACCAGCACCGGATTAGATAGCCAACCCGGGTAAAGAACTTCCATGATAAATCCAGCAGCTAGTAACCGAGCTATCTCATCTCCAATGACTTTTCTCCTATCTTCAGCAAAGCGGCGGAGAGGTTGCTTCACCGTCCTTGCTCTGGGTCTCACATTCAAAGAGTGCTCGGCCAACTCCCTCAGAACACCTTGCAAGTCCTGTGTGGACCAAGCAAAAATATCCGGATTCTCACGGAGGAAGTTGACGAGCTCGCTTTCCTATTTATCATTTAACCCGGCACCAATTGTTACGGTACGCTCTGGGAACATGTTGTTAACAGGCACTTTCTTGGTATCCTTTGTGGCTTGGAATGAGACACTACCATGCGGATTACTCAACGCCGGCATATATTGCTGCGCGGACTGAGCCAACGCCGCCACCTCTTGTATCTTTCTTTTCTCTTGTGCAATCAGGAGTGACTCGGCTAGGTTAGACCCGGCTGACGCACACTCAATGGAATGTCGGAAATCTCCAGCTATGGTAATCACTCCATTTGGCCCAGGCAACTTCATCTTCAGATAACTGATGTGACAACTTGCCATGAACTTGTTCAGTGCTGGCCTTCCGAGTAACGCGTGATACGCACTTTCTAGGTTCACCACTTCAAATTCCAAATTCTCAGTTCGGCAGTTATCTCTCGTGCTGAACAATACGTCAACCCGGACCTTGCCTATGGGCTCACAAGAAATGCCTGACACAATGCCATGGAAAGTTGTCCTTGTAGCTTGGAGCATGTTCTCCGAGATACCCAACTTGCGCATCGTATCTGCATACAAGATGTTAATGCTACTGCCATTGTCAATTAGTACCTTTGAGAACCTCACATTGATGTTAGGCCCAATGAATGTCGGATCTAGCACTAGCGCATACGAACCAGGACTTGGCATAAGCTTGGGATGATCTTTGATGCTCCAGGTAATTTCCTGGTCTGACCAAGGCATATACCTCATCACTGCTGGCATTACCGCATTCACCTCCATGTGTCGGTGCTGCAAGCTCTTTCTGTCTGTTTCCTCAGTGGTAAACACACAGTAACTCTGATGATGCTCTCTGTACTCATTCCTCCCCTCGTTTCCGGGGTACCTCTGATCTGGTTGATGCTGGTCTCCCACTTGATGCACTGCATCCCTTCTCTCATGGTTGTCATACCTCAGCGGATGGGGAGGCAACATTAGCTGTTGCGTGTTCACTCCGGAGAGCAATTGCTGTCGGGATAACTCCTGCCGAGGTTGATCATTCTGAGGTGCCTGAGCATTACCCGAACCACCTTGTTCTATCTTACACATCCACTCACATTGCCTTGTTGTATGACCCGCTGGGTTACTCGGATTTGGCGTGTGAAATTTACACGGTTGATCCAGCATCGACTCATAATATACCTCGGACGGTCCTTCTTTTCCTTCCACTGTTTCTTTTGCTCTGGCGTCCAAGTTTTCTTGCCATCATTTCTCGGTGTCCATTGTTGCCCTCCAGTCTTCTGACGTTGATTGCCCCCTGCTCCGGGTTGATCTTGATTCACAACAGCAACTTGTTGCGAACTGTACCGTTAATTCGGTCTGTCATCTCTTCTTTTACCCTGGTAGTCATTCCTCCGGGATAACCCGACTCCATCTCTCTGGTAGCACTCCTCATTTGACTCGTTTGACACGAGCCTGGGTCGAGTCGGATCACCCAAAGCATACGAATCAGCAATCCGGATTGTCTCTGCCAACGTAGTTGGCATATCCCTTTGCAATCTTTGCCACAACATGCTTGCATATCTGCATCCTTGTGCAAACCATGCTATGGCCTGTGACTCGATCACCCCCTCACATGAGTTTCGCACGGTACACCACCGGGTTAAGAACTCCCGGTCCATTTCATTCGGTCTCTGCTTACACATTGCTAGGGTCTGTGGCCTATTCGGCCTCTGATACGTACTTGAGAAATTGCTAATAAACATATCCTCAAAATCAATCCAGCAGTTAATACTTCCGGGCGGCAAATTGTTTAGCCATACCCTCGCTGGCCCCTCCAACATCTGGGGTACGTATCTCACCGCCCATCTCAAGTTGCCTGTAGCAATTTTTACAGCTATAGCATAGTTAATCAACCAATCCTCCGGCTTTGTTCTACCATCGTATGTCTTAGTGCCTCTAGGTAGCTGGAAGTTAGGTACCGGAGGTTCCTTCATGATCCAGGGCCCAAAACACGCATGACCCAGGGGACCTTGACGTTCAATCTGCTCCCACCTATACAGCCGATCCAGTTTTAATCTGGCATTGTCAGGCATCAAATCCCTGCTTCCCAATCTTGACCCTATCACATGATAGTCCGGCCTTGGGTATCCTGCATTCACCATTTCTGAATCACCATCATTATATCGGTCTTGCTCTCGCGGAGCACCTCTCTGTTGCATACCTCAGCCGGCACTTTGCTCTTGCCTTGGTATATTCCGCTGCCGCGGTTGTCCTGCTCCTGCCGAGTTACGCTGTCCGACATTGCCATTTACAGCATTCCCTTGACCGGCATTGCCTTGGTCGTGGTTATCTCAGCCAGCTTCACCTCGGCTCACACTTCGTCGATCCTCATTTCTCTGCACTTCTTTTCCTTTCCCTGCCCTTGCCGGGTCATACGGGACTATCTGTTTGTTCCTCCTGGCCGAGGTTACTACCTCTTCTCTCCTAGGACCACCATGAGGAGACGATGCAGCTCCAGCGGATTTCTCCGGGTTACCCACCGCCGAATGAATGATCTTGGAGGCCCCAGCTCTCTCCGGGTTAGCCCTGAGCAATTCCTCATTTGGCCTGTTCGCGATCCGAACCAACTCATTGACCCTATCTTGCTGTCTCTGACGGGCTTCACCCGTTAGCCCCTCTAACTCGGACACAGCTGCATCTACTGCTCTGAGGTTTTTCGCCGGGGTACTATACTTCGGCAGCCCCACGGATAAACAGTTCTCTGACTCCTCAATCCGAGTATCACCCTCTTTGTTCATTTCACTCATGAGATTTCTCCCCTTCACTTTTACAACATCTACTTTATTTGCCTTTGCATACTCACGCAGTGTCATGTTCAATGACCGCTGAGCCGCGACTATCTTTTTCGCACCCTCTAGTATTTTTTGCCTAGTTTCCTCTAGCTCGGCCTGTGCCTGAGCCGGATCTACCACTGCTGCTACTGGGTTTGCCAAGCTATCCATCGCTTTCTGCAACACATTCTCCGGCCTCTCTAATGGAGGACCTCTACTTTTCCTTGGTGCCTTAGGTGTTACCTCCGGATCTGGTGCCGGATCCTTGCTTGCGCCTGCACCTGGCGCAGTCATCATCACCTCGGCACGGTCCAGGGAGCGAGTGATACGCACCCCGTGAACCACGCTAAGGGGTGGCTCGCCTCCTTCGACGACGTGCCGCGGGTGAACGCATGACACATCGATAGCAACTAGACCTTATGCGTGCCGAGCTTGACGAAGAGGCCGTTGTGCGGAAGTGGACGGTTGCCAAAGCAGCCAGCGTTGTCGCTGACAAAGTCCAGCGCTCCAAAGCGCTGAACGAGCCTGGAGACGATGCGTTCGCCGGTGCCGATGAGGTTTCCCGTCCGGATCTTCACCCCTGCTGGTATCTCCCCAACACAACTTGTCAATGCATATCCTCATTTTGGATCACTTTAACCTTAATCACCTAAAGATGCCTATGATAGGGGCAATGAGAGCTGAAAGCTAGTAAGTATCATAATTTTTGGGAGCTCTTTATGAGACTTACAATCCCTGCTTCCCTCTGCGAAGGGCCTTTTTTTACCTTGTAGTTGAGTCAGTAAACCTATTCCCTTCTATCTCAGCAAGTATTTTGAGTTGATGTGTTTCATTCATTCATATGATGATTTATTCAATCATGTTTCTTATGTTCCTTGTTTTGCACATTGCTCTTATCTTGTAGTTTACTACTTGAAAGCTATCATTGAAAAACCAGCTATTTGTGAACTCCAGCAAATTATCAACTATTCTTCGACCAAGAGCTAAGTTTGCCATTACCAATTATGATTCACTTTATGTATCTTTATTGTGTTTCCTTTACTCACTGCAAGTTGAGTTATATAATAGTGAGTTGTCTTCTAGTATGATCTATGTATTTGATGAATGTGATGCTTCTTGTCCGTATTCTTTTATCGACTCTTCACTCCATAAACTTGAGGCCATGTTTATTGAGCTCAATTTCGCTTGGGGACAAGCGAAGTCTAAGCTTGGGGGAGTTGATACGTCCATTTTGCATCACTATTCTATGTCTTAATTCACTATTATTCATTGATATATTTCATATTGAGAGGTGATACTTATGTTATTTCATCTCTTTTTGCATGGTTGATGACTTTTGGAGCATGGACCGCTGCAGTCAGGATTCTGATGGAAAAGGTGCTGTTTGGAGGCAAAATTCATGAAGATCAGAAAATCCGGGAAAATATATGGAAAATCCTATTTTTCTAGAAGACTAAGGATGCCAGAAGATGGAGTGGAGGTGGGCCATAGGGGGCCCACACCACCCCATGGCGCGGGCAGGCCTAGGTCGCGCCTGGAGGTGGTGTGGCCACCCTGGCCCACTCCAGCCTCTCCCCTCTGGCATATATCATCCTCCCGAAACCCTAAGACTCAGGGAGCAACCATAGAAAGATTCCGCCGCCTCTGCGGGGCGGAAAACACCGAGAGAGAAAGATCTCTCCGGCAGACAGATTTCTGCCGGGGGAATTCCTTCCCGGAGAGGGGAGATCATCGCCATCAACACCACCATCAAGCTGGACTTCATCGGGATCATCATCATCATCACCACCCTCATCACCATCAGCACCCTCATCACCATCTCCATATTGCTGTAACAATTGAGTTGAATCTTGCATTAGTTCATAGGGGAAACTTTCCCGGTGTTGATTACTCTTTGTAGTTGATGCTATTGAGTGAACCATTGAATTATTGTTTATGTTCAGATTGTTATACATTATTATTCCATCTCTGATCATGATCCATATGATGTCTTGTGAGTAGTTCGTTTTGTTCTTGAGGACATGGGAGAAGTCTTGTTGTTAGTAGTGGAGTTGCGTTGAGAAAGATTCAATAGATTGTTATTTAAGTTGTGGTGTACTTCTTCTAGTGGTGTCATGTGAACGTCGACTACATGAAACTTCACCTATATGGGCCTAGGGGAATGCATTGTGTATTTGGCTACTAATCGTAGGGGTTGCCGAAGTGACAGAAACCTGAACCCCCGTTAGGAAACCATTGCACAAGGGACGTAAGGGTCTTAGAGTTTAAAGCTGTGGTTAGGTTTCTACCTTAATTACTTTATTGTACTTACGGATGTTTGCAAGGGGTATAATCACAAGTATGTATTAGTCTTGGATGGGGCGGTACATTAGCACATGTTCACCCACACAACACTCAAGCTAAAGAAGATTAATCGACTATATGAAGCGAAAGCACTTGACAGTCTTCCCATGTGTCCTCGAGAATGTTTGGTCATCTTAAGTAATACAACCGGCTTGTCCTTTGCTGCATAAAGGATTGGGCCACTTGTTGCATTCATTCCTACTGTCTTTATTTACTCGTACTTTGTTTACTTGCTTTATCGAAACCCCCTAAAAATCCGTTTGCTAAGTATTTGCAGAGAATTCCTGATCCATACCACTAGCCAACACCTTCTGCTCCTTTTTGGGTTCGACACTCTTACTTATCGAAAATACTGCGATACACCCCCTATACTTGTGGGTCATCATACACTGCGGACATCTTCCTATCATCAGGTACGTCAGGTCGGCAGCGTGCGAATCGCCGCGGTACAAGGTGATGTTATGGTCGCTTCCGTCATGGAATAAGCTCCATTCGATGGAAATGGTAGCGACATCTGAGCAGACGAGTAGGCCTTTGTCGGCTGAAGTCGCGCTAAAAGGGATCATGTCGTACCTGTCAAAACCACGGCGTTACATGTGAGCTTATGAAGATGTTTTCGGAATTCCCCTAGAGTACAAGAATATCAAACAAGAGTGAGTTAACACATATAAATCTTCTTGTGATGATCCTAATATGAATATGTGTAATGTCGTACTAATTAATTACTTTATGTTGGTGACATACCCAATTGGTATGGGCTGTCCAGCCAAATATGTCTTCATGTTCAATGTTCGCTGATGCAGTCCAATGGAACTGTGTGGTGCCTGGTGATACGTCCATAACGTATCTATAATTTCTGATGGTTTTATGCTAATAATATGCTTTTGACACTCCTTTTTGGATAAAGTTTATGATGTATTTGGACTAACCTACTAATAGTTGCAAAAGTGCACAATGTTCTTGTTTTACACTTTGATGTGTAGGAATTACCAAGAATACAAGTGGAAACCTTGTTGGAGTCAAATTGGGATTTTTTCAGAAATCTGTCTTAGAACTCTTTTTGAAGATGGTCACGTTTCGGGTCGAATACAACATCAAACAGAAAACTCTTCAACTATAAATTTGTTGGAAATTTATCGACAAACGTTCTTGACATATAATTTAGCTGATTTCGAGTCCGAACAGGCCTTTTAGGACCGATTTACTGCAGCCCAAGATGGGGTGACGGAAATCCGAGAAGCTATATAAAGGGAGGAAACCTAATTCCCCAGGGCATCTCCACCCACGAATTTGCAGCCACCAAAGCCACGTTTTTGCCTCCCCCATGGATCTCATCTCTATGCGGGAGGGCTCCCAAGAAGCCATGAAGGAAGGGGGCTAAGGGGCGGTGCTCCCCCATGATACCGGCAGCGGGGAAGGAGTCCCCCGCGCCGCTGCCGGCGCTGCCGCGGCCCTCTTCACCATCTTCACCATCTTCACCGCCATCTCCATCACCTAATCCTCCTAGTATGCAGTGGTTCATCCTTCCACACACCTCTGTACCGTCCTATGTAAACATGGTGTTTGATGCTATAAGTTATAATCCTATGATCTATGTTATGTTTGCGTAGTTTCTTTGTTCTTAGATTGAAGGGTTGAACGTCTTTGGTTCATTAGAGTTGTAAGTTGATATGGTACAATCCTTTGGTGTCCATTATATTTGTGTGGACATGAATTAAACATCATAGGGTTTGTAGTATGTGTAAGAGGAAGGGGGGAAGATCTACCGGAGTGACAGAAACCTGAGGACACGAACCGAAAAGTTGCACGTATGGGAGTAAGAGGACCATTAAACTTAAGGCTATGGTTGGGGAAACCTTAATGCATTGATTAGTACTTATGAATGTTTGCTAACAATCCAATCATATAGTACATGTAATTCCAAGTAGTGAAGCGCATGTATATTTAGCCTCTCCCACATAGAAAATTGCATCGAAGACAATGAACCCGATCTATTTGCTATTTAAACTTGGACAAAGTTACCACAATTACCACCACTATTCCACACTCATGGTTCTGTTAGTTTAGTGTATTTTACTGATGCAGCAACTAGCTTTAGTTTCTTGTTATTTGTTATCATGCAAAGCTATCTCTATTACTCGTATTGTTGCTCTAGTTTTATTTCCTAGATAATGCAAAAGTTTAGTGTGCATAGACTTGTATCAGTGGTTGATAGAACTTGAGAGAATATTTATCCTACCTTTAGCTCATCATTGGGTTCAACACTCTTACTTATCAAAAAGGCTACACACGATCCCCTATACTTGTGGGTTATCAAGACCTTTTCTGGCGCCGTTGCCGGGGAGCAATAGCGTGTGGGTGAATATTCTTGTGTGCACTTGTTTGCTTTATCTATAAGTAGGTTTTACTTTCACTTTTAAGTTGTTCTCTATCTTAGTATGGATAGGGAATTGGAATTACAAAAAAAAAGTTGTACTTGTTACCTAAAAACGTTTTAAAAAAGGAAAGTGATTGGAAAGATGAGTAATGATTAAGTGGGGGTCGACCTTGAACACTTGTGTTCATGCCTATGAAACCAGAACAAATCTTTCCATGGAAGATTTTCAGTAAAAAACTTGTAGGAATGTATGAAGCCTTGAAAAAGAAAGATATTTCTGGTATTGATCTTAATGCTTATTCATTCAAAAATACTTGAATCTTGATCCTATGCCTAACTTAAAGGCATTAAAGAAAAGTACTTATTGGGAGATAACTCAAAAGTTTTAGTTGAGTCTTGGAAGTTATTGCTTCAGTAATAACCTCTCCTTATCCTTTTTATTTGATTTTTCTGCCAAGAGTAACCTCTAATGAGAGAGAAGTAATGCTTGGGAAAGTTGCTGTCCCGAAACAGATTTTTGTGCTTCACTGTAAAAATTCGTGTAAAATATCTGTACGTCGGTTTGAGCTATAATTTGTTGTGCTTCTGCCCCAGGTTGTTATCCAACTTTAGTTAGTTCAAAACTTTTCGATTTGAGGAACATAAGGTCTTTGAAAAAATTGGTTTCTATCTGCTGGTCTGTTTTGACAGATTTCTGCCATTATTTGCATTTGCTTCTTGTTCATTCCTTTTTGGGTTCTCTTTGGGGAACTGAGCTTTTTAAGGGAAGTGCTACAGTAACTTGTGTTTTAATGGAAGTTTTATTGGTGTTGAAACTGAACCCAAAGACTTATTATCTTGAGTACACTAATGTTGCTAATGAAGATTATGTGAAGTTTTGTATGAAGGAAAAAATTTAGGTGTTAAGGAAAGAATGATGTAATGAGATGAAAAATGGACTAAAGCTCAAGTTTGGGGATGTCACAACATGTCACCCCAAGAAATATCCAAGAAGTACAAGCGTCAAAGCTTGGTGATGCCCAAGGCATCCCCTTGATCAATAAAAAATCTTAGGTTCTTCCAAACACTTCATTTTTATTGTTTCATGCACAATTGTGTTGTTCTTGGAGCGTCTTCGTTTTTTTGGTTTTAGTTTGCTTGGTTTGCTTGAATAAATTGGTTGGACCCCCTCTTTTATACATTAGTTTTCAAATAAGTGTGGCTTGGATTGGAAAAGAGTAGGAAAAGTTCATGCTTAAGTGGTAAAAGGAGCTCGTTTTTTACGATGGCCTATGCTTTGTCATGTCATGCTTGATATTGTTTTGGATTTATGCTTAGTGATTTTTGCTGTAGAATGACATGTTATAAACAATTGAGATTGCTTAATGTGCCTTGAAAGAATCATGCATTGTTTTAGCATATTAAAGCATAGTATTGTGGTATTCTCTTTTGATGCCTTATTTGCGTTGACTTGGCGCATGGTCACACCATGTTATGACTATCCCAAGTCACCATAGCCTTTATGATCCTTTAGTTTTTGACTTGTAATATCACTTTATGTTTTAATTAATGATTTTTGTCGCTTTGCATGATTATGGCTATTATTGCTCTTTTAGTTGGTCGCTCCCAGTCTTTTGCTAGCCTCCATAACCAAGTATGAGTTCCACTCATGCATCCAACTCCAAATAAAACCAAGTTATCCCAAAGAGTCCACCATACCTACCTATTAGCATTTGCTATTCCAAGTATATTCATGCTTTTATCTACCTTCCGAATTAAACTTGTTATGAGAAAACTAGTGATTAGAGCTCTCACGAACTTGATGGCACACTTTACTTTTCTTGCCCCTAATAAACTTGAAACATTGTGTCATCTATGTTGTATATGCTTGCACTTATATGTTGGGGATTAGTAGAACCATGCTGTCATCGGGAATGCTTCAACATTGCACTTGTACATTGTACCTAGTTGATATCATGCTCTTTTGTCTATGGATGTCGTCGGTGTGAAATGAAAGGGGAGCTTGTAAGTCCATGGAGTTATGTATGTGTGTTAGAGAAACGCCTAGGCCACCGGTCTAATCCATGCCTAATCATGGTGGAAACCTGCAGCGTAACCATAATGAGCAATCTATGAAGCATTCTTCTTATAAAAAAAGAGATTGAGATTGAGAAAAAAGAAAAAAAGAGATGATAAAAGAGGAAAGAGAGAAAAAGCACCATTTTCCCATGGTAAATAAGAAGATTGCTGAGATGCCCGTTGTCTGCTTGCCTTGTCGTTTTGATATGGGGATTCTTCCGTATCATCAGGCAAGGGGTACCCCGTTGGCGGTTCTCTATGATACATATGTACTTACTATGACAAGAACTTACCGGTAACTAAACTTGAGTAGCATGAGGAGCGGCCCTCGTATTCAAGGGACATGAGATTTCCAACTTATACTTTGTCAAGCATATACTCCATAGTTTGTTCATTTTAACCTTAATCACTTCAAGATGCTTATGATAGGGGCAATGAGAGCTGAAAGCTAATAAGTACCATAATTTTTGGAAGCTCTTTATGAGACTTGAATCCCTTCTTCCTTCTATGAAGGCCTTTCTTCCACTTTTATATTGAGTCTCCACCTTCTATCTTTATGCACCAATTAAGAGAGCATACTTGTTATTCTTAGTTCTATGTGCATTGTCCCAAGACTTGTTGATTGATGCATAACTTTGATATTGCTTGTTCTTAAACTATTTGTATCTAGTCACCCTTATGAACTTTCAAGGTGTCCTATGCATTTATGTTTTGCTACTCTATGAGGGACAAGCTGAATACCATTCTCATTATGCTTTCTTTATGTGAAATAAACAAACGTCTTGCAAAGCATTGTTATTCATGAATCTTTTGTTTGTGCCTTTTCATGTTACAACATAGTTGCTATGTCTTATTGTTAGAACTCTATCTTTCATGATTCATGTTTAGAGTACCTTAATCCCAGCTATCAATACTTACGATAATGATGATCAAGATTGTGTTGTCTGCATGTCACCTCAAAAATTATATTGTTTTGATCGTTTACCTACTTGAGGACGAGCAGGAACTAAGCTTAGAGATGTTGATACGTCCATAACGTATCTATAATTTCTGATGGTTTTATGCTAATAATATGCTTTTGACACTCCTTTTTGTATAAAGTTTATGATTTATTTGGACTAACCTACTAATAGTTACAAAAGTGCACAATGTTCCTGTTTTACACTTTGATGTGTAGGAATTACCAAGAATACAAGTGGAAACCTTGTTGGAGTCAAATTGGGATTTTTTTCAGAAATCTGTCTTAGAACTCTTTTTGAAGATGGTCACGTTTCGGGTCGAATACAGCATCAAACAGAAAACTCTTCAACTACAAAGTTGTTGGAAATTTATCAACAAATGTTATGGACATAAAATTTAGCTGATTCCGAGTCCAGACGGGCCTTTTAGGCCCGATTTACTGCAGCCCAAGATGGGTGACGGAAATCCGAGAAGCTATATAAAGGGAGGAAACCTAATCCGCCCAGGGCATCTCCACCCACGAATTTGCAGCCACCAAAGCCACGTTTTTGCCTCCCCCATGGATCTCATCTCCATGGGGGAGGGCTCCCAAGAAGCCATGAAGGAAGGGGCTAAGGGGCAGTGCTCCCCCATGATACCGGCGGCGGGGAAGAAGTCCCCCGCGCCGCTGCCGGCGCCGCCGCCGCCCTCTTCACCATCTTCACTGCCATCTCCATCATCTAATCCTCCTAGTATGCAATGGTTCATCCTCCCAAACACCTCTGTACCGTCCTATGTATACATGGTGTTTGATGCTATAAGTTATAATACTATGATCTATGTTATGTTTGTGTATTTCTTTGTTCTTAGATTGAATGGTTGAACGTCTTTGGTTCATTAGAGTTGTATGTTGATATGTACAGTCCTTTGGTGTCCATTATATTTGTGCGCGCATGGATTAAACATCATAGGGTTTGTAGTATGTGTAAGAGGAAGGGGGGAAGATCTGCCGGAGTGACAGAAACCTGAGGACGCGAACCGGAACGTTGCACGTATGGGAGTAAGAGGACCATTAAACTTAAGGCTATGGTTGGGGAAACCTTAATGCATTGATTAGTCCTTACGGATGTTTGCTAACAATACAATCATATAGTACATGTAATTCTAAGTAGTGAAGCGCATGTATATTTAGCCTCTCCCACATAGAAAACTGCATCGAAGACAATGAACCTGATCTATTCGCTATTTAAACTTGGACAAAGTCACCATAATTACCACCACTATTCCACACTCATGGTTCTATTAGTTTAGTGTATTTTATTGATGCAGCAACTAGCTTTACTTTCTTGTTATTTGTTATCATGCAAAGCTATCTCTATTACTTGTATTGTTGCTCTATCTTTATTTCCTAGATAATGCAAACATTTAGTATGCATAGAGTTGTATTAGTGTTTGATAGGACTTGAGAGAATATTTATCCTACGTTTAGCTCCTCGTTGGGTTCGACACTCTTACTTATTGAAAAGGCTACACACGATCCCCTATACTTGTGGGTTATCACCTAGCTACGAGTTTGCCGCAATTCCGTTTGAGCTCCACTCCCACCTCAGAGAAGCACACGCCATGAGGTTGCGCATTTTACACTATGGTAGGAATGGCAAGTACATCTCTAAGCCGGTGCCAGGCTGCCAGCACCGAGCTCACAAAATGTAGATATCGGGCTAACCGGGTACGATGACACGGTGTTCTGCGTGCTATTTGATGAGCGCGACGATGTCATCTTGATATCCATCGTGTGCGTCAGGCCGGCGGCGCGCATGTCACCGCAGTTGATGGTGAAGTTGAGCTCTGCTCATCCAAATGGCTTGTGTGAGAAGGTTTCTATGCGAATTCTAAAACCACTTGCTCTTTGTCGGTTTGTTGGTCTAATCTGGTCGCTCGTTGTTAGAATCGATCATCGGAGTTCACCGTGGAATACAAGCTTCATATCGACAAGATTCTTAGCGATTAACACATCTTTATCTTCTTGTGATGATCCTAACTTGAACACATGTACTCCTCGACAGGATTTTTTTTATCATTTTGGGACATGTGGTTCCTAGCTTAAGGTGGAGTATTTTGTATGGAGTTCTGCTACTGCTAATCTATTTTGTAGTAGGACTAATACCTATGTACTGGTACTTGTTCAGACCGACGGATCTAGTGCAGAATATGGTATCTCTTTCCTTTTGAATCATGGCCTTGCTACATCTACCGAATTTCAATGTCTGCATTGCTGAATCTGTCAATTCCTTTGATCATTATCTGTACTGCTAAATCGGTCACTTTGAAATGATGCTAAATCTGTCAAGTGCCGCTTATTATGAACTGGGAATCTGTTGATATTTTTCTGTGTTATTCAGTACTGCTGAATCTTTCAAATGCCAGTGAATATGTCAAATGTTCTGTTGTTGCTATTACTAAAGTATTTTTTAGAACTAATAGTGATGTATTGGTACTTGTTTTGATCAAGACCACTAGATAGTCTTGCTCTTCTTTTGGAACATGGCCAGAATATGTTCTCTCTGTCCTTTTGAATTATGGCCTTGCTACATCTATTGAATTTCAGTGTCTGTATTGTTAAATCTGTCAATTCTTTTGGTCATTATTTGTACTGCTAAATCGATCACTTTGAAATGTTGTTGAATCTGTCCAGTGCCGCTGATTATGTATTTGGAATCTATTGATATTTTTTTGTTTTATTCAGTGCTGCTGAATCTTTCAAATGCTAGTGAATCTGTCAAATATTATATCGTTTTTATTACAGTACTAAAGTATTTTGTAGAACTAATACTGACGTACTAGTACTTTTTTAGATCAAGGGCAGTAGATGGTCTTACTATTCTTTTGAAACATGGCCATGTCACAATCTAGATGAGGCTTGGGGCATTTTGGTTTGCATATGTGGGTTACATAGTCGTTGATGCGAGTAGAAGGTATGCACAGAAAAGCAGGCTTGATGGTCAGTTTTTCTTGCTCTGATGATCGAGTGTGTTTGGAGAAAAGCGATTGATCCCACACCAAGGTTTTTAGTGATGAAACAAGAATTGATTCCTGCCGTCCTGCTATTGAATTTCAGAGTCTGTATTGCTGAATCGGTCACTTTGAAATGTTGTTGAATATGAACTGGGAACCTGTCGTTATTTCACCAAGCATGATTGATGATTAGATTCCTGCACCAACAATAGGGTTATTCAAGTACTTGTAGCAACAAATATTTAAGAGTTTATCCCGATGGGAGATCAACGAACGGAAACAACATGACCCCACATCGACGTTGTCAATGTGGGCATGTTTCGCTCCCAAACTGTGGTTTGGAAATATCCTATTCTATAAGTTACTAGAACAGCGATAATTGAGAGAGGTTTAAAATATCTAATAACAAAGAACTTTGAACAAGAACAAAATAAACTAAGACAGAAAGTAAACAGGAATATGAACTGAATTAAAGAGATTGTAGTTGTAGGATTGAATGGAACGAGAGAGGGCTTATAGGCTTTGGTCTCACTAGTACTAGATGGGCAAATATATGTGTGATCTATAAGAGATTTCTTAGACAAATAAACGTTCCCCATTTGATTACCGGGCTGCCACTCTGTGTGCACTATGCATGATTCTCGCGTGTCACCGCAAGGCAAAAGGCACTTCCAGACCAAAGGATCACATAAACTCATCTTAGATCACAATAAATTCTAACTTAGCGCACTAGATCATACCTTAACCTAGAATTAAATCAATCACTCACACATGCATGAGCAGCAAAACATATATAAATATATAGTGATGTCACAACCGTATTCAATCTTACAATTACCAAACACAAGATAGAGAGAGGGACATGGAGATGATGATGGAGATGGAGATCGATGCGTGGTGGTGGTGATGTCTTCCTTCTCCTCCTCTTCTTCTTGCTTGGATGCCTTGACGGTGATGGTGTTGAGGGAGATCTAGATCTCGGAGGTGTGGTTGAGGCAGAGCTTTGCCCATGAAGCGCTATGGTGTGGTGGCTCTCTCTTGGGTCCTCCCTCCTTTATATAGGCCTTGGGGTGCCCTAGGGTTCCCCCAATACCGTCATATGACTTAGGGAAGGTTCTGGAGCTTCTGTGGGAAAAAATGCCGGCGTTTGCGACCTTTTTACCAACTATAGGGCCAAACTATATGGCGGGAACTTTTAGTTCCGGCCGTATAGTTGGTCATTGAACTTGCAGATCCTTTAGTATTTTGGTTGCCATTTCTTCATACGAACTCCATTTTGGGTGTTATTGGGCTCGTTGAGTTCGTCTCATCGAGGGCTACAACCCCATGGTCTTGGATATTTATTTTGAGAAGTTTGAAAAAATTCACTTTTCCAACCTCTCAAATGGCTAAGTCTGGTCCCTGCAGCTCCTCCATACTATGCTCTCTTTGTTCCTTTTTATCCATAATCTTCACCAACACCTACACACATGTGATAGACAAGGAAAGTGATAAAATTCTACCTAAACTACTAAATGTGCAAAAGCTCATATGAAAGTAAATGAGAACTAGAAGTCATGCATATAAGGCATAGCTATAGCTAGAAGAAACATGATATGAGAGATAAATGGCACATTTTATATGGCTAAAAGAGGTGGTATTTCATAGCCATCAACTTCCCCAAGCTAGACCTTGCTTGTCCTCGAGCTGGAAATCAATGCCTTGCATCCTTATTTCTTCTACAAGCTTGAAGAGAGAAAACATGTATTCATACAAGGAAACACAAGCTCAGTTATAAAGACCACTAAAGATTCATCAAAACTTATATGCTCCATGTCAACAGTGAATCTACCTTGTAGAGAAACTTGTGATCCTCTTATTGCACCTTTTGTATAACTTTTCATATCATTACTTTTTATGAGGCAAAACTTAGTCACAACTAGTGTCAAGCATAAATACGAATAAAGTTTATCTATTCTACCCAATCATGTCATCTAGTTAAGGCTCTCAAGTGCAAACATCAGTTATTGAGTTTCAGAAAGTTTATCTCTTAGTAACGAGATTTATGCCAAAAGAAAATGCGAGAACATGTCAAAAGAAGCATAGCATTAGAGTGTATCTTTTGGTCATCCACATCAATGAATCATGGCTATCAAACACTCATTTTCTATTCTTTGTCTTTCTAAAACTTCAGTTCATCAGTAATGAGATCATGCCAAAACTTAGTGTGTTTAATCAGACTGTGCAGGCTAAGAATGGATACCCGTGACCATTACCAAGGTTTCCCTTTTGGGTATAATGATTTCTCATAACGGTCAGAGGAGCATTCCCTCTTTTGCTTTGAACGCAGGCCCATGAGAATACCAATGCTTACCCAAATGTATCATTTCTACTACATATGTTGGGCAACTCATAGCCAAACTGCAAGAGTTTCCTCTTTTTGGACTGTTCAAAGGCCAGTGGAGTTGTTAGCATCCCATGTTGTGTGACAGTGGTGAAGACACGCATAAAGCAATATCATACTTTAATCAACAGGTCAAGATTTGGCATGCATCTCAATTACCGCTAAATATTAGTTTCTTCAAACAAATCCTTTCAAAGAGTACTATTAAGACGATCATCATATCTATGGTGTTGAGTATCTTTAAGGCTAAACTCTTAAGACAATTAAACAACACCTTATTTAGCATAGAACTCAAAACTTCGAAATATCATTTCCAATTGACAACTCCTTCCGTAAGCAAACTATCAAGTCTATTGTTTGGACATTATGGGGTCGAGCATAACTTATTTATTTAAGACAAAGCTATTTAGTGACAACCAACAAATTTCAAAAGATCTTGATCAAGTATTCATTCTTTCCAAGTGTAGAGATTGTGGCAATGTTTTCTAGAGGATCACAAATAGTGTCACAAGCTTGATAAACAATTTGGCAAGATGCATACAAGCTCTAAGTCAACTCCTATGATGCCTATCATGAGCAATTGTATCCCCATATGAATACAGAACTAGACTCACTTAAACAAGCATTCAAAAACAATAGGATACATGATTGCATTAAACCTTCATCGAATACGATAATTGCACAAGACTATACACATGCATAAGTAACATCCCCAAGCTTAGAACTTTGCAAGAACCAAACTTGAGTATATCACCATAATAAAAGAGAAAATACAGTTTCTAAAAGAGAGTGTGATAACTGGTTACCTCCCCAAGCTTAGTTGAAAACAAGGGTGACACACTTTACTATTGAGGTACAAGTAACCTATATTTTGATGGACAAAGAACCTTTGGTTTAACGTATACTTCTTGATATAGCCTGGTGTCTGCCTTCCTTGCGAACCTGCTTGGAAACTAAGAAGAAAATAAAACACTTTGTGTTTTTGAAGGCATGGGGATTAGCTCAAAGTGATAAAAATACAAGTCCCACTAAGTCGGTTCATCAACCTAAGCACCACACTTAAGTCAACAAACTAGTTCTAGAAGATCCCTCTCCTAGATTTTGATGAGGTGCAAGTGAAATAGGATACGAGACATGAGTGTGCAACCCCTATGTGCTTATTAAAAGAGGTTTGAGTTGGAAGGTTTTACCAAACACTGATTGTCGAAGCACTTAATTGAAGCAACCAAGTGGCTCATGCGAGTGTTTGCACGGTTGGCACTACCGTACATGTCGTCACACAAGGTTCAAATCCCTGCGAAAATAACACACAAAATAAAATGTATCGGTTTGGTATACGGACATAGTTCATTTACCCCACCGATAAAAGGAAAGTAAAAAAACAAAACATGAACTTCTATAGAGAATTACAGTCTAGGAGGTTTCTGAGGTAGAATTTTATTGCTTACATATGCTCGGCTTCTCTAGATCATGCGAGAAGCTCCCAGGTGGTGTTTTGAGGTTTTTAGAAGAAGAAAGAAGAAGAAAGAATACAATTTTGAGCAATGGTTACCTTCCAGTTGGCGTTTGAGGGATTTTCCCATCTATAAGGGCGCAACTATACGGCCGGACCAAAAAGTTCACGCCGTATAGTTGGTCGTTAAACTTACTGTACCTTGGTAAATAATTTTGACGAAGGCATCGATATCTATATGGCCGGAACTATACGGCCGCAATTTCTATTACCGCCGTATAGTTGGTCGTTAAAACTTCAGCATCCTGGAATAGAAATTTTACAAAGACATTGATAACTATACGGCTAGAATTTTTATTCCCGCTGTATAGTTGGTCGTTAAACTTCTGTACCTAAGAAAGAAAATTTGTCGATGACAAAGATATCTATACGGCCAAACTATATGGCTGGAATTTTTTATTCCCGCTGTATAGTTGGTCGTTAAACCTTTAGTAGACATCAAAAACATTCTATTTCTTCGAGAATTCTTTCTTATCCTGAAACTTAGCGAAATACCTTGTTTTGACAGTAAAATAACAACTTTAATTTTAGACCAACAACAGCATGTGTAAAATGGTATTTAAGTACAACCGAGTTATGCAACACATAGTAACAATAAATTCTACCTTTTAAAAACTACAACAAGATAACTTCTAATAGCAAATCATGCAAATAATAAAAATGTCAGTGCAACATGAATGCATCAAGACTCAAGACACACAACTAAGAAAGACACCTAATGACTTCCGGGTTGCCTCCTAGGAAGCGCTTTCTTATAACTAAGTAGCCAAGCTTTTATACTCCACATTTATTCAGCAATGGAGGCAGCTATAGGATTAGTTTTGCTTACCTCCAATGAGTGTTTGCAGGATTTATATCATAGTTTGCTCTAAGACGTACCCGCTTGCGGTGCATCGCTGTCTTGTAAGTGTTCTCGTTGCCACGTGAGGATGGATGCACCAAGCACGGTAAATATGTATTCTTTCCTTCCTGCATAGAGGATGTTAAAGATTTATTATCAAACTTTGAATCTTTACCTTGATTACTATTTTGCGGGTACATCTCATAATGTCCTTTTGGCTCCACTAGCTTGGTATTTGCCACCAGACTTTCCTGCACCTCATTAGTAAAACAAAAGTCCTGGCAAACAGATATGGGAGGCACACAGGGTTCTATCTTTTGCTCATCATAATTGATTTCCCCGAAAAGAGTATTTAAACAAACACTACTACAATCATCAAAAACTTCTTCAGGGCAATTATCAGGGATTCTAGAATAATTTAAGTCCTCATCATCACTAAAGTCATAAGAATAATAAAGATCAGGAATAGGTGGGGGAGGTTTGAGAGCGTCTTTCAATTTATTCCATTCCTTGATTTCTTTTTCTTATTTCTTCTTGATGCATCTTTCATTTCTCCGATACTCTACATAAAGCTGTTTCACTTCATCTGCAGATGTTAGATATGTGGGATATTCAACACGAGGCTTCTTATTTTTATGTTTCCTGGATTTAGGCTTCAGGGACTTACCCTTCTTTCCTGCTTCAATGATGCAACAAGTGGAAGATATGGGAGTAACAATAGAGGGCTGTTCTCCATCGTTAGTAGCAGCAGTTCTAATATGATTAAAATAATTAGCTATGAAAGGCATTGCTTTAGAAAGAACATCTCTAACTAAGGTATCATCATAAGGAATTTTTCCTATTCTATTTTCATATTTAAGAAACTCATTGACCAAGTTCTCTAGATCAGTAGGGAGAGGTTTTTCTTCATGCACAATTTCACACTACAATTGATGAAAATTATTATGTATATCTCTTAAGAGTTGCCAAGATTCTTTCAAAGTTTTTCCAAGGAATGCACCATCACACATCATATCTAGCTTATCCTTAGTAGAGTGATTTAAGCCTCCATAAAAGTGATTCAACAATAACCAATCAGGTAAATTATGACATGGACAAGCATGCATCAATTTTGAGAACCTACTATAAGCTTGTATTAAATCCTCATTGTTGCTCTGCTTGAAATTCAGGATATGAAGCCTATGCTCATAAGTTTGCTTTTGTGAGAAATACTTACCGATAAAAGCTTCAGAGATACCTTTCCATGAATTGAAGTGTCCTGCGGGATGCGATTTTAGCCAATCTTTAGCTTTTCCTTTTAGCGAGAATCGGAACAGATATAACTTCAGCTTATCATTTGTCCATTCATTTGCATTCACCGTAGAACACAATGAAGTAAATTTGTTCATATGCTCATATGGATCATTGTCCGGATCTCCTACAAAATCTATTTACATGATCATATTTTATCCACATAGGATTAATCTCTTATCCATCCACATCAATAGCGGACTGAACAATAAGAGCATGTAAATGACCAACACTCGGAGCACCATACTCCGCAAAACTTTTACTTTCCATAGTTCCTATGTTTTTAAATTTCCTATAACTAAAATAAATAACAAGACTACTAACAAAAGGTAAACTAATTTTTTTATTTTCAAATAATCAAAAGCAGTAAGATAACTAGCAATAAACGGAAATAAACTATGTGCGAGTAGGAAGGTAATAACCGGACGCTTAGCTCCCCCGCAGTGGCGCCAATTTGATGACTGGATTTCTGCACCAACAACAGGGTTATTGTAGTACTTGTAGCAACAAATATTTAAGAGTTTGTCCCGATGGAAGATCGACGAACGGAAACAACATGACCCCGCAACCACGTTGTCAATGCGGCCATGTTTCACACCCAAACCGTGGTTTGGAAATATCCTATTCTATAAGTTACTAGAACATCGATAATTGAGAGAGGTTTAAATATCTAATAACAAATAAATTTTAACAAGAACAAAATAAACTAAGTTAGAAAGTAAATAGGAATATGAATTGAATTAAAGAGATTGTAGTTGTAGGATTAAATGGAATGAGAGAGGGATTTTAGGTTTCGGTCTCACTAGTACTAGATGGGAAAATATATGTGTGATCTATAAGAGATTTCTCAAACAAATAAACGTTCCCCATTTGATTACCGGACTGTCACTCTGTGTGCACTATGATGATTCTCACGCGTCACCGTAAGGCAAAAGGCACTTCCGGACCAAAGGATCACATAAACTCATCTTAGATCACAATAAATTCTAACTTAGCGCACTAGATCATACCTCAACCTAGAATTGAATCAATCACTCACACAAGGATGAGTAGCAAAACATATATAAATATATAGTGATGTCACAACCGTATTCAATCTTACAATTACCAAACACAAGAGAGAGAGAGGGAGATGGAGATCGATGTGTGGTGGTGATGTCTTCCTTCTCCTCCTCTTATTCTTGCTTGGATGCCTTGATGGTGATGGTGTTGAGGGAGATCTAGATCTCGGAGGTGTGGTTGAGGCACAGCTCCACCGCCGTGGAGATTGGATGGGTGGCGGCGGCAGGGCTCCGCCCCTAAAGGGCTATGGTGTGGTGGCTCTCTCTTGGGTGCCCCTCCTTTATATAGGCCTTGGGGGTGCCCTAGGGTTCCCCCAATACCGTCATATGACTTAGGGAAGGTTCTGGAGCTTCTCTGGGGCGAATCTCGTCGTTTGCGACCTTTTTACCAACTATACGGCCAAACTATATGGCAGGAACTTTTAGTTCCGGGCGTTTAGTTGGTCGTTGAACTTGCAGATCCTTTAGTATTTTGGTCTCCATTTCTTCATACGAACTCCATTTTGGGTGTTCTTTAGCTCGTTGAGTTCGTCTCGTCGAGGGCTACAACCCTATGGTCTTGGATATTTATTTTGATAAGTTGAAAAAATCACTTTTCCAACCTCTCAAATGGCTAAGTCTGGTCCCTACAGCTCCTCCATACTATGCTCTCTTTGTTCCTTTTTATCCATAATCTTCACCAACACCTACCAACATGTCATAGACAAGGAAAGTGAAAAAATTCTACCTGAACTACTAAATGTGCAAAAGCTCATATGAAAGTAAATGAGAACTAGAAATCATGCATATAAGGCATAGCTATAGCTGGGAGAAACATGATATGAGATATAAATGGCACATTTTATATGGCTAAAAGAGGCGGTATTTCACAGCCATCAATGATGCAATTTAGGCCATGGGTTCTTGCCTTTCTAGAAGTTTCAACAAATTTTAGCAGGCTTGCCAATCTTTGCAAAGGGGTACCTTTGATAAAAGTTCATATGAGGTTCAGCATCTTGGTATTTTGGTACGTACTATGAAGTACCAAAAAACGTAAGTGACTCAACTTACAACTACTCTGCCTAACTGATGTGAACCTAGACAAAGTTGAGGCCATTAGAATATGAACTAGAGGGAGTAGTATAAAATGGAAGCAGTAAATAAATCATCTCTCAGTTCTAATAACTGAGATGTGATGAGGGAACACTCCATGGCAGTGTGCCAGTATAGAGTACATATAGTACTCCCTACTCCATAACTCTAGTCGGCGTGCTCGATTGAGTACGCCCGGCAGAAGACAGCCGAAGGAGCACGGCAAAACCCCCTCCTTCAAAGAGACATTCCCAACTCCGAGAGGCCGCATTTGGATCTTCTCGAGCGCGCACTTCACACATTTTTCTCGCCATCTCACCCGCAGCATCGATCCTTCCAGGCTGCCATCCCTCTCCTCCAAATAAGCCCAACAGTCATACATAGATCCGTCCTTGCCCCCAATCCATCCGGACGTGATGGCTGTGGATTCAAGGCACAACCGGCTGAACAACGTCTAGACGAAGGTCGGCGACGACGGCTTCAACAAAATAGCTAAGCGTCTGGACACTACCAACGCCATCCGGCTAGCCGCATGCTCCAAGTCGCTGTACCGCCAAGTCACTGGCGGAAAAGGTAGTAGATGCCCCAACAACATCTGCTGGACTTTGGTCAACTACAAGGACGTCTACGACCACAAGATCACGTGCAACTACTGCCGGTATGTCTGCATGGAGCCAGGATGTGTCAAGAAAGTGTTCGTCGAGCACCTCATATCTGCCCACTTGATGACAGTGCCCAGATACAACCCCAAAAAATGGGACCTGTCTGTGCTAGTTCATGCACCGGGATCGCTCAGAGCTGAGGTCATCGGCATTGGGAAGGAGACCAAGCTATTCGTCGCCCAAATTGATGGGCGTAGCACAGCCTTGCTCTTGTCTGTCAGGCCGGTCAGGTCGGCGGCGTGCGAATCGCCGCGGTACGAGGTGAGGTTTTGGTTGTTGGTCTTGTTCGCTACTTTCAATCAGGTTGTAGTAACGAGGTCATCCAAGACAACGATTAGGACATCGCTGGCCAACGCCATGCAGGAAGTGCTCACGTATTTTATGTCCAAGCCATGGCTTTACTGGCATACTACTGAACCTGTCGTCGGACAAGATTCACCGGTGAGGTATCACATCTTAATCCTCTTGTGATGATCCTACTGTGAGTGTATGTAATGTTTTACTAATTATCTAGTTTATGTTGGAGGAAGATTCCCTTCGTAATTGGAATTTCTGAAATTAAGGATCCCAAATTTCCTGATTTGTCATATGAATTTTACATGTATGCTGCTGACCTAGAGGCCGACAGGCGACAATGAAACGAGAGACGCATCCTAGGCAGGAAATCAAGGGCGCAGCCCGACCATCACTTTGACACGTTGAAGCATTCTCGTTTCTTCGAGTATGTATGATGGGACATGTAGTGGTTCCTAGCTTAGTGTAAGCTTGTAGTTCTACACTTCTAATAAGTATTTTGTATGGAGTTCAGCTACTGCTACTCTATTTTGTAGTAATACCTATGTACTGGGACTTATTCATATCGAGTGGAGAAAATGCATGGTCACGCTTTCCTTTTTAAACTTGGCCTTGCCGCATTGTTGTACATCCATTGAATTTCAATGTCGGTATTGCTGAATCTGTCAATTCTTTTGGTCATTTTCTGCCACCGTTGAATCAGTCACTTTAAATTGCTGCTGAATCTGTCATGTGTTGCCGAATGTGAACCGGATGCGTGCTTGTCGCCCTTGTACAATGTGTTGATCACTGCCTATTACCCGACAGTAGAGATGGGGTGTTGGACCGGTGCAATCTGCAGTTCCTTCACGCCTGGTAGCTGGGCGGTGTCGGGCATCATCTTGCGGAAAAAGCATTCCTTTTTGTTGTTCCATGAACCATCTCATATTACCTAGGGCCTGCATTACTCAATATGCATCACTCTCTGTGTGTTGGAGGGTGGATTTTGCATGCATAGTAGTACTAGTATAGTACTAGTTCTTGTACTTCGGAGTATTTTGTACTATATACTAGTAGTACTTGTTTAGGTCAAGGGCGGGAGATGGTATTGCTTTGCCTTTGTTCTGTCGTTGCTATTACCAGAGTATTTTGTTGAACTAACAGTGATGTACTGTTACTTGTTTAGATCAAGTGCAGCAGATTGTCTTACTTTTTTTTGAAACCTAGTATTGTCACAATTATCTAGATGAGTCTTGGAAATTTTGGGTGACACATGCATTGACAAAATGAGGTGGTATTCACACAGAAGCAGACTTGATTGTCAGTTTTGCTTGTTCCAATGATCGAGCCTGTTTGGATGTAACACCCTCGCCTGATAAGGCTGAGTTCCTGTGTATAGTGCCAATCCCTGGATCGGTTCACTAGCACACACAGTACAGATGAATACCAGAGAATATAACAGTGCATCATTATTACAACGAATGATCCAGAATTTGTAATTATTATATAGTGCTTAGCTCAAAGGCTAGCTCAAATAGTTCAATAGCATACGGAAACATGAATAGATAGTAGGCTCCATCTTCAATTGTGCCACAGGCGAACAACTGTTGAGTGGAGTATCGCGACCTATTCGATCACTCAAAATCGGTATAACCTGCAACATGAAACGTAGCAGTCCCGAAGGGTCAATACTTGGAATGTACTGGCAAGTGAAACTATGAGAGAAGCAGCAAGACTAATATCTACATGCATATCTAGCTTGTGGGGTTTAGGCTTAGTTGCAGCAGCAAAATACTTTATCCTATCTTTTGTAAATCATTTGTAAAACATTTGATCTTCTTCACATAACCCAATTATGTTTCAACCACAAGTTTTAGCAATTACAAGTTAGAATGAATGAGAACTTGTCATAGCACCCACAATTCAGCAACTCAAACGTCCATTACCGGGGAGACGGCTAAGCACTTAGTTTTTCACCCTGCAGGGGTTGCACACTTTACCCATATGACTTGGTCGACCCGCTCGTACCACGACACGCATATTGAGTCGTGATAGGGAGAAGTCCAAGAAGAGACAATTCGGGAAGTAGCTCCCCAAGCCCATCCACGCACCGTACCAACCTATCACAATCACTACATCTCTGGATACGAAGAGCTCGGGTCGCCACAACCTACTAAGTCCATCCAGCCACCCATAACTCACTGGCATATGGTTGCACACGGAAGCTACCAAATCAAGACACTAATCATTTCTCAGAAACCTGAGTGGCCATCCACAAGTGAGCTACTCGGGTAAACCATAGACATGGGCCCGGCATTCACAAACCAACCAATTACCAATCCACCCAGATAGTTCATTAATTAAGTTGTTTTCACTTTCCAAACACGTTCTTTCAAAACAAGCTTTGCCATGGTGTATCCCACCCTCGTCTACATAAGCACAACTAAGCACAACTACTTATGACGGCTCACCTAACGAGAAAGGCTACGACATAATAGGATATAACATAGCAATAGATAAACTTGTAAAAACAAAACAAGCTACAATGCATATGGAAAGTAAATAGGACATTTATGAAGCTCCACTTGCCTTTAGTTGATGTAGTCATTCAAACAATCCTCACAATTGCAATCATTGCACTCGTCGCACTCAAAAGACTTGCAATCACAATGCTCGCAATCATAGCTGTAGCGATCATAGTAGTTACACTCCTCGCAATCTATCGTTCAAAAGCAAAAACACAACAACATATCATTCAAACATTGCAATCATGCAACAATACAATAAAACAATGATGATCCAATACATGCATGATGATTTAATATGTCACAATGGTTGTAATTTGTTATCTAAACAATACTAGATCACATGATGCATGTTGAAGTGTTTGAATGCAATATAGTATTTGTTATCCAATTTCAATTGCCAAAAATGGGGTTTTAACATAACTGTTTTAGCTTCTGTACTAGTTGCCGAATTAAATTTGTATCTGAACTGTAATGGATAGAGGGATTTAATACAAACCAGTAGCAATTGGATTCACCCTAATCGGAGTTATAGATCTTTTTCTAGGATTTATTTAGTGTTTAATGGAGTTTAATAAATCTGAACAGATCATACTGACAACAAACAAAACTAAGTACATATCTGAAAACTAAGCAAGATTACGAACTCAGGGACATATTACTCATATTTTTCGGATCTGTAGATTATTTACTATGAATTTAATGATTTCAAAGGCCAATAATACTAATTAATTATTCGCCAGTAATCTATACATCAAACTTGTAATTTTATTCCAGAATCATGTTCTATACAATTTTGTGAATCCATGGGTATATCGTTTGTATTTTTCTGAGTTGTATTTTATTTTCTGTGAATTAATTGCTCCAAATAGTGTATGAAACCATTTAAATAATCACGACAAATACTTACAGTAAATGTCTGATACAATTACATATTAATACTCTACACAATTTTGTGAATCCAACGGTATATTATTTGCAATGTTTGGACATAGTATGAATTTTCTATGGATTTTACAAGTTAGATCTATAATCTGCAATTTTAAATTCGAACGGAATATTCCAGGGAATATTCCGCTGACTGGACAGGTTGACCGTGCAGGCTGACTGGGACTAGACGCCGACCTGACGATGACGTGGCGGTGACGAGGCAACTGATCAGGACGATTTAATCTCGATCGTCGGGATGAGATTCGGTGGCTAGAAGAGAAGTTGGCTCAAAATAGACCCAATTTTGCCTCACAAAGGATTAGAAGTAGATCTGTGTTAGAGAGACAAATCTGTAGGTCAAATCGAAAAACTTTGAACATGAAAGTTGTGGAGGATGATTAGATCTACCTTTTCACCAAAGGAATTTGGATTTGAAGAAACGAGCACGAGAAGATCTTGAAATTACGCCATCAGATCTGAAATATTGCGTTGCGAAATTTTCCGGCTGTGGTGGATGAAAAGAGGTGAGGTTTCTTGGAACTAAAAGATTTCGACGAGATCTACAACTTTCGTGTTGAAGCCGAAGGCATCCGACATAGTTTAGATGGGTTTAGAAGCGAAATACGATTCGGTAGGGTGTAGATTCGGGATTTCGAGAAGGAAAAGTGTTATAGCTGTGGCTCAGAGGGATTATTTAGAATTTTAGGATGATGGGAAGATAGATCTTGAAGTATAGAACAAGTAGAAACAAACGGAAGTTAATTCGGAGTTATAGATAAAAAGTTATAAGAGTTTTAGTAGAGGTATGTTTGAAAAAAACGATTCTGCACGAATTTTAAAGTGGAGGTGGTTCTCCCTGCGCTGGTGGCTGGTTCGGTCGGCTGAATGGGCCGGCCGATGGCCCATTTCGTTTTTTTCTTTTTCTTTTTCTATTTTGGTATTGTTTTATATCTTTTGCATACGAACTCCAAATGACATGATTCTTGTTTCTAAATTTTTATAAAATTCAGTAAATCATTATAGGATCATATTTGTAACATTTTCACTAGTTTTAAGATGATTGCTTTATAAATATCTATATATTCCTTATAGGAATATTTGGGCAAATCAACTATCAGATCTAGATATTAGGATTTGGATTCAATTTTTGGGAACTTTGCATGGATGCAATGCAATGCTTATGAATGCTTCATGATTTTCATTTTTGAAAATATTCACACATATACTAAAACTAAAACTCAATTCACGCCTTTTTGACTATATGGCTACTTAGGTGTTATCAAAAGGATATGTGGTTTTATGCAATTGGCCTTATATGGCTACTATGCAATATTTCTAAATAGTTTCTTAGGGTTTTATTTTAACCACTCGACCAAAACACACAATGTCACAAATGCCCAAAACAACAAGTTCAATCATGTAACATGAAGGAACACATTCTTAACATCCAATGAAAATAAAGATGTCATGTTATCTTCTCTCTTTTCAAGCAAGTGTTGAAAAGCATCTAGAATGGTTTCATAAATCGAAGTAGAGACTTAAAGGGTCAAATAGGGAAATTAGAATATCACTCCACCATAATTGGGAAATTCATTTTATTCCCCCTCTTTATTCATCTAAGCATGGTTGGATATTTAAAGAATCAAATGGTTGAAAAGAAAATGAAAACAAGTTGGATAGTCATGTTAATCCAATCTCATACAAGTTTCTGAATTCAAGGAAGGAAAATCATAACAGAAAGTTTCTTTTATTTGAGAAATTTCAACAAAGTCAAACAATTCAACCAAGTTATTTTATTAACTTTACATTCCAAAATTAGGAGAATTTTGGGATGTGACATTGGAGAATACAGCAAACAGATCGTGCGCCAAGGTTTTTTGAGATGGAACAAGAACTTATTATCTCTCTACTGCTATTGAATTTCAAGCAAGAAAGCTATTGAATCTCTCAAATGTTCTACCATTGCTATTACTAAAGCATTTTATAAATATACTATTGTACTGGTACTTATTTAAATCAAGGGCAATAGATAGTCTTGCTTTTCTTTTGGAACATGGCCTTGTCAGAATCTAGATGAGACTTGGGCATTTTGGGTTGCATACGGGGGTCACACAGGCATTGATGTGATAAGAAGGTACTCAAAGCAGACTCGATCGTCAGTTTTGCTTGCTTCAATGGTCGAGTGTGTCTGGTGAAAAGGGAAAACTGATCGCGTGACAAGGTTTTGGAGCTGAAACAAGAACTGGTTCTCTCTGTACTACTATTGTATTTTAGTCTCTATATTGCTGAATTGGTCACTTTTGAAATGTTGCTGAATTGGTCAAGTGACACTGAATATGAACTTCGAATCTGTTGATAATTTTTCTATCTTATTCTGTACTACTGAATTTTGACATGAATATCTGCCAAAAATAATTATCTCTTTTCCCCTCCCTCTTTGAGGTCTTTGTTTTGAATCCGGCCGAGCACATCACAATGCAATTTTTATTAACCAGGAGAAGAAATCTAGTAGCTCATCCGGCCCCTCTTTAGCCCATAACATTTTAATTCGGTATTTTCGGGGTCAGGGGACTGCTGACCACAACCTAGTGAAATTTTAGAAAGGATCCCATGGAGCATTGCCGAGAACATATTAATTTGTCCTTTTAGGTGTTAGGGGACTACTGAGCATAACCCAGTGAAATTTGAGAAAGAATCCCATGGAGCATAGCCTATGGAGTATAACCCACGTAGAGCAGCCTATGTAGAATAGCCAAACACCTTTTAATTTGGCCTATGATATTTTTTCTATAAATATCTTTGTTGTAGTGGGAACACACTCAATTTTAAGTTTATTTGATTTGAAGGTCTTTTGTTCGAATCGCCTGTGTGTGTGTGTCTTGGGTTTAAATTTTTTCTTCTAGCAATATCACATTACGGAGAGGCTGACATCATGGACCCACCAGCCTGCAGCATCCCTCGAGTTTATTTTTGAGGGTGGGTTTGAAAAAAAGTTTAAATACTTGTGCAGACATGCTGGCATCGGGGACCCACCAGACATAATATACAAGGCTGCATCGCGGACCCACGAGCCAGAACATACCAGAGAGGCTGACATAAGGTCCCTAGAAGTAAGACCATACACGGCCGCCACGGTGAAAACAACGGACGTGACCGAAAAAAAGTCCATCATACACACGTTGCACTTAAAGAGAAGCTAACATGTCGGACCCAGCAGGCCCAAGCATAGCCCATGAAATTAGCCTATCAGCCCCAAGCATAGCCCAATATGTTCTAATTCGTCCTTTTCATGGTCTTGTGGCCACCGACCATAGCCCATTCAATTTAGGAGTGAGCCCATAGAATATAAGCCATGACGAATAGGGCATCCGCCACGAGTTAGCCCAGAATCTTTTTAATTCGGCCTTTATGAGCATTTTTTGTACTTAGAGGCTAACATCTAGGACCCGAAAAAATAGTCCAACATACACACATTTCTTTCAAATAGAGGCTGTCAGCTGGGACCCAACATAGACACGTTTCATGCATAGAGGTGGTTGACATCTGGGACCCAGCAAGTTGCCAAGGTCAAAACAGCGGACATGGCCAAAAAAAGTCCGTCATACGCATATTTCATTTATAGAGAGGCTGATATGTGGGACCCAGCAGCGCGACCTTATACAGATGCTGCATCGAGCAACGTTGCCAGTTTGAAACAGGGATGCGCAAGCGAGAAATAAGTTTCGCATGCACACGTTTCTTGTAATGAGAGGCTGAAATGGGGGACCCAGCAACATGATCAAATGGTAGATTCGTCAAGCAACGCTATCTAGTTCGGAATAGGGTAGTGCTAGAGAAGAAAAAAATTCCATCATACCCACGATTCTTCTAATGTGAGGTTGACATAAGGGACCCACCATCCTGAATAAACAGCTGATACAGCGAGCAACGCTATCAAGTTCGGAACATGAAGGCATGACAGAGGGTAAAAAATCCATCATGCACATGCTTCTTCTAATGAGAGGATGACATGTGGGGCCCAGCAGCGTGATTAAACAGTAGACGCATTGAACATCGCCATCAAGTTCAGAATAGGGTAGCATGAGCGAAGGAAAAAAAATCCATCATACACACGTTTCTTCTAATGAGAGGATGACATGTGGGGCTCAGGAGGTTGGTTAAACAGTAGATGCGTCGAGTAGCGCTATCAACTTTGGAACAGGGTAGCACCAGTGAAGGGAAAAATTCCATCATACACACGTTTCTTCTAATGAGAGGATGATATGTGGGTCCCAGGAGGTTGATTAAACGGTAGATGCATCGAGCAACACTATCAACTTCGGAATAGGGTAGCGCGAGCAAAGGAAAAAATTCCATCATACACACAATTCTTCTAATGAGAGGCTGACATGTGGGACCTAGTAGCCTGACTAAACGACAGACACATCAAGCAACATTATCGAGTTCAAATCAAGGAGGTGCGACCGAAAAGTATGGTCCGCTAGAGACACTGATGTCCGGGACCCACATGCCTCAAAAGACTTCGGCGAGTCAACATCACGCGAGGAAACGAAAATCTTGCTTCTACCACGCGCCAGCCAAGCTTCCTCCATATTTTCAGCGGTTCTATCGTAGTAGAGGGGCGCGAAACCAAAAAAAATGTTTTCCATCAGCCACTACCGAGCCGAGAATTTCTTCGTGGAAGACACGCCTTCTACGACGACCGTCGGGCCAAGTCGTTGTGGAAGGAAACTTTTCTTGTAGTGTGCATCAAGAGATTGGAACTTATGTAGCCATCACGGTTGTCTGGCCATAAGCTGTTATCAGGGTAAAGAAGGCCTAGCATGCCGAACGGGAGGTTGGGGTCATCCTACATCGGGACGCGATAGCGAGGGACGCTACGAGCGACAAAGATGATGTCTAGCCCCGCGATGATCTTCTCCATGTTCGCAACGCATAGGTTCACCCATCCCCATTCCTAGCAGTGTTGAGGATGGTCATCTACATCATCATTGTTAGCCTTGCGCTTCAACTTGTTGCTACCCCAATGCTTATCCCACTACATAGCGACAAATAGAGTATGGAATCTGGAAAATTAGTGGAGGCGATGGGATCCAGAGAGGATGGATTCAGGAGGGAATGGATTGAGTAGGGGAGTAGTTGTTCAAGTTGGGGTGAGGAACCATCGCTGTCGGTCGGGGTCCGCACCGAAGACAAGGAAGGGGTGTAGTAATTATTGAGGGGTGGGTGATACATTGCAAATGTATCTATAATTTTTGATGTTCCATGCTTGGTTTTATCCACTTTCTTGTGTTTTGTTCCAACTTTGGAGTACTTTTCATATGATTTCTTGGACTAACCTATTCACAAGAGCCACAGTGCCAGTTGCCTGTTTTCTGCTGTTTTTGGTTCCAGGAAAAGTCAGAAACTTAATATTCTCAGAATTGGAGGGGACAAAAGCCAAAGTTCATATTTTTCCGGAAGGAATCAAGTGCCAAAATACGAGACGGAGGAGGTCCACAGGGTGGCCACACCACCCCTTGGCGCGGCCCCCCTGGCCAGCCACCGACCTTGCCTCCTTCGCCTATAAGAGCCTCCCGATACCAAAATCCTAGATCATCAATCAGAAATCCACGAAAAGTTCCGCAGCGCCGCCGCCACCGAAGGGGATATTCGGGGGACAGAAAGTCTCTGTTCTGGCACCCTGCCGGGACGGGGAAGTGCCCCCGGAGCCATCTCCATCGATCTCCACCGCCATCTCCATCACCATTGCTGATTCCCATGATGAGGAGGGAGTAGTTCTCTCTCGAGGCTAAGGGTTCTACCGGTAGCTATGTGTTCATCTCTCTCTCTATGCATGATAATATTGTGATCATGATCTTGTAATCTATAGATCTACCTTGCTACTCAAGTGCTTAAATAGATTTCTCCTCTCCCCATGTGTGTGAAAGTGACATCGTGCACACCATGGTGGCACTTAGGCTAGAGATTACAAATACTTGTTATGAGTTATATTTGGAGTTGGATGTCTTTATGAAATTGTGGTGTTTGTTGGACTCATATAGTACTCAAGGTGACAGTGTGGGGTTTTCTAGATGGGAAAGATGAACTTTGAGGTGTGCTGTTATAGCCCTACTAACGATTAGAGTGTCCAACCAGAGAGTAGTTTAGAGTAGTATGATGAAGATAATATATTTATATGAGAGTGTTCACTAGTGAAAGTATGATCCCTAGGCCTTGTTTCTAAGCTTTGAAACACCGTTTGCAACTAGATTTGTTACATGTTTGCTTGCTTCCATCTTTATTTCAATTTGCCTTTAGTCTCTTCCACGCTATCAAGCTATTTTCTAGCACCGTTGTCTTATATCCATACCACTTGTATTTCACTATCTCTTCGCCAAACTAGTGCACCTATACACCTGACAAGTGTATTGGGTGTGTTGGGGACACAAGAGACTTCTTATATCTTGATTGCAGGGTTGCTTGAGAGGGAATACCTTTGACCACTTTCTCCCTAAGTTCGATAAACCTTGGGTAATCCACTTAAGAGAAAACTTGCTGCTGTTCTACAAACCTCTGCACTTGGAGGCCCAACAACTATCTACAAGAATAGAAGTGCGTAGACATCAAGCTCTTTTCTGGCGCCGTTGCCGGGGAGGTAAGGTAAAAGGTATTCACACCGGAGGATTAAAGAAGAATAACCTCCCACGGCAAACGCCTATTTTCTGGCGCCGTTGCCGGGGAGGTAAGGTAAAAGGTACTCACATCCTCTAGTGTGAGTGCTCGAAGTTATTTCCTTTAGATTCTGCAATTTTGTCTTTTTGTTTCTTGTTTTCACTGGTTAGGCTTAATGGAAAACAACAACAAAAAATTAGAGAGCTTTATAGTATTTATCTTGAGTTAGGACATGAAGTGTTTGAAGAGAAAATTAAAAAACCTATGGAACTTTATTTGCATGCTAATAGCAATGTTGTTAGTATAAATTCTTTGGACACCATTATTGCTAATGCTATGGAAAATTCTAAGCTTGGGGAAGCTAGTTTTTATGAAAATGATCTTTTTAGTTCCCCAGCTTTGGAAGATAGCTATTCTATTGCTTATGATGATACCAAACCTCCAATATATGATGATTACAATGATGAATATGATATTTTCAGTCCACCTACTATTGAGGAGAAAATTAATTATGATTACAATATGCCTCCTATATTTGATGATTATGGTGATGAGAATAATAATGATAGCTATTTTGTTGAAATTGCTCCCACTACAATTAATAAGAATGACTATGCTTATGTGGAGAGTAATAATTATTATATGCATGTGGCTCATGATGAGTATGTTTCTTGTGATAGTTATATTGTTACTTTTATTCATGATGCTACTGAAAGTTATTATGAGAGAGGGAAACATGGTTTTATGTGTCTCAACAATATTAAGTTTCCCCTCTTTATGTTGAAAATTTTGAAGTTGCACTTGTTTTGTTTTCCTATGCTTGTTGCTTTGTGCTTTCATGACTTGTTTATTTACAAGATTCCTATGCATAGGAAGTGGGTTAGACTTAAGTGTTCTTTGAATTTGCTTCTTGATGCTCTCTTTTGCTTCAATTCATATTTCTTATGTGAGCATCTTCTCAAACTATCATGCCTAACTTAAAGGCGTTAAAGAAAAGTACTTATTAGGAGATAACCCAAAAGTTTTAGATGAGTCTTGGAAGTTATTACTTCAGTAATAACTGCTCCTTATCCTTTTTATCTGTTTTTTGTGCCAAGAGTAACCTCTAATGAGAGAGAAGTAATGATTGGGAAAGTTGCTGTCCCGAAACAGATTTTTGTGCTTCACCGTAAAAATTCGTGTAAAATCTCTGAACGTTTTTTTGATGCGTGAATTTTTGTGCTTATGACCCAGGTTGTTATCTAACTTTCGTTAGTTCAACACTTTTTTATTTGATCAACAGAAGGTCTTCGAAAAAATTCGTCTTTACCTGCTGGTCTGTTTTGACAGATTTCTGCCATTTTCTACATTTGCTTCTTGTTGGTTCCTTTTTGAGTTCTTTTGGCGAATTGAGCTTTTTGAGGGAAGTGCTACAGTAGCTAGTGTTCTAATGGAAGTTTATTTGGTGTTAGAACTGAACCTTAAGACTTATTTATCTTGAGTGCACTAATGTTGCTAATAAAGATTGTGTGAAGTTTTGTATGAAGGAAAAATTTCAGGTGAGGAATGAGTAATGAGATGAAGGATGGACTAAAGCTCAAGCTTGGGGATGCCATGCGTGTCACCCCAAGAAATATCCAAAAAGTACAAGCGTCAAAGCTTGGGGATGCCCAAGGCATCCCCCTCTTCATCAATAAAAATCCCAGGTTTCTTCCAAACGCTTCATTTTTATTGTTTCATGCATAGTTGTGTTGTTCTTAGAGCGTCTTCTTCTTCGTTTTCATTTTGGTTTTTCGTTTGTTTGGTTTTATTAGTTTGCTGAATAAATTGGTTGGACCCCCTCTTTCATACATTGGTTTTCAAATAGTTTGGTTTGGATTGGAAAAGAGTAGGAAAGTTTATGCTTAAGTGGTAAAGAGAGGTTGTTTTTGACTGTGGCCTATGCTTTGTCATGCCATGCTTGATATTTTTTTGGCTTTATTCTTAGTATTATTTGCTGTAGCATGACTTGTTATAAACAACTGAGATTGCTTAATGTGCCTTGGATGAATCATGCATTGTTTTAGCATATTAAAGCATAGTATTGTGGTATTCTCCTTTGATGCTTTATTTGGGTTAACTTGGCGCATGCTCGCACCATGTTATGACTATCCCAAGTACCATAGCCTTTATGATCCTTTAGTTTTCAACTTGTAGCATCTCTTTATGCTTTGATCAATGATGTTTTGTCGCTATGCGTGATTATGGCCATTATTGCTCTCTTAGTTTGCCGCTCCCAGTATTTTGCTAGCCTCCACAACCAAGTATGAGTTCCACTCATGCATCCAACTCCCTGAAAAAAGTTATTCCAAAGAGTCCACCATACCTACCTATTAGCATATGCTATTCCAAGTATATTCATGCTTTTGTTTACCTTCCAAATTAAACTTGTTATGAGAAAACTAGTGATTAAAGCTCTCACGAACTTGATGGCACACTTTACTTTTCTTGCCCTTAATAAACTTGAACTATTGTGTCGTCTATGTTGTATAGGCTTGCACTTATTTGTTGGGAATTAGCAGAACCATGCTGTCACGGGGAACGCTTTCAACATTGCACGGGTATTTTTTACCTAGTTGATATCATGCTCTTTTGTCTATGGATGTTGTCGGTGTGAAATGAAAGGGGAGCTTGTAAGTCCATGGAGTTATGTATATGTGTTAGAGAAGCGCCTGGGCCGCTGGTCTAATCCATGCTGACATGGTGGAAACCTGCAGCGTAACCATAATGAGTTGTCTATGAAGCATTCTTCTTATAAAAAAAAGTGTCCTATATTGAGAAAAAAAGAGAAAAATAAAAAAAAGAGATTATGAAAAGAGGAAAGAGAGAAAAAAACACCATATTCCCATGGTAAATAAGAAGATTGTTGAGATGCTCGTTGTCTGCTTGCCTTGTCATTTTGATATGGGGATTCTTCCGTATCATCGGGCAAGGGGTACCCCGTTGGCAGTTCTCTATGATACACATGTACTTACGATGACAAGAACTTACCGGTGACTAAACTTGAGTAGCATGAGGAGCGGCCCTCGTATTCAAGGGACATGAGATTTCTAACTTATACTTCGTCAAGCATGTACACCATAGTTTTTTCAATTTAACCTTAATCACTTCAAGATGCTTATTATAGGGGCAATGAGAGCTGAAAGCTATAAGTACCATAATTTTTGGAAGCTCTTTATGAGACTTGAATCTCTACTTCCTTATATGAAGGCCTTTCTTTTACTTTTTTGTTGAGTCTCCACCTTCTATCTTTATGCACTTACTTTGAGAGCATAGTGGCCATTCTTAGTTCTATGTGCATTGTCCCAAGACTAGTTGATTGATGCATAACTTGATATAGCTTGCTTTAAACTATTTGTATCTAGTCACTCTTATGAACTTTGAAGGTGTCCTATGCATTTATACTTGCTACTCTATGAGGGACAACCTGAATGCCATTATGCTATGTTTTCTTTATGTGAAACAAACAAACATCTTGCAAAGCATTGTTATTCATGAATCTTTTGTTTGTGCCTTTTCATGTTGCATCATAGTTTCTTTGCTTATTGCTAGAACTTTGTCTTTCATGTTATGATTGAAGTACTATGATCCCAGCTTTGAATGTTTTACAAATACTTTGATCAAGTTTATGATGGTGCATGTCACCTCAAAAATTATTCTTTCTTTTTATCACTTACCTACTCGAGGACAAGCAGGAGTTAAGCTTGGGGATGTTGATACATTGCAAATGTATCTATAATTTTTGATGTTCCATGCTTGGTTTTATCCACTTTCTTGTGTTTTGTTCCAACTTTGGAGTACTTTTCATATGATTTCTTAGACTAACCTATTAACAAGAGCCACAGTGCCAGTTGCCTGTTTTCTGCTGTTTTTGGTTCCAAGAAAAGTCAGAAAATGAATATTCTCGGAATTGGACAGGACAAAAGCCAAAGTTCATATTTTTCCGGAAGGGATCAAGTGCCAGAATACGAGACGGAGGAGGGCCACAGGTGTCCACACCACCCCTTGGCGCGCCCCCCTGGCCGGCCACCGACCTTGCCTCCTTCGCCTATAAGAGCCTCCCGATACCAAAACCCTAGATCATCAATCAGAAATCCACGAAAAGTTCCGCAGCGTCGCCGCCACCGAAGGGGATATTCGGGGGACAGAAAGTCTCTGTTCTAGCACCCTGCCGGGACGGGGAAGTGCCCCCGGAGCCATCTCCATCGATCTCTGCCGCCATCTCCATCACCATTGCTGATTCCCATGATGAGGAGGGAGTAGTTCTCTCTCGAGGCTAAGGGTTCTACTGATAGCTATGTGTTCATCTCTCTCTCTATGCATGACCATATTGTGATCATGAGCTTGTAATATATAGATCTACCTTGCTACTCAAGTGCTTAAATAGATCTCTGCTCTCCCCATGTGTGTGAAAATGACAGCGTGCACACCATGGTGGCACTTAGGCTAGAGATTACAAATACTTGTTATGAGTTATATTTGGAGTTGGATGACTTTATGAAATTGTGGTGTTTGTTGGACTCATATAGTACTCAAGGTGACAGTGTGGGGTTTTCTAGATGGGAAAGATGAACTTTGAGGTGTGCTGTTATAGCCCTACCGACGATTAGAGTGTCCAACCGGAGAGTAGTTCAGAGTAGTATCATGAAGATAATATATTTATATGAGAGTGTTGACTAGTGAAAGTATGATCCCTAGGCCTTGTTTCTAAGATTTGAAACACCGTTTGCAACTAGATCTGTTACATGTTTGCTTGCTTCCATCTTTATTTCAGTTTGCCTTTAGTCTCTTCCACGCTATCAAGCTATTTTCTAGCACCGTTGTCTTATATCCATACCACTTGTATTTCACTATCTCTTCGCCAAACTAGTGCACCTATACACCTGACAAGTGTATTGGGTGTGTTGGGGACACAAGAGACTTCTTGTATCTTGATTGCAGGGTTGCTTGAGAGGGAATACCTTTGACCACTTCCTCCCTAAGTTCAATAAACCTTGGGTAATCCACTAAAGGGAAAACTTGCTGCTGTTCTACAAACCTCTGCACTTGGAGGCCCAACAACTGTCTACAAGAATAGAAGTGCGTAGACATCATTGGGCACGAGAACCGTCTAGAGGCAGTGAAAAAATTAATCGTAATAGAAAAAAGTGTTGGGTCCGTAGCATAGAAAACAAAAAAAATTCCTACGGTGTGAACTACACGCCAAGATCTATCTACTAGGTACAAAGCAATAGGTGGACATACATCCAACAAGAACTTACCCTCGTAGACAACGAGCTTTGTTAACGAGTAGGAACTCGTGGTTGATGTAGTCGTACACTTGCCGATCTCAAGATCGTGATGAAGTCCAGCAGGTCCGGCTCCAGCACGTCCATCAGATCCAGCTCCAGCACCACCAAGTCCAGCACCGCAAAGCAGCGGTGCATCCGTGATCGCACACACGTCCGGTACCCCGACAACCTCCGTCCCTCTCTCCAGCAAAGCAGCGGAAGCAGCAACTCCTTTCCAGATAAAGCCACCAGGAACATGTATCTCGCTAATCCGAGACCATGGGGGAATAATACTAGAGGGGGAGAGAGATCCTTCACAAGGAGGTGTGAGTATGAAGGTGTGAGAGGGGGGCCTTTTATAGGAGGAGGGGAGGGTACCCCTCCCCATGGCCGGCGCCCCAAGGGGTGACCCCTCACCTTCATTCATGTGGTGGTAACTCCCTCCACATAAATTTGCCCCTTCACATTCTCTTTTAAAGTCCCCACTTTAAATGCATTAAATTTCTCCAAATTTAATGCTCTCTCATTTAATAAAACTCTTTTATTAATTTTATTCAGAATTTTGTTAATTACTTTAATTAACAAACATTCACATAAAACCCCCTGCAACATTTCAATATTACATGCAGAACCAATTTCAGCAATTTCACCCGAAACAGTTTCGGTGTCTATTGAAATAATTCCAGCGCTTTCTTAAATCTTTATCTGAAACATATTTGCTCCAAATGGTGTCGGTATCCCTTAAGTGTGTCAGCCTACGGTTCGCGAATAATGCAGACATGATCGAGACCCCTCTCAGATCAATAATCAGAAGCGGGACCTGGAGATCCATACTGACTCCTACACATTCAACGATGACTTCTGTGATCGTGAGAACCTTTAACGCTAGTAACTAAATCCTTTTGTCTCGCGATATATTACATGTCCGAGATTCGATCATTGGTATCTCCATACCTAGTTTGATCTCGTTACCGACATGCACTCTTTTCTCGTTCCCGTGATATAACATTCTAGTGATCACATCACTTGCTTGCAAGCTATTTCAATGTGATATCACCGAGAGGGCCCAGAGTATATATATCCGTCATCGGGATGGAAAAATCCCACTCTTGATCCATGAGCCTCAACATAACACCTTCGTAGCACTGAACCCACCTTTATAGTCACCCTGTTACGGTGTGACGTTTGATGTTATCAAGATACTCTTCCGGTGTTAGCAATTAACATGATCTCATGGTCTAAGGATAAAGATTACTTCGTATGATGTTATAGCAATATAAACATAATGACTTTGATCATAATGCTATACTTCGGATGAATGTTCATCACATCATTCCACCAATGGTGTGACCTTGTTATTAACAACATCTAATGTCCATGATCAGGAAACTTTGATCATCTTGTTAATCAACAAGCTAGTCTATAAGAGAGGCATAACTAGGAACCCTTTTTGTTTATTAAACACACATGTATTGATGTTTCCGATCAATACAATTCTAGCATGTAAAATAAACATTTACCATAAACATGGAATAAGATAATAACCACTTTATTATTGCCTCTCGGGCATATTCCCTTCAGTCTCCCACTTGCACTAGAGTCAATAATCTAGTTTGAAAAACTTTGCGTATTGAACACCTATGGCTTTCTGGTGTTGCATATACGCTATTGCTAGTGGTTAACATAATCTCTGGATCTGACAATTTCAGGTCCGTGTGTATTTGCATGTCTCTGCGTCTCTACGCATCACTCATTCTCAAATGAGATGGCATTGTATCGATTTGGTCCTTTGGTGAGACCTTTAGTTCGTTCGGCTCAAAATATGTTGATATTATTGTCACACAATATATCTTCATAGTATTAGCCCACTTTGAACCACACCTAGTTTGATAACAAACTACTTAACACAAATGCCCTCCTTTGCTACTACTATAGCAGTCATATACTTAGCCTTTTGTTGTAGTATCTGTCACAATGTCTCAACTTTGGAACTCATCCAAATCCATCATGGAACATCCTTTCCATTACATTGTGCCACCCATAGTCTAAACTGAGATAAATTTAATTTGTATCTTGTGACAAAACTAGTATCAATGTAACACTTTACAATGAACTACCTTTAACTATTTGTCACTTATACATTATATATTCTTAGTTCTTCCAAAGCTCATAAGAATATCTTTACTATTGTCCAATGATCATCTTATGAATCATTCTGGTATATGCTCATAACATTTAGAGCATAGGACATTCTGGATATATACATATCATGGTATAATCAATCAAAATCTTCATGTGATTTTACTCACCTAGTGTTGAAACACTTGAATTTTGATACAATTCTTTCCATGCAGCAAGAACCTTTCTTGTTGTTTCCATATTGAACCCTTTCAATATCTCATATATGTATGTCTGGCACAACCATATTAGCGCCTTAATCTATCCATATAGATATTGAAACCTAATATTCCGGGTTTGCCCAAGTCTTTCATCAAAATCTTATTTTAATGAAATTCTTAACTTGTGTCAATACAAGATACATCATTTCCAATCAACAATATGTCCTCTACATAATGTATTAGAAATATGTCTCAGCGCTCCCACTTAATTTCTTGCAAATGCAAGCATCTTCATCATCTCCGATGAATTTAAACTCTTTTAACAGTTTCATCATGGTGAAGATTCCAACTCCGCTATGCTTACTTCAACTATTGAAGTTTACATGCCCTTTTAGCACCCTTTTAATTAACAAAACCCTTCGGGCCATGTCATGTACATGTCCTAGGTTACCGTTCTATTAGAAGAACCTTGTTTTGTTTATTCAACTACCATATACCAAATTATATGTAGTGGTTGCTACATTAATCCGTCAAGACTATATATTGCTATGAAAGATCAAATCTTGTCATAGTCAACTCCTTGAACATTGTCGTAAACTTCTTTCCGACATGTCGACTATTTCATAGATGTTAAACATCCATGTCTTATTTCTTTATAGATCCAAACACGACCGATAGGCTTCACGCCTTTCTGGAGGGTCTTCCAAGTTCAGAAACTTGTTTTCTCGTGTATGGATACTATCACCGATTCTATGACTTCTAGTCATTTTATGGAGTCAGGGCCCATCATCGCTTCTTTGCATGTAGTCGGTTCATCATTGTCAAAACAATAACGACTTCCTTATCAAATCTTACTATTTGAGTCTTACTGACCCACATGGTTCTATAGGAACTCTAATCTCCGAGATCACACCTTTTGTAATCACGAGAGCCATGATCATTGTGGCCGCCACCGGGACACTTTCCGGCACTGCGCTACTTAGCACATATAGCTAAGGTTCAACAACCTTATCAAAGTTCTATTGTCCTCCCACTTAACTTTTCACGAAAAATTCCTTCTCAAGAAACTTGACGTTCCAAGTAACAAACTCTTTTGTCCTCGGTGTTATGGAGAAATTCCCAACAAATTATTTGGGATAACCTACAAAGACGTGCTTATCTGACTTTGGTTGTAAACATTTTACTTATGCATAGCATACCAAAATTTAAGAAAAGACAATTCGGGGTTTATCCCAAACCATAACTCATATGGTGTCATTCAATGGATCACGATGGTGCTCTTTTCAGTATAAAAGCGGTAGTCTCTAAAGCTTCAATCCTTAAAACATAACGGCATTTTTATAAATGACACCCTTGATCTTACCATGTCAAACATGGTTTGATTTTATCTCTCGAATATGCCATACTCCTATGGTTTATCGGGAAACACAAATCATGGAACAATTCCTCAAGTCTTAGGTGTTTTTTGCTAAACATGTAACTCAAATATCTTCCTTTATGATCGAATCATAAACTCTTTATTTTCTTGTTACAATGATTTTTTACTTCATCTTGAAAGTCTTTGAACATTTTTCAAATGTTTCATACTTCTTCCTTATTAAGTAAATATACAAATATATTCACTCAAATTTTCGGAGAAAGCATATGAAGCACAAAGATCCATCACATATGGCTACACATAATGGACTATGCACATCAGCACGCACAATTTCCAATAAGCTAGTCATCCGCTCCTCTCTGGCCTATGGACAGAGTTTCAATTATCTCGAGGAAAGTCTCACATGCGTCAATTGATCAAAATCAAAGACTCCAAAAATCCATCAACATGGAGTTTCTTCATGTTTTCTTTCAAATATAATTTAAACAGCGATGTCACTTCATAAGTGATCTTTCAATCATTTGTCTTGCGACATTTTAGCAATAGTGTTTATGGATTTGATTTCTCCCACTAGACTTGTAAAAGTTCATCCATCCTTTATGGAATACGGTAATTATTTGAACAACCATTGTTCTCGTAATACCGGAACAAAATAACAATTATTAAAACAAATCTTGAAGGCTTGGTTTGATGACAACGAAAAACACAATAACACTTTATTTGTTTTTGATGAACATCATCACTCATTCTCTTGCTGGTTACTTAGGCCATTGTAGTTCATGAATTGCGTTGTCCCGTATGACACTTCATACCAACCAATTCGGTATCCAATACCGGTATCCAATACCTAAGAACCACATTGTTTAACAAGCAAGGAATATAGCCATAACATGTATATCTTCTATATACCTAAGTTGGACATCTCCAACCTTTTATTTTCTGCCAAATATTTTATAGATTCTCTTTTAGCAATTCCTTTTTCTTTTAAAAGAATCTATCAACATCAATAGTGGTGTCATTCACATGACACATAGTACAAAGCGTATATAGTCAAATACTAATACCTTTGGACTTGCACTTTGAAGTGGATCACCATCATCAAATGTTTGGCATTCTTTCAAAAATCCATTCTTTAGTAATCTATTAGTGTAGTAAACATTTTATTTACATCTTCTATTCATCCTTATCATGACAACTTTCATGATCAAGCTACTATAGCTTATAAGGAAGAATCACGAGTATAATATCAGTTCCCAAAACCTTTTTGGTAGATTCGGATGCCTAACATCTCCATCCTTCACAAATTCTCATACAATATGAGAACATGTATTTTGCTAAATTATACTCTATCATAATGCAACCAAAAACATTGTTTCATATATCACAATATCTTTCACACATGATGGTTTCTGAAACAATTTCCAGCTCCAATATAATCTTGATATTAAAACAACTTTTTGAATATCAATAATCATGGAGGCAAACATGATACTTTAGATACTAACATTGGAATTCTTACTCTTAATTTAATACTACTTATTAAACTTCATGGAGTAAATAGAGTTTGCTGAAAGTTTGCAATAGGACTTATAAACTTTAAATTGACATTGAAAACAATACGATACCAGTTCGTAAAGTAAATATCCAGAATTCTATAGTTCTATTATCTCAATTAAAACTAAGCATAAGGTAGTGAACAGATGCCAATGACTACAACAAATTATGCAAATTCACTTTGATTTAATTTATGACAAATTTGGTTCGACTAATCCAAATTAGAAATGAACTCCCACTCAAAAACGACATCCCTCGTGTCTTTTTGGTGATTACATGAACCAAATCCACTACACCAAGTCTGATCATCACGTGAGTTGGTGTAGCTTCAAAGGCGAGCATCAATATGGTCATCACATCAACTATATGACTCATGCTTAACCTTTCGGTCTGTGTTCCGAGGCCATGTCTGTACATGCTAGGCTCGCCAAGTAAGAACCTTAGTATTCGCATGTGTAAAACTGTCTTACACCCGTTGCATGAAAGCGTAGAGTTGAGAACACCCGATCATCACGTGATGTCTCGAAAACATGATCCATAGAACGGTGCATACTTAAGGAAGAACACATTTTATCTTGATATTTAAATGAGGGATCATCTTACAATGCTACAGAAAGCGCCAAACTAGCAGTATAAGATGCTAACATCTAATGTGTAAAGTGAGATGATATGGTCCATGCATTTGATCTCTATCACTTGCATCGTGGTATGATGTCTATCATTCCTTTGTGTGTAAGGCCAAGGTCTATGGAACTTACATGTTGAGTGTGTTGTAAGAGTATCTATCATACATCTACTTACAACAATACCATATCAATACACTAGCCCAGCAACGATCTAAACTAGACGCCTCTAATTTATCAATTGCAAGTTTTACGTGGCTTAGGGCTTTCGGAGATAGAACCGTTCTTACCTACGAACATGAACCACAACAAGGATAACTAAGTTATTAGCAACTCATTGTAAATCAGATATTGACTATAGTAGGAGAGACAGACACACGCCAGCCACTTATGCAAAACAAGTTGCATGTTAGTCGTGGAACCGGTCTCATGTACGATGACATGTAAGGTTGGTCCGGTCCGTTTCATCCCACTATGCCACCAATATCCAAAATACATAGAAGATGCAATAACATGATCATCATCGCCCACATATCAACATATGTGTACTACCCGTGCTAAGCACCTACGCATAGATCAGGCTCTGATACCACTGTTGGGTCCGTAGCATAGAAAACAAAAAAAATTCCTACGGTGTGAACTACACGCCAAGATCTATCTACTAGGTACAAAGCAACGGGTGGACATACATCCAACGAAACTTACCCTTGTAGACAACGAGCTTTGGTAATGAGTAGGAACTCGTGGTTGATGTAGTTGTACACTTGCCGATCTCAAGATCGTGATGAAGTCCAGCAGGTTCGGCTCTAGCACGTCCATCAGATCCAGCTCCATCACCACCAAGTCTAGCACCGCAAAGCAGCGGTGCATCCGTGATCGCACACACGTCCGGTACCCCGACAACCTCCGTCCCTCGCTCCAGCAAAGCAGCAGAAGCAGCAACTCCTTTCCAGATAAAGCCACCAGGAACATGTATCTCGCTAATCCGAGACCATGGGGGAATAATACTAGAGGAGGAGAGAGATCCTTCACAAGGAGGTTTGAGTATGAAGGTGTGAGAGGGGGGCCTTTTATAGGAGGAGGGGAGGGTACCCCTCCCCATGGCCGGTGCCCCAAGGGGTGACCCCTCACCTTCTCATTCATGTGGTGGTAACTCCCTCCACATAAATTTGCCCCTTCACATTCTCTTTTAAAGTCCCCACTTTAAATGCATTAAATTTCTCCAAATTTAATGCTCTCTCATTTAATAAAACTCTTTTATTAATTTTATTCAGAATTTTGTTAATTACTTTAATTAACAAACATTCACATAAAACCCCCTGCAACATTTCAATATTACATGCAGAACCAATTTCAGCAATTTCACCCGAAACAGTTTCGATGTCTATTGAAATAATTCCAGCGCTTTCTTAAATCTTTATCTGAAACATATTTGCTCCAAATGGTGTCGGTATCCCTTAAGTGTGTCACCCTACGGTTCGCGAATAATGCAGACATGATCGAGACCCCTCTCAGATCAATAATCAGAAGCGGGACCTGGAGATCCATACTGACTCCTACACATTCAACGATGACTTCTGTGATCGTGAGAACCTTTAATGCTAGTAACTAAATCCTTTTGTCTCGCGATATATTACATGTCCGAGATTCGATCATCGGTATCTCCATACCTAGTTTGATCTCGTTATCAACATGCACTCTTTTCTTGTTCCCGTGATATAACATTCTAGTGATCACATCACTTGCTTGCAAGCTATTTCAATGTGATATCACCGAGAGGGCCCAGAGTATATCTATCCGTCATCGGGATGGACAAATCCCACTCTTGATCCATGAGCCTCAACATAACACCTTCGTAGCACTGAACCCACCTTTATAGTCACCCTGTTACGGTGTGACGTTTGATGTTATCAAGATACTCTTCCGGTGTTAGCAATTAACATGATCTCATGGTCTAAGGATAAAGATTACTTCATATGATGTTATAGCAATATAAACATAATGAATTTGATCGTAATGCTATACTTCGGATGAATGTTCATCACATCATTCCACCAATGGTGTGACCTTGTTATTAACAACATCCAATGTCCATGATCAGGAAACCTTGATCATCTTGTTAATCAACAAGCTAGTCTATAAGAGAGGCATAACTAGGAACCCTTTTTGTTTATTAAACACACATGTATTGATGTTTCCGATCAATACAATTCTAGCATGTAAAATAAACATTTATCATAAACATGGAATAAGATAATAACCACTTTATTATTGCCTCTCGGGCATATTCCCTTCAAAAAGGAATGGTCCCACCAGTCAGGGCCTGAAGGTCGGCACGAAAAATTGTGACTATGTTTGACTTAGATCGTGCATGGCAGACCTTGATTCCCCTGCATGCAAGTGGCGTAAACTCAATTTCAGACAGAGCTAGTGGCATAGTCGTAAAACTGTTGCCATGTAAAATTTATGTTTTCCTCCACCCCACTATGAACGGTCGTGCACCATTCCACATTTCAGGAAGGGAGATTGCAAACTTGCAATAAGTAGTTCCACTTTTCCGTCTCCTTTCCTCCTCCACGGCCTCATCCTCTTCCTTGGCCACAGCCTCATCCATTTTCTTCGCCACAGCCTCATCCTCTTCCTCCATCTCCTTTCCCTCTTGCCTGAAGTCATGGACCAACGACGACGTCTGCCCGATGTCCAAAACAATGACATGTTAGTGACTGCAAAATTCCAGATAGAAGTCCATGGAGGGAAGAAGATTGATGTTGTCTACACCACCGATCAACCCTGCGATAGCGGAGCACACTCTAGCCATGTACAAGGATTGGATGCGGTTCGAAACCGCAAGTTTGTTAGTCTCGACCTCGAGTACAACCACGATCTTCGTAGGATTGTCATGGTGCAAATATCCATGGGGGCTCACGTCCTGGTATACCAGCCTTATTGCGAGGAGGGGCGGGAGGGGCTCAGGTACATGTCGTTGTTCTTTCGTTCATGAACCACCAATGTTTGTCTATTTGCAAAAATTCTTGCTACACTTTTTTGTCTAAATTCATTTTCCTGCAGGTGGAGTGAAACGATAAAGTCGCTCTTTCATGAATTTCTCGTCCAAAAGCTGATAACATTTACTAGTTTTGACACCTTCTTAAGAGCCCGACTGTCCATATTGATATCCCAAACGCCTATAGAGTGGACATCCAGGATATTTACAGGATCTTAGGGAAGGATGACATGGCTAGGATGGCCGATCTTGCAGCCAAAATCATCGACCCGTGGTATGCTAACATGAAGGAAAAATTCAAGACATGCTGGTGGAGGCGGGTAGGGCACGATTTCTAGGAGGATAAGCTGATTTTTGATCTTACCTTGAAGTACGCTGCAATTGGCGGGTATGTCAGCCATGAGCTATACCGCCAGATCAAATTGTTCCATTCCAATCAAAGCCACCTCGAACCACCACCAAGGCAAGTGGTATGCCCTAGGTGCGAGAATGGCGAGGAATCTACAAGTTGGTACCAGCGCCCAAAGTCAGCCAGGGACCGGTCGTCTTCTCCAGTCAATCCAACAGGCTGGGACTATTGGACATAGTATGTTAGTGTAGGATAATTAGGTTGTAGCAGTATGGTCATAGGTTTATGATTGTTGTGTCTGTGTGTGTGCCACTATGTGTTATGAACATTATCTATGTTTACGATTGTTTTGTTTATGCAAACATATTCTTTCACAAGTATGTGTGATAGCTACCTGAATTATTCGGAGTACTTCTGAATTATTTTGTATTACCTTTTCGAATTATAATCTGGCTTTTTATGACCGTGTCCTTACTTATAACAAAAAATATGTCTGTGCCACTACTGCCAGGCACGAGGTGCCGAGTTGGCTAGCATCGTATTTTATGACCGTGTCCTTAGTTTGTGCCCGTTTGCGGATACATGCATCTTTTCTTGTGGGTCCCACCACAAGCTCAAGTAGCTATATTTATTAATAAACCCAGGCCATGCATGGTAGTATTGGATTACGCCGCATGCAAAGGGCACAAACACAATTTCTAAGTACGAATGTTGACATAGTCCCAAAATTGATGATAAAAATAAATGAAAAGGAAAATGTAATTCAAACTGGTTAATATGATAGCATAAGGATCATACGAGTGTCAATCTGACATAGAATGCTTACAAAATACATGCGAGATAAACTAGGAATGAAATGCAAAACTAGTAGTAGTAAACAATGCACTCACTCATCCGCTAGATCCTGTTGAGCATCTCGTAGCAGACGTACGTGTCCCTGGCTGCGTACCAGATTGCATCGTCATCTAGGTACCTCCAATCCCATCGATCGTGCAGGTGCTTCGGGAACTCGTCCTTCATGCCGGTGTACTCGCAGTCGATGATGTCAGTAGTGATTCTAGCCATTCCAGCTTTCCTCATATCGTCGTCCGGGTTCCTCCACACACGCTAGAGATCGATGTGATTGCCAACATGAACGAGGAAATACCACTCTAGCTTCAGAGTGTCATTTGTGATGTCGACACTAGCGAAGTAGATCTCCCTCCTCTGTAGGAACTCGTGAAGCTCCGGGCATACCCATTTGACCCTACATACGTGGTACAGGAGACAGTGGTTGCGCATGGACAGCTGCAGGAGCGTCTCCCTCTTCATATCGCCGATATACTCTAGGTCAAGGCCGATAATCTTGTACTTGTCCATCGGATCCTATAGCCACCGCTTGTACATTGCGATGGCCATGGCCACCTCCACTAACGCATTGGTGTGGACAACCCTCACCTCGATGGTGCCATGGGAATGACGGTGTACTTGTCGGTGAAGTCGCTCCTGTTGCCGAACACTCTGCGTCCATGGAAGCAGCTAATGTGGCAACGGTGTCATAGCGTCGGTGGCGATGAATGGGAGTGGGCATGGCATGGAGAGACTTATTGCAGTGGTATGGAGCGGCGGCTGTGGCGATGTCGGCGATCGTTCTTGCGGTGGCAGCGGCAGCGGCAGAAGGCGTTAGGGATTTTTGCACAGTGTTGTGTTACGGGGACGGGAGACGACATGTAAAAGGGGGAGGGAAGGTGGGTCGAGCGTCGTAAATTACATTTACCATTACTGAGGTCTCACCCACTTGGAATCACATTTGACCGGGCGAGCACCGTCGGTTTCCAGTCGTAGGGATTAAATTGGGCGGTTGTGCCCGGTGCTTAGCCCAAAATTTATCGAGCCCGTTGGGGAACCCCAAGATGAAGGTATGATGAGCACAACAGTAAGTTTTCCCTCAGTTATGAAACCAAGGTTATCAATCCAGAAGGAGCAAGGAAACACCCCAAAGGTGTTGCTAACCGAACTTTGGCAGGGCGCACTACCGGTGCCAGCAGCAACGTGGAGACCTGCACAACACAACCACAGACCTTTGCCCCCAACTTGTGATGAGGTTGTCAATCTCACCGGTTTTGCTGAAAACAAAGGATTAAACGTACCGAGTGGAAGAAAGTAATAGTTTGCAGAAAGTAAACAGAAAACAGTAAATAGTTGATTGTAGATTGATAAAAGAATGGACCGGGGTCCATAGTTCACTAGTGGTGGCTCTCCTTAAGATAGATAACATGTTGGGTGAACAAACTACATCAGGGCAATTGACAAACATCGAGAAAGCAATACATGCATATACTACTCATCTTGACTCCTTTGAGATTCGATTGGGCATTACAACATTATACATAGACCGTAATCCAACTGCATCTATGACTAATAATCCACCTTCAGGTTATCATCCGAACCCCCTCCAGTATTAAGTTGCAAGCAACGGATAATTGCATTACGCATTGCGTGTAAAGTAAACAATATGATTGTTCTATGAACAAAGGATTGTTATTTTCTCCCTAGTAGCAACAACACATCTAGTACCTTAGAGATTTCTATCACTTCCCTAGATTACTAGAGGCATGAACCCACTATCGAGAATAAATACTAACTCTTGGAGTTGCTAGGATCTACTTGGCCAAGATAGCTACTAACAATGGAAAGCATGCAAGATCACAAATAACAAAGACATGATATAATCAATAATCAATCTGAAATAGCATCTCAATATCCATCGGATCCTGATGACCCACAAGTATAGGGAGTGTATCGCAGTATTTTCGATAAGTAAGAGTGTCGAACCCAATGAGCAGAAGGTGCTGGCTAGTGGTATGGATCAGGAATTCTTTGCAAATACTTAGCAAACGGATTTTTAGGGGTTTTTGATAAAGCAAGTAAACAAAGTACGAGTAAATAAAAGATAGTAGGAATAAATGCACCAAGTGGCCCAATCCTTTATGCAGCAAAGTACAAGCCGGTTGTATTACTTAAGATGACCAAACATTCTCGAGGACACATGGGAAGACTGTCAAGTGCTTTCGCTTCATATAGTTGATTAATCTTATTTAGCTTGCTAAGTGTTGTGTGGATGAACCTATGCTAATGTACCGACCTTCCTAGGACTAATACATACTTGTGATTATACCCCTTGCAAACATCCGTAAGTACAAGAAAGTAATTAAGGTAGAAACCTAACCACAGCTTTAAACTCTAAGATCCTTACGTCCCTTGTGCAATGGTTTCCTAACGGGGGTTCAGGTTTCTGTCACTCCGGCAACCCCTACGATTAGTAGCCAAATACACAATGCATTCCCCTAGGCCCATATACGTGAAGTGTCATGTAGTCGACGTTCACATGACACCACTCGAAGAAGTACACCACAAATTAAATATCAAACTATTGAATCTCTCTCAACACAACTCCACTACTAACAACATGACTTCTCCCATGTCCTCAAGAACAAAACGAACTACTCACAAGACATCATATGGATCATGATCGGAGATGGAATAATGATGTATAACAATCTGAACATAAACAATAATTCAATGGTTCACTCAATATCATTAACTACAAAGAGTAATCAACACCAGGAAAGTTTCCCCTAAGAACTAATGCAAGATTCAACCCAATTGTTACAGAAATATGGAGATGGTGATGAGGGTGCTAATGGTGATGATGGTGGTGATGATGATGATGATCATGATGAAGTACAACTTGATGGTGGTGTTGATAGCGACAATCTCCCCTCTCTGGGAAGGAATTCCCCCGGCAGAAATCTGTCTGCCGGAGAGATCTTTCTCTCTCGGTGTTTTCCGCCCTGCAGAGGTGGTGGAATCTTTTTGTGGTTACTCCTCGAGTCTTAGGGTTTTGGGAGGACAATATACGCTAGAGGGGAGAGCCAGGGGTGGACCAGGGTGGCCACACCACCTGGTGGCGCGACCCAAAGTGGCCCGCGCCAGGGGGTGGTGTGGGCCCCCCTATGGCCCATCTCCAGCCCCCCTTCTGGCTTCCTTCGTCTTCTGGAAAAATAGGATTTTCCGTATATTTCCCCGAATTTTCCGATCTTCGTGAATTTTGCCTCCAAACAGCACCTTTTCCATCAGAATCCTGACTGCAGCGGTCCATGCTCCAAAAGTCATCAACCATGCAAAAACATATGAAATAACATAAGTTTCACCTCTTAATATGAAATATATCAATGAATAATAGTGAATTATGATATAGAATAGTGATGCAAAATGGACGTATCAACTCCCCCCAAGCTTAGACTTCGCTTGTCCCCAAGCGAAACTAAGCTCAATAAACATGACCTCAGGTTTATGGAGTGAAGGGTCGATAAAAGAATACGGATAAAAAGCATCACATTCATCAAATACATAGATCATAATAGAAGAAAAACTCACTATTATATAACTTAACTTGCAATAAGTAAAGGAAACACAATAGAGATACATGAAGTAAATCATAATTGGTAATGGCAAACTTAGCTCTTGGTCGAAGAATAGTTGATAATTTGCTGGAGTTCACAAATAACTGATTTTCAATGCTAGCTTTCAAAGTAGTAAACACCAAGATAAGAGCAATGTGCAAAACAAGGAACATAAGAAACATAATTGAATAAATCATCATATGAATGAATGAAACACAACAACTCAAAATACTTGCTGAGATAGAAGGGAATAGGTTTACTGACTCAACTAAAAAGTAAAAGAAAGGCCCTTCGCAGAGGGAAGCAGGGATTGCAAGTCTCATAAAGAGCTCCCAAAAATTATGATACTTATTAGCTTTCGGCTCTCATTGCCCCTATCATAGGCATCTTTAGGTGGTTAAGGTTCAAGTGACACAACTAAGAGGATATGCTTGACAAGTTATAAGTTGAAATTTCATGCCCCTTACTTACGAGTACCAAACCTCATGCTACTCAACTTCAGTCACAAGTAAGGTCTTGTCATTATAAATACGTATGTATCATAGAGAACCGCCAACAGGATACCCCTTGCACATGATATAGGAGCTATCCCATAATCAAAATGACAAGGCAAGCAGACAATGAGCATCTCAGCGATCTTTTTATTTGCTATTTGCATAGGTTTTTATTGAGGATGCTTCATAGAATGCTCGCTATAGTTATGCTGCAAGTTTCCACCATGATTAGGCATGGCTTAGGCTAGCGGCCTAGGAATTTCTCTAACACACATATAAACTCCATGATCTTATAAGTTCCCCTTTTATTTCACACCGCCGGGATCCATAGTCAAAAGAATCATGATATCAACTAGGTACAAAGTACCATGACAGTGTTGAAAGCGTTCCCCATGATACATGGTTCTGCTAACTTCAACTCATAAAGCGCAAGCATATACGCAACAAATAAGGACCCAATGGTTCAAGTTATTAAGTGCAATAAAATAAAGTGTGCCATCAAGTTCGTGAGATCTTTAATCACTAATTTTCACATAACAAGTTTAATTTGGGAGGTAGATAAAAGAAGAATTTACTTGGAATAGCAATAATGCTAATAGGTAGGTATGGTGGACACAGATGGCATGGGTTTTGGTTTAAGGAATGGATGCACGAGAAACATTCCCTCTCAGTACAGGTTTTTGGCTAGCAAGGCTGGGTAGCAAGTATAAGAGTTGAAGGAAACAAACAAACATACAAGTGATAAAAACAAACATGCAATCTTCCTTGGAAGCACAAAAGATCTTAACTAGAGAATACTAAACTTATGAGCAAATCAAGAAAGAAAGACGATGAAATATTTTTTCTTTAGAGTACTTTTATCTTTTTATTCAACTCTCAAAAATAGTGTTGCTACTGACCGATCCAGGTTTGCCAAAACCAACTAAATTAACTCAATGATCCCAAAGTGCTACCAATACTAACAACAAGATCAATCATATAACCACGAATTGAAAACTAATATAAGCTATGCAAAAGAGTAAATGATAGAACTTCTCATTAATATTCCATAACGACAACTCACACCAAGGATACATATCTAACGAGCGAGGGGACACTTCCATAATGCAAACCATCCTACATGATAAATTCTCTATTCATGATATGACTCTACTAAAAAGGTAAAAAGATAGAAGATAGTGATGTGATACCGCGGCACTCCCCCAAGTTGGAACAAACCAAGGGGATGCCAAACCTGATGACGAATTACTCCTTTGGTGGTGGTGGTATCCTCTTGATGAGCTTCTTGACCAATTTCCCCAAGTCCTCAATCTCGAAGGTGAGGGTACGAATCAACTCCGAGTTGTGCTCGATGCGGTGCATGATCATGTCAGATTGTGGATCCCAGCTCTTGTGATTCTTTTTTCCGTTCTTACCTATTGGAGTCTTCTTTTCCTGCATGGTTATCGATAAAGGTATGGAAGGGACTCTTGGTGCTTGAAGAAGGTGTCCTTGGTTCCAAACAGTGACGCGGAGGTTTCCCTCTAGTTGACATGATCCTGGCAGGGTTCGCCACCACTCCGATGCTTGCAACTGTAGTGTCGGTGTGCTTTGCCTCCTCTTCACCTTCACTCTTGATCTCCTTCTCCTGCCCGGGGTCTTGGAGGTCTTCCTCCATAGGCTCCTTCCCTTTATCCTTGGCGGACACCATTGTGCTTCTAAACCTTCAAAGAGTATGTCCTGGCAGAAACAGATCGAAACGAAAACACGATGAAAACACGATATACGAACCTTGGGGGATCCGGGGGATTATATATTATGAAGTTTCACAACAAAAGGAAGGTACTGGGAGAAAACGGGTCGGAGACGGAGTCCGGAGTGGCCACACCACCTGGTGGCGCGGCCAGGAGTGGGCCCGCGCCACAGGGTGGTGTGAGCCACCCTGGCTCCATTTCCGTCCCTCTTTCGCTTCGTAACTTACCTTATTGTCTAAAAACTGCAAAAATATAGTTGGATAGTATTTTCGCGGAACTTTTCTTACCAAAACTGTTACCTATTTGGAAACGGACTCTACAGGTCTCTGAATTTGGTATCTAGTAGATCCTTCCGGAGTCACTACTTGGATATCATCAATATCTTCATCTTCATACACTTATTACTTGAGTCATAAAACCTTTCTCTTCCTTATTACACCATTACCTCCACTTCCTGGAAATTTCTTTCACGCAAAACTTCACACAGTTCTCATTAGCAACATTAGTATAAGTGAAGTGATAAAATCTTTTGAGTCCAACTTCAACTGAAAACCATCAAAACATGAGCTACTGTAGCAACTCCTTCCGAAAACCCAAAAAGAATTCAAAAAGGAAATCGAATAAAGAAGCAAATGCAAGAGTGGCTAAATCTGTCAAAACAGACCAGCACGTAAAGATCAATTTTTTCGAAAATCTTCTGTTGCTCGAATCAAAAAGTGCAAAACTAACAAAAGTTAAATAACAACCTGGGGCAGAAGCAAAAAAAATTACAGCTCAATCCGACATATAGAGATCTCTCACGAATTTTTACGGTGAAGCACAAAAATCTGTTTCGGGACAGCAACTTCCCCAAATATTACTTCTCTTCTCATTAGAGGTTGATCTTGACACAAAAACCAAACAAAAATATAAGGAGCGGTTATTACCGAAGTAATAACTTCCAAGACTCAAAGAAACAAAAACAAACTGAAAGAAAAAGTAAACTGGGTTGTCTCCCAAAAAGCTCTTTCTTTATAGCCATTAAGATGGGCATTATAATTTTGAAGATGCTCACATAGGAATATGAATTGAAGTGAAAGAGAGCATTAAGAAGAAAAAATACACACATTTAAGTCTAACCCACTTACTATGCAAGGGAATTTTGTAAACAAACAAGTTGTTGAAACCAGAGGCTACTTGCATAAGAAGGCAAAAGAAGTGCAACATAAAAACTTTCAGCATAAAACGAGGAAACTTGATATTATTGAGATACATAAGAACACTTTTCCCTCTCTCATAGTAACTTTCATTATCATGCATAAACTTAACAATATAGCTATCACAAGGACCATCGTAGCAATGATCACTTATTCTAACAGAAAACACAGGAATATTAGCTCTCATAGTGCTACTTTGCGAAACAATATTAGAAGTATCCTTACAAAGGATAGTGTGTCCCTCTTCTTCATATTTAGCCACAAAGTCTTTCACATTTGCTATAACAGGTTCTTCAACCTTTTGTTTATCAGGTTCAACAGCTTTACTTGTACTCTCAATAACCATACTAGCTATCATAGAATGTTCCTTTATCTTAACTGGAAAAGGCATTTTCTCAATGCAAGATTCAGGTAAAACATGTTTGGCAGTATAAACTTTAGTATTTCTTGCAGGAACACTCTTAGCAACATCTTTATAAGGTTCATGATACTTATTCCACTTCTTTTTAGGCACTTCAATATAGGAAGCAAAAGCCTTAAAATAAGAAGCAATAGCTTGAGAGTCTAGACCATAAGCATTTTTAATATTTTGAAAGTCATCAGTTCCCATAAAAGATTCAATGCATTCATAATCATAATTTATACCTGACTTTCTACCTTTTTCATTCTCCCAAGCTTTAGCATTGTCTTGAATACGGTCCAGAAGATCCCATTTAGCTTCCTCTTCCATGCGAGTGAATGATCCAGCACAAGAAGCATCCAATAAATCCTTGTCATGTAGAGGGAGCCTTGCATAAAAGTTGTTGATCATAATATTTTTGGGGAGCTCATGAATGGGACATTTGAGCATTAGTAACTTCAATCTCCCCCAAGCTTGAGCTATACTCTCTCCATCAAGAGGCCAAAAGTTATATATTTGATTCTGATCTTTATGAATCTCAGTAGGAGGATAAAATTTTGAATAAAAAAGAGGCACTATTTCCTCCCATTCCAGAGCTTGACCATTCTTTAGCAGCTTATACCATTCCTCAGCTCTTCCTTTCAGTAATAATGAGAATAACTTCTTCTTAACTTGATCTGTAGTAATACCTGCACACTTGAACAACCCGCATAATTCGTGTATAAAGAGTAAATGATCACCGTGATGGACAATTCCATCCCCAACATAGTAGTTATCCATAACACGATCAACAATTCTTGTAGGTATTTTAAAAGCATCATTCTCAACTGGTGGTGGTTCATCTACTACCTTAGTAGTGGTAGTAGCTTTACCAAATAAGAAACTCAGCGAATTATCCATAACGAAAATGAAGCAACTAACAGAAGTAAACAATACTCAGAGTAGAAGTTTCCTTTACCAGTTCCACTCTCCAATATAGCTTCACTCCCCGGCAACGGTGCCAGAAAATAGTCTTGATGACCCACAAGTATAGGGGGTGTATCGCAATATTTTCGATAAGTAAGAGTGTCGAACCCAACGAGGAGCAGAAGGTGATGGCTAGTGGTATGGATCAGGAATTCTCTGCAAATACTTAGCAAATGGATTTTTAGGGGTTTTTGATAAAGCAAGTAAACAAAGTACGAGTAAATAAAAGACAGTAGGAATAAATGCAGCAAGTGGCCCAATCCTTTATGCAGCAAAGGACAAGCCGGCTGTATTACTTAAGATGACCAAACGTTCTCGAGGACACATGGGAAGACTGTCAAGTGCTTTCGCTTCATATAGTTGATTAATCTTCTTTAGCTTGCTAAGTGTTGTGTGGGTGAATCTGTGCTAATGTACCGACCTTCCTAGGACTAATACATACTTGTGATTATACCCCTTGCAAACATCCGTAAGTACAAGAAAGTAATTAAGGTAGAAACCTAACCACAACTTTAAACTCTAAGACCCTTATGCCCCTTGTGCAATGGTTTCCTAACGGGGGTTCAAGTTTCTGTCACTCCAGCAACCCCTACGATTAGTAGCCAAATACACAATGCATTCCCCTAGGCCCATATAGGTGAAGTTTCATGTAGTTGACGTTCACATGACACCACTAGAAGAAGTACACCACAACTTAAATATCAAACTATTGAATCTCTCTCAACACAACTCCACTACTAACAACATGACTTCTCCCATGTCCTCAAGAACAAAACAAACTACTCACAAGATATCATATGGATCATGATCAGAGATGGAATAATGATGTATAACAATCTGAACATAAACAATAATTCAATGGTTCACTCAATAGCATCAACTACAAAGAGTAATCAACACCAGGAAAGTTTCCCCTAAGAACTAATGCAAGATTCAACCCAATTGTTATAGCAATATGGAGATGGTGATGAGGGTGCTGATGGTGATGATGGTGGTGATGATGATGATGATCCCGATGAAGTCCAGCTTGATGGTGGTGTTGATGGCGACGATCTCCCCTCTCCAGGAAGGAATTCCCCTGGCAGAAATCTATCTGCCGGAGAGATAAATTTCTCTCTCGGTGTTTTCCGCCCTGCAGAGGCGGCAAAATCTTTCTATGGTCCCTCTTCAAGTCTTAGGGTTTCGGGAGGATAATATATGCTAGAGGGGAGAGCCAGGGGTGGACCAGGGCGGCCACACCACCTGGTGGCGTGGCCTAGGGTGGCCCGCGCCAGGGGTGGTGTGGGCTCCCTGTGGCCCATCTCCAGCCCCCCTTCTGGCTTCCTAGGGTGGCCCGCGCCAGGGGTGGTGCGGGCTCCCTATTGCCCATCTCCAGCCCCCCTTCTGGCTTCCTTCGTCTTCTGGAAAAATAGGATTTTCCGTATATTTTCCCGGATTTTCTGATCTTTGCGAATTTTTCCTCCAAACATCACCTTTTCCATCAGAATCCTGACTGCTGTGGTCCATGCTCCAAAAGTCATCAACCATGCAAAAACAGATGAAATAACATAAGTATCACCTCTTAATATGAAATATATCAATGAATAACAGTGAATTATGATATAGAATAGTGATGCAAAATGGACGTATCAGATCCCCGCAAACACAACATGTATGAATTACAAATATATGATCTTGATCATGAACGGAGCTCACAAGATCTAAACATGATAGCACAAAGGAGGAGAATCAGCCATCTAGCTACTACATGGACCCGTAGTCCAGAGATGAACTACTCACGCATCACACCGGAGGCTTGCATGGTGATGAAGAAGGCCTCCAGGGTGAATTCCCCTAGGGCGGCCAGACCACCCCTCGCGCGGGCCAGGCTGGGCTGCGCGGCCAGGTGGTGTGGTGCCCCCCTGGACCCTCTCCATATCGTATTCTGGCTCCGGGTGTCCCTCGGTGGAAAACTGACTTTGGCTTTTGTCCTGTCCAATTCCGAGAATATTCATTTTCTGACTTTCCTGGAACCAAAACAACAGAAAACAGGTAGCTAGCATTGTGGCTCTTGGTAATAGATTAGTCCAAGAAACTGTATAGACGTTAGCAATATATCAACATCCCCAAGCTTAACTCCTGCTCGTCCTCGAGTAGGTAAGTGATAAAAAGAAAGAATAATTTTTGTGGTGACATGCACCATCATAAAGTTGATCAAAGTATTTGTAAAACATTGATAGCTGGGATCATAGTACTTCAATCATAACATGAAAGACAAAGTTCTAACAATAAGACAAAGCAACTATGTTGCAACATGAAAAGGCACAAACAAAAGATTCATGAATAAAAATGATTTGCAAGACGTTTGTTTGTTTCACATAACAAAAACATAGCATAGTGGCATTCAGCATGTCCCTCATAGAGTAGCAAACATAAATGCATAGGACACCTTCAAAGTTCATAAGAGTGACTAGATACAAATAGTTTAAAACAAGCAATATCAAAGCTATGCATCAATCAACAAGTCTTGGGACAATGCACATAGAACTAAGAATGGCCACTATGCTCTCAAAGTAGGTGCATAAAGATAGAAGGTGGAGACTCAACATAAAAGTAAAAGAAAGGGCGTTCATAAAAGGAAGTAGGGATTCAAGTTTCATAAAGAGCTTCCAAAAATTATGGTACTTATTAGCTTTCAGCTCTCATTGCCCCTATCATAAGCATCTTTAGGTGATTAAGGTTAAAGTGACACAACTAAGAGGATATGCTTGACAAGTTATAAGTTGAAATCTCATGCCCCTTACTTACGAAGACGAACCTCATGCTACTCAACTTCAGTCACAAGTAAGCTCTTGTCATTGTAAGTACATATGTATCATAGAGAACCGCCAACGGGGTACCCCTTGCACATGATATAGGAGCTATCCCATAATCAAAATGACAAGGCAAGCAAACAATGAGCATCTCAGCGATCTTTTTATTTGCTATTTGCATAGTTTTTTATTGAGGATGCTTCATAGAGTGCTCATTATGGTTATGATGCAAGTTTCCACCATGATTAGACATGGCTTAGGCTAGCGGCCCAGGCGTTTCTCTAAGACAAATACAAAATCCATGATCTGACAAGTTCCCCTTTTATTTCACACCGTCGGGATCCATAAGCAAAAGAACATGATATCAACGGGGTACAAAGTATAAGTGAAATATTGAAAGCGTTCCCCATGATACATGGTTCTGCTAACTTCAACTTATAAAGCGCAAGCATATACACAACAAAGATGGATGCAATGGTTCAAGTTTATTAAATGCAAGAAAGTAAAGTGTGCCATCAAGTTCGTGAGAGCTTTAATCACTAGTTTTCTCATAACAAGTTTAATTCGGAAGGTAGATAAAAACATGAATATACTTGGAATAGCATATGCTAATAGGTAGGTATGGTGGACTCTTTGGAATAACTTGATTTTATTTGGAGTTGGATGCATGAGTGGAACTCACACTTGGTTATGGAGGCTAGCAAAAGACTGAGAGCGACCAACTAAGAGAGCAATAATGGCCATAATCATGCAGAGCGACAAAACATCATTAATCAAAGCATAAAGTGATATTACAAGTTGAAAACTAAAGGATCATAAAGGCTTATAGTGACTTGGGATAGTCATAACATGGTGTGAGCATGTGCCAAGTCAACCCAAATAAAGCATCAAAGGAGAATACCACAATACCTTGCTTTAATATGCTAAAACAACGCATAATTCTTCCAAGGCACATTAAGCAATCTCAATTGTTTATAACAAGTCATGCTACAGCAAAGAATACTAAGTATAAAGCCAAAACAATACCAAGCATGGCATGACAGAGCATAGGCCTCAGTCAAAAACAAGCTCTCTTTACCACTTAAGCATGAACTTTCCTACTCTTTTTTCCAATCCGAACCAAACTATTTGAAAACCAATGTATGAAAGAGGGGGTCCAACCAATTTATTCAGCAAACTAAGAAAACAAAGCAAACGAAAAACCAAAACGAAAATGTAAAAGAAGACACTCCAAGAACAACACAACTGTGCATGAAACAATAAAAATGAAGCATTTGGAAGAAACCTGGGATTTTTATTGATGAAGAAGGGGATGCCTTGGGCATCCCCAAGCTTTGACGAATGTACTTCTTGGATATTTCTTGGGGTGACACGCGTGGCATCCCCAAGATTGAGCTTTAGTCCATCCTTCATCTCATTACTTATTCCTTCCATACACCTGAAATTTTTCCTTCATACAAAACTTCACACAATCTTTATTAGCAACATTAGTGCACTCAAGATAATAGGTCTTTAGGTTCAGTTCCAACACCAATAAAACTTTCATTAAAACACAAGCTACTGTAGCACTTCCCTCAAAATGCTCAATTCCCCATAAGATCTCATAAAGGAACCAACAAGAAGCAAACACAAATAATGGCAGAAATCTGTCAAAATAGACCAGCAGGTAAATACGAATTTTTTTGAAGACCTTATGTTGCTCAAATAGAAAAGTGTTGAACTAATGAAAGTCAGATAACAACCTGGGTCAGAAGCACAAAAATTCACGCCTCAAAAGGACGTACAGAGATTTTACACGAATATTTACAGTGAAGCACAGAAATCTGTTTCGGGACAGCAACTTTCCCAATCATTACTTCTCTCTCATTAGAGGTTACTCTTGGCACAAAAAGCAAATAAAAATGATAAGGAGCAGTTATTACTGAAGTAATAACTTCCAAGACTCATCTAAAACTTTTGGGTTATCTCCCAATTAGTACTTTTCTTTAAGTTAGGAATAAGAAGCGAGAAAAAGGATCAAGTGTTTTCAAATGAAGAAGCATTAAAACCAAATTTCTTACCCTTACCTCTCTTACTTTTATTCTTAACCTTGGGGAACATATGATTGCTTGGTGGAGAAGCAAAGTGCATCGTGCCCTTTTCCACATCTATTATTGCTCCAAGGAGTTTCAATAGGGATCTTCCAAGTCTGATTTGTCCTTTTCCTACACATTCAATAACAAGATAATCAGTAGAAACCATTTTCCCTAGGATCTTTGCAAACACTCCTTCAGCTATTCCAATGGGTAATATTGTGGCATTATTAGCAAGAAAAATTTCTTCTACTCCTTCAGAAAGCCCCCAAAGATTCAAAGATTCATAGATATCTTTGGGCATAAGACAAAATCCAGACATGATATCACAACGAGCATGAAAAGTTCCATTATTTATAGCAATCTTCACTGTGAGAAGCCATTTTGAGGGTTCATAATTTATTGGAACATAGTTATGATGCTCTCTAAGTGTATTATAGCAATCTTTCAAACTAGCAGTGCTGGTCTCAAGAGTATTCAATCTAGCAAATATGTTTATGAAGGAAGAATTAGATTTGCTAGGCAAGTTGTAAGTAAAGACCAACTTATTTATGGCATTAACATCATCGTCCTCATTGCATTGGAGGAAATCTCCTCCCACTATAGCATCCAAAGCATATCTATAGGAAAGAGTGATTCCAAGGTAAAAATTGCTAAGGAACAAGATTTGAGTCATTTTAGGTTCAGTGTTTTCATGTAGATCAGAGATTCTAGACCAAGCTTCTTTGAAACTCTCTTCAATTCCTTGTTTCAAAGTGAAAATCATTTCCTCGGGTGACATAGTAGCTGGAGAAATGCTAGACATAATGGCAATTGTAAGATAGGAAGTAATTTTTTGTGTGTTTTTGATAAAGAAAGCAAACTAGTAAAACTGATTTTTTGTGTGTTTTTGATAAAGAAACAAGCAAACAAAGCAAAAGTAAACTAAGAAAAACAAAAACAACAAAGTAAAGAGATTGGTTATGAGGGACTCCCCTTGTGAATATGTCCTTGACTCCCCGGGAACGGCGCCAGAAAATCAGTTGCTTAGCCCAAAATATATCGAGCCCGTTGGGGAACCCCAAGAGGAAGGTATGATGAGCACAACAGCAAGTTTTCCCTCAGTTATGAAACCAAGGTTATCAATCCAGTAGGAGCAAGGAAACACCCCAAAGGTGTTGCTAGCCGAACTTTGTCAGGGCGCACTACCGGTGCCAGCAGCAACATGGAGACCTGCACAACACAACCACAGAACTTTGCCCCAACTTGCGATGAGGTTGTCAATCTTGCCGGTTTTGCTGAAAACAAAGGAACTAACCTACCGAGTGGAAGAAAGTAATAGTTTGCAGAAAGTAAACAGAAAACAGTAAACAGTTGATTGTAGATTGATAAAAGAAAGGACCGGGGTCCATAGTTCACTAGTGGTGGCTCTCCTTAAGATAGATAACATGTTGGGTGAAGAGATTACATCGGGGCAATTGACAAACATCGAGAAAGCAATACATGCATATACTACTCATCTTGACTCCTTTGAGATTCGATTGGGCATTACAATATTATACATAGACCGTAATCCAACTGCATCTATGACTAATAATCCACCTTCAGGTTATCATCCGAACCCCCTCCAGTATTAAGTTGCAAGAAACGGATAATTGCATTACGCATTGCGTGTAAAGTAAACAATACGATTGTTCTATGAACAAAGGATTGTTATTTTCTCCCTAAAAGCAACAACACATCTAGTACCTTAGAGATTTCTATCACTTCCCCAGATTACTAGAGGCATGAACCCACTATCGAGCATAAATACTAACTCTTGGAGTTGCTAGCATCTACTTGCCCAAGATAGCTACTAACAATGGAAAGTATGCAAAATCACAAATAACAAAGACATGATAGAATCAATAATCAATCTGAAATAGCATCTCAATATCCATCGGATCCCCACAAACACAACATGTATGAATTACAAATAGATGATCTTGATCATGAACGGAGCTCACAAGATCTAAACATGATAGCACAAAGGAGGAGAACCAGCCATATAGCTACTACATGGACCCGTAGTCCAAGGATGAACTACTCACGCATCACACCGGAGGCTTGCATGGTGATGAAGAAGGCCTCCAGGGTGAATTCCCCTCTCCGGCAGGGTGCTGGGAAGAGCTTTAGATCCCTCCTGATCTAGGGATGGAGATGATGGCGGCTACAGACTCTTTCATGGAATTTTGATCCGGTACTTAGGGTTTCTGTATCGGAGGCATCTTATAGGCGAAAGGGGAGGCCGAGGGGGTGCCTAGGGCAGTCAGACCACCCCCTGGCGTGGTCCAGGCTGGCCGTGCGGCTAGGTAGTGTGGCGGCCCCCTGGTCCCTCTCCGTCTCGTATTCTGGCTCCGGGTGTCCCTCGGTGAAAAACTGACTTTGGCTTTTGTCCCGTCCAATTCCGAGAATATTCATTTTCTGACTTTCCTGGAACCAAAACCAGCAGAAAGCAGGCAGCTGGCACTGTGGCTCTTATTAATAGGTTAGTCCAAGAAAGTGTATAGAAAGTACTCCAAAGTTGGAACAAAACACAAGAAAGTAGATAAAACCAAGCATGGAACATCAAAAATTATGGATACATTAGCAACGTATCACCCGGTAGGTGATGGGACGAGTGTACTACGTGGCGATGGCATGGGGATGGTGTGGCAGAGACCGGTCATGGAGTCCACTAGCCCGTTGCCACACTGTAGCGGGTGCGCAGTGCTGACGCGACGTAGCGTGACAGGACATAACGTTGTGGTAAACTATTTTTGATCATTATGCCTGGAAAATTTAAGGGATGTGTAAGCAAGCACTATCAAACAATGTTGCAACACACAAACGATAATATAGGATCAGGTTTAACACACCACATAGTTTCAGGTTCTAGCAACAACAGGAGAACTAAAAATTATTAGGGATCGGGGCAGCACATTCACTTCTTCGCCAGCTTGAAGTTGCCGATTCCGATCCCGAACTAAGGGGACACCAGGCTGGGCTTTACATACTCCCTCAGGAATTTTCCATACACAACGTGCTTAGCCTTGGTCGCTGCCTTGTGTTTACTCGCAGGGCTTTTACCGATGCCAACCGCATGCATAATCAAGCTATCAATCCTCAGGTTGACTCCTTTTTACAGAAAGGGCACCTGAGCTCCCCAAGTCGAGTGCGGAAATGGATTCCCCCGCTCTTGAGCTTCTTCATGATGTGGCGGATCTTATGGTCCCTGTCTTCCTTGTCAGAGTCCACGTCACTAGAATCTACCTATAATGTATAAAGTGCAAAAGAAATGAGCAAAATAATGCATAGATATTCGAACAACCATTCCAACTTATTTTGAAAACAACAACATATTTATACAGGTTTATTATGGCTGTCTCCCCAGCTCGCTCCTAAATTAAGATTGTGTTTTTGATAACTTAATAAAACTAGAATGTGGATTCATTCAAAACAGACTAAATCTCTACATGGACCAGTTTGTACGGTGCATCTGATCAGTAGGACTAGATTAAAGAGTACATGAACAAGTTAAGGAGTACATGAAAATATAAAGAGGTACATCTACAACACGAGAAGAAAATATGAACCATAAAGTAGAAACATGGAGAAATAGATGTACCTTCGGGTACACGAGCGGAGCGTGCTCGTAAAACTCCTCTCCCTCATTGGGGTCTCAAAAGTCGTCTACACCGGCGAGCACATAGTCCTCATAAGGGTCGAACTAGACGTTCTCCTCGCGCTGGGCAACATGTTGAACCTACAAATATGCGGCGGGAGGCAACGCATCGCCCGTAGCAGGCGCAAACACCACAACAGCGACGCCCTCATACTCACCTCCACGCACTCGCTTCATGGCATCGGAATGGAGAAGGTTGGTGGCATAGTTTTAAAAACCAGACCGGTCAATGAACCGGTGAGACGACTGGTTCACTGGTTTGCTGGTCGGACCACCAGTTCATTTGGTTCGATGGCGACAAAAACCGTCCTTTTTCATCAAAATTTAAGCAAATTTTAGAACAAATAACCATAAAAGGTATATATATAATGTATATTTAAGTATGTAATCACAAAACATGGAGTGTCGAAGTGGTAGGGCTTTACGTGTTGCTATTTATGCTATCATAAGGTTCACTATTTCGATTCCTCTAGTAAACATCTTTTTTCGGTTTTTTGCTGTTTGGACCGGTGCCTCTTAAAAAACCGATGAGTCCATTGGTTTAAGTTTTTTCTAGTTAAACCACTGAACTGGTCCGGTTTTTAAAACTATGGTTGGTGGCTGTATGGTGAGAATTGTGGAGTTTTGATAGATTGGGAAGAGGGAGTGGATGACTGCGAGGGGAATGATGCATACGACTTGGTTTTAAAGACCGGGACATTAGGTCTCCTCGATGGGCCCTCCTCCTCGAGGCCCAATTGGTGGCGCGGTAGGCAGCTCTTTGGCCTCTGGCTAACGCATGGAAGGTTTGTGCAGTGAGGCCCAATGGAAGTGAGATTGTAGGTGTGCTGCGTAAAAATGGGATAGGGCTTAGTTAAATCCAGTGACAATAAGTTGCGGCGCCCACTTGGCAGCGGGGAAACACGGGTAGGCGACGCGACACACTAGATTGGTTGTGGATGATCGCACACTGTGAGGCCCGTTGTTGTGTGCATGTGTTGTGAAGTAGTAGGATTTTAGACAAGATTAAACATGACATGACCACTCGACGAATTCTTTAGTGCACGGGGCTCGATTGTGTTCCTTCTCGTAGAAGTGTCGCTAAGAGGGACTCCTAAAAACCCAACGAATAAATCAATGGCGGGTTGGCTAGGCCAGATGGCAAGTGGATGTCTGTGTGTTGTCACGCTATAGTGTGAAGGGCATGATGCATGCAACTGATGCATCGTTCGACCCCGACTGACACAACATTACAGTGCACCGTACTTGTGCCATGGTGGACGTGTTGCAACCGGATAGACAGGCACGCCGCCGCGTGGAGCTGAGCAACGTTGGACGCGCACCTGGCATCGACCAGCACGAGCAGAGCGCACATAGAGCATAGTCACCCCCTCACTGCCCAAAACATGGAACCACTCCATGGATTGAGACCAAACCTGGCACTTAGCTCCCTCTCTACATTCCAACTTCTACTAGAGATTTCTGGGTTACTTAAAAAATCTTGACTTTCCATTTTTTGAACCTGAAAAACCGGTGTTTTTCCAAAGGAGGTGCAAGATTTGGGTGCGCCCAAGGATGCGAGGCAATTTCACACATGCTACATCATGATGTATGGCCATTCTTGGGAGGTGGTGCTGCATGTAAAATGCATCCATGAACTTTGTCGTTTATTTCTTCAAAATCATTATTATTTTGCAACATTATTATATTTATTGAAACTAACCTACTAATAGTTGCAAAAGTGCACAAGTTCTTGGTTTACACTTTGTTGTGCAGGAAATACAGAAATACGGAAGGAAACCGCTCATTATGGTGAAATCTAGAAATTCCTGGAATATGTCCCTATAGAACTCTTTTTGAAGATTGCCAAAAACGACCCCGAAGATAACATCTAATGGAAAATGTGGAGAAAGGAAAGTTGTGGAGAATTTTATGCGCAATAATTTAGACATAAAAATCTCCCCAATCACTGTCCTAATGCTTTATTTATAGTCATATTACTGCGGAGGCCAGAAGCAGTTTCGGGACTCCGTTGTGACGTGGTTGACTCAAACTCCTTCCATCTTTGATGATTTCGGCCCAACTATGACTTGATGGACTCATTAAGGACATACAGGACACCTAGGAAGGTTCTAGAGATGCCCAAGAGCCCTTGGATCAAGGGACATCCATCCTATGGCCAAGATTATATCTCCACCACTATATATTGAGATAAAAAGGAGGCATCCACCCATAGCCATGAAAACCCCCTCCTTGGTAGCCCCCAAGGATGGGGAGAAGCTCCTCCATTGGTGCACCATATCTAAGGAAGAACAAGGTCCAAGGGACCGTTGCCCCCAAGGGCAGCCGCCACCCCTAGGAGGCCATCGCCCTGCGCTGTCGTTGGTGCTGCCTCCTCCACGTCAGGCCACCGCCTCTCCACCACGCCATGGCCACCTCTCCCCCTTGGGAGGCTCATCTCCATCACCATCTACTGCAAGATCCCATCATCCCTCACTGTAATCTCTTGGCAAACATGATGTATGATGCAATATATTATTTTCCCATGATCTATTGTATGACTATGTTGATGTTTGAGTAGTGAATTGTTATGGAAATTGTGATCTAGTTTGTTTTGGTTGCATACAAGTATATGTTATCTTCTATGATGATCTTGACGCACTAACATATGAGTGCACACATATGTTGGGGTATGCACAAGGTTATCATCGTTGCATGTTGATAGCATGAGGGATAGACGGAGTTTGACAGAAGCCGAATCCCAAGTCTTAGAAATATATGTAGTATTAATTCATGGTTAATCAACATGGTGCATTATCATGGGGACCTTAGATCTAAAAGCGGTGGTTAGACTTTATATCTTAATATTCCCTTGTTTGTTCTTAACTGTCCTTGGATCAATCACTAGTGGTGTATTTGCTCGTATCTATGGCTACACCTAGTTATGGCTCCTCCTAGAAGAAATAATAAAAAGAGTATATATGTGCTTCACTAATTGTGACAACCAAATGAATGAAATAGCAATTTTGCCTAAACATTTGCTCCCATAGATTATCCACATCCACTCCACTAGCTCCACTTCATTTTCATTATTTTACTTATAGTATTTATTTCAACTACTTTATTGTTTTCTAGTTAATACCAAAAACAACCACACACACACACTTTAGATCCTAGCTTTGTATAGAAGGCCATATAAGTGGGTTATAGGGCTTTAGACAATAGATAGTTTACCTTCAGCTCCTCGTGGGTTCGATACTCAAATACTTATCGAATTGTACTATGGTGATCCCCTGCACTTGGGGGTTATTAGGCAGGTATTTATCTCGTGGTTCAAGTGTATACTGTATTTTTTTGAGTTACGCCCCGAGAATGGCGGTTTCTAACTATAGGTACCCTAGAAAACTCTCAATTTTGAGGCAAAAATGGTTTGGGGTTCCACATAGGGTACCTAGGCTGGATACATATCTAGGTTCAAGATTGCACTAACACTTGCATGGCTGCGCACGCCAGCAGGTTTTCCCATTATTCTGAAAAGTACCAAAAAAATTCAAAACAAAATCATAAAAATGTGAAACAAACTCGTGGAGCCCTTATATGTAACCCACTACATGGAAAAAAATCATAAACATGACGTACCAAGACTTTGGCACCCAAGGCACCACCCGGATGGCTATCGAGTAGGAGTTAACTCGGCTTCCAACCCTAGATCCCCCCTCACTACCCAAAACATGGGACCACTCCATGGATTGATCCCAAACCCGGCACTTACCTCCCTCCCTGAATTCCAAGCAACTTCTCCAACTAGAGATTTTTGGATTACTTGAATTAATCTCGAGTTTCCATTTTTTAACCCCAAAAACTGGTGTTTTTCTTGTATTTTCGAAAGGAGGTGCAAGGTTTGGGCGCGCCCAAGGCCCCAAGGCAATTTTCACGCATGCTACATCATGATGTATGGCCATTCCCGGGAGGTGGGTATTTATCTTCTGGTGCAAGCATATATTGTATTTTTCTTGAGATATGCCCCAATAATAGCATTTTCTATCTATAGTTACCCTAAAAAACACTCTCAATTTTCAGGCAAAAATGGTTTGGGGTGCCTCATATGGTACCTAGGATGGATACATGCCTAGGTTCAAGATTGCACTGACCGTTGCATGGTTGCGCACGCCGACGGGTTTGCCCATTATTCCGAACACTACCAAACAAAATTCAAAAAAATCATAAAAATGTGAAAGCAGCTTGTGGAGCCCTTAATGTGACCCACTACACGCAAAAAATCATAAACATGACATACCTAGACTTTTGGCACCCAAGGCACCACCCGGATAGCTATCGAGTAGGAATTAACTTGGCTTTCAACCTTGGATCCCCCCTCACTGTTGGGGGATACCCACGGGTAGGGCCACGCTGGGGTATAAAGGCCGAGTTAGCCGAGGTACGACAAGGTCAAAGCAAGTGCTGGCCGAGTCACCTCAAGGCAGGCCGAATCACGGAGTAACCCGGACCGGAGGATGTCCACCTAACTGAGTCCCGGCCGACGTATGTCGTATGCCGGCAGGATTTATGTAACTTGTATGCAGGTACCCACGTGGCCGGATTAACCAGGCATGATCCAGGTTATATCAGGCTTGCAAGAGAAGGAAGGTATCTCGCTGGTCAAAAGGTGGTCACTGTACGCAGGAGCATGAGCGAAGCGGATAGAGAGAAGGACCACCGAGGCGTGGCCGACAAGGGTGACGCGCCCTGTGTCGGATGACACTGGCGCTGTAGAGGCTTATGTAGCCTCTGCATGGCTTACGACGGTGAAAAGTGATCCAGTCGGTTTACTATTTTGGGAAGAGGCATATTCCCAGGAATATGCCTCCATGTATGCCCTAATTGGAGACCTAGCCTCCCCTTTATAAGGAGCGCTAGGGTCTCTGTAGAAGGGTGTGGGTTGGCATTTGAGTAGGGGGTTCCTTGGAGATAGGTAGTGGTGAGAGTAAGAGAGTTCCTTCTTCCTCCTCTCCCCAATACAGCTCAAGGAGCACTTGTAAACTCATTTAGCTTGAAGAATACAAAGCATCTGTGTGTGGAATCACCACACTATCCCTCCCTGGATTCCTCTAGTGCATATTGGCCCCACCTTTAGCCTATCCATGGCATCTGCCGTGACACCACCACGACAGTTGGAGCCCACCGTGGGGCTAGCGGCGCTAGCAGGAGTGAAGATCCGGACAGGAAACCTCATCGGCAACAGCGAGAGCATCGTCTCTAGGCTCGTTCAGCACTTTGGAGCGCTGGACTTCGTCAGCGACAACGCTGATTGCTTTGGCAAACAACCTCTTCCGTGCAACGGCCTCTTCGTCAAGCTTGGCGCTCACAAGATCTACGTCGTAGTCGATGTGTCGTGCGTTCACCCGCGGCACGTCGTCGAGGGAGGCGAGCCACCCCTTAGCATGGCTCACGGGGTGCGTATCACTCGCTCCCCTGACCGTGTCGAGGTGATGATGACAGTGCCTGGCACTGGCGCAAGCAAGGATCCGGCACCAGATCCGAAGGTAACACCCAAGGCACTAAGGAAAAGTAGAGGTCCTCCACTAGAGAGGCCAGAGAACGTGCTACAGTAGGCGATAGATAGCCTAGAGAGCCCCATATCACCTGTAGTAGATCCGGCTCGGGCACAGGCCGAGTTAGAAGAAACTAGGCAGAAAATACTAGAGGGTGCGAAAAAGATAGCCACGGCTCAGCAGTCGTTGAACATGACGCTGCGTGAGTAGGAAAGAGTAAACAAGATAGATGCTATAAAAGTAAAAGGGAAAAACCTCATCAGTGAAATGAACAAAGAGGGTGATACTAGAGTTGAGGAGTCAGAGAACATTTTGTCTGTGGGGCTGCCGAAGTACAGTACCCCGGCAAAGAACCTCAGAGCAGCGGATGCAGCAGCATCCGAGTTAGAGGGTTTGATGGGTGAAGCCCGACAAAGACAGCAGGAGAGGGTTAATGAGTTAGTTCGGATCGCTAACAGACAAAATGAAGAGTTGCTCAGGGCTAACCCGGCTAGGGCTGGGGCTTCCAAAGTCGTTTATTCAGCGGTAGGTAACCCGGAGAAATCTGCTGGAGCTGCATCATCCCCTCATGGTGTCCCAAGAAGAGAGGAAGTGGTAACCTCGGCAAGGAGAAACAAACAGATAGTCCCCTATGACCCGACAAGGGCAGGGAAAGGAAAAGCAGTGCAGGGAAATGAGGATCGACGAAGTGTCAGTCGAGGTGAAGCTGGCCGAGGTAACCGCGACCAAGGCAATGCCGGTCAGGGAAACGCTATAAACAGCAATGCCGGATAGCGCAACTCGGCGGGTGCAGGGTAACCGCAGAAGCAGAATATACCACGGCAAGATCGAAGTACCGGCCAAGGTATGCAATAGAGAGGCGCTCCACAAGATCAAGACAGATACAATGATGGTCATTCGGAAATGGTGAACACAGGATACCCTAGGCCGGACTATCACGTGATAGGGTCAAGGTTGGGAAGCAGGAACTTGATGCCTGACGACGCCAGGTTAAAACTGGATCAGCTCTATAGGTCGGAGCAAATTGAGGGGCAAGGTCCTCCGGGTCCAGCGTGTTTTGGGCCCTGGATCATGAAAGAACCTCCAGTACCTAACTTCCAATTACCCAGAGGCACGAAAACATATGACGGTAGCACAAAGCTGGAGGATTGGTTGATCAACTACGCAACGGTAGTGAAAATTGCTACAGGCAACTTGAGATGGGCTGTGAGATACGTGCCTCAGATGCTGGAGGGGCCAGCGAGGGTATGGTTAAACAATTTGCCGCTCGGAAGTATCAACTGTTGGATTGATTTTGAGGAAATGTTTGTTAGTAACTTCTCGAGCACTTATCAGAGGCCGAATAGGCCACAGACCTTAGCAATGTGCAAACAGAGACCAAACGAAACAGACAGGGAGTTCTTGACCCGCTGGTGTACCGTGAGAAACTCATGTGAGGGCGTGATTGAGTCACAGGCAGTAGCTTGGTTTGCACAAGGGTGTAGATATCCAAGCATGTTGTGGCAAAGGCTACAAAGGGATATGCCAACTACCCTGCCAGAGACAATCCGGATTGCAGATTCGTATGCTTTGGGGGATCCGACTCAACCCCGGCTTATGTCAAACGAGTCAAATGAGGAGTACTACCAGCGAGATGGAGCCGGGTCATGCTGGCGGAATGACTACCGGGGTAAGAGAAGAGATGATAGACCGGATTACAGGTATAGTTCGCAACAAGTTGCTGCTATAAATCAAGATCAACCAGGAGCAGGGAGTAATCAGCGCCAGAAAACTGGAGGGCAACAATGGACTCCGACAAATGATGGCAAGAAAACTTGGACGTCAGAGCAGAAGAAACAGTGGCAAGAAAAGAAAGACCGGCCGAGGTATACGTATGAGGCAATGCTGGATCAGCCGTGCAAATTTCACACGCCAAATCCGAGTAACCCGGCGGGTCACACGACTCGGCAATGCGAGTGGATGAGGAAGATTGAACAAAGTGGTTCGGGGAATGCTCAGGCACCTCAGAACGATCAACCTCGGCAGGAGTTACCCCGGCAGCAATTGCTCTCCGGAGCGAACACGCAACAATTAATGTTGCCACCACCTCCGCCGAGGTATGAAAATCATGAGAGAAGGGATGCAGTGCATCAGGTGGAAAATCAGCATCAGCCAGATCAAAGATACTCCGGAAATGAGGGGAGAAATGAATACAGAGCATCACCAGAGTTACTGTGTGTTTACCATGGAGGAAATGGATAGAAAGAGCTTGCAACACCGACATATGGAAGTGAATGCAATTATGCTGGCAATGACGAGGTACATGCCTTGGTCGGATCAGGAAATTACCTAGAGTATCAAGGATCATCCCAAGCTTCTGCTGAGTCCTGGTTCATATGCATTAGTGCTGGACCCAACGTTCATCGGGCCCAATATCAACGTGAGATTTTCTAAGGTGCTGATTGACAATGGCATCAACATTAATATCATGTATGTGGATACAATGCGCAAGTTGGGTATCTCGGAGAACATGCTCCAGACCACGAGGACAACTTTCCATGGTATTGTGCCAGGCATTTCCTATGAACCCATTGGCAAGGTTCGGGTTGACGTATTATGTGGTACATGAGATAACTGCCGAACTGAGAACTTGGAGTTTGAAGTTGTGAACTTAGAAAGCGCATATCACGCGTTACTCGGTATACCAGCCCTGAACAAGTTCATGGCAAGTTGTCACATCAGTTACCTAAAGATGAAGTTGCCCGGGCCAAATGGAGTAATTACCATAGCAGGAGATTTCCGATGTTCCATTGAGTGTGCGTCAGCCGGGTCTAACCTGGCCGAGTCACTCGTGATCGCACAAGAAAAGAGAAAGATCCAGGAAGTAGCGGCATTGGCTCAATCTGCACAGTAGTATATGCCGGAGCTGAGTAACCCGCATGGAAGTGTATCATTTCAAGCAACAAAGGATACAAAGAAAGTGCATGTTGATGATCTGTTTCCAGAGCGCACCGTAACAATTGGTGCCGGGTTAACTGACAAATAGGAAAGCGAGCTCGTCAACTTCCTCCGTGAGTATCGGGATATCTTTGCTTGGTCCACACAGGACTTGCAAGGTGTTCCGAGGGAGTTGGTCGAGCACTCTTTGAATGTAAGACTCAGAGCACAGCCGGTGAAGCAACCTCTCCGCCGCTTCGCTGAAGACAGGAGAAAATTCATTGGAGATGAGATAGCTCGGCTCCTAGCAGCTGGATTTATCATGGAAGTGCTTTACCCGGATTGGCTATCTAATCCGGTGCTTGTGGAAAAGAAGAAAGATGATCGAAATGTAGCAGTGGTTTGGCGTATGTGCATCGATTACACGAACCTAAATAAGGCGTGTCCAAAAGATCCATTCCCAATGCCAAGGATAGATCAGGTCATAGATTCTACTGATGGGTGTGAACTGTTGTCGTTCATAGATGCATATTCTGGTTTCCACCAGATACCTCTGAACCCAAAGGATCAAATAAAGACTGCATTTATCACCCCGTATGGGGCTTATTGCTATCGCACCATGCCTTTTGGTTTACGTAATGCAGGGGCAACGTACCAAAGATGTATGCAAAAATGTTTACACGATCAAATTGGTGGAAATGTGCAAATATATGTGGATGATGTGGTCCTAAAAACCAAGGAAAGCAAAACGCTCCTTGACGATATCAGACAAACATTCACGAACCTAAGGAGATTCGCGATGAAGCTTAACCCGTAGAAATGTACTTTTGGTGTCCCGGCTGGAAAATTACTCGGATTTCTTGTCTCCAGCCGAGGTATCAAAGTTAACCTAACGAAAATCTGAGCCATAGAACGAATGGAATTGCCGAAGTGTCTTAATGATGTCCAGAAGTTCACTGGTTGCCTGGCATCCTTAAGTTGGTTTATATGTCGGTTAGGAGAAAAGGCATTACCTCTCTATCAACTAATGAAAAAGTCAGACAAATTCGTATGGACGCCGCAGGCCAATGAAGCCTTCATTCAACTAAAGAAAATGTTGGCCACTGCACCAGTATTAGCCTCTCCACTATCAAAAGAGCCAATGTTGCTCTACGTGGCCGCAACCAACCGAGTTGTAAGTGTAGTAATAGTGGTAGAGCGCGACGAAGAGGGTAAGTCGATGCAGAGGCCAGTCTATTACCTGAGTGAGGTATTATCAGCATCAAAGCAGAACTATCCTCACTATCAAAAAATGGCATATGGTGTATATATGGCAGCAAAGAAGTTGAAGCATTATTTTGAAGAACACCCCATTAAAGTGATATGTGAAGCCCCCATATATGAGATAATGAGCAATAAGGATGCAAGCGGCCGGATAGAAAAATGGGCTATTGAACTAGCTCCTTATGCTCCACAATTCGATAGGAGAGATGCGATCAAGTCTCAGGCCGTGGCTGGCTTTTTCGTGGATTGGGCCGAGATGCAATATGAGCCACCATTGCCAGATCCGAACTACTGGATAATGCATTTTGACGGATCAAAAACGAAAACCGGGTTAGGCGCCGGAGTTGTGGTTACCTCGCCCAAGAAGGACCAGCTGAAGTATGTGCTGCAGATCCACTTCACAGCATCAAACAATGTTGCAGAATATGAAGCACTTGTGCACGGGCTCAAAGTGGCAAAAGAAATTGGAATACGTCGGATCCAGTGTTTTGGCGACTCGGATTTGGTAGTTCAGAAAGTCTCGGGGCTATGGGATGCTTTGGATGCAAATATGGCATCGTACAGGTTTCATGTGTAGAAAATATCGGGATACTTCGAGGGATGCGAATTTCACCATGTACCTCGGGTGGAAAATGAGGCTACCGACGTATTGTCTAAGCTCGGATCAACCCGACAAGCAATTCCGCCGGGTGTAGCACTAGAGCACCTCAGAAAACCATCTATCAGGCCATCCCCGGAATCCGACTCAATTTTTATCCCAGCAGACCCGGAGTCTGGAGCTGTACCCATGGACATTGATGAGGGAAGTGGTTCAGGAAACCTGGGGACTACTTCGCAGAACCCAGGGACTGCGCAGCGTGATCTGGCCGAGGTTATGTCGGTGGATCAAATGGAAATTGATGAGGATGTGTTTCCGGTGCGAGCTATACCAGCTTAGGCATTGCCCATATTTCAATTCTGAAAGATGGAACTTTGCCCAGTGAAGAGGTGCTTTCAAGGCAAGTTCAGGGGCGCGCAAAGGCATACACGATTATCAATGCCGAGCTATACAAGAGGAGTGTCACGAATGTCCTGCAGTGGTGTGTTGACCCGGAAGAAGGGCTTGACATTCTCCGAGATATACATCAAGGGGAATGTGGGCATCACGCCTCATCCAGAGCATTAGTGGCAAAAGCTTTCCGGCATGGGTTCTACTGGCCAAGTGCCTTGGAACAAGCAGAAGATCTAGTAAGAAAATGCAATGGTTGTCAGAGGTATGCTACCAAGACACACATGCCAATGTCGGAGCTCAAGATCATACCAATTACCTGGCCATTTTCCGTATGGTGTCTGGATATGGTTGGCCCGTTTAAACCAGCGAGAGGAAACATGACCCATATCTTAGTCATGGTTGACAACTTTACAAAGTGGATTGAAGTAAAGCCAATAAGAAAATGTGATGGAGCTACAGCCGTGACAGTCCTCAAAGATATCATCTTGAGATATGGCTATCCTCACAGTACCATAACAGATAATGGCACCAATTTTGTTGAAGGAGCATTTGCACGATTCTGCCAAGATAAAAAGATCCGGCTGGACGTTGCCTCGGTAGCCCACCCCGCATCGAACGGACAAGTGGAAAGATCCAACGGATTAGTGTTATCCGGGATAAAACCCCGGCTCATTGAGCCGCTACAAAGATCAGCGGGGTGCTGGATAGAAGAACTACCAGTGGTGTTATGGAGTTTAAGAACAACTCCGAATCGATCAACAGGCTATACGCCATTCTTTCTGGTATATGGGGCAGAAGCTGTATTACCAGCCGACATAGAGCATGATTCGCCTAGAGTCACCCAATACACAGAAGCCGAAGTGCGAGAAGCCCGGCAAAATGATGTTGATCTGCTGGAAGAAGCGAGAGAATTGGCATTGTCCAGATCCGCCATATATCAGCAAAATCTCCGATGCTATCATAGCCGGAAAGTAAACCCCCGAGTCTTCCAGGAAGGTGATCTGGTACTCCGGCTGGTACAATGTACTGCTGGCATGCATAAATTATCCCCCCCATGGGAAGGGCCATTCATTGTGACCAAAGCATTGCACAATGACTCTTATTATCTCATCGATGCAAAACCACAGGAGAAGAACAAGGCGGACAGGTCCGGCGAGGAATCTAAGCGTCCATGGAATGTAGCTCTACTTCGTCCATTCTACACTTAACAAAGAAGTGTGTGTATCCAAATCTCTCATATGTCGGTATGTATGCCGGCAATGAATTTATTAATGAAATCTTGGCACCTCGAGCAGTAACTCAGGGACTGCCTTAGTGATATTTGTTGTTGTTTTCTGTATTTGTTATTTATATGTCGGCTGGCGTAAGTTGCTTCTACCTAAGCCGGATTAGTAGTGTGTGATCACCAAAAACTCAACTCTTCAACTTGCTGTTGTCCAACAAGATTTGGCTTCATGGCAAGCAAGAGAACAAGTTTGGAATTGCGTAGCACACGAAAAACGACTAAGGAAAAGAACTTAATCGAGCTGACATTTGTTATTCAGACTAACCCTATGTTTACTTTATGTTTACTACGCTGGATTACTTTGAGCTAAGCCTAAAGTTTCCAAGTATTGTTAAGTCAATTTTTGAAACTCGGACTCGTAAGTCACAAAACCGAATCAAGGTAGACGTGAGCCGAGCCATGAAATTGAAGGAACAAGAAAATGAAACTCGAGGACTACGCCCAAGCTAATCCGGCATAAATAACTTGGTAGCAAAACATAATCAGTATGCTTAATACATCTGCACCCGGCATACCGGGGATCTAATAAATTTCAAAGTGTTTTTTGGTGCTCAAGGAGCAGCAGGAGGAGGTAACTCGGCACCAGCAGGTGGAACTCTGGCATCAACTTCACTGTCATCTTCATCTTCTCCGACGTCCGAGGCTTCGTCCTCTTCCTCCTCATCCGAACCATCTTCGATATATTTGTCATCAACAACACCGAGAAAACTTGGTCCCTCGTTCCATTGATGGATGGGGGCATACTGAATGAGATGATGGGCGCGAGCCTTGCGCCGAGCTATCCAATCCGGATCATTGGACCACCTTGATCCGGTGCGCAAGCACTCGAGAAGATCCAGATTTATTTTCTCATACCATGTGAGCACGAAGTGGAGAACAGTTTCAGCTCTGGCGCGTGCGGCGGATTCCCTCCAGAGATCAAGTTGGGTCTCGCAATCCATCAATCTATTGATCAAGGCAGTGGATCCCACCAGAACATCCTCTTGAGGCCAAAGGGCGCGAAAGATCCGGACGGCTGAGTCTAGGATATCCGAACCATAGTTTTTTATAATCTCAAGGCGAGAGAATAGGCTGACCAGCAAGTCCTCCAGATCAAAGGGACTGGTTTCAGATCCAGGACCAGTTGGAGTACCCCTCTGTTGGCGGAACTTGGCAACGGCAGTAGCCGCAATGGCATTAGCCTCTGGGAATTTGCCTGATAACAAGACAAGTGATATGAGTAAAGGAGGTTGACCTGGAGAAATTCATGTCGGCTGAAGGAAAAGAACTTACGAGAGATATGACTGTGGATCCGGGTCAGCTCTATGGTGCAATCAGCACGCCTCTTCCGAAGTATCTCAAGTTCAGCATTTGTCGATTCAAGCTTGACGTCGGCCTCCTTCAGTAGCTCTTGATCTTTTGCGAGTTGCAGCTTGAGGCGTTCTTGCTCCTCGGTGAAATCTTGGCCAGCCTTGTCCATCTCAACCTTATGGAGTTCCTTAAGTTTTTTCATCTCGACCTTCAGCTTGGCAATTTCATCATCTTTGGCTCGGAGTTGGGCGAGCTCATTATCCTTCTTCTTAAGTTCGGCCTGGTGTTGCCCTGCTTGTTCGAGAAAATGCAGCATCATATCCAGCACGGGCACACTATCTTCAAGAGATGCTGAAACAGTTTGTTGACCCAGCAAAGCCGAGGTATGAAAATTTGCCGAGCTCAGGAGAAAGGAAAGAGAGAACAGAGAATAAGTAACCGAAGTGACTTACCTTTTATATGGTCCAAGTTCTTCCTCATGATGGTGTTTTCGGCCTCCACTTCGGCTACACAATCCGAATAACAGATTAGTTCGATGGAAAAGCAAGGAAGGATAAGGAAGAAGGCAAAGAGAGAACTTACCCCTCTTTTCAAACTCAGCAAGAAGTGTAGAATGTTTCGAGCGCAACCCCTTGTGTATGTCCAAGAGGCGCTGAAACTCAGCACTTCGACGATTGGTGGTGACCTGAGAAAAGCAAAGTTGACTTAATTATGTGCATATTCGAAGTATACAAAATCTAGGCCAAGTGGAACTTAACCCGGCTCTAGGTGTGTGCATATTCGAAGTGTACAAGATCCGGGACAAGTGGAACTTAACCCGGCTCTAGGTGTGTGCATATTCGAAGTGTACAAAATCCGGGCCAAGTGGAACTTAACCCGGCTCTAGGTGTGTGCATATTCGAAGTGTACAAAATCCGGGCCAAGTGCAACTTAACCCGGCTCTAGGTGTGTGCATATTCGAAGTGTACAAAATCTGGGCCAAGTGGAACTTAACCCGGCTCTAGGTGTGTGCATATTCGAAGTGTACAAAATCCGGGCCAAGTGAAACTTAACCGGGCTCTAGGTGTGTGCATATTCGAAGTGTACAAAATCCGGGCCAAGTGGAACTTAACCTGGCTCTAGGTGTGTGCATATTCGAAGTGTACAAGATCCGGGCCAAGTGGAACTTAACCCGGCTCTAGGTGTGTGCATATCCGAAGTTACTAAGAAGCTACGCTAGTTCTCTAAGGAGCATCCGGCCGAGTAACAAGTTACTCCCCTGGAGGCTCAGGGACTAATGGTTATATCACTAAGCACTAGTACATGTTAAAGAAAAGACAAAGTAGCATACCTCCATCATCCGGCTGGCAAAGTTGATAGCCTTGGCGGCCGTGTTCATTTGTGTGGCAAACTCGGCAGGCCCGAACTTCTCTGGGAGATCATTGTTATTGACGAACTCCGCCTTGTTCCAGTTATTGACGAACTCAATTAAGGCCGGAGGATAGCGCTCTCCGCTGAGCATGTGGGGTGCAATCAAACCCTTGGCATGGGCCTCCCTCCTTTCAACTTGGGCAGCAGCGGGGCTGGTGTGCAATGCAAGTTGCATGTCAGCTGACCCATAGGGGGCATCTTTCTTTGGTGGATTCTTCTTCGGAAGCATGGACGCGAGCGTGCGCTGTCCGGCCTCGATTGATGTTGCCCTGGCAGCATCAGAGTTTTTCTTAGCCTTGGGCTGCTACTGAGAGGCTGAAGTTTGTGCTGCAGCCTTGACTTGGGCGTAGCCTTGGTGCTAGCTACGTCTTCTCGCCGAGTCTTGGAAGACTCGGACGAGGCGGAAGGAGTTGGTGCTGCTGCTGGTACTTGTGGTGCTGTTGTTGGTGCTGGCCCTGGTGCTTGTGTTGGTGATGGTCTTGGCGGGGGTGCTGTTGGTATCTCGGAGGTGGCAGATTGTGGCTGAGCCAAAGAGGAGCTGGGAGCATCCGCTGCCTTGGCAAAGCCACTTCCCCTGCTCCAAGGTCGCCCTCCTCTGGACGAGGTGGGCTAGAACCCGGAGCAGCCGCTGAACCCTCCTGAATGGGGCTCAGCGGGCGTGTATCGTTGCCACGAGAGGGAGATGGGGTATGCCAGAGAGGCGAAGCGATGCTAGGTCCGCTCTGGGGAACCTCCACCGCAGCCCTACCGAATCAAACGACGAATAATAAATTAAAACAAAGAGAAAGCATATGAATAGCAAAGCATGAAGCAGAGAATTGGACCAAGGAAGAAATGACTTACTCATCAGAAGTCAAAGGCTCCTTGGGCTTTCGAGCTCTCCGGACTATGGCCTTTGCCGGAGGCTTGGTGGTAGTCTTATCTGTGGACTTCTTCCTCCTCTTGGTAGGTTTATAAGGTCCGGAGGAAGCAGCGGATGCGGCCGCCCGTTTCTTTGACGCGGCTGGGACCGGCTCACCCGTGGCAAGAGGAGGATCTTCGTGGATCTGCCTAGCCGGGTTAGCTGAAGCTGGAAAGGCGTAATAAAGGGGTACAACGTCAAATGCTTCCATCACCTCAACGTCGGAATCATCTTCATCATCAGGCCAATCTCTTAAGGAAGAGAAGTTACCAGTGGGTCGCTTGGTTGCATCAGGGAACGACAGGAACACCTCCTGATCCGGCTCCTCCTCGTCCGAGCCAAGTCGATCCTTCGCCCATTTGAGCGAAGGCTCGGTGCCATCTTCGAGAGTTTGTTGAAGAAACAGCTAAGAAGGAAATACAAAAGGATTAGATAAACAACATACTCCGACATAGAATATAACTCGGAAAAAGATTAAATCACGAGATTTACCGTAGGAGGAGGCTTGTCCCGGCAAAAATGTTCTATCCCCCACTCCCAATCAGCGGAGAAGTTTTTGTCGGTCGTGAAAAGGGCCTTGACTCGGCGGAATATCTCGGTATTGTTTAGTTCAAAGGAAGAGGTCCGGTTGGGGTCAAGGCGCCAGCTTGTGTGTGCGCTTCTGGAGAGGGGAGATCCGGCTGCGGACGAAAGTGATCATTGCATCCTCGTTGCGTAGCCCCGCGTCCTTCAGCTCCTAAAACCGTTTGTTGACTTGATTCTCCAAGAGAGTGGGTTTCTTGGAAACCCGGTCCCACAAATCCGGGTTAGGAGGACCCGGAGCATAGGGGCGCAGCCGGATCAGATCTTCATTCGTGCCATTTCTGACATAGAAGAAAGTTCGGGCCCAGCCCTTGCAGGAATCAAGCCCTGTGACCCGGGGAAAGATGGATTGTTTCTGGGGGCAAATAGAGGCAGCACCGAACTGAGTCAGATGTTTGTCCTCCGGATCAAGCTGTTTATTCGGAATCATGTTCCTCCGTAGACCGAAGAACCGGATCTAGAGTTCTTTAGTGGGCCACAATCCGACATATCCTTCTATGGTGGAGGCGAAGCAAGAAAGGGATGTGATGGCATTCGCCGGGAGATGGTGTGGTTGAAGTTCATAGATATCGAGGAAGTCATGGAAGAAATCGCTGACGGGAAGGCCGAAGCCGCGCTAGAAATGGGAGAGGAACACAATGAACTCACCCGGATTGGGTGAGGGAGCGAGCTCCTCGGCGGCGAGGAGGGCAATCACGCCCTCAGGGATGCGCCGCGTGCGGTAGAGCCAGTCCAGGTCGTCCTGGCACACCCAGGAACCGGCCCAGGCACCGCGCTCCGTGTTTTCCCCACCTTCCTCCATCTCTGCTTCAGCGACGCTGAGCTCCTCTTCGGTCATCTCCAAATCACTGTCCTCACCGACCCTATCGGAGGTGGGGGGCAGAACCTTGGACTGGCGCGAACCCTTGGAGGTGAAGCTATGCAGGAGCGGCAGCGATGCAGATGCGAAAAGGCACGGTGCGGCAGCAGCGCTGCTAAGCAGATGCGGCGGCAACGGTGCTGTCGTTAGGAAGAAGAAGAAGAAGAAGAAGAAGAAGAAGAAGAAGAAGAAGAAGAAGAAGAGGCAGAGGGGCGCGAGAAGGGGAAAAGACCAAGGGGCGCGTCCCTCCCCTATTTAACCACACCCCAGCGGGGGTAGTGGGATCGTGCGATGCGGCAAGGCCACATGGTGTGGCCGTGTATCTGTCGTGTCAGCCAATCAGAGGCGGGCCACAGGAAGGGCCACAGGGCACAAGAGATCCCATGACGCAAACGTGATGATACAGTTAACGAGGAGACAAGCACGACGTGACGTGTGCAACAGTAACACCTGACATTAACTGCAGTAGTAACTGGCGTAGACCCTTAAAACGAGACAAGATAATGATTACCCTCCACGTAGGGAAGCGTACGAGAGAAGGAAGGATAACCCGGAAAACTAAAGGGTGACCCGGCCAGCGAGTGAAAACTCGGAATGGGCCAAGGGAAAAGCTAGCCAATGAAATCCGGGATATGAGGTAACTCGGAAAAGGGAGCAGAAGGCTCGGTAAATTGAACCTGCCGTGGCCTTAGTGGCTGAGGCTGCTAAGACCGCACCAGCTTCGGGGACTAATGTTGGGGGGATACCCCCGGGTAGGGTCACGCCGGGGTATAAAAGCCGAGTTAGCCGAGGTACAACAAGGTCAAAGCAAGTGCTGGCCGAGTCACCTCAAGGCAGGCCGAATCACGGAGTAACCCGAACCGAAGGATGTCCACCTAACTGAGTCCCGGTCGACGTATGTCATATGCCGGCAGGATTTATGTAACTTGTATGCAGGTACCCATGTGGCCGGATTAACCAGGCACGATCCGGGTTATATCAGGCTTGCAAGAGAAGGAAGGTATCTCGCTGGTCAAAAGGTGGTCACTGTATGCAGGAGCATGAGCAAAGCGGACAGAGAGAAGGACCACCAAGGCGTGGCCGACAAGGGTGACGCGCCCTGTGTCGGATGACGCTGGCGCCGCAGAAGCTTACGTAGCCTCTGCATGGCTTACGACGGCGAAAAGTGATCCGGTCGGTTTACTATTTTGGGAAGAGGCATATTCCCAGGAATATGCCTCCACGTATGCCCTAATTTGTAGACCTAGCCTCCCCTTTATAAGGAGCGCTAGGGTCTCTGTAGAAGGGTGTGGGTTGGCATTTGAGTAGGGGGTTCCTTAGAGATAGGTAGTGGTGAGAGTAAGAGAGTTCCTTCTTCCTCCTCTCCCCAATACAGCTCAAGGAGCACTTGTAAACTCATTTAGCTTGCAAAGCATCTGTGTGTGGAATCACCACACTATCCCTCCCTAGATTCTTCTAGTGCATATTGGCCCCACCTTTAGCCTATCCATGGCATCTGCCGTGACACCACGATGACACTCACTGCCCAAAACATGGAACCACTCCATGGATTGATCCCAAACTTGGCACTTAACTCCCTCTTTGCATTCCAAGGAACTTCTCCAACCAGAGATTTCTGGGTTACTTGAATAAATCTTGACTTTCCATTTTTTGAACCCGAAATACCGGTGTTTTTCTTCTATTTTCCAAAGGAGATGCAAGATTTGGGCCCGCCCAAGGCTCTGAGGCAATTTCAACATACGCTACATCATGATGTATGGCCATTCCCGGGAGGTGGGTATTTATCTTGTGGTGCAAGCATATACTGTATTTTCTTGAGTTACACCCTAGTAATGGCGGTTTTTAACTGTAGGAACCCAGAAAACACTCTCAATTTTTGGAAAAAATGGTTTTGGAGTCCCATAGGGTACCTAGGCTAGATACATGCCTAGGTTCAAGATTGCACTCACACTTACATGGCTGCAAATGCCGGTGGGTTTGCCCAGTATTCCGAACACTACCAAAAGAATATTTAAAAAAACATAAAATGTGAAACCAGCTCATGAAGCCCTTATATGTGACCCACTACATGCAAAAAATCATAAACATGACATACCAAGACTTTTGGCACCTAAGGCACCACCCGAATGGCTATCGAGTAGGAGTTAACTCGGCTTTCAACCCTAGATCCCCCTCACTGCCCAAAACATGGAACCACCTCATGGATTGAGCCCAAACCTAGTACTTAGCTCCCTCTCTTCATTCCAAGCAACTTCTCCAATTATAGATTTCTGGGTTATTTGAAGAAATGTCGACTTTATATCTTTTGAACTCGAAAAACCGGTGTTTTTCTTGTATTTTCTAAAGGAGGTGAAAGATTTGGGCGCGTCCAAGGCCCTGAGGAAATTTTCACGCATTCTACAACATGATGTATGGCCATGCCCGGGAGGTGGGTGTTTATCTCGTGGTGCAAGCATATACTATATTTTTATTGAGTTACGCCCCGGTAATGGCGGTTTTTAACTGTAGGTACCCTATAAAACACTCTCAATTTTCAAGAAAAAATGGTTTGGGATGACCCATAGGGTACCTAGGCTAGATACATGCCTAGGTTCAAGATTGCATCGACCCTTGCATGGTTGCGCACGCCGGCGGGTTTACCCATTATTCCGGATAGTACCAAACAAAATTCAAATAAAATCATAAAAATATGAAACCAGCTCGTGGAGCCCTTATATGTGACCCACTACACGCAAAAACCCATAAACATGACATACCAAGACTTTTGGCACCCAAGGCACCACCCGGATGGCTATCGAGTAGGAGTTAACTCGACTTTCAACCTTAGACCCCCCTCACTTCCCAAAACCATGCACCACTCCATGGATTGAGCCCAAACCCGACACTGAGCTCCCTATCTGCATTCCAAGCAACTTATCCAACTATAGATTTCTGGGTTACTTGAAGAAATCTCGACTTTCCATTTTTTAAACCTAAAAAACCGGAGTTTTTCCAAAGAAGGTGCAAGATTTGGGCGCGCCCAAGGCACCGAGGCAATTTTCATGCCACCATGTAATTCAGCCATGCCCACTCTTTTTTGAATGACATATGATTATTGGAAAACTGGTCAAACATAGGATAACCCCGTTGACTAGCTAGAAACTTCGTAGAAACTGGTGTAACTCAAACGACCAATAACAACAGCTGGATCATAACCCTAGCGCCCAATGGTGGTCGTTAGATCATGTCTTAAAGAAGGCCCACCCTGCGAGGATGCTAGTTCTATGTCTCGGTTGTTATAGACCATTCGATCGGGGCACGTGGACGATTAGGGTGGTTCTTCGTAAGGACGATCAGCGAGTAGGATGTTCTGCGTCATGATTGGCCACGCTTACTATTCACTTATATTATTATTTCCACTTCCATCTACCATATTATCTATAGAGCTCATGGCTGAGTATGTCTCTCCACAACCATACCCCCTCCTCCACCCCACTCGCCATGCCCGAACGATACCACCATCTTTCGTGCGCCGTGACCGGACGATAGTCATTGATTTCAACCTTTAGGTAAGAAATCATTTAACTAGGAATTTATCTTACATATTCCTGCTATCAGCTTAACTAACTACGAATCTTTTCTCCGATTTCTCGAAGAACTTTAGATGTGGCAACCGATGAACGAGGAGTACGACTGCCGCACCCCTATAATCTGGATATCATCGCGTGCAACATCACATCGATGTACCCGCTCGTGTGCTCCCACCCAGGATGCTTTCGCTGTTTCTGCTACTACGAGCTCCACGCCATGAGCTCGCATGCCTGCACGGAGCCCGACTGCAACTACACCGGCCCACCGGCAGAGCTCGTGGTACACCTTGTAGAGGATCACCTAATCAAAGTGATTAGGTTCTCGTACAACCACGCCCAACTTCTCCAAGAGCAGGTGTCGTTACCTGACTCGACACACCGTCAACTCATTTGTGAGGGGGAGGATGGCTTTGTTTTTGTTCTGACCATCACCGCTGGTGTTCTAGGAACCATCGCTGGGCCCACCATCATGTGTGTAGTATGCGTCAGGTTGGTCTCAAGCGCCTGGCCCCTGTACAAGGTGACCATGTGGGTGCATGCCCAGCCGCCATGGTCCAATACCATGCATGTGACAGCTGAGGCGCCGAGCTGCCCGACGCCGGGCATGGTGGAGTTCGCGGACCTGAGATCCGTCCTTTCTTTGCCATCTAGGTACCTTGTTAGTGCTAGACCGTCCAAGCAGATGCGTTTCAACATTTGCATCGAGAAGACCGATAGGGAGTTGTAGTACTTATGATGTTGTTAAATGTAAGATGTAATTGATAATACTCCGGTGTGGGGAGCATACTTGTTGTGCGAATGTATCGTAGTTGTAGTTTCTTAATACTCCTTAATAATTCAATGATTTTACTTATCCGATGGATAATAACAACTCACATTAGCTTGTTGTCATGTTGAAAAGTTCGCTTGCTCTGGTCAAACTGGCAATAACGTGTGATCCCACCTTCTAGTGTCACATGTTCCGTATGCCCTATGCCGAAGACGTTAGATCTGTTTGTACATGTCTACGAGATATAACAGCCGTTCGATTTGTTGGTAGGGTTGGTGTTCTCCTTTACTTCTCTTCCTCCCCCTCGAAGCCACTGTCTTCACTCCTCGATACTGCTATAGCCGCAAGCTGATGACGCCTCCAACGATCTCTCCCGTTGCCACCCCACTCCCCCACCTCCCCTTTCGTCATGGCTTCGCGGGGATACGGCGAGGAAACGCGTCAAGATCACAGTGACAATGAAAGCGACGTGAGCCGGATCATGTCTAACATTTATGGCCATATATAGCTTCTTTACAGGATTTATCTATTTTGAGCTAGATCTACTCTGATTACTCATGCGCGTCTCATGTGTTAGGCCATCAAGACATTGTACGACTCCAATTATCACGGTTTAGCAGAGGGAGACAGTCCTCCCTGTTGTAAATATGGAGATGTGGCCGCTAAATTTGTAGCATTCGAAGGACGCAACACAGGTAGGGAGTTTTTAGGGTTTCAAAGGCAGGGTGCAAAGTTTCCACGCAAAAGTTGTGGTGTTGTCGAATGGGTAGATCCGGAGTGGCCACAATCTATGCAAAAATCGCTGGAAAAACTATGGGATACAAATGTTGAGTTGAAAGAAGCCATAGTTAGCTCAACTATTGAGAGTGCGGAGATGAAGTTAATGGTCCATGGCGACACATACAAGCTTCACCAACATCTCAAGAGAGTGCAATACAAGGTTAGCAAAGTCGAGAAGGAGAGGAACGTGGCGCTGGCCCTGAAGGCTAAAACATAGCAAGATCTGACTGAATCAAGGATTGAACTGCACTAGAAGAAAGTCCACGAGGCTAGAACTACCAATATGGAAAGGTTCATGATGATGAATGCATAGAAAGAATTGAAGAAGTACAAGGAGGATGCTACAAAATGGCGCTGAAGATTCATACCTTGAGCTTGCAGAAAGAGGAGCATCGGGCTAAGATTAGTAAGATCAAGAATATGTGTGATAACTAGTTTTATTTAGCTAGAGCTCCGTACTTCTTTAATTGTAACAATATTTGTTGACCAAGTGGTCTGAACCAATAGGAGGAGACCAAGCCGAAGCATGTCTGTGGTTTTGAGTTGTGTCTAGGAGTCCTGGGAGGAAACAATTGGTCGTTCGTTCCTCTGTCTTAGCCCTTCCTTTCTTTGATCGTTGCAATCTAACTTTGGTGGTTTGTTTAAACAAAATTTACGTGGATTCTGCCGCATGAAAAGGGCACAGACATAATTTCTAAAGTGGAAGCACGTATACACATGTTATTGCACTAAACACAACTATTCATATTTCTCATTATAGCTCCCCAAACCCATTATAATAATTGTACTCGTACTAAACACAACCTAAATTGCAACCAACCTAAACAACATCTAAACCCAGATCACGCCACGGTCGTCGAAGTCCACCTCGATTGATGACCCTGCCTTGCCCTTCCCAGCAACATTCACTACCGCCCGTGGCTTGCCCTTCGCCAAGGAGGCTTCAATGGCGTTCTGCATTGCTTCGTCGTCGCCGTCCTCCTCATCGGAATCAACAATGACGAAGGGGACGGGGGTGTCATCGATCGAGCCCCGTCACGCCTGGCAGCTCCTGCTCAAGCTCGACGCCGCAACAATCCTTCTACAGATAGGAGGGGTCGAGCTCGAAGACGCAGCGAACCGTTCGGCTCAAGAAACCTTGGCCATTTGATACTACGACGGTAGGATCTATGGGTGGATCCGCCATGGTGAGCGCGACCGCGAGCGTTAGATTGGATGAATCTGCCATCGCGAGCCATGAAAAGTTCCTTTCTTAACTTGTACGACACGATGTAATTTGGTTGTTTGACCCATGTGTGAACACGCGGGCGAGCCGTGGCCAAGGCATCGCCTCCAAACCAATCTACATCTTAGTCTTTCGATGGTTTTTGTTTGACTTAAATGTTGTAACATAGCTGGAATACAATGGATAGCCACATACTCATAACACTTGTGGACACCAAGATTGTGAAAAGCAAAATGCTCTTGTAGAAGAATTATTCATCATTAATTTTTTCCAAGGAAAATATATTGGTGACAATGGTACATTTTATAAATACTATCAGCGATATGCATGGCTTTGCATATATTCCATTGGAACCACCTAGCAACAAAAAAAATCTAAATTTCCACATATGATGGGCCTTTTGGTAAACTCTACATATGGAACCCTTGCTATAGAAGGTCTTTCCGATTATTGGAAAAACCCAAGAAGCATATTCGTTCACATATGTTACCTATGTCCTACAAAAAAATGCATGAGCATACCAAATGAAATAATGTTTTAGGATTCAAATGTGCGCCTTTCATAATTTATCATGGTTGTATATTAACAATTTTTGCTTTATGAGAAGCGTGGTTCTGGATGTTGTCGTTTCTCCTCTTGATGTTATGGATCTTGTCGTTTCGTGTGTATTCGGTGTCGAAGCTTAGAATCTAAGGAGGGCAGTCTTATGGCTTGTGAGGTTTGTTCATTCGTTTGGCGCGTTATAAACCAAATGTGGAAACCGTTTGTGTGGTGTGCTTGTATTTCTTTTGTATAGTCAGCAAACTCTTCTCCATTCCAGGTGGATGACATCACATATACTCCCTCCGTTTTAAAATATAAGCTGTTTTAGCTTTGTGAAAGAGGTGTATCTAAACCCCTTTTAGTATGTAGGTCCACTGCAAACCTAGACGAACCTATACACTAAAAGGGTCTAGACACACTCCATTCACAAAGCTAAAACATCTTATATTTTGAAACGAAGGGAGTAGAATTTATCATCCCACACCCTTGTGTGCTCCATCTTGTAGGTATGTTACACCATCTTATTCCTTTAACAAGCCATCTAAGTCACGGATTCTAACTAACCAAATTTAGTTCATACACCCGGAAATTTGCTTACGTTCCGTTAACTGGACACACTTTTTACATAATATCCAGGAGACACAAAAATGATGTAGTGCCATAAAAAATATCGCTAGCTCATAAACCCCCCTTTTTTGAATAGAAATAAAATGCAAGGAAGGTTAGTAATAAAACATATTTAGTAGTATTAAAAAATATCATTTGCACTTTATAGAAACCTAAGTTGCCCATTTAGAAAATGTGCAACTAGTGTATGTTCAAAGTACAGCCAACCAAATAAAGAAAACCGGAAGAAAACCGAGTGAAATCACACACTCAAAACGGCGGGTAGAAAAGAAAACTCTGATCGACCTGTCTTCAGCAAAATGTAATTCTCCGCCTAGGGTATTTTCATTATATGACATGAATTTTCATTATATAACTATATGAATATAAAATCCCATCAAAGAGATAGAAAGACAAATTCGAGCATCAGTATAAAACCGTTGAGACACCCTTGATCTGCAAAGTATCTTACGGGGTGGAAACCTTTTTGTTTTTACAGTAAGGGTCCGTCTAACTCTCAGCTGATTGAGACATAAGCTAAGTCTTAGTCAGATGACGTTATCGCGTGTAAATTCAATGACGCACGAGCAACCTGCTGTTAATTTCTCCGTCGTTCTACCACAGACGAACGAAAAGAGATGTACGCATTATTGTATGGCCTATGGCTTGCCTCTACACTACTCTAGGCTAGCTCGTACACGCATAAAGCAAGAGTATCGAGTCAAGCATTTAATATGTTCTTAATTTTTTTAAACCCATGCAGGTCTCTTACCAACTATTCTATTCTATTACTACTTTGTCGAAAATTCATCAATAAAAAATGGTTTTGCTAATTCTTAACTAGAATAAATAGTCGCTCCACATTTTTAGCTATAAAATGCCCAGTTGTAATCAAACTCTAACAAAAAAAGTTACTTACATATAGAAAATATCAGTTGAAACCTCACTTGATACTAAAAAGTATCAATTGCAACCACGGTTGTAGCTTGAAACCTCAATCGCAACTCCATTTATAATTCGTGAAAACCTTAATTGTAACCTTAGTTGCCGCAGAAATAATATTTTAGGTTAGACTCCCGGTTACAACTGAAATATATCTCAGTTGCAATTTAACTTGCAACTAAACAAAATATTATAGTTGCAACTAGAAAAATCACAATTAGAATGAAAAAATTATAGTTATGGCACACTTGCAGCTGGAAATAAACATAGTTACAACACCACTTGTAGCTAGAAAAATCACAGTTGCAATTCGACTTGCAACCGAGAAAAAAATCACTGTTACAACTCCACTTGCAACTCAAAAAATCACAGTTACAACTCGACTTGCAACTAGAAAAAAATCACAGTTGCAACCCCACTTGCAACTCGAAAAATCAAAGGAAAAAATCACGGCTGTAGCTTGAAACCTCTGTCGCAACTCTATTTGTAATTCGAGAAAACGTTAGTTGCAACCTTAGTTGTCGCTAAAATAATATTTCAGGTTAGAATCTCAGTTGCAGCTGAAAAATATCTCAGTTGCAATTTAACTTGCAACTAAACAAAATATCACAGTTGCAACTAGAAAAATCACAATTGAAACGGAGAAATTATAGTTACGACACCACTTGCAACTGGAAATAATCATAGTTACAACACCACTTGTAACTAGAAAAATCACAGTTGCAATTCGACTCACAACTGGAAAAAATCACAATTACAACCCCACCTGCAACTCAAAAAATCATAGTTACAACTCGACTTGCAACTAGAAAAAAATCACAGTTGCAACCCACTTGCAACTCGAAATATCAAAGCAAAAATCATGATTGCGGCTTGAAACGTCAGTCGCAACTCCATTTGTAATTCGAGAAAATCTTAGTTGCAACCCTAGTTACAGCTTAAATAATATTTCAGGTTACAATCTCAGTTGCAGCTGAAAAATATCTCAGTTGCAGTTTAACTTGCAACGAAACAAAATATCACAGTTGCAACTAGAAAAATCATAATTACAACGAAAAAATTATAGTTACGACACCACTTGCAACTGGAAAAAATCATAGTTACAACAGCACTTGTAACTACAAAAATTACAGTTGCAATTCGACTTGCAACCGAAAAAAAATCACAATTATAACCCTACTTGCAACTCGAAAAATCACAGTTACAACTGGACTTGCAACTGGAAAAAAATCACAGTTGCAACCCCACTTATAACTCAAAAATCAAAGCAAAAAATCACGGTTGTAGCCTGAAACCTCTGTCGCAGCTCCATTTGTAATTCGAGAAAACGTTGCCGCTGAAATAATATTTCAGGTTAGAATCTCAGTTGCAACTGAAAATATTTCTAGTGCAATTTAACTTGCAACTAAACAAAATATCACAGTTACAACTAGAAAAATCACAATTGCAACGAAAAAATTATAGTTACGACACTACTTGCAACTAGAAATAATCATAGTTACAACACCACTTGCAACTAGAAAAATTACAGTTGCAATTCGACTTGCAACCGAAAAAAATCACATTTACAACTCCACCAGCAATTTGAAAAACAACAGTTACAACTCTACTTGCAACTGCAAAAAAATCACAGTTGCAACTCGGAAAATCAAAGAAAAAATCATGGCTGCAACTGAAAAAAATCATAGTTGCAACCCTACTTGCGCATACAACCCATAAAGACCTACACAAAATTAGAAAGCTTTAAAAAATATATATATAATATAAAAAATCCACTTGCACAAGTACAAAAGTCAACTCAGAAGGGAAAAAAAAAGACAAACACAAAAAAAGTACATGGCTTGGCCTAGCTAGCTACCTTAACATCTAGTACTTCGGTGAGAGGAATCTTAGCTACCTAGCTAGTCAGCGCATGCATGCAGCAGCGGAGGAAAAACTGTCTGCGCAAGATCAATTACTGCGCCAGCGAGCTAGGCCGAGCCAAAGGTTTTCCAAAAAAAACTCAACCGCACTAATCTCCGCGCGTATCTGAACGGTTACAAGCTTGACTGCGTCCTAAGTTAAGTCACGGCTAGCTGTGAATTAGCAAAACCGTTACAGTAATGGGTGAAAACCTATTGACACTAACTCACGATAACACTTGAAGGATAGTGGGGTACTGATCATAATAGGATTCTCGCATTTCATCACAAAAGGACACTGATCATAATACGACGCAGGGAATGGCTTGAACTTGAACATTTGAGCATGGACTTTCTGGACCAGTAGCGATGCTTAGCAGTTTAGGGGAATGCCCTGCCCTCCACGCTCCACGGTCGTATGGACGGTTAGAGATTAGGCGAATTTTGATGGTAACCACATGGACAGCCAGAAGCAAGTGGGGAATCTGGTGTGTTGGCTCTGCTCTCTCCCCCGGAAGAGCGCAAGCAGGGGGCGAATGTGGTGGAAAGGGACGTGCAGCGATCGCCACCGATGCGGGTCTCGACCTTGAGGCCTTGGCAAGCATGTCAGTGACTGGTTATAGGCCGGACTGCTTTATAAAAGCAGCTCAGTCGAGCGCGGGAAGACACGCAGCATGGACGCCGCGCTGGACATGGGCTCGAAGGACGGACACCCCGCGGCCATCGCCGACGCCGTGTACCTCCACGGCATCCTCGAGGCGACGGTGTTCGAGGCCGACCACCTCCACAACGCCATCCATGGCCGCATTATGAAGGTAAATTACCGTTTTGCATGTACGCGCGTGCGTGCAAATGCCTGCTTGATCCTCTGTTCAGTTCCTTTCCCTGACAGGCATCCTCTATTCAGCCTGGGGCTGGACCGGTTTACCGTTCAGCCACGAGTAGAAGCTTCTCACCTCTCGAACCAGTGGCGCGTAGCCTTTGCTTCTGCGCTCATGGTTGCTTGCGAGCTGATGGATTGGCCGTCAAGGATACTCTTCTGGTTTGAACTTTGAGATCACCTACCGCCACTAGCTAGCTAGCTGAATATCCTCGTTTCGCACCGTCTCTTGATTTTATTTAAAAAAAGAAAACTCATGTCAGCAACTGCAATGGTTTCAGATACTCGATTATATGCGGTAAAAATGTAGCATGAGAAAACAAAATGCCGTAGAGATACGTTAAGTGTGCGTAGACCCGGTTTCCGACACAGCAAAAGTCTCTGAATTTTTCGTGCACGCTACGAAGCAGTAGTATGAACTAACCGTGGCACGTGGTTTGATCCTGTCGGACAGGCGACGGAGAAGGTGGAGCAGTCCCTGGGCGCGCGCAGCCTCCAGCACGGCAGCCTCTACGTGGACATCGACGTCGGCGCGGCGCGGGTGGCGCGCACCCGCGAGGTGGAGTTCCACCCCACCAACCCGGCATGGAACCAGTCCTTCCGCCTGCACTACGCCTACCCGGCCGCGGCGATCACCTTCACCGTCAAGAACCAGCACCTCATCGGCGCCAGAGTCCTCGGCCGCGCGTCCGTGCCCACCGCCAGCGTCGCGGCGGGGCACCCGCTCGACCTCTGGCTCAACCTCCGGGGCGGCGACCACCACCACGAGACGCACACGCCGAAGCTCCGCGTCCGGCTGCGGTTCCTGGACGTCGAGCGCGACCCGTGCTGGGACGCCGGCGTACGGCTGCCCGGCTTCGCGGGGGTCAAGCCGGCCTTCTTCCCGGAGCGGACCAACTGCAGCGTCACGCTGTACCAGAACGCGCACCTGTCGGACGGGTTCGACCCGGCGGTCCGCCTCGACGGCGGGCGGCCGTACCGGCCGGCGCGCCTGTGGGAGGAGATGTACGTTGCCATCCGCGACGCGCGGCACTTCGTGTACGTGGCAGGGTGGTCGGTGAACACGGCGATCACGCTGGTGCGCGACGCCAGCCGGATGGTCCCCGGCGCGGAGGGCGTCACGCTGGGCGAGCTCCTCAAGCGCAAGGCCGACGAAGGGGTGGCCGTGCTGGTCATGCCGTGGCAGGACAAGACGTCCGTCCCGCTTGTCGGCTACGCCGGGGTGATGAAGACGCACGACGAGGAGACCCGGGCCTTCTTCCATGGCTCCAACGTGCGGTGCTTCCTCTGCCCGCGCGACGCCGAGTCCACGCTCACCCTGGTGCAGAGCATCGAGATCAGCACCGAGTTCACGCACCACCAGAAGACGGCCACTCTCGACGTCGCCACGCCGGGCACCGCGGACGGCCGCCACGTCGTCAGCTTCATCGGCGGCATAGACCTCTGCGACGGCAGGTGCTAGCAGCAGAAACTCAAATTATAGTTCAGCTTCCCTTTCTTGAACGCATTTTGAATCTTGAACGAGTATATCTGACGGTCAGGTACGACGACGAGAACCACACGCTGTTCCGGGAGCTCGACACGACGTACTCGCACGACTTCATGCAGAACAACTTCAAGCACGCCTCGCTGCGCCACGGCGGGCCGAGGGAGCCGTGGCACGACGTGCACTGCAGGATCGAGGGTCCGGCGGCGTGGGACGTGCTCGCCAACTTCGAGCACCGGTGGAAGAAGCAGGCGCCGAGGAGGCTGCGAAGCTGCCTGCCCAACCTGAGCCCAGAAACGTTCCCGGACCCCTGCAGCTTCAACGACGGCGACGCCGACTCGTGGAACGTGCAGGTGTTCCGTTCTGTCGACGACGCGTCCGTGGTCGGGTTCCCCACCGACCCGGCCCAGGTCGCCGCGATGGGGCTGACGAGCGGCAAGGACCTCACGATCGACCAGAGCATACAGATCGGCTACGTGGAGGCCATCCGCCGCGCGCGGCGGTTCATCTACATCGAGAACCAGTACTTCCTCGGCGGGTGCGCCTCGTGGGCGGAGGACCGGGACGCCGGCTGCCTGAACCTGGTGTCCGTCGAGATCGCGCTCAAGGTGGCCGCCAAGATCCGGCGAGGCGAGCGGTTCGCTGTGTACGTCGTGACGCCGATGTGGCCCGAGGGGGAGCCGGCGAGCGACTCCATCCAGGCCATCGTGCGGTGGAACCGGCTGACCATGGAGATGATGTACGGCGTCGTGATGGAGGCGATCGACGAAGCCGGGCTACGCGGCCAGGCACACCCCTGCGACTATCTCAACTTCTTCTGCCTCGGGAACCGGGAGGCGCCGCGCCCCGGAGAGTACGTGCCGCGAGCGAAGCCGGAGGTGGGCACGGACTACTGGCGCGCACAGGCGAGCCGCCGGTTCCCCATCTACGTGCACGCCAAGCTCATGATCGGTACGCGCTCTCTGCAGCATTAGTTAATTTTGTGACCACCATGTCGCCATGTGCGAGCTCTGAGAGTGTCTCGCTCTCTGATTCTGGCTGCTGATATTTTGCGCAGTGGACGACGAGTATGTTATCGTGGGCTCGGCGAACCTGAACGAGCGGTCGCTGGCCGGCAACCGGGACAGCGAGATCGCGCAGGGGAGCTACCAGCCGGCGCACCTTAACGGGCCTGGAGGCGGACGCGCCCGGGGGCTCGTGCACGGGTTCCGGATGTCGCTGTGGCACGAGCACCTCATGCGCAACGTCGGCGAGGACGTGTTCATGGAGCCCGAGAGCGTGGAGTGCGTGCACGCGGTGCGGCGCGCGGCCGAGGCGCTATGGGACGCGTACACGCGGGACAGGGTGGAGGACCTGCGAGGCCACCTTCTGCCGTTCCCGATCAGCGTGTCGGAGTTTGGGGAGGTGACCGACTTGCCAGCCGACGGCTGCTTCCCGGACACCAGGGCGCCGGTGAAAGGGAGGAAGTCAGCCACGCTTCCGGACATCCTCACAACTTGAGTCTGTTCATCTGTCACCGGCATGGTTGTGACGTTCGTAGTACCGCCCCTTCCATAAAAGAATGTGTATAATTTTTTTTCAAAAGTCACGATATAAAATTTGATCAAACTCACAGAAACATATACTTTGAAACAATTATACTATATAAGTATAATATGAAAATTTACGTCATAATGTATCTAATAGCATTGATTTGGCATCGTAGAGGTTTATATGTTTTTCTAAACTTGATCAAAAATTATATCGTTTGACCTTAACAAAAAATTACGTGCCTTCTCTTGAAGTTGTATAAAATTACCACATTTCTAGCGAAATTTCAACCTTGATCCCACTATGTTTTGGCAGCAAAAATCTACCAATTTTTTTCCGGTTGTCTCATAAAACACTGATTGCACATTGCTCGCGAACCGAGACTGTTTCTGACCGATGGGACCCATTTGGCAGGAGATATTTGCTGACGTGGACTGGCCCTACTTGTCAAAACCATTAAAGAAACAAAAAAAACATTTCCCCAAATCTCTCTCCACCCTGACTGCGCGCTTCCAGTGAGCAGGGGATGGCGGTTGTCATCGTCAGCGAGCAGGGGCACATCAATGGAGCCTAGCTACAAGCAGGAGTTGTAGTGTGCTGGCGAGCAAGGGTAGGGTGCTGGCGGTGGTGGTACTCTCAGATGGAAGTGGGTATGATGCATGTAAAATACATACATGAATTTTGCACACATTCCCTCATATTTGCATCATATATATTGTTATATCCATGTTTGACATTGATTTATGTGAATTTAACAATGATCCCTTTTATTTGGTTTATAACTTTGTAGGCAGGAACACTCTGTTTTGCATATTTTTAACTTTCAGGGACCTAAACGAAGTCAAACGAATTTGGGATTTTTTGAGAATCAATTTTTTGTCAAGAGAACCTTCTAGAGCACTTGAACCTCACCAGAGGAGGCCCGAGACCCAGAAGATCATGGGTGGCGCGGTCAGGGGGCTCCGCCACCTACTCTATTTTCCACCTGGAGCGTCGCCAGCCGTCCATCTTCAACCCTAGATTGATGTCTTGACCTAAAAATGCCTATAAAAAGGTACTCTGCCGTGATCTCATAACAGAGACAGAGAAAACACACAAACCATGAAATAGAGCTAGAACTAGCGAAGATTGGAGGGAGAAATGTTTCCGGGATCACCTTCGGTTGGATCTCCACCGTCTCCAACATCATTGACGAGAGGTAACCTCGGCAATGTCCATGGTGAAGGACTTAGGGTTTCGCGGAAAAGAGAACGTTGGGGATTTCATCGGATGTCAGGAAAACAATAAAGTCAAAGTTGCCTGAATATTGGAGAATCGCACTATTACAAGTTGCCTGGGAGATTTTATGTGGTGTCTATTGTCTAGATCTAAAGTTAGGTGTAGCGTCTATTGTATTGTGTTCTCTCCTCCTCGTTGGCCCCTCTTAGCCCTTATATATGAGGAGGCTAGGTCTCGGGTACCAATACAAATTGGGTTACAAGTTAGAGTTCGTATCTAGTCTAGTCTTGGACTTCTTTATCTTGTTCCACCAGGATTCTGTGTCCTTGTAGGCTTCGTATCAGCCAAACCGTCGTGGGATTCATGGATCTTGGCATATCTTCGGGTGAGGCTTCCATTGGGTCGCACCATATATACCAATAATAGGCACCCGAAGGGTTATGCCCATGTCAATCATCAACACTATCTCCATGATAAAGAGGGAGTAGTTCACCTCAGGACTATGGGTTTGTGATAGTAGATTGATCTCTCTCGCTCATGATATCATTGTTTAGAACCATACGAGCTGCCTAACATGATTATGGTCATCTATGTAATTCCTATGCGGTGGATCTTTGTTTTATGAGATGATATTTGAGATTGAAATTCTATCATGTGTAAAATGTATTGGTAGATGCATATTATGTACCCCGTTCTCTTAAGTACTTGTTTTGATCATTCTTGTATGCAAGAACATGTGTGGGGGAACATGTGTATTAGTTGGAGTAACATGATGGTGGTGATTGGATAGTGACCGAAAATTTGAGATCCACTATAGTTTTTACCTTTATTTTGTTACCTTACTTAGGAAAAAGTGAATGCATGTGTAATGTGTAACATCCCATATCTTATAATCAAGATTACCAAGTTCTAATCATCCAATTTAGGGTTAACAAAAACTTTTATTAATAAAATGATTATGCATGCATGTGTGTTTGCATTAGTATAGAATTGTGTGTATATGCCATGCTTGATTGTTCTAAATGTTGTGAAATGGTTTAAAGGTGAATGGCACATCATCTAGACTATTTACAAACAAAATCCAAAGAAAAAGAAATCAAATAAAAATAAATAAAGCAAATGGTCATTTTGACCAAAGTTAACCACTAGGCCACTTTGAGTGTTCCTAGAAGAGAATTTCTAACAGAAACATTTCTACTTCTTTGCACCCCTTGCTAGACCAAGTAAAAGTGAACCAAGGCCCACTTTACAAACTCACCAAAACTATTTTCAAATCTATTTAAAGGACAGTTCAAATTTGAATCTAGTTCATATGATAAGATCCCACTTTTTCAAAAACCCACCAAATCAATTCCCCTTGCCAATCCCAAGCAACCCTAGATAACCAAGCATAATTTTAGATCACTCACCAAAATTGAGCCAAAAATTCAAATTTAAATTTCTTTCGGCCATTAGATCAAACACTTGGTAGACATAGAATAAACATCTGCATAACTTCACTATTTGGGCATTGATTACTAGACCATTTGCCCTCATTCTACTCCTCCTGTTCCCCCTGGTGTCGAGCAGCAGCAGACCAGCACCCCCTTGGCCGTTTTGCACCAGTGCGCCGTTGCCCGAAGCCGCCGCGCCAGGCCGACCATGGACCGCTCGCAGCCGACAACACCGCTCTCTCCCACCATGCCTATAAGGTAGGTGAGACCTCACCGCCACCCCCTGTCCACCCCTAGAGCAAAGCCGAGCTCAGGACCCGTCGTGATCGCTGCACCCATTTTCTCTACGACCATGCCGAGCACGCGCCAGAGCGTCGCGCCCGACCAGCTCGCACAGACCACGCCGCACGCACTGCTCCGTCATGACCCCAGAAACCGCCCAGACATGCCCGTTCGCTGCCGCATGGCCAGTAGCCACCGTGCGCCGCATCGAACACCGCCTTTGCCGCGTAGAGCACCGCACGCTCCCGACCAAATGCGACTGCCCCTTGCCGTGCCATTAAGCCCACGATGACCGCCAAGGAACAACGCACCGTCCCCTACCCCCAGTCGCGCCGCTAGCTGCCTGTAGCATCGCCACCGACGAGCCGCGCCCACGTCGCTCGGTCCCCTCGTCGAGCTATAAAAGGAGGCCCTCTCCGCCTCAATTCCTCACACCATTCGACTCCCATCTCCTCACTAATCCTCCCACACTCTCCCCGGAGTAAGGCGAGCACCACATCGCCGGAATTGCACCGGAGTTGGCCGCTGCAGTTGAAGAAAGGCGTCGTCGATTGGAGCCGCCCTAGGAGCCGCCGCGACCACGCCTCGAACTGCTGTCGTCTACCAGCTCGAACGCCCCCATCACCGATCGTAGCTGGAGCCTAGGTGAGCCCCCGTAGACCCCCACCGTGCCGCTAGGGTTTGTTCTCACTGGAGACCTGTTCACCGGGAATGACGAACCACAGCCGTTAGATCATAGTCTAATCGCACGGCTGAGATTGAAACTTACTGCTTCGCGTTAGATGTGTCACTGACGCGTAGGACCCCCCTGTCAGCAGCCCGCTGCGCCCGCGCAGTGCAACTGGGCCGGCCCATTTCCTTTCCCGCGCGTAGCCCAACGATTCAAATAATCTTTTTCTAATTTAGTTAAAACTAGATTCTATCAGTAGATTCAAAAATCAGTTCAGAGAGTTTCACTTAACCAAATTGCATGATTCAAATTTTGCTAGAAAGGAAATTAAATTATCTATCCAAGCCCGTTGGATTTAAATTAACCAAATTTTTGATAATCTTTAGTAAAAATAACAAGACAGAGACTTTTGAACTTCAAACATTTTTCAAAAATCAACCATAATAGCTTTTGAGTTGATTATAACTCTAAAAAATCACATTTGATAATATCTATCTCAATATATAAAAATATCTAGGTTTGCATGCAGTGACATTGGACTAGTACCAAAAGAATGCTATTAGGGCCCTAGTCACTTTAAATCTATTAAATAATGGTCTTAAACTTTATAAAATATGATCAACCCTTTAAATCACATTCCCATGTATTAGAATATGTGGTGATGACATGTGTCCACATGATCCCATATTGTAATTGGAGAATATTAAATCTTAATTAATTTCAATGAGTAGAAATTACTTTTCTCAATTAAACTAAATAAAACTAGTTCTTTAACTCATGTGATGATTGTGATGATGCTAGATCATCAAGTGTGTGCTTTAGTGTGCTAAATAGACTTAGTTAAGTATTCTTTGGTGATTATGTACCCCGTATTTATTTATACACGATAGTACCGACCAAGTCTACGAGGAGGAGGAGTTCTACCCCGAGGAAGACGGAGAGAACTTCAATCACTGCACCAATCAAGGCAAGCTATTATTAGTAAGCTAGCATTAAGCAAGTTAACACTTGCCCCCTTGATAACTTAAGCAAATGCAGTAGGCATGCTTTGGTTATATACTTTGATTATACCAATCCCAAGTTTTACTTGCAAGTTTTACTTTTTGCTTTACCAAAGTTTCTTTACTTTTAGTATTGCTTTGTGAGATTTTGGAAAGTAGTATAGATAGCATAAAGAGTATAAAACTAGGCCTATACTAGATGTCATTCTATGGCATGAGATTGATATTAGCATCCCTCATTAGTGAACACTCTTAACTTAGTGGCTAGTGCTAAGCATAAAACTGGATCACTTTAGATGGGAATACTTGGTGAAAATGCTTATGAAAACCTTGGAATGATGAGTCATTCTATTGAGATGTTTTGACATGTGTTGAGAAACACAAATGGGATTTGATGATGAAAATGTTGAGGCATGAGCCTTAGCCCTTTATAAAAACTGATGGTTGGGTTCGGATGCGATACCATTCCAATATTACCGTACAACCACAATACCTGAATTGGGTAAGGCTTAGCCGGAAGTTTATATGCATTAGTATGGGTTCCCTCGCAGAAGAGGTTTGAGCTGAGGCTACCTCTTGATGATGTCCACCTATGCAGTGCCCAGGATGGCAGATGGCCATGGCTGGGAGGCCAAGCTCATAGGAGAGGTGCTTATACTAGAGTGTGTAAAGGAAAGGTTATGATTGATTATCCGCATACTAAGTATGATGATTCAGGGTTACCCTTGATGGATGTATCGAATTTTGTGGTGAAAGTGTACCACCTCTGCAGAGTGTCAAATTATTCGAATAGCCGCGTTCGCGATCATGGACAGTTCGAGTGGCCATACTGTTCCGTCGTCAAATGTTCTCAAAATGACTTGTGAAGTGATCTATGATTTTGACTTGACCACAACAGGGTTGTGAATATGAAAACTAGGTCCCCAACTTAAAGTGATTTATAACATTGAGTTAACTTTCTTTGCTTCTGAACTCAGTTGAGATAAATCTAGCCTTTTGCAAATAAACTTAGAGCTTAGCATTCCTACTAGAATTACCTTACTTGTTAGTGATAGTTTGCGAGTACTTAAAGAGTACTCATGGCTTTATCCCTGGCTATTCCCGTGGCTAGACTATGACGATGACTATCAGGAAGAGGGACAGCAGGACAGCTACGACAACTAGGATCATCTCCCATCGTCAGCATTTCCTGTGACACTGAAGATGGAGCCCGCTGCTACGCTTATTATTCTGCTGCTTGTTTGTATTAAGACTGGATCATGAGATCCTTTATTTTGTGTAAGACCTTATTATGGTTTGTAATGGATGATGTACTGTGATATCCAATCTGTTATGTCTCGCAAAAATGGTAATCCTGGGATTGCGATGTATGGCATAAGAGTCATCTGGGATTAAAAATCCGGGTGTTGACATAATGCCTGTCTTGTGATAGCAAAGATGATGTTGTTTGCTCAAGGTAGCATATTTGATATTCAAACATCATGTCGAAGTACCTAAGACTATACTATGTGTATTCTTAATTCTAGATTGCATAGAGTTTTCCCTTTCTAGAGGAGTATAAGTGAGATGTGTTGCATCATCTTTATATTAGGACATGGTGCCCACATGAATGCTAATCAAATACATAATAAAGTTCTAAGTAATATTATATCATCTGTGAGTAGGTTTATATCCACCACACTTTATGAGAGAGTATACAAGTGAACCCATGAACCCTAGTCCACTTTTTATCATGAGAAACCACTTTTACTTTCTTTTAAATTTTTTGCAAGAATTAACTTTGAAAATAAAAATTACTTTTACTTTGTGCAAGACTAAACAAACCCCCCAAAAGAACTTTACTTTCTTGTTCTGATTATAATTTACTTTACTATTACTTTACTTTCTTGTTTTATTTAAGTTTTACTAATACGAAACCTTGTTCTTGACAATCACAAGATAGAGTTGGGGACACATGGAAAAAACTTTGTTTCGCAGGTTGCTAGAAAGAGGACAAAAGACGAAGTTTTGAAAATCCCCTAAGAGTTTGATACAAACCCTTGAGTCACCCTTGTGGGAAAAAGACATTTGCTACAACACTCTGCACCTGGAGTCCCAACAAGTTGGTACACACAGAGTTATTGCCATAAGGGTACCAGAGCGCTTTGGCTTCGGCAAGTAGGGGCGACACGATGGTCGTCCTCTTCCGTGGGCACGATGGCGGTCGTCCTCTTTTTCGGTGAGCAGGGTAGCGCGACGGTCATCCTCTACCGTAGGGGCATCTAAATGCGGCGCCACACAGGGAATACATGCCGACAACGTAGGGGGTATCCAGGGCGACGACACATGGGGCATCCAGGGTAATGGCCTAGGGACCATCTAGGGGCAACGGCACGAGATACACATTCGGGGCGGTGGTCGGTGGGTTCTGGGGCGGGGCATCTAGGCCAGCGACGCAGGGGGTATCCAGGTCGACGACACAGAGGGCATCTAGGGGCGACGACACATGATACACATTTGGATGGTGGCCAGGGGGTTCTGGGGCGGCACATGCCTCGAGGGGGCTACGTAGAGGAAGGGTAAGATCGTCTTTGTTTCTTTGTTTTATGGGATTTTTTTAATATGGGTAGCTAAAAGTACACATATGCCGTCTAGATGAGGTGGATAGGCGGTTTAAAACTTTTAGTAGAAAGGTAGAATAAAACTAGCGTTTAGTTTGTCAAGTACAAAACCTATATAAACTATGGTTCACCTATGTGCACCAATAACTTATGCTAAGCAATACAAGCAGCTATGTGATAGCAATATATATGACTTCAAACACGAAGGCTATCCTATAGCAAAGTGCATATAAATAGCTCGGGTATTGAGATAACCGAGGCACGCAGAGACGACGATGTATTACCGAGTTCCTCCCTACAAGGGAGTATGTCTCATTGGAGAGGTGGACGGTACTAAGACCACCAGTGCCATAAGAGGCCTCACCCTATTCTCCGGTGAACCTCGCCACAATGGCCTGATTCACTTTTCCACTCTCGGTACCCTTCGAGGCGGGAACTGATGCCTTCACAATAATCTCGGGGCACCCATCCACAACTTAATTGGAGGCTCCCAAGTATCACCACAAACCTGCAAAACAACTAAACTATCTAGGGTTCTAAGAACCCAAGAGTAAAAAAGCTCCACAGTTTTCACCCAATCGAATCCTCACCGAGAACTCAAACTGATGCACCAAATGCAATGGCAAGAACACAAGAAGTGCTTAAGTCCTTCTATCAGAAATTCCACCAAAGCTACAAAAGATATTGGGGGAATAAGAGAGGAAGAACATAAGAGGAAATCCACAAAAGAAACCTCAAGATATAGATCCCAAGATGTTCTCCTCACATAGAAGATAGATGGATTGGTGGAGTTATAGATCTATATCTCCCCTTTCAAATCTCTCAAAAAGATACAAGAAATATGGGAGGTATGTTTGCAAGCATTTGAAGGTGAAAACAATGGAGGAGAGAGAGAATGCAACTCTTAGGTACAAGGAGGAAGAAGAGGGCCTTTTATAGGCCTCCATAATAGAATATGATTGTTGGGGACTTCCTAGGCCGGATAATTCATACCTCTGATATTTCGGTTTTCTCGGGAAAAAATATGGCTAAGGAATCCCCGGCGCACGCCTCAGCATAGGGGGTGGATATTGGGCTGGATATTTTGATATCCAGGCTGGATAATCCGCCCCTCCGAAAACTGGTAGAAATAACAAAACTGAAATGATCATAACTTTTGCATCTGAACTCTAATTTTGATGATTTTGGGATCGTTTCGAAGAAAATAACAAGATAGACAAGATAATGCAGGGAATCATCATATTATAGTAAGGGAGGATAGAACCAATTGATGAAAGGTTTAACCTATCTATAAAAGACACACCGGTAAAATCTCCAATATCGAAAACACAATAGAGAATGCATATGAAATCTGTTTTTGACGAACTTGAGCTTGTCATGGAGATTAACACAAGATCTAAATCCTCTCATGGATAAAAACTAAGAAAGATGATGCGAAGTATGCAAAGGTTTGAGATCTCTTCTAAGGAGTGATCAAGTTACTAACTCGAGATTCCCTCCTGATAGTACGGTTATCTATCCTATAAACCGGTTTCCCTAACTAACACCTCTAGACCGGTAAGACAGAAAACATATCAAGATCATACCTTTGCCTTGTGCATATTCCAATTGAGCTTGATGATGAAGATCTTGTACACCTCAATATGGAACACCTTTCTTGATTGCGCTAGCTTAGTGAAGACTTGGAATTTGCTCCCCTGCTCCACTATGGGAGAACCTCCCTTTTAGGCATATCTTCATATATACACGATCACCATAAGGATAACAAGCTTCAAGCATATGATAGCTTCGAGATGGTACATTTTGAACTTGCACTTCATTCTTATTTGGGATTTATATTTTCATGCCCCTAGTTTGTTACTTGTACTCAGTTTTCCCCAGCCGCTTAATTTTTCCTCACTTTTGCTCCTCTCCTTCTCGAAAACTCATCTAAGAGCTCGAATGGCAGCTGGCGCAGGTTAACCGTTGGCTGACATGTGGGGCCGCGTGGTCTGGGACCACGTGGGACCGTTTGGTCAGGAACATGTTATGCTAACGTGTGGGACTGTGCCATGTGGGGCCGGTTTGTTGGGAACGCGTTATAGGGGACGTGGTGTGGGACCATGTGGGGCACGTTTGGTGGTTTACGTGCGCCCGGTCGCCTAAATTGGAAGTTTTCTTTTTTGTTATTTTTATGACTGGCCTTTTTAAAAGCGCCTTTTCCCCTCTCTCTCGCTAACAGTTGTGTTTTTTTGCCCAAAAAGGTAGCGAATCTAGAGCAGATTATCTCTTCATTCATTGTTCCTTTTGGCCCTTGTTTTCCCCAAATCTGGTAGCAAATCTAGAGCAGAAAATCTAACCAGCAACATAAATAAATTCTATAAACAGAGCAGATGTAGATAAAGCAACTAATATAGGATATATATAGTACGATACTTAATGAGGTTCGACAATTAGGCTGCTTAGCAGCAGTAGCGGACAAGTTCAACACAGATAAGACAAAAGAAGCTTCTTTATAGCAGCAGCATAAGATTAGTGGCCCCTCATGGCCTCTGCCTCCTCCCTCTAGTGTCTCCTCCACTTCTTGCTGCCCAGTCCCTTGACCTTGGGTGCCTTGGGCTTGATCAGGGGCATGCAACCCTCCTCAATGGCCACCTTCTGGAGGTTGCGCAGGTGAAGACCGAGCGCCTGGTACTTGGCTATGAAGCCGTGGACGTTCATGGACTCGCCGCAGGTCCTCACATCCTCGGCATGCTTCACGAGGGAGTTGAAGTCAGTGGCATGGAGCCTCTTGGTGGTGTAGAAGGGGCACTTGTAGACATCGCCGGCGAAGAAGTTGTTGTACTAGCCGGACTTCATCCTCCTCAGCACATGACGAGTCTTGGTGTCCTTGGACTCGTCGTCTCTACGGACGTCGCTGCTATCCTCCTGTTGGAAAAAACAGTAGAGTGCAATAAGGGCATGAATTGACCGATTGAGATCCCCTAATTATTCCCCAAATCTCAAACCAAATCGAATACTGATCCCAACTATGAATAGGGGGATTCAAATACGAACAGGGGGGTCATCGAAATACGAATAGGGGGATTCATCGAAATACGAGATCTAACACAAGAGGATTACCTACTGTAAAAATACGAACAGCCAAACCCTAATAACATTCGATCTAGCATCCAACGATGGGAATGGGGGAAGAACAAGGGAAGGAGAGAAAACCCTGGTTACCTTCGACCATGGGTCGGTGATGCTGGTGTCGTAGGGGTTCTCCGGCCTTATGTAATCATCCTCCTCATAGGGGTCCCAGCCGAGCAGGATCTGCCCGAGACCGACGGGGGCCTCCTCGTCGGCGGCTACAACAGAAGCAGGGACGAGGGTCTGGATGGGGATGGCGGCTGCCTTCGATGCCTCGATGGGGGCCTGTACGGGGCCGGGGGCCTTCTCGACGGTGGCCTTGGAGGCACCAATGGTGACCATGCCGTTCTTCTCCATCGCCGACATGGTTGGGGTTTTCTTGGGGGTTTGCAGAAGGTGATGGGATAGTGGAGACAGTTGAGTGAGTGAGTGATTAGTGAGAGTGAGGAGGCCTCTATAAAGGAGAAGGGAAGCGACGTTTCATTGCACCACCGTGCATCGCGTAACCGCGTATGCTACTACACCGTGCACGGCCACACGTGTCCGCTACCGCCCTACGTCACGTTTTTCCCTCGCGTCTAACCCTGTCGACTTAGTTGTGCTCAGTTTTGCCCTCGAGTGTAACATTGGCAGTTTGATTGTACTCAGTTTTACCTTCCAGTACTAACACCACCATGTGCAATATACTCAGTTTTACCCACCAGCGGCTGGTCAACAGATAGTCAACGAATGGGTTTTAGCTAGCTAATTGAGTCATTTTATGCACGACAAATTCAAAAAGATCAAAACATAGTGGCATCTACCCAGGGAGTCTTATTATGTGACCTTCCACCATAAGAAATGTATATAAATCAAGTTTTAACCTAAATCTCCACTTCTTAAATCACCTAGTATGTATGAAGGTTCATGGCTTTCTACTCAAGCCTCTTCCCAAAACATCCCTCCCCAAAACATAGTTTGTCTGAATGAGGCAATAATTGTCAAACTGGTGTATATTTGAATTGCAAATAGTTTGATGTATGCCAAGATGTATTTTATTGTATAAAAGACGTATTTTCCATTTTTAAATCTCTTTCTATTTTCTATTTGAATCCCTTTGTCAGTTTTTCCCTTGGTTCTTAAGTTGTACTCAATTTTTCCCTTGGTTCTTAATTTCTACTCAATTTTCCCCTCTCTTAGTCACAATCTCTTACACTTGTGCTCATCTTGGCTGCTACGCTCTGAATGGTTGAGACAGTTATCACGTGGATCGTGCCCACCAACCGTTGATCCTCTGTGATCTAGCGGACAGTATAACCCCTATATCTGTCGGGGGCACCCCTCTATCCATGCAAAATAACGAGTTTGCCACTGGTACTTTAACTCCATAAATAAATGAATTTGAATATAATTTGAAGGGAAAGTGTTCAAAGGTGTATAATTTTTGCATTACATTCCACTATATGAAAATGATAATCTCTCAAGATTTTCTTAGCACAATATTATCACGTATTAAGTGCGATTTCAAAGATTTCAAATGTGTATAATTTTCATATACGCAAGTTTATACATTACATTGCACTCTATGAAAATGGGGGAGAAAATGATAATCTCTCAAAATTTTGCTAGCACATCATTATCTCGTTATTAAGTGCGATCACAATGTTCAAAGGTTTATAATTTTCGTATACTCACCTTTTATGCATTATATTTCACTCCATGGAAATGATAAATGATCAGGATTTTATTAGCACAACATTATCATGTCTTAAGTGCGATTTCAGAGAGTTCAAAGGTGCATAATTTTCGTATATGCAATTTTATGCATTACATTCCACTATATGAAAATGGCAATCTCTCAAGAGTGTCTTAGCACACCATTATCACGTATTAAGTGCGATTTCAAAGAGTTTAAATGTGTATAATTATCGCATATACAAGTTTATGCATTACATTCTACTCTATGAAAATGGGGGAGAAAATGATAATCTCTCAAAATTTTGTTAGCACATCATTATCACGTATTAAGTGTGATTTCAAAGTGTTCAAAGGTTTGTAATTTTCGCATATGCAAGTTTGTGCATTGCATTCCACTCTATGAAAATGATAATCTCTCAACATTTTCTTAGCACAACATTATCACGTATTAAGTGCGATTTCAAAGAGTTCAAAGGTGTATAATTTTCGTATATGCAGGTTTATGCATTACATTCCACTCTATGAAAATGGGGGAGAAAATGATAATCTCTCAAAATTTTGTTAGCACATCATTATCACATATTAAGTGCCATTGCATAATGTTCAAAGGTTTATAATTTTTGTATACTTACCTTTTATGCATTATATTTCACTCCATGGAAATGATAAAGATCAAGATTTTATTAGCACAATATTATCATGTCCTAAGTGCGATTTCAAAGAGTTCAAAGATGTATAATTTTCGTATATGCATTACATTTCACTCTATGAAAATGAAGCTAGACAAAGGGCCGCCATCGCCGGAGAAGAAGAAGAAAGGGGAGGCAACAACACGGGCGCGGGCGCGGGGCTGGCGCGGGGTCCCATCTTGCAACGCGGCTGTGGGTCCGGCGCTCACGTGGATAAACTGTGGGTCAGATGCTGACCTGGATAAGTGGAGAGAGGTGTCCACTACGGGAAGCGACTGAACACGACCCCACTTGTTAGCATGTAATGGCAAGGGAACACGACCCTACTTGTCAGCACGTAACGGCGAGGGTCCACTACTATACCCGACTGAATGCGGCCCCACTTGTCAGCACGTAACGGCAAGACTGACGGACAGCGAGTTTTCAGACCATGTGAGAGTTTCGTACAAGAAGATGGGCAAAAGTGAGGAAAAGTTAAGTGGCTGGGGAAAATAGAAATCCCTTATTATTTTTATATTATGTTGGTGTCTTGAAGGTACACATGATATATCACTCCATCTTGTCCTTCAAGACATACTTTCCATAGGCACAACTCTCTCATGACCAATCTTTGGATCACTCCTTCAACATCTTGGTCATCACTTGATCTTCTTGATTTTCTTCTTCCTTCAACCTTGAGACCACCATATGGCTAAAGCATTGTCTATGGAAATATCCTTAAGTATAACTCAACGCAAAAATTAGTCCATAGGGATTGTCATTAATTACCAAAACCACACATGGGGCATACATGCTCTTTCAATCTCCCCCAATTTGGTGATTGATGACAAATCTTTCGAGAGGATTTATATAAGGAATTTAACAAACTAGAATGGTTGCGCCAACATAAAACACTACACAAGTATGTGATGTTGGCACACCCACAAAATATAGAGCAAGCTCATCCAAAATATATGCACGTGTGATGAACTTGAATTTTATTGCATATATTGCCAACCATTACTGTTGGTGGAGTTTTCTCTATATATTCAACATGCAAAGCAACAAAAAAGATGCAAGATCATGAGGTGCAAATGCTTAAGAACAAACTCAAAGCATAAAACCAACTTCCCTTAAACCCTCCAAAACTTCTCCCCCGTTGGCATCAATTGCCAAAATGGGTGAAAAGTTCTAGACGGACAATATAGTGAGAATTCCTCTAAAGGTGTGTATTTGAAACCAATTTCTTATGATTGGTAAATTTTGCACATATCCAATGATGTATACTTAGGAGGAAGTCAAACTATATTGAGGATCAAAAGATTGCAAAAAATATAACAAGGTGAAGAAGTATCAACGAATGAAGCAGGCAATCAAAAGATCCAAAGAACCACTTGACCAAAGGAAGATACCAAATGAATGATAGATATTATGATAATATCAAAAAAGAGTGCACTAAATAACATGAGGAGGCTCCCCAAGGTTTGTGCACAAACTATAATTTGCATTTGAATACAATATACATAAACATGGCATCCTCACTCCCTCGATATCATTTACACCAAAAAAATACCCCCAAAAATATGATGAGCACAAAGCTCTCCAAGATATGTGCACAAATTAGATTTTTGTATTTGAATATAATGTGAACAACATGGAATCCTCACTCCATCTATTTTATTTGAATCAAAACTGTGTACACAAGCGCATATATCAAGGCATAAAACTTACAATAAACAAATGGTTGAGCAACAAGTAAGAGACACCATAATAACCGGCTCAACCACATGGATGTGTGCGAGACATGACAAAGCATATTATAAGACTATTATAGGGATGATCATTGAGCATCAACATAGTCTTGAATGAATGATATTGCTTAGTATGACCATACAACACACACGAAACAAAGTATATAAAAATTAGAGAAGTAACATCTCGCTGATATGTGCATTTTGTATCATCATAATAGCAACATATATGATTAGTTTAGAATGATATTTGCATCAATATACCATTGTTTATGCATTTTTAGATGATTTTTGGGACTTTCCTACAAAGTCTCCTTCACTGGTATTTAATTTCTAGGAGATAGTAAAACCTCCTTTTTTATATTTTGTTGTTTTAGGGACCTTTTCGAATCCAAACAATTCGGGGAAAAATACTACGGAAGTTTTTCATCAGGAGAAGGATCATGGGCGAAAGAAGCACGCAAGGGAGCCACAAGGGCCAAAAGAGTCTAGGTGACGTGGCCTCCTTATTTGGCCGCACCACCTAGGACCATTTGGGCCTCGAGCATCATCTCAGATCTCCCTTTTGACATAAGGTCCATCTCGCCAGAAAACCTATGTCATATTTTTTCCATGATTTACAGAGGTAATGGCATAGGCGAAAGTACTCTCCTACTCTAGGAGAGGGTAGATCCTGCTATTTTGGAGCCTCCTGAGAGGGGGAAATCATCGCCATCATCATCACCACTCCTCTTTGGTGTAGGGGGATGCTTCTCCATCGACATATCCATTAGCACCAACATCAACACCATCTCCATCTCCAAGATCCACTTCGTTCCCTTCATAGTTTATGATTGACTGAACTCTAGATATTGCTTAAGTGTTATTCGCATGATTTGTGATTGGAAACTTGTCTTTATTTTGTGGAGAGGTTATATTTTTAGCTTGTGTTTTAATAGATATTCCACTGATCCATATCATGATTCACTCTTGTGAGTAGTTCCACGTGTTACCGTGGGCATATGATGAATTGAAAATGATTTCTATAATGAGTGTTTGGTCAAATTTTAATCTTGTATATGGTTCTATGATGGTGTTATGCGAACATCGACTGCATATTACTTCACCTTTATGGGCTCATATGGCTACACTTCAATGCAACGAAGAGGGTTGGAAGGGACGGAATGACAGAAACCGTATCCCCATACTTTGAGTTGCATTAGAGGGTTTAATATCAGGGACCCTTGAACTAACTGCTATGGTGGGACATTTATATCATAATGATTCATGTGTTTGCTCATGAAAATGGCCATACGACCCATTGTAAGGGGTGTATGTTCTCATTCACTTGGCGGCACCTAATTTAGGCTCCGTCCAACAAGAATAAAACTTGACAAGATACTTACCATATTGTTAGAAATCTTCATGTTGAGTAAATCCATGCTGCCCTCGGGAATGCTTGTCACATATAAGTACACAAATACTTGATCTTGTCCTGTTGTTGCATAGAGGATTGGGCTTTCTCTCATTTGATAGCATTCACTCATTACAATTTACTATTAGCAATTTACACTACGGCAAACTACAAACCCAAAACACAAAACCATTGCATCTTTTATTGTTTTACTTGTCAAACTTGCTAACCAATACCTTCATCTCCTCGTGGGTTTGTGATGGCTGCAAGTGCACAGATCAATTGTAGCGAGTTTTGAAATAAGAGTATCATACCACAAAGAGCTACTTGGTGAAGGTCTTTATGCCCCTCGTCACTATCCACCAAAGGATACTTATAAGCTGCCTTTGATCTCAAGTAAAGGGTATTTGAAAGGTTTTTGGTTGAGTTCCGAAAAGTAATTAAAACAAGTAAAGAAAGCAAGTAACAAGGTTGTGTGAAAATGTGGTTGAACTCAATAGGGCTAAAACGTTCTCGGGGGTGTAGGATACACCACTAGAATGATACTATTAATCATACTTAAGATAACATACTTCTTGTGTCATGATATGTGTGGAGAGAGCTCCATAATAATATGTTCACTACAAGGCTCGTAGGAAGCCACTTTGTTGAGCCAAGAATGAGGTCACCTCTAAATAACCATCGCAATGTTTGAGAGAAATCACCCATACAGACCACCGCAATTAGGGGTCTCCCCGTAGATATCGTAATTAGCTTAGGGAGTCTCTCTTTATCCTCCTTTAACCGTGTAGGTTGCTAGCCGGCTCCAATTGTCACGAAGCTCTCCGGGCACACTTCCAAACACGTCCAAAGGATTTCTCCCTCACTTTAGTCCCGAAGGAAAATGATATGTGGCTGACTACACATACCATCTAAAGAGAGAGATCAAACACAAATCATAAATCTATCATAGACCAGCCAATCATATGGACACAAGAATAGATCATCTTTATTGCAAGTCCATAATAGTGCTAGGTTTTCTCCATATCCCCAAGAACGAGGGAAAACTACTCACACATGGAAGCAATCAATGACATCATCATAATCAAATGGATGGATAAAAGTACGGAGATAAATCTAGTGCAAACCACAATTGAATCTGGAATTACAACAAGATCTAATAGATGAGATATGAGGTAGTAATGGTGATGGAGATGTAGTGGTTGATGATGAAGGGGATGATGCGATGTTCTCCAATGATCCGTGAAGCAGCGGGAAATTTCCCTTCTCCAAGTTCCTCCTCTAGATCTCTTTCTAGTGTGTTTTTTCGTGGTTCTAGGTTGCTGTGAATATCGGGTCTCTATATCGTATTTGCCAGGAGAAAGTATTTGACAAGGCGACACGCTGCCGCGTGGTACGTGCCGACGGTATGGGCAGACTACGCTCGTACCGTCAGTCGTTATCACGGCTGATGCCTTCCCCATGTTTGGTATTCTCCCAGGTGCGAAGGTAAATCAAACAAATGGCGTTTATCACTTAAAAATATCATATTATAGCATAATATGACAGTTTCAGTTGATATGTTTATAAGAGACTTCATAATTTGGGATCCTGCTGAAACAAGGACAAAAAGGTGCGCACAAACGCAGTGAAATACCAAAATCCATGTTCTATTTATGCAAAAACAAAAGGTAAATATTCTTCAATTTTGGACTCATCAGTTTGACAACCTTTTCTTATTGAAAGGTACTAAAATAGATCTCCTGCACTTGGGAGACATCAAGATACTTTTCTGACGCTGTTTTTGGAGAGCGTCGCGCTATTGGTAGGTTTGTTTGGTAAGGAAACTCTTTAATGTTTATTATTTTATTGTATCATCGATTTTCTAGGTCATGAAAGTATGAAGCTCTCTTTATAAAATTATGTTGACTTTATTAAGAATAAGGTTGATAAACCTCCTGAGCCCAAAATGGAATATCAAATTCCCATTGGTCATGTTAAAAAGTTATGAAACAAGCTTTTTCAGGGGATGGAAGTAAAACTGCTCAGGATCATATACATATGATTGAAGATATATGTTCATTATTTAAACTTTATGGTATTCATCATGATGAAGTGAAAAGGAAGTTATTATATTTATCTTCCCTAGTGATGCTCACAAATCGTCCTCCTCACCAGCATAGAGCGACTCGAACGGTACAGTACCACGCTCGGGGACTCGTCCAAAACGACCTTACAGCGGCTTGGGAACACACCAAATATGAGAGCCTGCACTGGACTCGCCAAGCGACTAGCTCCCCGAGCCAGTGGAGAGACACATTTCAAACAACGCGATACATCCTCACCTACCTTGGGCATGCGACCAGAATGGTTAAGTACTATGCTCGGGGACTCTCTTAACCGACCCTATTCACGCTCAGGGAAAACACCAAGTACGGAGCATCCCTTGGGGTCGCCAAGCGACTGGCTCTACGAGCCACGACGAATTGACTTCGGTTAACCTAACAACCTAATATAAACCAAAAAACATACATGCGAGGTCAATCCCAAAAAGGGCGAACGCGCTCGGGGACTCACACAACCAAAAAAATCGAAACAACAAAATCACATAGCCATACGCGAGTCGATTGCATTCATCATAAAGTGACAAAATACATTGTTAACATACAAACTATATTACAAAAGGCCACTCACCATGCTAACTTATGTTACGGTGCAATTCTTCATTCTGTAGGCTTTGATGATGAAGCACCATCAGCACCCTTGGCCCGGACAAAGGGCTTCCAGGGGTTCGCCGGGTAGGTCGTAAAGTGCCCTGCGAGCAATGACCTGAAGGGTTGCTCCGACTTCAAGTCGTGATGGGCCGGCTCCGTGTCGTTCGGTGCAACCCGCGTCTCCTGGTACGGTAGAAGGTCACCCATTGCCAACACGCACTCTGCATACGGAGCAGCCCTAGCGACCAGCTTGAGGACATCAACAATCACCACTTTGCCAGTCATCGAGGGGTACCCGCTAGTGACGTCGTCAAGGTAAAAATCTTCGAGGAAGTGCACGAGTCCAAGGTCAACACCGTCATGGCTCCGCGGCGAAATGCAGAAAACAACCGCGGGCGCCTCCTCGAGGTACCGCCACACCTTGGTCAATCCCCTCGGAATTACTTTGATGGGAGAAATGCCCTGGAGGACAGCCTAGACGCACATTGCAGACGTGGTAGCTGCGTTCACCACTGCTGCCACGCAGTACTCGATGTCGAATGTCTGCACCACTGGATCCCCTTGACCTATAACGGCTAGAACGTTAGAAAATCAAATTCACGCGGAAGAACACCTCGGGGACTCGCCCACTCGCGGACTTGCTCGCTCGGGGACTCGCCACCGGCAAAACAAAGACCAAGGAAAAAGATAGAAGACTCACCAAGAAGCTTGCGGTAGTTGTCTATGACAAAATTTTCAAGCGTCGAGAGCTTCCCCTACAACCCGACAATGACCGAGTCGGACACCTTCTGCTCTTCCGCCGCGCGACCGCGGCCTTGGTCCTCTCTTCAGAGGAAATCGTTGCAGCCTTCGCTCTCTCCAGCTCCTTCGATAGCGATCCGGCCCACTCCTCCGCTGTAGTCGCCGTAGCTTTCGCTGATGGGTTCATAGCATGGAAAACAAAAAAATTCTACCGCAAGAACGAACAAAACCCAGATCTAATCTAGATAAAAGCCAAGATCTAATCTATTAGACATGTGCAACGAGATAGATCTGTACTAACCCTCGTAGATCTGAAAGCGTTACGAGATTGGGTCTCGTGGTTGATGTAGTCGATCACTTGCCGATCTCAAGATCGTGTGGACGATCCTTCCGGCGCCGCGTTCTAGCAGCACTTCCGCAGTCGGTCACACGTGCGGAGTCGAAGCAGACCTTCCTCTCCCCGTTTCAGCGAGCAGCGGAGGTAGTTGATCTTCTCCACGGAATCCCAGCAGCACGACGGTGTGGTGGTGGTGGTGGAGTAGAGAATTCTGCAGGGCTTCGCCTAAGCCTGAGCAGAGGGAAGGAGGAGGAGAGAGGCGGCGGCTAGGGTTTGATGTGTAGGGGGACAGGGGATGGCGCCCCCACCCCTCTATTTAAAGGAGGGAGGCGCCATGGGAGGGGGAGTCCTAGTAGGACTCCCCTCCCTTCCTTGGCCGGCGGATTGGGAGGGGGGAGGAGTCCTCCTCCCCCACGACTCCTTGTCTTGACCCACAAGGACTCCTTGATCCTTTCTTGGTTTTCAAGCAAACTCCAAGAAATCTCCTAGAACCTTCCGGGACATTCCGAAACCTTCTAGAATCCCCATACAAATACTCCGGAACATTTCCTAACTTAGAAAATGATCCCCAATATATGAATCTCATTCTCCGGACAATTCCGGATCTCCTCGTGATGTCCCGGATCCAATCCGAGACTCTGAACAACATTCGGTTTCCAACACACATTCCATATCTACTTAAAACAACTTCGAACCTTAAGTGTGTCACCCTACGGTTCGTGAATATGCAGACATGATGGAGACACCTCTCTGATCAATAACCATCAGCGGGATCTGGAGATCCATAACGGCTCCCACATACTCAACGATGACTTCGTGATCGATAGAACCATTAACATACGAAACCAATTCCCTTTGTCACGCGATATTCTACTTATCCGAGGTTTGATCGTTGGTATCTCCATACCTAGTTCTACCTCGTTACTGATAAGTACTCTTTACTCGTTCTATGTTATGTCATCCCTTGTGACCTAGTCACATGCTTGCAAGCTAACTAGATGACATTCCACCGAGAGGGCCCAGAGCATATCTATCCGTCATATGGATGGACAAATCCCAATCTTGGTCCATGCGCTTCAACACATACTTTCAGAATACCCAATGACACCTTTATAACCACCCAGTTACGAAGCGGTGTTTGATGTCATCAAAGTACCCATCCGGTGATGGTGATTAACATAACCTCATGGTCGAAGGATTAGGTTACTATGCATGTGAAAGCTTATAGCAATACGAACTTAATGACTTGATCTTATGCTATGCTTACTATGGGTGTGTGTCCCCATCACATCATTATCCTAATGATATAACCTTGTTATTAATGACATCCAATGTCCATGATCATCATTTAATCAACAAGCTAGTTCCACAAGAGGCTTACTAGGGACTCTTTTATGTTTACAAAACACACATGTATTAGTGTTTCCTTATAATACAATTATAGCATGAGATGTAAACATTCATCATAAACACAAAGATATAATAATATCCACTTTTATTATTGCCTCTTGGGCATATCTCCAACATTCGCTGCCTCCAACTCCTTCGCCAGCGAGCTGGCCCGTTCTTCTGCTATGGACGCTGAAGCCTTGGCAGCATCTAGGTCAACGATTGGGACATATCCCTCGCGGGCCTTGGCGAGCCCGACGACGTACTCATATACAATAAAGTAGATCAAAATAAGCAAATAGCACGGTCACGAAAATTCCAAACCTCGCGAGAAAGAACAACTCACCTGCAGCAGTTTGGAGTCGCCAATTGGCCTCCTGAGCAACTCGTAGGTCATGCTCCATTCGCTCCACCGAAGCCAGCCGCTCAGTTGACTCGGTCTGCGAACCCTGATCACAACTGAAAGTAAAAACAAGGCAATAGTAGTTTTTTAGTGTCTAGCCACTGAAATTCAGCGACTAGACCCTCGAGGACTGGACAATCAAAGTTTTTGAGTGTCTAGCCACTAAAATTCAGCGACTAGACCCTCGGGGACTGGAAAACCGAAGTTTTGAGTGTCTAGCCGCTGAAATTCAGCGACTAGACCCTCGGGGACTGGACATACCTAGATTGCAGCACCAAGCATGCGGTAAAGCTTGACGGCATCCGCTGAGGGCACCAGGAACGGCGTGCGCATGCGACACTGCCCGATGTTGCTATCGATGATCTCAGGAACCTGCGGCAATTGAACTCCAGTCGCCACGGCAAAGGCCCTCACCATGAAGTGTGGGAATGTTGCGGCTGTCGCACCTACTGCGACGGCCGCCGGTACTGGCGCCTATGAAGGGAGGTCTACCCCGCTTGGCTTTGTGCTAGTGGTCGCCTCTTCTCCAAGAGTGACCATAGAGTCGCTCTTCCCCGTGCCTTCCTTGAATGTGGAGATGGGGTCGCCCTCCTTCTTCTTCGCACCTTCACCTGGTGCCTTGATGGTAACCGCCTTTCTCTTCCTGGAGGGATCATCGCCCTCCTCGGCATTGGTTGGTAGTACCTTGTCCACCGACGGATGGTGATCTTGTTGGCACCGCCCCTACAAGTTCGCCATGATTAGTTGTCGTTGTATTGGGAACGACAGTACCTGAAGAGGTTAGATAGAGGTGTGGGGACTAGCAGGGAAGCTATCGACGGCGTCCGCAGGCGGGATTGGATACAAGCGAGCGTAGCTAGACGCAGGAAGTACCCAGGTTCGGGGCCCTCGTGAGGAGGTAAAGCCCTACTCCTGCCGGCTCTGACTATGTGGGATAAATGAACTACAGGTGCTCCTTGAGCTGTATTCGCTAGCTACTGCCTTAAATGCTGTGAGACCAACCCTTTCTACTGAGGCCTTGCCTCTCCTTATATAGGCAGAGAGGCAACGGTCTCCCTGGCCAATCCGACTGGCGGGCCCCACATGCGGGTCCCAACCAACTGGTCATCTACAATGTCCGGTATGGTATGTCTTATCGGAGTACGAGCGGCATGGCTGTCATAGGCACAGTGGACGGCGTGTGAGCCTGTCATCAGCATCGGGCCACTGTTCCTGCGTCACCCCCACAAAGTCTTCGGTATGGCCGGGTGGTTGCCAGTCTTGTCATCGTATAGGGCGCACCGTGCACTGATATGCACGTCGTCCTGTCTCACTGATTGGGTCCGGCTACGTCGCCGTAGCCGGCTACTTCTTGCTGACCCGGCTACCGAATGGTAGCCGACCTGTCTTGCCCTGTCCGGCTGTGCTTGGTCAGCCGGACGCGATCCGACTGCCTGGTTCTTGTCTGGTTGGGGTACCTGGGGGTCATCCCCCTGACATTAGTGATTTTAAACAACACAAAAGCAGCAAACCATGGCAAAGCAAAGTACACCAAACTTACTGGGCGACTGGGATGACGCGTAGACCAGTGTTGATATGTGCAGGCTTCTCCATCTCGAGGCCTAGCTTGCGAGTAAGGCCCCTCTCCAACAAGCTCGCTTGCCATGCCGCCACAGGCTTCTCTGCCGATGAAGCCGTGGTCGCGGGAACCTCTAGCTTTGAAAACACAGGCATCTCCTTCTGCGGCGGAGTCACTGACCCTACGGCCACTTCAACCCTTGGCCCCGATGGCACCAAGGCCTCTGGTGTGATCATGGCGAGGGGCACCTCTATCCCCACAACCACATTTATGATCTTCGGTTCCACCATCAGAGCTGGGTCCTCCAGAATCTTTGCTACATCGGTACCTTCTTCATCGTCGGACTCGTCATCCAACTCGAACATCGCCGAGGACTTAGCTGGTGATTTCACCTTCACCGGCAACTTAGGCTTTACTACAGGCTTGACCTTCATCGGCGACTTCAGCTTTGACTTTGGTGCGAGCTTAGCCGGCATCACCACTCTTCGTGAGCTATGCTCCTTGACAATGTCGACGTCACTATCGTGTTCCTTGAGGCTGTGACTCGCCTTGATCTCGTGTTGCTTCTTCCTGCGGGTCTTCCGAGCCATGGATGAGGGTGCCTGCACCTCAGCGACCTCTTCTTCATCTTCAGAGGATTCCTCCCCATCCTCGAGCTCCTGAGGAACCTCTTCATCCAGCGGAGGAAGCCAGTTCTCAAGCACTTGGAATAGATGGCAAAACCAGATAAAACGACGAATCGGATCAGGCGATTGCAGAACTGCGATTGTAAAACAGCGATTGGGAATGAAATAAGCAAAGAAACTCAGCGGGGGAGCCTGACGTTTCCCGGCCATGTATGGGGCTAGCCCGACCTTGGGGTGGACGTACTCCGCCTCCATGATCTTCTTCAGATCCGTGGCGTAGTCTTCTGGCTCCCAAGGCTCACTTCATGATTTCGTGGAGTCTCCCTTCCCGGTGTACTGGTACATCTAGTGGGCTCGGGTAGCCAGCGGAACCAGCCGCCGCCCGAGCCAATAGTTGTACAAATTGATGGTTTCGAGGCCCTCGTCCTTCAGCTCCTGGAACCAGGCCAGCATCTCGTCTACGGCCATCCTCTGGTCACTGGGAAGCTTGGCCGCTGACAACCGGCATGGCTCGCTCCTTTCCACAGTGTACATTGGGAGCGGCACCTTGCCAGAGGGAGTTGATTTCTTCACATAGAAGCAGCTCTTGTTCCACTCACTCGCGGCCTTCTTCGGTAGCTGTAGCTTCACGAACTTGGCCTTGGGCTTCAACTGGAAAGTAATGCCGCCTGCCGCCAGGATAGCGCCGCCCATCCCGTCGCGGCTGAGGCATATGTGGAACAGCTCCAGCCAGAGGGGAAAGTAAGGGTGGCACCCCAAGTAGCACTCACAAAAGGCGACAAACATAGCGAGCTTCTCGATGCTCTGAGGTGATGACTGCAAGTGCACAGATCATTTGTAGCTAGTTTCGAAATAAAGATATCGATCCCACAGGGAGCAAGAGTCTGAAGTCTAATAACTCTTGAAATAAGTATTACAATAGAAATGTTAGATAAAGTTCTAAGTGACAAGATAAAATGCGAGTATTGTGTAAAAAGGTGTTTTGGGGTTTTGGGTATAAGAGCAATAATAAAGTAAAGTAAAACAACAGAGTACATAAAGTAAGTATCACGTATGTAAGGGAGATTAGAACTGCAATAGGGAAAAAGCGTTCTCAGGGAGTAGCGGATACACCACTAGTATTGTAAGGATCTAAGATAAAGATTATCATCATCAACATTCTCAACTGTGTATGTGTGGGAGGAACTCCATAATTGGACAAATAGGCAGCAACCGCTACTCACATCATCCTCATAACCACAGCAGTCAACAATCGATATCAATCGAATTACTGCGCTATTAAGGAACATAATCCCGTAGGACGTATCCCATGGCATGGATAGTGTTTCGTGAGTTTCCTCGGTTCCCAAGTTGATACGTAAGGGGTGCCAACAGCTTTATAGTCACTATAAGTGCTAGCACATCTCCGTCTACCAACAGGTAGTTTCCTCCATCGAGTCCCCAGGAGAGGCAAATATTGAGAGGTCGACTTCTCTCAACATCAAGATGTAGAAAATCTAACACATGGTCACAGCGATGAATATCATAATAGACTTTATCTTATTTCAATCTCATACTAGGGTTTCTCCATCTCCCCAAGAACTAATGATCTACTCAGACATGGAGGCAATCAAGATCATAGCAATGGTAATGGAAAAAATCATAGATGAATAGTACTTGTATAAATCCACAACGAGTACGGGAATTACAACAAGATCTTGACAAGATGTACATGGGATGGATGGAGATGGTGGTGATGCAGCGGTGGATGATGAAGATCGATGCCTTAGCCCTCCTGGATCTGCACAGGGCGAAGATGGATCCCTTGTGGATGAGTTCCCCATCCAGATGCCTTCTGGAGGTGAGGTTTCTGTGATTTCTAGGTGTTCTATATATCGTCTCTTCGAACCAATTGCACGGGGTGAAACTATTTGACGAGGCGGAGGCTGCGCCAACTATATGGCCGGAGCTATACGGTCGGAAAAGTTGCTCCGGTCGTATAGTTGGTCGTTGGACTCTCTGCCTCCCTTGTTCGCTTCTGGTTTTTTTGGTATTATTAATATTTACCAAATAAGCGATTTACGTTGTTTTTGTCTCCTTTTCTCCATAGTACAACTGCTCCAAGAATTGTATCTATTAGATCCATCATCTGTCCCGATCCTGGTGAAAACAGACTTAAAATGTACACGCGAGCGCCATAAAATACCAAGATCCTACTTGTACAATCCAAAATAATAATGTAAAACATGATGCAAATATGCACTCATCAAATTCCCCAATCTTAGACTCTTGCGCGTCTCGAGCAAGTTTTATTTTAATGGATGTGATCCTCATATTCATGAAGCTGACTCGATAAAATAAATGAGGCAATTGCAGCATGTGTTTATCATGTACGATACATAGGAATAAGTTCATGAATAGTACCTTACTCGAACCATCTAAATAGTATTAGCAGGCTTCCACACCTTAGTGATCAACAGTTCATAAAAGATGAATCTCAACATAATGTAAAAGTATCCGGTTCAACCGAATGAGTTAGCGAGGTAGTCCCAAGTGTTTTAGGATCAATGTATTCACATGGGATTCAGAATCTCAAAATTGTCTCTTTGTCATACTACAATACATTGGTATATGCCTACTTGCTCTTTGCACACTCGCTCTTTTTCTTCTTCCTTTTATTTTCTTTTGTATATATGCTCACAGTTTTGTTTAAGTGCTGTGCAAAGGAGCTAGCCATACATTCCACTTCATGTAGGAATTCAAAGTTTAATGATCTCAATTATCAAATTCCAATTGTATGTGAAGCATTCTTATGACTTGAAGATTCTACCTCGACTTGTTCTCACTCTATTTTGATAACACTTTCATTTTCCTTTGTTCAAGGTTTCTTTCTCAACTTAACTGTATAGATAATTTTTCTTTGTAAATCAAACCGTAGACTTACATCATATTAACTAAATTATCTTTAGGTGTTCCATTAATACCAATGGTGTGGAAGACTCCTATTGCTATCATCAAGTGCAAGTAAAATTATACTCAAGCCATTCATATATCAATAAGGCAAACACAAACTCAATATTGCTCCATATATAATAATAAACTTGGAATTTCATAAAAGGGATCGACTATTCCTGAAGGGAATTCTAATGATGCAAACTTTATTGCTAGTTTGAACTAATAAGAAAATAGTAATAAAAACTTATAGGATAGATTACAAGGTCTTAAAGATCTCCCCAAGCTTGGAATCAAGCCAGGCGGGATAAAATAATCCCTTGCAATTATTTGATACCGTGATTGTTGTAGATCACTGTGGCGCCATGGCACGCGGTATCTTCTCCTCATGGGCCATCCTGAGGCAGAAGGATTGATTGACAACTTCCAATTCTTTAACATGCAGCTTGTAGAAAAGATTGTTCCTCTCCAGCACCTTCACTTGTTCTTTAATAAACTCATTGTTATCCTGAAGTGTTTGTAGCGCCTTAAGACTCATATTAAAACCTGCTTCGTTTATCCGCTTGATATCTTCATCTAGTTTATCAAGATAAAGTCATAGCAATCAAAGGTGTTTGGGTGTCCCTAGCTTATCCTTGTCCAACTCTTCAATCTTCAGCTCCAGGGCCTTCAAATCCCTCTTCTGACACCCATGGTCGGTGTCGAGGAACTCTATAGGGATGGTCTTGATCTCCTTGCCTTGCTCTCTATTACTCCCGATCTCCATATGAGCTTTTCTTCTTGACCTCTATCCCTTGGTTGAGAGTCCTCGCGTGTGAATAAGAGGTAGATTGGTTTCTGGAGATTACGATTAGAGAGAGAGACAATGGTAGTATATAATGGGGGTCAGAGGTCGGTAAAACTCGTGAGAAACACCAAATTGTCGCCCAAGAAAAGAATCTAAACAAAACAGGGAAAGAAATCACGGATTTGGAAGTTCCCTGCCGCGTAACCACCAACTATACGGGCGCAGCTCATATAGCTCCGGCCGTATAGTTGGTTCCGGGCAGATATTTCCAAATATCTCGACTCTAGGTCGATTAAATCACGACTAGGAACCGACAATAATCTTTTTTTAGATGAATAAACGAAAGATCAAATGAAAAAGTGTCTGAGAGTTTAACGACCAACTATACGGCCGGAATTTTTTCTCCGGTCATATAGTTGCGACCGTATAGATACAAACACCAAAAATCAAAAGTGTCTGAGAGTTTAACGACCAACTATACGGCCGGAATTTTTGCTCCGGTCGTATAGTTGCGACTGTATAGATACATACATCTAAAGCAAAACCATCTGAGAGTTTAACGACCAACTATACGGACGGAATTTTTGGCTCCGATCGTATAGTTGCGACTGTATAGGCTCATATAGCGAAAACAATTTCGTGAATATGATAGAAAGAGTTTAATGACCAACTATACGGCGGGACCTTCCCCTCCGTTCGTATAGCTCCACCCGTATAGTCGGTAAAACCCCTGTAAATCTCCAGAAATACAAAGGGAATTCAAAGGCCGAATTTTCAAAAGTAAAAATTGTGAAAACAAATCACTTATTTGGGTAAGGACACTTACCTTGTACTTACCATTTGTTTATTTGGGGATGAAAAGTTCCTCCCACAACAAAGGCTTCTTCTCTTTTGGAGGAATTGACCTTAGTTCATTGAATAATTCCTGTAAATGAAAATCACCAGGACTAAAGTTCCTCTCAATAAGATTGGTGTCTTCCTGGGCAAACATGGATACTGCATCTAACATCTTTATTTCTTGCCTCTACATAATCTGCAACTCAAATTCTTGAAGTGAAAGAATCCAACAGATCAATCTTGGCTTATGATATTTCCTCTCAAGGAGTTCTTTTAAGCCATCACAATCCGGGTGAACCTTACCTTTGCATCAACTATATAGGAACGAAATTTATCACAAGAGAAAATACAGCAAAAAGTTCCTTTTCTTCCTTAGGGTAGTTCTTTTGAGCACCATTAAGGGTTCTACTAGCATGATGTATAATATTAAATCTACGACCAATATGTTGTCCTAGAGTTACTCCTACAACATCATCACTGGCTTCACATATTAAGTCAAAGGTTGTATCCCATATAGGTGGTTAAATGATGGGATCACAAGATAAAGCATTTTTGAGTCCATCAAAGGCATCAAGACACTTATCATCAAAATTAAATCTCATTCCCTTTTGCAAGAGGTTTGTCAAAGGTTTAGATATTCCAGAGAAATTTCTAGTGAACCTTCTATAAAAACCCACATGACCAAGAAAACTTCTTATACCTTTAATATCCCTAGGTTGTGGCATTCTCTCTATTGCCTCAACCTTAGCTCTATCAACTTCAATTCCCTTACTTGATACCTGGTTGTAACACCCCAAAAATATTAATGAAGATTATCAAGTTCTAATCACCTAAGTTTAGGGTTAACAAAAACTTTTATTATTAAATCTAATATGAGTGTATGTGTGAATTGCTTTAGTGTGTGAATGAGTGCAATTGCCATGTTTGATTGCTAAAATGATAAGGAATGGTTTAAAGATGAATACTACATCATCTAGGCCATTTACAAACAAAATTAAAAGAAAAGAAAATCAAATATGAATCAAATAAGCAAATGGTCATTTTGACCAAAATTATCCACTAGACCACTTTGAGTGTTTCTAGAAAAGGATTTCTAATAGAAACTTTCCCAATTAATTTCACCCCTTGCTAGACCAAGTAAAATTGAACCCAAGCCCACCTTACAAACTAACAAAAACAAAATCCAAATCTATTTAAAGGACATTGCAAAATTGAATCAAGTTCATATGCATAGATCACCATTTTTCAAAAACCACCCAAATCAATTCCCCTTGGCAAACCCAAGAAACCTTAGACTATCAAGCAAGTACTCAGAACACTCACCAAAATTCATCCAAAAATTCAAATCTTGAGTTCATGCGGACATTTGGTCGAGCACCTTGCAGACACCAGAAAACCACTGCCTAACTTCTACTGTTCTGAGTAGTGATCAATCGCCACTAGTGCCCCATTTCTCTCCCCTGGTCTCCCCTAGCACCTAGCATTGTAGTGGACACACTCCCCCTTTGCCGTTTGCACCAGTGCTGCGCTGCTCGAGCTCACCGTGCCGGTCGACCATGCTCCACTCGCCACAGACCATGTCGCCCTCTCCCACGACACCCAGGAGATAGGCGCCACACCACCGCCGCCCTCTGTCCACCCCTCGACCGCAGGCAAACTATGGACCAGCCGTAATCGCCGCACCCACCTCTCTATCTGCCATGCCAAGAGCGCGCAAGAGCGCCACAGCCGACACACACATACACACCTCTCCTTGCCCTCACCGCGGGTGCCCGCACTCACCGTGACCCCAGCTACCCCTAGACACGCCCGTTCGCCACCGCGCAGACCATATCCACTGTGCACCGTCTCGAACACCGTCGTTCCCGCATAGAGCACAGACCATTCCCGACTGTTCTCGATTGCCCCTTGCCGTGCCATCACCCGCATGACGATCGCCCTGAAGCACCGTGTGGACCCCTACCCTCAGCCATGCCGATAGCACCCTGTATCGACGTCGCCGACGAGGCCGAGCCATCCCGCTCTGTCCCTCTCGCCGGTGTATAAATAAAGGCCACCCAGCTCCAATTCGCCACACCATCTCACTCCCCTCTCTCTCAGACACCTTCCACACCTCTCCTCGGAGGAAGGCGAGCACCACATCACCGGAATTTCACCGGAGCCTGCCGCTGCAGAGGAGAAGAGGAACCGGAGCTAGGAGCCACCCCAGCAGCCGCCACGACCACCATTCAAACCGCAGTCGTCTACAACATCGTTCGCCCCCATTGCCGACCTTAGCTGGAGCCCAGGTGAGCCCCCACGTACACCCACCATTGCGTTATGGTTCAGTCTCGCCGAAGCTATGCGACGGAGACGATGATGCTCAGCCGTCGATCGCGCTCTAATCGCACGACCCAGATCGAAACTTACTGTTTCGGTTAGAATAAGTCACTGACTAGTAGGACCCGCCTGTCAGCAGCCTGCTGCGCCAGCACTGTGCAGTTGGGCCAGCCCATTTAGTATCCCGCGTAGAGCCCGTAGATTCAAATAGACTTTTTCCATTTAGTTAAAACTAGATTCTGTCAGTAGATTCTAAAATTAATTCAAAGAGATTCACTAAACCAAATTGCATGATTCCAAATTTGTTAGAAAGGTATTCAAAATATCTATCTAAGCCCATTGGATTTAAACCATTTGAAATTATAGATCACCTATACCAAAAATAACAAGGCAGAGACTTTTCCAACTTCAAACATTTTTCAAAAATCAACCGTAAATGATTTTGAGTTGATTCCAACTCCCAGAAATCACATTTGACAAGATCTATCTGAATATGTAAAAATATGTAGGTTTACATGCAGTGATCTTGGACTAGTACCAAAAGAATGCTATATAGGCATTTCTAGTCACTTTAATGTTATTAAATAGTAATATTAAACTTTATAAAATATGACCAACACTTTAAATCACATTCACAAGTATTAGAATATGTGGTGATGACATGTGTCAACATGATGCCATATTTTAATTGGAGAATATTAAATCTTAAGTAGTTTCAATGAGTAGAAATTACTTTTCTAAAATAAGATAAATAAGACTAGGTCTTTATTTCATGTGATGATTGTGATGATGCTAGATCATCTAGTGTGAACCTTTGTGTGCTAAATAGAAGTAGTTAAGTATTGTTTGGTGATTGTGTACATCATATTCATTTATAGACGTTAGTACCGACCCGGGATACGAGGAGGAGTACTACAAAGAAGAGAACTTCAACCACTGCACTACTCAAGGCAAGCCTAACACCACAAGTTAACTAGGAAATCCATCCTTGCAAGATAACCTATGCAAGATGCATTAGGCATGCTTTGGTTATGCAACTTTGATTATACCAATCCCAAGTTTTACTTGCAAGCTTTATTCTTTTACTTTTACCAAAGTTCTTTCCCTTTAGTTAGTGAATTGTGAGTATTGGAAAAATAGGATAGATACCATAAAGAGTATAAAACTAGGCCTAAGTAGTTATACTTAGATGCCATTAGCATAAAAACTAGATTTGGATAGTACACTTGATTAGCAACCCTTCTTAGTGACACCCTCATTGCTAGTTGCTAGTGCTAAACTACTACTGATCACTTAGATAGGAATACTTGGAGAAAATGATTATGAAAACCTTGGAATGATGGTTCATTCTATTGAAAGGTTTTGACATGTGTTATGGACACAAAATGACTTGATGATGAAACTTCTTGAGGCATGAGCCTTGGTTTTGAAAAAACTGATGGTTGGTTTTGGATGCGATACCATTCCAATTTTACCGTACAACCACAATACCTGAATTGGGTAGGGCTTAACTGGAAGTTTTTATGCCTTAGTATGGGTTTCCTCGCGGAAAGAGGTTGAGCTGAGGCTACCTCGTGAATGTGAATGTCCACCTATGCAGTGCCCAGGATGGCAGATGGCCATGGCTGGGAGGCCAAGCTCATAGGGGAGGTGCCTATACTAGAGTGTGTAATTGAAAGGTTAAGATTGATTATCCGCATACCAAGTATGATGATTCTGGGTTATCCCTGACGGATGTATCTAATTTTGTGGTGAAAGTGTACCACCTCTGCAGAGTGTCAAACTATTTGAATAGTCGCGTCCGCGGTTATGGACAGTTGGAGTGGCCATACTGTTCCGTTGTCAGATGTTTTCAAAATGACTTGTGAATGGAACTATGACTTTGACTTGACCATAATAGGGTTGTGGACATGAAAACTAGGTTCCCACTTAGGTGATGTAGAAAATTAAATTAGGTTCTTTACTTTTGAACTCTTTATGAAATAAACCTGGCCTTTTGCAAATAAATCTAGAGCTTAATATTCCTACTAGAACTACCTTACTTGTTAGTGATAGTTTGCGAGTACTTAAAGAGTACTCATGGCTTTGTCCCTGGCTATTCCCGTGGCCAGACTATGAGGAGGACTACCAGGAAGATGGACAGCAGGAGGTCTATGACAACTAGGACCATCTCCCATCGTCAGCATTGCCTATGACCTTGAAGATGGAGCCCCTACTACGTTTACTTTCCACTGCTTTGATTGTATTAAGATTGGATCATGAGATCCTTTATTTGTAAGACCTTTATTATGGTTTGTAATGGATGATGTATTGTGGTACCAATCTGTTATGTCTCGCAAAAATGGTAATCCTTGGATTGCGATGTATGGCATAATAGACATCTGAGATTAAAAATCCGGGTGTTGAAAAGTTGGTATCAGAGACATCCTGACCATAGGAGACCCTAGTTAGAATGGACGTCTGAACAAAAACTTAGTTTCAAAACAAAAGAAGTGAGTATTTATGAAAAAAAATTCCCACTCTTATCCTTGAGATTCTTTCAAAAAAAAATCATGTTCCTCAAAAATTCTTGCAATCCTACATAAATTGTTTTTGACACACTTGATCACCCCACTAACTTGCTCATCCTAAATTCTTATAGATGGAGGTCAAGTATAGAAAATTCTACCAGCTGGGCAACAGAGGCCACCTGATCTTTGAGAGGGATCTAGATGCACTTGTAGAGTACCTTGAGCGCCCGCACCCGGAGTTCTTTGGGTCACAACTCAACGATCAAGTGAGAGGAGAGCTATAGTGGCTGATAGTTGCAGATATCAGAGGCAAGATGGAAGCACCCACATCGTAGAAGATCCAATTCAGCTTGAGGGAGAACAACTGGCTAGACGGACTAGCCAGGGCTATGCAAGAAGCTCTTGCCCGCCTATGTGGGCAAAACATCAACCAGATCATCGAAACTCGCTTTGCTCACTACACAAGGCGTGATTCTATGGGAATGCCCTTGGAGATGCCAGGACACCCGGAGTTGAAGCACCAAGTGGATAATCTCGACTTCATGTTGTATGATAGACAGATGGAGTTGGACAACGCCCGTGCCTACACCAACCACAACCATGCCATTGTAGTCAAGAAGGACCAGACCCTCGCCATCCTTGCCAAGGAGCGCCAATCACTTCGTCGTCAGTGTGACAAGAAGGATCACATCATTGATCGTCTTCGCAAGAAGGTGGCCACTCTCGAGAAGACCATCCGTGAACATGAGATGCAGCTTGAAGCGAAGGAAGAGGAAGGGGAACATATCCGTGGAGATCTCTACTCTTACCTCAGTGATGATGACGACTACCTGGAGGACGATGCCATGGAGTTCCACACTGATGATGATGATTCCGCCTTCATTGATGATGATTAGATGTACTTGAGCACTATCGTAGGAATGAGTTGTACCCGGTCCCACTGTATCGTAGTTTCACAGAATGGTTCTTAAAGCCATCTGTTTTCTATTTGTGTTGTGGTGTGTGTTTGTATTGTGTGCTTGGACTAAATGAATGAATGAGAGGAAGTTGTTAGTTTACAAAAACTAAGTTATACTCCAAGTTTGAAGCTTTTGAAACAAAACCATGAACCTTAGAAATTTCCCTCTTATCTCACTATCTATCTCAATCTCCAGATGACTCGTGGAAATCCCGGAGGAAGCAGTACATCTTAGGACCCAATGCTACAGATTCTGCAAATGTTAGTTTCTGACCGTGAAGCTAGTAGAGCCGAACGTCAAGCCAACTTAGCCACTCTTCAACAGATAGCCCAGATGGCCCACAATAATAAAGGTCACGGAAACCAGGATAACCATGGATCCAAGCTCAAGAACTTTTAGAACACCAATCCACCGATATTTAATAAGTCTGAAGAGCCCTTAGATGTTGATGACTGGCTGCAAACCATTGAGAACAACTTAGAGGTCGCAGGAGTTGAAGCCAATGAAAAAGTATTGTTTGCCACCCATATCTGGCAGGTGATGCAAGAGCCTGGTGGAATAGCACCCGTACCATGAACGGAGGTCAGATGAATGACTTGGGATGAGTTCAAAATCAAGTTCAGCCAGACTCATGTGCCCCCAGGTCTGATTAAGAGGATGAGGGATGAGTTCAGAGAATTGAAGCAAGGAAGGATGACTGTGGTGGAATACCGTGGCAAATTTCTGTCTCTAGCTAGATATTCCCTTGATGAGATTGACACAGAAGCAAAGAAGAAAGAGAGATTCCTGAACGGACTACATGATGAGATGCAAACCGTGCTAGTCAACATTCCCTTTGATGATATTGAAGCTTTAGTGGATTCTACCATTCAGATGGAAGGGAAGATCAACCAAGCCAATGACAACTGCAAGCATCGCATGATGCACCAACCTGGATCCCACCATACCCAGAAGTATCGCCCCAACCTGTCTGCAGGATATGCCCCAAGAAACAACAGACCCCCTATGTCCCGTCCAAGCTATCCCAACCGTGGAGGAGGAAACCCAAGGCCTGGAGGAAACCATAACAATAACCCCAGCAATTCCAATAACTTCAACCGTGCACCGTTCAAGTCCAACAACAACACCAACAACAACAATACTGCCCCAAGGACTGGAAGAAATGTTGTGCCTATTGCAGGAAAAGACAAGTCCATGATTACTTGCTTTGAATGCGGAGTCAAGGGTCACTACTCCAACGAATGCCCAAAGAAGCTTGCAGCAGCCACCAATGTGAATGCACCCGCTCAGTAGCAACGCCATCTTCAACCTGGAAGGAGATTTACCCCAAGGAACTCGCTCAACCGCAAGGGCCGTCTGTTCCACATGAATGCTGAAGAAGCTCAGGAAGCGCCAGATGTCGTGCTGGGTATGTTTTCTGTTAACTCAGTACTTGCAAGAGTGTTGTTTGATTCTGGAGCATCGCACTCGTTTGTCACAGAAGAATTTGCATGCACTAGTAAGATTCAACCAACAAAATTGAAGCATGTTATGATAGTTCAAATACCTGGTTCAACCACCAAAGCTAGAAAAATTTGCAAGGATGTACCTATTAGAATCCATGGAATAGATTTTTATGCTAATCTAATAGTACTTGGAACCAAAGGTTTGGAAGTAGTACTAGGAATGGATTGGATGTCGAAACATAAAGGATTAATTGACTGTGCCAACAAAGCCATAGCCATGACCATTAGCACTAGAGTATCAGTAGAGCATGTATCTGAGACATTGCCCCATCAATTCAAATGCAACAATACTCTAGCCCAACCAACCCTAGACCAAGTCAGAGTAGTCTATGAATACCCCGACGTGTTCCCAGATGAATTGCCCAGTATGCCCCCAGATCGGGATATCGAGTTCATCATTGAACTAGTTCCTGGAACTGGACCCATAGCTCAAAGACCTTATAGTATGGACCCATCTGAATTAGTGGAGCTGAAGAAGCAACTTGATGCTATGCTAGAGAAAGGTCTGATTCAACCAAGTGCGTCACCATGGAGATCGCCTGTTTTGTTTGTAGATAAGAAAGATGGAGGTAACCGTTTGTGCACGAATTACCGAAAGCTGAATGATGTCACCATCAAGAACAAGTACCCACTGCCAAAGATAGAGGATCTGTTTGACCAGTTGACTGGTGCCAGAGTGTTCTCTGAGATTGATCTTAGAACTGGTTATCATCAACTCAAGATTTGTGCAACGGATATCCCAAAGACCGCCTTCACCACCAAATATGGATTGTATGAGTACATGGTCATGTCTTTTGGATTAACCAATGCCCTCGCTTATTTCATGAACCTCATGAATAAGATTTTTATGAACTTCCTGGATAAGTTTGTCATTGTTTTTATCGACGATATTCTGATCTATTCCAAGTTAGAAGAAGACCATGAGCTACACCTGAGAACCATCCTTGAAACCCTTAGAGAACATCAGTTGTATGCCAAGTTTAGCAAATGTGAGTTCTGGTTAAAGGAAGTAGGATTCCTCGGACATATCGTATCGGCATGAGGAGTCGCGGTTGATCCCGCCAAGATTAAGGATGTTGAAGAATGGAAAGCTCCAACCACTCAAACCCAAGTCCGCGCATTTCTCGGATTAGCGGGATATTACCGCAAGTTCGTAGAAGGATTTTCGAGCATCGCAGCACCAATGACCCAGTTGTTGAAGAAAGATCAGAAGTTTGAATAGACGGACAAATGTGAAGCAAGTTTCCAAGAGCTCAAGAAGAGATTGATTTCAGCCCCAATTTTGATTATGCCCGATATCAAGAAGCCTTTTGATGTGTATTGTGATGCATCCAATATTGGTCTCGGATGTGTGTTGATGCAAGAAGGCAAAGTCATATCATATATGTCTAGACAACTGAAGCAACATGAGCAATACTAACCTACCCATGACCTAGAACTAGCAGCCTAGCTTTGAAGACATGGCGTCAGTACCTTATGGGTAACCGCTGTGAGATTTATTCGGATCACAAGAGTCTGAAGTATATTTTCAGCCAGAAGGAGCTGAATATGGGGCAAAGGAGATGGATAGAGTTAATCAAGGATTATGACCTTGATATTCACTATCACCCCGACAAGTCCAATGTGGTAGCGGATGCTCTTAGCAGATTGCCGTGTAGATTAAACACCATGATAAAAGAAGCCCAGCCAAGTTTGCATGAAGAGTTGGAGCAGGTTAGAACAGAGCTAGTTAGCGGAGGATTCCTAGCCAGTATTGATCTTCATCCCACTTTGATCAGTCAGATCAAGGAAGCCCCAAAAGGAAATGCAAGTATCGATGGAATCAAGTGTCGTATCAGTACAGGGAAGGTACCTGGATTCACCGAAGATGAAAAAGGAGTTTTGTGGTACAAAGGACGTATCTGTGTGCCAGCAGATTCAGAGTTGAAACAAGTCATCATGTAGGAAGCTCATCATACTCTTTATTCTATCCATCCTAGAGGAACAAAGATGTATCAGGATTTGAAGGAGCAATTTTGGTGGCACAAAATGAAGAGAGAAATCGGAAGCTACATAGCCAAGTGTGACATCTGTCAGAGAGTCAAAGAGAAACATCAGAGACCCGTAGGACTTTTGCAACCATTGCATATTCCGGAATGAAAATGGGATTCTGTTAGAATAGATTTCATCACCGGTTTGCCTACATCTAGTAGGGGAAATGACTCTATTTGGGTCATAGTTGATAGTCTGTCCAAGGTAGCCCATTTTATACCTGTCAAGACCACCTACTAGAGTTCAAAGCTAGCAGAGCTGTACATTACTAGAATCATCAGTTTGCATGGAACCCATAAGACCATAGTATCAGATCGAAGAACCCAGTTTACCTCAAGATTTTGGCAGAAAGTCCAAGAAGGATTAGGAACCAAGCTGAACTTCAACACAGCTTATCACCCGTAAACCGATGAACAAACTGAAAGAGTCAACCAAATCTTAAAGGATATGTTGAGAGCTTGTGTGCTAGAATATGGATCAAAATGGGAAGATTGTCTGCTTTTCGCGGAATTCTCATACAACAATAGTTTTCAAGCCATTTTGCAAATGGCCCCATTTGAATTTCTGTATGGAAGGAAGTGGCGTACCCCTTTGAATTGGTCGCAAGTAGGAGAGAGTCAGATTTTTGGACCTGACATCCTACGAGAAGCTGAAGAGAAGGTTCGCAAAGTCCATGAACACCGCAAGACAGCCCAATCAAGACAGAAGAGTTATGCTGACAAGAGACGTCGAGATCTGACCTTCAATGTTGGAGATTTTGTGTATCTCAAAGTATCACCTTTGAAAGGAATGCAGCGTTTTCAACTGAAAGGGAAGTTAGCCCCCAGATATATTGGACCCTTCCAAATTTTGAATCACCGAGGAAAAGTATCATATCAACTGGAACTGCTGGAGGAGATGTCATCCATACATAATGTGTTCCATATCTCGTTACTTCGCAAATGCTTAGAAGTTCCGGAGAAGACCGAAGTGTTCAAGAACATCGATCACCGAGCCATAGATATCAACATGGATCTACCTTATCGTGAAGTACCCATTCGTATTTTGGAAGAAGCTTTCAGAACCACCAGGATCCGGAGTATCAAGTTTCTCAAGATCCAGTGGAGCAACCATACTGAAGAAGAAGCTACTTGGGAGCGAGAAGATTACATTAGGACTGAGTTTCCAAATCTCTTTAGTTCCTAGTTTTTGTTAAATCTCGGGACAAGATTTTGTTTAAGGAGGGAAGGTTTATAGCACCCCAAAAATATTAATCAAGATTATCAAGTTCTAATCACCTAAGTTTAGGGTTAACAAAAACTTTTATTATTAAATCTAATATGAGTGTATGTGTGAATTGCTTTAGTGTGTGAATGAGTGCAATTGCCATGTTTGATTGCTACAAATGATAAGGAATGGTTTAAATATGAATACTACATCATCTAGGCCATTTACAAACAAAATAAAAAGAAAAGAAAATCAAATACGAATCAAATAAGCAAATGGTCATTTTGACCAAAATTATCCACTAGACCACTTTGAGTGTTTCTAGAAAAGGATTTCTAACAGAAACTTTTCCAATTCTTTTCACCCCTTGCTAGACCAAGTAAAAGTGAACCCAAGCCCACTTTACAAACTAACAGAAACAAATTCCAAATCTATTTAAAGGACATTGCAAAATTGAATCAAGTTCAGATGCCTAGATCACCATTTTTCAAAAACCACCCAAATCAATTCCCCTTGGCAAACCCAAGCAACCTTAGACTATCAAGCATGACGATTGCACAGAGTGCGGACCATTCCTGACCATTCTCGACCGCCCCTTGCTGTGCCATCACCCGCATGACGATCGTCCTGAAGCATCGCGTCGACCCCTACCCTCAGCCCTGCCGATAGCCCCCTGTATCGACGAGGCCGAGCCATCCTACTCTATCCCTCTTGCCGGTGTATAAATAGAGGCCACCCCGGCTCCAATTCGCCACACCATCTCACTCTCTTCTCCCTCAGACATCTTCCACACCTCTCCCCGGAGCAAGGCGAGCACCACATCGCCGGAATTTCACTGGAGCCCGCCGCTACAGAGGAGAAGAGGAACCGGAGCTAGGAGCCACCCCAGGAGCCGTCGCGACCACCATTCGAACCGCCATCGTCTACAATGTTATTCGCCCCCATCGCCGACATTAGCTAGAGCCCAGGTGAGCCCCCACGTACCCCCACTATCGCATTAGGGTTCAGTCTCACCGGAGCTGTGCGACGGAGACGACGATGCTCAGTCGTCGATCACGCTTTAATCGCACTGCTGAGATTGAACCTTACCGTTTTGGTTAGAATAACTCACTGACTAGTAGGACCCGCCTATCAGCAGACCGCTACGCTAGCACTGTGTAGTTGGGCCGGTCCATTTAGTTTCCCGCGTAGAGCCCGCAAATTCAAATAGACTTTTTCCATTTAGTTAAAACTAGATTCTGTCAGTAGATTCAAAAATTAATTCAAAGAGATTCACTAAACCAAATTGCATGATTCCGATTTTGTTCGAAAGGTATTCAAAATATCTATCCAAGCCAGTTGGATTCAAACCATTTGAAATTAGAGATCGCCTATACCAAAAATAACAAGGCAGAGACTTTTTGAAATTCAAACTTTTTCAAAACTCAACCATAAATGCTTCTGAGTTGATTCCAACTCTCAAAAATCACATTTGACAAGATCTATCTGAATATGTAAAAATATGTAGGTTTACATGCAGTGATCTTGGACTAGTACCAAAAGAATGCTATATAGGCATTTCTAGTCACTTTAATGTTATTAAATAGTAATATTAAACTTTATAAAATATGACCAACACTTTAAATCACATTCCCAAGTATTAGAATATGTGGTGATGACATGTGTCAACATGATCCCATATTTTAATTGGAGAATATTAAATATAGTTTGAATGAGTAGAAATTACTTTTCTAAAATAAGATAAATAAAACTAGGTCTTTATTTCATGTGATGATTGTGATGATGCTAGATCATCTAGTGTGAACCTTTGTGTACTAAATAGAAGTAGTTAAGTATTGTTTGGTGATTGTGTACATCGTATTCATTTATAAACGCTAGTACCGACCCGGGATACGAGGATGAGGAGTACTACAAAGAAGAGGAAGAAAAGAACTTCAACCACTGCACTACTCAAGGCAAGCCTAACACCACAAGTTAACTAGGCAAGCCATCCTTGCAAGATAACCTATGCAAGATGCATTAGGCATGCTTTGGTTATGCAACTTTGATTATACCAATCCCAAGTTTTACTTGCAAGCTTTATTCTTTTATTTTTACCAAAGTTCTTTCCCTTTAGTTAGTGAATTGTGAGTATTGGAAAAATAGGATAGATACCATAAAGAGTATAAAACTAGGCCTAAGTAGTTATACTTAGATGCCATTAGAAAACATAAAAACTAGATTTGGATAGTACACTTGATTAGCACCCCTTTTTTGTGACACCCTCATTGCTAGTTGCTAGTGCTAAACTACTACTGATCACTTAGATGGGAATACTTGGAGAAAATGATTATGAAAACCTTGGAATGATGGTTCATTCTATTGAAATGTTTTGACATGTGTTATGGACATAAAATGACTTGATGATAAACTTCTTGAGGCATGAGCCTTGGTTTTGACAAAAATTGATGGTTGGGTTCGGATGCGATACCATTCCAATTTTATCGTACAACCACAATACCTGAATTGGGTAGGGCTTAACTGGAAGTTTATATGCCTTAGTATGGGTTCCCTCACGGAAAGAGGTTTGAGCCGAGGCTACCTCGTGAATGTGAATGTCCACCTATGTAGTGCCCAGGATGGCAGATGGCCATGGCCGGGAGGCCAAGCTCATAGGGGAGGTGCCTATACTAGAGTGTGTAATTGCAAGGTTAGGATTGATTATCCGTATACAAAGTATGATGATTCAGGGTTATACCTGACGGATGTATCGAATTTTGTGGTGAAAGTGTACCACCTCTGCAGAGTGTCAAACTATTCGAATAGCCGTGTCCGCGATTATGGACAGTTGGAGTGGCCGGACTGTTCCGTTGTCAGATGTTTTCAAAATGACTTGTGAATTGAACTATGACTTTGACTTGACCACAATAGGGTTGTGGACATGAAAACTAGGTTCCCACTTAGGTGATGTAGAAAATTAAATTAGGTTCTTTACTTTTGAACTCTTTATGAAATAAACCTGGCCTTTTGCAAATAAATCTAGAGCTTAAGAGTCCTACTAGAACTACCTTACTTGTTAGTGATAGTTTGCGAGTACTTAAAGAGTACTCATGGCTTTGTCCTTGGCTATTCCTGTGGCCAGACTATTAGGAGGACTACCAGGAAGATGGAAAGCAGGAGGTCTATGAAAACTAGGATCATCTCCCATCGTCAGCATTGCTTGTGGCCTTGAAGATGGAGCCCCTACTACGTTTACTTTCCGCTGCTTTGATTGTATTAAGACTGGATCATGAGATCCTTTATTTGTAAGACCTTTATTATGGTTTGTAATGGATGGTGTATTGTGGTACCAATCTGTTATGTCTCACAAAAATGGTAATCCTGGGATTGCGATGTATGGCATAACAGGCATGTGGGATTAAAAATCTGGGTGTTGACACTGGTGTCCAAGGACTATAACTTCTTTGACCATAAAATGGCATTTCTCCCAGTTTAGAACAAGACTAGTTTCTTCATAATGCTGCAAAACTTTTTTGAGATTATCCAAGCAACTAGTAAATGAAGTTCCATAGACAGAAAAGTCATCCATAAATACTTCCATTATAAGTTCTATAAAATCCGCAAAGATAGTAGTCATACATCATTGAAAAGTAGCTGGAGCATTACATAAACCAAAAGGCATACGTCGGTAAGCATGTAAACCATAAGGACTAATGAACGTTGTTTTAAGTTGGTCATCAGGATGAACAACTATTTGAGAAAAACCAGAGTATCCGTCCAAGTAGCGAAAATGAGTATGGTTTGCTAACCTTTCTAAAGTTTGATCTATGAATGGTAATGGATAGTGATCTTTCCTAGTCTCTTTATTTAATTTCCTGAAGTATCCTATGCCCAACAACAGTTCTAGTAGGTATCAATTCATTGTTTTCATTAGGAACAACAGTAAAACCGGCCTTCTTAGGAACACAATGAACATGACTTACCCATTCACTCTATTTAACAGGATAGATTATATCTGCATCCAGTAGGCGTACAATTTCTTTTCTTACCACTTCTTTCATTTCAGGCTTGAATCCTCTATTAAATTCCGCAACTAGTTTAGCACCTTCTTCCATGAATATTCGATGGACGGTTATCATGGGACTGATGCCCTTCAAGTCATCCATTGAGTACCCAAAGGCATGGCGATGCTCCTTAAGTATCTTCATGAGTTCTCCTTCTTCTTCTCCTGAAAGTTTAGCACTAATAATAATAGGGAATTTATTTGTATCATCTAAAAACCTGTATTTAAGATTTTCTAGTAGAGTCTTCAACTATGTGTATTTACTTAAGACAAGTTTGAATCTATTTGAATTGTTCAAATGATTTCAGAATGAAATGGATATAAGATTAACAATAATTCAAAACCCATGTGATTTGATCAAAGTGATTATTAATTCAAGTTAATAGCAAATCGGCATATAAGGGACTTGTGAAAAACAGTTTCACGAATTATGGTGATTGGACTAATCAAATAGTATTGATATGTCTAATACATCATAATCATAGTATATAAGATACATATGTTCCAAATGATCTTCGATGGTTTAACGTTAGGAATTAGAGTTAGAGATTGAATTAGTAAACACTCAAAAGATTTAGGAACATCTAAAGTTTTGCGGAAACATCACCATATGAGATATGGCAAGCTCAAGTTTCTAGAGATTTCGTTAACTCGAGATTGTTGTGAATAGTAAATCTTTGTGGTTTATCCATAGTAAGACTATGGATACAAATTCTGAACTAATATCCCAAGGATACAAAGTTTGTATTGTCTCAGCCAGGTACTTCTTTGAGAAATTGTTTTCCCATAGAAGTGTTAGTGGAAGGGAATAAAGTGTAAGCATAAGTTTCTGTTAATACTTTATGAAAGTAGGATTCAAGAATTTGTTCTACCATTTTGCAAAATTTCATTCTTGATTCGCTTGTACTATTATTGGAATAAGACATACCTACGAACTACAAAGAAAGATTGATGGACCCAAGTACAAGAAATGACCTAGAGTCATGAAATTGGCAAAGGACCGATCAAAATTGAAAAGGTCTTCAATAGTATGAAGAAAATGTTGTAACTAGTACAACAAGGAAGTTTTGACCAATCTAGAATTGCTAAAGTCTTGTAGCAGAAAATTCTCGATTTGATGTAAGATCAAAGAATTTCGGATTTGCTAGGATTATCGAGAAAAGTCTGCAAGTTGAGTGGGAGCTAAGAAGTTTTCCCAACAGAATATGTGGAAGACATATTTGAGTGGGAGATGAGTGACATCCTATATATCAAATATTGATGAATTATTTGAGTGGGAGTGTGACAATGTTCTTGAATATGTAATTGATATATTAGTGAACAATGTGTTTGGTATTAGAAATGATTAGATCATTATATGGATGAAGTTCAGCATATATTAAATATAGTGGATCTATGTGATTAGATCAGGATATTTAATGAACATTAAAATGTCAAAATGCTTGGAGAATTCTGAAAGTAGTTCAGAAGGACCTATTTGAGATTCTGAAAAGAGTTCAGAATGGATTCAAGCAAAGAGTTGGTTCTTACTTGAACAATTAGGAGAAGTACTGGGTAATGACTCGTTATTTATGACAATGGTTAAAACGGAGAAAAGGGATGCTCTGCATCAGCTATGCCTTGGCCATAGTTTTTCCAAGATAAAACCTATGTTGTTTATGCTTGACATAATGTGACCCATTTTCTTAGTTGTGAAGAACGAAGATTCTAGAGTGATTTCTGAGTCAATCACCGAATCAGAGTTAAGTTTAAACGCAGGGAAAGCGTGGCTGGACATCAAAGTGAAATTATTGCACTTTGATTAAAATTCACATAGGTATAGAAGTATTAGAATACTTTAGTTTTAACAAGCATAATTTTGGTTTAAAGAAAGTTCGACTTTCGACTATGTGTGTTTTATAGTTATACATTTCATCTTGAAAGTTCTATTGATTGGTAGTTCATCATTGTGTACACTAGAAAATAGAAGTCTCACTTTGTCACCAAAATGCTACAACACATTATATGATAATGGTGTGAATGTCAAAACAGTTGACATTAATGATTTGCAAAATAGGACCTTGTGAATCTGGTAAAATAGATTTAGGACAGGAAGTCCACCATGAGAAAGCCTGATCAATAAACACATATGAAATATGGTTTATGATTAGTAGCAAAATGCAACTAGATTATTTGTACTCTAGTGCAAGTGGGAGACTGAAGGAGATATGCCCTAGAGGCAAATAATAAAAGGGTTTTATTGTCATATCTCATTAGTTCATAATAGTTTTATATCATGCTATAACTGTATCAATCGAAACATTGATACATGTGTGATAGCTGTGAGATTCGACATATTTTTTATGGTTTTTATTGATGGTTTTCTTCCAGATTTGATTGTTTTCTAGCTTTACCTATCGCTAATACTTTGGTAGCGAAGAAAACTTGGTTTTTAATGGGCGTTTCAGGTTCTGAACATCAACAGAAGGTTTTAACAAGAGAAACACAATATTTAGGCGAAAACAAGCAAGTCACTTTTTGGAAGCAATCAAGGGAGGCATACAGAAGCTTTAACGAGCAACTATATGATGGGAATATTTTTCGGTCATATAGTTCCTGCCATATAGTTGTCGCCGCCTTCGTCTTGTCAAAAGGCACAACTTTCGTGAAGAGGTCAGACGCGAAATCAGAACACAATAGCCGCCATCCCATCTAGAAGGGAGAAAGAAGAGATTCGAAGAAGAAGGGGAAGACGTTCTTCATCTCGCTCCACGATCTTCGACCTCCTAGCCATCACACCCTCATAGCCATTACTTGTACTAGAGAGAGGGAGATCTTCACTTTGCAATATTAGGGTTTGAGATTGTTTCTTCCTATCTTGAATTGTGTTGGATTACCTTTCTATTCTTATTGTGGATCTCCACAGTAATATCAAGAAGAATTCCCTTTATTTAATTATATCTATGATGCTTTGTTCTCTCATGTGTGAGTAAGTTCCTTGGGCGTGGGGGATGTAAGGGATTGGTGAGATGTGATGTGCCTCCATATATTTTCCATTAGTTTGTGATTGATTTTAATTATTATATTATGTGTGCTTGACTATCGGTGGGATGCCTAATGATTGTTGTCCAATTAAGGGCCCAGACAACATGATGCTTTGTTCTACATAGATAGAATCTTGTTTGCTAGCAGACCGGTGACCCCCGAGTGACACGGAGATATCAATGGGAAACTAGTTTGACTCTAGGATCACGAGGAACCACTGTGCTTATTGCATTAGTCTGATCCAAGGAGCTTAATTTCTAAGCAACCTGAAGGATCTTAATCGTCTAGTGACTGACCATGGTTTTGGTAACAGACTAGTAGGATTATTGAAGTTGTGATGAAATCTACCAAGAGGAGTTCCGGTTAATTATGTGTTGCTCGCCTACACATATACTTAGAAGATTATAATTGTTACACTTATCATTCTTCCACCTGGCACAGTCACTATCACCATGAACTGTATCTCCCCGCACCTTCTTTGTCATCTGTAGAAAACAACAAACAATCCAATCGTTCTTTACTTTTATGCTTTTTATTCCTGAAGTTTACATTTTAGTTTTATTTAAATACATCTAGTTTAATCCAAATTTCATTCTTATTTCCACACTTGCAGTCAATTCACTCGAAGACCTGTGAAAACTTTGAGTGTGACAAAGACTTCATTCATAAACACTTACCTTTGGGATCCCTGTGGGTTCGATATCTATACTTCGAAACTAGCTACAAACGATCTGTGCACTTGCAAACATCAAGCTATTTTCTAGCACCATAGGTAGGGAGCTAAGCGCTAAGTGTTTGTCTCTTGACATTGCAGGTGTTACTATTACAAAATGGTCTCCCTAGGAGACAAAGGGTCTACACGCTCTGCTAGGACCTATTTACCATATTATATTGAGCACGTGCCTATTCAAAGGCGCAAGGAAATTATTGAAAAACTTTTAAGATCAAATAAGGTTGAAGTTGAAAACTTGAGTGAGTTTATGGAAATCATGTCTATTCACATGACAACTCCCAAGAAACCTGAGAAAACTCTCAGAGAATATAGTGCTCCAAGTTCCAATTTTCTTAAACAACCAATAGAATTTCCTAATCCTGGAGTTAGAAAATATCTATTTGATGGTGGAATTATTAAAATTTTGTAGGAAAAAGCTTTTAGTGGAAGGGAAGATGAAGACCCTAGAAGACATCTTAGAGAGTATGACAATGTGATAACATCACTTGGACCAAAAGGTTTGCCAAGAGACTTCTCTCGTCTAAAATTATTTTGTTGGTCTCTTAAAGGTAAGGATCTAGACTAGTTATATCCCTTGTCATTACATTAAATGTTGGGAAAACTGCATTGTTAAATTCATAAACAGGTTTAATCCTTTAAAAAGGTAACTGAAATTAGAAAGAATATAGGCAACTTTAGTCAGAACATGGGAGAAAACTACCCACAAGCCTAGAATAAATTCTTTGGAATGATGGATAGTATTCCTAATCATGGCTATTCTAAATCAACTATTTGCCATTTATTTTACCATGGTCTTAATACTCAATGCAGAGAGTTGCTTGACTTCTCAGCAGGAGGATCTATAAATACTTTAACTATTAAAGCATGTTTGGAATTGATGTCTACTAGGGCTAAGAATGATTCTATATATAATCCTAGTTTCAGTACTAAGCTAGAAAAAGGGATACTTCGTATAACTCCCGGTCTAAGGCCTAAAGTATGCAAAACAATGAAAAGAAAAAGGTATACCTTCTGAACTTGTTAAGGAAAACAAAGTAGACTTGTTACAAGTTTTTACTAAAGAAGATGAAACTAGAAAAGTTTTTCAAGAATTAAAACATCGACAAGCAAAATCTCATAATAACTTACATAAGCATTTTCAGACATAAAAATATTTTGGCAGAACTCACAGAAAATTATGATGAGATTGGCCAAGAAATAAAATTATTTCACAAGTACCTCGGTATGATTGAAACCCAATGTGAACAAATAGCATCTGGTTATCAATTTTTTCTTCAAGATGATATAGATATTCTTGTTTCTACTAATGTTGCTACAAGGGAGGTGTAGTTGTTACAGGACCATTAGGACCACCAGAATATGAAGCTGAAAAAGATCGAAAGGAAAAAGCCTTGCTCAAAGCAAGCCAAGAAGATGATACACTAGTGGATCCTCAAGATGAAACTGCCTAAGAAACACAAGATCAAACCATGGAGGATCAAAATGATGCACAATATGACCATTATGACTCTGATACAGAGACAGTTGATCCAAGAGAAGAAAAAGAGATAAGCAATGAAGATGAAGTTGTTGTAGTAGAAAAGAAGAAGAGTGATAAGCAGCAACAAAATAAAGCAACAAAAGAGCCTGATCCTCCACAAAAGGTAAAAGACAAGAATAAGAAAGGTGAGCAAAAGCTTCCTTATCCAGATCAAAAAAAGAAAGCATCGGATCAGGTAATCTATGATTCTTTTTAAAAGGCACTTGGTCATCTCGTCTAGAAATTCCAATTGCGGATGCAATAAAAGTTCCTACCTATTCTAAATTCCTTCGTGATATTCTTAGTAGAAAGAAAGAAATTCCTGAAACCGTTGCCATCGTGACTAGTTATCCTGCTAATGAAAAGCTATTGTTTAAATCAGGAGATCCCGGAATACTAACTATTTCATGCTCAATTGGCAAAATAGATATTCACAATGCTTTATGTGATTTAGGTGCAGGAGTTAGTGTAATTCCACATTCCCTCTATAAAAGGTTAGGATTAGGGGAGTATTCCCCTACTACTATCACTTCACAGATGGCTGACAAGTCCACTAAACAACCCATTGGTATAATTGAGGATGGTCTACTTAGAATAGATGAGCATGTTATTCCCACTGATTTTATTATTCTTGAAATGCCAGAGGATGAAAAATTATCCATAATACTTGGAAGACCTTTCCTTAGTACTGCAGGAGCATCAGTTGATTGTGCTGAGGGAAAAGTAATCTTCAATGTTTATGATGCTGAAATCATCTGGTATTTTCCAAAGAAGCTAGAAGCAGGAGAAAGATATATTCCACTGGCAAAATGAGTTCATGTGATAAGTGCCTTCGATAAGGGGCAACCCAAGGTAAGAATTCGAGAACAGAGAAGGGGTTCAATTATTCAACCATTCTTAATAAAATGCTTAATGGGAGTCAACCCATCACATTAATAAAATAAATTACAGAATAAAATTTTCATCGCATTCCTACAACTTTTTCATAGACATTCTTATGGAAGCGCGCCTGTGAAGATGCAGCTGTCAAAAAGTAGTAGAAATATCGATTGAACAAGCATAGGATAAGTATAAAAATAAAAGTTTGAGTTTTATCTACAAAAACTAGCTTAATCATTTTGTCCAGATTAAAAAGTGAATCTCTAGTTGAGGAGAAGAAGTTCGGTGGTACTAAAAATCCTTCTCTATACATGCTGTTGTTGGTCGACAATTTTTACTGTCATTTTTCTGTCAAAAACAAGGTGTTTCGCTAAGTTTCAGGATAAGAAATAATGCTCAAAGAAATAGAATTTTTTGATGGCTACTAAAGGTTTAACGACAAACTATACTACGGGAATAAAAAATTCCAGCCATATAGTTTGGCCGTATAGATATCTTTGCCATCGATAGATTTTATTTCTTAGATACAGAAGGTTTAATGACCAACTATAAGGCAGGACCATTTTGATCTGGCTGTATAGTTGTGCTCGTATAGATATCGATGCCTTCGTCAAATTTCTTTTCCAGGATACTGAAGGTTTAACGACCAACTATACAGCGGGAATAAAAATAACGGCCGTATAGTTTGGCCATATAGTTATCGATGCCTGTTTCAGAAAATTTATCTGGAGGATCTAGAAGGTTTGACGACCAACTATATGGCAAGACCATTTTGATCCGGCTATATAGTTGCGCCCGTATAGCTGTGACCTGGCATAAAGAAACCCTAATTGTCAACACCGCCGCAACTATATGGCGGGAACTACTTATCCCGCCCGTATAGTTGCGGTCGTTTAGTTTGGTGCGACCACTTAATCGCACTGGGGCGACTAGAGTTCTTCCTCCTCCTCACTTTTTCTCTCATATTCTCTCTCCAAACCCCTCAAAACCCACCTAGAATTCTTGATTCTTCGCGAATTTCATTCGTTTGAGTTGGGGAATCAACAGATCGGTATGTTTCTCTCCCTATCCTTGTTTTTTTTTCAGAATTCCATGGTTGAAACTCTCACATTGATCTAGTGGTGAACTCAAGCTTATTTCGTTTTTCATTTTGATTTCTCACGTTAGGATTAAAATTTTCCAGGTAGAATCGTTCATATATCATGTAGAAACTATATGCCTAAGGTTTCATGGTGAAAAATTTCATGTATCAAGATGAACAAAATTGGTAGCACTTTTCGCAAGAGCAAGCGCCAACATGGTGAGAGCTCGGGGCTCCAGGCCGAGCTCAATAGCAAGTTGCCCATCGTTTCCTCAAGGAGGGTGATGCCCACACGTTGAGCCGATGATATCTTTCTCACCGCGGTAGGGTTGAGGGCATACTTCGACCTCATGTGTGCAAATTCAAGGCTATCTCTACTCACCTATGCAGGCCACAATACTTACACCGAGCTCACCTATGAGTTCCTCGCCTCTTTCTACGATGACCACAAGGAGAAAGGTAATGCATGCACGGTAAGCTTCACCATAAATCAACAGCCATATGAAATAACTTTCCAACAATTTTGTGATGCTTTTGGCCTCCCTCATGGTGGGGAGTCAACTGTTACAAATTTATATAGCGTCTCAAGTGGAGAAACTTGGGAGGTTATTTTTGTTAACGGTGGTAGGGACTCTACCAGAAGAAGATGTCCACCATTCAGAACCCAACAATTCACTACTATGCCTTGTTCCTCGCCAATACACTGTTGGGAAGAGGAGATACCGGCTCCATGGCCAATGCAGACATGGCCATGATCACCAAGGCACTCTTCCCCAATGCACCACAAAGCCCCAATCCTGCAGCTCTACTCCCTTAGCACCTTCGCCACCAGAGCAACAAAAAGAAAGGTGGCATTCGCATTTGTGGATTGGTAACCCACCTTGCCCTAGCATTGAACATTACATTACCGGTGATGCAACCTGTTGACGGCTCCAAACTTATGGATGTCAAATATATGACTGCTTGTGGTTTCCTCGGTGTTTACCGAGCTAACAAGAGGCTCCGAGCATATCAGTTTTGTTATCTTGATGATGCACAGGTTGAGCAGGTTATGTTGCCCTGTCCACAAGCCTTCACGATTGTGGAGAAGGACAACTGGATCCTCACTAAGGATCAAGTGGTGGAGATCATGGCTGAATTCCAGCCTGATCAAGAAGAAGATGAAGAAGGAGAATAGTAGCATGAGGATAAGCAGGAGCAAGAGCAGGAATACAACCCTGCTTGGGAGGGACAACAACAGTAGCAAGGGGGATCCTGGGACCCATGGCCCAATCAGCAGCAGTAGGGGTTTAACAACGCCCCTATCAAGAGTTTTAGTAGCTCAACCAGCGTGTTGGGGCGATTGACCACATTCTACAAGGAGTGAATGAGGATGTTAGTGCCATAACTCACAACTTCAGTCACTTCAAGACCCACTTCCCCGACTACTACCAGCAGTATCCGCACCAGTCGCCGAACAACGTCAACAACTGAGCCTGCCAACAGCCTAAGCTTGGGGGAGGTTTGAAAACCTCCAAACCTTGCATTCATATTTTTATTTCTTCTTTTGATTTATTTTAATTCTTCAGAATTGTATGTTTACTTTCAGTTTGCATTCCTAAACCAAAAACACTCAAAAAATAGTTTATTGCAAAAAAAATCTTTGTTTCTCTCGGAGATTGCTCAATTTCAGGTGACTTGGTAATAGAGAAATATAGAGGGGGTTCGACTCAAGTACGAGAACAAACCAAGCAAGAGGAGGTATCACATTCCTTTCATCACCTTTTCTGCAACTTTAAATTGACCCTACAATTATTTACTCGCTTGCACTTGAGCCACTCCCCACTTAGCTTGTTATCTTATAAATTCTATTCCTTTTCTAATGTCTCCTTTTAGCTTTGAAACAATGAGCAATGAACTTTGTTAAAAATATTTCCGACATTTTTACAACAAGAAAAAGCATCCAAAAGATGACTTGAGTCCATGTTTAGCGCAAAGGATTTAATTTTAGAACTACTCAGCCCCATTTGAGCTTAATGTAAATAGACTTGATAGCACTCTTGAATGAAATTGTCTAATAAAATGGATGCTTCGAAGTAGTAGAGATTATGCCACTGCTTTTTCTAAAAATTACCATAATATATTTCTTTACGCGTGTCATTACAACACTATCGTGCTCCACGGGGAACTATTAACTCCGCTGGCCAACGAACGATCTAAATGTGGGAAACCACTTGATTTTGGCTATTGAGTTATGTAAGTGTCTGTAGCAGCAATGCTATGACGGGTGAAAATCTAGTCTCCTCGTGATTTCACATTCCAAGTGAAGTTGTAGTGCTCCTCTGACCCAGTATTGCTCAACAGATACCTATTGGCATGGTCACGAGTGCGCAACATAGTCCCAATTAACATGTTAAAAACAGTTGCATGATTTCTCTATGAAAGGGCTGAAGTTTTTGAAAAACAAGGAAAGGAAAAAGGTGCTTTGAGAGTCCTGAAATTTTGACATGGGAATAGATGAGTTGTTCTTAAATTGAATGTTTTTGGTGCCAACTTGAGTACTCTTAATTGATTAAAGAAACAAGAGAAAAATGTTTTCATCTCTCAACAAAGAGAGACACCAAAAGAATTTGTTTCACTTTCTTAGCTAAATTGTTGACACTTGCTTGGGCATATGATTTATTTGCTAGCAAGATATACGTGGTTAGGAAGTGGAATCAGTGCAATCTTGTGAATACTTGTATGATCATGTTTAAGATTGCAGGAATTATGAAGAAAAGAATTTGACACGAATTCGAGCTTGTAAGTTCTTTTATTTCAGTCTCAAATCTCCACTATTCTTCCTTATTTTCTTGTCACTCGAGGGCGAGCAACATCTAAGCTTGGGGGAGTTGATAGTTGTGAGATTTGACATATTTTTGATGGTTTTTATTGATGGTTTACTTCTGGATTTAATCGTTTTCTAGCTTTACCTAACGATAATACTTCGATAGCAAAGAAAACTTGGTTTTTAATGCGTGTTTTAGGTTCTAAACATCAACAGAAGGTTTTAACAAGAGAAATAAAATATTCAGGAGAAAATAAGCAAGTCTCTTTTTGGAAGCAATCAAGTGAGGCATACAAAAGCTTTAACGAGGAACTATACGGTAGGAATATTTTTCCAACCGTATACTTCCCGCCATATAGTTGTCGCTGCCTCCATCTTGTCAACAGGGACAACTTTCGTGAACATGTCAGACACGAAATCAGAACACAGTAGCCACCATCCCATCCAGAAGGGAGAAAGAAGAGATCCGGAGAAGAAGGGGAAGACGTTATTCATCTCGCTCCACGATCTTCGACCTCCTAGCCATCACACCCTCAGAGCCATTACTTGTACTAGAGAGAGAGAGAGAGATCTTCTTTTTGCAAGATTAGGGTTTGAGATTGTTTCTTTCTATCTTGAATTGTGTTGAACTACTTTTCTATTCTTATTGTGGATCTCCATGGTAATATCAACAAGAACTCCCTTTATTTTAATTATATCGATGATGCTTTCTTCTCTCATGTGTGAGTAAGTTCCTTGGGCATGGGAGATGTAAGGGATTGGTGAGATGTGATGTCCCTCCATATATTTTCCATTAGTTTTGATTGATTTTAATTATTATATTATGTGTGCTTGACTATCTGTGGGATGCCTAATGCTTGTTTTCCAATTAAGGGCCCAGACAACATGATGCTTTGTTCCACATAGATATGATCTTATTCGCTAGCAGACCGGCGACCCCCGAGTGACACAGGGATATCAATGGGAAACTAGTTTGACTCGAGGATCACGAGGAACCATTGTGCTTATTGCATTAGTCTGATGATCCAAGGAGCTTAATTGCTAAGCAACCTGAAGGATCTTAATCGTCTAGTGACTGACCATGGTTTTGGTAACAAACTAGTAGGATTATTGAAGTTGGGATGAAATCTACCAAGAGGAGTTCCGGCTAATTATGGGTTGCTCACCTACACATATACTTATAATATTATAATTGTTACACTTATCATTCGTCCACCTGGCACAGTCACTATCACCATGAACTGGATCTCCCCACGCCTTCTTTGTCATCTGTAGAAAACAACAAACAATCGAATCGTTCTTTACTTTTATGCTTTTTATTCCTGAAGTTTACATTTTAGTTTTATTTAAATACATCCATCTTAATCCAAATTTCATTCTTATTTCCACACTTGCAGTCAATTCAGTCGAAGACCTGTGACAACTTTGGGTGTGACAGAGACTTCATTCATAAACACTTACCTTTGGGCTCCCTATGGGATCGGTATCTATACTTCGAAACTAGCTACAAACGATTTGTGCACTTGCAGACATCAATGTGTGGTATATAAAAAAACACAGGTCCCTAGTAGCCTCTATTCCACTAGTTCATTGGGAAGCTGTGATCAAGGTTTCATTATCATGGTGCTATGAAAAAAAGGCAACTGACAATGAAGTCATATCACCTAGAATGATGTGATGGACATTTCCCACCAATGATTGTTGCAAAACGATCATGTCACTTAGTTCATGTTACAATTGTGAAAAACAGAGTGTCCTAATCCTTAGACTGTGAGATCATATCAATCACTGTTACCAAAGGATTGCTTAGATAGCATCAAACGTCACTTGGTTAAATGGTGATCATAAAGGTGTGTTCAGGTATCCAAAGGGGCATGTAGAGGCATTATGCATCAAGATCGGGATTTTTTTCTCCTGTGTGATGGGAAGATACAACTGGACCCACTTGGTATATTACATCCATAAGTTACGCAACGCATGACTAGGTCATGGGGATGGAATTTCACGGGAACGAGTAAAATAGTACTTGTTGGAAACGAGATTGAACAAGGTATCATGATACCGATGATCGAATCTCGGACAAGTCTTGTATCGTGTAACAAAGGGAGTTTGACATATTGTTTAAGGTTCGACACGATGGAGATTCGTGGAGTGCATAGGGGTCAACATGGGCATCTCGGTCCCGTTGTTGATCATTGATACAGATCATGTCTATAGCATTCCCGAACTGTAGGGAAACACACTTAAGGGCGATACAACGCTTGGAGATCCTCCTGTAAGATGGAATCATGAAAGAGAGAGAAACTAGAATCATTCCAGAGAGATCTGAAGTTGTTCGGAGAAAGAAGGAAAGGAAAAAGGCCGAAAGGAGTTTCGGGTAAATGGCAATTTAAAATATGCATTTATTATATGTTGATTATGAATTAACTTATACTAATAAATACTTAAATTCAAATTTATAAAGTGAATTTCTTGTTAGGACAAAATCCCACAGGAAATTGGCCCAGGAGAAATCCGTAGGAAAAAGACAGAGAAAAACAACAGATTTGCACTGCTAGGCCGCCTGATCGGCCCAAGCAGACATGTGGCACATATTGCTAGCCGTGTGGGGCAACAGCTACCACTGGCTACCGCTATCGGGCCTGCTCAACCCAGCCCACGCGGGCGCTTGTGGAGCTAGCTAGCGGGTAGACCAGCCAGGTCGGATGGGCCACGGTCAGCAGCAGGCCCACCCGGTCCACGTCGACGCGGCGCTAGATGCTACCGCCTGGCAGGCCACAGGCGAGCAACAGCCGGCCCACCCAGGCGAGGCGACCGCCTGCTGCCGCACGAGCTGGGCCATGGGGTGGAGCCTACCCACTCGGCCGGCTGCCATCACTAGCACTCTTGCTGGCTGTTGTTGCTAGCTAGGCCCAGCGGGGTGGCCCACCTGGCCAGCCTCTTTGTTTTGCCTATTTTCTTCATAAATTTAGTCCCACATAGGACACCTAAAGGGGAGGGAACACCTCTTGATACCTTCGATTCGGATTCACGGATGTAGTATAATAGCTGTTTTCCCTAGAAGACCTAGGTTTAATTGAACCTCGGAAAGAAATGTTAAAAGGAAATAAAAAGGACACGTCTACAAGACTTTGTTTGTTCGTTTTACCTTAGTTTACCGGACCAATATAGTTTACTTTATAATGGATTTGAATCAATGGATGGAGATAGGCCAGGGTTGAAGATACACCTGCAGCTGCACATCAAATGGGATAAAAGATAATAATAAGAATATTCATGTATAATGTTTGAATGGAGATAATCTCTTGTGTGCAACACATCCTAATATTCTAGAGCCCCCGTGATGCAGCGGGCATAGCAATAGACCTTTAATCCAATCGACTGCACACCGAAGCCACGGTTACAAATGATTATTAAGTGTAAAACATAGATCAAAGCTTTAAGTGGTGATGTTGTTGTTGATCCTGAATGGGGCGCTAAGCAAAGACCGTATTACCCATTCTGTCACTGAGGTTCCTATGAGATCACTGCTAGCCAAGTATCTCACCTCAAGCCTTTATCAATCTATGGGATCTTGGGTACCTACAAGTCCACAGATCGAGACAAGAGACGAAGAAACAAAAGATACAAATCTCAATTGCAAACAAAAATACAATACTCCCATGATCTAGATGCACATAATCGCTGCGAGGTTTCTCCCCAACATGTAGCCCGTGAGGACTACTCACTCATAACAAATAGATCGGAGATAGAAAACAAAATACAAATACTTAGATTGAAATCAAATATTCTTACAGTGGTCACCAAATCACAAGGACATCTAAAGTACAAAGCAATGGCTATGGCTATTGGATGGGTGGATGGTGGTAGTGATGAACAATGGATGAACAATAGTGTGGTTCTCCTTTGGTGGTGTTGTGATGTAATCTGAGAATGGCGGCTCTCTAGCCAGCGGCTGGAGCCTCCAAATATATAGACATCGTCATGAAAGTTGTAGGGTTTGACGATACGAAGCCGTCGCCACCTGGTATGGGCGGGAGGTATGGGTAGGCCCTGCCCGTACCAGTGGTCATTTAAGCATGTTGATGCCCTGGCATGACTTCCCAATTACTTGGGCGTGTGTACTTCCTCAAAATCCTTCATTATGACTCCTTATTTCGCATTAAAAGCCATGATTGCCTACACAACATAAATCAAAGAGAGGTTTTGCATATATTTGCAATTATTAGTCATTAGTGCCAAGAATTGAGAGTTTCTTGGCAATTTCTTGACCAAAAACAATGTTTAAATGTAGTGGAAGATGGAAAATATTGGAGCCATCACCTCCCTTACCCTATATAAAGAGGTGCCCATGGGTGGGATAAAACACATCAACAAATATTCTCTAAGGCGTCTTTCCTTAGAGAAAATCCCCTCTCTCTATAGTTGCTTCGTCGTGGCACAGTCCCAAGAAAGGACTATACGCCCAAAGTCAACGTAGCTGTGGCACACCGTTGTGCTGCAGGGATTCCGCCAGGAGGTCTACTTCCACAACCTTGACAGGGATCAGAAGTTCAGGAGTCATTGTATTGCACCTAATGTGTGTAATCCATTGGGGAAGCTGCACTTGTGGTGACCGGCCATCGTAGAAGGACCTGGACAAGGGGTGACGTGCGAGGAGCTTCGAGACCTTGAGGTCGGACGGGTATGACTACATCATCCACGCTCCTGCATGAGTGTAATACTTTCTCGGTCTTGAATGGTACATTACCATTGTCTTCCTCTGTTAGTGCATTACTTCTAGATAGATCCTTGGGAATTCAGGGTGTTCCGCATAGTATTTTTTTTGTTATCTATTGCGTAAACCATACAAACTTGTGTTTATTTGTTGGAGAGATTATATTTTCACAATGTGTTGTAGTCCATATGCCAGGTATCCATATTCACTCTTGTGAGTAGTTCTCCATGTTTTGGAGGGCATAGGTTGAATCGACAATGATTTCTATATAATATGCAATGAATATTTGGTCAAATTTTCATTTTGTATGTGATTTTATGATGGTGATATGCGAATGTCTACTGCATATTACTTCACCTTTATGGGATCATAGGGATGCACTTTAATGCAATGAAGAGGGTTGGAAAGGACGTAATGACAGAAACTGTATTCCAATAGTTTGAGTTGAATTAGAGGGTTTAATATCGGGGACCCTTGAGCTAACTGCTATGGTGGGACATTTATGTCATAATGATTCCTGTGTTTGCTCATGAAAATAGCCATAGTACCCATCATAAAGGGTGTGTTTTCTCATTCACTTGGCTGGACCTAATTTAGGCTCCATATAACAAGAATAAAACTTGACAAGATACTTACCATATTGTTAGAAATCTTCATGCTGAGTAAATTCATGCTTCCCTCGGGAACGCACATATAAGTACAAATACACTTGAGCTTGTCCTCTTGCTGCATAGAGGATCAGGCTTTCTCTCATTTGAGAGCATTCACTCATTACAATTTACTGTTAGAAATCTACACTAGTGCAAAGGACAAACCGAAAACACAAAACCATTGCATCTTTTATTGTTATACTTGTTAACCAATACCTTCAACTCCTCATGGGTTCGACAACCTTTTCTTATTAAAAGGTGCTACAATATATCTCCTACACTTGGGAGACATCACTCGCATGTGTATAAGTTTGTAAGTAGATAATCTCACGATGATATTTATCCACAAAGAAACATCTACACACAAAATACATACTAAAATAAATAGAGCATGATATCCAAATGAAGTCATACAATACATCAATAAGATCTTTACTTGATAGCATGGCCAAAAGGCTCAATTTTCTGTTATTGTATATTGATAAACTTCAACCACAAACATATAAAATACATCACAACTATCACTAAGAGAAAAAGAGATACTTGGAATGTATTGAGAAAGGAAACAAGTATCACAAATAAAGAATCAACTTTGCAAATTCATCAATATTGCACATGAGAGTACTCGAGGAAAAGATAGGAAAAAATTGCTACATTGACATATTTGGGATTGGTGAATCATGTGCATGAATTTGTAATACATTTGTACTTGTACAAATGGGTATGTGACCTATGTGACCGTTCACATGATGAAAGTTGTGTTGAGATCCTGAAACAGTTTGTGCTCAGAGATGGATTATGCCCATTCTCTACGTTTCGCCAAAGAGAGGGAATCCCGAAAAAGGCAGAGCGGATAGCAGTACCGTGGTAGGTTACTCAGGAAAGCAAACTTGATACTTGTACGGTCATACTATCCTCGTGAGACCTGTACGTTCAGACTATCCTCACCACGTGGGGCCCCCGGATTAATCCTCCGAGAATCCCTGTTATGCATACACCACGATCCCATGATCAGTTTGTTGTGGCACATAACCGACAAGTATCAAAGTAAACATCCATTACTTAAGTGAATACAGGTCATACCTTATTTGCCACTATGGCTACATGAATCAATCATTAGTGGAACTTCGTCAAGCGTAGAGCCTGAGCCATGCCTTAACCTACAGGCAACTGACTGGGAGAACGTCCTAGCTCGCTTAGCCGTCAAAATCACCTTCTTCTTGATATCTAACCAAGTTAATAGCAAGGGACAATGCTAGTGAGTACTTTGAATGTACTCACAAACCACCTTAAGATAATAACAATAAGAGGATATGCAATATAGCTATGGTGGTAGGAGGGCTCCATGAGAGGTTCTTTTCTCAAATAGTTTCTCGTGTAGATATAGCATCTACATATATTTGTTGAAAACTTTTGTAAAGCATTTTGGGAACCTTTTTATAAGTTGTGGAAAACACTAGGATTTGGGTCACCCATTTGTTCCTTCCTTCCGGTCATCCCATGACCAAACTCCTTTCATCCACTTCCGACCATCCCATGGTCAAAACATTTCTAAAGCCTTTGCTTTTCTGAAATCCTTTTTGAAATCAAAACTAGCACCGCTCTACAGCAACCTTCCCAACCGCCCATGACCGCGGACACGGCTATTTGAATAGATTTACACTCTGCAGAGGTTGTACACTTTACCCACACCATCCGAGTACCCTGCCCTGATCTACACCGATCGTGGGTCGAGTAACCGGTCAAGACTTTTGGAGTGCCCACTCCAATATAAGCGCCTACCCTATGAGTCGTTCCCCTCAACACTGGGACGTCGGGTACCATGGACCAACCGGAGCGCCTTTTTCACTTCACAAAGTGTGCGCTTTCAATGAGAGGCTCATAGTAACGCCTGGCGGCCCGCAGACCGTTCGTCTCTTCACCTGGTCGACGCGTCGTGGACCATTACAGGAGAAGACACAGCCTCCAGATATTGACATCCTCTGTAGTAGTTGCGAGGCAACTCATACCAGAGTAAACAAACTTTGAGCCCAGACCCTTCCCATTTAGTAGTAATGTGGTTGCACGGGTTAATTGTTCTGGCAAAACTACAAAGAACCGGATGCATTTTTGTAAACCTTTTTTCTCCATCTTTCATTCAGCATCTTTGTAAACAAAAACCTTTCTCTTTCTCAAAATTCTCTTGGTAGGTCATACCTCACCAAGGTTTTATCATAAAACATTTTGTAAACTTTTTCGGGGTCTTCCCATCCTCTAGTTTTGCTTCGGCTAAAGCGGGGTCTCCAAAGGGGTATAGATTATTACACCATATACCATACTAGGGATGAGTAGGTGCCATCAAGGGGGTGTACTTAGTAGTACAAACGTGTAATGGTTTGGAGGAGACAAGCCACTACCAGATATAGCTCAACGTATAGTAAAACAATGCAGTTTCATAAACAATAGGTAAAATATGCATAAGTAAAACAACAGGACAGACTTATGAGCAAGAAGGTGGATTACAAAAATGATACCAGCAGATAGATATTGAAATAACAAAGCCAACAAAAGTGGTTTCACTATTTTTGCACTTTTCTTCAATTATATATGATTTTTCTAGTGAAATAAACCCTAGTTTAGGTGGATAAATCATCAGAAAAGTTCCATAGCTCAAATAAATTTGTGCTCAAAGGTTTTGTTAAACCTTTGAATTTGCGATTTTTGAGAGTTGGAATCACTTCAATATATTTACCAGAATGCCCTTGGGAAAATCCCAAAGTCGGTTCTGCAAGCTTTTTGTCTTTTTCACCAAATTAAAACTGCAGGGGATTTTGATATGAATCCTAGGGCACATAGTAGGCGATTCAAATACCTTTCTTTAGAAATTGAAATCATTATTTTTGGAGTTGCTAAGCTTCTAAAATTATTTATCTAGTGGTAATACCACTTAAAGAAGTATTTAATTCATTATAATTCAACAGAGGATCAATAAATAGTGATATCCTAGGTTCTGATGCGTACTGAAGTACCACATCACTGCGAGTTGGAATGGGGTCAATACCATTCTTGGGTTGGCCTAGACACATCTTTAAAGTGAAAAACAAGGGGATTTTGTTATTTTTGATGCAGGTGATTCACAGTCCCACTTGGCACGAGACCAATGGTATATGGTAGACTGATGTCTACGCACTTCTATTCTTGTAGACAGTTGTTGGGACTCCAAGTGCAGAGGTTTGTAGAACAGCAGCAAGTTTCCCTTAAGTGGATTACCCAAGGTTTATCGAACTCAGGGAGGAAGTGGTCAAAGGTATCTCTCTCAAGCAACCCTGCAATCAAGATACAAGAAGTCTCTTGTGTCCCCAACACACCCAATACACTTGTCAGGTGTATAAGTGCACTAGTTCGGTGAAAATATAGTGAAATACATGTGGTATGGATAAAAGACAACGGTGCTAGAAAATAGCTTGATGGCATGGAAGAGACTAAAGGCAAACTGAAATAAAGATGGTAGCAAGCAAACATGTAACAGATCTAGTTGCAAATGGTGTTTCAATGCTTAGAAACAAGGCCTAGGGATCATACTTTCGCTAGTGAACACTCTCATATAAATATCTTCTCTTTATGATACTACCCTGAACTACTCTCCGGTTGGACACTCTAATCCATGGTAGGGCTATAACAGCACACCTCAAAGTTCACTTTTCCCATCTAGATAACCCCACACTATCACCTTGAGCACTAGATGGTTCCAACAAACACCACAATTTCAAAGAGACATCCAACTCCAAATATAACTCATAACAAGTATTTGTAATCTCTAGCCTAAGTGCCACCACGGTGTGCACGCTGTCACTTTCACACACGTGAGCATAGCAGAGATCTATTAAAGCATTTGAGTAGCAAGGTAGATCTACTTGATTACAAAACTCATGGTCACAATATGATCATGCATAGAGAGAGAGAGAGAGAGATTAAGACATAGCTACCGGTAGAGCCCTTAGCCTCGAGAGAGAACTACTCCATCCTCATCATGGGAATCAACAACGGCGATGGAGATGGTGGTGGAGATCGATGGAGATGGCTCCACGGGCACTTCCCCGTCCCGGCAGGGTGCCGAAACAGAGACTTTCTATCCCCCAAATCTCCCCTTCGGTGGCGGCGGCGCTGCGGAACTTTTCGTGGCTGGAGGCTGGATGATTTAGGGTTTTCTCATCGGGAGGCTTCTTATAGGCGAAGAGGCGAGGCGAGGAGGCAGCCAAGGGGCCCACACCACCTGGTGGCGCCACCAGGGCTAGCCTGCGCCACCATATGGTGTGCCCACCCTGGTGCCCTACTCCGTCTCTGCTTCATGTTTCCGTGTTGCTCCAGGAAAAATAAGCATATTGGCTTTTGTCCCGTCCAATTCCGAGAATATTCATTTTTTAGCTTTTCCGAAACCAAAAATAGCAAAAAACAGGCAACTGGCACTGCGGCATCTTGTCAATAGGTTAGTTCTAGAAAGTGTATAAAAATAGCTCAAAGTGTGGACAAAACAAAGCAAAGTAGATAAAAACCAAGCATGGAACATAAAAAATTATGGATACATTAGCAACGTATCAACATCCCCAAGCTTAACTCCTGCTTGTCCTCGAGTAGGTAAGTGATAAAAAGAAAGAATAATTTTTTAGGTGACATGCACCATCATAAACTTGATCAAAGTATTTGTAAAACATTGATTGTTGGGATCATAGTACTTCAACATAGCATGAAAGATAAAGTTCTAACAATAAGACATAGCAACTATGTTGTAACATGAAAAGGCACAAACAAAAGATTCATGAATAACAATGCTTTGCAGGACGTTTGTTTGTTTCACATAAAGAAAACATAGCATAGTGGCATTCAGCTTGTCCCTCATAGAGTAGCAAACATAAATTCATAGGACACCTTCAAAGTTCATAAGGGTGACTAGATACAAATAGTTTAAGAACAAGCAATATCAAAGTTATGCATCAATCAACAAGTATTGGGACAATGCACACAGAACTAAGAATGGCCACTATGCTCTCAAAATAGGTGCATAAATATAGAAGGTGGAGACTCAACATAAAAGTAAAAGAAGGGCCTTCATAGAAGGAAGTAGGGATTCAAGTTTCATAAAGAGCTTCCAAAAATTATGGTACTTATTAGCTTTCAGCTCTCATTGCCCCTATCATAAGCATCTTTAGGTGATAGGTTAAAGTGACACAACTAAGAGGATATGTTTGACAAGTTATAAGTTGAAATCTCATGCCCCTTACTTACAAAAACTGAACCTCAAGCTACTCAACTTCAGTCACAAGTAAGCTCTTGTCATTGTAAGTACATATGTATCATAGAGAACCGCCAACGGGGTACCCCTTGCACATGATATAGGAGCTATCCCATAATCAAAATGACAAGGCAAGCAGACAATGAGCATCTCAGCGATCTTTTTATTTGCTATTTACATAGCTTTTTATTGAGGATGCTTCATAGAGTGCTCATTATGGTTATGCTGCAAGTTTCCACCATGATTAGGCATGGTTTAGGCTAGCGGCCCAGGCGTTTCTCTAACACAAATACAAACTCCATGATCTTACAAGTTCCCTGTTATTTCACACCGCCGGGATCCATAAGCAAAAGAACATGATATCAACTAGGTACAATGTACAAGTGCAATGTTGAAAGTGTTCCCCACGATACATGGTTCTGCTAACTTTAACTTATAAAGCGCAAGCATATACGCAACAAAGATGGACGCAATGGTTTAGTTTATTAAGTGCAAGAAAGTAAAGTGTGCCATCAAGTTCGTGAGAGCTTTAAACACTAATTTTCACATAACAAGTTTAATTCGGAAGGTAGATAAAAACATGAATATACTTGGAATAGCAAATGCTAATAGGTAGGTATGGTGGACTCTTTGGAATAACTTGGTTTTATTTGGAGTTGGATGCATGAGTGGAACTCATACTTGGTTATGGAGGCTAGCAAAAGACTGGGAGCGACCAACTAAGAGAGCAATAATGGCCATAATCATGCAGAGCGACAAAACATCATTAATTAAAGCATAAAGTGATATTACAAGTCAAAAACTAAAGGATCATAAAGGCTATGGTGACTTGGGATAGTCATAACATGGTGTGAGCATGTGCCAAGTCAACCTAAATATAACATGAAAGGAGAATACCACAATACTTATGCTTTAATATGCTAAAACAATGCATGATTCTTCAAAGGCACATTAAGCAATCTCAATTGTTTATAACATGTCATGCTACATCAAAAGATCACTAAGAATAAAGCCAAAACAATATCAAGCATGGCATGACAAAGCATAGGCCACAGTCGAAAACAAACTCCTTTTACCACTTAAGCATGAACTTTTCCTACTCTTTTCCAATCCAAACCAAACTATTTGAAAACCAATGCATGGAAGAGGGGGTCCAACCAATTTATTCAGCAAACTAAGCAAACCAAGCAAACGAAAACCAACAACAAAAAACAAAGATGCTCCAAGAACAACACAATTGTGCATGAAACAATAAAAATGAAGTGTTTGGGAGAAACCTAGGATTTTTATTGATGAAGAAGGGGATGCCTTGGGCATCCCCAAGCTTTGACGCTTGTACTTATTGGATATTTCTTGGCGTGACACGGGTGGCATCCCAAAGCTTGAGATTTAGTCCATTCTTCATCTCATTACATCATTCTCTCCATACACCTGAATTTTGTTTTCCTTCATACAAAACTTCACACAATCTTTATTAGCAACATTAGTGCACTCAAGATAATAAGTTTTTGGGTTCAGTTTCAACACCAATAAAACTTCCATTAAAACACAAGCTACTGAATCACTTCCCTTGAAAAGCTCAATTCCCCAAAGAGAACCCAAAAAGGAACCAACAAGAAGCAAATGCAAATAATGGCAGAAATCTGTCAAAACGGACCAGCAGGTAAAAACTAATTTTTTCGAAGACCTTCTGTTGCTCAAATCAAAAAGTGTTTAACTAACAAAAGTTAGATAACAACCTGGGGCAGAAGCACAAAAATTCACGCCTCAAAACGATGACAGAGATTTTACACGAATTTTTACAGTGAAGCACCAAAATCTGTTTCGGGACAGCAACTTTCCCAAGCATCACTTCCCTCTCATTAGAGGTTACTCTTGGCACAAAAAGCAAATAAAAAGGATAAGGAGCGTAACTTCCAAGACTCATCTAAAACTTTTGGGTTATCTCCCAATAAGTACTTTTCTTTAACACCTTTAAGTTAGGCATGATAGTTTGAGAAGATGCTCACATAAGAAATATGAATTGAAGTAAAAGAGAGCATCAAGAAGCAAATTCAAAGCACATTTAAGTCTAACCCACTTCCTATGCATAGGAATATTGTAAAGAAACAAGTCATGAAAGCACAAAGCAACAAGCATAGTAAAGCAAAACAAGTGCAACTTCAAGACTTTCAACATAAAGAGGGGAAACCTAATATTATTGAGATGCATAAAACCATGTTTCCCTCTATCATAAGAACTTTCAGTAGCATCATGAATAAAATTAACAATATAACTATCACATAAAACATTCTTATCATGAGCCACATGCATAAAATGATTATTACTCTCCACATAAGCATAGTCATTCTTATTAATTATGGTGGGAGCAAATTCAATAAAATAGCTATCATTATTATTCTCATCACCATAATCATCAAATATAGGAGGCATATTGTAATCATAACTAATTTTCTCCTCAATAGTAGGTGGACTGAAAATATCATATTCATCATTGTAATCATCATATATTGGAGGATTGGTATCATCATAAGCAATATAATAGCTATCTTCCAAAGCCGGGGAACTAAAAAGATCATTTTCATAAAAACTAGCTCCCCCAAGCTTAGACTTTTCCATAGCATTAGCAATAATGGTGTCCAAAGAATTCATACTAACAACATTGCTATTAGCATGCAAATAAAGTTCCATAAGTTTTTTCATTTTCTCTTCAAATACTTCATGTCCTAACTCAAGATAAATACTATAAAGCTCTCTAATTTTGTTGTTGTTTTCCATTAAGCCTAACTAGTAAAAACAAGAAACAAAAAGACAAAATTGCAGAATCTAAAGGAAATAACTTCGAGCACTCACACCGGAGGATGTGAGTACCTTTTACCTTACCTCCCCGGAAACGGCGCCAGAAAATAGCTTGATGTCTATGCACTTCTATTCTTGTAGACTGTTGTTGGGCCTCCAAGTGTAGAGGTTTGTAGAACAGCAGCAAGTTTCCCTTAAGTGGATTACCCAAGGTTTATCGAACTCAGGGAGGAAGTGGTCAAAGGTATACCTCTCAAGCAACCCTGCAATCAAGATACAAGAAGTCTCTTATGTCCCCAACAGACCCAATACACTTGTCAGGTGTATAGGTGCACTAGTTCAGCGAAGAGATAGTGAAATACAAGTGGTATGGATAAAAGACAACGGTGCTAGAAAATAGCTTGATGGCGTGGAAGAGACTAAAGGTAAACTGAAATAAAGATGGTAGCAAGCAAACATGTAACAGATCTAGTTGCAAATGGTGTTTCAATGCTTAGAAACAAGGCCTAGGGATCATACTTTCGCTAGTGAACACTCTCATATAAATATCTTCTCTTTATGATACTACCCTGAACTACTCTCCGGTTGGACACTCTAATCCATGGTAGGGCTATAACAACACACCTCAAAGTTCGCTTTTCCCATCTAGATAACCCCACACTGTCACCTTGAGCACAAGATGGTTCTAACAAACACCACAATTTCATAGAGACATCCAACTCCAAATATAACTCATAACAAGTATTTGTAATCTCTAGCCTAAGTGCCACCACGACGTGCACGCTATCACTTTCACACACGTGGGGAGAGCAGAGATCTATTAAAGCATTTGAGTAGCAAGGTAGATCTACTTGATTACAAAACTCATGGTCACAATATGATCATGCATAGAGAGAGAGAGATTAAGACATAGCTACCGGTAGAGCCCTTAGCCTCGAGAGAGAACTACTCCCTCCTCATCATGGTAATCAGCAACGACGATGGAGATGGTGGTGGAGATCGATGGAGATGGCTCAGGGGCACTTCCCCATCCCGGCAGGGTGCTGGAACAGAGACTTTCTGTCCCCCGAATCTCCCCTTCGGTGGCAGCAGCGCTGCGGAACTTTTCGTGGCTAGAGGCTGGATGATTTAGGGTTTTCTCACCGGGAGGCTTCTTATAGGCGAAGAGGCGAGGCAAGGAGGCAGCCAAGGGGCCCACACCACCTGGTGGCACCACCAGGTCTATCCCGCGCCACCATATGGTGTGCCCACCCTGGTGCCCTACTCCTTCTCTACTTCGTTTTTCCGTCACCAGGGCTACCTCTCTATGTGCTGAAAGTTTTGAAGTTGCTCTTGTTTTATCTACCCATTCTTGCTACTATGTGCTTCTTTGATTTATTTTCTTACAAGATTCCTATGCATAGGAAGTGGGTTAGACTTAAATGTGTTTTGAATTTGCTTCTTGATGCTCTCTTTTACTTCAATTCATATTTCTTATGTGAGCATCTTCTCAAACTATCATGCCTAACTTAAAGGCGTTAAAGAAAAGTACTTATTGGGAGATAACCCAAAAGTTTTAGATGAGTCTTGGAAGTTATTACTTCAGTAATAACCGCTCCTTATCCTTTTTATTTGCTTTTTGTGCCAAGAGTAACCTCTAATGAGAGAGAAGTAATGATTGGGAAAGTTGCTGTTCCGAAACAGAATTCTGTGCTTCACCGTAAAAATTCGTGTAAAATCTCTGTACGTCCTTTTGAGGTGTGAATTTTTGTGCTTCTGCCCCAGGTTGTTATCTAGTTCAACACTTTTTGATTTGAGCAACAGAAGGTCTTCGAAAAAATTTGTCTTTACTTGCTGGTCTGTTTTGACAGATTTCTGCTATTTTCTGCATTTGCTTCTTGTTGGTTCCTTTTTGAATTCTTTTGGGGAATTGATCTTTTTTAGGGAAGTTCTACAGTAGCTAGTATTTTAATGGAAGTTTTATTGGTGTTGGAACTGAACCTAAAGACTTATTATCTTGAGTGCACTAATGTTGCTAATAAAGATTGTGTGAAGTTTTGTATGAAGGAAAAATTTCAGGTGTATGGAAGGAATGAGTAATGAGATGAAGGATGGACTAAAGCTCAAGCTTGGGGATGCCACGCATGTCACCCCAAGAAATATCCAAGAAGTACAAGCGTCAAAGCTTGGGGATGACCAAGGCATCCCCTCCTTCATCAATAAAAATCCCAGGTTTCTTCCAAACGCTTCATTTTTATTGTTTCATGCATAGTTGTGTTATTCTTGGAGCATCTTGTTTTTCATTTTCGTTTTGGTTTTTCATTTGCTTGGTTTGCTTAGTTTGCTGAATAAATTGGTTGGACCCCCTCTTTCATACATTGGTTTTCAAATAGTTTGGTTTGGTTTGGAAAAGAGTAGGAAAGTTCATGCTTAAGTGGTAAAGGGAGCTTGTTTTTTACTGTGGCATATGCTTTGGCATGTCATGCTTGATATTGTTTTGGCTTTATGCTTAGTATACTTTGATGTAGCACGACTTGTTATAAACAATTGAGATTTCTTAATGTGCCTTGGATAAATCATGCGTTGTTTTAGCATATTAAATCATAGTATTGTGGTATTCTCCTTTGATGCTTTATTTGGGTTGACTTGGAACATGCTCACACCATGTTATGACTATCCCAAGTCACCATAAGCCTTTATGATCCTTTAGTTTTCAACTTGTAATATCACTTTATGCTTTGATCAATGATGTTTTGTCGCTCTGCATGATTATGGCCATTATTGCTCTCTTAGTTTATCGCTCCCAGTCTTTTGCTAGCCTCCACAACCAAGTATGAGTTCCACTCATGCATCCAACTCCCTAAACCAAGTTATTCCAAAGAGTCCACCATACCTACCTACTAGCATATGCTATTCCAAGTATATTCATGTTTTTGTTTACCTTCCAAATTAAACTTGTTATGAGAAAACTAGTGATTAAAGCTCTCACGAACTTGAGGGCACATTTTACGTTTCTTGCCCTTAATAAACTTGAACCATTGTGTCGTCTATGTTGTATATGCTTGCACTTATTTGTTGAGGATTAGCAGAACCATGTTGTCATGGGGAACGCTTTCAACATTGCACTGGTACTTTGTACCTAGTTGATATCATGCTCTTTTGTCTATGGATGTCATCGGTGTGAAATGAAAGAGGAGCTTGTAAGTCCATGGAGTTATGTATATGTGTTAGAGAAACGCCTGGGCCGCTGGTCTAATCCATGCTGACATGGTGGAAACCTGTAGCGTAACCATAATGAGTTGTCTATGAAGCATTCTTCTTAAAAAAAGAGTCCTATATTGAGAAAAAAGAGAAAAAGAAAAAAAAGATTATGAAAAGAGGAAAGAGAGAAAAAAGCACCATATTCCCATGGTAAATAAGAAGATTTCTGAGATGCTCGTTGTCTGCTGATGACCCACAAGTATAGGGGGTGTATCGTAGTATTTTCGATAAGTAAGAGTGTCGAACCCAACGAGGAGCAGAAGGTGCTGGCTAGTGGTATGGATCAGGAATTCTCTACAAATACTTAGCAAATGGATTTTTAGGGGTTTTCGATAAAGCAAGTAAACAAAGTATGAGTAAATGAAAGACAGTAAGAATGAATGCAGCAAGTGGCCCAATCCTTTATGCAGCAAAGGAAAAGGCAGTTGTATTTCTATAGATGACCAAATGTTCTCGAGGACACATGGGAAGACTGTCAAGTGCTTTCGCTTCATATAGTTGATTAATCTTCTTTAGCTTGCTAAGTGTTGTGTGGGTGAACCAGTGCTAATGTACCGCCCCATCCAAGACTAATACATACTTGTGATTATACCCCTTGCAAACATCCATAAGTACAAGAAAGTAATTAAGGTAGAAACCTAACAACAACTTTAAACTCTAAGACCCTTACGTCCCTTGTGCAATGGTTTCCTAACGGGGGTTTAGGTTTCTGTCACTCCGGCAACCCCTATGATTAGTAGCCAAATACACAATGCATTCCCCTAGGCCCATATAGGTGAAGTGTCATGTAGTCGACATTCACATGACACCACTAGAAGAAGTACACCACAACTTAAATAATAATCTATTGAATCTTTCTCAACGCAACTCCACTACTAACAACAAGACTTCTCCCATGTCCTCAAGAACAAAACGAACTACTCACAAGACATCATATGGATCATGATCAGAGATGGAATAATGATGTATAACAATCTGAACATAAACAATAATTCAATGGTTCACTCAATAGCATCAACTACAAGAAGTAATCAACACCGAGAAAGTTTCCCCTATGAACTATGCAAGATTCAACCCAATTGTTACAGCAATATGGAGATGGTGATGAGGGTGTTGATGGTGATGATGGTGGTGATGATGATGATGATGGTCCCGATGAAGTCCAGCTTGATGGTGGTGTTGATGGCGACGATCTCCCCTCTTCGGGAAGGAATTCCCCCGGCAGAAATCTGTCTGCCGGAGAGATCTTTCTCTCTTGGTGTTTTTCGCCCCACAGAGGCGGCGGAATCTTTCTGTGGTTGCTCCCCGAGTCTTAGGGTTTCGTGGGGATGATATACGCCAGAGGAGAGAGGCTGGAGTGGGCCAGGGCGGCCACACCACTCCCAGGCGTGGCCTAGGCCTGCCCGCGCCATGGGGTGGTGTGGGCCCCTGTGGCCCACCTCCACTTCATCTTCTAGCATCCTGAGTCTTCTGGAAAAATAGGATTTTCCGTATATTTTCCTAGATTTTCTGATCTTCGTGAATTTTGCCTCCAAACAGCACCTTTTCCATCAGAATCCTGACTGCAGCGGTCCATGCTCCAAAAGTCATCAACCATGAAAAAATAGATGAAATAACATAAGTATCACCTCTTAATACGAAATATATCAATGAATAATAGTGAATTAAGACATACAATAGTGATGCAAAATGGACGTATCATCTGCTTGCCTTGTCATTTTGATATGGGGATTCTTCCGTATCATCGGGCAAGGGGTACCCCATTGGCGGTTCTCTATGATACACATGTACTTACGATGACAAGAACTTACCAGTGACTAAACTTGAGTAGCATGAGGAGCGACCCTCGTATTCAAGGGACATGAGATTTCTAACTTATACTTTGTCAAGCATGTACACCATAGTTTGTTCACTTTAACCTTAATCACTTCAAGATGCTTATGATAGGGGCAATGAGAGCGGAAAGCTATTAAGTACGATAATTTTTGGAAGTTCTTTATGAGACTTGAATCCCTACTTCCTTCTATGAATACCTTTCTTCCACTTATATATTGAGTCCCCACCTTCTATCTTTATGCACTTACTTTGAGAGCATAGTGGCCAGTCCCAAGACTTGTTGATTGATGCATACCTTGATATTGCCTGTTTAAAACTATTTGTATCTAGTCACTCTTATAAACTTTGAAGGTGTCCTATGCATTTATGTTTGCTACTCTATGAGGGACAAGCTGAATACTTTTATGCTATGTTTTCTTTATGTGAAACAAACAAACGTCTTGCAAAGCATTGTTATTCATGAATCTTTTGTTTGTGCCTTTTCATGTTCCAACATAGTTTCTTTGCCTTATTGCTAGAACTTTGTCTTTCATGTTATGATTGAAGTACTATGATCCCAGCTTTGAATGTTTTACAAATACTTTGATCAAGTTTAAGATGGTGCATGTCACCTCAAAAATTATTCTTTCTTTTTATCACTTACCTACTCGAGGACGAGCAGGAGTTAATCTTGGGGATGTTGATACATTGCAAATGTATCTATAATTTTTGATATTCCATGCTTGGTTTTATCTACTTTCTTATATTTTATCCACAATTTGGAGTACTTTTCATATGATTTCTTGGACTAACCTATTAACAAGAGTCATAGTGCCAGCTGCCTGTTTTCTACTGTTTTTGGTTCCAGGAAAGTTAGAAAATGAATATTCTCGGAATTGGACGGGACAAAAGCCAAAGTCATTATTTTACCGGGGGACACCTGGAGCCAGAATACGAGACGAAGAGGGGCTGGGGCCCAGCCACACCACCTGGCCGCACGGCCAGGCCTGGCCCGCGCCAGGGGGTGGTCTGGCCGTCCTAGGCACCCCCTCGGCCTCTCCTTCCACCTATATATTGCCTCTGATACGAAAACCATAAGTACCTGATCAAAAATCCACGAAAGAGTCTCTAGCCATAGTCATCTCCATCCCTAGATCAGGAGGGATCTGAAGCTCTTCCCGGCACCCTGCCGGAGAGGGGAATTCACCCTAGAGGCCTTCTTCATCATCATGCAAGCCTCCGGTGTGATGCGTGAGTAGTTCATCTCTGGACTACGGGTCCATGTAGTAGCTAGATGGCTGGTTCTCCTCCTTTGTGCTATCATGTTTAGATCTTGTGAGCTCCGTTCATGATCAAGATCATCTATTTGTAATTCTGCATGTTGTGTTTGCGGGGATCTGATGGTTATTGAGATGCTATGTTAGATTGATTATTGATTCTATCATGTCTTTGTTATTTGTGATCTTGCATGCTTTCCGTCGTTAGTAGCTATCTTGGCCAAGTAGATGCTAGCAACTCCAAGAGTTAGTATTTATGCTCGATAGTGGGTTCATGCCTCTGGTAATCTGGGGAAGTGACAGAAATCTCTAAGGTACTAGATGTGTTGTTGCTACTGGGGAGAAAACAACAATCCTTTGTTCATAGAACAATCTTATTGTTTACTTTACACGCAATTCGTAGTGCAATTATCTGTTGCTTGCAACTTAATACTGGAGGGGGTTCGGATGATAACCTGAAGGTGGATTATTAGTCATAGATGCAGTTGGATGGCGGTCTATGTATAATGTTGTAATGCCCAATCAAGTCTCAAAGGAGTCAAGATGAGTAGGATATGCTTGTATGCTTTCTCGATGTTTGTCAATTGCCCCGCTGTAATTTGTTCACCCAACATGTTATCTATCTTAAGGAGAGCCACCTAGAGTGAACTATGGACCCCGGTCCTTTCTTTTACTTTCAATCTACAATCAACTGTTTACTGCTTTGTGTTTACTTTTTGCAAACTATTACTTCCTTCCATTCGATACGTTTAATCCTTTGTTTTCAGCAAAACCAGTGAGATTGACAACCTCATCGCAAGTTGGGGCAAAATTCTGTGGTTGTGTTGTGCAGGTCTCCATGTTGCTGCTGACACCGGTAGTGCGACCTGCCAACGTTCAGCTAGCTACACCTTTGGGGTGTTTCCTTGCTCCTACTGGATTGATAACCTTGGTTTCATACTGAGGGAAAACTTGATGTTGTGCTCATCATACCTTCCTCTTGGGGTTCCCCAACAAGCTCGATATATTTTGGGCCATCAGGCCCGCTTGTTAGCGAGAGCAGGGCGGCGAAGAGGTATCGAGGAAGGAGGGCTGTTGGATCAGAGGGCGATGGACGGTCACTGTGTGTCGTCCTCGCTAAGCTAGGGAGACGGAATGGAAACCCTAGCACGGCGTTGGAGAAGCTGGGAGCTCACCTGGGCACCGTCGTTGATGAGGTGGGGGCTGCGGGGCGACACGGGGTGCGGTGGTGACTCCAGGGAGGGGCAACACGGGGTGGTTCGCCATAGATCTGACACAGCGAACTCCACGGCGGCGGAACACCTTTGGGTGCTCGCCGGGGCGCCCTTGAATGATGTTGTAGATCAACGGAGAGGCCACTGAAGGGATGTAGAGGCCCTGGTATAATCCTAGGTGTGCATGCATGGAGGCCCGGGGTCCGGAAGCCATCTAGTTGGCTGGGGAAGCTCTACTCGGTTAAGAGCTAGGGTGGATGCCTCCGGTGTTTCCTGCAAACAAGGAGAGCAGAGGGAGGGGGATTAGGCTCAAGAGAGCATGAGGAGGCCAGGATGCAGGGAATAGGTGGCCGGATTTGCGGGTAGGCTCACCTTCTCTTGCATGCCCGAGAGAATGCTCTCTTTATTTTCATGGCGAGGAGGGATAGAGGAAGGGGAGCTACTATCCTAGGGTGGGTGCTAGATGGATGAGGGAGTGGAGGAGCGGGCTCTGGTGGCCTCGGTTCTCTTTAACCCAAGGTAGGGGGTGTACGGTGGAAGAAGTTCATGGGAGATCTTGAGAAGATGGAGGTGGCCAGGCATTGGCCTAGATGGGTGGTGATGTGTGGTGGGTGGGTCTCTAGGGTCGTGTAAGGAGGCAGGGAGGGAGCGATGGAGGTTGCTGCTGCTTTTACTCTTCTCTAGGAGTATTTAAAATAAAGCAGCATCTCTCTCTCCCATTCCAAGAAAAAAGGACAAGGGGAGGGTACCTGCTATAGTAACACTATGGTACACTTCGACCAGATGTGATGAGGGTGCAGTAGTGAAGTATTGGGTAAGTTTGAGGAAGGTTTGATTAGGTTTGCATCAAGTTTGGAGATGATTTCAATTTCTAGCCAAAGGGAAGAACATGAGGACTTTCTTGATTTTTGATTTTGGCTAGATGGTTCAAGTGTACTGGTAGATGCATATGACCAAGATACATGCCCTGTAATTAATTGGGATTTTTCTGAGGAATTTAGATCCCTTTTATATTAGTTATTCAAGTATTGTTGAAATGGTTTTATTGACGTGTTTTGAAATATTTGAATTGGGCAGGATGGGGTTTTGGTTTGAGATGGTCCCAAATATAAAACCGTAGTTTGAGGAACTTTCCCATGATTTATTGAGGAATAAAAGTATTTAAAACAATTATTATTCCATTTCTGCCATTTAAGGAAATGGGCAAAAAGAAATAATAAAGCTCTTCAAAAATATTTATTTTTGATGTTGGAAGATGGGAAATGATAATTAAACTTCGAATGAGCCTAAATATGGGGATGTGTTTTGGAGAAAAATAAACTTTCTTTTATAGATTAGATTTTAGAGTTTTTGTCAATTTAAGAGATTAAATTGTTTTTGAGCCACAATAATTATTGAAAACATTTGTTAAATTTTTATTTCCACTATAAATGATGTCCACAAGATATATCCATCACTTGCAACCTTGGGTTTTGAGGATCCAACTTGATTTTGGAAGAAAACAAGAGATAGAAGGATCTTGGGCAAAGTTAACATCGACCATCAAAACCTTGTTGGATCTTGGAGCTCGGAGATCCCCTTGGGCCATGGTTATATGTATGGATAGACCAAGTGATGTATATCACCATGGTACAGAGTTTTGAGGTTGATCATGGTTGGGATTTTCAAGGATTGGTGACAAATTTTGAATAAAATAGGTGTGCCAAAACATATTATCAACTAGCCTTCAAAACCATGTGGGTTTTGGAAGCCCAAAGCTCCAATTGAAACAAGTGAAGTAGAGATCGATAGACCTTCATGAGTATAGCACACTCATGCCAAGAGTTAGTCAAAGAATATAGTATGAGGAGGTGAGCTTCTTCTAAAGTAGGCATGTTGATAAGATTTTGTAGAAAGTATTATTTTCTTGCCTACAAAACCATCAAGAACAACTAGGTTGGAGGATGATCTAGCCAAGGGCAAGAGTGGGAATTGGTAGTCCTTAGGATGGTCTAAAAGATGGTTCAAGTGCATTTCCAAATGTGCACAAGGGATTAGAAAAAGAGAGTCTCAAATATGTGATGTTGATAACAGTTTCCAAACTTGGCCAAATTTGACAGATTTGGTAATTTTGACTAGAATACAAGAGTTAATGTTTTTTATTAGTTGCAAGGTTCCAACTCATCACCAAATGGATGATGTAGTGGGGTAGAGTGAGTAGAAATGACACATGCTTGATATTGGTCTTCATTGACTTGGAAGCTTCTAATGAATGGGTTTAGAGGTGATCTGGTTAAAGGGTTTTAGATGATCACTTAGTGACTAGAGATCAGATCCAGCTTAGTAAACTAGGTTAGGGATTATATTCTTAATTTAGCTTGATCCTAGAGGATGAGCTCCTAGGTGGCTCATACTACTTCCTATCAAGCTAGTCAGACAACAAATCAAGGAAAATCATCAAATAGTAGATCAGGGTAACTCATCATACTAACAAAACAATTCTGCCACTATGGATACCTTCAGGCCTAGCTTGAGGTAAGGATGGGTATTTTGAAAAAGTTGTGTTTTTAAGTAGATGAGTGTCCCTTGGTATTTCTACCAAGAGTAGGGTTCAAAGTTCTATAAAAGGTTTTGGAAAGCCTAGAGATAAGAGTAGTTGAAGTCTTGTCTTGAAAACATAGGGAGATTGTATCTTATAGATCTCTGTAATTTTGTCAATAGAGGCTACTAAAATGGTTAAGGTTGCAAAGGCATCTTGGCTCAGGTTTTTGAAATGCTAGAACATTTGAGAATATGGAAAAATAAGCCAAGACAGTTTTAGGAAATAGCTTTTGTCAAATGGTGGTGAGGTAAGGAGTATATCATAGGCACCAACAAGCAAGCAAGCAAACACTGCATTACTAAACAAGAAAAAGTTTTGTTCCCCCTGATTTTTGAATTATGGACAGCTAATCAGGGTTGCTGAAATTGGGATGTTACAGACCTTTCCCCTTCAAAGAATATCGTCCCGAGATTCGGGAGAGTAAGGTTAGGGTATTTAGAGTCAAGGTTTAGTGTTAGGTGTTTCACAAGTACTAACTTACGAATGTCATATTTGAACGTGGTTACTTGGTCGGTGAAGTTTGACTTCAGTCTTCTCGGATGCACGGAGGGCTGAGCAGGCTTCAGTCCTAATCGCGAGGGATGATCTTCCTTCTATGAGGATTTACGACATTTCTTTTAAGGCTTACCGTATCCTAGTTCACGACTTTGGTTCTTACTCCTAAAGTTGCTTCTGATAGATGGTTAGTCTATTTTGTGGGAAAGACACAGTCTTTCCCCCTTATGGTTAAACTAAGGTAACTCGAAGATAACAATGTCCTTCCTTCTTGGAATCATCGGATGATGTTTCGGAGGCTATCGCCAACCTTCTGTCCAAAGTCGAAACCTTCATATGTCGTCCACAAACTAGGTTTTATGAGGCTCATATACTACTTTTATTCGTACTTGGCCTATCGGAGTAGTCTAGTTGGCGGATCTTCCGGAAGGGTTAGAACTGATGGAGTTAGCGAACCGGTGGGCCTTCAGGCTGGTCTTAAGCTAAAGTAGTAGAGAGGTTTCATAACATCTTTAGTCAGAGTAGAGGCATCCATCTTCGGAGGACCATCTTCACTTGGAGTATTTGTGGCTTTTGCTCGATGGAGGAGTAGATTCTTTGTCTTCACACATCTTTATCTTCAGGATTTTGGGGTAATCTAGCCTTCGGGTGAGGAATGTCCCATAAGTTTGGACAGAGGGGTTGAACATAATAGTTAGTATTTTGGGGTTGTCGGAAGCTCTAATAATGCTGAAGGTTAGGGTAGTTAGGTCTTCACTTCTTGTCTTGGTTAATGAGTCTTGTGGTTTCTCATGGATGGGGGAGATCCTTCGATGGTAGACTTCTAGCTTCAACGACATTCTGGCTATGGTTTGCAGGTGAATGAAGGCGTGTAGTGTTGGTGATGAGTCGTGAGAGGTGAGCTTTGACGAAGTAAGCCATCCTGATGGGGAGGAGTCTACGAGTTGTTCTAACTTGGCGGGGTCGGATTGTAGGGTCTTAGAAATCCTTGGTTCTTGGTTGCTTTTGTTTGATGCTCTATGTTAGTATGGGTCTTTATAGCGACAACTATCATGGGGGGTTTCCTAAGTTACTAGGTGGGGTATCGATTTTGTTAAAACCATTTGTCTTGGGTCAACCAAGCCAGAACATACATACAAGGTGAACATAGCAGTAGGGTCGCAATGTTCTTCGCAAACCACACACATCAAACCACACGTCATGCACTTAGGCAAGCAAACACGGTCTACAATGGGGACCAAGGAGTTAACTACTCTCTATATAGGGGAATCCTATCTTAAGAATATTACTCCTACATGTCACGTTCTTGAGGTCTAGGCCACTATCTTGCATATGAAGCCTTCGCCGATTTATTGGAAGATTCTCGATAGTGCGGCACTTGATTTCTTCTAATTACGAGGATTCCGCTGGTAGGGCGATCTTGTAGTCTCCTTGTGTTTGCTGGTAGTTGCTTATCTTTATCTCGTTTTGATCGTCTTCACCGGGTTCTAGGTCCTAGTGATTTGAAATCCATAGGTTTGAAAATTTGACGAGAGATAGAGGAAACCATTTTCGAAATAATTTAGACTAGAGTAAGATAAGGGGTAAAATCTTTAGAAAAGCTTGGAGCAGATAGTTTTTGAAGGCCGGTGTTTCCAAAATAGTTTTCATGTCTAACGACTAGGCTAACTAAGGTTCTCCTATAGTCAGGATGGCTCTGATACCAAGTCTGTGGCCCTCCTGGATTAATCCTTCGAGAATCCCTATTATGCATACACCACGATCCCATGATCAGTTTGTCGTAGCACATACTCGACAAGTATCAACGTAAACATCCATTACTTAAGCAAATATAGGTCATACCTTATTTGCCATTATGGCTACATGAATCAATCATCAGCAAAACTTCATCAAGCGTAGAGCCCGAGCCATGCCTTAACCTACAGACAACTGACTGGGAGAACGTCCTAGCTCGCTTAGCCGTAAACATCACCTTCTTCTTGATATCTGACCAAGTTAATAGCCAGGGACAATGCCAGTGAGTACTTTGAATGTACTCGCAAACCACCCTAAGATAATAATAATAAGAGGATATGCAATATAGCTGTGGTGGTAGGAGGGCTCCATGAGAGGTTCTTTTCTCAAATAGTTTCTCTTGTAAATGTAGCATCTACATATATTTGTTGAAAACTTTTGTAACGAATTTTGAGAACCTTTTTATAAGTCGTGGAAAACACTAGGATTTGGGTCACCCATTTGTTCCTTCCTCCGGTCATCCCATGACCAAACTCCTTTCATCCACTTCTGATAATCCCATGGTCAAAACATTTCCAAAGCCTTTGCTTTTCTGAAATCCTTTTTGAAATCAAAACCAGCACCGCTCTACAACAACCTTCCCAACCATCCATGACCGCAGACATGGCTATTCGAATAGATTTACACTCTATAGAGGTTGTACACTTTACCCACACTATCCGACTACCCTGCCCTGATCTACACTGGTCGTGGGTCGAGTAACCGGCCAAGACCTTCGGAATGCCCACTCCAGTATAAGCTCCTACCCTATGAGTCGTTCCCCTCAACACCGGGACGTCGGGTACCGTGGACCAATCGGAGTGCCTTTTTTACTACACAAAGTATGTGCTTTCAATGAGAGGCTCATAGTAACGCCTGACGGCCCGCAGACCGTTCGTTTCTTCACCTGGTTGATGCTTCATGGACCATTATAGGAGAAGACCCAGCCTCCAGAGATTGACATCCTCTATAGTAGTTGCGAGGCAACTCATACCGGAGTAAACCAACTTCGAGCCTAGACCCTTTCCCATTTAGGAGTAATGTGGTTGCACGGGTTAATTGTTCTGGCAAAACTACAAAGAATCAGGTGCGTTTTTATAAACCTTTTTCCTCCATCTTTCATTCAGCATCTTTGTAAACAAAAACCTTTCTCTTTCTCAAACTTCTATTGGTAGGTCATACCTCACCAAGGTTTTATCATAAATTATTTTGTGAACTTTTCCGGGGTCTTCCCTTCCTCTAGTTTTGCTACGGCTAAAGCGAGGTCTCCAAAGGGGTATGGATTATTACACCATCTACCATACTAGGGACGAGTAGGTGTCATCGAGGGGGTGTACTTAGTAGTACAAATGTGTAATGGTTTGGAGGAGCCAAGCCACTACCAGATATAGCTCATCGTATATTAAAACAACGTAGTTTCATAAATAGTAGGTAAAACATGCATAAGTAAAACAATAGGACAAACTTATGAGCAAGAAGGTGGCTTGTCTGTGATCAGCAATCTGGCAATATATGTCCCTGGATTTCTCTTAGAATACCAAAATAATCAAATATAACCATCTTCATCTGATCTCCGATATAATCGCAACTATCGTCATCAAGAATAATACATGCAAGCAAACAAGGCCACAATCAACACAAGGCATACAAGAACCAATACAATACAGCAAGGAAACATACAACACATTGTTCAATTTAGTAGGTTTTGATAGATTGATTTAGTTGCAGTTGGAAGTACTATAATTGCCTTTGGGGACTTTTCTTTATGATTTAATTATCAAATACCACCTAAAGAAGGGATTTTGACTAAGTCTTGGATTTGGGTGATATCAATATACAAAAATGGTATTAGAATATAGGTATTGAAATAACAAAGCCAACAAAAGTGGTTTCACTATTTTTGCACTTTTCTTTAATTATATATGATTTTTCTAGTGAAATAAACCCTAGTTTAGGTGGATAAATCATCAGAAAAGATCTGTAGCTCAAAAAAATTTGTGCTCAGAGGGTTTGGTACATCTTTGAATTTGTGATTTTTGAGAGCTGGAATCACTTCAATATATTTACAAGAATACCTTTGGGAAAATCCCAAAGTCAGTTCGACAAGCTTTTTGTCTTTTTCACCAAATTAAACTATAGGAGATTTTGATATGAATCCAAGGGAACATAGTAGGTGATTAAAATACCTTTCTTTAGAAATTGGAATCACTATTTTTGGAGTTGCTAAGCTTCTGAAATGATTTATCTAGTGGTAATACCACTTATAGAAGTATTTAATTCATTATAACTCAACAGAGGATCTATAAATAGTGATCTCCTAGGTTTTGATGGGTACTAAAGTACCACATCACTGAGAGTTGGCATAAGGTCAATACCATTCTTGGGTTGGCCTAGAGAATTCTTTAAAGTCAAAAACAAGGGGATTTTCTTATTTTTGATGCAGATGATTCACAGTCCCACTTGGCATGAGACCAATGGTATATGCTAGACCTATTTAGTATCTACCAGAATAAATTATTGATTGAAATAGATACATTCTATTAGATTAATTCCCAAAAATTCATGAAAATGATTTTGGACCTCGGGCTTGTTCTGCAGGTTTCATAAAACATGTGGGAGCATGTATAATTTTAGATGTGGGATAAATATGTGGTTTTCCATTTTCAGAAGGATTTAAAGCACATAGCAGTTTATGGATCTGGAAGTAATTATTGAAAGAAAAAATAAACTAGGTCGGTATCTTAAGGGATTGAGCCACCCAGAGGGGGAGCCGGCCCACTCAGCGTCTCCGCGAGCGGGATCTGAATTTCGAACCAGCCACGATGGGGCCCGCTTGTCGGAGAGAGCAGGACGTCAGAGGTACCGGGGGAGGAGCGACATTGGATCAGAGGGCAATGGACGGTCGCTGCACGTCGTCCTTGCTAAGCTAGGGGAGACGGGGTGGAAACCCTAGCACGATGCAGGAGACGCTGGGAGCTCACCTGGGTGCCGTCGCCAGCAAGGTGGGGGTTGCGGGGTGACGTGGCATGCGGTGGCAACTCCAGGGAGGGGCGGTATGGGGTGGTTCGGCGTAGATCTGACGCGGCGAACTCCACAGTGGCGGAACACCTCCGGGTGCTTGCCAGGGCACCCTCGAATGATGTTGCGGATCAATGGAGAGGCCACTGAAGGGATGTAGAGGCCCTGGTATAATCCTGGGTGTGTATGCATGGAGGTGCGAGGTCCGGAAGCCATCTGGTTGGTTGGGGAAGCTCTACTTAGTTAAGAGCTAGGGCGGATGCCTCCGGTGTTTCCTACAAACAGGGAGAGTAGAGGGAGGGGGATTAGGTTCAAGAGAGCACAAGGAGGCCAAGATGCAGGGAATAGGTGGCCGAATTTGCGGGTAGGCTCACCTTCTCTTGCATGACCGATAGGATGCTCTCTTTCTTTTCATGGTAAGGAGGGACATATGAAGGGGAGCTACTATCCTAGGGTGGGTGCTGGATGGATGAGGGAGTGGAGGAGCGGGCTCTGGTAGCCTCGGTTCTGTTTAACCGGAGGTGGGGGTGTACGGTGGAAGAAGTTCATGGGAGAGCTTGAGAAGATGGAGGTGGCCAGGCATTGGCCTAGATGGGTGGTGTTGTGTGGTGGGTGGGTCTCTAGGGTCGTGTAAGGAGGCAGGGAGGGAGTGGTGGAGGCTGCTGCTTTTACTCTTCTCTAGGAGTATTTAAAATAAAGCAACATCTCTCTCATTCCAAGAACAAAGGACAAGGGGAGGGAAGATTCTATAGTACCACTACGGTACACTTCGACCTGATGTGATGAGGGTGCCATAGTAAAGTATTGGGTAAGTTTGAGGAAGGTTTGATTAGGTTTGGATCAAGTTTGGAGATGATTTCAATTTCTAGACAAAGGGAAGATCATGAGGACTTTCTTGATTTTTGATTTTGGCTAGATGGTTCAAGTGTATTGGTAGATGCATATGACCAAGATACATGCCCTGTAATTAATTGGAATTTTTCTGAGGAATTTAGATCCCTTTTATATTAGTTATTCAAGCATTGCTAAAATGGTTTTATTGATGTGTTTTGAAATATTTGAATTGGGCAGGATGGGGTTTTGGTTTGAGATGGTCCCAAATATAAAACCGTAGTTTGAGGAACTTTCCCATGATTTATTGAGGAATAAAAGTATTTAAAACAATTATTATTCCATTTGTGCCATTTAAGAAAATGGGCAAAAAGAAATAATAAAGCTCTTCAAAAATATTTATTTTTGAAGTTGGAAGATGGGAAATGATAATTAACTTCGAATGAGCCTAAATATGGGGATGTGTTTTGGAGAAAAACAAACTTTCTTTTATAGATTAGATTTTAGAGTTTTTGTCAATTTAAGAGATTAAATTGTTTTGGGCCACAATAATTATTGAAAACATTTGTTAAATTTTTATTTCCACTATAGATGATGTCCACAAGATATATCCATCACTTGCAACCTTGGGTTTTGAGGATCCAACTTGATTTGGGAAGAAAACATGAGATAAAAGGATCTTGGGAAAAGTTAACATCGACCATCAAAACCTTGCTAGATCTTGGAGCTCAGAGATCCCTTGGGCCATGGGTTATATGGATGGATAGACCAAGTGATTTATATCACCATGGTACAAAGTTTTTAGGTTGATCATGGTTGGGAGTTTCAAGGATTGATGACAAACTTTGAATAAACTATGCGTGCCAAAACATATTATCAACTAGCCTTCAAAACCATGTGGGTTTTGGAAGCCCAAAGCTCCAATTGAAACAAGCGAAGTGGGGATGGATAGACCTTCATGAGTATAGCACACTCATGCCAAGAGTTGGTCAAAAGAAGATAGTATGAGGAGGTGAGCTTCTTCTGAAGTAGGCATGTTGATAAGATTTTGCAGAAAGTATTATTTTCTTGCCTATAAAACCATCAAGAACAAGTGGGTTAGAGGATGATCTAGCCAAGGGCAGAGTAGGAATTGGTAGTCCTTAGTATGTTCTAGAAGATGGTTCAAGTGCATTTCCAAATGTGCACAAGGGATTATAAAAAGAGAGTCTCAAATATGTGATGTTGATAACATTTTTCCCGACTTAGCCAAATTTGGTAGATTTGGTGATTTTGACTAGGATACAAGAGTTAGTGTTTTTGATTAGTTGCAAGGTTCCAACTCATCACCAAATGGATGATGTAGTGGGTACAGTGAGTATAAAGGACCCATGCTTGATATTGTTCTTCATTGACTTGGAAGCTTCTAGAATGAATGAGTTTAGAGGTGATCTGGTTAAAGGGTTTTAGATGGTCACTTAGTGACTAGAGATCAGATCCAGCTTAGTAAACTAGGTTAGAGCTTGTATTATTAATTTAGCTTGATCCTAGAGGATGAGCTCCTAGGTTTCTTAAACTACTTCCTAGCAAGCTAGTTAGACAACAAATCAAGGCAAATCATCAAACAACAGATCGGGGCAACTCATCATACTAACAAAATAATTCTGTCACTATGGATAACTTCAGGCCTAGCTTGAGGTAAGGATGGGTATTTTGAAAAGGTTGTGTTTTGAAGTAGATGAGAGTCCATTGGTATTTCTACCAAGAGTAGGGTTCAAAGTTCTATAAAAGGTTTTGGAAAGCCTAGAGATAAGAGTAATTGAAGTTCTGTCTTGAAAACATAGGGAGATTGTATCTTATAGATCTCCGTAATTTTTTCAATAGAGGCTACTAAAAATGGTTAAGGTTGCAAAGGAATCTTGGCTCAGGTTTTTGAAATGCCAGAACATTTGAGAATATGGAAAAATAAGCCAAGACAGTTTTAGGAAATAGCTTTTATCAACTAGTGGTGAGGTAAGGAGTATATCATATATTACACAGTCAGATGCATAAGCACCAACAAGCAAGCAAGCAAACACTGCATTACTAAACAAGAAAAGGATTTTGTTCCCCTAATTTTTGAATTATGGACACCTAATCAGGGTTGCTGAAATTGGGATGTTACACACCACACCTTGAATAATAATATGCCCAATGCAAAACTTGAAGCCACCCCTTAGTGGGGCTTGTTCTTCTACGGTACCAAAGTTGGCAGGCCAGCGCATGGAGGTACCTAAGTTTCCTGAAATTACCGCGTTTCAAAAAGTTGGGCCGCCAACTATCGAGAGGGGCCATTTCAATGCAAACTCGTCTCACCCCTACCAAATCCAAACATGCCGTGAAACTGCCCCATGAAGTAGACGGTTGGGACCCTCATGTCAGTAATATTTCCGTGACGCGAGCGCCAACGCGGCAACCACGTAGGAGAAATGAGATACTAAAGGAGCATCATGCGTTGACCAAATTCACAAATCCACTCCCCTCCTCCTTTCGCATGAACCCTAGCACCGGCAGCGTCGAAATCCCCTCTCCAACCAGAATGATCTCTTCGGGCATTTGACTTCTGGCGCCAAGTTGTTGCGCCTACTCGCTGCTACCAAGCTCTAATGACAAATGTCGTGCTAGCTGTTGCGACGATCTAGCCCGCCTCTACCGCCGACGAGCTGAGCAGCGTGAAGGATGGCAGATCCATTTGCCGAGGAAGAAGTACTTCTGGCTAATTTCGGGTGAGCTACTCTTCTCTTTGCTATTCGCACTACCTATAACTGCTAGCTGGCTATTGGCATTACAGAGATATATCGAACATAGAATTGTTTGCTAGCACGACGCTGACAAACAATTCTTATCTTTTGTCTCTAATTTTTTGTCAACTAGGATCTCCGCTGAACCCAAATACACGGTTCTGGTGAGCATCTGCGGCTACCTCGTTAAATTAGCACATGGGAAGAGCACGTGGAAACAGGCTCAGAGTCTGAAGATGGAAGTATCACTTATGCAGTTATGCACTATCCCTGGTTTGGTTGCTGCTTTGCGTGAACTTGTTGAAATGAGGCCAGAGCAGACTGCACGGTTCAGCATCGTTGATGAACGAGGCTTCAGGGTTCCTATAGCGTGTGACAGTCAGCTAATTGGGTTGATGAAACAGCATGTTAGGCTTCACGTGGTTACGCTGGTGTGTAACATAGTGGATGAGGAAGCTCCTGCTACTAGGAGTCGCCGAGCTATTATTGGACAGGGAGGTCTAACTCGAACCCCTGCTGTTGTTGAGCAAAATGTGGTTCCTCGTCCGCGACATGCTTCTGTCAGGCAACCTCCTCGTAGGAGTCCTCGTACTGCCGTTGTGGAAAACTCTGCTCTAGAATCTTCTGGTACTGGTCGTCCCCGTACCCGTGCCTATGTTGTTGCGGCTGCTGCTCACCCAATCCATGCCGCTGTTGAGCAAACTAAGGCGTCCGGAGGCTGCCCTGCTGTTGTTGCCAAGACCGCCGCCTTGTGTGCTGCTCCTCCTCGAAACCGTCCTCAAGTTGTGCGAACCCGTGCTCTGGAATCTGCTGGTACTGGTCATCCTCGTGTTGTTGTTGATATGGACGTTGTTGACCCAATCTCTGCCGCTGTTGAGCAAACTAAGGCTTCCAGAGGCTGCCCACTGTTGTTGCAAAGACTGAACCATTCTCTCCTCCTCGAACCCGTGCTCGGGTTCAGCGAGCTGCTGGTCTGAAGCCAGCTCATGGTCTGGACTCTGCTAGCACTCGAAACACTTCTGTTGTGGGAACTGCTCCTGATCGTCGAGGTGGCATGGCAGCCGCTGATCCTATTGTGGCTGTCGTTAGAAGGGGCCCTGCCTGTCCACCATGTAATGTAGCTCCCGCTGCTAAGGGCCCTCGCCTTGCTCCTGGTCATGGTATTTCCACCGAGGTTGATCCAGCTAACGATGACGCTGGTGATGGCGACGGTGGCATTAGCGCTGGGTCTGGTGGTGCCGCTCCATCTCTCGAACCTCTCGGAGGTTTCTATCCTGAAGAACCCGATGATGGCAAAGTAATCGTTCATGTCGGTGTCGCGGATTATACTGCAAAATTAGATGATGGCACAGAAAAATTCTATGACGAGTTTGATGTAATCCTTGGCAGATACGACCCTGAAGTGGTAGAGTTATCTAACATGATGACATCGTTACGTGTGAAGGTGCTGTGGGGGTCCTCCCAGGAAGCACGTTTGTTATATTATGGTTACAGGAGCGAAAAGGCTATCGAAGTGAAAGATACCAGGGATTTAGTCATACCGTTTACAAGGAAACATTATAGAGGTGAAGTTTACTTCCACTTGGTAGTGCTCACGGTTGGAGAGGAATTGGAACTCGACAATAGAGATGATGGACTTTTGGAAGGCATGCATGACCTGATCCATGGCATCACTGGGGCTGGTGCGACTGAGGGTGGCTCCGAACAGAGGAGAGTCTTACAAAGGAGCGTCATAAAGAGGAACAGGAAGAGCATCCCCAGAAAGGGCACCCCGAAGAAGAACGTCACCAAGGAGAACACGCCAGAAAAGAGGATGCCCAAGAGTCGCACGACAAAAGGCACCATGCCGCAGAGTACACCCCTGAGATCCAGTCAAAATGCCACACCGAACGGTAGTAGCAAAAACGCTAAGAGGGCTAGCACGGTGGTGAACACTCCCAGGAGTGGTAGCAAAGAGGCGAAGATGGCCAGCACAGAGGCTACCACACCCAGTGGGAGCAGAAAAAACACTAATTTGGAGCGGAACACGCCGCTGTCAGGGAATTATGCTAGCACGAAGGAGAACACGCCCAATAGTAGCAGCAAAAGGGCTAATTTGGAGCGGAACACGCCGCTTAGGTCAGGCAATAATGCCAGCATGAAGGAGAAGATGCCCAATAGTAGCAGCAAAAGGGCTAATTTGGAGCGGAACACGCCGCTGGGGTTAGGCAATAATGCCAGCACGAAGGAGAACACGCCCAATAGTAGCAACAAAAGGGCTAATTCGAAGAAGAACACGCCGCAGAGGTCGGGCAATAATGCCAGCACCCTGGAGCCAACACCCGTGAGGGGAGGCAGTAAGGAGATCACACCCAAGAGCGGCAGCAAAAGGCCTAGTTCGATGGGGAATGGAACGCAAATGTCAAGACCTACTGATACCATCAGGAAAGATTACATCAGGAAGGAGGATGTACACAGGAAGAGCAAGAGGGTTCTGTACACTCAAGATGAAATTGATTTTGACTGTTGTTTGTCCACTGAAGTACCTGGGATGCGTGCAAATGTAAGACCACCCCATGTGGTTGCAGCACAACCAACCGAGTGTCTTGGAGAAAACAGAGTTGCCGGTGAGGTGGACTAGGGCAATGTTCCTGTCCATTCGAGTGGAGACGATGGTGCAGCCCCACCCATGGGAGTCAATATGATGTGTGCAGTACTAGGCATTAGAGACGATGGCGAAGATTCTGAATCAGATGAAGAAGCAGGCACTGTAGAGGATCAAGAATCTAGTGATGATGAAATAGACGAGGAACTTAACGATGAGGCTGGTATTCCAGTCGATGATTTGGGTGTTGAAGTAGAAGAAATGAAACATGACCACGAGTATCCTATAATTTCGGTCGACACCGAGTTCAGGAGCATGCATGAGTTCAGGATGTCGTTCCGGCATTTTTGTATCAAGGGGGAGTTTGACATTTATCGACTGAAGAACTCTGCCGAGAGGTATGAGGCCGTTTGCAGGTTAACGTGGATGAATGGATGGGCCGAGGTACATTGTCCATGGAGGATCATAGCAAGATCCTTACCTGCGTCGACTGCAATTAGGGTATTGGGGCAATGAATGCAGCAAACCATTAGAACTCTCTTTCTCTCTCTTTTCACTCTATAACTACAATTGATGTGCGATATCTTTCTGGCAACTAGTCAACTCCGCTTATCTTTTAAATGAATCTGTGTTGCAGGTGAACAGAATGGGCCCTACACACATGTGTCTGACAGGAAGCAAACTGAAATCCTCAATGGCTGATGCAAAGTGGGTGGCTATGCAATCTATGTCCATACTAAAGGATAACCCTAAGGAGACCGTGAAGAATATTCAGACTAGCCTCGGTTCTAAATACAACATTGTCCTTTCGTATTACACGGTTTGGAAAGGTAAAGAGAAAGCTCTGGGGGTCTTGCACAGGGATTGGTCCAATAGCTTCAGGATGTTGTACAACTTCAAGGCGGAGGTACAAGCTAGGTGTCCGGGGAGTGTTGTGGAGATTGACACCGAATCAGAAGGTGGTAAAATATATTTCGAAAGATTTTTCATGGCGCTTAAACCTTGCATCGATGGATTCAAGGGCGGCTGTAGGCCGTATCTGAGTGTAGACAGCACTGTCCTAACTGGCAAATGGAAAGGCTGCCTGCCATCTGCCATAACACTTGATGGTCACAACTGGAGTTCCTAGTGGCATTTGGGCTGTTTGAAACAGAAACAGAGGAAAACTGGGTCTGGTTTATGAGGCAGCTCAGGAGATCAATAGGCCACATGGATCCATTGGCTATATCCACGGATGCATGCAAAGGGCTGACGAATGCAGTGAAGGAGGTGTTCCCGCGAGCTGAAGGTAGAGAATGCCATGCCCATATGATGCTCAACTTGTACTCACACTATGCAGGCAGCGTATTTCGTTACATGTTTCCTGCTGCTAGAGTTTACAAACCTAGTAGCAGCAATTATTTCATGAGCAAGATTTTTGATTACATAAACAACAACCTTGCAGAATGCCTGAATAACTGGGTGAAGGACATAAAAGTGCGTCATGTTCATATCTTGATGGACAGCATATGTGGTATGATCATGAAGCTGTTAAATATAAGGAGAGAGATCGGTAGGAGACTTAGAGGACATATGCTACCGCCTGTTGTACAGCAACTGCACAAGAGAAGCCGAGGACTTGCACATCTTAAGGTTCTCCCGTCAACCAACAGAAGCTGTGAGGTGGTCGATATGTCCAAGAGTGGCAAAAGGGATGTTGTGAACATCCAGCTGCGAGAATGCACCTGCTTAGAGTGGCAGCATAACGGGAAACCTTGCGACCACGCCTTGGCCTTCTTGGTGAAGAAAAGAACTCTACCACATTTGGATCAGTATTTGTCAGACTACTACTCTATGGAAAAGTTCAGAGCTGCGTACGCTGGATCCGTCGAGCCATGTACAGACCCATCTCAGTGGCCTCAAGTCCAACTGTCTTTCGAGCTTTGCCAGCCAGTTACAAAAAGGGGCAGAGGAAGACCCCAGGTGAATAGGTTTAAGAATTTTCTTGAGAAGAAGGGTTCGGATTTCTGTGCTACAAAGAAGGGCAAAAACAGATGCAAGACCTGCCATCTTATAGGCCATAGAGCAGCTGGATGTCCCCTTAATGCTCCCAAACCTAGGTATGAGATGGTACATTCACACAAAAAATTGTTTATAGTCTGTAGATATAAGGTAGTAATCCATGTACTGTTTTTTTATAGGAAGCGCAAGGTAAGAAACAAGACAGCCGACTCAGTGATTTTGCTGCGGGAAGAAAACCAAAACGAGTGGAGTGATGATGCCGGACAAGATTCTGGTGCTGATTGGCCTGACTTCCCTCGGCCCGGAGATGCAGGGTACGTGAAGGTAAGAAAATTGGCATCCAGGAAGAGGAAGAAGGCAGGAGATGAAGAAGCCAGTGGACGTGAAGGAAAGAGGAAGAAAGTTGGCACCCAAGCAGAGAAAGAGGGCTAGCAGTGTAGCAGCCTAATGATGTATTGAACTTGAACCTATATATGTAGTTCGGTTAAACTCTGGAGCTGTGTGCGTGGAACTTGTCCGTGAAACAATCTGCCTCTCATACTCGGATTAAAATGTATCGCGAATTTAGGATTTGATACGACCGAGGCCACTAGTTGAATCCAAAACTATGACTGTGCCACTACTATCTGAACAATCGCGATAGCGGAGCGGTTAAATCCTCTCCAAAATTGATGGGTGTTAGTGGCACAGACATGATTTATTTATAGGCGCTTAATAAATCCCAGCTCTTGGCATTACACTTATGATAAGTTTCTGGGCTGGAAAACAATTTCTTAAGCTGGCCGCTACACTCCACGAAGCAGCAACTTATTTCAGCTGCTGGACAACGACATGGCAACATAAACTGCAAATGCAACAGATAATGAGGAAATTGTGTCCACTATCTGGCCTAATCTTGAGCCCGTTTGTCTCACCACCTCCCTGCCCTGCCTCCCCTGCACCTGGCGAAGCTCCCGGATCTCTCGCTCCATCGCACAAATCTCCTCTTTCTTGTCCCACACAGCATCACGCAGATCCTGAACAAGCTCTTTGTGAAAACCTGTTAGTGGCTTTTCGATCCACACAAACTTGTCACAGCCAGTCCCCCTCCCTTCCTGCGTAGTAGATCGAAGGAAACAAAAAAAAGAATTACATTACGCTTTCCAGATTTGGGTTACCGTTGTACCTACAGTAGGAACTCATCGCTCTGATGCTGCAGTTGGTGAATTTGCCTGCAGTATTTTCGTGGGTCCACGAAATCCATCTCGGCATCTTCTCACCACACAAACATAGCATATCGGGGTAGTAATTGTAGGGCGCCCTCAGGTACCTGATGGGGGCACCCGCCTGACGGCGTTGAGCCGACCCTGATTCCGCCCGAGACGAACTGTACGAGCTGCGAGCCATGAGCGAGGGGGGCGAGGGCAGAAGAAAGAGGAGCCTTTGGATGTCAGGGTAGTGGTGAAGCGTGATTTATCCCTACTTAATAACTCAGGCAGAATCCTACCGTCCACACTCGGCTGACAGGTGGGGGACCTAGCATGTGGACTTGTCAAAAGAAACTCGCGCCTTTGTGGTTCAAAAGCCCTGTCGCGCGCATTGGACGAAATTTTTTGGTACCATGCCCGCGTACATATCACTGGGAGGTCTTGCTCAAGAACCAGACACGCATGGCCCACAATCTTACTCCCTCCTAGGAACTTGTCATGGCTCGCGCCGGCAGATCCATCCGCTCCACCGCTTCCGGTAGGGCTCGCCGCGGCGGATCCACCCCAAGATCCTACCGTCACAGTATCAAATGGCCATGGTTTCTTGAGAGGAGCGACGATGCTACGTATGCGAGCTTGGACCCTCCTACCTGTAGAAGGAATGATGCGATGACGAGCTCGAGCAGGAGCCGCCAGGCGCGACGGTGCTCGGTCCACGCCAACCCCGTCACCTTCGTCATTGTCGATTCCGATTTGGAGGGCGACGGGGACGAAGCTGTGCAGAACGCCATTGTTGCCTCCTTGGCGAAGGGCAAGCCACGAGCGGGAGTGGATGTCGCCGGGAAGGGCACGGCGGTGTCACCAATCGAGGTGGACTCCGACGACAGCTGTGTGATGTGGGTTTAGATGTTGTTTAGGATGGTTGCAATTTCGGTTGTGTTTAATGCGAGTACAATTATTGTAATGTGTTTGTCGAGGTATATTAAGAAATGTGTGCAATAGCAGCCGGTGAGTGCTTCCACTTTAGAAATTGTGTCTGTGCCATTTGCATGTTGCATTATCAACGTAGATTACTTGTAAACAATCCAACGAAAATCATCAGATTACAACCATCGAACGGGAGTGGCAGGATGGAAGAGAAGTTGGGACAGTGGCTTCGAGGGGAAGGACACTGGCAGGTGGGCCCTCGGAACACGTGACACTGACATGCGGGAGCGGGAGCACACGGTATTTCCGGTCTGTCCAGAGCAAGCGGACTTTGCAACGTGACAACAGCAAGCTGATTGGACCAATATAATAACTCGTCGAAGTATTAAGGAGTATTGAAAACTACAACTGGGGTACATTCACACAACACGTATGCTCTAAGCATGTGAGAAGCATTGCTTAAGTCTAACAGTAATGACAGCACAAGTACTACATTTTTCTGTCGGTCTTCTCGATACAAATGTAGAAATGCATCTGCATGTTCGGTCCAGCACCGACAAGGTACTGAGATGGCACGCATAGGATCGACCTTAGGTCCACATACTCCACCTCCCGCGGCGTCGGGGAGCTCGGCGCCTCGGCTAGCACAAGAATGCTATCCGACGATGGCGGTTGGGCGTTCGCCCACATGCGCACCGCGTATACGGGCCAGGCGCACGAGACCGACCTGACGCATATGGCACCCACGATGGTGGGCCCGGCTCTGGTTCTCGGAACACCGGCGGTGATGGTCAGGACGAAAACAGAGCCGTCCCCCCTGGAAAATTAGCAGGCGGCATGCCGAGTCAGTGAACGGCACCTGCTCTTGGAGAAGTTGGGCTTGCCCGTACGAGATCCTAATCACTTCGATCAAGTGCCCATCTGTAAGGTGGACAACGAGCTCTGCTGGCGGGCCGGTGTAGTTGCAGCCCGGCTCCATGCAGGCGCACGCGCCGTGCGGGCACGCGAGCTCGTGGAGCGGGAACTCGCGGTAGGAGTAACGGCGAAAGCATCCTGGGTGGGAGCACATGAGCGGGAACGCCGTTGTGAAGTTGCGCGCGAGGATCTCTAGATTCTTGGGCTCCCACATCTACCACAACTGAAGTTCGTCGAGAAATCGGAAAAAAGATCAGCAGTTAGATTGACGAATAGTAGGAATGTGTAGGATAAGTTCAAAAGCTTGTAAAATGATTTCTTACCATGAAGGTAGCGACCGGAGAATTGGCGGATGTCGTCGGCTTGCGGCTACGGTAGGATGGAAGTGAAGTGGGGAAAGTGGCTTCGAGTGGAAGGAAGAGAAGTACAGGGAGGAAGAAAAGTAACGGGGACGTGACACTGGGATATGGCACACTGAACTCGTGAGTCGTAACACTCGCAACATGCCAGTTTGTCCAGAGAAAGCGTGGCCAATCATGCCGCAGAACAGCCTACTCGAGGATCGCTCTCGTGAAGACCATCCCAATCGTCCAAGCGCCCCAATCGAACGGTATGTAACAATGGTCAAGCAGAACAACTGTGTTATGGCGTGCCTTCTAGAAGACTCGATCTAACGGTGGATCCATTGGGGGGGCAGTGCTAGTTTTAGTATAAGAACAAGCATGAAATGACTCAAATGGATCCATGTGTGGTTTGTGGAAATAACACACATGCAATGACTCTAGTGGTTGATCCATGTGTGGTTTGTGGAAATAACACACATGTAATGACTGTAATGGATCCATAAGTGGTTTATGGAAAAGAACCCACATGCAATGACCACTGGTTGATCCATATGTGGATTGTGGAAAGAACACACATGCAATGACTCTAGTGGTTGATCCATGTGTGGTTTGTGGAAAGAACACACATGCAATGACTCTGGTTGATCCATATGTGGTTTGTGGAAAAGAACACACATGCAATGACTCTGGTTGATCCATATGTGGTTTGTGGAAATAACACACATGCAATGACTCTAGTGGTTGATACATATGTTGTTTGTGGAAAGAACACACATGCAATGACTCTGGTTGATCCATATGTGGTTTGTGGAAAGAACACACATGCAATGATCACTGGTGGATCCATGTGTGGTTTGTGGAAAAGAACACACATGCAATGACTCTAGTGCTGGTTTGTGGTTTTAGTATAAGAACACACATGCAATGACTCTAGTGGTTGATCCATGTGTGGTTTGTGGAAAGAACACACATGCAATGACTAGTGGTTGATCCATATGTGGTTTGTGCAAAGAACACACATGCAATGACCACTGGTGGATCCATGTGTGGTTTGTGGAAAAGAACACACATGCAATGACTCTAGTGCTGGTTTGTGGTTTTAGTATAAGAACAAACATGCAATGACTCTAGTGGTTGATCCATGTGTGGTTTGTGGAAAGAACACACATGCAATGACCCTGGTTGATCCATATATGGTTTGTGGAAAGAACACACATGCAATGACCACTGGTTGATCCATATGTGGTTTGTGGAAAGAACACACATGCAATGACCTCTGGTGGATCCATGTTGGTTTTAGTATAAGAACACACATGCAATGACTCTAGTGGTTGATCCATGTTTGTGTGTGGAAATAACACACATGCAATGACTCTAGTGGTTGATCCATGTGTGGTTTGTGAAAAGAACACACATGCAATGACTCTAGTGTTGGTTTTAGTATAAGAAAACACATGCAATGACTCTAGTGGTTGATCCATGTGTGGTTTGTGGAAATAACACATATGCAATGACTCTAGTGGTTGATCCATGTGCGGTTTGTGGAAATAACACACATGCAATTACTGTAATGGGTCCACATGTGTGGTTTGTGGAAAGAACACACATGCAATGACTCTGGTTGATCCATTCGTGGTTTGTGGAAAGAACACACATGCAATGACCGCTAGTGGATCCATGTGTGGTTTGTGGAAAAGAACACACATGCAATGACTCTAGTGCTGGTTTGTGGTTTTAGTATAAGAACAAACATGCAATGACTCTAGTGGTTGATCCATGTATGGTTTGTGGAAAGAACACACATGCAATGACTCTGGTTGATCCATATGTGGTTTGTGGAAAGAACACACATGCAATGACCACTGGTGGATCCATGTGTGGTTTGAGGAAAAGAACACACACGCAATGACTCTAGTGCCGGTTTGTTGTTTTAGTATAAGAACAAACATGCAATGACTCTAGTGGTTGATCCATGTGTGGTTTGTGGAAAGAACACACATGCAATGACTCTGGTTGATCCATGTGTGGTTTGTGGAAAGAACACACATGCAATGACCACTTGTGGATCCATGTGTGGTTTGTGGAAAAGAACACACATGCAATGACTCTAGTACTGGTTTGTGGTTTTAGTATAAGAACACACGTGCAATGACTCTAGTGGTTGATCCATGTGTGGTTTGTGGAAATAACACACATGCAATGACTCTAGTGGTTGATCCATGTGTGGTTTGTGGAAAGAACACACATGCAATGACCACTGTTGTATCCATGTTGGTTTTAGTATAAGAACACACATGCAATGACCCTAGTGGTTGATCCATGTTTGTTTGTGGAAATAACACACATGCAATGACTCTAGTGGTTGATCCATGTGTGGTTTGTGAAAAGAACACACATGCAATGACTCTAGTGTTGGTTTTTCTATAAGAACACACATGAAATGACTCTAGTGGTTGATCCATGTGTGGTTTGTGGAAATAACACACATGCAATGACTCTAGTGGTTGATCCATGTGTGGTTTGTGGAAAGAACACACATGCAATGACCACTGGTGGATCCATGTTGGTTGTAGTATAAGAACACACATGCAATGACTCTAGTGGTTGATCCATGTTTGTTTGTGGAAATAACACACATGCAATGACTCTAGTGGTTGATCCATGTGTGGTTTGTGAAAAGAACACACATGCAATGACTCTAGTGTTGGTTTTAGTATAAGAACACACATGCAATGACTCTAGTGGTTGATCCATGTGTGGTTTGTGGAAATAACACATATGCAATGACTCTAGTGGTTGATCCATGTGTGCTTTGGGGAAATAACACACATGCAATTACTGTAATGGGTCCACATGTGGTTTGTGGAAAGAACACACATGCAATGACTCTAGTGGTGGATCCATGTGTGGTTTGTGGAAAATAACACATATGCAATGACTCTAGTGCTGGTTTGTGGTTTTAGTATAAGAACAAACATGCAATGACTCTAGTGGTTGATCCATGTGTGGTTTGTGGAAAGAACACACATGCAATGACTCTGGTTGATCCATATGTGGTCTGTGGAAAGAACACACATGCAATGACCACTGGTGGATCCATGTGTGGTTTGTGGAAATGAACACACATGCAATGACTCTAGTGCTGGTTTGTGGTTTTAGTATAAGAACAAACATGCAATGACTCTAGTGGTTGATCCATGTGTGGTTTCTGGAAAGAACACACATGCAATGACTCTGGTTGATCCATATGTGGTTTCTGGAAAGAACACACATGCAATGACCACTGGTGGATCCATGTGTGGTTTGTGGAAAAGAACACACATGCAATGACTCTAGTACTGGTTTATGGTTTTAGTATAAGAACACACATGCAATGACTCTAGTACTGGTTTATGGTTTTAGTATAAGAACACACATGCAATGACTCTAGTGGTTGATCCATGTGTGGTTTGTGGAAATAACACACATGTAATGACTCTAGTGGTTGATCCATGTGTGGTTTGTGGAAAGAACACACATGCAATGACCACTGGTGGATCCATGTTGGTTGTAGTATAAGAACACACATGCAATGACTCTAGTGGTTGATCCATGTTTGTTTGTGGAAATAACACACATGCAATGACTCTAGTGGTTGATCTATGTGTGGTTTGTGAAAAGAACACACATGCAATGACTCTAGTTTTGGTTTTAGTATAAGAACACACATGCAATGACACTAGTGGTTGATCCATGTGTGGTTTGTGGAAATAACACATATGCAATTACTCTAGTGTTTGATCCATGTGTGGTTTGTGGAAATAACACACATGCAATGACTCTAGTGGGTCCACATGTGTGGTTTGTGGAAAGAACACACATGCAATGACTCTAGTTGATCCATATGTGGTTTGTGGAAAGAACACACATGCAATGACTCTAGTGGTGGATCCATGTGTGGTTTGTGGAAAAGAACACACATGCAATGACTCTAGTGGTTGATCCATGCGTGGTTTGTGGAAAGAAAACACATGCAATGACTCTGGTTGATCCATATGTGGTTTGTGGAAAGAACACACATGCAATGACTCTAGTGGTGGATCCATGTGTGGTTTGTGGAAAAGAACACACATGCAATGACTCTAGTACTAGTTTGTGGTTTTAGTATAAGAACACACATGCAATGACTCTAGTGGTTGATCCATGTGTGGTTTGTGGAAATAACACACATGCAATAACTCTAGTGGTTGATCCATGTGTGGTTTGTGGAAAGAACACACATCCAATGACCACTGGTGGATCCATGCTGGTTTTAGTATAACAACACATGCAATGACTCTAGTGCTGGTTTGTGGTTTTAGTATAAGAACAAACATGCAATGACTTTAGTGGTTGATCCAAGTATGGTGTGTGGAAAAAACACACATGCAATGACTCTAGTGGTTGATCCATGTGTGGTTTGTGGAAAGAACACACATGCAATGACCACTGTTGGATCTATGTGTGGTTTGTGGAAAAGAACACACATGCAATGATTCTAGTGGTTGATCCATGTTTATTTGTGGAAATAACACACATGCAATGACTCTAGTGGTTGATCCATGTGTGGTTTGTGAAAAGAACAAACATGCAATGACTCTAGTGTTTGTTTTAGTATAGCAACACACATGCAATGACTCTAGTGGTTGATCCATGTGTGGTTTGTGGAAATAACACATATGCAATGACTCTATTGGTTGATCCACGTGTGGTTTGTGGAAATACCACACATGCAATTACTGTAATGGGTCAACATGTGGTTTGTGGAAAGAACACACATGCAATGACCACTGGTTGATCCATAAGTTGTTTGTGGAAAAGAACACACATGCAATCAGCCTAGTGGATCCATGTGTTGTTTGTGGAAAAGAACACACATGCAATGACTCTTGTGCTGGTTTGTGGTTTTAGTATAAGAACAAACATGCAATGACTCTAGTGGTTGATCCATGTGTAGTTTGTGGAAAGAACACACATGCAATGACTCTGGTTGATCCATATGTGGTCTGTGGAAAGAACACACATGCAATGACCACTGGTGGATCCATGTGTGGTTTGTGGAAAAGAACACACATGCAATGATTCTAGTGCTGGTTTGTGGTTTTAGTATAAGAACAAACATGCAATGACTCTAGTGGTTAGTCCATGTGTGGTTCGTGGAAACAACACACATGCAATGGCTCTGGTTGATCCATATGTGGTTTCTGGATAGAACACACATGCAATGACCACTGGTGGATCCATGTGTGGTTTGTGGAAAAGAACACACATGCAATGATTCTAGTGCTGGTTTGTGGTTTTAGTATAAGAACAAACATGCAATGACTCTAATACTAGTTTATGGTTTTAGTATAAGAACACACATGCAATGACTCTAATGGTTGATCCATGTGTGGTTTGTGGAAATAACACAGATGCAATGACTCTAGTGGTTGATCCATGTGTGGTTTGTGGAAAGAACACACATGCAATGACCACTGGTGGATCCATGTTGGTTGTAGTATAAGAACACACATGCAATGACTCTAGTGGTTGATCCATGTTTGTTTGCGGAAATAACACACATGCAATGACTCTAGTGGTTGATCCATGTGTGGTTTGTGAAAAGAACACACATGTAATGACTCTAGTGTTGGTTTTAGTATAAGAACACACATGCAATGACTCTAGTGGTTGATCCATGTGTGGTTTGTGGAAATAACACATATGCAATGACTCTAGTGGTTGATCCATGTGTGGTTTGTGGAAATAACACATATGCAATGACTCTAGTGGGTCCACATGTGTGGTTTGTGGAAAGAACACACATGCAATGACTCTGGTTGATCCATATGTGGTTTGTGGAAAGAACACACATGCAATGAATCTAGTGGTGGATCCATGTGTGGTTTGTGGAAAATAACACACGTGCAATGACTCTAGTGCTGGTTTGTGGTTTTAGTATAAGAACAAACATGCAATGACTCTAGTGGTTGATCCATGTGTGGTTTGTGGAAAGAACACACATGCAATGACTCTAGTGGTTGATCCATGTGTGGTTTGTGGAAAAAACACACATGCAATGACCACTGGTGGATCCATGTTGGTTGTAGTATAAGAACACACATGCAATGACCACTGGTGGATCCATGTTGGTTGTAGTATAAGAACACACATGCAATGACTCTAGTGGTTGATCCATGTTTGTTTGCGGAAATAACACACATGCAATGACTCTAGTGGTTGATCCATGTGTGGTTTGTGAAAAGAACACACATCCAATGACCACTGGTGGATCCATGTGTGGTTTGTGGAAAAGAACACACATCCAATGACTCTAGTACTGGTTTGTGGTTTTAGTATAAGAACACACATGCAATGACTCTAGTACTAGTTTATGGTTTTAGTATAAGAACACACGTGCAATGACTCTAGTGGTTGATCCATGTGTGGTTTGTGGAAATAACACACATGCAATGACTCTAGTGGTTGATCCATGTGTGGTTTGTGGAAAGAACACACATGCAATGACCACTGGTGGATCCATGTTGGTTGTAGTATAAGAACACACATGCAATGACTCTAGTGGTTGATCCATGTTTGTTTGCGGAAATAACACACATGCAATGACTCTAGTGGTTGATCCATGTGTGATTTGTGAAAAGAACACACATGTAATGACTCTAGTGTTGGTTTTAGTATAAGAACACACATGCAATGACTCTAGTGGTTGATCCATGTGTGGTTTGTGGAAATAACACATATGCAATGACTCTAGTGGTTGATCCATGTGTGGTTTGTGGAAATAACACATATGCAATGACTCTAGTGGGTCCACATGTGTGGTTTGTGGAAAGAACACACATGCAATGACTCTGGTTGATCCATATGTGGTTTGTGGAAATAACACACATGCAATGAATCTAGTGGTGGATCCATGTGTGGTTTGTGGAAAATAACACACATGCAATGACTCTAGTGCTGGTTTGTGGTTTTAGTATAAGAACAAACATGCAATGACTCTAGTGGTGGATCCATGTGTGGTTTGTGGAAAGAACACACATGCAATGACTAGTGGTTGATCCATATGTGGTTTGTGGGAAGAACACACATGCAATGACCAGTGGTGGATCCATATTGGTTTTAGTATAAGAACACACATGCAATGACTCTAGTGGTTGATCCATGTTTGTTTGTGGTTTTAGTATAAGAACAAACATCCTCTCTCTCTCTCTCGTAGAAGCCCAAACCTGTGCCCACCCTGTCTGCTATGCCCTGATTGGTGGTCACAGCTGTCACGCGGATCCTGCGCACCAACCGTTGATCCTGTGTGATCCAACGAGGCTCGTTGCACACGTCGTGCCCTTCACAGGACAGCGCAAGACAGCACGAACGTCTCCCTCAATGAGGCTTCTACAAGAAGGAACATGATGTCGTCCATGGAAAAAGTGGTCGAGTGGTCATGTCATGTTTAATCTAGTCTGCAAAGGCTACAAGTCTACAACACGGCAAATGGTCATCCACGGACCACCGGCTATACCATTTTTACTACGCAGCGCGCCTGCACTCTCACTTCCATCAGGCCCCCACCACACGAACCTTCCACGTGGCAGCTGCAGCCGGAAGAGCTGTCAACCGGGGCCCTCGAGGAGGCCTAAATGTCCCCGCATTAAAAAGCGTGACTCACGGTATGCGTGTGCGGTGCACGGGGCAGTAGCGGACACGTGTGGCCGTGCACGGTGCATTAGCCTACACAGTGCACGGTAGTGCAACGAAACGCCGCTTCCCTTCTCCTTTAATAGAGGCCTCCCCACTCCCACTCCCACTCATAACGCACTCGCTCACTCAACCGTTTCCATTGTCCCATCACCTTCTGCAAACGCCCAACAAAACCCCAACCACACCGGCGATGGAGAAGATCGGCCCGGTGGCCATCGGCGCCTCCAAGGCAGCCGGCGAGGAGCCCCCTGTCCCCATCCCCGCATCCGCCGTAGCCTCCGGCGAGGAGGCCCCCGCCGGTCTCGGACAGATCCCGCTCGGCTGGGACCCCTACGAGGAGGTTGTCTACATAAGGCCGGAGAACCCCTACGACACCAGCATCGCCGACCCGTGGTCTGAGGTAACCAGGGTTTTCTCCCCTTCCCTTGTTCTTCCCCTGTTCCCATCGTTGGATGCTAGATCGTATGTTATTAGGGCTCCGCTGTTCGTATTTTTTACAATAGCTAATCCTATTATGTTAGATCTCAATTTTCGAGGAATCCCCCTGTTCGTAGTTGGGATCGGTATTCGATTTGGTTTGAGATTTGGGGAATACTTGGGAGATCTCATTCGGTTAATTTATGCAAAAAATCAATCCTGATAATCAAAGTATCTCAATCATGTCCTTATTTCACTCTTCTGTTTTTTCCAATAGGAGGATAGCAGCGACCTCCGTAGCGACGACGAGTCACAGGACACCAAGACTCGTCATGTGCTGAGGAGGCTGAAGTCCGGTCAGTACAACAACTTCTTCGCCGGCGACGTGTATAGGTGCCCCTTCTGCCCCACCAGGAGGCTCCGCGGCACGGACTTCAACTCCCTCGTGAAGCATGCCGAGGACGTGAGGACCTGCGGCGAGTCTGTGAACGTCCATGGCTTCAGGGCCAAGCACCAGGCGCTCGGTCTTCACCTCCGCAACCTCCAGAAGGTGGCTATCAAGGAGGGTCGCATGCCCCCGATCAGACCCAAGGTGCCCAAGGTCAAGGGGATGGGCAGCAAGAAGTGGAGGAGGCGCCAGAGGGAGGAGGCAGATGCCCTCCTGGCAGAGGCCACGAGGGGCCACTGATCAGCTGCTGCTGCTGTAAAGCAGCTTCTTTTGTCTTGTCTGTGTTGAAGCAGTCCGCTGCTACTGCTGCTGAGCAGCCTAATTGTCGAACCTCGTTAAGTACCATACTATATAACCTATATTAGCTGCTTTATCTATATCTGCTCTATTTACTGAATTTATTTATGGTGCTGGTTTGTTTTGCTGCTCTAGATTTTCTACCAAATTGGGGTAAAACGATCGCAAAAGGAACAATGAATGAAGAGAGAAGCTGCTCTAGATTCCCTACCTTTTTGGGCAAAAAAAACACAATTGTTAGAGAGAGAGGGGAAAAGGCGCTCTTTAAAAAGGCCACTTTAGGCGTCATGGCGCATGTAACGGCCAAGCCTTTGACCAGACGGCACCCCCCCCCCTCCGAGCGCATGTGAGGGCTTCGGAATATCGGGAGGGAAAAAGTGAGGACAAACAAGACACAATGCTGCTATAGCTAAATCAGACAAAAAGCTGAATTTGGCTTTACCATGCAATTTGGCTAGAGCTCCACAATGTAGCTATTCTAAATCCCTAAACTATGTGGTGCGTTGAAACCTAATGCTTTTCCACCGACACGTGTGTTGCAAAGTTGCTTGATCGTGCATGCTTACACAAGTGGCCTACAGAGAAACTTATAGAAGCATGGGAAAACGAGCTTCATTTTGGCAAATTCGGGACAAGCTTTGTGCAATCGGCAGGCCTGATCGGCTGGACGGCTGCCCCGGGGTGCAGGGATGCTAGGTCCATGTCTATGCTTACACTTCTTAAACTTGTACACTTCCTTCTGTCCTGTCACGTTACGTCGTGTCAGCACCGCGCACCCGCTGTGGATCAACAACGGGACGGTGGTCTACGTGACCGGTCTCTGCCACGCCAAAGCCACGTCGCACACCCGTCCCATCGCCTACCGGGACGGACGCCGAATTTAATCGCTAGGATTGGAAACCATCGGTGCTCGCCCGGTCAAACTTGCTTCCGCATGGGTATGACCGGAATATTGGTAAACGGAATTTAAGCATCGCCTTCTATCTCCTCAGCACATCACTATGCAAAAATCCCCAACTCATTCCTTCCGCCGGCGCCGCCACCGCAAGAACCATCGATGCTGCCACAGGCACCGCCTCCGCCTGGCCATACCACCGCAACAGATCACTCCACCTCCACGCCCATTCCTAGCCACCGCTACCGAAACTAGGCCACCGCCGCTTCATTAGCTGCTGCCATGGACGCAGAGTACGGCGTGTTCGGCGATAGGAGCGACTACACCGACGAGTACATCGTCGCCGCCCATGGCACCACCAAGATGACGTTCATCCACACAAATGCGTCAGCGGAGGTGGCCAAGGTCATCGCAATGTACGAGCGGTGGCTACAAGATCCGATGGACAGGTACAAGATCGTCGGCCTTGACCTCGAGTATACCAGAGATAGGAAGAGGACGGTGCTTCTGCAGCTGTCCATGCGCAACCACTGCCTACTATATCACGTATGTAGGGCCAAATCTGTATGCCCAGAGCTTCGCGAGTTCCTACACAGGAGGGAGATCTACTTCGCCAGCGTCGACATCAAGAATGACACTCCGAAGCTAGAACGGGATCTCCTCATTCATGTCGTCAATCACGTCGATCTCCAACGTTTGTGGAGGTACCCGGATGGCGGTACGGGGAAAGCCGGCATGGCTAGACTCGCTTCCGACATCATCGACCGCGAGTACGCCGGCATGAAAATCGAGTTCCCGAAGCACCTACACGAGCGATGGGACTGGAGGCACCTGGATTACGATGTGATCGAGTATGCAGCCAGGGACGCGTATGTCTGCTATGAGATGCTCAACAGGATCTGGTGGGTGGGTCAGTGTGCTGTTTACCACTACTAGTTTCGCATTTCGTTCCTAGTTTTATCTCGCCTGTATTTTATCTCGCCTGTATTTTCTAAGCATTCTGTGTGTAAGAACCAAGCTCGTATGATCCCTGTGCTATTAGCTACTTAACCTGTATGAATTACATTCCCCTTTTTGTATGCTCAACATTCATTCTTACAAATTCTGTCTGTGCCATTTGCATGCGGCAGAATCCAGGACTGACATGCATAAGGTGTGATACAGTCATAAGTCATAACCAAACCCAGATTATAGAGGAGGATACAGTCATAAACCAGATTATAGTTTGACAAAGGTAATACACAGCAGTTCGTAATTGCTCACATAGTGTACTTATGAAATAACATGTTTGCATAAACACAACAATCATGCACTAATAGTCTACATCCCAGCCTGTTGGAGAAGGCAACCGATCCCAGGATGCCTTCGGTCGCTTGCCCTGGTTTGTAGATTCATCTACGATCTGGCATCTGGGACAAACAACCTGCCTTGGTGGTGGTTCAATGATGCGATGCCTGGAATGAGATTTTACAATCTGGCGGTACAGCTCGTGGCTAACATACCCGTCAATTGCAGCGTACTTCAGATTAGGTTCAGAAAGTGGCTTATCCTCCCAGTAATCGTGCCCTAAACGCCTCCACGAACATCTCGGCAATCTGTCCTTCATGTCAGCGTACCATGGGTCTATGAGTTCGTAGGCAAGAGCGGCCATCCCGGTCTTGCTGCCCTTCATCCCTAGGATCCAGTAAAATTCCTGGATGTCCACTCTGCACTCCTTTGGGATTCTAATGTTGACAGTCGGGCTTTCAAGCAGTTTACTGTCATTCGTGATGTCAACACTGGTAAATGTTATGTGCTGGTTCACGAGAAAGTCATGAAACAGATCCCTAATGCTTTCGCCCCACCTGCATGAAAATGAATTCAGACAAATAATATAGCAATAACTTTTGCAAACAGACGGTTCAGGAACAAAAAGACATCAAAGTCTACCAGATCCCGTCAACCCCCTTCTCGCAAAAAGGCTGGTATACGAGGACGTGCCCCTTCATGGAGAGTTGCACCATGGCGATCCTACAGCAATCGTGGCTGTACTCGAGGTCGAGACCTACGAACCTATTTTCTTCGAACTGCAGCCAACTCGTGAAATTATTCAGAGTGTTCCTCACTGTCCGAGGGTCGATGGTGTAGACGATATCGATCTTCTTCCCACCATGTACTTCGATGTCTAAGTGCGTAGTTTCTTGCATGCCGTCGTTTCGGACGTCTGGAGCGTCCATGACTACAGGCAAGAGGGAAAGGATACGGAGGAAGAGGGTGATGCGGTGGTGGAGGAAATGGATGAGGTCATGGAGGAGAAAGACGATGAGGCCGTGGAGAAGGAAATGAGACAGAGAAGTGAAAGATTGGAACCGCTCTTACCAATATCTGGAATGGTGCACGACCGTTCGTAGTAGGGTGAAGGTGGCGAAAAACGGCGGTTTTACACGTCGACGCTAGCACTTCCTAAAATTTGTTTTGCGCCACTTGCATGCGGTGGAATCAATTCAAACGTAGGCACGTTTACGCGTGCCGACCTTCACTCACTAACAGGCGGGCCGCACATTTCCCTTTTACGATTTATTTTTTCACTTCCTTAGACAGTTCCGGTGCCCGCCCTCAATAATTACGCCCCCCGTTCTTTTCTTCCACGCAGACGAGAACCGACGGCGGCGGCGGTTCCTTGCAGATTCGCTCCCCACTCGAACAACTGCCCCCATCCCTGATTCCACCCCCTCTCGAATCATAATCCGCCTCCTCATCACAACGCCTCCATTAATCCACCGGATTCCAAACTCCATTTGCCGCTATGGGTAGAGCTTGGGGTAGCAGCAGGCTGAAGCGAAAGGCATGCGACGACGACGCGGATGGCCAGGGCGACCGCTACCGCGAGGATTGGGGATGGCCGAACCTCAACGCCGCGAATGTGCACAGGATCACCTCGGAGTTGGACATCATCTCAGCCGGCCGCCTCGCTCGCTGCATCCCTGGCTACCGCGTAACGATGCGAAACATGGACGAACAACCATTCGGCACGCTAGGCCTTCTTTACCCCGATAACAGCAAATGGCCAGACGACCATGATGGCCACATAAGTTCCAGTATCTAGCTTATTCGTTCAGTCATATCAGTGATTCATATGTGCTGAACTCTCATCGGAATCCTATGTTCCTTTCGTCGAACGTGTTGTGTGCATGCGCGGTTTGAACAAATCGAACCATTTAAGACTATTCTGTACAGTGGAAGCTCTGCTCATACCTGATATTCTAGTATTTTCGTAGTGACACAATCTTACTTTAGGTGATAGACGAGTTGTCAATTTCGATTTTGCAATGGAATGCCTGCTAGGTGATATTCTGTTTCCTAAAATAAAAACAAACAGATTAGATAATTTAAGGCTGTTATGCCCCGAGCTGTTTAATTATGATCATCGTCAGGAGTTTGTTTTGGGGGGCTCTGCTCCTACTCCATATATTGAGTATCTTCGTAGTGACACAGGCACAATTTAGGCGATATCTGAGGAGACACTCGTATTTAGGCGATATTTTGTGTACTTTAATATAAAGGTCCAGTTGTCAAATTGTATCTGCAATGGAATCCATGCTAGGTGATTGTACCAACTGACAACAAACTCTGCAGAATATTCATGCAAAACTAATGATGCTGGATAAGTGGTCGGAATCAGTAGTGATGAATATCAAGGAAGAAGAAGAGATGGAAATGAGAGATGACCAGAACTGGGTGGGTGGCAACGGCGAGTGGCTGGTCCTTTTATCCCAGGATGGGAGTACTTGGACTCTAAAAAATTGCTACAGATCGAAGAGACTTGCAGTGCCATCTTTGAAGGGTCTCGGCATTACTGCATTCAACAACAGGTGCTCGCCGCCCATTTCCGAATTCGCTTACAGGTTCAACATGGCAGAACTTGAGCTCGTGAAGGTACAGCTCCCACATAGACCGCGGGAGGGGGCGTGGAAGAACTGGGAGTACGACCTTTTAGCGGTGTTCGACAAGGAAATCACATTCATTAGATGCCCAGAAGATAAGGAATGGACAGTCTTGCATGATGACTTCCTGCGGCCGGAGAAGTATGTCAACACCGTCTTCACCTACGGCTACTCTTCGTATAGACCGCAACGCATTTATGCGGTCATTGAACCTAGCAGCGACGTGCGTGTTTGGGAGCCGTCCATTTGGGGTGAGTCATGGTGTCATATAGCATGTAAAATCCCATTCAAAATTCTGCTTACTGACTGTTAGTAACACGCAGGTACCCACGCAGCCCCGTGCATAATTCTAGCTCCGGTCATCGAAGATGTAGTAGCAGATGCTGAACTTGGGACATGGCGCTGGTTCCTGGCACCTCTCAGAGACAACACGGAACAACATGATGAACTCTTGTGGATTCATACCAGGGGAGCACTAAACAGCATTGGTCATACAATAGAACATATGGGGACACAACTTTCTTCATACCCATCGCTACGGTGTCACGTTTTCTTGAGGTCCGCATGCCCATCTGAAGACCCAGTAGAGCAAGTCTGGAGCAGAGTCAACAATCTGAAGGGACAATCTGTGTTTCTTGGGATCAACTACCCTTTGTTTGTCGGATCCCCTAGAGCCGTTGAACCTGTAATTGCTCAGGCAGCCCTGGCCCCTGATGCTGCTATTGCTGCTGCTGGTGGTGGTGTTGGTGGTGGTGGAGCTGACGAAGAACTAGCTGCTGCTCCTGGTGAAGCTGATGAAATACTTGGTGATGCTGCTGCTGGTGAAGCTGGCGAAATACTTGCTAATGCTGCTGCTGGTGAAGCTGACGAAATACCCGCTGAGGCTGCTGCCAGAGTCCAGGAAGAACATGCTGGTGTTGTTGCTGAGGTGCCAGCACTTCCAGTGTTGATAGCAGACTGTGTGTTTGCTTCACACTCACGCGCCTATCATGTTGACACTCCAGATCCGACCTGGTGCCGAATCCACGTCGGGGGGACCTACAATTGGCTCGTCAGTGGGGTCGTACTATTTGAAGGAGAATGAAAGACGGCCAAACGCAGCATTCTGGTTCGTTCCGACATACCACCAGCTCCAGGGACCTAGTGCTCATACTGGTAGATCCGATGAACCATTTGTCTTTATCTTTATCATTAGTTACGCTTATGTGTGTAAAGACTAAGTTGTGCTTATTTGTGTAAGACTAAGTTAGGCCTAACTGCGTAATATTCAGTGAAGCCCAGCTTTTCTTTCCACGCCCATAACAACAGAATTGCACCATAGAACATACAAATGTAATGTGCATACCACGCATTTTTGCTTAGGATAACAACCACTTCAAGCAAATGATACATCGTGTACGCATTTGAACGCATCACTAGAATGTGCCACCTAATGATGATTGATGACATGGATCTAGCTTTTCTGTGCTTATTTGCATTGAATCGCTCATTGATTTGTTCACATATTTTTTGGCAATGGCTGATGAACTCCACTCTCTTGGTAACTTGCTTCGTCAGCGAGCACTTGTTGATGCAATGCAAAGTATAGAACATGGTCGTCATCGTCATTCCATTTAGGTTCTCTATGTTTCATCATCATGGAGCTACTAATTTCAAATGAAAATCTAGTAAACAATATATGTGTACATTGTTAGAGTATGCTATGGCCACGGTACATACATGTTTTTCTACAATCACAAGAAGAAAACTTGATGCATTTTCACCTTGTTGGCGTTGTGCCGAACTAGGTGGATGTGGCTTTGGGGTTTGGAGAGGAAGGTGTCGTGGCTGGTGCGTGTGCGACCACGGCGACGGTGAGCTCGGATTCTGGAGGAGACCAACAAGACTGAGCAAGGTCGGCATGGGTACAGATCTCACCCGGGAATGAATTCCCGTCCCCGCGCCGTGCCAATGGTGCGGTCATGGTGAGGGCGAGCTTCGATTCGGGATGGGGAGGAGAACGGGCCGAGCAAGTTTGTCCAAGTCCTAGATCCGCACCATGGCCGCGACCACAGATTGCCGCCCCGGAGGAAGAAGCAGACGCGTAAAGGATGCATGCGCCAACGCTGCAAGCCTACATGGTAGCCTACATGGCAGTGACGACGGCAGCGACATAACGGCGAAAGCTGGCAGGGGGGCCCAACTTGACGGCCGTTAGCCTGATTTTTTGTATTGAAACGTAAAGTTGAATTCGTGCCGAAAAGGACCCTCTGAGTATTTGGCATGCCCACTATAGTCATCGCGGATGATATCAAGGAACTCGGGTACCGCCTTGCCTAGCCACCCCAACTTTCGGGCCGCAAAATGATATTCTCCCCTTAGTGGGTCCCATGGTCCAAACTTTATTCTAACAAAAAGCATCACGGGATGCTCTTCTCATTTCCCTTCAGTTCTTCTAGAGAGCACCAAGAAAGGGCCACCACATATCTTCCTGCTCTCGAATATCTAGAATAGCGGGTCGTCTTCTTCCTAGAATTCTCTCTCTCCCTTTTCTCAATCTCTTCCAATTTTCCAAATTGGGTGCCCAATTTTGCTTCAAATCAATAAAATTGCAATTTGATAGGTCAAATCCACCACTCATCCCCAATAAAATCAAGAACGGGCATGTCCATGCTCATTTGCTTCAAACATGAGCTATGTATGCTAGTTGTTGTGCCTCCTAGCCTAGCGTCATGGTTTAGGCGAGTGTTTCTGGTGGTGGTCATCTACTTTTCTGCCAGGTAGTGGCGGACACAGCCTTCTTGGATCCATGCGAGCGCCTCGCTGAGCGTCCTACTAATGGTGAAATCACCATCGCCGTAGGTCATCTCGTAGGAGAAATAGATGTACTGCAGGTGGATTTCGGAGAGGGGCGATGTAGTAGGTATGGCGGTGGTCAAACTTGTTGAGGACTATGAGAAGGTTGTTGAGGAAGAAGATGGTGTCGTCGTTCCCATGACGACCTAGCACACACCTAGGAGATCGACGTGGAGGGTCTCAAAGACGATGCAAGAGATGCGGATGGCGGAGTGGTGACTGTGGAGTTACGTGTAGGGGAAGGCAGAGGTGTCGGAGGAGATCCTCATGGCCGGCCAGGAGCCCCATCCGCATCATGGACATGTTGGACTCCTGAACCTCGCGGTCCAGTCAGACGTAGCCATGCATGGCACCGTGCAGGAGCCACTACACCCTGATGTAGTCCTTGCGCTTGTCCCAGTATTGCATAGATGCCACGATGCCGAACACCATGTGCTGCAATGTCGTCGGATTGATGACAAGTACGCCATGAGGGGGTCCTCGAGGCGTGCGGAAGAGAGGGGTGTGAGACGTACGGTATTCTGGGACGGTGAGCACACAAGTTTACCCAGGTTCGAATCCGCCGGCTTTGGACGAATCCTACTCCTGCTAGCAATCCAGTAATACGGCAGAGCCGGAATATGGGTTACAAGGGTATCGCCTGTGCGGGTTGAGGGTCTAAAGTATTGGGTGTTATCTGGTGCCCTAAAGTCTCTCCCTAGGACGACTTATATAGATATCCGGCCTAGGGTTTACAGGAGAGATCAATCTGGCTACGATTAAGAGTCTGTTACAGAGTACATCTTGAACTACAAGTAACATTTTGGGCCTAAGTCGGTAAGTCTTCTGGGCCTACCCGTAGCCGAATTGGACACCGTCTTCTCTCCCTGACTGGGCCACCCATGAAGCAATGCTCTAACCCAAAGTGGGCCACCCTGGTCAGTGAGGAACTGTGAGGATACCCGGAAAGTATATCCCCAACAACAGCCCCCGGAGGCCTCCAAGATCCAAAGTCGGATTTTATCATCGTCTAGCTTGATCTTCGGCTTGCAGAATCTTGAAGGGTTCCTGAAACTTCACAACAAAAAGATATGATCCGGGTCTTAAAAATAAGTCGGACCTTGCAATTGGTTACTCGGATTTTCCAGCTTGCTTTTAAACTAAACCGGAATTTGGTCTCTAACGCCACCTGACACAAGCATGGTCAAGTCACGTCATCTGACAGACGTTTCATCAGCACGACCATTTGGTGGGTCCGCGGTCCGCGGAACCGAGGTGTCGTTTCAATGCGTGCGTGGAGGTCGAGGCGACGCAATCATCGCGCGGGCCCTTCCCAGTTCTTTCCACGACGCGTGGCGGTTACACTGTAGTGTTTGCACGAATCTTAGCGCGGGTAGGTGGATATAAGGGGTTAGGATTTCTTCTTCTCCTTTCCACCAGTCCCTTGTCGTTCCTTTCCTCCCAATCCTCCTGCGTGCACAGAACCTCCTCGTTCTCCCTCCACAAACCTTCTAGCGCCGCCCCTTTAAGGTCACCCTTCCACCGGAGAAAATGGCTTCATCTTCTTCCTCCAGTTTGGCGGCGGCAGCAGCGGCGGCGAAGGCAGAAGAAACAGCAGAGAAAGAAAGCTACAGGGGAATCTGGATCCCCTGCGCTCTCGACGAAGCAGGCCTTAAGAACGTGGAGAAGGAGGGGCTCCTCACCACCGGCAACTGGCGGAGCGGCTCCGGCGAGACCGTCCCTAATCCGCACGAGGGCGAGCACGTCCACTTCGGCACCCATCTGGACCGAGGTTTGTCCTTTCCTCCCTCGGAGTTCTTCTCCGAGGTGATTGACCACTATGGAGTTCAACTCCACAATCTTCCTCCCAACTCCATTCTAGAGATGAGCGCATATGCTGCGCTTTGCGAGGGCTTGCTCGGCATTAGGCCGAGTTTGCTTCTCTTCCGGTTTTACTTTCATGTCCGGAGGAATTCCATCACTGTCGGTGTTCCTTACATCATCGGCACCATTAGTTTTTCTCTTAGACGAGACCGGGCATATCCCAAAATTTCTGCTAGTGACTCGGTCAAGCAATGGCCAGCCACTTTTTTCTACCATCGGGATATTCCGGCTCCCGGCAAAGCTACTGCTTTGCCGGCTTTTGTCGACGGAGCTGCAATGGCCCAACCTTCCTGGGACGAGGCTGCTCCGGCTCTCACAGATGATCTGATCCTCGCTAAGAGGCAGATCGAATATCTGATCAAGCACAATAGTCTGAAGGGATCCGACTTGGTCCAGTGCTGGGTCTCATGCCGGATCCAGCCACTTCAGTACCACGGGGACAGACTGATGCATTCCGTCATGTCTTCCCTGACCGACTCCCTCCGCATCAGCCCCAAAGCCTACACCACTCAAGGCTACATAAGCCAAATCAAGTGGCTGATCAAGGAGCGGATCGAGAGGCGGATTCCAGAGGTTTCTCTGGACATGCACACGGCGGAAAACCCCGTGGTGCCGGTAAGCTTTTATCATCACATCTTTTATGTGTTTCTATCTTCGAGTTACATTGCAATGCTGATACATTTTCTTGTTTTCAGCTTGCTGACATCCCCAAGTTGGAACTTGCTCCGCTCGAAGGATACCCTCCGGAGTTCTCTTAGGAGGTGGAAGTGGTTCCACTGCCGGATCTTGCGCTCAAGAAGCGCAAAGCTCCAATACTAGCGGTTGGCACAAAGGAGGTGCCAGTCATGAAGAGGTATCCTTTCCACCACAACTTTTCTGTCTTTGTGCTTTACTTAAACTTCTTTCCGAGATGTAACGTTTCTGACTTTGTTACCTTCTTAGAGCAAAATCGATCATCAAGGGAAAGGGGAAAGGGATTTCTTCGAAGCCCTTACGCCAGACGAAGCTTACAATAGCTTCCCCTGCCGTGGCTCCTCCGACTCCGGTCCCTCAACCTTCTGCAACTCCGGCGATCATCCCTTCTCCGGTGATTGCAGAAGATCCGGCTCCTCAAGCGGAGCCGACCATCCTTGGGTCGCATACTGACGTCACCACCAGTGCATCAGCTCAAGATAAGGGTGAACCCTCTTCAGGTAATGATCCCTCGGCTGAAGTCTTCGCTGACAACCTCCTCAACAATCCGGGTCTTGCCAAATTTGGCCTGACCTGGAAATCTGCAGAGGAGATCTAGCGGCTGGCCAGGCAAGTCCTGGACAAAAGCCATCTATCCCCTGAAGAGGAGGCGCAAGAAGCAGAGGATGTCAAGTTCTCCGACCTTCTTACTCAAGTCCGCCTTCGCGACGAGAGGATCAGGACTGGCGAGCTTCCAACAGCTCCAGTGATCCCTCTTACTCTCGCCGAGAAGGTGGTAGCTGAAGTGAACGCGGGTTTAGACAAACTCACCCGTGAGCAATACGTAAGTCGAAATTCCAACTCTTGTTTTTACATTATGTTATATCATATCCTCTAGCCCCCAAGCATGAAGTAGGATATAGAATCCGAGTTTATGCTTTCATTAGGATGATAAAGAACAAACTAGTGTAGCCCCCAAGGCTCGTGCTGATATTTAGTAAAAATATTAGCCCGAGTCTTAAGTAGCTTTCTGACCTTGGGTATTCTAACTTACAGAAAGTATGTTCCTATAACCAGGAATTATTGTCCAATGTCTGTAATAAGCGGAGAGAGATCAAAGCTCTCCGGCTTAAAAATGCTGAGCTCAAGGTAGCCAAGGATGAAGCTGAAGGTAAACATTTCGAGATTCAAACCTTGCCTTTTGCTTTTTAATGTCAAATTTTTCTGAACTGTTATTCTTTTTTGACTTACAGCGTTGGTGAAACAATCCATCGCTATGATTGAAGAGGCCAAGAACCTCAAGACCTTGGTGGTGGAGAACAAAGGACTTCGCCAAGAGCTGGAAAAGCTCAAGGTGGATCATGAAACAAGCATAGCTCAAGTCCTGGAATCCTCCTCTATGGCCACTGAAGAGCGCGATCACAAGATTGCCGCTCAAGATAAAGTTATCTCGAACCTCAAGAATGAGGTTGACAGAGAAAAGGATATCTCCCAAGCACTCCGAGCTGAACTCCGGAGTCTCCAGGAGGAGAAATCCAAGATTGACGACGTCATTCTTGGTAAGTTCCATCTATCTGACTTATCATTTCCTCGAGTTTTATCAATGTCGGTTTTTCCTTATCTTCATTTTGTGTATAGGTCCTCTGAACTTGACGGACTCCTCCTCGTCCGAGCCCCGCACTCACCGGCTTACCCAAGTCGGTGATCTTCTTCATGACTACCGCCAATCCCTTTAGGATATTGGCGAGTCTCTCAGGATTCTGAACATGCCAAGCATGTCGGACTCCCAGGTGCGGGAGAAGGCCAAGCAGATGCCGCAGCTCGTTCGGGATTGGAACATGTCCTACGTGCGGACTGCCGCGCAGAATGCCCTCTCCATGGTCATAAGCCACCATGGAAACATGGAAATATGGCAAGTGACTAAAGGGTATTGCAAGGTAGACGAAGATGGCCAGGAACAAGACCTTCAAGCTATCATGCACTCCTGCGCCGGCTATGGGTGCCACGTAGCTGACCTGACCAGCTACGAGGTGCCCTTCTTCACCCGCGTGGATACTCCGCCACCTCCTCCAAAAGACGCCGAAGAGGTTTCCGACAATAAACGCACCAACTCGGATGCGGATATATCGGAACGATATCAAGGCGGAGTAACCAGCGAGCCAGTAGATCCTTCATCTCCTCCTGCATCATAGACCACAAACTTATGTATTATTCTGTGAAAGAACATGATGCGTTTTGTAAATATGAAGTACTATGGCTTTTGCTAGTGCTAAGTTTTTTATCTATTCAGCACTTTTGTTTTAGACTTTTTGTGTGCTTGAAATGTTTGTATAAGAACTTAGAATTTTTTGTCTCTACTTATCGTTTATCTGGCTTTCCGCCTCATCCCTTTTGTGAGCCGGCTAAACCTTCAGTAGGAAACTTTGCCGATCAACGGAGCTCAATTGCTAAACCAGTTTAAACTCGGAAACAAAGCCGGCTTCCAGTACCAACAATTCACTACTCAGAAAATACCCGCATCCAGCAATCAGACAAATAACCTAAGTAAAGACTAGAATTTTTTAGAGTTATACCCGAAGGTAGCAGTTTTAGAGTCGGAAATCTTAAACCAGAACGAACATGAGCATAAAGTACTTTCAAGCATTCTGGGATTTTCGACTATGACATGATCATTAGGAAATAAGATGGTAAAAACTTCTCAGGAAAACTTTGAGGTAACCAAAACTTTTACTTCTCACAGAACATGTACATATGTATGATTACAAAGAAGGATAAACTAAGAATAAAAGGGACGTAGTTGAGCAATATTCCATGGTCTGTCTAACTCATCCAGATTTGTACTGCCTCTAGCTCTCTTTCTCTTCTTAGTATCAGGTCTTTCTTTGACTGGCCTCATGACAGTTAAGTAGTACGATCCATTGTGCAATACCCGACTAACTAAAATGGGCCCTTCCCATACCGGGGAAAGTTTGTGCTTTCTTTGTTGCACAAACCGAAGAACCAAATCACCTTTATTAAAAGATCTAGTTCAGACTCTCTGGCTATGATACTTGCGTAACTTCTGCTGATAGGCTGTAGATCTCATTTCAGCAACGACGCGAACTTCTTCGACTAAGTCGAGATCATTTTGTCAAGAAATCTCGGCATCCTCTTCAATATACGCGGCCACTCTAGGAGAAGTATGAATTAAATCACTAGGAAGAACCACCTCTGCGCCATAGACCAAGAAGAAAGGTGTATATCCTGTTGACCTGTTCGGAGTTGTTCGCCAACTCCAAATTACAGAGGGTAGTTCCTCTACCCAAGCCCCCGCAGCACGCCTCAGTGGTGCTTCGAGTCTTGGTTTCAAGCCTTGTAGAATTAAACCATTTGCTCTTTCGACTTGTCCGTTAGCCTGTGGATGTGTGACTGACGCAATGTCAAGCCGGATATTTTGCTCATCGCAGAATTCAGCCAGTTCTCCCATAGAAAAGTTACTCCCGTTGTCCGTGATAATGCTATGCGGATAACCATACCGGCTTATAACATTCTCGACAAATCTTTTGGCTGTTGCTCCATCACAACTAATGGCAGGTTTAGCCTCGATCCACTTTGTGAATTTGTCCACCATCACTAAGTGGTGCGTGAATCCACTTGGTGCTCGTTTAAAAGGTCCTACCATATCAAGCCCCCAGACCGCAAAAGGCCATGTTATTGGTATTGTTCGCAGCTGGTCGGTCGGAACATGAGCTTGCTTGGCGTACTTTTGGCAGCCTTTGCATGTCTTGACTAATCGTTCGGCATCTGCCTGAGCTGTAAGCCAGAAAAATCCATGTTGAAAAGATTTTGCCACTAAAGATTTGGCTGCAGCGTGGTGACCACACTCGCCTTCGTGGATTTCTCTTAAGATCTCCACTCCTTCTTCCGGAGAAACACAGCGCTGAAAACCCCTAGAAACACTCCGTTTATGGAGCTCACCCTTAACAATAGTATAGGCTTTTGCTCGTCGGATAATCTGTCGGCTCCGCACCTCGTCTTCGAGTAATTTTCCATCTACCAAGTAATCAAGGTAGGGTTGAGTCCAGCTGAGAATTACAGCTAGAACTACTATTAAAGGTGAGTCGGATTTGGTCAGATATTCCTCATCTACTCCCTTTATCGAGGGAACTTTGAGGTGCTCTAAAAATGCGCCATCCGGGACCTCTTTCCGTGCAGAGCCTATTCGAGATAGTGCATCTGCTTCCTCATTTTCTACTCGAGGGATATGTTGAACTTCAAACCCTTCGAACGATTTAGATAGATCATCCACGACAGCTTTATATGCTGCCATGTGCTTATTTGCATTACAAATATCCGAGACTTGCTGAGCAACAAGATCTGAATCTCCGTAACACATCAAATGTCGGATGCCAATATCCTTGGCAATCCGGATTCCATGCAGCAGTGCTTCATACTCGGCAATATTGTTTGTTGTTGTGAAGTGGATCTGCAACACGTATAATAGTTTATCTCCTTGGGGTGATTTGAGCACCATGCCAGCCCCCGAGCCCCCTCGAGCCTTAGACCCATCAAAAAAGAGGGTCCAGTATTCCGACTCAGGGAGGACCATGTTCTCCTTCGTCTCTGTCCAATCAGCGACAAAGTCAGCAAGGATCTAGGATTTGATTGCTGTCCGAGGTTTATACTCAATATCGAAAGTTGAGAGCTCTATGCCCCATTTGGCGACACATCCTATGGCGTCGCTGTTGTTGATTATGTCTCTCATGGGAGATTTTCTCACCACGGTAATTGGATTCTCCTGAAAATAGTGTCGTAACTTACGAGATGCTAGGAAAACACCGTAAGCCAACTTTTGATAGTGTGGATATCGTTGTTTTCATTCTGTCAAGACCTCGCTGACAAAATAAGTCGGACGCTGCACCAGGTGTTCCTGATTTTCCTCTGGTCTCTCCACCACCATGACGATACTAACGACCTTATTTGTCGCAGCAATATAAAGCAACATTGGTTCCTGAGGTTCCGGCGCTGCAAGGATAGGAGCAGATGAGAGTACTTTCTTCAGGTCTTGTAGTGCAGCTTCAGCTTCGTCAGTCCAGACAAAATCTTTGGTCTTCTTCAGGAGTTTGTATAATGGTGCGGCTCTTTCACCAAGCCGGCTTACAAATCGACTGACCGCAGCAATGCAACCAGTTAATCTTTGTACGTCCTTCAGGGGAGTTGGCCTGGAAATATTGAGAATAGCCTTGATCTTGTCGCGGTTCACCTCTATGCCTCTTTGAGACACGATGAAACCTAACAATTTTCCGGCTGGTATTCCAAAGAAGCATTTCTTCGGGTTAAGCATGATGTTGTATTTTCGTAGATTGGCGAACGTCTCCTCCAAGTCGGAAATCAATGTTTCCTTCTTTTTGGACATGACCGCGATATCATCCACGTATGCATGTACTTGCGTCCGAGTTGGTCATGGAGGCAACGCTGCATCGTGTGCTGGTACGTAGCTCCTGCGTTCTTCAGCCTAAAGGGCATTGTAACAAAACAGAAGGTTCCGAAGGGGCTTATGAATGAAGTCTTGACTTTTTCAGATTCCTTCATCCGTATTTGGTGATAACCGGAATATGCGTCGAGAAAACAGAGGAGTTCCGAGCTTGCCGTAGAATAACTTGATCAATTCTAGGCAGAGCGAACGAATCTTTTGGACAAGCCTTGTTCAAGGCAGTATAATCAACACACATCCTTAAATCAGTGGTGTCCTTTTTAGGGACCATTACAGGGTTGGCCGACCAATCAGTATGGATGACCTCTTCTATGAATCCGGCTAACTCGAGCCGCGCTAGTTCCTTAGCTATTGCCTTACGCTTTTCATCACCAAACCGTCGTAAGGACTGTTTGACGGGTTTAGCATTCAGGTTTACATTTAGAGAGTGTTCGGCAAGTTCCCTAGGTACTCCGGTCATGTTAGATGGCTGCCATGCGAAGATATCTTGATTTGCTTGCAGGAACTTGACGAGCGCGCTTTCCTATGCGCTACTTAGGCCTACGCCTATCTGGGTCACCTTGGAGGGGTCGTCATCCTTCAACAGTGTCGTCTTCGTCTCTTCTGATGCCTTGAACTCCGGATTTGGCTTTGTCACCTCCTTCTTCGCCGCAGGCATCTCGGATGGATCTATGCTCTTCTTGATCTCGTGGTACTCCTGGGCGTGCAGCACGGCTTCGGCAAAGGCGGCATTTCCATCCTCGCATTCTCGCTCCTTCTTCGGGTCTCTCCTGATGGTGATTATGCCGTTGGGACCTAGAAATTTCATCACATTGTAAATGTACCACGGACGAGCCATAAAAGCCCAGTAAGCCGGACGTCCGAATATAGCGTGGTATGTGCTCTTGAACGGGACCACTTCGAAGGAAAGTGCCTCCGTCCGATAATTCTTTGGTGTTCCAAAAGTAACATGCAAAGTGATCTCTCCTAGGGAATTAGCCTGTCTTCCTGGGACAACTCCGTGAAAGATCACAGAGCTGTGGTTCAGCTGTGTTTCCGAGATCTTCATCTGGCGTAGCGTTTCGACATAGAGAATATTGATGCTGCTACCACCGTCCATGAGGGTCTTGGAGAAACCATAACCATCAATAAGTGGATTGACGATTAAGGCGTATTTTCCTCGCCTATGTAGCTTAGGCGGATGATCAACACGGTCAAACGTTATTGCTACTTCCGACCAGTCCAGATACTGAGGGACAGCCGGAACTGTTGCGTTGAGCTCGTGCAGAACTGCTTTCTTGACCTTTGCTGGTTGAGATCCGAGGAAGGTGACGTAAGTGTCCTTCTTGGTGGGAAAAGTTTTCTTCCCTTCCGACTTGGGATTTGAAGCGTCGGCTTCCTCCATGTTGGAATCTTCCTTGGTCTCTTTGTCTTTTTCGGGATTTTTCTTTCCCTTCTTCCGCTTATCTTTGTAGCCTGCGGTATCATCTCTCTTGATGTCGTCATTAAAATGACATTCAGCGTTGGTGTGGGATGAGCCCCCATTGGCATCCCAATGATGCACACATAGGTTATTGGCGATGTCGGCCCAAGTGTAGGTTTTGCCTGGTTGTTGCTCTCCTCTACCTTGGACCCTTGATGTCCCACGGCCACGCCCGCGGCCTCCACCACGTCCTCCTCGTCCTCCAGACCCGGAAACAGTAGTGACTACCACTGTCTCCATGTTGGGTTTTTCTTCCGAGGTATTTTTGCGCTCCTGAGCTTGTTGCTTTGGTTGTTTTGCCGACTGAGGCACAGCCAGGGCATTGAGTAATCCCTCTGCATCGTCGTCAGCATCTGCATACTTGCTCGCTGTTTCTATCATTTCTCCCATATCAGTAACCTTGTCACACTTCAAGCGATGGCACAGTAAACCAATTGGGAGACCTGCGATGAAAGCTTCAATCGCATTTTGATCGTTTACTCCTTCGCAGGAGTTCTTGGTGTCAATCCATCGTCCGAGGTAATCCCGGCAAGTTTCTCCGGCTTTCTGGGTGCAACGCTGTAGGTCTCCAACCGTACAGGGCCTCCGATATGTGCCTTCAAAATTCCGAAAGAACGCACTTTGCAAATCATACCAGTTGTGGATGGTGTTCGCCGGAAGCTCATTGAGCCATGATCGTGCCGTCTTCCTCAGCATGAGTGGGAGATATCGAGTTGCGACTAGGCTGTTTCCGCCTTTGGCGATGCAGCAAGCTTGGAAGAAATCCTGTAACCAGGTGTCTGGCCGAGCAATGCCGTCGTAGGCTTGAATATGTATTGAGATAGCAAATCCTTCCGGGAACTTTGTAGCTCTGATGCGTGGTCCGAAGCACTTTGGGCCCACGTACACGTCATCGTTTTCGTAGCGCCGAGCCTCTATGTTGGAGTTGATCCTATGCCTTGTGTCGTTCGGGGATAGGGATCGTCCCGAATGCTGGCTATGGCTGCGTGCCTTGGAGCCGGACTCGGCTTCTGCCACCACCTCCTCCACCATGTCCTCCTTGACCTCGGTGGGGGCCGTTGTGATAACTGTGTGGTGGAGAGGGTGGTGCAGCGGGGTAGTTTCCGGCTGATCGCCGGCCTCCGTCCGGAACGTCATTATTCCGATTCCGGGGAGGGTCTTGACTATGACGAGCCCCCTGCCGGCTTGTACCTGCATGGTTTCCGTCGTTCCTTCGTCCGTCGTTCCCACCATAGTGAGGCTCAGCCGGACGGTTCTCATGTCTAGGAGGCGGCATTCTCTGACGATCCTCCTCCTGACGGTTCTCTTTATCTTCTCCCCTTTGATCCTTAGATTCTCGTTGGGGAGGACTCGTCGGATTCAGGGCAGCGATGGCGTCTTTCTCGGCCGCTGGTGCGACATTGCCCCAACCGCGTGTGGTTTTGTGATGATGTCCTGAAGATCCGGTTCTCGAATAATTGTCTTCTCGTCGTTCGGGGCGATAATACTGCTCCGGAACGTAATGGGGTCTTACGCCAGCCCATGCCGGATCCGTGCGACACTGGTCAGCATCTGAGACCAGTTTTTGACTTCCGGACAGGGCGACCTTTTGCTGCTCCAGTCCCTTGTTGAGTAGCTTGATACCCAAACGGATCTCCTCTGGTCCTGGATTAGCCGATAGAATTTCTCGGGCTGCCACGGTATTTTGTACTGGTGTTTGGTATACCCAATCTCCGTTGCTATCTTTTCGTGGCTTCCCCATCTCGTCTCCAAAAATGACGGCACGGACACGTGGGAATTGGTTGTCATCTATGTGACGCTTCCGTGTCTTCTGATGCAGACGAGACATGTACTCCTTGTTCGACATGCCTTTCTTCTCCACCTTGATGTTTTTGGCTTCATCAAGGAGTTGTTGATGACGCCCTTCTAGGGCCTGGGCCCTTTCGTCCGGCTCATCTGCAGTAAGTTATGCAGCTGTAGGGATAGGTGTGGTTAGTGCGGCATCGATGAGTTTACGTGCACTTTCAGTGATCACGTGTCCATCCACCGATGCTTCTTTTTTCGGCTCGTCTGGGATTAGTGCTCCATCCTAGTCTTCCTCGTATTCCTCGGCAATCACCTCCTCTGTCAGAGGGTCTTTTGTCGGGGTCTTGTTCTTCTTGTTCTTCTTCTTTGCCTTCTTGGCAGCGCCGGTAGCAAAGACGGCTTTGGGTCCGTTTCCCGGAGTCAAGCTCTGATCGGTACTTTCGGACATTTGGACTTCGGCATTATCTCTGACGTCCATGTCATCCTGTGCTTTGGGAGAGTGTTCCCCGGATCCTTCATCCATGGCCTCTCCTTATTCTGCAGATTTGGAGTTGTACTCCTCTTCATATTCCGCGGAGAACTTTCGGAAATCTGCTGACATCATCGACTCATCCGAGGATGCGGGTACGTCGGCGTTTGTTCCAATTGCCTCTAGCACCGAGTCAGTGTTTTCTCCAGCATCGGCAGAGCCGGATCCAGATCCCACGTATCCGACGAAGTGCGATGCATGCTTCCTGAGGTACCTGCGGCTTTCGCGATCAGCCATATCAAAACTTTTGATGGTCTCGAGGATTGCATCTGCGCTTTCGCCTTGCAGTATCGTATGTCGTAGTGTGTACCTTAGGAAAGGCATGTCTGTTCCGGCATCATCAGAGCCGGAATCAGTGTCGTTGATATGCTCCTCCTGGATTTCGACTTCCACGGGTGGGTCGATCTGGGATTCGGCTCCTCCGGGGAGATCCACTCCAGATTCGACGTTGACCGCTAGGTCTTCTTCAGGTTCAGGTTTCTCCACTATCTCCGCAACTGGTGCGGGCTGGGTGGGATTAGGGTTTTCTGAGATCCGGAATTCTTCCGCCTCCATGGACAAAGGGGACCTAGAAAATTCTTCTGCCTCTATCATCACCGTTGGGGTGGGTTGGGCAGGTTCAGCGAAACCGGTGTAAACATCGATCTCGCCAAAAGACATGATTGTGTAGGCAGTCACGACCTCCCTTGCCGGAATCCAAGTCTCGTCGAGAACGATGAGAGGGACGTCACTGGCGTAGAGGATGCGACCGACGGTGATGGTCTCGCCGATTCCGATTCTTGCAGATTCCGCTTGGAACGCAGATCTGTAGCTCACTTGCCCCACGGTGGGTGCCAACTGTCGTCGGATTGATGACAAGTACGCCATGAGGGGGTCCTCGAGGCATGCGGAAGAGAGGGGTGTGAGATGTACGGTATTCCGGGACGGTGAGCACACAAGTTTACCCAGGTTCGAATCCGCCGGCTTTGGACGAATCCTACTCCTGCTAGCAATCCAGTAATACGGCAGAGCCGGAATATGGGTTACAAGGGTATCGCATGTGCGAGTTGAGGGTCTAAAGTATTGGGTGTTATCTGGTGCCCTAAAGGCTCTCCCTAGGATGGCTTATATAGATATCCGGCCTAGGGTTTACAAGAGAGATCAATCCGGCTACAACTAAGAGTCTGTTACAGAGTACATCTTGAACTACAAGTAACATTATGGGCCTAAGTCGGTAAGTCTTCTGTGCCTTCCCGTAGCCGGATTGGACTCCGTCTTATCTCCCTGACTGGGCCACCCGTGAAGCAATGCTCTAACCCAAAGTGGGCCACCCTGGTCAGTGAGGAACTGTGAGGATACCCGGAAAGTATATCCCCAACATGCAATGTTGTGGCCGTGGATACCGCCTTGCTCTTTGTTGCTGCAGCAGTGGTGGTGCGGTTGTTGGTGGAGACACGGGAGGAACTGCACAAAGGATCTCACTATCGTTGTTGCTGCTGCTATCGTTTTTTTCACCAGCAGCGCCATGGCACTCTGTGCCTTCACGAATGAAGGATCGTACCTCCTGTCGCGTCTACCATTTGCTTGGAAATCGGTGAGAAATGAAGGATCTGAGGGAATTTTTTTAGTAAATCGGTGAGAAACGAACGATCTGAGCAAATTTTCTACCTGGACTAGATGGGTGGATCTGCTGAAAAAGGTGAGGCATGGGCGACAATGGCGACGTGACATCTAAATGGTGGATCTCGCTGGAATGATCTTGTCCCAGACGATAAAGTAATAGGGAGGAATTCTACCCCTTTACACCGAGAGAAAGAGGCCTATAGTTCTCTCTCCTAGCACAGAGATGGGTACACTGCTATGGCCTAGGGGAGAAAAGGATAGTACCTACACTCGTGTAGTGCACCATAAAGCCAGGAGGAAGTTAGACTCACGCGATGGAAAAAATATGGACGGTAATTCACGAAATGTGTGGGTGCATAATAGACACGGATCTTGAAGGCTGCATGGATGGACATGATAGGTCATGCACCCATGTGTACAAGCATAAAATCCATTCTCAATATCCAAGACAAAGTCATAGAATACACCAATAAGATCTTTGCTTGATAGCATGTCCAAAAGGCTCAATTTTCTCTTACTGTATATTGATGAACTTCAACCACAAACATATCAAATACATCACAACTATCACTAAGGGAAAAAGAGATACATGGAATGTATTGAGAAAGGCAATAAGTCTCACAAAGAAAGAATGAACTTTGAAAATTCATCAGTATTGCACATGAGAGTACTTGAGGAAAATATTGGCAAAATAATTGCTAGACTGACATATTTGGGATTGGTGAATCATGAGCATGATTTTGTATAGTCCCAAATATATGTACTCATCTCAACTTACTCACATATGTAATAGAGGTATTTATTTAAAACCATAGCAAGAACCACAACAATTGCAAATACAAAAATCTATGCCAAGATGCAACCTACAAAAGGTTGGAAGCAAGATATGTATGCATGAGTAAGAGATACTTATTACCGAGATATTATTGGTGTGATGAAGTAGATGGGAGTTTGTTTATCATCCAATCCTGCCTATAATTATCATTGAGTCATCACTTCTTCCTTATGAAAGAGACAAGCATCCAATGCATCTCTAGTGTAACTAAAACAAAATTCAAGTACAATGTGGTCCCCAAACTTATTAGGTCGAAAGTAATTAGACAAACTGCCATACATAAGGCAAACTCCACATAAATATGTGCATATAGATATGAATTTGAATTCCATGCACATCTTAGCCGATTTAGGATTTATGGAGTTTACCTTATATATTGGATCAAGGAAAGCAAGCATGCCATAATATAAACATATAGTAAATATGCATGCATACGACTTTCAAGAACCAAATGAGATACAACTTGAACAAAACACCAAGTAAACCAAGAAGTCACACCAAAGTGTGACATGACTAATGGTTTCCAAATTGCATCAAAGACCAAATCAACACATGATATACCCCAATTTCAACAAATGAGGAATGAAAAAGGCAAAGAGAAAGAGATAGACAAAAACATAAATGCTCAGGGGTTTATCTCATTCTAAAAGGTCAAAATAATTAACAAGGAATGATACAAAGCCAACTCCCCAAAAGATCAAGGTTACAACAACCAAAACCAACTCTCATTTTTAATAAGATGGCACAAAGTACCAAAACAAAAAGATTTATCTTCCAAAGACATAAAACACAGTATGGACCAAAACATGTTATGAAGAAGCATAAAAGGAGTGTTCTAAATAATATAGGAGAACTCCTCCCATGATTAGTGCATGATTTTGCATTTGAATACAAAATACACACACATGGGATCATCATCTCTACCTACATCAAATAGATCACTATATGATTTCAAGACAAAGAAAGATCCATAAGAGGCAAGGAATACATGGGAGTCAACACAAACCATTTTCTTGGAAAAAGATAGGGAAAATACAAACAAAAGCCAATGTAAATATGATCAACAAATTCTACCATGTATAGAGTACCAATTTTCCAATGACAAGTAACGGGATAAGTTTCCCGAGGTAGTTTATGAAGATATCCAAGATCATATTCACAACAAGAAGCATATGGAAAATATAAGAATCAAGCATGATGCTTAGATGGAGAGTCTTGAGGGTCACAAATAGCTAGACAGTCATGCAAAGCAATGATTATAATAACTTTAGGTAAAAGGTCTATCAATTTAGATATATTTGACCACATGTAATGAAACCCTTGCTAAGAAAAACTCTCACAAACAAGATCCAAAAGATGTGTAATAAAAGCATTAAACGTAAACAGGAACTTGTTTGATCTCACATGCCACATGGGAACTAGTTGAATTTCAATATTAATTTTATGTGGCAATACCCCAAATGTTCACACTTTCTAGGTTTGTAATACACACAAATAATATGACTCCCCCATAATGTGATAAACCATTATTTCTCAACATGAGGCAAAAATATACAACATGATACAATTAATGGACATTATAGAATATTAATCTCTCATGAGTGTGGCATAGCACATAGAGACTAGATAATCTTGCAATATCAATACTAAGTGGTATTCCTCATGTATACACATTTTAGAATTGTGGAATGCCCAAAGCACACCACTCCCCCAAAATAGGAGAGTACATTACTTTCTTACAGGAGCCAAATAAGATAACAAGTAGATTCAATAAAGGCTCAACACAACAAAACAAGTACATGATGTGTAAGCCAACATACACAAATAAACTCGATAACTCAAGATAAGTAAGTGTTAGGCACAACATATACAAACACATGCAAGGTACAAAACCAACACATGCACAAGGGGCGAGTAACTTTCAATGTAAATGAGTTAAGTACATATTACCGCAAGGAGGAGCAATGGATATATGGTAGAGAGATGATAATCCAAATGAATTGGCTTCAGGAAATATAATTGACGAAATTTGCTTAATTCTTCATGATGTGGCCAAGTCTCCAATGACCTCCAATAACACTTGTTGATCAAGTTTTAGCTTGTTGATCCCCAACCAAGTTGGGTCCTAAGAACTTAGCCACAATAGGCTTGGAAACCCAAATGGTTCTTTTCTTGAAACCACATTGGGAACCAACATATTTAGCAAATACATTGTCAACCTCATCTTTATATAGATAATAAGCATCATCAATCAAGACAGGGTTGGATGTGGAGTTACCAATGATGCATGAGGAAGAGAGGTGATCCTTCTAATGACATACGTATGAAGTTCTTGTCTTCACTTTCTTCTTACTTGATTTCTCCACCATGGGAGTATTAGCTTGATTCTTCTTGGGAAGTTGACTTTCTTCAACTTGAGGTAGACCGTGACCTTGAACTTGAGGCTCATTCCCTTTTTGCTTCTCACCAAGAGGCTTCTTCTTCAAAGAGCAAGATGTAACATGATGCTCTTCTATTTTGCACTTGAAGCAAACAATGTTAGCCAAATCCTTGATTATTCGTTCTTGGCCCTTTTTCCTTATTGCTTGAAACCTTCGATTCGGTTTTATGGATGCAGTATAGTAGCTTTTTCCCTAGTAGACCTAGATTTAATCGAACCTTGGGAAACACTGCTAAATGGAAATTAAATGAGGCATGTCTACAAGACTTGTTTGTTCGTTTTACCTTATGTTTACCAGACCTTTCTAGTTTACTTTGAATCGTTGGTTGTTGCAATGGATGGAAATAGGCCAGGGTTGAAGGTTCACCTGCATCTACACATCATATGGGATAAACATAATAATACGCACATTCATGTGAAATGATTTAACAAATATAAATATTGTGGGTAACACATCCAAATATACTAAAGTCCATGCGAGCCATAGTCATATAAATAGACTTTTGATCCAACCATTACACCACGAAGCAACAAGCTATAATTATTATTAAGTAGAATACAGATCAAAGCCTTAAGTGATGTTGTTGTTACTCCCAAATGGATCCCTAAATGAAGACTATACTCCCCTAGTTGTCATTGGGTTTCACGTGAAATCGTCATTCACCACTCATCTCACCTCAAGTCTTTATCAATCCTTGGGATCTTGGGTACCTACAAGTCCATGGATCAAGACAAGAGACAAAGATACAAACCTATATTCAATCACCACACAATACTCCCATGAATTAGATGCACATAATCACTATGAGGTTTCACCCCAACCCACGACCCGTGAGGACTAATCACTCACAGCACTAAGATCAAGGATAGAAAACTTTGTGCAAAATACTAGATTGAAATCAAATATTCTTCTAATGGTCGCCAATTCACAAGGACATCTCAAGTACAAGATGATGGCTATGGCTATGGAGTGGATGGAGGATGGAGAGGATGGACTATGGCGGTGAAACTCCTTTGGTGTCATGATGCAATCTCAGAATGGCAACTCTCTATGCAGTGCCTGGAGTCTCTAATAAATATGTGTAACACCCCAAAAATATTAATCAAGATTATCAAGTTCTAATCACCCAAGTTTAGGGTTAACAAAAACATTTATTACTAAATTGAATATGAATGTATGTGTGATTTTCATTAGTATATGATTGAGTGAAATTGCCATGTGTGTTTGCTACAAATGATAAGAAATGGTTTAAAGATGAATACTACATCATCTATGCCAATTCCAAACAAAATCCAAAGAAAAGGAAATCAAATATAAAGCATATGATCAAATGGTCATTTTGACCAAAATTAACCACTAGGCCACTTTATGAGTTCCTAGTAAAGAATTTCTAACAGAAACATTTCCATTTCTTTTCACCCCTTGCTAGATATAGTCAAAGTGAACCCAAGCCCACTTTGCAAACTCACATAAACTATTTTCAAATCTATTTAAAGGACAATTCAAAATTGAATCAAGTGTATGTACTAAGATCACCATTTTCAAAAACCACTCAACTCAATTCACCTTGACTTTTCCAAGCAACCATAGACACTAAAGCAAGTGCTCAGAACACTCACCAAATTTCAATTTGAATTCATGCGGCCATTTGGTCAAACACATTGCAGACACAGAAAACTACTGCCTAACTTCCACTATTTGGAGCAGTGATCACTCAACTAATTGTCCCCTCTTCACTCCCCTGGTCTCCCCCAGCACCTAGCAGCTCAGCAGACCACTTCCCCCTTTGTCGTTGCGCTAGTGCAGCACCGCCCGACGCTCACCACGCAGGTCGACCATGGACAGCTCTCCACAGACCACGCCGCCCTCTCCCATGATGACTAGGAGATAGGCGACCGTCCATCGCCACTCCCTGTCCAACCCTCGACCACAGCTAAGCCGTGGACCACTCGTGAAATGTCGTGCCCATTTTCTCTACGCCATGCCGAGAGCATGCTAGAGCACCGCAGCCGACCAGCACCCACATGCCGCGCCTCGCACTCTCCGCGCGTGCACGCACTCAACACGACACCAGCTATCTCCCAGACATGCCTGTTCGCCGCCGTGCGACCCATAGCCCCTGTACGCCATCTCGAACACCGCCATTCCCGCGCAGAGCACCGCCCATGCCCGACCAATTTCGATCACCCTGTGTCGCGCCATTAAGCCTGTGATGACCACCAGGAAGCACCACATCGCCCCCTACCCTCAGCCACACCAATACCTCGGTGTACCGTCGTCGCTGGAGGAGCCAGCCCATGCCACAATGGCTCCCTCGCCGGTGTATAAATAGAGGTCACCTCCGCCTCAATTCACCACACCATCTCACTCCCCACTCCTCATAGAACCACCCACACCTCTCCCCGGAGCAAGGCGAGCACCACATCGCTGGAATTTGGCCAGAGTCCGCCGCTGTAGAGGAGAAGAGGAGTCGTTGATTGGAGCCGCCCTAGGAGCCGCTGCGACCACCATTCGAACTGCCGTCGTCTGCAACATCGTTCGCCCCCATCGCCGACCCTAGCTGGAGCCCAGGTGAGCCCCCACGTACCCCCACCATCGCGTTAGGGTTCAGTTCTTGCCGGCGCTGTGCGACGGAGACGACGAACCACAGCCGTTAGATCCCAGTCAAATCGTAGGGCTGAGATTGAAACTTACCGTTTCGGTTAGATAGAGTCATTGACTAGTGGGATCCCCCTGTCAGCAGCTTGTTGCGCCCGCACAGTGCAGCTGGGCCGGCCCATTTGCTTTCCTGCACAGAGCCTGTTCATTCAATTAAGATTTTTCCAATTTAGTTAAAACCAAATTTTGTCAGTAGATTCAAAAATCAATTCAAAGAGATTCACTAAACCAAATTGCATGATTCCAATTTTGTTAGAAATCTTTTCAAATTATCTATCCAAGCCCGTTGGATTTAAACCATTTGAAATTATAGATCACCTATACCAAAAATAACAAGACAGAGACTTTTCCACATTCAAACATTTTTCAAAAATCAACCATCAATGCTTTTGAGTTGATTCCAACTCTCGAAAATCGCATTTAACTAGATCTATCTCAATATGCAAAAACATTTAGGTTTACATGTAGTGACATTGGACTAGTGCCAAAAGAATGCTATATAGGCATTTCTAGTCACTTTAATTCTATTAAATAGTAATCTTAAGCTTTATAAAATATGACCAACACTTTAAATCACATTCCCAAGTATTAGAATATGTGGTGATGACATGTGTCAACATGATCCCATATTTTAATTGGACAATCTTAACTCTTAAGTATTTTCAATGAGTATAAATTATTTTTTCTAAAGTAAGATAAATAAAATTAGGTCTTTATTTCATGTGATGATTGTGATGATGCTAGATCATCTAGTGCGAACCTTAGTTTGCTAAATAGAAATAGTTAAGTATTGTTTGGTGATTATGTACCCCGTATTCATTTATAGACGATGGTACCGACCCGGGATACGAGGAGGAGGACCCAAGCCCACTTCACAAACTCACAGAAACTATTTTCAAATCTATTTAAAGGATCATTCAAAATTGAATCAAGTGTATGTACTAAGATCACCATTTTTCAAGAACCACTCAAATCAATTCACCTTGACTTTTCTAAGCAACCATAGACACTAAAGCAAGTGCTCAGAACACTCACCAAATTTCATTCAAAAATTTCAAATTTGAATTCATGCAACCATTTGGTCGAACACATTGTAGACACAGAAAACTACTGCCTAACTTCCACGGTTTGGAGCAGTGATTGTCGTGGTGGTGGCACGGCAAATTCCATGGATAGGCTAAAGATGGGGCCAATGAGTGCTAGGGGAATCCAGGGAGGGAGAACGTGGTGATTCCATGCACAAATGTTCTTGTATTCTCTCTATCAATGGTGTTTACAAGTCCTCTTCAAGCTCTTGGTAAGAAGGAGACTAGGTCTCTTACTCCCTATAAACTAGCTCTAGGGTTCTACCTTAGATAGAGAAAATGATCGATCCCTCTCTATGGAGGCCTCGGTGCTCCTTATATAGGGGAGCCCGGGTTACAATATTAGGGCACACGTGGCAGATGCTTCTTTATTCTCTTTAACGGCTCGTCTGGGCTTTGGACATAACCCATAGTGTAATCTTTTTCTTTAAGCGTCACCAAACACGGGCTACGTCATCCGACATTGCCCGCGTCACCTTGGTCGCCCCTAACCCGCTAGTAATCCTCTTTGCTTTGCTTCACTCATGGTACAGCTAATAAAGCCACCTTTTGACCAGCGCGAGATTCCTTCCTTCTCTTGGAAGCCATGGGATAGTCCGTCTAGCACGTGGCTAATCCGACTACCAAGATACCTGCAAAACAGATAGACAAACATGGTCGGCATATATTTTATGCTGGCCGGACTACGGTTAAGGAGATGCTCCACGGGCCGGGTCACTCAGTGGTTCGGCCTGCCTTGAGGTGACCCGGTCAGCACTTGCTTTGACTGCGCTATACCCTGGCTAACTCGGCCTTTATACCCCGGCGTCACCCTACCCGGGGGTATCCCCCCAACATTAGTCCCTGAAACTGGTGCGGTCTTAGCAACTTTTAGTTGTTAAGGCCACAGCAGGTTCCCATATCCGGATCTCTGCCTCTTTGGCCGAGTTTATCCAGTAACCCAGGGCTTCTCCTCTGGGGATCCCTTGGCTCATTCCGAGTTATTCCTCGTTGGCCGGGTTTTTGCCTATTTATCCAGGTTACCGTTCCTTCCCTTGTACGCTTCCCCACATCCTACGTGGAGGGTAATCATCATTTCGCCTCATTTTAAGGGCTACGCGCATTTAATGCGCCAGTTACTGTCGCAATGCTAGGAATAACTGTTGTGCACGTCCCTTCACTGCGGTGCCTCGTTAACTGTAACATTACATCGTGTCATAGGATCCTCTACCCCTATGGCCCTTGCTGTGGCCATGCTCCAATTGGCTAATTCGGTCGCGTAAACGCCCGTTGCGTGTGCTGTGGCAACTACAAAGGATCCCATTACACGCCTGTTGCACAGTTAAGTAGAGGGCATGGGGCAATCTATGGGGAAATTCCCCATTTTCTCTGCGCTTCCCAGCCTCCTTTCTCTCTCACTGCAAACTTGCCACCACCGCTAGTTCCTCGTTGCACCAGCGCTGTCGTGACCGTGCACAGGCAGCACCTTGCGCCTGTGCCGCCGTTCCTGCTCAAGAGCTTCATCATGGGGCCTTGCGCTTCCCGTTTCCCCTCCTCCGGCTATTTCTATTCCGATTTCCTTCTCGAAGACCTTGAGTCCACCATGACTGAGGAGGAGGCAGTCGTGGAGGTGCAGCAGGAGGAAGAAGCAGAAGGCCACGAGGGCAGCTGCTGGGACGACACGTTCGACTGCGAGGACGACTTGGACTGGCTCCATGCCACGCACCGCATCCCCGTCGGCACCACCTGTCGCCTCACCTCCTGCAAGATTTCTCCTTCTCTCAATCCAGGGGAGTATGTTGTTTTTCTTTCTCATTTCCAACGTGGCTTTGGCCTTCCTACCTCATATTTCTTTTTTGATTTCATTTCTACATATAAACTGCAACTGCATCATCTCCCTGCCAATGCCATCACTTCTTTGTCCTCTTTTGCCTTTGGCATTGAGGGATATATCAGCCTCTGGCCAACCAAGGAGCTGTGGATCAAATTTTTCGGTCTCCGGAGGAATGTGGTTCCAGATCCGAAGCTTGCTCAGGAGGATAAGCACCTGACCCAATGCGGCGCTGCCTCCATATCTCCCTGTAAGAACTCCGTGTTTCCTCGAGTCACCGGCTCGAGTCCTGCAAAGGCTGGGCCTGGACTTTCTTCTACGTCTGGAACACCACCGAGGAGGACTTGATCCGTCTCCTCCCCTTCAAGCTTGGTCCTCCAGATACCTTGATTTGGGAGAGCATTCCCAAGCGACCCACGGCCCTGGCGAATTAGGTGGAGTGCCGGATCAAGGAGCTGCTCAAGGAGAAGCTTCGAGGGGAGGACATCATGACCACTTTTATCAGCAGTCGGGTCTCCCCCCTTCAAAAGCGTGCCCACAGGATTTGTTACTTGAGCAGCCCCCTCGATCCCCACCGGACTTCATCTTTTGAGCTCGATAACTCGGTGGTTTACCGTCGGGTTAAGGCCATTTTCAATGTGGATAAGGAATTCTCCGAAGATTGGGAATGGGGGCTCGAGCCCTTCACCCGGAATAACCCTCCTCCAAAGGTAAACTTACTTCTTAATGTTTTCTAGATCTTCTCTGTATGTCGGTTTACTTTCGTAACTTGGCAATTGTTGTCTTGTTCTCAGCGATTCCTCTAGCAGCCACTGGAGGATGGCGAGGTGTTGGCGAGCAAGTGGGTGCCGGACTGCACCGAGGAGGACGAGGAGGACCCTGATCCGGAGACCTTTCCGCCTACACCAGACGTCATCAAATGCAGTGCTAGTAAGGCCTCTTCTCTAAGGGATTGGCCAGATGACGATGACTCGGACGTTGAGGTCCTAGAGGTACTTGATCCGGTTCTCATTTCTTATGCACATCTGGTTATGTCCGAATCTTCAGCTAACCTGGCTGGTTAGGTCCACGAGGTTCCTCCCCTCGCCACTGGTGGTCCGGTCCCTGCTTCTTCCCAGAAGCGCGCGGCTGCCTCGGCCGCAGCTTTGGAGCTGTCGCCGCCCAAGAAGAGGCAGAAGCAGTCCGGGGTGAAAACCTCGACTAAGCCGGCTGGCAAGAGCACGGTCCGGAGGATGCCCAAACCTCGGGCTCCCCCAACCTCAGACGAGTAAGTCTTTTGCATTTTCCCTTTCTGTGTTTGCTCTTGTCTCTTATTGGTTCTTTTTCTCTTTTTGACTTGATTCTTTTCTGCTTCTCAGAGCTCCTAGGGTCATTCCCTAGAGCGGCTCCGTCATAGCATCTCCAATCCGGAGCAGCCCTTATCCCTCCCCCCCACCCCGCGATGACGATACTCGCCCGCTCAGCCCTATCCAAGAGGGCTCCGCGGCTGCGCCTGATCAGAGCCCACCTCGTCATGAGGAGGGCAATGTCGGCGCGGGGGGTAGTGTGGCGGCTTTGGATAAGGCCATGCCAGATCTCCCCAGTTCCTCTTCAGCCTCAGCGCCAAGTTTCGAGGTGCCAGCTTCATCGGCACCGCCCCAAACAAGTTCTTCTCCTACCCAAGTGTTTCTAGCACCAGTAGCACCAGCAACAGCACCAGTACCAGCAGAAGCAACAACACCAGCAGCAGCAGCACCACCACCAGTAGCAGCAGCAAAGCCTCAGCAGCTTCCACCAAGACTCCCAAGAGGAAGGCCCCGTCAGCTCCCTCCAGATCAACTCCCTCAGTCGCGGATATCTTCCAGTCAGCTCCTCAGGCTTCATCTGGCAAGCTTAAGAAAGCTATCGGATCAGCTAAAGGAATCTCATTTGGGTCACACGCTGCCGGATCAGAGGGTAGCAGGCAGTTGGTTCTGCATACCAGCCCTGCTGCAGCTCAATCCACTAGGTGAGAGGCCCACGTCAAAGGCCTTGTGGCGAACTACTCTCCCAGCGGCGAAAGTTGTAGTCCACTGCTCCTGGAGTACGTGAAGAACTGGAACAATGTTGAATTCATCGACCCACAAGATGATCTGCCAGAGAAGTTCGGTCTAGCCGAGTTCAGCGCACAGATGAACTCCGCTACCAAGGCCATCTCTTTGGCTGGTCGGATGATGGAGGTAATTCTTTTCCTCTACTATTAGTACTTTGTATAGCTGAGCATTTGTAGATATATCCCCTAGTCCCCGAGCCTCCGAGGGAGTAAGTTGTTACTCGGTCGGATGCTCCTTAGAGGATTTGGTTTATGTTTGTAGCAACTTCAAAATTTAACAAAGTTAGAGTCGGGTTAAGTTCCCTTGGCCCGGATCTTGTAGACTTCGAATATCCACACACCTAGAACCGGGTTAAGTTCCACTTGGCCTAGATCTTGCAGACTTCGAATATCCACACACCTAGAGCCGAGTTAAGTTCCACTTGGCCCGGATCTTGTAGACTTCGAATATCCACACACCGAGAGCCGGGTTAAGTTCCACTTGGCCCGGATCTTGTAGACTTCGAATATCCACACACCTAGAGCCGGGTTAAGTTACACTTGGCCCGGATCTTGTAGACTTCGAATATCCACACACCTAGAGAAGGTTAAGTTCCATTTGGCCTGGATCTTGTAGTCTTCGAATATTTCTTTACCTTACTTTTAATCTTGACATTGCATTGCTTATTTCAGATTACCACTAACTGTCGATCCAGAGTTCCAATGCCTGCTAGACTCCTATAAAGACATTCGTGCACGTTATGGCAAACTCCTGGAAGATCACCAGAAGAAGGGTAATGTTCCTTACTTAGAATTTTCCCTCTTCCATTTTTGTTCATTCGAGTTGTCTGTGGTATTAATTTGTTATCCGAACCATGCAGCCGAGGTTGAAGCTGAGAATATTATCATGCGGAAGAATCTAGCTGAAATCAAAGGTAACCTTATCTTCTTCGCATGATAACTGTACGCTCCTTTCTTTATCTGGTGGACATTTACACTTCGGCCTCTCCGGATTATGCCACTATTGCAGTTGCTCTCGAAGACAGCGTTGCAATGCCTGATATGATGACCCATTTCCTCGAACAAGCAGGGAAGCATGAGGCTGGGCTGAAGAAGAAGGATGAAGAGATAGCTCGGTTGCAGCTCCAGGACTCGGAAATTACTCGGCTGAATGCCGAAATTCAGAGGCTCAAGGGCCTCCATAAGTCCGAATTGGAGAAGGCTGAACAGGAGTTTGCCAAGGAAAAAAGAGCGTTTAACCACGCAAATTTCCAAGGACCAAAGCTTATTGCAGGAAGCCGACATCAAACTTACGTTGGTGACCTCTGAGTACGAGAAACTCCAGGCCCACAGCCCCAATGTCCATTCCGAGCTTCAGCGACTCCTCTTCTAGATTTCATGTGAGTTCTTTGCCCTTGCTTAATTTTCCTTCCTCCGGGTTTGGTGCTTTTGCTCACTATCTCCTCTGCTATGTTCTCAGGCAAATTTCCAGAAAGTGACACGCTTGGTGCTGTTACCGTAATCCAGTCCCGTGAACAATGTGGTATTCTTGCAGGCCCTGATGCCGAGCCAATCCCGTATAATACGGAGGATCTGCTGGCGAGCCTTACCGCTCGCCTTGAGCTAGTGAAGAACCACAGCGCAGACATTATACTGGCGGCAACGCGAATGTTCGGCTCCATCTGTCCCACTAAGACCATTCCAAAAAGAAGTACGGCTTTCATAGCCAAATTAATGGAGTGCGATAGGCAGCTGCATCCGTGGCGTGAATCTGCCGCACGGGCTGGGGCTGCATTGCCTTGTAGTTTGTCCTTTTGTGGTATGACGGAATTGATCTGGGGTTGCTTACCCGCATGCGCATCGGATCTAAGTGGCCGAAGATCCAGATTGCGTTGCGCTCCCCAAAGCATGTGCCAACAAGCTTATTCAATACTCCTTCTTCCACGATTGGAATGAAGGGCCGAGTTATCTCGACGTTTTTGATGATGAAGTTGCTTTGGGAGACGAAGAGGATGAAGGGAGTGAGGGTGAGGCCTCCGAGCTTGGCGACGAGGCCGAAGACCCAGAGGATGGCGAGGTTGACCCTGTGGATGAAGCCGAGGCTAGCGCCCCTCCCCCAAATTCCGAAGTACCTCCTTCCTCGACGGATGATTCGCCTGATGCCCCTGCTCCTTAAAAACACTTATCATATTTGTCAGATTCTCGGAATGCCGGGCCAAAATGTATCTAAGTACTTTATTTTGGTTGTGCTACAATTTATCGTTTTGAACTAAGTTCTTAATGCTGGATTATCGTGGGCGAAGTCCTCGAGTTTCATTTTCTTGTTCCCCCAATTTTTGACTCGACTCGCGTCTACTTTGATTCAGCTTTTTGACTTACGAGTCCGAGGTTCAAAAAATTGATTTAACAATACTTGAAACTTTGAGACTAGCTCAAAATGATCCGGAATTAAATGAATACAATAAACCAAGGGTTAGTCAAAATAACCAATGTCGACCCGCTTAAGTTCTTTTCCTTAGTCGTTTTTCATGTGCTTTGCCATTCCAAACTTGTTCTCTTGCTTGCCATGAAGCCAATTCTTGTTGGACAACAGCAAAGTCGAAGAGTTGGGTTTTTGGTGCTCACACATTACTAACCCGACTAAGATATAAGCGACTTAACCCAACCGACATAAAAATACGAAAATGAGAAAGACAATTATTACGGCAGCCCCCGAGTCTCTGCTTGGGATGCCAAAGTTTTATTAATAAGCTCATTGTCGACATACATACCGACATATGAGTAGCTCGGATACATTCACCTCTTTGTTAGGTGTAGAAAGGACGAAGTAGTGCTACATTCCATGGTCGGTTAGATTCCTCTCCGGACCTGTCCGCCTTGTTCTTTTCCTGGGGTCGTGCATCAATAAGATAGTAGGAATCATTGTGCAAGGCTTTGCTTACAATGAAAGGTCCTTCCCATGGAGGGGATAGCTTATGCATGCCAGCAGTGTGCTGTATCAACCGTAGTACCAGGTCACCTTCCTGGAAGACTCGAGGGTTTACTTTCCGGCTATGATAGCGTTGGAGATTTCTCTCATATATGGCGGATCTGGACAAGGCCAATTCTCTCGCTTCTTCCAGCAGATCAACATCATTTTGTCGGGCTTCATGCACTTCGGCTTTTGTGTATTGGGTGACCCTTGGCGAATCATGCTCTATGTCGGCTGGTAATACAGCTTCTGCCCCATATACCACAAAGAATGGCGTATAGCATGTTGATCGATTCAGAGTTGTTCTTAAACTCCACAGTACCGCTGGTAGTTCTTCTATCCAGCACCCCGCTGATCTTTGCAACGGCTCTATGAGCCGGGGTTTTATCTTGGACAATACCAGTCCGTTGGACCTTTCCACTTGCCCGTTCGATGCGGGGTGGGCGACTGAGGCGACATCTATCCGGATCTTCTTTTCTTGGCAGAACCTCGCAAATGCTCCTTCAGCAAAATTTGTTCCATTATCAGTTATGATGCTATGGGGATAGCCATATCTCAGGATTATATCCTTGAGGAATCTTACTGTTGTTGCCCCATCACATTTATGAATTGGTTTCACTTCAATCCACTTGGTGAACTTGTCCACCATAACTAGGATATGGGTCATCCCTCCTTTAGCCGGCTTAAATGGCCCTACCATATCTAGGAACCATACAGTGAATGGCCAGGTAATGGGGATAGTTTTCAGCTCCGACATTGGTAAATGAGTTTTCGTGGCGTATCTTTGACAGCCATTGCATTTTCTCAACAGATCCTCTACTTGCTCCAAAGCACTGGGCCAATAAAATCCATGCCGGAAAGCCTTTGCCACTAAGGCCCTTGAGGAGGCATGATGGCCACATTCCCCTTGGTGAATATCTCGGAGTATTTCAAGTCCTTCCTCCGGGTCAACGCACCGCTGCAGCACTATTGTCACACTTCTTTTGTATAGTTCGGCGTTGATAATAGTATAGGCCTTTGCTCTCCTCTGGATCTGCCTTGAGATTATCTCGTCATCCGGCAAGGTTCTCTCTTTCATGAAATCAAAAATTGGCTTGGCCCAAGTTGGTATAGTTCGGACGGGAAATGGTTCCTCATCAATTTCCATCGCATCTACCAACATAACTCCAGCCGGGTTAGGCTGATCAGTCCCTGGGTTTGCCGAAGCAGTCCCCAGTTTTGCTGATGTGCCTCTCCACTCTGTCTCCATAGGTGCAGCTCCTGATCTGGAGAGTGCTGGGATATAAATTGAGTCTGATTCAGGCGATGGCGTGATAGATGGTTTTCTCAGGTGCTCCAAAGCAACATTTGGCAGGATTGGCTGCCGGGATGAGCCTAACTTGGACAGCGTATCTGCTACCTCGTTTTCAATCCGAGGTATGTGATGGAACTCACACCCTTCGAAAAACCCACTTATCTTTTGAACATGTAATCTGTATAGGGCCATGTTAGCATCCAAGGCATCCCAGTTTCCAGACACTTTTTGCACCACCAAATCTGAATCTCCAAAGCATTGTATCCGACGTATCCCCACTTCTTTCGCTACCTTGAGACCAGGTACCAATGCTTCGTACTCCGCAACATTATTCGAGGCACTGGAGTGGATTTAAAGGACATATTTCAGTTGATCCTTCTTGGGCGAGGTAAGCACTACTCTGGCGCCCAATCCATCTTTCAGTTTTGATCCATCGAAGTGCATTCGCCAATAATTGGAGTCCAGCAGAGGTGGCTCATATTGCATTTCAGCCTAGTCCACGAAGAAATCCGCCACAACTTGCGACTTTATAGCATCTCTTCTGTCAAATTGTGGCGCATATGGGGCTAACTCATTTGCCCATTTCGCTATATGGCCACTTACATCTTTGTTACTCATAATCTCTGATATGGGTGCCTCATAGATCACTTTAATGGGATGTTCCTCAAAATAATGTTTGAGTTTTTTGGCCGACATATATACGCCATACGCCATCTTTTGATAATGAGGGTAATTCTGTTTTGAAGCAGACATTACCTCACTTAGATAATACACTGGCCTTTGCACCGACTTTCCTTCTTCCTCACGCTCCACTGCGATTACTGCACTTACGACTCGGTTGGTCGCGGCTACGTAGAGCAACATTGGCTCCTTGGGTAGTGGTGTTGCTAGGATCGGCGCAATAGATAACATCTTTTTCAATTCTCGAAATGCAAGGTCCGCCTATGGCGTCCATGTGAATTTGTCTGGCTTTTTCATTAACTGGTAGAGGTGCAAGGCCTTCTCTCCCAACCGACATACGAACCGGCTTAACGATGCCAAGCAACCAGTAACTTCTGCACATCGTTAAGGCATTTTGGCAGTTCCATTCTTTCTATGGCCCGGATTTTCGTCGGGTTAGCTTCGATACCTCGACTAGACACTAAAAAACCGAGTAACTTTCCGGCGGCCACGCCAAATGTGTACTTATCCGGGTTGAGCTTCATTCGGAACCTTCTTAAGTTCGCAAATGTTTGTCAGATATCATCAAGGAGCGTATTGCTTTCCTTGGTCTTTATGACCACATCATCCACATAAACTTGCAGACCTATTTGGTCATGTAAGCATTTTTGCATGCATCGTTGGTACGTTGCTCCTGCATTACGTAGTCCAAACGACATAGTGCGATAGCAATAAGCCCCATACGGGGTAATAAACATAGTCTTTATTTGATCATCCGGATTCAGGGGTATCTGGTGGAAACCAGAATACGCATCAATGAATGACAGTAGCTCATATCCGGCTGTTGAGTCTATGACTTGATCTATTCTAGGGAATGGGAATGGATCTTTGGGACACGCCTTATTCAGGTTCGTGTAATCAATGCACATGCGCCGTACCACCACCACGTTCAGATCATCCTTCTTATTTTCCACAAGCACCGGATTAGAGAGCCAATCCTGATAGAGTACTTCCATGATAAATTCGGCCGCTGTGAGCCTAGATATTTCATCCCCAATGACTTTCCTTCTATCCTCGGCGAAACGCCGGAGAGGCTGCTTTACCGGCTTAGCCCTAGGTCTTATGTTTAATGAGTGCTCAGCCAACTCCCTCGGTACACCTTGTAGATCTTGAGTAGACCAAGCAAAGATATCCCGATTCTCACAAAGGAAGTTGACGAACTCGCTTTCCTATTTGCTGCTTAACCCGGCACCAGTGGTTACGGTGCGCTCTGGGAACTGATCATCGATTGGCACTTTCTTTGTGTCCTTGGTTGCTTGGAATGACATGCTTCCGTGCGGGTTGGTCAGAGCCGACATATGTTGTTGCGCGGATTGAGCCAATGCCGCTACTTCTAGTATCTTCCTTTTTTCCTGAGCTATCACGAGTGACTCGGCTAAGTTAGATCTGGATGAGGCGCACTCAATTGAACACTAGAAGTCCCCTGATACAGTTATCACGCCCCTTGGACCGGGCAGTTTCATCTTAAGGTAGCTGATGTGAGTAGTTGCCAGGAACTTGTTCAGCGCGGGCCTGCCGAGTAATGTGTGATAAGCGCTCTCCAGATTCACCATTTCAAACTCCAAATTTTCAGTCCGGCAATTATCTCTCGTGCCGAATAACACATCAACCCGGACCTTACCAATTGGCTCACAGGAAATACTAGGTACAATGCCATGAAAAGTGGTCCTCGTTGCTTGCAACATGTTCTCTGTTATTCCCAACTTGTGCATGGTATCCTTGTACATAACATTGATACTACTGCCATTGTCAATCAGTACCTTGGAAAACCTCACATTGAGATTCGGCCCGATGAACGTTCGATCCAGGACCAATGCATAGGTCCTAGGGCTAGGCATGATCTTTGGGTGATCCTTGATACTCCATGTGATTTCCTGATCTACCCAGGGCATGTATCTCACTACTGCCGGCATTACTGCATTTACCTCCATATGCCGGTGCTGCAAGCTTTTCCGGTCATTTTCTTCCGTGGTAAACACACAGTAACTTTGATGATGCTCCTTGTACTCGTTTCATCCCTCATTCTCGTGGTAACCTTGACCTTGTTGTTGGTTATTACCTACTTGATGTACTGCATCCCTTCTTTCCTGATTCTCGTACCTCGACAGAGGTGGTGGCAACATTAGTTGATGTCCATTCCCCCTGTTAGTAACGGTTGCCGTGGTGCCTCATTCCTAGGTGCCTCGTTCCGAGGTGCCTAAGCATTCCCCAAACTGCCCTGCTCTAACTTTCTCATCCACTCACACTTCCGGGTTGTATGGTTTGCCGGACTGTTTGGACTTGGTGTATGGAACTTGCAAGATTGATCCAACATAGACTCGAACGTATACCTCAGTCTATCTTTCCATTCTTGCCATTGCTTTTTCTGCTCCGGGGTCCAAGGCTTTTTCCCTTCGTTCTTCTGTTGCTAGTTTTGTCCTCCAGTTTTTTGGCGCTGCCTGGCACCGGCATTGGGCTGGTCTCGATCTGCCACTGCCACCTGCTATGAGTTATATCGGTAATCCGGGCGCTCGCCCCTTCTCTTTCCTTGAAAATCATTCATCCTTGATGATCCGGATCCATCTCGGTTGTAATATTCCTCGTTTGCCTCGCTCGACATTAGCCGGGGTTGCGTTGGATCTCCCGAGGCATATGAATCCGTGATCCGGATCGTCTCAGCCAAAGTGGTTGCATATCTCGCTGCAGCCTCTGCCACAACATACTTCCATATCTGCATCCCTATGCGAACCACGCAATAGCTTGTGATTCAATTACTCCCTCGCACGAGTTACGCACATTGCACCACCGAGTCAAGAAATCCCGGTTTGGCTCATTCGGTCTTTGTCGGCATAGCGCTAGAGTCTGTGGCCAATTGGGCCTCTTGTAGGTGCTCGAGAAGTTGCTAACGAACAACTCCTCAAAATCCAGCCAACAGTTGACACTTCCTGGTGGCAAATTGTTCAGCCAAACTCTCGCTGGTCCTTCCAACATCTGTGGCACATATCTTACTGCCCATCTCAAATTTCCTGTTGTGATCTTGACCGCCGTCGTGTAATCAATCAGCCAACCTTCTGGCCTAGTACTACCACCATAGTTCTAGTTCCTCTGGCCAGCTGAAAGTTCGGCACTGGTGGCTCTTTCATGATCCGGGGCCCAAAACATGCCGGACCCGGTGGACCTTGTACTTCGATTAGCTCTAACCTATAAATTCTATCCAGTTTCAGCCTCGCATCATCTGGCTGCAAGTTCCTGCTTCCCAGCCTTGACCCAATTATGTGGTGATCCGGTCTGGGGTATCCATCGTTTACCATAGCCGAATAACCATCATTGTATCTTTCCTGATCCAGACAAGCATTTTGTTGTTGTGCTGCTTGTCCCGCACTTCCCTCCTGCCGAGGTGCGCGCTGTTGCTGCTGCCGAGGTACATTTTGCACCGTTCCCACGGGATCACGCTGTCCGGCATTGCCGTTGGCAGCATTTCTCTGACCGGCATTGCCTTGGTCACGGTTACCTCGTCTAGCCACACCTCAGCTGGTACTGTGCCGATCTTCATCAACTTGCACTGCTTTGCCTTTTCCGGCCCTTACTAGATCAAAGAGAACCATCTGTTTGTCTCTTCTCCTGGAGTTTACTACTTCTTCTCTTCTGGTATTGTGACCCAGAGATGATGCGGCTCCTCTGGATCTTGCCGGTTTATTCCTAGCCGAATGTACCACGTGTGACGCTCCTGGTGGCGCCGGGTTTGCCTTGTTCATTTCTTCATTTTGCTGGCAAGCGACTCTCAGCAAGTGATTCACCCTCTCTTGTTGCCTTTGCCGGGCCTCTCCGGTTAAAACTTCTAACTCAGACGCAGTCGCAGTTGCTGCCTAAGGTTCTTTGCCGGGGTATTGTACCTATCCAGCCCTCATGTTACTATCGTGGCTGTCTGACCCGGCCTTGGCTCGTATTCCTTGTCAATCTCAGTAATCAGGTTCCTACCTTGGATTTTCATGCCATCTATGCGGTTAGCCTTTGCATATTCCCTCAAAGTAATGTTCAAGGACTGTTGCAGCTCTGCTACCTTCTTTGCCCCAGCTAACATTTTTCGCCTAGTTTCTTCTAACTCAGCTTGTGCCTGAGCCGGATCTACCACAGGTGCTATTGGCGTTGCTAGGCTATCTATTGCTTGCTGGAGCACATTCTCTGGCCTTTCTAGTGGGGGGAACCTAGATCTGGTCTGCTTTGTCGTGACCTCTGGCTCTGGTGTCGGGCCCTTGCTCGCTTCCGCGTCTAGCGCGGTCATCAGGACCTCAACGCTGCTGGTGGGGCGAGCGATACGCACACCACGAGTTGTGCTGAGAGATGGTTCGCCTCCCTCGACGATGTGCCGCGGATGAAATCAGGACTCGTCCACGCCGACGTAGATATTGTGCGTGCCAAGCTTGATGAAGACGTCGTTGCATGGTGGGGGGTGCCTAATGAAGCTCCCTGCGTTGTCGTTGATGTAGTCCAGCGCTCCAAAGCGTTGAACCAGGCCAGAGACGAGACGCTCGCCGGTGCTGGAGAAGCTTCTCGTCTGGATTTTCACCCCTGCTAGCACCGCTAGCCCCATAGTGGGTGCCAACTGTCGTGGTGGTGGCACGGCAGATGCCATGGATAGGCTAAAGATGGGGCCAATGAGTGCTAGGGGAATCTAGGGAGGGAGAACATGGTGATTACATGCACCGATGTTCTTGTATTCTCTCTATCAATGGTGTTTACAAGTCCTCTTCAAGCTCTTGGTAATAAGGAGAATATGTCTCTTACTCCCTACAAACTAGCTCTAGAGTTCTACCTTAGACAGAGAAAATGATCGATCCCTCTCTATGGAGGCCTCGGTGCTCCTTATATAGGGGAGGTCGGGTTACAATATTAGGGCACACGTGGCACCATATTCGGAGAATATGCTCCTCGCCTAAAGCTAGATGCTTCTTTATTCTCTTTAACGGCTCGTCCGGGCTTTGGGCGTAACCCATAGCGTAATCTTTGTCTTTAAGCGTCACCAGACACGGGCTACGTCATCATTGCCCGCGTCACCTTGGTCGCTCCTGACCCACTGGTCCTCCTCTTTGCTTTGCTTCGCTCACGCTACAGCTAATAAAGCCACCTTTTGACCAGCAGGAGATTCCTTCATTCTCTTAGAAGCCATGGGATAGTCCGGCTAGCATCTGGCTAATACGACTACCAAGATACCTGCAAAACAGATAGACAAACATGGCCGGCATATATTTTATGTCGGCCGGACTACAGTTAAGGAGATGCTCCACGGGCCGGGTCACTCCATGGTTCGGCATGCCTTGAGGTGACCCGGTCAGCACTTGCTTTGACCATGTCGTACCCCGGCTAACTCGGCCTTTATACCCCAGCGTCACCCTACCCGGGGGTATCCCCCAACAGTGATCACTCAACCAATTGTCCCCTCTTCACTCCCCTGGTCTCCCCCAGCACCTAGCAGCGCAGCTGACCACTTCCCCCTTTGCCGTTGCGCCAGTGCAGCGCCGCCCGACGCTCACCGCGCCGGTCGACCATGGACAGCTCGCCACAGACAACACCGCCCTCTCCCACGACGACCAGGACACAGGCGACCGTCCATCGCCACCTCCTGTCCAACCCTCGACCGCAGGCAAGCCATGGACCACCCGAGAAACACCGCGCCCATTTTCTCTGCGCCAAGCTGAGAGCACGCCAGAGCGCCGCAGCCGACATGGGCGCACACGCCGCGCCTCGCCCTCTCCGCGCATGCACGCACTCAAACATGCCAGTTCGCCGCTGCGCGACCCGTAGCCCCTGTACGTCGTCTCGAACACCGCCATTCCGTGTAGAGAACCGCCCGCGCCTGACCATTCTCGACTGCCCCGTGCCGTGCCATTAAGCCTGTGACGACCGCCAAGAAGCACTGCGTCGCCCCTACCCTCAGCCATGCCAATAGCTCGATGTACCACCATTGCCGGAGGAGCCAACCCATGCCGCAATGGCCCTCTCGCCGGTGTATAAATAGAGTCCACCTCCGCCTCAATTCACCACACCATCTCACTCCCCACTCCTCACAGAACCGCCCACACCTCTCCCCGGAGCAAGGCGAGCACCACATCGCTGGAATTTGGCCGGAGTCCGCCACTGCAGAGGAGAAGAGGAGTCATTGATTTGAGCCGCCCGAGGAGCCGCCACGACCACCATTCGAACCACTGTCATATACAATGTCGTTCGCCCCATCGCCGACCCTAGCTGGAGCCCAGGTGAGCCCCCACGTACCCCCACCATCGTGTTAGGGTTCAGTTCTCGCTGGCGTTATGCGACGGAGACGACGAACCACAGCCGTTAGATCCTAGTCTAATCGTAGGTCTGAGATTGAAACTTACCATTTCGGTTAGATAGAGTCACTGACTAGTTAGACCCCCCTGTCAGCAGCCCGCTGCGCCCGCGCAGTGCAGCTAGGCCGGCCCATTTGCTTCCCCGTGCAGAGCCCGTTCATTCAATTAAGATTTTTCCAATTTAGTTAAAACCAGATTCTATCAGTAGATTCAAAAATCAATTCAAAGAGATTAACTGAACCAAATTGCATGATTCCAATTTTGTTCGGAAGGTATTCAAATTATCTATCCAAGCCCGTTGGATTTAAACCATTTGAAATTATAGATCACCTATACCAAAAATAACAAGACAGAGAATTTTCCACATTCAAACATTTTTCAAAAATCAACCATAAATGCTTTTGAGTTGATTCCAACTCTCCAAAATCACATTTAACCAGATCTATCTGAATATGCAAAACCATTTAGGTTTACATGCAGTGACATTGGACTAGTACCAAAAGAATGCTATATAGGCATTTCTAGTCACTTTAATTCTATTAAATAGTAATCTTAAACTTTGTAAAATATGACCAACACTTTAAATCACATTCCCAAGTATTAGAATATGTGGTGATGACATGTGTCAACATGATCCCATATTTTAATTGGAGAATATTAACTCTTAAGTATTTTCAATGAGTAGAAATTACTTTTCGAAAGTAAGATAAATAAAATTAGGTTTTTATTTCATGTGATGATTGTGATGATGCTAGATCATCTAGTGTGAACCTTAGTTTTCTAAATAGAAATAGTTAAGTATTATTTGGTGATTGTGTACCCCGTATTCATTTATAGACGATAGTACCGACCCGTGATACGAGGAGGAGGAGTACTACCAAGAAGAAGAAGAAGAAGAAGAAGAAAACTTCAACCACTGCACTACTCAAGGCAAGCTAACACTTGCAAGTTTCTTAACTATGCAAGCTAGAACTATGCAAGTTAACACTTGCAAACTTGACAACCTATGCAAGATGCATTATGCATGCTTTGGTTATGCAATTTTGATTATACCAATCCCAAGTTTTACTTGCAAGCTTTATTCGTTTACTTTTACCAAAGTTCTTTAACTTTAGTTATTTGTGAGTATTGGAAAAATAGGATAGATACCATAAAGAGTATAAAACTAGGCCTAACTAGTTATACTTAGATGTCATCAAAAGGCATAAAACTAGAGTTGGATAGTTACACTTGATTAGTCTCTCATTAGTGAATACCCTTAACTTTAGTGGCTAGTGCTAAGCATAAAAGTTGATCACTTAAGATGGGAATACTTGGTGAAAATGATTATGAAAACCTCGGAATGAGGATTCATTCTATTGAAATGTTTTGACATGTGTTGAGAAACACAAAGGGATTTGATGATGAAAATGTTGAGGCATGAGCCTTAGCCCTTTATAAAAACTGATGGTTGGGTTCGGATGCGATACCATTCCAACTTTACCATACAACCACAATACCTGAATTGGGTAGGGCTTAACTAGAAGTTTATATGCCTTAGTATGGGTTCCCTCGCGGAAAGAGGTTGAGCTGAGGCTACCTCGTGATGAATGTCCACCTATGCAGTGCCTAGGATGGCAGATGGCCATGGCTGGGAGGCCAAGCTCATAAGGGAGGTGCCAATACTAGAGTGTGTTATTGAAAGTTATGATTGATTATCTGCATACTAAGTATGATGATTCAGGGTTATCCCTGATGGATGTATCGAATTTTGTGGTGAAAGTGTACCACCTCTACAGAGTGTCAAACTATTCGAATTGCCGCGTCTGCGGTCATGGATAGTTGGAGTGGCCATACTATTCCGTCGTCAGATGTTTTCAAAATGACCTATGGATTGAACTATGACTTTGACTTGACCACAACATGATTGTGGAAATGTAAATAAGGTTTCCACTTAAGTGATTTAGAACATTAACTTAGTTTTCTTTACTTCTAAACTCAGTATGAGATAAACCTGGCTTCTTGTAAATAAACCTAGAGCTTAAGATTCCTACTAGAACTACCTTACTTGTTAGTGATAGTTTGTGAGTACTTAAAGAGTACTCATGGCTTTGTCCCTGGCTATTCCCGTGTCTATACTATGAGGAGGACTGCCAGGATGATGGACAGCAGGAGGTCTACGACAACTAGGATCATCTCCCATTGTTAGCATTGCATGTGACCCTAAAGATGGAGCCCCTACTACGTTTATTTTCCGCTGCTTGATTTATATTAAGACTAGATCATGAGATCCTTTATTTGTAAGACCTTATTATGGTTTGTAATGGATGATGTACTGTGGTACCAATACTGTTATGTCTCGCAAAAATGGTAATCCTGGGATTGCGAGGTATGGCATAACAGGCATCTGGGATTAAAAATCCGGGTGTTGACAAGTTGGTATCAGAGCCATCCTGACCATAGGAGACCCTAGTTAGAATAGATGTCTGAACAAAAAGTTAGTTTCAAAACAAAAGAAGTGAATATTTATGAAAACATATTCCCACTCTTATCCTTGAGATTCTTTCAAAAGAATCATGTTCCTCAAAAATTCTTGCATTCCTACATAAAACTTGACACACTTGATCACCTCACTAACTTACTCACCCTAAATTCTTATAGATGGAAGTCCAGTATTGCAAGTTCTACCAGCTGGGCAATGGAGGCCACTTGATCTTTGAGAGGGATCTAGATGCACTGTTAGAGTATCTTGAGCGCCCGCACCCGGAATTCTTCGGGGCACAACTCAACGATCACGTAGGAGGAGATCTACAATGGCTGATAGTTGCAGATATCAGAGGCAAGATGGAAGCACCCACTTTGGAGAAGATCCAATCCATCTTGAGGGGGAATAACTAGCTAGATGGATTAGCCAGGGCTATGCATGAAGCTCTTGCCCATCTGTGTGGGCAAAACATCAACTAGATCCAGGGAACTCGTTTGCTCACTGTGCAAGGCATGATTCTATGGGAATGCCCTTGGAGATGCCAGGACACCTGGAGCTGAAGCACCAGGTGGACAATCTTGACTTCATGTTGTATGATAGGCAGAAGGAGTTGGACAACTCCCGTGCCTACGCCAACCACAACCATGCCATTGCAGTCAAGAAGGACTAGATCCTTGAAATCCTCGCCAAGGAGTGCCAATCACTTTGTCGTCAACGTGACAAGAAGGATCGCATCATCGATCGTATTTGCAAGAAGGTGGCCACTCTCGAGAAGACCATCCATGAACAGGAAATCCAGCTTGAAGCAAAGGAGGAGGAAGGTGAAGATATCCAGGGAGATCTTTACTCTTACCTCAGTGATGACAATGACTACCTGGAGGATGATGCCATGGAGTTCCATACTGATGATGATGATTCCGATTTCATTGATGATGATTAGATGCACTTGAGCACTACCGTAGGAGTGAGTTGTACCGGTCCCACTGTATCGTAGTTTCACATAATGGTTCTTAAAACCATCTGTTTTCTATTTGTGTTGTGGTGTGTGTTTGTATGGTGTGCTTTGAATGAATGAATGAGAGGAAGTTGTTAGTTTGCAAAACATGAGTCAAACTCAAAGTTTAAAGCTTTTGAAACAAAACCATGAACCCTAAAGATTTCCCTCTTATCTCATTATCTATCTCAATCTTAAGATGAATCATGGAAATCCCGGAGGAAGCAGTTCATCTCAAGACCTAATGCTGCAGATTCTGCAAATGCTAGTTTCTGACCGTGAAGCTAGTAGAGCCGAACGTCAAGCCAACCTAGCCACTCTTCAACAGATAGCTCAGATGGTCCACAATAATCAAGGTCACGGAAACCGGGATCACCATGGATCCAAGGTTAAGAACTTTCAGAATACCAACCAACCTATCTTTAGTAAGTCTTAGGATCCCTTAGATGTTGATGACTGGCTGCAAACCATGGAGAACAACTTGGAGGTCGCAGGAGTTGAAGCCAATGAAAAAGTTTTGTTTGCCACCCATTATCTGGCAGGAGATGCAAGAGCCTGGTGGAATAGCACCCGTACCATGAACAAAGGTCAGATGATGACTTGGGAAGCATTCAAGATCAAGTTCAGCCAGACCCATGTGCCCTAAGGTTTGATCACCAGGATGAGGGATGAGTTCAGGGAACTGAAGCAAGGAAGGATGACGGTAGTTGAGTACCGTGACAAATTTCTACCACTAGCTAGATATGCCCCTGATGAGATTAACACCGCAGCAAAGAAGAAGGAAAGGTTCCTGAATGGATTACATGATGAGATGCAGACTGTGTTAGTCAACATCCGTTTTGTAGATCTAGAAGAGCTAGTAGATTCTGCCATTCAGATGGAAGGGAAGATCAACCAAGCCAATGACAACCGTAAGAGTCGCATGATGCACCAGCCTAGATCCCACCATACCCATAAGTATCGCACCAACCCGTCTGCAGGATATGCTCCAAGAAACAACAGACCCCCTATGTCCCGTCCAAACTATCCCAATCGTAGCGGAGGAAACCATAACAACAACCCTGGCAACTCAAATAACTTCAACCATGCACCGCCCAAGTCCAACAACAACAACAATACTGCCCCAAGAACTGGAAGCAATGATGTGCCTATTGCAGGAAAAGACAAGTCCCAGATTACTTGCTTTGAATGCGGAGTCAAGGGTCACTACTCCAACGAGTGTCCCAAGAAGCTTGCAGCAGCCACCAATGTGAATGCACCCGCTTAGCAGCAACGCCGTGTTTAGCCTAGAAGGAGATTTTCCCCAGGGAACTCGCTCAACCGCAACGGCCGTCTGTTCCACATGAATGCTGAAGAAGCTTAGGAAGCGCCAGATGTCGTGTTGGGTATGTTTTCTGTTAAATCAGTACTTGCAAGAATGTTGTTTGATTCTGGAGCATCGCACTCGTTTGTTACAAAAGAATTTGCATGCACTAGTAAGATTCAACCAACAAAATTGAAGCATGTTATGATAGTTCAAATACCTGGTTCAACCACCAAAGCTAGAAAAATTTGCAAGGCTATACCTATCAGAATCCATGGAATAGATTTTTTTGCCAATCTAATAGTACTTGGAGTCAAAGGTTTGGAAGTAGTACTAGGAATGGTTTGGATAGCGAAACATAAAGGATTAATCGATTGTGCCAAGAAAGCCATAACCATGACCAGTAGCACTGGAGTATCAGTAGAGCATGTATCTGAGACACTGTCCCATCAATTCAAATGCAACAAGAGTCTAGCCCACCCAACCCAAGACCAAGTCAGAGTAGTTTATGAATACCCCGACGTATTCCCAGATGAATTGCCCGGTGATGTCTACACACTTCTATTCTTGTAGACAGTTGTTGGGCCTCCAAGTGCAGAGGTTTGTAGAATAGCAGCAAGTTTTCCCTTAAGTGGATTACCCAAGGTTTATCGAACTTAGGGAGGAAGTGGTCAAAGGTATCCCCTCTCAAGCAACCCTGCAATCAAGATACAAGAAGTCTATTGTGTCCCCAACACACTCAATACACTTGTCAGGTGTATAGGTGCACTAGTTCGGCGAAGAGATAGTGAAATACAAGTGGTATGGATAATTATAAGTGGTAATGGTGATAGAAAATAGCTTGCTGGCGTGTGGTTGACGTGGGAAAAGACTAAAGGCAAACTGAAATAAAGAAGGAAGCAAGCAAACATGTAACAGATCTAATTGCAAATGGTGTATCAATGCTTCACTCTCATATAAATATCTTCTCCTTATGATACTACTCTTAACTACTCTCCGGTTGGACACTCTAATCCATGGTAGGGCTATAACAGCACACCTCAAAGTAAGCCTTTCCCATCTAGATAACCCCACACTGTCACCTTGAGCGCTAGATGGTTCCAACAAACACCACAATTTAATAGAGACATCCAACTCCAAATATAACTCATAACAAGTAATTGTAATCTCTAGCCTAAGTGCCACCATGATGTGCACGCTGTCACTTTCACACACATGGGGAGAGCAGAGATTTATTAAAGCACTTGAGTAGCAAGGTAGATCTATAAATTACAAGCTCATGCTCAATAAGATCATGCATAGAGAGAGATGAACACATAGCTACCGGTAGAACCCTTAGCCTCTAGAGAGAACTACTCCCTCCTCATCATGGGAATCAGCAACGGCGATGGAGATGGCGGTGGAGATCGATGGAGATGGATCCGGGAGCACTTCCCCGTCCCAGCAGGGTGCCGGAACAGAGACTTTCTGTCCCCCGAATCTCCCCTTCGGTGGCGGCGGTGCTGTGGAACTTTTCGTGTCTGGAGGCTTGACTCTCTAGGGTTTTTGTCTCGGGAGGAATATATAGGTGAAGGAGGCAAGGTCGGTGGCTGGCCAGGGGGCCCACACCATGCCCTGGCGCGGCCTGGGGGTACCCGCGCTTGGGGTGTGTGTCCACCCTATGGCCCCTCTCCGACTCTCCTTCTGGCTCCGTGAGTCTTCCGGGAAAATAGGAACTTTGGCTTTTGTCCCGTCCAATTCCGAGAATATTCATTTTCTGACTTTCATGGAACCAAAAACAGCAGAAAACAGGCAACTAGCACTGTGGCTCTTGTTAATAGGTTAGTCCAAGAAATCATATGAAAAGTACTCCAAAGTGTGGACAAAACATAAGAAAGTAGATAAAACCAAGCATGGAACATCAAAAATTATAGATACATTTGCAATGTATCACCCGGTATGCCCCCAGATCGAGATATCGAGTTCATCATTGAACTAATTCCTGGAACTGGACCCATAGCTTAGAGACCTTATAGTATGAACCCATCTGAATTAGTGGAGCTGAAGAAACAACTTGATGCTATGTTGGAGAAAGGTCTGATTCAACCAAGCGCATCGCCATGGAGGTGGCATGTAATGTTTGTGGATAAGAAGGATGGAGGTAACCATTTGTGCACGGATACCGGAAGCTGAATGATGTCACCATCAAGAACAAGTACCCACTGCCGAAGATAGAGGATCTGTTTGACTAGTTGACTGGTGCCAGAGTGTTTTCTAAGATTGATCTTAGAACTGGTTATCATCAACTCAAGATTCGTGCAACGGATATCCCAAAGACCGCCTTTACCACCAGATATGGATTGTATGAGTATACTGTCATGTCTTTTGGATTAACCAATGCCCCCTCTTATTTCATGAATCTCATGAATAAGATTTTTATGAACTTCCTAGATAAGTTTGTTGTTGTTTTTATCGACGATATTCTGATCTATTTCAAGTCAGAAGAAGACCATGAGCTACACCTGAGGACCATCCTTGAAACCCTTAGAGAACATCAGTTGTATACCAAGTTTAGCAAATGTGAGTTCTGGTTACAGGAAGTAAGATTCCTAGGACATATTGTGTTGGCAGGAGGAGTCGCTGTCGATCCCGCCAAGATCAAAGATGTTGAAGAATGGAAAGCCCCAACCACTCAAACCCAAGTCCGCGCATTTCTTGGATTAGCGGGATACTACCGCAAGTTCGTTGAAGGATTTTCGAGCATCGCAAGACCAATGACCCAGTTGTTGAAGAAAGATAAGAAGTTTGAATGAACGATAAATGTGAAGCGAGTTTTCAAGAGCTCAAGAAGAGATTGATTTCAGCCCCAATTCTGATTATGCCGGATATCAAGAAGCCTTTTGATGTGTATTGTGATGCATCCAAGATTGGTCACGGATGTGTCATTTGACACTCACTAGACTGTGGATCGCCTTCTATCTCTCTCATGGGACTATTTCCATCTCCTTTACATGCAGCCCCATATTAACAATTAGCCTGGTAGAAAACCATTGATGCAGGAAGGCAAAGCCATAGCATATTTGTCCCAACAACTGAAGCAACATGAGCAAAACTACCCTACCCATGACCTTGAACTAGCAGCCGTAGTTTTAGCTTTGAAGACATGGATTCATTACCTTATGGGTAACCGCTGTGAGATTTATTCAGATCATAAGAGTCTGAAGTATATTTTCACCCAGAAGGAGATGAATATGAGGCAAAGGAGATGGATAGAGCTAATCAAGGATTATGACCTTGACATTCACTATCACCCCAGCAAGGCCAATGTGGTAGCGGATGCTCTTAGCAGATTGCCATGTAGACTAAACACCATGATTACAGAAGTCCAGCCAAGTTTGCATGAAGAGTTGGAGCAGTTTAGAATGGAGCTAGTTAGCAAAGGATTTTTAGCCAGTATTGAACTTTAACCCACTTTGATCAGTCAGATCAAGGAAGCCCAGAAAGGAAATGCAAGTATCGACGGAATCAAGCATCATATCGGTACAGGAAAGGTACCCGGATTCACCGAAGATGAAGGAGTTTTGTGGTACAAAGGAAGTATCTGTGTGCCAGTAGATTCCGAGCTGAAGCAAGTTATCATGCAGGAAGCTCATGATACTTTTTATTCTATCCATCCTGGAGGAACGAAGATGTATCAGGATTTGAAGGAGCAATTTTGGTGGCACAAGATGAAGAGAGAAATCAGAAGCTACATAGCCAAGTGTGATATCTGTGAGAGAGTCAGAGCGGAACATCAGAGACCCACGGGACTTTTGCAACCATTGCAGATTCCATAATGGAAATGGGATTCTGTTGGAATGGATTTCATCACCGGTTTGCCTACATCTACTAGGGGAAATGACTCTATCTGGGTCATAGTTGATAGACTGTCCAAGGTATCCCATTTTATACCTGTCAAGACCACCTACCAGAGTTCTAAGCTAGCAGAGTTGTACATTGCTAGAATCGTCAGTTTGCATGGAACCCCTAAGACCATAGTATCGGATCGAGGAACCCAGTTTACCTCAAGATTTTGGCAGAAAATCCAAGAAGGATTAGGAACCAAGCTGAACTTCAGCACAGCTTATCACCCGCAGACCGACGGACAAACCGAAAGAGTCAACCAAATCTCAGAAGATATGTTGAGAGCTTGTGTGCTAGAATATGGATCAAAATGGGAAGATTGTCTGCCTTTCGCGGAATTCTCATACAACAACAGTTATCAAGCCAGTTTGCAAATGGCCCCATTTGAATTTCTGTATGGAAGGAAGTGTCGTACCCCCTTGAATTGGTCGCAAGTAGGAGAGAGTTAGATTTTCGGACCCGATATCCTACGAGAAGCCGAAGAGAAGGTTCACAAAGTCTGTGAGCACCTCAAGACCGCCCAATCGAGACAGAAGAGTTATGCTGACAAGAGACATCGAGACCTGACCTTCAATGTCAGAGATTTTGTGTATCTCAAAGTGTCACCCTTGAAAGGAATGCAACATTTTCAACTGAAAGGAAAGCTAGGCCCGGATATATTGGACCCTTCAAGATTTTGAATCACCGAGGAGAAGTATCATATCAACTGGAACTGCCAGACGAGATGTCATCCATACATAATGTGTTCCATATCTCATTACTTCGCAAATGCATAGAAGTTTCGGAGAAGACCGAAGTATTCAAGAACATAGATCATCGAGCAATAGATATCAACAAGGATCAGACATATCGGGAAGTACCCATTCGTATTTTGGAAGAAGCCTTTAGAACCACCAGGACCCGGAGTATCAAGTTTCTCAAGATCCAGTGGAGCAACCATACTGAAGAAGAAGCTACTTGGGAGCGAGAAGATTACATTAGGACTAAGTTTCCAAATCTCTTTAGTTCCTAGTTTTTCTTAAATCTCGGGACGAGATTTTGTTTAAGGAGGTAAGGTTTGTTACACCCCAAAAATATTAATCAAGATTATCAAGTTCTAATCACCCAAGTTTAGGGTTAACAAAAACTTTTATTACTAAATTGAATATGAATGTATGTGTGATTTGCATTAGTATATGATTGAGTGAAATTGCCATGTGTGTTTGCTACAAATGATAAGAAATGGTTTAAAGATGAATACTACATCATCTAGGCCAATTCCAAACAAAATCCAAAGAAAAGGAAATCAAATATAAAGCATATGATCAAATGGTCATTTTGACCAAAATTAACCACTAGGCCAATTTATGAGTTCCTAGTAAAAAAATCTAACAAAAACATTTCTATTTCTTTTCACCCCTTGCTAGACCAAGTAAAAGTGAACCCAAGCCCACTTTATAAACTCATAGAAACTATTTTCAAATCTATTTAAAGGATAATTCAAAATTGAATCAAGTGTATGTACTAAGATCACCATTTTTCAAAAACCACTCAAACCAATTCACCTTGACTTTTCCAAGCAACTATAGACACTAAAGCAAGTGCTCAGAACACTCACCAAACTTCATTCAAAAATTTCAAATTTGAATTCATGCGGCCATTTGGTCGAACACATTGCAGACATAGAAAACTACTGCCTAACTTCCACAGTTTGGAGTAGTGATTGATACATTGCAAATGTATCTATAATTTTTATGTTCCATGCTGGGTTTTATCTCCTTTCTTGTGTTTTGTCCACACTTTGGAGTACTTTTCATATGATTTCTTGGACTAACCTATTAACAAGAGCCACAATGCCAGCTGCCTGTTTTCTACTGTTTTTAGTTCCAGAAAAGTCAGAAAATGAATATTCTCGGAATTGGACGGGACAAAAGCCAAAGTGCCTATTTTTCCAGAAGACTCACGGAGCCATAATACGAGACAGAGGAGGGCTAGGGGCTGGCCACACCACCCCCAGGCGCGGGCTGGGCCTGGCCGCGCCAGGGCATGGTGTGGTGGCCCAGGCACCCCCTCGGTCTCCCTTTTCTCCTATAAGAAGCCTTCTGACCTAAAACCTCTAGGGGGTCGACGTTTTTCCAGAAGGAGTTCTGCTCCGCCGCCACCACCAGATTCCACGAAACAGCACCAGAAACTCCGTTCTGGCACCCTGCCGGGACGGGGAATTGGAGGAGATCATCGCCATCATCATCACCATCGCTTCTCCATCGACCATCCATGTTTCCCCCATCTATGAGTGAGTAATCCCCCGCTGTAGGCTATGGGGATGGTAGGGATTGGATGAGATCGTTCATGTAATGGCATCAGATTGTTAGGGCATGGTGCCTAGTATCTTTTATTAGTGCTTTATGACTTTGTTGCGACTTGTTGTGCTTAATGCTTGTCACTAGGGCCCGAGTGCCATGATTTCAGATCTGAACATGTTATTGATTCATTATGATAGTATTTTTTATGGTCTTATCTGCAAGTTGTATACACATGTTGTTGTCCAGAACCAATGGCCCCGAAGTGACAGAAATCGGGATAACCGGAGGGAATGGCTTTGATGTGAGGATCACATGTGTTCATGGAGTGTTAATGCTTTGATCCGGTGCTCTATTAAAAGGAGCACCTTAATTGCCAGTAGTTCCCTTGAGGCCCCGCTGCAAATGGGCTGGCAGGACAAAAGATGTTGTGCAAGTTCTCATTGCGAGCACGTATGACTATATATGGAACACATGCCTAGGATTGTCTAGTACTTGGATGCTTTATCTTATTTATCTGCAATTGCCCTATGTTCTGATTGCTATGTGAATTGTCCCCTCCATGCAACGCCCATCCATCCATCCCTATTGTCTGTTATTGTCTTGCTTTATCATGCTTGATGTCAATGGTTGGTTTCTTTGAAACTGAATCTTATTGGCAAGGTGGGTTCACGGAAGATCAAAAATATTGTTCTAAGGAACACCGCTTGTCACAAAAGGGGAAGCACTTATGGGAACAAATTGATAAATTGTATACCATTGCTAGAAACGTGTGCTCTACTTATAATGTTACTTATTGCCTTGATAAATCTTGTTGCTGCAGGAGGTACAAACACCTCCCTTTTCAATGTGAGTATAATGATAATGTTACCATATCTTCTTATGTTAAAGGGAATTATGACTTTTATGATGTGGAACAAATTGAGAAATTATTGCTTGGAAGTGTGCATTTGAACTTGCTAGTTTGCTTGAAAATATTGATGATTCACCTTATAAGTATGAGGTTTATGGTATACTTAAATTTTGCTTTGATAATTACAAGGAAGAAAATGGCTATATTCTTGAATATATGAATAGATGCTTTCCACAAATGGAAGAGACTAATGCCTTGCAGGATCCTATGGAAGAAGAAATTGATGAACCTGCAATCTCATTAGATGAAAAAGAGGAGGAGAGTGATGAACAAAAGGAGGAAGAATGGATTAGCTACCCATGCCTACCTTCTAATGAGAGTAACTCTTTATCCCTTACATTATTTGATTGTCCTCCATGCTTACTAAAGGAGGATGAATGTTATGTTCCTGAGGATTCTTTTGAAGATGTTATGATAAAGCTGTATTGCTTGTAGATCATGAAGAGCATGTTTTTTGTGATAGTTATATTGTTGAATTTATTCATGAGGCTACTGAAAATTATTATGAGAGAGGAAAATATGGTTGTAGAAGTTTTCATGGTATTGAAACACCTCTCTATGTGCTGAAAGTTTTGAAGTTACTCTTGTTTTATATTCCTATGTCTGTCACTTTGTTCTTTGTGAATTTATTTTCATACAAGATTCCTATGCATAGGAAGTGGGTTAGACTTAAATGTGTTTTGAATTTGCTTCTTGATGCTCTCTTTTACTTCAACTCATATTTCTTATGAGAGCATCCTCTCAAACTTTTATGCCTGAAGATGATAATATGTCTATTATTCTTGGAAGACCTTTTCTAAATACTGCAGGAGCTGTTATTAATTGTAATCAAGGGAAGGTGACCTTCAATGTCAATGACAAGGAACATACTATCTATTTCCCAAAGAAGATTGATAGGACTTATGGTTTTGAATTCAATTGAACATATTGAGGGCATTCAAGTTGGAGAACTATATTGTCCCATACCAAGAGAAAATTTTGAAACTATTATGATTGGGACCATTGCTATCAAGGTTGAGGTAACATAATCATTAGCGGAATACAAAGTTTTGTCTCATATGAAATTGTTTTGGTAACAAGACATGATCAACCTTGTTAACAAAAGGATTTCATTGAACAAAACAATGTTTTCACCATGATTATCTCCGCTTACTTCTATTTTTATCCATTTTCAGTTTTTGCTTTTGCCTAACTTAAAGGCGTTAAAGAAAAGTACTTATTGGGAGATAACCCAAAAGTTTTAGATGAGTCTTGGAAGTTATTACTTCAGTAATAACCTCTCCTTATCCTTTTTATTTTGCTTTTTGTGCCAAGAGTAACCTCTAATGAGAGAGAAGTAATGATTGGGAAAGTTGCTGTCCATCGCCGCCCTCTCCCACGATGACAAGGAGACAGGCGACCGTCCATCGCCACTCCCTGTCCAACCCTCGACCACAGGCAAGCCGTGGACCACTCGAGAAACATCGCGCCCATTTTCTCTACGCCATGCCGAGAGCATGCCAGAGTGCCGCAGCGGACCAGCGCACACACGATGCGCCTCGCCCTCTCCATGCGTGCACGCACTCAACGTGACACCAGCTATCTCCCAGACATGCCCGTTCGCTGCCGCGCGACCTGTAGCCCCTGTACGCTGTCTCGAACACCACCATTCCCGCGCAGAGCACCACCCGCGCCCGACCAATATCGACCGCCTCGTGCCACACCATTAATCCTGTGATGACCGCCAGGAAGCACCACGTCGCCCCTACCCTCAGCCACGCCAATAGCTCGATGTACCACCGTCACTGGAGGAGCCAGCCCATGCCACAATGGCCCCCTCGCCGGTGTATAAATAGAGGCCACCTCCGCCTCAATTCACCACACCATCTCACTCCCCACTCCTCACAGAACCACCCACACCTCTCCCCGGAGCAAGGCGAGCACCACATCACCGGAATTTGGCCAGAGTCCACTGCTGCAGAGGAGAAGAGAAGCCGTTGATTGGAGCCGCCCCAGGAGCCGCCGCGACCACCATTCGAACCGTTGTCGTCTACAACGTCATTCGCCCCCATCACTGGCCCTAGCTAGAGCCCAAGTGATCCCCCACGTATCCCCACAATCGCGTTAGGGTTTAATTCTTGCCAGTGTTGTGCGACGGAGACGATGAACCACAGCCGTTAGATCCTAGTCTAATCGTAGGGCTGAGATTGAAACTTACCGTTTCGGTTAGATAGAGTCACTGACTAGTGGGATGCGGTGACCCAGCATACCACTACATGATGTAGTACACTATAGGCATTGACATAACACCAATGAAACACCGTTCACTAGTATTACATCCCTTAGAGTGGTACAACAGAAACACAACAGGTCCAAGACATGACTATAGATTACAACTCGACTCTTTACAAAAGATCTAGAGAACACTCTAGGTTAAGGAGAGAGAAAGAAACTTCTTAAAGAAGAACCAGAAATAATAACTCGGAAATATCTAGTAACTAAGACTAGCATCTAAACTATTTGGCTTGCCATTGCTGCTATTGCAATGCTTGACAGAAATAGGTTTTATGGCTAGAGAATCTACTCCTATCTAAACCGACACTTTATCTTCACTTCAGCTGATGTATATGTTGACTTCATTGACTTTATTAAAGAACTTGAGCTGTAGATGATGGTTTCTTGAGCAGAAATTGATGTTGGCATCGTCTTCAATGGCTTAGAACCTAGCAAGGGTTAAGAAGGTACGGTTGAGTACGATCGTACTCAGCAAGTTCACTAAAAAGGAGTGTATGATGCACTATCTCTATAGCCATAGACCATAGGTCATAGGCAATGCAGGTTTTCGTAAACATTTCTTCAAAGGTTGCTTTTATTCTGAAAAACTATGTCTGACAGCCTTCACAGGTTGACCAGAACTTCATGGAGTTCCTTTCCTGCCGCCTTCATAGCTCCTTCCCGAACAGGGAGTAACATGTCACAATTCTTACACTCTGCAGAGGTACGTCACTTTTCCCATAAGAGACCTTAGCCTTGTTGCACAACCGGGCAGCTTATTCTCGTCCACAATTCCTTGATGTGGGGCCCAGTCTAAGATCCAAGCCAGTACTACCCTCTCCGCGACCCCATATGTCTGCATGATCCTCTGGGGATGACTACACATCCGTTAAGCCACCAACTAGGGAAAGATATAACCATGGGAGTTCCCGAGGACTCTATGAGCTGGTGATGCCCCTGGAGGTTCATACCTCCGGCAGCCACTCATAAATAATCTAGACACCAAAATCGTGGGGCCTAAGGGTGCCCACCCATATGTTGGATCCCACCGGGAATCCCAACGTCACGATAAGGTCATCTTGCCTCCATATGAAAGGGAGAAGATACAGCTGACTTTCCCGTCCCATTCCAAGTCTTATGGTTGATGCGTAATATACGGCGCTGGAATCACTGGCAACATTGGTTGTTAAGTCCTAGATATTATGTTCCTTTATCACTGGAACTGTATCAGTAGATTATTACCACCTAGTAAATAATCCATAATCATAGTATTATAAAAATAATGTTTTCTAGCCTTTTTGGAATGCAGGTGATGACACATTTGAGTTACAAGCATTTGATAGAAATTAATCAAAGGACATGAGCAAGTTGTGAAATTGCCTTTTGTGATTGCAAGATTATGCACTCACGGTCTTCAAGACAATAGAAGATCCAAATTCTATAAATGGCATCATTGGTCCGGTAAGGACTAATGTTTAAAGAATCAAGACGCAACGATGCATAAGTAATGTAATGTAATTTGAGAAATGCGAATCCCCAGAATAGTCGTATCTAATCTAGGGTTTGGAGTTTGTGATGAGTTCTTAGGAATGTGTTGCACTTTTATATCAGCTTCACACTTGTGCTTCTTATTAAGGCTTGTGAGAGTGTGTGAAACAATATGTAGATACAACAAGTAATATGCAATACTAAAGCATTCAAATGGATCATGGTATCTAAAATATTTCTTAAACAAGATTAAGATTCCATTAGAGTTTTCAAATAGGTGTTCAAGGATTACTTTTAATGTTTCTTAAACGAATAACCTTTGAGGAAAGATTACTTTTACAAAATAAAAAGTATTCAAACTTAAAGTTAACACTTTAAGGTTTTCTTATTACCTAAGATTATTAAAAAGGAAGACATCACTACTTTAAACAACCATAGCATAAGTTGATGCATTCACCTTTCTATTTCAAAATCAATGGTTATACTTAATAAGTAAATAATAGGTATTACTTCAATTACTTTGGGGTTTGGTTGAAATATTTGAGTGGTTTTCTGAAACTAGTGAAGGAATTAGTAAATAAAAGTTTGGTGATTATAATAAGTGCATGGAATTCTTGTGATAAACAATATACTATTTTAGTTGATTTTATAATTGGTAAAATCTTTTTAGGAAAATTAAAATACCTTTAATTTGAGATTATAGTTTGAGTAGATACATTTTTAAAATGGTTTGACCTATTTTAACTTCACTTAAACATTAATTGACTTATTATTACATCTGTGGACTTTAAACAAATAATACTAAAGACAATAGCAAAGGATTATATATTTTTAATGAATTAAAATAAAAGAAAATGGTTTAAATAAGATTTATTAGACCTTTACCTTTTATTTTACTTCAAAAGTATGAGTTGATATTTTTAGTGTGTATATTTCATTTTTGTGATCATTTTGGTATATTATAAGTATTTTTGTGACTTTTAAATAATAAGATATGGTTTTTATAAGTTTATTAACTTTATAAATACTAAACAAATAATAAATATTAGTTAAGGAATATAAAAATAATTGAAACAAGTTTGAAAATATAGATTTTGTTTTTATAAGAATTTTGGTGTATTATTTATATTTTTCTCACTCACCAATATTAAAATATGAATTTTCAAAGTATCATTACTTATAAAATCTTTATTAAATAATATTTATTTAAATAGTTAACACAATAATATTTGATAACAAGTTTATAATATAGAGTTTAATTTTATGAACATTTTGATATATTATATATATTTTTCTGAATTATAAAACAATAGATATTCAATTTTTAAGATTTAACTATTTTCCTAAATTCCTAAAATGTATTTATATTTTAAACCTATATTGTTTTATCTATTTATTAACAGAGATAGTCTTTTTCTACCGAACCAACACCTAGCCCAAGTCACTAGCAGTGGGCCTATGGCCACGTCGTCAGCCACATTGGTGTGGACTGGTCAAAGCTGATGCCAGGCTGACGACCGCCCGCCGGACTCTCGCCGGAGTACGGCGGTGATGCCAAAATACTGCACCAGGGGCCTTTTGAAATGGTGCGTCCGAACGAGGCCAGTGAGACGAAGCTAACTACACAAGCACCGCTAGGTTTTGGTCACCGAAAGTGCTCCGGCGACGAACCTCTCCGGCGGCTCGGTCAGACTCATGTGGGCAGAGAGTTTAAGCCAGCAATCGACCGAGAGAAAAGGTGCTGGAGCACCAGGAACTCACCCTGGTTGTAGTGGCAACGTCGGTGAGGTCTGGCTCAGCCGGAGATGAGCGAATGGACCAGGATTCCGGTGAACACCGGTGGAAGGAAACAGTAAAATTACTTCGATTCCAAGCGCCCCTTGCTCCACAGTTACCCTTCCAGAGACCAGGACGGCGAGACGCTTCTCCTTGACCACTCCACGGTCTACGGGATGACCCTTACTGACTATGGTGGTCGGCTCTGGCCGGCTAGGGTTTCGGCCGTGTTGGGATTAGAGACAGAGAGAGGGGAAATGAGGATGAGGATGGCCTGGAGCGTCTCGGTGGCGATCTTATCCCTCTCCTAGACATCGGTTGCGGGTATCACAGCACAGATCTGACGTCGATGACAGCATCGGGCGGCGGCGAGTTCTCCAGCGAGCTGCTTGTGACGTTGCGAGGTAGACGACAACACATTCTTTGCAGAAAACCCCCTGGCCAAATCTTCGTCTCAACCCGCGGTCCTTCTTCGGTCCCACTGGTCAGTCAGAGAGAGGGAGGCTAAATGGGTTGGTTCTGGGTTGCGGTGGAGCGAGCGAAAGATAACTGCTGTTGCTCACGAGCGTCGAATGGACACGCGGAAAATTGGGCCACGGGCCAGAAACTTCTGTTCTAGTCTTCTCCCTTTTTTCTGTCTTTATATTCTGCCTTCTTTTCTATTTACCATTTATTTTCCACTTTTATTTCTACAAGGTTTAAGCATTTGAAATCCTGGTAGAATATTTAGAATAGTGTAAAGATTCACTATAACCAATTCCCCTATAGAATTTATTCCTTCTATAGAAAAAACCTTATAAAAATGGTTTCCATTTTCAATATGATAATTACCATGGTAAGTATTAGAAAGGTCTAATGATGATTTTATCATTCTATACACACTTGGTATCATATTAGATTTCATATATATATATATTATAATATTTTAAGTCTTGTGGTTCATAATAGGGTTATTTAGTTTTCATGGTCCTCCATATTTGGTTATTTCACCAAATCCAATTCTACTTGGTTAGTAAATTTTAGAATCACCATAGAACACTTTTGGTTAGGTAATGATAAATCAATAACCATCAAGAATAGGAAAATACTAAGGTTTAAAAAATATAGGTACTTAGGTTTTGAGAGGTTTTAATAACCAATATTCAAATATAGATGGGAACAAGGACCAAGGTTTAGGGATACTACTTCTGAGTCTATGAGTGAGTTTGATATCTCCACATAGTGTGAGATCTTGGAATTACTTAGTAATGTGATCATGATAATTCTATCATTCTAGATTCCTTTTAGAATTTAAGACAATCTCTGGACAAGGCTTCTCAAACACTCACTTGGTTCTCTAATTACATCTTGGAAACTTTAGTTGTCCAAGAGGTATTGTTTAATAGTTACCTAGGAATAGGAAATGGTTTCACTATCCATTTGATTTTAGGGTCTTGAATAATACAGTAGACATGGGTCTTGTCATGGCTTGATATATTCTTGGTTAAGGCTTCTAAAGAATCCTCACCTTAATACCTCACTAAGGATATCTTGATATAAGGAATTCCTTTCCTAAATATACCCTATATATCTCTCTTATCTTATTCACAAGGATATAGATCTTCCTGAATAAGACAATCATCTGACTCCACCATATCTCTCATTATATGATGACATGGTCATGCCCCTCCAACAATACTCCATTCTTACTCCTTCTATCTATATAACTTCCATTGCTAAACTACCCTTGATGAATCCATCAATGTAGTTACTCCTAACTCCATCCACCAAATCCTTTGATTCCATCTTGCAACTGCTACCAAAGGTTGCAAGATTACAACCTCACTATATATATAACAAGGAATATTAATCCTCTGGAATAGGTATGGTACTACTCCCATAATACAAGTTTGTTCTTGTATTAGCTTGATTAAGCTACTATGCCTCCAACTACTCCATACAACTCATCAAATACTTCATCATACTCTATCTTGACTTCTAATGATCAAGCTAGATGATTCAGCTTACTAGGACTTGCCTAACTTGGTCTTCTTCAACACCTAGTCAAATATTCCCAAGTGACTTGAGAATAATGACCACCATTATTTGATCATACAAAGCTTAGGCTTCTCATTGTTTGATCAAGATCTATACTCAACTAAGTAGTAAACTTGTATTAGTCTCTATAGTCTTATCTTGTTAAGCAAGCTTATTCTAAGTCCATATCCACTTGTCCTAACAAGATTGTTATCTAATGTACTAATACTACTAGCTTTTCATAGCTCCTCAATTACTAGCTCAACCCTTGAGTTTAGGTACTGCTTCTAGTTAACTCATGGGTGAGTTAACTCCTCCAACATCAAATGGTTTGATCTCCACTAAGGATCACATTCCATTGATGATGGTACACTCAACCATATCTAGTTCTTCCTTCAAATTAATTTACTTAATGTGGCATCCCGCAAAACCACTACTAGAAAATCGCGTTGTTTTTGTGCATTGCATCATCATGACCGCATGCTCATGTCATCATACCACATTGCATTTGAGCATCGTCATCATCTTGCATTTGCTTGCATAAAACTAATTTCGGAAAAACCTGTTTGTGTTTTCTAAACGCCCCGTCTCTATTCAAACGCAAAACCCGGGTCACCGGATTATTTTGTTTTGTTTGCTATCGGTTTGCAAAAGTCGGTTTGAAACAAATAAAATTATTGAATTATTTTTAGTGGGGCAGTCGAACGGGCCGAATCGACCCGAACGACCACCCCCAGTACAAACAATCGGTCCCCCAAAAATCCTAAAACTACCCAACCTAGTCTACCCACCCCTCTGGCCACCTCACCCCGGCCAATCCCCACCCGACACGTCACCCTAACCCAAGCCCCTACCCACTCCTAATCTGCCACATCACCCCACCAGCCACCCCTCTCTCTCTCCACTTCCCACCCCACCATCCAGCACACACGCGCCCATCTCCCCCCCCCCGGATCCCACCTCCCCTGGACCTGGTCCACTCCCTCCACCCGCTTGACCCCCTGGCCCACCTGACCCCACCACCTGTTGGCCCTCCTCCCACGCCCTCTCTCCTTCCCCGCACGCTCCCTCCCTGCCTCCACCAAGCTCGCCCGCCGCGCTCCTCTCGAGCCGGGCTCGACCGCCGCCGGCGTCCCCGTAGGAGCCCGTCGCTCGCCCCGTCCGCGTCCTCGCCCGTGAGCCCCGCCCCGGTCGCTGGCCCCCACGTGCTCTGCGCCTGCGCCGCCCCGGACACCTCCCGCTGCCGCCGCCCTGGGCCCGAGCTCCTCCGCCCGTCGTCGGCCGCCTTCCCCTCGGCTCCGCCGCCCGCGGCCGAGCGCGCCCCGCCCTGCTCGCCTCACCGCGCCCCCGCTCGGCCCCCTCCGCCGGCCTCCACCCTCCGACGCGCCTGCCGCCCGGCCCACCGTCGCCCCTGCTCTCTCCCTTCTTGCCGGCAGCCGCGGCGCCCGCCGAGCCTCCCCTCCTTCTAGCTCTGCCGCCGCCGCGGGCGTCCCTCCTCGTCGCGGGCCCAGCTCCGGCCGCCCTCCGTCGGCTCGGCGCCCCCTCAAGCTGGCCTCTGTCCGGCCTGCACAAGCCCGAGCCGCCCCTGCGTCCTCCTCGTCTTGGTGTCCGCTGCACATGCTTTCGCAGCCGTCTCGCGGTGTTGGCCCGACGCTTGATCCGAGAGGTGCAAGCCAAGATCGGCCCGAAGACCATGTGCTACTACAAGTCCGTTGATGCCCACGGAACCAAAACCCCCAAGATCTTCACCAACGGTGCCGCATCCATGTACCTAGAACTAACAAAATATGGGGGACGACAAGATCAGCGCCGTGTCAAGTACGTCCTCGACATTGGAGTCGGAATGCCAAGATCCCCACCTCGACAAGAGTGTCGCGAAGCCGCCATCTTTTCTGCCGAGACCCGAAGTTTTCACGGCACGCCAAGATCTTCTACTCGATCCACAAGACCGTCGACATGGATACCGAAGGACACCGGGCGTCAAGTACTTCCCTCGAACGCCAAGACCAGCTACTGCAGGTCGCGGGCCCAGAGAACCCCGGACGACGAGCTCTTCTACCCGGACCCGAAGACCATATGTGCGACAAGTACTCCTTTCCCGGATGCGAAGTCGAGAACCCGAACGTCAAGATCGCCGATGCGAATACACCAAGTTCATCTACCCCGGACACCGTGCGACAAGATCTACTTCACGGATCTGAAGACCCCGGTACCCGATCCACTCAAGTCCTCCATCGACGACAAGTTCGACACCGACCAGGGCGAGGCCGATGCGCCCCAACGCTAACCAAGTTCGTCTTCTCGGATGCGTCAAGATCGACTTCTGTTGTCCAAGACCGATCCCGTCGAACCCCGAACCCCCGAACCCCGGAACCCCAAGATCTGCCGAACCCTAATGTGTGCACCTTTCCCGAGCCCCTACTTTATAAATGCTATATATAAAACTTGTTGCATATTAAATTGTCATACTCGCATGCATATTGTCATGTGGTTGGGGGCACTATGCCGATTCACCTTATAATCAAATATGGGGCCCATATGCGGGCAAATCTAGTCTTATATTGGCCCCATTTAAATTTGTGTATCGAACCGATGCTATCTTTTGCCTTGTTAAGACAACATTTAAATTGCGGGGTAGTTAAATAACTTGAACCATTTAATTAAATGTCGGGACCCCGGTTCCGCTTAATATTGCCTAATTGCATCGCCCCTTGCCATGCCATACATCATACATGCATCATGCTCGATCTTTTGTCGTAGTATTAAATAGTGCATCCGGTGTTTCTTCTAGTGTTTTGCTTCTTCGCGGATAAGGCCGTTGAGTTGATGTGAGCTTCGCCCCGATCTTTGGATGAACCTTCGGCAATGTTTTTCAGGCGAGCATCTCCCCCTTTCTACCTATCTTACTTTTATAGTATTTATTCCCTCCTATTGATCTCTTGCTATCTGTGTTGCGATGCTCTAGTTTTCGTACCCGTGATATCCCTTGCAGCCTTATATTGCCCTGGACACCTCCTATTACCTGTTGTTTGGTAGATAGTTGGACTTGCGCGCCGTAGTCGCTTGCTCAAGTGCTGTTGCGTGTTGTCAAGTGCCACAGTTGTTGGAGTTTGGCCGCATGTTGATGTTGGAGATGATCTTGGCTATATTTATCGTTAACTTTAATTACTGTTTAATAACTAAAATTGAAGTAGGTAAGCAGAGGCACAGGTGGGCAATAGATGTTATTTGGTTGTTAACCGTCCACTTGTGTCCCGTAGGACCCCGAGTACTTGATACCTGTTCCTTGAATATTCGCGCTATCCACATCCGGGAGGCTTATGGACCCCCCTGAGCCAGAGCTTGATTCATTCTTATTTCTTGGGGCCACAAACTAGTTTGAGGTTTTATTTACTATCATGTACTTATGCCATGCTTTACTGCTTTATTTAAATTGTGCGAGGTACTGCACACTGTACTGTTTAGGATCGTGGCCCGATTTCGCTGTATCGACAAGCCCAGCCACACTTTCGGGTTCCCAGTCGTTTACAGCCGCCTCCACAACCTTAAGCCCGTTTCGGAGCCGGCCGGCTACCTTGCGGGATCTACTTAAAGGGGTGGCCCCCTGAAATATTTCTGAATCCTGTAATTGCTTTGTCGTGACTGTCTCGTTGGGTTTTGATTTGGTTTTTCCGAGGCATATCGAGTGTGTGTTGCTATTTGTGCACCCCTGCAGGGTAAAACTTTCTGAAAGCCGTGTCCGCGGTTATGGACGACTTGGAGCACAGTATCTCGATCATAGACAACTATAACTAAAGTTTATTGTTATAAATTGACTTGTATCCGATATGACTAGTAATCAGCTTCACTACAACGGAATGGCTAAGTAAAAGTACCAACAACTGCTGGGTTTTGGGGTTATCTCATGCTAATTGTATCTGATTAGTAAGTGCTGCAACTACAACGGAATGATCAACTAAAAGTGCCCACTGCTTATTTTATCAGGATGATTATCTAAACCTGACTAGTAATTGCTGCAACGATAACTGAATAAATAAAACTACCAACTGTGTGAGTTCCTCGGTTGACTTCCTCGTTTGGTCTCGAGGGGGAATACCAGGATGGGATTGTTTGGTGTTAGTATCAGGCTGGTTCCGGATAGGTCTTTCTTACCCCTCTCTGATAGCCGTCAGTGACATCGAGTCTCTATAGGTTGTTTAGTGCATGCTGCCGCTGCTGCTTTAGTCCACCATACCTATGTAGGCGAGGACCGCCGAATTCTAGCCTCGCCGTGTACTGGCCTCAGTACTGACGCTCCTCTTTTCCCTTTGCCCTTTGTCGGCACCCCTTTTGTTTAAGCAGGTTTTGAGATCGACGTCGTTAGCAGGGTTACCCTTCCGGCTTGGCCTAGGCAGGGTTATGGACACCATTGGTTATTCTTCAGGGCTCTTAGCCCCATTTGCATCTTGTCCGTAGTCGGACGCCCTTACTGTTTTCAAGGTGATTTGAATCTTTGTTCTGTATATCTGTATTCTTGACTCATTGAGTCGCTGTTATATATATCTATTCTGTGGGTCCCATCGAGGACTGTTGTGTAATGTTATTACTTCGTTTTCCACCCGCACGAAAGTGCCTGGTGGGCACCTTTGAATCGTTTCTATGCGGGTTTGGCGGGTTTCGCTAAAACTTGCATAGGTCCGATTCTGAGGGTGTTACAGAGTGGTATCAGAGCTCAGCAGTTGCGATACCCCACAAGTCCAGCCTGTAGGATAACCTAGCTAACGGCCGAAGTAGAGTGTCAAAACTATTTTTGAAAAATCGGTTGGATAGTTCTGATTAGGTCTGATTTTACTCCTTACCCCTCTGCTATTCTCCTCTTACCTCTACGTGTTTTGAACCCGCTCTCCTCTTCCTCTTCGAGTCCAGGATTTCTCGTGGTTGGGTTCCGTCGTACCTTCAGGGTTTCGCTTCCTTCTTTGATAACGGTGTTCTACCATCCGGTGTTCATGCTGCCTGAGGAATCCGTCTACTGTGGTACCATCCTTTGTTCCTTGTTTGTGCCTTCCGGTGTTTTCTGACGCGACGACATCATCTACGCCAGATCCGATGCAGAGTTTGCATCACTCCTTTATTTCCGAACCTCGTTTGTCGAGATCTTCAGTCTGATTCCGAGAATGGTTGCACGCTTTTCCACTGATTGTGCGGAGTAATAGTTTGGGTGCGTGATGGATTGGCCCCCATGCCGACTACCCCTTCTATTCGCTTGTGTACTTTGAAGTGGATGAGAATGCATCGGTTCCCTCTTTCCATCGGAGCAAGAGGTGGCTTTATTTGTTGATACCTCTACCTTTGACCTTTGTTCCCGGAGTGTGCTCTCGACGATCACGGACAACGACCTCTTGTTAGTGGTGTCGCGAGGATCTACACGAAGCGCAAAGGATCAGACCGCCGACCTTCCTTCCGGTACCATGAGGCGGATCTCGAGGGCGAGATCCATTGTTAGTGGTGTCGAATTGTGGCATCCCGCAAAACCACTACTAGAAAATCGCGTTGTTTTTGTGCATTGCATCATCATGACCGCATGCTCATGTCATCATACCACATTGCATTTGAGCATCGTCATCATCTTGCATTTGCTTGCATAAAACTAATTTCGGAAAAACCTGTTTGTGTTTTCTAAACGCCTCGTCTCTATTCAAACGCAAAACCCGGGTCACCGGATTATTTTGTTTTGTTTGCTATCGGTTTGCAAAAGTCGGTTTGAAACAAATAAAATTATTGAATTATTTTTAGTGGGGCAGCCGAACGGGCCGAATCGACCCGAACGACCACCCCTAGTACAAACAATCGGTCCCCCAAAAATCCTAAAACTACCCAACCTAGTCTACCCACCCCTCTGGCCACCTCACCCCAGCCAATCCCCACCCGACACGTCACCCTAACCCAAGCCCCTACCCACTCCTAATCTGCCACATCACCCCACCAGCCACCCCTCTCTCTCTCTCCACTTCCCACCCCACCATCCAGCACACACGCGCCCATCTCCCCTCCCCCCGGATCCCACCTCCCCTGGACCTGGTCCACTCCCTCCACCCGCGTGACCCCCTGGCCCACCTGACCCCACCACCTGTCGGCCCTCCTCCCACGCCCTCTCTACTCCCCCGCATGCTCCCTCCCTGCCTCCACCAAGCTCACCCGCCGCGCTCCTCTCGAGCCAGGCTCGACCGCCGTCGGCGTCCCCGCAGGAGCCCGTCGCTCGCCCCGTCCGCGTCCTCGCCCGCGAGCCCCGCCCCGGTCGCTGGCCCCCACGTGCTCTGCGCCTGCGCCGCCCCGGACACCTCCCGCTGCCGCCGCCCTGGGCCCGAGCTCCTCCGCCCGTCGTCGGCCGCCTTCCCCTCGGCTCCGCCGCCCGCGGCCGAGCGCGCCCCGCCCTGCTCGCCTCACCGCGCCCCCGCTCGGCCCCCTCCGCCGGCCTCCACCCTCCGACGCGCCTGCCGCCCGGCCCACCGTCGCCCCTGCTCTCTCCCTTCTCGCCGGCAGCCGCGGCGCCCGCCGAGCCTCCCCTCCTTCTAGCTCTGCCGCCGCCGCGGGCGTCCCTCCTCGTCGCGGGCCCAGCTCCGGCCGCCCTCCGTCGGCTCGGCGCCCCCTCGAGCTGGCCTCTGTCCGGCCTGCACAAGCCCGAGCCGCCCCTGCGTCCTCCTCGTCTTGGTGTCCGCTGCACATGCTTCCGCAGCCGTCTCGCGGTGTTGGCCTGACGCTTGATCCGAGAGGTGCAAGCCAAGATCGGCCCGAAGACCATGTGCTACTACAAGTCCGTTGATGCCCACGGAACCAAAACCCCCAAGATCTTCACCAACGGTGCCGCATCCATGTACCTAGAACTAACAAAATATGGGGGACGACAAGATCAGCGCCGTGTCAAGTACGTCCTCGACATTGGAGTCGGAATGCCAAGATCCCCACCTCGACAAGAGTGTCGTGAAGCCGCCATCTTTTCTGCCGAGACCCGAAGTTTTCACGGCACGCCAAGATCTTCTACTCGATCCACAAGACCGTCGACATGGATACCGAAGGACGCCGGGCGTCAAGTACTTCCCTCGAACGCCAAGACCAGCTACTGCAGGTCGCGGGCCCAGAGAACCCCGGACGACGAGCTCTTCTACCCGGACCCGAAGACCATATGTGCGACAAGTACTCCTTTCCCGGATGCGAAGTCGAGAAACCGAACGTCAAGATCGCCGATGCGAATACACCAAGTTCATCTACCCCGGACACCGTGCGACAAGATCTACTTCACGGATCTGAAGACCCCGGTACCCTATCCACTCAAGTCCTCCATCGACGACAAGTTCGACACCGACCAGGGCGAGGCCGATGCGCCCCAACACTAACCAAGTTCGTCTTCTCGGATGCGTCAAGATCGACTTCTGTTGTCCAAGACCGATCCCGTCGAACCCCGAACCCCGGAACCCCAAGATCTGCCGAACCCTACTGTGTGCACCTTTCCCGAGCCCCTACTTTATAAATGCTATATATAAAACTTGTTGCATATTAAATTGTCATACTCGCATGCATATTGTCATGTGGTTGGGGGCACTATGCCGATTCACCTTATAATCAAATATGGGGCCCATATGCGGGCAAATCTAGTCTTATATTGGCCCCATTTAAATTTGTGTATCGAACCGATGCTATCTTTTGCCTTGTTAAGACAACATTTAAATTGCGGGGTAGTTAAATAACTTGAACCGTTTAATTAAATGTCGGGACCCCGGTTCCGCTTAATATTGCCTAATTGCATCGCCCCTTGACATGCCATACATCATACATGCATCATGCTCGATCTTTTGCCGTAGTATTAAATAGTGCATCCGGTGTTTCTTCTAGTGTTTTGCTTCTTCGCGGATAAGGCCGTTGAGTTGATGTGAGCTTCGCCCCGATCTTCGGATGAACCTTCGGCAATGTTTTTCAGGCGAGCATCTCCCCCTTTCTACCTATCTTACTTTTATAGTATTTATTCCCTCCTGTTGATCTCTTGCTATCTGTGTTGCGATGCTCTAGTTTTCGTACCCGTGATATCCCTTGCAGCCTTATATTGCCCTGGACACCTCCTATTACCTGTTGTTTGGTAGATAGTTGGACTTGCGCGTCGTAGTCGCTTGCTCAAGTGCTGTTGCGTGTTGTCAAGTGCCACAGTTGTTGGAGTTTGGCCGCATGTTGATGTTGGAGATGATCTTGGCTATATTTATCGTTAACTTTAATTACTGTTTAATAACTAAAATTGAAGTAGGTAAGCAGAGGCACAGGTGGGCAATAGATGTTATTTGGTTGTTAACCGTCCACTTGTGTCCCGTAGGACCCCGAGTACTTGATACCTGTTCCTTGAATATTCGCGCTATCCACATCCGGGAGGCTTATGGACCCCCCTGAGCCAGAGCTTGATTCATTCTTATTTCTTGGGGCCACAAACTAGTTTGAGGTTTTATTTACTATCCTGTACTTATGCCGTGCTTTACTGCTTTATTTAAATTGTGCGAGGTACTGCACACTGTACTGTTTAGGATCGTGGCCCGATTTCGCTGTATCGACAAGCCCAGCCACACTTTCGGGTTCCCAGTCGTTTACAGCCGCCTCCACAACCTTAAGCCCGTTTCGAAGCCGGCCGGCTACCTTGCGGGATCTACTTAAAGGGGTGGCCCCCTGAAATATTTCTGAATCCTGTAATTGCTTTGTCGTGACTGTCTCGTTGGGTTTTGATTTGGTTTTTCCGAGGCATATCGAGTGTGTGTTGCTATTTGTGCACCCCTGCAGGGTAAAACTTTCTGAAAGCCGTGTCCGCGGTTATGGACGACTTGGAGCACAGTATCTCGATCATAGACAACTATAACTAAAGTTTATTGTTATAAATTGACTTGTATCCGATATGACTAGTAATCAGCTTCACTACAACGGAATGGCTAAGTAAAAGTACCAACAACTGCTGGGTTTTGGGGTTATCTCATGCTAATTGTATCTGATTAGTAAGTGCTGCAACTACAACGGAATGATCAACTAAAAGTGCCCACTGCTTATTTTATCAGGATGATTATCTAAACCTGACTAGTAATTGCTGCAACGATAACTGAATAAATAAAACTACCAACTGTGTGAGTTCCTCGGTTGACTTCCTCGTTTGGTCTCGAGGGGGAATACCAGGATGGGATTGTTTGGTGTTAGTATCAGGCTGGTTCCGGATAGGTCTTTCTTACCCCTCTCTGATAGCCGTCAGTGACATCGAGTCTCTATAGGTTGTTTAGTGCATGCTGCCGCTGCTGCTTTAGTCCACCATACCTATGTAGGCGAGGACCGCCGAATTCTAGCCTCGCCGTGTACTGGCCTCAGTACTGACGCTCCTCTTTTCCCTTTGCCTTTGTCGGCACCCCTTTTGTTTAAGCAGGTTTTGAGATCGACGTCGTTAGCAGGGTTACCCTTCCGGCTTGGCCTGGGCAGGGTTATGGACGCCATTGGTTATTCTTCAGGGCTCTTAGCCCCATTTGCATCTTGTCCGTAGTCGGACGCCCTTACTGTTTTCAAGGTGATTTGAATCTTTGTTCTGTATATCTGTATTCTTGACTCATTGAGTCGCTGTTATATATATATCTGTTCTGTGGGTCCCATCGAGGACTGTTGTGTAATGTTATTACTTCGTTTTCCACCCGCACGAAAGTGCCTGGTGGGCACCTTTGAATCGTTTCTATGCAGGTTTGGCGGGTTTCTCTAAAACTTGCATAGGTCCGATTCTGAGGGTGTTACACTTAAGGTATTTGAAAGGTTAACACAATAGGTCAAAGGCTATGAGTCAATAAGTTCTAGGTCAAGAATTGATCACACACATTGATGATCAATAGACACTAGGACTTGGTCAAATAGGAATGCCACCTCTTAATATCATATTAAGAGTATATGCTGGATGGTCTTGGCTTGACTTCCATTCCTACTCTATTTGTAATAAGAGTCAATGTTTATGAACTACCATGATACCCATGGTAGGAGTAACTATGGGAAACAAGTGTTTCAAGATTTAGTTATAGAGTTTCTTTTACTTAAGTTATAAGCTTAGCTTGATATATAGAGTTTATGGTAGGTAATATCTTAATATCCTCTTTAGAATATTAAGTATTCATCCTTGATATGTGGTATGGAATACCATGTAATGATCTCTAGAAGATCAAGTTTGCTTATTAAATAGTGTGTTGTGACTTAGTTTTATTACATTTGATCTACCCTTAGATCAAATTATATTACCAAAAGATAAGATTTTAGCAAAGGTCATATGGAAACTTATCGCAGTCAACTTGAGGATCTACTTCAATCCCACCAAGTTAAGAGAAGCTTCAATCACTTTGACAAGTTTTATTTAAAAGCGTGAAAATTATCCGGATTTTCTATGCATGAATGCAGTGCACACACTTGTGTTCAGCTTATTTCTAAGCTCTAATGTTGGGATGTTACATGGGACCCCCCTGTCAGCAGCCCGCTGCACCCACGCAGTGCAGCTGGGCCGGTCCATTTGCTTTCCCGCGCAGAGACCGTTCATTCAATTAAGATTTTTCCAATTTAGTTAAAACCAGATTCTGTCAGTAGATTCAAAAATCAATTCAAAGAGATTCACTGAACCAAATTGCATGATTCCAATTTTCTTAGAAAGGTATTCAAATTATCTATCCAAGACTGTTGGATTTAAACCATTTGAAATTATAGATCACCTATACCAAAAATAACAAGACAGAGACTTTTCCACATTCAAACATTTTTCAAAAATCAACCATAAATGCTTTTGAATTGATTCCAACTCTCAAAAATCACATTTAACCAGATCTATCTGAATATGCAAAAACATTTAGGTTTACATGTAGTGACATTGGACTAGTACCAAAAGAATGCTATATAGGCATTTCTAGTCACTTTAATTCTATTAAATAGTAATCTTAAACTTTATAAAATATGACCAACACTTTAAATCACATTCCCAAGTATTAGAATATGTGGTGATGACATGTGTCAACATGATCCCATATTTTAATTGGAGAATATTAAATCTTAAGTATTTTCAATGAGTAGAAATTACTTTTTCTAAAGTAAGATAAATAAAATTAGGTCTTTATTTCATGTGATGATTGTGATGATGCTAGATCATCTAGTGTGAACCTTAGTTTGCTAAATAGAAATAGTTAAGTATTGTTTGGTGATTGTCTACCCCGTATTCATTTATAGACGATAGTACCAACTCGGGATACGATGAGGAGTACTACTACCAAGAAGAAGAAGAAGAAGAAGAAGAAGAAAACTTCAACCACTGCACTACTCAAGGCAAGCTAACACTTGCAAGTTTCTTAACTATGCAAGCTAGAACTATGCAAGTTAACACTTCCAAACTTGAGAACCTATGCATGATGCATTAGGCATGTTTTGGTTATGCAATTTTGATTATACCAATCCCAAGTTTTACTCGCAAGTTGTATTCTTTACTTTTACCAAAGTTCTTTAACTTTAGTGATTTGTGAGTATTGGAAAAATAGGATAGATACCATAAAGAGTATAAAACTAGCCCTAACTAGTTATACTTAGATGTCATCAAAAGGCATAAAACTAGAGTTGGATAGTTACACTTGATTAGTCCCTCATTAGTGAATACCCTCAACTTTAGTGGCTAGTGCTAAGCATAAAAGTTGATCACTTTAGATGGGAATACTTGGTGAAAATGATTATGAAAACCTTGGAATGAGGATTCATTCTATTGAAATGTTTTGACATCTATTATGGACACAAAATGATTTGGTGGTGAAAATGTTGAGGCATGAGCCATAGCCCTTTATAAAAACGGATGTTTTAGTTTGGATGCGATACCATTCCAATTTTACCGTACAACCACATTACCTGAATTGGGTAGGGCTTAACTAGAAGTTTATATGCCTTAGTATGGGTTCCCTTGCGGAAAGAGGTTGAGCTGAGGCTACTCGTGATGAATGTCCACATATGTAGTGCCCAGGATGGCAGATGGCCATGGATGGGAGGCCAAGCTCATAGGGGAGGTGCCAATACTAGAGTGTGTAATTGAAAGGTTATGATTGATTATCCGCATACTATGTATGATGATTCGGGGTTATCCTTGACGGATGTATCGAATTTTGTGGTGAAAGTGTACCACTTCTATAGAGTGCCAAACTATTCGAATAGCCACGTCCGTGGTCATGGACAGTTGGAGTGGCCATACTGTTCTGTTGTCAGATGTTTTCAAAATGACTTGTGAATTGAACTATGACTTTGACTTGACCACAACAGGATTGTGGACATGAAAATTAGGTTCCCACTTAAGTGATTTAGAACATTAACTTAGTTTTCTTTACTTCTAAACTCAGTATGAGATAAACCTGGCTTCTTGAAAATAAACCTAGAGCTTAAGATTCCTACTAGAACTACCTTACTTTTTAGTGATAGTTTGTGAGTACTTAAAGAGTACTCATGGCTTTGTCCCTGGCTATTCCCGTGGCCAGACTATGAGGAGGACTGCCAGGATGATGGACAGCAGGAGGTCTATGACAACTAGGATCATCTCCCATCATCAGCATTGCCTGTGACCCTGAAGATGTATCCCCTACTATGTTTATTTTCCGCTGCTTGATTTGTATTAAGACTGGATCATGAGATCCTTTATTTGTAAGACCTTATTATGGTTTGTATTGGATGAACTACTATGGTACCAATTATGTTATGTCTCGCAAAAATGGTAATCCTGGGATTGCAAGGTATGGCATAACAGGCATCTGGGATTAAAAATCTGGGTGTTGACAATATGTGTCTTCATGAAAGTTGATGTGTTTGACCTAACGGAGCCGCTGTCACATGGTACGAGTGGGCCATGCCCGTACCGCAGGTCGTTAAACCTTCTAGAGGTTCCTTTTCGACCTCAGTTGGCTTGGTTGAGTAGGTAACGTCATAATCTTTAGTAAATGCTCTTGATTTTTCCTTAAAAGTGTGATTTCCTCCACAACACAATTCAAGACAAAGGATTTCACATATTTTCAATAATTAATCATAGTAGCAAGGCTAGAGAGATTCTTGGTCCACTGTTTGACTAAAAATGCAATTTAAACATGGAGAAATATGGCTATTTTCATAGCCACCAACTTCCCCAAAGCTCAAACCTTGATCATCCTTGAGCAAGAAACAAAAAACCATAAAGAACTCAGCGTTTAAACTGAAATAACGATAAGATGAATTCACTTATGGTTGGTAGTCGTATGCATCCAATACTTCTTCCATTTGAAAGACTTGTCAAAGTTAGGGAAGTGCCAAGAGTACTATACAAGCTTTGTTAACTCAGAACAATCAAAATAGAGTTTGATATAAGTATAAACAACTAGAAGTGTAACAATCATTCCAATTCCTCGAGTTAACTCTCTTCTTGCCATGGAACATTAGAATATTTTACAATAGCAGAACTAAGTATGAGAGATCATGTCCTAAGTAGCATAACAATGAAGTGTCTTATTGACGTCCACATCAGTAGATCAAGACTATCAAACACTACTATTCCATTCATTGTCTTTCAAGAAAATTCATAAAGTAGTAACGAGACCATGCCAAAGACTATTTTGTGCAAATCTTTATTTTTCAAAGATAGTTTCCAACAAGGATCATTGAGTGACCTTTTTAAGCAATGGTTTAGACAACCTTCAAGAGTACCAAGCTTTTCCCATTATGGTAACAAGTGCTACCCATGTACTCAACTCATAGCCGAAATTAGGGGTTATACCATTGATCGTTCGTAGGCTAGTGAAGTTGTTGGCATCCAAAGATGTGCATCAAAAATTTATAGATATACTTTAACAATGTCACATTTTGATCCACAATGTTTTAGCTTTGGCATGAATCACAATTACCACTAGACTTCATTTCAATCAAACAACTCCTTTTAAGAGTGCCATCAAGTCTATCAATATATCTATGGGGTTAAGTATCTTCAAAGGTAAACTCTTAAGACAATCACTCAACATACAAGTCAAAAAATTAGAGAATTTTTCTTGTTGTACTTGTTTGGTAAGATTATTTCCAAGGCAAGACTCAGTTAACTACAAGAACTAGAGAAAAAGCTTCCACAACAAATTATTCATACAAATAAAAAGCTTTACTCTAACTATTTTGAATTACTCCCACTAGAATAACATCTTAACAAATCAACTAACTAGGATAAACATTTCGAACTTCTAAAGTGGGAGACATAGGATATACCTTGCATGAGTGACTTCATAATCCTATTCCTTATGGGGATGTGTTCCTTCAAAACTCTACTCAAATCACTCTCATAATAATATTGAAGTAAAGAGGCAATAGGCAATAGACAAATCCACTTTCACGAAAAAAAAGAAAAAAAATATTTTTGTATTTTTGAGGATGTGTATTAAAGAATATAAAGGGCTTGTGACCAAGCAAGATACTAAGAAAATAAAACAAACAAACGAAAGAAAGGAAAACGAAAAGCAAAAGAAAAAGCAAAGTGTTGGAACAAGCCCAACACGAGTGTTTCAAAGCTCACACAGAGCTGTAGTATAACCTCATTATTACACAAATATAAATTTTTAGGGAACACATCCCAAGCTCAGGCTTTTGCAATCCCTTTTGTTGCTCATTATGGTGGTGGTGGTGGATACCCTCCCAAGTTCCATTGGTTGCTCCAATTGGTGAACTGGGTTGAGAGGTTTGCAGTGGCGTCTCGAAGGTTGATGGAGAGGTTGATGATGTTTTAAATGCTTCCTTCGAGTGAGTAGATATCATCATAGTTGGTATAGTAATTTGGTGGTTGATGCTCTTGTTTGGGGCCTTTTTGTTCTACTTCTTCATATTCTCCTTCTTGATCCACGATTACTTCTTGTTAGGGTAGACTTTCTTCAATCTACGCGTCAAAACGCAAACGTCCATCCTTGGTAGAGAACAAATCATTATGCAAAGGAGCTAGGATCAAATGATCGGCTCTAGGTATATCAAAGAAGTATCTACCATTTGATTTAGAAATCATACATAATCTTTGAGAGTATAGAAACCGAGATGGAGAGCACCTGCTAACGGTTGGATATTACCTAGGTTGATTAGGAGTGCTCGAGCAAGAACGGTGACAACTCATTCTCCATATATGGTACCACGGGATTGAAAAGTTTGATGATTAAGATAAAACACTAGAAGGGCGCCCAAGTTTGGCATCAAGTTAGAGTTTGGAATAGCATCTCTTGCGAGGATCATCATGTCCTCTTTATTGACTCTAGTAAACTCACCACGTGCCTGCAAAGTGTTAGCAATAACATAGAACAAATAACGAATAGCAGGACAGTCAATTTGGTTTCCCTTGGGTGTGTTTCCACAGATTCTCATAGAGTTAAAGTACTCCAGGGGTGCAGGATTAAGAACAAAACTAGTGGAGCGTATGTCGGTGTTGTTGTTAACAAACCCAAAATGACGAGCCCATTGGTCGAGTGTTAAGTTGTACTCATGGTTCATTAGGCGGAAGGTGATACGATCAACTCCCAGGCTATCTACCCTAGAGCAGTAGTACAGATTCACCTTATGTGTCAAGGTGCTAAGGAACTCAAGTGTCAAATGGTGATATGTGGCGGTGTCCTGAAAAACAAAGTGAAACAAACCAACATTGTTGTAAAGAAAATTAAAATCATGGCTAAGGCCTAAGTTAGTTAAGAATATAGGGACACGCACATTTGGTGGACTTGATTTCTCGACCCTTGAGAGAGTTGAAACGAGCGAGCTGGTACTCCTTAGTGAACACGATGCCAAGTGACTCGGGGGTTAGCTCAACAATGGGTGGTGTGGCTTGTTCCGCAGCTATCGCACGTGTATGGATCCTTGTATTCATCTAAAAATAAAATTACATCTAATTAAAAATTTGGTCCAACAGAAACATAAAAAAAGTAATCCTCTATACCTTTTATAAAAGAAATAGGATGTCTAACGTGAGGGCGCGCTCAAGAAGCAGCGGCAGCACGTGGGAGCATGGACGCATGTGAGCGGGAGCGCATACTGCTCTCCATGTGGCGGCTTGGCAGGTCTGGGATAGCATAGTGCGGTTCGATTCATCCTCGGGATTTCTAGCTAGGCTGTGTTGCACGGCACGCACACAACAAAAAATTTAAAGCCACACAAAAACAAAAAGAGAAAAATGCAGGGCACTCAGTCCAACACTGTAAAAAATGGCACTTCTAGAACACCACGTTGTACACCGCGACCGAAGGCAGTGTACGGGCAGTGTAGTGTCATGCCACCATCGTGCACTATGACCGAAGGCAGTGCATCACAGTATAACAAGGCAGTGCACTGCTTGTGTACTGCCAGGATACCGCGTCGTGCACTGCAACCGAAGGCAGTGCAACCCAGTATAACAAGGCAGTGCACGGGTGCTGCACTACTAGGATATCACGCCATGTACTGCAACCGAAGGAAGTGCAACTAAGTACAACAAAGCAGTGGACAGGCGGTGCACTTCCAGGATATCACACTGTGCACTACAACCTAAGGTTGTGCAACTCAATATAACAAGGCGGTGCATGGGGGTGCACTACAAAGACACCGCGCCATGCACTGTAACCGAAAGCAGTGCATCGCAGTAAAACAGAGCAATGCGCAGGTCGGTGCACTAGCAGTAGCGCCGTGCACGGGCAGTGCACTGCCAGTGCACCAGCAGTGCGGCACAGAACAGTAAGGCAGTGCATGGGTAGTGCACTGCTACTGTACCGTCTCATGCATTATGGAATACGAGGCAGTGCAAACAAGGGACCGAAGGTAGTGCAAAAAATGTTTGTCATAACCTATCAATATGGTATCTAGTTTTGTAGCCCTTGACACGACTAGCACAGCTGTGAAAACGGATCTTGATTTGGGTGCTCGGTTCGAAAGATATTTCATTTTTCGTCTTTAGGTCGGTAAAGAAAAAGAGAAACACAACCAGGAACATCCTCCGCAGTCGACATGTCGCGCGCAGGGAAGGAACAGGAACTCGCACGATGAACTAGATTGCACCACTTGTCAGCGCGAGGTGCGATGTAGGGCGCCCTCTGGGAAGGGCGCTCTTTTTCTAGTGTTTCGGCAAAAGAAACTCCTCTAAAAACAAAACTAAGCATGCTCATAATCAAGATTATCTCAAGAACAAGACGTAAGTCTAGATTGATAATGGTGAAAGATTGAGCAAGTTTTTTATGCAAATAAGTTAGGGATCAGAGGAGAAACATAACTTATATCAATTGGGTGCAAGGAATCAAAGAAAGAAAAAGCAAAATTGAAGATCCAATGGAGGTGGTTTAGAGTTTGGAGGAAGAAGAAAGAGAAATAGTAATTTTTGGTCTAGGTTTTACCTCCTCCCTGGTGCTAAATCATAGTCGAACAGGTGGTACAGGTGGGTGGTACAGCTGGAGCCCGCCCGTACCAAGTGTCGTTACCTTGGGGTCGACGGCTCCCTCAACCGATACACTCGGCATGGGCACATGGTACGGTCGCCCGCTCCCGTACTGTAGGTCGTTAAGCATGCAATACCTTCCCTCCATTGTTGAAGTTTTGCTCTGGGGATGGTACGAGCGGACGGTATGGTCACTCCAGGTCATACTGCTGGTCACTAAACCCTCTGTGTCCTGTAGAAAAAATCAAAAAAATGCATCCTTTTGTGTCGAGATGTGGTACGGGCGCACGGTACGGCTGGTTTCGGTCGTACGGCTGGTTCTTAAGCTCATAGTAAGTTTCAAAACTTGAAAAATTTTAGAGAGAAACTTCATATGTCTTTGCACATCTATTTTAACAAAAGAATGACAACAACTATACTTTGTAAAAATTGTAGTACCTTATGGCCATGTGTTAGTGAATATCATAGAGTGAGTATTACCTTGATTTCTTATCCTCTCCTTAAAGGATATTGTTAAACACTCTTTATTAAAAACAAACAAAACTACACAAGTAAAAACTTTATTTCACATGGGTTACCTCCCATGAAGCGCTTCTAGTTAAGGTCAGTTAGCTTGACCCAGATGGTGATCATTTATGTTTTGGAAGTGGAACACCCACTCCAAAGTAATTACTTTTAAAGTGATTACACCATCATCATTAGGTTTGGCATTTTTCTTCCTAGGGAAGTGGACTATAAAAGGATCTCTTGATGGTAGTTCTATTCTCACATTCCCTTTATGTAGATTAATCAAAGGTTTAATAGTTCTTAGGAATGGCCTACCTAGAATTATAGCTGTTATGGGATCTTCAGGCATGTCTACTATAACAAGATCAATAAGAGAAGGATATCCTTTAATTTCAACAACTATATTTTCTTTGATCCCAACAAGTTATTTATAAGTTGAATCGGCAAGATGGAGTCTTATTTCAGTTGTTGCAAATGGCCTAAGATATAGTTCATTAAATAAACTTTGAGAAATTGTTGAAATGCTTGCACTAAGATCACAAAGTGCAGCTATCTAATTAACTCCTATTTTAATTTTGATAGTGGGTTCAAAAATATCATCTAGCTTAGCTGGAAGTTTATCAGCTAGCGTCTTATATTCCATATCTAGCTCACGAACTTTAGATGGTACTACCTCTATTTCATAATATAAGCCTTTTTAGTAAGCCGTTTTAGCTTTCTAAAAAGGCCTATATTATGGAATGGATGGAGTACTTCTTTAATAAGTTGTTGGTATGTGGCATTGTTGCCTTGTTCAATACCTAGATTATTCACTGTGATCATCTTTAAAATATCTTCCATGGTATAATCTGGTGATGGCGTATTTCTATAATCTAGCTCTTTAGGCTTTTCATCTTTTTCTTCAGCCCTCATCATCTTGAGGTATTCCACTGGGTTCGGCTCGAGCTTTGCATCGAATCTTGCAAGTATGAGAGTTTGAATCTCGGCTATCTTGCCTAGTTGTGCCTCCATGGTCTCGGTTCTTTCATGTAGAGCTTGCGCATCATTTCTAATTGCAATAGCCTAGTTAGATAATCTGCCAATCCTATTATCATGGTTCTCCATGATTTTATTAAGCATATTATTTTGTTCAGTTTGAGCTTGCATAAATATTCTAACAGTATTTTAAAAAGGGAGATAGCCATGATTTGCTCCACTATGATTATCATAATTATTATTATGTTGAGCACATGTAGGATTATAACATTTTTTTGAAATTTTGTTCCATAGTTTTTACTCTTCGATGCAGGGTTATACTGATTACGAGCTATAAAATTTACCTCATTAGCATTGGTAGTGATAGCATTAATTTGGGTATCTTCCTTACCCTTCACAATATTAAGTGACTCATCTATCTTTATAGTAAGCTCTTCATTATGCTCCTCGGTGCACCCTTTTTGAGGAGGTTCTCTCCATATTCCATTCGGCATGGTTATTTTGTATATCATCAAGTAGTTGTTTTGCAACATTCACTTACTTCCCCATAAAGGTTCCTCCTTCTGCGATATCTAGCATAGACTTAGACATTGGGTTAAGAGCATTATAAAATAAATATAATATAAGTCATTCTTCCATTCTATGACTAGGACAGTTCATTACGGCTTCTTTCATTCTTACCTAAGAAAGCGCTAGTGGCTTGCAATCTTCTTGTCTAAAGCTTGTTATGTTGTATATTAGCTACATAGTCTTAGCTGGAGGAAAACATTTAGTCATAAAAAAATTAGTGCATTCCTCCTAAGATGTAATAGTGCCTTTAGGAAAAGCTAGCAACCAGTCTTTAAACTTTCCTATTATAGAGAAAGATAATAAATGTAATTTAACCACATTTAGGTCAACATATTTAATGCGCATCATGTCACAAATTTCAGTAAATGTGTTTACGTGCAAACCTGAGTCCTCAGGAGATGAGCCTCCAAATTGGTTCTGATGAGCCAAACTCAACAAGTTAGGCTTAATTTTATAAGTTTCTGCATCAACAGCGGGCTGAGTAATAGGTGCATGAATAAAATCATCATTGGGAGTAGCATACTCCCCAAGTTTCTTCTGAGCCATGGCTCTTTTCTTTTTGGTGTTTTGGAATAAACAAATAAGTAAGCAACTATTTTTTGGATTTTTAGTAGATAACAAAAAGTAAACTAATAACGAGAAATAAACTAAAAACAAAAATAAAACTAAAAACAAGGTCTCTAGTGACCTCACCAACATAGCGAATTGCTTCCTCGACAACGGCGCCAGAAAAAAGGTTAGTACCTTCGATCCAATTTTATGGATGCAGTATAGTAGCTTTTTTCCTAGTAAATCTAGGTTTAATCGAACCTTGGGAAACATACTAAATATAAATTAAATGAGGCACGTCTACAAGACTTGTTTGTTCGTTTTACCTTATGTTTACCGGACCCTAGTTTACATTGAATTGTTGGTTGTTGCAATGGATGTAAATAGGCCAGGGTTGAAGATTCACCTACAGCCGCACATCATATGGGATAAAGATAATAATACGCACATTCATGTGAAATGATTTAACAAAGATAAAGATTATGGGCAGCACATCTAAATATACTAACTCCCCTATAAGCCACAGGCATAGCAATAGTATTTTGATCCAACCATTACACCATGAAGCACCAGGCTATAACAATTATGAAGTAAAATATAGATCAAATCCTTAAGAAGTGATGTTGCTGTTACTCCCAAATGGATCCCTAAACGAAGATTGTACTCCCCTTGTTGTCACCTGGTTTCGTATGAAATTGTTATTCACTACTCATATCACCTCAAGTCTTTATCAATCCTTGGGATCTTGGGTACCTACAAGTCCATGGATCAAGACAAGAGACAAATCTACAAAGATACTTCAATCACCACACAATACTCCCATGAATTAGATGCACATAATTGATGCGAGGTTTCACCCCAACCCGCAACCCATGAGGACTACTCACTCATAACAATAAGATCAAGGATAGAAAACATTGTGCAAAATACTAGATTGAAATCAAATATTCTTATAATGGTCACCAATTCACAAGATCTCAAGTACAAGATGATGGCTATGGCTATGGAGTGGATGGAGGATGGATAGGATGGACTATGGTGGTGGATCTCCTTTGGTAGTGTTGTGATGCAATCTCAGAATGGCGGCTCTCTGTGCGGCGCCTAGAGTCTAAAAATTAATAGGTGTATTCATGAAAGTTGATGCGTTTGACCTAACGGAGCCGCTGCCACATGGTACGGGCAGGACTTTCCCGTATCGTAGGTCATTAAACCTTCTAGAGGTTCCTTTTTTACCCCAGTTGGCTTGGCTGAGTGGGTAACATCATAATCTTTAATAAATGCTCCTGATTTTTCCTGAAAAGTGTGATTTCATGCACAACATAATTCAAGACAAAGGATTGCACATCTTTGCAATATTTAATCATTAGTAGCAAGGTTAGAGAGATTCTTGGTCAATTGTTTGACTAAAAATGCGATTTAAACACGAAGAAAGATTGCTATTTTCAGAGCCATCATTGCTCTTGAACTTAATCTTGTTAGTGACTTGTTCTTGACATTGGATTTTAATCCAAGTCCACTCTTGTAGTTGGGAGATTTTTGCATACTCAACATTTTGTCAATTTTGGATTTCCCTTCATGACTCTTTTTCAAGTCATTCTTCAAAGAAGTGACTTGAGCCTTGAGCTAGTTGATTTCCTCTACATGGTTAGTATCAACAACAATACTAGAGGAAGTAGGTGCTTCATTGTTAAGCAATTTAATTCATTATAAGATGTAGCAATGTCTTGAGTGGATGAATTACTAGGACTAGCACATGGCAAAATGACATTTGTATTGGATACAGTGCTAATGTCCACATGAAGCTTATTGGATGTTATATTTGATACAATAGCCTCATAAGCTAACTTTAGCCTACCATGGGAGGCTAGAAGATCCTCGTGATAGCTTACTGGCTTAACATTACTTTCTTCCAATTTCCCATAATTGCTAGTTAGCAAAGCAAATTGAGCCTTTAGCTCAACATTCTCCGTCAAAATAGATGCTTCACAAGAAATAGAGCTAGTAGCACAAGAATCATCATTAATTGCAACAAGTGAGTGCAACTTGGAAAGCTCTTTTGAGTATAAAGCTTTAAGTTGCTCATGTGACTCGGTGAGTTTGATGAGCTCACCCTTGATGACCCTAGATCCATTTTTTAGGTGCTCAAAATCCTCAAGGAGTTTAGCATAAGCAACTTGAAGCTCACAATTTTAATTTTGAAATCATTTGCCACCTCAAGATCTATATCATGAGATCCCTTCACTCTAGATACCTCTAGAGCGAAAGTATCCTCAAGAGATTCCTTGGTGCTTTGTTTCTCTTCAAGAGCGTCTCTTAGATCTTGTTCATCATTGGCATACTCACGCTCAAGAGCTCCCATTTTATAAATGCTATTCTCATGCTCCTCAACTTGAGATTCTAACTTATCAATATGTTCCTTGCTCTCAATAGAAAAACCCAATATTTTAACGAAGTTAGAGCAAGAAATATTATTCTTAATAAGAACACGATAAACAATCTCACCCTTTTCATATAACGAATCAACATCAACCTCTTCTTCCTCATTATCCTCATCCTCATAATCGCAAGAGGTATTGGTTCCAAAGTATGATATACCTTTGATGCCTTAGCCATAAGGCATAGGTGGGTACCATGAGAAGATGATGATGAAGAATTACTTGAAGCTCCATTCAATATGTTGTCTTGACCCATAGGATCTTTTTTCCTCTAAATTGTTAGACACACAACAACTAGAGGAAATAGAAGCATTTATATCATGGCAACAAGGTATATGAAGCGTATCATCATGAGATCTATTGAGGAAATTTATACATGATATGCAAGTACCATGAACACAAGCATGTAAATTATTATAGTGCTAGAAGTGTTTATGTCCAAAGATGAAGCATTATGGTGAGATAGGGATGAAAGATCATCAAAAGTAAGCTTACAATCAACATTGCAATTTTCATCACCACTCACCATATCATTACCTTGTGTCCTGCCACACTTTGGTGAAGTGTTTGAAGATGAGAACTCATCACAGCTGGAAGTGGAAGCAATACAATCATCCTCAATAATATTGGATACATCATATTTATCTTGAAGTTTTGTCCATAACTCATGAGCGCTCCGATAAGGCATGATTGAAGAAACAATTGCATTGCTCACAAGAAGTAAAAACACTTTAGTAGCTTGAGCATCTAGATAAGAGTTTATATTCTCCTCTAAAGATTGATTTTGGGGATCCATAGGAGGAGAAAAACTCATATCTAGAATTCCCTCTATATTTGGGTGTATGTCCCAGAAATAATCAAGTATGCAAAATTTACGAACAACATAATTTATGCTATCGAATATATAAAAAGAATCATGCACTAATCTCCTACACGGCATCTTTACTCTCAAGGCGGTGAAGCCTAAAATGAGAAACCAGGCTCTGGTACCAGTTTTTTTAATATGTACACCCGTAGACATACATTACTTATATTTATAACTATAGAAACTAGTAATTGTGCACGTGAAACCGCACGTGTTAGCTAATGCAAGTTAAATCATGAATATTGAAAGCAAAAAAAATTGAACATAAGTTTGCATTTACCAAACCAAGACAGATATATTGAGTACTCCCTCTATTCCGAAAAGGATGTTTTCTGAGACAGAGGGAATACAAGCTTACATGATATATGATAACTTGTTGCACCATAGATTTAGTCGATATATACAGATTTAATTTTAGGCCAAAGTTGTGAAAGCAGTTTGTGTTCCATTGACCAATAAAGTTATTAAGTGGTTGCATCCTACCTAAAGATTACTGGAACTAACTTATTGAGGGAAGAAGTTATAAAACACTATATATCAAGAGTACATACAGCATATTGTAAAAAATACATACATAGTACAGATTCACCGAGTCACTCAAAAGCCACAAGAGCAAAGAGCAAAGAGCAAAACTGCAACGAGGAAGAAGAAAGCACATAAGAGCTACATCCATCGTGTCCATTTGCTTCTCACCATTGTCTGCAAGAAATCTCATGGAAAATCCGTTCAACCAAACACATAATTGAAAAATAAGTTGTACAGAATCTTTTTGAACACAAAACACAAACTTTTAGGTTCAAGCAAACACATGGTACATGGACCTATAGGGGAGGGGTAGGAGTTGTCGATAGTGTCATAGAGTAGATGAGAACATTGATAGAAGACGTGGGACACGTATCGAGCACCCTTGCAACACGACGAGGTCATCCTCAAAAAAAGTAAAAAACATGGAGCACAAGCTTCATTCGCTTCACCATCTGCTAACCATCTAGTGGCGCCGACATTGTCAGCGGCTTCTCATTATACGCACCTTATCGGCATTTGCAACCATGAAAGCACCAGCAAATTCTACCTGAAGTGCCATACATGGTTCCAGCTGACATGCGCTCGCCTCCAGCCATGAAGGCGACAGTTGAGCCACTTCAAATTGAAGAATGGTATATTAATTTTACGGACTAGCGGAATACAAGTAGAAAACCCGTGTGCCTAACGTGCCACGGGCCGGCCCGTTTGACGCCGGTGCCGTGCTCGGGCCGCGCAGCCGGGCACGCATGCCGGCCCGGCACGACACGTGAGCTAGGCGGGCCACGACGGGCCATGCCGGGCCAGACCCATTTAAGGCGTGCCGTGCCTGGGCCGGCCCGTTGGCCAGGTTTGCGGGATGAGTACGGTCTGTAAAAAATATTTGCTAAGTGCATCAAACAAAAAAATTAGGCTAATTGGAGTCGTTTGATTGGGCTAAGTGGGTCTGATAGTGCGTTTTAGCGGCTCCATATATGTTTTGTGGTGTGTGCGTAGCGAAAGTCAAGTTTGCTCCTTTATAAATAGTAGAGATACAGAGAAGAAAGACATACAAGTAACAGAAAACAAGAAGAAAACAAACGGTTGAACAACTACAAACCATCCTCGCCGCAACTACTAAGGACCCAAATCCTTTCCTGTTGCTGGAGAAGAAGATCACCAGCAGCCGGTCCACACTTTGGCGCTGAAGAAACCCCTAGCCATAAGGCGTCAATGAGCCGCAATAACCACCAACCCCGTAAGACTGGATCTAGCCTGCTGCTCTGCAACATCGGCCGAGCGTAGGTCCTGGGTCCTTGATGAACACTGAGCGTAGGTCCTAGGTCCCCACCCCCTCCCGCCCGCGTGAGCGGAAGCGGAGGAGGCGAGGACCTGTCGATCACCGGCAGGGAGGAGGCAGCAGCTAGGTTTTTTTTTTGGAGGAGGAGGCGGCGACTTCAATATTAAGATTTGGTTTATGCATGATTGTTTCAGACTCTAATACCAATTGAAAGAACATAGATACCTCCTATAGGAGAGGGGTGAATAGGTGTTGGGCCACGTAGAGATAAATAAAACAATTCGCCCATGCGGTACTCCCAAGATCTGGCTCAGATGATAGGCCACGAGATTTATCACTAGACACGTTGGTGCGAATTATTGATGAAGCCCGTCGGTTGATGCCGTGCCGAACGATCCCATGTACAGCACATCCAGATCTCCGTGGACTCCTTTGTCTCCAGCGCCGCACGTGCAACGCATCTACCAGTATCCGCACGTACAGAGAGAAGCTCCAAGAAGAGGACTGCTAGATCCTGTCTAGTCCGAAATGGGAGTAGAGAAAGTGACGGATAGGTCAGGGACTATCCATTATCTCTTCACTTATATACACTTCTAGCTGGGCTCAATGCTTGAGGTCTATTTAGGCTGTACCCCAATCTCCACATGGACCGAATTCATATGGGCTCCTTTCCCTTAAGTGTGACCTGTAGGTTCACGTACACCTGGACAATGTGACTTTTGGTCCCAAAAAAATTCGAATCCATACGATTCTAACTTTTTGGTCTGAAAAAAATTCGTCAAAACATATTAATATGAGATCTAGTTTCAAAGATCTCGACTCAACTAGCCCAATGGTGAAAACGGATTTTAAATCGGATGAATGGTTTGATCTATAAAATATTTTGAATTTTTAATTCGATTGTTAGCTAACTTTGATGGACGAGTCTAGCGGGCGCTTGGGCGCCAGATCGACGTTTGTGGCGCCTTTCCACTTTAGGAAAGTGTTTGTCCGTGTTGACCACCCCACGAGCCTCGGTTCATGCGCGAGTTGGTCGGGGTGCGCTCGTTCGTACAATCTGCCCCCCCTCCCCGCAAAACAGACCGTCCTTAAAGAGGAGATAAAGCCGGATCCTACTGTCCCTATCTCTAACCCTACATCCCCAGATCTCGCCTATCCCGTCTTCTTCCTCCAGCTCCAGCCGCCATGGCTGTCTCTCTTGGCTCCATGAACCAACCAAACCGTGGGAACATCCTGATCCTGAACCATACGAGCACGTTCCATGTGGAGAGCAGCTCAAGGAACGCTCCTGCACCTAGGATCGTTGTGGCAGATTCAACACAAGTATTTCCTCCATCTTTTTTGCTATTTCTTGTTGCTTCTTACCTCAGATCAACTATGTGCCAAAAAAAGCAACCTGGTTTGCTCCTTAGTAACTTTCCCCAGTTCGTAGACAACTTATTTGCCATATCCTTTTAGGTTCCCTCTGTTATTGCAACTCGGACAAAAGTTGCAACTTTTTGTTGTTCTTGTAGCAACTTCTTGGGATGGTAGGCAACTGTTTTTTGTTTCCTAGCAACTTCTTCCATACCCCAGGCCACTTATTTCTCAGATATTGCAATTCGAACGAAAAAAGTTGCAGCTTTCATGGTTTTGGTAGCAACTCTTTTTAGGGAGCAGGCAAATTTCCTCTATTTCCTAGCAACTTCAATCACATTGAAGGCAACTATTTTTTCCTCTGTTTCCTCTCTTTCCTAGCAACTTCTATCACAATGCAGACAATTTTCCTCTATTTCCTAGCAACTTATATCACAATGTAGGCAACTTTTTTATCGGAGACATGCTTATTTATCATCAGAAAAGTTGCCTACCAACCACCCCCATAAATTTGCCTAAATGGAAGATTTCTCTTTTCTCAGTCAAAGATTATGCTCTTTGATATACCACGGGCAATTTTGTCACTTGTAATTTTGCAACTTGCATCTTGGTTCAGCCAACTTTTGTGTCGGAGGCAATCTTTTGTTCATGGCAACTTAGATGGTATGAACAGCAAAATACGCACAGTTCACAGACTGCTTGTTTTTGTATCAACTTGAAAACAAAACTACATATATGATCCCCAAGCAAACTACTTTGAGTGAGTCGAATTTATGCTCCTTTTTGTGTACCCCCTGAGCAACTTGCACTAGATTCATGCATGAAAACTCCGCTTAGATAGTTAGAAGTACAGAACAATCTGTTGCAACTTAACACATCAGTATTTTAACTTCACAGAATCATCATATGTAAAGTAGGCAACTAATTGACATAAGTAGGCAACTTCTTAGTATCTACAGGCAACTTACTTACACAAGTAGGCAACTTAGTTTCACACAAATTGTCGTGCAACTTAGTTTCATACCATCATAGTGCAACTTCGCAAACAGTAGGTACTTACACCAATAATCAGAGAATACTTTGTGTTATGTGTAGCAAAAAAACATAGTTTTTTGCCTATATATGTTTGTAAGTTGCTTTTTTCCATGATGTGTTTGTTGATTCATTGTTGTGCAGGCTATGGGTATCCTTGACCTCAATGAGGTGTCATTTGACCTTAATGAGCAGCCTGGTTTACTACCACCTAATTACTTCACTCAACTTCTGATGGAAGAAGCTATTGACGAGACTCCAGAGTTGCACGCTGTCACCGACGCCCCCGTTGTTGATGTACATACAACCCCAACTGACAGTGAGACGGGTGGGTTTATTGCCGGTACAAACACAACATCGCTTGCCCAAGATGATGCAGATGATAACGAGGCTTCATCTTAGCCAATGGACCCACATATTGGAATGCGTTATGACACGATGCAGGGTGCCAAGGAACACTACAACACATACGCTGCTAGGACTGGATTTTCAATCAAGGTCAATAGGAACAGAAGGTCAGCGCACACCAATGAGCTTGACAAACAGCAATATGTATGCAACAAATTTAGGAAACCTAGGAAGGATGATGGCAGCGGTGACAAACCAGATGTAGTTGGGCCAGTAGCAGACTCAGATTCCTCGGATCAGGAGGACCAATAGAATGCAGAACTTGCATCTATTGTTGCTAGAATTGCTAAGCAAAAAGGGCAATAAAAGAATCCGAAGAAGCGGAAAAGGGAGACAATAATACCAACAAATTGCAAGGCGGAAATGATGGTGAAGCTAAAGGATGGGACATGGGAGGTTATTGCTTTTACAGCTGAGCATAATCATCCTCTTGTCCACAAGTCATCACTGAACAAGTATCTCAGGTCACACCAAGGTATACGGACAGAGGAAAAGGATTTCTTGAAGAATTTACACAACACCAACTTGACAGCTAGTATGTTGCTAAATAAACCATCTATCCCCTATGTTTTATAGCTTTTATAGTTGTCTAAGTACCACATGCTAGTTGCTAGGCAGTATGTAACTAGTTGCCAGAAACCACATGCTAGTTGCCAGGCAGTGTGTAACTAGTTGCCAGAAACCTCATTTCAGTTGGCAGGCAGTGCATAACTAGTTGCCTGTCAGTGTATGTTAGTTTCTAGAAGCTATTGTAAGAGTAGTTGAAGTTGCTATTAGTGTCTGATTAGTTACCAGGGTGAAAGTGTTTATGTTTTGAAGGAAAATGTTAGTACAGAAGTTGCTAGGAAACCACATTCTAGTTGCCAGGCAATGTATAACTAGTTGTCTGTCAGTGTGTTGGGGGGATAACCCCGGGTAGGGTCACTCCGGGGTATAGAGGCCGAGTTAACCGAGGTTCAGCAAGGCCAAAGCGGATGCTGGCCGGGTCAACTCTAGGCAGGCCGGATCACGGGGTAACCCGGACCAGGAGGGGGTCGCCTAACATTGTCTCAGCCGACTTAAGGAGTAAGTCGGAAGTGCCCGTCTAACTTGTATGCAGGAACAGGTATAGCCGGATCTACTATGATCCGGGTCCCCGCTTAGCTTCTGGGAGAAGGAAGGAATCTCTCTGGTCAAAAAGAAGGTCTGGTACGCACTGCATGAGCGAAGCAAGCAAGGGCAGGACCACCGGGTCATGGCCGACAAGGGTGACGACGCCCATGTCAGCTGACGCAGGCGCCGCAGAGGCTTACGTAGCTAAAGCATGTATGACGCGGGGGAAAAGCACCCCGGTCGGGTTACCACTTTGAGAGGAGGCATATTCTTAGGAATATGCCTCCACGTATGCCCTAGGCAGGGACCGAGCCTCCTCTATATAAGGGGGGCTAGGGTTTCAGTAGAAGGGGGTTGGGTTTTCTTTGATACTAGCGGAGCTAAGGTTCTAGGGAAAAAACTATGGGCAAGAGTAAGAGAGATCCTTCTTCCTCCTCTCGCCAATACAGCTCTAGGAGCACTTGTAATCTTGAAAGGAAATCAATACAAACTTCTGTGTGGAGAATCACTCCACTATCCCTCCCTGGTTTCCCCTAGCGTGTATTAGTCCCCACCTTTAGCCTATCCATGGCATCTGCCGTGACACCACCATGACAGTTGGCGCCTACCGTGGGGCTAGCGGCGCTAGCAGGGGTGAAGATCCGGATGGGAAACCTCATCGGCACCGGAGAACGCATCGTCTCCGGGCTCGTTCAGCGCTTTGGAGCGCTGGACTTTGTCAGCGACAACGTTGGCTGCTTCGGCACGCGCCCATTTCTGCGCAATGGCCTCTTCGTCAAGCTGGGAGCACACAAGGTCTACGTTGCGGTGGACGTATCATGCGTTCACCCGCGGCGCGTCATCAAGGCAGGGGAACCACCCCTTAGCGTGGTTCACGGGGCGCGTATCACTCGCTCCCCGAACCGTGCTGAAGTGATGATGACTGCACCGGGGGCAGGCGCAAGCAAGGATCCAGCACCAGACCCGGAGGTAACACCTAAGGCACCAAGGAAAGGTAGAGGGACACCACTAGAGAGGCCTGAGAACGTACTGAGAGAAGCTATGGATAGCTTGGCTAACCCGGTAGCAGCAGTGGTAGATCCGGCTCAGGCACAGGCCGAGCTAGAGGAAACTAGGCAAAAGATACTAGAGGGCGCAAAGAAAATAGTTGCGGCTCAGTAGTCGCTGAACATGACGCTGCGTGAGTATGCAAAGGCGAACAAAGTTGATACGGTAAAAGTAAAAGGGAGAAATCTCATGAGCGAGATGAACAGAGAAGGTGATGATGGAGCCGAGGGGTCGGAAAACTATTTGTCCGTGGGGTTGCCGAGGTATAATACCCCGGCGAAGAACCTCGGAGCAGCGGATGCGGCTGCATCCGAGTTAAAGGGTCTGACGGGTAAGGCCCGTCAAAGACAGCAAGATAGGGTTAACGAGTTAGTTCGGATCGCGAACAGACAGAACGAAGAGCTACTCAGAGCTAACCCAGAGAGAGCTGGAGCTTCCAAAATCGTTCATTCGGCGATGGGTAACCCGGAGAAATCCGCTGGAGCCGCATCGTCACGTCATGGTGGTCCAAGGAGATAAGAGGTAGTAACCTCGGCCAGACGGAACAAATAGATCGTCCCGTACGACCCGACGCGTGCAGGAAAAGAAAAAGAAACGCGGAAAAATGATGATCGACGAAGTGTTAGCCGAGGTGAAGCTGGCCGAGGTAACCACGACCAAGGCTATGCCGGTCAAGGGAACGCAGCCAACGGCAATGCCAGACAGCAAAACTCCGCAGGAGCAGGACAACCGCAGCAGCGGAATATACCAAGGCAAGAGCAAAGCGTCGTCCGAGGTATGCAACAGAAAGGTGCGCCCCAAGTGCAAAACCGATACAATGATGGTGATTCAGAGATGGTGAACGCGGGGTACCCGAGACCAGACTATCATGTGATAGGGTCAAGATTGGGAAGCAGGGACTTGATGCCGGATGACGCCAGGTTAAAACTGGATCGCCTGTATAGGTCGGAACAGATCGAATCTCAAGGTCCACCGGGTCCAGCGTGCTTTGGACCCCGGATCATGAAGGATCCACCGGTACCCAACTTCCAGTTGCCCAGAGGCACGAAGATGTATGACGGCAGTACCAAACCGGAGGATTGGCTGATAAACTATGCTACGGCTGTGAAAATTGCCACTGGCAACTTGAGATGGGCTGTACGATACGTACCACAGATGTTGGAAGGTCCGGCCAGAGTATGGCTGAATAATTTACCACCCGGAAGCATCAACTGCTGGATAGATTTTGAAGAAATGTTTATCAGCAACTTCTCAAGTACATATCAGAGGCCGAATAGGCCGCAGACCCTAGCAATGTGCAAGCAAAGACCTAATGAGACGGACCGTGAATTCTTGACCCGGTGGTGTACCATGAGAAACTCGTGTGAGGGTGTCATAGAGTCATAGGCCATAGCATGGTTTGCACAAGGGTGTAGATATGGCAGCGAGTTGTGGATGAAGTTGCAAAGGAAAATGCCAATTACGTTGGCAGAGATGATCCGGATTGCTAATTCGTATACCTTGGGTGATCTGACTCAACCTAGGCTCGCATCAAACGAGTCAAACGAAGAATACTATCAGAGGGACGGAGCCGGGTCATCTCGGAGGAACGATTACAGAGGAAAAAGAAGAGATGATAGACCAGATCATCGCTACGGTTCGCAACAAGTTGCAGCTATGAATCAAGATCAACCCGGAGCAGGGAGCAACCAACGCCAGAGAACGGGAGGGCAATGGACTCCAAGAAATGATGGCAAGAAAACATGGACTCCGGAGCAAAAGAAACAGTGGCAAGAAAAGAAAGACCGTCCGAGGTATACCTATGAGTCGATGTTGGACCAGCCGTGTAAGTTTCACACGCCAAATCCGAATAGCCCGGCGGGTCACACAACGAGGAAATATGAGTGGATGTGTAAGATAGAACAAGGTGGTTCGGGGAATGCTCAGGCACCCCGGAATGATCAACCTCGGCAGGAGTTACCTCGGCAGCAATTGCTCTCCGGGGCGAACATGCAACAGCTAATGTTGCCTCCCCCTCCGCCGAGGTATGACAATAATGAGAGAAGGGATGCAGTGCATCAGGTGGAAAATCAGCAACAGCCGGATCAGAGGTACCCCGGAAACGAGGGAAGGAATGAGTACAGAGAACATCACCAGAGCTATTGTGTGTTCACAACTGAGGAAACAGATAGGAAAAGCTTGCAGCACCGACATATGGAAGTCAATGCGGTAATGCCAGCAGTGACGAGGTACATGCCTTGGTCGGACCAGCAAATCACCTGGAACATCAAAGATCATCCTAAGCTTATGCCGAGTCCAGGCTCGTATGCGCAAGTGCTAGATCCGACATTCATTGGACCAAACATCAATATGAGGTTCTCCAAGGTACTGATTGACAATGGCAGTAGTATTAACATCATGTATGCAGATACGATGCGCAAGTTGGGCATCTCGGAGAACATGCTCCAGGCTACGAGAACAACTTTCCATGGCATTGTACCAGGCATTTCTTGTGAGCCCATAGGCAAAGTATGGGTCGACGTGTTATTCGGCACAAGGGATAACTGCCGAACTAAAAATCTGGAGTTTGAGGTGGTGAACTTGGAAAGTGCATATCACGCGTTACTCGGAAGACCAGCATTGAACAAGTTCATGGCAAGCTGCCACATTAGTTATCTGAAGATGAAGTTGCCCGGGCCAAATGGAGTGATTACCATTGCTGGAGATTTTCGACGTTCCATTGAGTGTGCTTCAGCCGGGTTTAACCTAGCCGAGTCACTCGTGATTGTGCAAGAGAAAAGAAAAATCCAAGAGGTAGCGGCATTAGCTCAGTCCGCGCAGCAGTATATGCCGATGTTGAGTAACCCGCATGGCAGCGTTTCATTCCAAGCCGCAAAGGACACCAAGAAGGTTCCAGTTGATGACATGTTCCCGGAGCGCACCGTAACAATTGGTGCCGGGTTAACCGACAAATAGGAAAGCGAGCTCGTCAACTTCCTCCGTGAGAATCGGGATATTTTTGCTTGGTCTACACAGGACTTGCAAGGTGTTCCGAGGGAGTTAGTCGAGCACTCTTTGAACGTAAGGCCCGGAGCAAGGCCGGTGAAGCAACCTCTCCGCCGCTTCGCCGAGGATAGGAGAAAAGTCATTGGAGACGAGATAGCTCGATTGCTAGCAGCAGGATTTATCATGGAAGTACTATATCCGGATTGGCTCTCTAATCCGGTGCTGGTAGAAAAGAAGAAGGATGATCCGAACGTAGCAGTGGTTTAGCGTATGTGTATCGATTACACGAACCTGAACAAGGCGTGTCCAAAAGATCCATTTCCACTGCCGAGGATAGATCGGGTCATAGACTCAACCGCGGGATGTGAACTATTGTCATTCGTTGATGCATATTCTGGTTTCCACCAGATACCTCTGAACCCGAATGATCAAATAAAGACTTCGTTTATTACCCCGTACGAGGCTTATTGCTACCGCACTATGTTGTTTGGTTTGCGTAATGCAGGTGCAACGTACCAAAGATGTATGCAAAAATGTTTGCACGACCAAATAGGTCAAAACGTACAAGTATACGTGGATGATGTGGTTATCAAGACCAAGGAAAGCAAAACGCTCCTTGACGACATCAGGCAGACATTCGCGAACTTGAGAAGGTTCCGGATGAAGCTTAACCCGGAGAAATGTACCTTCAGTGTCCCGGCTGGAAAATTACTCGGATTTCTCGTCTCTAGACGAGGTATCGAGGTTAATCCAACTAAGATTCGGGCCATTGAGCGAATGGAGCTGCCGAAGTGTCTTAATGATGTCCAGAAGTTCACTGGGTGCCTAGCATCGTTGAGTCGGTTTGTATGTCGGCTAGGAGAAAAGGCATTGCCTCTCTACCAACTCATGAAAAAGTCGGATAAGTTCGTTTGGACACCACAGGCCGATGAAGCCTTTGCCCACTTAAAAAAGATGTTGGCCACTACGCCAGTGTTAGCTCTCCACTATCAAAGGAGCCAATGTTGCTCTACATAGCCGCAACCAACCGAGCTGTAAGTGCAGTGATTTTAGTGGAGCGCAATGAAGAGGGTAAGTCGGTGCAGAGGCCAGTATATTACTTGAGCGAGGTATTGTCTGCCTCAAAACAGAACTACCCGCACTTTCAAAAGGTGGCATATGGCGTCTATATGGCGGCAAAGAAGTTAAAGCATTACTTTGAGGAGCACCCCATCAAAGTGATATGTGAAGCTCCCATATCCGAGATAATGGGTAACAAGGATGCGAGTGGCAGAATTGCAAAATGGGCAATTGAGTTAGCCCCTTATGCGCCCCAATACGACAGAAGAGAAGCGATCAAGTCTCGGGCTGTGGCAGACTTTTTTGTAGATTGGGCCGAGGTACAATACGAACCACCGCCACCAGGTCCGAACTACTGGAGGATGCACTTTGACGGGTCGAAAACCAAAACCGGATTAGGCGTCGGGGTTGTGCTTGCCTCGCCAAAGAAGGACCAGCTAAAATACGTATTGTAGATCCATTTCGTGGCATCGAACAATGTCGCTGAGTACGAGGCTCTTGTGCATGGGCTCAAAGTGGCAAAAGAGATTGGCATACGTCGGATAATATGCTTTGGCGACTCGGATTTGGTGGTGCAGCAAGTGTCCGGAGTGTGGGACGCCCTGGATCCAAACATGGCACTATACAAATTTCACGTGCAGAAGATATCTGGTTACTTTGAGGGGTGTGAATTTCACAATGTACCCCGAGTGGAAAACGAGGCTGCCGACATACTGTCAAAGCTCAGATCGACCCGACAGGCAATTCCACCGGGTGTAGCATTGGAACACCTCAGAAAACCATCTATCAGGCCGTCCCCAGGAACCGACTCGGTCTATGTCCCGGAAGATACGAAATCCGGAGCTGAGCCCATGGACATTGACACGGGAGGTGGCACGCGAGATCCGGGGACTACATCAGCAAACCCGGGGACTGCCTCGGCAAACCCGGGGACTACCTCGCTAGACCCGGGGACTGCTCAGCGTGATCCGGCTGAAGTTATGTCGGTGGATCAGATGGAAATCGATGATGACATGTTCCCTGCACGAGCGATACCATCTTGGGCACTGCCTATATTCTAATTCCTAAAAGATGGAACGTTACCCGCTGAGGAGGTGTTAGCCAGGCAAACTCAGAGGAGAGCAAAAGCATACACGATTATCAATTCCGAGCTGTACAAACAGAGTGTAACCAACGTCCTCCAGCGATGCGTCGACCCGGAAGAAGGACTTGACATCCTCCGAGATATACACCAAGGAGAATGCGGGCATCATGCCTCATCCCGAGCCTTAGTGGCAAAAGCATTCCGGCATGGTTTCTACTGGCCAAGTGCCTTAGAACAAGCGGAAGATCTGGTGAGAAAATGCAATGGTTGTCAAAGGTATGCCACTAAGACACATATGCCAATGTCAGAACTCAAGACCATACCAATTACGTGGCTATTTGCCATATGGTGCTTGGATATGGTTGGCCCGTTCAAACCGGCGAAGGGAAACATGACACACATTTTGGTCATGATGGATAAGTTTATAAAATGGATTGAAGTGAAGCCTATAAGAAAATGTGATGGAGCTACGGCCATGACATTTCTCAAAGACATCATCCTGAGATACGGTTATCCACACAGTATTATAACTGATAATGGAACAAATTTTGCGGAAGGAGCATTTGCGCGCTTCTGCCGAGACAAGAAGATCCGACTCGATGTAGCCTCGGTAGCACACCCCGCATCGAACGGACAAGTGGAAAGATCCAATGGATTAGTATTATCCGGGATAAAACCCAGGCGCATTGCGCCGCTGCAAAGATCAGCGGGGTGCTGGATAGAAGAACTACCAGCGGTACTGTGGAGTTTAAGAACAACTCTAAATCGATCAACAGGCTATACGCTATTTTTTCTGGTATATATGGCAGAAGCTGTATTACCAGCCGACATAGAGCATGACTCGCCTAGGGTCACCCAATACACAGAAGCCGAAGTGCAAGAAGCCCGGCAAAATGATGTTGATCTGCTGGAAGAAGCGAGAGATCTGGCACTGTCCAGATCCGCCATATATTAGCAAAATCTCCGACGCTATCATAGCTGGAAAGTGTGCCCCCGAGTCTTTCGGGAAGGCGATCTGGTGCTCCGGTTGGTACAACGTACAACTGGCATGCATAAATTATCCCCCCATGGGAAGGGCCATTCATTGTGAGCAAAGCATTGCACAATGATTCTTACTATCTTATAGATGCAAAGCCACAGGAAAAGAACAAGGCGGACAGGTCCGGAGAGGAATCTAAGCGACCGTGGAATGTAGCACTACTTCGTCCCTTCTACACTTAGCTAAGAAGTGTATGCATCCGAGTCGTCTCATATGTCAGTATGTATGTCGGCAATGAGCTTATCAATGAAATAGCAGTGCCTCGAGCAGTAACTCGGAGACTGCCTTAATAATTATTGTTGTTATCTCTCGTACGTTAGCTGAAATAAGTTGTTCTACTTAACCCGGATTAGTAATGTGTGAGCACCAAAAACCCAACTCTTCGACTTGCTGCTGTCCAACAAGAATTGGCTTCATGGCAAGCAAGAGAACAAGTTTGGAATTGCGTAGCACATGAAAAACGACTAAGGAAACGAATTTATTCGAGCTAACGTTTGTTTTTCGGACTAACCCTGTATTTATTTTCAAGTTATTATGCTGAATTATTCTGAGCTAAGCCTAAAAGTTTCTAAGTATTGTTAAAACAATTTTTGAAGCTCGGATTCGTAAGTCGTAAAACCAAATCAAGGTAGACACGGACCGAGCCAGAGGATTGGACGAACAAGAAAATGAAACTCGGGGACTACGCCCAAGTTAATCCGGCATAGAAACATAGTAGCACAATATCACATATACAGCATACAGTTGCACCCGGCATACCAGGGATCTGATAAGTTTTCAAGTTGTTTGACCTAAGGAGCAGGAGGAGGAGGAAGTTCGGCGTCGTCATCGCTGTCTTCAATATCCGAGGCATCACCTTCTCCGTCCTCATCCGACCCATCTTCAATGTTCTCAATGTGCTCATCCCCCACGGATTCCAGGAAGCTCGGTCCTTCAACCCAGTCATGGATAGGAGAATATTCGACGAGGCTGTAGGCGCAAGCCTGGCGCCGAGCTACCCACTCCGGGTCATCAGTCCATCTGGATCTGGTGCGCCAACATGTAAGGAGGCTGAGGTCGATCTTCTCATACCACGTGAGTATGTGGTGAAGGATAGTATCAGCTGCGGCAGGCCTAGCGGATTCTCTCTAGAGATTGAGCTGGGTCTCAGTCTCCATTAGCTTCTCGACGAGAATCGCGGTGGTCTCCGGGCTACTCTCTCCGGGCCAGAACGTGTTGAAAATGCAAACTGCAACGTCGAGGATATCCTTGTCGTAATTCTTGATGATCTCCACACGAGATGACAAGCTGACCAACAGGTCCTCCATGTTGTAAGGAACCTCCTCACCAGCAGGAGCGGCAGGAGTACCCCTCGCTTGGCAAAAATCTGCAACTGCTGCGCTTGCAATAGTGATGCTCTCAGGAAATTTGCCTGGAAGCCAAACAAGGGAAGAAGGTAAAGAAAAGACATATGAAGCAACCCGGAAAAGTAGGTCGGAAGGAACTTACGTGATATGTGGCTAAGGATCCGAGTTAACTCCTTGATGCAGTCACCGCGTCTCTTGCGAAGTTGCTCAAGCTCAGCGTTTGCCGACCTAAGCTGGATGTCGAATTCTTTGAGTAGGTCCTGGTCCTTGGAGATCTGGAGAGTAAGGCGCTCACGCTCTTCTGTGAAGTTCTGGCCAACCTTTTGGAGCTCGGATTGGTGTTGGGCCTTCATCTTCTCCATCTCAGCCTTGAGCTTGGCAATCTCGTTGTCCTTAGTCCGGAGGAGAGCGAGCTCATCATCCTTTTTCTTCAGCTCGGCTTGATGTTGCCCTGCTTGTTCGAGAAAATGCAGCATCATATCAGGCACAGGCACACTATCCTCAAGCGATGCTGAAACAGTATGTTGACCCGGCAGAGCCGAGGAGTGAATGTTTGCCGAGCCAAGGAGAAGAGGAAATGGAAAACACTATGAGGTCGGACAAAAGAGGACATTCCCCGGATTTCCTCCAAGTTCTTCCGCATGATCTTGTTCTTAGCCTCCACCCCAGCTGCAGAAACCGAATGAGGAGATTAGTTCGGCAGAAGAAGGTGAAGAAAAATGGAGAAGTGCCGAGGGAGAAAATTACCCCTCTTTTCATGTTCTGCAATAAGTGCAACATGTTTTGCGCGTAGCATCTTGTGGGTATCCAGCAGGCGTTGGAATTCAGCGCTCCAGCGATTGGTGGTTACCTGAAAAAAGTACAGAAGTGTAAAATTAGCTTGGTACATATTTGAAGTGTACAAGATCCGGGCCAAGTGGAACTTAACCCGGCTCTAGGTGTGTGCATATTCGAAGTGTACAAGATCCGGGCCAAGTGGAACTTAACCCGGCTCTATTTGTATGCATATTCGAAGTGTACACGATCCGGGACAAGTGGAACTTAACCCGGCTCTAGGTGTGTGCATATTCGAAGTGTACATGATCCGGACCAAGTGGAACTTAACCCGGATCTAGGTGTGTGCATATTCGAAGTGTACAAGATCCGGGCCAAGTGGAACTTAACCCGGCTCTTGGTGTGTGCATATTCGAAGTGTACAAGATCCGGGCCAAGTGGAACTTAACCCGGCTCTTGGTGTGTGCATATTCGAAGTGTACAAGATCCGGACCAAGTGGAACTTAACCCGGCTCTAGGTGTGTGCATATTCGAAGTGTACAAGATCCGGGCCAAGTGGGACTTAACCCGGCTCTAGGTGTGTGCATATTCGAAGTGTACAAGATCCGGACCAAGTGGAACTTAACCCGGCTCTTGGTGTGTGCATATTCGAAGTGAACAAGATCCGGGCCAAGTGGAACTTAACCCGGCTCTAGGTGTGTGCATATTCGAAGTTCACATGCAGCTACGTTAGTTTTCTAATGAGCATCCGGCCGAGTAACAAGCTACCCCACCAGAGGCTCGGGGACTAATGGTTATTATCTACATCATGTAAAGGAGAAACGACATACCTCCATCATTCGCCCTGCGAGGTTAATTGCCTTAGCGGCGGTATTCATTTGGGCGGAAAATTCTGCGGGGCCGAACTTTTCTGGGAGATCGTCGTTGTGGACGAACTCCCCCTTGTTCCAGTTCATGACGAACTCAATAAGGCTCGGAGGGTACTGCTCACCGGTGGGCATATGGGGTGCCACCAAGCCCTTCGCGTGCGCTTCTTTCCTCTCAACCAAGGCAAGGGCTGGGCTGGTATGCAGAACCATCTGTTGCGCATCAGTTGGCTCGGCAGGAACATCCTTCGATGCTGGAGCTTTCTTGGGAAGCATCAACGATAGGGTTCGCTGCCCAGCCTCGACGGATGCTGACTTGGTAGTATTCGGAGCCTTTTTGCCCTTAGCTTGCTGGGAAGAAGTAACTGCAGTGGGTTTCCCCTTAGAAGCTGATGGAGTAGTTCCTCGCCGAGGTTGAGATGACTCGGACGAGGCGGAAGAACTTGGCACTGGAGCTCTTGTAGCTGGACTTGGAGCTGCTGTTGGTTTTCTTGGTGCCGGAACAGGTGCTGGAGCTGGTTCGGTCACTGGTACTGGAACTGCTGCTGGTGCTGGTGTTGAGATAGACTCGGTGGCTGCTGGTTGCGGCGATGCCGAGGTGGTGGACGCTGTCGCCTCGGCTGGACCGACCCCTCCTGCTCCGAGGTCGCGTTCCTCTCGACGAGGTAGTGCGGAACCCGGAGCAGCCGCAGAACCCTCTAGAATAGGGCTCAGCGGACGTGACTCATCGTCACGAGGAGGATAAGGGCCAGATCGAAGTGGTGAAGAGATGCTTGATCCGCTCTAAGGGACCTCCACCGGAGCCCTGAAGAAGAGAATAATGTCAGAAAAGAAATTACCACGATGCAAGGAGAAGTGAGTTACGCAACGAAAAATGACTTACGCATCCGAGGTTTCGGCCTCCTTGGGTTTCTGGGCCCTTCGTGTCGGGGCTTTGCCTTCCGGCTTGGAGGCAGTCTTGTCTCCGGCCTTCTTTCGCCTTTTTGTGGGCTGAGAAGGTTCGGAGGAAGAACTTGGTGCGGCTCCGCGTTTCTTCTTCGACGCCACTAGAACCGGCTCGCCCGTAGCAAGTGGAGGATCCTCGTGGATATGCCCACCGGGGTTAGCTGATGCCGGAAAGGCAAAAGAAAGAGGGACAGCCTCAACAGGTTCAATCACGTCGACATCCGAGTCATCCTCATCATCGGGCCAGTCTCTAAGAGAAGAGAATTTACCGCTGGGTCGTTTTGTAGCGTCGGTCATAGGGAGAAACATCTCCTGGTCCGGCTCCTCCTCGTCCGGGATTTCTCGGCCCGGCGCCCACTTAAGGGTCGGATCCGTACCATCCTCGAGAGTTTGCTGAAGGAACAGCTGAGAGAAAGCATGAAGAATAGAGTCAAAAATACAACAAAAACCAACACATATTTGATCCAAAATAAGTTTGCCCCATGAAGCTTACCGCGGGAGGGAGCCTGTCACAACATAAGTGCTCAATTCCCCACGACCATTCGGCGGAGAAATCCTTGTGGGTGGTGAAAAGAGCCTTAACCCGGCGAAAAATCTCCGTGTTGCTCAACTCGAAGGAGGAGGTTCGGTTGGGATCGCGGCTGAAACTCATGTGGCACACCTTGTGGGTGCGCTTCTGGAGGGGAGAGATTCGGTTGCGCACGAACGTGATCATAGCATCCTCGTTGCGCAATCCGAGTTTCTTCAGCTCCGTGAACCTCTTGTTAACTTGGTTGGCCAGAGCTGTGGGCTTCTTGGAGACCTCCTCCCAGAATTCCGGGTCAGGTGGACCCGGAGCATAGGGCATCAACCGAATCAAATCTTCAGTGCCCGCATTCCGGACATAGAAGAAGGTCCGGGCCCATCCTTTGCAGGAGTCAAGCCCGGTGACCCGGGGGAAAACGGAAAGTCTCTGGGGTGAGATGGAGGCAGCTCCAAATTGGGTGAGTTGCTTATCCTCCGACTCTACTTGGATGTTGGGGATGACGTTGCGACAAAAGCCGAAAAAACGGATCCACAGCTCCTTCGTGGGCCATAGTCCGGTGTAGCCTTCGATCGTAGAGGCAAAAGCAGAGAGAGAGGTGATAGCGTTGGCTGGGAGATGGTGCGGCTGCAAGTGGTAGGTGCTAAGCCAATCCCGAAAAAAATCGCTCACCGGCAGGCCGAATCCCCGCTGAAAGTGGGACAAGAACACGATGAACTCACCCGGATTGGGTGAGAGGGCCAGTTCGGCAGAGGGGAGACGAGCGGCGACACCGGCAGGAATGTGCCTGGTCCGGTAGAGCCAGTCAAGGTCATCTTGACAGACCCATGATCCGGCCCACGCGCCACGGTCCGCCGCAGCGGCGTCCTCCTCCATTTCTTGCTCGATGACGACGAGCTCCTCCTCCGTCATCTTGTGCTCGCTACCCTCGCTGCCACTGGCGACGGCGGGAATCTGAGGCCTGGATTGGCGAGGACCCGTGGCGAGGAAGTCACACAGCGGTGGCTGCGACGCAGAGGCACAGGGAAAAGCACGGCAGCGGCGCTGCTGCTAGAAGCACTGGCAGCGGCGTGGTCGCTATGAAGACGAAGGAGAAGAGCAATGAGCAGAGGGGCGCAAAAGAGGGAAAAATGCTAACGGGTGTGCCCCTCCGCTACTTAACCACCCCCTGAGAGGGTGAGTGGGATCGCGCTATGCCAACGAGCCACACGGTGTGGCCGTGTATCACCTGCATCATCCAATCGGAGAAGAGCCACACAGAGGGCCATAGAGCGGGGGCAATCCCATGACGTGACGCGCTGATGCGGTAAACGAGGAGGTAGGCATGACGTGACCCTCGCACAGTGATAACTGGCAATTACTGCGGCAGTTACTGTGCAGGCCCTTAAAATAAGACGAGGTAATGATTAGCCTCCACGTGGGTTGGCGTACGAAAGAAGGTAACAAGGCCCGGATCAAACCATGGTAACCATGGGATTCGAGCCAAAGTGGTAACCTGGCCGGCAAGTGAAAACTTGGAACGTGCAAAGGGAACGTAAATCCATATAATCCGAGATAAAGAGCTGACTCGGAAATAACATCCAAGGCTCAAACATAAATGAACCTGATGTGGCCTTAGCGGCCAAGGCAGCTAAGACCGCACCAGCTTCGGGGACTAATGTTGGGGGGATAACCCCGGGTAGGGTCACTCCGGGGTATAGAGGCCGAGTTAGCCGAGGTTCGGCAAGGCCAAAGCGGATGCTGGCCGGGTCAACTCCAGGCAGGCCGGATCACGGGGTAACCCGGACCAGGAGGGGGTCGCCTAACATTGTCTCAGCCGACTTAAGGAGTAAGTCGGAAGTGCCCGTCTAACTTGTATGCAGGAACAGGTATAGCCGGATCTACTATGATCCGGGTCCCCGCTTAGCTTCTGGGAGAAGGAAGGAATCTCTCTGGTCAAAAAGAAGGTCCGTTACGCACTGCATGAGCGAAGCAAGCAAGGGCAGGACCACCGGGTCATGGCCGACAAGGGTGACGACGCCCATGTCGGCTGACGCAGGCGCCGCAGAGGCTTACGTAGCTAAAGCATGTATGACGCGGGGGAAAAGCACCCCGGTCGGGTTACCACTTTGAGAGGAGGCATATTCTTAGGAATATGCCTCCACGTATGCCCTAGGCAGGGACCGAGCCTCCTCTATATAAAGGGGGCTAGGGTTTCAGTAGAAGGGGGTTGGGTTTTCTTTGATACTAGCGGAGCTAAGGTTCTAGGGAAAAAACTATGGGCAAGAGTAAGAGAGATCCTTCTTCCTCCTCTCGCCAATACAGCTCTAGGAGCACTTGTAATCTTGAAAGAAAATCAATACAAACTTCTATGTGGAGAATCACTCCACTATCCCTCCCTGGATTCCCCTAGCGTGTATTAGTCCCCACCTTTAGCCTATCCATGGCATCTGCCGTGACACCACCACGACACAGTGTATGACTAGTTGCCGACTAGAAGTTCTGGCATTTCTAAGTAAAACATAAGAACCTGCTGTATAGTTGCTATGAAGTACCATTAAAGTTGACAGGAATTAGTATGTTATTTGCGAGAAGCTACTCTAAAAAGAAAGATTTCTCACTTGGTTGCTTGCTTAATTTTTATTGTTGCAGGTGCTGACGAGGTTTAATCTCGTCAATGCTCATTGTTATGGACTTGGGTTTTGGAGAAGATGGGGATGCTAGAGATCGTGGCACGGTTAACAGACAAGCAACCAGGGGACACGAGATTTACCCAGGTTCAGGCCCCCGGAGGGAAAACCCTACTCCTGCTTGTCTGCTCTTTGATTACGGCGGAACCGAAGGTTACAGGGTGCGCAGATTCGATCTGGCGTGGATGCGTGTGCTAAAGTATGAGGCTGGTCCTGGGTCTATTGTGTACGTGTAGTCGTGCCCCCTCGTTGGACCCTCCTAGCCTTTATATATGGTGAGGCTAGGTCTCGGGTGCCAATACGAGTAGGTACAAGTTGTATTCAAACTCTAGTCTTGCTCTCCAAGGATCCGAAGGCGTCATGGGCCTTGGCCACCCGAAAATCTTCATGGGCCAGTGTATGTCTGCCGTGGGCCTTCCTTGGGCTGGACTAGGTATGCTGAAGTTACGTACCCGTAGGGTATAACCATGTCAGTAGCCCCCGAGTGATCAGTCGAATCGTAGATTCGGCTGAGGACTCTTCCATCCTTCGGGAGCAATTATATGTTAATAGTATATGTGTGTAGGGATTGTTGATGCGTGTGCCTGACTCACCAGACGGATCAGGGTCAGTTAACTGTCTTAGGATGAAACAACACGATCTTCTTCAGGTTCGGGTCCCTCAACCCGGACCTGGAACATATGCTGGCGTAATTCGACTCAGGCCGCGGAGGACTTACAGGAGTGGAATTCCAGTGATTTTATTTGGTGTACCCAACGCGTCCGTCGGGATTTTTCATCGTACCTGCTGGTACGGATTCATACTAGCAGATCGCAGTCAGGTGCGTTGCCAGGCCATCAGATGATATTTGTAGGTCTTATCTTTGCGTCACAGACGCAGCATCCAAATGTTTATCACCGCGGAGGTGTTTCGGGTGGCCAAGGAGGATGTTACTCACTTAGCATTAATTGGGGCAGAGTTGCCGAAAAGTTTGCGTGCTGATCCAAAAGATCGCAGTCGAAGATTTCATAGGGTGCGCGACCAGCGCTCCCTATGGAAGTAGCCCCCAAGTGTATGTTCGAGTCGTAGACTCGAACGGAGACTTTCAGTTCAAGCATTGTTTCAATCATCAGGTCCGCAGGACCCGAAAATTTTCGGATGCTTAAATCCATCCTCCCTATGGAAGTAGCCCCCGAGTCCGTAGTGGAGTCGTAGACTCGACGTAGGACTCAGAGAAATAATTTTGTCCTCATTTGTCTGTCGGGTACGCGGCCAGCGCTCCTGATAGGAGTAGCCCCCAAGTATTTAGTCGAATCGTAGATTCGAGTGAGTACTTTTAGCTGTGGAGCCGAAGTGGTGCTAGTATAGCTTTTGATGACGTCAGTGCTTACGATTGATGACCTCAAGCGTCTGCTACGCCAGAGATGACTTGACTGGACGAAGCGTGGGTCCCACTTGCTGACTTTGAATTGACCGGTCACGCGCGGCGTGGAGATGATTATGGCGTCTCCTCGATTTCCGCACGTAGTGGACGGCGTGGTAACGACGGTTCGTTTTGGTGCTGACACGTGTACGGCCAGATCTACCGTTGGCGTTAGGTCTTCTCGATGGACGGCCAGCGTGCGTCGTCTTCGCTGTTATAATCCCTGGTGAAATCGTGGTTTGTTTTTACCGCAGCAGTTCATCTATTCACTGCCCCCTCGTTCTTGAGATATTCTTGCTGCGCGCTGAGAGTTTCCTCCGCATTTCCTTTGTCTTTCTTTGTTGGCAACGCCACCACCGCCGTAGCGTCATGGGGAAACCAAAGAAGTCCTCATCTGCAATTGGGACCAGCGCCGCCGGAGGCAAGAAGGGCACCGCCACTGCTCGCGTCACTGACGGTGGCTGGCGGCGATCAGAAGCGCGGGAGAGCGATCTCCGCAAACTGTGCGAGCGGAGCCTGATCCCGCAAGACACGACGGACGTGAGACTCCCCGGCAATGAGGTAATCCCCCGTCCCCCATCTGGGTATCGGGTTATGTTTGTTGCCTTCATGATTCGCGGGTTTTCTTTTCCGGTCCATGACTTCCTTCATGGACTGCTCTTTTTCTATGGGGTTCAGCTCCATCATCTGTCTCCCAACTCCCTTCTCCACATTGCGTGTTTTATCACGCTTTGCGAGTGTTGGCTTGGCATTGAACCACACTTTGGCCTCTTCCGGAAGCTTTATTCCGTGAAGAGGCAGTCTGGTTCGGATGGTGTGTATCCCATTGGGGGTTTCATCATCTCCCTCAGTCCCAATGTGCAATTCTTTTCCTTTTCCATGTCCGAATCTGTCCAGTACTGGCGGAGGAAATGGTTTTACATTCGTGACTCCGTACTGCCTGGGCAAGATTTTGGTCTCGTTCCTTTTGACCCCTCCCAATTGATTGAGAAGAAAAGATCCTGGAAAAACCAAATCTTGGATGGTGAGGTGGTGGAGATAGAGGCCCTGTATCGTCGGGTGGTGGATCTCCAACTGATTCCTGAGAAGGAGGTGAACGGTGTCGACATCATCCGGACGTTTCTTGAGCGTCGGGTGCAGCCCCTCCAAGCGAGGGCGCACCCGATGTTTCTTTACTCTGGGCGCCGTGATCCGACGAGGGTTTCGAGTGAGAAAATCTCCGAGGTGGAACTTGACAAGGCTCTTCGCGCGCTGTTGAAGTTCAAGGCCGATGAAGAAATCCCGGGGAAGTCGCTGACTCCTCCCTTTTCGTCGACGTTGGTCGTACCGAAGGTGTAGATTTGCGCATGTAGTGCTTCCCTTTTGTCAGCTGTGTACTTTTTCCTTTGTTTGCTAATCAAAGTTCCTTTTCCTTTTGCAGAGCTTCAAAGTGCCGGGCATGGCACCACCGTTGCCCGAGAGGTATCCGAATGCCCCGGATAATGAAGTGGTGGATTCCGTGTCCGAGCTACCGTCAGCGCGATCCCCAGCGGAGGATGCCGACGAATCGAGTGAGGACCATTCGCGCAAGCGGTCATGGAGTTCTAGCGAGTCGTCAGATGCCTCGACTCCTCCGACTCCCAGAAATCCTCTAGGCCTTGAGCGTCATGATGATGTTCATGGGGGTTCTTCCTCTCCCCTTCCTGCCATTCCTGTGCGGGCTGTTGCTCCGCACCCGCCAGCAAAGCGGAAGAAGGAAGAGAAGAAGGAGGAGAAGAAGGAAGAAAAGAAGGAGGAGAAGAGGGCCCGAAGGGCTTCTCCTATCTTCGACCTGAGCGCGTTGGGCTCGTAAGTTTTCTTGTTGCCACTGTTGTCCTTTGTTCCCTTGTTATTTTTATGATGTTTGCACCTGTGCTGATTGGCTTCGTATGCAGGCAATCCTCCGACGGCTCCAGTGATGGTGCACGCGAGATGATGGGGGAGTCGAACATTGCGTCGCCTCCTCCTCAGACGGTGGTGACTTCTGGTGATGCTGCGCCAGTTCCTCCTGTGCAGGAGAGGCTGGTGGTTGTGCCTCAGAATTTCGCAGGCGGGCCTGCGGGTTCGCCTTCGGAGCACGTAAGTTTTTCTGCTTGATGTCACGGGGGGAGCCCCCGAGTGTCTTCGTATGCTGATGTTGTTTATGCTTCTTTGTGTTGGGCGTAGCCCCCAAGTCCTGCTCTTACTACTATTGCCTGTTGCTGCAGCCTTTTGTCCAAGAGGCCAAGCGGCTGGTGGAGGAACGCCTGACGCTGGAGGCGAAACTGCGGCAGCTTCAAGGTATTCGTCTGCCTTGTAGTACTTCTCTTGCTTATCCTGGTCCTTTTCTTTGACACTTGCTTGTTGTAAATGCAGAGGAGCATAACGACTCTCTCCGTGAGGTCGATGCTCTGAAGAAGAGCCTTGGCCAATCGGAGTAGAAGGCCGAAGCTGCCGCTGGGGCGAGAGAGCGCCTTGAGCTGGAGCTGACGAAGGCAGCCGAAGCGAAAGAGCGTCTGCAGCAGGAGGCCGCAGATCGTGAGGAGCAGCTGGCCACCGTTGCGGCTGCTCGTGAAAAAGGGGTGGCGGAGAAACTCATGGCTGCTGCCAAGGCTATTTCGGGTGAGCGTTAGCTTTTGTACTTGCTCCTTTTTCTACGGATCTTCTTCTATGTTGCCTTTCTTCATGTTTTCTTCTTTTTTTGTCTTAGATGCCGCAGGCATCGAGTTCGACCGCGGTGCTCTGGAGCACGGGAGTGCTCTAGATGATGCCACTGTAGCGGTCGAAGACCGCTGCAGCACTATCGTCAAATCCCTTGCCAAGGCGAAAGAGGTCCTTGGTCGCTTCTACCAGGAGCTCTTCCCGAAGGGCGCATCCCTTGAAGACGTGGATGCCCTGGCAGACGCTCTGTCAGCCGAAGCGCCTGCAGCATACAAGCGCAGGCAGAAGGGCATCGGCGCGTCCGTCGGACTGGCGATGGCCAAGGCGGCTGGGGCGGAGCTGGACCTGCCCCAGATTACTTCTCGGATGCCTACAACTGCGGATGGATCCGAGGTAGCCTTCGCCGCCTACTCCGCTCGCTGCAAACGATATGGGCCCAAGCTCATTGACTTGCTGTCTGAGTATGCATTGCGGCAGCAGGGCGAGGCCAAAGCTAGGCAGTCTGGTTCTGAGGCGACTTAGTGCCCTCCGCCTTAGGCGTAGTAGACGTAGGGTAGTTTGTAGTTTATTTTTGTTGTAAATATCTTTTGTAGTACCATCCTTGTGCCACGTAGTGGCCTTATATACTTTAATGAATTCCTCCGAGTTGTGCTCTATCCTTGGTTGAATGTCTGTGTGCCTTCTTTTTTCTGCTGTTATAGGTTCCTTCGGGTGCTGACCCAGTTGACACTTCATCCGAAAGGCCCTTGCGAGCATCATTGGATGATTCCTCGCAGCTCGCGTTTCTTCGAGATCGCGTGCGCAGCTTGGAGAGAGATTTGCTTGGGTTACGCGGTCGCGCTGACGTTTGGAAATCCAAAGCAGACCGTGGTGCAGCCAGAGAGGAGTATTTGATGGCGGAGCTGGGTCGGCTGTCCGAACAGCTGCAATGTAAGTTGATCCTTCTTTCGGGCTGTAGCTCAGTTCTTTGGGTGAGCCTGCTGGCCTTACTCTTGTTTTGTGCGGTTGTCGCAGGTGCCAATCTTGCTCCGAGGGAAGAAAAGGAGCGTATTGCTGTTCGAGTCAATTGCTTGACTCAACAGGACATGGAGGCCGGTGGCTTCTTCTGGATGGATCGTGATCGCGCCATAGTTCTGGCGACGGTGCAGGATCGTGTCTACCAGGTTTCGCGGGTGCTCCGCCAGGTGCAGACATCGCTTTCTTCGGTGCTGCACGTCATGTTTCCGTTGGATGCCGTGCCGACGACCCTTGCAGGTCTTCTGACGAAGTTTCGGAGTGCCAGCAATGTCAAGGAGCTGGTGCGGCAGCAGCTCGTCGCAGGGGTGAAGGCTGCCTTGTCTCTTGTGAGGGTGCACCGCCCTGATGTAGATTTGGATGCTGTGGCGACTGGGCCACCTCCTCGACCAGATGGTGGCGAGTGGAATATGCGTCCGCATTACGCGGCTGTAAGGCAGTATGCCGAGCAGATTGTAGATTTGTTTGAGCAGCGTGCTCAGGTTATTCTTCAGAATAGGTATGCCCTGAAAATAAACAGATAGATGTAAAATTTGTATATTGCGGTTGGGCGTGTATGTGCCCTTTGTTGTAAAGGTTTGCTTGTTTGCGAGCACGCAGTGCTTTGATTTAGTACGTGTCCTTTTCGTTTGCCTGACGTGGTCAGCTACTCAGGTGTACATGGTTTGTCCTCAGTCGATGAAATCGTGAGGTGGGGGAGCCCCCGAATGCGTATGTAGCATGTAATAAAGTTGCAGAGAAATAGTCAACTGAAGGTTGGGGGCGAGACACTTAGCTGTATTTGTATCGTAATGGAGGAGGTACATGGTTTGGCTGAGTAGCCTTGGCTGGAAGCCTTATTGAAAGTAAAAGGGGGGTAGGTTGCTACGGGTAGAATCATCGCAGGTGCGAGACGTTCCACGGGTTGGAGTATGCGACTCCAGACTCCACGTGCTTGAGGCGATAGGCGCCACCTGGGATGACTTCGGTGATGACATAGGGTCCTTCCCATGGTGAATCGAGTTTGCTCGGTCGCTTTTGCTTGAGTTGCAAGACGAGGTCTCCTTCGACGAAGGACCTTGGGCGCAGCCGGCGGCTGTGGTAGTTGCGGAGACTTTGCTGGTACACCGTTGATCTAGCTGCTGCTATATCCCGTGCTTCGTCGAGTGTGTCGACGGCATCTTCGAGTGTAGCCGTGGATTCGGCTTCGCTGTAAGCGACGACTCGTGGAGCCTGGTGGCGTACTTCGGCTGGTAGCACGGCCTCAGCTCCGTGCACCATGAAGAACGGTGTGTAGCCGGTGGAGCTGTTTGGCGTAGTCCGTAAGCTCCACAGGACAGACGGTAGCTCTTTCGTCTAGTTTCCAGCTTTGTGCTCGAGTGAGCTCATGAGGCGCTTCTTGATGCCGGCGCCGATTAGGCCGTTGGCCTTTTCCACTTGCCCGTTTGTTTGCGGGTGTGCCACTGAGGCATACGTGATATTGATCCCGAGGCCTTCGCAGAAGTCCTGGAATTCTTCGGAGATGAAGTTCGATCCGTTGTCGGTGATGATGTTGTGCGGTACGCTAAACCTGTAGACAATGGATTCGAAGAATTTGACGGCGGTTTTGCCCTTCTGGTTGGTGACTGGCATGGCTTCGATCCACTTGGTGAATTTGTCGACTGCGACCAGGAGGAAGACGTGTCCTCCCTTCGAGGATTTTGGCAGTTTGCCGATCATGTCAAGGCCCCATTGGGCAAAAGTCCAGGCTATGGGTATGGGTCGAAGTTCGGACCCAGGTGCGTGCGGTTTGTCGGCGAACCGTTGGCGCCCGTTGCATCTTCGGACGATGTCTTTCGTGTCGCTCATGGCCGTTGGCCAGTAGAATCCTGCTCGCAGAGCTTTGGCGACGAGGGAGCGGCTACCTGCGTGGTGGCCACAGATGCCCTCGTGGATATCTTGGAGTATGGCCTTGCCGTCATTGATGGTGACGCACCGTTGTAGTACGCCCGTAATGCTGCGTTTGTACAGCTCGCCGTTGATGATGGTGAAGGCTTTTGACCGACGAGATACGCGTCGGGCATCTGTCGGGTTGTCTGGCAATTCTCCGTTTATCAGGAACTGGAGGTATGGACGTGTCCAAGTTTCGTCGACTGCCATGACCTGCATCAGATTGACCATGGCGACTTCGGTATCCAACTTTTCGGGTCCTTCATGACCTTCGGGTAGCGTAGCCCCCGAGTGTTCTGCTTCTTCGGGTGATCCCTTGGGGAATTTCCGCTTGATGGATGGCACGCAGATCTGTTCGAGGAACACACCTGGTGGTACCTTTGCACAAGTGGAGCCGATGTTGGCGAGTCTATCGGCCTCCTCGTTGCTCTCTCTTCCAACGTGCCGAAGTTCGCAGCCGTCGAATTCTCCTTCGAGTGCGTTGTATAGCGCGCGGTACGCGATCATGTTTTCGGCGTGCGCGTCGCACTCATTCATCGTCTGTTGTACGACAAGGTTGGAGTCACCGTAAATGACCAGGCGCGTTGCGCCACATATTTTTGCCATCTTCATGCCGTAGATGAGGGCTTCGTATTCGGCCTCGTTGTTGGAGGCTCTGAATTTCATCCGAAGGACGTACTTCATCTTGTCACCTTGCGGGGAGGTCAGTATGACTCCTGCCCCTGCTCCGGCTTCGCGTTTGGAGCCGTCAAAATGCATTGTCCAGGACTGCGACATATCTGGGGTGTCAGGCAGCTGCAGCTCCATCCAGTGCACCAGGAAGTCCGGAAGGACTTGAGATTTGATTGTGTGTCGCTTCTCGTAGATGATGTCCAGGGGTGATAGTTCAATGCCCCACAGGCCACGCGCCCTGTGGCCTTTTGCCCTTGAGGCAGGCCTGCATGCATCGCTGGTACGTGGCACCCGCGTTCTTTAGCCCGAAGGGCATTGTGTTGTAGCAGTATACTCCGAACGGTGTGATGAACGCCGTTTTCTCTTGATCTTCGACCTTGAGTCGAATCTGGTTATAGCCTGAGTAGGCGTCGAGGAAGGAGAGTTTCTCACAACCTGCAGTCGAATCGATGATCTGGTCGATCCGAGGAAGAGGGAAGTGGTCCTTAGGGCAGTGTTTATTTAGTGACGTGAAGTCCACGCACATCCGCAGGATGTCCGTGTCCTTCTTCGGGACCATCACTGTGTTTGCCAGCCACTCGCTTTCCTTGATTTCCCGGATGAAGTCTGCTGCGAGTAATCTGTTGATCTCCTTGCCGATAGCTTCGGCTCGTGGCTCCGACAGTCTTCGGATGGACTGCTTGACTGGCTTGGTGTCTGGGAAGACATTGAGTGCGTGCTCGGCGAATTCCCTGGGAACTCCTGGCATGTCCGCAGGACACCAGGCGAAGATTTCCCAGTGCTCACGGAGGAATTCGACGAGCGCGCCTTCCTATGCGGTGCTGAGGTCGTTGGCGACCAGCGCCGTCTTGTAGGCATCCGTTGGATGGACCTGCACTTTCTTGGTGTTGATGGTGGAGTCGAAAGACATGTCAGGTGCGTTCTGCTTTGTGACTGGGGGTAGCCCATTGTCCGTCACCTCGCGGAGCCTTACAAGCTCGTCTTGCATGCCGAAAGACTGGGAGATTTTGTTGAAATCCCTGTCGCATTGGTCCGATCGGGTGAAGCTCCCGTGGACTGTGATGACGCCCCTCGGTCCTGGCATCTTTAGTAGTAGGTATGCGTAGTGTGGGACGGCCAGGAATCTTGCGAATGCTACACGTCCCAGGATGGCATGGTATTGGGACGGCCAGTCCACCACTTCGAATTCTAGGCGCTCCTGCCGAAAGTTGTCCGGCTTCCCGAAGATGACGTCGAGCCCTATTTTGCCCAGGGGGAAGATGCCCTTCCCTGGGACAATGCCGTGGAACGTTGTGTCTGATTGTTCCAGGCTGCATTGCGGGATCCGCATAGCTGCTAGAGTGCTTGCGAACATTAGGTTGATGCCGCTGCCGCCGTCCATGAAGACGCGACTCATCTCGAAGCCTCCGATCTGCGCCTCCAGCACCAGGGCAGCATGACCTGGGCGAGGGATCTGGCAAGGGTGATCTGCGCGAGATCATGTGATGCAGGACTCCGATCCGCTGAGGTACTCAGGGATTGCAGGCGGAGTTGCCATGGCCAAGTTGATTTGTCGGGTGATTTTCTTCTGCACCCTGTTGGTGGGGCGTCCCTTCTGGATCATATTTAGCGCTCCCTTTGGTGGGGGTATGCGACCCCGACGTTGTTTTGCGCTGGTGCGACTGGTTGATTTGGGCCTCCAATAGGCGGCGGTGGAGGAGCTCCGTGTGCTATTTCACCTGGCGCAGGTGCGTTTCCGAATGCAGGAATTGGAGCGTGTTGCCTCATCTGCATCATGCCTTCGCTGAGTTTCTGGAACTCGCGGTAGTCCTTGAGCATGTGGCTAGCTTTCTTTTTGCCATCTTGTTTGTCGATGTAGAAGTGGATGGTGCATGGACCCGAAAGTTTGTCGAATGCTGAGGGTCCGTTGTCGCGGTCGCGGCGTTGCCACGACTGCGTTGGTAACAACGTTGTCGCGGAAGTTTCCGCTGCGGTATCCTCCGCTGTTGCGGTTGTTGTCGTTACGGCGGTCGGCGTAGCCGGCTGCGACCATGTCGGGTCCGTCGCGGTCTTCGTAGACGCGCGATCTCCTCTTGCTGCGGCGTTCGCGTCTTCGGCCGTAGTCGTCCTCTTCATCTGATTGCGCCCGCTGGATGCAATCTTCGCCGTCTGCCCAATTGTTGGCGATTTCCATGAGGTGGTCGAGTGTCTTGGGCTTTATACGCCCAAGTTCCTCTTTGAAGTCTGGGCGCTTGACGCCGTCCCTGAAGGCGTCGATGGCCCTTTCTTCGGAGATGTGTGATGTGGAGTTCTTGGTTGTAGACCAGCGTAGTATGTACGAGCGAATAGATTCACCCGTTCTCTGAGTGCGGGCTCGCAACTCTTCGATTGAGGTGGGCCTCTTGCTGGTGCCTTTGAAATTTCGGATGAAGCTATAAGCGAGCTCCTCCCAGCTTCGGATGGATCCTGATGATAGGCTGCTAAGCCAGACCCGCGCCGCGCCTGTCAGCTGCAGCTGAAGGCATTGCATGGCGGTTTCTTTGTTGCCTCCGTGAAGCTTGACGGATGACAGATGGTCACTGAGCCAGGACTTTGGATCTTGCGTGCCGTTGAACTTCGGAGTATCCGAAGGAAGCTTGAAGTTGCACGGCATCTGTGTTCGCCGGACGGATCTGCTGAAGCATCGAGCCCCGCAGAGTTCTCCTTCGTCTTCATCCATCTCAGATTCAGACGAGCATGCGCGTTTGGCGCGTGCTTTGTCGATCTTGCGCTGTGTAAGCTTGTCTCTGGCGTCGTAGTCGCGTTTATGGCGGTGCGAGCTCTTCTTCCTTCGAGGAAGATCGTGTTCCTCTTCATCTTCGGATGAGGGAGTGGGGCTCCGGTCGCGCCTGGCCGGAGCTTTCTTCTTCGGCTCCGTAGGAGCGTCTTCGTGGAGCGCAGCTCCGATTAGTCCTAGTCCGGTGAGTGCGGACCTATGCATGGCCCTTTTCGGGTCCCCCTCCGGAGGTGGGTGAGCCGCGAGATACGCAGTGGCTGCCATGATCGCGGCTTGTGGCGTCTTCGGGATGATGTTGTCGTCGGCGTCCATATCCATGAACGATGTATGGAGAGTTCGGGTCACGTCACGCCGCTCCTTCGGGTCCATGTTTTCTACCCGAGAGTGGTGCTTGTTTCCCTGGTTTCCGTTTGTGCTAGAGTCGGGTCCTTTGGCGGAGAGCGCAGCTCGTCGCGCACTGGACTCGGAGGCTGCTTGCTTGCGTTTGTCGAGCGTCTCCTGCATCTTGACTTGTTTCTTGTGCTCCTCGATGAGGAGGTAGTGGTATGCCATCAGTAGGTCACGTGAAGAGTCCAGAGGTAGGACTATTTCACCTGCGACGGCACGGCGTGCTTCGACCCATCCTTCTTTGCTAAGTTGGATGAGGTGGCCCCTGTTTTCCCCGTTTTCGCCGTTTCCACCGTTTTTGCCGTTTCTGTCCTGCGGGTTGGGGTTGGGCGGCGGGTTAGGCGTTTCCTCGTCGGTTTGGATGACTGCGGCGCACAGATAGCGCCTGCAGATTGGTTGGCTGCTGCCGCAGCTTTCGGATCCGGAACCGTAGGTCCCTTCATCCGAAGGTGGATCGCCCAGATCGGAGTTGCAGTTGCTGCTGAAGAACTCATCTGTTGATGGTGACGTGTGTAGCACGGGGTGTGGAGCCCACGAAGCGGGCCTGATTGACGGCACGGGCACCCGCTCAGGGAGGCGGAGGGTGCCAGTTTGTCCCACCTAGAAGCAGAAGCTCCCGAACAGAATTTCGAGTCTGTCGCCTACGGGCTCGAAATCCTTCATGGTATCCGGCGAGTGGGCGGTGAAGTCAAAAGCGCCGAAGAGGAGGTGATTCTCCGTCGCCGCGGAGTTGTAGATCGATCGGGTCGGAACCGTCACGACCGCACAATCAGTAGCCCCAATTCCCACAGACGGCGCCAATTGACGAGGTTTAATCTCGTCAATGCCCATTGTTATGGACTTGGGTTTTGGAGAAGATGGGGATGCTGGAGATCGTGGCACGGTTAACAGACAAGCAACCAGGGGACACGAGATTTACCCAGGTTCAGGCCCCCGGAGGGAAAACCCTACTCCTGCTTGTCTGCTCTTTGATTACGGCGGAACCGAAGGTTACAGGGTGCGCAGATTCGATCTGGCGTGGATGCGTGTGCGAAAGTATGAGGCTGGTCCTGGGTCTATTGTGTACGTGTAGTCGTGCCCCCCTCGTTGGACCCTCCTAGCCTTTATATATGGGGAGGCTAGGTCTCGGGTGCCAATACGAGTAGGTTACAAGTTGTATTCAAACTCTAGTCTTGCTCTCCAAGGATCCGAAGGCGTCATGGGCCTTGGCCACCCGAAAATCTTCATGGGCCAGCGTATGTCTGTCGTGGGCCTTCCTTGGGCTGGACTAGGTATGCTGAAGTTACGTACCCGTAGGGTATAACCATGTCAGGTGCTGACTCGTGTAATAACGAGCTCGTTGGGAAACCCCAAGAGGAAGGTATGATGAGCACAACAGTAAGTTTCCCTCAGTTATGAAACCAAGGTTATCGAACCAGTAGGAGCAAGGAAACACCTCCAAGGTGTTGCTAGCTGGACTTTGGCAGGGCGCACTACCGGTGCCAGTAGCAATGTGGAAACCTGCACAACACAACCACAAAACTTTGCCCCCAACTTACAGTGAGGTTATCAATCTCACCGGTTTTGCTGAAAACAAAGGATCAAACGTATTGTGTGGAAGAAAGTAATAGTTTGCAGAAAGTAAACAGAAAGTAGTAAATAGTTGTAGATTGATGGTAAAAGAAAGGACTAGGGTCCATAGTTCACTAGTGGTGGTTCTCCTTAAGATAGATGACATGTTGGGTAAAAAAATTACAGCGGGGCAATTGACAAACATCGAGAAAGCATACATGCATATACTAATCATCTTGACTCCTTTGAGATTTGATTGGGCATTACAACATTATACATAGACTGTAATCCAACTGCATCTATGACTAATAATCCACCTTCAGGTTATCATACGAACCCCCTCCAGTATTAAGTTGCAAGCAACAGATAATTGCATTACGCATTGCGTGTAAAGTAAACAATACGATTGTTCTATGAATAAAGGATTGCTTTTTTCTCCCTAGTAGCAACAACACATCTAGTACCTTAGATATTTCTGTCACTTCCCCAAATTACTAGAGGCATGAACCCACTATCGAGCATAAATACTAACTCTTGGAGTTGCTAGCATCTACTTGGCCAAGATAGCTACTAACAACCGAAAGCATGCAAGATCACAAATAACAAAGACATGATAGAATCAATAATCAATCTGAAATAGCATCTCAATATCCATCGGATCACCACAAACACAACATGTAGGATTACAAATAGATGATCTTGATCATGAAGGAGCTCACAAGATCTAAACATGATAGCACTAAGGAGAAGAACCAGCCATCTAGCTACTACACGGACCCGTAGTCCAAGGATGAACTACTCGTGCATCACACCGGAGGCTTGCATGGTGATGAAGAAGGCCTCCAGGGTGAATTCTCCCCTCCGGCAGGGTGCCGAGAAGAGCTTCAGATCCCTCCCGATCTAGGGATGGGGATGACGCGGCTATAGACTCTTTCGTGGAATTTTGATCGGGTACTTAGGGTTTCTGTATCGAAGGCGATATATAGGCGAAAGGGGAGGCTGAGGGGGTGCCCTAGGTGGCCGCACCACCCCCTGGCGCGGGCCAGGCCTGGCTGCGTGGCCAGGTGGTGTGGCGGCCCTCTGGCCCCTCTTCGTCTCGTATTCTGGCTCCATGTCCCCCTCGGTGAAAAACTGACTTTGGCTTTTGTCCCGTCCAATTCCGATAATATTCATTTTTTGACTTTCCTGGAACCAAAAACAGCAGAAAATAGGCAGCTGGCATTGTGGCATCTTGTTAATAGGTTAGTCCAAGAAAGTGTATAAAAAGTACTCCAAAGTGTGGACAAAACATAAGAAAGTAGATAAAACCAAGCATGGAACATCAAAAATTATGGATACGTTAGCAACGTATCAACATCCCCAAGCTTAACTCCTGCTCATCCTCGAGTAGGTAAGTGATAAAAAGAAGGAATAATTTTTGAGGTGTAATGCACCATCATAAACTTGATCAGTAAAACATTGATAGCTGGGATCATAGTACTTTAACATAGCATGAAAGATATAGTTCTAACAATAAGACATAGCAACTATGTTGCAACATTAAAAGGCACAAACAAAAGATTCATGAATAAGAATGCTTTGCAAGATGTTTGTTTGTTTCACATAAAGAAAACATAGCATAGTGGCATTCAGCTTGTGCCTCATAGAGTAGCAAACATAAATGCACAGGACACCTTCAAAGTTCATAAGAGTGACTAGATACAAATAGTTTAAGAACAAGCAATATCAAAATTATGCATCAATCAACAAGTCTTGGGACAGTGCACATAGAACTAAGAATGGCCACTATGCTCTCAAAATAGGTGCATAAAGATAGAAGGTGAAGACTCAATGTAAAAGTAGAAGAAAGACCCTTCGTAGAAGGAAGTAGGGATTCAAGTTTCATAAAGAGCTTCCAAAAATTATGGTACTTATTAGCTTTCAGCTCTCGTTGCCCCTATCATAAGCATCTTGAAGTGATTAAAGTTAAAGTGAAGAAACTATGGAGTATATGCTTGACAAAGTATAAGTTGGAAATCTCATGTCCCTTAAATACGAGGGTCGCTCCTCGTGCTACTCAAGTTTAGTTACCGGTAAGTTCTTGTCATAGTAAGTACATGTGTATCATAGAGAACCGCCAACGGGGTACCCCTTGCCCGATGATACGGAAGAATCCCCATATCAAAATGACAAGGCAAGCAGACAACGAGCATCTCAGCAATCTTCTTATTTACCATGGGAAAATGGTGTTTTTTCTCTCTTTCCTCTTTTCTCATATCTTTTTTTTCTTTTTCTTTTTTTCTCAATATCTGACCCTTTTTTTATAAGAAGAATGCTTCATAGACAGCTCATTATGGTTACGCTGCAGATTTCCACCATGACAGCATGGATTAGACCGGCAGCCTAGGCGTTTCTCTAACACACATACATAACTCCATGGACTTACAAGCTCCCCTTTCATTTCACACCGACGACATCCATAGACAAAAGAGCATGATATCAACTAGGTACAAAGTATAAGTGCAATGTTGAAAGCATTGCCCATGACAACATGGTTCTGCTAATCCCCAACATATAAGTGCAAGCATATACAACATAGACAACACAATGGTTCAGGTTTATTAAGGGCAAGAAAAGTAAAGTGTGTCATCAAGTTCGTGAGAGCTTTAATCACTAGTTTTCTCATAACAAGTTTAATTCGGAAGGTAGATAAAAACATGAATGTACTTGGAATAGCAAATGCTAATAGGTAGGTATGGTGGACTCTTTTGAATAACTTGGTTTTAGGAGTTGGATGCATGAGTGGAACTCATACTTGGTTATGGAGGCTAGCAAAAGACTGGGAGCGACCAACTAAGAGAGCAATAATGGCCATAATCATGCAGAGCGACAAAACATCATTAATCAAAGCCTAAAGTGATACTACAAGTCAAAAACTAAAGGATCATAAAGGCTATGGTGACTTGGGATAGTCATAACATGGTGTGATCATGCGCCAAGTCAATCCAAATAAAGCATCAAGGAGAGTACCACAATACTATGCTTTAATATGCTAAAACAACGCATGATTCTTCCAAGGCACATTAAGCAATCTCAATTGTTTATAACATGTCATGCTATAACAAAGATCACTAAGCATAAAGCCAAAACAATATCAAGCATGGCATGACAAAGCATAGGCCACAGTCAAAAACAAGCTCCTTTTACCACTTAAGCATGAACTTTCCTACTCTTTTCCAATCCAAACCAAACTATTTGAAAACCAATGCATGAAAGAGGGGGTCCAACCAATTTATTCAAGCAAACTAAGAAACCAAGCAAACAAAAACCAAAACCAAAATGAAAAAGAAGACGCTCCAAGAACAACACAACTGTGCATGAAACAATAAAAATGAAGTGTTTGAAAGAAACCTGGGATTTTTATTGATGAAGAAGGGGATGCCTTGGGCATCCCCAAGCTTTGACGCTTGTACCCCTTGAATATTTCTTGGGGTGACACGGGGTGGCATTCCCAAGCTTGAGCTTTAGTCCATTCTTCATCTCATTATATCATTCTCTCCATACACCTGAAATTTTTCCTTCATACAAAACTTCACACAATCTTTATTAGCAACATTAGTGCACTCAAGATAATAAGTCTTTAGGTTCAGTTCAACACCAATAAAACTTCCATTAAAACACAAGCTATTGTAGAACTTCTCTCAAAAATCTCAATTCCCCAAAAGAACGCAAAAAGGAACGAACAAGAAGCAAATGCAAATAATGGCAGAAATCTGTCAAAATAGACAAGCAGGTAAAAACCAATTTTTTAGAAGACCTTCTGTTGATCAAATCAAAAAGTTTTGAACTAACGAAAGTTAGATAACAACCTAGGGCAGAAGCACAAAAATTCACGCCTCAAAACAACATACATATATTTTACACGAATTTTTACGGTGAAACACAAAAATCTGTTTCGGGACAGCAACTTTCCCAATCATACTTCTCTCTCATTAGAGGTTACTCTTGGCACAAAAAGCAAATAAAAAGAACAAGGAGCGGTAATTACAGAGGTAATAACTTCCAAGACTCATCTAAAACTTTTGGATTATCTCCCAATAAGTACTTTTCTTTAACGTCTTTAAGTTAGGCATTAGAAGCAAGAAAAAGAATCAAGTGTTCTCCAATGAAGAAGCATTAAAACCAAATTTTCTTGCCCTTACCTCTCTTACTTTTATTCTTAACCTTGGGGAACATATGATTGTTTGGTGGAGAAGCAAAGTGCATGGTGCCCTTTTCCACATCTATTATTGCTCCAAGGAGTTTCAATAGGGATCTTCCAAGTGTGATTTGTCCTTTTCCTACACATTCAATAACAAGATAATCAGTAGAAACCATTTTCCCTAGGATCTTTGTAAACACTCATTCAACTATTCCAATTGGTGATATTGTGGCATTGTTAGCAAGAAATATTTCTTCTCCTCCTTCAGGAAGTCCCCAAAGATTCAAAGATTCATAGATATCTTTAGGCATAAGACAGAATTCAGACATCATATCACAGCGAGCATGAAAAGTTTCATTATTTATAACGATCTTTACTATGGGAAGCCATTTTGAGGGTTCAGAGTTTATTGGAGCATAGTCATGATGCTCTCTAAGTGTATTATAGCAATCCTTTAAACTAGTAGTGTGGGTCTCAAGAGTGGTCAATCTAGCAAATATGTTTATAAAGGAAGAATCAGATTTGCTAGGCAAGTTGTAAGTAAAGACCAACTTCTTTATGGCATTAATAGCATCATCCTCATTGCATTGGAGGAAATCTCCTCCCACTACAGCATCCAAAGCATAGCTATAGCAAAGAGCAATTCCAAGGTAAAAACTGCTAAGGAACAAGCTTTGAGTCATTTTAGGTTCAGTTTTTTCATGTAGATCAGAGATTCTATACCAAGCTTCTTTGAAACTCTCTTCAATTCCTTGTTTAAAAGTGAAAATCATTTCCTCAGGTGACATAGTAGCTGGAGCAATGCTAGACATAATGGCAACTTAAGAAAATAACTAATAATTTTTTTGTGTTTTTAGTAAAGAAAGCAAACTAGTAAAATTAATTTTTGAGTGTTTTTGATAAAGAAACAAGCAAACAAAGCAGAAATAAACTAAGCAAAACAAAAACAACAAAGTAAAGATATTGGTTATGAGGGACTCCCCTTGTGAAGATGTCCTTGACTCCCCGACAACGGCGCCAGAAAAGTACTTGTTGACTCGTGTAATAACGAGCTCGTTGGGGAACCCCAAGAGGAAGGTATAATGAACATAGCAGTAAGTTTCCCTCAGTTATGAAACCAAGGTTATCGAACTAGTAGGAGCAAGGAAACACCTCCAAGGTATTGGTAGCTGGACTTTGGCAAGGCGCACTACCGGTGCCAGCAGCAACGTGGAAACCTGCAAAACACAACCACGGAACTTTGCCCCCAACTTACAGTGAGGTTGTCAATCTCACCGGTTTTGCTGAAAACAAAGGATTAAACGTATTGTGTGGAAGAAAGTAATAGTTTGTAGAAAGTAAACAGAAAGCAGTAAACAGTTGTAGATTGATGGTAAAAGAAAGGACCGGGGTCCATAGTTCACTAGTGGTGGTTCTCCTTAAGATAGATGACATGTTGGGTGAACAAATTACAGCGAGGCAATTGACAAACATCGAGAAAGCATACATGTATATACTAATCATCTTAACTCCTTTGAGATTTGATTGGGCATTACAACATTATACATAGACTGTAATCCAACTGCATCTATGACTAATAATCCACCTTCAGGTTATCATCCGAACCCCCTCCAGTATTAAGTTGCAAGCAATAGATAATTGCATTATACATTGTGTGTAAAGTAAACAATACGATTGTTCTATGAACAAAGGATTGTTGTTTTCTCCCTAGTAGCAACATCACATCTAGTACCTTAGAGATTTCTGTCACTTCCTCAGATTACTAGAGGCATGAACCCACTATCAAGCATAAATACTAACTCTTGGAGTTGCTAGCATCTACTTGGCCAAGATAGCTACTAACAACAAAAAGCATGCAAGATCACAAATAACAAAGACATGATAGAATCAATAATCAATCTGAAATAACATCTCAATATCCATCGGATCCCCGCAAACACAACATTTAGGATTACAAATAGATGATCTTGATCATGAACAGAGCTCACAAGATCTAAACATGATATCACAAAGAAGAAGAACCAGCCATTTAGCTACTACATGGACCCGTAGTCCAAGGATGAACTACTCATGCATCACACCAGAGGCTTGCATGGTGATGAAGAAGGCCTCCAAGGTGAATTCTCCCCTCCAGAAGGGTGCCGGGAAGAGCTTCAGATCCCTCTAGATCTAGGGATGGAGATGACGGCAGCTACAAACTCTTTCATGGAATTTTGATCGGGTACTTAGGGTTTCTGTATTGGAGGCGATATATAGGCGAAAGGGGAGGCCGAGGGGGTGCCCTAGGTGGCCGCACCACCCCCTAGCGTGGGCCAGGCCTTGCCGTGCGGCCAGGTGGTGTGGCTGCCCTCTGGCCCCTCTCCGTCTCGTATTCTGGCTCTATGTCCCCCTCGGTGAAAAACTGACTTTGGCTTTTGTCCCGTCCAATTCCGAGAATTTTCATTTTCTGACTTTCCTGGAACCAAAAACAGTAGAAAACAGGCAGCTGGCACTGTGGCATCTTGTTAATAGGTTAGTCCAAGAAAGTGTATAAAAAGTACTCCAAAGTATGGACAAAACATAAGAAAGTAGATAAAACCAAGCATGGAACATCAAAAATTATGGATACGTTAGCAACGTATCAGCAGGTAGAATGATGGATATAATGCCAGAGTTCTATGGTATAGAGTTGCTAGTCCTGTACACTACCAAAGGTATCACCAACTACTGTGCAACTTTGACTGCATAGGAAACAAAAGATGGCGACATGACCGAAGTGATCAACCATTTTGTAGAGCAAAAAGAAAAGGATTCTGACTTTTACTTTAGAATATAGTGTGATGAGGAGGAAAGGGTGAAAAACATTTTATGGGTTGATGGTCCTGGTAGGAGAGTGTATGTTGAGGCTTACCATGACTGCGTATCCTTTGACAGCACGTACTTAACAAATAAGTACAATATGCCCTTTACACCGTTTATTGGGATTAACAAGCATGGGCAATCTATCATGTTGGGTTGCGGTTTTGTGAGGCAAGAGTTGGCAACCAGCTTTGATTGGTTGTTTGAGAGTTTCGTTGTCGCGATGGACAGTCGAGCACCGAACAACATCATCACTGACCAAGACATTGCTATGATGCAGTCTATTGATAGGATGTTCTTAGCAACTATTCACTGATTTTGCCGTTGGCACATCATACAGAAAGCACAGACTAAATGTGGTATTGTTCTGGGCAGAAACACTGGTCTAGCAGAAGATTTCAATGCATTCATAGACTTCAGCTTTTCCCCAGAGGAGTTTGAGGCAAAATGGGTTCTGTTTTTAGGCAACTGGCCTCCTGCTGCTGGGCACTCTCATTTTAGGGAACTTTATGTCATTAGGGACAAGTGGGTGCCTTGCTACTTCCTGCATCAGTTCTTCCCTTTCCTCTAGTCCACTCAGCGCAGTGAGGGGTTTAATGCTGTGCTGAAACGCTATGTGAACCCACACAAGTCACTGTTAAACTTTGTGAAATAGTATGAAAAGATCCAGGTGCATGTGTTGGCGAAGGAGGGAGGCAATGACTACCATACGGAATTCCTTGAGGTCTCGCGATGGTCGCCATATCCCATTGAGGAACAAGCATACAATGTGTACTACAGAGACATATATTTGAAGTTCCAGCATGAGTTTGAGCTTATTGGTCGGTACAATGTAAGTCACTTTGGTGGTTTATTCTACACGCTTGAGCCAAACAGGACTTGGTGTGCAAAGTATGGGTCGAGGACCTACATGTTTACAGTGAACAAGGATGAAGGAATCTACTCATGCGAGTGTTCAAAGTTTGCCAGGGATGGCATGCTTTGTTGCCACATATTGAAGGTTTTTACCCACCTTGGTGTTGATGAGATACCCGATAGGTATATCCTAAAAAGGTGGACGCCAGAAGCAGTCTCTGATGGACAACAAGCTGCAGATGTGCAACAGTCAGATGTCATGCCACCAGAGTCGCAACAGCAATTGCGTCATGCTAACCTAAACATGTCATTTCAGAAACTTTCCCGTGTGGCTTGCACAACAGATTTAGCTACTGCGATTGTCAACAAACACATGTGTGTTGTAGCGACGTAAATCGTTCAGCTGAACAAGTCACGAAAGAAAAAGAAGAAACTGGTGGTAGCTAAACCGTTGACAAGTGCCCCTATTAATCGTACCAATCCTAGGGACCCTCCAAAGTCAACTACCAAGGGAAGAATGAAGGCACACCGCACAAAATCTTTCCTTGAACTTCATCCAAAACAGAAAAACCTGTGTAGGACGTGTGGTTCTTTCGAGCACAACTCTGCAACATGCAAAGAGAGGCTGGTGTAGGCCAAAAAATTGTAGGCTAGGAAATTTTAGTACAGATAGCCAACTTTTAGCAGTTTTGTGGCAACTTCTATGTCATTGTTTTCTCTCTTTTATTTAGATTTGGCAACTAAGACAATTATTCCTGGCAAGTTATATAAATATGGAAAAGCAACTTTTACCTATGACTTGTGCTATGAGATTTGTCTGTTTCAATTCTGGCTCTAGCAACTTAGGATTAAAATTGTGGCAAGTCGGATAGCTCTAAAAAGAAACTTCCAGCATTTTAAGGTGGCACCTTTGTGTTGTCACTGTCACTTTTATGTATAATTTAGCATATATCAGTTTCCAATTTGTAACTGTGATTTTTCAGTTTCATTTTTTGTATCTGGCAACTAAGGCCTAAATTGTGGCAAGTTTGATAACTTAGGAAAGCAACTATCAGTATATAAGGTAGAAACTTGTGTTGTCACTATTAATCACATCTTTTGTTACAAAAAATATTGAACGTGATCAATTTTCCAGTTGATAGTTAGAGAAATGGAGGTCGAAATAAGCAACTTGTATCTTATCTTGAGCACAATTCATAGGTAAAAAATGGAGATCAAAGTTTGGGTGTGCATGCCTTCATTGCTTAAAGCTTGAGGACTTCCTTCTAGTTGGCTTTGTTGTCAGCTGATGTAACCCAACTGTTTGTCATTATCTTTCTGATATCTGGAATATCCTTTGCTGAGTAGTTTTGAGATGCTCTGCCATCCCAAATGATGTTCATTAGGGTGAAAATACCGCAATCATGGCTGGAGAAAACACATAGTAGTTAGGAAAAAGCATAGCATGACTGTAATGGACATAAAAGAGTATGAATGTGGGTAAGTCGCTCGCTGAGGTTGCTCACTTGTTTTTCTGCTTTGGCACCTGGATTTCTTGAATGCCAAAACTGTCAAGACAGATTTTGGATTCATCGTAGTTTTCGTCCCAAAGAATGCGAACAGAGACAATGATGGCCTAGTAACAATTCTTCAACACCTTATCCTCGATTGTCCTCCACGAGTCAAGGATCTGAAATTTTCTGTCTCTGGTGTTTAAGTTGAACAACCAATAATGGTTGACAACTTCCCTTGCTTTTGGGTTGAGAGCTTGAATAACAGGGAACATGACCTGTGTAGTTAGGCAATTAGTTAACTGTAGGCAAGCAACTAGTTATATTGTACTAGCAAGTAGTAAGCTTGGTGAGGCAACTAGTTAATTTTTGCAGAAACAGCTATAGTGAGGCAAGTTGTGGTATAGTCAGAAGCAACTATTAACATGGAGGAAGCAACTAGTGAAATAATGGGAGCAACTAGTGACATGTAAAAAACAACAACTATCTGTGAGGTAACTTTGTTTCTTAGTTAGGTAACTAGTGTCATCTAGAGAAGCAACACATGAACTGGATGAAAGCAACTACTAGCATAAAAAGAAAGCAAGTAGTAGCATGGGGAAAAGTGTAATGTGTATATGGGAAAATTTACGCACCATATCTTGTCGGTCCAAACACCTTGAATTGCTGAACAACTTATTTAGTTCTGGTCGGTTCCAATCTAATTCCTGCAGCCATGTCTTTGAAAAAAACAAAAAAATAGTGACATTGAGGATTGAAACAACAATATAACTTGCAATTTTTCTGCTTGGTGGAAACTGTTATCGTATTACTAAAGGTAAACAAAATGGAGGTTTAAACTTATGCACTTACATATTTCCTCAATGGCATGACTATCTTCTTTGCTGTTTCTGGAATGTTTTTCTCAATCGCCATGATTCCAACTTCCATGACCGATGTGTGGAGCCATCCTCCTCGCTTCATAGAAGTTGCAAGCTCCCATGTTGTAATGTGGCAGTTGTTAAAATTGACGATTTCTGGGCTGCAAAACAGAGTTTCATTAGAAAAAAATCATGTAAGCAACAAACCTAGTTATTCCAGCAAGTTTTTTTGGTCAGTAAGCAACTATGGAGGCTCTAACACAACTTGTTGTACTATAACTAAGAGAAAATAAAAGGTTGGTTAAAAATAGGAAAAAAAGAGAAGACCACCTTTCATTAATTTTCGGGTGTTGCGTTCTGGTGCTTCCTCTGTGCTGAATAACTTTTGCATATAGCTTGTTAGCACTTTCCATGCTTGTGAACTGTTTCTTGCTGTCTACATTGACGTACAGAGATAATTGGCAAGGGGGAGGCTTGATTAACCTTCTTACATATTGCTGAGGAGTTGTGGAACTGCCTGAACCATCAGTGCCTTGTACTGGTAAAGTAGGATTCGGGGTTTTGTCAGGCATTTGAATGTTGCCATGTGATTCTTCCTTGTCTCTAGTAGTTGATGTCTACAACATTGCCTTGCGAGATGTCTCTGCTTCAACACATACTCTTTAAATCTCTTGAGGATCAATGTCCGCTAAAACATCAAGTTGCTCAGCTTCAGCAGGTATGTTTTTTGCAGATCCTTGATCATCGTCATCACCAAAATCTAAACCATCATCATCATCAAAATTTGAATCTAGACTGAAAGATGGGCAGTCCATGTCGATAGCAGACCAGGACATCGGAAGCGGCATCTTGTATGTGTGTTGTTCCTGCACTTGGGAATCATGCAACTTGTTTGCTTTTTTTCCTTAGGTGGGTGATGGTGGCGGGAAAGTTTCTTTAGTTGGTGGTGGGCTGAAGTGAACTCTCTTTTCCTGCGCAGTTGCCTTTGGGTGTACTGTAGTTGCCTTGCTCTGCATACTAGTTGGTTTTAGTGCTGGAGAAGTTGCCTGCAGGGCTGCAGGAGTTGCCTGCTTGTTCTCTGAAGTTGTAATTTGCTCAGGTTTATCTGGCTGCCTATGCACTCTAGTTACTTCTGGTGCAGAACAAGTTGCCTACCCTGTGTAGAAGTTGCCTCAGGAACATCTGAAGTTGCTTGCTTGTGCACTGTGCTTGCTTATCCTGAATCTGCAGTTGGCTTCTTTATTGTTTTTTTGCAGAACTTGTTGGTTCACTCAAATTCACAGGTTCCCCTTTGCTGGATTGTGTATTTTTCTTCTCCACGTGAACTGAATCGAGATATTCCTTGTAAGTTCCTGGAGTACATTGTACACCACCATCGATCCATTCAGAACTTTTGGCATGTGAGTCAACTGATTTTTTCAGCTCATCTTGGAAAATAGAATTCAACTCACTTTGTGAATTAAACTCAAAGATGGTGGGTTCTTCGAAGATTCGAATTTCTGGCAACTTCTTCCCGACGTCCATCTTGCACAAATCCAACAAAGACATTTCCTCGTGTTCTTGTTGTTGCCTGCTCTCAGCATCACAAAGCTTCACATGAGCAATTTTTTGGCTAGGTTAAGCAATTCCTCCCATGAAAGGTTGAGCAATTGCCTCCCTATCCTGAGCAACTTCCTTCATGTTCTGCTCAATATCTTCTCTGGTCTGTGCATCAGGACCAGCTGTCGTAGTTCTCTCAACCGTTGTACCAGCAAAAACTATTGGGATGCTAGCAGGAAGAGACAATTTGCCATCACGAGCCACCAATTTAGCCTTCTTGATATATGTGACGCAGTCGGTTGGTATTTTGTTCTGGACAGATTGGCTATCTTTCTCCATGGTAGAAGTAACATGTTCCCTGGTGTCAGCAACTTTCCCCTTGCTCTCAGCAACTTTACTACTTGGCTCAACAACTTTCCTACTGGTCTCAGCAACTTTCCCCCTAGTCTGAGCAACTTTTTCCCTGATCCTAGTAACTTTTCCACTGGCCTTCTGTACAACATTCTGCATAGTCTATGGTACACCTTTTTGAATGGTCTGTTGTATAACTTTCACCTTACTATGCTAAACTACTTTTTTAGTGGTAGGGGCAACTTTTTCTCTTTTCTCAGCAGCTTCCTTGTTGTGTTCAACTTGTTCCATGCTTTTTTGTTCAACTTCCTTCATGGGTTGTTTGTCAATTTTCTCACTGGGTTTAATAGTTCTCTGCATAGTTTGAGCAACTTTCTTCCTGCTCTCAACAATCTTCTCCCTACTCTCAGCAACTTTTGTACTGGTGTGAGCAGTTATTGTATTGGTATCAACAACTTGCCCCCTTGCCTGCTGAGCAACTTGATCAATTGTTTTCCCAGTAGTTGCCTTCATGATGTGCTGCTGAGAAACTTCCTTGCTGGTCTGAGCAGCTTCCTTGCTGGTTTGAGCAACTTGTTCTTTGGTCTGGGCAACTCCTCTGGTATCAGCAACTTCCTTCCTGGTAGTAGCAACTTTCTCTCTGGTGTTAGCAACTTCCTTACTAGTCCGAGCAACTTGTACCTTGGACTGGGCAACTTCCTTCCTTGTTTTCATAACAACTTCCCGCCTGGTCTGCTAAACAATTTTTTTACTAGGCAGAGCAACTTCCTTACTTGCATGACCAACCTGTTCTGTGGACTGGGCAAGTTCCTCCCTAATATGTTCAACACCATCCTCAGCTGCCCTCTTCCTTTTCCCCCTGACCTTGTATCTCGATTCTCAACATAGTACTAGTCTGTGCAACTATCGTTCATGCTCTTGTCATCATCACTAGCATCATTTTCGTCTACTCCTCCACTACCAGATCCTATGTTCCCAGCGTTGCCATCGTCACCATCATCTTTGTTGCTGCTGTCATCCCCTGCCTTATCGTCATTATCCTTTGTCCCCTGGTTAAAGTCATCGACATCATCGTCATCGGATTCTTTGCTATGTGCAACAAAGGGGACATAGTGAGGTACATGATAAAAATAAGTACTTGAAATAAAAGAAAGAAGAATGACAAACTACAGCTACAAAAAGGCATAATCATAGTCTTGCCTGTTGTTATCCTCATCGGAATTGTCAGAGTCTTCGTCAGATAACACTGTTTTTTCGACTTGTTTAATATTTCTTTGTTGTTTCATAGGTGTTTGTTGACCTCTGTCACGTTTAACACCTTCTTCTATTTTTCCAATGCCATTGACAAACTTTGCCATGAGCTCCTCAAAATCTGAGCACGCTACATGAAGCAAATCAGACAGTTTCCTTTTTCTCTCCAAGCTCATTGAAAAAATTAATAAAAATCAAAATTGAAGTTCATTCAAGCAACTATGTGAAGGAAAGCAACTATTTATATGCTAACAAGCAACTACCTGCATGGAGCAAGCAACGGGTATATACGCAGAAAGAAATTGCCAATAAAAAGTGTAGTAAAAATCTAAAAGTGCACAAAAAGTAACCAAGTGCAGTAAGTGGGCTAAAAAAAGGATGCATAGAAATCTCACACATTGGTCATAATTTGGCGGCAAATTTGAGGTGACAAACTGTTCAACATTTAGCAATCCGCTAAAAAGTCCTCCGTGTTGTGTGTCTCTATATTTCACCTTTAGCTATTTTTTAAAATGCAGGTTAGTGATATAGAATAGTGGGCATATAAAAAGGGAGAATTTAAATAAAACAAGTATATCACACTTACTTGGAGTTTCCCAAAAATCCTCGGACTGATCATGTCTTTCTTCTTGACCTTATTTATCAAGGCACGATTCCAATCATCGACTTGAGGGTTGCATTGACTAATGAGCTCGTCAACTTCTACGAAATCTAGGTACAGTAACTGTTCAACGCAGAAAAAACAAGAAAAAAAGAATCAAATGGAGAACATATTCTTAGATTAAGGAATGCAGATGAACATATGCATTAGAAAACATACTTGTTTGAGCAACTAATAGATTGGTTTGAGCAACTAATGAACTGGTTTGAGCAACTAACAGATTGGTTTGAGCAAGTAACAGATTGGGTTGAACAAATTAAAGGCATCATATAGGAAATTAACAAACTAGTTTTAGTAACTACATAAAAATAACTACTCATTGAACAAATTCACATGGTTTAGCATAAAATTTTTGAGGTGGATCTGGTTTTGTACTTGTACTAGCAACTTCTAGTTCTATATAAGCAACAAACAAGTTTGTTCCAGTAAATTAATATGAGAGAAAAAGGAACTGCGCAAGAGATAAACATGTTGAATTTTACTAGCAACTTCTAGTTCAATATAGACAACAAACAACTTGTGTTGAGAAACTACATTGCATGAACAAACATCTGTGCAGAGTAAAAAGTTGTACACTTATCATGAGATGATAAACATAGCAGCATACAGACTTCTTGTTTCCCAGTGAACTAAAAGTAATCCTGATCTGATCAACAACAAACTGACAGATGTTTGTGCGGGATAGGAGATCAATATCATATACAGCCGGGAAGCAGCGTGGGCTGACTTTTAGCCCAGTTGTTGGCGCGATAAAGTTGAAGGCCATTACTACCCAAGCTCGAACAAACTTAGGGCCTGTTGTCCCGCCCATTTCCTTAATCATCTTGCATCAACTAGTAAGATCAGGAGCATTTGTTTTAGGGAAACCGTAATCCTCGTTCATTTCTCGACTGATGTCATTGTTCAACTCAGAGCACACTTTTAACCTAGAGTTATGCAGCCCCCAAATCCTATGCACACTGTCTACATCAACCGAAATCCTGCCACGGTCAGGTATCACCAACTCAGAGCTGTTGGGGTCATAACACTTCATAACCCACTGACTCAAGTCAAGAGGCATGGTGCAGGCGCTGATGTTCAACAGATCGCCAAACTCCTTCTCGATCAGTGCGATCTTCTATACGCCTGTCAAGTCGTTGTTTAGTGTGACAAAACACGATGGTGATGACCTGTTTCTAATTTCCCCAATTTCTTGTACCTAGAAATTAAGGATGTAAACAATGATGTATTAGGCGAGGAAAAAAAGCAATTGAAAGGGATACAGATATAGAGAAAAATAAAAAAAAGACTATTGCAAGGAAGCAATTCGTATATTTTGTGGGGCCACTAGCATTTTATAGTTCCATATAAGCAACAATATATGGCAAAGAAGGAACTAACTATTGCAGAGAAGCAACTAATCCAGATAATCAACTAATATATGCGAAAATTTCTATTTGCAATTTATAGTTCCATATAGGCAACAATATATGGCAGATAAACAACTAACTATTGCAGAGAAAGCAACTTATATGCGATAACTTTCACTAACAACTTATAGTTGCATATATGCAACAAAAATTATGGCAGAGAAGCAACTAACTACTGCATAGATAACAACTGCGCAGTATCCTATATACAACTACTACAATCAAATCCTCTAGCAGCAACATACGATTTCATGTAGGCAAGATTGGTTGAGAAACTATCAACTGACGGAGAAACAAAAAACATTTCCATGGAATGAAAATATAGTAATTGTATTTATGATCAGTACAATGTAGGTCGCACTGGTAAAACTTACATCAGAGTTGTCCGTTTTCTTGGTGGCTGCAACCTTTTTTCCCTTATTCTTTGAATTCTCCGCCATATCACCAGCAGGTTTCTTTGCAATTGTCTGTTTAGTCCGCTTCCCTGGAGGAGGGCCGCGATTAACCAGAGCCTTGATTCTCCCTTGGTTAGTAGTATCCTTCGCAGGTGGAACCTTAGTTTTCTGATTCCCTGAAGATGATCCCCCACCTGCTGTAGGATCAGACCCATCCATCATGCACATCTGCTTCACCATATCATGGAAAACATATAAATTACAAAAACTTCAACTAGCAACTTCTAGATGCATGTGGGCAACAAACTTGTTGGACCGAGCAACTACTAATGTAAGATAAGCAAACAAACATGTTTAGTTGAGCAACTACTTATGACAGGAAATCAACTACTTATAGGCAACTATATTCTGAGCATTGATGTCATTCCTGACCAAATTCTAGTGTCTAATAGTCAATCAACATGTTGGGTTGATCAACTTCAGGTCCCATAGAAACAACTATAGAAAACTGCGCAACTTCTAGTTCAATATAGCCAACAAATATATTGGGCAAACCAACTACTTATGTCATAGCACCTGCTAGTATTAGAAAACAACTTCTAGTGTCGTGTACGCAACGAACATGTCAGGTTGAGCAACTAATAATGCCAAACAAGCAACTCCTAGTGTCATGTAGGCAATAAACATGTCAAGTTGAGCAACTAATAAAATGTTAGACAAGCAACTTCCAGTCTATGATAAGCAACTTGTAGACTACGAAAAAAACTTATACTAGCAACTACTACTATCATATATGCAACAACAATGTTTGTATTTGCAACTTATTTCAGGACAAAAGCAACTAATCAACAAAAGCAAACTAATCAACTACTGTCTACCAGCATCCCCTTCCTCTGGTAATAATGCTCATCAAAATCTCCCCAGATCCCCTTTCCTTACTGGCTACCAGCATGAATGTGCTTCGTAGAACCCCACACAACAGTTTCGTTGTGAATCAAAACACCGGAGAACCATGCAAAAATGACATGCGAACCCTTGCGCCATTCCACCCCGACAAAAATCACAAAAAAAATCGCGAGAAAACACACACAGAGGGGACAAGTTTCATGGATGGTTATGAAATCTACCGCCTAATCTGTCGCGGTGCTCGAAAATGTGCCGAAAACACTGCCAGGGATCAACGGGAAATGTACCCAAACGCCAGATTCCGGCGAAAAACAACGAGAAAATCATCGAGAAAAACAACGCCCCTGTTGCGCGCCGGGGCCCTGATGTACACCTCCGCCGGGCCGCGCCCTCTCGCCGGAACGGCTCCACCTCCGCCTCCAACCTCCGCTTCCGCCTCCGGATCCGCCGCACACCTCTGCTTCCGCCTCCCGCGGTTCCGAGCGAGAAAGAAGAGAAACTAGCGCAAGAGAGACGAGAGAGAAAGTAGAGTGAGTTAATGCGGGGAGGGGAGTGCAGACAAAAAATGACATGGTCCCGTTCCTCCACGATGCCATGGTGGCACGTCCATTAGGCTGGTCCTAGTGGATGTATCATAGCTAATATCATGCATGCCATGTTGGCAAAAATCTGATGTAGAACAACAATTAATGAAGAAAGAGATGGTTAAAGTATCATAGGTAGATACAATATCATAGCACGTAAAACTAGAAAAACCTCATGCAAATAAATCTTGTACATAATTTTGCATTGAGATTCTACAAATTATTTAATATAGTACTAATATGACTACTATATGACACCATGCACTATGTAGATAGTATCATACACTAGTATAATACTACCACTATGACCAGCCTTACAAAAGAGGCGTGCGACGTGCGTTTCCTAGTGCGCCAACTGGTCGTTCCAGCGCCCAGGCGCCGATAAGTGAGTTTTGCCATCCACTGGTCCATGTAGATTTCCCCAAGAGGAAAATAGTTTCTGCTCACAGTTTTTGTTTTTTTTACTCTCTTCGATCTAAATTAATTGATTTCAATTTATCTAGATTTGGATGTATCTAGTACTAAAATATGTCTAGATGTATCCGAATCTAGACAAATACAAGTCAATTAATTTGATCGGAGAGAGTAGGAGCAATACTTTGGGACTCAATTCTAGGCTGTACAACTCAACTTCCCGGGCCCAACTACCAACGGATAGAGCGGGTCCAGCCTTCTTCCGCTCACAGTTCCATTCCTGCGAGCGGGAAGACGAAATTAGCTGCGGACACCCGAGAAACTGGAAGTCCCCATTTCGCTTCCTCTCGCCTCTCAGCCAAAACCCCCAAATCAAGCCTCACCGCCGCTCCGGGCCGCCGACGAGCCCTCCTGACCCGCGGCGGCCGGCGATGGACCGGATCCACGTCACCGTGCGCGCGCGGCCGCTCTCGGCGGAGGACGCGCAGAGCAGCCCGTGGCGGATCTCGGGCAACGCCGTCGCGCTCACCGCCCAGCCCTCCACCCGCTTCGAGTTCGGTGAGGAATCCGCCCCCCACCCTCGCTTCACGCCGCTTGAGGCGGCGGGCTTACTGAGAGGTTGCCCTCCACTTCGTTCTCGCAGACGAAATTTTCAGCGAGGAGTGCCGCACCGCCGACGTCTACGGGGCCCGCACCAAGCACATCGTCGACTCTGCCGTTCAAGGGTTCAACGGTAAACATTTCGTTTGAAGAATTTTTAATCATGATTACTGGAACCTGTTAAGTTGACATTCTAGTAATCAAAATTCAAAAATGGTTCTAGATTTGCTTTGTTTAGCTTTCTATATAAAGCTGGGCATGAAAATGCCTTTTCTCAAAAATGATTGGTTCTAGTTCTGAGTTGATTTGGGGTTGGTAGTATTGGGCTCTTTCACTTCTTAAGTCTTAACTAGTGGTGTTGATACTTGATAACGTTTCCACCTTTGAGTAGTAACCGCTATAGGATGAGAAATGCACAGTGCACAATTTCCACAGCAAACTATTTTTTTCTCAATCACTTATGCAGCAGATGTACATTAATAAAATGTTTGGTTGCTTTACTTGTATGCCAGGCACTGTTTTTGCATATGGGCAAACTAACAGCGGAAAGACATATACGATGAGAGGATCTTCTGACGAACCTGGAATAATACCACTTGCGGTTCACGATTTATTTCGAAGTATACAGGAGGTGATTCCTATGCTTCGTTACTCAGCAGACAATCTTTATTATTCTTACTGTGAATTGCGCATTGCTTAAAACAAATAGATATTTATTGTGTTTAGCTACCAGAGTACCATTTGTTACTCTGCAATCATCATTTGTTCTTTTATGCAACTAGCAGAATTTGTGAGGAAAATGTTGTGACCATCTTTAGTTGATTGTACCCACACATACATATATTGTTGTGCTATCTTTAGAAATACCATGTTTTGACTGGCACAAAATTGAAGTTCAGATCATGAGTTTGTAAATGTTGTTGGCCGGCCATTTGTACAAGGTATCAGTATGCAAAATTTAAGTTCAGATTGCTAGGAAGTTGGTGATATGACCGCATCTAGAAATTAAGGCGGATGGTGTCTAGGTGTTGTTAGAAAAAAAATTTAACTGTCATCAACTCGGTGAACCATAAATAATATCTAAAAATATCTTGAGAACCGTCTCACACTAAGTCTGCTGCATGAGATTCTCTTCGGAATGTGAAAAAGGAGAGAAACAAATTGGACGGGGACTCCACTGTGCATGCTATTTTTTTTTTGCATGTGGAACATTTTACCTATCCAATAGTCCTTTTTATTAGAGTCGAGGTTGCATGCAGATTAATTATTATTTATCAAGATCTACAGTAATAATCTGCTTAGAAACAATCATGATGATCTGCTAGTTGTGTCTGTATGTACGGTTGTGAAGATCTGGCGACTGTGGTTCACTTATATGTAGAAAGAGGGTCCACCAGATTAATGGGCTAATGTGTTGCTTTTTCATGGATTTTTAGCATGTCTCTTTTTTTCTGCTGTATTGTGCTTTCTCTCGAAATGGGCTTTTGCCCCGCTATATTAATATAGCAACGCCGTATTGTACTTTTAATATTCTGTAGATGTAGATGAGAACAAACTGAGATATGAATGGATCGGCCCGGTTATCAGTTATGACATGTTATGTACTACCCCCGTTTCTTACATTTTGGAACAGAGGTAGTACTTGGATAATTTTCTTATGTTGATATATTTTTGTAGTGTAAAGTTCAGATGTAACTATTCTTAAAGGCTAATGAGATTTATTTGATGTTTTTGCAAAGGCTGTATAAAATACTCTTAACCACTGTGTTAGTAAGAAATCTCCTTCAGAGATTGTGCACTATACTTTGGGCTTTGCATATAGTCTACATTTCCTATTGTGCATAAGTTTGTCTGACTTAATTTTTACAATTATTAGCATATGGACAGAGAATTTCTTGTTCGCATGTCTTATATGGAGATTTATAATGAAGAGATAAATGACCTTCTTGTCCCAGAACATCGAAAATTGCAGATTCATGAGAACTATGAGGTAATTATTTCATCATTAGTATCAAATAACTAGCACTACTTTAAAATAGCACGCATCTTTATTTTGTTTCTATTTCTATTTCTATTTGTAGAGAGGCATATATGTTGCTGGTTTAAGAGAGGAAATTGTAACCTATGCTGAACAAGTCTTGGATTTTGTGTCGTTCGGAGAATGTAAGTCTACTTACTATTAATCTAATTTAAGTTACGATTAAATTATTTTTATAATCATTAGTGAAATTGCAGCACATCGTCACATTGGGGAGACAAATATGAATGTCTATAGTAGCCGTTCCCATACCATATTTCGCATGGTATGTCTAGATTTCATTGTACTGTCCTACAAGCAATATCAAAATTTATATCTTATGCCACAAGTTACTCAGGTTATTGAGAGTCGAGAAAAAGCTGATGAAACTGAGTCAGGAGATTCTTGTGATGCTGTTCGAGTATCCGTCCTGGTACACACAATTCTCTGTCTTAATTAGTAGTATTAAATTTAGTCCAATCACTTCTTGTTTAGCTTCATACACAGGACACATGACCGGATATTGGTTTAATGTTTGCAGTTTTTTTCTACTATTGTATATACAGAACACTTCTCTTTAACCCACTTGTCGATAAGGAATCTATGAGTGCATTTAATTCTTGGCTAAAACATGTGTATCTAACTTAAATGTTGGCTTGAGAAAACAACAACAGACCACAAACCAAAACTAACTTGCTAAAACATCTTCTATCTTGGATTGAGGGTGTTCTTTATTCGATTGTTGTCTGTTGAGAGCTTTGCTTTGTTATCGTGCAATTAATATATTTTCCACATTTCAGAATCTGGTAGACTTAGCTGGCTCAGAACGCGCTGCAAAGACTGGTGCAGAGGGTGTGAGACTCAAGGAAGGTTCCCACATTAACAAAAGTCTAATGACTCTCGGTACGGTAATAAAAAAACTAAGCGAAGGTGTAAAGGGTCAGGGGTAAGTTAGAAACTTCTTAACTAGCGACTCAAGCTGATTTGATTTCCCTCTTTGGGTTCATTTAGTAATGGATTTTGTAATCAGGGGGCATGTTCCTTATCGAGATAGCAAGTTGACAAGGATACTGCAACCTGCTCTGGGTGGAAATGCTAACACAGCCATCATTTGTAATATAACACTTGCACAGGTATGCTATATTTAAACATCTCTATCTCCTATTAATCGGTTCCTATGTTGCTTTGTATTTGAGGTAGAATACAGATGCCTGTTTTCTCTTTCTCACTCGGTGCATATTTGGAGAGTGAACTACAAAATATTCAACCTTTCTTGTGCATTAGCATTGTATTTTCAATTGTTTATTTTTGTTGATTAATCGTATGGTGATGGAAACGACGTAACGATTATCATGACATCATCCATTGTCATGAAGATGGACTCCCTTGCAAGGCATTGCATGGCGTCATTCACTAGTCACAACTATTACCTTGTCATGTGCTCACATGACTTGCCTGGTGAACATAAAATTTGCAGTAATACCATTAACTACAATAAGATTTGTGGGGGATTTACAATGGTAAGTGTAAAACATCATATGTTAACATAAATGGTAGTTTTGGGATTATGGATTGCAACTTGTAGGCTAGTCATGTGAGCAATTCATCGCGCCAACGATGGATTTGGAGGACCTCGACGCACCCTTTGGGATGGAAGAGATCTGGAACACCGTGAAGAAGCTGCCTGCGCGAAAAGCGCCAGGACCTGACGGATTTACGGCTGAATTCTTGAGGGCCTGCTGGGGCACTGTCAAGAACGACTTCGTCAATGTGTTTCAGCAGCTATTCGAGCTGCGAGGGCGTGGATTTAGCAAGCTCAACCAGGCGCTTCTGACACTACTTCCAAAGCGCGCCGACGCAAGCCACCTAGGAGACTACCGTCCCATCAGCCTGATACACCTGGTGGCAAAACTCTTCGCCAAAATGCTCTCGCTCCGCCTCGCACCCAAGATCAGAGATCTAGTCAGCCCGGTGCAAAATGCATTCATATCGGGACGAAGTCTACACGATAACTTCGTCCTCGTCAACAATCGGCACGGCTACTGCATCAACTCGGAGCGCCACGCACCCTCCTCAAGCTCGACTTGGCACGGGCCTTCGACTCCCTCTCTTGGCCATTCCTTCTGGAGGTGCTGCGACAGATGGGATTCGGTGCCAAATTCATCGGTTGGCTCGCCATCCTCCTTTCCTCGGCCAGCACCAAGATTCTCCTCAATGGCGAGCCAGGGCCGCCAATTTGGCACCGTCGGGGCCTGCGCCAAGGCGACCCCCTCTCGCCACAGCTCTTTGTGCTCGCCGTTGACATCCTTGGCAAGATCTTCACGCGCGCTATCGACCTGGGGATCCTGCAGAAACTCCACCCACGGCGCACGATTCCATCTGTCTCGCTATACGCGGACGACGTAATCCTGTTCTGCCACACGTCTGCTGACGACATCGCGGCGGTGAAAGCGGTCCTGCAACTTTTCGGCCGTGTCTCCGGCCTGCAGGTCAACTTCACCAAGAGCTCGGCCACTCTCATCAAGAGCGAGGAGGATGAGGCGACGAACCTGTTGCAGCCTCTTGGATGCCAGATCGTTCGGTTCCCAATTACTTATCTCGGAATCCCCCTCACGATCCGCAAACCCACCTCCGCACAGATGGAACCACTTGTGGAAAAGATGGCGAGGCGGCTGCCCACCTGGAAGTCGAGGCTGATGCAGAAACCTGGCAGGCTGGCGCTGGTGAAATCTGTCCTGAGCGCTATCCCAATCCACCAGCTGCTGGTCTTGGCACCTTCCCTAAAAACCATAAAAGCGCTCGAGCGTATCGAGAGGGGATTCCTCTGGGAAGGGAAGAAGGCCGCCAACAGGGGGAACTGCCACGTGAATTGGCGGCGTGTCTGCAGGCCAGTTGAGCTCGGTGGTCTGGGGGTTCAGGACCTGGAGCTCACGGGCATTGCCCTTCGACTACGATGGCTCTGACTTAGCAAAACTGACAACAACCGTGCCTGGAGCGGCCTCGACCTTCAATTCTCTAAAGTGGAGCAGAACCTCTTCTTTGCGTCGACACATACAAGCCTGGGCAACGGCCTAACGACACTTTTTTGGGAAGACCGTTGGATCCACGGCCATGCTGTCCGCGAGATCGCACCTGCCCTCTACGATTGCATCCCCAACAGCCGGCGCAGAACGAGAACTGTCGCTGATGGGCTTGCTGAGAACCAATGGGCACGGGACATCCAGGGAGTACTTGGGATCCAGGAGATCGGGGAATACCTGCAGTTGTGGTTACGGATTACCCACACCGAGCTCACACCTGAGCCTGACAAAGTGATCTGGAGATGGACTGCTGACGGTCAATACACTGCCAAATCGGCCTACCGGGCAGCTTTCCATGGCTCCAACAAATGCGCATCCTGGAAACTAATCTGGAAATCTTGGGCGCCCAACCGCGTCAAATTTTTCCATTGGTTAGCGAACCTGGACCGCTGTTGGACCGTGGAGAGGCTGGCGAGGCGGCAGCTACCGCACCACCCCAATTGCCTTCTCTGCGACCAGACAATGGAAACCATGCATCACCTTATGATCAGCTGCCCCTTCTCGCGACAAGTGTGGCATGAAATCCTATCATGGCTACGCCTATCTTGCACCCCACCAGCTGAGGAACCCTCCCTCTTCGAATGGTGGACGTTGGCAAAGCAGCAGACCCCCAAACCAATGCACAGAGGCTTGGCCTCGGTAACGCTGCTGGTGCCATGGATGCTTTGGAAGCACCGAAACGACTGTGTCTTCGAGCACGCCCAGCCCAACACTCAAACTCTAGCTGCGAAAATCAAGGAGGAAGCAAAAGCTTGGATTACGGCGGGGGCCAAGGGGCTCAGAGACATAGTGCCAACGACATGGGACGTTCATTAAAATATGCCCTTGTAACGTTTGATGTAGAACCTCACTTGAGGCGTGTAACAAATTCTACCTTTTCAATATAATGAAACGCAAAGCTTTTGCGTTTTCTCAAAAAAAACTTGTAGGCTAGTATATGATAACCCTTTTACGCAAGGGAAACTTGATTTTCACAAAGCCATTGAAGAAAATCCACACATATAATTCCCATTGTTTTAAGTGGAGAAAAACAGGTGACCGACTAGGTCGTCGAGGGATAGTCTTTAAGGACATTGGTACTCTAATGGACAACTATGTTACTTATGTGTGTAGTTGGTGGTGGTTCAGTGGATAGAACTCTGTTGGTCTTAGAAGATGGAAGATATTACTCGATCTTTTTACTAGCCATTTTGACTTAATTGTTATCTACATATTTCATGTTGTTCAAATGGTCTGCTCCTAAAGTGACATGAATGTTCTAAAACTATGCCTAGAAAACACCAGAGTAGTATAAGTTTGACATTTAAGAAAGCTTAAAAAGAAGCAGTACAATCAGTTGTTCTTGACTTTTCTTTTCTTATTTGCTTCATTTTTCATAAAATATTTTGCAAAATAGTTCTTTATTCGTATTACAGGTCCACTCAGATGAGACTAAAAGCAGCTTACAATTTGCCAGTAGGGCATTACGTGTTACAAATTGCGCAGAAGTGAATGAGGTAATGCCATTTTTTTTGAAGTCAATCAAATTACTTTTTCTGCTAAAGGAGTTAAAATGCATATATCTTTACTCTATGTTTATGTATTTATGCAAGTATAGATTTTGACGGATGCTGCTCTTTTAAAACGACAAAGAAAAGAAATAGAGGAACTTAGAGCAAAACTTAAGGTATGTATTCAAGAAATTATGTTAAGTCAATGCATCTTGAACCTAAAAAAACATATACTTGTGGCCACAGAATTCTCGAAGTGAGCACTGGGATGAAGACGTTTTGAGTTTGAGGAACACACTTCTACAGGTCTCTTTTCTGTTTGATAAGCACACATTATCTCTATTATTGGCTATAGAGTATATTGTGTAAAATAATCTGGTTAGCGTTTTCAGAGTGAACTAGAAAAGGAGAGAATTGCTTTAGAGTTGGAGGAGGAAAGGAAAGCTAAAGAGCAACGCGAGAAGAGGTTGTTGCAACAAGCAAAGAAAATCGAAAATCTTAGTTCGTTGGTTTTAAATTCAGACAGAGATGACAGGGTTGTTGTTTCTAACAAGGTTAGTACACATTTCCTTCATCTAATCTGTACTAGTAATAGAACACGTATGGATCTCAGGGTTTGCTCTGTGTGCTGTCTATCAATTTTGGCCCATTGGTTCACATTCATTTCTGCTGACAATTTGTTGTGCAATCCTCAGACAAATAACCATAACAAGTTTTCTCCTTCTGACAGAAGAACAACAATATGTACCTACTTCTGATTATTTTATATATGTCTCTTAAACAGAACAAAAGAAGGCAAACGTGGTGTGCTCGACCCCTATCTAGGCAATTTGAAGTTGAGGTATAATATTTTACTATTAAACGGGAGTTGGCGGCGGTTTACATCCTACCTCCCCTCATCCCATCTCCCCATTGAAAGGAAGCAAGAAAGAAAGGAAAGAAAATTTTGTCTTAGATTGGAAGAAGTTGTGATTTGTTTTCTGTTTAGGAACGAAAGAAGTAATCAGCAGAGTCTGAAAACATGGATAAAAAAGGAAGGTTTATTTCAGAGAAAAAAACACCCTGCAAGACATGCATATGCATACTCAAGATGGTTGATCAATTCTGTGGGCAGGCTAGCTACATATATATAACGTTTCGAAATGTATCTACGCATCATTTTTTCCCCCTGAAATAACATGTACTCCCTCCGATCCATATTACTTGTTGCAGAAATAGATGTATCTAGACATGTTTTAAGGCTAGATACATCCAATCCAGTGACAATTAATATGGATCGGAGGGAGTAATAACTTTGTTTATTTCCGTAGCAAAGCACGGGTATTTAGCTAGTATTGTAACATGTTGAATTCAGCATTTTGAAAATCTAAAGGTACATTCATCTTTTTTGGGTTGCCCCCACGTTATTCAACTGGATGTCTAGATGTGCTTCTTTTGGGTACTTTGCCTTTACTGGTCTCCTCTTCTTCAGGTCACGGGATAGATTACAGATGTGATATTCCATTTTTTGGTGTTATATATGGATGCATGACGCGATTCTATAGATGTTCATTTTATGATCTTTTTCATGTTGAGTCAACTATAGAACTTCAAAAAAAATAAAACAACATATATTGTTAGAATATCTTTTGAGCATCTCTACAAATATCCAGGTTGCAGAACCTGTCGAACAAGGCTCTGCAAGAAGCTGTGACGAGCGTAATATGGGGATGCCCCCACGTTTTGAAGAGCTAATGGAAGAAAGCTACACCAGCAACAGCGAGCCTTCTGCTCATCGTTGTTCATCCAGTGAATTTTCGAATGAAGATGTTTCTCTGCCTGATTCACATGCTTTGTTCAATGTTACCAGCAGAAGAAAACCATACAATACGGTGACTGATTCTCACTTCTTTTATTAATGCAACCTATCATATTATTGATGCTTGATTAAGAAAGCATCTCCACAATTTTTATTGCACATATTTTCTGAATTATTGAAATGCACCTTCTTACCAGAAGAAATCAGATAAAGAACAACTTACGGTATTAGTACCTGAATCACCCCAAGACCCTAATGAGTGGAAAGATGCCATGCCATGTCAGGAAATCACAAAGCCTAATGGCTTATCTGCTCGAGAGTCTGAGGCAATTCTTGTCATTAAACAACTTCAAGACCAGGTGCTTGTCTTTTTTCTAGAACTTCTATTCTGAAATGTATTTCCATTAAGTATTTCCTGCAAACCCAATTCCCAAGCAGGTCAACTTGCTGGAGTTAGAGAAGAGTTTGATTCAAAATAACTTGGACGATGTTCTCGAGTTGGCAACTCAACAGAAGGCTTCTTTCAGTGAGAAGTATGAAGAGGTAAATTATCTTATACTACTACTATTAATATAGTTAAAATTCAAACATACCTGACATGTTACATCCCTTTGGTGCAAGGTACCATTGTTGTCTTGTCAGACTTGTTCTATTATCATTACCTTTACCTATTAAATCCTGAGTTAACACACAATTTGATACTACTTTGGCCTGTCAACTATTATGTATGGCTCACTTTGCTCCCTTAATAACAAAATTGGCCGATAGATGCCTATACACAAATTTGGCCAATGTTAGTCTTTTCCCACAGTTGCTGTCAAATGTGCACATGTTGACTCAGTTCGGAGACTACTTTCTGACACAACACAACAGAAATGACGGGGAATATCCTCCCCCTATCTGGCCATTTGTTTTCTTTGCGCTGCTGCTGTGATTAGCAGAGAGTGTGGGAGCAGAAGCTAATATATCTAGCAACAGTTGTGCAGTGTGTGATGCAGCAGCGTCAGGGTTTTAGAGTTTAAAGCGTATGCTGTCTTCGCAAACTATACAGATTCTGTGAAAATTGGTTGTTGCAAGTCTTGCAGCAAAACCAATATTTGGTTCGGTCCCGCGTCTTGCGTGTGATGCTAAGTTCTAAGGACAGAGTTGTTACAGATATTTATCAACATGTCAGTTCTAAGTAATTTCAGAACAAGCACCAACAGAGGAAGTCCTCATGGTGGTGAGGAGAACATTGAGAGTGACACTATGGACAGCGAGCGAACCTCCCTGACAGCCTCCATCTGCTTGTCGGTTTGGTGAGCATGTCACGGAGGATTCTGAAGAGGAACTTGGAGAAGGGATCTTGGTGAGCATGATGGCAAATATACCAAGGAAGAACTTGGGAAGGGGTTCTTGCTGTTGACAGCGATGATAAGGTTGTCACTTGTCCTGAAGGCGAGCAAGTAGGAAGGACTTGGTTGGGAGGTTGCCTATGATGGCGAGCCCGAGCATTAACTTGGTGAATATGGTGCAGGTCCAGCGTGTCAGTCACACCCGCTCTGGCTCTGCGACGCCAGCGGATAGTCCAGATTAATGAACACAAGATAGTTAAAGAATCAAACTGTACATTAGCTTATTAAACAATACTGTGCTATTTTCTTGATATAGGCATACTGTTGGTGATGATCAATATTAGCAATGAACCAATCGTTCAAAAAAGGCAAAGCAGCAAACCTTACTTACCTATTTTATACATGTTTTCTGTAGGAAAAGAGCATTATGTAACCTTATTTTTAGTGTCATCTTGGGAAGCTGCTATCTATGTTGACAATCATCTGAAACTCCCATGTTTGAATGTAAACTCTAGTGTACAAATACAAAAGAGTATAGCTGTTTTACTTGGATCACGGGCCATTCCTTTTTCTCAAACATTAGTCTTCAAACAGTAAGTCAAAGATGTTCGTTACAGACATTGGTGTCCTTACTTCATTTTGCTCTGCATGCCTTGCATTAACTTTATTATGTTTCCATGCTGCTTGCATCATTGGAGAGATATTTAAAATGGATTTAAATCTATTTCCTTGTAGTTATCTATTGATTCTTATAGTATATGTATTCTTGGCCCTGTTTCAGCTTCAGCAGAATGCTCTGGCGGCAGAAGAGCGAGCAAAAATTGCTGATGAGAAGCTATCAGCTCTGGCTACCATTGAGAAATCCAATCAAGTACTTTCTTATCCTCATTCACTTTCAGTGTTCTTTCTTAGACCATTTTGATGTTGTAGTCTGATCTATTGACATGATTGTCTACTTGAATGAAACATTTGATGTAATTCCAGGAACAAGTGTACAAAATTCTCAGTAACTTGTCAATGGAGACTCACGGAATAGATGTGCAGATGGATCAAACGACCCACTCAGTAGATAATGCTATTACTTTCATTGAAGAACTCCTTCAGAATTTCTCCGTGATTGCAGAAAGTGTAACTGTAAGATTCTTGGATCTTGATCATGATAGTATCTCCATAGTCCATTTATTAATCATGTCATTTTGCCAAGACGAGGTGTCTCATTTAAAATTCAGTTGATTGCCAGTGAGCATTTTACTGATTTTTTTGTATCACTTCATTAATATATTATAAAATACTTTGGCAATTCAAATGTTGACTGTGATCATTTTTTTCTGTACATATTGTTTACCCATACTTTGTGGATCATGAACCAATTGCATTACTATTCTCATATTTGAAAATTCTATGCAGATGGTCTGGTGAAAGTCTGGTGCCCATGGAATCTTTTCTTATGTTAATTATTAATTTGCATATACCATATAGATCTTTCTATACAGACTTAGTACCATAGTTAGTGTTTCTGTCTGAATATTTTTTTCTTGTAAGTATTATGTTTCTAAATGGTCTGACAATGTTCTTTCTGTAGGAATTAAAGCAGTCTGCTTATGGGCATATAACACAATCCAGTTTTGTGATCAGGGATCATGAGAAAATGTCAAAAAAATTGATGGAGAAAATCAGCAGACTTGAATTGGAGAAGGTAGATATACCAACTTATTCCATAGGCACTTAAATTCTTAGCAGCTCTCATTTGTTAACATACTCTGACTTGAGTGCAGAAGCTGTTACATGAGCAGTTCCTAGATCAACGGGATGAACTTCAGAGGATGAAGTCCAGTCTAGAAAGCAGTGAGAAGTCCATGAATGTATGTGATTACGTAATCTATCGTCAAGCTTCTAACTTCTCGTGTCTTCTCTAATGTTGTTACATATACTCAGGATTGTATTCTTCAAAATGAACTGGAGAAGGATAACATTTTCTCAGAGATTCTAACTCTCCAAAAGGAAGTCTCGACCTTGTCATCATCTTCCTTGATGAAAGAAAAGGAATCCCTCCGAAAGGAACTTGACAGAGCGAAAACCAAGTTACGAGAGACTGAAAACAAGCTGAAGAATTATATTCAAGGAAAAATAAAACTTGAGGTTACTATCTTGCACTCAGTAATTTAATCGTTCATTCGGTTGATACTCCAATTCGTTGGTGTATCTTCTCCAAAATATAACAAGTAAATCCATACTCTTTCTCCAGGGTGAAAAAGCAGAGGCCCACAAAGAAATAAAGAAGTTGCAAAACCAGAGGACTCTTCTTGAACGTGATTTAAGGAAACATGATTCACTTGCTGTTGATAAAAGACATGAACTGAATGTGAAGCCAGAAGAACTTGCTGAATTTTTTGATCAAGCTGCGCAGATGCAGGTTGCAGTCTTCCCAATTTGCATTACTTGTTTTGTGCAAACACATTATTCTTAAGCACTCTGATATATGTTGGGATACTGGTGTGGTATAGCAAGAGTATTCATAAATCACTACCGCTCCAGGACCAAACCCAGACTGCCTACTACACCTCATGTGATAATGTGGCTCTAGTCTCTTGATTATAAATTTTGGAAAGCGACATGTTAGTAGCTGGGTAAACCATCGGGGATATAATATGACTTGTCCCAAGCTACTGGCTAGTAAAAACTAGTTTGTTTTTGGTTCTAATAGTTTATTGCTCTCATACATTGTAGTTATGCCTTAAGTTCTTTTTTCGTTTAATAAGCCCGGTCTCCTTTCTTTGTATGCACAAGGTTCACATTTCACTTTGTTGTTGACTTATTGTCAGAAAGTGATCGACACCTTAGTTTCTATATATGTTTTTCATATGTATGTATTATGAAATGAATGTTTGGCATGCAGTTTGTTCATCATTTACTGGAGCTCATCTCCATCATTGACTCCGTATCTTGTTTCTTCATATTTAGGAGGAGTACCGAAGGCTTGAGATTCGTGCTTCGGATATGGAGGCTGAAATTGCTTCTTTGCAAGAAACTTTAATTACTTCAACTGTAGAAAAGGAAGAAGCGCTATCTAAAGTAGAGCTTATGGTGTTGGAACAGGAAGATCTTGAAAATAGGTTTATTTCCGCAGAATCAAAAATGAATTCCTTGAGCGACGAGATTGGTGTCTTGGTATGCTTAAATGGCTTTGCAAATATTTTCAGCCATCTCCACATCTTTTGTCTAACCCTCGATTTTTGCACCATGAAATTTCTGTTGTCTGATACAGAACAAAAAGCTAGATGCATCTGAGTCTTCTCGTAGAAAATTGGAGGCTTCTCTCAGTTCTTTGTCAGGCGAAAAGGAAGATTTGGGAATGGTAATTAGCTTCACGGTTTTATCCAAAGCATTGGTGTTCTTCCTATTTTGGTTCATCTTTTGTGCTCTGTAATGCAGCAACTTACCGACGTCCTTCTGGAAATGGAGTCAGAAAGATCAATGTGGATATCCAAGGAGAAAGCTTATTTAGAAGCTAGGAAACAATTAGATATATGCAATGACGAGAATAGCAAATTATCAGAAGATTTGACTAAGGTATGTTCAATAGGATTTTTATGTTTCACTTCCTACTGTACAGGTTACATACCTGCCAGATCTAATCCATTACCAATCCGCAAGTGCGACAATTAGCTTGCAGATGCTATGTGGATATCTTCTGCCTGACCCTATATTATATGATTCGAGTTAGTAAAAAGCACTCTACGTGCATGCCCTCTGCTGTTTAGATTATTCGACTGGCGATCACTAAGCAGTATAAGTTGTTAGGAACTTCATAATTCATAGCATGAAGATGAAGCATGCATTAATATACTTTGCCATTTGAATTAGGCAGTGTAGACTAACTTTTCAGGTTCCTTTTGTTTATTTTATCCATATTTGTACTGTACTTGGTATTTGTTGAAGGATATCAGTACATTTACTTATTTTGTTGTTCTGTTTTGGCATTGTTTTATTATACATTCTTTGGCATATCTTGGTTTATAGGAACAAGTATTGGGTACTGCATGATGCCTATTTTATTTCACGATATACTTTTCTTTCGAGTTCTTGTTAGTTCCATTTTTTTCATCAAAATTTTCAAAGAATTATCTGTTTCCCAGTTCCCATTGTTGATATACTGTAATGCACTACTAGGTGAGACAAGAGCTGGTGCAATATAGAGAATCATTGGAAACTCTGGAAGGCAAAATGAATCTTTCTGTGGAGCATGACCTAAATGAGAAAAAATGCTGGTCAGTCTTTTCTTATAACCTCCTTTCGATGCAACAGTGCCGACTCTCTATTGTGCTTCAGTTTTCCATGGACTTGGTATGTAATAGCATGCACATAGTCTGTTGGTAATGTAGTTTTGTTCGATACTTTTCGCATGGAGCTAAGAATACTTCATATATTTTAAAATATAGTTTGATAATAATCAAAAGAATAAACCTAAATGGTCATGCCTTGCATCAGAACTGTATCCATCTATGATTTATGTGTCAAAATTATGAGAAGTTTCTTTCAATTTTTAGAGCATTAATGATGAAAGCACTTTTAGAACGCATGCTAACTCCAGTTATTAAAAAGTTTACAGAGCAAGCCATTGACAGGTTACGAGCAATATGAAAAGAGCACTGTATTGTTCGCGCAGGCTCATGTACTCAACTTACTAGTTACATTCTCTCATGTAGCAGGGAGAATTGTGAAGAATCAGAACTTGTGGGGAAAGGAAGAAACATTGATGATGCCGCAGATGGAAATGTAAGTCTCCATCCATTTTGCTATTCTTCCTTGTGAAAATTCTGTTTTTGACATCATCAGCAAACCAAATTTATAATATAGATTCCTGACTGTCCACGGATAAGTAACAATCACCAGAACAGCTATGTTGTTTCACTTCTGAAGGTCTTTTCTTTTCCCAGTGAGAAACAATTGGCTAGACTTCCTTGCTATGACTTAGCTGTCCATGGATCACATAACATTGCTAACCATTAATGCTTTTATCATCACTAAAAATTTAAGTTGATTTTCTAGGAATTAAATCTTCAGGAGATATAATTTCCAGCTTTTGTGCTGACTACAAATTTTGAGCAGGAACTTCACAAGCAACTACTGCTTATTTCAGAAGAACGCGATAGTTTACTTTCGAAGACGAAACAAATGAGCTTAGTCATCAATGAGTTAGAAGTTTTAAAGGAGGTTTCTAATAATAAGGCAAGTCAGTTAATTTGTTACAAGTTACAAGTTATATAGCAAATTTAAGTTGTTTTCTTTGCGTACCTTTTATACAGCTAATACAGGCCAAAGCTAATATGGATGAGTTGAGCTGCCAGATATCTACCATGGAAGTCAAGATGAAACATGTAAGCATTGCCGAACCCATCTCTTAGAGTATTTCTGCAGTTTGAGCTTTCAAGTGTCAAGTCTTCCAAAAAGAAGTGCCTGATTACTTACCGTGTAACACTATCGAGCTTTGGAAAGCCTGTGCTGCCATAGGAACATCTGTTGTTTTATATAGTCTGTAGCATCTTTATCTATATTTTTATGCGCTCATTAATTTTTGGATATGGAATATCATTAATATTTAATGAGCACAGTGCTAGGGCCCTGAAAGCAAAAGGTGTATAAAAGCTGATGAGTTTAAATTCTACTGCGCTGTGTTACTGAGACACCTTTTTGAACTGGTGCTGCTGTCCTCATAAGTCATAAAATAACTAAGGCCAACTAGTGCCTCTTAACTTTTTTTTATTAATTATTCAAAAGATGGCTCTACATCAAGAGAAAAAACGTGTTGCCTCTTTAATCACTTGAATACTTGATGTACCAGCCATATATCACTCCTTGCATCTTTATTTAGGGGCATGCCATTAAAATCTGAAGCAGCTCAGATTGTTGGTTCAGATTGCCCTCTTTGCCATTTTACTAAAGTTTCTGTTCGAAATTTGCTTGATTGTGCACTCAGAGACGGTGACTGGACAGTGATGTAGGTGACATACAGTTCCATAACATGCTCTCCTTTTCAGGATGCTTCGACTTATAACAAAGAGAGGACGAAGCTCCGCATGCAGATTCTGTGGTTGCAACCAGAACTCGACGCGAATCGTGGGAGGCTTAAAGAAGCGGTAGAAGAAAGGAGGCTGATGGATAAGAAATATCACGAAGCCACTGCCAAACTGAAGAAGGAACTCAAAGAAACATGCCAAAAGGTTTTGAAGCTGAGAGAAGAGCTCAGAAGATCTCAAGGCACGCCAAACGGAAGCTGTAGCCTCCCATCTCCGCAGCCAATGTAGTATTAACTTATTCGCGTGTTCGGAAACATTGTCTGAATGCCGGTCTGGCTCTTCCAGACTTGCGCCTGGTATCTGCCTCATTAGGTTGCCTGGGATGGATCGCTGGTACCTCATTCCACTCTGAAGTTGTACATATATTTGCTGTAGCCTATAGTGATTTTGCTTGGACGTGGATGGTTCATAGTCATGAGTCATGAATGACAACTAACTGCTACAGACCAGACTTCACCCAGTGCTGTAGACCTCTAATTAGCTATCCTGATCATGAATGCAAATTTTCAAAGTTGGTACATTTATGGATGGGCCTTTGCCCTGAAGGCCTGGATGAGTGAGGACCATGGGATCCTGGCCCTTGTATGTACCATGTATAGTTTGCATGTTCTGGTAATCAGCTTAGCAAGTATTTGTACTACTCCTCTATGTTGATTGATTGATTGATCCTGCCTGAGCATATAACCTTCATCTGAATAAGGGACTTAATGCATCTATCTTTGTTTTGGAAATGATATGTGAGATCGAGGAACCGTGCTACAGAAAAGAAAGGTTCAAGGAACCGTGCGACAGGTGTCTGAGTGCCTGAGGAGGATTGCTATTGAGGTTTTCGGGAGAAGATATGGATGGGCAGCGGTGACAAGGAGAATTTGTTTGCGACTGTTGAGGCCTTCAACTATGTTTGTTGAAGAAAACCTCGTCATTTAGAGAAGTAAAGATGTGGCAGTCTGTAGCTTCGCTTGTTATTGTACTAGTTTCGTGTTGGTTTGGTTCAGAGAACTCAGTCAGCCTCCGTGTTAGTGTAGTTCAGTTAGAAGGTTTTATTGTTTCTTTCCTGGTTTCTTGTGGTTCTGTAAAACTGACTTCAGTTTCTTAAATGAAATTGGGAGCCGTGTGGCTCTTTTAACCAAATAATAATAATATGTGAGATCGAGCCACGCACATGTTGAACCGTTGCTATGAGTTTTGATTTGAGGTGTATCAGAGCACACGGAAAGAGTGGCTAGCAATCTCAAATATGGGAGAGTTGTTTTCAGTCCAGAGAAACTAGTCAGTCACGTGGATCAACAGGATTGTGGGTCTTTTCTCGTTACTAGTAAGCGTGTACGTGCAATGCACGAGTCTCTCAAAATACAATGGCACAAATATTTAAATCATATTTTTTATTGAGTTGTTTTTTACACAGTCAGGCACTTTAAATTATATAAGTCCTATGGACGAAAGGTGTAAGTGTGCTCATGAAACCTACGAATCCTCTCAGTCCGAGGGATCCATATTGCTTCATCATATTCGAAGTATCTGCTTCTCACTCCCTCGTTCCCAGTTCAAGTAAAATAATAGCTTTTGCTTTAAAATATTTAACATGAATCTAGCAAATAGTAAACAGAGTTATTTTTTCCAACAATAATATGACATATAATAAATATCATGATACAGAACAAAGTAGAATTGTCGGACAAAATATCTCCCGGTCCATATTCCATAAAGCTTAACATCCACAAACCAGAAGATGACTTACCTACTTGCATAATTTGAATGATTCATTTTTGAGAAAATGATGAATCTTTAAACATAATCAATTAAAACCAAATATCAAAAAAATATTATGAGATTTAAAATTAGGCAAATAGGATGCTAAAAATCTTGATATGTAATGCTAGCTGGAGCAAAGCAAATCTAACATTTATTGCTGAGTTGAACCCACTTGGGGAAAAAAATACACACAGCACGAACTGAACACATCTCAAGCTGCGTCTCTCTTTCCTTATCCTCAACTCCTAAAAAAACACTCCTCAAGCCGCATCGACTATCCTGTTGACTCCCCTCCACTGCCTCCCTGGCTCCCTGCCGCCATTGCGGAGGGCTGCCCTTCCCCTGTCTCCCCTCCGCCGGCGAGTGGACCTCCTCCTCCCTGCCTTCCCGCTGCTGCATAGAGTTCCGCCCCTTCCCTGCCTCCTCTCCGCTGCCGCGATGACCAGCCCCCTTCCCCTGCCTCTGGACATCCTTGTGGAGAGCAGGCAGCGCTCAAGCTCGGCGTGCTCTTGGCAGGACATGTGACCCTGAGCTAGGTGCTGACGAAGGTCATCCACATATTCGTACCCGTGCTGCTGCTTGAAGAGGTACATTAATCTCGTCATGTCGCTAGGTTGGTTTGTTGCCGTAGCAGAAGGGTGCGTACCTGGACATGCCGGTAGAGATGTTAAGGGAACTGCTTTGTTCGATGTTGGTTGAAGTATTAATTTTTTGACTTGATTCATAGCAGTACCAGACAGATGCAGTCAAACATTGATCTGTTTAAACAGTACGATGGTATACTGAATGGCATATGGATTTTGGTACTACAAGTTTAACAAGCTGCATCTATAGTGACTTTACATGACAAAGGATGAGTTGGTCCTCTTCACGTTCGTTGGATATATGGAGTATTAGAAAATTAAGCATTTTGGCATTAACACATTCTAGCACATTAGTGAAATGTAAATATTTGGGATGGAGCTGTACCCGTTGGATTTAGCAAGCCTGTCATAACACGATTTAGATTGAGAGCATTTTTTTTGGCAAGCTGTGTGCACTGGGACCAGGCAAGGAGTAATGGAGTAGGTTGGTCTTCTTTCAGAACAGCTTCTCAATCTGATTACCCGCAGGTTGGTCTTCTTTGTAGTTAGATTCATACATCAAATATGGCATCACCAATTCACCATTTTGTCTTAGTTATTTCCTTCACATCCAAACACTCAGTCAAGATGGTAATCTGAGCCCTGTACTGAAAGGTGACTTCTAAATTCACGTGTGAATGCTAAAGAAGGTACTAATTCTGTTTACCAATATAAAATTACATTTGACAAGGTTATATACACACTCTCTGCATCGATTTATGCCCCCCACTCGATTGGTAAATGACATACCAGTTGATTGATGGTTCCTCTATCCTGTGAATATGCATTTCATTAAATTTGAAAGAATCCGGTTATTGTGACATGTAAGGATGAACACCACCGTCAAATGCAAGGTTACCATTAGTACCGACAAGCTTTCAAATATTATTAAAATGCATTTGGTATGTCTCTTTTGTTGAAGAGGATAACTTATAGTACTACATTTAGGCGTGCTAGATTAGTTTAATAGAGGCAGATGTTTACAGCGTGTTTAGTAGAGTTTCGATCGTAGTTTAGTCAGGCAGTACACCTATTACACATGATGTTCCTACTCTAGAGGCTGCCATATAATAAGTGCACCTTCTAAATTCTATTGAAGTCAAGCTCTAAACAAAAGTTATATAAGTCAGGTGTTATTCAAGGCTGCAAGCTATTTGAGTTTATAAGTCAGGTCTTGTTCAATTAGCAAGTCATAGATTTTGTCAAGATCTGGACTGCAACTGCCAGCATTGACATATGATTCTGCTCATTCTACCATGGTTTATATAGATTTATCTCCCCTAATTTACTTCAGTCAGTGCACAATTGCTATATGACCAGTTAAACTAATATATATCTCTAAAATTCCCTTGAGCTCATACATTTTCTAGATAATATTGTATCCGTATTTGTTTGGTAGCAGCAATAGACATGATTGTCAGGCTTAAATTTTTACTGAAAGTTTGAATGTCACCGTGTTTACAGGATGGCGAAGGCGAACCCGGTGCAGGGAGGTGACGGTGCGACAGCAGTGAAGAGGCTCCTACTCAGGGCGTCGAAGTCACGGTCCAGGAAGTCGGCGACAGCGGCGTGGAGGTCGCCGTAAAGGAATGCAGTGATGGCGGCGTGGAGGTCGTCGTGTAGGAAGGCACCGAGCGGCGGCGTCGAAGTCGCCGTCCAGGGATAGGGGCGTCGAGGTTGTGAGATAGTGTTGGCTGTAAAGGAATGCGGCGAAGGCGGCGTTGAGGTTGTGCGATGGCAGCCTCGAGTTCGCCGCAAAGGAGTGCGGCGTCGAGGTCGCTGTTGAGGAAGGTGCCAAGCGGCAGCGACCGCACCGTCCAGGGAGATGATGGTGCTGCCGGGAGGCGATGGTGTTGCCGGGTGGCGTAGGCGCGGTGGCGACGATCGAGGCCGGTGTTCACAAAAGATCGTGTTGATCAGTTTCCCTTTTTGCGATGGATGAGTTCCTTGATTTTTGGCCTTTTTTTCGCTGCCAGGGAGTTTTCCGTGCGGGGAGAGTGCGGGGGCAGAGTTTTAGTCCGTCAATGGTATTTGCTAAGTGTACCAAAGAAAAAATCTGGACAATTCAAGTAGTTGGATTGTCTCTGGTGGCCTGATCGTACGGTTGTAGGGACGTGTTTCTGTTTGATAGGGTGCGTTTAGCAAAGTTTTTGTTTGTGCCTTTATAAGTAGTTTAGATTCTTTCTCAGGAGTCGAGATTCGGGAAGTGATCAAACACGAAGCAGAGGCAAAGAGTGTCTGATGGGACACCGTTGGGTACTGCCACTGGTAGCTGTTTTTTTTTTTAGATCGACAGGTAGCTGCTTTTTGTTCTGTTCTTGTCTCCATTATATTTTCTATAAACCGCCGTAGAGAGCAAATGATGGTCTACAGTGCCCTACAGTAAGCGCAACCTCCACCGCCCAGAAATCATGTTTGCCTCGCAAGAATCAGCGTGCGCACACCCATCCATCAGAATCTTGGAACTGGCACACGTACGGGACCTACAGGAACGACGACACAGGCGAGAACGTGGCGTGGAAGCAGACACCGAAACCCTTTCCCATGTCACCCCTGGTCTCCGTGCCTATCCTATCCTATCTTTCTTCCATGGTCTCGTCACGAGACGTGGTGGACAGGACGAGGAAGCTGTCGGTCGGCGACGAGGCGCGGGCGATGTGACGGACGGACATGATTCGTTGCAATCCACGCACGCTTGCCCGCAGGATCGGCTCCCCAGATCCTCAGCCGCAGGTTTCCAGACGCGAGATGATGCTACCGCTGCGCAATCATGGACCGACGAGCACGTCACGTAAAAGGTGTCAGAGAAGAGATTTTTAACTCGTAGTGCGAACCCTGTACGTAGACCGAGCTAGTAGCTGTGCGATGGACACGAGCCCTACTACACATGTCTGGTCCGTACCTCACGAAGATCGCTGGTGCTACGTACTCATCGTCGCAGCATCGCTCGGCTGGAAAAGTGCGTGCAAGAACACAACGGAGGCAGAGCGGTGATGGGCAATGACAGGGATATCAAGGCAAGGCGATGATGAAATCTGCGAGATTCCATGCACTGTACATTTCCATGGGGGGGGGGGGGGGGGGGTGAAGCGGGCGGGTGCGCGCATTACTGTTTTTTTTTTTTTTGAAATGACGCATCATTGCTCATGATATACTACTACCGCAGCTGCAATGGCATGGCGTCGATCCTTATCAGCTGGTTCCCAGAACGAACCAGGTGGAACCGATCATGGAGAATGCAGGAGGACTGGAGGATCGAGTGCCTCCCATCGAGTTCCAACGAGGGATTGACCGAGTGGGCGGGCCCTGTGACCGGTCCGGTTAGTCCGCTTTAACCCGGCAATGATTGCCCGGCCGGCCAGGGGATGATTTGATTCGGTTCGGTTGAGTTCGGTCTCGTCACCTTGTCCTCTTCCCGATGCAACACGCCAAGAGCAGCCTAGGTAGCTAGCTAGCTAGTAGGTACTTTTGGCTGGGTGGGCTGGGCACGTACGGGGCTTCCAGCCAAGAGCATGGCGACGAGAGGATCAGGACTGTACCTAGCTAGCTAGCGCGTAGTACCGGTCGGGCGGCTCCGTCCGGTAGCTCCCAGGATGAACGCACGGTTGCGTGCGTGCGTACATGCGTCGCGACGGACCGATCTAGCGGAGTGGATCCGCCACCGCACCGCACCGCACGGCGTAGACGCATCATGGTGGCCCGGACTCGCACCCCCCACCCACCGGGCACGGGACACTCGCGCGCACGGACGTCGGCTACGGACACGGGTGACGGGTAGCCGGCCGGACCGGATCGTCCATCCGTCCGGACGTGCGATGTGGCGACCGAGACCGAGTAGCACTGTGCGCGCGTAGCACGAAGCCACGAAGCGCCATGCTCCGGCCCCCATGCGTGACGTAGGAGCATGCGTTTTTTTTAGCGTTTTGCTGTCCCGCACGCGCGAAACGGAGTCCGTCACGGAACGGATTTTGTTCGCCGATCGTACGATATTCTCCCTGGCCCCGGCGGCTAGACTCGGAGGCGAGGTCCCCGGCCCGGCCGGAAGTGCGGTGATCCAAACGTACAGCGCCGATCTCGATCTCGCTCGAGCACGTCCAAGGGGAGGAGTGCGTGACCACAGAATCGATCGCGCCGAACCGCTTCTACTTGTCTCGGGGATAAAGTCCAAACAGCGGGTTTGTCTGTTCAATGGGATGGATCGTATCAATGGGATGCATGCCTTTTTTAACCGGGAAGTATAGCCGGTCGCTCTCCGTGGATCGGCCTCATGGGGTAGGTCGCCATCTCCGAGACAAGGCACCTTTCAGCTGCTTGCTGGCTCGATGGGCGCATCGCGCGCCGAGACTAGCTAGATAGCCGTCTGTGTTGGCTACAGTAGATTGGAAGGGGAGAGAAATGAATGGACCTGCCGGAATGGATATGAAGGTGGTGCAAGAATCATGTGCATGGTGGGCTGTCGGTAAAATGCCTGGTAAGTACTGGCATGCTCCCACGTTTGAAAACTTATCAAATATCGTGGTATTTCCTAACGTCGACAAAATATCATGTGCATGGTAGTCGGTCGGTAAAATGACCGGTAAGTATAGTACTACTAGATTGCAAGAACCATGTGCATGGTGGGCTTCTTTGCCGTCTCCTCTATTTAACAGAAGATATCGCATAACGCATAATCTATCTTGGGGCAAACCGAGGTCACGTCCTGCGGTCGCACGATCACCATCCTACGTCTCCACTTATGTATTTAATTATTAGACTTAACTCGTTCTGACCAAAATCCGAGATCACAGGATTGCATGTTTCCACTGTGCATTTAATTACGAATTTCAAAATAAATAAATGTTTTCTAACTCAAATCGTTTATCAAATAAGATTCCGTTTTTATAATTAGACTAGTCACGGCAAGATCTTCGAAACTAGATCCCATGTCGATATATTTCGATGACTATTTTTGAGGATGTAACTTTTTAGTGGATGTAACTCTCTCTCCTAACTAGGATGTAACTTTTTTCTAGACGATGTGACATTTTCTGCTATTTTAGATGTAACTTTTTGTTAGATGTAACTTCCGGATAACTCAGATATAACTTTTTCTGTAAATTGGATGCAACTTTGATCGGATGTAACTTCCACAAAGTTACATCTAACATCTACAAAGTTACATCCTTTAAAAAAGTCATCAAAACATATCGACAGGGATCTACTTTCGAAAATCTTGTCACGACAAGCCTAACGGTGAAAACGAATCTTGAATCGGATAAACGGTTTGAGCTAGAAAATATTTTAAATTTCCAGATTTCGTAATTAAATATGGATAGAGTGCGTGCAATACGGTTGACTAGTGTATTCCCTATTTAGAATAAAGCTGAAATTTATTTACTTTTTCTCTTCCAAAATTAGAAATATTAGTGGGATGTCTGAACTGGCCTTATTTTTCGTTTGTTAAAACGAGGTCGACCTCGGTATAGCCGCACCCATCGCATAATCCTATGTTTATTCTAAAAGAATCCAAAAAATTATACACGCGGCGTGAAAGACCATCTCCTCCCCTCTCCCCTCTCCTCTTCCTTGAGAGTCGCTCTAGTGCCGCCGGCTCTCCTCCCCCTCTCCTCCGGCCCTGGCTGGAGTAGATGGGGCGGGCGAAGCCGTCCGTTGTATAGTTGTAGTATTAGGTGATCTGGCTTCGTGTCGGTCTTGGGCTGCATGCCCGTAGGCGGAGGCGGCGCGGGGATTCTGTACAGCTAGATCCCCAGCTTCTTCGGGTTTCCTGTTGTTCTCTTGCTAGTCCATGGTGGATGGCTGGTGACGACGGCGATCACCGCGCTCCTCAATAAAGTTGTGTTGGATGTTGGTGTTATGCGGAAGCATCCAGATCTGAGGCCCTCTCTGGCCGGCCGTGGCGGCGGGGAGAGAAGGCCTGCTTCTGGAGGGCGACTGCGACACACCTCGTCTCCGAGTTACTCTTTGGCGCTGTCGGGCGGCGTCTTGAGGTCGCTAGGCTTCCCCTCCTTGGTGCTGCAGTGGATACAGTTATTGGCGAGGGATCAGACTTGGCGGCTCGGCCATAAAGCTCGCGAGCTTCTTCTTGGCGTTGACAGCGACAAGTTCCCCTTCCAAATCTTGGCCTGCCGTGGTGGCGAGGGAGAGAAGGGAGGAGAGCTTCGAGTTGCTGATGCTGGCGAAGATTGGGGCTGCCTGGGTTCCTCAGGTGGCGATGCTGCGAATCCTTCGGCGTTCTCCAAGCGGAAGCAAGATGCCACCCGCTATCTATGGCCACGCCGTGCTTGAGAGACCTCTGAGCATGAGTTTCAACCGCCATCGGCGGCATGTTCTCTCCCTCCTCGCGGTGCTCTGCGTCGACGTCAGCCCAAGTGGTTCGTCCCCATTGCTGACGCCGGCGGCCGTGGTTGGAGGCGAGCTGGATGCGGTGTGCAAGACTAGATCGCGTTCGACGCTTTCCTGCAGGGTGCAATGTGCAAAGTTGAAAGGTCCTGTTGTAATTTTTTGTTTTTCTTTGACCCTTCCTCTAAAATGTACCCACCCCTTTGACTAATCGCAGCGTGGGTCCTTCGGGATCTATCTTGGTTAAAAAATAATTCTAAAAGAATCCGTTGTAGGGGCGTGCGACTCGTGACGCGCGAACACCTCTGCTCTGCACCAAATCCAAACGGGAAAACTTGGGAAAAGGAGAACATCACAGTATCAATTCCACTGGAGCAAGAAAGGTCCGGGGACAGGCACCTCTGTGGAATGCGATCGCAGCTGCGCGGTGCAGGAGCGTCCGACCGAGGCCATTAATGGTCTGGCTTCTACGTGAAGGCAGCGACTCCACGCTCCACGAGGCCTCGGCCGGGCAGAGCGAACCCAGGCAGGTACGGGACAAGAAAACAATTCATCCCCGTTCAGCTCTCCGAGGTAGCAGCAGGCGGCAGCAGTGGAGAAAAGCGAATCCGAGGCGTGACCGCATCATCCTCATCCTCATCCTCCCCACTTATGTGTTTTCTTTTGCTTCAGTCACCGCCGGTGCTAATCGTGCGAGGGCACATCGTGTTTCTCTCCTTAACCCGTTTCTTTTGAGTAGTATCTCGTACGGATGTGTTTTGTTCTCCCTACCGGCAGCGGCGGTGGAGTTGAGCACAGTGAGATCGAATCGGCCGATCGGCCTCGGCGGGTTTGGTTATGTAGAAAAGGACGACCAAGTTGCGGTGCTCCTGGTTCGGACTCGCGAGACAAGAGTTGACATGCGTGTTGGTGTTTGTGTTTGGGGCAGATGTGAGAGCAAACCACATGCCTGGGAGTGTGGAAGGGACCAACCAGTGTGTTTGTGTCCTCCGCTTGTCCCTCGAGCATGGCTAAATTAACTGCTATATATACATCCTAGTTAAATCTATGGTTCATGGTTAGTCATTAAATTTGCTTAGCAAAGTTACAATTATTGTATAATGCAAATACAAATTTACGATCACTGAAAAAACGTCGGAGCGTCACTCGTGGTCACCGCGCACGTCATAGAGATGTATTGGCGCTGAGTGGGACCCAATGTCAGTCTCTACATGTGTTTCATTTGACAAAATACCCCTTTAATCCTAATTTCCTATCAAAGGCAAGGTTGGGGACCCATTGTCAGGCCCACCCACAACTCTCCTCTCTCTACATCCCCACGGACGGGTGCCTCTCATCCTCCCGCGCGCCGGCGTCCTCCTCTCGCGCGGCCGTGTCAGGCATGCCATCCCGATAGATACAGTGACACATCCATCTGAAGGAGTTACAGAAGACGCGTCGATGATGGAGAGTTAAGATGTTTCTTAGCTGTCGTTGGTGTGGCAAGTGTGAGTTGGCAAGTGGGCCAGTGGGCGCGTGAGTAGGACGATGTTATAAGCCTAGAAATTGTATTCAGAAACCATCTACCGATTGAATGAAATAAGTCCGAACTCTCATCTCTCTCGTCCGTCTCTCATCCCAAATTTGATTCCACCCGCTCTTCCTTCTCGTTGAACTCTAGATCGAGATCCTAGGTCACAACAGATGGTATCAGATGTCTAGTCGGTCCGATTCGCGCGTCATACTCTCTTGATCGTACCAGTTGCCAGGGGGATGATCCCCAGGTACCCCAACCGGACAAGAAACCAAGCAATCGGATCGCGTCCGACTGACCAGGTGCAGCCGGACATGGTAAGATAGGCCGGCTATCACACGGTAGCCGGATCAGCAAGAGGTAAACAGTAGATGGTATATCAATGATAAAGGAATGGACTGGGGTCCACAATTCACTAGAGGTGTTTCTTCTTAAGATAAATAGCATGTTGGGTAAACAAATTATAGCGGGGCAATTGACAGATTAAGAAAGCAGAACAATGCATATACTAGTCATCTTGACTGCTACGAGATTTGATTGGGCATTACAACATAATACATAGACCGTAATCCAACTGCATCTATGACTAATAATCCACCTTCAGGTTATCATCCGAACCCCTTTATGTATTAAGTTGCAAGTAACAGATAATTGCATTAAGCAAAGTGTGTAAAGTAAATAATACAATTGTCCCATGGACAAAGGATTGTTGTTTTGTCCCTAGTAGCAACAACGCATCTATAACCTTAGATATTTCTATCACTTCCCCAGATTACTAGAGACATGAACCTACTATCGAGCTTAAATACTCCCTCTTGGAGTTACAAGTATCTACTTGGCCAAGATAGTTACTAACAACAGAGAGCATGCAAGATCACAAATAACATAGACATGATAGAATCAATAATCAATCTGACATAATATCTCAATATCCATCGGATCCCCGCAAACACAACATATAAGATTACAAATTATGATCTTGATCATGAACGGAGCTCACAAGATCTAAATATGATAGCACAAAGGAGGAGAACCAACCATCTAGCTACTTTATGGACCCATAGTCCAAGGGTGAACTACTCATGCATCACTCCGGAGGCTGGCATGGTGATGAAGAAGGCCTGCGGGATGATCTCTCCCCTCCGGCAGGGTGCCGGGAAGAGCTTCGGATCCCCCTGATCTAGGGATGGAGATGATGGCGGCTACAGACTCTTTCGGGGAATTTTGATCGGGTACTTAGGGTTTCTGCATCAGGGTACTTTTATAGGCAAAGGGGCAAGGTCGGTGGCCGCCCGAGGGTCCCACACCAGGGCCTGGCGTGCCTAGAGGGTGGCCGCGCCAGCCCTAGGTGTGGCCACCTCGTGGCCCCACTTAGGCTGCCCTTCGGACTCTGTGTTCCTTCTGGTAAAATATTGACTTTGGCTTTTGTCCCGTCCAATTCCGAGAATATTTTCTTACTAGCTTTTCTGAAACCAAAAACAACAGAAAATAGGCAACTGGCACTACGGTATCTTGTTAATAGGTTAGTTCCAAAAAATGTATAAAAATACCTCAAAGTGTAAACAAAACATAAGAAAGTTGATATAAAACAAACATGGAGCATCAAAAATTATAGATACATTTACGACGTATCAATGTTGAAGGAGCAAATTGGTGAACTGGATCTACGCTTCATGCAGCGTTTGGACCAAGTGCAGGGGAAGATGGATCTATCTCTGGTGTCGCTCGGGCAAGTGCGACATGAGCAAGTGCAAGTGGGCAAAGAGCTTCATGGAGAAACGACGGCGTCATCGTGCCACTTTGGGTGGTGCCGGGGTGTTGGGATCTCCATCAGAACCACCTCTACCTCAACACGGTTTGCGGTTGGAGACGGCGCCATCGTTTCTGTCATCCACATCGACTGGTTTCATCCGTACATCGACAACCACATCGGTAACTGCTCTTCCTGCGATCGTGAGTACTGAGTATGGATTTGGGGATAAAGTAGATAGGTGGCAAGGTCACAACCGGGCGATGTCACGTATGGATTTTCCCAAATTTGATGGCAGTGATGCTCGTATCTGGGTGGATTCCTGCACTACTTACTTTCACATGTATCAAATTCCCGAGGGCTTTAAAGTGTGTGTGTGTGTGTGCTGCATCGATGAATTTAATTGCTAATGTTGTTCATTGGTATCAAGCATATAAAATGGATAATGCATGGCCAACCTGGGAGAAGTTTCAACGATGAACGTGGTAGAATGCGGGAATTGTTATAGTTGAAGAAAATCAAACTGACATAGTGGATAGTTATACTAAGCAATTCAATCAGCTGGTATACAATATAAGGTTGTATGATTCATCTGTTAGGGGCATAATGTTGGTTCTCAGTACATATTGGGGTTGAAAGAGGAGTTGCAAGGTCCCGTTGAAGCACAATTACCTACTTCTGTTAGTCTGGCTACTACTTATGCTTCCATTCATGAAGAAGTATTTGACAGATGGGAGAAATCTGGCAAAGGAGTCATGCAACGCACCAATCAACACACTCCATTCAGGAAGGAGAACAAATGCCAGAATAACTTCTCTGAAATTTGGAAGGCTCGGTAGCTAAAGGAGTACAGAAGGACTAATGGGCTCTACTTCAAGTGTGGGGCGTACATTTACTCCTAGTCACCAGTGTGCTCAACCTGTAGCCCAACTCAAGGTTATTAATACAAATGTTGAGACTGAAGTTTTGTATTATGCTATGTTGGATGCTATTATAGAATTGGAACATGGTTGTTCTTCTGATAGTATGTTCATGTCTCTGCATGCTTTATTAGGCACTATGCATCATAATTCTATCCAACTAAGAGTTCTCATGGTGAACCAAGTATTGTTGTTTATAATTGATTTTGGTAGTTTCCATAGCTTTCTGCATAGTGATATGTGACTAGATTGAAACTCATAGAAGTGCCTATTCCTAAGGTGTAAGTGAAGATTGCTGATGTTAATATTATGCATTGCACTACAAAAATCTCTAATGCTACTTGGTGGTGTCAAGGTAGCACATTCTCTCATAATCTGAAAGTGTTACCAGTTGGAGGTTATGATGGAATATTAGACATGGATTGGTTGGAATTGCATAATCCAATGGTTTGTGATTGGGTGGGTAAGAAAATTGCCTTTGAAAATGACCATAAGATGATTTCTCTGCAAGACATTTCTTCTCAAGAAACCACTGAACTCTTACTAGTAACTGTTGAGCAGCTTTTAAAATGGAAATAGGGCAATGAATTGTGGGTTGTAGCAGTATTGTACTCAATGGAGGAAGTCACACATGTACATCCTTCTCTGGTGCAAGCTACAGTAGAGGCTTTAATTCATAGATATATTGATGTGTTCCATGAACCAACATCTTACCTCCTCACATATCTTTTGATCATGCAATTAATCCTTAAGTAATGTGTTGTGGTTTAGTTTTATTCCATTTGATCTAACCCATAGATCAAATCAGATTTACAAAATATAAGGTTTAAGCAAAGATCATGTTGAAACTTATTACACTCAACTTTATGATCTACTTCAATTCCATTGATTTAAGATAAGCTTCAATCACTTTGACAAGTTTTATCAAAAGCGTCACTTTTTTCACGATTTTCTATGCGTGAATGCAATATACACACCTGATCTCTATTTATTTCTAACCTCTAATTCTTGGATGTTACACTACATATTACATTAGTTACAGACTTCTTAAAATGGTTACATATTATTAACAAACTCAATGGTAAAAAATCGAGCATTTCAGTTGCGTGCCAAGATTGATCCCACAGATAGCATCAGTTTGCATATGGAGAGTGACATCCACATTAGAAAATGTTGCCAAGGTCAAAACACTTGACGTGGCCGAAGAAAGTCTATCATGCACACATTTTTTTTCAAGAAAGGTTAATATGTGGGACCCAACTGCGAGACTAAACAGCTAATGCATCGAGCAACCATTATCAAGTTCTAAATAGGGTGGCGCGAGTAAAATAAGAAAGTCCATCATGCACACGTTTCTTCTATGAGAGGCTGACATCTCGGACCTAGTATCTTGAGTAAACATGTGATGCATCGATCAAACATTATCAAGTTCTAAACAGGAAGACACGATCGGAAAAATAAATTCTATCATAAACACGTTTATTTACAGAGAGACTGACATCTAGGACCCAACAGCCTATGGCAAGTTTTGTTTACACGTTTTGTTTCCTCCTCGTCTAACATTTTTTCTACATTTTTGAGTATTTGTCCCTATGGTAGGTTTTAGGGAGATTCTCTTCCTAGGTGGTGTGTAGTGTTCCCATTCTTTTGGGATCTGCAGATATTCAGCATAAGTTTTAACAATTTGAACAATCATACGGGGGTTAAGGTTGAAATTTCCAAGTAGTTTTTCTACTTTTCCCGAAGCTAGAAATCTTCTCAAACAATTATACTCTATAGGATTTTCTTTGTTAAGCTCTGCCCCATAATAAGCTTTCTCTATCCTATGCACTAAGCAAATTTTGGGCTCTTTCAACACTAAATTCAGTAAATGATCCATTGATAAGGGAGTCAAGTTTATTTCTATTATTAGTGCTCAAACCTGCATAGAAGGTATTACCAACCAAGGCGGGAAGTTGTGATGGAGGCAGTGATCGAGCACTCCCCTAAACCTTGTGTATCCTTCATGCAAGCTCTCTTCAGATTTTTTCCTTTAAATTTTGTGATCATGCGTCTCGCTCCAAGAGTTTTCGTCTTGGGAAAGAAATCAACTAGGAACAAAGAAGCTAAGATCTCCCAGGAGTTAGTAATCTTTTTAGGACTTTGAATATACCAATAACAGGCCACATCAATACAAGTTTGAACAATAAGAGTAGATTTAACCTCATCCTCAGTAAGTATATTAAGACGAAAGGTCCCGCAAGTATCTTCAAAGAACCCTACATGCTCATACAGATCTTCTGTAATGTCCCCTGCAAAGTTTTTAGCATGCAAAATATCCAAAAGCTTGGGTTAGTATCATACCCTCTTGGGTTATTGGATTTTAAATAAGCGTCCATGGGCGGGCCAGAGTTCTTTACAGTTTCCAGCTGGATTATATGTTGGTACTGAAGGGTTTCGCAGCATAGTAAATCAAAATTTTCTACGGAAGCGAACAGAGGGAAAGCCAAGATCTAATCTAGGAGATGCAAACAACGAGAGAGATTGGATTAGATCTTCATACCCTTGAAGATTCGCACAGCGGAACGTTCGTCGGAACGTGGGTGATGTAGTCGTACTCGCTTCTCCTCCTCGCGATCCGATCCGATCTAGCACCACAAGTGGCGGTGCCTCCGTGAGATGCACACGTGCAGCACCTCGACGTCTCATCCTTCCTTGGACCAGCAAGTATGGTGGAGAGATGGATTGGATCTACAACACGACGGCGTGGTATATTTGGTGGAGAATTTCTGCAGCAGGGCTTCGCCTGCAAACAGTCGGGAGGGAGAGAGGAAGGCAGCAGGGCTACTAGGGCTTGGAGGGAGATGTGTGTGTTGGGGGGAGGGGGCGCACCAGCCCTCTATATATAGAGGGGGGGGTGCGGCCAGCCCTTGCCCATCCTCCAAGCCTATCTCTAGTTTAAACAATTTAAACTCTCCCTTATCTAGAAATCCTATCTCTAGTTTAAACGAGTTTAAACTTATCTAGGATCGGCTGGACCCTATGGGGCCTTGTGCCCCTGGCCCAATGCGGCCAGGACACCCCCTCATAGGCCCATGCCCCCTCCCGGAAGGTGGGACTGTAGGGGTTCGTAGCATGGAAAACAAAAATTTTCTATCGCATACAAACAAACAAGCCAAGATCTATCTACTAGATTGTAGCAACGAGTCGATGGAATAACTCACCCTCGAAGATTCCAAAGTGTTTAACGAGAGCAGATTCTCGTGGGTGATGTAGTCGTACTCTTTCCGATCTCAAGATCGCGTAGACGATCCTTCCGGCGCCACGTTCCGGCAGCGCTCCCGTAGTCGGTCACACGTTCGGTACTCGACGAAGACCTTCCTCTCCCTTGTTCCAGCAGGCAGCGGAGGTTGTAGTACTCTCCTCGTGATTCCGGCAGCACAACGGCGTGGTACCGGAGGTAGAGGGGAGATCCCGCAGGGCTTCGCCTTAAGCCGGTGCGAGTATGGTGGAGCTTATGAGAGAGGCTATTAGTGGTCTAGTAATTAGACACACCAATTAGAGGGCTCTAAACCAATTAGAAGGCTCTAAACCAAAATAGCTCTAAACCGGGGTTTAGATCTAGGGTTTAGTTTAGAGGGGTAGGAACTAGTGTGTCTAGAGAGGGGAGCCCTGCCCCTCCCTTTATAGGTGGGAGGGCCGGCGGCCAAGGGGAGGAGTTCCTCCCCAACTCGGCCTTGGGAGGTGCGCCGGCCAAGGGGAGGAACCCTCCTCCAACTCGGCCTCCACCTCTCCTCCTCTTTCTCCTCTTTCCGAAAACTGGCAGTTTGACCGAAAACTGGCAGTTTGACTTTTCCAATTAGGATTTGAATTAACCCTTTATTTCGGACAGCGAGAACACTTAGTACATGATGCAATCATTCCAACATGCAATGACACATTCATGTACCCTTCCCCCTCCGGAGTGCCGGACATTCCGGGACCTTCTAGAATGTTCCCGATGAAAACACCGGAACCATTCCCGAACTCCGAAACGGGACTTTCCTTATATGAATCTTATTCTCCGGACCATTCCGGATCACCTCGTGATATCCCGGATCCCATCCGAGACTCCGAACAACATTCGGTCTCTTTCTCATAATACCATAACTACTCAAACAACGTCGAATCCTTAAGTGTGTCTCCCTACGGTTCGTGAATTATGCGAACATGATCGAGACACTTCTCCGAACAATAACCAATAGAGGAATCTGGAAATTCATATGGCTCCCACATATTTCTACGATTACTTTGCGATCGAATGAACCACTTACATACGATACCAATTTCCCTTTGTCTCACGATATGTTACTTATCCGAGGTTATGATCGTCGGTATCTCTGCATACCTAGTTCAACCTCGTTACTGATAAGTACTCTTTTCTCGTTCCCGTGATATGTGATCCCTTGTGACCAAGTCACATGCTTGCAAGCTAATTGGATGACATTTCACCGAGAGGGCCCAGAGAATATCTATCCGTCATGTGGATGGACAAATCCCACTCTTGATCCATGTGTTTCAACCAATACTTTCCGAACACTCAATGCCACCTTTATAGCCACCCTGTTACGGTGTGGTGTTTGATGATATCAAAGCATCCATCTGGTAAAGGTGATATGCATGATCTCATGGTCGAAGGAATTAGGTTACTATGTATCAGAAAGCATATAGCAATTGAACTATTGAAATGACTTGATCTTTATGCTACGCTTGTCTATAGGAGTATGTCCACCATATCATTCTCCTAACGATATGATCTTGTTGTTGATAACATCTCAATGTTCATGACAAAGAAACCACATCATCAATCAACCAACAAGCTAGTGAAGTATAGAGGCTATACTAGGGACTTCAAATTAAGTTTACAAATCACACAAGTATTAATGGTTTCCTTGTTAATACTATTATAGCATGAATGCAAACATTTATCATAAACACAAAGATATATAATAATAACTATATTTATTATTGCCTCTAGGGCATATCTCCAACAGTCTCCCACTTGCACTAGAGTCATCTAATCTAGATTACATGGTAATATACCGAACACCCATGGCAGTTTGGTGTTGGTCATGTTTTGCCCTCGGGAGAGGTTTAGTCAACGGATCCGCCACATTCAGATCTGTGTGTACTTTGCAAATCTTTATATCCCCATCCTGGATATGTTCTCGAATAGCGTGAAAACGCAGCTTGATATGCTTCAGCTTCTTGTGTGACCTTGGTTCTTGCGCATTGGCTATGGCGCCCATGTTATCACAGTAGATAGACATTGGGTCCAGCGCACTAGGAACCACACCCAGCTCTGTAATGAACTCTTTCATCCATATCGCTTCTTGTGAAGCCTCCGAAGCAGCCATGTATTCCGATTCAGTTGAAGATCTCGCCACAACGCTTTGCTTTGCACTCCTCCAGCTAACTGCTGCACCATTCAAAATAAATACGTATCCAGATTGTGATTTAGAATCATCCGGATCGGTGTTCCAACTAGCATCGGTGTAACCATTAACAACGAGCTGTTCATCACCTCCATAAGAAAGAACCATATCCTTAGTTCTTCTCAAGTACTTAAGGATGTTTTTGACCGCTGTCCAATGATCCACTCCTGGATCACTTTGATATCTGCTAGTTAGACTAACAGCATATGCGATGTCGGGTCTAGTACATAGCATGGCATACATTAGAGATCCTATGGCTGAGGCATAGGGAGTCTTACTCATCCTTTCTCTATCTTCTGCCGATGTCGGACTTTGAGTTTTACTCAAGGTCGTATTGGGCAACATGGGCAAGAACCCTTTCTTGCTTTCTTCCATTCCAAACTTCTTTAGAACTTTGTCCAAATATGTACTTTGTGACAATGATATTTGGCGTTTCGATCTATCTCTATAAATCGTTATGCCTAATATGTAAGCTGCTTCGCCAAGATCCTTCATTGAAAAACTATTATTCAAATATTCTTTGACACTATTAAGAAGGTCTACATCATTCCCAATCAATAATATGTCATCCACATATAGTATTAAGAACGCTACAGAGCTCCCACTCACTTTCTTGTAAATACAAGCTTCTCCATAAGTTTGTATAAAACCAAAACTTTTGATTACCTTATCAAAACGTTGATTCCAACTTCGGGATGCTTGCTTCAATCCATAGATGGACCGTTGAAGTTTGCATACCTTGTTAGCATCTTTAGGATCGACAAAACCTTTGGGTTGCATCATATACAATTCTTCATCAATGTCTCCATTGAGGAATGCTGTTTTGACATCCATCTGCCATATCTCATAATCATAATATGCAGCGATTGCTAACATAATCCTCACAGACTTTAGCTTCGCTACTGGTGAGAAAGTCTCATCGTAGTCAACTCCTTGAATTTGTCGAAACCCTTTTGCGACAAGTCGAGCTTTATAGACAGTAACATTACCATCAGCATCTGTTTTCTTCTTGAAAATCCATTTGTTCTCGACAGCCTTCCGGCCATCCGGTAAGTCCACCAAAGTCCATACTTGGTTTTCGTACATGGATCCAATCTCGGATTTCATGGCTTCTTGCCATTTATTGGAATCTGGGCTCATCATCGCTTCCTCATATGTCTCGGGATCATCGGTGTTGTCCACCAACATGACATTCATAACGGAATCATACCAATCTGGAGTGGTACGAGTTCTCGTTGACCTCCGAGGCTCTGTAGCAACCTCAACCGAAGTTTCATGATCACTATCATTAGCTTCCTCCCTCATTGGTGCAGGCACCACAGGAACTTCTTCCGGTGCTGCGCTACTCGCAATTTCGAGAGAAGGTTCGACAACCTCGTCGAGTTCTACTTTCCTTCCAGTCACTTCTTTCGAGAGAAATTCCTTCTCTAGAAAGGATCCATTCTTGGCAACAAAGATTTTGCCTTCGGATCTATGATAGAAGGTATACCCAATAGTTTCCTTCGGGTATCCTATGAAGACGCATTTTTCCGCTTTGGGTTCAAGCTTGTCCGGCTGTAACTTCTTTACATAGGCTTCGCACCCCCAAATTTTAAGGAACGACAATTTAGGTTTCTTCCCAAACCATAATTCATACGGTGTCGTTTCAACGGATTTAGATGGTGCCCTATTTAAAGTGAATGCGGCTGTTTCTAATGCATAACCCCAAAATGATAGCGGTAAATTTGTAAGTGACATCATAGAACGAACCATATCTAAGAGAGTTCGATTACGACGTTCAGACACACCATTACGCTGTGGTGTTCCCGGCGGTGTCAACTGCGAAAGTATTCCACATTTCTTCAAATGCTCGCCAAACTCGTAACTTAGATATTCACCTCCACGATCAGAACGTAGAAATTTAATCTTCTTGTTACGTTGATTCTCTACCTCACTTTGAAACTCCTTAAACTTCTCGAAAGTTTCGGACTTATGTTTCATGAAATAGATATACCCATATCTACTCAAGTCATCCGTGAAGGTAAGAACATAACGATAACCACCGCGCGATGCTACACTCATTGGACCACACACATCGGTATGTATGATTTCCAATAAGTCCGTAGCTCGCTCCATCATACCAGAAAATGGAGTCTTAGTCATTTTACCCATCAGACATGCTTCGCATCTTTCAAGTGATTCAAAATCAAGTGATTCAAGAAGTCCATCGGAATGGAGTTTCTTCATACGCTTCACTCCAATGTGACCAAGACGACAGTGCCACATATAGGTTAAGTTATCGCTTGATTTCAAACGTTTAGCTTCAATGTTATTAATATGTGTATTTCCACTATCGAGATTCAATATGAATAGACCATCTATCAAAGGTGCATGTGCATAAAACATATTACTCATATAAATCGAACAACCATTATTCTCGGATTTAAACAAGTAACCGTCTCGCAATAAACAAGATCCCGATATAATGTTCATGCTCAACGCAGGCACCAAATAACAATTATTTAAGTATAAAACTAATCCCGATGGTAGATGAAGAGGTAGCGTGCCGACCGCGATCACATCAACCTTTGATCCGTTTCCTACGCGCATCGTCACCTCGTTCTTCGCTAGCTTTCGTTTATTCTGCAGCTCCTGTTTCGAGTTACAAATATGAGCAACCGAACCAGTATCAAATACCCAGGCACTACTACGAATACTAGTGAAATACACATCAATAACATGTATATCAGATATACCTTTCTTCTTGATGTTGCCGTTCTTCAAATCCGCCAAGTACTTTGGGCAATTCCGCTTCCAGTGACCTTCTCCCTTGCAGTAAAAGCACTCAGTATCAGGCTTGGGTCCAGCCTTGGTCCTCTTCGTCAGCATGGTAGCTTTCTTACCACCCTTCTTGAAGTGTCCCTTCTGCTTAGACTTGCCTTTCTTGAATTTGGTGGTCTTATTGACCATCAACACTTGGTGCTCTTTCTTGATCTCCACTTCTGCAGATTTTAACATAGCAAATAGTTCTGGCAACTCTTTGTTCATGTTCTGCATGTTGTAGTTCATCACAAAGTTCTTGTAACTTGGTGGTAGTGATTGGAGGATGCGGTAAACTCCCAAAGTATTAGGAATCACTATACCCAAGCTTTGAAGTTTATTCGCGTGCCCAGACATTTTAAGCACATGCTCACTGACGGAGCTACCCTCTTCCATCTTGCAGTTAAAGAACTTTTCAGAAGCTTCATAACTTTCAATTGCCGCATGAGTCTCAAAAATTAATTTGAGATCCTCGACAATATCATATGGGTCTGACTCTTCAAACCTTTTCTGAAGCTCCGATTCTAAACCATACAAGATAGCACACTGAACTATGGAGTACTGATTCTTCCGAGCGAGGTAAACATTCTTTACTTCATCGGAAGCATCAGCTGCAGGTGGGTCACCTAGCGGTGCATCCAGCACATAGGTCAAATTACCAGCTGTGAGGACAATCCTCAAATTGCGGAACCAATCCGCGAAGTTGCTTCCATTGTTTTTCAACTTTTCTTTCTCTAGGAACGCATTAAAATTGATGGTAGGGGCTGCCATTGATCTACAACATATTTGCAATAGTTTAGACTAAGTTTATGACAAATTGAGTTCAAATTAATTAATGAAATTAAACTAGGTGAACTCCCACTCAAAACAACATCCCTCACATTGTTTTAGTGATCACACGAACCAAATCCACTACATCAACACCGATCATCACGAGAGCTGATATAGTTTTAATGGCGAACAATCATCATGTTCATCATATCTACTATATGATTCATGCTTTGCCTTTCGGCGATCCGTGTTCCTGAGGCCATGTCTGTACATGCTAGGCTCGTCAAGATCAAACCTTAGCTACCGCATAAGCAAATCTGGCTTGCTTACGTTGTATTCACCCGTGGAATCAAAGACACCCGATCATCACGTGGTGCTTCGAAGCAACAAGCTTTAGCAACGGTGCTAACTAAGGGCGAACACTTTAGAACTTGAAATTTATGTGCATGAGGGATCATCTTATAATGCTACCGTCGTCTACTAAGCAATACAAGATGCATAAAGGATTAACATCACATGCAATTCATAATATGTGATATGATATGGCCTTTCTTCTTTGTGCTTCCGATCTCCATCTTCAAGCACGAACATGATCTCCATCATCACCGGCATAGCATCAAGATCAATGACGCTTCTTCATGGTTGTCGTCCACCAGCTTCAACTATTACAACTATTTTGAATAGACACGCAGGTCTTAACAGAAATTAAAGACAACCATATGGCTCCTGCCGGTTGCCAACTTACAATAAGGAACATTGCATACATCAAATATAATCACAATCATGGCCATATCACATCACTGCACACCCCTGCAAAACAAAGTTAGACGCTTCTACTTTCTTTGCATATTTTACGTGGTTTGGGGCTTTCCATAAGTGTCGTTCTAACTTACGAACAATAACCACAACATTGATACTAGCATTGTTGATCACCCGTTGTAAATTGGATCTTTACTATGCTAGGAGAAACAGGCACCCGCAAAGCCACTTATGCAAAACGAGTTGCATGTCAAGCGTGGAGCAAGTCTCATGAACGATGTCATGTAAGGTTAGCCCGGGCCGCTTCATCCCAACATACCGCAAGATGCAAAGTACACAAAAAGCAATCTACAATAAAAGCATCAACGCCCACAATGACCATTGTGTTCTACTCGTGCAACAGATCTACATATAGACACGGCTCTGATACCACTGTAGGGGTTCGTAGCATGGAAAACAAAAATTTTCTATCGCATACAAACAAACAAGCCAAGATCTATCTACTAGATTGTAGCAACGAGTCGATGGAATAACTCACCCTCGAAGATTCCAAAGTGTTTAACGAGAGCAGATTCTCGTGGGTGATGTAGTCGTACTCTTTCCGATCTCAAGATCGCGTAGACGATCCTTCCGGCGCCACGTTCCGGCAGCGCTCCCGTAGTCGGTCACACGTTCGGTACTCGACGAAGACCTTCCTCTCCCTTGTTCCAGCAGGCAGCGGAGGTTGTAGTACTCTCCTCGTGATTCCGGCAGCACAACGGCGTGGTACCGGAGGTAGAGGGGAGATCCCGCAGGGCTTCGCCTTAAGCCGGTGCGAGTATGGTGGAGCTTATGAGAGAGGCTATTAGTGGTCTAGTAATTAGACACACCAATTAGAGGGCTCTAAACCAATTAGAAGGCTCTAAACCAAAATAGCTCTAAACCGGGGTTTAGATCTAGGGTTTAGTTTAGAGGGGTAGGAACTAGTGTGTCTAGAGAGGGGAGCCCTGCCCCTCCCTTTATAGGTGGGAGGGCCGGCGGCCAAGGGGAGGAGTTCCTCCCCAACTCGGCCTTGGGAGGTGCGCCGGCCAAGGGGAGGAACCCTCCTCCAACTCGGCCTCCACCTCTCCTCCTCTTTCTCCTCTTTCCGAAAACTGGCAGTTTGACCGAAAACTGGCAGTTTGACTTTTCCAATTAGGATTTGAATTAACCCTTTATTTCGGACAGCGAGAACACTTAGTACATGATGCAATCATTCCAACATGCAATGACACATTCATGTACCCTTCCCCCTCCGGAGTGCCGGACATTCCGGGACCTTCTAGAATGTTCCCGATGAAAACACCGGAACCATTCCCGAACTCCGAAACGGGACTTTCCTTATATGAATCTTATTCTCCGGACCATTCCGGATCACCTCGTGATATCCCGGATCCCATCCGAGACTCCGAACAACATTCGGTCTCTTTCTCATAATACCATAACTACTCAAACAACGTCGAATCCTTAAGTGTGTCTCCCTACGGTTCGTGAATTATGCGGACATGATCGAGACACTTCTCCGAACAATAACCAATAGAGGAATCTGGAAATTCATATGGCTCCCACATATTTCTACGATTACTTTGCGATCGAATGAACCACTTACATACGATACCAATTTCCCTTTGTCTCACGATATGTTACTTATCCGAGGTTATGATCGTCGGTATCTCTGCATACCTAGTTCAACCTCGTTACTGATAAGTACTCTTTTCTCGTTCCCGTGATATGTGATCCCTTGTGACCAAGTCACATGCTTGCAAGCTAATTGGATGACATTTCACCGAGAGGGCCCAGAGAATATCTATCCGTCATGTGGATGGACAAATCCCACTCTTGATCCATGTGTTTCAACCAATACTTTCCGAACACTCAATGCCACCTTTATAGCCACCCTGTTACGGTGTGGTGTTTGATGATATCAAAGCATCCATCTGGTAAAGGTGATATGCATGATCTCATGGTCGAAGGAATTAGGTTACTATGTATCAGAAAGCATATAGCAATTGAACTATTGAAATGACTTGATCTTTATGCTACGCTTGTCTATAGGAGTATGTCCACCATATCATTCTCCTAACGATATGATCTTGTTGTTGATAACATCTCAATGTTCATGACAAAGAAACCACATCATCAATCAACCAACAAGCTAGTGAAGTATAGAGGCTATACTAGGGACTTCAAATTAAGTTTACAAATCACACAAGTATTAATGGTTTCCTTGTTAATACTATTATAGCATGAATGCAAACATTTATCATAAACACAAAGATATATAATAATAACTATATTTATTATTGCCTCTAGGGCATATCTCCAACAGGGACCACGTTGGCCCCCTTCCGGAAGGTTCTAGAAGCTTTCGGTACAATACCGATTAATCCGGAACAATTCCGAACTCCAAAAACTGCACTGCCTTATATGAATCTTATTCTCCAGACCATTCCGGAACCTCTCGTGATGTCCCGGATCCCATCCGAGACTCCGAACAAAAAATAATAAACCAATTATCCAATCTATCCTAGCGTCGAGACACGTTAAGTGTGTGACCCTGCGGGTTCGAGAATATGCAGACATGATCTTCTATCAATAATCAACAGCGGGGTCTGGGCACCCATATTGACTCCCACACATTCATCGATGATCATATGGAATGAACCATGATGCCAGGATTCAATCAATCCCATATATATATTCTCTTCGTCTCGCGATATTTTACTTGTCCGAGATTCGATCGTCGGTATCGTCATACCTAGTTCAATCTCGTTCACAGCAAGTACTTTACTCGTTCCGTAATCCGATATCACTTTGTGATTAACTCCTTAACCACATGCTTGCAAGCGGTGTTGATATCGATTACCGAGTGGGCCCGAAGTATATCTCTCCGACTTGGGAGGGACAAATCCCATCTCGATACATACAACCCAACAGATACTTTCCGATTACCTGAGAGACACCTTTATGATCACCCTCTCATAGGATGACGTTTGATGACCTCAAAGCTTTCTTCCGATACCAGGGAGTTGTATTATCTCATGGTCTAAGGAATACAATATTTGACATAAGAAAAACTTCGCAAAGACGAACATGATGACACGATCTAATTGCTTCGCTTAGTTTGGGTCTATCCACCATATCATTCTCCAATGATATGATCTCATTATCAATTGACAACTCATGTCTATGGTTAGGAAACCTTAACCATCATTGATCAATGAGCTAGTCCATAGAGGCGTACTAGGGACACGGTGTTGTTCACAAACCACACAAGTATTAAAGTTTTCGCTTAATACAATTCTAGCATGGAATATAAACTTTATCATGAACAAGAATTATAATAATAACATCTTTATTATTGCCTCTAGGGCATAATTCCAACAGTCTCCCACTTGCACTAGAGTCAATAATCTAGTTTACATCTGGCAACAATCTCACACCCATGGCACTGAGGTGCTGATCATGTTTTACACGTGGAAGAGGTTTAGTCAATGGATCTGCGACATTCAGATCTGTATGTACTTTGCTAATCTTCAGATCTCCATCTGCTATATAATCTCGGATTATATGAAACTTGCGGTTGATATGCTTGGTCTTTGGATGATATCTTGGTTCCTTAGCGAGTGCTATGGTGCCAGTGTTGTCACACAATATCTCCAGTGGGTCCAATGCACTTGGAACCACGCCAAGCTCAGTGATGAAGTTCCTGATCCAAACTCCTTCACTTGACGCTTCTGCAGCAGCCATGTATTCCGCTTCTACTGTAGATCCCGCGATCACGCTTTGCTTGCAGCTTCTCCAGCTCACAGCTCCTCCATTCAAAATATACACGTATCCTGTCTGAGATTTACAATCATCCTTGTCGGTGTCGAAACTAGCATCGACATAACCTTTTACGACGAGCTGTTCATCACCCCCATAGACTAAGAACATTTCTTTAGTCCTATTTAGGTACCTTAGGATGTTCTTCACGGCTGTCCAGTGTTCCACTCCTGGATCACTTTGATATCTGCTCGTCAAACTAAGAGCATTGGACACATCCGGTCTAGTACACAGCATGGCATACATGATGGAACCTACGGCCGAGGCATAAGGCACTTTGCTCATAGCTTCCCTATCATTTACCGTAGCTGGACACTGAGCCTTGCTCAATATCTTACCTGACAACATAGGCACTGAACCTTTCAATGCCTTATCCATTCTGAACCTTTTCAGAACTTTGTCTAGGTATGTACTTTGGCTTAAAGCTATCAGGCGTCTTTGTCTATCTCTATAGATTTTGATGCCCAATATATAAGCAGCTTCACCTAGGTCTTTCATTGAAAAACACTTGTTCAAATAACTCTTCACATCGTTAAGCATGTTGATGTCATTTCCAATAATCAATATGTCATCCACATATAGTACCAGAAACGTCACCGAGCTCCCACTCACTTTCTTGTAGATGCAAGCTTCGTAGCAATTTGGAACAAATCCAAAGCTCTTGATCACTTGATCAAAACGAAGGTTCCAACTCCGAGATGCTTGCTTCAGTCCATAAATGGAACGCTGAAGTTTGCATACTTTATCAGCATCCTTAGGATCGACAAAACCTTCGGGTTGCATCATATACAACTCTTCATCAATGTTGCCATTGAGGAAAGCAGTCTTGACATCCATCTGCCATATTTCATAATCATGAAACGCAGCAATTGCTAATAAAATCCGAATGGACTTAAACATCGCTACGGGAGAGAAAGTCTCATCGTAGTCAACACCTTGAACTTGTCGAAAACCTTTCGCAACAAGCCGTGCTTTATAGACGGCAACATTACCATCCGCGTCCGTTTTCTTCTTGAAAATCCATTTGCACTCAACGGCCTTTCGGTCGCTAGGAGGGTCCACCAAAGTCCATACTTGGTTTTCGCTCATGGATCCCAATTCGGATTTCATGGCTTCTAGCCATTTCTCAGAGTCTGGGCTCATCATCGCTTCCTCATAGTTCGTAGGTTCGCTGTCTTCTACTAACAAGACAGTCAAGACAGGGTTGCCGTACCACTCAGGAGGGGCACGCGACCTTGTCGACCTGCGACGTTCAGTAGCAGCATCGTCCGAAGCTTCATGATCCTTGTCATTAGCTTCCTCTATTGTTGGTGCAGGCGGCACTGGAACAATTTCAGGTGCTACGCTACTCTCCAATTCAAGAGAAGGTTCAATAACCTCGTCTAGCTCTTCTTTCCTCCCACTCACTTCTTTCGAGAGAAACTCCTTCTCAAGAAAGGAACCGTTCTTTGCGACAAACACTTTGCCTTCGGTTCTGTGATAGAAGGTATACCCAATAGTTTCCTTAGGGTATCCTATGAAGACGCATTTCTCCGCTTTGGGTTCGAGCTTGTCCGGCATCAACTTCTTGACGTAAGCTTCACATCCCCAAACTTTAAGAAACGACAACTTAGGTTTAGCACCAAACCATAGTTCATACGGTGTCGTCTCAACGGATTTAGATGGAGCCCTATTTAAAGTGAATGCAGTGGTTTCTAATGCATAACCCCAAAATGATAACGGCAAATCAGTAAGAGACATCATCGATCGGACCATATCTAATAGGGTTCGATTCCGGCGTTCAGACACACCATTGCGCTGTGGTGTTCCGGGTGGCGTGAGTTGTGAAACGATTCCACTTGCTTTGAGATGCGTGAGAAAATCATAACTCAAATATTCGCCCCCACGATCGGATCGTAGAAACTTAATCTTTCTGTTACGATGGTTCTCCACTTCATTCTGAAATTGTTTGAACTTTTCAAACGTTTCAGATTTATGTTTCATTAAATAGATATACCCATATCTACTTAAGTCATCGGTAAAAGTGAGAAAATAGCGATATCCACCGCGCGTCGAAACACTCATCGGTCCGCATACATCGGTATGTATGATTTCCAACAAGTCCGTTGCTCGCTCCATCATACCGGAGAACGGGGTTTTGATCATCTTGCCCATAAGGCATGGTTCGCATGTGTCAAATGATTCAAAATCAAGAGACTCCAAAAGTCCATCAGAATGGAGTTTCTTCATGCGCTTTACACCAATATGACCTAGACGATAGTGCCACAAATAAGTAGTATTATCACTATCTACTTTGCATCTCTTAGCCTCAATGTTATGGATGTGTGTTTCATCCCTTTCGAGATTTAGAAGAAATAAACCACTCACAAGAGGTGCATGACCATAAAAGATGTTACTCATATAAATAGAACAACCATTATTCTCTGATTTAAATGAATAACCGTCTTGCAATAAACACGATCCAGAAATAATGTTCATGCTCAACGCAGGCACATAATAACATTTATTAAGGTTTAAAACTAATCCCGAAGGTAAAACTAAGGAGAGCGTGCCGACGGCCATCACATCAACTCTTGATCCGTTGCCAACGCGCATCGTCACCTCATCCCTCGCAAGTCGCCGTCTATTCCGCAGCTCCTGTTTCGAGTTACAAATATTAGCAACTGAACCGGTATCAAATACCCAGGCACTACAACGAGGGCTAGTAAGGAAAACATCAATAACATGTATATCAAATATACCTTTGATGGTGCCAGCCTTCTTGTCCGCTAAGTACTTCGGACAGTTGCGCTTCCAGTGACCCTTGTCCTTGCAATAGAAGCACTCAGTTTCTGGCTTGGGACCAGACCTGAGCTTCTTCTCAGCAGGGGCATTGCGCTTGCCGCCGCCCTTCTTGAAGGGCTTCTTTGCACCTTTACCTTTCTTAAAGGAGGGCTTGTTGACCATCAACACATGATTATCCTTCTTGATGTCCACCTCCGCAGCCTTCAGCTTTGCGAAGAGCTCGGTGATCGTATCAGTGGAACCAATCTGATTATGAGTCACTACAAAACTTTTGTAGCTGGGAGGGAGTGATTGCAGAACCCTGTCAATCTTGAGCTCCTCTGGAATCTTGCAGTCCAGTTGCTCAAGGCGTTGAGTGTAGCCCGACATCTTAATGGCGTGCTCACTAACGGAACTCCCTTCCTCCATCTTGCAGTTAAAGAACTTCTCGGAGATCTCATATCTCTCAGAACGGGCCTAAGTCTGAAACATGGTTTTCAACTCTTCGAGAATCTCAAAGGGCCCGGGATAGTTTTCAAAACGATTTTGAAGTTCCGGTTCCATAGCAAACAACATGGTGCTCTTAATCACACCATAATCATCTTTGCGCGACTGATAGACAGCTTTCTCATCAGCCGACGCAGTTGCAGCAGGGGGGTCACCTAACGCTTCCCAAGGACATAGTCCTTTTGTCCGCCAGACAGAATGATTCTCAAATTGCGGAACCAATTGGTGAAGTTAGACCCATTGTTCTTAAGCTTTTCTTTCTCAGCAAAAACGTTGAAGTTGAAGTTGGACTTAGCCATGTGATCTACAATATTTGCAAGTACAAATTAGACTATGTTCATGATAACTAGTTCAACTTTTAATCAAATTACTAGATGAACTCCCACTAAATTCAACATCCCTCAAGTTGTTTAGTGAACACGATCCAAATTCACCACACCTAATCCGATCTTCACGAGAAGAGATGTGGTTTCAATGGTGGACAACGAAGTGTCGATCATATCATTCATATGACTCATGCTTAACCTTTCGGTTCTTGTGTTCCGAGGCCATGTCTGTACATGCTAGGCTCGTCAAGCTAGACCCAAGTATTTCCGCGTGTGCAAAACTGGCTTGCACCCGTTGTATGTGAGCGTAGAGTCTATAGCACCCGATCATCACGTGATGCTTGGACACGACGAACTTTCACAACGGTGCATACTTGGGGAGAACACAGTTTTTATCTTGATCTTTAAGTGAGGAATCATCTTATAATGCTACCGTCGCGATATAAGCATAATAAGATACATAAAAGGATAAACATCACATGCATATAACTTTATGTGAATGGTATAGCCAATCTTCGCGCAATGATCTCCATCTTGTGCGTTCCGGCATGATCTCCATCACTTCACCATGATTGCCTTCACCACGAATAGCAACTACAACTATTGCTAACTACTTAGCGATAAAGTAAAGCTATTACATGGCGTATAAGAAGTTGACTCGCAGGTCATACACAATTATAAAGACAACCATATGGCTCCTGCCGGTTGTGTACTCATCGACATGCAAGTCGTGAAACATTACAAAACATGATCATCGCATACAATATACACATCACATCTTGGGCCATACCATATCACAGAAAACACTCCCTGCAAAAACAAGTTAGACGCCTCTACTTTGTTGTTGCATGTTTTACGTGGCTTATGGGAGTAGATGCTAAGAACGATTCTTACCTACGGAAAGCCACAACGGTGATATTATGGTTGCCAAACTCCGGTGTTAATCCCATGACAACTATAGTGAGAGAAACTGACATCCACTAGCCGCATGTGTGGAACAAGCCACACGTCAAGTGCGGAGCCGGTCTCGCGAACGACGTCGCGTAAGGTTGGCCTGGACCGCTTCAATCTCACTATCCCGCGTCATAAGAAGAACACAAACAAGAGGCTTGCAACAGAAAACATCAACGCCCGCAACAACCATGTTGCGTTCTACTCGTGAAACACATCTACGCATAGATCTAGCTCTGATACCACTGAAGGGTTTCGCAGCATAGTAAATCAAAATTTTCTACGAAAGCAAACAGAGGGAAAGCCAAGATCTAATCTAGGAGATGCAAACAACGAGAGAGATTGGATTAGATCTTCATACCCTTGAAGATTCGCACAGCGGAACGTTCGTCGGAACGTGGGTGATGTAGTCGTACTCGCTTCTCCTCCTCGCGATCCGATCTGATCTAGCACCACAAGTGGCGGTGCCTCCGTGAGATGCACACGTGCAGCACCTCGACGTCTCCTCCTTCCTTGGACCAGCAAGTATGGTGGAGAGATGGATTGGATCTACAACACGACGGCGTGGTGTATTTGGTGGAGAATTTCTGCAGCAGGGCTTCGCCTGCAAACAGTCGGGAGGGAGAGAGGAAGGCAGCAGGGCTACTAGGGCTTGGAGGGAGATGTGTGTGTTGGGGGGGAGGGGGCGCACCAGCCCTCTATATATAGAGGGGGGGGTGCGGCCAGCCCTTGCCCATCCTCCAAGCCTATCTCTAGTTTAAACAATTTAAACTCTCCCTTATCTAGAAATCCTATCTCTAGTTTAAACGAGTTTAAACTTATCTAGGATCGGCTGGGCCCTATGGGGCCTTGTGACCCTGGCCCAATGCGGCCAGGACACCCCCTCATAGGACCATTCCCCCTCCCGGAAGGTGGGACCACGTTGGCCCCCTTCCGGAAGGTTCTAGAAGCTTCCGGTACAATACCGATTAATCCGGAACAATTCCGAACTCCAAAAACTGCACTGCCTTATATGAATCTTATTCTCCGGACCATTCCAGAACCTCTCGTGATGTCCCGGATCCCATCCGAGACTCCGAACAAAAATTCATAAACCAATTATCCAATCTATCCTAGCGTCGAGACACGTTAAGTGTGTGACCCTGCGGGTTCGAGAATATGCAGACATGATCTTCTATCAATAATCAACAGCGGGGTCTGGGCACCCATATTGACTCCCACACATTCATCGATGATCATATCGGATGAACCACGATGCCAGGATTCAATCAATCCCATATATATATTCCCTTCGTCTCGCGATATTTTACTTGTCCGAGATTCGATCGTCGGTATCGTCATACCTAGTTCAATCTCGTTCACAGCAAGTACTTTACTCGTTTCGTAATCCGATATCACTTTGTGATTAACTCCTTAACCACATGCTTGCAAGCGGTGTTGATACCGATTACCGAGTGGGCCCGAAGTATATCTCTCCGACTTGGGAGGGACAAATCCCATCTCGATACATACAACCCAACAGATACTTTCCGATTACCTGAGAGACACCTTTATGATCACCCTCTCATAGGATGACGTTTGATGACCTCAAAGCTTTCTTCCGATACCAGGGAGTTGTATTATCTCATGGTCTAAGGAATACAATATTTGACATAAGAAAAACTTCGCAAAGACGAACACGATGACACGATCTAATTGCTTCGCTTAGTTTGGGTCTATCCACCATATCATTCTCCAATGATATGATCTAATTATCAATTGACAACTCATGTCTATGGTTAGGAAACCTTAACCATCATTGATCAATGAGCTAGTCCATAGAGGCGTACTAGGGACACGGTGTTGTTCACAAACCACACAAGTATTAAAGTTTCCGCTTAATACAATTCTAGCATGGAATATAAACTTTATCATGAACAAGAATTATAATAATAACATCTTTATTATTGCCTCTAGGGCATAATTCCAACAGGTACTCACCCATGGGGTTTACCTGAAACTAGTAAAAAACTTTAGTAAAACAATTAGTTTAATAAGCAACTAAGAATAAAGACCAAAAGAGCTTAGCTCCCAGTAACGGTGCCAAAAAATAGCTTGATGGATGCAAGTGCACATATCAATTATAGCTAGTTTCAAAATAAGAGTATCATACCCACATAGAGCTATTTGGTTAAGGTCTTTATGCCCCTTGTCACTTTCCACCAAAGGATACTTATAAGATGCCTTTGATCTCAAGTAATGGGTGTTCGAAAGGTTTTTGGTTGAGTACAGAAAAGTAATTAAAACAAGTAAAAGAAAGCAAGTAACAAGGTTGTGTGAAAACGTGGTTGAACTCAATAGGGCTAAAATGTTCTCGGGGGTGTAGGATACACCACTAGTATGATATTATTATTCATAATTAAGATAACATACTTATTGTGTCATGATATGTGTGGAGAGAGCTCCATAATAAGATGTTCACTACAAGGATCGTATGAAGCCACTTTGTTGAGCCAAGAACGAGGTCACCTCTAAATAACCACCACGATATCTGAGAGCCATCACCCATACATACCACCGCAATTAAGGGTCTCCCCGTGGATATCGTAATTAGCTTAGGGAGTCTCTTTATCCTCCTTTAACCATGTAGGTTGCTAGCCGTCGCCAATTGTCACAAAGCTCTTCGAGCACACTTCCAAGCATGTCCATAGGATTTCTCCCTCACCTTTAGTCCCGAAGGAAAATGATATGTGGCCGGCTACACATACCGTCTAAAGAGAGAGATCAAACACAAATCATAAATCTATCATAGACCGGCAAGTCATATGGACACAAGAATAGATCATCTTTATTGCGACTTCATAATACTGCTAGGGTTTCTCCATATTTCCAAGAATGTGGGAAAACTACTCACACATGGAAGCAATCAACGACATCATCGTAATCAAATGGATGGATAAAAGTACGGGGATAAATCTACTGTAAATCACAACTGAATCTGGAATTACAACAAGATCTAATATATGAGAGATGGGGGTGATAATGGTGATAGAGATGCAACAGTTGATGATGAAGGGAATGATGCGATGTCCTCCAATGATCCGTGAGGCAGCAGGTGAAAGGGATCGTATGGGCACCTAGAGGGGGGGGTGAATAGGTGCTACTCCAAAATTTACTCTTTATCAAATTAGGGTTTGACACAAAAGGTAATTTCTCTAGATTATGCAACTAAGGTGAATTAACCTATATGTCAACCTAGCACAAGAACTAAGCAAGAACTAGATAAGTAAAGTGCGGTAAAGGATAGAGGTAACCAAAATGGAGCGCTCAGAGACACAAGGATTTGTTTCCCGTAGTTCCTTCCTTTTGAGGGGAAGTACGTCTATGTTTGGAGAGGGAGTGGTATCAAACCACCAACGCCACGAGAGGCCTCCCTTGTTCTCCGATGAACCTCACCCCAATGGGTTCGATTCACTTCTTCCACTATACGGCAACCTTCAAGGTGGTAGCCGGCACCTTTACAACAAGTTCGGGGCACACATCCACAACTTAATTAGAGGCTCCCAAATACAAGCAAGTTGTCAAACAATCAAAGACAAGCTTGTAAGAACCAAATCAAAACCTAGGGTTTCCAAAGAAACACTAGAGCATGGGGCCCTCAAGTGAATGAGGGGGAAATGAAGATCTCTCTTAGTGAAGATGTAGATCAAGGCCTCCTCCTTCGATTCTCCAAAGATCAAGGACTATGGATGGTTGGATGAAGAGATCTTGTTGATTTGGTGGCTCAAATGGACATGGTGTTCTTGAGGTGGACGAGCAGCTTCCAAGGTAGAAGAAGGGGCCTTTATATAGGCCCCCTGGAAATGGAGCCGTTGGGAGCCACTTGCCCCGGACAGTCCAGCCAGAACCAGCCGGACAGTCCGGCCCAACCGGACACTCTGGGAGAGACCAGTCGGACACTCCGACCTGGCCAAGTTTCCGGCCAGAATCTGGGAAGTGTCCGGGGAGAGTCCGAAAACCTGTTCTGAGTGTCCGGAGAAGTTGCCCAATTCTCATGAGCAGACAGTCCGGTCAAATCCCACCAGACACTCCGGCCTGGATCAGCCGGACAGTCTGGCTGGGACTTATCCCTTGCAAAGACCTGACCCAAGGAAGCTCTTTTTCCTTTATTGCACCATACATGGGACAGTTGGAATCTCCTGAAACATTTTAACAAATGATTAAACTTATCCAAGTGTTGTCACCAAACATCAAAATAATAGTAAGGGCATAAATGCCCTTTCAATCTCCCCTTTTTGGTGTTTGATGACAACCCAAGGGTTTGCAAAAAGGATAGCTATAAATGTTCACAAGTGGAGAAATACAAAATATAGCGAGGCTCCCCCTAGATGTGTGACCAATTTTTGCTTTGCATTTGAATACATGATCACACACCATAGGTTTACATCCTCTCTAGATTTTGTAGCTAGCACTATATGACATGATATATAAACACAACTAGATCAATAAGCTAGGCATAGATATAACATAGTCACTTAACACAACCGGGTAGGCATGTCTCAACACATAACACAGAGTTCAACACAACAACTACAAGAGTAGGATAAAGACACGAAGCTTCAAAGAGGCAAATCGAAATAACGTGAAGCTCGTGTACCCATGCAAATCCCCCGTAGCAACCTAATAAAGGGGCTACTTCTCCCTCTTTGGCATCGAGACGCCAAAAAGGGAAAAGAGCACAACTAAAGCGTCCCAAGGCCAAATCTAGCCACTGAAGTCGTCGTCGTCGTCCTCCTCCTCCTCATCCTCGTCCTCGTCCTCATCATCCTGATCCTCTTGAGTAGAGCTCTGGCCATGAGGGCGAGAAGAAGAAGATACATCCTCAAACATGGACTAATCCACACGACCCTGACTCCAGTGACCATAGGAGAGTGTGCCATCAGACGACTGCTGCTAAGAAGGATAAACATCCATAGGCTGGTTGATCCACTTGAGTTCCTTCATCATGTTCCTGTTCGCCTTGTATGCATCATACTGACCATGGAGAATGTCAATGTTTTGGCATAGAAGAAGCTTCTTCCACCAGGAGGCCTTCTTCACCTTCTTGTGCACTTCCTCCTTGGAGGTGGTGAAGCGATAAGCATTGCTGGCATGCTTCATGTGAGGACCACGGGTCACAGCCCCAGAAACCTCCTCAGAAACATCATCACTGTTAGAGGCATCTATCTCATCATCCTCAAAGATATCCTGAGCAGGGGTGTAGCCACGAGGTGCCTTGGAGGTAGGGGCACCCTTCCTCTGTAACTTGGTAGGGAGATGAGCAACAAGCTCAGTGTATAGGAGTGGAGTGTCTGGAGCCTGAGCAACAATGAGCTTCATCACATATGGAGCAAAAAGAGGGCACTTCTTGTCAGTGATGCACTTGTACATATCCTGATAGATGAAGTCCATGACATCTATGGTACCACCTGGGTGAGCTGGACCGCGAACATACACGGAGTGGGCATGGGCCATAAGATTGATCTCAGCACCCCGCATCTCATCCTTGTTTCCCGCCTTGGGAGTGAGAGTGTGGCGGAACATGCGGAGCAGGATGTTGTAAATAAGCTTGATATTGGTGGTTTGGCCAACCACACCATTCTGAGAGTAGATAGGAGCCAATAGCTGTTTGTCATACGTCTGACCGTGCACATGCATCCGGTGACCACTATGAGCATTGGGGTTGAAAGACACACCAAGGAGATGGGAAAACTGAGCCATGCTGGAGCGACATATTGTAGTGCCATAAATCCACTCAAGGGGAACATCAGGAGTGTCCCCAAAAACCACAGTGGCATAGAACTGCTAGACCAACTCAATGTTGTAATCTTCTCTTGTTTGAAAGATGGTGTGCAGTCCCATCTTGTCAGTTACCCAGAGAGTGTCCTCAAAGTACCTGTGTGCCTGGAGCTTCGGAATATCCAACCACCGCATAGGGCACACAGGAGTCCTGAAAGAAGAAAACACCTCAGAGAAAAGCAGGGCCTGCTCATTCCTCCAGAAGCGAGGATCCTCAGAAGTGCACTGTAGAGAATAGAATTGCTGGACACGCATCTCCACAAACTCTTCGGTGCCCAAATTTGCCAAAGTGGTCAAAGACTCAAATTTCATGCGCTTGGCTTCATCCCTATTTAGTTTTCTGACCTTCTCCTGCTTTGCTGCAAAACGGTCACGAGCAGCCTGCCTGACCATGGATGGATCCACATGAACCTCATTTTCTTCATCACGGTACAGGCGAGGACGGGCTTTCTGAGCGGCCCTAGAGCGACGAGGACGGGAGCTACCTGTGAATTCAGAATAGAGAGATAGCAGCAGGGTAAGCACATTTGTCCAGGAGGAGACAACACATAGCAGTAGTGGAAGGAACACCAGATCAAAGACAGATTGAGGAAACCCGGACTGTCCGGCAAAATCGAGCCGAGACTCCGCTAGGGGCGGACAGTCCGGTGCATACATGCCGGACACTCTGGCGGGGCCGGAGTGTCCGCCTTGTACTCACCGGACTGTCCGACGGGAGATCTGGCAATTTTTCCGGGCAGTGCAAATGTACTCAATCGGAGTGGATCAGGATTGCTAGGACTACTGCTAAGACGCCATATGCACGCAGTGGTGAATCCATGGATCAAAATAGGTCATTACCTCCAAAAAAGCATCTAGAGGAAACCCTAGAGATGTATAAGAAGGGGAGGCAAGTACCAGCATCCATGGGGCCTTCACCGGAGGGGAACGGGTCCCAGCGACAAAGGGATGACAATGGCCGGCAGCAACGGTCGAATCCGGGGTGGAGAGGCCCTCCCGGTGAAGATCCTAGTCGGGGACATCAGGTTGTGGAGAGAAGAGAGTCGGGGGAAGAAGGAGGACTGAACCGTCCACTTCCCCCGACCCCTTTTTCAGGACTGAAACAGCTGGGGCCGGACTGTCTGGGTGAAATTAGCCGGAGTGTCCGGCCCGGGCGGAGTGTCCGGCCCAGCCACACCGGACTCTCCGGTCGGTACAGGGCGGACATTTTGGTCCCCACGACCAGAAAACTCCAGGTACAATATTTGGACAAATGTTAGGCAAGAGGAGCATGTTTAGGGATGAGTATAGGTCTGGGATTCAGAAGATGTACCGTGAAAAACCAAACAACCATAGATAGTCAAAAGATGACAAAGTAAGATCCAAACCACACAAGTCAAGACCCAACTCTTCAAATATGAAGAGGGCGGTGGCCGAGGCCACCATGTAAGAGATTGTGGTATGACACCGCGAAGAATTATCCTTGGGTTCATTGCCACAACTCATCAATGAAACTCACATATCACTAAATGATATTAGGAGGATTGAATTTCTTAATGTTGGCATTATGGGGGGAGGGATAGTCCAATGTACTAGAACCGCACTCCCCCTATTTCCATGCCTGCACCTACACCAAATATGGGTCAAGACATAGGTGAGTATGCAAGGTAATCAAGTCAAGCTCCTAGAATCCACGATATTTAGTTCATTCCTCAAATAACAAAACCTTGCTTCATCAAGTGGCTTCGTGAAAATTTCGGCAAGTTGGTCTTTGGTTGACACATATGATAGCTCAATATCACCTCGGGCAACATGATCTCTAATGAAGTGGTGATGAATCTCAATATGTTTTGTTCTCGTATGGTCCACTAGGTTATATGCAATCTTGATAGCACTTTCATTGTCACATACAAGAGGCACTTTGTCACAATGGACACCGTATTCCTTTAAAGTTTGCCTCATCCATAGCAATTGTGTACAAGCACTAGCAGCAGCCACATACTCGGCTTCGGCGGTGGAAAGAGATATATAGTTTTGCTTCTTAGAAGACCAACACACCAAGGACCTCCCAAGGAATTATCAAGCCCAGAGGTCGATTTTCTATCATCCTTGTCACCAGCCCAATCAGAATCCATGTACCCACAAAGAGAGAAAGTTGAGCCCCTAGGATACCAAATACCATAGTTTGGGGTATGAACCAAATATCGAAAGATTCTCTTGACTACCATCAAATGGCTTTCTTTAGGAGCCGCTTGATATCTTGCACACACTCCTACACTCAACACAATATTGGGTCTAGATGCACAAAGGTAAAGCAAAGAGCCAATCATGGACCGGTATACCTTTTGATCCACATCTTTACCATTTGGGTTTAGTCCAAGATGAGTCTTTGTTGCCATGGGAGTGGGAGCTCCATTTAGGTCTTTCATCTTGAATCTTTTGAGCATATCTTGAGTATACTTGGCTTGGTTGAAGAATGTACCTCCTCTCACTTGCTTGATCTCAAAACCAAGAAATACTCTCAATTCTCCCATCATAGACATCCTGAACCTGTCAGTCATAAGCTTTGAGAATTCATCATTAAAAGCTTTGTTAGATGAGCCAAAGATAATATCATCTACATAAATTTCGCATACAAAAAGTTCCCATTGACCCACTTGGTAAAAAGAGTGGGATTGATTTTCCCAACCTCAAACCCACGATCTAACAACAACCCTCTAAGCTGCTCATACCACGTGCGTGGGGCTTGCTTGAGCCCATAGAGTGCCTTATTGAGTTTGTAGACGTGGTTTGGAAAGTTGGGATCCTCAAATCCCGGGGGTTGTTTCACATATACCAACTCATGCAATGGACCATTAAGAAATGCACTTTCTACATCCATTTGTTGTAGTTTAAATTTATGATGTGCCGCATAAGCAAGAAGGATACGGATGGACTCAAGGCGAGCCACGGGTGCAAAAGTCTCTCCATAATCAATGCCTTCAATTTGAGAGAACCCTTGTGCAACCAATCTTGCCTTGGTCCTTGTCACAATTCCATGCTCATCTTGATTGTTCTTGAAAATCCACTTGGTGCCTATAACATTGCGGCAATATTTTGGCTTTTCCACTAACTTCCATACTTTGTTTCTCTCAAAGTTGTTGAGCTCTTTGTGCATTGCATCCAACCAATCCGAATCTTCAAGAGCTTCCCATACTTTCTTTGGTTCCACCATGGAGATGTGTGCTTGGTGCTCACCAAGTTCTTCAGTTGAGCTCGAGTAGATATCCCTCTTTTTAGATCTCCTACCACATTCTCAAGAGTGTGGTCTCTTAATTCCAATATTCAATCCATTTTAGCTCGGCGACGAGTTTCGATCTCCTTGTTGTTTCTTGGGGGGATCACTTCATCATTTTGGTCCTCGTATTGACCATTAAGTTGACCTTGATCATCATTGGAAATATTCTCTTCTAAAGGAGGCAAAGATTGACCTTGGTCTTGGTCAAGCCCATGACTGGCCAGGTATTCAACTGTTCTTATGGCAGTTTGTACAGATCTTGCTTGTGTAATGGCCTTAGCACCACTGGACATCCTGGCAAACGGAGACTCAATCACTTCTTGGTTGAAGGCATCTTCCTGATCAGTAGGTTGAGGATCCACAGCTAGTTCTTGACATGGGTCATTGTCCCCCTCGATAGGAGATTGTTGATGTTGTGAAGATGATGGCTCCACTTGAGTAGAGCATAGTTCTTCTCGATCTGCCATAAGGGGTTCCTCCATGGGGCGAATGAAACCCACCCCATTCTTCCTATGGCTTCCTGAGGCATTTCATCATCTACATCACAAACATCAACACGCCCTGCTTGGGGACCATCATATTCTTCAAAAACCACACTACAAGATTCTATGACAACTCCAGAGAGCTTGTCATAGATTCTATAAGTATGGGATTCGAGGCCATAACCAACAAAAATACTCTCTAATGCTTTGGAATCAAACTTGGACAAATGAATACCCTTAATGCGATAGAAACACTTACAACCAAACACCCGGAAGTATGAGACGTTGGGCTTGTTACCGGTAAGGATTTCATATGGGGTCTTGACCAATTCTTTGCGGAGGTAGAGACGGTTTGATGCATGGCATGCGGTGGAGATTGCTTCAGCCCAAAAATTGTATGGAGATTTAAACTCCGCCAACATGGTCCTTGCCATATCAATAAGGGTCCGGTTCTTCCTCTCAGCTACACCATTTTGTTGGGGGTATATGCTGCGGAATATTGATGTTTTATTCCCTCATCACTAAGAAATCCATTCAATGTGTAGTTCTTGAATTCGGCACCGTTGTCACTTCTTATTGTTAATACAGGGACATTGTGTTGGCGTTGAGCCATGTTGATGAAGTCAATTAAGTTCTCTTGGGTCTCACTTTTTAGCTTGAAGAAATATACCCAAGTGTATCTTGAGTAGTCATCAATAATCACAAGACAATATTTCTTCCCACCAAGGCTTGCATGAGATGGGCGACCAAAGAGATCCACATGGAGGATCTCCAAGATCCTCTTGGACTTGATGTAGTTCTTTGTCTTGTGGGGATAATCATGCATTTTTCCTTCAACACATGCCCTACAAACATGATCTTTGGCAAAGCAAACATTTTCTTTTAGTCCAACAATATGACCATCCTTGTGGAGGCTTTGCAAAGTTCTCATGTTGACATGGGCTAGGCGGCGATGCCATAGCCAACCCACGTCGGCCTTTCTGAATAAGCACATCGGACTTGTAGTGGTTTTCCCCGAGAAGTCCACCACATACAAGTCATCTTCGATGTACCCAACGAAAGCAACCTTTAGAGACTTGCTCCACAAGAGGATCACAATATCAACATCAATAAAGACGGCAAAACCCATCTTTCCTAGAGCATGGACTGAAAGTAAATTATAGCCAAGGGTCTCAACAAGCTTGACGTCCACGAGAGTGATATCGTGTGCCACCACAACTTTGCCGAAACCCATTACCTTAGACTTTGATTTTTCGGCATATGTCATAGATATCTGATCAACATTTGGTCTCAACTCCTTGACACTAGACGCGCTTCCGGTCATATGACTTGTGCATCCACTATCAAGCACCCATTTTGACCCTCCAGAAGCATAAGTCTACAAAAGATCAAACTAGTTTTTAGGTACCCATTTTTCAATGGTTCCTCTTTTGTTAGCAACATGGGTCTTGGGAACCCAAATAGACCATGCAATATAGCCATCAAATGGGCCAACATATTGTGCATACACATCACCATAATAATCACGCATTAAGACATAGTGAGGGTTAGCACTACCCACAAAATCATCATGAGACATAGTTTTGCCACTTGTGTCTTACTTCCCACAATGACCTTTTTCTTTTCTTGGGTGGGCTTGGCCTTCTTCTTCTTGTTGTTCTTTTTCTTCTTGGCTTTAGAGACAAAGCCAATGCCCCCTTTTTTACCATTTGACCTTTGCTTGTTTAAGACGTCATCAATAGACATGTTTCCTTTGGGAAAGGAGGTCTTAGCTAGCTCCCCCTTCAACCTAGCATGTTCTTCAAGAGTATTTGTACAACTAGAAGGAATGAATGTACTAGATGAGGGAGTATTGATCAATTGAGTTTGAAGCTTTTCACGAGACTTTGTGAGAGACAAGAGTTCACTTTCCAAGGCCTTATGAGCCTTGTCAAGTGTCCTAAAGTCCTCGGCAAGTTTTTCATGAACAACATCAAACTCAATCTTATCCTTTTTAGCCTTTTTGTATTTAGCAATAGCATGATCACGTTCCTTGATGAGTTTATTAATAATGAGATCATTAGCTTCATCAAGGCCCTCTAGTTTAGTTTCAAGAGATATTCTAGTTTCTTGTTCTTCTTCTAGAGCATTATTAAGAGCTTCTACCTCAATCATGTGCTCTCTTCCTAATTGGCATCTCTCATATAGAAGTTCTTGTGTGTGTGAAAGTTGATTTAGGAGGTCCACAACATGTTTCTTATGTTCCCATTGCAATTTATTCATGAACACATCAAAAGCAACTAATTCCTTTTTGACCTCAAGAGATAACTCATCATCAAAATCATCATTGATTAAGGAAGTGGAGTGTGATTATGATAATACCTCCGTTCCTCTTGCCATAAGGCAAGTGACGTTCTTGTTAGAGATATTCTCATTTGGAGAGTCGAAGAGTGAGAATGAAGGAGTAGAGGTAGTGGCAAGATCCGCCATACCACTTGGTGTATCCTCTTCTTCCTCTTCATCATTATCATCGGAGGAGAACTCTTCATGTGTGATCAAGACAATTTCTCCCGGCTTCTTATTGGTTGAGTTCCTTTTGATGAAGGGTTTCTTGTAGGGAGCTTTGGAGGTATTTTTCAACACAAGTTTACCCCCATGGTCTTCTCTTTTCTCATAGGGACAAGCTGCAACGAAGTGATAGCGGTCACCACAATTAAAACAAGTTCTCAACTTGGACCCGTTGTCTCTTCTCCCATTGGGGTTGCTTCTTCGTTGCATTTCCATCTTGGCATTGGCGGGATCTTTCCAAAAGTTTCTTGCATAGAAGGCCATGTATTCACCATGAGAAATCTTGACATCTTCGGGGTGGCTCATTGAAGGTCCCGCATCACTTCCTTCATCTTCATCATACTCCACAACCTTGGCCTTCAAGGCAAGGTTGACACCGCTACTCATTCCAATGGCACGAGCACGAGCGTCTTTGGCATTCTTGGCAGCAACCTTGAAGGTGGCCATCTCTTGCATCACTTCATTGGAGGTCATGAGATGGTAGTTGTGTCTTCCTTGGAGACTCTTCAAGTCAGTAGGCTCGAAAGGCATGAATGCACTCACATACTTCCTCTTGATCCAAGCATCATCAATGCGAGAGGCACCAACATTCCTGAAAGCGGTGGCTGTGGATTTGAGTCTTCGATACATGTCTTCATGACCCTCACCATCCTTCATGAAGAAACCTTTGGCCTCATTGCTTAAGGCATCATATCTATTTCTCCTCATACTCTCATTGCCAACAAATAAGTCAACGAGAGCATCCCAAGCTTCCATGACGGTGTTGTAGTGCTCAATGTGGGGAAAATCCTTTGGCCCCACCCCAAGTTGGATCATGTGCAAGGCAGTCGCATTGAGTTGGCTATTGACCACTTCTCTTCTCGTCAAGTTGGTTGGATCCTCAATCTTGAGTCCTTCTTCAATAATATTCCACAAATCAATGCAAGAGCTGCGCACATGACATTTCATTAACACTTGCCATTGAGCAAAAGTATGTGCAGCTAACTTAGGTGGGTCTCCTCTATTATTTATATGTGGATGAGGGATAGGAGGGTCGGGAGAGTACCATCCGGGAACCGTATGGAATTCTTCCTTCCCATCACCCTTTTTGGTAGTGGAGTTAGTGGAATTATGTTCATCCCCCACCACTTCCTCCAAAGGCTTAGCCGGAGCATTAGCCTTTGGGTTTGGTGGTGTTTCCTCTGGAGGGGGAGGAGGTGAGGTTTGCTTATCCTTAACAAGTTGATCAACAAGTTGACGCAACTATTGGATTTCGTTGCCCAAGGTAGAGCTCAAGCTTGTTTCCAACTTCTTGAGATCTACCATGGTCACCGAATGGCTAGCCTCACTTTCTCCCTCCTCTAGGTTGCGCATAATCTCTTAGGCGGTTAAGCCCGAATAAAGAGCCGAGGCTCTAATACCAATTGAAAGGGATCGTATGGGCACCTAGAGGGGGGGGGTGAATAGGTGCTACTCCAAATTTTACTCTTTATCAAATTAGGGTTTGACACAAAAGGTAAATTCTCTATATTATGCAACTAAGGTGAATTAACTTATATGTCAACCTAGCACAAGAACTAAGCAAGAACTAGATAAGTAAAGTGCGGTAAAGGATAGAGGTAACCAAAATGGAGCGCTCGAAGACACAAGGATTTGTTTCCCGTAGTTCCTTCCTTTTGAGGGCAAGTACGTCTATGTTTGGAGAGGGGGTGGTATCAAACCACCAACGCCACGAGAGGCCTCCCTTGTTCTCCGATGAACCTCACCCCAAGGGGTTCGATTCACTTCTTCCACTATACGGCAACCTTCAAGGTGGTAGCCGACACCTTTACAACAAGTTCGGGGCACACATCCACAACTTAATTAGAGGCTCCCAAATACAAGCAAGTTGTCAAACAATCAAAGACAAGCTTGTAAGAACCAAATCAAAACCTAGGGTTTCCAAAGAAACACTAGAGCATGGGGCCCTCAAGTGAATGAGGGGGAAATGCAGATCTCTCTTGGTGAAGATGTAGATCAAGGCCTCCTCCTTTGATTCTCCAAAGATCAAGGACTTTGGATGGTTGGATGAAGAGATCTTGTTGATTTGGTGGCTCAAATGGACATGGTGTTCTTGAGGTGGACGAGCAGCTTCCAAGGTAGAAGAAGGGGCCTTTATATAGGCCCCCTGGAAATGGAGCCGTTGGGAGCCACTTTCCCCGGACAGTCCGGCAAGAACCAGCCGGACAGTCCGGCCCAACCGGACACCCCGGGTAAGACCAGCCGGACACTCCGGCTTGGCCAAGTTTCCGGCCAGAATCCAGGAAGTGTCCGGGGAGAGTCCGAAAACCCGTTCTGAGTGTCCGAAGAAGTTGCCCACTTCTCATGAGCGAACAGTCCGGTCAAATCCCACCGGACAGTCCGGCCTGGCCGGACACTCCGGCCTAGATCAGCCGGACAGTCCGGCTGGGACTTATCCCTTGCAAAGACCTGACCCAGGGAAGCTCTTTTTTCCTTTATTGCACCATACATGGGATAGCTGGAATCTCCTAAAACATTTTAATAGATGATTAAACTTATCCAAGTGTTGTCACCAAACATCAAAATAACAGTAAGGGCATAAATGCCCTTTCAGCAGGGATTTGCCCTTCTCCAAGTTCCTCCTTCAGATCCCTTGCTGGTGTGGTTTTCCGTGGTTCTAGGTTGCTATGAATGTCGGATCCCTCTGCTGTCTTCGCCAGTAGAAGTATTTGACAAGGCGGACGCGTTGCCGCTTGGTACGGGCGGACGGTACACTAGTCGTTATCGCTGCAGATGTTTTCCCCATGTTTGGTATTCTCTCAGATGTATGGTATTCTCTCAGTGACAAAATGACGAGTTTTCATAGCAACAAGGTCAAGCCTTTGTGGCGCTAATATAGTATCATTAGGGTCCACTGAAAGCCCTAATGCATTTACCATACATGAGGCAATGATGCCCCCATAGATAGGCCCCCTAGCAGCTAGGCGGCGAGCAATAAGCGAGCCAAGGTTGTACCGAGTATCATTGTTGAGCACAGCAGCAAGGAAGGATAAATGATAGTTGGAGATATTACTTGTGTTCTCCCTACCAAGTACGCTAGTAGCAAGATAATATGCAAAGTATCTAAGAGCAGGGAGTTGGATGTTTTTTATCTTTCCGCGTTGAGCCACGCGGTCATCATCATTGGTCACCCCTCGGTAAAGTTCCAGCAAATCAGCGGGTCGCCCTTGAATCTTTTTCACGGTCCCTCTCATGCTTACACCTACAACACTGCAAAATCTTTCCTATGTCATGGTGAAGGGCAGGTTATAAATTTTGAAAGAGACAGTTGACTGATAGGGTGTGTTAGTAAACACGAAGCTCTCAACAAAAGTTTTCGTGAGCATAGCGTATTGCTCACTCTCGTCTTGCATATATGAGGTCAAACCAACCCTTTGAATCAGTAACAAGAAATCATCAAGAATCCCTACATCTTGTAAGAAAGTAAAACAAGGAAAAGTAGATGGGTGAGCATCCCCATCATCCCCCTCATTACCAATACGAGTTGCAATGAGGTCTTCGTTGTATGATGGCCTAAACTGAGAGGCTGATCTTGAGGGCCTCGACCTCCTAGGTGCATCCCTCTCAAATATCTCTCCAAAGGTATGGTTGTTCATGCTTGATATTCTGAAATTTAAACACCTATTAAACAAGTGATTGCAAAGTGAATATAATAAAGGGTACTACTCATAGGGACTTGTAAGAGGCCTAAACATGCATTAAAACTATATCTCTAAGCATCAAACAAGCTTACAAGCTCTCATAACCTGTCACCTACAACAGCAAAATACTCAAGATATAATCCACTAAACACAAATCTACTTGGACAAGGGGAGGAGTCACATACTAGAGAACAAGTGCTCGAAATTTCAGCAACAAAGATGGGCTGAGCAAAGAGATCGAAAAAATCGAGAGCAAGCACAGCAAGAACGCGATTTTGAGCAATGAACTGGAGTTTCCTCGGGAGAGAGAAGAAAGTGGCAGGTGAGAGAGTTAGTGGAGGGCCAGGGGTGGCCCACACCATGGCATGGCGCCACCCAGGGCAGGCCGTGCCACCAGGTGGTGAGCCTGCCTGGTGGGTCCCCCTGGTACCTTCCAGGCACTCCTTTGCCCCTTTTTTCATGTAAAAGTTTAATATGATTTTTCTGGAATTTTTCGAGACACTTTATTTTTGGGCATTTTTCAGGTATAGATGAATGATTTTCTGACAGAAAAAGATTTTTTGGAAATGATGCAATGCAAAACAAAACAAAAGCTATAGAAGTTCTAAGACACTCTAAAATGCAAGCAACTAGCACAAGAAAAGTAAACTAAACGAAAGCAAAAACTAAAAGGAAAGAATAAAAGTAAACAGAGATGATCATGGTGAAAACATCGTTTTTGTTCAATGAAATCCTTTTGTTAACAAGGTTGATCAGGTTTTGTTACCAAAACAATTTTATATGAAACAAAACTTTGTATTCCACTAATGATTATGTTACCTCAACTTTGATAGCAATGGTCCCAATCATAATAGTTTCAAATTTTTCTCTTGGTATAAGACAATATATTTCTCCAACTTGAATGCCCTCAACATGTTCAATTGAATTCAAACCATAAGTCCTTTTAATCTTCTTGGGTAAATAGACGGTATGTTCCTTGTCATTAACATTAAAGGTCACCTTTCCTTGATTACAATTAATAACAACTCCTTCAGTATTAAGAAAAGGTCTCCCAAGAATAATAGACATATTATCATCTTCAAGCATTTCAAGCACAACAAAATCAGTTAATATCAAGCAATTATGAGCCACTTGAACAGGTACATCCTCACATATACCAACAGGAATAGTGGTAGATTTATCAGCCATTTGTAAAGATATATCAGTTGGTATCAGTTTTTCAAGTTGAAGTCTCTTATAGAGAGAGAAAGGCATAACACTAACTCCAGCTCCTAACTCACACAAAGAAGTTCTAACATAACTGTTCTTAATAGAGCAAGGGATAGTTGGAATCCCTGGGTCTCCAAGTTTCTTTGGAACCTTACCATTAAAAGAATAATTAGCAAGCAAAGTAGAGATTTCTTCATTAGGGATCTTCCTTTTATTCGAAACAATATCCTTCATATACTTTGAATAAGGAGGCAATTTAATAGCATCAGTCAAAGGAATTTGCAAGAATAAAGGTTTCATCCACTCACAAAACTTATTATAGTGTTCATCTTCCTTTGACTTGTGTTTTTTATCAGGGAAAGGCATAGGTTTTTGGACCCAAGGCTCTCTTTCACTACCATGTTTCTTAGCAATAAAATCTTATTTAGTGTATTTAGTATTCTTAGTGTGCTTTTTAGGTTCTTCTTCAACTTTTTCTTCATTTGGAGCTTCATTTTCTTCATTACCACTTTCAGTTTCAGCATCAGAAATATATATACTATTAGGATCTATAGCAGGTTCAGAGGGTTCTACAATAGTTTTATGTTTCTTCTTCCCTTTCTTACGAGTAGAGCCACTATTTTCAGCTTGTTGAGAATCCTGCTCAATTCTTTTGGGATGCCCCTCAGGATATAGAGGATCCTGGGTAGCAACACCACTTCTAGTTCTAATTTCGTAAGCATGTTTTTCTTTAGCAGTGTTAATTAGCAAGTCTTTTTGCACTTTAATGAGTTGATCTATTTGAGTTTCAACCATTTGAAAGTGTTTAACAATCATTTTAACATCATTAGAGGTTTTTCCACAATATCTTTTAACTCAACAATAGCTCTACTGTTTTCCATTAGATGATTTTGCACCCTTTTATTAAAATTATCTTGCTTAACAATAAAGATATCGAATTCTTCTAAGCATTGATCAAGAGGTTTAGAGTAAGGGATATCACCTTCATCAAAGTGTTGGAGAGAGTGTACCTTAATAGTGGATGATTAGGGAATAGGCTTACATAATTCTTCAATAGGAGGTAAATTCTTGACATTTGCAGGTTTAATTCCCTTCTCCTTAAGACATTTCTTAGCTTCCTTCATCACTTCATCATTTAATTCAATAAGTCCCCTCTTCTTTGATGTTGGAATAGGCACAGGAATAGTTGGTGCAGGTATAATTACTTCAGGTATAGCTGGTTCAGGAGGAGTCCAATCTTCATAGTTCTTGCTTATTTATCCATTAATTCCTCAGCTTCCTTGGGAGTCCTATTCCTGAAAACATAATCAGCACAACTATCTAGGTATGTCCTAGATTCTTTAGTTAGTCCATTATAAAATATATCAAGAAGCTCATTCTTTGGTAATGGACTTCCAGCTTGTGCATGAATCAAAGCACAAAACCTTGCCCATGATTCAGGCAATATCTCTTTTTCTCCCTGTTTAAAATCAAAAATTTCCTGCAAAATAGCATGTCTAGCACTAGGAGGAAAATATTTATGCAGGAAAGTACTAATCAAGCAATCAGGGCTATCAATAGATCCAGGAGGTAAATTACTAAACCAAGTTTTAGCTTCTCTTTTCAGTGAAAAGGGGAAAATCTTAGCAACGAAGTAAGTACGCATCTTAATATCATCAGAAAACAAGCCACTCATGGTAGAAAGTTCATTCATATGTGCTACCGCACTTTCATTCTTAGCCCCACAAAAAGGTTCTTTCTCAACAATAGCTATGTAAGATAGATCAAGAGAGAAATCATAATCTTTATCTTTAATGTTTATGGGAGAAGCAACAAACTTAGCAATAGGAGACAATTTGGGTCTAATAGTACGCCTCTCAACGAGACTCTTAGCAACGCTCCTATCATGTGTGTTTTTACATTCTTTAATAAATTCATCGGTCATCTCAACATAACCATCTTTAATATCATAACTTTCACTAGACTCAGGAGAACTAATAGGTGTAGTAGTGTCTTCATTAGAAGTTTCAGTATTTCCAGCTATAGTTCTAGCAATCGTAGCATCTACGAAAGGACCTAATGAACCACTCTTATCAAGCACAGTAGAAGCAACATCATAAGTATCAGAAGTTTCAGATTCAGCAGTAGTAGCAGTGTGTGTATCATGTGTATGTGGTGGTATAATGAGCTTACTCATAACAGATGGTGAATCAAGAGCAACAGAGGTGTTCAGAACCATACCTCTTCTTGTAGTGGATGGTAAAATAAGAACCTTGCCATCACGAGACTTACCCATGATGGATGGATGGCAGCGAACAATAGAGAATCCAAGTGAACTTGATAAATAAAGCTATGCTCCCCAGCAACGGCGCCAGAAAATAGTCTTGATGACCCACAAGTATAGGGGGTGTATCGCAGTATTTTCGAGGGAAGTGAAACCCAATTTACTGATTCGACACAAGGGGAGCCAAAGAATATTTATAAGCCTTAACAACTGAGTTATGAATTTAGCTGCACCTGGAAACAATCTTGCTCACAGCAGTTTATCAGTAGCAATAGTTTTGTAGTAGGAATAGTAAAGTAGCTGCGGTAGTAAAATAAAGACAGTAGTAACAATAGCAGTAAACAGTAGGATTCGAGTGCGGTAGGCATAGAGATGGATGGACGGGCGTTGCATGGACAAGATAATTCACATAGCAATCAGAACATAGGGCAATTGCAGATAAATAATATAAAGCATCCAAGTACTAGATAATTCTAGGCATGTGTTCCATATATAGTCATACATGCTCGTAATGAGAACTTGCACAACATCTTTTGTCCTACCAGCCCGTTTGCAGCGGGGCCTCAAGGGATCTACTAGCAATTAAGGTGCTCCTTTTAATAGAGCACCGGAGCAAAGCATTAACACTCCATGAACACATGTGATCCTCAAATCAAAGCCATTCCCTCCGGTTATCCCGATTTCTGTCACTTCGGGGCCATTAGTTCCGGACAACAACGTGTGTATACAACTTGCAGGTAAGACCAAAAACAATACTATCATAATGAATCAATAACATATGTTCATATCTGAAATCATGGCACTCGGGCCCTAGTGCCAAGCATTAAGCATAACAAGTCGCAACAAAGTCATAAAGCACTAAAAGAAGATACTAGGCACCATGCCCTAACAATCCGATGCCATTACATGAACGATCTCATCCAATCCCTACCATCCCCATAGCCTACAACGGGGGATTACTCACTCATAGATGGGGAAAACATGGATGGTCGATGGAGAAGCGATGGTGATGATGATGGCGATGATCTCCTCCAATTCCCCGTCCCGGCAGGGTGCCGGAACGAAGTTTCTGGTGCTATTTCGTGGAATCTGGTGGTGGCGGTGGAGCGGAACTCCTTCTGGAAAAACGTCGAATCCCCTAGAGTTTTTAGGTCAGAGGGCTTCTTATAGGCGAATCGGGAGATCGAGGGGGTGTCTGGGGCGGCCAGACCACCCCCTGGCGCGGCCTGGGCTAGCCCGCGCGGCCAGGTGGTGTGGCCTGGGCCCATCCCTCCTCTGTCTCGTATTCTGCCTCCGGGAGTCTTCTGGTGAAATAGGATTTTTGGCATATTTTTCCGGATTTTTCCTGATAGTTGCTTTTCTGCACAAAAACTAGACACCAAGGCAATTCTGCTGAAAACAGCGTCAGTCCGTCTTAGTTGCATCTAAATCACACAAGTTTAGAGGAGAAACAATAGCAAAAGTGTTCGGGAAAGTAGATACGTTTTGGACGTATCAACTCCCCCCAAGCTTAGCTTATTGCTTGTCCTCAATAGCTATCTTTTTTTCTTAATAGCTATGTCTCTCTTTTTTATAAGAAGAATGCTTCATAGATATCATTATGGTTACGCTGCAGGTTTCCACCATGACGGCATGGATTAGACCGGCGGCTTAGGCGTTTCTCTAACACACATACATAACTCCATGGACTTATAGGCTCCCTTTTTATTTCACACCGACGACATCCGCAAACAAAAGAGCATGGTATCAACTGGGTATATATTTACACGTGTTGAAAGCGTTCTCCGTGACAGCACGTTTCTGCTAATCCCAACCTATAATTTGCAAGCATATAACTTTCATGGACAGTCACAATGGTTCAGGTTTATTAAGTGCAGAAAATAAAGTGTGCCATCAAGTTCGTGAGAGCTTTACTAACTAACTTTCTCATAACAAGCAAACATTTATTCGGAAGAAAACAAGGCATATTGAATATGCACGGAAATAGCAAATGATGCTAATAGGTAGGTATAGTGGACACTTTGGCAATACTTGATTTTAGGGAGTTGGAAACATGAGTAAAACATACTCAGTGAAAGTGAAGGCTAGCAATAGTAAGGGAGCGACAAACGAGAGAGCAATAGCTGTCATAATCATGCTTGCAACAAAACAGGACTAATCATGGCATGAAAGTGATTCAAGACCCAATTGGTGACATGTTTATGCATTTAACCATTTGCAATGGGCATCTCACATTTAGTGATTCCACAATTTTCCTGGCATAACAAATGGATTTCAAAACACAATACACGAATATTACAAGACTACGTCGACATCAACAAAAACAATAACACTTCATTCATCACATCATAAATGTCGCCTTTACATAGATTCATAGCCATGTTCACAACCTAAAATACTTAATATCATGTTCGCAAACCCCAAATACATAATATATACTGAACTGAAAGAGATCTAGAATACCAAGTTGCAAGGATATTAACCATGACACATAATATTCAGATGGCAACGTCTCAACTTTTGTGGACTCACCGGTTAGTGGGACGCGTTTGACTAGTTACTCACGTCGGATCCATAGTAACGATGTGTTTTTTACATAGCGGAATAATTGCTGCCTAGCTCAATACCAAAGCATATATGAACGTCGGTAGCATAGTTTTAAAAATCGGACCAGTTCGGTAGTCCGAACAGAAAAAACCTAAATCGGTAGCCTCGTTGGTTTTTTAAGAGGCATCGGTTCAAACAGCAAAAAACCGTTGAAAAAAAAATGTTACAACAAGAATCGAACTCACAACCTTCTCCTACGTAAAAATAGCACTACAAAAGGCTCAATAGCAGTTGGGTTCACAATCTTTTGTGAATATATATTGAAATATACTCTATACGTACCTTTATGATCCCTTTGTTCCTAAATATGATTAAATTTTAATTAATAATAACAGTTTTTTGTCGCCATCGAACTAGATGAATCAGTAGTCCGACCAGTAAACCAGTTGCTTCAGTGTTCGCTCATCGCTCCGGTTTTTAAAACAATGGTCGGTAGTGCTGTCCAGTTAGCGTGGCACAGTTTAGCGCCACAATACAATTTGCCGAGGCATGAACTTTTCTACTGCCCTTGCTGCTCGTCGTGAAATTACTGTATGCCGGATAAAAACTTTTGCATGCCATTTTGCGATACGCCGCCCAAGAAAATACCAAGAATAGCCATACACTCTTATCATTGCATGTGCACAAACTGCATGCAAATTCTGAAAAACTTGTTCGAAGTGATCTTTTCTAAGCATGTAGTACTTCTATTCGATAAAACTTGAGTCTTTATGAAAAAAAGTTACTTTGTTTTCTGTAATTTAGATCGAATGTATCATCATGTCCACCCTCATGTTAGGATTTCACATATAATGATGGGCTTTCTCGAGCCACCATCTTCATCTGCATTAAATTATTCATTAGTGGTCACAGTTTGGTCTTATGTATGTTGATGAGGGCAAAATATCGGCTCTTGGGAGATATGGAATACACCATGCTAAACACGGTAGCCAAATGTCGGATGTATCGGTTCATTTTCTGTTCACTTTTCATGTCTTGATGTATTAGCATTTCGTAAACCAATCCAAGGTTAAAATTAAATCTTGACATGTAGTTTACACACTTGTTAGTTTTTTTTTTGAAAGGAGCATATATTGATATCGTGAGATACCAATTACATCCAGCCTCTGCAACAGCGCATTATCCTAATGGTATTACGGATGCACACAACCAACAAAATAAAGAAGAATTACAGAAAAAAAAAGTCCCGCTTTAGTGATCTATGGCTTACAACAGTGACCAAGCACCACCAAGGCAGCACCAGAAATCTATCCTCTCCAAAAACGATGCCTCTAAGAAGGAAACAGTACGCTAACGCCATCATCGCCTTGATCATCGCTCATAGATTTTCACCCTGGAGAAAGTCCATGCTGACAAAACAATGCCTTCAACAAGGTCATTGTCAGGCACAACCAATTAAGACCAGACCTTGGATTTTCACCCTGCAGCTTGAACTCTGGAAATCTCCTGTACTGTCGCCTCCACCTTCCAATATCGCTGCTAAGACCTAGAACATCAAGCCAAAACCTCATCGCAAACAAGATTCACACCACCATTAACATTCTTCAGACCTTGGCTTTCATGTCATTCTCCACGACTGACTTCACCATGGGACTAATGACATGTCCTTGATGGCAACAGTCTGTAAAGCTTCACAGCACTTCCTCTGAAACCAAACGGTCAGATAAAAACATGGTTGCGCGCGATCGACATCCATCCAATCTAGCGAACTCCAGCATGTCTTCCATTGGAGTTCACCAGCGGAATCTTTCGGAACATAACACTCTGACCAGATTGATGGAGTCATGGAGCAGGTAGATCTTCGTCCTAGCGCGAGAGGAATCCTAGGACCAACCTCCTTTATTCAAAGCCAGAACGGAAGCTCTCACACCGCCGGTCTTTACCGGCCACCAAGACCCGCCATGACCACTAGCTCGAGGAAGAGAGAACACCGCAAGTGGAGACTAGATGAGCGAGCACCGACTGTAGCCCACCATCCCAGATCGGACCAGACGGACGATAGTCCGCCGCGCCGCCAACCGGATCCGAGCACGTCACCGCATTGCCGCTCCACCCCAACCGCTGCCCCTCCACCTCGCCATGAGCGGGCACAACACCAGCTCCGCACGCAACCCGCCACAACCGTCTCCACGCGCGTAGAGGAGGGAGAGGGGTGCGCCACTCTCTCCCTACCGCCTTCGACGGCCGAGCGCCGCCACCACCGCTAACGGCGACAACAGCGGCAAGAAGATTCCGGCGATAGAGGCTCTGGCGAGGAAGATCGGATCGCCCCCGGAGTCGCCTGCGCGTGCGACCCAGGGGCAGTTGTCTCTAGAGTCCCGTCGTAAAATGGAGGGACACACTTGTTAGCTAGAGAATCCAAATAACCTGTGAGTGTGAAGGGATTCGGTGGTTTGAAAAATCTTGATCGTGGTCAGCGAACACTGAACCCAAGGTCGTGCTTGCTTACTCTAGTGGCAACGTGCCGCACTACAATTTCTGCCGACTCGAGAGCAGGACGCGATTCGCGGACGAGTGATGCTCGCTCACGCGCGCACGGGAGAAAAACACGGCCTCTTTCCCCGCGGCGCAAGTGCATCAACATGCTTGGTCGACGCAATGTCTCCTTAATCACACATCCGGTTCAGAGTTCGTATCGTATTAACTACTTCCTCCGTTTTAAAATATAACATATTTTAGTTTTGTAGAAGGAATGTATCTAGACTATTTTTTAGTGTGTAAGTTCATATAGATTGAAATGAACCCGCACACTAAAAGAGATCTAGAGATATACTCCTTTTTTCTACTATCTAAAAAGAAGAAAGAGGTTCCGTTTTCTGCCACCAGCCCGCTACGTCCATCCCCTTCGTCGCTTCGTCGCCCCCTCCCACGAATGCTGTGAAACGGCTGAAGTGAGCCATAACCGGGAGGTGCACGTTGATGGGTTCGTAGCATGGAAAACAAAAAATATCTACCGCAAGAATGAAAAAATCCAGATCTAATCTAGATAAAAGCCAAAATCTAATCTATTAGACATGTGCAACGAGATAGATCTGTACTAACCCTCGTAGAACCGAAAGCGTTACGAGATTAGATCTCGGGGTTGATGTAGTCGATCACTTGCCGATCTCAAGATCGTGTGGACGATCCTTCCGGCGCCACGTTCCGGCAGCGCTTCCGCAGTCGGTCACACGTGCGGAGTCGAAGCAGACCTTCCTCTCCCCGTTCTAGCGAGCAGCGGAGGTAGTAGATCTTCTCCACGGAATCCCAGCAGCACGACGGTATGGTGGTGGTGGTGGAGTAGAGAATTCTGCAGGGCTTCGCCTAAGCCTGAGCAGAGGGAAGAAGGAGGAGAGAGGCGGCGACTAGGGTTTGTTATGAGAGAGATCTAGGGGGTGGCGCCCCCTCCCCTCTGTTTAAAGGAGGGAGGCGCCATGGGAGGGGGAGTCCTAGTAGGACTCCCCTCCCTCCTTGGCCGGCCTCCTCCCCTACGAATCCGTGTCTTGCCCCACAAAGACTCCTTGATCCTTTCTTGGTTTTCAAGCAAACTCCAAGAAATCTTCTAGAACCTTCTAGAACATTCCGAAACCTTTCAGAACATTCCGAAACCTTCTAGAATCTCCATACAAACACTCTGGAACATTACCTAACTTAGAAAATGATCCCCAATATATGAATCTTATTCTCCGGACAATTCCGGATCTCCTCGTGATGTCCCAGATCCAATCCGAGACTCCGAACAACATTCGGTCTCCAACGTGATGTCCCGGACCTGTGTCAATAAAAGATACATCATTTCTAATCAACGATATGTCTTACACATAATGTATTAGAAATATGTCTTAGCGCTCCCACTTAATTTCTTGCAAAATGCAAACATCTTCATCGTCTCTGATGAAATTAAACCTTTTAACGATTTCATCACGGTGAAGATTCCAACTCCGCAATGCTCACTTCAACTATTGAAGTTTTGCATACTCTTTTAGCATCCTTTGAATTAACAAAACCCTTTGGATCGTGTCATGGACACATCCTAGGTAACCATTCTATTAGAAGAACTTGTTTTGTTTGTTCAACTACCATATACCAAAATATATGTAGTGGTTGCTACATTAATCCGTCCAGACTAAATATCGCTATGAAAGATCAAATCTTATCATAGTCAATTCCTTGAACATTGTCGTAAACTCTTTCCGATATGTCGACTATTTTATAGATGTGAAACATCCATGTCTATTTCTTTATAGATCCATATACGACTGTAAGGTCTTGCACCTTTCCAGAGGGTCTTTCAAATTCAAAGCTTGATTTCTCGTGTATGAAATTATCACGGATTTTATGGCTTCAAGCCACTTAACGAAGTCAGAGCCCATCATTGCTTCTTTGCATGTAGTCGGTTCATAATTTTCAAACAACAATGATTTAACTCTCAAATCTTGGCATTTGATTACTTACCCGACCTACTTGGTTCAATAGGAACTTAGATCTCCGTGACCACAACCTTTGAGGCACGTGAGCCATGAGCATTGTTGCTGCCTCCGGGACACTTTTCGACGCTGCGCAACTCAGCACATATTAGCCAAGGTTCAACGACCTTGTCAAAGTTCTATTGTCCTCCCACTTAACTTTTCACCAAAATTCCTTCCCAAGAAACTCGACATTCTAAGTGACAAACACTTTTGTCTTCGGTGTTATGGAGGAATACCCAATGGTTATTCGAAATAACCTACAAAGACATGCTCATCCGACTTTGGTTGTAAACATGCCTAGCATACCAAAAATTTAAGAAAGGACAACCTGGGTTTTATCCCAAACCATGACTTATATGGTGTCATTTCAGCGGATCACGATGGAGCTCTTTTCAATGTAAAAGCGGTAGTCACTAAAGCTTTAATCTTTAAAATATAATGGCAGTTTTATAAATGACACCTTTGATCTTACCATGTCAAACAAGGTTTCATTACATATCTCGGACACTCCATACTCCTATGGTGTTTTGGGAAATGCAAATCCATGGAACGATTCCTCAAATCTTAGGTGTTTTGCTAAACTTGTAACTCAAACATCTTTCTTTATGATCCAATCATAAACTTTTTATTTTCTTGTTACAATGATTTTCCACTTCATCTTGAAAGTCTTTGAAGATTTTCAAATGTTTCATACTTCTTCCTTATTGAAAAAGTATATACATATACTTACTCAAATCTTCGGAGAAAGCATATGAAGTTGAAATCCATCGCCCACGACTACACATAATGAACTATATACATCAATATGTACAAATTCCAATCAGTTAGTCCTTCGTTCCTCTTTTGGCCTACGAACGGAGTTTTAATTATCTCCAGGAAAGTATCACAAGCGTCATTTGATCAAAATCAAAGACTCCAAAAATCCATCAATATGGAGTTTCTTCATGTATCCCTTTCAATATAATTTAAACGGCGATGTCACTTTGCAAGTGATCTTTCAATCATTTGTCTTGCGACATTTTAGCATTAGTTTTATGATCGTTATTTCTCCAACCAGACTTGTATATCATCCATCTATTATGGAATACGGTAATTATTTGAACAACCTTTTGTCGTCATAATACCTAATCAAAATAACAATTATTGAAACAAATCTTAAAGGTAAGCTTTGATGTTAACGAGCAACACAACAACCCTTTGTTTGTTTTCGATGAACATCATCACATATTCTCTTGCTAGTTACTTAGGCCATTGCAGTTCATGAATTGTGTTGTCTTGTATGACACTTCATACCAACCAATTCGGTATCCAATATCGCAGAACCACATTGTTTAACAACCAAGGAATACAGCCATAACATGTATCTTCTATATACCTAAGTTGGATATCTCCAATCTTTTCTTTTCTGCCAAATATTTTATAGATTCTCTTTCAACAATTCCTTTTCTTTTAAAAGAATCTATCAACATCAATAGTGGTGTCATTCACATGACACATAGTACAAAGTGTGTATAGTCAAATACTAATACCTTTGGACTTGCACTTTGAAGTGGATCACCTTCATCAAATGTTTGGCATTCTTTCAAAATTCTATTCTTTAGTAATCTTTTACTGTAGTAAACATTTTACTTACATCTTCTATTCATCCTTATCATGACAACTTTCATGATCAAGCTGCTATAGCTTATAAAGGTGAATTACGAGTATAATGTTTCTTTTCCAAAACCTTTTGAAGGATTAGGACGACTAGCGTCTCCAACCTTCACAAATTCTCATCAAATATGAGGACGTATACTCTATCATGTTGTAACCAACACATTGTTTTAGATATCGCAATACCTTTCACATATGATGGTTTCTAAAACATTGCTTTCAGCTCTTAGATAAACTTGATATTAAAAACAATCTTTTGAGTATCAAGAATCATGGAGGCAAACATGATACATTAGATACTAACACTGGAATTGTTACTCTTGATTTAATACTGTTTATTAAACTTCACAGAGTAAACGGAGTTTGCTGAAAGTTTGCAACAAGACTTTTAAACTTTAAATTGACACTCAAAACAATACGATACCAGTTCGTAAAGAAAATATCCAGAATTTCTATAGTTCCACTATCTCAAGTATAACTAAGCGTAAGGTGGTGAACGGATACCAATGACTACAACAAACTATGCAAATTCACTTTGATTGTGTTTATGATAAAATGAGTTTGACTAATCCAAATTACAAATAAACTCCCACTAAAAACAACATCCCTCGAGTTGTTTTAGTGATTACACGAACCAAATTCACTACACCAAGTCCGATCATCACGTGAGATGATGTAGCTTCAAAGGCGAACAATTAACATGTTCATCATATCATCCATATCACTCATGCTTTACCTTTCGGTATTCCGTGTTCCGAGACCATGTCTGTACATGCTAGGCTCATCAAGGTTAGCCTTAGTATCCGCATGTGCACATCTGGCTTGCACCCGTTGTATGCACACGTAGAATCTATCACACCCGATCATCACGAGATGCTTCAAAACGACGAGTCTTAGCAACGATTCCTACTAAGGACGAACACTTTATTACTTGATATTTAGTGAGAGGGATCATCTTATAATACTACCGTCGCGATCTAAGCAATACAAGATGCATAAAGGATTAACATCACAGGCAATTCATAATTAGTGTGATATGATATGGCCCTTTCTTCTTATGCCTTTGATCTCCATCTCCAAAGCACGGACATGATCTCCATCATCACCAACATTGCGTCAAGGTCAGTGGCGTCGCTTCATGGTTGTCCATCATCACCAGCAACTATTACAACTACTTGGAATAAAGCTATTACAAGATGAATAGACACGCAGGTCTTAACAGAATTAAAGACAACCATTAGGCTCCTGCCGGTTGCCATATTACAACAAGGATCATTACATACATCAAATATAATCACAATCACATGATGACCATATCACATCATAAAACCCCTGCAAAAACAAGTTAGACGCCTCTAATTTTCTTTGCATGTTTTACGTGGTTTGGGGCTTTCGAATAAGAACGGATCTTACCTACGAAACTGAACCACAACGTTGATACAAGTGCTATCAAGTGCAAAGTGTAGATTGGATCTATACTATGATGGGAGAGACAGACACCCGCAAAGCTACTTGTGCAAAGCAAGTTACACGTCAAGCGTGGAGCAAGTCTCATGTGCGATGACATGTAAGGTTAGCCCGAGCCGCTTCATCCCACCATACCGCAAGATGCAAAGTACACAAAGCAAAAGACGGCACGAGCACCAACGCCCACAAAACCATTGTGTTCTACTCGTACAACAGATCTACGCATAGATACGGCTCTGATACCACTGATGGGTTCGTAGCATGGAAAACAAAAAATTCTACCGCAAGAACGAACAAAACCCAGATCTAATCTAGATAAAAGCCAAGATCTAATCTATTAGACATGTGCAACAAGATAGATCTGTACTAACCCTCGTAGAACCAAAAGCGTTACGAGATTAGATCTCGGGGTTGATGTAGTCGATCACTTGCCGATCTCAAGATCGTGTGGACGATCCTTCCAGCGCCATGTTCCGGCAGCGCTTCCGCAGTCGGTCACACGTGCGGAGTCGAAGCAGACCTTCCTCTCCCCGTTCTAGCGAGCAGCGGAGGTAGTAGATCTTCTCCACGGAATCCCAGCAGCACGACGGTGTGGTGGTGATGGTGGAGTAGAGAATTCTGCAGGGCTTCGCTTAAGCCTGAGCAGAGGGAAGGAGGAGGAGAGAGGCGACGGCTAGGGTTTGTTATGGGAGAGGTCTAGGGGGTGGCGCCCCCTCCCCTCTATTTAAAGGAGGGAGGCGCCATGGGAGGGGGAGTCCTAGTAGGACTCCCCTCCCTCCTTGGCCGGCGGATTGGGAGGAGGGGAGGAATCCTCCTCCCCTATGAATTCGTGTCTTGCCCCACAAAGACTCCTTGATCCTTTCTTGGTTTTCAAGCAAACTCCAAGAAATCTTCTAGAACCTTCCAGAACATTCCAAAACCTTCTAGAATCTCCATACAAACACTCCGGAACATTACCTAACTTAGAAAATGATCCCCAATATATGAATCTTATTCTCCGGACAATTCCGGATCTCCTCGTGATGTCCCGGATCCAATCCGAGACTCCGAACAACATTCGGTCTCCAACGCATATTCTATATCTACTTAAAACAACTTCGAACCTTAAGTGTGTCATCCTACGGTTCGTGAATATGCAGACATGATGGAGACACCTCTCCGATCAATAACCATAAGCGGGATCTGGAGATCCATAACGGCTCCCACATACTCAACAATGACTTCGTGATCGATAGAACCATTAACATACGAAACCAATTCCCTTTGTCACGTGATATTCTACTTATCCTAGGTTTGATCGTCGGTATCTCCATACCTAGTTCTTCCTCGTTACTGATAAGTACTCTTTACTCGTTCCATGTTATGTCATCCCTTGTGACCTAGTCACATGCTTGCAAGCTAACTAGATGACATTCCACCGAGAGGGCCCAGAGCATATCTATCCTTCATATGGATGGCGAAATCCCAATCTTGGTCCATGCGCTTCAACACATACTTTCAGAATACCCAATGACACCTTTATAACCACCCAGTTACGAAGCGGTGTTTGATGTCATCAAAGTACCCATCCGGTGATGGTGATTAACATAACCTCATGGTCGAAGGATTAGGTTACTATGCATTTGAAAGCTTATAGCAATACGAACTTAATGACTTGATCTTATGCTATGCTTACTATGGGTGTGTGTCCATCACATCATTCTCCTAATGATATGATCTTGTTATTAACGACATCGAATGTCCATGATCAGGAAACCATGATCATCCATTAATGAACAAGCTAGTTTAACAAGAAAGGCTTACTAGGAACTCTTTTATGTTTACAAAACACACAAGTATTAATGTTTCCGGTTAATATATTATAGCATGGGATATAAACATTTATCATAAATATAAAGATATAATAATAACCACTTTATTATTGCCTCTTGGGCATATCTCCAACACACGTCACAGTCTGCAGCAGAAAAAATACATCTCTCCGCTCCCCGAAACCCTATAGGATGAGCGCGGAAGTCGCTGCCCCATCCCCTTCCTCCCCGCCCCTGCCAGCCGCCACTGCAGGAGCATCGCTGCTACTCGCAATCGCCTCCACCCTCGCCGGCGACCCTCCCGGCACCCACCTCCTCCCGCTATTCCCCATCCTTGGGAACGCCGCCTGCCGCAGCCGCAATCGTTGATGCTTCGGAGCCCCGTGCTCTCCAAGATCCGCCTCTTGTCAACGGCTGTCAGCTGCGCCTTCATGTATTTCTGCGACTAGACGCCATCGCTGGGACCCTGATGGCGCCGCCGCGGACAAGCCCAAGGAGATCGACTTCGATGACAACCACGGTGGTGCGCGGGTACCACAGGGAGGATGCCCATGTCGGCGCCGCTCGCCTTCCTCCTCGGCCTCCACCGCAACGGTAAGTCCGTTCTATGAGCTGGGTTTCATGGCCTGCAGGCAGGCGAACATCTGTTCTATGTTCTATGAGTTTTTCCAGCTATCCATGATCAGAAATACTAGGGAACTAACTCATGGGTTCCGGTTGCATAACTGATAAGGAACCACAAAAATCAGAACCTCGGAGGAAAAATAATTTGTAAAAGGTAAGACTTTCCGGGTTCTTCGGTAGGTTGTGCATCAAAGATGGAATCATGTGCTAATTTTAAATCCACATTGGACGAGCACATGCATCTTATTTTTTCATAATCTTGTTGGTCGCATGTATTTGTTGCCCTGAAATCTCCACTGAACTAATTAGATATATTGGAATTTTTTCTCCCTGAATCTTCCGTGTAATGCATCTGTGTTTTTATCTGATCAAATAAACAACACTCAAACATTTTTGGGTAGAATGTAACTTAGGCTTTATAGCTAACTCGTATATTCAAGAGCTTAGCTGATATTCCATACCAGAAAGGAGAATATTTTAGCCAGCATCATCCTCTATGCAATGTTCTGCAGGTCATCCTCCCTCTCTCTGTTTGTTGATGGAGTTGAGTTGACACTGAACCTAATTTATGAATATATTCAAGAGCTTAGCTGATATTCCATACCAGAAAGGATAATATTTTAGCCAGCATCATCCTCTATGCAATGTTCTGCAGGTCATCCTCCCTCTCTCTGTTTGTTGATGGAGTTGAGTTGACACTGAACCTAATTTATGAAGTAATATATGTTGTATGGATTCTCACCCTTTTGGAAAAATGCATTTAGACAGTGCTACATTATTGGATAGTCTTTCTTATAGCTTTCCACTAATGTTAATATTTCATTGAAATTTTCCCTCCCCATAACAGATTCTTTCATCTCTTTTACGCCGGAAGGTTGGAGAATATACATTTCAAAGCAGAGGTTGTTGATTTTTATGCCATGTGAGCCTCTTTCAGTTTAATGCTTGAGTCCTAATATTTCACTTCTCTGAGCTTTTGAGTCCTGATATTTCAGCTTCTGGCCTTTTGAACATATGCCTCCAAAATATGTTCTGACAAAAAAATCCTTCTAAGTCCAATGATAGTTTGTGGACATCAGCAATTATATCCTTCTATGTTTTGTGTTTCGAATTACTCATGCAGTGCATTTTACGCCACCTTTTGAATCAATATGATCTTACTCACATATATTTTCTTACATTTGAGTATATATGCTTCCCATGTTATCGTCCTTCACACATGTTATGTTTAATCTGTAACTATTTACCATAGTAGTTTCTGATTTTGTTGCTTATTGGTTTACAACATGGAGAGAACCAACCAAACATGCAACTGTTGAACTGAATTACTCCTTTAACTATCATCCTTAACAGATCTTATGTTTAGTCCGTAGCTAATTAACATAGTAGTTTCTTGTTTTCTGGCCATGTTGCTTATTTTTCTTACAACATTGAGATGAGAATTCAAGGAGCAGCCAAACATACATTTTTGCATGGTAACAAACTTAGATTGCAGAAAGTCACCGACTGTCCAAAACGAGAAAAGCAAAAAGCGCAACGTGAGCATGCAAGGAAACAATTGCCTAAATTTATCAAGTTAGCAGAGCTCTAGGTAGCAACCTGAAATACACCGAGAGGTTGGTGGGGTCCTCTCAGCGGTATAACTTGCTTTAAAAATTTACTTTGTCACCCATTTGATTTACATCTATCTTTCCCCGACGAGCCGCTACGCTGGGCATTTGCCTGCTCGTGTACACTGCTGCAAGGACATCTTTAGGGAAGAACACCCCCGAGCAGTCTTTAGATGCGACAGCTCGGCAGATGGCTGAGGACGAGGAACCAAGGAAGAATTCTAGCCTCGAATGGGCGTATTCGCAGCTGCATTTACACCGTGTGCATTTCCAGTTGCAGCAACGGTACCATCATCTGCACCTCCATCTAATTCTGCATACAGGTTACAAGTTAAGCGACTTTTGGAATTTACCCCTATTCGCAGCTGCATTTACCCCTATTTGTATTACCTTTATATTTTGTTTCTGGACTTTTGGAATTCGCCTTTGCTTCTCCCTGTTTAAGCCCTTGGTTGACAGATCCTCTATTCATATTTCTAGAAGCAATCCTTCAAGAAAAACCAATAGGAGAAAAGAAAGGTTCCAACTATTTGCTGCCATTCAGCCTGCAAGTCAGTCTGACTGGAAATTTACCTCTATTTGACACACATGCTCGCGCGCAAGAATAGTCAATCCATAGTGATGTATACGCGTGTTCCATAAAAGTTTTAGTTCTTGCAAATTTTGTGCTGCCACTAGCCTGCAGTCTGAATTTCTTGAATGTCCGTCATTTTTTATTTTGTAGAACCGTAACTGAATCACCTTGCATGTTCATCATTTGTTATTTTGCAGGACCCTAACTGAATCACCTCAGGACCACAGTATGAGACACATTGATGGTGTTAGCTATATTGTTGGTAATGGCCTGCAGTTTGCTTGATTTGATAGTGTTAGTGTCCAACCAACTTTGTTTCAGCAACTGAAAATGTTATCAACATTGGAACACCTTATATTTGCAGGAAAAGAACAGCAGGAAAGGTAGGTTCTGCCCATCTAAACTGAAGGGGAAAAGGATGATTGAGTTAGAAGCTCGTTTGATCTTGCCAGGCTTGCTGCGCTGAATCTCATTCTACTTTTGATTCAAAGGTATCTAGATCTCGGAAGTTCTCCCTGGATAAAAATAAGCTTTGCTTCTCCTTTAGGAATGACATTGTTGGGTTGTGATGTTGTTACAACTGAACAAGTTGAGATGCTACCGCTGCTCATGAGTAAGGCGGTGCCCTACTCAGCCTCTTCGGACGCGTCCTCTAGGAGGCAGACTGTGTGCGCATGGCTGTTGTTAGCGACCTTGGCCCGTCGCTGCCTCTATCGTGCAGTGCGGCTCTGGCCTGGTCCTCAGACGTTTTTTTGTTTGAACCGATTGGATAGGTTTGGATGTGCTGATGGACTGATCGATTTGTTGTTCCTCTGTTTGCTGTGCAAGTTGTTTTCAGAGCTTGAAGCAAGTGGGGATCGTTGAAGGAATATTTAGCGAGCAGTGGAGGCCTCGGCAATAAAATAAGGCGAGAGGTACTGCAAATCATTTTTCTATTTCTCTGTACATTACTATGTGAATGCAACTCCATCAGTATATAGACCGTATTGTCGGTGGGGAGCAGCAAAACACTTGATCGGTTGATGCATAAATTTTGAGTTGTTCCATTTGTCACATCTACATTGTTGATAGCCAACAATTGTTGTAGCCTAGATGGATAATTCTCAGATGTCTCATTGCTTATGTCTTTAGTTATTCCTGCGATGACATGTTCAGTCAAATGTAGTGGGTCCAGGCCTAGCAACAATATGTCCACAAACCTTATTTACTGCTTCCATACTTTCTTTGACTCTGGGGATTCATGTGGCATTTGCTGTCTGTGCATTTACAATTTTAAACCTGAACCTGTAACTCCTGAATATGCAATGTTTACTGGATGTTAAATTTTTCATGTGCGCCAACACAATGCTCTGCATCTATCGGTGGAACTATTACTGCTCAGTAGAATGTATAATTTATGTAGCCTTGCCGATAACAATAAAACTATGTCTCTTAAATACTTTTTCGCTCTTTGGCTGAACAATACACTACTTATTGTTGTAACTCTCTAACCCATCGTTCATATCATTTTAAGTGGATGTTTTATACTAAGTCTTCTTTTCGAGAGGTAGGAATAGGGCATAATTGGTTTTCACATTTCTAATTTATAAGCTGGATTCTTGGACTGTTTAGAGTGTGCTGATGTTTATTGGTTCCTTCCAGGCCCTTCCACGACAACTGTGTGGCCGTGTTTGTATGTTTGATCTTCTTTTTTATTTGCTTTTGACTAGCTCGTGAGCTGAGTTCTATGTTTGTTACTCCCGTGTCCTGAAGGTGTTTCGTTTTATTGCCCAAGTGATATCTGCGTGGTGTGATTGGGTGTTCTTGGGGAAGGGCGTCAAGCTGATGAGCTACGAAAGGTTGAAGCTGGCGCTGTCGGACCGCATGCCAGTTCACATGCATTTGTGAGATGGCTGGATATGCTGAGTTTTTTTTTCTGATTTTTGAGTGCAGATGTTCTAGCAGTGTTACATATGTCCTTTGTTTATCCGGTTTCGGATAATTTTTAGAGACAATTTGGTGCAAGTTCTCCATGATTTTGGAGCAAAATTTGGGTTGTGCTGACTATCGATATTTTTTAAACCAAAATTTGATTTTTCACCCCGTGTGTTTCGGATAATTTGTAGAGACAATTTGGTGCAAGTTCTCCATGATTTTGGAGAAAAAATTGGGTCGTGCTGGCTATCGATGTTTTTTTAACCAAAATTTGATTTTTCATCCCGTTGCAACGCACGGACATGTTTCCTAGTATAAAACTAAAACATCTTATATATTGAAACGGAGGGAGTAGCTAGCATCAACCAAGTTTAGCTTATTAATTCATACCGTGTCACGCAACATACACCATACATGGTGTGCATAGTGGACCTCTTCTTCTTTGTTGCTTAAAGTTGCCGTGCTCTACCTACGAGCTGGTGACAAGCACATGTACTCCTACGTGCATGCACAGTGCAATTTCCTCGCAATCATTTGAGCCGCAACTTGTAGCACAAGCTTCATGACTAGCGCGTGGCCGTGCAAAGAGAATCAGCGAGTTGGGCTTTCAGTTCTGCTTAGGATGGCTACACACACGCATCGGCGTCCTGCGACAACCATCTACTCGCTCACGGCGACGGAGACGGAGGGATGCACCGCACCTGTCTTTGGTCGCGAGAACAGTGAGAGATCGATGGTATACCTTTCGAATATATATACGCTAATCATTAGCACTTAATGATGCGCATCTCGATTAACTCCTTGAAAGGCAACCGCGGCCTATATATTCAGGGAGGGGTCCTCCGGAATCATTTCGCATGCGTGGAACGCGAGAGATCGTTGGACCACCGGTATGGCTCTTAGAGAAGGTTTATCATTGTTGAGCTACGATGTGTTTGACCCTGATTCCTTGCTCTCCGCGAAAAAAGTAGTACGTAGTTGTGGGAGAAAACTATGGTCGTATTTTTGTTTTGTGAAACCGTGGGACTGTCTAATTAACTTTCGAAGTCTATCTTGCGGCTGTTTTTATCCAGGTACGAGTAGATCATAAAAACTAAGAACGTAGTACTACCTCTCTTCACCTGAGACTTAGTAGAAAAGAGAGGATGTAGGGCTTTCCACGCACGCCCTACCTAGTAGTAGTAGCAATAAGCATCTAATCGTGGTGAGACTTTTGCAAAGCCGGTCGGGACGGTGATTTGTTTAGCCACAAAGTTACTTACCCGCCTCCTCCGTCGTTTGACCAAGATTCTCCCCCTCCATTTATTAACAAAGGAAAGCCAGCCCCGGCGCGATCGATCTGACGCAGCGCGCGCGCAACCGCGTTGCCAATGCTCCTGCGGACGGGCCGAGCGTGATTCCGTCATGGCGCTGCTGTGCCCCGGCCTGCGCTGGGTTAAAAATGCTGGCGAGTACCGTTTCTGGCAGTATAGTAGTAGTACGTTCGCAGTTCGCTCATTGAAGCGGGTGCGGTTCTGCTGCGTACCTACGTGGCGCGCGCGCCGGACGGCCGACGGCAAGATAGGAAAAGGTGGCGGTCGAGCGTGGCGCGGTGGGAATGCGTGACACACCGATGGCTACGGGTGTGCAGAATAGAATTTGATAGTACCTGGATCGTGCTCCGCCTTTTGTTAAAAAATTGTACTGACACGATCTTCCCAATCTCTCAATTTTCAAAAGCTCTTCCTCGAGGATGACGTACATGGCGCTTCTTGTCGATCGGTTTCCACGGTTTAATAAAAGGTGAATCTTATTGTCAGTATACTGCACGCAGTGAGCGGATATAGCAGTAGTAGTAGTACTCCTAGTAGTACCCAGTACCAGCGAGCATGTTCCGCCTCCCTGGAGCGCGCCGCGCACGGAAAGCGACCTGAGCTGCTACGTACTGAAACAGAAGAGAACAGAGCTCCCTCCCTCTGTCTACCTCTTTTCCTTCGCACTCGCACACGCACACGCACACGCACACGCACACGCACGACAGACAGGAGCGCGCCACCCCACCCCGCCCCCTGTAAAAGCTCTGCCGCACCCTGGGGCATCAAAAGACTCGTAAAACGGATGATTTGCCCCTGCTAATGGCTCCTCTTGTCAAAAATATTACGGCCTTTTTCTCTACTTAACCAAAAAGTTTCGTGACTGCGGCGAAAGGGCTGTGCCTGTGCGGTGGTATGCTGCGGTGCCAGGAGAGTAATAAGTTTTATTTTATTATATTAGTACTACAAGTGCGTTGAAGCGAAGAAAGGGGGACATGCGCGGCAGCAGAGCAAAAGGCTACTAGCCCACGGTGTACTGTAGCCGAAGGGCTCGATTCGTTTTTTTTTTAGAGCAGGGCTCGATTGGCATTGACATTGCGAGCAAGCACAAGCAGGAGGCGGCTTTGGCAGTCCGTCGTCGCAGAGCAGCAGAGCAGTTAATAATACCCCATGATTCACACGCCACGGCATCATTGGATTGGCGCCTCCTCCTCCCTCCATATCCCCTTCTTTTAATTGCTGCTGCTGTTTAATCCATCCCCCACACCAACCGCGCCGAGCTCTCTGCTCTGCTCTTCCTTCCCCTGGCGCTGCCTAGTGCGTACTGCTGCTGCGGGGTGGTTTTCTTTTTGACGTCCGTGCTCTGCTTCCTTTCCCGCTACTGAGCTGCTTCTCGTGCCGGTGGTTGGTTGTGCATGGGAAGAAGAAGAAGAAAGGACCGAGCCTGAGCGATACAGCTGGTCTAGTGGGAGGAGTAAGGGAGAGGCCGGCGGCCGGAGACAGGGGAAGATGAAGTTCATGAAGCTGGGCTCCAAGCCGGACGCCTTCCACTCCGGCGGCCCCGACGTCAGGTGAGCCGTCCGCCCACCCTCTTTCTTTCTTTCTTTCTTTCTTTCTTTCTTTCTTTCTTCTTTCTTCTTCCAATCTTTAGCCTCGCCCCGGGCTCAGCTCAACCCGCGTGCAACAGTCGTTTCCCTCTGCCGTTTCGCGTGTTGACGGCGTTGCTAGGAAGATGCAACCAACGCTTCCTTCCCGGTTCGTCCCAGGGTTTTTCTTTCCTCTCCACCGTTCTAGCTAGGTGCGTGCGTCCGCGTCTCAGTCTCTCTTGATTCGACCGAGGGAGAGCTAATGGTGCAACGATATTTCTCCGGACGAGATCGTTGCCGGAGACCCCCCCCCCCCCCCCCCCCCCCCCCAACCATTCATTCTTTTTTCGTCTCTGCTTTTGAAGAGATTAATTTTTCCAAGATAACTCTTTCGTGCGGTTGGCGCACCTTCTATGAGGGATTGGAGGTTTGCGGCTCTTGGAATGACTGTCGTTTGGGGGTGGCAAATGATGCTTTCTTGCACCATGTTCTTCACTGGCGTGATTCGTGAATAACCACCAATCTCTTTGTTCTCTTCTGGCCTGCTCCTGTATTTATTTTATGTGCTGTTTTGGGCCTCACATTATACTTGGATCTTGGTTAAGTCCCCCTGTTCGATTGCTCATACTCACCAAAAAAAAAAGGAGAAAAAAAACTTACTACTCTACTTTGGATTCTCTCCAAAACATGGCTACTAGTATTTCATTTCAAGTTGCTTGCGAAGTTGACTAATGGTTCTCGGGAAGCGCAGTGCTAGGCTGTGCTGTTTTTCTCCCTACCAGTTTCTGTTTTGTTCTGTCCCCCCGGAGTAGTATTCCTTTGTTTATGCGTATCGCATGTGTGCTTCTCAACGCCTGTCTGAACTACTAGATCCATTGCGGCATAATACTAGCACACTTTTCACATCTCATCTCTTGAGCTGGCATTCCTTGTTTCTCTGGGGATTAGTTGTTCGGGTGTTCTCTCCTTTGTCGTGATCCTACTACATGCTAGCTAGCTGTTACACTGCTTATTAATTTGTAGTGATGCGCAATCCCCTCTGATTAAGAAATTACTCTTGCTGCAATGTAGTTCATCCCTAGGTCACTATGCTGCAGCTAAAGTTTATTTCAATCTTTTGGTATCGTGGTTTTCTTGGTGTCCGTTACTAGTGCTGTGGCTGGGTTAAGTTTCAACTAGACCAGTCTGCATCACTTTGCTCACTAAAAAAGAATGTCTACTAAATCTGAATATGTACTTGTTTTCTCCCCTCTTTGTAGCAGGGACCTAGCCCAAGTGCAGAATAGATCTGAGTGTTAGGAGCAATTGCCCCTTCACCGTGCTATTATTATATGGTAGATAGATACCACCACGTAGTATTGCTGCTCGTTTTGGGCAACTTGGTTAAAGTTGTGTGGGTTAAGTTATCGTCAAGGAAGGGAGAAAACGATTGTCATCTCACCATCTTCCTAATCATTGATCAGAGGTCACTTTCCCCTTCAGTTAAAGAATCCAAGTTGCTGCATTACGACTTATCTATCCAAAGCAATCCAGTACTTTTTTTTGTGTGCCAAGTGCCAGTGATAAAAGAGGATAAAGCAGAGCTTCACATATACCTCTTCTTGTGGCAAGTAAGACAGTTAACTAGTTAATTGCCTAAGACAGTTAACTGGATGAAAAAAACACTGGAAGCAACCTGAGTTGGAGTCATCCTTTTGTACTGATGCGCCTTAAAGGTGAGAAAGGGATGGTGTCAAGCTCCTGTGAACCTGAGAAATTTCTGGACCTTAATTAATCAGTGGCCGGCCGATCACATGCATACGTGTCCTGTTCACCAACTCTAGACTCTAGTGGTCTGCTCCTTTCCTTTGCTGAACTGGAATAACTGGAAAGAGAAGCGCCGCACAGTGTTAGTTTAACAGCCACCGCATGTTTTCCTCCATTATTGATGGTATAGTGGAGGTCTTTACAGCTTAATACATGCTTCATGTGTTGTATGCTGTTGTCATGTGTTTGGAGAGAGCGACCACTCATGATTTATGGGCGACGAGACATTGATCGGACATGTTATTCACTGTGTGATAGTCGTCTCAGATTGCTTTCAGATCGACAATAGTTTTGTCGTCCTTTTGAGGTTCTCCACTATTGATATGTGCTACGTAAACGAAATTTAAATGCATAATTTCGCAGAGGAACTATTATAGGAGTGTTAGGCGGATGTAAGAACTACCGGTAGCAATTATCTTTGTAAAATGTTTTTTTAGTTTTTTTTTCACAAAAAAATGTTCTTTTAGTTGTCAACTTTATTACCAAAGAATTTTTGTGTGTTTCGCAATATGATATGCTTACAAGTTGTTAATACACGCAGATCTGTGGTCTCTGACCTTGCAACAGATATCATTGTACATGTCGGTGAAGTCAGATTCTCCTTACACAAGGTCAGTGTCCTAAAATTTCCCGCAATTTTACTGAAGTTAACTCTAAGCATTATATCTGCTTCTAGAAATAAACACTGGTAGTAAAAGTAGGCATTTGCTAGTTATGCATTCCATTGTAAGTAGTTCTTCAGAAGTAGAATGTTCAACTGTCGGGGTTTATTTGTCATACCATCAACAGTAAGAGCGTTATCAACATTTATGCTTCATGTCTGATTGTTGTTGGGCTGTCTCTTTCCAATCTACTGGATACTGATTCTCACTTGAAATATTTCCACTGCCATGCTTATAATGTTTGTGCAATGCATTTCCCAAACCACCTTCAAGTCTCCTAATGATATTATGATGGACTGCCTCAACCAAACATTCTAATGGGGTCGGAAACCATCCTGAAACCCAACCAAACAAATCAAAGAATCATTCATTAATATCCCCAGTTATCCCATGAAAATTACATTTATGCTACGGAGTACCATTCCTCAACCACACAATATCATATAGTGACCCTATGGCATTTATTTCTTTGCAAGGACTGTTTATATCTTGAAGTAAAATATGTGGGCTATGTTCTGAAAATGTGTTAATCAAGTATCAATCTGTATGGAACACTTCTGTACTTAATATCGGTATTGTGCTAGTAGAGGCGTTAATTAGCTATTTAAGTTTTGCTGAAATTTTAGGATTGTTTCAGACGTTCAGTTGCAATAACTCAACTGAAAACACTGCTGAATGAAAGAATACCTTGATGATGCACGCTTTATCATTTTCAGAAAATGTTTGCATTTTGTCACTTAGTGTGATAATCACCGGTACTGCATCTTTGTCAGAACAGTTCACTGGCATGCGTTGAATAAGCGCTCTTATTTTCTAGCTGGTGATAACTCATATGGAGTGCAGTATCTGATTATCAAACTTGACTGAAATTTTCTGTTTCTGTTGATTGTTGTCTGCAGTTTCCCCTTCTTTCCAAGAGCAGAAAGCTTCAGAAGCTAGTGATCAAGGCTACTGAGGAGAGGAGAGATGAGATCCACATAGATGACTTGCCTGGGGGAGCAAAGGGGTTTGAAATATGTGCAAAATTCTGCTATGGGATGGTTGTCACCCTCAGTCCCCACAATGTTGTTGCAGCAAGATGTGCAGCAGAGTACCTTGGAATGACTGAAGACATGGACAAAGGGAACTTGATATTCAAAATTGAGGTCTTCATAAACTCCAGCATCCTCCGTAGCTGGAAAGACTCGATCATTGTACTCCAGAGCACAAAGGCACTACTACCTTGGTCTGAGGAGCTAAAGGTTGTTGGTAGATGCATCGATGCAATTGCTTCGAAGACATCTGTGGATCCTGCCAATGTATCCTGGTCATACAGTTACAACAAGAAAGGAGCCTGTGCTGAGATAACTGAGTCGGTAGGAAAAACATCAGTAGCTCCCAAAGACTGGTGGGTTGAGGACTTATGTGAATTGGATGTTGATCTCTACAAGAGAGTTATGGCTGCTATCAAATCCAAGGGGAGAATGTCACCTGACCTGATAGGAGAAGCCCTTAAAGCCTATGCAGTTAGGTGGCTACCAGACTCTTATGATGCTCTGGTTGCTGATGATTACATGAGGAGGAACCAATGCTTGGTTGAGACCATAATATGGTTGCTGCCGTCAGATAAGAGCTCTGGTTGCTCTTGCAGGTTTCTCCTGAAACTGTTGAAAGTTGCTATATTAGTTGGGTCTTTGGATCATGTGAAGGAGGAGCTCATGAGAAGGATTAGTTTCCAGTTGCACAAAGCTTCGGTTAAGGATCTCATGTTGCCTGCTGCTTCACCCAGCGATGGTGTTCATGATGTTCGGTTGGTCCATAATCTTGTCCAGAGATTTGTTGCAAGAACAGCATTATCTCACAATGGTGATTTTGTCGAGAAATCTGATGAAAAAATGATTGAGCTCAACTTTGAGCAAGAATCCACTCTGGCTTTAGGGGAGTTGGTTGATGGCTACCTATCTGAAGTAGCTTCAGATCCAGACCTTGAATTCTCTACCTTCGTAGAACTAGCTACATCGGTGCCAGAAGCAGCAAGACCTGTTCATGACAGCTTGTACTTTGCAGTTGATGCGTATCTCAAGGTATGCTCAAAGCACTTCATGCTCCTAAATTCTCTCAATGCTTTCTGCCAGTATTCATTGCATAGTAGCTGATACTATCTATCATAGTATGCGTAGCCTTTGGTTAAGTATGGATGTGGACTTGATAAATCACATGTATGCTACTCCTTTTTGATTTCTGAGAAGACCATAACTGCACCTGACCTCTTTCTTCTTTCTACACAGGAACATCCAAACATAAACAAAGCTGAGAAAAAGAAGATTTGCAGCCTGGTAGATGTCAAGAAGCTTTCCACAGATGCATGCGTCCACGCCACGCAAAACGACCGCCTGCCTCTCCGGGTGGTGGTGCAGGTGCTCTTCTTCCAGCAGCTGAAGGCAGGTTCAAGCAGCGCGCTAGTTCTAACCAATAGCGGAGAGCATGCTTGTGCAAAGCCTGCTCAGGAAGAAAATGAGCATTGCGAAAGGCGGATACCCAGGCACCCTAACAAGCTAAGTAAGCAAGTGACAAGCCTAAGCGCAAGTGCAGAGCGTGAACAGCGGAACATCGAGCTCAGGGGAGGCAGAAACAGCTTCAAGGATCAACTCGTAGGCAGAAACAGCTTCAAGGATCAACTGGTAGGCAGAAGCAGCTTCAAGGATCAGCTCGGAGGCCTCCTGCTGCAGTCGCGGTCCAGGAGGATCTTTGACAAGCTGTGGAGCAGCAAGGGGCATGGAGAGAATGGCAAAGGCTCGGAGACGTCTGGTAGCTCGCAGAGCCCGCCATTGACGGCGAAACCCACGGAAGTGAAGCCCTCCCCTCTCCCCCCTCTTAGGAACAGAAGATATTCTGTTTCTTAGGGGGGAGCTCCTCCTTTTTCTTCTCTTCTCGTTGTAGTTTAGCTCTGCGTTAGGTTGTACAGAAAAGAGAAGTTGTCAGCTGGTGCTCATCATTTTTGTTTGCCCCTTGCTCTGTCAATTGAGAAAGTATGGTTATCCAAGTTGTAGCCTACCATATAGTGTGACCTGAATAACTAGAGAAAAGTCCAGCTAGTGTTCTCGAGAAATGCTTCTGAAGAACAAGTAAGGTGAAACGGTCCATGTGATTTGTGTAAACACTCTGTCTTACTGTCAGAACAGAATACTGCCAGACAGAAGACACAATGGGCTTTGAAAGAAAATGGATTGACAGGAGTATATTTTCAGGTGGCTCGTCTCTATCACTGATTCTGATATCTCAAATCACAATGTTTTTTATGTTTTGTGTGATCATGTTAATTCAACAAACTTGACAGTCGTACATAAACATGCAATTATCCTGGAACATGAGCAACCTGCCGTTCAGTTGCAGTGGTACATAGTACAGGGTTATAGCTCAGCAGCATATAGTCCTGCAGCCTTTTTAACAGAATTCGGGCACAAGGGTTACGCAGGTGTAACAGAAATATATGCTGCTGCTATTCTAAATCTGAGGCAGCTATCTTCTTCCCAAGATGGCTATAAATTTGACTAGAGCTGTAGAGCAATAGCTTCACATCTCCAATGCAGGGTAGCATGTGAATAGATTGCCCCCCTTGTAGTCAGTTTTTTTGTGGTGCTTTGCCAGGCACTGAAAGTGAGAGTTGGAGGAAAACAAACATGTTCTGAAAGATGAACAATCGTCTGTCGCTGAACAGCTTGTTTTCCTCCAATATCTCACCTTCGGGTGATTGCCTGGCGTCTGAAGCCTAAAGACAACGAACAGATTGTGTTAGCTAGGAATACGCATGTGCCGCTCGAAGCGAGGATTAGAGGGCACTGAACCATCATCCATTGGAAAGACAGAGTGATGGTTCAGTTTCCTCTAATATCTCACATTGAGTTGGTCCATCTAGGGAACCTGTGAAATTAAGTGCATAGCCATGCAGTCACCCAATTTGAGAATTGGAGGAAATCAAACTGAGGCAGATATAAACTGGAGTAAGTTCCTCAAAAAACCAGACATCCTTTTGTCAAAATGCATCAAGAAACCACACTTCTAGGAGTGCACTGTATTCCTCGAGTGTGGGTTTACGATGGTTTTGGTAAAGGTGTGGTTTTGAGAAATTTACTCAATAGACTGTCTTGTGGCCTAGTTTGTTTTCCTCCAATATCTTACCTTGGTCGAATTGCTTGATCTCGAGTTCCTGACCAACTGTTAGTGAGGCAAGGGCCAAAGGTGCCACAGCCTCTTATGATCCCTCACCTCCAACCTTGCAGATGTTCTGGGAAGTCAAATGAGGTCTGTAACTCTGTATAGTAATCATTCTTGCCGTGTACACTCTGTTAGTACTCCCTCCGTCTAGAAATATAAGGCGTTTTAGCTTTATGAACGAATGTATATAGACAACTTTTGCGTAAAGATTCGGAGTGAACCTATACACTAAAAAACGTCTACTCCCTCCTTCTCAAAATAGATGTTGAAAATTTATCAAAAATTGGAGGTATCTATATACTAAATACTCTATCGGAAATATAAGACATTTTAGTTTTGTGAAATGAACGTATCTAGACGCTTTTTAATGTATAGGTTCACTCCGAACCTCTAAGAATCTATACACTAAAAGACTAAAAGACGTCTAGATACATTCGATTCATAAAGTTAAAACATCTTATATTTCCGAACTGAGGGAGGAGTATCTAAATACATCCAATTTTTGCCAAATCGGCGACATCTATTTTGACGTTCGTTTCACAAAACTAAAATGTCTTATATTTCTGAATGGAGAGAGTACTCGGTAAAATAACATGAAGATTCTGGTTCGGTTATTATTAACTGTTGCCTAAAGCTACAATTTTTTGTGCTTGATGTGAATCTGAACTGTGGCCAATCGATGAAAATTAACTAACCTGTACAGTCGCCAAAGACTAGCCATGGGGAATTTAAGAAATTGAAACATGGATACTGATTTGACTGCAACTAGTGATAGAACATGGTATAACCTTAACTAGAGAAAAGGCGATAGAACATGCAGGACACATCCAAGCCTAGATCAAAGACTTTTTGTGTTTTCTCAAAACAAAAAACTAGACAAAAGGTCAGCTAGTGTTCTTGGAAATGTTTCTGAATAACAAGGTGACATGGTTGACACATCTGTTTTTGGAAGAGCAAACTTGAAAGTTTGACAGTGATAAATTCATAGACATGCAACAGACCTGGAACATGAAGAAACTCTTTGCTGTTAGCTCTTCAAAATCCAACTGTTTTCTGAATTCTTCGGTAACTCTGCTGAAATTCATGCTCTTTTTTGTTACTTTTTAAACTACCTTGAAATTCAGCTCTCATCACTAGTAGTAACTCCTAACAATCTATCAGCATTTCAGTACTAACGGACACCATATTGAAATTCAGATCTTAAATTCAGGAAAGAAGAATTGACAAACACCACCCAAAAACTTCCGATGATAATGGATTTTCTCACACAGCAGAGGCAGATAAACTCAGGAGTGATTTTGTTGAATCATACAAGATAATAACATGGAAGACAGCCCCTCCCACTAGGAAATGCTAGTTTGTTATTATCTCTTTGCAAGTTTAATACCACCATTAGTCACTTCTCTCAACCATAAGAGCAGAATGAGGCAAGTAGTGTCCACTAGCTAGCTTTTACTAGTAACCACCCCTCAGAGCAAGGACAAGATGGAGGACGGAGCCACCTTCGATGTTGTAGTCCTTCGCAGTCTTGTCATCTGCAAGCTGCTTGCCAGCATAAATAAGCCTGCACGCGGAAAAGATTACATTGTTAGTCCGCGCGATACGAACGCTGGAGTATTACTCAATGCAAAGATGCGGAACAAGGGTTCGTTCGAGAATAATACGGAATGGATCTAGAAGGATCAAAGGGAGAGAGTACACTCAGGCTTTGTATACCTTTGCTGTACCGGAGGAATGCCTTCTTTCTCCTCAACACGCTCCTTGATCCTATCTATCGTATCAGTGGGCTCAATGTCAATCTCAATCTCCTTTCCAGTAAGAGTCTTAACCTTGATCATAGTACCGCCCCTGAGCCTGAGGACCAAGTGAAGAGTTGACTCCTTTTGAATGTTGTAATCAGCAAGTGTGCGTCCATCTTCCAACTGCTTGCCGGCAAATATCAAACGCTGTTGATCTGGAGGAATTCCTTCCTTGTCCTGTGAAAAATAGCCTGCTAATTCAGTTTCCACCCCTTCAAAGTAGGCTAGACTAGACTGCACTAACCAAATGGAATATCTATTTTTACAATGCTAAGTCAGGAAAAGGAAATTGGCAACATGGGATTATAGACAGAGTTCAGATTAGAATGGTAACAGATGATATGGTGTGCCATCAATCTATTTCTCAACAGATGAATAGATGTTTGATATGGAATTGAATATAGGTGCTATAGTATTCAGTTGTGTGTTTCCTGTAGATGGGAGTTCAAAAGTCTGGAGCTTGATTGTGTTCTGTATGATGGAGCCAGTGGGCTTGCATCGAGCTATCTTGATCTTGGACCAGGTTTTGGCCATGATCAGCACTTAAAACTTGGCTGTTATTTATCATTTTTCATAGCAGATGCTCCTTTTCATCGGAAAAAAATAGAATATAGGTACCTTTGCTACAAGAAAGGAGAGCATAAAGGCAGTCATCTACTCATCTTAGCATTTTCTTGGGGAATAAATAAAGGTTGCCCTTTGAATATATTCTACTCTATCTTTCATGTAATACTTCTCCTTTCATATCATACCGAATCAGATAACAATTGTATAATACAAGAAAAAATGGAGCGGTCATTCTAGGACTAGTAGAGAAATTATCGATTTACACGAGTCTCGATTCAACAGGAGGAACTACGTCAATTGTTCTAATTGTGCATGCCAGAACTTTTTTCATGTTTGCAAAAAAAGAAAGAAAGGAAAGGTGAATGTGAATCGTTCCATCCGGACATCAAAGTGACAAAAACATACAGTTTACTCGAACTGCACAGCTACCGCAACATGCTTCCCGTACTTCGAGCAATCCAGACTTCACAACATAGTTTCCCTGTCAATGGACCTGAATATAACTCTGACGGCCTACCCCCTAATAAACGCCAGCTGCACCGAAACCATAATACAGTAACAGAAGTGCGCAAAAACTAAACTAGGGCAAACTAGCAGCGCGGACGGATCTAGGGGTACAGAGCCCTACCCACAGAAATAACCGGTCGATGGAACCACGGCGTAGCACACAAGGGATTAATCGGAAAGGGCGGGTGGAGGGAGACCTGGATTTTGGCCTTGACGTTGTCGATGGTGTCGCTGCTCTCCACCTCGAGGGTGATGGTCTTCCCCGTCAGGGTCTTGACGAAGATCTGCATCTTCTCGCTCTCGCTCGCTCTCTCTCTCTCTCTCTCTCTCTCTCTCTCTCTCTCTCTCTCTCTCTCTCTCTCTCTCGCTCCTGCTCGTGTGGCGTGGCGGCGAGGCCGGGAGAGAGAGTCGGGCTGCTCGCGTGAGAAGGAAGCAGAGGCGGAACCAAACGAAAACGAAGAAAAATACAGCACAGCACTGCTTTCTTTTTCCTCGGGTCTTCTCTGCGGCTCGGGTCGGGGTGGATTTATGGGTGGCGGCGTTTGGGATCCACGAGCCGGTGCGTTGCAGTCCGGTTCAGAGTTTACTGTGGGCTTGATTGACCCGACGACCGACTCGTCTCACAGCCCAACGAGAATCAGTTCCCGGCGGCGTGTTGGCGAGACTCAGGGCGCACGCCGCTGGCGACGAAAATAGTCCGATTGTTTGCCTGGAGGACCCCTATATTATGACCACGTCAAGTCAGAGCGAGGCCCAGTGATAATATTCGATTCTGCCGATTTTTTGGGGTCGGGCTCGGCCAGCGAAAATGAGGCCACGTGGTACATTGGTGGGAGACGGAGAGGGAGATGCCGCGTCGCTTCCAGGCCAATCGCCATAAATTTCCTCGCCGCCCATTCTTCTTGCTCACTTTTCTGCTCTGCGTTGCGGTCACTCTCCCCTCACTCGGCGATGCCGTTCCCGGCGATGAATCGGTCGCACACCATCATCGTCGATGGTGAAGGGTTTAGAGGGAGACTCCGGAGTCGAGTCTGTCGCTCATCATCGGCGGCCGTGGTATTATTACGAGACTCCGACGATGAATCCGAACCATAGTGGTAAGCTCTTTCCCCTTTTTTCCCGAGCCATCTAGACGGTAGATCTGCATGTAGAAGGTCATGGTTAGGGTTCTAGATGCCATGCGCTGTAGATCTGCATGGATTCCCTGGTCTAGGTTTTTTTCAATTTGGAGGTTTACTGTGAAGGAGTTATGTCCTAGAGGCAAATAATAAAGTGTATTATTTGATATACCTCCTGTATATTCATAATACGTTTCATATTGTGTTATAACTGTGTTAATACGAAACGTTAAAACACATGTGGTATGTAAACAAATTGTGTCTCTAGTTACCTCTAGTGAACTAGATTATTGGTCATGAGGATGATCTATGTTTCAAGATCATTGGCATTTATACCAACTGACAATGAGATCATGTTATTAGTTGAATAACATGATAGACAAACATCCGACCGTTATATCGTAATGAGATCTAGTTACAAAATTCACCATTGATGATAAAACACAGAGAACCTCGCAACCTGATCCTTTGACTGTGAGGTAATGCAAATCACCATTCTAAAAGAAGCTTAGATGGTTATCAAGAATCATCTCGTAACAGGGTGATCAAAAAGGTGTCACTCAGGTTTTCCGAAGGAATGCATAGAGGAGTACATATCAAGACTAGGATTTGTCTAGTCCATGTAACGGACAGATACATGTGGCCATCTTGGTGACATTGCATTAATGAAGCTTGCAAGCATGTGACTAGGTCACGGAATACAACGACATGAGAACGAGAAAACAAGTTCATCGGTAACGAGATCGAACTAAGGTATAGGAATACCGAAGATCAAGTCTTGGATGAATTAGGTATCGTATGACAAAGGGAATGGGGAACGACTATCTCACGATTCGAGCGATTGAATTCGTGAAACACACGGGGGTCACATGGCCATCCAGGTCCCTCTGTTGATCATTGATATGAGAGTGGTCTCTATCATGTCCAGAGTGTTTCCGAACCGAAGGATGTCACGCTTAAGGGTGAGGACGCTTAGGGTAGATGAGGTATCGTATGAGAAATAGAGAGAGAGAAACCGGAATAGTTTCGGTAACATCCGATGGAGATCGGAAGGGGTCCAGAAGATGTTCCGGAGTGAAGAAATAATATAATATGTGTATTTGAATGTTAATTGGAGAATTAATATTAAATATATATTTTATTTTATTTTAAAAGGCACTATATTACTAATGGGCCTCACCCGAGGGGAGGCCCAAGTGGGCAAGGCGCCTAGGGGTGGGGGCCAACCGGCCTAGGGCTAGTGAGCCACCCGAGTGGGGCCCACCTAGGGCCGGCGGCTGCCCCATGGTGTCCGGCGGGTGTGGGCATTAGTTCCACACCGCCTGGCCCCTGGGTGGTGCGCCCCCCCTCCTACTATATAAAGGGGTCCCCCTTCCCCTTGGAACACACCCATTCCTCCCATTCTCTCTCTCTTCTGCTAAGGACTTCCCCGTAATATTGGGGAGGACCTCGTGGTTGAGTTCTCCACCTTCACACTATCGTCGTGTGATCGGTGATCTGACATCTACTTCTTCTGCTGCTCGGCTGGATCGGAGCCCGGTTGACGTCCACTACACCGGACGTGTGACGAACTTCGGAGGCACCACACTTCGGGTGCTGCTCGTCTTCATCAATATACGCCTTCCTGCGTAAGGCGTGCCTCTCTCTGCAAAGGTATGAATACTGTATTCCTTCTCTGTTACTTATGTCTACATAGTATAGATCCTGCTATTAGTGTTCGAGTAGATAGAAATTTTTTGTTTTCTGCTACGGAACCCTTCAGTGGTATCAAAGCGGGTCTATGGGTAGACATGTCATACGGATAGAACACATAGCAATATGTGGGCATTGATTCTCTAGTTGCTACCCTCTTTAGTGTTATTGTTCATATCGCGGCACTATTTGATGAAGCGGCCCGCAACCGACCTCACGTGGTGATTCACGAGACTGGTCCACAAATCAAAGTGGCTTAGGGGGTGTCTGTCTCTCTACAGTAGTTGATATGGCATTGACACTGGAAGGCCCTGAAAAGGGAAGAAGAATGGCAATCATTGAATCCATGTTGTGGCTCGACGTTCGTAGGTGGGAAGGGGTTCTACTGCAAAAGCCCTAAAGCCGCGTAAAACATGCAATAGTCAATATAGAAGCGTCTATCTTCGTTATTGCATAGGGGCAAGTATTATGACATGGCAATGACAAGTTTATGAAACTCTCATTGAAGCTATTGATGATGATCATAAAGCTATAACCATGTCATAACACTTTACTTTAGAAGTATTACTTATTATGCTAGTATACTTACTAGACGGTAGCATAATAAGATAATCCCTCATAGTATTCCAGTTATCGTATTCCCCTTGTGTGTGCACCACCAAGAAAGTTCTTTGGTATGAGGCCGGCCATGATGATCGGGGGTCAGACATATCTACGTTCGCATACAGTGGGTGCAAGCCATGTTGCACTGCGAATACACACGAGTTAGGACTGGCGAGCCTAGCATGCTAGAGAAGTGTGGCCTCGAAATACAAGAGACCGAAAGGTCGAGCATGAATCACATGGTTGATGTGATCGACATTAGAGAATGTCCACCTTTGATACTGCACTAATGGCCGTGATGATCGGGGGAGGTGCAGGGGATAGGGATCATGTGATCACTAAACGAGTAGAGGGATGTTCGTTTAAGTGAGAGTTCCTTTATTAAAATTCGAACTCATTATTATGAACATAGTCTAAATACTTTGCAAATTCCTTTGTAGATGTCTCGCCCTCCCACCTTCAACCTTAGCACTTTCCTCGAGAAGGACAAGCTGAAAACTGATGGAACCAACTTCACCGCATGGTTCCGCAATCTTAGGATCCTCCTAGTCCCCTACAAGTTGACTTATGTCATCGAGGCTGAGCTTCCGGCTAAGCCTGCAGGTTCCGCCTCTCAGGACGAAAAGAATGTTTGGCTGTCCAAGGCGGACGATTTCTCCCTCATCCAGAGTGGAATGCTCTATGCCATGGAGCCAGAGCTTCAAAAGCGTTTTGAGAAGATGAATGCTTTTGAGATCATTGAGGATCTCAAAGCCTTCTTTGCTCCGCAGGCTCGTGCAGAGAGGTATGATGCTTCCGAGCTCTTCTTCTCTGCTAAAATGGAAGAGCACAGCAGTATTAGTGAGCACATGGTCAAAATGTCTGGCTACGTTAAGCGCCTAAACGCCCTGGATTGCAAAATCCCGGAGGAGCTCGCCATAGATAGGGTGTTGCACTCGCTGCCCCCTAGCTATAAGAGTTTTGTGATGAACTACAACATGCAAGGGATGACCAAGACCCTTGCTGAGGTGTTCGCCATGCTCAAAACTGCTGAGGTTGAAATCAAGAAGGAGCACACGGTGTTGATGGTCAACAAGACTGCCAACTTTAAGAAACCGGGGCAAAAGGGAAAAGGCAAGGGTAAGAAGTCTAAGAGGGATGGAAGGTTTGTCCATAGCACCCCAAAGACTGCAAAGCCTGGCCCTAAGCCCGGCACTTCATGCTACTACTGCAAAGGGGATGGGCACTGGAAACGCAACTGCCCTAAGTACCTTGAAGACAAGCGAGCCGATAAGATAGCCATCCCGGACAAAGGTATATATGATATACATGTTATTGATGTATTCCTTACAAGTGCCAGGAGTAACACCTGGGTATTTGATACCGGATCTGTTGCTCACATTTGTAACTCTCAGCAGGATATGCAGAGTAGGAGGCGCCTGAGGAAGGACGAGGTGATGATGCGCGTCGGCAATGGTTCGAGAGTCGAAGTAATGGTCGTCGGCACCCTGCATCTCCGTCTACCGTCAGGATTATTGTTGGTTTTGAATAAATGCTATTATGTACCTGCACTGAGTATGAATATTGTGAGTGGGTCTTGCTTGTTGCAAGACCATTATTCGTTTAAATCAGGAACAAATGGTTGTTCAATTTATATGAATGATATTTTCTATGTTCATGCTCCTGTATGTGATGGTTTATTCCTACTTGATCTTGATTGTAATACACACATCCACAATGTTGATGCTAAACGATGTAAGCACAGTGACGATAATTCCATGTACATATGGCATTGCCGTCTCGGTCATATTGGCATAAAGCGCATGAAGAAGCTTCATTCAGAAGGGCTTCTTGGATCATTGGATTTCGAATCCCTTGATACATGTGAGCCATGCCTCATGGGCAAGATGACCAGGACACCATTCTCCGGCATAGTGGAGAGAGCTGTAGACCTACTTGGGATCATACGTACAGATGTATGTGGACCAATGAGTGTCTCAACTCGCAATGGTTATCGTTACTTTGTTACCTTTACTGACGACTTGAGTAGATATGGATATATCTACTTGATGAAGCACAAGTCTGAAACCTTTGAAAACTTCAAAGAATTTCAGAAAGAGGTAGAGAATCAACTTAACAAGAAAATCAAGCACCTTCGATCGGATCGGGGAGGCGAGTATTTGAGTTATGAGTTTAACATGCACTTGAAGGACTGTGGGATCATCCCACAGCTTACGCCAGCCGGAACACCACAACGTAATAGTGTGTCGGAACATCGTAACCGAACACTATTGGATAGCGTATGGTCCTTGATGTCTTTAATTGATTTGTCTGTGTATTTTTGGGGATACGCGTTAGAAACCGCCGCTTTTATTTTAAACCGAGCACCATCCAAACCCATGGAGACAACCCCATATGAGATATGGTATGGGCAGAAGCCAAAGTTGTCTTTTCTAAAAGTTTTGGGATATGAGGCGTATGTTAAGAAACTACAACCTGACAAACTCGAACCAAAATCGGAAAAATGTATCTTTGTAGGATATCCAAGGGAAACTGTTGGATATACCTTCTACAATCAAGCCGAAGGCAAAACACTTGTCGCAAAAACCGGCACCTTTCTCGAGAAAGAGTTTCTTACAAAAGGGGTGAGTGAAAGGAAAATTGAGTTAGATGAAATTGTTGACCCTTCTCTCTGTATTCCGAGTAGCGCAACAGAAGCTGTTCCGAAACCGCTCTCCAACGTGGAGGAAGAGTCCATTGATGCTGATCAAAACAATGACGTCGAGACTCCTGCGGTTCACAGGTCTACAAGGGTTCGTGCCACTCCATATTGGTACAGTAGCCTTGTAATGTCTGTCATATTAGATGATCAGGATGAACCTGCAAACTACAAAGAAGCTATGGGTAGTGCTGACTCCGAGAAATGGCTAGAAGCCATGAAATCCGAAATAGGATCCATGCATGAAAACCAAGTTTGGACCTTGGTGGATCTTCCAGAAGGTCGCAAGGCCGTGGAAAATAAATGGATCTTTAAGAGAAAGACAAATGCGAATGGTAATGTGACCATTCACAAAGCTCGACTTGTCGCAAAAGGTTTTCGACAAATCCAAGGAGTTGACTACGACGAGACTTACTCTCCCGTAGTGATGCTTAAGGCTGTCAGGATTTTAATAGGAATTGCTGCACATTTCGACTATGAAATATGGCAGATGGATGTCAAGACCGCGTTCCTCAATGGTCACATTGATGAAGAGTTGTATATGATGTAACCAGAAGGTTTTGTTGATCCTAAGGATATTGGAAAGGTATGCAAGCTCCAACGGTCCATTTATGGGTTGAAGCAAGCATCTCGGAGCTGGAACCAACGTTTTGATCAAGTGATCAAGAGTTTTGGATTTATCCAAAACCAACAAGAGTTCTGTGTTTACAAGAAAGCGAGTGGGAGCTCGATAGTTTTCTTAGTAGTATATGTGGATGACATATTACTCATGGGAAACGATGTGGATCTTATGAATAGCGTGAAAGCATATTTGAGCAACCAATTTTCCATGAAGGATCTAGGTGAAGCTGCATACATATTAGGAATCAAGATCTATAGAGATAGATCAAGGCACCTAATAGCATTAAGTCAGAGTACTTACATAGATAAGATTTTGAAGAGATTCAAAATGGAAAACACCAAGAGGGGTTTTACACCTATGATGAAGAATTGCAACTTGAGTGTGACTCAATGTCCTGTAACGGACAATGATAGAGAGAAGATGTCTGACGTCCACTATGCTTATGCAATAGGATCTATCATGTATGCAATGCTTAGTACCCGACATGATGTGGCGTTGGCTCTTAGTTTGACGAGCCGATATCAGAGTAATCCAGGACCGGATCACTGGACAGCTATGAAAAATATCCTAAAGTATCTGAGAAGAACAAGGGATATGTTCCTAATCTATGGAGGAAATGATGAAGCTCTGAATGTAACAGGTTACGTAGATGCGAGCTGGAATTCACATCGTGATGACTCTAAGTCTCAAACAGGATTTGTTTTCATGGTGAATGGTGGGGCGGTAAGCTGGAAGAGCAAGAAGCAGCCGGTGGTGGCACAATCTTCAATGGAGTCTGAATACATTGCTCCAACTGATGCAGCAAATGAAGCTATTTGGCTAAGGAATTTCGTCATCGAACTAGGAGTTTTTCCCAATGCACAAGACCCCGTGACAATCTATTGTGATAACACGGGAGTGATACGTCCAAAACGTATCTACTTTCCCAAACACTTTTGCTATTGTTTCTCCTCTACACTTGTGTGATTTGGATGCAACTAATACGAACTGATGCTGTTTTCAGCAGAATTGCCTTGGTGTCTACTTTTTGTGCAGAAAATCAACTATCAGGAAAAATCCCGTAAAATATGCCAAAAATCCTATTTCACCCGAAGACTCCAGGAGCCAGAATACGAGACGGAGAAGAGCCCTGGGGTGTCCACACCACCTGGTGGCGCGGGCCAGGCCAGGCCACGCCAGGGGGTGGTGTGGGCTCTCCAGGCACCCCCTCGGCCTCTCTCTTCGCCTATAAGGAGCCTTTTGACCTAAAAACTTCGGGGGATTCGACGTTTTTCCACAAAAAGTTTCGTGGCGCTGCCGCCACCGAAGGGGAGATTCGGGGGACAGAAAGTCTCTGTTCCGGCACCCTACCGGGACGGGGAAGTGCCCACAGAGCCATCTCCATCGATCTCCACCATCATCTTTATCGACCATCCATGTTTCCTCCATCTATGAGTGAGTAATCCCCCGTTGTAGGCTATGGGGATGGTAGGAATTGGATGAGATCGTTCATGTAATGGCATCAGATTGTTAGGGCATTGTGCCTAGTATCTTTTATTAGTGCTTTATGACTTTGTTGCAACTTGTTGTGCTTAATGCTTGTCACTAGGGCCCGAGTGCCATGATTTCAGATCTGAACGTATTATTGATTCATTATGATAGTATTGTTCTTGGTCTTATCTACAAGTTGTATACACACGTTGTTGTCCGGAACCTATGGCCCCGAAGTGACAGAAATCAGGATAACCGGAAGGGAAAGGCTTTGATGTGAGGATCACATGTGTTCACGGAGTGTTAATGCTTTGCTCCGGTGCTCTATTAAAAGGAGCACCTTAATTGCCAGTAGTTCCCTAGAGGCCCCGCTACAAACGGGCTGGTAGGACAAAAGATGTTGTGCAAGTTCTCATTGCGAGCACGTATGACTATATATGGAACACATGCCTAGGATTGTCTAGTACTTGGATGCTTTATCTTATTTATTTGCAATTGCCCTATGTTCTGATTGCTATGTGAATTGTCTTCTCCATGCAACGCCCATCCATGCATCCCTATGCCTACCGCACTCGAATCCCACTGTTTACTGCTTTTGTTACTATTGTCTTTGCTTTACTACTGTTGCTGCTTTACTATTCCTACTACAAAACTGTTGCTACTGATAAACTGCTATGAGCAAGATTGTTTCCAGGTGCAGCTGAATTGACAACTCAGTTGTTAAGGCTTATAAATATTCTTTGGCTCTCCTTGTGTCGAATCAATAAATTGGGTTTCACTTCCCTCGAAAATACCGCGATACACCCCCTATACTTGTGGGTCATCAAGACTATTTTCTGGCGCCGTTGTCGGGGAGCATAGCTTTATTTATCAAGTTCACTTGGATTCTCTATTGTTCGCTGCTATCCATCCATCATGGGTAAGTCTCGTGATGGCAAGGTTCCTATTTTACCATCCACTACAAGAAGAGGTATGGTTCTAAACACCTCTGCTGCTCTTGATTCATCATCTGTTATAAGTAAGCTCGCTACACTACCACATACACATGCTACACACACTGCTACTACTGCTGAATCTGAAACTTCTGATGCTTATGATGCTGCTTCTACTGTGCTTGATAAGAGTGGTTCATTAGGTCCTTTCCTAGATGCTACGATTGCTAGAACTATAGCTGGAAATACCGAAACTCCTAATGAAGACACTACCACACCTGTTAGCTCACCTGAGTCTAGTGAGAGTTATGATATTGAAGAAGATTATGTTGAGATGACCGATGAGTTTATTAAAGAATGTAAGAACACCCATGATAGGAGCGCTGCTAAGAGTCTCCTTGAGAGGCGTACTATTAGACCCAAATTATCTCCTGATGCTAAGTTTGCTGCTTCTCCCATAAACATTATAGATGAAGATTATGATTTCTCTCTCGATCTATCTTACATAGCTACTAGCACAATGCACGCGCGTTGCGACAGAACAACAAACTTGTTGATCTTATGGATTATATTTTAAGAACAAGTTTATGGATTACGAACAGAAATTGACCATATGGGAATGGGAATGTGATTTTTTTCTAATTTGTTGACATTTTGAACGACACATAGCAGTTTTCATGTCAGGCCGTGGTCTTTCTTTTATTAAATCATGCCCACAGGAATGGTTCTAGTTTCATTAGGCCCTTGCACAATCAAATCAGGTTCCATCACTATCATTAAGTCTGATGTTGCTCGTGTCTATAACTGCCATCCTCATAGTTTAATTATGCAGCCTACAAATCAGTTACTCCTCACACCTTTTTAATTAGGCCCTCAACCAAGAACATCACTACATCCATTTATGTCTTACCCGCATGCATGTAAACCAGGGTCCAGTATACTCGAGTATGCATAGCCCTACAATCCCTCAACAGATATCGATGCATCTGTTTCTATTTCATTACTTGGCGTCTTCATATGGCAGACAAACGATGGTATATAAACTGGTGAGGCAGCGATCAAGGGAGCAGGGTGGGACTAAATGAGTCGTGCCGGGTCTTCTTAGGCATGTATTCTGTGATTTATTTTACACGACGGTCAGCAGCGTATGTACAATTTTGGTCTGTTGGGCCAGTGAACCAGGCCACATTGTGACAGCCCGATGCGTTAAACAAATATATAGCAAGATGATGGAGTATGTTGGTCGGGCACCGCCTCATTCGTCCGGCCGACTTATTTTTTTACTTGCGGGTGGTACTGATGAAAATACTTGGTTTAGTGGGAGGGCAAAACGGTCCCAAAAAGTGTTGGAACGGGAGAAACAATCCGTTCTTTATTATTAGGTATAGATTGTCGAGAAAGAACCTTTTTGTGGGACTAAGAATGAAAGTGCGGTAGCACATATGAATAAACTTTCTACCATGAGTGGTTTGTTTTCTGATGATATTAAGATGTGTACTTACTTTGTTGCTAAGATTTTTCCCTTTTCTCTGAAAGGAGAAGCTAAAACTTGGTTTAGTAATTTACCTCCTGGATCTATTGATAGCCCTGAGTGCTTGATTAATACTTTCCTGCAGAAATATTTTCCTCCCAGTGCTAGACATGCTATTTTGCAGGAACTTTTTGATTTCATACAGGGAGAAAAAGAGGTATTGCCTGAATCTTGGGCAAGGTTTTGTGCTTTGATTCATGCACAGGCTGGAAGTCCATTACCTAAGAATGAGCTTCTTGATATATTTTATATGGACTAACTGAGGAATCTAGGACATACCTAGATAGTTGTGCTGATTGTGTTTTTAGGAATAGGACTCCGAAGCAAGCTGAGGAATTAATGGCTAAAATAAGCAAGAATTATGAAGATTGGACTCCTCCTAAACAAGCTATACCTGAAGTAATTATACCTGAACCATCTATTCCTGTGCCTATTCCAACATCAAAGAAGAGGGGAGTTATTGAATTAAATGATGAAGTGATGAAGGAAGCTAAGAAATGTCTTAAGGAGAAGGGAATTAAAGCCGCAGATGTCAAGAATTTACCTCCTATAGAAGAATTATGTAAGCCTATTCCCTACTCACCCACTATTGAGGTACACTCTCTCCAACACTTTGATGAAGGTGATATCCCTTACGCTAAACCTCCTGATCAATGCTTAGAAGAATTTGATATCTTTATTGTTAAGCAAGATAACTTTAATAAAAGGGTGCAAAATCATCTAATGGAAAACACTAGAGCTATTGTTGAGTTGAAAGATATTGTGGAAAGAACCTCTAATGATGTTAAAATGATTGTTAAACACTTTCAAATGGTTCAAACTCAAATAGATCAACTCGTTAAAGTGCAAAATGACTTGCAAGTTAATGCTGCTAAACAAAAACATGCTTATGAAATTAGAACTAGAAGTGGTGCTGCTACCCAGGATCCTCTATATCCTGAGGGGCATCCCAAAAGAATTGAGCAGGATTCTCAACAAGCTGAAAATAGTGGTTCTACTCGTAAGAAAAGGAAAAAGAAACATAAAACTGTTATAGAACCCTCTGAACCTGCTATAGATCCTAATAGTATATCCATCTCTGATGCTAAAACTAAAAGTGGTAATGAAGAAAATGAAGTTCCTAATGAAGAAAAAGTTGAAGAAGAACCTGAAAACCACACTAAGAATACTAAATACACCAAAGAAGATTTTATTGCTAAGAAACATGGTAGTGAAAGAGAACCTTGGGTCTAGTAACCTATGCCTTTCCCTGATAAGAAACACAAGTCAAAGGAAGATGAACACTATAATAAGTTTTGTGAGTGGATGAAGCCTTTATTCTTGCAAATTCCGTTGACTGGTGCTATTAAATTGCCTCCTTACTCAAAGTATATGAAGGACATTGTCTCGAATAAAAGGAAGATCCCTAATGAAGAAATCTCTACTTTTCTTGCTAATTATTCTTTCAATGGTAAGGTTCCTAAGAAACTTGGAGACCCAGGGATTCTAACTATCCCTTGCTTTATTAAGAACAGTTATGTTAGAACTGCTTTGTGTGATTTGGGAGCTGGAGTTAGTGTTATGCCTTTCTCTCTCTACAAGAGGCTTCAACTTGAAAAATTGATACCAACTGATATATCTTTGCAAATGGCTGATAAATCTACCACTATTCCTGTGGGTATATGTGAGGATGTACCTGTTCAGGTGGCTCACAATTGCTTGATATTAACTGATTTTGTTGTGCTTGAAATGCCCGAAGATGATAATATGTCTATTATTCTTGGGAGACCTTTTCTTAATACTGCAGGAGCTGTTATCAATTGTAATCAAGGGAAGGTGACCTTCAATGTTAATGACAAGGAACACACTATCTATTTCCCCAAGAAGATTAAAAGGACTTATGGTTTGAATACAATTGAATATGTTGAGGGGGCATTCAAGTTGGAGAAATATATTGTCCCCTACTAAGAGAAAAATTTGAAACTATTATGATTGGGACCATTGCTATCAAGGTTGAGGTAACATAATCATTAGTGGAGTACAAAGTTTTGTCTCATATGCAATTGTTTTGGTAGCAAGACTTGATCAACCTTGTTAACAAAAGGATTCCATTGAGCAAAACAATGTTTTCATTATGATTATCTCCGTTTATTTCTATCCTTTGCATTTTAGTTTTTGCTTTCGTTTAGTTTTCTTTGTGTTGTTAGTTGCTTGCATGCTAGAACTTCTGTAGTTCTAGCCTTGTTTTGTCCTTGCATCATGTTTCCAAAAGAAAAGAAAAAAATCTGTCTGTTAGAAAAATCATTCTTCTTTTTCTGAAAATTGCCCAAAAATAAAGTGTCTCGAAAAATTCTAGAAAATTCATATTAAATTTTTACGTGAAAAAAGAGGCAGAGGACTACCTGGTAGGTACCAGGGGGGCCCACCAGGCAGGCACACCATGTGGTGGCACGGCCAGCCCTGGGTGGCGCCATGCCCTGGTGTGGGCCACCCCTGGCCCTCCACTAACTCTCTCCCCTGCCACTTTCTTCTCTCTCCCGAGTAAGCTCCAGTTCATAGCTCAAAATCGCGTTCTCTCTGTGCTTGCTCTCGATTTCCCTGTGAGTAGAATACTTTATTATATTTTACTTTGCAATTACTTGTTTAATAGGTGTTTAAATTTCAGAATACCAAGCATTAACAACCACACTTTTGGAGAGATATTTGAGAGTGATGCACCTAGGAGGTCGAGGCCCTCAAGAACAGCCTCTCAAGCTAGGCCTTCATACAATGAAGACCTCATTGCAACACGTATTGGCAGTGAAAGGGATGATGGAGATGCTCACCCATCCTCTTTTCCTTGTTTTACTTTCTTGCAAGCTGCAGGTATTCTTGATGATTTCTTGCTACTGATTGAGAGGGTGGGCTTGACCTCTTATATGCAAGATGAGAGTGCACAGTACGCTATGCTCACCAAAACTTTTGTTGAGAGCTTCTCATTTACTAACACATCCTATCAATCTACTGTCTCTTTTAAAATCTATGATATGCCCTTCACCATGTCTTTGGAGAGATTTTGCAGTATTGTAGGTGTGCGTATGACAGGGACCGTGAAGAACATTCAAGGGCGACCCGCTGATTTGTTGGAGCTTTACCGAGGGGTGACCAATGATGATGACCGTGTGGCGCAGCGCGGAAAGATAAGAAATATCCAACTCCCTGCTCTTAGATACTTTGCTTACTATCTTGCCACTAGCATATTGGGTAGGGAGAACACTAGTAATATCTCCAACTATCACTTAGATTTCCTTGCTGCTGCGCTCAACAATGATACTCGGTACAATCTTGGCTCGCTTATTGCTCGCCGCCTAGCTGCTAGGGGGCCTATCTATGGGGGCATCATTGCCTCGCGTGTAGTCAATGCATTAGGCCTTTTAGTGGATCCCAATGATGCTATGCTAGCACCACAGAGGCTCGACCTTGTTGCCATGAAAACTCATCACTTTGTCACTGCTACCTCTGATTTGAACAATCTAGTATATAGGATGCTTTTCACTGACGGGGATGAAAGGGAGATCCTTTTGCCACAACCTGCTTTGTTTAGTGTTGACAGGAGACTGTGGTCGTGCTCCAAGGAGGAGGTGGACGAGCAGCTTCGCTTGTTGGGTTTCCACGAGCAGCACCAGGAGGATGCGCCCTCCTATGATTACTCCGCACATTACGGAGGGGCGTACTCGGGCTCGCACCAGGACGAGGGTACCTCCTCGTCGTACCCCGGTGATACTTCATCGTGGCCAGCTTGGGATTGATACCCACTTAGGCCAAAATCTTAAGCTTGGGGGGAGGTACGCCGACACTGCACTCATCTCCATATCATGTTGCGTCGGTACTTTATATATTCATGTTTTCGTTCTCTTTTTAGTTTTCGTTCTTCTTTGCTTTTGCTTTCTAAAAACACAAAAAGACCAAAAATATTTTTGTTGTTTCTCTTTGGTTTGCTTCTTCTTTTTGCCTTGGTTTGCTTTTCCCTTTTCGCTTTGTTTGAACTATTCAAAAAACCCAAAAAGATTTTGCTTTGCTTGTTTTTCTCTTTTGGTTCTTATTTAAAAATCAAAAACACCAAAAATATTTGTCGTTCTTCTTTGGTTTTTGCAAGTTTGCTACAGGGTTCGGTAGTTCTTAGTGGATTATTGGTTTCATATTATTATTCAAGCCACACAAGTGAAGAGCAATAATGAGGATCAATGACAACTTGAGGCGTGGTAAGAGGCTGGTAACGACCTCTATTTGTTTTCATTTTTGTACATATACTCATCACTGTGGGCGTGCTTAGTCTGTTCATGTAGAGTGTATGTTTTCTTTGGATGCTTAGTAGTTCTTGCTTTCTTATGATTAGCTCCAGCTCGCTAATAGTTTGTAGCATGTCTCATGAATGTTTGCTTGCATTGCTCTATTCATAAATTGGTATGACACCGTGGTATCCTCCTCTGAATGTTTCATTTGATTGACTTGGCACATGCTTGATGGCTCAATGCACGGCGCCCAGAAAAGTGTTGATGGCTCGTGGTTGATGTAGATCTCGTTGGGAACCCCAAGAGGAAGGTATGATGAGCACAGCAGCAAGTTTCCCTCAGTTATGAAACCAAGGTTTAATCGAACCAGTAGGAGCAAGGAAACACCCCAAAGGTGTTACTAGCTGAGCTTTGGCAGGGCGCACTACCGGTGCTAGTAGCAACGTGGATACCTACACAACACAACCACAGAACTTTGTCCCCAACTTGCGATGAGGTTGTCAATCTCACCGTGTTTTGCGGAAAACAAAGGATTAGATATATCGAATGGAAAGAAGTAAAAGTTTACAGAAAGTAAACACAAAGCAGTAAAAGATTGTAGATTGAATGTAAAATACAAGGACCGGGATCCATAGTTCACTAGAGGTGGCTCTCCTTAGATAGATAACATGCTGGGTAAACAAATTACAGCGGGGCAATTGACAAACACCGAGAAAGAAATACATGCATATACTAATCATCTTGACTCCTTTGAGACTTGATTGGGCATTACAACATAATACATAGACCGCCATCCAACTACATCTATGACTAATAATCCACCTTCAGGTTATCATCCGAACCCCCTCCAGTATTAAGTTGCAAGCAACAGATTATTGCTTTACAAACTGCGTGTAAAGTAAACAATACGATTGTTCTATGAACAAAGGATTGTTGTTTTCTCCCTAGTAGCAACATCACATCTAGTACCTTAGAGATTTCTGTCACTTCCCTAGATTACCAGAGGCATGAACCCTCTATCGAGCATAAATACTAACTCTTGGAGTTGCTAGCATCTACTTGGCCAAGATAGATACTAACAACGAAAAGCATGCAAGATCTCAAATAACAAAGACATGATAGAATCAATAATCAATCTGAAATAACATCTCAATATCCATCGGATCCCCGCAAACACAACATGTATGGAATTACAAATAGATGATCTTGATCATGAACGAAGCTCACAAGATCTAAACATGAAAGCACAAAGGAGGAGAAACCAGCCATCTAGCTACTACATGGATCCGTAGTCCAAGGATGAACTACTCACGCATCACACCGGAGGCTTGCATGGTGATGAAGAAGGCCTCCAGGGTGAATTCCCCTCTCCGGCAGGGTGTCGGGAAGAGCTTCAGATCCCTCCCGATCTAGGGATGGAGATGACGGCGGATACAGACTCTTTCGTGGATTTTTGATCGGGTACTTAGGGTTTTCATCCCGAGGGCATCTTATAGGCGGAAGGAGAGGCTGAGGGGGTGCCGGGAGCGGCCACACCACCCCCTGGCGTGGGCCAGGCCTAGCCGCGTGGCCAGGTGGTGTGGTGGCTCCCTGGTCCTTCTCCGTCTCGTATTCTGGCACTTGATCCCTTCCGGAAAAATAGGCACTTTGGCTTTTGTCCCGTCCAATTCCGAGAATATTTATTTTCTGACTTTTCTGGAACCAAAAACAGCAGAAAACAGGCAGCTGGCACTGTGGCTCTTGTTAATAGGTTAGTCCAAGAAATCATATGAAAAGTACTCCAAAGTTGGAACAAAACACAAGAAAGTGGATAAAACCAAGCATGAAACATCAAAAATTACAGATACATTTGCAATGTATCAATGCTCACGCATGCACATGACTGTAATAATCAGTTAAGCCTCGATGAATTATTTTGCCTTGAGGATCTTGAATCACTTTCATGCCATGAGTAGTCCTGTTTTGTTGCAAGCACGATAATGACAGCTAGTGCTCTCTCGTTTGTCGCTCCCTTACTATTGCTAGCCTTCACTTTCACTGAGTATGTTTTACTCAAGTTCCAAACGCCCTAAACCAAATATTTCCAAAGTGTCCATATACCTACCTATTAGCATCATTTGCTACTCTCGTGCGTATTCATTATGCCTTGTTTTCTTCCGAATAAAATGTTTGCTTGTTATGGGAAAATTAGTTAGTAAAGCTCTCACGAACTTGATGGCACACTTTATTTTCCACACTTAATAAACCTGAACCATTGTGAACTCTCCATGAAAGTTATATGCTTGCAAATTATAGGCTGGGGATTAGCAGAACCGTGCTGTCACGGGGAACGATTTCAACACTTGTAAATATATACCCAGTTGATACCTTGCTCTTTTGTTTGCGGATGTCGTCGGTGTGAAATAAATGGGGAGCTTGTAAGTCCATGGAGTTATGTATGTGAGTTAGAGAAACGCCTGGGCCGCTGGTTTAATCCATGCTGACAGGGTGGAAACCTGCAGCGTAACCACAATGATATCTATGAAGCAATCTTCTTATAAAAAAAAGAGAGTTATAGCTATTGAGAAAAAGAAAAAAAAAGAGTTTTATGAAAAGAGGAAAGAGAAAAAAAGCACCATTTTCCCATGGTAAATAAGAAGATTGCTGAGATACTCATTGTCTGCTTGCCTTGTCATTTTGATATGGGAATTCTTCCGTATCATCGGGCAAGGGGTACCCCGTTGGCGGTTCTCAATGATACGCACATACTTACGATGATAAGAACTTACCGGTAACTAAAGCTGAGTAGCATGAGGAGCGACCCTCGTACTCAAGGGACTTGGGATTTTCAGTTTATAGTCTGTCAAGCATATAACTCAGATTGGACCTCACTTTCACCTTAACCACATTAAAGATGCTTATGATAGGGGCAATGAGAGCTCAAAGCTAACAAGTACCATACTTTCAGCATTTGGAAGCCTTTCAAAATTATTCAAAACCTTTTCCTTTACTTGTTGAGTCTCCACTTATTCTTCGAGCACCTTCTTGAGAGCATAGTTGTCATTCTTTGTGTTTGTTCCAATACTTGATTATTTGTGTTATGACTTTGATGCTTGAATTCTTGATATCTTTACTTCTAGTCATCACTTGAACTTCAGAGGTGCCTAGACATTCATAATCAAAGGCAAGCGAGATACCACTCTATCATACCTTTTTATGAGCATTGTAATGTTGCTTATGTTCGTGCTTTATGCTACTTATTATTCTTGAGTTGGAATCTCTTCATAGCTTGCAATGACTATTAAGTAGACTCAGTTGCATACTCTTTATTATGGATTGTCCAAGTAGTTGATCACATTGCTGAGAATATTTACATCATATGAAGCAAATGTGTTCGTGAAAGTTCTTTTATCGCACTCAGTTTTCAACTGAATTGCTTGAGGACAAGCAATAAGCTAAGCTTGGGGGGAGTTGATACGTCCAAAACGTATCTACTTTCCCAAACACTTTTGCTATTGTTTCTCCTCTATACTTGTGTGATTTGGATGCAACTAATGCGAACTGACGCTGTTTTCAGCAGAATTGCCTTGGTGTCTACTTTTTGTGCAGAAAATCAACTATCAGGAAAAATCTCGGAAAATATGCCAAAAATCTTATTTCACCCAAAGACTCCAGGAGCCAGAATACGAGACGGAGAAGAGCCCTGGGGTGGCCACACCACCTGGTGGCGCGGGCCAGGCCAGGCCGCGCCAGGGGGTGGTGTGGGCCCCCCAGGCACCCCCTCGGCCTCTCTCTTCGCCTATAAGGAGCCTTTTGACCTAAAAACTTTGGGGGGTTCGACGTTTTTCCACAAAAAGTTCCGCTACGCCGCCGCCACCGAAGGGGAGATCCGGGGGACAGAAAGTCTCTGTTCCGGCACCCTACCAGGACGGGGAAGTGCCCCCGGAGCCATCTCCATCGATCTCCACCATCATCTTCATCGACCATCCATGTTTCCTCCATCTATGAGTGAGTAATCCCCCGCTGTAGGCTATGGGGATGGTAGGGATTGGATGAGATCGTTCATGTAATGGCATTAGATTGTTAGGGCATTGTGCCTAGTATCTTTTATTAGTGCTTTATGACTTTGTTGCAACTTGTTGTGCTTAATGCTTGTCACTAGGGCCCGAGTGCCATGATTTCAGATATGAACATATTATTGATTCATTATGATAGTATTGTTCTTGGTCTTATCTACAATATGTATACACACGTTGTTGTCCGGAACCTATGGCCCCGAAGTGACAAAAATCGGGATAACCGTAAGGGAAAGGCTTTGATGTGAGGATCACATGTGTTTATGAAGTGTTAATGCTTTGCTCCGGTGCTCTATTAAAAGGAGCACCTTAATTGCCAGTAGTTCCCTAGAGGCCCCGCTGCAAACAGGCTGGCAGGACAAAAGATGTTGTGCAAGTTCTCATTGCGAGCACGTATGACTATATATGGAACACATGCCTAGGATTGTCTAGTACTTTGATGCTTTATCTTATTTATCTGCAATTGCCCTATGTTCTGATTGCTATGTGAATTGTCTTGTCCATGCAACGCCCGTCCATCCATCCCTATGCCTACCACACTCGAATCCTACTATTTACTGCTTTTGTTACTATTGTCTTTGCTTTACTACTGCTGCTGCTTTACTATTCCTACTACAAACTGTTGCTACTGATAAACTGCTGTGAGCAAGATTGTTTCCAGGTGCAGCTGAATTGACAACTCAGTTGTTAAGGCTTATAAATATTCTTTGGCTCCCCTTGTGTCGAATCAATAAATTGGGTTTCACTTCCCTCGAAAATACTGTGATACACCCCCTATACTTGTGGGTCATTAGGGAGCCATTGCAAATGCAAGGGAACCAAGAACTCATTCCACGGCCAAACACATCAAACTTAGATTTCACGTCATCCGGCAGATTGTTGACGAAGGTGAAGTCAAGATTTGTAAAGTAGATACGGAACTGAATGTAGCAGATCCTTTGACTAAAGCTCTCCAACATGACAAGCACGAACAACACCGAGATTCCATTGGTGTTAGGTTCCTGCCTATTGTAAACTAGTTTTGTATACTCTAGTGCAAGTGGAAGACTGAAGGAGTTATGCCCTAAAGGCAAATAATAAAGTGTATTATTTGATATACCTCTTGTATGTTCATAATACGTTTCATACTGTGCTATAACTGTGTTAATACGAAACGTTAATACACGTGTGGTATGTAAACAAACCGTGTCTCTAGTTACCTCTAGTGAACTAGTTCATTGGTCATGAGGATGATCTATGTTTCAAGATCATGGGCATTTATGCCAACTGACAATGAGGTCATGTTATTAGTTGAATAACATGATAGACAAACATCCGACCGTTATATCGTAATGATATCTAGTTACAAAGTTCACCATTGATGATAAAACATAGAGAACCTCGCAACCTGATCCTTTGACTGTGAGGTAATGCAAATCACCATTCTGGAAGAAGCTTAGATGGTTATCAAGAATCATCTCGTAACAGGGTGATCAAAAAGGTGCCACTCAGGTTTTCCGAAGGAATGCGTAGAGGAGCACATATCAAGGCCATGATTTGTCTAGTCCATGTAACGGACAGATACATGTGGCCATCTCGGTGACGTTGCATTAATGAAGCTTGCAAGCATGTGACTAGGTTACGGAATGCAACGACATGAGAACGAAAAAACAAGTTCATCGGTAACGAGATCGAACTAAGGTATAGGGATACCGAAGATCAAGCCTCGGATGAATTAGGTATCGTATGACAAAGGGAATGGGGAACGACTATCTCACGGTTCGAGCGATTGAATTCGTGAAACACACGGGGGTCACATGGCCATCCAGGTCCCTCTGTTGATCATTGATATGAGAGTGGTCTCTATCATGTCCGGAGTGTTTCTGAACCGAAGGATGTCACGCTTAAGGGTGGGGACGCTTAGGGTAGATGAGGTATCGTATGAGAAATAGAGAGAGAGAAACCGGAATAGTTTCGGTAACATCCGATGTAGATCGGAAGGGGTCCGGAAGATGTTCCGGAGTGAAGGAATAATATAATATGTGTATTTGAATGTTAATTGGAGAATTAATATTAAATATATTTTTTATTTTATTTTAAAAGGCACTATATTGCTAATGGGCCTCACCCGAGGGGAGGCCCAAGCGGGCAAGGCGCCTAGGGCTAGTGGGCCACCTGAGGGGGGCCCACCTAGGGCCGGCGGCTGCCCCATAGTGGCCGGCGGGTGTGGGCATTAGTCCCACACCGCCTGGCCCCTAGGTGGTGCGCCCCCCTCCTACTATATAAAGGGGTCCCCCTTCCCCTTGGAACACACCCATTCCTCTCATTCTCTCTCTCTCTTCTGCTGTGGACTTCCCCGTAATATTGGGGAGGACCTCGTGATTGAGTTCTCCACCTTCACACTACCGTTGTGTGATCAATGATCCGGCATCTACTTCTTCCGCTGCTCGGCTGGATCGGAGCCCGGTTGACGTCCACTACACCGGACGTGTGACGAACTTCAGAGGCACCACACTTGGGGTGCTGCTCGTCTTCATCAATATACGCCTTCCCGCGTAAGGCGTGCCTCTCTCTGCAAAGGTATGAATACTGTATTCCTTCTCCGTTACTTATGTCTACATAGTATAGATCCTGGTATTAGTGTTTGAGTAGATATAATTTTTTTGTTTTCTACTACGGAACCCTTCATACTGTTGCACCATTAACAGGACGAGTTCGTTTGATTTGTGCTCCCTTTTTTTGGTAGTATGCACCATTGATTTGTATATCAAATAAGTAGATCTAACAATGGCTCGTGGATGATCATTTGTCGATGATTACACTGGCTAAGCACATTTTCAAGACAAGGTCATTAGACCAGGATGTGTGTTCAATGGTGTTCGTCTGTTGCCACATGCACTAATTCTGATAACTGCAAGCTAAACGCTATATGAGGCAACGTTTTCACCTACACGAACTTGCAGTATGCATATTTGTCGATGATTAGACTGACCAAGTGCACTTTTGGGATGGAGTTATCGAACCAAGTGGTGTGTTCATTGCTTGAGCATTCGACTAGGTTCGCTCACTACATCTCTGAAAATGCAGTGTGTCAAGTGCCACATGCAGTAAGAATCTGAAGCTTAAAAAAGACGCTATATGATGCAATGTTTCCACCTTTATGAACTACTAATGATTAGGATAGTTTCACATGCAACAACTTTCTATAGATGGGTTTTAGTACCTAATATTTTTGCCCAAAGAGGAAATTTGTGTAGGATCCTTGGTACGGAGGGATCATCTATGGAGACATGTTTGATTGTTGTGATCTTATGTCCCTGCTACATTTGCAACGCCGATGATTATAATTGTCATACAATGTAACTTCAAAGATGTCTGGTCGAACCTTGTGCTATGTACAAACCCTGTATTTGTGTATCTGATTTGGTTCGCTCATGCCGTCCCTAAAGGTGACATGCATTTGCCACATTATGTGTCCAACATTGGCAACTATGAGGCAACGCATTTCCGACTCATTGGTTTGTTTTGTGTTCATTGTTTTGCCTTGTGTTGACTGCTTTGCTTTGTGTTCGCCGCTTATCTTTATGAATCATTGTAGGTTGATAGGTGGTCGGGGAAAGGAGCCTGCCAATGACTCGAATCAGAGGGCTAGAAAATCAAGAATGCCTCCCAATGTTGGCACCTGGGATGATGCAGTGACCCCTACCCAGCTCTGCAAGGTGACGATAGCACCAGGACATATTTGGATAGTGTCCCTGACACGGTCACTCTGAAGTTGCCGACTAGCTGTCAATAGGACATCACGATCTCAGATATCAATGGTAAAGCTTGCTTCGATTAAGGTTGTGCATCTTTTGCAGTAGCTCATGACCTAAAGATCGATTATTACTTGCTGACCTTCAAGAAGATCTATCCAAAGATTTATAAGATGGTCATCTACGATTACACTCAAGCTGAGGTTGTCACGAGGTGCCCTGAGCACCTTGAATCTTTCAGGAGGATCGTGGAGCAGCAATGACTTCTATCTAGATGAACTAGTTTTGATTTGTGCGTGTGGTCGTGAACTAGTTTATCTACATTTGTTTGTTTTTGTTTTCAACGGTATTCTCACCTCTCTTCAAAAGAGGTGACCATGTTAGCATCGCTGCAGTCAACCAAATGCATTGCTTTCTTTACTCATAGATGTATGCAGACAACCAAACAACCATATTTCTGTTTTTCATGGATGCAAAAAATATATGCAGGTCCGAACTGGCTGCTATTCATGGTCAGGTCGGCGGTGCCAGCCACAACACTGCAGGGCTGGGCCAAGAATTGAACGCGGGCTACGTAACAGACACCCTCTCGTCACGGCTGCAGCGATTTTTGGACGGCGGGGCGATGCGTGCACGATATGGCTGCCTGACCATCATCTCTATCTCTACTACTTATAAAGGAGAGAACATAAACTTTGCTAATTGTACACCAGGAAATATACACGAGCATACTAGATCCGTATGATCAAATCTATTAGACACAATCTAACAGTTTACGTTAGCCTACCTTTTTTCTTTGATGCACATATAGCAATTAAATATGACGGACTATACTTAGCCACCTCGCGTCCGTGAACACTGCAATTACACAGGGCGTGACAAATGGAAACAGTTGTATTAAAAAAAAGAAATCGTCGCAATCAATTCCCTGATCCTCAATCCTGATGACTTGGCTCCGTCGCAGGACTTCCACCATCACTGTCCTCCCGTCGCCGCCCTCACAGTCTCAGGCTCCCGCCTCCAATGCCCTACTGCCAGCCTGCTGGAGATCCGCCGTAACCCTCCCGTAGCCGTAGCTCACTCGCCGCCGCGCGACGACGCATGCGCTGCACCGCCGCCACTGCGAGCCGTAGATGGAGCTTCGCTAGAGCCACAGCCCGCTGCTAAAACAGCCGCCTTATCCTCATGCGAGGCACCACTAGAGCAGGGAGTCCAAACATGGGATCCGCCGCCGCCTGCAATCACCTCTTACCGCCTACACTGTTGGAGGACAAGTCGCCACCGGTACTCACGCTCGCCCCACCCATCGGATGCCGCTCCGCTCGAAGACTCAGAGTTGTCGATCCCCAATGGAGCATCCACGCCCCTCCATCCTGGTTCCAGATTGTTTTTCTCAATGAGATATGTTTTGGAGACTGAAGTTGGTGTCGTCACGTGTATGCAGATCCATATAATTTTTCGATGTATCCTGCAGGTTTGCCTTTGCTTAAAGTGGTAGTCTTAGATCCAATCTTTATTTTCTACACCGATGCCTTTGAATTTGTTTAACTACACAATGTCCTGTACCATGCAAAGGTAATTCCATGTTCCAAGGTCACATCAGTAGTTAATCTGATCTTCTTAGTGCTATTTGCAGAAATCTGTATCTGTTTGCTAGACGTATCTGGTTGCTAGACGTATATGATCGGTTTCTACTATGCTCTCTAAATAAGTTTTTGCTCTTACTATACGTGGAAAACTGTATTTCACTAGAGGACTAGCTAGACGTCTTCAAAAAGAATCAGAACCAACTTACTCATACTGACTAGCAAACAGTTATTTATCATTGATCATGGAAGTTTTTTGTGCAGTACGTTTGTATGGGGGACATTGATTATCAAGACATGAAAATACAATATGAGTATATTCCACCGTGATAGTTATTGTTTATGATATAAGGAGTACTTGCCCGTAGATAACTTATGGCTTTCTAATGCTATTTACTTCATGGTTGATTTTAGGAAAATCAAGATTCACAGAAAGAAAGTTAAAAGGCTACTGATACGAGAAACAAGAATATTGCAGACAGATAGTTGAATCGCCACCAACATAAAACCTCCACAGGCTTGTTGATATGTTGTTGAATGGTACCCACTGATATTAAGATGGTTCTCTTATGGGTTATTCAACTGGGGTATTTTGCTTCCTTTTTATCATGGTTGGAACTGTTCTTTAGGAGGAGGAGCAGCATCTGATTGCCAACATATTTGCGAGCTCTGACGGCCATGATATATCATGAAGGAGGACATCTGACCAAGGGAAGATAGGCAGATAGCGATGTCACAAGGAGACTGTGCAGATATACGTTTGAAAGTTATCTCTTCCATCACTAACGAGTAAGCGGTCTGCAATTTCGATTATGTAAGTTACATGTACACTTTCAATTACTTTTATTATATAGCTAAATCAAATTGAAGTAAATACGCTTTATATATTTCTAGTTATGTTATTCAGACCTTCAGCTTACTTTGTGTATTTAGTCATAGTACAACTGTTAAAGAAAATGGTCGCCTGCATCTCTCTCCAAGTTATTTTACTTTTGCAAATACATGATTATTTGGCTTACAAATTAGTAGTGTGGAACTGCTTTTGTTATTTATTTGGTTCATGTTGGATGAAGCTTTTTTAGAACAATCCAAAACAGACAAAAATTATGTGCATTAGTAATACGTGCAATGCACGTGCCACACTACCTCTGTTGCGGGTGTCGAGATCGAGGAGGCCAGTGCGGCGCCGGTATCTTGGGACAACGCGAGGGAAAGAACGGCACCCACTTGGGCTGGGACATCTGCGGAGGCCTCCAGCTCGCGTGCGGTGACAGTAGCCGAGGATTTGGTGGAAAAGAGGTCCGTGCCTCTGCCTCTGCTGGTGGGGAAGCGGGGGAACTAGGGAAGGACAGGCGTCGTAGCAACGGAGATAGGGGAGCAGGATGTCCTTGTCGCAGCAGCATGATGGTAGGGGTGGTTCCTCGTGCAGTGGCACCGGCGACAGGGAGGCAGTGGAGATGGAGGATGCACGACTTGTATTGTGTGAGACAGTGCAAACGGAGGAAGCTGAGTAGGGACTAGGGAGGAGTGTGTCGTAATACTCAATGCAATCTAATTTGAGAATTTGAGTATATCGCCTGGTTATTTGATTTTTAATTTATGAGGCTCACGGTAGGATGAAGTGGTATATTTTTTGATGCGAGTGTTCTGTATGGTCATTTATACGGAGTTTGCAAATGAACTTTCTTTCAATAATGTTTACAATGCATATTGTTGGATGGTATGGATCTCTGGAAGCCATTCTGGTGCTCATTTTGAAATATCCTTGCCATGGAGCGAGATTTATTGATGACATAAAGATGCTGACCTTTATCAAATATTAAAACATGGATAATTGCTCAATTGTTGTTTTTGAAGTGTTGACTTAAACTGGGATTAAGCTATAATATTTAGAAAACTAATAGTAACACACATTTGTGCATTGTTGATTTTAACCAGTTTCGTGTGTGATGATAATATGTAATACCAAATCAATATCAAGAGACTCACCATAAGATATATTTTTATAATATACTTTTTTAATATTATACTCTCTCTGTTTCAAAATATAAGATGTTTTAGCTTTGTGAATGAAATGTATCTAGATTCATTTTAGTGTGTAGGTTCATCTAAGTTTGGAGTGAACCTATACACTAAAAAGGTCTAGATACACTTCTTTCACAAAAGTAAAACATCTTATATTTTGAAACGGAGGGAGTAAATATTTAATATATTTGATCAAAGTTAGAAAATATTGACTTTTTGACTAAGTTTATACGCCACCTATTTAGGGACATAGGGAGTAGAAATGTAAAATAGCATGTCATATTTGAAAGACGTGCATTGTACGGGCACGCTTATACTAGTGAAAGAAAATCATCCGGGGAAGAAAAGAACACCTCCCTGACTCTGTCCTCTTATTACAGAATCTGCTTACATACCACGCAGCCTCTGGAGCCAGAATAAAAAAGGCTCAAGCCCCATGCCGTGCAGAACCAAAGGCGTCCACACGATACCAGCACCACTGGCTGCGGCGACTATCAACAGCGGGAGAGTAGGAATATATCTTCAAGCAACCGTTCCACCATGAAAAATCGAGTAAAATATCCAGCCCAACCAGTGGACCAGAAGAATAAACAGTGTCTCCAAACAATACACCATTTTGGAGAAAGCTCAACGCAGTACCATTATAACAAAATTCCATATATGTGGTGCTCAATCAGAAGCTGCTATCCAGCACGTCATTCAGAACCGAGGCGGGAGCACATTGGGCGGAGGCATCAGACGTTGAACCCTTCCGCTCTCAAGCACAGGCGATGGGCTTCGATCCACTTCCCGCACGCGTCCTCGCCGTGCTCCACGATGCACTCATCCCTCAGCTTCTTCGTGTCTGGGCAGGCACAACAGATCTTCTTCTTCGGCTTCGTGTCAGGTGCTGGTGCTTGTCCGGTTTTTTCTTCTGGAACTGGGGCGGCTGGTGTCACAGATGAACTGTTCCCCATCTCTGAAATAAAATTCAGACATAGATTAGACTCCATACAGGCCAGGATGACCAGCAGGTTGATTACAAGGAGTATTTAACACTGAATCTGCTAGTATCTTTTAGATCATACACAGTTTTCACTACCCCGGCTTTTGAAAAAGCCAACACATAATTCGATATGTGGTGTTACCAGTTTCAACATGTACAGATTCAGAACACACCCAATTTGAAAGCAAAATACCTGCTAGTGCACTCATGTTCAGTGTATACAGTATTCAGATAATGGAACCCAACAGTATCACGAAAATTGGACCATAGAGGCTTCAGAACATTGAACCTGCTAGTGTATTTTTTTGACGATACACAATTTTTATTACCAGGCTTTTAGAAGCCAGCAGAGTACCAGATAAAGTAGTGGGCTACCAGTAAGTTCAGAATCCACTCAATTCAACAGCTAGTTCTTCTAGTATATGCATGAAATTTTGTATGATCACTTGAAGTGTATACAGTATTCAGATAGTTGAGCTGAATAGCAACATAGCTCTTTCTGGAAGTTTTAGAAGCATACAAAACTACAATAATTGCAAAACAGATATCCTATCCAAGCTAAGTTGGCTATGTACCTCAACAGTGCCATCGACACCAGTTGAGCTGTTGAGGTAACAAACTAGTTAGTTATGGTCAAGTTCTAAATGGAGCTTAGAGTAGATGGCAATTAAAATTCAAGGGATATACTAATATTTGATAGTGCACAGACCCTTAGGTTCATGGTTTGATAATTTTCGTTGACAAGACTTCTATAAAAGAGGTCTGCCTGCTATATTAAGACCCAATAACTTCACACATCTCAGGATGTTAAGGATTCACAGTAAATGTCTAGGCAGCCTAGCCTAGGCAGTAAGTTGCTCAACAGCTTTGCTTATGGTATTGTGCATAACCATTGAGTTCGCAAAGCGAAGCTGGTAACAAGCATCTTCCGACAGGGTTGCTAATTCAGCATGTGAATGCAAGCGGGCTGCCGCTTTTGCCCACTTCCTAGTTAAATTCGGAGGAATTAGTTGTAGCTCGAGTTCGATGGCTTTAGTTAAGACCGCACTAGTTGGTGGAGTTACAGCGTGCCACTTGCATCCTTAGATTTAAGCATCTTTAGGTATTGTGCCTCTGAATTTGACTACCTAACCATGCCACGAAGCTTCACTACTCTACTGTCATGAACTTCAGAATACTGCTTCATGCATGCTAAATCCAGCCGCACGCTCGGTCATGGAGAAATCTGGCAAGGCAGGACCCAACCTAGCCTAGATATTTCATTTGCAATCTAAACCCGCACAGAATCAATCATCGCTCTATTCATTTCCCAGGAAATCCACGGTAATTCATGCTAATCTAATCCTAACATCTCAAGTAGAATTCACCACCTAACAGACAGAAGGAAGAAGTAATATGAGTAGCAGAATCACGGAGCCCTCTGCCCCTACCATTCGAATCAGTAATCACCCACCGGCGACCAACATCGAGACGGGCAAGGCTAAGGCCACATCTTCAAGTCGTGACCATCGAGCTATACACATCTCCGAAACATAAAGAGCAAGGGAAAAGGTCGGGGTTTACCGATCAACGGGGCTCCGGGCTACGGCGGGGGAGCGCAGCGCGAACTCGAGGTCCCCGGATCCAAACCTTCTCTTCCTTCTGGAGAGGAAAGGCGCCGCACGCGAGAGGGTTCTAGAGGAATTGGACAAGTCTACTCAACCCCGCCTTGGACGCCGTCTGATCTGGACCGTTCATTTCTAATCGAACGGTGGAGGACCCTTTGACTGGACCGTCCAGCACGCAAGGAGAGGGTTTCCTCCTTCAGTAACTGCGCACGAACCAGTCCCCTCCTCCAAGGCCGCCGCGGAAGCGAGGAGGGAGAGAGAGAGAGAGAGAGAGAGAGAGAGAGATCATGGTGGCCCCGAACGTGAAGGCGGAGACGATGAGGTTGATGGACCGGCGGACGGCGCTGGAGGCGGAGATGAACTCCATCATCGCGGGCCTCTCCGTGCCGGGCGGGCCGGGCATCACCGGCGGCCTCGTCGACGCAGAGGTACAGTTGGACTCTCGCTTTTTCCCCGCACCAGAAACCCTAGCCTAAACCCGATGCTTTGCCCTCAGCTCCTTCCTCTTCCTTGGACGGTTCAGTCGCTGATCGCGTTTGTTTATTCGTCTGGCTTAGGGTTTCCCCAGGGCCGACATCGACATCCCGGCCGTCATCGCCCAGCGCCGCAAGCTCGGTGGTATGCTCTTGACCGACTTCTGCTCGCGCTTGTCAGTTCACTGCCATTGCTCTTCATTGTTTTGATGTATCCCGTGGACCATGTGATGCTCCATTGAAGCATCCGGGATTATTATGCATTAATTTCTTTCAATATGGTTATATGTGGGACCAGTAATGGGAATGCAGGGCTAGTTGGATAGATAGCTTCTCCTGAGAGGGTGGTGGGTTCTGATGTTTGGGGGTGGAAGATGGCACTGATATGCGTTATTACCTGTCAAGTGTTCAGCAAATTAGACATCAGGGCACATTCTCTTTGCATAAGTAGCAAAGTGACAGTGTTATGGTCTTTAACAAATATATGAGATAAGGGGGTAAAGGTATGGTGCTGTCTATTGTGCTACATGAAAGTGGATAGGGGATGCTGACCTGATGATATTTTGGTGTAGAGAGAAAAACAATCGACAGTTTTGTAGGTCAGAACTCAGAAGTTTGGAATAGGAAGAACTTAGTAGATTTCTATTGGCGAGCTGAGCCTGGGTTGCTGTCTTGTATTCTTTGCCGAGTAGTACGCCAACAAATTGGGTTAGCGGGATTAGTCGGACTGAACAAATTGGTTTTTTTGTGCATCATTATATTGTGTATACACTACATCGTCTCATTATGCTGTAAATTGTAATTGGCACTTACATTGCATAGTGTCCATTTGTCCATTGCAGAGCTGAGGAATGACCACAAGGATATTACAAACAAAATCGAGAAGAATTTGGAGGCTTTACACTCTACAAAATTAACAAGAAATGAGCAGTCAACCCCAAGAAGTTCTGGTAAGCTCAACACTGCCAAACAGTAAAATGTGATGATGGTAAATGTGGATCCAATGTTATAGTATTGTCCAATTGCATCTTCTCAGATGTCTATAAGAAGGACATGATAATAAATATATCATGTTTTCTTTAAATATTGTACTCCCTCTGTCCACAAATCTAAGCCATTTCGGACTTCCAGATTCCTCAATGCATGATTGCAACTAATTTTATAGATATTGTCCAATTCCATCTTCTCAGCCATTTTGGACTTCCAGATTCCTCCATGCATGATTGCAACTAATTTTCTATCATAATATACTCGTCGAATAATAAAACTCGTGCATTATGGAAATGCTCAAAGAAAAATCGAATGTAATTATTTTGTTTAGTGAATCTAGACTTATTTTGTATATTTAATGGTCAAAGTTTCAACAGGGTTGACTATATAAATCCAAAGGTCACCTGTATTTAGTGGAGCGAGTAAATCTTGAATCGGACATATTCAAAATTCGGGTTGTCTCTGAAGTTTCTTGCGTTCTGTGGTGTGCCATGGCTTTCTTGTATGAATCATCTGCTAATGATCTTTATAATCTGAAGCTACACTTCGTAATTTACTCATGAACGAACATTGACACTTGAAGAATGGTTTAGCATTTTGAGAATGATTTTTAACGGCATAAACACAGACTGTTAATCAGTTGTTGCCATATCATTATTTGCACATTGGCGTGTTAAACATCCAGTTAACGTGCAACAGGGCCATGCTTGAGCATTAGTTATATTATAATGAAGGAAATTAGAGTCACTGATCTCCATCATATTTGATTGTATGCAGGTACATCAGCTCTGCTGCATGGTGGTTTATCTCAAAATGATCCCATGGAAGAGGATGTGGTGACCAGACTTCCTTTTGCCATGATTGATGAGATAGCAGATGGTTCTCCTGCTGCTGTGGATGGCTTGCTGTTTGGGGACGAGATAGTGAAGTTTGGGAGTGTAGAAGCTGGTGACAGGTTGCAGGAAAGGCTTGTTTCTGAAGCCATTTCCAATGAGGGCAATCAAGTATCTCTACTCATCATTCGTCAGGGATCACCAATGAACTTGACAATTACACCAAGAAAGTGGCATGGGAGAGGGCTTATGGGGTATGTTTTACTAACCTTCGTATCACTTGTTCTATTGTGCTTTTAACCTATCAAAAAGTAGATCTTCCTTCTTCAATAATTGTAATGCAAATATGTAGGTTGCCTTTTGTTGTCACAACAGATCCTCCAGTTACTCCCCATGTTACATATCACTAACAAAAGTGTATGCCTTAACTCTTAAATGTAACCAAGTTGACATGAGTTAGATTTGACACTTCACTACCTCAGTTGTGACATGGACACTTTTTCTGGAGGACATGGAAACTTGTTCAACACATGCTGGCGATTTTTTTGTTCTTATGTACTACTCCCTCCATTTCATAATAATTGAAGTTCTAGGTGTGTCCTAGGTCAAGGTACTTCAAGTTTGACCAAGTAAATATAAATAAATACCAATGTCTAGTCCTGTACAACACCATATTAGTGTTGTTAGAATCGTCATATAATATATTTCCGTACTATATGGATTTGGTATCTGTAGATAATAGCACATTTTCTATAGAGTTGGTCAAACTTAGACAAGTTGGACTTAGGACAAAGCTAGAACTTTAATTAATTTGGAATGGTGGGAGTATTCTTTTAAGAACAAGCTTTTACAGTAAATTGAAGAGAATCCCGCTTCCTCTTACCAAAGTAACATGAAACTTGGAAGTATAGAAAGTTTTGTTGCATACAACCCCTGTTTTGTAGTAATGTCTGACCTACTATGCAATTTGCCCTCAATCCCAACGCGAAAGGGGCACCCCTTGCCACCTCATCGGCAACACTACCTGCTACTAGGAATCTATTGTACATAAACCAGAAGCAGTATGTGAAGTGCTCGTGAAAACCTTACCCTATTAGGATTATTCATCATGCACACACATGTCCATTCTTTGTTAGTTCTGCTACTACCTCGGTATTTTTTGTCTGTTTCTTGATGCCAAAGGCACATGATTTGAAAACCATGGCATCTCTAGATGGCAAGTTTACTATACATGCTAACTAGCTATATGATTCTTCTTTCTTCTGTGTTGACGCTGTCTTAACCGCAGCTTGGTTTCTTGTTCTGGCAGGTGCCATTTCCGCATCTTTTGAAGGGCCAGTCTATGTTCTACAGCTTTTTCCGCATCTTTTGAAGGGCCAGTCTATGTTCTACAGCTTTCGCATCTGCGCCTGTGCAGACAGCTCTTGGAGCTCTACATTTCAACGTCGAACTAAACTGATAACCTGAAGGCATGTAGTACTTACATTACCTGTAGCTGGCTTACAATACACTGCCACTGGAAACGGTCCAGGTTCCCTTGGTTGCAAGCAGCTTTATTTGGTACATTACCCTCTTGCGCTTTTGTGATGTTAGGAAAAGAACTGTCTTTCATATTTGGTAATGATGTACTGTAGAAAATGTGAAGTCAAATGAAGTTGGATCGCGTATGGACAGAGGAAAAAGCAATTGTGGAAAGGTCCTGTCTGGTCTTGGTCTTGCAAAATAGAGACTACTCAACAAGAGCAATAGCTTGTCGGTTACTTTCTACTTTCTACTTACATACGCGTAACGACTAGTGAGAATGCATAGTTTCCACAATTGATCTACCCTCTGCATATAATATTCAGCATCCACCTAATACACTTCATTAAGCCTTTGTTCACCTGCTTTAGACTCGAGAATTAGTAGGCTCAGATCAATAACAGGCTGCCAGAAATTGCATACGAAGTCCCCTTGTTCATGTCATGGTAATCTAAAGACCTGCTATTTATAAACATGTATGCGATTGATTAAGACTCCCATTATAAGACGGGCAAACAAACAGATGTCAAGAGCTGTGTTCAAAAAAAAAAAAACAGATGTCAAGAGCTAACCTACTTGATTCTTTTCTAAAAGAAATTACCCAATAGAGAGGTTGTTATGCCTATAAATAAATCATGCAGTGGACATTCGGATTTTTATATCCAGTGATGCTGCCTTCACTGATTAGCTCCACTAAACCTGCGTACGTACACCCTTAAACTTCTAAACGAGGAGTGCTGTTGGTTAACGTAGGACAATATGTTGTCATGGCAGTTTCTTTAATTAGATATGCTAAAAGTGTTAGGATATGGGCGTTCTAATCTTTTGGTAAAGGTCATCTCATAAGCGTGTTCCCTTTTTCTGGAGGCTAAAGAGACAAAGGTCCCCCCTGCGAAGAGGTATGGAACAACCTCTCTAATGATTAGAGGTATGACCCAGCAAAGATATCGTCGTGATACAAAATGTTGGACGGCAGCATAAAGGGAAGATTGATCTTATGAAATGCGACTCCCTGGTGTAGGGCCATTGCTATGTAAAATGTTGACAGCTATGCGGTTGCATAAGGAAATTAAACTCCTAGAGGTAAAATAGATCATATGAATTCGTTCATGTACATATGTTTACTGATTTTCTCTTGTCTCATGCCGGCACCGTACATCGCTTCTTTTGTCTGCTGTAGTTGTGGCGTACTAATAATTAATTGGAGTAATATTCGCCAATTTACCTAAGATTCTTTTTAGCACGTAATATGGCTTATTGATAAACTTAATAAAAGTACACTGGATCTTATATAAACGGACAACAAAGAGCTATGATAAAACATAAGATTACATCTAAGTTCTTTGTTTTTAAAAATAAATGGCGAGCTTTATTAATTCAAACATAGAGTTACAAATCAGTACTAAGACTGTGCACTGGTGGCTCAACATACCATAAAAACGACTGCTCCTGGATGGTCGCAAACTTAGCATGAGTGAGCCGCCTCGTTAGCCTCGCGACGAGCAAACACAATATTAATTAAGAGATAAAAAAGAGATCCTAGCTCGCTAATCTCATCTAGGATTGACTTGATCCCAGACCAATCAACCCTACCCTACAATCATGCCAATGGCGAACAAGTTATGAGCAATCAACCTCCAAGATTACATTACCAAAATATTTCCACATTACATAAATTGATGCATCTCTCCACGCCAATGCTTCTGTTGTAAGAGGATCTGAAATCTGTCTGTAAATATTGCAAGAACCTCCACGGAATGATAACCCGTCCCTTGCTACAACTCCCAACGCTGCCATGCTCAACTCGGCCGGTAGTGGTCCATTTAAATTAACTTTACAGTACCATCGGGTTGCTTCTGCCATTTACATGGTAGTAGTGTTCAGAATTATCTTTTCCCTTGGAAATTCCAAGAGTCTGCAATGTCTCGTGAATGAATGTAACATCCCGAAGAATAGGATGTGACGAGGGATAGATTTTAGATTTGTCCCTTTGCATAGCATGCATTTGATAAAAATGGGAGTTTTTCAAACTTGCTTTGAAGGGACAAGGGGATTGAAATTGACCTCTAGTGTTGAAACTGACACTAGGATTTGAATTCGAATTTCAAAAGGATCTTTGTATTTTCAAAATTCAGAGCATTCAAATTTTAATCAATACAAATAAAAGAGTCCATGACTCATACTCACTTGCATATAAGAAACTAGATTCTAAAGCAAACTAGAATCTTAAATACACATTTGAATTCAAATTGGAGGTTTGACTTAGTCAAACTTGAGTTCCGACAATCCATAATAAATACAAATAAAATCAGAATATAGTGAAACAAATTCTGTATTGATCACATGATATTCTTTACAAGAGGGGTATTTTTACATGATTTGTACAAGAAGAAGAATAAGAAAAGAATACATGAAGTAATCATGACCTAATACAAGCTGAGTAAAATAAAAGAAAATCCTATGTTTTTTTCTAATCTATTCCTTGCTATTCTTATCTTCTTCTTGACCTAAAACACAAATACAACTGGAAAACCTTATAGTGGTTGGAATGTAGGTTTCACCTAGGACAAACCCATTTATTGAATTGCATGCACTAGCCAATGCAACCAATAGTCCGAACTGATGGAAAGGGCTAGACAATTTATTTCAACACTCACCCTACATTTTTGCCCTTTGGCCTATTGTGACGTGTGTTTGGGGAGCCGCAATATTTTTTGTTAATTTTTGCGTTGGTCAGGATTCGGTCCTAGGACCTCCTGCTCTGGTACCATATTGAATTGCATGCACTAGCCAACGCAACCAACAGTCTGAACCGATGAAAAGGGCCAGGCAATTTATTTCAACACCATTTAGTGTAGAATCCAGTTCAAAAGTCCAAGAACTAGTCCTACCTTTGAAGCTTGAGGTTTTGAGCAAAACAAGAAGTCATAGAAGTATCAATAGCAACAACAAGTGATCCGTGCATTAACAAGGAAACAAGGCAACTAGCCAGTGCACTGAATCATGATCAGCTAGTTATCAATAAGTAATGGTAGTAGATGAACCACAAGTATTAGAAACAGAACCACAACCAAAAGATTAAGTGACTAAGTAGTAGCAATTAATCTAGCTAGAAAACCATCAGTAGTAACATACCTCAAGCTTTGAACTCTTTTAAAGAACCAAAATGAGATGGTCATAATGCACACTTAACATTTCATCAAATTGTCATAAGTCAAACATCAATTAAACAACACTTGCTCAGTGATCACAAGCTAGCAAGACTGAATCAAGATAAATAAGTACAAGAATTAAATCACAAAAATAAATCATCACTTAATGTCACTTGGCATTGTACACATTGATCCAGGATAAATATCGAAACTCAAACTTACATGCCTTATTAGGTAAAAATCGCAATCGACCTAAAATCTAGTTAAATAGTCAATAATACTAGGAAACCAAACACAAAACCAAAATAGAGAGACATTTTGGAATAGTAGAACCATTTTAGTCATCCATGCAAACCTAGGAGGTGTCAAGGGAAAAGCCTAGCTTGAACATATGAATAGCAGCTCAAACCCATGGATTCAGAGCACATAAACTCAGAGAAAGAGCTCTAAAAGAATCATACTAGGCCAGAGGTTGAGTGAGAGGTACAAGCTCATAAATCAAGATCAGGAGCAAGAAGTTGGAGGATAAGGCAAGCTAGGAGAAGACAATCATTGTCAAGCATATTTAGCAGACTACAAAGGTTATATCCGAACCATAGGATTGAGATACTAGTAAAAGTAATAGTAGCTAGGTATCATCAAGATCTAGCGAAAGTGTTAGAGTAGTGCTATATACCAGTAGATCATGCATAAGCATGACCTTAATGCTAGGAAGAAAGCAAAAGCACCAGACATGCTAATCAACTATGCACACTTAGTTAAGAGGCACCATAATATTCAATATGCCCTGACCATGTGCACATACCCAATATCAACACATTTAGGAATAAATAACTTAAGAGATACACCAATAATACCTAACCCTACTTCCTAGGTCCATGGGTGATGAATCATTATAGTTCTATATTAAAATAGATCAAGCCACAAGTCGTTTCCTTTGAGCACCCACAAATGTTCCAGCAGATCTTCTTGCAGTTGTGCATGCACCTGTTCGTCATGGATTTTTTGATGCATGGCGAGGAAAGCACCAAACTCAGTCGGCACCTCGTGCTCATACGACTGCTCATCAACCATTAGAGTATCACGCTCAGTCTCGGTGATCATATTTTACATGATCACACAAGCATTCATCACCTCACACATATGAGATTTTGATCAGGTAAGAGCATGGTACATGACGATAGCAAAGCGATCTTGGAGCACACCAAATGCTCGCTCAACATCCTTCTTGCAGGCCTCCTGGCACATCGAAAACAAGATCTTGCATCAGTATGAGGGTCGGGATTGTCTTCACAAATGTGTCCCATCTAGGATAAATGCCATTGGCTAGGTAGTAGCCCTTGGTGTATGGTATACCATTGATCTCATAGTTGACCGCTAGAGAATGCACTTCAGCAAGTATGCCAAACACTAAAAATCGCAGCAGAACGTTGATGTCATTGTGAGATCCATCCATGCCAAAAAGTGTGCCAAATCCGTAGGTCATATTCTGCCACAGCCTCAAGTACCACACTGCATTCTCTAGTATGACCTATGTACATATCTTGCCAAGCGAATGGACAATTCTTCCATCTGAAATGCATATAGTAGATGTTCCCAAGTATCCCATGAAATCCTTGTTGCTTCATTCCGTGCCAGTATTCGAATCGTGTCTTGTTCATTTGGTGCTCTTAGATAGGTTGGCTCAAAGATTCCCACCACATACCAACAAAACATGTACACATACTCAAATATTGTGGAATCAGCCATGCGTAGGTAGTCATCTTGTGTATCCATAGGAGATCCATATGCAAGAAATCTCAAGATAACCATGCATTTCTAAGAAGTGGAGAAACCAAAGAATCTGGTGTAGTCCTTCTCATAAATGAAATAGGGATTGAAATCTCCCACGCGATGCACAATCTTCATGAACAAATCCTTCTTCATCCTAAAGCGTCACCAAAAGACGTGAGGCCCATATGTTGGGTCATCTATGAAATAGTCAGCCTCCAACATCATTACGCCGGATATCTGCTCTCGGTCTCTATTCATCTTCTTCCCGGTCTTGAAACCTCCTCCCCGAGGAGCTCGTAGGCATGTGTGTAGATGAAGAAGAGCACTGGTGATCATGATGCACTCAACTTCATCGTCTTGGGTGTCGGACTCCTCTTGTATAAATTTTATCATCATCATTTCATCATCACAATCCATATTCTACGCATGAAACAACAAATGATTCAAACTACCGAACACCCTATAATTGGTCGGCGACGCTGTTTGAAAGAAAATTTGCCTAGGCAATTGGTCTGAGTAGTGTGCCATCTGATTCTCGAGACAGCCGTGCTGATGTTGGAACACAGATGGTGCCGAGTGGACTCTCAGGGGGTGGTGGTTGGCTGTCGGCCATTCCTAGAAGATATGTCAGGGTCTAGAATCTGCGACATCAAAACAAAGGCGAGAGAGTGGCATCCTCAAAGTGGGACTACCGGGGCCTAGGCGGCACAACATGACATTGATGCTAGGAAGATATGACGAGCTATGTATCTGAGTTGGGTGACAACGACGTCAACTTGTGGGGTGGAAGAAAAGAGAGGGTAGGGTGGAGAGGCTAAGATAGGATTGATTTGGTCACTACCAAGGGTTTCCGACATAGCCTCTGCAATATGGTGTGAGTTGTTGATGCCACTAACCACACCCTGTGTGCTAGGGATGGCATGGGTGTGCCGGACAGTTTCTTGGGCCTCATGTTGCCGGTACGGGTTGGAGGCTGCTGATGTAGACTTTTTTTATCGCAAGCTCGCTAGGGCGAATGCGCATTTTCTCCAGCGGACTGGGCGCATAACGCTTATGGTGGTCATCCGTTGCTTGAAGATTGGTGACCAAAATTTGTAGAAAGGACTATCAACATTATCAAATTCATTTGAGCAAGTCCTAACAACTTAGGGCACATGGAACAGTGTTTATAAAGCTCTTCAAAAAAATCAAAAAGAACTTTTTAGTGTTTAATAAGTATTGTGGATTTTTACAAGATTTCAGCTACAAAATTTGTCACACTAAAAAGTCCTTTGTATTTATTCATCTGAATCTGGCACTGTTCTTATGAGGTACAATGGGTTTTTAGTTACAACATTCTTCACAAATTTTGATAGAACTACAAAGTTCTTGATAATTTTTTACTAGCAACATGCCCTATGGTTACAAAGTTCTTCCAGAACAAAATGGGGGAAGGGGATCCAATTTTAAAGCAAAAAACCAAGGAAAAAAGAGAAAAGGAAAAGAGGATCTAGATTAGCCTCCTCCTGCCATCGGGGAAAAGGGTATCTAGCTCTAGCGTGCAGTGTTGGGCGGCCCTCGGGGATGGCGACATCGACCAATAGCTCGGCCTCCTCCTGCCGTGCTGCTTGTTCTCCACGGGGTCGGGACGGGGGGCGAGGCCGGGATGAGAAGGTGCAGCGTTGATGCCCACAAGTATAGGGGATCGCTAAAATCTTCGATGGGAAGTATTACCCAAATTTATAGTTCGACTCAAGGGAACACAAGAATACCAATAAGACTTTAGCAATCGAGGCGTCACTCTCAATAACACCTGTGTATCAATAAACTTGAAAAGAAAGTGGTGATTTATGGCAGTTGATTCAAAGCAGTAAAACAAAACAGTAGATAAAGCAGCAGATTTCTAGTTTTCACTGGAAGTAATGGTGTGGAACTTTCAGTGGCTAAAACGCAGGCATGAGGTGATAGCGGGGTGTTGCATGAATGATATCCATCATATAATGTATTATACTAACATGGCATTTATCTCTAATTCAGTTGTGTGTAGGTGTGTGTTCCAAACATAATCATGCATGTAATTTTGCATAATATCTTTTGTCCTGCCTGCCCATTTCACCGGGGCCAACTTGGTACTACATGGAATTAAGATCTACCTTTTAAAATAGACCGAAACAAAGCATTAACACTTCATGGACACACAATATCCTCAAACTATCATATATTCCCATTGTTTTCCCTAACTGTCACCTTAGGGTTCGCAGGTTCAACATAATAATAGGTAATACACTTTGCAAATACATACCAAACTCAAATATATGATTGGGCGATAAAATTTCAGTATTGAAATCATGTCACGCGGGTCCTAGCAACAAGCATCAAACATAGCAAAAGTGTACCAACACTCATACAAGAATGTCTACAAGACAAACACCTCAAATCTCGATACATATGGATGATTACATGATGGATCTCATCCAATCCCCATCCACCTCACATGCCCACATGGGAACTACTCACACGTGATGATGGGGGATGAACTCATGGTCGTTGGTGATGATGTTGATGATGATGGTGGTGGAAAAGACCTTGAAATCCCACTCCCCGGTGTGGAGAGAAGGACCAATCTGTCCCCCAAAACGAAGATCGTGGCTCTGGCGGTTCTCTGTTTCGTGAAACGCTTCGTGCTTATGGATACCTAGGTTTTTCAGGTATATATGGGGGTACGCCAAAGGAGGGGCCGAGGCGATGCTCCACCGTAAAAAGGGCCTGGGTGGCATGCCCACCCTTACTGGGCGTGCCACCTGGTCTCTTTTGGGCCTCGTGGCTCTGCTCGCTTGATTCCAAGGTCTTAGGCTTCATTATTTGGTGAAAACCGACGTGGTATTTTTCCTCGATTTTATTTCCTGCGAAAACTGATAGAAATGATACTTTTGCTAAAAACAATGTTAGATTCAGCAGTTTTATCCAAGTATGGGAAGATTCCGGATCAAATCATCGAGCAAAGTGCTTGGAAAAGTAGATACATTTGAGACGTATCAGCTCCCCCAAGCTTAGCCTGTTGTTTGTCCTCAAACAACTCAAACGCAGTGTAGAAGTGATAAAAGACTTTGACAAGAACTTTGCTCTATTCATGCATAACATTTTAACATGGAAAATATTTGAAGCATAGCTTTATCAATGAATAGCAAAGTAATAATGAGAGCTTACTATGCTGGTGTACAAATGATTATACCGGTACAAAGGAGATAATATATGGCAACACAACTTGAGCATGATTACCTAATAGTGGCAACGAACAAAGTTCTCACATCGCATTTGGTTGAATCATTTGTAAGGTTTTTGAGGCCTTTGATTCATTCAATTGTTGACAAGTAATTCATCATGCTTGCATTGTGAACTAAATACTTTGGGGATGTTGTATCCTTCCAGTCTTTCAACGTTTAAACACTCATAGAAGACCTATACATGAGTAAGTAGCTAGTATTCATTAGTTGACAACAAGTGGAGTCGAATAGGATAGGTGCTTTTTGGTATGTTTCTCGCACCTTTGCATGCGTGGTAGGAGTTTGGTTGCCACTTTTTGGGCTTGCAAGTCTTTTTTCATTCATCTTTGAGTGGATTTTTGTATCCATAGTGCATCAATATTTTTGATTATAAGCATTTGAACGAATAAGCATCTCTTGATTTTTGCCTTGCTTGGTGGAAACTTCTAGTTTCAGCCTGTTTTCTTCCGTAGAAGAGCCAACTCATTGGGATATTTCATTTTTTTCAGGATAGGGGTTTAAAGGATGGGTGCCCACCAACACAATGATGGTCATGTTGGTGGAGTTGGTTTAAAGGCTAGCGGAAAGGCTTAGTTGTCAACTAAAAATACTATCAACTCACTAACATATGATCTACAATGAGATTCATAATTGGAAATACTTGACTATCATACAAGCCTCGACCTTCATATTTCAAAGACACATAGGAATATAAATATTCATCATTGAATATGTGCCACATCCACATCAACAAGCATAATGGGATGCATAGACTTTTGCTCAGAGCTACTATCATGCAATCAAGTTAAAATAATGTTCCCTAATAGTATCGCATTTGCCTCATTATATAGCCAAAAGGACACAAACAAAGTAACCATTCATTACCACTTCCCTAAGTATTGATGAAACTTTGCTCAATCATTTGCTAATGTTAACCTGCATGCATAAGTACAGCAAAGGATTCATACCTCTTTAATCAATTCATACACATTAATTCATCATTGTTCTTCTTCCTCTCCCATCTTGAACTGCACAATATGCTCATATATGTTGAAATAAAGCAAATAGATATGGATTGGTTCATTCCGGACTTCATTTTCATTGATTCAAAAAAATATTACTGCAAGTTTTTCAATCAATCACTTCTCATAAACATGGTGGTTTATAGTGGTTGTGATCCATATTTTATCATAGCATTGAATTAGGGATCATTTACAAGTCAACTAGCCACTTTTAGTGTTTAAAAATTGAAATCTGCCAACAAATTACTGCAGTGATGCAGCATAATATTTCCCTACTTAAACATCCCAGGAATTTTTGCCAATTTTTGTGTGTGGGGAGGATGTAAAGTTACAGTTGTTGTATAAATTTCAGCCTAATCAGAGTTACATATAAAAATGAAAATAAAATAGTGAACAACTGCAATGGATCATATGGGCACCTAGAGGGGGGGGGGGTGAATAGGTGCTACTCCAAATTTTAATACTTTTCAATTTTAGGCTTAGCACAAAAGAAAAATTCTCTAGATAAACTATTAGGTGGAATTTCCCTATATGCAAACCTATCTACTAGCGAGTAAAGAGCGAGTGGAAGAGGAACGGGTAAACCGTAGTGAAGCACGCGGAGACACATGATTTGTTTGACCGCAGTTCCTTCCTTGTTAAGGGAAGTACGTCTGCATTGGAGGGGTGGGCGGTACTAAGACCACCACACCACAATAGGCCTCACCCTGTTCTCCGATGGATCCTGCCACCAAAGGCCTGATCCACCTTTCCACTATAGGTACCCTTCGAGGCGGGCACCGACGCCTTTACACAACTAGCGGGGCAACAACTCCACAATCAACTTGGAGGCTCCCGAAATGACAACAAGCTGCCACAAGAACAAAGTTATCAAATACAACGAACAAGATCTAGGTATTGACAAGAATACTAGATCACGGATTTCTCCAAGTGAACGGAGAGGAGTTGATGCGCTTGATTCTTGATGATGATGATCCTCTCCTCCTTCAATTTCCCCCAAAGATCAAAGCCTTCGGGAGGTTGAAGTGGGAGATCGAGAATGGGAGCTCTTGCACAATGTATGGACAATTTCGAATGAATCAAGAGTTCTGAACGTTGGAGAAGAAGGGGTATTATACCCCCTTCCGAAGCCAGCCGTTGGACACTTTGGGGGCCAGATTATCCGGCCCAAGTGAGGGCCGGATTATCCGGCCTGGGGAAAACTCCGCCCCAGACTCAGAATATTCGGCAGATAATCCGCCCCCTATCAGAGCGTCACGCCGAGCTTGCCCTTGATCAACTTCTGGGGGCCAGATTATCCGGCCTGGGGAGGAAAAACCGCCCTAGTTTGGATTTTCCGGGAGAAAATCCGACCGGATACCGAGCGACACGCCTTGGCTCCCTTTGCTCAAAAACTAGGGGCCAGATTATCCGGCCTATGGGACAGCCGGATTATCCGGCCTAGGGAGGAAAACCCGCCCCAGTTCGGATTTTCCGGGAGAAAATATGACCGGATACCGAGCGACGCGCCTTGGCTCCCTTTGAGCAATGAGGTAGGCTAGATTATCCGTCCCTTGGTGGGGCGGATAATCCGGCCCCCCTCAAAGCTTCCTGCACACTTAGCACACATGAATAATCTCCACAGTATTGTTATCTAACACACAAAACATAGGAAAACATGAAATGTTCTTTCAGTCTCCCCCTTTTTGGTGTTAGATGACAATACCAGGATTTGCAAGAAAAAGGCACAAGACAAACAACAATAACCATGGAAGAGACTCCCCCTCAATGTGTGCATATTAGAATTTTGCATTGGAATACAAATGCACACAAATAGGTGAATCTATTCCATAGACATATGAGCAACATAATCATACCACCGAGGTAGAGGGAAGGCATCCTTGACATAGCCTCAATTATTACCGAGATAACCAATATAAGCGCCTTCCTTGATAAAGACTTCCAACATAATAGGATATGAATAGATGGATCCATAAGCATAATCCATGAGATGAAATCCATAAGCATAATCCAGACAACCACATAGAGTCTCAAACAAACCACAAACCATAAATTTAAAGTTCAACGCTAAATGGGCATAAGCAAGAAAACAACGAATAGAAAAATGCAAGTGCTTATGCCCGACCCATGCAAATCCACGAGTATCCTAATAGAACTACTTCTCCCCCTTTGGCATCGAGACACCAAAAAGGAAGAAGAGCGATGCTAGAGCCCCACGGGATCACTTGTAGTCCTCATCCTCGTCCTCGTCCTCGTCTTCATTCTCATCCTCATCCTCATCTTCAAGCTCCTCGGTGTCACCATCCTCATCCTCATCATCAGCAATAGCCGCAGAGGGGAACAAGTGACGCTCCAGCTCTCCATAGTTCAACTCGGAGGAAGAGTTCCATCGAGCATACGGTGTGGGAGGTGTAGGAGCCGAAGGGTCATCCGAAGCACCGGACACATGGTGGAGAATGAGCTGCTGGGAGTGAGCGAACTCATGGCGCTGCTTGTATGCCTCGTACTGACCCTTGCGTGTGTCCACTCCCATGCAAAGTATGTTACACTCGAACCAGTTCAGCTGCTTGATCTCACGGGCAATGGGAGGAACTGGGGGCCTGTGAGCATCCCTCATGAGGCCCTCAGGAGCAGAGGAGGGGTGATCGGTCTTCCAAACCTTGGTGTAGATCTTCTTGGCCTTATGCACCGAGTCAATGTGGAACTCCTCAGCAGGAAGCAGGTGCCTGATGAGCATCATAATGTAGGGTGCATAGGGGATGGACAGACGGTTGAACATAGCATCAGTCAATTCATGGTAAATGAAGTCCATGACATCCAGCCTATACTGCACCGACTCATCCTCGCACGAGGCAACCTCATGAGAAAATTGAATTAGCTGAACAAGGTGACCACGAATGTTGTCATTGTTGCCCCCACTCGGAGTGATGGAGTCACGGAAGAGACCCACTAAGGCAGCATAGATGGGAGCAAGGCCAGCCAGAGTGCCCACAATGCCATTGTCCACAGTGCAAGGAGAGAGAGTTGCATCTTTGTTGGGCTTCAGCTGGGTGATGATGTGGTGGCCACTGGATCTATCCCTGCTGCGGAAAGAGTATCCAAGAACCTCAGCAAACACGTGAAAATCAACAATCATAGGCCTGTCATGAGTTATCCACTTCATAGTGTGACACTCATCCCCACAAATAACCAAAGTGGAGAAGAACTGCTTCATCACCTTAGAGTCAAAAGAGCACTAGAGAGACATGAGATGGTGCAGCCTATCCTCTCAGCCACAAACATCACATCCACAAGGTGGGCCTTCTCCAAAGCCTCAGCAAGGACCAGTGGGTGCATAGGCCTAATGTTCAGCCTGGCATACACATCTTCATAGATACCTTTCTGTTCTGCACACAAAAAACGAGTATCCCCCAGCTCATCATCACGAGGCAACTCAGCAAACAAGTCATAGTGACGGATGGAGGAATAGGTGACTGCATCCAAAGACTTGTAGTTGACCTTGGGCTCCTTGCCCTTTCTCTTGGACACCCCCTTTCTAGTCCTCTTTGCTTGTTCAGCCATGCGCTTCTCTTCGTTCTTTCTTCTCATCAACTCAACTTCGTCCACTAAGTTACCCTGTCCGTCGTCCCGAAAGTATTTAGCGCGAGGGCGGCGCTTGTAGGTCTTGGGAACACTGGAACCACCTGTGAGGAGAATAAGGGCGATAGCAAGGGGATAAGCATACACACAAGTCCAGGAGAGAGCATGGAAAAAATAGTCAAAAAGTTCATAGAACAAATCTACTCAATGCATACTCCATAGTGAAACTGAACCAGAATTGAATCTGCCAGGCCGGATTATCTAGCCTGGCCAGGGGCGGATAATCCGGCCCTGGCAGAAAATTTCGATTCCACCTAGATTCAATGCAAAAAAGTAGACCGGTTCTAGAACCTGCAAGACTACGATTTCTATGCGAAAACACATCCTTCTAAACAACGTTCCACCCAACAAGTAACACATCTAGCCAAAGATGGGGAGAGAGGGAGTTACCCTCACTCATTGGAGGAAGAACGCGGAGGAGAAGGTACCCAGAGGCGCGGAGAAGAAGATCCAGGGAGGCCTGGAAAATCCGGTGGCCGGAGAGGCTCTGGGGAGGGTGGGGGACGGCAGGCGGCGGCTGAGGAGGAGGAGAGGGTTGGGGGAGAAGTGCTGCTCGTTATGAGCCCTTCCCCCCGATCCCTGCCCTTTAAGACGAAATCCGCTAGGGCCAGATTATCCGGCCTACACTTGGGCCGGATTATCCAGCCTCAAATCTGGAATTCTGTTGTACACAGAACCAGGCCCGCGCGTCCCAAACAACACCCCCACAAGGTGTACAAGGGACTTGTGTGCAAGAATAGATGGTTTAGGGGTAGGGAAAGTCTTAGGATTAAGAGAACCAAACTGATATGGTACTAGACACTGAAAATTGCAAGATCCAAATCAAATAAAAGCCAAGATTGAGTGTGATTCCCATAAGAACATGAGAGAGCAAAAACAGCCAAAAAGATCCAATTCTCCTCAAGGGAGAGGGCGGTGGCCGAAACCACCTTGTTGGAGTGTATGGTGTGACACCGCGAAGATATATCTTGGGTTCACGACCAATACTCATCAATAAGCTCACATGTCACAAAATGATATTAAGAGAAATGATTTATCTTGCTTTTGGCATTATGGGGGGAAGGGTTAGCCCAATGAGTTAGGACCACACTCCCCCTATATCCATGCCCACACCTAGACCAAAATAGGATTGAGAGGTACGAGTGAGTGCATGGGTAATCAAGACAAGCTCCTAGAATCAATGATATTTAGCTCATTCCTCAAGTAGCAGAATCTTGCTTCATCAAGTGGCTTCGTTAAAATATCCACAAGTTGGTTCTTCGTGCTCACAAAGGATAGATCAATCTCGCCTCGAGCAACATGGTCTCGAATAAAATGATTCCGAATCTCAATATGCTTCGTCCTTATGTGTTGTACCGGATTGTACGCAGTTTTGATTGCACTTTCATTATCACATAAAAGAGGCACTTTGTCACAATTGACACCGTATTCCTTTAAAGTTTGCCTCATCCACAATAATTGAGTGCAAGCGCTGGCAGCAACAACATATTCAGCTTCGGCGGTGGAGAGAGATATACAATTCTGCTTTTTAGATGACCAACACACAAGAGATCTTCCCAAGAATTGACAAGCTCTAGAAGTGGATTTCCAATCATCCTTATCACCAGCCCAATCTGAGTCAGTGTAACCACATAATGAGAAATTGGAGCCCTTGGGATACCAGAGACCAAAATTAGGGGAATGAACCAAATATCGAAAGATCCTCTTGACCGCCACTAAGTGGCTTTCTTTAGGAGCTGCTTGATACCTTGCACACACTCCCACACTCAACACAATATCGGGTCTAGATGCGCAGAGGTAAAGAAGAGAGCCGATCATGGACCGGTATACCTTTTGGTCCACATCTTTACCATGTGGTTTAAGTTCAAGATGACATTTTGTTTGCATTGGAGTGGTAACACCATTTAGATCCGTCATCTTGAATCTCTTGAGCATGTCTTGGATGTACTTTGCTTGATTAATAAAGGTTCCTTCTCTAAGTTGTTTGATCTCGAATCCAAGAAAGAACCGTAATTCCCCCATCATAGGCATCTCAAACCTGTCAGTCATAAGCTTTGAAAATTCATCATTAAAAGCTTTATTAGTAGAATCAAAGATGATATCGTCTACATATAGTTGGCATACAAAGAGCCCCCCTTAACATTCTTAGTAAAAAGAGTGGGATCGATTTGCCCAACTTCGAAGCCACGATCTAACAAAAGCTCTTTAAGGTGCTCATACCACGCACGTGGGGCTTGTTTAAGGCCATAGAGTGCCTTATCGAGTTTGTAGACATGGTTCGGAAAGTTAGGATCCTCAAAACCCGGGGGATGCTTTACATATACCAACTCATGTAGAGGACCATTAAGGAAGGCACTCTTGACGTCCATTTGCTGCAATTTAAAATTGTTATGGGCAGCATAAGCAAGAAGGATACAGATGGACTCAAGGCGAGCCACTGGAGCATAGGTCTCGCCGAAGTCAATGCCCTCAACTTGAGAGTAACCCTGTGCCACAAGTCTTGCCTTGTTCCTCATAACAATGCCATTCTCATCTTGCTTGTTTTTAAATATCCACTTGGTGCCGATAACATTGCGGCAATCTTTGGGTTTCTCCACGAGTTTCCAGACTTTGTTGCGCTCGAAATTATTCAATTCTTCATGCATAGCAACAACCCAGTCTGGATCTTCAAGAGCTTCAAAGACCTTCTTAGGTTCCACCATTGAGATATGAGCTTGATGCTCACCAAAACTGGCCAATTCCCTTCTTGTAGAAACCCTTCATCGAAGATCACCAACAACCTTGTCAAGGGTGTGACCCCTTAACTCAAGGTTCTGATCAGCTCGAGCCTTGCGACGAAGTTCAATAAGTTTGTTGTCTCTTGGTGGAGTAGTTTCATCACTTGAATCTTCATTGAGATCATGCCTGGGGATAACAGTAGTAGGAGGTGATGGAGCGTGCCCTTGAGGTGAGTCAGTAGCCGTAACATGAGGCTAATGAACAGGTGAGTCAGGGCCGGATAATCCGGCCAATGGAGGGGCTGGATAATCCGGCCTGGGAGTACATGGAGCAGCTTCATCAGGATGCCTGGGGCTTGCTTGAATTGGAGAGGACCCAGATAATCCGGGGCTGGCCGGAAAATCCGGCCTGGAGCTTGCATCAATGTCTTCACCACCAGGAGCAATATCTGGGGGAGGGGCGGATTATCCGGCCTGGGAGGTCCCAAACGGTCATATTTCGTTGGGGAGGGGTATAAATAGACCCCTGCTTCCTCCTTAGACTGGTTGCTTGCATTCTCTCCTCCATTGTTTTGACCTTCAAGAGCTTGCAAATTCTCTCAATCCCTCCCATATTTCTTGAATCTTTTTGGGGGATTTGAAAGGGGGATCTAGATCTACAACTCCACCAATCCATCTCTCCTCTATGTGAGGGGAACATATGGGATCTAGATCTTAGGGTTTCTTTTGTGGATTTTCTCTTGTGTTCTTCTTCTCTTATTCTCCCACTAGCTTTTATAGCTTTGGTGGAATTTGGGAAAGAAGGACTTGAGCACTTTTTGTGTTCTTGCCATTGCATTTTGTGCATCGGTTTGAGTTCTCAGTGAGGATTCGATTGGGTGAAAGGTGAGAAGCTTTTTACTCTTGGGTTCTTGGAACCCTAGACGGTTTAGTTGTTTTGCAGGTTTGTGGATTACTTGGAGCCTCCAATTAAGTTGTGGAGCTTTCCTCGAGTTTGTTTGTTGGGAGCCTCCAATTGAGTTGTGGAGAAGTGCCCCAATCTTTGTGAGAGGTTACGGATTGCCACCGACAAGTGCACCGATAGTGAAGAAGTGAACCATGCCTCTTGTGGCGAGGTTCACAAGAGAATAGGGTGAGGCCTTTTGTGGCGTGGTGGTCTTAGTACCGCCCACCCCTCCAATGAGACGTACTCTCTTTATGGGAGGAACTCGGTAATAAATCATCGTCTCCGTGTGCCTTGGTTATCTCTATACCCAAGCTATTTACTTATGCACTTTACTTTGTGATAGCCTTCGTGCTTGAAGTCTTATATCTAGCTATCATATAGTTGCTTGTTTTGCTTAGCACAAGTTGTTGGTGCACATAGGTGAATCGTAGTTTATATAGGTTTTGTGCTTAACAAAGTAAACGCTAGTTTTATTCCGCTTTTGTTAAGCCCTTCTCGTAAAAGTTTTAAACCACCTATTCACCCCCCCTCTAGGCGGCATCTGTATCCTTTTCAATTGGTATCAGAGCAACTACAATACATAGGAGAGACTCCACATAAATATGTGCATATTGATATGAATTGAATTTCATGCACATCTTAGCCAATTAGGATTTTGTGGAGTTTCCCCTATATATTGGATCAAGTAAAGCAAGCACGCCATAATATATACATTTATTAAATATGCATGCACACTACTTTCAAGAACCAAAGGAGATACAATTTGAACAAAATACCAAGTAAACCAAGAAGAAACACCAAAGTGTGACACGATGAAAGGTTGTTCAAATTATATCAAATAACCAAATCAACTCATGAAAGACCACATGTTCAAGAAATGAACTAGGCAAAAAATAAAGAGAAAGAGATAGACAAAAACACAAATGCTCAAGGATTTATCTCATTCTAAAATGTCAAAAAAGTTAGCAAGGAATGCGATAAAGCCAACTCCCCAAAAGAAAAAGTTTTAAAAAAACCACACCAAACTCTCAACACTTTTCAAGATGACACAAAGTACGAAAGGAATATTTATCTTCCAAAGACATAAAAACGATATGGAGCAAAACATGTTGTGAAGAAGCATAAAAGGAGTGTTCTACACAATATAGGAAAACTCCCCCATGATTAGTGCATTATTTAAGATTTTTCATTTGAATACACAATGCACCCACATGGGATCATCATCTCTACCTACATCAAATAGAGCACTAAATGATTTCAAGTCAAAGAAATATCCAAAAATGAGATAACATGTAGATTCAATAAAGGCTCAACACAAAAAAACAAGTAAATGGTGTGCAAGCCAACATACACAAATAAACTTGATAACTCAAGATAAGTAAGTGGTTATGCACAACATATAAAAACACATGCAAGGTACAAACCAACACATGCACAAGGGCGAGTAACTTTAAATGTAAATGAGTTGAGAACATGTTACCGCAAAGAGGAACAATGGATATATGATAGAGATAAGATAATATAAATCACTTGGGTTGATACAATATAATTGATGAAGTTCCCTTAATTCTTCATGATTTAGCCAAGTCTCCAATGCCCTCCACCAACACCTATTGATCAAGTTTTAGCTTGTTGGTCCCCAACCAAGTTGGGTCCTAAGAAGTTAGTCACAATAGGCTTAGCAACCCAAATGGTTCTTTTCTTGACACCACATTGGGCACCAACATATTTGGCAAACACATTTCCAACCTCATCCTTACGAAGAGAATAAACATCATCAATAATAATAGGGTTGGATGAGGAGTTACCAATAGTGCATGAAGAAGAGAGGTGACCTTTCTCACGACATATGTAGCAAGTTCTTTTCTTCCATTTCTTCACACTTGATTTATCCACCATGGGAGTATTATCTTGATTCTTTTTGCGAAGTGGCCTTTCTTCAACTTGAGGTACACCATGACCTTGAACTTGAGGCCTCTTCCCTTTTTGCTTCTCACTGAGAGTCTTATTCTTCAATGGGCAAGATCTAACATGGTGCCCTTCAATTTTGCACTTGAAGCAAACAATCTTGGCCAAATTCTTGACATGTTCTTGGCCCTTCTTATTGCCTATCTTAAACTTATTATAGTTAGTGGACTTGTTCTTGATATTGGATTTGAATCCAAGCCCACTCTTGTCATTGGGAAATTTTAATACTTTTCAATTTTAATCAGAGTTACATATAAAAATGAAAATAAAATAGTGAACAACATCATGCAAATTCCTAGAACTCCTTCTATGTGCGATTTCAAAATGAAAATCTTTTTATGGTTTTCAGTTTTAGAAAACAAAAGAAATCAACTTAATGGCAAGCTAACTACATAAACAAACAAATTTTTTTGGGTTTTGGTTTTACTGAAATGAAACTACAACTCACATAGATTAAACAGTTATAGCATGGCATATACAATGAAAAGGAAGGGAGGAAATCATACTCCCCAAGCTTTGGTGAAAGCTAGTAGCCTAGATAGTTGGGATCATGCCCCCAACCGTATCGTCCACCTCCATAATATGGTGTCTGCTGCTCCCATGACGGCCATTGTGGTGGCGTGTCCTCGTCCTGCTGTTGAGAAGAGGAGCCTTCTCCGCCGTGATAATCAGGTGTTGTAGGCATGCCACCCCATGTGGTATGTGTTGGAGGTTGAGGGTAATCCCCCCATATTGTTGGTGAATATGATTCATTAGCCTTGCCCCATTCATACTCATTGATAGGGGATGTCCACTTTCCTCTTAACCTGTCAAAATAATCAATACGAGGAAGCAAAGTGGATTCCAACCTACCAGGGTTAACCATATATTGATACATCATGTGACCCGTGCCATATTCCCTCAATATCCCCATGCGAACCTAATGGAGATATGCCCAAGAGGCAATAATAAAGTGGTTATTATTATATCTTTGTGTTTATGATAAATGTTTACATCCCATGCTATAATTGTATTAATAGGAAACACTAAGACTTGTGTGTTTTGTAAACATAAAAGAGTCCCTAGTAAGCCTCTTGTTGGACTAGCTTGTTGATTGATAGATGATCATGGTTTCCTGATCATGGACATTGGATGTTATTAATAACAATATCATATCATTAGGAGAATGATGTGATGGACACACACCCATAGTAAGCATAACATAAGATCAAGTCATTAAGTTCGTTTTGCTACAAGCTTTCAAATACATAGTAACCTAATCCTTCAACCATGAGATCATGTTAATCACCATCATCGGATGAGTGCTTTGATGACATTAAACGCCACTTCATAACTGGGTGGTTATAAAGGTGGTATTAGGTATTCTGAAAGTATGTGCTGAAGCGCATGGATTAAGAATGAGATTTGTCCATCCTAATGACGGATAGATATACTATGGGCCCTCTCTGTGGAATGTCATCCAATCAGCTTGCAAGCATGTGACTAGGTCACAAGGGATGTCATGTCACGGTACGAGTAAAGAGTAATTATTGGTAACGAGGTTGAACTGGCTATGGAGATACCGATGATCAAACCTCAGATAAGTAGAGTATCGCGCGACAAAGGGAATCAGTATTGTATTTTAATGGTTCTTTTGATCACGTAGTCATCGTTGAATATGTGGGAGCCATTATGGATCTCCAGGTCCCGCTATTGGTTATTGATCGGAGAGGTGTCTCGATCATGTCTGCATAGTTCGCGAACTGTAGGGTGACACACTTAAGGTTCGATGTTGTTCAAGTAGATATGGAATATGAGTTCGAGAGCGAATGTTGTTCGAAGTCTCGGATTGGATCCAGGACATCACAAGGAGATCCGAAATAGTCCGGAGAATAAGATTCATATAATGGAAGTCATTTTATAGGGTTCAGAAAAGTTCCAGAATTTTTGTTTAGAGCTTCTAGAAGGTTCCGGAAGGTTCTAAAGGAGATAAACTTGAATCCCAAGAAAATAGGGGATAAGACTTGGGGGGGAGAAAACTCCCCCCTTCCCATGCGCCAGCCCTAAGGGGAAGTGGGACAAGGGGGAACCCTAGGCCGCACCCCCTCTATATAAAGAGGGGAGGGGTGGCGCCTCCCCTTGCCCCTTCCACCCCAAACCCTACCCGCCACTCTCCTCCTCCTTTCTCCTACTCTGGCTTAGGCGAAGCCCTGCAGGATTTCTCCTCCACCACCACCACCATGCTGTCGTGCTGCTGGGATTCCGAGGGGATCTACTACCTCCGTTGCCCGCTAGAACGGGGAGAGGAAGGTCTACATCGACTCCGTACGTGTGATCGAGTGCGGAAGCGTTGCCGGAACATGGTGCCAGAAGGATCGTCTATACGATCTTGAGATCAGCAAGTGATCGACTACATCAACCATGAGATCCAATCTCGTTAAAGGCTTTGGATATTCGAGGGTTAGTTCTCGTCTATCTCGTTGCACTTATCTCATAGATTAGATATTGGCTTTTCCATAGATTGGATCTTGGTGTTGTTCGTTCTGGTGGTAGAATTTTTTTGTTTTCCATGCTACGAACCCTGTAGTGGTATCATAGCCGTGTCTATGCGTAGATCTGTTGCACGAGTAGAACACAATGGTTTTGTGGGTGTTGATGCTTTTGTTGTCGTTTGCTTCGCATGTACTTTGCATCTTGCGGGATGGTGGGATGAAGCAGTCCGGGTTATCCTTACATGTCATCACACATGAGACTTGCTCCACGCTCAATGTGCAACTTGCATTGCACAAGTGGCTTTGTGGGTGTCTGTATCTCTCACCATAGTTAAGATCCAATTTACAATTTGCATCTGACAACACTTGTATCAGCGCTGTGGTTCTTGTTCGTAGGTAAGAACGATTCTTATTCGAAAGCCCCAAACCACGTAAAATATGCAAAGAAAGTTAGAGGCGTCTAACTTGTTTTTGCAGGGGCATGTGATGTGATATGGCCATGATGAGATTGTGATTATATTTGATGTATGAGATGATCTTTATTGTAATATGGCAACCGGTACGAGCCTAATGGTTGTCTTAAAAATTTGTTGAGACCTGCGTGCCTATTCATCTTGTAATAGCTTTATTCCAAGTAGTTGTAATAGTTGTTGTTAGTGATGGACAACCATGAAGCGGCGCCACTGACCTTGACGCCACGCTGGTGATGATGGAGATCATATCCGTGCTTTGGAGATGAAGATCAAAGGCACAAGAAGAAAGGCCATATCATGTCATATATTATGAATTGCATGTGATGGTAATCCTTTATGCATCTTGTAATGCTTATATCACGACGGTAGCATTATAAGATGATCCCTCTGACTAAATATCAAGTAATAAAGTGTTCGTTCTTAGTAGGCACCGTTTCTAAGACTCGTCGTTTCGAAGCATCTCGTGATGATCGGGTGTTATAGATTCCACGTGTGCATATAACGGGTGCAAGCTAGATTTGCACATGCGGATGCTAAGGTTAACCTTTATGAGCCTAGCATGTACAAACATGGTCTTGGAACACGGAATACCAAAAGGTAAAGCATGCGTCATATGAATGATATGATGAACATGTTGATTGTTCGCCTTTGAAGCTACATCTTCTCTCGTGAAGATCGGACTTGGTGTAGTGGATTTGGTTCGTGTAATCACTAAGGTAACATGAGGGATGTTGTTTTGAGTGGGAGTTCACCTAGTTAATTTAAGAATTATATTTGAACTGAATTTGTCATAAACTTAGTCTAAACTCTTTGAAAATATGTTGTAGATCATGGAGACCCCCTCCATCAACTTTAATGTGTTCCTAGAGAAAGAAAAGCTGAAAAACAATGGAAGAATTCACGGATTAGTTCCGTAGCTTGAGGATTGTCCTCAATGTTGGTCAGTTGACCTATGTTCTCGATGCACCGCTAGGTTACCCACCTACAGAGGATGCTCCCGATGATGTTAAAAAATGTTTTCCTCACTCGGAAGAATCACTACTCCATAGTTCAGTGTGCCATCCTATACGGTTTAGAATTGGAGCTTTAGAAGCGCTTTGAGCATCGCGACCCTTTTGATATTTTCAATGATCTCAAAATGATATTTTAAACTCATGCCTCCGTGGAAAGCTATGAGGCCTCCGAGAAGTTCTTTAACTGTAAAATGGAAGAGGGCAGCTCAGTTAGAGAGCATGTGCTCAAAATGTCTGGGCACGCGAACAAGCTCCAAGATTTGGGAATAATGATTCCTAATGCGTTGGGGATTCATCGTGTCCTCCAATCACTGCCACCTAGTTACAATAACTTTGTGATGAACTACAATATGCATTGCATGAACAAGATGTTGCCTGAACTCTTCTCCATGCTGAAAACTGCTAAAGTGGAGATTAAGAAAGAGCACCAAGTGTTGATGGTCAATAAGACCACCAATTTCAAGAAGCAGGGCAAGCCTAAGAACAAGGGCAACTTCAAGAAGGACGGCAAGAAAGCTGTCGCACCTAAGAAGCCCAAGGCTGGTCCTAAGCCTGATACTGAGTGCTTTTACTGCAAGGGTGAAGGTCGCTGGAAGCACAACTGCCCCAAGTACCTGGCAGATCTGAAGAACGACAACATCAAGAAGAAAGGTATATTTTATATACATGTTATTGATGTGTATCTTAATAGTAATCATAGTAGTGCCTGGGTATTTGATACTGGTTCGGTTGCTCATATTTGTAACTCGAAATAGGAGCTACGGAATAAACAAAGACTAGCAAGAGACGAGGTGACGATGCACGTTGGAAATGGCTCCAAGGTTGATGTGATCGCCGTCGGCACGCTCCCTCTTCATCTACCTTCGGGATTAGTTTTAAATTTGAATAATTGTTATTTGATGTCTGCGTTAAGCATGAACATTATATCTGGATCTTGTTTATTGCGAGACAATTATTCGTTTAAGTCTGAGAATAATGGTTGTTCGATTTATATGAGTAATATCCTTTATGGGCATGCGCTTGAGATGAATGGTTTATTCTTATTGAATCTCGATAGTAGTGATACACATTTTCATAACATAGATGCTAAACGAATAAAATTGAATGATAATTCCACACACATGTGGCACTGTCGTCTTGGTCACATTGGAGTGAAGTGCATGAAGTAACTCCATTCCGATGGACTTCTTGAATCACTTGGTTTTGAATCGCTTGAAAGACGTGAAGCATGTCTAATGGAAAAAATGACTAAGACTCCATTCTCTAGGATAATGGAGCGAGCTACGAACTTATTGGAAATAATACATACCGATGTGTGTGGTCCAATGAGTGTAGCATCGCGCGATGGATATCGTTATGTTCTTATTTTCATGGATGACTTGAGTATATATGGGTGATACGTCGTAAACGTATCTATAATTTTTGATGCTCCATGCTTGTTTTGTATCAACTATCTTATGTTTTGTCTACACTTTGAGGCATTTTTATACATTTTCTAGAACTAACCTATTGACAAGATGCCGCAGTGCCTGTTGCCTGTTTTCTGCTGTTTTTGGTTTCAGAAAAGCTAGTAAAGAAATATTCTCAGAATCAGACGAAACAAAAGCCGAAGTTCCTATTTTTCCCAACATGACACAGAAGTCCAAAGCAGAGACAGAGGAGAGCCACGAGGCGGCCGCACCATAGGGTGGCGCGGCCCCCTGGGTGTGCCAGGCCCTGGTGTGGGCCCCTCGGGCGGCCACCGACCTCGCTTCTTTGCCTATATAAACCCCCCGAGACGAAAACCCTAAGGGGGAAGATCATAATTCCACGAAAAGTTCCGCAGCGCTGCCACCACCGAAGAGGAGATTCAGGTGGCAAAAGTCTTTGTTCTGGCACCCTGCCGGGATGTGAAAGTGCCCTCGGAGCCATCTCCATCGACTCCACTACCATGTCCATCACTATTGCTGACTCGCATGATGAGGAAGGAGTAGTTCTCTCTCGAGGCTAAGGGCTCTACCGGTAGCTATGTGTGCATCTATCTTTATGCGTGATCTTATTGAGATCATGAGCTTTGTAATCTAGTTGAATAAGTAGATCTATTCTGCTACTCAAGTGCTTTAATTAATCTCTACTTATCCCCACGTGTGTGAAGTTGACAGTGTGCACACCGTGTGGCACTTAGGCTAAGGTTACAGAAATACTTATCATGAGTATAATTTGAGTTGGATGTCTTGATGTCTACGCACGCTTCTATTCTTGTAGACAATGTTGGGCCTCCAAGTGTAGAGGTTTGTAGAACAGCAGCAAGTTTTCCCTTAAGTGGATAACCCAAGGTTTATCGAACTCATGGAGGAAGTGGTCAAAGGTATCCCTCTCAAGCAACCCTGCAATCAAGATACAATAAGTCTCTTGTGTCCCCAACACACCCAATACACTTGTCAGGTGTATAGGTTCACTAGTTCGGCGAAGAGATAGTGAAATACAAGTAATATGGATGATTATAAGTGGTAATTGCAATCTAAAATGAGAGTGGCAGCAAGCAAACATGTAACAAGACTAATTGTAAATGGTGTTTCAATGCTTAGAAACAAGGCCTAGGGATCATACTTTCACTAGTGGACACTCTCATATAAATATCTTCTCTTCATTATGCTACCCTGAACTACTCTCCGGTTGGACGATGTAGGGCTATAACAGCACACCTTAAAGTTCGCATTCCCCATCTAGATAACCCCTCACTGTCACCTTGAGCGCTAGATGGTTCTAACAAACACCACAATCTCATAGAGACATCCAACTCAAATTATACCCATTATAAGTATTTATGTAACCTTAGCCAAAGTGCCACATGGTGTGCACACTGTCAACTTCACACACGTGGGGATAAACAAAGATTAATTAAAGCACTTGAGTAGCAGAATAGATCTATAGATTACAAAGCTCATGATCTCAATAAGATCACACATAGAGAGAGAGAGAGAGATGAACACATAGCTACTTGTAGAGCCCTTAGCCTCGAGAGAGATCTACTCCCTCCTCATCATTCAGCAATGGCGATGGAGATGGCGGTGGAGTCGATGGAGATGGATCTGGGGGCACTTCCCCATCCTGGCAGGGTGCCGGAACAGAGACTTCTGTCCCCCGAATCTCCTCTTCGGTTGCGGCGGCGCTATGGAACTTTTCGTGGAATTCTGATCTTGTACTTAGGGTTTTCGTCCTAGGAGGTTTTTATAGGCGAAAGGGCAAGGTCGGTGGGCGCCCGAGGCGGCCACACCCCCCCTGGCGCGACATGGCTTGGCCCGCACCACCAGGTGGTGTGGGCCCCTCGTGGCCCCTCTTCGTCTTGTATTTTGGCTCCATGAGTCTTTTGGTAAAATAGGAACTTTGGATTTTGTCCTGTCCAATTCCGAGAATATTTATTTTCCAGCTTTTCTGAAACCAAAAATAGCAGGAAACAGGCAACTGGCACTGTGGCATCTTGTTAATAGGTTAGTTCCAGAAAATGTGTAAAAATACTCCAAAGTGTGGACAAAACATAAGAAAGTAGATATAAAACAAGCATGGAACATCAAAAATTATAGATACGTTTACAACGTATCAACATCCCCAAGCTTAACTCCTGCTCGTCCTCGAGTAGGTAAGTGATAAAAAATAATTAATTTTTGAGGTGACATGCACCATCATAATCTTGATCAAGGTATTTGTAAAACATTGATAGCTGGGATCATAGTTCTTTAACATAGCATGAAAGATATAGTTCTAACAATAAGACATAGTAACTATGTTGTAACATGAAAAGGTACAAACAAAAGATTCATGAATAACAATGCTTTGAAAGACGTTTGTTTGCTTCACATATAGAATACATAATGAGAATGGTATTCAGCTTGTCCCTCATAGTGTAGCAAAACATAAATGCATAAGACACCTTCAAAGTTCATAAGGGTGACTAGATATAAATAATTTAAGAACAAGCAATATCAAAGTTATGAATCAATCAACAAGTTTTGAGACAATGCACATTAAACTAAGAATGACCACTATGCTCTCTTAATAGGTGCATAAAGATAGAAGATGGAGACTCAACATAAAAGTAAAAGAAAGGCCCTTCATAGAAGGAAGCAGGGATTCAAGTATCATAAAGAGCTTCCAAAAATTATGGTACTTATTAGCTTTCAGCTCTCATTGCGCCTATCATAAGCATCTTTAGGTGATTAAGGTTAAAGTGAACATATATGAGGATATGCTTGACAAGTTATAAGCTGAAAATCTCATGCCCTTACTTACGATTACCGTTCCTCATGCTACTCAACTTTAGTCACAGGTAAATTCTTGTCATTGTAAGTACATGTGTATCATATAGAACCGCCAACAGGGTACCCCTTGCCCGATGATACGGAAGATTCCCCATATCAAAATGACAAGGCAAGCAGACAATGAGCATCTCAACGATCCTTTTATTTCCTTTTTGCATAGGCTTTTTTTTTCTTTTTTTTCTTTCCTATTTGCATAGGTTTTTTTTATAGAGGATGCTTCATAAATTGCTCACTATGGTTACGCTGCAGGTTTCCACCATGATTAGGCATGGCTTAGACCAGCCGCCCAGGCATTTCTCTAACACATATACGAACTCCATGAGCCTTACAAGCTCCCCTTTCATTTCACACCGCCGGGATCCATAAGCAAAAGAACATGATATCAACTAAATAAAGTGTATTGTTGAAAGCGTTCCCCATGATAACATGGTTCTGCTAATTTAGAACTTACAAAACACAAGCATATACACAACATAGATGGGCACAATGGTTCAAGATTATTAAGTGCAAGAAAAGTAAAGTGTGCCATCAAGTTCGTGAGAGCTTTAATCACTAATTTTCACATAACAAGTTTAATTCGGAAGGTAGATAAAAACATGAATATACTTGGAATAGCAAATGCTAATAGGTAGGTATGGTGGACTCTTTGGAATAACTTGGTTTTATTTGGAGTTGGATGCATGACTGGAACTCATACTTGGTATGGAGGCTAGCAAAAGACTGGGAGCGACCAACTAAGAGAGCAATAATGGCCATAATCATGCAAAGCGACAAAACATTATTAATTAAAGCATAAAGTGATATTACAAGTCAAAAAATAAATGATCATAAAGGCTATGGTGACTTGGGATAGCCTTAACATGGTGTGAGCATGCGCCAAGTCAACCCAAATAAAGCATTAAAGGAGAATACCACTATATTATGCTTTTATATGCTAAAACAACGCATGATTCTTTCAAGGTACATTAAGTAATCTCAATTGTTTGTAACAAGTCATGCCACAGCAATAATCACTAAGCATAAAGTCAAAACAATATCAAGCATGACATGATAAAGCCTAGGTCATAGTAAAAAACAAGCTCCTTTTTGTACCACTTATAAGCATGAACTTTCCTACTATTTTCCAATCCAAATCAACTTATTTGAACTTATGTATGAATGTGGGGGTCCAACCAATTTATTCAAGAAAACTAAGCAAACAAAAACGAAAAACAAAACGAAGACGCTCCAAGAACAACACAATTGTGCATGAAACAATAAAAATGAAGTGTTTGGAAGAAACCTGAGATTTTTATTGATGAAGAAGGGGATGCCTTGGGCATCCCCAAGATTTGAATCTTTTACTTCTTGAATATTTATTTGGGTGACACGGGTGGCATCCCCAAGCTTGAGCTTTTTTCCATACTTCATCTCGTCACATCATTCTCTCCCTACACTTGAAAATTTCCTTCATACAAAACTTCACACAATCTTCATTAGCAACATTAGTGTATTCAAGATAATAAGTCTTTTGGTTCAGTTTCAACACAAGTAAAACTTCCATGAAAGCACAAGATACTGTAGAAATTCCTTTTAAAAGTTCAAGTGATCAAAGAGAACTCAAAGAGAAAGAGATTAAGAGGCAAATGCAAATAATGGCAGAAATCTGTCAAAACAGACCAGCAGGTAAAAAACGATTTTTCCGAAGACCTTCTGTTGCTCAAATCGAAAAGTGTTAAACTAACGAAAGTTAGCTAATAACCTGGATCATAAGCATAGAAAATTACAGGTCAATCCGACGTACAGTGATTTTTCATGATTTTGTATAGTGAAGAACAAAAATCTGTTTCGGGACAGCAATTTCCCAAGTCTTACTTCTCTCTCATTAGAGGTTATTATTGGCACAAAAACCACACAAAAAGGATAAAGAGAGGTTATTACAGAAGTAATAACTTTCAAGACTCAACAAAACAAAAATAAACTGAAAGTAAAAATATAATGGGTTGTCTCCCAAAAGCTCTTTCTTTATAGCCATTAAGATAGGCATGATAATTTCAATGATGCTCACATAAGAAATATGAATTTAGAGTAAAAGAGAGCATCAAGAAGCAAATATAAAACACATTTATGGCTAACCCACTTCCTATGAAAAATAATCTTGTAAAGAAACAAATCATGAAAGCACAAAGCAACAAGCATACGAAAGCAAAACAAGTGCAACTTCAAAAAAATTAACATCAAGAGGGGAAACTTAATATTGTTGAGATACATAAAACCATGTTTCCCTCTCTCATAATAACTTTCAGTAGCATCATGAATAAAATTAACAATATAGCTATCACATAAAATATTCTTATCATGAGCCACATGCATAAAGGAATTAATACTCTCCACATAAACATAGTCATTCTTATTAATTATAGTGGGAGCAAATTCAACAAAATAGCTATCATTATTATTCTCATCACCATAATCATCAAATATAGGAGGTATATTGTAATCATAATTAATTTTCTCCTCAATAGTAGGTGGACTGAAAATATCATATTCATCATTGTAATCATCATATATCGGAGGTATAGTATCATCAAAGTAAATTTTCTCCTCCGTGCTTGGGGGACTAAAAATATCATGCTCATCAAAACCAGCTTCCCCAAGCTTAGACTTTTCCATAGCATTATCAATAATGGTGTTCAAAAATTTATACTAATAACATTGCTATTAGCATGCAAATAAAGTTTCATGGGTTTTTTAATTTTCTCTTCAAACACTTCATGTCCTAACTCAAGATAAATACTATAAAGCTCTCTAATTTTATTGTTGTTTTCCATTAAGCCTAACTAGTGAAAATAAAAACAAGAAACAAAAAGATATAATTGCAGAATCTAAAGGAAATAACTTCGAGCACTCACACACCAGCAACAGTGCTAGAAGATAGCTTAGTAGCCAGAGGATGTGAGTAACTTTTACCTTACCTCCCCGGCAACGGTTACAGAAAATAGCTTGATGTCTACACACGCTTCTATTCTTGTAGACAGTGTTGGGCCTCTAAGTGCAGAGGTTTATAGAACAACAGCAAGTTTTCACTTAAGTGGATCACCCAAGGTTTATCAAACTTAGGGAGGAAGTGGTTAAAGGTATCCCTGTAGCATCCCGGTAAAACCACTACCAGAAAATCGTTTGTGTTTGTGCATCATCATAACATCACGAATATTTTTCTTGCATTTTCCTGAGCATAAAAATTATTTTATTAACACCGTATTTTGTTTGCTAAATTATTCATGCGGTTTGCTATACATAAGGCCATCCTCCTTTTTTCTTTAAGTTAAAATTAAGCAAAATAATATTACCGGTCAAGACTGTAAAAGAGTTTTTCTTATTTTACTAATAATAAAACTAGGCTAAAATCCCGTCTAAAATTTTAGTACAAAACTAGACCCATCTAGTCTACTTTAGACTACATAAATACTCTAGTCCCCCTCCTACCTACCCCAAAACCTAACTTCCAGTCTCAAATCCAATCTAATTTATCCCCTCACTTCTTCCCTGCCGCAGCCGTCATGTTCTTCTCCCTTTCAACTGATGACCAGCCGACCACCGCTCCTTTGATTTAATCTACCCGGATCTATTCTTTTGGTAAGCAATCGAATGCATGTAACGTTGGCCGCCGTGCTGTTCGTGTGATGTTTCCTTTCGAAGCCAATCTAAACTCTACTCCTATTCTTTGCTGCTGAGTTAAATCGATGGACTTTAATTCTGGTTGCATGTTGCTCTTCTTCTCTAGCTTGCTTCCCGTGCCATGTAAAGCTGCCGCAAACTGCTCCCAAATCGATGTGCTGCCGCCGCTTATTAAATTTGTTTTTCTGGGTACGCGTTGGCCGGGCAAAATTCTCTGTTGCTAGTTCCTTTCTTCATGCGGCCGGGTTCCCCGCGCTACATCCGTGCAGGCCGTCCGTCAGGTCACATCGCCGCCACACGCCATCCGCAGCATCCCTCCTTGACCACAACAGCGCTACTCTAATCCGTGCGCAGCCCCAGACCCCAGGTCAGGGTGTGCTCTGCCGATTGCTACTTCACGCTGCATAGGAGCCAGTCGCCCCTCGCTGCCGCAAGCAGCTGTCCTGACGGGCAATTTTTCTGGCCCGTATCGTGACGCATGCTGGTCAGTTCCCCGTCATCACATTCCTCACCACTGGTTCCTCGTGTGCCAGTCGTTTGTCTGTGTCCGTGCTGCTGCTCGACAGGTGTTCGACGAAATATCTACAAGTGCTTTGGCCTCTGTTTCTCTACCTGATGTTTGCAATTCGCCATCTCTTCGGGAACTCCTATCTCGTCAAGCTTGACTCTACTTCGTTGCGTCGTCCCAGATTTTAGCGCCGATGTCATAGCCTCTCTATCGAGGTCTTCCTTTGCCTCTCCGACATGAACCGTGAGACCCCGCCCCTAGACCATTATTTTATAAATTTCTATCCATATACCTTGTGCATATCAAATCATTCATGTTTGCGTACATGTCATCTCGTGGATTGGGTTAAATAGTCGATTCACCTAAATTAAATATGGAGTCTATATGCGGGCTATTATAGTCTTATTCCGGACTCCATTTAAATTGGCGTAGCGAACCGATGCCATGTTTCGCCCTGTTAATACAACATTTAATTTGCAGGGTAGATAAATAACTTGAACCATATAATTAATTATCGGGACCCCGGTTCCGCTTACTATTGCCTAATTGCACCGCATCTTTGCCATGCCATGCATCATATCACAATCATGCCGGATCTTTTGCCGTAGTATTAAATATTGCATTCGGTGTTTCTCCGAGTGTTTGCTTCTTCGCGGATTAGGCCGATGAGTGGATGCGAGTATCGACAAGTTCTTCGGATATGATCCGTCGACAGTGTTTTCCAGGCGAGCATCTCTCCCCCTTCTACCTATTTTGTATTTTTAGTCTTTATTTCCTCCTGTTGATCTATTGCTATCTGTGTCGCGATGCTTTAGTTTCTATGCACCATTTATACTCCTTGCAGCCTCTATATTGCCATGGACACATCCTATTGCCTGTTGTTTGATAGATAGTCAGTCCTGCGAGTCGTAGTTGCTTGCTTCTGTGTTGCTTCGCGTCGTTGTTGTTCCACCGTTGACGGCAAGTTGGAACATGATAAACGGTGGAAATGCTTAATGGTGGAGATGATCATGAATTTAAACACAACTATTAAAATTCTAGATATAACTAATGCAGAGGCATCGGTGGGCAATAGATGTTATTTGGTTCTTCCACGCTCACTTGTGTCCCGTAGGACCCCGAGTACTCGATACCTGTTCCTTGACTATTCGCATTATCCACATCCGGGAGGCCTTATGAACCCCCCTGAGCCAGAACTTGATCCATTTCTATTTCTTGGGGCCATATAGTAGTTTGGGGCTTTATTACTATCCTGTACCTATGCCATGCTTTACTGCTTTATTTAAGATTGTGCGTGGAGCACCTGTACTGTTTTGGATGCGGAGTGTTTTCGCGGTATCGACAAACCCAGTCACACTTTCAGGTTCCCAGTCGTTTACAGCCATTGACGCAAACCCTGGGTCCGTTCCGGAGCCGGCCAACTTCATTGCGGGTAGCTTAGTGGGGTGGCCCCCTGAAATATTTTATGAATCCTATGATCACTTTGTCGTGAATGCCTCGTTGGGTTTTGAGTTGGTTTTTCCGAGGTTGATCGAGTGTGTGTTGCTATTTGTGCACCCCTGCAGGGTAAAACTTTCTGAAAGCCGTGTCCGCGGTTATGGACGACTTGGAGCACAGTATCTCGATCATAGACAAGCATAACTAAAGTAGTGCTATAAATTTGACTTAATATATCTGACTAGTAATCAGCTTCACTATAACAGAATGGATATTAAAAATGCCAACCACTGGTGGACCTGGGTTGTTTGTTATATCTGCCTAGTAAGTATTGCAACTCCAATGGAATGTGATAAAAGTGCCAACAACTGCTGGGTTTTGGGATTCCCCAGGACAATTATATCTGACTAGTAAATGTTCCAACTACAACAGAATGTTAATTAAAACTGCCCACTACTTATGCTATCAGGATGACTCATGCTATCTATATCAGACTAGTAAGTGCTTCAACTATAATGGAATGAATAAAATTGCCAACTGTGTGAGTTTCTTGGTCCGACTTCCTCGTTTGGTCTCGAGGGGGAAATACCAGGATGGATTTGTTGGTGTTAGCTTCAGGTTGGATCCGAATAGGTCTTTCTTATCCCTCTCTGATAACTGCCAGTTGTATCGAGTCTCTATAGGTTGTTTAGTGCCGATGCGCTGCCGCTTCAGCCCACCATACCTACGTAGGCGAGAGCCGCCGAATTCTAGCCTCGCCATGTACTGGCCTCAGTACTGGCTCCTCTTTTTCCTTTGCCCTTTGTCGGCACCCCTTTTGTTTTAGCAGGTTTGAGATCGACGTCGTTAGCAGGGTTACCCTTCCGGCTTGGCCTGGGCAGGGTTATGGACGCCATTGGTTATTCTTCAGGGCTCTTAGCCCCATTTGCATCTTGTCTGTAGTCGTACGCTCTATCGTTTTCAAGGTGATTTGGATCTTTGTATTGTATATCTGTATTCTTGACTCGTTGAGTCGCTGTTGTATATATATCTGTTCTGTGGGTCCCATCGAGGACTGTTGTCTAATGGTATTACTTTGTTTTCCACCTGCACGAAAGTGCCTGGTGGGCGTCCTTGAATCGTTTCTATGCGGGTTTCGTGGAAAGGGCTAAAACTTGCATAAGGCCGATTTGAGGGTGTTACAATCCCTCTCAAGCAAACCTACAATCAAGATACAAGAAGTCTCTTGTGTCCCCAACACACCCAATATACTTGTCAGGTGTATAGGTGCACTAGTTCGGCGAAGAGATAGTGAAATACAAGTAATATGGATGATTATAAGTGGTAATTGCAATCTGAAATAAGAGTGGCAGCAAGCAAACATGTAACATGACTAATTGTAAACGTTGTTTCAATGCTTAGAAACAAGGCCTAGGGATCATACTTTTACTAGTAGACACTCTCATATAAATATATTCTCTTCATTATGCTACCCTGAACTACTCTCCGGTTGGATGATGTAGGGCTATAACAGCACACCTTAAAGTTCGCATTCCCCATCTAGATAACCCCTCACTGTCACCTTGAGCGCTAGATGGTTCCAACAAACACCACAATCTCATAGAGACATCCAACTCAAATTATACTCATGATAAGTATTTATGTAACCTTAGCCAAAGTGCCACACGGTGTGCACACTATCAACTTCACACATGTGGGGATAAGTAGAGATTAATTAAAGCACTTGAGTAGCAGAATAGATCTATAGATTACAAAGCTCATGATCTCAATAAGATCACACATAGAGAGAGATGAACACATAGCTACTTGTAGAGCCCTTAGCCTCGAGAGAGATCTACTCCCTCCTCATCATGGGAGTCAGCAATGGCGATGGAGATGGCGATGGAGTCCATGGAGATGGATCCGGGGGCACTTTCCCGTCCCGGCGGGGTGCCGGAACAGAGACTTCTGTCCGCCGAATCTTCTCTCCGGTGGAGGCAGCGATGTGGAACTTTTCATGGAATTCTGATCTTGTACTTAGGGTTTTTGTCCCGGAAGGCTTTTATAGGCGAAAGGGCAAGGTCAGTGGGTGCACGAGGCGGCCACACCACCCCCTGGCGCGGCCTGGCCTGGCCCGCGCCACTAGGTGGTGTGGGCCCCTCATGGCCCCTCTCCGTCTTGTCTTCTGGCTCCGTGAGTCTTCTAGTAAAATAGGAACTTTGGATTTTGTTCCGTCCAATTCCGAGAATATTTATTTTCCAGCTTTTCTGAAACCAAAAACAGTAGAAAACAGGCAACTAGCACTGCGGCATCTTGTTAATAGGTTAGTTCTAGAAAATGTGTAAAAATACTCCAAAGTGTGGACAAAACATAAGAAAGTAGATATAAAACAAGCATGGAACATCAAAAATTATAGATACATTTACAACATATCATGTCTCTATGAGATTGTGGTGTTTGTTGGAACCATCTAGCGCTCAAGGTGATAGTGAGGGTTTATCTAGATGGGGAATGCGAACTTTAAGGTGTGTTGTTATAGCCCTACATCGTCCAACCGGAGAGTAGTTCAGGGTAGCATAATGAAGAGAAGATATTTATATGTGAGTGTCCACTAGTGAAAGTATGATCCCTAGGCCTTGTTTCTAAGCATTGAAACACCATTTACAATTAGTCATGTTACATGTTTGCTCGCTGCCACTCTTATTTCAGATTGCAATTACCACTTATAATCATCCATATTACTTGTATTTCACTATCTCTTCGCCGAACTAGTGCACCTATACACCTGACATGTGTATTGGGTGTGTTGGGGGCACAATAGACTTCTTGTATCTTGATTGCAGGGTTGCTTGAGAGGGATACCTTTGACCACTTCCTCCCTGAGTTCGATAAACCTTGGATGATCCACTTAAGGGAAACTTGCTGATGTTCTACAAACCTCTACACTTGGAGGCCCAACACTATCTACAAGAATAGAAGCGTGCGTAGACATCAATGGGTATATCTACTTTATGAAACATAAGTCCAAGACTTTCGAGAAGTTTAAGGAATTCCAAAGTGAAGTAGAAAATCAGCATAACAAGAAGATTAAGTTTCTGCATTCTGACCGTAGAGGTGAATATCTGAGTTACGAGTTTGGCATGCATTTAAAGAAATGCAGAATACTTTCACAATTGACACCGCCAGGAACACCACAACGCAATGGTGTATCCAAACATCGTAATCGAACTCTCTTAGATATGGTTCGGTCTATGATGTTTCTTACAGATTTACCGTTATCATTTTGGGATTATGCATTAGAGACTGCCGCATTCACTTTAAATAGGACACCATCTAAATCCGTTGAAACGACACCGTATGAATTGTGGTTTGGTAAGAAACCTAAGTTGTCATTCCTTAAAGTTTGGGGCTGCGAAGCTTATGTAAAGAAGTTACAACCCGACAAGCTTGAACCCAAAGCGGAAAAATGCGTCTTAATAGGATACCCTAAAGAAACAATTGGGTATACCTTCTGATATGTTGCTTACGTATCTATAATTTTTGATGTTCCATGCTTGTTTTATATCTACTTTCTTATGTTTTGTCCACACTTTGGAGTATTTTTATACACTTTCTTGGACTAACCTATTAACAGGATGCCATAGTGCCAGCTGCCTGTTTTCTGCTATTTCTTGTTCCAGGAAAGTCAGAAAATGAATATTCTCGGAATTGGACGGGACAAAAGCCAAAGTCAATATTTCACCGAGGGGGACACAGAGCCAGAATACGAGACAGAGAGGGGCCAGGGGCCGGCCACACCACCTGGTCGCGCGGCCAGGCCTGGCCTGCGCTAGGGGGTGGTGCAGCCGCCTAGGGCACCCCCTCGGTCTCCCCTTTCGCCTACATATTGCCTCCGATACAGAAACCCTAAGTACCCGATCAAAAATTCCATGAAAGAGTCTGTAGCCGCCGTCATATCCATCCCTAGACCGGGAGGGATCTGAAGCTCTTCTCGGCACCCTGCTAGAGGGGAGAATTCACCCTGGAGGCCTTCTTCATCACCATGCAAGCCTCCGATGTGATGCGTGAGTAGTTCATCTCTGGACTACGGGTCCATGTAGTAGCTAGATGGTTGGTTCTTCTCTTTTGTGCTACCATGTTTAGATCTTGTGAGCTCCGTTCATGATCAAGATCATCTATTTGTAATCCTACATATTGTGTTTGCGGGGATCCGATGGATATTGAGATGCTATTTCAGATTGATTGTTGATTCTATCATGTCTTTGTTATTTTTGATCTTGCATGCTCTCCGTTGTTAGTAGCTATCTTGGCCGAGTAGATGCTAGCAACTCCAAGAGGGAGTATTTATGCTCGGTAGTGGGTTCATGCCTCTAGTAATCTGGGGAAGTGACAGAAATCTATAAGGTACTAGATGTGCTGTTGCTACTAGGGATAAAACAACAATCTTTTGTTCATAGAACAATCGTATTGTTTACGTTACACGCAATGCTTAATGCAATTATCTATTGCTTGCAACTTAATACTAGAGGGGGTTCGGATGATAACCTGCAGGTGGATTATTAGTCATAGATGCAGTTGGACTACGATCTATGTATAATGTTGTAATATCTAATCAAATCTCATAGGAGTCAAGATGATTAGTATATGATGTATGATTTCTCGATGTTTGTCAATTGCCCCGCTGTAATTTGTTCACCCAACATGTCATCTATCTTAAGGAGAATCACCACTAGTGAACTATGGACCCCGGTCCTTTCTTTTACTATCAATCTACAAGCTATTTACTGTTTTCTGTTTACTTTCTATAAGCTATTACTATCTTCCACACAATACGTTTAATCCTTTGTTTTCAGCAAAATCGGTGAGATTGACAACCTCACTGTAAGTTGGGGGCAAAGTTCTATGGTTGTGTTGTGCAGGATTCCAAGTTGGAAACAACACCTTGGAGGTGTTTCCTTGCTCCTACTGGTTCGATAACCTTGGTTTCATAACTGAGGGAAAACTTGCTACTGTGCTATCATACCTTCCTCTTGGGGTTCCCCAACAAGCTCGATATATTTTGGGCCATCAAGCTATTTTTTTGGTGCCGTTGCCGGGGAGTCAAGGACATCTTCACAAGGGGAGTCCCTCATAACCAATCTCTTTACTTTGTTATATTTGTTTTGCTTAGTTTATTTTTGCTTTGTTTGCTTGTTTCTTATCAAAAACTCAAAAAAATAGTTGTACTGGTTTGCTCTCTTTATTAAAAACACAAAAAATGACTACTCTTGAAAACACTAAGTTGTGTGACTTCACTAGCACCAACAACAATGATTTCATGTGCACACCTATTGCTCCACATGTTCCTGAAGCTACTTTCTTTGAAACTAAACCTGCTTTACTCAATCTTGTTATGAGAGAACAATTTTCTGGAATTGGTACTAAAGATGCTGCTGCTCATCTAAATAACTTTGTTGAACTTTGTGAGATGCAAAAGCATAGGGATATAGATGGAGATATTATTAAGCTTAAATTGTTTCCTTTCTCTTTGAGAGGAAAAGCTAAAGAATGGTTGCAGTCCCTAACTAGAAATAGTATTGATTCTTGGACTAAATGCAAAGATGCTTTCATTGGAAAATACTATCCTCCTGCTAAGATTATATCTATGAGAAGTGAAATAATGAAATTTAAATAATATGATAATGAACATGTTGCTCAAGCTTGGGAAAGAATGAAATATTTGGTAAAGAATTGCCCCACTCATGGACCAACTACTTGGCTGATTATCCAAACCTTTTATGCAGGATTGAATTATTCTTCAAGAAATCTACTAGATTCTGCTGCTGGAGGTACCTTTATGACCATTACTTTGGATGCTGCAACAAAGCTTCTGGATAATATGATGGTTAACTATTCTGAATGGCATACTGAGAGAGCTCCACAAGGTAAGAAGGTAAATTCTATTGAAGATACCTCTTCCTTGAGTGATAAAATTGATGTTATTATGTCTATGCTTGTTAATGGGAAAACTCATATTGATCCAAATCATGTTCCCTTAGCCTCTTTGGTTTCTCAAGAAGAGCAAGTTGATGTGAACTTTATAAGAAATAATAATTTTAGCAACAATGACTACAGGAATAATTTTGGTAATAATAATTCTAGGCCATATCCTCCCAATAATGGTAATGCTTATGGAAATTCCTACAATAATAATAGAAGTGCACCCTATGAACTTGAAGTTATGCTTAAAGATTTTATTAGTAAACAAACTGCTTTCAATAAAACTATTGAGGGAAAACTCTCTAATGCTGAAAGAAATATAACATCATTGGCTGAAGCGCAATCTTATTTTAATAAAATGGCTGCTAAACCTAAAACTATTGAAAATCCCTTTGCTGCTACTAATGCCATACAAGTTAGAATTGATGAAAATGTTAGACTATTAGCTGAATTACATGCTTAGTGGGAAAGGGAAGATGAAATTGCTAGAAAAAATAGTATTTCTACTATCACTACCACTAATGTTGAAGCTAGTAAACCCAATGGAACCTTTTCTAATAAAAATGTTGAAATTCTTCGAAATATGGGAAACAATAGATCCACTACTTTAGATGATAATTATGATTTTGATCTTGATGGTTGCAATATCTCTGAAGTTATTATGTTCCTACAAAAGCTTTCTAAAAGTCCTAATGCTAGTGCTATGAGTATGGCCTTTACAAAACACATTACTGATGCTCTCATAAAAATTAAAGAAGAAAAGATGAAACATAAAGCTTCTATTCCTATGAAATCAGAAGATGGTTGGGAACCCATCATTAATATGAAAGTGAATGATTTTGATCCCAAAGGTTTATGTGATCTTGATAGTAGTGTTTCTATTATGCCTAGAAAGATTTATGAAATGCTTGATTTACCACCATTGGAAGATTGCTATTTAAATGTCCCACTTGATGATAATGTCAAAAAGAAACTCATGGGGAGTATTAATGATGTTCTTATTATGGTTAACAATGCTTATGTCCCTGTTGATTTCTATGTTTTGGATGTTGAATGCAATGCTTCTTGTCCTATTACTTTGGGAAGACCTTTTTTTAGAACTATTGGTGCCATTATTGATATGAAAGAAGGCACCATTAAATATCAATTCCCACTCAAGAAAGGTATAGAACACTTCCCTAAGAAGAGAGAGAAAATTCCTTTTGCCTCTCCTATGAAAACAAAATTTTCTCTTAATGCTTCTTCATTTGAGAATACTTGATGCCTTTCTTGCTTCTTATGCCTAACTTAAAGGCGTTAAAGAAAAGTACTTATTGGGAGATAACCCAAAAGTTTTAGATGAGTCTTGGAAGTTATTACCTCTGTAATAACCTCTCCTTATCCTTTTTATTTGCTTTTTGTGCCAAGAGTAACCTCTAATGAGAGAGAAGTAATGCTTGGGAAAGTTGCTGTCCCAAAACAGATTTTTGTGCTTCACTGTAAACATTCGTGTAAAATCTCTGTACGTCGGTTTGAGCTATGATTTTTTGTGCTTCTGCCCCAGGTTGTTATCCAACTTTCATTAGTTCAACACTTTTCGATTTGAGTAACATAAGGTCTTCCGAAAAAATTGGTTTTTACCTGCTAGTCTGTTTTAACAGATTTCTGCCATTATTTGCATTTGCTTCTTGTTGATTCCTTTTTGGGTTCTTTTTGGGGAATTGAGCTTTTTGAGGGAAGTGCTACAATAGCTTGTGTTTTAATGGAAGTTTTATTGATGTTGAAACTGAACCCAAAGACTTATTATCTTGAGTACACTAATGTTGCTAATAAAGATTGTGTGAAGTTTTGTATGAAGGAAAAATTTCAGGTGTAAGGAAAGAATGATGTAATGAGAGGAAGAATGGAATAACGCTCAAGCTTGGGGATGCCACCCATCTCACCCCAAGAAATATCCAAGAAGTACAAGAGTCAAAGCTTGGGGATGCCCAAGGCATCCCCTTCTTCATCAATAAAAATCTCAGGTTTCTTCCAAACACTTCATTTTTATTGTTTCATGCACAGTTTTGTTGTTCTTGGAGTCTCTTTGTTTTTGTTTGCTTAGTTTGCTTGAATAAATTGGTTGGACCCCTTCTTTCACTCATTAGTTTTCAAACAAGATTGGTTTGGATTGGAAAGAGTAGGAAAAGTTCATGCTTAAGTAGTAAAAAGGAGTTTGTTTTTGACTGTGGCCTATGCTTTGTCATGTCATGCTTGATATTATTTTGGCTTTATGCTTAGTGATTTTTGCTGTAGCATGACATGTTATAAACAATTGAGATTGCTTAATGTGCCTTGAAAGAATCATGCGTTGTTTTAGCATATTAAAGCATAATATTGTGATATTCTCCTTTGATGCTTTATTTGGGTTGACTTGGCGCATGCTCACACAATGTTAAGACTATCCCAAGTCACCATAGCCTCTATGATCCTTTAGTTTTCGACTTGTAATATCACTTTATGCTTTAATTAATGATGTTTTGTCGCTTTGCATGATTATGGCCATTATTGCTCTCTTAGTTGGTCGCTCCTAGTCTTTTGCTAGCCTCTATAACCAAGTATGAGTTCCACTCATGCATCCAACTCCAAATAAAACCAAGTTATTCCAAAGAGTACACCATGCCTACCTATTAGCATTTTCTATTCCAAGTATATTCATGTTTTTATCTATCTTTCGAATTAAACTTGTTATGAGAAAACTAGTGATTAAAGCTCTCACGAACTTGATGGCACACTTTACTTTTCTTGCCCCTAATAAGCTTGAACCATTGTGTCATCTATGTTGTATATGCTTGCACTTATATGTTGGGGATTAGCAGAACCATGCTGTCATGGGGAACGCTTTCAACATTGCACTTGTACATTGTACCTAGTTGATATCATGCTCTTTTGTCTATGGATGTCGTCGGTGTGAAATGAAAGGGGAGCTTGTAAGTCCATGGAGTTATGTATGTGTGTTAGAGAAACGCCTGGGCCGCTGGTCTAATCCATGCCTAATCATGGTGGAAACCTGTAGCATAACCATAATGAGCAATCTATGAAGCATTCTTCTTATAAAAAAAGAGATTGAGATTGAGAAAAAAGGGAAAAAGGAAAAAAAGAGATGAGAAAAGAGGAAAGAGAAGAAAAAATCACCATTTTCCCATGGTAAATAAGAAGATTGTTGAGATGCTCGTTGTTTACTTGCCTTGCCATTTTGATATGGGGATTCTTCCGTATCATCGGGCAAGGGGTACCCGTTGGCGGTTCTCTATGATACACATGTACTTATGATGACAAGAACTTAACGGTAACTAAACTTGAGTAGCATGAGGAGTGGCCCTCGTATTCAAGGGACATGAGATTTCCAACTTATACTTTGTCAAGCATATACTCCATAGTTTGTTCGCTTTAACCTTAATCACTTCAAGATGCTTATGATAGGGGCAATGAGAGCTGAAAGCTAATAAGTACCATAATTTTTGGAAGCTATTTATGAGACTTGAATCCCTGCTTCCTTCTATGAAGGCCTTTCTTTTACTTTTATGTCGAGTCTCCATCTTATATCTTTATGCACCTATTCAGAGAGCATAGTGGCCATTCTTAGTTTAATGTGCATTGTCCCAAGACTTGTTGATTGATGCATAACTTTGATATTGCTTGTTCTTAAAATATTTGTATCTAGTCACCCATATGAACTTTGAAAGTGTCCTATGCATTTATGTTTTGCTACTCTATGAGGGACAAGCTGAATACCATTCTCACTATGCTTTCTTTATGTGAAACAAACAAATGTCTTGCAAAGCATTGTTATTCTTGAATCTTTTGTTTGTGCCTTTTCATGTTACAACACAGTTGCTATGTCTTATTGTTAGAACTATATCTTTCATGCTATGTTAAAGTACTATGATCCCAGCTATCAATGTTCTACAAATACTTTGATCAAGTTTATGATGGTGCATGTCACCTCAAAAATTATTCTTTCTTTTTATCACTTACCTACTCGAGGACGAGCAGGAGTTAAGCTTGGGGATGTTGATACCTTGCTAACGTATCTATAATTTTTGATGTTCCATGCTTGTTTTATATCTACTTTCTTATGTTTTGTCCACACTTTGGAGTATTTTTATACACTTTCTTCGACTAACCTATTAACAAGATGCCATAGTGCCAGCTGCCTGTTTTCTGCTGTTTTTGGTTCCAGGAAAGTCAGAAAATGAATATTCTCGGAATTGGACGGGACAAAAGCCAAAGTCAATATTTCACCGAGGGGGACACGGAGCCAGAAGACGAGACAGAGAGGGGCCAGGGGCCGCCACACCACCCGGCCGTGCGGCCAGGCCTGGCCCGTGCTAGGGGGTGGTGCGGCCACCTAGGGCACCCCCTCGGTCTCCCCTTTCGCCTATATATTGCCTCCAATACAGAAACCCTAAGTACCCGATCAAAAATTACATGAAAGAGTCAGTAGCCGCCGTCATCTCCATCCCTAGATCGGGAGGGATCTGAAGCTCTTCCTGGCACCCTGCCGGAGGGGAGAATTCACCCTGGAGGCCTTCTTCATCACCATGCAAGCCTCCGGTGTGATGTCCCTGGACTACGGGTCCATGTAGTAGCTATATGGTTGGTTCTTCTCCTTTGTGCTACCATGTTTAGATCTTGTGAGATTCGTTCATGATCATGATCATCTATTTGTAATCCTACATGTTGTGTTTGCGAGTACCCGATGGATATTGAGATGCTATTTCAGATTGATTATTGATTCTATCATGTCTTTGTTATTTTTGATCTTGCATGCTCTCCGTTGTTAGTAGCTATCTTGGCCGAGTAGATGCTAGCAACTCTAAGAGGGAGTATTTATGCTCGATAGTGGGTTCATGCCTCTAGTAATCTGGGGAAGTGACAGAAATCTCTAAGGTACTAGATGTGCTGTTGCCACTAGGGAGAAAACAACAATCCTAGAACAATCGTATTGTTTACTTTACACGCAATGCTTAATGCAATTATCTGTTGCTTGCAACTTAATATTGGAGGGGGTTCGGATGATAACCTGAAGGTGGATTATTAGTCATAGATGCAGTTGGATTACGGTCTATGTATAATGTTGTAATGCCCAATCAAATCTCATAGGAGTCAAGGTGATTAGTATATGCATGTATGCTTTCTCGATGTTTGTCAATTTCCCCACTGTAATTTGTTCACCCAACATGTCATCTATCTTAAGGAGAATCATCATTAGTGAACTATGGACCCCGGTCCTTTCTTTTAATATTAATCTACAAGCTATTTACTGTTTTCTGTTTACTTTCTACAAGCTATTACTATCTTCCACATAATACGTTTAATCCTTTTTTTTCCAGCAAAACCGGTGAGATTGACAACCTCACTGTAAGTTGGGGGCAAAGTTCTGTGGTTGTCTTGTGCAGGATTCCAAGTTGTAAACAACACCTTGGAGGTATTTCCTTGCTCCTACTGGTTCGATAACCTTGGTTTCATAACTGAGGGAAAACTTGCTGCTGTGCTCATCATACCTTCCTCTTGGGGTTCCCCAACAAGCTCGATATATTTTGGGCCATCACCTTCTATCACAGATCCAAATGCAAAGTTTTCGTTACCAAGAATGGATCCTTTCCTGAAAAGAAGTTTTTCTCGAAAGAAGTGACTAGAAGGAAAGTAGAACTCGACGAGGTTGTTGAACCTTCTCTCGGATTTGAGAGTAGCGCAGCACCGGAAGATGTTTATGTGCCGCCTGCACCAATAAGATAGGAAGCTAATTGATGAAGATCATGAAACTTTGAACGAAGTTGATGCTGAACCTCGCAGGTCGATGAGGGTTCATACCACTCCTGATTGGTATGACCCTATCTTGAATGTCATGTTGGTGGATAACACCGATGACACTACGACTTATGAGGAAGCAATGATGAGCCCAGATTCCAACAAATGGCAAGAAGCCATGAAATCTGAAATTGGATCCATGTACGAAAACCAAGTGTGGACTTTGGTAGACCTATCAGATGGCTGCAAGGTTGTCGAGAACAAATGGATCGTTAAAAATAAAACAGATGTTGATGGTAATGTTATTGTCTATAAAGCTCGAATTGTCGCGAAAGGGTTTCGAAAAATTCAAGGAGTTGACTACAATGAGACTTTCTCACCGGTAGTGAAGCTAAAGTCTATGAGGATTTTGTTAGCGATCGCTGCATTTTTCGATTATGAAATTTGGCAGATGGATGTCAAAACGGCGTTCCTTAATGGTGACATTGAGGAAGACTTGTATATGGTACAACCCTAAGGTTTTGTCGATCCTAAATATGCTGACAAGGTATGCGAACTTCAGCGCTCCATTTATGGACTGAAGCAAGCATCCTAGAGCTGGAATCAACAATTTGATAAGGTGATAAAAAACTTTGGATTTATAATTTTTTTGGAGAAGCTTGTATTTACAAGAAAGTGAGTGGGAGCTCTGTATCATTCCTAGTAATATATGTGGATGACATATTGTTGATTAGGAATGATATAGAACTTCTTGAAAGTGTCAAAGCCTGTCTGAATAATAGTTTTTCAATGAAGGATCTTGGCGATAGATCAAGACGCTTAATAGCGCTTTCACAAAGTACATACCTAGACAAGGTTCTAAAGAGGTTTAGAATGGAAGAAAGCAAGAAAGGGTTCTTGCCCATGTTTCCAAGTAAGACATTGAGTAAGACTCAAAGTCCAGCTACGGCAGAAGAAAGATAAAAGATGAAAAAAATCCCCTATGCCTCGGCCATAGGCTATATCATGTATGCCATGCTGTGTACGAGACTGGATATCGCACATGTTATTAGTTTGACCAGCAGATATCAAAGTGATCCTAGAATGGAACACTGGACAACGGTCAAAAATATCCTAAAGGTACCTGAAAAGGACTAAGGATATGGTTCTTTCTTATGGTGGTGACGAGGATCTTGTTGTAAACAGTTACACCGATGCTAGTTGGAACACCGATCTAGATGACTCTAAGTCACAGTCTTGATATGTATTTATCTTGAATGGAGCAGCAGTGAGATGGAGGAGTGCCAAGCAAAGCATTGTGGCGAAATCTTCAACTGAATCAGAATACATAGCTGCTCCAGAGGCTGCACAAGAAGCAATATGGATGAAGGAGTTCATTACTGAGCTTGGTGTGATTCCTAGTGCGTTGGACCCGATAGCGAATGGACAAGAGCCAAGGTCACACAAGAAGCTGAAGCACATCAAGCTATGTTTTCGTGCTATTCACGAGTATGTCCAAGATGGTGACCTAAAGATTTGCAAAGTACACACTGATCTGAATGTGGCAGATTCGTTGACTAAACCTCTCCCTGGAGCAAAACATGACAAACACTAGAACTTCATGGGTGTTAGGTATATTACCATGTAATCTAGATTATTGACTCTAGTCCAAGTGGGAGACTGCTGGAGATATGCCCAAGAGGCAATAATAAAGTGGTTATTATTATATCTTTGTATTTATGATAAATGTTTACATCCCATGCTATAATTGTATTAATAGGAACACTAAGATTTGTGTGTTTTGTAAACATAAAAGAGTCCCTAGTAAGCCTCTTGTTGTACTAGCTTGTTGATTGATAGATGATCATGGTTTACTGATCATGGACATTGGATGTTATTAATAACAAGATCATATCATTAGGAGAATGATGTGATGGACACACACCCATAGTAAGCATAGCATAAGATCAAGTCATTAAGTTCGTTTTGCTACAAGCTTTCAAATACATAGTAACCTAATCCTTCGACCATCAGATCATGTTAATCACCATCACCGGATGAGTGCTTTGATGACATTAAACGCCACTTCATAACTGGGTGGTTATAAAGGTGGCATTAGGTATTCTGAAAGTATGTGTTGAAGTGCATGGATCAAGAATGTGATTTGTCCATCCTAATGACGGATATATATACTCTAGGCCCTCTCGGTGGAATGTCATCCAATTAGCTTGCAAGCATGTGACTAGGTCACAAGGGATGTCATGTCATGGTACGAGTAAAGAGTACTTATCGGTAACAAGGTAGAACTAGGTATGGAGATACCGATGATAAAACCTTGGATAAGTAGAGCTTCTATGGATCTCCAGGTTAATGGTTCTTTCGATCATGAAGTCATCGTTGAATATGTGGGAGCCATTATGGATCTCTAGGTCCCGCTATTGGTTATTGATCGGAGAGGTGTCTCGATCATGTCTGCATAGTTCACGAACGTAGGGTGACACACTTAAGGTTCGATGTTGTTCAAGTATATATGGAATATGATTTGGAGATCGAATGTTGTTCAGAGTCTCAGATTAGATCCAGGACATCACTAGGATATCCAGAATAGTCCAGAGAATAAGATTAATATAATGGAAGTCATTTTCTAGGGTTCGGAAAAGTTCTTGAGTTTTTGTTTAGAGCTTCTAGAAGGTTTCGGAAGGTTCTAAAGGAGATAAAATTGAATCCCAAGAAAATAGGGGATAAGACTTGGGGGGAAGAAAACTCCCCCCTCCCCATGCACCATCCCTAAGGGGAAGTGGGCCAAGGGGGAACCCTAGGCCGCACCCCCTCTGTATAAAGATGGGAGGGGTGGCGCCTCCCCCTTGCCCCTTCCACCCCAAACCCTAGCCACCACTCTCCTCCTCCTTCCTCCTGCTCTGGCTTAGGCGAAGCCCTACAGGATTTCTCCTCCACCACCACCACCACGCTGTCGTGCTGCTGGGATTCCGAGGGGATGTACTACCTCCGCTGCCTGCTAGAATGGGGAGAGGAAGGTCTACATCGACTTTGTACGTGTGACCGAGTGCGGAAGCACTGCCGGAACGCGGCACCGAAAGGATCATCTACAGGATCTTGAGATCGGTAAGTGGTCGACTACATCAACCACAAGATCCGATCTTGTTAAAGGCTTTGGATCTTCAAGGGTTAGTTCTCATCTATCTCGTTGCACTTATCTCGTAGATTAGATCTTGGCTTTTCCATACATTGGACCTTGGTGTTGTTCGTTCTTATGGTAGAAATATTTTGTTTTCCATGCTATGAACCCTGCAGAACCAACATGTTAGTATCCAAAAGAATGGGTCCTAGAACCGGAGTTCCCATGTATTCAAATTTCCTTTCATTCTTAAGGTATTCAAAAACTAATGTGGCTATTGCTCTAGCATGAAGAGGTTTGGTGCTATTATGTTTTATAGCATATGACAAGGTTCTAGCAATAATCACAACCAAGTTGTATTCAGGAGCTACACCTTCCTTAGTACATTTTAATAAATAAATTATGGGGCCAGTGCATCCCGTTGAGTTCTTCCTAGCAAGAAATTCTCTAACAAGAAACAATGAAAAATATCTTAATACAGGGTGCTGAATATGAGTAAACTTTCCTCTATGAATATCCTCAGGCACATCTACACTTATACTCCTCCAAAATGAATGGAGGCTCTCATTATAATCAGCATGCATAGCCTCCCATTTTCCCTCATTAGGGACATGTATGGCATTACACAATTTCTCTAAGGGCATGATCAACCTTTGACCCTTCATGACAAACCTCACATCAAAAGTGTTGGGAGTTTCTTTATATGTTACTTACCTTCCATTTTGTTTGTACAAACCTGAAGGTGACTAGGAACTCATTGCTCAGCTCGTAGTAGGTTGGTTGAGGATGTCTTGCAAAGTCCTCTAGCTTGGTTTTATGTAAGAAATAAGTAAAATCTTCCTCTATGGATAACGCTTTCAGCGCATTAGGGTCAGGCCATTTGGTAGCCTTCACCTTCAAGGCCTCCTCCTTAAAGATCATCTCATCTTCCCATTCTTGCTCTTCATCGTCATTGGTTAAGGCCCTTGAGCCTCTCCTTGTTATTAAGCTTCTCATGAGGCTTTTACCCTTGTTCATGGTAGATGATACCTTGCAACACTAAGAACAAAAATCACTAAACCATTAGATGTATCAAGTTATAAGTATTTAGAGATACTCCAAAAAGTTTCTACCAAGCATTGCTATAAATTATTTCCACTAGAAAGCATCAAAACCATGGATTTTCATGCATGAGATGTAGCACCAAGAGCAACATTTTTCTCACAATATAAAGCATTATACCAAAAGTAACTTGGATGACTGGAGGAGTCACATACCAATGAGTAATCCCTCCAAAGGAATTTGAAAATGGCTGCCAAAACTTGGAGACCGAGAAATGGGAAGCAAGGGAGCAGATGAATTTTTTTCGAGTGTACCTAGTCGGGTTCTGAGAGGAAATGAAGAACCTGGGAGGTTGGAGGCCACCTAACTCCTCCTGGAGGGCCCACAAGGGCAGGGGCGCGCCCACCCTTACTAGGCGCGCCACCTGGTCTTTCCTAGCCCCTGTTTACTTTGTAGTAGTGTTCTTTGGCATGGTGGATCTTTTGTGCATAAAAATGACCTGTGAATTTTTTTGTAATTTTTGAAACATATTCTCTGTGTAAAACTTTTCTGGACTAAAAAATTGTTAAAAACAAACAATAAAATGATTAAAGTGACTAATTATAAATGAAGGAATTCATATAAATTATAATATACTACAGAAATAACTTAAATGGTGATCACCATCCCATCATTATCATGCTAATAATGAGGTTGATCAAGTCTCATTAATACTATGATAAGGATAGAAACAATGGTTCACTTTATTGTATTTAAGAGGAAGGAGTTCATGGTACCTCATAATGGATTGGAATAGTTCCAACCATTATTATTTCATACTTAGGCTTAGGAGGAGGGATAGGAATCTCAAAACTTCCAATTATAAGAACTCTTGGTTCAATGGCATGAACACTTCCCTTGGGTAACTCAATAGAATTCTTCTTTGGAAAATATATAGTATGTTACTTCCCTTTCACATTAAATGTTACCTTGCTTTCAGTATAATTAATCACAGCCCCTGGAGTATTTAGAAAAGGTCTACCCAGAATAATAGATAAATTATCATCTTCAGGCATATCTAATATGACAAAGTCTATGGGAATCTGCACATTAGCAATCATAATAGGAACATTGATGTCTACGCACTTGTATTCTTGTAGATAGTGGTTGGGCCTCCAAGTGCAGAGGTTTGTAGAACAACAGCAAGTTTTCCCTTAAGTGGATCACCCAAGGTTTATCGAACTCAGGGAGGAAGTGGTCAGTATCCCCTCTCAAGCAACCCTGCAATCAAGATACAAGAAGTCTCTTGTGTCCCCAACACACCCAATACACTTGTCAGGTGTATAGGTGCACTAGTTCAGCGAAGAGATAGTTGAATACAAGTGGTATGGATAATTATAAGTGGTAACGGTGCCAGAAAATAGCTTGATGGCGTGGAAGAGACTAAAGGCAAACTGAAATAAAGATGGAAGAAAGCAAACATGTAACAGATCTAGTTGTAAACGGTGTTTCAATGCTTAGAAACAAGGCCTAGGGATCATACTTTCACTAGTGAACACTCTCATATAAATATATTATCTTCATGATACTATTCTGAACTACTCTCCGGTTGGACACTCTAATCCATGGTAGGGCTATAACAACACACCTCAAAGTAAGCCTTTCCGCATCTAGATAACCCCACACTGTCACCTTGAGCTCTAGATGGTTCCAACAAACACCACAATTTCATAGAGACATCCAACTCCAAATATAACTCATAACAAGTATTTGTAATCTCTAGCCTAAGTGCCACCATGGTGTGCACACTGTCAACTTCACACACATGGGGAGATCAGAGATCTATTAAAGCACTTGAGTAGCAAAGTAGATCTACTTGATTACAAAGCTCATGATCACAATACGATCATGCATAGAGAGAGAGATGAACACATAGCTACCGGTAGAACCCTTAGCCTCGAGAGAGAACTACTCCCTCCTCATCATGGGAATCAGCAATGGTGATGGAGATGGCGGTGGAGATCGATGGAGATGGCTCCGGGGGCACTTCCCCGTCCTGACAGGGTGCCGGAACAAAGACTTTCTGTCCCCCGAATCTCCCCTTCGGTGGCGGCGGTGCTGCGAAACATTTCTTGGCTGGAGGCTTGACTATTTAGGGTTTATGCATCGGGAGGCTTCTTATAGGCGAGAGGGAAAGGTCGGTGGGCGGCCAGGGGGCCCACACCACCTGGTGGCACGGCCAGGGCTAGACCGCGCCACCACATGGTGTGGCAGCCCTGTGGCCCCACTCCGTCTCGTCTTCTGGCTCCGTGAGTCTTCCGATAAAATATCGACTTTGGCTTTTGTCTGGTCCAATCCTGAGAATATTCATTTTCTGACTTTTCTGGAACCAAAAATAGAAGAAAACAGGCAACTGGCACTGTGGCATCTTGTTAATAGGTTAGTCCAAGAAAGTGTATAGAAATACTCCAAAGTGTGGACAAAACATAAGAAAGTATATAAAACCAAGCATGGAACATCAAAAATTATGGATACGTTAGCAACGTATCAACATCCCCAAACTTAACTCCTGCTCGTCCTCGAGTAGGTAAGTGATAAAAAGAAAGAATAATTTTTGAGGTGACATGCACCATCATAAACTTGATCAAAGTATTTGTAAAACATTGATAGCTGGGATCATAGTACTTCAACATAGCATGAAAGATAGAGTTCTAACAATAAGACACAGCAACTATGTTGTAACATGAAAGGATACAAACAAAAGATTCATGAATAACATTGCTTTGCAAGACGTTTGTTTGTTTCACATAAAGAAAACATAGCATAGTGGTATTCAGCTTGTCCCTCATAGAGTAGCAAACATAAATGCATAGGACACCTTCAAAGTTCATAAGAGTGACTAGATATAAATAGTTTAAAACAAGCAATATCAAAGTTTTGCATCAATCAACAAGTTTTGGGACAATGCACATAGAACTAAGAATGGCCACTGTGCTCTCAAAGTAGGTGCATAAAGATATAAGGTGGAGACTCAACATAAAAGTAAAAGAAAGGCCTTCATAGAAGGAAGCAGGGATTCAAGTTTCATAAAGATCTTCCAAAAATTATGGTACTTATTAGCTTTCAGCTCTCATTGCCCCTATCATAAGCATCTTGAAGTGATTAAGGTTAAAGTGAACAAACTATGGTGTATATGCTTGACAAAGCATAAGTTGGAAATCTCATGTCCCTTGAATACGAGGGCCGCTCCTCATGCTACTCAAGTTTAGTTACCGGTAAGTTCTTGTCATAGTAAGTACATGTGTATCATAGAGAACCACCAACGGGGTACCCCTTGCCAGATGATACGGAAGAATCCCCATATCAAAATGACAAGGCAAGCAGACAACGAGCATCTTAGCAATCTTCTTATTTACCATGGGAATATGGTGCTTTTTTCTCTCTTTCCTCTTTTCATATATCTCTTTTTTTCTCTTTTCTTTTTCTCTTTTTTCTCAATATCTGACTCTTTTTTTATAAGAAGAATGCTTCATAGACAGCTCATTATGGTTACGCTGCAGGTTTCCACCATGACAACATGGATTAGACCAGTGGCCCAGGTGTTTCTATAACACACATACATAACTCCATGGACTTACAAGCTCCCCTTTCATTTCACACCGACGACATCCATAGACAAAAGATCATGATATCAACTAGGTACAAAGTACAAGTGCAATGTTGAAAGCGTTCCCCATGACAGCATGGGTCTGCTAATCCCCAACAAATAAGTGCAAGCATGTACAACATAGACGACACAATGGTTCAAGTTTATTAAGGGCAAGAAAAGTAAAGTGTGCCATCAAGTTCGTGAGAGCTTTAATCACTAGTTTTCTCATAACAAGTTTAATTCGGAAGGTAGATAAAAACATGAATATACTTTGAATAGCATATGCTAGTAGGTAGGTATGGTGGACTCTTTGGAATAACTTGGTTTTAGGAGTTGGATGCATGAGTGGAACTCATACTTGGTTACGGAGGCTAATAAAAGACTAGGAGCGACAAACTAAGAGAGCAATAATGGCCATAATCATGCAGAGCGACAAAACATCATTAATCAAAGCATAAAGTGATACTACAAGTTGAAAACTAAAGGATCATAAAGGCTATGGTGACTTGGGATAGTCATAACATGGTGTGAGCATGTGCCAAGTCAACCCAAATAAAACATCAAAGGAGAATACCACAATACTATGCTTTAATATGCTAAGACAACGCATGATTCTTCCAAGGCACATTAAGAAATCTCAATTGTTTATAACAAGTAATGCTACAGCAAAGAATACTAAGCATAAAGCCAAAAAAATATCAAGCATGGCATGACAAAGCATAGGCCACAGTCAAAAACAAGCTCTGTTTACCACTTAAGCATGAACTTTCCTACTCTTTTCCAATCCAAACCAAACTATTTGAAAACCAATGCATGAAAGAGGGGGTCCAACCAATTTATTCAGCAAACTAAGAAAACAAAGCAAACGAAAAACCAAAACAAAAACAAAAAATAAGACGCTCCAAGAACAACACAACTGTGCATGAAACAATAAAAATAAAGTGTTTGGAAGAAACCTGGAATTTTTTATTGATGAAGAAGGGGATGCCTTGGTGTAACATCCCGACACTTTAATCCAAGGTTATTAAGATCCAAATCATCAAAATTAGGGTTAACAAAAACTTTTCCAAATCAAATTATTAAAGCATTCATATGTGTGTGCATTTAAATAGGAGTTGATTTGAATTGCCATGATTAAGTGATCCATTGCTTGTAAAATGATTCTTAGGTGAAATAAACATCATCTAGATCATTCCCAAACATATCCCAAAGAAAAACAAATCAAAGGGAATAAAAGAATGAAATGGTCATTTGTGCCATTTTAATCAACATGCCTACTTTGGCTATTCCTAGTACTCAAAACCTAACAGAAACAAATGTGGATCTTTGCACCCCTTGCTAGTACACATAATGATGTACCAAGGCCCACTTTGTGATCTGCCAAAAACTTTCAAACACTAAATTTAAATGACATTTGAAAATTGAATCTATTTCATATGGGAAGATCCCACTATTTCAAAAACCAATCAAATGAGCTCCAATTTCAAAACCCAAGCACCCATAGAGTCTCAAGCTTATGCCTAGCACACCCACCAAAAATCTTTTCAAAATTCAAAAATATTTTTCTTGCAGCCATTTTCACAAACACATGGCAGGCAGGGTTTACACTCTAAACATAGCTCACTGTTTTGTACAGGGTTTTGCACCCAATTTTCCTCAAAACACTCCCTATGTCCCCAAGTGATCAAACCAGGCCATTTACACCCCATCCCCTACCCCTAGTGGCATTGCCATGCCATGCCGAGCACCATGTCTATGAGCTAGCTCACACCTCACCACCACCCTCTGTCCCCTCCCCGAGCCAGGCCAAGCCGTGGACCACCGAGGAACCACCGCGCCCAGTGCGTCTGCACCATGTCGAGCACGCGCCAGAACGCCGCGCCCGACACGCGTGCACACGTCGCCCCTCGACCGTAGCCCGCGTCCACCGCTCCACCACGACCCTAGGAATACCGCAGACACGCCCATTCGCCGTCCAACGCACCACAGCCACCGCTCGCCGTGAAGACCGCCGCCTCTGCCGCTCAGAGCGCCAGCACCGCCCGACCGCATACCACCGTCCCTAGGCCCGCATTTACCCCGTAGAGCACCGCCAGGAGACCAGCCACCGTCCCCTACCTCGAGCCACGCCGCTAGCTCGCTGTGCAGCCCTCGCCAGAGCCGCCCGCCCATCCCTCTCGGTCACGTCGTGGTCCTATAAATAGAGGCCACCCCCAGCCCCATTCGGCACACCACTCACCTCCCCTCACCTCACTGACCCTTCCCCACCTCTAGCCGGAGCAGAGCGAGCAGTTGCTCGCCGGAATTTGGCCGGAGTAGCCCGCAGCAGAGGAGGAGAAGGTGACGTCGATTTCGTCCACCCCCGGAGCTTCCTCGACCACCCCTGAGCTCGCCGTCGTCTACCAGTCCGTTTGCCCACCTCGCCGTCATTGCTGGAGCCCTGGTATGCCCCCTAAGCACCCCCACCGAGCCGCTAGGGTTCGACCTCGCCAGCGACCTGTTCGTCCTCGACGACGAGCCCCAGCCGTTGATCCTATTTCTAATCCAACGACCCACATCGCCCCGTACCGCTTCGCACGTTATGAGCCACTGACCGGTGGACCCCCCTGTCAGCTATGCCCCGCGCCGCGTAGTGTCACTGGGCCGGCCCGTTAGCTTTATCGCGCGACCCATTTAGTTTGAATTAGGATTTTTCTATTTTAGTTTAAACCTAGTTCTGTCCCCTAGTTTGAAATTCAATTCAGAAAGATTTACAAATCCAAATGGAGTGATTCCAATTTTGTTAGAAAGATACTGATAAGATCTACTCAAGCCCGTTGGATTTAATTCAATTAGAGTTAGAGACTTCTCCTAGTAAAAATAACAAGACAGAAGCTTTTGCACATTCAAACATTTTTATAAAATCAACCAAGTTAGATTTTGAGTTGATTCCAACTCTCAAAATCACATTTCACCATACCTATCTGAATATGTAATAATATTAAGGTTTACATGCAGTGACTTTGGACTAGTACCGAAATAATGCTATATAGGCATTTCTAGTCACTTTAAATCATTAAATATTAAACTTGAACCAAAGTAATTGTCATCCAACCCTTAAATCACATTCCCACATGTTAGGATATGTGGTTATGACATGTTTCCACATGATACCATATTTTAAGTGGTGAATATTAAATCTTAGTTAATTTTCAATGAGTAGAAATTACTTTTCTTAAATAAAAAGAATGAAACTAGTTAATAAAACTTGTGATGCTTGTGATGATAATAGATCATCAAATGTGTGACTTAGAGTGCTAATTAGACTAGTTAAGTATTGTTTGGTGATTGTGTACTCCGTATGTATTTATAGACGATAGTACCGACCAAGCTTTCGAGGAGGAGGAGTTCTACCAAGAGGAGGAGGAAGAAAACTTCAACCACTGCACCAACCAAGGCAAGCTAACACTTGCAAGTATTATACTAGCAAGCCACCATTAACAATGCAAGCTAACCCTTGAAGTTTAGATAACCCAAGCAAGGATGCTTTAGGCATGCTTTGTATACCACTTGACTACTACTTACCTCAAGTAATACTTTTCCAAGCTTTACTTCCTTTACTTTAGAAAAGTCTTTTACTTGTTTTGAAGGTAGCATAAAGAGTATAAAACTTGACCTATATAGATAACTTTAGATGTCATTCTATGGCATGCGATTGATCCCATCATTTCCACCTTAGTGAACACTCTTAACTTAGTAGTTTAGAGTAGATAAAAACTTGAGTCACTTTAGATGGGAACACTTGGTGAAAATGAATTATGAAAACCTTGGAATGATGAGTCATTCTATTGAGATTTTTTGACATGTGTTGAGAAACACAAATGGTTTATGATGGTAAAAATGTTGAGGCATGAGCCTTAGCCCTTTATAAAAACTGATGGTTGGATTCAGATGCGATACCATTCCAAATTTACCATACAACCACAATACCTGAATTGGGTAAGGCTTAGCTAGAAGTTTATATGCATTAGTATTAGTTCCCTTGCAGGAGAGGTCTGAGCTGAGGCTACCTCTCAATGTTGTCCACCTATGCAGTGCCCAAGATGACAGATGGTCATGGTTGGGAGGCCATGCTCATAGGAGAGGTGCTTATACTAGGGTGTGTAAAGGAAAGGTTATGTTTGATTATCTGCATACTAAGTATGATTATTCAGGGTTATCCCTGACAGATGTATCGAATCTTGTGGTGAAAGTGTACCACCTCTGCAGAGTGTCAAACTATTCGAATAGCCGCGTCCGTGGTTATGGACAGTTGGAATGGCCATACTGTTTCGTTGTCAGATGTTTTCAAAATAACTTATGAAAGGAATGATGAATCTTGACTTGACCACAACAGGGTTGTGTTTATGACACTAGCTTCCCAACTTAAGTGATTCTAGAACTTTATTTTATCTTTCTTTGCTTCAGAACTCAGCTTAGGTTTCAAACTTAACTTTATAGTTAAACTTAGAGTTAGCACTTTAACTTAGAACTATACTACTTGTTAGTGGTAGTTTGCGAGTACTTAAAGAATACTCATGGCTTTTGTCCCTGGCTATTCTCATGGCCAGACTATGAAGGAGACTACCAAGATGATGGCCAGCAGGACGGCTATGATAACTAGGACTATCTGCCTTCGTCAGCATTGCCTGTGCCCTTGAAGATGGACCCCACCGCTACGCTTATCTTTTATTCCGCTACTTGTTGTATTAAGACTGGATCATGAGATCCTTATTTGTGTAAGACCTTATGTATGGTTTGTAATGGATGATGTACTGTGATATCCAATCTGTTATGTCTCACAAAAATGGTAATCCTGGGATTGTGATGTATGACATAACAGGCATCTAGGATTTAAAATTCGGGTGTTGACAAGTTGGTATCAGAGCCATCCTGACCATAGGAGACACTAGTTAGAATGGACGTCCGAACAAAAACTTAGTTTCAAAACCAAAGTGAGTATTTATGAAAAACTATTTCCTCTCTTATCCTTGGGAATTCATTCTTTCTCAAAAATTCATGTTCCTCAAATTCTTACATTACTACTTAAAATTTGACACACTTGATCACTTCACAAATTTCCTCATCCTTAATTCTTGTAGATGGAGACTCAGTTCAGTAAGTTCTACCAGTTAGGAAACGGAGGTCAGCTGATCTTCGAGAGGGATCTGGATTCACTGTCGGAGTTACTGGGACGCCCACATCCGGAGTTTCTTGGAGCTCAAATTCCAGGACCCCCAGGAGGAGATTTGCAGTGGTTAGTCACCGCTGATCTTAGAGGAAGCATCGAAGCACCAACGTCCGGGAGAATCCAATTCTCTGTGAGAGAGAACAACTGGCTAGATGGATTAGTCAAGGCAATGCATGAAGCTCTTGCACGTCTATGTGCCGTTAGCGTCAACCAACTCCAGGGAACCCGTTTTGCTCACTATGCAAGACGTGACTTCATGGGAATGCGAATGGAGATGCCAAGTCACCCAGAGTTGAAGCGTCAAGTGGAGAACCTTGACTTCCTGCTGTACGATCGCTAGAAGGAATTGGATAATGCCAGGGAGTTAGCCAACCACAACCGTGCCATTGCCGCCCAAAAGGCCCAGACTTTCTCACTTCTAGTCAAGGATCGTCAGTCTCTTTGCCTCCAGCGCGAGAAGAAGGATCACACCATCGCCCGTCTTCGCAAGAAGGTAGCCGACCTCGAGAAGACCGTCAAGGAGCAAGAAGCTCAGCTTGCAGCAAAGGAGGAAGAAGAGGAGGGTGAAGACATCCAGGGAGACATGGATTCGTACCTCAGCAACGATGATGACTTTCTGGAGGAGGATGTTGTGGATTTCTATGCTGACGATGAGGACTCCGACTTCATCGATGATGAGTAGATGCACTAGGGCACTGTCGTAGCATGAGATGTATCGGTCCCACTGTATCGTAGCTTGCAGAATGGTTCTTCAAACCTGAGTCAAACTATTCTTCTTTGCATGAAGAAGAGTCATTCTTCACCCTCCTCTTCTGCAAGATCTGTAGCATTGGGTCTTGCGACGAATGAAATGGAGTTAGTTGCATAACCTGAGTCAAACTCAGGTTATGCTTGTTTGCATGAATGAAATGGAGTTAGTTGCAGAACCTGAGTCAAACTCAAAGTTTTATCTTGAAACCAAAACCATGAACCTTAGAAATTTCCCTCTTACCCCTGTAACTATCTCAATCTTTAGATGACTCGTGGAAACCAAGGAGGGAGCAGCTCGTCGCAAGACCCAATGCTGCAGAATCTCATCGCAGACAGAGAAGCAAGCAGGGCAGAACGCCAAGCTAACTTAGCAACATTGTAGCAGATCGCCTAGATGGCTCTCAACAACCAGAACCATGGAAATCAGGATCACCATGGATCCAAACTCAAAAACTTCCAGAATACCAATCCCCCAATCTTCAACCAAGCTGAAAACCCAGTAGATGCAGATGACTGGTTACAGACCATGGAAAACAACTTAGAAGTTGAAGGGGTTGATGACAACGAGAAAGTTCTCTTCGCCACTCACTATCTAGCAGGAGATGCAAGAGCTTGGTGGACTAGTATCCGTAACATGAACCATGGCTAAGTGATGACATGGGAAGCCTTCAAAACCAAGTTCAGCCGCACCCACGTGCCGCAAGGTCTAGTCACTAGACTAAGAGATGAATTTCGCGACTTGAAGCAAGGTAGAATGACTGTGGTGGAATACCGTGACAGATTCCTCTCGCTTGCAAGATACACCCCTGATGAGATCAACACAGAGGTGAAGAAGAAGGAGAGATTCCTGAACGGACTGCATGATGAGATGCAGACTGTCCTCGTCAACATCTGTTTCGAGGATCTCGAGGAGCTAGTCGATTCTTCCATTCAGATGGAAGGGAAGATTAACAAGGCAAACGACAACCACAAACATCGTATGATGCAGCAATCAGGATCCAACAGTCACCAAAAGTACCGTCCCAACCCCTCACCAGGATATGCACCAAGGAACAATCGACCCCCAATGTCTCGCCCAAGCTACCCCAACCGTAGCGGAGGCAATGTGAAGTCCGGAGAAAACAATCACAACTCCGGCAACACCAACAATTTCAACCGTGCCCCTCCCAAGAGCAACAACAACAACACTGCACCCAGAACTGGCAGCAATGCTGTGCCTGTGGCAGCAAAAGACAAGTCCTAGATCACTTGTTTCGAGTGTGGAGTGAAGGGTCACTATTCCAATGAGTGTCCCAAGAAGACTGCCGCTACTGCCAATGTGAATGCCCCAGCTCAACAACAGCGTCGTGTTCAACCAGAGAGAAGATTTGCCCCAGGAAACCCTCACAACCGCAACGGCCGTCTCTTCCACATGAACACGGAAGAAGCGCTAGATGTAGTGCTGGGTATGTTTTCTGTCAACTCAGTTTTAGCCAGATTATTGTTTGATTCGGGAGCATCGCATTCATTTGTCACCGAAGAATTTGCATGCACTAGTAAGATTCACCCAACCAACTTGAAGCATGTCATGATAGTTCAAATCCCCGGATCAACTACAAAAGCTAGAAAAATTTGCAAACTTGTGCCTATCAGAATACATGGGATAGAATTTTATGCCTACCTAATTGTACTTGGAACCAAAGGATTGGAAGTAGTACTAGGTATGTACTGGATGTCAAGGCATAAGGGAATGATAAACTGTGCTAAGAAAGCCAACACCATGACCAGTAGCTCTGGAGTAACAGTAGAGCATATATCTGAAACCTTACCCCGTCAATTCAAGTGCAAGAAGTGTCGTGGTGGTGTCACGGAAGATGCCACGGATAGGCTAAAGGTGGGGACTAAATGCACTAGGGTAATCCAGGGAGGGATAGTGTGGTGATTCCACACATAGTTGCTTTGTATTTGATTCACTTCCACGGTTTACAAGTGCTCCTTGAGCTGTATTGGGGAGAGGAGGAAGAAGGGACTCTCTTACTCTCACCACTAGCTAGCCCTCAGGAACACACTAGTAAAACACAACCCTCTAGAGATCAACCCTTTTTACAGAGGCCCTAGCCGTCCTTATATAGGGGTGGCTAGGTCTCCAATTAGGGCATACGTGGAGGCATATTCCAGGGAATATGCCTCTTCCCAAAATAGTAAGCCGACCAGGTCACTTTAGCCCAGCGTCATCCCTGCAGAGGCTACGTGAGCCTCTGCGGCGCCTGCGTCATCCGACATTGGCATCGTCACCCTTGTCGGCCATGCCTCGGTGGTCATGGCCTCTGTCCGCTTCGCTCACGCTCTGCGTATAGTGTTCACCCTTTGACCAGCGAGATACCTTCCTTCTCTTGTAAGCCAGATATAACCCGGATCATGCCTGGTTAATCCGGCCACACCTGTACCTGCATACAAGTTAGATATATCTTACCGACATACGACGTAAGTCGGCTGAGACCCAGTTAGGTGGACATCCCCTGTTCCGGGTTACTCCGTGATTCGTCCTGCCTTGAGGTGACTCGGCCAGCATCCGCTTTGACCTTGTTGTACCTCGGCTAACTTGGCCTTTATACCCCGGCGTGACCCTACCCGAGGGTATCCCCCAACATTAGTCCCCGAAGCTGGTGCGGTCTTAGCTGCCTTAGCCACTAAGGCCACAGCAGGTTCAATTTTACCGAACCTTTTCTTCCTTTTTCCGAGTTATCTCATAGTCCGGATTTCATAGGTTTACTTTCCCTTGGCACATTCCGAGTTTTCACTCACCGGCCGGGTCACCTCATACTCATCCGGGTCATTCTTCCTTCTCTTGTACGCTTCCCCACATGGAGGCTAATCATTACTTTGCCTCATTTTAAGGGCCTGCGCCAGTAACCGCCGCAGTTATTGTCAGAAATTACCGTTGTGCACGTCACGTCGTGTCTGTCTCCTTGTTAACTGTATCACCACGTCACGTCGTAGGATCCGTTGCGCCCTATGGCCCTTCCTGTGGCTCGTCGCTGATTGGTTGATCCAGGTCATACATGGCCACACCGTGTGGCCCGTACGCACAGCGCGATCCCATTACCCCTCAAGGGCGTGGTTAAATAGGGGAGGGGCGCGCCCCTTGGGTCTTTTCCCCACTCTCGCGCCCCTCTGCCTCTTCTTCTTCCTCTTTCCTCTCCAGCGACAGTGTCGCCGCCACCGCACCTGCTTAGTCGCGCCGCCGCCACACCGTTTCCTCGCGCACCAGCATCGCTGCCACCTCCGCGCATCTCCTCCGCCACGGGTCCTCGCCAGTCTAGGCCACTGCCTCCCACCGCCGCTAGCGCCAGTGAGGACAGTGACCTTGAGATGACAGAGGAGGAGCTCGCCGTCACGGAGCAGGAAATGGAGGAGGACGCGGGAATGCCGACCGCGGCGCTTGGGCTGGGTCCTGGGTTTGCCAGGATGATCTTGACAGGCTGTACCGCACCCGGCGTATGCCGGAGGGCGTCATCGCGCGCCTCGCCACCGCGGAGTTTGCCCCCTCACCCAATCCGGGTGAGTATGTGGTATTCCTCTCCCACTTCCAACGTGGGTTCGGTCTCCCTGTTAGCGATTTTTTCCACGACTGGCTCAACACGTATGAGCTTCAGCCGCATCATCTTCCGGCTAACGCCAGCACCTCTCTCTCTACCTTTGCTTCCACCATCGAGGGCTATGCCGGACTGTGGCCCACAAAGGAGCTCTGGATCCGATTTTTGGCCTCCGCCGGAATGTGATTCCGAATATAGAGCTTAATCTGGAGGACAAGAAGATCACGCAGTTCGGCGCAACTTCTATCTCGCCTCGGAAACAGTCAATTTTCCCCTGAGTCACGGGGCTTGACTCCTGCAAGGGCTGGGCCCGAACCTTCTTTTATGTCAGAAATGGCACAACTGAAGATCTGATCCGGCTGCACCCCTATGCTCCGGGTCCTCCTAATCCGGATATGTGGGACAAGGTCCCCAAGAAGCCCACTGTCCTGGCGAACCAAGTCAATAAACGGTTCTAGGAGCTGAAGGATCTGGGATTGTGCAACGAGGATGCAATGATCACCTTCGTTCGCAACCGGATCTCCCCCTCCAGAAACGCACGCACAAACTCTGCCACATGAGCTGGGGCCGTGACCCCAACCGGACCTCCTCATTCGAGTTGAGCAACACCGAGATCTACCGCCGGGTCAAGGCCCTCTTCACCACCAACAAGAACTTCTCTGCTGAGTGGGTGTGGGGGATTGAACATTTCTGCCGAGATAGGCTTCCCCCTGCGGTAAGTCTCGTGCCCCAAACCTCTTCCGAATTAAATCATATGCCGGTCTGTGTTGTTAGGTTTGATCCCTTTGCCTTTTCTTTCCCTTAGATGTTTCTTCAGCAAACCATTGAGGGTGGCACCGAGCCTTCTCTTAAATGGGCGCCTGATCGAGATGCCTCAGACGAGGAGGAACCGGATCAGGAGATGTTCCTGCCGATGGCTGATGCGACCAAGCGGCACCGATAAACTCTCTTCCATTAGAGATTGGCCTGACGATGAAGATGAATCCGATGTTGAGGTGATGGAGGCATTTGACGCTATCCCCCTGTCTTACGCTTTTCCGACATCAGCTAACCCCGGTGGGCAGATCCATGAAGATCCTCCCCTTGCCATGGGTGAGCCTGTCCCGGTCGCATCAAAGAAACGGGGGGCCGCATCTGCCTCTTCCTACGGACCTTCCAAGCCCACCAAAAGGCGTAAGAAGTCCGCAGACAAAGCTGCCACCAAGTCCACGACCAAGGTCGTAGCCCGGAGAGCTCGCAAGCCCAAGGAGCCCTTGACCTCGGATGAGTAAGTCACTTCTCCCTTTGCTATTCACTTGTTCTTCCTTTGTTAAAGTTTCTCATCATTCATGATCTGATTTGGCAGGGCCGCGGTGGAGGTTCCGCAGAGTGGATCCGGCATAGCCTCGCCGCTCCGACACAGCCCTTCTCCCCCTCGTGGTGACGATTCACTCCCATTGAGCCCCATTCAGGAGGGTTCAGCGGTTGCTCTGGGTTCTAGCCCACCTCGTCAAGAGAAGGGCAACCTCGGAGCAGGGAAAACTGGCTCTGTTGAGGCAGCATCAACCACCACTTCGGCTCCGCTGCAACCAGCTTCATCCGAGATACCCATAGCACCTCCACCAAAACAAAAATCAGCACCAGCACCAGCATCAGCTCCAGCACCAGCAGATTTAGCAAAAGCACCAGCAACAGCACCAAGCCCCTCGGCCTCGACCGAGTCTTCCAAGACTCGGCGAGAAGGCACCAGCAGTACCAAGGCTAGCACCAAGGCAGCTCCCAAGGGCAAATCCACTGCAGCAACTTCAACTTCTCAGCAGCAGCCCAAGGGCAAAAAGGCTCCTGACACTGCCAAGGCAACGTCAATCGAGGCTGGACAGCGTACACTTGCGTCCATGCTTCTAAAGAAGACCCCAATGACAATGGAAACCTCTGCCGGGTCAGCTGATGTGCAACTCGTTTGCACACCAGCCCTGCTGTTGCCTAGGTTGAACGGAGGGAAGCCCATGCCAAGGGTCTGGTTGCGCCCCACATGCTCAGCGGCGAACATTATCCTCCGGCCTTAATCGAGTTTGTAAACAACTGGAACATGGCGGAGTTTGTCCACAATGATGATCTCCCGAAGAAATTCGGGCCCGCCGAGTTTGCTGCCTAAATGAATACTGCTGCTAAGGCAATTAACCTTGCAGGTCGGATGATGGAGGTACGTTGCTTCGTCTTTTCCTTAACATGTAGTAGATATCAGTGACATAGCCATTAGTCCCCGAGCCTCCGGGGGAGTAACTTGTTACTCGGCCGGATGCTCCTTAGAAAACTAACATAGCTCCTTAATAACTTCGAATATGCACACACCTAGAGCCGGGTTAAGTTCCACTTGGCCCAGATTTTGTACACTTCGAATATGCACACAACTAGAGTCGGGTTAAGTTCCACTTGGCCCAGATTCTATACACTTCGAATAGCACACACCTAGAGCCGGGTTAAGTTCCACTTGGCCGGATTTTGTACACTTCGAATATGCACGCACCTAGAGCCGGGTTAAGTTCCACTTGGCCTGGATTCTGTACACTTCGAATATGCACACACCTAGAGTCGGGTTAAGTTCCACTTGGCCTGAATTTTTTACACTTCGAATATGCACACACCTAGAGCTGGGTTAAGTTCCACTTGGCTCGGATTCTGTACACTTCGAATATGCACACACCTAGAGCCGGGTTAAGTTCCACTTGGCCCGGATTTTGTACACTTCGAATATGCACAAGACTAAACTGTCCTTTTTTACTCTTTTCAGGTGACCACCAATCGTCGGAGCGCTGAGTTTCAGCGTCTCTTGGATACTCACAAGATGCTGCGTGCAAAGCATACTACACTTCTCGCCGAGTACGAGAAAAGGGGTAAGTATTCTCCTTGACATTTTCCATTTGTCTTCGTCTTTTTCCGCCGAACTAATCCATCATTCGGATTTCGCAGCTGGAGTGGAGGCTGAGAATATCCTCATGAGGAAAAGCTTGGACCAAATAAAGGGTAAGTTATTCTTGCTCACCCTTGCTATGCTCTCTATCTCCTTTTCTCCTTGGCTCAGCAAATATTCATACCTCGGCTTTGCCGGGTCAACAAACTATTTCAGCCTCTCTTGAAGATAGTGTGCCCGTGCCTGACATGATGCTGCATTTTCTCGAACAAGCAAGGAAGCATTAGGCCAAACTCAAGAAGAAAGATGATGATCTTGCCCTCCTCCGAACCAAAGATGATGAAATTGCCAAGCTTAAGGCAGACATGAAGAAGCTCAAGGCGCAGCACAAGTCCGAACTAGAGAAAGCAGGCCAAGACTTTACCGAAGAGCGCGAGCGCCTCAACCTCCAGATTGCCAAGGACCAAGAACTACTTAAGGACGCCGACGTTAAGCTTGAGTCGGCGAATGTTGAACTTGCGCAACTTCGAAAGAGGCGTGACAACTGCACCAAGGAGCTGACCCGGATCCACAGCCACATTTCTCGTAAGTTCTTTTTCTTCAGCTGGTATGAATCTCCGGGTCAACCTTCCTCACTTATTTCACCTGTCTTGTTTTCAGACAAATTTCCAGAGGGCAATGCTATTGCAACTACTGTTTTTGCCAAGTTCCGCCAGGAGAGGGGTACCCCCATTGCTCCTGGCGCCGAAGAAATTCTTTATGACATGGAGGACTTGCTAGTCAGCTTGTCTTCTCGTGTTGAAATTGTGAAGAACTATGGCAAGGATATCCTGGACGTGGCAATCCGGATCTTCAATGCCTTTTGGCTTGAAGAAGATACTCCGGAGGGAGCCACTGCTCTAATTTCCAGGCTTATGGAGTGCGAGACTCAGCTTGATCTTTGGACAGAATCTGCTGGACGTGTCGGAGCTGAAATTGTCCTCCACTATGTGCTTATGTGGTATGAGAAGATCAACCTCAATCTCCTTGAGCGCATGCGCACCGGATCAAGGTGGTCCAATGACCCGGATTGGATAGCTCGGCGCAAGGCTTGCGCCCATAGCCTCATCCAATATGCCCCCATTCATCAATGGAACGAGGGACCAAGCTTCCTAGGCGCCGCTGAGGATGAAAATGCTGAAGATGATTCAGGTGAGGATGAAGAGGACGAAGCTTCGGACGTCGAGGAAGATGAAGATGAAGTTGAAGCCGAAGCTGGAGCTGGAGCTGCACCCGCTAGCGCCGAATTACCTCCTCCCGCTGCTCCTTGATTAGAAACACTTTGAATTTCATCAGATCCCCGGTATTGCCGGGTGCAATTGTATTAAGCACATAAATGATATTTTTCTACTAAGTTTTTGTGTCGGATTAACTTGGGCGTAGTCCCCGAGTTTCATTTTCTTGTTCCTCCAATTTCTTGGCTCGGCTCGTGTCTACCTTGGTTCGGTTTTATGACTTACGAGTCCGAGCTTCAAAAATTGACTTAATAATACTTGGAGACTCTAGGATTAGCTCAAAATAATTCAGCATAGTAAACATAAAATAAGCATAAGGTTAGTCCGAAAAACAAACGTCGGCTCGATTAAGTTCCTTTCCTTAGTCGTTTTTCATGTGTTACGCAATTCCAAACTTGTTCTCTTGCTTGCCATGAAGCCAAATCTTGTTGGACAGCAGCAAGTCGAAGAGTTAGGTTTTTGGTGCTCACACACTACTAATCCGGCTTAGGTAGAAGCAACTTACGCCAGCCGACATAAAATACAAAATACAACAAATATTATTAAGGCAGTCCCCGAGTTACTGCTCGAGGTGCCAAGATTTCATTGATAAGCTCATTACTGGCATACATACCGACATATGAGAGATTCGGATACACACACTTCTTTGCTAAGTGTAGAAAGGACGAAGTAGTGCTACATTCCATGGACGCTTAGATTCCTCTCCGGACCTGTCCGCCTTGTTCTTCTCCTGTGGTTTTGCATCGATGAGATAATATGAGTCATTGTGCAACGCTTTGCTCACAATGAATGGCTCTTCCCAAGGGGGGGATAACTTATGCATGCCAGCAGTACGTTGCACCAACCGGAGTACCAGATCACCTTCCCTGAAAACTCGAGGGTTTACTTTTCGGCTATGATAGCGTCGAAGATTTTGCTGATATATGGCAGATCTGGACAATGCCAATTCTCTCGCTTCTTCCAGCAGATCAACATCATTTTGCCGGGATTCTTGCACTTCAGCTTCTGTGTATTGGGTGACCCTAGGCGAGTCATGCTCTATTGCGGCTGGTAATACAGCTTCTGCCCCATATACCAGAAAGAATGGCGTATAGCCTGTTGATCGATTCAGAGTTGTTCTTAAACTCCACAGTACCACTGGTAGTTCTTCTATCCAGCACCCCGCTGATCTTTGTAGCGGCTCAGTGAGCCGGGGTTTTATTCCGGATAATACTAATCCGTTGGATCTCTCCACTTGTCCGTTCGATGCGGGGTGGGCTACCGAGACAACGTCCAGCCGGATCTTCTTATCTCGGCAGAATCGCGCAAATGCTCCTTCAGCAAAATTTGTGCCATTATCTGTTATGATGCTGTGAGGATAGCCGTATCTTAAGATGATATCTTTGAGGAATTTTACGGCCGTAGCTCCATCACATTTTATTATTGGCTTCACCTCGATCCATTTTGTAAATTTTTCAACCATGACCAAGATGTGGGTCATGTTCCCTCTCACAGGTTTGAACGGGCCAACCATGTCCAAACACCATACGGCAAATGGCCAGGTAATTGGTATGGTCTTGAGCTCCGACATTGGCATATGTGTCTTGGTAGCATACCTCTGACAACCATTGCATTTTCTTACCAAATCCTCCGCTTGTTCTAAGGCACTTGGCCAGTAGAATCCATGATGGAAAGCTTTTTCTACCAAGGCTCTAGACGAGGCATGATACCCACATTCTCCTTGATGTATATCTTGGAGGATGTCCAGTCCTTCCTCCGGGTTAACACATCGTTGTAGGACATTAGTCACACTCCTTTTGTATAGCTCGGAATTGATGATCGTGTATGCTTTTGCTCTCCTCTGAGTTTGCCTGGAAAGCACCTCCTCAGCGGGTAGGGTTCCATCTTTCAAGAATTGAAATATGGGCAGTCCCAAGCTGGTATAGCTCGTACTGGGAACACATCCTCATCTACTTCCATTTGCTCCACCGGCATAACCTTTGCCGACTCATGCTTCATAGTCCTCGGGTTCTACGAAACAGTCCCCGGGTTTCCTGAACCACTTCCCACGTCAATGTCCATGGGTACGGCTCCAGACTCCGGATCTTCTGGGACGTAGATTGAGTCGGTTTCTAGGGACGGCCTGATGGATGGTTTTCTGAGGTGTTCTAATGCTATACCCGGTGGAATTGCTTATCGGGTTGATCCGAGCTTCGACAATATGTCGACAGCCTCATTTTCCACCCGGGGTACATGGTGAAATTCGCATCCCTCAAAGTAACCAGATATCTTCTGCACATGGAATCTGTATAATGCCATGTTTGGATCAAGAGCGTCCCACAGCCCTGAAACTTGCTGAACTACCAAATCCGAGTCGCCAAAACATTGGATCCGACGTATTCCAATTTCTTTTGCCACTTTGAGCCCATGTACAAGGGCCTCATATTCGGCGACGTTGTTTGATGCTGTGAAATGGATCTGCAACACATACTTTAGCTGGTCGTTTTTTGGCGAGGTAAGTACTACTCCGGCGCCTAACCCGGTTTTTGTTTTTGATCCGTCAAAGTGCATTCTCTAGTAGTTTGGATCTAGAAATGGTGGCTCATATTGCACCTCGGTCCAATCCACAAAAAAGTCAGACATAGCCTGTGACTTGATTGCGTCTCTTCTATCATATTATGGAGCGTAGGGGGCTAGCTCAATTGCCCATTTTGCAATCCTGCCACTTGCATCCTTGTTGCTCATTATCTCGGATATGGGGGCTTCACATATTAATTTAATGGGGTGCTCTTCAAAATAGTGCTTCAACTTCTTAGCCGCCATATATACACCATATGCCACCTTCTGATAATGGGGATAGTTTTGTTTCGAGGCTGCTAATACTTCACTCAAATAGTATACTGGCCTTTGCACTGACTTAACCTCTTCGTCGTGCTCCACCATAATTACTGCACTTACAACTCGGTTGGTTGCGGCTATATAGAGCAACATTGGCTCTTTTGATAGTGGAGAGGCTAACACTGGTGCAGTGGCTAACATCTTCTTTAATTGGATAAAGGCTTCATTGGCCTGTGGTGTCCAAATGAACTTGTCCTACTTTTTCATCAAACCGACTTAAGGATGCCAGGAAACCAGTGAACTTCTGGACATCGTTAAGGCACTTTGGCAGTTCCATTTGCTCTATGGCCCGGATTTTAGTTGGATTGACTTTGATACCTCGGCTGGAGACAAGAAATTCGAGTAATTTTCCAGCCGGGACACCGAAGGTACATTTCTCTGGGTTAAGCTTCATTCGGAACCTCCTTAGGTTCGCGAATGTCTGCCTGATATCGTCAAGGAGCGTTTTGCTTTCCTTGGTCTTGATAACAACATCATCCACATATACCTGCACATTTTGACCAATTTGGTCGTGTAAACATTTCTGCATACATCTTTGGTACGTTGCCCCTGCATTACGTAAACCAAATGGCATGGTGCGATAACAATAGGCCCCATACGGGGTGATAATTGCAGTCTTTATTTGATCACTCGGATTCAGGGGTATCTGGTGGAAACCAGAATATGCATCTATGAATGACAACAGTTCACACCCAGCAGTTGAATCTATGACATGATATATCCTTGGCAGTGGAAATGGATCGTTTGGACACGCCTTATTTAGGTTCGTGTAATCGATACACATACGCCAAACCACTGCCACATTCAGATCATCTTTCTGTTTTTCCACGAGCACCGGATTAGACAGCCAATCCGGGTAAAGCACTTCCATGATGAACCCACCTGCAGGGAGCCGATCTATCTCATCCCCAATGACCTTTCTCGTATCTTCAGCGAAGCAGCGGAGAGGTTACTTCACCGGCCTTGCTTCGGGTCTCACATTCAAAGAGTGCTCGGCTAACTCCCTCGGAACACCTTGCAAGTCTTGTGTGGACCAAGCAAAGATATCCCGATTCTCACGGAGGAAGCTGACGAGCTCGCTTTCCTATTTGTCATTTAACCCGGCACCAATTGTTACGGTGCGCTCTGGGAACAGATCATCAGGCACTTTCTTCGTATCCTTCGTTGCTTGAAATGAAACACTTCCATGCGGGTTACTCAGCGCCGGCATATACTGTTGTGCGGACTGAGCCAGTGCTGCTACTTCCTGTATCTTTCTTTTCTCTTGCACAATCACGAGTGACTCGGCTAGGTTAGACCCGGCTAACGCACACTCAATGGAACGTCGAAAATCTCTAGCTATGGTAATTACTCCATTTGGCCCGGGCAACTTCATCTTCAAGTAACTGATGTGAAAACTCGCCATGAACTTGTTCAGTGCTGGCCTGCCGAGTAACACGTGATACGCACTTTCTAAGTTCACCACTTCAAACTCCAAATTCTCAGTTCAGCAGTTATCTCGCGTGCCGAATAACACATCGACTCGGACTTTTCCAATGGGCTCACAAGATATGTCTGGCACAATACCATGAAACGTTGTTCTGGTAGCCTGGAGCATGTTCTCCGAGATACCCAACTTGCGCATTGTATTCGCATACATGATATTGATGCTGTTGTCATTGTCTATCAGCACCTTGGAGAATCTCACATTGATATTTGGCCCTATGAATGTTGGGTCCAGCACCAACGCATATGAACCGGGGCAAGGCATAAGCTTGGGGTGATCCTTGATACTCCAGGTGATTTCCTGATCCGACCAAGGCATATACCTCGTCACTACGGGCATTACCGCATTCACCTCCATATGTCGGTGTTGCAAACTCTTTCTATCTGTTTCCTCTGTGGTAAACACGCAGTAACTCTGGTAATGCTCTCTGTATTCATTTCTCCCCTCATTTCCAGGATACCTCTGATCTGGCTGAGGTTGGTTTTCCACTTGATGCACTGCATCCCTTCTCTCATGGTTTTCATACCTCGGCGGAGGGGGAGGCAACATTAACTGTTGCGTGTTCGCTCCGGAGAGCAATTGTTGCCGGGGTAACTCCTGCCGAGGTTGATCATTCTGAGGTGCCTGAGCATTCCCCGAACCACTTTGTTCTATCTTCCTCATACACTCATATTTCCGAGTCGTGTGACCCGCCGGGTTACTCAGATTTGGCGTGTGAAATTTACACGGCTGATCCAGCATTGCCTCATAGGTATATCTCGGGCGGTCCTTCTTTTCTTGCCACTGTTTCTTCTGCTCTGGCGTCCAAGTTTTCTTGCCATCATTTCTTGGAGTCCATTGTTGCCCTCCAGTTTTCTGACGTTGATTGCTCCCTGCTTCGGGTTAATCTTGATTCACAGCAGCAACTTGTTGCAAACTGTACTGGTAATCTGGTCTGTCATCTCTTCTTTTACCTCGGTAATCATTCCTCCGGGATGATCCGGCTCCGTCTTGCTGGTAGTACTCCTTGTTTGACTCGCTTGACATTAGCCTAGGTTGAGTCGGATCACCCAAGGCATACGAATCAGCGATCCGGATTGTCTCTGCCAATGTAGTTGGCATATCCCTTTGCAATCTTTGCCACAACATGCTTGCATATCTGCACCCCTGTGCAAACCATGCTATGGCCTGTGACTCAATCACGCCCTCACATGAATTTCGCACTGTGCACCACCGGGTTAAGAACTCCCGGTCTGTCTCATTCGGTTTCTGCTTGCACATTGCTAGGGTCTATGGCCTATTCGGCCTCTGATACGTGCTCGAGAAGTTTCTTACAAACATTTCCTCAAAGTCAATCCAACAGTTGATACTTCCGGGTGGCCAATTGTTTAGCCATACCCTTGCTGGCCCCTCCAGCATTTGAGGTACGTATCTCACGGCCCATCTCAAGTTGCATGTTGCAATTTTCACCGTTGTAGCGTAGTTGATTAACCAATCCTCTGGCTTTGTGCTACCGTCATATGTTTTCGTGCCTCTGGGTAACTAAAAGTTTGGTACCGGAGGCTCCTTCATGATCCGGGGCCCAAAATACGCCGGACCCGGAGGACCTTGACACTCAATTTGCTCCGACCTATAAAGCCGATCCAGCTTCAACCTGGCATCGTCAGGCATCAAGTCCCTGCTCCCCAAACTTGACCCTATCACATGATAGTCCGGCCTTGGGTATCTTGCGTTCACCATTTCCGAATCACCATCGTTATATTTGTCTTGCTCTCGTGGAGAACCTCTCTGTTGCATACCTCAGCCGGCACTTTGCTCTTGCCTTGGTATATTCCGCTGCTGCGGTTGCCCTGCTCTCGCCGAGTTGCGCTGTCCGGCATTGCCGTTTACAACATTTCCTTGACCAGCATTTCCTTGGTCGCGGTTACCTCGGCCAGCCTAACCTCGGTTGACACTTCGTCGATCATCATTCGCCTGCACTGCTTTTCCTTTCCCTGCCCTTGCCGGGTCATATGGGACTATCTGCTTATTACTCCTGGCCGAGGTTACTACTTCTTCTCTCCTAGGACCACCATGAGGAGATGATGCGGCTCCAGGGGATTTCTCCGGGTTGCCCACCGCCGAATGAACAATCTTGGAGGCCCCAGCTCTTTCTGGGTTAGCCCTGAGCAATTCCTCATTTTGCCTGTTCGCAATCCGAACCAACTCATTGACCCTATCTTGCTGTCTCTGACGGGCTTCACCCGTCAGACCTTCCAACTCGGATGCAGCAGCATTTGCTGCTCTGAGGTTTTTTGCCGGGGTACTATACTTCGGCAGCCCCACAGACAAACAGGTCTCTGATTCCTCAATCCTAGTATCACCTTCTTTGTTCATTTCACTCATGAGGTTTCTCCCCTTCATTTTTACAGCATCTACCTTATTTGCCTTCGCGTACTCACGCAGGGTCATGTTTAACGACTGCTAAGCCGCGGCTATCTTTTTCGCACCCTCTAGTATTTTTTGCCTAGTCTCCTCTAACTCGGCCTATGCCTGAGCCGGATCTACTACAGCTGCTACTGGGTTCGCCAAGCTATCCATCGCGTGCTGCAGCACATTCTCTGGCCTCTCTAGAGGAGGTCCTCTACTTTTCCTTGGTGCCTTTGGTGTTACCTCCGGATCTGGTGCCGGATCCTTGCTCGCGCCAGCGCCAGGCGCTGTCATCATCACCTCGGCGCGGTCAGGGGAGCGAGTGATACGCGCCCCTTGAACCACGCTAAGGGGTGGTTCGCCTCCTTCGACGACGTGCCGCGGGTGAACGCACGACACATCGACAGCGACGTAGACCTTGTGCGCACCGAGCTTGACGAAGAGGCCGTTGTGCGGGAGAGGTCGCTTGCCGAAGCAGCCAGCGTTGTCGCTGACAAAGTCCATCGCTCCAAAGCGCTGAACAAGCCCAGAGACGATGCGTTCGCCGGTGCCGATGAGGTTTCCCGTCCGGATCTTCACTCCTGCTAGCGCCGCTAGCCCCACGGTGGGCGCCAACTGTCGTGGTGGTGTCACGGCAGATGCCATGGATAGGCTAAAGGTGGGGACTAAATGCACTAGGGGAATCCAGGGAGGGATAGTGTGGTGATTCCACACACATTTTCTTTGTATTTGATCCACTTCCACGGTTTACAAGTGCTCCTTGAGCTGTATTGGGGAGAGGAGGAAGAAGGGACTCTCTTACTCTCACCACTAGCTAGCCCTCAGGAACACACTAGTAAAACACAACCCTCTAGAGATCAACCCTTTCTACAGAGGCCCTAGCCCTCCTTATATAGGGGTGGCTAGGTCTCCAATTAGGGCATACGTGGAGGCATATTCTAGGGAATATACCTCTTCCCAAAATAGTAAGCCGACCGGGTCACTTTAGCCCAGCGTCATCCCTGCAGAGGCTACGTGAGCCTCTACGGCGCCTGCGTCATCCGACATTGGCATCATCACCCTTGTCTTCCACGCCTCGGTGGTCCTAGCCTCTGTCCGCTTTGCTCACGCTCTGCGTACAGTGGTCACCCTTTGACCAGCGAGTTCTACCTTCTCTTGTAAGCCAGATATAACCCGGATCATCCCTAGTTAATCCGGCCACACTTGTACCTGCATACAAGTTAGATATATCTTACCGACATACGACGTAAGTCGGCTGAGACCCAGTTAGGTGGACATCCCCTGGTCTGGGTTACTCCGTGAATCGGCCTGCCTTGAGGTGACTCGGCTAGCATCCTCTTTGACCTTGCCGTACCTCGGCTAACTTGGCCTTTATACCCCAGTGTGACCCTACCCGGGGGTATCCCCCCAACAACAAGAGTCTAGCCCTACCCACCATAGACCAAGTAAGAGTAGTCTGTGAATACCCCGACGTATTCCCAGATGAATTGCCAAGTATGCCCCCAGATAGGGATATTGAGTTCATTATCGAACTAATCCCCGGAACTGGACCCATAGCCCAGAGAACCTATAGCATAAACCCCTCAGAGTTAGTAGAACTAAAGAAGCAGTTGGATGCCATGTTAGCAACAGGCTTGATTCAACCAAGCGCTTCACCATGGAGATCACTAGTGTTATTTGTCGACAAGAAAGATGGAGGCAACCGTCTGTGCACAGATTAAAGAAAATTGAATGACGTCACCATCAAAAACAAGTACCCTTTGCCAAAGATAGAGGATCTATTTGATCAGTTGACTGGAGCTCAGGTATTCTCAAAGATTGATCTTAGGACTGGTTATCACCAACTTAAGATTCGTGCAATGGATATTTCGAAGACCGCCTTTACTACTCGCTATGGTTGATACGAGTATACGGTTATGTCTTTTGGATTAACCAATGCCCCTGCTTATTTCATGAATCTCATGAATAAGATCTTTATGAATTTCCTAGATAAGTTTGTAGTTGTGTTTATCGACGACATCCTTATCTACTCCAAGTCAAAAGAAGAGCATGAGCAACATCTGAGAATCATCCTAGAAACCCTGAGAGAGCATCGGTTATATGCCAAGTTCAGCAAGTGTGAGTTTTGGCTGAAAGAAGTAGGATTCCTGGGACATATTGTGTCTGCCGGAGGAGTTTCTGTTGATCCTGCCAAGATCAGAGATGTCGAAGCATGGGAAGCCCCAACCACTCAAACCCAAGTCCATGCATTTCTCGGATTAGCAGGATACTACCCCAAGTTCGTAGAAGGATTCTCGAGCATCGCCAGACCCATGACTCAATTGTTGAAGAAGGACAAGAAGTTTGAATGGACCGACAAGTGTGAAGCTAGTTTTCAGGAGTTGAAGAAGAGATTGATATCAGCCCCAATATTGATCATGCCAGACATCAAGAAGCCGTTTGATGTATATTGTGATGCATCCAAGATTGGTCTCGGATGTGTATTGATGCAAGAAGGCAAAGTCATCGCGTATCTATCTCGACAACTGAAGCAGCATGAGCAGAACTATCCGACCCATGATCTTGAATTAGCAGCCGTAGTTTTGGCATTGAAGACATGGCGTCATTATTTGATGGGTAATCGCTGTGAGATTTACTCAGATCACAAGAGCTTGAAATATATTTTCACTCAGAAGGAGATGAATATGAGGCAAAGGAGATGGATAGAGTTAATCAAGGATTATGACCTTGACATTCACTATCACCCCGGCAAAGCCAATGTGGTAGCGGATGCTCTTAGCAGATTGCCGTGTAGGCTTAACACTATGATCAAGGAGAAGCAACCAAGTTTGTATGAGGAGTTGGAGCAGTTTAGAACTAAGCTAGTTAGCAAAGGATTCTTAGCTAGCATTGAACTTCAACCCACATTGATTAGCCAAATCAAGGAAGCCCAGAAGGGAAATGAAAGTATCGACGGAATCAAACGTCGTATTGGTACAGGAAAGGTGCCTGGATTCACTAAAGACAAAGAAGGAGTTCTATGGTACAAAGGACGTATCTGAAGCAAGTTATCATGAAGGAAGCTCATGATACTCTTTATTCTATCCACCCTGGAGGAACGAAGATGTATCAAGATTTGAAAGAGCAATTTGGGTGGCACAAGATGAAGAGAGAAATCGGAAGCTACATCGCCAAATGTGACATCTGTCAAAGAGTCAAAGCAGAGCATTAGAGACCTGCAGGACTGTTGCAACCATTGCAGATTCCGGAATGGAAATGGGATTCCGTCGGAATGGACTTTATCACCGGTTTGCCTACTTCCAGTAGGGGAAATGACTCAATCTGGGTCATAGTGGATAGACTGTCCAAGTTAGCCCACTTCATACCTGACAGACTACCTACCAGAGGGCGAAGTTAGCAGAGCTGTACATTGCTAGGATTGTTAGTCTGCATGGAACCCCCAAGACCATAGTATCAGATCTAGGAACCCAGTTTACCTCGAGATTTTGGCAGAAAGTCCAGGAAGGATTAGGCACCAAGTTGAACTTCAGCACCGCGTATCATCCGCAAACTGATGGACAGACTGAGAGAGTCAACTAGATCTTAGAGGATATGCTTAGAGCTTGTGTGTTAGAATACGAATCAAAATGGGAAGACTGCCTGCCTTTCGCAGAGTTCTCATATAACAATAGTTATCAAGCTAGTTTGCAGATGGCACCATTTGACTTCCTATACGGAAGGAAGTGTCGTACCCCTTTGAATTGGTCGCAAGTAGGAGAGAGTCAGATCTTTGGACCCGACATTCTCCAGGAAGCCGAAGAGAAAGTTCACAAAGTTCGTGAGCACCTCAAGACCGCCCAATCCAGACAGAAGAGTTATGCTGACAAGAGAAGGAGAGACCTGACTTTCAATGTTGGAGATTTTGTATATCTCAAGGTTTCACAATTGAAAGGAACCCAACGCTTTAGTCTGAAAGGAAAGTTAGCCCCCAGGTATATCGGGCCCTTCAAGATTCTGAATCGTCGAGGAGAAGTATCGTATCAACTGGAACGACCTGAAGAGATGTCAGTCATCCACAATGTGTTCCATATCTCGTTACTTCGCAAATTTTTGGAAGTGCCAGAGAAGACTGAAGTTTTCAAGAACATCGATCACAGAGCTGTGGAGATCAACAATGACCTGACATATCGTGAAGTGCACATCCGTATCTTAGAAGAAGCTTACAGAACCACCAGGACCAGAAGTATCAAATTCCTCAAGATTCAATGGAGCAACCATACCGAAGACGAAGCCACTTGGGAGCGAGAGGATTACATTAGGACAGAGTTCCTAGATCTCTTTAGTTCCTAGTTTTCTTTGTAAATCTCGGGACGAGATTTTGTTTAAGGGGGGAAGGTTTGTAACATCCCAAAACTTTAATCCAAGGTTATTAAGATCCAAATCATCAAAATTAGGGTTAACAAAAACTTTTCCAAATCAAATTATTAAAGCATTCATATGTGTGTGCATTTAAATAGGAGTTGATTTGAATTGCCATGATTAAGTGATCCATTGCTTGTAAAATGATTCTTAGGTGAAATAAACATCATCTAGATCATTCCCAAACAAATCCCTAAGAGAAACAAATCAAAAGGAATAAAAGAATGAAATGGTCATTTGTGCCATTTTAATCAACATGCCTACTTTGGCTATTCCTAGTACTCAAAACCTAACAGAAACAAATGTGGATCTTTGCACCCCTTGCTAGTACACATAATGATGTACCAAGGCCCACTTTGTGATCTGCCAAAAACTTTCAAACATTAAATTTAAATGACATTTGAAAATTGAATCTATTTCATATGGGAAGATCCATCTATTTCAAAAACCAATCAAATGAGCTCAAATTTCAAAACCCGCCCACAGAGTCTCAAGCTTATGCCTAGCACACCCACCAAAAATCTTTTCAAAATTCAAAAATATTTTTCTTGCGGCCATTTCCACAAACACATGGTAGGCAAGGTTTACACTCTAAACATAGCTCAATGTTTTGTACAGGGTTTTGCACCCAATTTTCCTCAAAACACTCCCTCTGTCCCCAAGTGATCAAACCAGGAAATTTACACCCCATCCCCTAACCCCTAGTGGCATTGACATGCCATGCTGAGCACCATGTCGCCGGCCAAACTTGCAACCGCCGCAGCAGACAACTCCTCTCCCTCTCACCATGTCTATGAGCTAGCTCACACCTCACCGCCACCCTCTGTCCCCTCCCCGAGCCAGGCCAAGCCGTGGACCACCGAGGAACCACCATGCCCAGTGCGTCTGCACCATGCCGAGCACGCGCCAGAGCGCCGCGCCCGACACGCCTGCACACGCCGCCCCTCGACAGCAGCCCGCGTCCACTACTCCACCATGACCCCAGGAACACCGCAGACATGCCCATTCGCCGTCCAACGCACCACAACCACCACTCGCCGTGAAGACCGCCGCCTCTGCCGCTTAGAGCGCCAGCACCGCCCGACCGCATACCACCATCCCTAGGCCCGCATTTACCCCGTAGAGCACCGCCAGGAGACCAGCCACCGTCCCCTACCTCGAGCCATGCCGCTAGCTCGTTGTGCATCCCTCACCGGAGCCGCCCACCCATCCCTCTCGGTCGCGTCGTCATCCTATAAATAGAGGCCACCCCAGCCCCATTCGGCACACCACTCACCTCCCCTCCCCTCACTTACCCTTCCCCACCTCTAGCCGGAGCAGCACGAGCACTTGCTCGCCGGAATTTGGCCTGAGTAGCCCGCAACAGAGGAGGAGAAGGCGACGTTGATTCGTCCACCCTCGGAGCTGCCTCGACCACCCCTGAGCTCGTCGTCTACCAGTCCGTTTGCCTGCCTCGCCGTCGTTGCTGGAGCCCTGGTACGCCCCCTAAGCACCCCCACCGTGCCGCTAGGGTTTGACCTCGCGGGCGACCTGTTCGTCATCGACGACGAGCCCCAGCCCTTGATCCTATTTCTAATCCAACGACCCACATCGCCCTATACCGCTTCGCGTGTAATGAGCCACTAACCGGTGGACCCCCTTGTCAGTTGTGCCCCGCGCCGTGTGGTGTCACTGTGCTGGCCTGTTAGCTTTCCCGCGCGACCCATTTAGTTTAAATTAGGATTTTTCTATTTTAGTTTAAACCTAGTTCTGTCCCCTAGTTTGAAATTCAATTTAGGGAGATTTACAACTCCAAATGGAGTGATTCCAATTTTCTTAAAAAGCTATTGAAAAGATCTACTCAAGCCCGTTGGATTAGAGTTAGAGATCTCTCCTAGTAAAAATAACAAGACAGAAGCTTTTGCACATTCAAACATTTTTATAAAATCAACCAAGTTAGATTTTGAGTTGATTCCAACTCTCAAAAATCACATTTCACCATACCTATCTGAATATGTAATAATATTAAGGTTTACATGCAGTGACTTTGGACTAGTACCAAAACAATGCTATATAGGCATTTCTAGTCACTTTAAATCATTAAATATTAAACTTAAACCAAAGTAATTGTCATCCAACCCTTAAATCACATTCCCACATGTTAGGATATGTGGTGATGACATGTGTCCACATGATTCCATATTTTAAGTGGTGAATATTAAATCTTAGTTAATTTTCAATGAGTAGAAATTACTTTTCTTAAAATAAAAAGAATGAAACTAGTTAATAAAACTTGTGATGCTTGTGATGATAATAGATCATCAAATGTGTGCCTTAGAGTGCTAATTAGACTAGTTGAGTATTGTTTGGTGATTGTGTACTCCATATGTATTTATAGACGATAGTACCGACCAAGCTTTCGAGGAGGAGGAGTTCTACCAAGAGGAGGAAGAAGAAAACTTCAACCACGGCACCAACCAAGGCAAGCTAACACTTGCAAGTATTATACTAGCAAGCCACCATTAACAATGCAAGCTAACCCTTGAAATCTAGATAACCCAAGCAAGGATGCTTTAGGCATGCTTTGTGTATACCACTTGACTATTACTTACCTCAAGTATTACTTTTCCAAGCTTTACTTCCTTTACTTTAGCAAAGTCTTTTACTTATTTTGAAGGTAGCATAAAGAGTATAAACTTGACCTATATAGATAACTTTAGATGTCATTTTATGGCATGAGATTGATCCCATCATTTCCACCTTAGTGAACACTCTTAACTTAGTAGTTTAGAGTAGATAAAAACTTGAGTCACTTTAGATGGGAACACTTGGTGAAAATGAATTATGAAAACCTTGGAATGATGAGTCATTCTATTGAGATGTTTTGACATGTGTTGAGAAACACAAATGGTTTACGGTGGTAAAAATGTTGAGGCATGAGCCTTAGCCCTTTATAAAAACTGATGGTTGGATTCGGATGCGATACCATTCCAAATTTACTGTACAACCACAATACCTAAATTGGGTAAGGCTTAGCCGGAAGTTTATATGCATTAGTATTAGTTCCCTCGCGGTAGAGGTCTGAGCTGAGGCTACCTCTCAATGTTGTCCACCTATGCAGTGCCCAAGATGACAGATGGTCATGGTTGGGAGGCCATGCTCATAGGAGAGGTGCTTATACTAGGGTGTGTAAAGGAAAGGTTATGTTTGATTATCTGCATACTAAGTATGATTATTTAGGGTTATCCCTGACAGATGTATCGAATCTTGTGGTGAAAGTGTACCACCTCTGCAGAGTGTCAAACTATTCGAATAGCCGCGTCAGCGGTTATGGACAGTTGGAATGGCCATACTGTTTCGTTGTCAGATGTTTTCAAAATAACTTATGAAAGGAATGATGAATCTTGACTTGACCACAACAGGGTTGTGTTTATGACACTAGCTTCCCAACTTAAGTGATTCTAGAACTTTATTTTATCTTTCTTTGCTTCAGAACTCAGCTTAGGTTTCAAACTTAACTTTATAGTTAAACTTAGAGTTAGCACTTTAACTTAGAACTATACTACTTGTTAGTGGTAGTTTGCGAGTACTTAAAGAGTACTCATGGCTTTTGTCCCTGGCTATTCTCATGGCCAGACTATGAAGGAGACTACCAAGATGATGGCCAGCAGGACGGCTATGATAACTAGGACTATCTGCCTTCGTCAGTATTGCCTGTGCCCTTGAAGATGGAACCCAGCGCTACGCTTATATTTTCTTCCGCTACTTGTTGTATTAAGACTGGATCATGAGATCCTTATTTGTGTAAGACCTTATGTATGGTTTGTAATGGATGATGTACTGTGATATCCAATCTGTTATGTCTCGCAAAAATGGTAATCCTGGGATTGCGATGTATGACATAACAGGCATCTAGGATTTAAAATCCGGGTGTTGACAAGTTGGTATCAGAGCCATCCTGACCATAGGAGACCCTAGTTAGAATGGACGTCCGAACAAAAACTTAGTTTCAAAACCAAACTGAGTATTTTTGAAAAACTATTTCCTCTCTTATCCTTGGGAATTCATTCTTTCTCAAAAAATCATGTTCCTCAAATTCTTACATTACTACTTAAAATTTGACACACTGGATCACTTCACTAATTTCCTCATCCTTAATTCTTGTAGATGGAGACTCAGTTCAGTAAGTTCTACTAGTTAGGAAACGGAGGTCAGCTGATCTTTGAGAGGGATCTGGATTCACTGTCAGTGTTACTGGGACGCCCACATCTGGAGTTTCTTGGAGCTCAACTTCCAGGACCCCCTGGAGGAGATTTGCAGTGGCCGACCTTGAGAAGACCGTCAAGGAGCAAGAAGCTCAGCTTGCAGCAAAGGAGGAAGAAGAGGAGGGTGAAGACATCCAGGGAGACATGGATTCGTACCTTAGTAACGATGATGACTTTCTGGAGGAGGATGTTGTGGATTTCTACACTGACGATGAGGACTCCGACTTCATCGACGATGAGTAGATGCACTAGAGCACTGTCGTAGCATGATATGTATCGGTCCCACTGTATCGTAGCTTGCAGAATGGTTCTTCAAACCATATGTTTTCCTTTGATGGTTGTGGTGTGTGTTGTATCGTGTGCTTGTTTGCATGAATCAAATGGAGTTAGTTGCAAAACCTGAGTCAAACTCAAAGTTTTAGCTTGAAACCAAAACCATGAACCTTAGAAATTTCCCTCTTACCCCTGTATCTATCTCAATCTTCAGATGACTCGTGGAAACCAAGGAGGGAGCAGCTCGTCACAAGACCCAATGCTGTAGATCTTGCAGAATCTCATCGCAGACAGAGAAGCAAGCAGGGCAGAACGCCAAGCTAACTTAGCAACATTGCAGTAGATCGCCCAGATGGCTCTCAACAACCAGAACCATGGAAATCAGGATCACCATGGATCCAAACTCAAAAACTTCCAGAATACCAATCCCCCAATCTTCAACCAAGTTGAAAACCCACTAGATGCAGATGACTGGTTACAGACCATTGAAAACAAATTAGAAGTTGCAGGAGTTGATGACAACGAGAAAGTTCTCTGCGCCACTCACTATCTGGCGGGAGATGCAAGAGCTTGGTGGACTAATATCCATAACATGAACCATGGCCAAGTGATGACATGGGAAGCCTTCAAAACCAAGTTCAGCCGCACCCACGTGCCGCAAGGTCTAGTCACCAGACTAAGAGATGAATTTCACGACTTGAAGCAAGGTAGAATGACTATGGTGGAATACTGTGACAGATTCATGTCGCTTGCAAGATACGCCCCTGATGAGATCAACACAGAGGTAAAGAAGAAGGAGAGATTCCTGAACGGACTGCATGATGAGATGCAGACTGTCCTCGTCAACATCGGTTTCAAGGATCTTGAGGAGCTAGTCGACTCTGCCATTCAGATGGAAGGGAAGATTAACCAGGTAAACGGCAACCGCAAACGTCATATGATGCAGCAATCAGGATCCAGCAGTCACCAGAAGTACCGTCCCAACCCATCACCAGGATATGCACCAAGGAACAATTGACCCCCAATGTCTCGCCCAAGCTACCCCAACCATAGCGGAGGCAATGTGAAGTCCGGAGGAAACAATCACAACTCTGGCAACACCAACAATTTCAATAGTGCCCCTCCCAAGAGCAACAACAACAACACTCCACCTAGAACTGGCAGCAATGTTGTGCCTATCGTAGCAAAAGACGAGTCCCAGATCACTTGTTTCGAGTGTGGAGTGAAGGATCACTATTCCAATGACTGTCCCAAGAAGACTGCCGCTACTGCCAATGTGAATGCCCCAGCTCAACAGTAGCGTCATGTTCAACCAGGGAGAAGATTTTCCCCAGGAAACCCTCACAACCACAACGGCTGTCTCTTCCACATGAACGCCGAAAGCCCAAGAAGCGCCAGATGTAGTGCTGGGTATGTTTTCTGTCAACTCGGTTTTAGCCAGAGTATTGTTTGATTCGGGAGCATCGCATTCATTTTCACCGAAGAATTTGCATTCATTAGTAAGATTCACCCAACCAACTTGAAGCATGTCATGATAGTTCAAATCCCCGGATCAACTACAAAAGCTAGAAAAATTTGCAAAGCTGTGCCTATCAGAATACATGGGATAGATTTTTATGCCAACCTAATTGTACTTGGAACCAAAGGATTGGAAGTAGTACTAGGTATGGACTAGATGTCAAGGCATAAGGGAATGATAGACTATGCTAAGAAAGCCATCACCATGACCAGTAGCTCTGGAGTAACAATAGAGCATATATCTGAAACCTTACCCCATCAATTCAAGTGCAACAAGAGTCTAGCCTTACCCACCAAAGACCAAGTAGGAGTACTCTGTGAATACCCCGATGTATTCCCAGATGAATTGTCAGGTATGCCCTCGGATAGGGATATTGAGTTCATTATCGAACTAATCCCCGGAACCTGACCCATAGCCCAGAGACCCTATAGCATGAACCCCTCAGAGTTAGTGGAACTAAAGAAGAAGTTGGATGCCATGTTAGCAACAGGCTTGATTCAACCAAGCGCTTCGCTATGGAGATCACCAGTGTTATTTGTCGACAAGAAAGATGGAGGCAACCGTCTGTGCACATATTACAGAAAATTGAAAACAAGTACCCTTTGCCAAAGATAGAGGATCTATTTGATCAGTTGACTGGAGCTCAGGTATTCTCAAAGATTGATCTTAGGACTGGTTATCACCAACTTAAGATTCATGCAACGGATATTCCGAAGACCGCCTTTTCTACTCGCTATGGTTTATACGAGTATACGGTTATGTCTTTCGGATTAACCAATGCCCTTGCTTATTTCATGAATCTCATGAATAAGATCTTTATGAATTTCCTAGATAAGTTTGTAGTTGTGTTTATCAACGACATCCTTATCTACTCCAAGTCAGAAGAAGAGCATGAGCAACATCTGAGAATCATCCTAGAAACCCTGAGAGAGCATCGGTTATATGCCAAATTCAGCAAGTATGAGTTTTGGCTGAAAGAAGTAGGATTCCTAGGACATATTGTGTCTACGGGAGGAGTTTCTGTTGATCCCGCCAAGATCAGAGATGTCAGAGCATGGGAATCCCCAACCACTCAAACCCAAGTCCGTGCATTTCTCGGATTAGCGGGATACTACCGCAAGTTCGTAGAAGGATTCTCGAGCATCGCTAGACCCATGACTCAATTGTTGAAGAAGGACAAGAAGTTTGAATGGACCGACAAGTGCGAAGCTAGTTTTCTGGAGCTGAAGAAGACATTGATATCAGCCCCAATATTGATCATGCCAGACATCAAGAAGCCGTTTGATGTATATTGTGATGCATCCAAGATTGCTCTCGGATGTGTATTGATGCAAGAAGGCAAAGTCATCGTGTATCTGTCTCAACAACTGAAGCAGCATGAGCAGAACTATCCGACCCATGATCTTGAATTAACAGCCATAGTTTTGGCATTGAAGACATGGCGTCATTATTTGATGGGTAATCGATGTGAGATTTACTCAGATCACAAGAGCTTGAAATATATTTTCACTCAGAAGGAGCTGAATATGAGGCAAAGGAGATGGATAGAGTTAATCAGGGATTATGACCTTGACATTCACTATCACCCCGGCAAAGCCAATGTGGTAGCGGATGCTCTTAGCAGATTGTCGTGTAGGCTTAACACTATGATCAAGGAGAAGCAACCAAGTTTGTATGAGGAGTTGGAGCAGTTTAGAACTGAGCTAGTTAGCAAAGGATTCTTAGCTAGCATTGAACTTCAACCCACATTGATTAGCCAAATCAAGGAAGCCTAGAAGGGAAATGAAAGTATCGACGGAATCAAATGTCGTATTGGTACAGGAAAGGTACCTGGATTCACTAAAGACGAAGAAGGAGTTCTGTGGTACAAAGGACGTATCTGTGTGCTAGCAGATTCGGAGCTGAAGCAAGTTATCAAGATGGAAGCTCATGATACTCTTTATTCTATCCACCCTGGAGGAACGAACATGTATCAAGATTTGAAAGAGCAATTTTGGTGGCACAAGATGAAGAGAGAAATCGGAAGCTACATCGCCAAATGTGACATCTGTCAAAGAGTCAAAGCAGAGCATCAGAGACCTGCAGGACTGTTGTAACCATTGAAGATTCCGGAATGGAAATGGGATTCTGTCGGAATGGACTTTATCACCGGTTTGCCTACTTCCAGTAGGGGAAATGACTCAATTTGGGTCATAGTGGATAGACTTCCCAAGGTAGCCCACTCCATACCTGTCAAGACTACCTACCAGAGTGCGAAGCTAGCAGAGCTGTACATTTCTAGGATTGTTAGTCTGCATGGAACCCCCAAGACCATAGTATCAGATCGAGGAACCCAGTTTACCTCGAGATTTTGGCAGAAAGTCTAGGAAGGATTAGGCACCAAGTTGAACTTCAGCATCGCGTATCATCCGCAAACTGATGGACAGACTGAGAGAGTCAACCAGATCTTAGAGGATATGCTTAGAGCTTGTGTGTTAGAATACGGATCAAAATGGGAAGACTGCCTGCCTTTCGCAGAGTTCTCATATAACAATAGTTATCAAGCTAGTTTGCAGATGGCACCATTTGAGTTCCTATATGGAAGGAAGTGCCGTACCCCTTTGAATTGGTTGCAAGTAGGAGAGAGTCAGATCTTTGGACCCGACATTCTCCGAGAAGCCGAAGAGAAAGTTCACAAAGTCCGTGAGCACCTCAAGACCGCCCAATCTAGACAGAAGAGTTATGCTGATAAGAGAAGGAGAGACCTGACTTTCAATGTCGGAGATTTTGTATATCTCAAGGTTTCGCCATTGAAAGGAACCCAATGCTTTAGTCTAAAAGGAAAGTTAGCCCCCAGGTATATCGGGCCCTTAAAGTTTCTAAATCATCGAGGAGAAGTATCGTATCAACTGGAACTACCTGAAGAGATGTCAGCCATCCACAATGTGTTCCATATCTCGTTATTTCGCAAATGTCTGGAAGTGCCGGAGAAGACTGAAGTTTTCAAGAACATCGATCACAGAGCTGTGGAGATCAACAATGACCTGACATATCGTGAAGTGCCCATCCGTATCTTAGAAGAAGCTTACAGAACCACCAGGACCAGAAGTATCAAATTCCTCAAGATTCAATGGAGCAACCATACCGAAGACGAAGCCACTTGGGAGCAAGAGGATTACATTAGGACAGAGTTCCCAGATCTCTTAAGTTCCTAGTTTTCTTTGTAAATCTCGGGACGAGATTTTGTTTAAGGGGGGAAGGTTTATAACATCCCAAAACTTTAATCCAAGGTTATTAAGATCCAACTCATCAAAATTAGGGTTAACAAAAACTTTTCCAAATCAAATTATTAAAGCATTCATATGTGTGTGCATTTAAATAGGAGTTGATTTGAATTGCCATGATTAAGTGATCCATTGCTTGTAAAATGATTCTTAGGTGAAATAAACATCATCTAGATCATTCCCAAACAAATCCCAAAGAAAAACAAATCAAAAGGAATAAAAGAATGAAATGATCATTTGTGCCATTTTAATCAACATGCCTACTTTGGCTATTCCTAGTACTCAAAACCTAACAGAAACAAATGTGGATCTTTGCACCCCTTGCTAGTACACATAATGATGTACCAAGGCCCACTTTGTGATCTGCCAAAAACTTTCAAACATTAAACTTAGATGACATTTGAAAATTGAATCTATTTCATATGGGAACATCCCACTATTTCAAAAACCAATCAAATGAGCTCAAATTTCAAAACCCAAGCACCCACAGAGTCTCAAGCTTATGCCTAGCACACCCACCAAAAATCTTTTCAAAATTCAAAAATATTTTTCTTGCGGCCATTTCCACAAACACATGGCAGGCAGGGTTTACACTCTAAACATATCTCACTGTTTTGTACAGGGTTTTGCACCCAATTTTCCTCAAAACACTCCCTCTGTCCCCAAGTGATCAAACCAGGCCATTTACACCCCATCCCCTACCCCCTAGTGGCATTGCCATGCCATGCCGAGCACCATGTTGCCGGCCAAACTCGCCACAGCAGACAACCCCTCTCCCTCTCACCATGTCTACAAGCTAGCTCACACCTCACTGCCACCCTCTGTCCCCTCCCCGAGCCAGGCCAAGCCGTGGACCACCGAGGAACCACCGCGCCCAGTGCGTCTGCACCATGTCGAGCACACGCCAGAGCGTCGCGCCCGACATGCGTGCACACGCCGCCCCTCGACCGCAGCCTGCGTCCACCGCTCCACCACGACCCCAGGAACACCGCAGACACGCCCATTCGCCGTCCAACGCACAACAGCCTCCGCTCGCTGTGAAGACCGCGGCCTCTGCCGCTTAGAGCGCCAGCACCGCCCGACCGCATACCACCGTCCCTAGGCTCGCATTTACCCCGTAGAGCACCGCCAGGAAACCAGCCACCGTCCCCTACCTCGAGCCACGCAGCTAGCTCGATGTGCAGCCCTCGCCGGAGCCGCCCGCCCATCCCTCTCGGACGCGTTGTTGTCCTATAAATAGAGGCCACCCTAGCCCCATTCGGCACACCACTCACCTCCCCTCACCTCACTGACCCTTCCCCACCTCTAGCAGGAGCAGCGCGAGCACTTGCTCGCCGGAATTTGGCCAGAGTAGCCCACATCAGAGGACGAGAAGGCGACATCGATTTCGTCCATCCCCGGAGCTGCCTCGACCACCCCTGAGCTCGCCGTCGTCTACCAGTCCGTTTGCCCGCCTCGCCGTCATTGCTGGAGCCCTGGTATGCCCCCTAAGCACCCCCACCGAGCCGCTAGGGTTCGACCTCGCCGGCGACCTGTTCTTCGTCGACGACGGCCCCAGCCGTTGATCCTATTTCTAATCCAATGACCCACATCGCCCCGTACCGCTTCGCGCATTATGAGCCACTGACCGGTGGACCCCCCCCTGTCAGTTGTGCCCCGCGCCGCGTAGTGTCACTGGGCCGGCCCGTTAGCTTTCCCGCGCGACCCATTTAGTTTGAATTAGGATTTTTCTATTTTAGTTTAAACCTAGTTCTGTCCCCTAGTTTGAAATTCAATTCAGAGAGATTTACAAATCCAAATGGAGTGATTCCAATTTTTTTAGAAAGCTACTGAAAATATCTACTCAAGCACGTTGGATTTAATTCAATTAGAGGAGGAGTTCTACCAAGAGGAGGAGGAAGAAAACTTCAACCACTACACCAACCTAGGCAAGCTAACACTTGCAAGTATTATACTAGCAAGCCACCATTAACAATGCAAGCTAACCCTTGAAATCTAGATAACCCAAGCAAGGATGCTTTAGGCATGCTTTGTGTATACCACTTGACTATTACTTACCTCAAGTATTACTTTTCCAAGCTTTACTTCCTTTACTTTAGCAAAGTCTTTTACTTGTTTTGAAGGTAGCATAAAGAGTATAAAACTTGACCTATATAGATAACTTTAGATGTCATTCTATGGCATGCGATTGATCCCATCATTTCCACCTTAGTGAACACTCTTAACTTAGTAGTTTATAGTAGATAAAAACTTGAGTCACTTTAGATGGGAACACTTGGTGAAAATGAATTATGAAAACCTTGGAATGATGAGTCATTCTATTGAGATGTTTTGACATGTGTTGAGAAACACAAATGGTTTACGATGGTAAAAATATTGAGGCATGAGCCTTAGCCCTTTATAAAAACTGATGGTTGGATTCGGATGCGATACCATTCAAAATTTACCGTACAACCACAATACCTGAATTGGGTAAGGCTTAGCCAGAAGTTTATATGCATTAGTATTAGTTCCCTCGCGGGAGAGGTCTGAGCTGAGGCTACCTCTCAATGTTGTCCACTTATGCAGTGCCCAAGATGACAGATGGTCATGGTTGGGAGGCCATGCTCATAGGAGAGGTGCTTATACTAGGGTGTGTAAAGGAAAGGTTATGTTTGATTATCTGCATACTAAGTATGATTATTCAGGGTTATCACTGAGAGATATATTGAATCTTGTGGTGAAAGTGTACCACCTCTGCAGAGTGTCAAACTATTCGAATAGCCGCGTTCGCGGTTATGGACAGTTGGAATGGCCATACTGTTTCGTTGTCAGATGTTTTCAAAATAACTTATGAAAGGAATGATGAATCTTGACTTGACCACAACAGGGTTGTGTTTATGACACTAGCTTCCCAACTTAAGTGATTCTAGAACTTTATTTTATCTTTCTTTGCTTCAGAACTCAGCTTAGGTTTCAAACTTAACTTTATAGTTAAACTTAGAGTTAGCACTTTAACTTAGAACTATACTACTTGTAGTGGTAGTTTGCGAGTACTTAAAGAGTACACATGGCTTTTGTCCCTGGCTATTCTCATGGCCAGACTATGAAGGAGACTACCAAGATGATGGCCAGCAGGACGGCTATGATAACTAGGACTATCTGCCTTCGTTAGCATTGCCTGTGCCCTTGAAGATGGACCCCACCGCTACGCTTATCTTTTATTCCGCTGCTTGTTGTATTAAGACTGGAGCATGAGATCCTTATTTGTGTAAGACCTTATGTATGGTTTGTAATGGATGATGTAATGTGATATCCAATCTGTTATGTCTCGCAAAAATGGTAATCATGGGATTGCGATGTATGACATAACAGGCATCTAGGATTAAAAATCCGGGTGTTGACACTTGGGCATCCCCAAGATTTCACGCTTGTACTTCTTGGATATTTCTTGGGGTGACATGCGTGGCATCCCCAAGCTTAAGCTTTAGTCTATCTTTCATCTCTTTACTCATTCCTTCCATACACCTAAAATTTTTCCTTCAGACAAAACTTCACACAATCTTTATTAGCAACATTAGGGCACTTAAGATAATAAGTCTTTAGGTTCAGTTCCAACACCAATAAAACTTTCATTAAAACACAAGATACTGTAGCACTTCTCTCAAAAAGCTCAATTCCCCAAAAGAACACAAAAAGGAACCAACAAGAAGCAAATGCAAATAATGGCAGAAATCTGTCAAAACAGACCAGTAGGTAAAGACGAATTTTTTCGAAGACCTTCTGTTGCTCAAATCAAAAAGTGTTGAACTAACGAAAGTTAGATAACAACCTGGGGCAGAAGCACAAAAATTCAAGCCCCAAAAGGACGTACAGAGATTTTACACGAATTTTTATGGTGAAGCACAAAAATCTGTTTTGGGACAGCAACTTTCCCAAGCATTACTTCTCTCTCATTAGAGGTTACTCTTGGCACAAAAGGCAAATAAAAAGGATAAGGAGCGGTTATTACAGAGGTAATCACTTCCAAGGCTCATCTAAATTTTTTGGGTTATCTTGCAATAAGTACTTTTCTTTAACGCATTTAAGTTAGGCATTATAGTTTGAGAAGATGCTCACATATGAAATATGAATTGAAGTAAAAGAGAGCATCAAGAAGCAAATTCAAAGCACATTTAAGTCTAACCCACTTGCTATGCATAGGAATATTGTAAAGAAACAAGTCATGAAAGCACAAAGAAACTAGCATACTAAAGCAAAACAAGTGCAACTTCAAGACTTTCTACATAAAGAGGGGAAACTTAATATTGTTGAGATAAATAAAACCATGTTTCCCTCTCTCATAATAACTTTCAGTAGCATCATGAATAAAGTTAACAATATAACTATCACATAAAACATTCTTATCATGAGCCACATGCATAAAATAATTATTACTCTCCACATAAGCATAGTCATTCTTATTAATTGTTGTGGGAGCAAATTCAACAAAATAGCTATCATTATTATTTTCATCACCATAATCATCAAATATAGGAGGCATATTGTAATCATAATTAATTTTCTCCTCAATAGTAGGTGGACTGAAAATATCATATCCATCATTGTAATCATCATATATTGGAGGTTTGGTATCATCATAAGCAATAGAATAGCTATCTTATAAAGCTGGGGAACTAAAAAGATCATTTTCATAAAAACTAGCTTCCCCAAGCTTAGACTTTTCTATAGCATTAGCAATAATGGTGTCCAAAGAATTCATACTAACAACATTTCTATTAGCATGCAAATAAAGTTCCATAGGTTTTTTAATTTTCTCTTCAAACACTTCATGTCCTAACTCAAGATAAATACTATAAAGCTCTCTAATTTTTTTGTTGTTTTCCATTAAGCCTAACTAGTGAAAACAAGAAACAAAAAGACAAAATTGCAGAATCTAAAGGAAATAACTTCGAGCACTCACACCGGAGGATGTGAGTACCTTTTACCTTACCTCCCCGGCAACGGCGCCAGAAAATACTTGCCGATGCGTGGTTGACGTGGGAGCTTCTTCTTCTTTAGTCCCCGGCAACGGTGCCAGAAAATAGCTTGATGTCTACGCACTTCTATTCTTGTAGACAGTTGTTGGGCCTCCAAGTGCAGTGGTTTGTAGAACAGCAGCAAGTTTTCCCTTAAGTGGATCACCCAAGGTTTATCGAACTCAGGGAGGAAGTGGTCAAAGGTATCCCCTCTCAAGCAACCCTGCAATCAAGATACAAGAAGTCTCTTGTGCCCCAACGCACCCAATACACTTGTCAGGTGTATAGGTGCACTAGTTCGGCAAAGAGATAGTGAAATACAAGTGGTATGGATAATTATAAGTGGTAACGGTGCCAGAAAATAGCTTGATGGCGTGGAAGAGACTAAAGGCAAACTGAAACAAAGATGGAACAAAGAAAACATGTAACAGATCTAGTTGCAAATGGTGTTTCAATGCTTAGAAACAAGGCCTAGGGATCATACTTTCACTAGTGAACACTCTCATATAAATATATTATCTTCATGATACTATTCTGAACTACTCTCCGGTTGGACACTCTAATCCATGGTAGGGCTATAACAGCACACCTCAAAGTAAGCCTTTCCGCATCTAGATAACCCCACACTGTCACCTTGAGCACTAGATGGTTCCAACAAACACCACAATTTCATAGAGACATCCAACTCCAAATATAACTCATAAGAAGTATTTGTAATCTCTAGCCTAAGTGCCACCATGGTGTGCACACTGTCAACTTCACACACATGGGGAGAGCAGAGATCTATTAAAGCACTTGAGTAGCAAAGTAGATCTACTTGATTACAAAGCTCATGATCACAATATGATCATGCATAGAGAGAGAGATGAACACATAGCTACCGGTAGAACCCTTAGCCTCGAGAGAGAACTACTCCCTCCTCATCATGGGAATCAGCAATGGTGATGGAGATGGTGGTGGAGATTGATGGAGATGGCTCCGAGGGAACTTCCCTGTCCCGGCAGGGTGCCGGAACAGAGACTTTCTGTCCCCCGAATCTCCCCTTCGGTGGCGGCGGCACTGCGGAACTTTTCATGGCTGGAGGCTTGACTATTTAGGGTTTATGCATCGGGAGGCTTCTTATAGGCGAGAGGGCAAGGTCGATGGGCGGCCAGGGGGGCACACCACCTGGTGGCGCGGCCAGGGCTAGCCCGTGCCACCACATGGTGTGGCCGCCCTGTGGCCCCACTCCATCTCGTCTTCTGGCTCCGTGAGTCTTCCGATAAAATATCGACTTTGGCTTTTGTCTGGTCCAATTCCGAGAATATTCATTTTCTGACTTTTCTGGAACCAAAAACAGAAGAAAACAGGCAACTGGCACGGTGTCATCTTGTTAATAGGTTAGTCCAAGGAAGTGTATAGAAATACTCCAAAGTGTGGACAAAACATAAGAAAGTAGATAAAACCAAGCATGGAACATCAAAAATTATGGATACGTTAGCAACATATCAAACATCCTCACATATATCAATAGGAATAGCATTAGATTTGTCAACCATTTGAAGTGAAATTTCAGTAGGTACTAATTTATTTAAGTTAAGTTTCTTATAAAGAGAGAAAGGCATGACACTTACTCTAGCTCCAAGATCACATAAGGCATATTTTACACAAGTATTTTTAATGGTGCAGGGAATAGTTGGAATACCTGGATCCCCTCTCTTTTCAGGTAGTTTTTCCTTAAAAGAATAGTCAGCAAGCATGGCAGTAATGGCTTCATTTGGTATCTTTCTTTTATTAGTGACAATATCTTTCATATATTTGGAATATGGATGATGTGGCCTGTCCTACGGACGCTCCTACATCTACACCACCGAGTCCCCCAAGTGGACCGATGACCCGTTCCCGAGCCAAGCTCCTTCAAGATAAGGTGAATTCGCTCCTCTCATCATGTGACTTTGACATACACCTGGATGGCTTGCTACTTCATACCACTACTCTATGCATCATCAGGTACAAACCCCCGCCGCGTCGACCCACGAGCCCTGAAGCTGCATCTGCCCTGAAGCTGACTGAGACGAAGTGTCCGCCCGGAACCAGCCGGAGTGTCCGACGTAGCTGGAGTGTCTGGCGCGACTCGGCTGGAGTTTCCGGCCTGCCCCAGCCCCAACCTGGTGTGGACATTCAGAAGGCTAGTTCGGACACTACCCAAACACTACCCGGAGTGTCCGGCCACCCCGGACTGTCCGGTCAACTCGACCCGAACTGTCCGGCCTGAAGATGGGCATGCGAGCCTAGTTGGGCCCTGTGGCCCATGTACCCTTCTACTTTGCCCAGAACTCTACTTTAATGCCTGAATTACCTCTGAACTTGTGGTTGGCCTATATATAGTCCCCCACCTCCATTGTAAACCCTAGGCATGATATTTGGAATTAGTGGAAACCCCTTGTGGATCTATCTAATTCTTGCCTCATGATCCTTTGACAAAGGAGCACCAAATATCCCAAACCTCGTTGGAGTTTGCATCGTGCCTCCGTGTTGTACAAGGCCTTGGCATCGGTGTCCCTTTGCCAAGACGTCAAGATCTCACCGAGTCTCCCATCTCGACGTGCCGGTTTGAGAGAGAGTCCTCCGCCCGACGCCGATCCTAGGGATTACGCCGGACCGGTCACCGCCGGCGTGAGCTATTGGTGTTTACCGTGGTTTTGCGTGTGTGTTCATCGCGTTCTTCGTGCATGCGTTGTCGTGTTCATCCTTTCCTCCTTCGCCCGCACTCCACCCTCAATTTGAGTGGGATTCGTGAAAGATCGGGCCACCCTAGAGGTTTGCCCTCAACATATTGGTATCAAGAGCTTAGTTGCTCACTAATTCCCCCACAATTTTTTCTTCTATCCACCAAAAATTTGAAAATCCCCAAAAAAGAGCCCCATAGTTGCCTTTGGATCAATCTCTTGATTTGGAGTGCTATTTGTGGTTTTGATCCGACCAAACCTTGTCTTAGGAGTTGGTCCAGCTTTATCTTGCGTTTTCCCAGCCCGATTTGGCCAGTTTTTCGCAGATTTGAGGACTTAAGGTGAGGATTGCCGCTCAAGAACACGAGCAGGAAACCCGCGCCGCAGTGTCCGGACCGATCGAACCGGAGTGTCCGGCCGAACTCGACCGGAGTGTCTGGCCTGACCGGAGTGTCCGGCTGTAACGCCAGTTTTGACAGTTTTGCCTCATTTTTCGCGTTGGCTAATTTCCTTTGTTTGCTCGTGTCCCGTGTGCGTGTCAGCAACTAACAGCAAGCTTCCACATCAACAACTCCCGTGCTCATTGACACCATGGCCCATGAACATCATCCCACACCACCGATGCCAAGTTCATCATCAAAGAAGGTATAACTTGCGTAACCTTGTTAACCCCTATCTTCCTTTGTGTGTACCTATCCCATGAGAGTGGCTCATCTTGTGTTTGCTTGAGCGTTGTGCATTTGTCCTTGGATAGTAAGAGTGCAAGAGCAATATCAAGTGTGACTAGTAGCATCAAGGGAGAGCAAAAAAAAGATACAAAGAAAACGCAAAAGAAAAATAGTCTCCCATTGCCAAAGAGAGTCTCAAAGCTTGTAAGCTAGAGAGAAAGAAGAGCGCCCAAGGCAAGTGCACAAATCCACTGCTCACTTTTATTCTTTGCAAACGAGCCATGGTCTCTCCTTGCATTGGCACGACAACGAGCTTAGTCTTTGTTAGGACATTTTTTTTGCTCATTTTCATAGTCGTGTCAATCCCAACTATCTCCGCGTGTGTGTATATAGTCGTAGGTCCCCGTCACCCCTTTTGAGTTGTTGACCTTCGCCTTTGACTTGAGTTTTGTTGGATTTTACCCACTTTTGACTATCCCTTTTCTTTTGGTTGGTTCTTTGGCATTCCACAATCCTAACCTACCACCAAAAATCTTTTGAGAGTTAGTTCTTTCTTTAGTGTGAGTTTTCTTTGCAATTCCACTTTGCACGCTTATAGCTCTCACTTGTGGTTTCTAGTTTGGTGCAATCCCCAGGGTGAGGTACAAGGATAACACCACCATATTCCACTCCATATACAATACTTGTGTGTCTTGCATGATGGATAGGCACGGTGAGTCGAGCCAACCACCTCCCCAAGAAGAAGATCAAGGTCCGTACATGACGCGCGCAAGTCACTTCATCGTCCGCCAAGAGTTCTGTGAACATTGCCAAGCACTTGAGACGCGACAAGATGAACAATTTGGCGAGATGCAAGCCGAGTTCAAGAACAACGACAACCGCTTCGACGGCCTCGAATGACAAATGCACGCAATGCATCACAACTTCGGCCACCAAAATGAAGCGCTCCAACACTCCGTCGCCGAAACAAATGGCAATCTTCGATGCCTCATCGACGGTATAGCAAGACCACATTCATGCGCATCAAGCTCTTCAAGGTCTTCGCGGCATCATGCACCTCTTCCAAAAGATCTACATCCAAGTGCTCCAAGACGCAATGATGCCCCCGTGGTTGAAGATGGAAGTTCGTCGAACTATGTACCTTCCCCACGGCATGCCGCAACGTCAAGCTATGATGGTGATTTCTCTTCAAGGCCAAGAGCAAGGCAAGAAGCACACCATCATCACGCAAGGGCATTAGTGATACAACAAGACCAACCACAAGAAGAACTGCAAGTGCAACCGCAAGTCTACCACCATCGTCCGCGACACATACTTGACACAACAAGTGATGACTACAATTTGGAGAATCAAGCTTGTCATCGACGTGAGGCTCTCCAAGATCCTCCTCCTCGTCATCACCGTCATGAACGTCAACAATGACACTATGGTCATCATGAGGCGCCTCCTCCACCACGCCAAAACTTGGAGCGCCAAGTGGTCCAAATTGAGCAATGTCCACCATGTCAAGAGACTCATGACCATGTTCTTCACCGTGAGGCCCATGTGCCTAACCAATGTCACCAACCAAGGAACGAGCCTCCCCTTCGTCGTCAACCGCGTCAAGAGGCTCCACACCCTCGTCACCATGAGGCCCAAGCGCCTCAACCACGTCAACAACCACCCCAAGAGCAAGAGCAAGCTCTTCAACAACAATATCAAGAGCAAGCTCCACAACAAGGTCACGAGAACCAAGTTCCACCTCCTCAACCACAAGATCGTCAACAAGCTCGTCACAACGATCGCATGGAAGATGAAGACCATCATCAACATGGCAACAATCGCTACCGTGACCGCAATGAGGAAGAAACATTTGGCAAGCTCAAGTTCACAATGCCCAAGTTCACTGGATCCAATGACCCCGAAGAATACCTCTCGTGGGCACTCAAGGTCGACAAGATCTTCCGCATGCACAACTATAGCAATGAGAAGATGGTCGCCATGGCTTTGCTTGAGTTTGATGATTACGCCAACCTTTGGTGGGAACAAGTTCAAGTTACTCGTGATGCAAGACAAGAGCCGACAATCACAACTTGGCATGACATGAAGGCTCATATGAGATCCCGCTTTGTCCCCGAGCACTACACACCTGACCTATTGAACAACCTTCAAGCGCTTCGTCAAGGGACAAAGACCGTGGAAGAGTACTTCAAGGAAATGGAACTCAACTTGATTCATGCCAACATTGATGAACACATGGACAAACAATGGCACGTTTCCTTATTGGCTTGAATCACCCAATCAAGCGCATCGTCGAGTTCCAAACATACAAACACCATGGTTGAGCTTGTGCACATCGCAACAAAGGCTAAACGTCAAGTGCAAGAGGATATCAAGTACAGCAAGCCCAAGACGTACTTCACCTACAAGCAAGCTTAAACCGCTACACTAACAACATTCAATGGAAGCTCCTCAAGTACCCCCAAGCCTTCCTTCAAGCCCACACTTCCTCAAGGAAAACTGCGCCATGTGGCAAACAAGCAAAGAGTGATACACCTTTCAATGGTGAATGCTACAAGTGTGGAGGTAAAGTACACAAGCCGGCCGAATGTGGAAACAAGAAAGTCTTGTTCATCCATGACAATGGTGATGAAGAGTACTTGAGTGAAGATGAATTTGATGCCCGAGTCAAGGAAGCAATGGCAAGGCAACGAGTGGAAGATGACCAAGAACTTCTCATGTGTGAATATGACGCAAGTCCATCGCTTGTCATCACAAGGATCTTGACCACTCAAGAACAAGAGCATGAAGACCAACGCTCCAATATCTTCCAAACACGAGCTGGCATCAATGGCAAATCTATCAAGGTGATCATTAACAGAGGGAGTTGCCACAACCTTGCTAGCACCAAGTTGTGTGAGAAGCTCAACCTCACCCTCCATCCACACAAGCACCCCTACCACGTGCAATGGCTAAGTGACCAAGGGTCTATGAAGATCAAGCATACAGTATCAGTCTCCTTCGCCATTGGTCCTTACAAAGATACGATGGAGTGTGATGTGGTTCCTATGACAGTTTGCCACATGCTTCTTGGTCGACCATGGCAATTTGACAAGGCTGCTCAATATGATGGTCGCACCAATATATACACCTTCAAATGGCTCAACAAAACATGTGTTTTGCAACCGATGACTCCTAAACAAATAATTGCGTACAATGCAAAGGCTTTAGCAAGGGCGCAAAGCACAACACCTACTTGTGAGAAGAGCGGTGAGAGAGAGAACCACCTCATAGTGAGTGAGAGCCACAAGCCAAACTCGAGTGGAAAAACTAAGAGTGTTCTCCTTGCCACCAAAAGTGAGATGAGAGATGTTCGGAACAACCCATCCATCTTGCACTATGTCCTCCTTTGGAAGGGACTAGCGCAAGGAACTAATGAATTAACCAATGTTCCTCCATCTTTGATGAATGTTTTGTAGGAATTCAAGGATGTGTTCCCCGAAGAGCTTCCACATGGACTACCTCCTCTTCGCGGCATAGAACATCGCATTGACCTCATCCCCGGTGCACCACTTCCCAACCGCGCCGCTTACCGCACGAACCCGGAGGAGACAAAGGAGATTGAACGTCAAATCAACCAACTCGTCTCCAAAGGTTTGATCCAAGTTAGCACTAGTCCAAGTGTCGTACCAATGATTCTTGTTCCAAAGATGGATGATACGTTACGGTTATGCATGGACTACCGTCCAATCAATGCTATCACCGTGCATTACCGACATCCCATACCACGTCTCAATGACATGCTTGATGAATTGTGTGGAGCCACTATTTTTTCGAAAATTGATCTTTGTAGTGGTTACCATCAAATACGCATGGCTGAAGGTGATGAGTGGAAAACCGCCTTCACGACCAAACTTAGTCTCTATGAATGGTTGGTTATGCCCTTTGGTTTATCTAATGCCCCATCCACCTTCATGCATCTCATGAATCATATCTTGCGTTCTCTCATTGGAAAAAGTGTTGTTGTCTATTTAGATGATATTCTTGTTTATAGCAAATCACTTGAGGACCATATAACACATGTCAAGGAAGTCTTGCAAATCCTTCGACATGAAAAGCTTTATGCTAATCTTCCCAAGTGCACTTTTGCTAAAGACAAGTTGATTTTTCTTGGATTTGTCGTTTCTTCGAAGGGAATTGAAGTTGATGTTTCCAAGGTAAAGGACATACGAGATTGGCCCATCCCAACAAATGTGAGTGAACTCCAAAGTTTTCATGGGTTGGCCGGTTTCTATCGTCGCTTTGTGAAAGACTTTTCCACCATTGCTTGTCCTCTCAACGAGTTGAAGAAAAAGAATGTCACCTTCGTGTGGGGCAAAGCACAATAAAAAGCTTTTGATGAACTTAAAAAGAGGCTCACCGAAGCACCTCTCCTTGTGTTACCGGATTTCACAAAAACTTTTGAGGTAGAGTGTGATGCTAGTGGTATTGGCATTGGAGGAGTCCTTATGCAAAACAGACGTCCTATAGCCTACCATAGTGAGAAACTCGATGGTGCTCGCCTTAATTATCCAATTTATGACAAAGAGCTTTTTGCCTTAGTTCGTGTACTTCAAGTGTGGCAACACTACCTATGGCCCAAAGAATTTATCATACATTCTGACCATGAGTCGTTGAAATATCTCAAAGGCCAAGCCAACTTGAGTAAGAGACACGCTAAGTGGGTTGAGTTCATGGAGTCTTTCCCGTACATAGTCAAGTATAAGAAGGGCAAAGATAATGTAGTTGCAGACGCTTTGTCTCGCAAGCACACAAGCCTTCTTACGAGACTTGAAATCAATGTGTTGGGTCTTAAGGAAATAAAATCTTTGTATGCTTCCGACCCGTTCTTTGAACCAATTTTCGCAAAGTTCTCCATTGACAAAGGATTTGATGATTTCTATTTGCATAAGGGCTTTCTTTTAAAACAAAACAAGCTTTGCATTCCAAAATCATCGCTCCAACTTTTGCTTCTCCAAGAATCTCATGGTGGAGGCCTCATGGGTCACTTTGGCCGTAACAAGACATTGGACATGCTCTCCACTCACTACTTTTGGCCCAAGATGAAGCGTCCCTCTCCACTTGGGATTGACGGGAGCACGTTGACCGATATTTCCTTGTGAGGATTCTATCGGACCGGTGGCCACCGTGAGAGCAATCGGCCTTGTATCGTGTGAGTTTTGCGTGTGTTCATCGTGTTCTTCGTGAGGTGTGCGTCCGCTTCCACTACCTTCTCCCTTTCCCCTCGCTTTCCCATCGATTTGACCACAAGATCTATGAAGATCGGGCCACCCACGGGGTTACCCCATAACAATGGAGGTACTTTAATATAGCATCAACCAAGGGAATTTGCAAGTATAAACTTTTTATCAATTCAACAAACTTCTCAAACCTTGCATCATCAAAAGTTTTCATTACCTCTTGGGGATATGGTATGGGTCTTTGTATCCATGGATCCCTTTCTTTACCTTTTGGTTGTGGTGGAGGTTTCTTCTTCTTATTTTTATCCCTTGATGATTGAGGTTCCGCACTTACAATAGGCTCGGATTATTCATTATTCTCCTCTTCTTGTGATTCTTCATTTGCTTGGGACATTTTCACATCATCTTCTTCATTATTATTGTCCTCGGTTTCAACATCAAAGAGGGATACATCATTTTCTTGATCTTCAGAATTCCCATTATCTTCATTTTTAGTGGGAGATTTTCCTGCAATTGACTTCTTCATAAGAGCCTCCTGGTCTTTCCTTTTGGATGTCCCTCAGGATAATCAGGATCCTGAGTGCTAGAGCCTGCCCTTGTATTAACTCCACAAATTTTCTTCTTCTCAAGAAGCTTTTCATACAACTTATTTTGAAGAGAAATCATTTTGTCAACTTGATTATACATCATTTTGCAATGTTTAATAGTCATCTTAAGAGAGTCAACACAAGAGCCTACTCTCTCATTGATAACATTTATCTTATGAGAGTTCTCTATTATTTCCCTTTCAATATTGTGATCATATGTTTCTTGATGAGGAACAAAATTGCTAGAATGGTCAACATAAGATATTTTAGTAGGAGGTGATACATTTCCATTGCTTTCAGAAGAACATATAACATGGGCTTGAATAGGGAAACATGTTTTATCAATGGGGAATTTAAAACCCTTATCAGAAAGTTCCTTTAAATGAGAGGATTTAATACCCCTTTCCTCCATAGATTTATGAGCTTCTTCCATATCTTCATTAGATAATATGAGAACACCTCTCTTGTTATGGGTCTTTTCACTTATCTCTTCTTCTTCAATATGTCAATCATGATAATTTTGAGTAATAGCATTCAATAATTCCTTAGCTTCCTCAATAGTCCTGTCCCTGAAAATATTTCCTGCAACACTGTCTAGATAGGTTCTAGAACTTTCAGTTAGTCCACTATAAAATGTATCAAGCAATTCATTATCCTTATTACCATGTGCAGGACATCTCCTTCCAATAGCACAAAATCTCCCCAATCTTGGGGAATACTTTCTTCTTCATTTTGTGTGAAGTTACTAATTTCAACTCTCATAGCATGTATTTTACTATCAGCAATATACTTATGGGAAAACACATACCAGCATGCTTCCTTACTAGTAATGGACTTAGGAGCTAATGATTTGTACCAAGTTTTTGCATATCCTCCTAAGGAGAAGGGGAACCGTTTTAAGAAATAATAACGTTGTTGAATCTCAGTTTTTTCAAATAAGCAAGCAGTATCTTATAAATTCATTAAATGCTCATAAGGAAATTCTTCTTCTTTACCATGGAACTTAGATGCTTCCACTCTTTCTATTATTTTAGGGCCAATTTCAAAATCATAATCTTTATCTTTAATGAATATTGCAGGTTCTTTGCATTTACTAGCCACATGAAATAGTCCTCCTAGAGAAAAAGTACTCAAAGTTTCTTCAAATTTATCCAAGTCATCTAGATTAAGACTCATAAAAGCTTTAATGAATGCAATATCCTCTTCACTAGGTGTCTTTTTAGAACTAGTGGCACTATCTTTTTCATTAACATGTTCATCTTCATCATATTCAGATTCCATATCATAATTGGGCAAGGACTTAGATAAGTCAGACGTCCCCTCTTTATCTTGGCCATCATCCAACAAATCTTTTTCAGTACTAGTAGACATCCTAGACAATGCTGAACTTGCTATGATAGTAGTTTTATTTTTAATAGCAGGAGTAGTAATAGCATTAGGTGAAAAAGTTTGGCCTAGAGGGAAAATCTATACCTCTTCTTGTAGTAGAAGGCATAATATCCTTCTTAGCGGCATCCTTACTCTTTCCCATGATGAGAGACAAGTAAGAAAAACAAGTAAATGATAACATGTGGTCTTACCAATAAAGTTAGGTTCCCCGGCAATGGCGCCATAAAATGTCTTGATGCCCACAAGTATAGGGGATCGCTGAAATCTTTGATGGGAAGTATTACCCAAATTTATAGTTCGACTCAAGGAGAACACACGAATACTAATAAGACTTTAGAAATTGAGGCTTCACTCTCAATCACACTTGTGTATCAATAAACTTGCAAAGAAAGTGGTGATTTATGGTAGTTGATTCAAAGCAGTAAAACAAAACAGTACATAAAGCGGTAGATTTCTAGTTTTCACTGGAAGTAATGGTGTGAAACTTTCAGTGGCTAAAACGCAGGCATGAGGTGATTGCAGGGTGTTGCATGAATGATATCCATCATATAATGTATCATACTAACATGGCATTTATCTCTAATTCAGTTGTGTGTAGGTGTGTGTTCCAAACTTAATTATGCATGTAAGTTTGCATAATATCTTTTGTCCTGCCTGCCCATTTCACTGGGGCCAACTTGGTACTACAGGAAATTAAGATCTACCTTTTCAAATAGACCGGAACAAAGCATTTACACATCATGAACACACAATATCCTCAAACTATCATATATTCCCATTGTTTTCCCTAACTGTCACCTTAGGGTTCACAGGTTCAACATAATAATAGGTAATACACTTTGCAAATACATACCAAACTCAAATATATGATTGGGCGATAAAAGTTCAGTACTGAAATCATGTCACACGGGTCCTAGCAACAAGCATTAAACATAGCAAAAGTGTACCAACACTCATACAAGAATGTCTACAAGACAAACACCTCAAATCTCGATACATATGGATGATTACATGATGGATCTTATCCAATCCCCATCCACCTCACATGCCCACAGGGAACTACTCACACATGATGATGGGGGATGAACTCATGGTCGTTGGTGATGATGTTGATGATGGTTGTGGTGGAGAAGACCTCGAAATCCCACTCCCCGGGGTGGAGAGCAGGTCCAATCTATCCCCCAAAATGAAGATCGTGGCTCTGGCGGCGCTCTGTTTCGCGAAATTCTCCAGATACCTAGGTTTTTCAGGTATATATGGGGGTACGCCAAAGGAGGGGCCGAGGCGATGCTCCACGGCCAAAAGGTCCTGGGTGGCATGTCACCTGGTTTCTTTTGGGCCTCGTGGCTATGCTCACTTGATTCCAAGGTCTCAGGCTTTATTATTTGGTGAAAAACTGACGTGGTATTTTTCCTCGATTTTATTTCCTGCGAAAACTGATAGAAAGAAGATTTTTGCTTAAAATAGCGTTAGATTCAGCAGTTTATCCAAGTATGGAAAGATTCTGGATCAAATCATCGAGCAAAGTGCTTGGAAAAGTAGATACATTTGAGATGTATCAAGCGTGGGATCGGGTTGCATCGTGTTCGTGTCGGGGTGGTAGTGGCATCCAGACGGGAGACTGTATCTGCGGGGTGGGATATGCAGGGATAGGGTTCGTGCTGGCGTTCTTATCCACTCCAGTCTGGACTGCAAGCAAATTTCGTTTTTTCTGGAGGGTAAATTTGCAAAATAGCTTAGTACGAATCTCCATGTAGAGACAGTCAGCTGTGGATTGGCGTTGGGCGCCCAGACTGTTGGAGATGTTTATTTTCGCACTAGGGCCATGTTTGGAGGCACCGGTGCAAATGCTCTAACCATGTTGGGCCATTGTGGCTGCGCTTAGAGCATCTCCACCGACGCTCCCCAAATTGTCGCCGGCAGATCGGTATTGGGGGTGTCGGCAGCTGCATCCCAATTTGGGAAGGGAATTCCCAGAACGACACTCCCAATAGGCCAGCCCCAATACGGGTGCGGCATCAGCAATTCACAAAAATCACACACAAATATAAATCCGAAGGCATTTCGAATTGAATTCAAAGGTTCAACAAGCAAATTAAACAAGTTCTGGCTGCCACCACCAGCGCCCAAATAGCCATCATAGTTCAGAAAATATCATACGCATCTCATAGAAAGGAACACAATCAAACAAAGAGCAGCTCCTCGATCACCGTCGGCTCGTCGATCACGGCCGGCTCGTCGATCACCATTGGCAATGCAGGTGTCACCGTCCCGAGTGCTGCAGATGTCGCTGAAGCTGGTGATGTCACCGTGGCCGAGATGAATGTTGATGTAGGTGTCGCCGTGGCTGCAGGTGTCACCGCCTTCACCACTGCCGTTGCCACCGCCATCTCCTTGCCGATGCGCTCACGGTACATCTCGTACCATGCCCTCGCCAATGGATCCATCGAGGACAAGTCCACCGTCAGGATCTGCGCCTCCTCCTTCATCTTGGACAAATGGAACTAAGAGACCTCGTTCATCGCCTTGAGCATGCTAGCTTGGGCTTCCATCTTGACGGCCTCAACCTTCTCCCTCTCGAGCTCCAACTTGGCTTCTTGTTTCCCCAACATGGCCTTCTATAAGGCATCGCTCCGATCGTTACACTCCTTGTTGTTGGTAGAGAAAGATTGCATCATGTCCTTGATGGTAGCATCGAAGCCGGCCAACGAGGCGGCGCCACTCCTCTCAAGCTTGGCCTTCTTCTAGCCGATGGGATGGCCTTCCGAGGTAGAGGCACCCGAGCCCACCGCCGGCTCTATGAGCCTACCCTCTCCAACTCGTCGTCCCACTCCTTCTTGGACATGGTCGCCGGCTTCTCCTTTAACGCCGCCTTGCGCGTCTTCGCCGGCTTGGCCAAGGCCAAGGCCAAAGCTTTCTTCTTTGGTGGCATGGTGGTGAGGGGACGGCGCAAGCTGGCGGCGAACGGCAAGGTAGGTAGACGAAGAGCAAGGAAAGAGGGGAAACGAAGCTCGAATGGCGAGGTGGGAGTGCCTGTGGAGAACTATGGAGACAAAAATGGAGGGAAAGTAGGAAAAAGTTCGGAGGGAACGAAATATTTTCGTTTCGCCGGCTACCATGCGGGTCCCTCGGCGAGAATCCAACATGGCGAGAAGTGCCGGCGCTCCCGAAGCGGTCCTTCTGCGTAGTTGTTTGTTTGGGTTTGGTGGCGATTATATTGGTTTCGAAAACCGCCTGCTACGTATTAGGTGCGCTGTTGTGAGCGAAATTTGGGCCGGCGCCAAATATGCGTGGTATTGACGCCGGTGGAGACGCTCTTACCGTCTCGCCATTTGCTCAAATTTCTGTCCCGCGGACCGCGGTACACCATCGATCGATCAGTCAACCTCACCTTGGACGGTCACACCCACCGGACATGGCAGGAGGGTGCCTGTCTGCCGGATCTAACCGCCGTACTGGTTCCTTCGTCACTGCCTCCCGGGCTGATCACGAGACGAGAGGGGACCCGAGCTAGCGATCGTATTTCCCTGGCTGCCTCCGCGCGCCGGCGTGACGTGACGTGGACGTGCTTCAGCTGACGCGTCCTCCCGCGAAAGCCTCCCGCATCCCACGACAACGCTCTGGACGCGCCAGCGCCACCAACCGCGCGCCCGGAGCTCGCGCGCGCATATCCACTCCGTCGATCGCCCCCCCCCCCCCCCCCCCCCCCCCCCCCCCCCCCCCCCCCCCCCGCGGGACCTCGCGCGCAGAACGTACGTACGTAGCACCCGCCACCCACCAGTCCACGTCCGTACCCGAGAACCACCTTATAACAACGCAAACGGCAGCTCGCACACTGTACCGCTCAAACGGGAACGGTGGGATCAAGAGCTCATCATTCACTCGACCAGGCAGCTCGATCCTTCGTCGTCATCCTAGCCGCGCCACAGAGACAACGGCGCCGGCGCCCGGACCCGGCGGACCGGAACACGAGCTAGGCTGCCATGTCGGCGGTAGGGCCCAGGGGCGCCGGCGCAGCCCGGAGGCCGTCGTCCCCGAAACCGCCCAGGTCGGCCGGCGCCGGTGGCGGCAGGGAGAGGCCTCAGCTGGTGACGCAGCGGAGAGACGACGACCCGCCGGCTGCCGACAGCAAGGTCTCGAAGAAGAGGCTGCCGTCCGCGGCGGCGGCCGCCAGGGGCGTGCTCCCGTCCATGCTGCTGCGCCGGTCCGAGCTGCTGCGCCGCGCCGGCGGGAAGAACAACGGGAACATGCAGTCGCTCAGCGTGTCGTGCGCCTCGGAGGCGTCCAACGACTCCTTCTGCAGCCGAGCGTCCACCGGCAGGATCGGCCGGCCGCCGATGGCGCCGCACGCGGGAGCTACCAGGCGGAGGGCGGCTGGGTCGTCGGTGGGACCACCTTCTGCTCGGCCAGCGGCAAGGAAGGCGGCCAGCGTTGCTACGGACGGTGCTGGAGCATCTTCCGCGGCGGTGATGGGTTCGATGATGATCGGAGAAGCTACGGCGGCGCCCGGGCCGCCGAGGTGCCCATGGGTGACCCCAAATACTGGTAGGTGGTCCAAATTAATCCCAATACTAATCATGTGATTATGGCTTCTTTCCATTAAGGCAAAAGACAAAAGAGCATGCTAATGCAGTTAGGTGTATACAAGTGGATAATTATGTTTTCTCCTTTTTGCTATCATGCATGCAGTTAATTCCCATAGCTCATTTCCTATACGTAGTAGAGTGAAGTACTACCATATATCTATGGTCTCCAACACTAAAACGCCCTAAATACCATGAAATTGCACAAATCATAGGGTCTTGGCCTTGTTCTTGGTGGTGCACTTATATGCAGTCTATTTTGTTCCCCTACAAAATGCAATCTCTTTTATTTAGGCACTGTGTCTGTATGAACACAAGAAAATCTCAAGAACAACTGTAATACAAACCCTATCTTGTTCTCCATAAACTGTCATTTTGAACAGTAAGTCAGTAAGGTAGTCTTCAAAGTATAACTTTGATCAGACATTCAGTTTCTGTTCCAATATAGTTATAAAATCTCACAAAGTTATATATTGTGGAAGTACTTGTCAGGAACATTTTGCACTTACAGTTTCAAGTATCGAGCCTAAATATTTGAAAAAAAAACAGTAGTCATGAATTTGAAAATTTAAAAGCACCTCGGGAAAGATTAACGCAATACATACGGGGTGACAGTTACTAATGATACATGAGGTCTTGATCAGCTTAAAGGAGAAAAGATCAATGATCAGTCTTCGGTCATACCAGCTAGCTAGCTTCAAATCTAAACAACTGAAATGGGGTGATTTTATTCAAAAGATTCTACAGGAAGTACATAGACCTATAACCTAAAGCTGAACCTACCATGCCCTAGCTATAGCTTTTCTGAACCTGGACTACGGGTGTTCATGACTTGTGATGTTTCCTAAGTATAACTCTCAAAGTAATCTGACTTTTTTGTGAGCTTTTTGAGCATATATACTGCCTTTTCTACAGAATTGCACATCGTATTATCTGCTAAATCGTGTGTATTTCACTGTACTAATCAGAGAGACACTTGTCTACATCAACCCGTGAACTCACGTCCAAATTAAGCAGTGACTGCTTTGTAACATAGCTGTCTTCAAATAATGCTACTGCTGCATCATCGACATATGCTGCCAAACGCTAGTCTGTAGCACACACAGTACCTGCATATTATTGCGCTGACATAAACGTTATACCTTTCTCAGGAGAAAGAGAAAATACATCTACCTTGTGCTAATTAACATCGGGCAATGATCGCCCGGGAGTCATGATAATGGTGATTAATTAGATCATATGGAATCGGAAACGTTTGGTGGTGCACAATTGACAATGCAGAATTAATAAAAGATGCACTCAGATGTTTGGTGGCGAGTCTGCTATCTTGCAAGTACTTGTCAATTTTATCTCCCAAAAGGATTCCATTACCCACTAAATTGTCGGCACTACATTATGAAAATTATTTTTAATCTTGATCAACTTCTAAAAACTATGGACGGAATAAATGAAGTGTCATTACCACCTTTTCAGTTATGAACCGGAGCAACTATTTTTGATAAACTGATTATGGTTAGTGGCACATTTTAGGTGGCCAAGATTAATGTGGACAGACTAAATCAATTCATTGATGCACAGGCTTACCTTTTGCTGATTTTCTTGCAAACTTGCAACTTAGATAATGGTGGCCCGGGCTATGTATCTTTCTTGTGTTCGTCTTTTCTTGGTGGAGATATGCCTATCATTGTTGTTCCTTTAAATTTATGCCAGTTGCACTTTGCATCTTTTCTGCCGCATGATAGGCAGCTGAAATTTATTTAATTTTCTCTGGTGCCCCATTTGCAATTTCTTATTGTTAATTCATCTGGAGCTCTAATTTTCCTATTTGTATATCTGTACCATCTTTTAGTTTCATTTCACATACTGTAGTAATTAGACAACAAACTGCATAAAGTACTACTGTTTGTAGCATCAGAACAGCTATTTTCCCTTTTCATACTCACCAGTCCCACCTGCTGTCCCGAATCATACACCTAATTAACTGTTAAGCAGGGACCCGTGGACAAAAACATTCTGCTTGTAATATGACGTCTACAGTACTGTGAACATCAAGCTTAATGTTGCTGTCTAAATCTAGAACTCCATCAGTCTAAATCATCCTTTCTCTAATTTTGCAAATTTTCGAAAGAATTTCAACTTTCTGTTTGAATCATACCTTGCTTCCACATGACAATAATGGGATCTTTGAATGTACATTTGCAACAGATCCATGCTATGCTGCCTTTCATGACCAAGAGTGGGGAGTCCCGGTACACAACGACAGGTATGCTCTAAGCCAAATCAAAATATCAAGAGTTATAAAATGTTAAGAACTAAATTAGTTATAAAGTTACAATTTTCAGTTCTAAATCCACAGGAAACTGTTTGAGATGCTTGTTCTATCTGGTGCACTGGCTGAGATGGCATGGCCTGTAATCCTCAGCAAGAGGGACACCTTCAGGTAAGCAATCCTTTTACCTGACATAGTACTGGAGAGTCTAACAACTCACCAAACACTCATCAAACACCATTCTGCATTCCAACAGGGAAGTTTTCATGGATTTTGATCCTCGGTTGGTCTCGAAGCTAAACGAGAAGAAATTCTTGGGGCCATGCAGCCCGGCTAGGTCCCTGCTGTCAGAGCACAGGCTTCGTACGATCGTCGAAAACGCGCACGAGTTATTAAAGGTAGTAATTCATTTACCATGCCAGTCTCCCTATCCTCCTGTCCAGATCTTGATCTTGATAGCCTGAACAGCATCGGCAGCCTATTCATTTTGCCCAACAACTTTTTGTTTACTCTTAGACTTAATACCCCTCCCTTGTATCTTTCTGCAATTAAGTCTGAATCTCACTGTTGATAGGTGATAGAGGAGTTTGGATCGTTTGACGAGTACTGCTGGGGCTTTCTGAACTACAAGCCTATGGTTGGCAGATACCGATCACCCCGGGAGGTGCCGCTGAGGACGCCGAAAGCCGAGGCCCTCAGCCAGGACCTGATGAGGAGGGGCCTCCGCGGCGTCGGGCCGACGGTGATCTACGCCTTCATGCAGGCCGTCGGCATGGCCAACGACCACCTGGTGACCTGCTACCGCTTTGAGGAGTGCTCCGAAGCGTGTGACGGCGGCCATGGTAACACCTTGGTGAAGGAGCAGGAGATGAGCAAGATGTGTGGCATGGTAGAGTGTGTCAGCTTGGAGGCTTCAATGACCACCACCGTGATCAGCATCTCGTAGCTAGCAATCAAGAGTTGGGGTCGTGGCTTGTGTATATGCTTGTTTCACTTGAGGTTTGGGAAAATGCGTTTGATTGAGTAGTTTGATGAGTGAGAGTGGTGTTCATGGAAAAAAAGATAGGTAGCTAAAACCGCAGGAGTTGTTTCAGGACATTAACAAATTTACAGGGTGAAGCCGTCGCAGATATTGTAAAGTTGAGAGACTGTACGTTCTCTGATTGATATATACACAAAACAAGAAAAGTCCGATTGTTGGGCTCTCTCGTATGTGCCAGTAAAGTGAACCGTTGCACTGTCAGTGTCATAGCTTTTGAGAGCTTTACACAAATGGGAATATGGAACATAAGAGAAGGAGCACGGTTTGGGACCCAAACTTTGGGTAGGGCAAAGCATTGGCATTAGTATCAGCTGACCCCATTTGTATGTAGAAACCCTATATAAGCACTCAGTCTAGTTCCCAAACGCTTGTCTTTTCTACCCACTATCATAACTGCCATATTTCAGGGTATAAGTACTCTAAAATTACAGATAGGCACGACACATGTTCATAATTTTGTGAGCTCAGGGATTACTTTTGAAGGCCGTCGGAAAGTTGTAGGTCAGCAACCACGGAGAGTCTGGGAACAGAAATTACTGGTAGAAATATCAGGTTATATCATGAAACTGAAATTAAGAGAAGCAACATCCAACAAAAAGACGAGAGTAGCTGTGTGAAAAATCACAAAACTAAGTGTCCCAAAGTATATCGGACGCAGGCATGGATTTTTCAAACAAAGTCAGGCCAATTATAGATAAATGCGTTATTTGCATCACCACAAATATTCACATCAAAATTTGTATGAACATTTTGGTACGCCTTTGGCGTACCCTCGAAAAAAATTTGTATGAACATCAACACAAAGTTAAAATTCGTATGGTGTTCTTCCTTTTCCGTGGTATAGTATCGTTTAACTATATAGCTAAATAATGTGAATAATCGATGACAGCATGCTACAGAATTGATAAAAAAAAACTTTAAAGAGGAATAGCAGAAACCAGGATCTGCTCATCCACTGTTTCACTTGAGTACAGCTATAAACATTTTCCGCATCTCCACTTCGATGAGATGATAATCTACTTATTTCTTAGATGCATGCTACCTATACAAAGTCTGAGTTGTTTGACCTTTCACTAGCGCTTGCAATTCGAACAATAGTGAAGATTTCTTCTCATTGGAGCAGCACAGTGGTAACAGAAGTACTGTTTACACCTTCAAAATAGAACAAACGAAAACTCTGTTAGTGACGTGATGAAGTCTTTACACATATAACGAATACACATCAAAATGTGTTTACTGTTTATAGTAGAACCCTATAGTTCGATGTGATACTGAAACAACCACATTGGTCTGATATGCTGGAAGCCTGAAAGGCAGTCCCAAGTTGCGGACTGACAGCAGAAGTCTACTGGGAGACAAACTAAATCAATCAACTCCTAAGAGGAACTATGGAAAACTAAAACAACAAACCCCAATTGGAACTATGGAAGATAAACTCCCAACAGAACTAGCAAAAATACAAATTTTGCGAACAACAAAAACACATGATACAAATTTCTATAACTGTATAAGTTGAGAGGGAATGATTAGGTCTTCTGCTGTTGTACTCGATCCAAGTCCTCACCACATCTAACACACTACTGTATGTTATAACTGGTTTCCATGTGAAACAAATCTCTAGTTAATTTAAATAACCTACTCGTAGATCTTATTTCTACTAGTTTTGGAACTTTAACCCAAACTAGCCGTACATGTCTGCATATTCTTGCCCCCAATAAGGAACATTTAAGTTGCCTAATCATAGGAAACAATATAAACTTACCTCTGGCATTCAAATAAAATCATCAGAATCATGGAAATCACAGAACACATGATACCAATGGATCGTGGTTAGATATTTAAAAATTCATAAGAATCACACAAATTGCAAAATACATGATACAAGGTCAGAAATATCCTAACAAAATCAATCAATACCATCATATCGTCACTGGTGACCAAGCAATCTACTGCAAAAATGCTACTACTAGCAGGTAGCCTAATAAATGCACAGTTAGTGTTAAACATGCAAGATTTAAGAGGGGAGTTAGTATGCGATTAAGGCCAAATCGCAAGGGTTAAGCTAAATTCGTGAGCCATTGGATTTAGAGTTGGATGAATAGTTGAGAATTTTTGGATTCCGCAAAACTCACACCTTTTAATACATAAATAGATAAAACACCTCTTCAACTAGAGTCTAAAACCCAACTATGATTATAGAATTTTTTTCAGGAACATCTTTTAAAGCAGATAGCGTAGATTGACAACTATTGTCTTTTCAAGTTGGAAAGGGAGGACATAATTTTGGACTAAAATTTACAGATTCACACACACAGACACACACACACTAACTACATATACCAATCCAAATGTACAAAAAAGTTATTTTTTGGCACTTACAAGTAGGCAAAACCGCAAAAGCAACCAGGTGCTCATGTACCCACGTGCCCAGCACATTGTCCATGAACTAAGGTGAAAGTGCTCAAATACTACCTATTTTACAGAACAATAAGTTTTCTAGTCCTATTGCAAAGTATAGGTTATGCATGCAAATGATGTTTTTCTAGATAAATCTTCATTCGGATACCCTCAAGCATTCTTACTCACGTATAAGGGGTTAATTTTATTCTCCCTGTTTTTCCTTGAATTGATGGCATCCTTAATCTGTGTGCCTGGCTGAAATATCTCAAAGTAGCATGTTGAAGTTGAACTACTAATAAGTAAAACTTTGTGGAAAAGGTCCTAAGCCAAACAGTTGCTACCCATATCAGTAAAATGTTCATCCAAGAAGATAGCAAAATGAAGACAGAATTGCGCCTAAGCAGTAAGCACTAAGCAGAGTACAGACTGGCTAGCTACATTATAACAGATAATGAACAGTACTAAGTGTTGTCTGAACTTTGTAATCATGGTTATGTTTCAACACTAACAAGTACAGAGTGCTAATATCACTGTCACCAACCGAAATAGATAAAGGTGGAGAAAGGAAGATATTCCAAATATCATATTCGACCTGTGTAAACTGAGGTCAGATTAGTCGGCTACACGAACAACTGAAAGAGGAACATTTTGTAACCGTACTCTACCCTTTTGTGTTTCTATCATCTAGCATTAGCTTAGTCAAAGAAAGGGGCATGAGTTGCAATAGGAGCATGATTACTTGATTAGACAAACTACCTGCATTGCATGAGCAAGCACCCGGCAATCCTCGAGACGTACATCTGGCAACTGGGGCACCTCTGCCATTTCTTCTTGTTGGCCAGCTTCTTCAGCTTCAAATCAACCTCCCCCTTCTCATCATCCCCAGGCTTCCTGAACTCCTTGCACTTGATTCCATCGTGCCATGGCACGCGGCACCGTGCGCAGAACATGCGATGGCAATGTGGGCACTCAGTGTCCCTAATTTTCACTGTCTCATCCTTGTCTTTGATCAGCAACGCTGAGCAATCTTTGAAAGGACAGTAGTACTTCTCATTCCCCAGTGCCGACTCGCACAGAGTGACACTCCAGCGATCTAACAGCTCCTGTGGAATGATATCTCGGCAGAGTTCAATCTCAACCGAGCCCTCTGTGCATTCGGGGTCAGGGCACCCTATCAAATCCACGTTCTCGCTGACCTTGCCAGCGACATACCGTCCGACACAGCTTTTGCAGAAGGCGTGCTGACAGTGGCTCACACGAAACTGCTCGGAAACCTGAACCTTCTCCATGCAGATGGCGCACTTGAAGCGGCTGCGCTTTCGCCGCTTCCTCGAGTCGGTCGGTTCATCTTCCACATCACGTCAGATTGGAAGAATCAGGCGACTGGCAAGTGAATTTTACGCATCTACGCATAAAAAGAAAGTGAATCTGTAAATGTATACCTTCCGATGATAGCTTGCGCTTGCCCTTACGGTCGCGAGGGGACTCTTCGGTGGATTCTCCGGAAGGGCCGGCGACGTCAGCTCCAGAAGGGGAAACCGGGGAGGCGGCAGAGGACGAAGAGGAGGGGATGGTGGTGGTTGGGGCGCGGGAGGAGTCAATGGAGAGGAGGATGGCTTCCTGGATCTGGATCTCCTCGGCATTGTAGGAGGCGCCGAGAAAGGATATGGCGTCGTCCTCGTTGTCGGAGATGTAGATGGGAAAGTATGTGTCGTCGGCGGTGGCGGGGGCCTCCATGGCCGGCGAGGAGTGGTGCTCAGGCAGCGGCGGCGGTTCGTGAATCGTGATCCGTTGGGATGGGACGTGGGGCCGTCTCAGCGAAGCGGTTGCTTTCTAGTCGCGGGTACTGTGGGACGCGTGGACGGACGGGATTCCGTGATGCGAAGGGGCGTGAACAGAGGTTGGAACTTGGACGGTCGGGATCGCAATGGTAGAAAAGTCTACTCCTTGGACATTTTATATGCTTCCAACTCTAACAAATGTTACATGTCAATCTACACGTAAAAAAACTCTACCCGATGCCTTAAAACTCCACAATCTCTTAAAACCTACGAGCAACTCTAGCCGATTTCATAAAAAATCGTACCTTCTAACAAAAACATTAAAAACTCTTACGGATGGTTATGCCTTAAAACTCGACAATCCCTTAAAACCTAAGACTAAGAGCAACTCTAGCATATTCTATAAAAAAAATCATACTCCCTTCGACCCAAATTAATTGGCTCGGTTCAATCAAAAAGTTGGTTCTTTTGTACTGTTGTTGATAATTATTAATAGATCGGTAGAATTTCGCAAAAAAAAAAGAATCACTAAAATTTTCTTGCTATGTATGGAATCGCATTGTACCGTGCTTTTTTCCTTCTTTCCTAATCCATCCCGTGAACTCGCTTCTTCCACATTGCTTTGTATCGGCAGAGAATTCATTGTTTACGAGTATGAAACCGAATGTTGTCAGACTGCGTGGTGTGATGCACTGCTATGTGCGAAACCGGTTCAAAACCCTCATTGAACCGCAGTAAGTATACACGGTGCATGGTCTTATATCCTTTTCTCCTTTTCATTTCCTTGTCCATGTGATTATGAACTTTTTTGTCAAACTCTTTTTTGAAATCAATATTAAACTCAAATATCTATGTCTCTACCATGCACAATGCAACAACATTTTAGATACGTAATTTTTAGAAATTTGAATTTTAAAAATGCATAAAATTGATGAAATTGTTCGAAGAAAACATGAAGGTACATGAAATATGCTCCACAAATGAGTTCATCTAGAAACAACATTTGATCATCATCAATTTAAGTGCATAAATTGCTAACTTGTTCATTGCAAAATAATACCTTGCAAGAAATTCAGCAAACAACTTTGTTATGCCGACAGACGTTAGTCTTCAACTAGATGGAGACTAGAACATGCTCGTTGAGGAGAAACGAGCATCACCCGACCTCCCACCATATCCAACACCAGTTGCGTCGTGGGTTGAGGCAGACATAACAAAGCTCTTAGTGGCCAACTTCTGGCTACATGTCGGCCACGCAACATAGACTTTCCTATAGGCATGGGAACAACGACAGGTCCCGATGGAGCATACCAAGAGGCGTGAAGGGCCTTACTACGACATCATGTGCTGATGAGGGAAGATGGAGGTCGACAGCGGTGTGTCGAGCAACGAGGAAGGCATGGTCTCTGATGGTGTTATTTATCAGTGTGGGACCTCCATGACCTCATGAATGGAACATGGAGGTGAGCACGAGGGGGGATTGGCTTGGGCGACCGAGGAAAAGGGGGGAAAGGTCGTGGTGGCAATGAGAGGAGGAAGACCCGTGTAAGGGAGATGGCTTCGGCCTCAATTTTTTACAAGAGGTCTCAGTCTTACGAAATATGTTTAGTTGCCTACCTCATCCCCAACCATGGTCGATGGGTGAAAATTTAGGGTGTTTGGTTTCCTGCGTGAGAGCGTGGGCTAGGCCAACAAGGTGTCTAAAATATCTCTCAACCTGGCCGACTGGAAACATTCCAATGGGCTATTTCTGATAAGCCATGTTCTCACGGACCATTTCTAACATAATCTTGCAGGAGTACATGATTTTCTATGTTCATATTCTCGTCTTTTGTTTCACCTTATTTATTCATGATAAGTTCGTACAATCACAAGCCCGGGTCTGATTCATGCAACGTCAATTTTCTACAATGTTTGTCATGTTTAAAAATGGGGAATCACATATATAGATGTGTTAAATCCTCTCAAAATGGCCTTAGAGCTCAAATGAGCTAATGCTAACTAAATGGTGAAATATGGATTTCCACCATACTTCCCCAACCACGCCATTGTGCTACCGAGATTGATATCATCCACCTCTCCCCCTCACATGTTGGATTAAAAAGGAGAAGACGACATCAAGTTGTATGTGTGCAGAACTCGGAGATACCGTTTGTGTGGTGCTTGGATCGGATATCAAATAGTACAACTACATCATCCCACGATCTCGTGATCGTTAACATGCATGTTCTACGAGGGTATGTAAATCTAATCCATCTCGTTACTTGCATATCCTAGATTATATCTAGATCTTGTTCGCTCTCCCGTAGGAATTGTTTTGTTTTCTATGTCGTGAATCCCTTCGGTGGTGACAATGGGAGGAGGAAAACTCGTGTAAGAGAGATGACGTCGGCCTATTTTTTTTTTTTTTGCAAGAGGTCTTAGTTTAGGGGACATGATACATAAGAGCTTGTTTTCAGTAAACTTATGACATGTTTTGTTGCCCACATCATCCAACCATGGCAGATGGATGCAAATTTAGAGTGTTTAGTTTTCCTGCACGAGAGGTTGGGCCAGGCTAGGAAGTGTTTAATCTCTTAGCATGGCCGAATGTAAACATCCCACTTGGTTGTTTCTAACAAGCCAGGTTCTCATGAGCCACTTCTAACATAATCTTGTACAAGATTTTTCAGAATAAATTTCAAAAAACACCACAGTTATCGGGAGAAGTTAAAAAATGCACCATTTTTTTAAAAATGCAAAAAATCCAACAACATTTCCCTAGTTGCTTGCAATCTTCAATAATGCTAATATTTGGCCGTGCTAACGAAAATTCTGACAGGGGGAGCCATTGCCAGCGGTGACATGGCAAGGTGGAGACAATCGGGGAGGAGAAAGAATAGACATATATGACTTTTGTTTAAAAAAATGGAACTCACTGATGTCTCCCAAATGTAATAGATCTATTATAGTACCTTTCAATAAAGAAAAGGTTTTCGAACCCACGAGGAGCTGAAGGTATTGGTTAGCAAGTCTTACAAGTAAAACAATAAAAGATGCAAAGGTTTAATGTTCTTGGATTTATAGTTTATAGAAAAGCAAATTGTTGTAAAGTAAATTGTAATAAATTAAATGCTCTTTTCAATGAAATCTTAATACTCTATGTAGTAAGAGGACAAGCTCAAGTGTATGTTCTTATATGTGATAGACGTTCCTAAGGGAGGCATGAATTTACTTAGCATAAAGATTTCTAATAACATTGTAAGTATCTTGTTAAGTTTTATTCTCTTTGGACGGAGCCTAAAATAGGTGTAGTCATATAAATGTGAAAGTGCACCCCATATAAATGTCTAAAATATTTCTCAACTGAACCAAAATCATATCTAATTCATCCTATGACCTCAAAAACATGGGAAGCTAATCACAACGGTGAAACATGATATGGATAGGTGGCATATGGAATACAACACAATCTAAAAATATAACTTGGCCACCAAATAATGAAAAGCTACCAAGCATAATCATGCACAATGCACTAAAACAATATCCAGGGCTCAATCTCATCACAAACTGTGAGAAGGAGGATGTGGTTCTTTCAGATGGAGATGGTGTTGATGTTTGGGATGATGGAGATGGTGATGTAGAAGCCTCCTCCTATGCCAAGGAAGAGTGGTGACGATGATGGCTTCGATTTCTCCCTCTCTGGTGGCCCTAGAACAGTAGGATTTGCCCTCTCCCAGAGTAGGAGAAAGCTTTCTCCTCTGCTGGCACCTTTGTAAATCTTGGAAAAATTATGGCGTAGGTTTTTGGGTGAAATGGAGGCATCGGTAAAAGGGAGAAGCAAGACGATGCTCGAGGCCCGAATAGACCTAGGTGGCGTGACCTAGTAAGGTGTCCCGTGCCACTTGGGCTCTTTCGACCCTCGTGGCTCTCCTCGCGTGGTTCAAGTGCCCAATGTCCTTCTCGTAATGAAAAACTTTCGTGATATTTTTCCTAAAATTAATTGGTATCTAGAAAGTCCCTGAAATAGAAAAATATGAAAAAGAAGGTTTTCTGCCTCCTAAAAATTAAATACCAAAATAAGGGACTTTGTACAAAAGTCCTGTAAATCATCTAAAAGATGCATAAACAAATATATAATAATGCAAATAACAATATAAACTAGTCCTATATGTGGCTATTATAATGATTCAAAATGCAAGTATCACCCACTTGGCAGCTCCTCTCTCTCTCCTAACTCCTCTTCTCTCTTCTATGTTTCACTCAAATCCACTAACGGCGGTCACTGTAGACCTTCCCGTCCATCCAAACCATGTACGATATGATGTATCCCAGCATATGACAATCACCATGCCATCCATTGAACCAAGTCAAAGTACTCCAATAAATGCACCTAAGGTGAATTCCTTCCATCACTTGTCCTCCTTTAGTCCTTGGATGAATGGAATGCTACTTCAAAAAAATGCCCATCTTATGACCTGGTCCATACCCATGATCATAATGCTGAGAGGAGATGTAAGGGATGTCTGGTACCTTCGATATGGATTCACGGATGCAATATAGTAGCTTTTTCCCTAGTAGACCTAGGTTTAATCAAACCTTGGGAAACAATGCTAAAAGGAAGTAAATAAGGACACGTCTACAAGACTTTGTATGTTCGTTTTACCTTCGTTTACCGAATCTTTCAAGTTTACTTTATATCATGGGTTGTTTCAATGGATGGAGATACGCTAGGGTTGAAGATTCACCTACAGCTATACATCATATGGGATAAAGATAATAATAAGCACAGTTATGTGTAATGTCTTAATAGAGATAAAATTTGTGGGCCACACATCTCGATATACTAAATCCCCTACGAGTCACAGGCATAGCAATAGCCTTTTGATCCAACCGTTTGCACCACGAAGCATCGGGCTACAAACAATTATTAGGTGAAAACACAGATCAAAGCCTTAAGAAGTGATGGTGTTGTTCCCCAATGGATCGCTAAGCGAAGACCGTAATCCCCTTTTTGTCATCGGGTTTCCTATGAGATCTCCACTAACCAAGTATCTCACCCTAAGCCTTTATCGATCTCGAGGATCTTGGGTACCTACAAGTCCAAAGATCTAGACAAGAGACAAAGAAGCAAAGATACAAATCTCTTATTCAAACAATACACAATGCTGCAATAGATTAGATGCACATAATTGCTGCTAGGTTTCAGCCCAACCCGCATCCTGTGAGGACTACTCATTCATAACAATAAGAGCAAGGATACAAAACATTGTGCAAAATACTTAGAATGAAATCAAATATTCTTACAATCGTCGCTGAATCACAAGGAGATCTAAAGTACAAGATAATGGCTATGGCTATGGAGAGGATGGAGGATGGAGAGGATTAACTATGGTGGTAAATCTCCTTTGGTGGTGTTGTGATGCAATCTGAGAATGGCGGTCCTCTGCGCGGCGGCTAAGAACTCGAAATATATAGGTGCCTTCACGAAATTCGTAGGATTTGACGAGACGAAGCCGTTGCCACCTGGTACGGGTGGGCCGTATGGGTGAGCCTTGCCCGTACTAGTGGTTGTTATGGCCTCTGGCTCCTGGCATTGACTCCAGGGTTTCTTGGCCGTGTAGACTTCCTCAAAATCTTCATTTATGGCTCCATATTTCACCTTAAAAGCGTGATTTCCTGCACAACACAATCCAAAGCAATGGTTTGCATATCTTTGCAATAATTAGTAATTAGTGGCAAAGCTAGAGAGATTCTTGTCAATTTCATGACTAAAAATAAGGTTTAAACACGAAGAAAAATGGCTATTTTCATAGCCATCAACTTCCCCAAAGCTCAAACCTTGATCGTCCTCGAGCAAGAAAACAAAAAAACCATAAAGAACTCAATGTTTAAACTAAAACAACGAGAGTGTAAATTCACTTACGATTGGTAGTCGTATGCGTTAAGCACTTCTTTCATTTTAAAAGCTCATCAAAGTTAGAGATATGCCAAGAACACTATAAGAGCTTTGATAACTCAAAACAATCAGAGTAGAATTTAATATAAGTATGAATAACTAGGAGTGTAACAATCAATCCCATTCCCCTAGTTAACTCTCAGCTTGCCAAGAAACAATAGGATGTTTATACTACCAAAATTAAGTAAGAGAGATCATGTCCTAAGTAGCATAACAATGAAGTGTCTTATTGACTCCCACATCAGTAAATCAAGACTATCAAAACACTTCTATTGCATTTATTGCTTTTCAAGAAAATTCATAAAGTAGTAATGAGACCATGCCAAGGACTTGTTATGTGGATCTTCATTTTTCACGGGTAATTCTCAACAAGGATCATTGAGTGATTCTTTTAAACAATAGTTTGCACAACCTTCGAGAGTACCAATACGTTTGCCCATTACGGTGACAAGTGTCACCCATGTCGTCAACTCATAGCCGAAATCAGGGATTTTACCATTGATCGTTCATAGGCCAGCGGAGTTATTGGCATCCAAAGGTGTGCATCAAAACATAGAACTTTTAAAATAGTATCACAGTTTGATCCACAAGGTTTAGCTTTGGCATGGAACGCAATTACCACTAGACTTCATCTCAATCAAACAACCCCTTTTCAAGAGTGCTATCAAGTCTATAAAAACATCTATGGGGTTAAGTATCTTCAAGGATAAACTCTCAAGGCAATCATTCATCGAACAAGTCATAAATTAAAGACTTTTTCTTATTGTACTTGTTTGGCCATATTGTTTCCAAGACAAGACTCGGTTAACTACAAGAACTAGAGCAAAAGCTTCCACAACTAACTACTCATGCAAATAAAAATCTTTACTCTAACTAATTTAAATTACTCCCAGTAGCATAGCATATTAGCAAATCAACTAACTAAGATAAAAAAATTCAAACTTCTAAAGTGGGAGACATAGGACATATCTCTCATTAGTGATTTCATAATTCTCTTCCTTATGGGGATGTGTTCCTTCAAAACTCAAGTTAAAATCACTCTCATAATAATATTGAAGCAAAGAGGCAATAAGTAAATCCACTTTCGTGAAAAAGGAAAAACAGGATTTTTTTTTTTGTATTTTTTGTTGGAAATATGCCCTAGAGACAAATAGTAATAAGGACTATTATCATATTTCATAAAGTTTATGATTAAGTTTTATATCATGCTATAACTGTATTGAGTGGAAACATCAATACACGTGTGATATATAAACAACTAGGGGTTCCTAGTGAAACTCTAGTCACTGGTTCATTGGTCAACAGATGATCAAGTTTCCTGATCATGCGGCATTTATGCCAGTTGGAAATGGAGTCAACTCATTCCGAGAATGAGATGATGAACCAATACCCAACCTAAACATCGTGACCCGATCATGTCATGAAGTTCAAGTTATGATGATTAGAAATGGATCCTCGTAGACTATTCCTTAGACCGTGAGGCTATATCAATCACTGTCTCCCGAGAGTGCTTAGATAACATCAAGCGTCACTTGGTAATATAGTGATTATAAAGGTCTGTTCAGGTACTCGGAGGAACCTTAGAGGCAATATATGTCAAGAGCGGGATTTGTCCGTCCATGTGACGGAAAGATACTTAAGGGCCCACTCAGGAGAAGTTATATCCAATAGCTACGCAGCGTGTGATTTGATCACAGGGATATCACTTGTCGGAACGAGTCAAGTAGCATTGTTCAGTAACGAGATTGAACACGACATGGTGATGTCATTGATAAGATCTCGGGCAATGAAAGTATCGAGAGACAAAGGGAATAAGACATGACCGTCCCGGTTCAAACGACGAAAGATCTTCGTGGAACGCACAGGGGTCACATGGCCATCTAGGTCCCTCTGTCGATCATTGGTCCGAGACTGTCCTGACCATGTATGGAGTGTTCCCAAACCGTAGGGTATCACGCTTAAGGGTTTGATGATGCTTAGAGAGTGTTTATAGGATCGGAAGAATCACCGAAGAATAGTAGAGAGAAAACCGGAAGGGTTTCGGTAAGTCTAGAGGATGTCCAGAGTGGAGGTGGCAGGTGTTCCATAGCCACGGAGATTGTATAATATGTGAATGAATGTTAAATATTGATTTAATCATTTATTCATAATTATTTAATAAAAGAGAAAATCAATTTAAAGGTCAAAAGGCTTAATGGGCCAATTCCGGAGGGAAGAGGTCCCATTAGGGAAAGGCAAGAGGGAGAAGGGCCAAAGGGGGTGGCCGGTGCCCTAGTGGGCCAGCCCCCCTCGCCGCCGCGTGAGGCCCATGGGGGTGGCCCGCGGTGCCACCCCTCCCCCTCTCCTCTCCTTTAGTCCCACCCCGTGACTTTGAGGGAGGTAGTACCTCCGCTCCCCTATATATAGTGGGGGTATTTGGCCAGATAAATACACACAATATTCAATAAAGGTTTCCTCACTTTTGGGGAGACCTCCAATTGATATTCTCTCTCTCGTGACCATGGTCCCAAGTTTGGACTGTGCGAACGAGAGCCATCTTCACCGTGGAGCACCGTCGCGCTGCGGGATTCGGATCTAGGAGCTCTACTTCCGCAACTGCTGCTGGATCGGGGAAGCGGGAGTCATCGTCAGGCACCGGATGTGTGTAACTCCTCGCGAGGTGTCACACTTGAGGCACTCAAGTCGTGGAGCCGTAGGAGCGCAAGGACTTCATCACAACCTTGAGGTCCGCTTCAGCTCGTCTACATCCACCACGCTCTCCTGAGCGTTGACAACGCTTTTCGGTCTTCAGCCCCTCCTGTTACTGTATTACTAATATATAGGTCCTGACAACATCAGGGGTTCAGGGGCGTAGGGTAAAAATTTATTGTTTTCATACGCGAACCCCTACAGTGGTATCAGAGCTACATCTATGCGTAGTAATGCTAGTACGGGTAGAACACACAAGATGTAGCGTGTGGGCGTTGATCTTTTAGTTGTTACCCTCCGACGTGTACTTGTGTATACCGCAGTAATGCTTGATGAAGCGTCCCCCAACCGACTTTACGTGTTCATTCGCGAGACTGGTCCATGCTTGACATACGGCTTGTACCGTATAAAGTGGCTTAGGGGGTGTCTGTCTCTCTCGCATTAGTTGGTATGCCATTGCAACGGAGGGCCCCAAAAGGGGTGTAGTATAGACAACTACTTGATCAACATTGTGCTGAAAGTTCGTAGGTAAGAACGGTTCTTGTGCGAAAGCCCTTTCAGCCACGTAGAACATGCAAAGATAAAGTAGAGGCGTCTAAGTTTGTTTTGCAGGGGGCGTTGCTTTGTGATATGGTTGTGGCAAAGGTAAAGTGATTACCTTATGTTACGTAGTAGTAGATAGTCACGAAGGTGACGGACTACCACGCCGGAAAGACACCGGTACCCTAGTGTCTACGGCACCGGAATCCGGTGATGACAGATGGAGATCACGACGTGAAGGACCATATCACATTGCATTTACATTCAATGTTATTGTTTTTATATCTTATTGTGTGATAGTATTAGATACTCGACGGTAGCCTAATAAGATGATCCCTGTTTAAAATTACCAATGATTATGTTCCCCCTTAGTGTGCACCAACAAGAAAGTTCTTCGGTGTGAGGCAGGCCGTGATTGTCGGGTGTCAGACATATCTACATTCGCATACAGTGGGTGTAAGCCATATTGCACAATGAATACAGTAAGGTTGAGTTGGCGAGCCTAGAACGTTACAGAGACGTGGCCTCGGAACACAGATGGTCGAAAGATCAAGCACGAGTCGCATGAATGATGTGACCGATGTTTAGCGTCCACCCTAGAACCCACATTGATGGCCGTGATGATCGAGGGAGATGTGGGGAAAGGGTCGTGTTATCACTAGGAACCCTTCAGGGGATAGGTGTTTCTGAGTGGAGTTATTATTAACTCATTGAATTATAAACTTAGTCTAAATTCCTTTTGCAATTATAAATGTAGAGATGGCTCATCGTGAAGCTTACTTTGGCATTGAGGAATGGGTAATGGGTGAGAAACTTAGACTTGATGGATCCAACTTCCCTAGTTGGCTTGTGTGCCTGAATGATCTCCTTACTAGGAATCATGTGGTAGACTACATACGCCGCACGATGGATTTCACTAAGCCAGACCACTATGATACCCCACAAGAGCTGGCAGACCGCTACTATCGTTAAGAGATTTCCACCTACATTCAGATAATAATGCGTTACAGGATGGTGGATGAACTCCACCCGCTCATGGGCGATCTTGATCCATATTCGATGGTGGATCAGCTGAGAGTAGAGTTCATAAGCCATGTACGCATGTGGAAGCACGAGCTTCTTGGAGAGTTCCTTTCCATACAGATGGAGGAGCACACATGTCTGAAGGGTCACTTGGAGCGCATGCTTGATGCACACATGAGACTGGTTCACTTCATGGACTACTGGATGGACGATACATTTGCGATAGGCGTGCTGCTTCGATCGTTGCCTCCCAGCTACGAAGGATATATTTGGAGTAGCATCATGAGTGGTGATACAGAAACATTGGATTTCCAAGAGTTCATATTACGTTTCAGGAACGTAAAGGTTGAACCAATCACCGGTGAGGTCATCGATGACAAAGGTATATATTTGATATACAATTTTATAAATGTTATAATCTTGCAAACACATTTATAGTGTTAAGTATATTTGATACTTGTTCTGTTTTACTGAAAACAGGTCCATCTGCATAGAGGTGCTTGCTGGAGAGGAGGTGACGTTGCGTGTTGATGGCGAGCATGATGATGATGGCCAACGACACTCTCCCTCGATGTTTATCATTTAGTTTATGTTTTAGGATGATTATTGTAATCAAAATATTATGAAGTTCTTTAGTGTGTCTCACACTTTGTGAGACGGCTATTCATATCAGTTTGTAACAAACAGTTGTTCCACTTTTATGAATAATTTCTATTTGTGTTCATATCTTGTTTGATTATATGTGAATTATCCTTGTTGTTATGAAACTAATTGATAATACATGAACATTTGTAAAATATTGAAATGCCTTAAAATACCCAACTTAATGATATGTTCATTAATGAATGAGACCATTGTTTAGATTCAAAGTTATGTTAATAATATGTGAAAGACATTCGATTTTTGGTCACGTATAAATCATGCCTAAGTTCGGCAAATAACTTGAACACTGTGTATTACTTGAATACAAAGTGTTTTAATGAATTGTTAAAAGTAAATACATATTCGATGTATTGTAGTTTAACAAAATGGTAATTATCATTATATGATTGTTTAAATGTGTAAAGAAGTTTACCAAAGGAAACATAAGTATGAAACTATTTGATATGATCAAAGTGTTTCATCAACAAAGGGTATAAAGATAAAAGCGAATCTAGTTACTATGATTTCATCAATAGTAATGAAATTCGACTTTATAAGAATGGCATAAACAGAAAATTGTGAAATGCAATGCATTTGAAGTGTCAAAATGCAAAGAATCATAATATGATATTTGATATCAAAGTGGGTGAATAGATGGCGCCAAATAAATCATTGTAGTGTAGATGTAGAGACCATTAGTTAGAAATAGTTAGCACTCAATTATAACTGATGGCTCGGTATTGATGTAGAGCTCGTTGGGGAACCCCAAGAGGAAGGTATGATGAGCACAGTAGCAAGTTTCCCTCAGTCATGAAACCAAGGTTTAATCGAACCAGTATGAGCAAGGAAACACCCCAAAGGTGTTGCTAGCTGAGCCTTGGCAGGGCGCACTACCGGTGCTAGTAGCAACGTGGAGACTTGCACAACACAACCACAGAACTTTGTCCCCAACTTGCGATGAGGTTGTCAATCTCACTGGTTTTGCTGAAAACAAAGGATTAAACGTATCGAATGCAAGGAAGTAAGAGTTTGCAGAAAGTAAACACAAAGCAGTAAACAATTTGTAGATTGTATGTAAAAGAAAGGACCGGGATCCATAGTTCACTAGAGGTGGCTCTCCTTAAGATAGATAACATGCTGGGTGAATAAATTACAGCGGGGCAATTGACAAACATCGAGAAAGCAATACATGCATATACTAATCATCTTGACTCCTTTGGAACTTGATTGGGCATTACAACATTATACATAGACCGCCATCCAACTGCATCTATGACTAATAATCCACCTTCAGGTTATCATCCGAACCCCCTCTAGTATTAAGTTGCAAACAACAGATTATTGCTTTATGAATTGCGTGTAATGTAAACAATACGATTTTTCTATGAATAAAGGATTTTTGTTTTCTCCCTAGTAGCAACAACACATCTAGTACCTTAGAGATTTCTGTCACTTCCCCAGATTACCAGAGGCATGAACCCACTATCGAGCATAAATACTAACTCTTGGAGTTGCTAGCATCTACTTGGCCAAGATAGCTACTAACAACGGAAAGCATGCAAGATCACAAATAACAAAGACATGATAGAATCAGTAATCAATCTGAAATAGCATCTCAATATCCATCGGATCCCCGCAAACACAACATGCAGAATTACAAATAGATGATCTTAATCATGAACGGAGCTCACAATATCTAGACATGAAAGCACAAAGGAGGAGAACCAGCCATCTAGCTACTACATGGATCCGTAGTCCAAAGATGAACTACTCACGCATCACACCGGAGGCTTGCATGGTGATGAAGAATACCTCCATGGTGAATTCTCCTCTCCGGCAGGGTGCCGGGAAGAGCTTTAGATCCCTCCCGATCTAGGGATGGAGATGACGGCGGCTACAGACTCTTTCGTGGATTTTTGATTGGGTACTTAGGGTTTTTGTCCCGAGGGCAATATATAGGCGGAAGGAGAGGCCGATGGGTGCTGGGGTCGGTCAGACCACCCCCTGGCGCGGGCCAGGCCTGGCCACACGGCCAGGTGGTGTGGCCAGCCCTTAGCCATTCTCCGTCTCGTATTCTGGCATCTGATGACTTCCGGAAAAATAGGCACTTTGGCTTTTGTCCCGTCCAATTCCGAGAATATTCATTTTCTGACTTTCCTGGAACCAAAAAACAGTAGAAAACAGGCAGCTGGCACTGTGTCTCTTGTTAATAGGTTAGTCCAAGAAATCATATGAAAAGTACTCCAAAGTGTGGACAAAACACAAGAAAGTGGATAAAACCAAGCATGGAACATCAAACATTATAGATACATTTGCAATGTATCAACATCCCCAAGCTTAACTCCTGCTTGTCCTCGAGTAGGTAAGTGATAAAAAGAAAGAATAATTTTTGAGGTGACATGCACCATCAAAGACTTGATCAAAGTATTTGTAAAACATTCAAAGCTGGGATCGTAGCACTTCAATCATAACATGAAAGACAAAGTTCTAGCAATAAGACAAAGAAACTATGATGCAACATGAAAAGGCACAAACAAAAGATTCTTGAATAACAATGCTTTGCAAGACGTTTGTTTGTTTCACATAAAGAAAACATAGCATAATAGTATTCAGCTTGTCCCTCATAGAGTAGCAAATATAAATGCAAAGGACACCTTCAAAGTTCATAAGAGTGACTAGATAAAAATAGTTTAAAATAAGCAATATCAAGTTATGCATCAATCAACTACTCTTGGGACAATGCACATAGAACTAAGAATGGCCACTATGCTCTCAAAGTAGGTGCATAAAGGTAGAAGGTGGAGACTCAATATAATGGTGGAAGAAAGGAATTTATAAAAGGAAGCAGGGATTCAAGTCTCATAAAGAGCTTCCAAAAATTATGGTACTTATAGCTTTCAACTCTCATTGCCCCTATCATAAGCATCTTGAAGTGATTAAGGTTAAAGTGAACAAACTATGGTGTACATGCTTGACGAAGTATAAGTTAGAAATCTCATGTCCCTTGTATATGAGGGCCGCTCCTCATGCTACTCAAATTTAGTCACCGGTAAGTTCTTGTCATCGTAAGTACATGTGTATCATAGAGAACCGCCAACGGGGTACCCCTTGCCCGATGATACGGAAGAATCCCCATATCAAAATGACAAGGCAAGCAGACAACGAGCATCTCAGCAATCTTCTTATTTACCATGGGAATATGGTGCTTTTTTCTTCTCTTTCCTCTTTCATAATCTTTTTTTTATTTTTCTCTTTTTTTTCTCAATATAGGACTCTTTTTTATAAGAAGAATGCTTCATAGACAGCTCATTATGGTTACGCTCATGGATTAGACCAGTGGCCTAGGCGTTTCTCTAACACATATACATAACTCCATGGACTTACAAGATCCCCTTTCATTTCACACTGACGACATCCATATACAAAAGAGCATGATATCAACTAGGTACAAGTACCAAGTGCAATGTTGAAAGCGTTCCCCATGACAGCATGGTTCTGCTAATTCCCAACAAATAAGTGCAAGCATATACAACATAGATGACAAAATGGTTCAAGTTTATTAAGGGCAAGAAAAGTAAAGTGTGCTATCAAGTTCGTGAGAGCTTTAATCACTAGTTTTATCATAACAAGTTTAATTCAGAAGGTAAACAAAAGCATGAATATACTTGGAATAGCATAAGCTAGTAGGTAGGTATGGTGGACTCTTTGGAATAACTTGGTTTAAGGAGTTGGATGCATGAATGGAACTCATACTTGGTTGTGGAGGCTAGCAAAAGACTGGAAGCGACAAACTAAGAGAGCAATAATGGCCATAATTATGCAGAGCGACAAAACATCATTGATCAAAGCATAAAGTGATACTACTAGTTGAAAACTAAAGGATCATAAAGGCTATGGTGACTTGAGATAGTCATAACATGGTGTGAGCATGCGCCAAGTCAACCCAAATCAAACATCAAAGGAGAATACCACTATACTATGCTTTAATATGCTAAAACAACGCATGATTCATCCAAGGCACATTAAGAAATCTCAATTGTTATAAAAATTCATGCTACAACAAAGAATACTAAGCATAAAGCCAAAACAATATCAAACATGGCATGAAAGAGCATAGGCCACAGTTAAAAACAAGCTATTTTTACCACATAAGCATGAACTTTCCTACTTTTTTCCAAACCAAACCAAACTATTTGAAAACCAATGCATGAAAGAGGGGGTACAACCAATTTATTCAGAAAACTAAGCAAACAAAAGCAAACAAAAATCAAAATGAAAACGAAAAAGAAGACGCTCCAAGAACAACACAACTGTGCATGAAACAATAAAAATGAAGCGTTTGGAAGAAACCTGGGATTTTTATTGATGAAGAAGGGGATGCCTTGGGCATCCCCAAGCTTTGACGCTTGTAATTCTTGGATATTTATTGGGGTGACATGCGTGGCATCCCCAAGCTTGAGCTTTAGTCCATCCTTCATCTCATTACTTATTCCTTCCATACAACTGAAATTTTTCCTTCATACAAAACTTCACACAATCTTTATTAGCAACATTAGTGCACTCAAGATAAATAAGTCTTAAGGTTCAGTTCCAACACCAATAAACTTCCATTAAAACACTAGCTACTGAAGCACTTCCCTAAAAAAGCTAAATTCCCCAAAAGAACTCAAAAAGTAATCAACAAGAAGCAAATGCAGAAAATGGCAAAAATCTGTCAAAACAGACCAGCAGGTAAAGACAAATTTTTTCGAAGATCTTCTGTTGCTCAAATCAAAAAGTGTTGAACTAACGAAAGTTAAATAACAACCTGGGGCAGAAGCACAAATATTCATGCCTTAAAAAGACGTTCAGAGATTTTACACGAATTTTTACGGTGAAGCACAGAAATCTGTTTCGGACAGCAACTTTCCCAATCATTACTTCTCTCTCATTAGAGGTTACTCTTGGCACAAAAAGCAAATAAAAAGGATAAGAAGCGGTTATTACTGAAGTAATAACTTCCAAGACTCATCTAAAACTTTTGGGTTATCTCCCAATAAGTACTTTTTTTAATGCCTTTAAGTTAGGCATAAGAAGCAAGAAAAAGAATCAAGTGTTCTCAAATGAAGAAGCATTAAGATTAATACCAGAAACATCTTCAACAAGGAAAGGTATATCATCCAAATAAGTTCTAGAGGATCCTCTCTCAGTGCTCTTATGTTCACTACTTTCATCAAATGGGTTTTCAGGAACGATCCAATCAAGATTCATTTCTATGGCTTCATGCATTGCTACTAGTTTGAAAGGTGTTGGTATCTTAATTTCCTCCCTGTTAGGTTCAGTTTTACCCATCTTTTCTTGTGTACCAACAACATCTACACATGAGCCTAGCATATTGAAACGTTCAAATACTTTTCTAGCCTCTTTGGCAACATCATAGAATTCCTTAAGCAAAGTTTCTAGAATAAAATCCCTCTTTTCGGGGTCCTCAATTTCTTTAAGCTTAAGAAACATTACTTGCATTAAGGGGTTGAGGTTAACAAACCTAGCTTCTAGCATGTGAACTAAAGAAGCTGCAGCAATCTCATAATTTGGAGCAAGTTCTGCAAGGGATCTATCCTCAATATCCTCATGTTTACTAACATGATTAAAGAATTCCTCAATATTATCTTTTCCAATTATAGAACCACTACCTATTGAAAGGTATTTCAGGGTAAATTTGGGGATCAACATGGTGAGCTAAGGAAGAGGCAACAACTAAGGGAGACTTAATTTTTTTGTGTTTTTAAATAAGAAAGCAAACTAGTAAAATTATTTTTTGTTTGTTTTTTGAATAAAGAAACAAGCAAACAAAGCAAAAGAAACTAAGCAAAACAAAAATAACAAAGTAAAGAGATTGGTTATGAGGGACTCCCCTTGTGAAGATGTCCTTGACTCTCCAGCAACAGCGCCAGAAAAGTGCTTGATGGCTCGGTATTGATGTAGAGCTCGTTGGGGAACCCCAAGAGGAAGGTATGATGAGCACAGCAGCAAGTTTCCTCAGTTATGAAACCAAGGTTTAATCGAACCAGTAGGAGCAAGGAACTAGCTGATCCTTGGTAGGGCGCATTACCGGTGCTAGTAGCAACGTGGAAACTTGCACAACACAACCACAGAACTTTGCCCCAACTTGCGATGAGGTTGTCAATCTCACCGGTTTTGCTGAAAACAAAGGATTAAACGTATCGAATGGAAGGAAGTAAAAGTTTGCAGAAAGTAAACACAAAGCAGTAAACAGTTTGTAGATTGTATGTAAAAGAAACGACCGGGATCCATATTTCACTATAGGTGGCTCTCCTTAAGATAGATAACATGCTGGGTGAACAAATTACAGCGAGGCAATTGACAAACATCGAGAAAGCAATACATGCATATACTAATCATCTTGACTCCTTTGGAACTTGATTGGGAATTACAACATTATACATAGACCGCCATCCAACTGCATCTATGACTAATAATCCACCTTCATGTTATCATTCGAACCCCCTCCAGTATTAAGTTGCAAACAACAGATTATTGCTTTACGAATTGCATGTAATGTAAACAATACGATTGTTCTATGAACAAAGGATTGTTGTTTTCTCCCTAGTAGCAACAACACATCTAGTACCTTAGAGATTTCTGTCACTTCCCCAGATTACCAGAGGCATGAACCCACTATCGAGCATAAATACTAACTCTTGGAGTTGCTGGCATCTACTTGGCCAAGATAGCTACTAACAACGGAAAGCATGCAAGATCACAAATAACAAAGACATGATAGAATCAATAATCAATCTGAAATAGCATCTCAATATCCATTGGATCCCCACAAACACAACATGCAGAATTACAAATAGATGATCTTGATCATGAACGGAGCTCACAAGATCTAGACATGAAAGCAAAAAGGAGGAGAACCATCCATCTAGCTACTACATGGATCCGTAGTCCAAAGATGAACTACTCACGCATCACACCGGAGGCTTGCATGGTGATGAAGAAGGCCTCTAGGGTGAATTCCCCTCTCCGGCAGGGTGCCGGGAAGAGCTTCAGTTCCCTCCCGATCTAGGGATGGAGATGACGGCGGCTATAGACTCTTTCGTGGATTTTTGATCGGGTACTTAGGGTTTTCATCCCGAGGGCAATATATAGGCGGAAGGAGAGGCCGGGGGGTACTGGGGTCGGCCAGGTCACCCCCTGGCGCGGACCAGGCCTGGCCGCGCGGCCAGGTGGTGTGGCTGGCCCTCAGCCCTTCTCCGTCTCGTATTTTGGCATCTGATGACTTCTAGAAAAATAGGCACTTTGGCTTTTGTCCCGTCCAATTATGAGAATATTGATTTTCTGACTTTCCTGGAACCAAAAACAGCAAAAAACAGGCAGCTGGCACTGTGGCTCTTGTTACTAGGTTAGTCCAAGAAATCATATGAAAAGTACTCCAAAGTGTGGACAAAACACAAGAAAGTGGATAAAACCAAGCATGGAACATCAAAAATTACAGATACATTTGCAATGTATCAATAACATATAGTGAACCATCTGGATTCGTGAGATCGGCTCCATATCAAGTATGGATCGTCATGGAAGTTTTGGATTTATTCGATATAACCAAAACAATAACAAATAAGTCCTTATAGAGTATTCATTGGAAACTTTGAATACGAAATCCATAGCTAAAACCAAAAGGGAAGCAAAACTAGTATTGCTTGGATTTTGGTACATTTTCGAGAAAGTTCACATTCAGTGAGATTTCTCTATTATGGAGCAAATGGAAGATAGTGAAAAACACGATGAGGATTCAAGACCCTGCATCAGAGTATTGAGAAGCGCAACGGAAAGTGTTCCTGAATGATTCTCTTCACAAAGGAAAGAATCAATGATAATGATCATTGTGTTTTCCTCACTGGTGTTTTCACTACATGAAGTAGGATTCAAAATGTAACTGATATCTTGTATGGAGACATTTGTGAATCATTTGTCACGATTCTTGGAATATGACATACCTACGAACTACTAAGGAAATAATGGTAAACTAGAATTATGAGAAATCCTAGAAGCAAAATTCCCTTGAGATTAGAAAACAATTCGTTGTCGAATCTCACAAGTAAAAGGGGTTACTTGGAATTTTCCAAATGACTGCAAAACCATAGTGGAAAAGGGGGTGAATGACAAAAGCACAATTTGTCAAGTGTTGGACAAATTCAAATGTGTTGAATGTCTAGTGGATTTAAAACTAGTAAAAGTACTAGTATCTCATAGTAAATCTCCAAGTTTGATATTTGATCAAAGGTTTTTGAAGTTGCTCAAAATAGTGAGTGGATATGCAATTTGCATGAAATTGAGAGGGAGCTATAAAAGTCTTCCTAAAACAATATGTGAATGACATATTTTTGAGTGGGAGCAATATAAGTGTCAAATTCAAATATGTAGGAACATATTTTGAGTGGGAGCTTATAGGAGTGATTCTTAAGTGTCTTATGAATAAAAGCGCAAGTACCAATAAATAATGATTTATCAGGGGTAGAAGTTAATAATAAGTGTATTATGATATTATGTAGTATTCCTTAAAGGATTCTGAAAAGGGTTTCAGAATAGAAGTTAATTAAGGAACTAGTCCTTAATAACTCAAGTTAGGAATAGTATCAAGTTTAACATCAATGGTTGAAAGAAAGAAAAGGATGATCATCATCCACTATGTTGAGACATAGGTTCTATCTTAGAAAACCATGATGATAACTTAACATAATATATGATCCAATAAGGAACGTTTAAAAGTGAATAAGTTTGAATCACGGAACATTGAGCTAAGTTTGTCCGCAGTGTCTAAATAGAGAACTATAGGCATGTTTTCCAAATCCATAAAGTATGTCATATCTTAAAGCATAAAGGGTTATGCTACAAGGGAATATGTTGGAAACTCCTGTAATACCGACTAAAATCAAGTAGGAAGCGAGGTGAACGAAACATCGAAAGTTGCATAGAGTGCACTCGTGTTTCGATGAGTAACTTTATAATAATAGATAAGGGTACCATCTAAAGTGTTGTATAATGTTATGGCGGGGCTAGTTCGCTTTTAACGTAGAATGATGTGTCCTAGGGCACAGTGCCCATGAGAAAGCCCTCGAGGTTGATCTAAAGTCATTGTAGGCTCCTGGAATTAGGCCTCGTTCTGCTGCCATAGCAACGATGCATACACACAGATGTTATCATGTGATGATAAAGTATTAATGTCAATAAAGGTGACATTAGTAAGTTGCAAAGGATTTGGGACTGTAAAATACAGACCCAAGACTCAACCTCTTCCATGAGCAAGCATGTTCAGGGTACCGGATATATGGTGCCAATGATTAAGAACAAATGCAGCTAGTTTATTTGTACTCTAGTGCAAGTGGGAGACTGTTGGAAATATGCCCTAGAGACAAATAGTAATAAGGACTATTATCATATTTCATAAAGTTTATGATTAAGTTTTATATCATGCTATAACTATATTGAGTGGAAACATTAATACACGTGTGATATATAAACAACCAGGGGTTCCTAGTGAAACTCTAGTCACATGTTCATTGGTCAACAGATGATCAAGTTTCCTGATCATGTGGCATTTATGCCAGTTGGAAATGGAGTCAACTCATTCTGAGAATGATATGATGAACCAATACCCAACCTAAACATCATGACCTGATCATGTCACGAAGTTCAAGTTATGATGATTAGAAATGGATCCTCATAGACTATTCCTTAGACCGTGAGGCTATACCAATCACTCTCCTGAGAGTGCTTAGATAACATCAAGCGTCACTTGGTAATATGGTGATTATAAAGGTGTGTTCAGGTACTCGGAGGAACCTTAGAGGCAATATATGTCAAGAGCGGGATTTGTCCGTCCACGTGACGGAAAGATACTTAAGGGCCCACTCAGGAGAAGTTATATCCAATAGCTGCGCAGCGTGTGATTTGATCACAGGGATATCACTTGTCGGAACGAGTCAAGTAGCATTGTTCAGTAACGAGATTGAACACGACATGGTGATGTCATTGATAAGATCTCGGGCAATGCAAGTATCGAGAGACAAAGGGAATAAGATATGACCGTCCCGGTTCAAACGACGAAAGATCTTCGTGGAACGCACAGGGGTCACATGGCCATCTAGGTCCCTCTGTCGATCATTGGTCCAAGAATGTCCTGACCATGTCTAGAGTGTTCCCGAACCGTAGGGTATCACGCTTAAGGGTTTGATGATGCTTAGAGAGTGTTTATAGGATCAGAAGAATCACCGAAGAATAGTAGAGAGAAAATCGGAAGGGTTTCGGTAAGTCTGGAGGATGTCCAGAGTGGAGGTGGCAGGTGTTCCATAGCCACGGAGATTGTATAATATGTGAATGAATGTTAAATATTGATTTAATCATTTATTCATAATTATTTAATAAAAGAGAAAATCAATTTAAAGGTCAAAAGGCTTAATGGGCCAATTCCGGAGGGAAGAGGTCCCATTAGGGAAAGGCAAGAGGGAGAAGGGCCAAAGGGGGTGGCCGATGCCCTAGTGGGCCAGCCCCCCCCCCCCCCCCGCACGAGGCCCATGGGGGTGGATGGCGGCGCCACCCCTCCCCCTCTCCTCTCCTCTAGTCCCACCCCGGGACTGAGGGAGGTAGTACCTCCCCTCCCCCTATATATAGTGGGGGTATTTGGCCAGATAAATACACACAATATTCAATAAAGGTTTACTCACTTTTGGGGAGACTTCCAATTGATATTCTCTCTCTCTCACTCTTTCTCTCGTGACCGTGGTCCCAAGTTCGGACTGCGCGAATGAGAGATATCTTCACCGCGGAGCACCGTCGTGCTGCAGGATTCGGATCCAGGAGCTCTACTTCCGCAACTACTGCTGGATTGGGGAAGCAGGAGTCATCATCAGGCACCAGACGTGTGTAACTCCTCGCGAGATGTGACACTTGAGGCACTCAAGTCGTTGGAGCCGTAGGAGCGCAAGGACTTCATCACGACCTTGAGGTCGGCTTTGGCTCGTCTACATAAACCACGCTCTCCCGAGCATTGACAACGCTTTTCGGTCTTCAAGGGTAAGTTCACGAAAAGCCCCTCCCATCACTGTATTACTAATAGATAGGTCCTGGCAACATCAGGGGTTCAGGGACGTAGGGTAAAATTTTATTGTTTTCATACGCAAACTCCTACATTTTTGAGGAGGGGGATTAAAGAATAAAAATAACTTGTGACCAAGCAAGGAACTAAGAAAATAAAAACAAATAAATAAGAAAAGCAAACAAAAAGCAAAAGAAAAAGTGAAGTGTTGGAACAAACCAACACGAGTGTTTCAAAGCTCACAAGGATCTGGAGTACAACCTCATTATTACACAAATAAAAATGTGAGGGGACACATCCCCAAGCTCAAGCTTTTGCAAGCCCTTTTGTTGCTCATTATGGTGGTGGTGGATAATCTCCCAAGTTCCATTGGCTGCTCCAATTGTTGAACTGGGTTGAAAGGTTTGCAGTAGCATCTTGAAGGTTGATGAAGAGGTTTGATGAGTCCAAAATTTATGCATATTTAAGTATATAAATTATTTATATTGTCACTCATTACATGCTACATCTATCTATAACTATGCCTATTATGTATGATTACTAGTTCTCATTAATTTTCACATGGGATTTGCACAACTAGTAGTTTTATTAGGATTTTATTACCTTTTTCTTGTCTTTTATTTGTGTGTAGGTGCTATGGAAAATCATGGATAAAAGGAGCAAAGAGGATTTAATATGGAGGAGTTGCATGCACCAGACTTAGCCATTTGAGGGAAGGAAGAAGTGAGTTTTTCCATCAACTCTAAATGAAGATCCAAGGCCATGGTGTTGTATCCCTCTTCCATACGAATCCAACGAGCCAAATAACACCTCAATCGGAATCCGTATGAAGAAATAGCGGCCAAAATACTACAGAGTACCGCAGGGATAACGACCACCGGTATGGGCAGAGCGTACGGCCATACCGCTCTCCGACGAATTTGTTTCATCAAACAAAACAACATTTGTGAAGGCCCAATGGGCATATTCGGCCCCCAGCTCTGTTGGTTTGTGAAACCGACCTCCAGATGCCTATTTAAAGAGGGGAAAACCCTAGATGAAGGCAGAGAGTCCACACACGCCATAGGGGCGGAGCCCTGCCGCTCCGCCACCTCCATAGCCGCCGCCCACAAGATCTACATCACCATACACCCAAGGGAGACAGGATACTCGCATCTTGAAGGGCTACTCATCGATCTTCATCGCCATCTTCATCAACAACGTCTCCAACTTCGATCCCCTTTGTTTACTTTGTTGTAGTCCAATCTCTATTGTTGATTTGCACTTGTATTCAATTGTACCTTCATATTGCATCCATACAATTGCGATGATGTTGATCCCCTTCATGTATGAGTAGTTGCCTTGTTCTTGGGGAGAGATGGTGAAACCCTAGTATTATTATGCATTGAAATAAAGATGATCTATTACTTGTGTACAAAGATCCATTGATCTATTAATTGTGTTTGATCTCTCTCTTTAGAAGATATGTGAAGTCGACCACATATCATTTACCCTTGGGACTAAAGGGAGGGAGAAATCCTTTGGACGTGTCTTGGAAGCTTACCTGGAATGCCCCATGACAGATTGGCACCGACTCGTAGCCTACACGGTCAAAGGAGGATTAAAGAGGGACTCCCTAAGCTAATAACGATATCCATGGGGAAACCCTTAATTGTGGTGGTTTGTATGGGTGATTGCTCTCAGACATCGTAGTGGTTATTTAGAGGTGACCTCACTCTTGGCTCAACAGAGTGGCTTCCTACGAGCCTTGTAGTGAACATCTTATTATGGAGCTCTCTCCACACATGTCATGACATAAGGAATATGTTATTCTAATCATTCATAATTATTCCATGCTAGTGGTGAATCCTACACTCCTTGAGAACCCCTCAATCATATTACACAACACTTCATAGCCACTCTCTTGCTCTAGTTTACTTTTGTTATTTAATTTGTTCTTCTTTACTTTAAGCACCTATTTAAACACACCCTTTACTTGGAATTAAAGATAACTTACAAGTACTCTCTAGTGAATAGTAACGAGGGGCATAAAGACATTTACTAATAGCTCTCTGTGGGTTCGATATATTTACTTTGAAACTAGCTAAAATTGATCTATGCACTTGCAGTCATCAAGGTTGTTCATGTTTTGAATCCTTCCTTCGAGAGCATATATATCATCATAGGTGGTGTAGTAGTTTGGTGGATGCACATCTTGTTCGGGTCATTCTTTTTCTACTTCTTCATCTTCTCCTTCTCCCGCGGGTTCTTCTTGTTGGGGTAGACTTGCCTCAACCTGCGCGTCATAACACAAACGTCCATCCTCGATAGAGAACAAACCATTAGGAAAAGGAGCTAGGATCAAGTGATTCGCTCCAGGTATACCAAGGAAGTATCTACCATTAGTTCTCGAAATCATACCACAAGCTCTTAGAGTAGAAAAACCAAAACGGCGGTCTCCTGCCAATGGTTGGATATTACCTAGGTTGACGTGAAGCGCACATGCAAGAATGGTTATGATTCCTCCTCTGCATATGGAACCACGAGACTCCAGAGCTTGATGCTTAAGATAAAACAAAAGAAGGGCACCCAAATTTGGCGCTAAGTTACAGTTAGGAATAGCAACTCTAGCAAGGATTATCATATCCTCCTCATTAACTCTAGTAAACTCACCACATGCCTGCAAGGTGTTAGCAATAACATAAAACAAATAACAAATAGCAGGGTGATCAATTTGGTTTCCCTTGAGTGTATTTCCATGAATTCTCATTCTATTAAACTAAGCCAAGGGCGATGGATCAAGAACAAAGGTGGTGGAGTGTATGTCGGTAGCATTGTTGGCAAACCCAAAGTAGTGATCCCATTGGTCGAGCGTTAAGGAATACTCACAGTACATAAGACGGAAGTTGATGCGATCAACTCCAGGCATTTGTTCCTTGGGGTAATAGTGTGAGCACATGATACCTTCAATCCGGATTACAGATGTAGTGTAGCTTATTTTTCCCTAGTAGACCTAGGTTATCAAATCCTCGAGAAGCGAATGCATAGTGAAGTTACTTTAACGGACCTTCGGGAGTTTTAGAATTCCTTTTGTGTTTTTACCGGACTAACAGCTTGCGTCTTTTTTTGTTGTCGATGATGGAGAGAGAGGGCCTAGGGCGTTCGGTTTCACCTGTAGCTGTGCAAAACATCTGATGGAAATAAAAGATAGAAATAAAGTATGCATGTACTTGTTAGAGCAAGATAAATTATATGTGGGAAGTGCATCCATAATTGCTATTGCCTCCGCAACCGCTTATAGAAATAACCTACTAGTCTCATCCATAGAAGAAAGAGAACTAATGATATGCATAGTGATGTCATCGTTAATCCCAAGGAAATCCCTCACATACATCCGTACTACCCCTTATGTCACTGGGGTTCCCAACCTGCAGATCAGTCATTACTCATACTCCCTATACCTGGATCAACCCTCGGGGTCTTGGGTACCTGACAAGTCCTTGGATTGAGGCAAGAGAGGATACAATAATCATCATGTCATACAAACTAATACACGATCCCATCTATGATAAATAACATGCACAAACGCTACATGGCTAGGCCGAAGCCTTAGCCCAAGGAGAATTACTCACACATAGAGATGAGATCAACAATCACAAACATTGTAATGAAAATCATAAGATTGATAGCAATAGTCTTACAATGTCGCAAATCGAAGAAGAGATCTACTATTAGAAGTGGTGGAATATGGTTATGGAGATGGAGAAGGGTTTTGAGATCTAGAGGCGGCTGGTGATCTATGGCAGAGAGTTTTTGGCGAGGTCTGGCTTGTTTTCTCATCACCTGAGGCTTCTTTATATAGGGTCCCTTCACGAAAGTTGTTCTGTTTGACCTAACGGTGGCGGTGCCAACTATACAACCAGAGCTATACGGCCGAAATTTTTCCTCCGGTCGTATAGTTGGTCGTTAAAGCGTCTGCCTCCGCTTTACGGCTCCTGGTTTCTTCTGGTTGTTGGAAATCTCGTATCTTTGACTTTAATGTAGTGATTCCCATCTTCAAACAACATTATCTGCGCAGGAAAAATATAAAAGAAAGGATTGCATACCCCTTTGAATATTAGGCATTAGTGGCAGGGTTTAGAGAGATATTTCATCAAAATTATGAATAATATCCAGTTTAAATGTGGACGTAGATGGCTATATTTCAGAGCCATCAACCTCCCCAAGCTTAAACTTGATCGTCCCCGAGCAAGAAAACCAAAATAAAAAAGGAACTCACATTTAAACTGAAATAACGAGATGGTGATCTTACTCATGATTGGTAGACTCGTGTTTCCTCCACTTCATAAATCTGAAAAACTTCAACATAGATAGAGTAATGGCAAGCATATCATACGGGTTTTATGCATCCTTATAGTGCAGCAAAATTATTGTTAGAATGGATGATTCAAATGAGTAAACTTTATTCCATGTCATGTAATCAACTCATAGGCTTGCCTTTGAACAATAAAGAAGTATAATCATGTAAATTAACAGTGTGAGAGTTGTCATGAAAAGCATATACACTAGAGTATCTCAATTCTCCCACATCAATAAATCAAGACTTTTCAAGCACTACTTTTCTATTCATTGTCCTTCAAGAATTTCAGTTTTTAAGTAATTGAGAGCATGCCAAAGATTTTTATTAGTTTATCGGGCCGTGATGGATACTCGTGGCATCACTAAGTTTTTTGTTCCTTTTGCATAATGATTACTCATAATAGCCAGAGGAGTGACTCCATCATGATTACAGCTAGCCGGGAGTGCCAAGAATCTTACCCACTATAGCATTGCTGCTACAAGTGTTTAATCAACTCATAGCCGAAATCTAGGAGTTTCCTCCATGAAGATCGTTCGTAGGCCAGCGAAGTTGTTGGCATCCCATGAAGTTTGACACACATAAAGCTATATCATTATTATGATTAACAAGTCAAACTTTGGCATGCTCACAAAAACCGCTAAACATTAATTCAATCGAACAAATCCTTTCAAAGAGAGCTATCGAGTCAATCAACATTTTCAGTGGTGTTGAGTGTCTCTAGAAATAAACCTTCAATACTAAGCACTACAACACCCAAGCCTTCAATTGTGAGACTTTTTCTTATTACAACTATTTAGCAATTTTTAGGCAAGACTTGGTTAATTACGAGAGCTGGACCAAAACGAACCCAATTAAATACCCATGCAAATGAAAAATCTTACTACGATACAAAGACTCACTCCACCAATGTAATATCTTAACATTTACTACTAACTAGCATGGGTTTCTCAAACTTCAAAAGTGGGGAGTCATAAGGCATACCTCTCATGTTTGGTTCCACTTCTCTCTTCCTTTTTTTATTTGTTTCTTGGCAACTCGAAGTTGATCACTCTCCTGCAAACATATGAAGACCTCGAGGTGGAAAGAAAAGAAAGAGGGAAAATAAGGAAAAATGGAGAAATCTTTTTGTGGTTTTTAAGTGAGTGAAATTAAAGAATAGAAAATTGGTGGCAAAGCTCGGCTAGAAAATTTTGAAAGCAAATAGAAATAACTAGAAAATAAAGTGTTGCGGAAGCCAACACGAGTGCTTATAAACTCAAATAAAAACACAACCTCGAAATAAAAGCAAATAAACACCAAATAAAGATACATGAGGAAACTTCCACAAGCTTAGGCTTTAGCAAGCCCTTCAAATCATTGTGGTGGCGGGAAAAAGTCATTACTCTAGTTCGCAAATTGAGTTGAGAGGTTACTAGTTGATTCTCGGAGGTTCAAAGAGAGACTATGCATCCTCTCCACAGTCCCTTCAAGTCCTTGGAAATCTTGGTATGTAGCGAACCGGGTTTGTGCATGCTCCTCTTGGTAAGGAACTTCTTGCTCCTCCTATTGGTCCTCATCCTCTTCCGAAATCTCCTCCTTATGTTGGTGTTGCTCAACCTGCAAGTCATATAGCAAATGTCCTTCCTCGATAGAGAAAAGACCATTAGGCAAAGGAGCGGGGTAGAGACGCCCTGTGATGACCCACAAGTATATGGGGTGTATCGCAGTATTTTCGAGGGAAGTGAAACCCAATTTATTGATTCGACACAAGGGGAGCCAAAGAATATTTATTAGCCTTAACAACTGAGTTGTCAATTCAGCTGCACCTGGAAACAGTCTTGCTCACAGCAGTTTATCAGTAGCAACAGTTTTGTAGTAGGAATAGTAAAGTAGCAGCAGTAGCAAAGTAAAGATAGTAGTAACAATAGCAGTAAAAGTGGGATTCGAGTGCGGTAGGCATAGGGATGGATGGACAGGTGTTGCATGGACAAGACAATTCACATAGCAATCAGAACATAGGGCAATTGCAGATAAATAAGATAAAGCATCCAAGTACAAGACAATCCTAGGCATGTGTTCCATATATAGTCATACGTGCTCGCAATGAGAACTTGCACAACATCTTTTGTCCTGCCAGCCCGTTTACAGCGGGGCCTCTAGGGAACTACTGGCAATTAAGGTGCTGCTTTTAATAGAGCACCGGAGCAAAGCATTAACACTCCGTGAACACATGTGATCCTCACATCAAAGCCATTCCCTTCCGGTTATCCCGATTTCTGTCACTTCGGGGCCATAGGTTCCAAACATCAACATGTGTATACAACTTGCAGATAAGACCATAAACAATACTATCATAATGAATCAATAACATGTTCAGATCTGAAATCATGGCACTTGGGCCCTAGTGACAAGCATTAAGCACAACAAGTCACAACAAAGTCATAAAGCACTAATAAAAGATACTAGGCACCATGCCCTAACAATCTGATGCCATTACATGAACGATCTCATCCAATCCCTACCATCCCCATAGCCTACAGCGGGGGATTACTCACTCATAGATGGGGGAAACATGGATGGTCGATGGAGAAGAGTTGGTGATGATGATGGCGATGATCTCTTCCAATTCCTCGTCCCGACAGGGTGCCAGAACGGAGTTTCTGGTGCTGTTTCGTGGAATCTAGTGGTGGCGGCGGAGCGGAACTCCTTCTGGAAAAACGTCACCCCCCCCGAAGTTTTTAGGTCAGAAGGCTCCTTATAGGCGAAGAGAGAGGCTGAGGGGGTGCCTGGGGGGCCCACACCACCCCCTGGTGTGGCCTAGCCTGGCCCGTGCCACCAGGTGGTGTGGCCACCCCCTTGGCTCTTCTCCGTCTCGTATTCTGGCTCCTGGAGTCTTCGGGTGAAATAGGATTTTTGGCATATTTTCCGGGATTTTTCATGATAGTTGGTTTTTTGCACAAAAACTAGACACCAAGGCAATTCTGCTGAAAACAACGTTAGTCCGCATTAGTTGCATCCAAATCACACAAGTTTAGAGGAGAAACAATAGCAAAAGTGTTCGGGAAAGTAGATACGTTTTGGACGTATCAACTCCCCTCAAGCTTAGCTTATTGCTTGTCCTCAAGCAATTTAGTTGAAAATTGAGTGCGATAAAAGAACTTTCACGAACACATTTGCTTCATATGATGTAAATATTATCAACAATGTGATCAACTACTTAGATAATTCATAATAAAGAGTATGCAACTGAGTCTACTCAATAGTTATTGCAAGCTATGAAGAGATTCCAACTCAAGAATAATAAGTAGCATGAGGCACAAACATAAGAAACATTACAATGCTCATAGAAAGGTATGATAGAGTGGTATCTCGCTTGCCTTTGATTATGAATGTCAAGGCACCTCTGAAGTTCAAGTGATGACTAGAAGTAAAGATATCAAGGATACAAGCATCAAAGTCATAACACAAATAATCAAGTAATGGAACAAACACAAAGAATGACAACTATGCTCTCAAGAAGGTGCTCAAAGAATATGTGGAGACTCAACAAGTAAAAGAAAAGGTTTTGAATAATTTGAAAGGCTTCCAAATGCTGAAAGTATGGTACTCATTAGCTTTGAGCTCTCATTGCCCCTGTCATAAGCATCTTTAATGTGGTTAAGGTGAAAGTGAGGTCCAATCTGAGTTATATGCTTGACAGACTATAGACTGAAAATCCCAAGTCCCTTGAGTACGAGGGTCGCTCCTCATGCTACTCAACTTTAGTTACCGGTAAGTTCTTGTCATCGTAAGTATGTGCGTATCATTGAGAACCGCCAACAGGGTACCCCTTTCCCGATGATACGGAAGAATCCTCATATCAAAATGACAAGGCAAGCAGACAATGAGTATCTCAACAATTTTCTTATTTACCATGGGAAATGGTGCTTTTTTCTCTCTTTCCTCTTTTCATAAAACTCCCTTTTTTCTTTTCTTTTTCTCAATAGCTATCTCTCTCTTTTTTTATAAGAAGAATACTTCATAGATATCATTATGGTTACGCTGCAGGTTTCCACCATGTCAGCATGGATTAGACCAGCGGCCCAGGCGTTTCTCTAACACACATACATAACTCCATGGACTTACAAGCTCCCCTTTTATTTCACAGCGACGACATCCGCAAACAAAAGAGCAAGGTATCAACTGGGTATATATTTCCAAGTGTTGAAAGCGTTCCCCGTGAAAGCACGGTTCTGCTAATCCCCAGCCTATAATTTGCAAGCATATAACTTTCATGGAGAGTTCACAATGGTTCAGGTTTATTAAGTGTAGGAAATAAAGTGTGCCATCAAGTTCGTGAGAGCTTTACTAGCTAACTTTCTCATAACAAGCAAACATTTTATTCGGAAGAAAACAAGGCATAGTGAATATGCACGGAAGTAGCAAATGATGCTAATGGGTAGGTATGGTGGACACTTTGGAAATATTTGGTTTAAGGGAGTTGGAAACATGAGTAAAACACTCAGTGGGAGTGAAGGCTAGCAATAGTGAGGGAGCGACAAACGAGAGAGCAATAGTTGTCATTATCATGCTTGCAACAAAACAGGACTACTCATGGCATTAAAGTGATTCAAGATCCTCAAGGCAAAATAATTCATCGAGGCTCAACTGATTATTACAGTCATGTGCATGCGTGAGCATGTGCCAAGTCAATTCAAATGAAACATTCAGAGGAGGATACCACGGTGTCATACCAATTTATGAATAGAGCAATGCAAGCAAACATTTATAAGACATGCTACAAACTATTAGCGAGCTGGAGCTAATCATAAGAAAGCAAGAACTACTAAGCATCCAAAGAAAACATACACTCTACATGAATGGACTAAGCATGCTCACAGTGATGAGTATATGTACAAAAATGAAGACAAATAGAGTTCGTTACCAGCCTCTTACCATGCCTCAAGTTATCATTAATCCTCATTATTGCTCTTCACTTGTGTGGCTTGAATAATAATATGAAACCAATATTCCACTGAGGACTGCTGAACCCTGTAGCAAACTCACAAAACCAAAGAAGAACGACAAATATTTTTGGTGTTTTCGATTTTTAAACAAGAACCAAAAGGGAAAAACAAGCAAAGCAAAATCTTTTTGGGTTTTTTGAATAGTTCAAACAAAGCAAAAAGGGAAAAACAAACCAAGGAAAAAAGAAGAAGCAAACCAAAGAGAAACAACAAAAATATTTTTGGTCTTTTTGTGTTATAGAAAGCAAAAGCAAAAGAAAAACGAAAACTAAAAAGAGAACGAAAACATGAATATACAAAGTACCGACGCAACATGATATGGAGATGAGTGCGGTGTCGGCGTACCTCCCCCCAAGCTTAGGCTTTTGGCCTAAGTGGGTATCAATCCCAAGCTGGCCAGGATGAAGTGTCACCCTGGTACGATGAAGAGGTCCCCTCATCCTAGTGCGAGCTCGAGTACGTCCCTTCGTAATGCGCGGAGTAATCATAGGAGGGCACATCCTCCTGGTGCTGCTCGTGGAAACCCAGCAAGCGAATCTGCTCGTCCACCTCCTCCTTAGAGCGCGACCATGGTCTCCTGTGAACACTAAACAAAGTAGGTTGTGGCAAAAGGATCTCCCTTTCATCCCCGTCAGTGAAAAGCATCCTATATACTAGATTGTTCAAATCAGAGGTAGCAGCGACAAAGTGATGAGTTTTCATGACAACAAGGTCAAGCCTCTGTGGTGCCAGCATAGCATCATAGGGATCCACTGAAAGACCTAATGCATTGACTATACGCGAGGCAATGATGCCCCCATAGATAGGCCCCCTAGCAGCTAGGCGGCGAGCAATAAGCGAGCCAAGATTGTACCGAGTATCATTGTTAAGCACAACAGCAAGGAATGCTAAATGATAGTTGGAGATATTACTTGTGTTCTTCCTACCAAGTACACTAGTAGCAAGATAATATGCAAAGTATCTAAGAGTAGGGAGTTGGATATTTCTTATCTTTCCGCGTTGCGACACGTGGTCATCATCATTGGTCACTCCTCGGTAAAGTTCCAACAAATCAGCGGGTCGCCCTTGAATTTTCTTCACGGTCCCTGTCATGCGCACACCTACAATACTGCAAAATCTCTCCAAAGGCACGGTGAAGGGCAGATTATAGATTTTGAAAGAGACAGTAGACTGATAGGGTGTGTTAGTAAACGTGAAGCTCTCAACAAAAGTTTTGGTGAGCATAGCGTATTGCGCACTCTCATCTTGCATATATGAGGTCAAACCAACCCTCTTAATCAGTAGCAAGAAATCATCAAGAATACCTGCAGCTTGTAAGAAAGTAAAACAAGGAAAAGAGGATGGGTGAGCATCCCCATCATCCCTTTCACTACCAATACGAGTTGCAATGAGATCTTCATTGTATGATGGCCTAGCTTGAGAGGCTGTCCTCGAGGGCCCCGACCTCCTAGGTGCATCACTCTCAAATATCTCTCCAAAAGTATGGTTGTTCATGCTTGGTATTCTGAAATTTAAACGCCTATTAAACAAGTGATTGCAAAGTAAATATAATGAAGGATTCTACTCATAGGGACTTGCAAGAGGCCTAAACATGCATCAAAACTATATCTCTAAGCATCAAACAAGCTTACAAGCTCTCATAACCAGTCACCTACAGCAGCAAAATACTCAACATATAATCTACTAAACATAAATCTACTTGGACAAGGGGAGGAGTCACATACCAGGGAACAAATGCTCCAAATTTCAGCAAGAAAGAGGTGCTGAGCAAGGAGATCGAAAAAATCAAGAGCAAGCACAGCAAGAACGCGATTTTGAGAAATGAACTGGAGCTTACTCGGAAGAGAGAAGAAAGTGGCAGGTGAGAGAGTTATTGGGGGCCAGGGGTGGCCCACACCAGGGCATGGCGCCACCTAAGGCTGGCTGCGCCACCATGTGGTGTGCCTGCCTGGTGGGCCCCCTGGTACCTCCCAGGTACTCCTCTGCCCCTTTTTTCACGTAAAAATTTAATATGAATTTTCTGGAATTTTTCGAGACACTTTATTTTTGGGCATTTTTCAGAGATAGAAGAATGATTTTTCTGACAGACAGATTTTTATTTTATTTTTTGGAAACATGATGCAAGGACAAAACAAGTCTAGAACTACGGAAGTTCTAACATGCAAGCAACTAACAACAAAAAAGAAAACTAACCAAAAGCAAAAACTAAAATGCAAAGGATAGAAATAAACAGAGATAATCATAATGAAAACATTGTTTTGTTCAATGGAATCCTTTTGTTAACAAGGTTGATCAAGTCTTGCTACCAAAACAATTGCATATGAGACAAAACTTTGTATTCCACTAATGATTATGTTACCTCAACCTTGATAGCAATGGTCCCAATCATAATATCAAATTTTTCTCTTGGTATGGGACAATATATTTCTCCAACTTGAATGCCTTCAACATGTTCAATTGAATTCAAACCATAAGTCCTTTCAATCTTCTTGGGGAAATAGACAGTATGTTCCTTGTCATTAACATTGAAAGTCACCTTTCCTTGATTACAATTAATAACAGCTCCTGCAGTATTAAGAAAATGTCTCCCAAGAATAATAGACATATTATCATCTTCAGGCATTTCAAGCACAACAAAATCAGTTAATATCAAGCAATTGTGAGCCACCTGAACAGGTACATCCTCACATATACCCACAGGAATAGTGGTAGATTTATCGGCCATTTGCAAAGATATATCAGTTGGTATCAATTTTTCAAGCTGAAGCCTCTTATAGAGAGAGAAAGGCATAACACTAGCTCCAGCTCCCAAATCACACAAAGCAGTTCTAACATAACTATTCTTAATAGAGCAAGGGATAGTTGGAATCCCTGGGTCTAGAAGTTTCTTAGGAACCTTACCATTGAAGGAATAATTAGCAAGCAAAGTAGAGATTTCTTCATTAGGGATCTTCCTTTTATTCGAGACAATATCCTTCATATACTTTGAGTAAGGAGGCAATTTAATAGCATCAGTCAAAGGAATTTGCAGGAATAAAGGCTTCATCCACTCACAAAACTTATTATAATGTTCATCTTCCTTTGACTTGTGTTTCTTATTAGGGAAAGGCATAGGTTTTTGGACCCAAGGTTCTCTTTCACTACCATGTTTCTTAGCAATAAAATCTTCTTTGGTGTATTTAGTATTCTTAGTGTGGTTTTCAGGTTCTTCTTCAACTTTTTCTTCATTAGGAACTTCATTTTCTTCATTACCACTTTCAGTTTTAGCATCAGAGATAGATATACTATTAGGATCTATAGTAGGTTCAGAGGGTTCTACAACAGTTTTATGTTTCTTTTTCCTTTTCTTACGAGTAGAACCACTATTTTCAGCTTGTTGAGAATCCTACTCAATTATTTTGGGATTCCCCTCAGGATATAGAGGATCCTGGGTAGCAGCACCACTTCTAGTTCTAATTTCATAAGCATGTTTTTCTTTAGCAGCATTAACTAGCAAGTTGTTTTGCACTTTAACGAGTTGATCTATTTGAGTTTGAACCATTTGAAAGTGTTTAACAATCATTTTAACATCATTAGAGGTTCTTTCCACAATATCTTCAATTCAACAATAGCTCTAGTGTTTTCCATTAGATGATTTTGCACCCTTTTATTAAAGTTATCTTGCTTAACAATAAAGATATCGAATTCTTCTAAGCATTGACCAGGAGGTTTAGAGTAAGGGATATCACCTTCATCAAAGTGTTGGAGAGAGTGTACCTCAATAGTGGATGATTAGGGATAGGCTTACATAATTCTTCAATAGGAGGTAAATTCTTGACATCTACAGCTTTAATTCCCTTCTCCTTAAGACATTTCTTAGCTTCCTTCATCACTTCATCATTTAATTCAATAACTCCCCTCTTCTTTGATGTTGGAATAGACACCGGAATAGATGGTTCAGGTACAATTACTTCAGGTATAGCTTGTTTAGGAGGAGTCCAATCTTCATAGTTCTTAATTATTTTAGCCATTAATTCCTCAGCTTACTTAGGAGTCCTATTCCTGAAAACACAATCAGCACAACTATCTAGGTATGTCCTAGATTCCTCTGTTAGTCCATTATAAAATATATCAAGAAGCTCATTCTTAGGTAATGGACTTCTAGCTTGTGCATGAATCAAAGCACAAAACCTTGCCCAAGATTCAGGCAATACCTCTTTTTCTCCCTGTTTAAAATCAAAAAGTTCCTGCAAAATAGCATGTCTAGCACTGTGAGGAAAATATTTCTGCAGGAAAGTACTAATCAAGCACTCAGGGCTATCAATAGATCCAGGAGGTAAATTACTAAACCAAGTTTTAGCTTCTCCTTTCAGTGAAAAGGGGAAATCTTAGCAACAAAGTAAGTACGCATCTTAATATCATCAGAAAACAAGCCATTCATGGTAGAAAGTTCATTCATATGTGCTACCGCACTTTCATTCTTAGTCCCACAAAAAGGTTCTTTCTCGACAATAGCTATGTAAGATAGATCGAGAGAGAAATCATAATCTTCATCTATAATGTTTATGGGAGAAGCAGCAAACTTAGCATCAGGAGACAATTTGGGTCTAATAGTACGCCTCTCAAGGAGACTCTTAGCAGCGCTCCTATCATGGGTGTTTTTACATTCTTTAATAAATTCAACAGTCATCTCAACATAACCATCTTCAATATCATAACTCTCACTAGACTCAGGTGAGCTAACATGTGTGGTAGTGTCTTCATTAGGAGTTTCGGTATTTCCAACTATAGTTCTAGCAATCGTAACATCTAGGAAAGGACCTAATGAACCACTCTTATCAAGCACAGTAGAAGCAGCACCATAAGCATCAGAAGTTTCAGATTCAGCAGTAGTAGCAGTGTGTGTAGCATGTGTATGTGGTGGTGTAAGGAACTTACTCAAAACAAACGGTGAATCAAGAGCAGCAGAGGTGTTCAGAACCGTACCTCTTCTTGTAGTGGATGGTAAAATAGGAACTTTGCCATCACGAGACTTACCCATGATGGATGGATAGCAGCGAACAATATAGAATCCAAGTGAACTTGATAAATAAAGCTATGCTCCCCGGCAATGGCGCCAGAAAATAGTCTTGATGACCCACAAGTATAGGGGGTGTATCGCAGTATTTTCGAGAGAAGTGAAACCCAATTTATTGATCCGACAAAAGGGGAGCCAAAGAATATTTATCATCCTTAACAACTGAGTTGTGAATTCAGCTGCACCTAGAAACAATCTTGCTCATAGCAGTTTATCAGTAGCAACAGTTTTGTAGTAGGAATAGTAAAGTAGCAGTAGTAGCAAAGTAAAGACAGTAGTAACAATAGTAGTAAACAGTGGGATTCGAGTGTGGTAGGCATAGGGATGGATGGACGGGTGTTGCATGGACAAGATAATTCACATAGCAATCAGAACATAGGGCAATTGCAGATAAATAAGATAAAGCATCCAAGTACTAGACAATCCTAGGCATGTGTTCCATATATAGTCATACGTGCTCGCAATAAGAACTTGCACAATATCTTTTGTCCTGCCAGCCCGTTTGCAGCGAGGCCTCTAGGGAACTATTGGCAATTAAGGTGCTCCTTTTAATAGAGCACCGGAGCAAAGCATTAACACTCCGTGAACACATGTGATCCTCACATCAAAGCCATTCCCTTTCGGTTATCTTGATTTCTGTCACTTCGGGGCCATAGGTTCCGGACATCAACGTGTGTATACAACTTGCAAATAAGACCATAAACAATACTATCATAATGAATCAATAACATGTTCAGATCTGAAATCATGGCACTCGGGCCCTAGTGACAAGCATTAAGCACAACAAGTCGCAATAAAGTCATAAAGCACTAATAAAAGATACTAGGCACCATGCCCTAACAATCTGATGCCATTACATGAACGATCTCATCCAATCCCTACCATCCCCATAGCCTACAGCGGGGTATTACTCACTCATAGATGGGGGAAACATGGATGGTCGATGGAGAAGCGATGGTGATGATGATGGCGATGATCTCCTCCAATTTCCTGTCCCGGCAGGGTGCCAGAATGGAGTTTCTGGTGCTGTTTCGTGGAATCTGGTGGTGGCGGCGGAGCGGAACTCCTTCTAGAAAAACGTCGAACCCTCCCAAAGTTTTTAGGTCAAAAGGCTCCTTATAGGCGAAGAGAGAGGCCGAGGGTTGCCTGGGAGGCCCACACCACCCCCTGGCGCGACCTGGCCTGGCCCGCGCCACCAGGTGGTGTGGCCACCCCTGGCTCTTCTCCGTCTCGTATTCTGGCTCCTGGAGTCTTCGGGTGAAATAGGATTTTTGGCATATTTTCCGGGATTTTTCCTGATAGTTGATTTTCTGCACAAAAAGTAGACACCAAGGCAATTCTGCTGAAAACAGCGTCAGTTCGCATTAGTTGCATCCAAATCACACAAAGTTTAGAGGAGAAACAATAGCAAAAGTATTCGAGAAAGTAGATACGTTTTGGACGTATCACCCTGCTCCAGCAATATGCAAATAATAAACACCACCTCTCTTAGTGAGCATTCCACATGCTCTCAAAGTGGAGAAACCAACACGTGTCTCACCTAGCACGGGTTGCAACTCACCTAGGTTGATGCCTAGGGCAGTGGCAAGCACGGTGATGACGCCTCCACCTGTGATTGGTCATTGGCTTTGGGAGGCTTGGTGCTCCAGGTAGCGCACAAGGATGGTGCCCAACTTGAGTGACAAGCCGCAGTTGATGTAAGCAACCTTTGCAAGGACTAAGATGTCCTCCTCATTGAGTCTCGTGAACTCATTACGTGCCTGCAAGGTGTTAGCAATAACATAGAACAAATAGCGAATTGCAGGATGTTGAATATTCTTCCCCTTGTTCACTCTACTAGTGAAACTCATTCCATTATAATATTGTTCAGGGGAAGGATTAAAGCCAGTAAAGGATGCGCGTAAGGCATGAAATTGTTTGGCAGATTAAAACATTCACACCATTCATCTAATGTTAAGGTGTGGTTGTTGTTCATCAGTCGGAAAGAAATAGTGTCCTTTCCTTGGCATTGTTTAACGGTGCTTTGCAACGAACTTAAAAATTCAATGGTTAAGCGGTGATAAGTAGGCACATCATTATACACAAAGTTTTGCAGGCCAGCTCTATTGCAAAGTAAATTGAAGTCATTAGAAATACCGAGTTGGTTCAATATAATGGGGCAAGCCCACTTGGTGGCCTTCACTTCGCGGTTCTTGATCCTGTTGAAACGATCACGTTGGGGCTCATCCTTGAACTTGATCCCCATGCATTCCTGAGCGGCAGCCCGAGAAGCGCTAGCGGTGGCACGAGCACGAGTTTGGATCCTTGTGTTCATCATCTAAAACATTGACAAAGACAAAAATAAAACTTTTTGATCCAACAATAGTAAGTGTAATATATTCCTCATCATAGCACACTAAAGAATCTCCTCCAAATAATAATCTAGGCAAGAAAATCATGGCAATTGGTTCATAATAGGTCTCACCCTAGATTGATAATGACAATAGATCAAAGATGAATTTGCAAAAAGTAATTGGAGGATCGGAGGAGAAACATACCGTAGATCACTCATATGCGAGGAAATCGAACGAAATTGAGTAGAGATGAAGATCTCTTGAGGTTTGAGAGAGTTTGGAGGTAGAAGAGAGAAAAAGGATTGAAGTTTTGGAGTTATAGGTACCTTCCCGTGCGATTTTGTGATCGGACGCAACTATGCGGGTTGGGGTGAAACCTCGCAGCGATTATGTGCATCTAATCCATGGGAGTACTCTGTATTGATTGAATAGAGATTTGTATCTTTATTTATTTGTATCTTGCCTCGATCTTTGGAATTTAGGTACCCAATACCCCTGAGATCGATAAAGGCTTAAGGTGAGATACTTGGCTAGCGACGATCTCATAGGAAACCCAGTGACAGAAAGGGTTATACGGTCTTTGCTTAGCGACCCATTCAGGAACAACACCAACATCTCTTCTTAAGGCTTTGATCTGTGTTTTCCACATAATAACTGTTTGTAGCCCGGTACTTCGTGGTGCAAATGGCTGGATTAAAAGGCTATCGATGTGCCCGTGACTCGCAGGTGATTTCGTATATTAGGATGCGCTGCCCACAAAGATTATCTCTATTAAAAAATTACACATGACTGTGCCTATTATTATCTTTTATCCCATATGATGTGCAACTGCAGGTGAATATTCAACCCTAGCCTATCTCCATCCATTAAAACAACCCCCGATATAAAGTGAACTAGAGTGGTCTGGTAAACGAAGGTAAAACAAAAAAAAGTCTTCCAGACATGTCCTTTTTAATTCCTTTTAGCATTGTTTCCCAAGGTTCGATTAAACCTAGGTCTACTAGGGAAAAAGACTATTATACTACATCCGTGAATCCAGATCGAAGGTATCAACCCCTTTTTCTAGCGTCGTTGCTGGGGAAGAAATTCGCTATCTTGGTGAGGTCATTAGAGACCTTTTTTTAGTTTTATTTTTGTGTGTAGTTTATTTCTTGTTATTAGTTTACTTTCTTGTTATCTATTTGAAAACCCCCAAAAAATAGTTACATGTTTATTTGTTTCCTTTACTTTAAAAATACCAAAAATAAAAGAGCCATGACTCAAAAGAAACTTGGGGAGTATGCTACCTATACTGATGATTTTATTCGTGCACCTATTACTCGGCCCATTGTTGATGCATAAGTATATGAAATTAATCCTAACCTTTTGAGTTTGGTTTAGCATAACCAATTTGGAGGCTCATCTTTTGAGGATTCAGGTTTGCACCTAAATACTTTTACCAAAATTTGTGACATGATGCGCATTAAGGATGTTGACCCAAATGTTGTTAAATTACGTTTGTTTCCTTTCTCTCTAAGAAGAAATGCTAAGGACTGGGTGCAAGCTCTACCTAAAGGCACTATTACATCTTGGAAGGAATGCACTAATATCTTTATGATTAAATTCCCCTAGCTAACACTATGCATCTAAGATCCAACATTATAAGTTTTAGACAAGAAGATCGCGAGCCACTAGAGCTTGCATGGGAAAGGATGAAACAAGACGTAATGAACTGTCCTAGTCATGGGATAGAATAATGACTTATACTATATTTATTTTATAATGGCCTTAACCCAATGTCTAAGTCTATGCTAGATACCGTAGCAGGAGGAACAATCATGGGAAATCAAGTGAGTGTTGCAAAGAAACTACTTGATGATATGCAAAATAACCATGCCCAATGGCATGTGGAAAGAACCTCAAAAAAGGTGAATCTAAACACCGAGGTAAACAATGAAGAGCTTACTGTAAAGGTAGATGAGTTACTCAACATACTAAAGGGTAAGGAAGATACCCAAATTAATACTATCATTACCGATGTTAATGATGTTAATTTTATAGCTCGTAATCCTTATACTCCTGCTTGGAAGAGTCCAAAAAATTCCTCTAATGTTCAAAAGCATTATTCTAATCATGCAGGAGCTCCACACAATAATTATGATAACCATAATGGAGTAAATCATGGCAATCTCTCTTTTGAACATATTGCTAGAACTTTCATGCAAGCTCAAACCGAGCAAAATAATATGCTTATTAAAATCACGGAGAACCATGAGATTAGTATTGGTAAGCTATCTAACCAGGCCGTGGCAATTAGAAATGATGTGCAGGCTCTACAGGAAATAACAAAGACCGTGGAGGCATAATTGGGCAAGGTAGCTGAGAGCCAAGCTCTCATACTTGCAAAATTCGCTGGAAAACCCGAGACAAACCCGGTAGAAGACCTCTAGACAATGAGGGCAGAAATAAATAAAGAGAAGCCTGAAGAGCTGGATTATAGCAACGTGCCAACACCTGAATACACCATGGAAGATTTATTAAAGATGATCACCGTAAATAATCCCAGTCTAGAACAAGGTAACAATGCTACATACCAACAATTTATACAACAAGTAGCATCTAAAGTTTGCGAACTAGAAATGGAATATAAGAGACTAGCTGATAAGCTTCCTGCTAAGCTAGATGATATTTTTGAGCCCACTATTAAAGTTAAAATTATGTTAATGAGATATATGCACTTTGTGATCTTGGTGCAAGTGTCTCCACAATTTCTAAGAGTCTATTTGACAAGTTAAACTTGGGGACTTTTACAACCACTGAAATGAGACTCCATCTTGCTGATTCAACTTATAAACAAGATGTTGGGATAAAAGAAAACATAGTTGTTGAAATTAAAGGATGTCCTGCTCTTATTGATCTTGTTATAGTGGACATGCCTGAAGATCCCATAGCACCTATAATTCTAGGTAGTCCATTCCTAAGAACTATTAAAGCTTTGATCAATCTACATGAAGGGAATTTGAGAATAGGACTACCATCTAGAGATCCTTTTATAGTCCACTTCCCTAAAAAGAAGAAGGCCAAGCCTAATAATAATGATGATGGTATAATCATACTAAAAGCCAATTACTTTGGAGTGGGTGTTCCACTCACAAAACCTAAATGATCACCATTTGGGTCAAGCTAATTGACCTTAACTAGAAGCGCTTCATGGGAGGCAACCCATGTGAAATAAAAGTTTTTACTCTTGTGTTAGTTTTTGTTTTGTTTTGTTTTTAATAAAGAGTGTTCAAGAAGTCCTATGGAGAGAGGAGAAGAAAATAAGGTAATCCTCGATCTTCTATTTTACTAACGCATGGCCTTAAGGTATTGTTGATTTTCATGAAGTCTTTTTGTTGTTATTTTGTCATTTGCAAAGATGTGCAAAGGCGCGTGAAGCTACTGACTAAATTCCACAATTTTTTTAGCTTCCAAGGCGCATAACGACCACTAGTATGACCGGGACACACCATACCACGTGCTCGTACCACATCGCAGCTCGGAAGAATAGAAATGTTGATTTTTGTAGGACATAGTGGCCGTAATGACCACTGGTACGACCGGAGGCGGTCATACCACCCGCCCGTACCGTACCCTTGAGCAAAACATCAAATTTCAAGCGAATGTATTGACCAAATAACAACCAGTAGTACGGGCGCGTGCGCCCGTACCGAGTGCACCACCGAAAGGGAAACATGGACCCTAAGGTATGTCACTTGGTACGGGAGAACTCCGGCCATACCGCCTTCCCATAGGACGTACTCGACTGCGATATCACCATAGGAAGAGGTAACCCTAAAATCCCCGAAACACAAGTCTCTCTTTCTTCTACCTCCAAACTCCAAACCACCTCCACTGGATCTTCAATTCTACTTGTTCTTTCTTTGATTCCTCGCACACATTCGATGTAAGGTATGTTTCTCCTTCGATCCCCAACTTATTTGCATCAAAACCTTGCTCAATCTTTCACCATTATCAATCTAGACATAGATATTGTTCTTGAGCTAATATTGATTATGAGCATGCTTAGTTTTGTTTTTTGAGGAGTTTCTTTTGTAACAAGTGTAGAGGATCATTTAAGCTATATTTCTATTGGATTAAATTTTGATTAGCATTATTATTTGTTTTGTTTTAGATGAGCACAAGGAGCCGTACACGTGTGATGGCTGCGGAACAAGACGCACCACCCGTTGGTACGCTAACCTCTGAGTCACTTGGTATTGAGTTCACCGAGGAGTTTCAGCTCAACCGTTTCAATCGTCTCAAGCTACGAGAAATCAAGTCCACCAAGTGGGTGTGTCCCTACATTCTGAACCAACTGGGTATTTGCGCTGATTTTGATACTTTGCAACAATGTTGGTTTGTATGACTTTGTTTTTTAGGAAGTTGCCACATAGCGCCACTTGAATTTCTCAGCACCTTGACACATTCGGTGTGCTCACACTACTGCCCTGAGGAGCAAATTCCTAGAGTTGATCGTATCAACTTCCGTCTTATGAACTATGAGTATTCCTTGACACTTGACTAATGGGCTAACTACTTTGGGTTTGCCAGCAACACCACTAACATACACTCCACCACCTTTGTTCTGAATCTAACACCCTTGGCTTACTTTAATAGAATGATAATTCGTGGAAACAGACCTAAGGGAAACCAAATTGATCACCCTGTTGTTCGTTATTTTTTTATATTATTGCTAACACCTTGCAAGCACGTGGTGAGTTTACTAGAGTTAATGAGGAGGGCATGATGATCCTCGCTAAAGCTGCTATTCCTAACTGTAACTTAACGCCAAATTTGGGTGCCCTTCTTTTGTTTTATCTTAAGCATCAAGCTCTGTAACCTCGTGGTTCCATATGCGGAGGAGGATTCATAACCATGCTTGCACGTGCGCTTCATGTCAACCTAGGTAATATCCAACCGTTGGCAGGAGACCGTCGTCTTGGTTTTTCTACTCTGAGAGCTTGTGGTATGATTTCTAGAACTAATGGTAGATACTTCCTTGATATAACTAGAGTGGATTACTTGATCCTAGCTCCTTTGCCTAATGGTTTGTTCTCTATCGAGGATGGACGTTTGCGTTATGACGTGCAGGTTGAGGCAAGTCTACCCCAACAAGAAGTACCCGTGGATGAAGAAGGAGAAGATGAAGAAGTGGAACATGAAGAACCCGAAGAAGATGTGCAGCCACCAAACGTCTACACCACCTATGATGATACCTTTGCTCTCGAAGGAAACATCCAAAACATGAACAACCTCTCCATCAACCTTCGAGATGCTACTGCCAACCTCGCCACCCAGTTCAACAATTGGAGCAGCCAATGGAACATGGGATATTATCCACCGCCACCACAATGAGCAACAGAAGGGCTTGCAAAAACCTAAGCTTGGGGATGTGTCCCCTGGCACTTTTATTTGTGTAATAATGAGGTTGTACTCCAGCTCCTTGAGAGCTTTGAAACACTCGTGTTGGTTTGTTCCAACACTTTTCTTTTCTTTTGTTTTTCGTTTGCTTTTGTTTTTTGTTTGTTTTTCTTTTCTTAGTTCCTTGCTTGGTTGCAAGTTCTTTTATATTCTCTAATCCCCATCCTCAAAAACACAAAAGGGTTTTCCCTTTTCTTTTTTCACGAAAGTGGATTTGCCGATTGCCTCTTTGCTGTAATTTCATTATTGGAGTGATTTTTACTTGAGTCTTGAAGGAACACATCCCCATAAGGAAGAGGATTATGTAGTCGCCCATGAGAGGTATGTCCTATGTTTCCCACTTTTGAAGTTTGAATTTTTTATCTTAGTTAATTGATGTGCTAAGATGCTATGCTAGTGGAAGTAATTCAAAATAGTTAGAGTAAAGCTTTTTATTTGTATGAATGATTAGTCATGGAAACTTTTTCTCTAGTTCTTGTAGCTAACCGAGTCTTTCCTTGGAAATAATATTGCCAAACAAGTACAAGAAGAAAAAGTCTTAAATTTATGACTTGTTTTATGAATGACTGTCTTAAGAATTTACCTTTGAAGATACTTAACCCCATGGATGTTTTGATAGACTTGATAACACTCTTGAAAGGAGTTGTTTGATAGAAATGAAGTCTAGAGGTAATTGTAATACATGCCAAAGCTAACCTCGTGGATCAAACTTTGATACTATTTAAAGAGTTATGTGTTTTGATGCACACCTTTGGATGCCAACAACTCCACTGGCCTACGAACGATCAATGGTACAACCCCTGATTTCGGCTATGAGTTGATGACATAGGTGGCACTTGCCACCGTAATGGGCAAAAGTATTGGAACTCTTGAAGGTTGTGCAAACCATTATTTAAAGGAATCACTCAATGATCCTTGTTGAGAATTATCCTTGAAAGAAAGAATTAAAAATATGAAGATCCACATAACAAGTCCTTGGCATGGTCTCATTACTACTTTATGTATTTTCTTGAAATACAATGAATGGAATATAATTGTTTTGATAGTCTTGATTTACTGATGTGGGTGTCAATAAGACATTTCACTATTATGCTACTTAGAACATGAACTCTCTTACTCAATTTTGCTATCATAAAACATACTAGTGTTCTCTGGCAAGCTGAGAGTTAACTAGAGAAATTGGATTGATTGTTACACTTCTAGTTATTTATACTTATATTAAACTGATCTACTTTGATTGTCTTGAGTTATCAAAGCTTGTATAGTGTTGTTGGCATCTCTCTAACTTTGATGAGCCTTTCAAATGGAGGAAGTGCTGGACGCATATGATTATCGACTGTAAGTGAATTCATATTCTCGATTGTTTTGGTTTAAACACTGAATTCCTAATAGTTTTGTTGTGTTTCTTGCTCGAGGGCGATCAAGATTTGAGCTTTGGGGAGGTGGATGGCTTTGAAAATAGACATCTTTTTCCGTGTTTAAACATTGTTTTTAGTCAAGCAATTGACAAGAATCTCTCTAGCCTTGCCACTAATGATTAACTATTGTAAATATATGCACACCATTGCTTTGAATTGTGTTGTACATGAAATCACACTTTTTAATGCGAAATCAAAAGCCATAATGAAGATTTTGAGGAAGTCTACATGACCAAGTAATCCTTGAGCAAACAGCAGGTGTCAGGGTCCATAACGACCACTGGTACGGTCAGGGCCCGTCCGTACCATGTGGCAGCGGCCTCGTCTCGTCAAACCCTACAACTTTTGTGAAGGCGCCTATATATATTTCGAGGTCCCAACCGCCACGCAGAGTGCCGCCATTCTTAGATTGCATCACAACACCACCAAAGGAGATCCACACCATAGTTCATCCCCTCGATCCTCCATCCTATCCATTAGCCATAGCCATTACCTTGTACTTGAGATCTCCTTGTGATTCAGTGACCATTGTAAGCATATTTGATTTCAATCTAAGTATTTTGCACATTGTTTTCTATCCTTGATGTTATGCGTGAGTAGTCCTCACAGGCTGCAAGGTAGGGTGAAACCTCACACCAATTATGTGCATGTAATCTATGGGAGCATTGTGTATTGCTTGACTAAGGGATTTGTATCTTTTGTTTCTTTATATCTTGCCTTGATCTTTGGACTTGTAGGTACCCAAGGCCCTCGAGATTGATAAAGGATTGAGGTGAGATACTTGTCTAGCGGCGATCTCATAGGAAACCCAGTGACAGAAAGGGATGTACGGTCTTCGCTTAGCGACCATTCGGGAACAACAACAACATCTCTCGTTAAGGCTTTGATCTATGTTTTTCACTTAACATCTCTTAGCTTAGCGACCATTCGGGAACAACAACAACCGGTTGGATCAAAAGGCTATTGCTATGTTGTGACTCGCAGGGGCTTTAGTATGTTAGGATATGCTGCCGACAAAGATTATCTTTTTAAAACATTTCACATGATCGTGCCTATTATTATTTTTTATCCCATATGATGTGCAGTTGCAAATAAATCTTCAACCCTGGCATATCTCCATCCACTGAAACAACCCACGATATAAAGTAAACTAGATTGGTCTGGAAATGAAGGTAACACGAAAAACAAATTCTTGTAGATGTCTCCTTTTTAATTACTTTTAGCATTGTTTCCCAAGGTTCGATTAAACCTAGGTCTACTAGGGAAAAATACTATTATACTACATACTTGAATACGAATCGAAGGTATCAGTGCCTTCACAAAAGTCGTAGGGTTTGATGATACGAAGCCGCTGCCACCTGGTACGGGCGGCCGTACAAGCGGGCCTTGCCCGTACTAGTGGTCGTTATGGCCTCTGGCGCCAGGCATTAACTCTAGTGTTTCTTTGCCATGTAGACTTCCTTAAAATCTTCATTAACCCTGCTCCTTCTAAATCATGAAGTCATCGCATACCAATTCCATGAACGTATTTCTCAAATGTTGAGGTTGGTAGGGACTTTGTGAATAGATCAGCGAGATTGTCGCATGATTTGACTTGTAAGATGTTTATCTCCCCACTCTTTTGTAATTCATGAGGATAAAACAATTTAGGTGCAATATGTTTAGTGATATTGCTCTTTATGTAACCCGTTTGCATCTAAGCAACACAAGCTGCATTATCTTCGTAGATAATGGTTAGAGATTCAATATAACCTTTTCCACATGATTGTTGTATGTGGTTTACCATTCTGCGAAGCCAAACACATTCACATGATGCTTCATATAATGCGATTATTTCAGAATGATTGGTGGACGTAGCCACTAGAGTTTGTTTAGAAGACTTCCATGATATGGTTGTCCCACCGTGTAGGAACACAAAACCGGTTTGTGATCTGGCATTGTGGGGGTCAGATAAGTAGCCGGCATCAGTATACCCAATCATATCAATATCCAAATTTCCCTGGAACTGATAGAATAGGCCAAGATCCTTTGTACCTTGGAGATATCGAAAGATATTCTTGACTCCCGCCCAATCGCGTTTAGTAGGAGTTGCGTTATGTCTAGCTAGTAAATTCACTGAAAATGCAATATCAGGCCTGGTGTAATTTGCAAGATACATGAGCGTGATGACCCACAAGTATAGGGGGTGTATCGCAGTATTTTCGATAAGTAAGAGTGTCAAACCGAACGAGGAGCAGAAGGTGCTGGCGAATGGCTTGGAGCAGGAATTCTCTGTAAATACTTAGCAAACGGATTTTTAGGGGTTTTTGATAATGCAGGTAAATAAAGTACGAGTAAATAAAAGACAATAAGAATAAATGCAGCGAGTGGCCTAATCCTTTCTTTAGCAAAGGACAAGTCAGTTGTATTACTTAAGATGACCAAACATTCTCGAGGACACATGGGAATATTGTCAAGTGCTTTCGCTTCATATAGTTGATTAATCTTCTTTAGTTTGCTAAGTGTTGTGTGGGTGAACCTGTGCTAATGTACCGACCTTCCTAGGACTAATACATACTTGTGATTATACCCCTTGCAAGCATCCGCAAGTACAAGAAAGTAATTAAGGTAGAAACCTAACCACAACTTTAAACTCTAAGACCCTGACGTCCCTTGTGCAATGGTTTCCTAACGGGGGTTCAGGTTTCTGTCACTCCGGCAACCCCTACGATTAGTAGCCAAATACACAATGCATTCCCCCAGGCCCATATAGGTAAAGTGTCATGTAGTCTACGTTCACATGACACCACTAGAAGAAGTACACCACAACTTAAATATCAAACTATTGAATCTTTCTCAACACAGTTCCACTACTAACAACATGACTTCCCCCATGTCCTCAAGAACAAAATGAACTACTCACAAGACATCATATGGATCATGATCAGAGATGAAATAATGATGTATAACAATCTGAAAATAAAAAATAATTCAATGGTTCACTCAATAGCATCAACTACAAGGAGTAAATAACACCGGGAAAGTTTCCCCTAAGAACTATGCAAGATTCAACCCAAATTGTTACAGCGGTATGGAGGTGGTGATGATGGTGCTGGTGGAGATGATGGTGGTGATGATGATGATGATCACTTTTACCGAAATTTGTGACATGATGCGCATTAAGGATGTTGACCCAAATTTTGTTAAATTATGTTTGTTTCCTTTCTCTCTAAGAAGAAATGTTAAGGATTGGTTGCTAGCTCTACCTAAAGGCACTATTACATCTTGGAAGGAATGCACTAATATCTTTATGATTAAATCCCCCCATCTAACACTATGCATCTAAGATCCAACATTATAAGTTTTAGACAAGTAGATTGATTGTAAAAGAAAGGACCGGGGTCCATAGTTCACTGGAGGTTGCTCTCTTTAAGATAGATAACATGTTGGGTGAACAAATTACAGCAGGGCAATTAACAAACATCAAGAAAGCATACAAGCATATACTAATCATCTTGACTCCTTTGAGATTCGATTGGACATTACAACATTATACATAGACCGCCATCCAACTGCATCTATGACTAATAATCCACCTTCAGGTTATCATCCGAACCCCCTCCAATATTAAGTTAAAAGCAACAGATAATTGCATTACAAATTGCGTGTAAAGTAAACAATACGATTATTCTATGAACAAAGGATTGTTGTTTTCTCCCTAGTAGCAATAGCACATCTAGTACCTTAGAGATTTTTGTCACTTCCCCAGATTACCAGAGGCATGAACCCACTATCGAGCATAAATACTAACTCTTGGAGTTGCTAGCATCTACTTGGCCAAGATAGATACTAACAATGGAAAGCATGCAAGATCACAAATAACAAAAACATGATAGAATCAATAATCAATCTGAAATAGAATCTCAAATATCCATCGGATCCCCGCAAACACAACATGCAGAATTACAAATAGATGATCTTGATCATGAGCGGAGCTCACAAGATCTAAACATGAAAGCACAAAGGAGGAGAACCAGCCATCTAGCTACTACATGGACCCGTAGTCCAGAGATGAACTACTCACGCATCACACCAGAGGCTTTCATGATGATGAAGAAGGCCTCTAGGGTGAATTCCCCTCTCCGGCAGGGTGCCAGGAAGAGCTTCAGATCCCTCCCGATCTAGGGATGGAGATGACAGTGGATACAGACTCTTTTGTGGAATTTTGATCGGGTCCTTAGGGTTCCGTGTTAGAGGCAATGTATAGGCGGAAGGAGAGGCCGAGGGGGTGCCTGTGCTGGCCACACCACCCCTGGCACGAGCCAAGCCTGGCCGCACGGCCAGGTGGTGTGGCCGCCCTCTGGCCCTTCTCCGTCTCGTATTCTGGCTCAAGGTGTCCCTCGGTAAAATAGTGACTTTGGCTTTTGTCCCGTCCAATTCCGAGAATATTCATTTTCTGACTTTCCTGGAACCAAAAACAGCAGAAAACAGGCAGATGGCACTGTGGCTCTTGTTAATAGGTTAGTCCAAGAAATCATATGAAAAGTACTCCAAAGTGTGGACAAAACACAAGAAAGTAGATAAAACCAAGCATGGAACATCAAAAATTATAGATACATTTGCAATGTATCAACATCCCCAAGCTTAACTCCTGCTCGTCCTCGAGTAGGTATGTGATAAAAAGAAAGAATAATTTTTGAGGTGACATGCACCATCATAAACTTGATCAAAGTATTTGTAAAACATTCGAAGCTAGGATCATAGTACTTCAATCATAACATGAAACACAAAGTTCTAGCAATAAGACAAAGAAACTATGTTGCAACATGAAAAGGCACAAACAAAAGATTCATGAATAACAATGCTTTGCAAGACGTTTGTTTGTTTCACATAAAGAAAACATAGCATAGTAGTATTCAGTTTGTCCCTCATAGAGTAGCAAATATAAATGCATAGGACACCTTCAAAGTTTATAAGAGTGACTAGATACAAATAGTTTAAAACAAGCAATATCAAGGTATGCATCAATCGACAAGTCTTGGGACAATGCACATAGAACTAAGAATGGCCACTATGCTCTGAAAGTAGGTGCATAAAGATAGAAGGTGGAGACTCAATATATAATTGGAAGAAAGGCCTTCATAGAAGGAAGTAGGGATTCAAGTCTCATAAAGAGCTTCCAAAAATTACGGTACTTAATAGCTTTCAGCTCTCATTGCCCCTATCATAAGCATCTTGAAGTGATTAAGGTTAAAGTGAACAAACTATGGTGTACATGCTTGACGAAGTATAAGTTAGAAATCTCATGTCCCTTGAATACGAGGGCCGCTCCTCATGCTACTCAAGTTTAGTCACGGTAAGTTCTTGTCATCGTAAGTACATGTGTATCATAGAGAATCGCCAACGGGGTACCCCTTGCCCGATGATACGGAAGAAACCCCATATCAAAATGACAAGGCAAGTAGACAACGAGCATCTCAGCAATCTTCTTATTTACCATGGGAATATGGTGCTTTTTTTCTCTCTTTCCTCTTTTCATAATCTTTTTTTTCTTTTTCTTTTTCTCTTTTTTTTCAATATCGGACTCTTTTTTATAAGAAGAATGCTTCATAGACAACTCATTATGGTTACGCTGCAGGTTTCCACCATGTCAGCATGGATTAGACCAGCGGCCCAGGCATTTCTCTAACACATATACATAACTCCATGGACTTACAAGCTCCCCTTTCATTTCACACCGACGACATCCATAGACAAAAGAACATGATATCAACTAGGTACAAAGTACCAGTGCAATGTTGAAAGCGTTCCCCATGACATCATGGTTCTGCTAATCCCCAACAAATAAGTGTAAGCATATACAACATAGACGACACAATGGTTCAAGTTTATTAAGGGCATGAAAACTAAAGTGTGCCATCAAGTTCGTGAGAGCTTTAATCACTAGTTTTCTCATAACAAGTTTAATTTGGAAGGTAAACAAAAACACGAATATACTTGGAATAGCATAAGATAATAGGTAGGTATGGTGGACCTTTTGGAATAACTTGGTTTAAGGAGTTGGATGCATAGTGGAACTCATACTTGGTTGCGGAGGCTAGCAAAAGACTAGGAGCGACAAACTAAGACAATAATGGCCATAATCATGCAGAGCGACAAAACATCATTGATCAAAGCATAAAGTGATACTACAAGTTGAAACTAAAGGATCATAAAGGCTTATGGTGACTTGAGATAGTCATAACATGGTGTGAGCATGCGCCAAGTCAACCCAAATAAAGCATCAAAGGAGAATACCACAATACTATGCTTTAATATGCTAAAACAACACATGATTCATCCAAGGCACATTAAGCAATCTCAATTGTTTATAACAAGTCATGCTACAACAAAGAATACTAAGCATAAAGCCAAACCAATATTGAGCATGGTATGACAAAGCATAGGCCACAGTTAAAAACAAGCTCTCTTTAACACTTAAGCATGAACTTTCCTACTCTTTTCCAAACCAAACCAAACTATTTGAAAACCAATGTATGAAAGAGGGGGTCCAACCAATTATTCAGCAAACTAAGCAAACAAAGCAAACTAAAAACCACAATGAAAACGAAAAAGAAGACGCTCCAAGAACAACACAACTGTGCATGAAACAATAAAAATGAAGCATTTGGAAGAAACCTGGGATTTTTATTGATGAAGAGGGGGATGCCTTGAGCATCCCCAAGCTTTGACGCTTATACTTCTTAGATATTTTTTGGGGTGACACGCATGGCATCCCCAAACTTGAGCTTTAGTCCATCCTTCATCTGATTACTCATTCCTTCCATACACCTGGAATTTTTCCTTCATAGAAAACTTCACACAATCTTTATTAGCAACATTAGTGCACTCAAGATAATAAGTCTTTTAGGTTCAGTTCTAACACCAATAAAACTTCCATTAAAACACTAGCTACTGTAGCACTTCCCTCAAAAAGCTCAATTTCCCAAAAGAACTCAAAAAGGTACCAACAAGAAGCAAATGCAGAAAATGACAGAAATCTGTCAAAACAGACCAACAGGTAAAGACGATTTTTTCGAAGACCTTCTGTTGCTCAAATCAAAAAGTGTTGAACTAACGAAAGTTAGATAACAACCTGGGGAAGAAGAACAAAAATTCACGCATCAAAAGGACGTATAGATATTTTACACGAATTTTTATGGTGAAGCACATAAATCTGTTTCGGGACAACAACTTTCCCAATCATTACTTCTCTCTCATTAGAGGTTACTCTTGGCACAAAAAGCAAATAAAAAGGATAAGGAGAGGTTATTACTGAAGTAATAACTTCCAAGACTCATATAAAACTTTTGGGTTATCTCCCAATAAGTACTTTTCTTTAACGCCTTTAAGTTAGGCATAAGAAGCAAGAAAAAGGATCAAGTGTTCTCAAATGAAGAAGCATTAAGATTAATACCACAAATATCTTCAACAAGGCAAGGTATCTCATCCAAATAAGTTCTAGAGGATCCTCTCTCAATATTCTTGGATTCACTATTTTTATCAAACGGGTTTTCAGGAACAATCCAATCAAGATTCTTTTCTATGGCTTCATGCATTGCTACAAGTTTAAAGGGTATTGGTCTCTTAGTTTCCTCCCCATTAGGTTCAGTTTTATTCATCTTTTCTTGCGTACCAACAATATCTACACATGAGCCTAGCATATTGAAATGTTCAAAGACTTTTCTAGCTTCCATGGCAACATCATAGAATTCCTTAAGCAAAGTTTCTAGAATAGAATTTGTCTTCTCAGGGTCATCAATTTCTTTAAGTTTAAGAAACATTACTTGCATTAAGGGGTTAAGGTTAACAAACCTAGCTTCCAACATGTGAACTAAAGAAGCTGCAGCAATCTCATAGTTTGGAGAAAGTTCTGCAAGGGATCTATCCTCAATATCCTCATGCTTACTAACATGATTAAAGAATTCTTCAATATTATCTTTTCCAATTAAAGAAACACTACCTATTGAAAAGTCTTTCAAGGCGAACTTAGGGATCAACATGGTGAGCTAAGGAAGAGGTAACAACTAAAGGAGACTTATATTTTTTGTGTGTGTTTTTAAATAAGAAAGCAAACTTGTAAAACAATTTTTTTTGTTTTTGATAAAGAAACAAGCAAACAAAGAAAAAAGAAACTAAGCAAAACAAAAATAACAAAGTAAAGAGATTGGTTATGAGGGACTCCCCTTGTGAAGATGTCCTTGACTCCCCGGCAACGGCGCCAGAAAATATGCTTGATGGCCCAAAATATATCGAGCTCATTGGGGAACACCAAGAGGAAGGTATGATGAGCACAGCAGCAAGTTTTCCCTCAGTACGAAACTAAGGTTATCAATCCAGTAGGATCAAGGAAACACCCCAAAGGTGTTACTAGCTGAACGTTGGCAGGGCGCACTACCGGTGCCAGCAGCAACGTGGAGACCTACACAACACAACCACAGAACTCTGTCCCCAACTTGCGATGAGGTTGTCAATCTCACCGGTTTTGCTGAAAACAAAGGATTAAACGTATCGAATGGAAGTAAGTAATAGTTTGCAGAAAGTAAACACAAAGTAGTAAACAGTTTGTAGATTGATTGTAAAAGAAAGGACCGGGGTCCATAGTTCACTAGAGGTGGCTCTCCTTAAGATAAATAACATGTTGGGTGAACAAATTACAGCGGGGCAATTGACAAACATCGAGAAAGCATACAAACATATACTAATCATCTTGAATCCTTTGAGATTCGATTTGGGCATTACAACATTATACATAAACCGCCATCCAACTGCATCTATGACTAATAATCCACTTTCAGGTTATCATCCGAACCCCCTCCAGTATTAAGTTGCAAGCAACAGATAATTGCATTACGAATTGCGTGTAAAGTAAACAATACGATTGTTCTATGAACAAAGGATTGTTGTTTTTTCCCTAGTAGCAATAGCACATCTAGTACCTTAGAGATTTCTGTCACTTCCCTAGATTACCAGAGGCATGAACCCACTATCGAGCATAAATACTAACTCTTGGAGTTGCTAGCATCTACTTGGCCAAGATAGCTACTAACAACGGAAAGCATGCAAGATCACAAATAACAAAGACATGATAGAATCAATAATCAATCTGAAATAGCATCTCAATATCCATCGGATCCCCACAAACACAACATGTAGAATTACAAATAGATGATCTTGATCATGAACGGAGCTCACAAGATCTAAACATGAAAGCACAAAGGAGGAGAACCAGCCATCTAGCTACTACATGGACCCATAGTCCAGAGATGAACTACTCACGCATCACACCGAAGGCTTGCATGATGATGAAGAAGGCCTCCAGGGTGAATTCCCCTCTCTGGCAGGGTGCCGGGAAGAGATTCAGATCCCTCCCGATCTAGGGATGGAGATGACGGCGGCTACAGACTCTTTCGTGGAATTTTTATCGGGTCCTTAGGGTTTCCGTATCAGAGGCAATATATAGGCGGAAGGAGAGGCCGAGGGGGTGCCTGGGCTGGCCACACCACCCCCTGGAGCGGGCCAAGCCTAGCCGTGCAGCCAGGTGGTGTGGCCGCCCTCTGGCCCTTCTCTGTCTCGTATTCTGGCTCCAAGTGTCCCCCGGCAAAATAGTGACTTTGGCTTTTGTCCCGTCCAATTCCGAGAATATTCATTTTCTCACTTTCCTGGAACCAAAAACAACAGAAAACAGACAGCTAGCACTGTGGCTCTTGTTAATAAGTTAGTCCAAGAAATCATATGAAAAGTACTCCAAAGTGTGGACAAAACCCAAGAAAGTAGATAAAACCAAGCATGGAACATCAAAAATTATAGATACATTTGCAATGTATCACGACCTAGGGTGGCCCGCGCCAGGGGTGGTGTGGGCCCCCTGTGGCCCATCTCCGCTTCCCCTTCTGGCTTCCTTCGTCTTCTGGAAAAATAGGATTTTCCATGTATTTTCCCGGATTTTCTCATCTTCGCGAATTTTGCCTCCAAACAGCCCCTTTTCCATCAGAATCCTGACTGCAGTGATCCATGCTCCAAAAGTCATCAACCATGCAAAAACAGATGAAATTACATAAGTATCATCTCTTAATATGAAATATATCAATGAATAACAATAAATTATGATATAGAATAGTGATGCAAAATGGACGTATCAACTCCCCCAAGCTTAGACTTCGCTTGTCCCCAAGCGAAACTGAGCTCAATAAACATGACCTCAGGTTTAGGGAGTGAAGAGTCGATAAAAGAATACGGACAAGAAGCATCACATTCAACAATACATAGATCATAATAGAAGAGAACTCACTATTATATAACTCAACTTGCAATAAGTAAAGGAAACACAATAAAGATACATAAAGTAAATCATAATTGGTAGTGGCAAACTTAGCTCTTGGTCGAAGAATAGTTGACAATTTGCAGGAGTTCACAAATAACTGATTTTCAATGATAGCTTTCAAAGTAGTAATCACCAGGATAAGAACAAAGTGCAAAACAAGGAACATAAGAAACATGATTGAATAAATCATCATTATGAATGAATGAAACACAACAACTCAAAATGCTTGTTGAGATAGAAGGGAATAGGTTTACTGACTCACTAAAAAGTAAAAAGATAAGCCTTTCGCAGAGGGAAGCAGGGATTTCAAGTTTCATAAAGAGCTTCCAAAAATTATGGTACTTATTAGCTTTCAGCTCTCATTGCCCCTATCATAAGCATCTTTAGGTGATTAAGGTTAAAGTGACACAACTAAGAGGATATGCTTGACAAGTTATAAGTTGAAATCTCAAGCCCCTTACTTACAAGTACCGAACCTCATGCTACTCAACTTCAGTCACAAGTAAGCTCTTGTCATTGTAAATACATATGTATGATAAAGAACCGCCAACGGGGTACCCCTTGCACATGATATAGGAGCTATCCCATAATCAAAATGACAAGGCAATCAGACAATGAGCATCTCAGCGATCCTTTTATTTGCTATTTGCATAGATTTTTATTGAGGATGCTTCATAGAGTGCTCATTATGGTTATGCTGCAAGTTTCCACCATGATTAGGCATGGCTTAGGCTAGCGACCCAGGCGTTTCTCTAACACACATATAAACTCCATGATCTTACAAGTTCCCCTTTTATTTCACATCGCTGGGATCCATAAGCAAAAGAATCATGATAACAACGAGGTACAAATACCAGTGCAATGTTGAAAGCGTTCCCCATGATACATGGTTCTGCTAACTTCAACTTATAAAGCGCAAGCATATACGCAACAAAGATGGACACAATGGTTCAAGTTTATTAAATGCAAGAAAGTAAAGTGTGTCATCAAGTTCGTGAGAGCTTTAATCACTAGTTTTCACATAACAAATTTAATTTGGAAGGTAGATAAAAACAAGAATTTACTTGGAATAGCAATAGTGCTAGTGGGTAGGTATGGTGGACATAAATGGCATAGGTTTTGGTTTACGGATTGGATGCATGAGAAGCATTCCCTCTCAGTACAGGTTTTTGGCTAGCAAGGCTGGGTAGAAAGCATAAGAGTTGAAGGAAACAAACAAACATACAAGTGATAAAAACAAACATGCAATCTTCCTTGGAAGCACAAAAGATCTTAACTAGAGAATACTAAGCTTATGAGCCAATCAAGAAAGAAAGATGATGAAATTATATTTCTTTAAGAGTACTTTTATCTTTTTCATTCAACTCTCAAAAATAGTGATGCTACTGACCAAGCCAGGTTTGCCAAAACCAACTAAATTAACTCAATGATCCCAAAGTGATACCAATACTAACAACATGATTAATCATATAATAGCAATTGAAAACTAATATAAGATATGCAAAAGAGTAAATGATAGAACTTCTCATTAATATTCCATAATGGCAACTCACACCAAGGGATACATATCTAACGAGAGAGGGGACACTTCCACAATGCAAACCATCATATATGATAACTTCTCTATTCATGATATGACTCTACTAATAAGGTAAAAATATAGAAGATAGTGATGTGATACCGCGGCACTCCCCCAAGCTTGGAACAAACCAAGGGGATGCCAAAACCTGATGACGAATTACTCCTTCGATGGTGGTGGTATTCTCTCGATGAGCTCTTTGATTAGTTTCCCCAAGTCCTCAATATCGAAGGTGAGATTACGAATCAACTGTGAGTTTTGCTCAATGCGGCTCATGATCATGTTGGGTTGAGAATTCCAACTCTTGCGATTCTTTCCCTACTCTTCCTCCTTGAAGTCTTCTTTTCCTGCATGGCTAAAACGAGGCAAATCCCAATTGGAGGGTAGTTTCTCCTTGGGCATATTCTGGTATTGATGCTCATGGATAAGGGTATGGAAAGGATTTTTGGTGCATGGAGGAAGTGACCGTGGAGCCAAACAGTGACACGGAGGTTTCCCTCCAGTTGACATTCGTGCAGTCCTCCTGACCTTGCCAGATCTTGTCAACACTCCAATGCTTGCAATGGTAGTGCCGGTGTGCGGATGTTGGCTTTGCTTTGCCTCCTCTTCATCTTCACTCTTGATCTCCTCCTCCTGCCCGGGGGTCTTGGGGATCTTCCTCCATAGGCTCCTTTCCTTTATCCTTGGCAGACACCATTGTGCTTCTAATTTTCAAGAATAGTTCCTGGCAGAAACAAATCGAAACAAAAACATGACGAGAACACGATATACGAACCTCGAGGGATCTGGGGGATTATATATTACAAAGTTTTACAACAAAAGGAAGGTACTGGGAGAAAACGGGTCAGAGACGGAGTCCGAGGTGGCCACACCACCTGCTGGCGCGGCCAGGGGGGCACGTCAGGGGGTGGTGTGAGCCACCCTGGCTCCGGTTCCGTCCCTCTTTTGCTTTGTTGCTTTCCTTGTTGGATAAAACTGCAAAAATATAACTTGACAGAATTTTCACGGAACTTTTCTTACCAGAATGTTACCTATTTGAAAACGGACTCTGCAGGTCTCTAAATTTGGTCTTTGATAAATTTTTCCGGAGTTATAACTTGAAAAGCATCAACATCTTCATTGTAAGAATCTCCAGCAATATAGTGCTTGAGTCGCTGCCCATTCACCACTTGTGTAGTGTTATCTTTTAAAGGAGAAATTTTTATCGCTCCTGACCGATACACTTCTTCAATAACGAAAGGTACTTCCCATTTTGACAGTAGTTTCCCTGCAAAAACTCTGAGACGAGACCTATACAATAGAACTTTCTCACCAACATGGAATTCTCTCTTAAGTATTCGCTTGTCATGCCATCTTTTAACTTTTTCCTTAAAGAGTCTAGCATTCTCATATGCTTCACTCCTTCATTCATCCAACGAACTTAAGTCAAATAATCTTTTTTCACCAGCAAGCTTACAATCTCTATTAAGTTCTTTAACTGCCCAATAAGCTTTGTGTTCTAATTCTAAAGGTAGGTGACAAGCTTTCCCATAGACCATTTTATAAGGAGACATTCCCATGGGGTTTTTATAGGCAGTCCTATAAGTCCATAAAGCATCGTTCAACTTTTTAGCCCAATTTTTCCTAGACCTATTAACAGTCTTTTGCAAGATGGATTTCATTTCTCTATTTTATAACTCCACTTGTCCACTAGTTTGGGGATGATAAGCTGAAGTGATTCTATGATTAACATCATATTTAGCAAGGGTCTTTCTAAAACCACCATGAATGAAATGAGAACCTCCATCAGTCATAAGATACCTAGGCACTCCAAACCTAGGAAAGATAACATCCTTAAGCATTTTTAGAGAGGTCTCCCCATCAGCACTCTTCGTAGGTATAGCTTCTACCCACTTAGTGACATAATCAATGGCAACAAGAATATGAGTATAACCTTTTGAGGGAGGAAAAGGACCCATAAAGTCAAATCCCCAGCAATCAAAGGGTTCAATAACTAGAGAGTAGTTCATAGGCATTTCATTGCGTCTAGAAATATTACCAACACGCCGACACTCATCACAAGATAAAACAAATTTTCTTGCGTCTTTAAAAATGGTAGGCCAGTAGAAACCTGATTGTAGCACCTTTTGCGTAGTTCTATCTCCTGCATGATGTCCTCCATAAGCACTACCATGACATTTACGCAATATATCCTTTTGTTCACATTGTGGAACACATCTTCACATAATACCATCCACTCCTTCTTTATATAAATGTGGGTCATCCCAAAAATAATGCCTCAAATCGTAAAAGAACTTCCTTCTTTGCTGAGCTATGAAAGTTGGAGGCAAATACTTGGAAATAATAAAGTTAGCATAATCAGCATACCAAGGGCTCCCTCGCGAGCTTACCCCTACTGCGGCCAACTGTTCATTTGGGAAACTATCATTAACAGGCATAGGATCAAAAGCTTCCTTACAATCATCATCAAAGACAAAGGGTACATCTTTTTGAAGAAGATTAGTGAGGGGTTTTGATATCTTAGAGAAATCTTTAATAAACCTTAAATAGAAACCAGCATGACCAAGGATACTACGAATACCTTTGATGTCTCTTGGACAGGGCATTTTCTCAATTGCCTCAACTTTAGATCTATCAACTTCTATGCCTCTTTCAGAAACCTTATGTCCAAGTACAATCCCTTCATTCACCATGAAGTGGCATTTCTCCCAATTAAGAACGAGATTAGTTTCTTCACATCTCTACAAAACTTTATCAAGGTTGTGTAGACAATTATCAAAAGAAGTTCCATAGACGGAGAAGTCATCCATTAACACTTCCACAATTTCCTCACAAAAACCATGAAAGATAGTAGACATGCATCTTTGAAAAGTAGCAGGAGCATTACATAAACTAAAAGGCATACGTCTATAAGCATAGGTTCCGTAAGGGCATGTAAAAGTAGTTTTTTCTTGATCTTGTTGTTTAACAGCAATTTGAGAGAAACCAGAATATCCATCAAGAAAACAAAAATGGGTCTTTTTAGACAGCCTTTCTAACATTTGATCAATAAAAGGAAGTGGGTAATGATCTTTCTTAGTAACCTTGTTAACTTTCCTGAAATCAATGCACATTCTATAGCCTACTACTATTCTTTGGGGAATAAGCTCATCATTATCATTAGGGACGACGGTAATTCCCCCTTTTTAGGGACAAATGAACAGGACTAACCCATTCAATATCACCAATAGGGTAAATAATACCAGCATCAAGGAGTTTCAATACCTCATTTCTTACCACTTCCTTCATCTTAGGATTTAAACGCCATTGGTGCTCTACTACGGGCTTTGCATCTGGTTCTATATTGATAGCATGCTGACATATAGTAGGAGAAGTCCCTTTTAAATCATCCAGAGTATATCCCATAGCCCCTCAGTGTTTCTTCAGTACCTCCAATAATCTTTCTTCTTCCTTCCCTGAAAGTTTAGAGCTAATAATAACAGGATAAATCTTATTATCATCAATGTAAGCATATTTAAGATCGTCATGTAAAGGTTTTATATCGAAGACCGGATCCTTTTTAGGCGGCGGCGTGGTACCCAAGTCTTCTATAGGAAAGTTATGCTTAAGCATCTTAGGTTGACAACGGAGAATCTCGTCAATCTCATTTCTTTCTTCCATGAAGATTTCACTTTCATGATCTTCCATAAATTGCTGCAAAGCATTGTTAGGAGCAAGAGAAATAGAAGCAAGTTGTTCAACTCTAAAATCCTCATTATGGGTTTCATTTTCACAAGGTTCTATAGTAAATTTTGAAAAATTAAACTCATAAGATTCCCCATCAAATTTAGTCAAGATTTTCTCCCTTTTGCAGTCTATAATAGCTCCACAAGTACTCAAGAAAGGTCTACCAAAAATGATAGGATAAGTTTTACTAGCAGCTGAACCAAGTACTAAAATCAGCAGGATATTTAATCTTACCACAAAGAACTTCTACATCCCGCACAATACCAATTGGAGAGATGGTCTCTCTATTAGCAAGGTGAATAACCACATCAATCTCTTCCAGATCGTAGGGACTGATTTCATGCATAATTTGTTTGTAGAGCTCATAAGGAATAGCACTTGAACTTGCACCAATATCACATAAACCATAATAGCAATGATCACCAATTCTAACAGAAAGCACAGAGACACTAGCCTTTTTAGTTCTATTAGGATGTGAGACAATATTAGAAGCATCCTCACAAAAGACCATGTGTCCATCTTCTACACTTTTAGTGACAAGATCTTTCACAATTGCTACAACAGGTTCAATGTTTATTTGTTCATCAGGTTTTACAGTTCTGTTTGCACTTTTATTGATTACACTAGTTATCATAGGATGATCCTTTACCTTATCCGGGAAGGGTATTTTCTCGATATAAGGTTCAGGTAAGATGTGATCAATAGTGCAAAATTCAGTATTCCCAACAGGAACACAATCAACAATATCTTTATATGGTGCATGGTACTTGTCCCATTCCTTTTTCGGAATTTCAATATAAGAAGCAAAAGCCTTAAAACAATTTGTAATAACTTGAGAATCAAGACCATAAGCATTGCTAATATTTTGAAAGCCATCAGTTCCCATAAAAGATTCAATGCATTCATAATCATAATTTATATCTGACTTTCTTCCTTTGTCATTCTCCCATGCTTCAACATTATCTTGAATACAGTCCAGAATATCCCATTTAGCTTCTTCTTCCATGCGAGTGAATGATCCAGCACAAGAAGCATCCAATAAATCCTTATCATGAAGAGAAAGCCTTGCATAAAAGTTATTGATAATAATATTGTTGGGGAGATCATGAATGGGACATTTGAGCATTAGTAACTTCAATCTCCCCCAAGCTTGAGCTGTACTCTCACCATCAAGAGGCCAAAAGTTGTATATTTGATTCCGATCTTTATGAATCTCACTAGGAGGATAAAACTTTGAATAAAATAGAGGTACTACTTCCTCCCATTCAAGAGCTTGACCATTCTTCAGCAGCTTATACCATTCCTCAGCTCTTCCTTTTAGTGATAATGAGAATAACTTATTGACTTGATCTGTTGTAATACCTGCACACTTAAACAACCCGCATAATTCGTGTATAAAGAGCAAATGATCACCGGGATGGACAGTTTCATCTCCAACATAATAGTGGTCCATAACACGATCAATAATTCTTGTAGGTATTTTAAAAGTATCATTCTCAGCAGGTGGTGGTTCATCTACTACCTTAGCAGTGGTAGTATCATTACGAAATAAGAAACTCAGTGAATTATCCATATTGAAATAAAGCAACTAATAGAAGTAAACAATACTCATAGTAGAAGTTTCCTTTACTAGTTCCACTCTCCAATAGCGCTTCACTCCCAGGCAACGTTGCCAGAAAATAGTATTGATGACCCACAAGTATATGGGGTGTATCGCAGTATTTTCGATAGTAAGAGTGTCGAACCCAACGAGGAGCAGAAGGTGCTGGCAAATGGCTTGGAGCAGGAATTCTCTGTAAATACTTAGCAAACGGATTTTAAGGTTTTTTTTTTGATAATGCAGGTAAATAAAGTACGAGTAAATAAAAGACAATAAGAATAAATGCACCGAGTGGCCCAATCCTTTCTTTAGCAAAGGACAAGCCGGTTGTATTACTTAAGATGACCAAACGTTCTTGAGGACACATGGGAATATTGTCAAGTGCTTTCGCTTCATATAGTTGATTAATCTTCTTTAGTTTGCTAAGTGTTGTGTGGGTGAACCTATGCTAATGTACCGACCTTCCTAGGTCTAATACATACTTGTGATTATACCCCTTACAAGCATCCGCAAGTACAAGAAAGTAATTAAGGTAGAAACCTAACCACAACTTTAAACTCTAAGACCCTGACGTCCCTTGTGCAATGGTTTCCTAATGGGGGTTCAGGTTTCTGTCACTCCGGCAACCCCTGCGATTAGTAGCCAAATACACAATGCATTCTTGTCAACACCCGGATTTTTAATCCCAGATGCCCGTTATGCCATACCTCGCAATCCCAGGATTACCATTTTTGCGAGACATAACGGATTGGATATCACGGTACATCATCCATTACAAACCATACATAAGGTTTTACACAAATAAGGATCTCATGATCCAGTCTTAATACAACAAGCAGCGGAAACAAAAGATAGCGTAGCGGTGGGGTCCATCTTCAAGGGCACAAGCAATGCTGACGAAGGCAGATAGTCCTAGTTATCATAGCCGTCCTGCTGACCATCATCTTGATAATCTCCTTCATAGTCTGTCCATGATAATAGCCAGGGACAAAAGCCATGAGTACTCTTTAAGTACTCGCAAACTACTATTAACAGGTACTATAATTCTAAGTTAAGGTGTTGAATCTAATTTAACTATCAAATTAAGTTTGAAACCTAATATGAGTTCAGAAGCAAAGAAAGATAAAGTAAAGTTCTAGAATCACTTAAAACTGGGAAGCTATTATCATCAACACAACCCTGTTGTGGTCAAGTCAAAGTTCCCCATTCATTTCAATTTATTTAGAAAAACATCTGACAACGAAACAGTATGGCCATTCCAACTGTCCATAACCGCGGACGCGGCTATTCGAATAGTTTGACACTCTGCAGAGGTGGTACACTTTCACCGCAAGATTCGATACATCTGTCAGGGATAACCCTGAATCATCATACTTAGTATGCAGATAATCAAACATAACCTTCCCTTTACACACCCTAGTACAAGCACCTCTCCTATGAGCATGGCCTCCCAACCATGACCATCAGTCATCTTGGGCACTGCATAGGTGGACAACATTGAGAGGTAGCCTCAGGTCAAACCTCTCCTGTGAGGGAACTAATACTAATGCATATAAATTTCCAGCTAAGCCTTACCCAATTCAGGTAGTGTGGTTGTACGGTAAATTTGGAATGGTATCACATTCAAATCCAACCATCAGTTTTATAAAAGGGTTAAGGCTCATGCCTCATCATTTTCATCATCATAAACCAGTTGTGTCTCTCAACACATGTGAAAACATCTCAATAGAATGACTCATCATTCCAAGGTTTTCACAATTCCTTTTCACCAAGTGTTCCCATCTAAAGTGACTCAAGTTTTTGATCTACTCTATAATACTAAGTTAAGAGTGTTCACTAAGATGGAAGTGATGGGTTCAATCTCATGCCATAGAATGACATCTAAAGGTTTCTAAGTAGGTCAAGTTTTATACTTTTTATGCTACCTTCAAAACAAGTAAAAACTTTGTATAAGCTAAGAGAGGTAAAAACTTGTAGGTAAGACTTGGGGTTCTAATAGTCAAAGGAGTGTGATCAAAGCATGCCTAAAGCATCCTTGCTCATTCATCTAGCTTAATTCTAGCTTGCTAACAATAGCTTGCCTTGGTTGGTGCAGTGGTTGAAGTTTTCTTCTTCTTGGTAGAACTCCTCCTCCTCCTCGAAAGCTTGGCCGGTACTAGCGTCTATAAATACATAGGGAGTAGACAATCACCAAACAATACTTAACTAGGCTAAGTAGCATTCTAAAACACATAATTGATGATCTATTATCATCACAAGCATCACAAGTTTAATTCAATAGTTTCAACCTTTTTATTTTAGAAAAGTAATTTTTACTCATTGAAATATTAACTAAAATTTCATATTCACCACCAAAGTATGGGATCATGTGGACACATGTCCTCACCACATATTCTAACATGTGGGAATGAGATTTAAAGGTTGGATCAATATTACTTTGGTTTAAGTTTATTATTTAATGATTTAAAGTGACTAGAAATGCCTATGTAGCATTATTTTGGTACTAGTCCAAAGTCACTGCATGTAAACCTTAATATTATTACATATTTAGATACACCTGATGAAATGTGATTTTTGAGAGTTGGAATCAACTCAAAAGCTAACTTGGTTGATTTTATAAAAATGTTGCAAGTTGCAAAAGCTTCTGTTTTGTTATTTTTATTAGGAGAGATCTATAACTCTAATTGAATTAAATCCAACGGGCTTGGATAGATCATTTTAATACCTTTTAGAAAAAATTGGTTTCATGCAATTTGGATTTCTAAAACTCTCTGAATTGATTTTCGAAATAGTGGACAGAAACTAGATTTAACTAAAAAAGAAAAATCCAGATTTGAATCTATGGGCTAGCGCGGGAAAGGACTTGGGCCGGCCCAGTGGCGCTCCACAGCATGGGGCTCAGCTGACAGGGGGTCCCGCTTGTCAACGGCACTTAACACGCGAAACGGTACGCGCGCTGTGGGCCGTAGGATTAGAAGGGAGATCTACGGCTGAGGGTCGTCGACGACGACGAACAGGTCGCCGGCGAGCTCGAACCCTAGCGGCTCGGTGGGGGTCTACTGGGGGTGTACCAGGGCTCCAGCGGGGTCGGCGAGGCGGGCAAACGACATGGAAGACGACGGCAAGGCGAGGCGCGGTTGCGGCGGAGCTTGGGGTGGTCGCAATCAACGACGCCCTTCTCCTCCTGCCTTGGCTGCTCCGGCTCCAATTCCGGCGAGGCAGAGCTCGCCTTGCTCCGGCTAGAGGTGGGTGAGGTTCAGAGAGGTGAGGGGAGTGGAATGGTGTGGAGAGAAGAGGCTGGGGAGGGCTCCTTTTATAGGCCCGACGGTGAGACCGAGCGGGATGGGCAGGCGACGGTGGCAACAAGGCTACGACAGGGTAGAGGCATGGCTGGGGGTGGCGATCGACAGACGGTCTCCTGGCGGTGCTCTAGGAATTGAATGCGGTCGTAGGGGCGGTGGCACGCGGTCTGGGCGAGGTGGCGCTCTGAGAGGCAGAGGCGGCGGTGTCCACGGCGAGCGGTGGCTGTGAGGCTTTGGGCAGCGAACGGGGATGTCTGGGGTGTTCTCCGGGTCGAGGTGGAGCGGCGAGCGCGGGCTGGTGCCAAGGGGTGGTCTGTGCGAGCGGGGACAGAGCGCGCTCTGGGGGCGGCACTGGCATGGTGCGGTGGCACTGGGCGCGGTTTGTGCTTGGTGGTCCACTGCTGCTCTGGGCTCAGGCAAGGGACAGGGGGTGGCGGTGAGCTCCTGGATACCTCCTAGACATGGCGAGAGAGGGGGAGATGGTCTGCTGCGGCGGGGCAAAGTTTGGCCGGCGACCATGCCCTCGGGTTGACATGGCAAGAGGGTTAGGGACAAGGGAGAGGGGTGTTAAGGGTTTGGTTAGACTAGGAGGGGACAGAGGAGATAAATGAGGATCAAATGGGGGCAAAACCCTGTTCAAAATAGTGAGCTAGGATTAGAGGTGATAATATGCATGCCAAGTGTTTGATGAAATGGCCGCATGAAAGAAAGTTTTGAATTTTGGTTTCAAAATTTTTGAGTGATCTCCACTAGTGATAGGTAGTCTCTGGTTGCAAGGGTTTTGAAAATGGAGCTCAAATAGATGGTTTTTGAAATAGGGGTGATCTATGCATATGCATTAGATTCAATTTTAAACTGTCATTTAAAATAGTTAACAGAATGTTTTTAGCAGATCAAAAGGTGGGCCTTGGTACCTCATTATGTGTACTAGCAAGGGGTGCAAAGGTCAAGAATTGTTTCTATTAAGAATTGAGTACTAGGAATAGCCAAAGTAGGCATGAGAGTTAAATTTGCCAAAATGACCATTCCTTCTTTTTAATTCTTTTTTATTTGATTTTCTTTAAGAAAAGTTTGGGAATGATGTAGATGATGTATAAATCACCTAAGAAACATTTTACAAGCATTGGATCAATCAATCATGGGAATTCAAACAACTCCTATTTTAAATGCATACACATATGAATGCTTTCATTTTAAATTTGGAAAAAAAATTGTTAACCCTATTTTTGGATGATTTGATCTTGTTAAGCTTGGATTAAAGTTTTGGGATGTTACAATTCCCCTAGGTCCATATAGGTGAAGTGTCATGTAGTCGACGTTCACATGACACCACTAGAAGAAGTACACCACAACTTAAATATCAAACTATTGAATCTTTCTCAACATAGTTCCACTACTAACAACATGACTTCTCCCATGTCCTCAAGAACAAAACGAACTACTCACAAGACATCATATGGATCATGATCAGAGATGAAATAATGATGTATAACAATCTGAACAATAATTCAACGGTTCACTCAATAGCATCAACTACAAGGAGTAATCAACACCGGGAAAGTTTCCCCTAAGAACTATGCAAGATTTAACCCAATTATTACAATGGTATGGAGGTGGTGATGATGGTGCTGGTGGAGATGATGGTGGTGGTGGTGATGATGATGATCCCGATGAAGTCCAGCTTGCTGGTGGTGTTGATGGCGACGATCTCCCCTCTCCGGGAAGGAATTCTCCCGGCAGAATTCTGTCTACCGGAGAGATCTTTCTCTCTCGGTGTTTTCCGCTCCGTAGAGGCGGCGGAATCTTTCTGTGGTTGCTCCCCGAGTCTTAGGGTTTCAGGAGGATAATATACGCCAGAGGGGAGAGCCAGGGGTGGACCAGGGCAGCCACACCACCTGGTGGCGCGGCCTAGGGTGGCCCGCGCCAGGGGTGGTGTGTCCCATCTCCGCTTCCCCTTCTAGCTTCCTTCGTCTTCTAGAAAAATAGGATTTTCCATGTATTTTCTCGGATTTTCTGATCTTCGCGAATTTTTCCTCCAAACAGCCCCTTTTCTATCAGAATCCTGACTGCAGCGGTCCATGCTCCAAAAGTCATCAACCATGCAAAAACAGATGATTACATAAGTATCATCTCTTAATATGAAATATATCAATGAATAATATTAAATTATGATATAGAATAGTGATGCAAAATGGACATATCAGAGCGCTCCAACGACACTGAGATATGGAACTTCAGATCCAAGTATCTCTTCTCCATCATCCCTTGGTCTAAATTGAACTTTCTCCATGTCTAGAGATCGAACATCCATGGGAGTTTTGGATGGATAGGATTTGTCCATATTGAATTTACCCAATATTTTCTGGATATAGGTGGTTTGATGAACCAAAATACCTGAGGGAAGGTGCTCAAGTTGTAATCCTAAGCAAAATTTAGTTTTACCCAAATCCTTCATCTCAAATTCTGTCTTTAGATTATCGCGTGCTTCATCAATATCTTGTGTGTTTCCAATGATGTTAAGATCATCTACATATACTGAAATAATGCAAAATCCAGTTTTGGACTTCTTGATGAAAACACATGGACAATCATCATTGTTGGAGTATCCTTTTTTACAAGGTTCATTAAGTCGGTTGTACCACATGTGTCCCAACTGTTTTAAGCCATGTAGAGACTTATTTAGTTTTACACATATATGTTGTGTTTTGCGTTTGGACTCGGAATTGGGATTCCATCAAGAACCTTCATGTATATGTCTGAATCAAGTGAGCCATAAAGGTAAGCGGTCACTATGTCCATCAACTGTATAAATAGACAATTTTGTACCACCATAGATATAAGATATCAAAAAGTAATGCCACTCATTACTGGAGAATATGTTTTATTGAAATCAATGCCTGGTCTCTACATGAAACCTTGGGATACAAGCCTTACTTTATATCTCATGTCGGGGGGGCGACCCCGTGTATACCAAAGTGGCATCCCGCTAAAACCACTACTAGAAAATCGCTGTGTTTTTGTGCATTGCATCATCATGACCGCATGTTCATGTCATCATGCCATGTTGCATTTGAGCATCGTCATCATCATGCATGGTTTGTTTGAAAACTATTTTCGAAAAGTCTGGTTTTGTTTTCTAAACGCCCCGTCTTTATTTCAAATTAAAACCCGACCTCTTTCGGATATTTTGTTTTGTCTACAAAATATTTACAAGAGTCTATTCGGACAAAATAAAAATAATTAAAGCTATTTTTTTAGGGGGAGGCAGCCGACCGGGCCAAAAGGCCCAGCTAGCCAGCCTACTACCCCATATACCCAAACCTAGCCTAACCCTAATCCCTCCACCCCACCTACCACCATTCCCAGCCGCCACGCGATACACCCCACCCCTGCCCGACACGCTAGCAGCGTCCACACCAGCACACAATTCCGCACGTCGTACGCGACGCGGTCGACCACCTCGCTGGCTCGCTTCCTTCACCAACCTGGCCCCACCCTCAGCGGCACACCGTGTCAGGTGCACGCAACCGTCCTCACGCACGCGATGACGCTAGCTCGCTCACATCGTGCACGCTCCCCTAGCGCTGCCACCCCCGATCCTCATCGCGTGGTCAAACCCCGTCCCAATCCAGTGGACCCACTCCCACCGACAACCCCCGACCCTCTCTGACGCGTGACCCATCCCGATTCCCACCTACCCCGCGAGCCCTCCTCCCTCTCACCTCGCTCCCGAGAGTGTCGCCGCCCCAAGCTAGGCCACCACTGAGCCGCCCTCCGCCAGAGCTGGCCCTGCCGCCTCGTCCTCAACCTCCACGTCCTCCTCCCCGAACGGATCCCGAGCCGCCGCCTCCCTGTTCGTAACTGCCAACGCGGTCCTTCTCCCTCGGCCGCCCTCACCTCTGTTCGCCAGCAACCGCCTCCAGCCAGCGCCCCGTCCGCATCGAGTTGTCGCCTCCAAGCCCCGCCTACCGCCCCTCCGCCCTTGACCAGTGCGCGCCACCGCCGAGCCCACAGCGCCATCGCTCGACCCAGCGCCATCCCGAGCTCCTCCCCGCTGCCCCTCTTCTCCAAACGCGTGCAGCTCGACCTCGCCGTCCTGGTACCTTTCTACAGCGGACCGCCCCTCCCCAAGCTCTACCTCCGGTGACCCCATCTCCGGCCGCCAAGCTTACTCTCTGTCGTGCGCGCGTCCGGCTGCTCCCGTGCAGAAGCACACCAAGTCCAACACGCTCCGGCTGCACATCGTCTCAGTTGAACCCCGTCACCTCCTCTTTGCAGATATTGTGCTCTTTGGCTCGAGCGCACCTCGCCTTGTTCCAGCGCGTGCACACCTTCCATGTGCTCTGTTTTCATGATGACCAGGTCTGGTTGTGTTGGTGAGATGTAAGTATAATAACCCGACGGACAATGCTACGTTCATCTCTGTTTAGCCTTGTGTGTAACGATGTTGTGCACAGAGACAAGAACATTCGTGGCATCGCTTATGTGATCGAGTACGAGACCATCGCCAAGTTCTGTCCGAAGACACATGTGTCGATTCAAGTCCGCCACCGACCACAACATCAATGAGGATCCCGATGCGGAGCGTCAAGTTCGTCGTCACAAGTTCAAAGCCTTCGACATGGACCGAAGGTTTGTCTAGACGCCAAGATCTCCTTCATGGATGCGGACCCAAAGATCTCCTTCACGGAACGCCAAGTTCTTCATCCCGGACGCCATGACCGTCTACATGGACCCGAAGACCACCGGTACCCGATCCATTCAAGTTCGCCATCGACGACAAGGTCGACCGCTTGGAACCCAAGTTCTCCGTCACAACACGACTAGTTCTCCATCTTGTATTCGAACCTCGCCGTTCTCGTCAAACCCTGAGACCGTACCCCGGACACCCGGAACCCAAGATCTTCTGAACCCAGATGTGTGACCCTAAGCCCCTATTTTTATAATATGACATTATCAACTGTCGCATATTAAATTGTTCATGCATGCATACTTGTCTGTGGTTTGGAGGCATTATGTCGATTCACCTCATAATTAAATATGGAGTGCTTATGCGGGATATCTTTGTCTTATTCCAGACTCCATTTAAATTTGTGTAGCGAACCGATACCATGTTTTTCCTTGCTAATTCAACATTTAATTTGCGGGATAGATAAATAACTTGAACCTTCTAATTAATTGTCGGGACCCTGGCTCCGCTTAATATTGCCTAGTTGTATCGCATCTTTGCCATGTCATGCATCATACACGCATCATGCCTGTTCTTCTGCCGTAGTATTAAATAGTGCATTCGGTGTTTCTTTTAGTGCTTTGGTTCTTCGCGGATTAGGCCGTTGAGTTGATGCGAGTATCGATAAGTTCTCCGGATATGATCCTTCGGCAGTGTTTCCCAGGCGAGCAATCTCCCCCTTTCTACCTATTTTGCATTTATAGTCTTTACTTCCTTCATGTTGATCTACTGCTATCCGTGTCGTGATACTTTAGTGTTCTGTACCAGATATGTTTCCGTGCAACCTTTATATTGCCTTGGACACCTCCTATTACCTGTTGTTTGGTAGATAGATGGTCTTGCGAGTCGTAGTCGCTTGCTCAGGTGCGATCCCGTGTCGTGAAGTACCACATAGTTGTTGGAATCTTGACATATGCTTTACGGTGGAGAGGATCATGACTTTAAATACAACTATTAAATTGCTGGGATAACTAATGAAAGAGGCACGGTGGGCAATATATGCTATTTGGTTTTTCATATCCACTTGTGTCCCGTAGGCCCCGAGTACTTGATACCTGTTCCTTGACTATTCGCACTATCCACATACGGGAAACTCTATGAATCCCCCTTAGCCAGAGCTTGATTCATTTCTTATTTCTTGGGGCCACAAAGTAGTTTGGGTCTTTATTACTATCCTGTACTTATACCATGCTTTACTGTTTTATTTACGATTGTGCGTGGAGCACCTGTACTGTTTTGGAACGTGGAATGTTTTCGCGGTATCGACAAGCCCAGTCACACTTTCGGGTTCCCAGTCGTTTACAGCCATTGACACAAACCCTGGGTCCGTCTCGGAGCCGGCCAACTTCGTCGCGGGTAGCTTAGTGGGTGGCCCCTTGAAATATTTTATGAATCCTATGATTGCTTTGTCGTGAAAGCCTCGTTGGGTTTTGAGTTGGTTTTTCCGAGGTTGATCGTGTGTGTGTTGCTATTTGTGCACCTCTGCTGGGTAAATCTTTCTGAAAGCTGCGTCCGCGGTTATGGACGACTTGGAGCATAGTATCTCGATCATAGACAAGCATAACTAAAGTAGTGTTATAAACTTGACTTAATATGTGACTAGTAATCAGCTTCACTACAATGGAATGGATCATCAAAATGCCAACAACTGGTGGATCTGTGGTGATATGTGTCATACTATACCTGCCTAGTAAGTATTGCAACTCCAATGGAATGTGATAAAAGTGCCAACAACTGCTGGGTTTTGAAATTCCTCAGGACAATTATATCTGACTAGTAAATGTTCCAACTACCACGGAATGGTTAATTAAAACTGCCCACTACTTATGCTTCAGGATGATTCATGCTATCTATATCTGATTAGTAAGTGCTGCAACTATAACGGAATGAGTAAAATTGCCAACTGTGTGAGTTCCTTGGTTCGACTTCCTCGTTTGGTCTCGAGGGGGAAATACCAGGATGGGTATGTTTGGTGTTAGTATCAGGTTGGAACCGAATAGGTCTTTCTTATCTCTCTCTAATAGCCGACAGTTAATCGAGTCTCTATAGGTTGTTTAGTGCATGTTGCGTTGCCGCTTCAGTCCACCATACCTATGTAGGCGAGAGCCGCCGCATTCTAGCCTCGCCGTGTACTGGCCTCAGTACTGACGCTCCTCTTTTTTCCTTTGCCCTTTGTCGGCACCCCTTTTGCTTAGCAGGTTTGAGATCGACGTCGTTAGCAGGGTTAGCCTTCCGGCTTCAGGGTTATGGACGCCATTGGTTATTCTTCAGGGCTCTTAGCCCAATCTGCATCTTGTCCGTACTCAGACGTTGTATCGTTTTCAAGGTGATTTGGATCTTCGTATTTGTATATCTGTATGCTTGACTCCCTGAGTCGCCGTTGTATATATATTTGTTCTGTGGGTCCATTCGAGGACTGTTGTGTAATGGTATTACTTTGTTTTCCACCCGCACGAAAGTGCCTGGTGGACGTCCTTGAATCGTTTCTATGTGTTTTTGACGGGAAGGGCTAAAACTTGCATAGGGCCGATCCGAGGGTGTTACGTATACCAAAGTCCACGACTCGACAGACCAACAGAAGCAAATCAAGAAGAGGACGCGTGGCTGCTCATGTGCATGGTCGGCTAGCTTTTATGGACGTGCATGGTCGAATGACCTTTGCATGCATTCCTTGGCCGGCTGGCCCCTTGCATGCATGCCTTGGTCGGATACTTGTGCGTGCATGCATGGCCGGCTTGGCCTTTGCGTGCATGCTCTCACTCTCCACATGTACATGTAGGAATATATTTCTCAGGAGGACAAGAAAGAGCATGGCTACAGGAAGACTAGTAGTAGAAGACATATGCTATAGACTACTACTATTGCTCAACAATGTTGTACTGTAGACTACTCAGCTATGACATCTGTAATAGTGTTAGTTAGGCCTTGTGGGCCTGTTCATGTCCCTTGGGCACACTTTATAAGTGCACCAAGGGTGCTGACGATGGAGGGCCTCATTCCGATCGATCAAGGCTCACTGGAAGCTAGCTCTCTCACCCTCATGTACACAGGCACTAGATCAGATAGACATACAAGGGTTGGACTTTCATTAGCTAGGCAGTTCATACAGCTCGAGGAGCGTTCTGTAGTTCTCATATCACACCATAGTCAGATCGGCGAGAGTAGGGGTGTTACCTCCATGCGAGGGCCCTGAACCTGGGTACTTCTTGTGTCACGCTACACTCGCTCGTACCCAATCCCGCCTACGGACGCTGTTGATAGCTTCCCTGTCGTTTACCCACACCTCTACTAGCCTGTTTAGACACTGTCGTTTCACATACAACAATATCTCACCACCTCATTGTTCTCGTTCCTCTTGCGAACGAAAATCCATTTGAATCCCATAGGAAAAACTTTGGGAGATGTAGGTATTGCTTCAGTGAATACCTTACGTTTGTTGAGCGAGACTAATTCTACTTGGGTTGCATCCTTCCATTTAGGCTAGTCGGAGCGTTTCTCACACTCTGCCATGGTCTTTGGATCATGATCATTAATTTAGAAGGTTGTTTGCAATGGTAGTTGACAAATATATGTCGACAATTGTATACTTACGGTTGTAAGATTCTCTAGAGTCTATATAGTTTGTGAACATTTCATTTACCGTTGTTGACTCATCGTGATTTTCCAATATGGTTGAGAATTCCTTCTAATGACTTATGCATTCTGTTATCATTTCCAACTAGAGGATCCCTTAATTCAATTAAAGGAGGATTATAAATGGATAGATATCCTTGATTTTCACTGGAGGTATGCTAGCGGTGAACCTAAATCTGACGATGAAGGGGTCCAGCACTTAATGAGTACGGAATTTCATAACCGGGGTGCAAAAGGAATGCACCTGAATAAATCAATTGATCTGATGTCCCAGTCATTGTGTGCACAACTGAGCTGGGTTGTGAAGGTTGTCCTTCCATTGGGTGTATATTACCCATTTGATGATTATCAACACTAGGTTGATTTTTATTTACTGGTTCAGAGGGTTTCTTCCTCTATTTCCTTTGTTGCTCGCGAGGAGCTGAACCCTGTTATGTGGCCGTACTTCTCCCCCTCTTCCTTTGAACAGGGGGTTGAGTGATTTTTGTTGGTATCTCCACTCGTTCGGGTGCATTTATTGCAGGATTGTAGGATTTAGTAACACCTTTATAGTCAGTAAATGAACCTGGCAGGTTATTTGCAATGTGTTGCAAATTAATTATTTTCCGAACTTGAAGTTCAGTTTCTTGAGTACGTGGATCTGAGGAGGAAATGCCTTGGGCATTCCAATCGATTTCCGGGAATTCTTTTTGGTACTTGATATCTCCCCTAATGTCGGAAAATGGTCCTCATTAAAGATGCAATCAGCGTGACGGACTGTGAATAGATCCCCTGTGAGAGGTTCAACGTACTTGATTATTGACGGTGATTTGTACCCCGCATAGATCCCCAATTTCCTATGTGGGCTCATGGATGTACACTCCGGTGGTGAGATTGGCATATATGTGGCGCATCCGAATTTACGCAGATGGGAAATATTTGGTAGATTTCCACGTACTAATTGCAGAGGGGAAGTGTTGTGATATGCAGTTGGTCGCAATTGAATTAAGTCAGCAGAGTGTAAAATTGCGTGACCCCAACATGAAGTTGGTAAATTAAAATTCATTAGCAAGAGTCGTGCGATGAGCTTAATTCTCTTAATTAGAGATTCTTCCAATCCATTTTGTGTGTGGACATATGGGACCGAGTGCTGAAATTCAATTCCTAGGGTCATGCAATAATCATTGAAGGCGCGTGAGGAAAATTCAGCAGCGTTGTCCATTCGAATTGTTTTAATTCGATTCTTGGGATAATGAGCTTGTAATTTAATAACTTGTCTCATTATTTTGGCAAATGCATGGTTTCTTGTGGATAGTAGGCACACATGGGACCATCGTGTAGATGCGTCTATTAGAACCATGAAATGCCTAAAAGGTCCAGACAATGGTTGGATCGGACCACAAATATCACCTTGAATTCGTTCAAGGAACTTGAGTGGTTTTTCTTGAATTTTAAGACGAGAAGGTCTTAAAATGAGTTTCCCGGTAGCACATGCAGTGCACATGAAATCCGTAGATTGTGAAAATTTAGCTTCATTTAAGTCATAACCATTTGAATTGCATATAATTTTCCTCATCATGCCTATACCGGGATGACCAAGGCGATCATGCCAAGTTTGGAATGCATTGACATTATGAAAAAGTACCTTATACGCAACGTGTGCTACGGGTTTTATGTATGTGTAGTACAATCCTAATGATAAAGAAGAATTTTTCTCAAATATTTGTTTGTCATACCCGTTGTCTTTGGTAAAAGGGAGATATTCCTATTTATTGTCTTCATAGGTTTGAATATGAAAGCCATTTTTGCGGATATCTCTATATCCTATGAGGCTACGAGTTGAATCAGGATACAATAAAGCGTCCTAAATCGTAATTTCTGTATCCATAGGGAGGGTAAATATGGCACGTCTTGTGCCAACAAGTACCGCATCGCATCCAGCGATTGTTAAAATATCTCCATTTAACTTCTTAAGAGTTTGAAAATAATTTATTTCCCTAACTATAGAGTTTGTGGTCACACTGTCCACAAGGCACATTTCCTCCTCCATTTGGATTGACTCCTGTAGAATCTTCCTTTCTTCTGCTCTTCTTTCCTTCATGTGATTGCTCTCAGCAGAGTCTATGCATGCATGATAACGTGTTAGAAACTTAAAGCGATTGAATGGAAACTTGTGCTTTATTGATCTGGGCAGAGCCCTATTTATACAAGGATTTAAGAGGCGGTTTACAAGGAGTGGAAGTTGCCATTAACGGTTTGTACACAATTAAAATGTGCTAATTCTAAAGGTCGGTTGTTGATGACAGTTGTCTCCAAGCCGGTTACGTCGGGGTGCCGTTTTCTCAACAGCTAGGTCGCATGTATTTCTTGCATCGCACGGATTTTAAAGCATACCAAAAGTTGACTCACTAGGAACTCCATTTGGGCGTTTTCACCGGGGTAGGCCTGGATGTGCAAACTTTGGCTTGCTGGGTGCAACCAAGATAAGTAATCTTGCTTACTTAACATGCTTAATTTAATTCTCTCTGATCTACATAACGATGCACCGATTCAAAAATAAGTTCTACATGAAAAAGATGTGTATCAACATTGTGATTCCAGTCCCACACCCAGTTCTTAGTTTCGTTGACCTTTTAGGGTTCTATTTTGTGTTCATATTTATACGCATTTTAGATCTATTTTTCTCAAATTCTTCGTACACGGTCGACCGTTTGAAATTTCTCTCGAGGTGTAGCTTTGTCTCACCGTTTCACACAACTTCCGTGTTGTACCTTTTCATTTTGACATTCATAAACGAAGGTCTAACCTGTCCTAATACACTGTACGTTGATGTAGATCTACTTAAATAGGAACGTCAAAACAGAGAACTTACAACATGAAAACCATGTAAAATGATGAATTGAAACTTCCCTCAAAGGAATTTTCATATGGTCAACTGCGTATGACGAATTTAGAAAAATTCGCTCAAATAAGCTCTAAAAAAGAACACGATGTAGAGTTCCAAACACTCAACGAAATTACAAATCGTTTGTGGCAATGTATTCATGACATCGAGGAGCATCATTTTCATGTAGATATTATCTCGGATGGAGGCATAGTTAGGTAGATTAGAGAGGATTAAAATCAAATATGTTAGTTAAAGCCATAACACTCCATTTACACACGCGAGCCAAACGCAAGACCTAATGAAAAAAGGGGCTACCAATCAAGAGGCTAAAGTTGGCTCAAGCCAAATCTCCCCCTATACAGCTTCCACCGGGCTAAGTAGCAAAAATGGAAATATTGGTCCGAACAATCAAACACACCCCTAGTGTGGAACAGAGTGAGGCAGTTAGGCTCCACCTAATTTTTTTTAAAAAGGCTAAAAATTGTAACCCTTCTAACATTTGGCTCTTTTCGCCTTTTCTCCTTGCCACGTCAGCCTTGACACGTCCCTGTTAGAAATGTTGTTAACACGGCCAAACTAGCCTATTAGTGCACATTGCAAGTGATCAACACAATTCTGGTGGATTTTTGCAAATTTTGAAGAAACAGATGGATTTTTGAACTTCTTTTCGCAATTGTGTTTTTTCTTTGCAATTTACTCAGTTTTTTTAACAATCAATACTATATATATTTATATTTATTGTAGCAAATAGTATGATAAAGATACATGAGTTATCTCCAACAATTATAAAACAAAGTTTTAAAAAACTAGCAAATCATCGAGATCTTCGAACTCTTTATTCTTTCATGACATTATCTCGTACCTTTTAGAAGGCAGCCGCATAAACATAAGTATCAAAACCACAGACTTGTAAATATCAAAACCACAGACTTATTTATTCTGATCTATTTTGATAAGTTCAAAGATTCACAAGCCAGGTCTGATTCATACAACGGCAATTTTCTACACCGCTTCTCTCGTGTTTAAAAACGGGGAATCACATAGTATGTAGATGTGCTGCCTCTCAAAATGGCCGCAGAGCTAGCCAGCAGCACGAGCTAATGCCAACTAAATGACGAAAACGCATATGTAGCAATCATCATTAACAGTTTTCAGCAGTCTTTTGTGGACATATAGCTAGAGTACTTCCTTCCCTGAAGTAGCGTCGGATTTGGCCCTATAGCATCGATCGTCAGATCATTCACAGTGTAAATCAGTACTGCCTGCACCTGCTGCAAGCATGTGATCCATCCGGTGTCGTGGAGCCGCAGAGGTAGCAGAAGGAGTGCCCGCACCTGCAAATAAGATCAAACAAGAACCGGCCTCGCCGTAGTTTGTACTCGATCGGTGCACATGAAGAGACAATCGGTTTAGTGAGCAAAAGATTCAGGTTACCTGCAGCGCATGAACTCGCAGCCGGACACCCTCTCGACATACATCTTGCACATGGGGCACCTCTGCCACTTGCTCTGCTGCGCGACCTTCCTCAGCAGCAGGCCCTCCCGCCCGCGCTCGTCCTCGCCGAGCCGCTGGAACTCGGCGCAGTCGACGCCGTCGTGCCACGGCACCTTGCACCGCGCGCAGAACATGCGGTTGCAGTGGGGGCACTCCGCGTCCGTCACCGCCGCGTCGTCTACCAGCAGCGCCGAGCAGTCGCTGAAGGGGCAGTAGAACCTGAGCTCCCCGATCGCCGCTTCGCAGAGCGCCGCGCCCCACCTGTCGAACAGCGGCGGCGGGATCACGCGCCGGCAGTCCTCCGGGTGGAGCGCGCCGTCCTTGCACCCCGGATCGGGGCACCCGACGGACAGCAGGTTCTGCTCGACCTTCGCGGAGACGTACCGCCTCACGCAGCTGGCGCAGAACGCGTGCGCGCACCCGGCGACGGGGAAGCGCTCTTTGCCGGGGACCGTCTCCGTGCAGATCGTGCAGTAGAACGCGCCCGTGGTCCTCGTGGCGCTCTGGGAGCATTCGCCTACCTCGAACACACGCTTTCCTTTGGCTACCACTTTGATCAAGATCAAGCTGTCGTCGTCATCGTCTACATCGAGGACTTGAGCCATATCATCATCTACATCGATGACTTGGCGTGGCAACTCCGATAGTAGTTTACGCTTGCCTTTGCGGGCCGCCGTAATGGATTTTCTTGCGAGGTCGATTCCCGAGGGGGAGGCCGAGGAGCCGATGGAGAGGAGGATGGCCTGCTGGATCCGGATGTCCTCGGGGTTCCTGGAGGCGCCAAGGAATGCTATGTCGTCGTCCTCCTCCTCGTCGGATGAGATGTAGATGGGGAAGGATGCATCGTCTGTTGTGGCGGAGGGTGCCATGACCGGCGACGAGTGGTGTTCAGCCAGCGGCGGCGCGGCCTTACTACCGGCCATCTGTCTGGCGTCTGGGGTTGTGATTGTGGGGGTGAGGAAGTGTGGACTGGAGCCGTTTCAGCCCACGGCGAAGATTAAGGGACGCGTCAATGGGTGCGATCTCTTTGATGCGACACAGAGGAGATTAAACGATGGGCAGTAGAATCGTCGCCAACTAGGGTTACGGGAGGCTCGTTGCTGGTGAGCTCCTCGGTCGATTTGAGATGGACTCAAAAAATACGAGCCGAGTATAATTGTTTTTTTTTAGGGGTGAGTATAAATCTTTTTTTTTTAACTTGGTTAAAAATGAGTCGCGTTTGAGCCCGACCTAGCTCGCTCGACTTTGATTCGAAATAGCTGGATTTTTTTATTATCAAGAATTAAAATTAGGATATTTTGTTATCTTGTATTATTATCTAGAATGAAAAAATCCATTACCTTGAATAGGCGTGAGTTCCTTTTATATCGTTTTGTTGGAATATTAGGCAATTTTCTCACGAGATTAATTACCGAAATCAACATTATGTAAGCACTAGCAGATCTAAACACATGCAGTCAAACAACCACATCTAATATATCTAAAAATCTAGCAAGAACTAGTGCATACAGAAATAAAAATAGCACGTACAGGTTGACCGGGAAGGTCATCACCGCAGCAACACCTTGGTCATTGTTGTTGTCGCCCATGGTGCTGATGAGGTCATCGGTTGCCGAAGAAGAACACGCGAACAAAGGCGAGCAGACGCACCGAGACGCTCCCCAAAAACCTTATCGCCCGTCTCCCGGTGCAGGATCTTAACGGACGGGGTTTCGGAGAACTGCACTCCCAGACAGCCGTGCACGCAGCCGCCAGGATGGGAAAGCCTACAGAGCAGCACAGCAAGAGGAACACACAGCGAGAGAGACTGAGAAAAGAACTGGATCCATCTAGATATGTCTGTCTCTCGCACTATAGCCTGGGAGGTGAGCCGACCGAGTCGCCACGCGTTGGAAGACAAGGACACGCGTCAAACATGCACACGAATATTGACACGTACCCAACAGCTGGTGCACCAAGCAAAAATTTAGTCTTCCATAAAACGAGTTTCTAACTCGAACTCGATTCACGAAACGCGACTTGACGCGTGCGGGCGAGGCGAGGCAGGTAGCGGAGGAGGAGTAGTGCGCGTGGACTCCTTCTCTTCTCACTCACTTAGTGAGAGTGAAACAACTTACCTTATAAGCTGGTCCAACTCTCTCCCAACTAGCAATGTGGGACTAAACTTTGTCTCCCACAGAGCTCCCAAGCTGCCATAATAGATGGGCCTTGAGATTTCAGGATTTATTAGACTAGATGGGCTGCCTACATGGGCCGCAGCCCATATAAATCTAACAATCCTCCACCAGATCTCAGAGCCACATTATATGGCACATCAGTTCTAATCACTGTTTAATATATCTGCGGTTCAGTGGAGACTGTTAAGTTGAAGTTCCATCTAGACAAAGAGATACGCTTACTACAACTGAATAATGGACTATGCCTTAAATTGCCAGTCTTGCGCAGCAAGTTTCACTCAATGACGTTACCGGTACTTGGCTGCCATAGGCTACCCCTCGGGTGGAGCTTATAAGTCACACTCCTCGGCCTTTCATGAGCTTCCTAGAGATTCATCCAAATCTCATACACTGTGACCAGCAGTGTAGCTCATATAGGTGTGTTCTTTCAAGATCGCTTTGTAGGACAACGTCTTTGCTCCCAAGTAGACAGTTAGAACACATTAAGATATAATCAACCTTCCTTACAGTATACTATGAGAGAATAGCATCTGCAGCGGAGTGGGAGTATTAAAAGTTTCTCTCAACTTAGTTGTTTCGGTTTGTTTTCCCAGGTCCTAATTCACGGGATCTCCGATCACATAGGTTGCGTGACCCCCTTGACAACTCACGTGGGTCTCAAACCCATCTCCCTCGATGCATTTTCTATCAAATTTCTTGATAGTCCTTTCGTAAAAAGATCTGGCAGATTCTTAGTCGTTTGGACATAATCCAATGCTATAACTCCGGAGTTTCTCAGCTTTCTGACAGACTTCAGTCTTCTCTTGACATGTCTTGCACTCTTCATATTGTCCTTAGAACTGTTCACTTTGACAATCACAGTTTGGTTGTCACAGTTCATAAGGATTGCCGGTATTGGTTTTTTAACCATAGGCAAATCTGTTAAGAGTTCACGAAGCCATTCTGCTTCAACAGTCGTAGTATCTAATGTTGTGAGTTCTGCTTCCATAGTTGACCTCGTTGAGATGGTCTGCTTGCAAGACTTCCATGAAACAGCGCCACCACCAAGAGTGAATATATATCCACTTGTGGCATTTATCTCATCAGCATCTGATATCTAGTTTGAATCACTATACCCTTCAAGTACTCTTGGATACCCGGTATAATGAATTCCATAGCTCATGGTTCCCTTTAGATAGCGCATTACTCTTTCAAGAGCATGCCAATGATCATCTCCCGGGTTGGCCACAAACTGGCTAAGTTTGCTCACAGCAAACGAGATGTCAGGCCTCGTAGGGCAAGCTAAATACATAAGTGAGCCAATAATTTGAGAGTATCACAATTGATCTCTAGCCGCCTTTTGATTCTTTCGAAGCAAAATACTAGGATCATAAGGTGTGGGAGAGGATTTGCAATCATCATATCCAAATCTGCTCAACACCTTCTCCACATAATGTGATTGCACAAGTGTAATCCCATTATTCTCATCTCTCAGTAGCTTGATGTTTAGGATAACATCAGCTTCTCCAAAATCCTTCATCTCAAAACATTGAGACAAGAAGGTTTTGACCTCATTAATCACTTTGAGACTGTTGGGTCCGTAGCATAGAAAACAAAAAATTTCCTACGGTGTGAACTACACGCCAACATCTATCTACTAGGTACAAAGCAACGGGTGGACATACATCCAAAGAGAACTTACCCTCGAAGACAACGAGCTTTGTTAACGAGTAGGAACTCGTGGTTGATGTAGTCGTACACTTGCCGATCTCAAGATCGTGATGAAGTCCAGCAGGTCCGGCTCCAGCACGTCCATCAGATCTAGCTCCAACACCACCAAGTCCAGCACCGCAAAGCAGCGGTGCATCCGTGATCGCACACACGTCCGGTACCCCGACAACCTCCATCCCTCGCTCCAGCAAAGCAGCGGAAGCAGCAACTCCTTTCCAGATAAAGCCATCGGGAACATGTATCTCGCTAATCCGAGACCATGGGGGAATAATACTAGAGGGGGAGAGAGATCCTTCACAAGGAGGTGTGTGTGAGAAGTGAGGAGAGGGGGGGCCTTTTATAGGAGGAGGGGAGGGTACCCCTCCCATGGCCGGCGCCCCATGGAGTTGACCCTTCACCTCCCCCATTCATGTGGTGGTAACCCCCTCCACATAAATTTGCCTCTTCACATTCTCCATTAAAGTCTCCACTTTAAATACATTAAATTTCTCCAAATTTAATGCTCTCTCATTTAATAAAACTCTTTTATTAGTTTTATTCAGAATTTTGTTAATTACTTTAATTAAAAAACATTCACATAAAACCCCCTGCAACATTTCAATATTACATGCAGAACCAATTTCAGCAATTTCACCCGAAACAGTTTCGGTGTCTATTGAAATAATTCCAGCGCTTTCTTAAATCTTTATCTGAAACATATTTGCTCCAAATGGTGTCGGTATCCCTTAAGTGTGTCACCCTACGGTTCGTGAATAATGCAGACATGATCGAGACCCCTCTCAGATCAATAATCAGAAGCGGGACCTGGAGATCCATACTGACTCCTACACATTCAATGATGACTTCTGTGATCGTGAGAACCTTTAACGCTAGTAACTAAATCCCTTTGTCCCGCGATATATTACATGTCCGAGATTCGATCATCAGTATCTCCATACCTAGTTTGATCTCGTTACCGACATGCACTCTTTTCTCGTTCCCGTGATATAACATTCTAGTGATCACATCACTTGCTTGCAAGCTATTTCAATGTGATATCACCGAGAGGGCCCAGAGTATATCTATCCGTCATCGGGATGGACAAATCCCACTCTTGATCCATGAGCCTCAACATAACACCTTCGTAGCACTGAACCCACCTTTATAGTCACCCTGTTATGGTGTGACGTTTGATGTTATCAAGATACTCTTCCGGTGTTAGCAATTAACATGATCTCATGGTCTAAGGACTAAGATTACTTCGTATGATGTGATAGCAATATAAACATAATGACTTTGATCATAATGCTATACTTCGGATGAATGTTCATCACATCATTCCACCAATGGTGTGACCTTGTTATTAACAACATCCAATGTCCATGATCAGGAAACCTTGATCATCTTGTTAATCAACAAGCTAGTCTATAAGAGAGGCATAACTAGGAACCCTTTTTGTTTATTAAACACACATGTATTGATGTATCCTATCAATACAATTCTAGCATGTAAAATAAACATTTATCATAAACATGGAATAAGATAATAACCACTTTATTATTGCCTCTCGGGCATATTCCCTTCAGTCTCCCACTTGCACTAGAGTCAATAATCTAGTTTGAAAAACTTTGCGTATTGAACACCTATGGCTTTCTGGTGTTGCATATACTCTATTGCTAGTGGTTAACATAATCTCTGGATCTGACAGTTTCAGGTCCGTGCGTATTTGCATGTCTCTGCGTCTCTACGCATCACTCATTCTCCAATGAGATGGCATTGTATAGATTTGGTCCTTTGGTCAGACCTTTAGTTCGTTCGGCTCAAAATATGTTGATATTATTGTCACACAATATATCTTCATAGTATTAGCCCACTTTGAACCACACCTAGTTTGATAACAAACTACTTAACACAAATGCCCTCCTATGCTGCTACTATAGCAGTCATATACTTAGCCTTTTGTTGTAGTATCCGTCATAATATCTCAACTTTGGAACTCATCCAAATCCATCATGGAACATCTTTTCCATTATATTGTGCCACCCATAGTCTAAATTGAGATAAATTTAATTTGTATCTTGTGACAAAACTAGTATCAATGTAACACTTTACAATGAACTACCTTTAACTATTTGTCACTTATACATGATATATTCTTAGTTCTTCCAAAGCTCATAAGAATATCTTTACTATTGTCCAATGATCATCTTATGAATCATTCTGGTATATGCTCATAACATTTAGAGCATAGGACATTCTGGATATATACATATCATGGTATAATCGATCAGAATCTTCATGTGATTTTACTCACCAAGTGTTGAAACACTTGAATCTGAATACAATTCTTTCCATGCAGCAAGAACCTTTCTTGTTGTTTCCATATTGAACCCTTTCAATATCTCATATTGAACCCTTTCAATATCTTATACATGTATGTCTGGCACAACCATATTAGCGCCTTAATCTATCCATATAGATATTGATGCCTAATATTCTAGGTTTGCCCAAGTCTTTCATTGAAATCTTATTTTAATGAAATCCTTAACTTGTGTAAATTCAAGATACATCATTTCCAATCAACAATATGTCCTCTACATAATGTATTAGAAATATGTCTCAGCGCTCCCACTTATTTTCTTGCAAATGCAAGCATCTTCATCATCTCCGATGAATTTAAACTCCTTTAACAGTTTCATCATGGTGAAGATTCCAACTCCGCTATGCTTACTTCAACTATTGAAGTTTACATGCCCTTTTAGCACCCTTTGAATTAACAAAACCCTTCGGACCATGTCATGTACATGTCCTAGGTTACCGTTCTATTAGAAGAACCTTGTTTCGTTTATTCAACTGCCATATACCAAATTATATGTAGTGGTTGCTACATTAATCCGTCAAGACTATATATCGCTATGAAAGATCAAATCTTGTCATAGTCAACTCCTTGAACATTGTCGTAAACTTCTTTCCGATATGTCGACTATTTCATAGATGTTTAAACATCCATGTCTTATTTCTTTATAGATCCAAACACGACCGATAGGCTTCATGCCTTTCCGGAGGGTCTTCCAAGTTCAGAAACTTGATTTCTCGTGTATGGATACTATCACGGATTCTATGACTTCTAGTAATTTTATGGAGTCAGGGCCCATCATCGCTTCTTTGCATGTAGTCGGTTCATCATTGTCAAAACAATAACGACTTGCTTATCAAATCTTACTATTTGATTCTTACCGACCCACACGGTTCTATAGGAACTCTAATCTCCGAGATCACACCTTTTGTAATCACGAGAGCCATGAGCATTGTGGCCGCCACCAGGACACTTTTCGGCGCTGCGCTACTTAGCACATATAGCTAAGGTTCAACAACCTTATCAAAGTTCTATTGTCCTCCCACTTAACTTTTCACGAAAAGTTCCTTCTCAAGAAACTTGACGTTCCAAGCGACAAACTCTTTTGTCCTCGGTGTTATGGAGAAATTCCCAACAGATTCTTTGGTATAACCTACAAAGACGTGCTTATCCGACTTTGGTTGTAAACATTTTACTTATGCATAGCATACCAAAATTTAAGAAAAGACAATCCGGGTTTTATCCCAAACCATAACTCATATGGTGTCATTTCAACGGATCACGATGGTGCTCTTTTCAGTGTAAAAGCGGTAGTCTCTAAAGCTTCAATCCTTAAAACATAATGGCAGTTTTATAAATGACACCTTTGATCTTACCATGTCAAACATGGTTTGATTTCATCTCTCGAATATGCCATACTCCTATGGTTTATCGGGGAACACAAATCATGGAACAATTCCTCAAGTCTCAGGTGTTTTTGCTAAACATGTAACTCAAATATCTTCCTTTATGATCAAATCATAAACTCTTTATTTTCTTTTTACAATGATTTTCCACTTCATCTTGAAAGTCTTTGAACAATTTTCAAATGTTTCATACTTCTTCCTTATTAAGTAAATATACAGATATATTCACTCAAATTTTTGGAGAAAGCATATGAAGCAAAAAAGATCCATCGCATATGGCTACACATAATGGACTATGCACATCAGCATGCACAATTTCCAATAAGCTAGTCATCCGTTCCTCTTTGGCCTATGAACGGAGTTTCAATTATCTCGAGGAAAGTCTCACATGCGTCAATTGATCAAAATCAAGGACTCCAAAATTCCACCAACATGGAGTTTCTTCATGTTTTCTTTCCAATATAATTTAAACAGCGATGTCACTTCATAAGTGATCTTTCAATCATTTGTCTTGCGACATTTTAGCAATAGTGTTTATGGATGTGATTTCTCCAACTAGACTTGTAAAAGTTCATCCATCCTTTATGAAATACGGTAATTATTTGAATAGCCATTGTTCTCCTAATACCGGAACAAAATAACAATTATTTAAACAAATCTTGAAGGCTTGGTTTGATGACAACGAAAAACACAATAACACTTTATTTGTTTTCGATGAACATCATCACTCATTCTCTTGCTGGTTACTTAGGCCATTGTAGTTCATGAATTGCGTTGTCCTGTATGACACTTCATACCAACCAATTCGGTATCCAATACTGGTATCCAATACCTAAGAACCACATTGTTTAACAAGCAAGGAATATAGCCATAACATGTATATCTTCTATATACCTAAGTTGGACATCTCCAACCTTTTATTTTCTGCCAAATATTTTATAGATTCTCTTTCAGCAATCCCTTTTCTTTTAAAAGAATCTATCAACATCAATAGTGGTGTCATCAACATGACACATGGTACAAAGCGTATATAGTCAAATACTAATACCTTTGGACTTGCACTTTGAAGTGGATCACCATCATCAAATGTTTGGTGTTCTTTCAAAAATCCATTCTTTAGTAATCTATTAGTGTAGTAAACATTTTACTTACATCTTCTATTCATCCTTATCATGACAACTTTCATGATCAAGCTACTATAGCTTATAAGGAAGAATCGCGAGTATAATATCAGTTCTCAAAACCTTTTTGGATGCCTAACATCTCCATCCTTCACAAATTCTCATACAATATGAGAACATGTATTTTGCTAAATTATACTCTATCATAATGCAACCAAAAAACATTGTTTCAGATATCACAATATCTTTCACACATGATGGTTTTTGAAACAATTTTCAGCTCCAATATAATCTTGATATTAAAACAACCTTTTGAATATCAATAATCATGGAGGCAAACATGATACTTTAGATACTAACATTGGAATTCTTACTCTCTATTTAATACTACTTATTAAACTTTATGGAGTAAATAGAGTTTGCTGAAAGTTTTCAATAGGACTTATAAACTTTAAATTGACATTCAAAACAATACGATACCAGTTCGTAAAGTAAATATCCAGAATTCTATAGTTCTATTATCTCAATTTAAAACTAAGTATAAGGTAGTGAACAGATGCCAATGACTACAACAAATTATGCAAATTCACTTCGATTTAGTTTATGACAAATTGAGTTCGACTAATCCAAATTAGAAATGAACTCCCACTCAAAAACGACATCCCTCGTGCCTTTTTGGTGACTACATGAACCAAATCCACTACACCAAGTCCGATCATCACGTGAGTCGGTGTAGCTTCAAAGGTGAGCATCAATATGGTCATCACATCAACTATATGACTCATGCTTAACCTTTCGGTCCGTGTTCCAAGGCCATGTCTGTACATGCTAGGCTCGCCAAGTAAGAACCTTAGTATTCGCGTGTGTAAAACTGTCTTACACCCGTTGCATGAAAGCGTAGAGTTGAGAACACCCGATCATCACGTGATGTCTCGAAACACGATCCATAGAACGGTGCATACTTAAGGAAGAACACATTTTATCTTGATATTTAAATGAGGGATCATCTTACAATGCTACAGAAAGCGCCAAACTAGCAGTATAAGATGCTAACATCTAATGTGTAAAGTGAGATGATATGGTCCATGCATTTGATCTCTATCACTTGCATCGTGGTATGATCTCTATCATTCCTTTGTGTGTAAGGCCAAGGTCTATGGAACTTACACATTGAGTGTGTTATAAGAGTATCTATCATACATCTACTTACAACAATACCATATCAATACACTAGCCCAGCAACGATCTAAACTTGACGCCTCTAATTTATCAATTGCAAGTTTTACGTGGCTTAGGGATTTTGGAGATAGAACCGTTCTTACCTACGAACATGAACCACAACGAGGATAACTAAGTTATTAGCAACTCGTTGTAAATCAGATATTGACTATAGTAGGAGAGACAGACACCCGCCAGCCACTTATGCAAAACAAGTTGCATGTCAGTCGTGGAACCGGTCTCATGTACGATGACATGTAAGGTTGGTCTGGGCCGCTTCATCCCACTATGCCACCAATATCCAAAATACATAGAAGATGCAATAACATGATCATCATCGCCCACATATCAACATATGTGTACTACCCGTGCTAAGCACCTACGCATAGATCAGGCTCTGATACCACTGTTGGGTCCGCAGCATAGAAAACAAAAATTTTCCTACGGTGTGAACTACACGCCAAGATCTATCTACTAGGTACAAAGCAACGGGTGGACATACATCCAAAGAGAACTTACCCTCGAAGACAACGAGCTTTGTTAACGAGTAGGAACTCGTGGTTGATGTAGTCGTACACTTGCCGATCTCAAGATCGTGATGAAGTCCAGCAGGTTCGGCTCCAGCACGTCCATCAGATCCAGCTCCAGCACCACCAAGTCCAGCACCGCAAAGCAGCGGTGCATCCGTGATCACACACACGTCTGATACCCCGACAACCTCCGTCCCTCGCTCCAGCAAAGCAGCAGAAGCAGCAACTCTTTTCTAGATAAAGCCACCGGGAACATGTATCTCGCTAATCTGAGACCATGGGGGAATAATACTAGAGGGGGAGAGAGATCCTTCACAAGGAGGTGTGTGTGAGAAGTGAGGAGAGAGGGGCCTTTTATAGGAGGAGGGGAGGGTACCCCTCCCATGGCCGGCGCCCCATGGAGGTGACCCTTCACCTCCCCCATTCATGTGGTGGTAACCCCCTCCACATAAATTTGCCTCTTCACATTCTCCATTAAAGTCTCCACTTTAAATGCATTAAATTTCTCCAAATTTAATGCTCTCTCATTTAATAAAACTCTTTTATTAGTTTTATTCAGAATTTTGTTAATTACTTTAATTAACAAACATTCACATAAAGCCCCCTGCAACATTTCAATATTACATGCAGAACCAATTTCAGCAATTTCACCCGAAACAGTTTCGGTGTCTATTGAAGCGCTTTCTTAAATCTTTATCTGAAACATATTTGCTCCAAATGGTGTCGGTATCCCTTAAGTGTGTCACCCTACGGTTCGTAAATAATGCAGACATGATCGAGACCCCTCTCAGATCAATAATCAGAAGCGGGACCTGGAGATCCATACTGACTCCTACACATTCAACGATGACTTCTGTGATCATGAGAACCTTTAACGCTAGTAACTAAATCCCTTTGTCCCGCGATATATTACATGTCCGAGATTCGATCATCAGTATCTCCATACCTAGTTTGATCTCGTTACCGACATGCACTCTTTTCTTGTTCCCGTGATATAACATTCTAGTGATCACATCACTTGCTTGCAAGCTATTTCAATGTGATATCACCGAGAGGGCCCAGAGTATATCTATCCGTCATCGGGATGGACAAATCCCACTCTTGGTCCATGAGCCTCAACATAACACCTTCATAGCACTGAACCCACCTTTATAGTCACCCTGTTACGGTGTGACGTTTGATGTTATCAAGATACTCTTCCGGTGTTAGCAATTAACATGATCTCATGGTCTAAGGACTAAGATTACTTCGTATGATGTTATAGCAATATAAACATAATGACTTTGATCGTAATGCTATACTTCGGATGAATGTTCATCACATCATTCCACCAATGGTGTGACCTTGTTATTAACAACATCCAATGTCCATGATCAGGAAACCTTGATCATCTTGTTAATCAACAAGCTAGTCTATAAGAGAGGCATAACTAGGAACCCTTTTTGTTTATTAAACACACATGTATTGATGTTTCCGATCAATACAGTTCTAGCATGTAAAATAAACATTTATCATAAACATGGAATAAGATAATAACCACTTTATTATTGCCTCTCGGGCATATTCCCTTCAGAGACTTATCCCGAAAATTAGTATGTCATCAACATAGAGACATAGAACAACTCCCTCACCGCCACCATGGCGGTAGTACACACATTTGTCGGCTTCATTTACAACAAAGCCCACAAATGTCAAAGTTCTTTCAAACTTCTCATGCCACTGCTTGGGAGCTTGTTAGAGGCCATACAAAGATTTCTTCAATTTACACACCTTCCTTTCTTGACCTTCTAGTACAAAACCATCAGGCTGTTCCATGTAAATTTCCTCATGCAACTCTCCATTTAGGAAAGCCGTCTTAACGTCCATTTGATGAACGAGAAGACCATGCGAGGCAGCCAGCGATAGTAGTACTCGAATTGTGGTCAATATAGCCACAGGTGAGTAAGTATCAAAGAAATCTTCACCTTCCTTTTGGGTATAGCCTTTAGCCACAAGCTGAGCTTTGTACTTTTCAATAGTACCATCAGCCCTAAGCTTTTTAAAAAATACCCATTTACATCCTACAGGTTTACACCCATACGGACGTTCAGATATCTCCCACATTCCATTAGCCAAGATGGAATCTATCTCACTTTGAACCGCTTCCTTCCAGTAGTCTGCATCCGGAGATGCAAAAGCTTCTAAAATGGTAGTGGGAGTGTCATCCACTAGGTATACAATGAAATCATTACCAAAAGATCTTGCGATCCTTTGTCTCTTGCTCCTTGTGGGAGCTTCATTGTCATCCTCATCCGAATCTGAACTCTCATTATCTGATTGTTCATCAGTCTCCATGGGAGTTTTAGGTTCAGAAACTGGATCATATTCCTTATTAGATATGCTAGGCATATCTCTCATAGGAAATATATCCTTAAAGAATGTAGCATCTCTTGATTCATAAATGGTACCGACACCCATGTCGTCCATTTCAGATTTCACCACAAGAAATCTGTAAGCAATGCTATGAGAAGCATAGCCAAGAAAGACACAATCCACAGTTTTCGGTCTAAGCTTACACTTCTTGTTGATTGGCACGTTGACCTTTGCCAAACAACCCCAAGTGCGTAAGTAAGAGAGTGTCAACCTTTTCTTTTCCCATTCTTCAAATGGAGTAATCTCTTTATTCTTAGTTGGAACATGATTTAGGACATGACATGAAGTCAATATAGTCTCCCCCTACCATTCCTTGGATAAACCGGTAGTGTCTAACATGGCGTTAACCAAATCTGTTAGAGTCCGGTTTCTCCTCTCAGCAATCCCATTGGATTGAGGGGAATTGGGAGGCATCCTCTCATGTATAATACCATGTTCTGAACAGAATAAACTGAACTCATTAGAAAAGTACTCTTCACCCTGATCAGACCGAATCCTTTTGATATTTCTCTCAAGTTAATTTTCAACTTCTACTTTATAGATTTAAAAAAAATCTAAAGCCTTGTCTTTAGTTTTCAAGAGATATACATAACAGTACCTAGTAGAATCATCAATCAAAGTCATGAAATATTTCTTTCCACTAATTGTCAACACACCATTCATCTCACATACTGAATGTATAAGCTCAAGAGGTGCCAAGTTTCTTTCCTTTGCAGGCTTGTGAGGCTTGCGAGGCTACTTTGCTTGCACACAAGCATGACACTTAGAGCCTTTGACAATAGTAAATTTCGGAATTAAACTCATACTAGCAAGCCGCGACATACAACCAAAATTAATATGACAAAGTCGTGAATGCCAAACATTAGTTTCATTACTAGTAGTGCAAACATGGTTCACTACATCATCATAGAAGTCTACCAATAAAAAACGCAACATGCCTCCGCATTCATAGCCTTTTCCAACAAAGGTTCTATACTTAGACAGTACAATTTATTGGACTCAAATACCAATTTAAACCCATCTTTCATAAGACGAGAACCACTAACGAGATTTTTCTTGATAGAAGGGACATGCTGCACGTTCTTCAATTGCACGATCTTGCCCGAAGTAAACTTCAGATCTACCGTGCCAGCACCAAGAACAATAGCATGTAACCCATTCCCCATCATGACTGAGGAATCTCGAGCCTGATAAGAGGTGAATATGGAAATGTCAGCACACACATGAACATTGGCACCTGTATCAACCCACCATTCTGTGGGTTGAAATACTGAAAAAAATAGTAGGTAATAAATTACCGTACCCAGAACCTGAAGTTCCTTCATCAGTATTGTCAATGACCATGTTGACAGATTTAGAATTCTGTCCAGCCTGACCCTTCTTGCCTTTCTTCTGTGGACAACGATGAGCCCAGTGTCCAATCTTGCCACACACCTAATAAGGTTCTTTCTTTTCCTTGTTCTGCCCCTTCTTCTTCTTGAAGTTGGTAGTCTGCCAGACTTTGTTATTTCTTTTGGACTTGTGGGCATTTTTCTGTACCATATTGGCAGCAAAATGTCCCTCGGTTCCACTAGTGTGTTTGTCTTTTGCCCTCGCCTTCTCTTCAACATCCATAGAACCAATAAGGTACTCAACAGAGAGCTCATGCCTCTGATGTTTCAGAGAAGTGGCAAAGTTTCTCCACGAAGGAGGAAGCTTAGCGACAATGCATCCCGCGACAAACTTGTCCGGAAGCACACACTTGAGGAGTTCGAGTTCCTTTGCCATGATTTGTAGCTCATGAGCCTGTTCTAATACAGATCGGTTTTCAACCATCTTGTAGTCATTGAACTGCTCCATAGCATACAGTTCACCACCAGCATCGGCAGCACCGAACTTAGCGTCCAACGCATCCCACAGTTCCTTGGCATCACGGATATGCAAATATGCATCAACCAACTTGTCTCCAAGCACACTGAGTACAGAGCCCACGAAAATTAAAGTGGCCTCTGGGAGTACCATCTGCAACTTTTTCTATGCCCATTGCAGTGAGCCATAAGAGGGTTTTCCCTTGCCATCTCTTAAAATTAGCACCCGTAAAAAGGGTTGGTTTCAGCGAAGCAGCAAAGGCAGATGACGAAAATTGCCTAAACAAATAAGGTTTTTGGATTGTTGTAATATTAGGCAATTTCTCCATGAGATTAATTACTGAAATCAACATTATGTAAGTACTAGCAGATCTAAACACATGCAACCAAACAACCACATCTAGTAGATCTGAAAATCTAGCAAGAACTAGTGCATACAGAGATAAGAATAGCACGTACAGGTTGACCGAGAAGGTCATCACCACAGCAGCACCTTGATCATTGTTGTTGTCGCTCATAGTGTTGATGAGGTCGTCGGTTGCCGAAGAACACGCGAACAGAGGCGAGCAATCGCGCCAAGACGCTCCCCAAAAATCTTATCGCCCGTCTCCTGGTGCAGGATCTCAACGGACGGGGTTTCGGAGGCCTGCTCTCCCAGACAGCCGTACACGCAGCCACCGGGATGGGGAAGCCTAGAGAGCAGCACAGCAAGAGAAACACACAGCGAGAGAGACTGAGAAAAGAACTGGATCTATCTAGATCTGTCTGTCTCTCCTCTATAGCCTGGGAGGTGATCCGGCCGAGTCACCACGCGTTGGAAGACAAGGACACGCGTCAAACATGCACACGAATGTTGACACGTACCCAATAGCTGGTGCACCAAGCAAAAAAATTAGTCTTCCACAAAACGAGTTTCTAACTCGAACTCGATTCACGCGACGCGACGCGACGCAACGCGCGTGCGGACGAGGCGAGACGGGCGGCGGAGGAGGAGTGCGCGTGGACTCCTTCTCTTCTCACTCACTTAGTGGGAGTGAAACAGTTCACCTTATAAGCTGGTCAAACTCTCTCCCAACTAGCAATGTGGGACTAAACTTTGTCTCCCACAGAGCTCCCAACCTGCCATAGTAGATGGGCCTTGAGATTTAAGGATTTATTAGACTAGATGGGCTGCCTACATGGGCTGCAGCACATATAAATCTAACACGTTTTACTACTCCCTCCGACCCATATTAATTGACTTGAATTTGTATAGATTCGGATGTATCTAGACATGTTTTAATATTAGATACATCTGAATCTAAATAAATCCAAGTCAACTAATATGGGGCGGAGGGAGTACATGGAAATAGATTTTTTTACGAAAATTCCACCGTTCTATTAATAATTATCAACAGTAGTTCAAAGAGGCCTAAAAGTAATAAAAATTACAAATAGGTCGATGGACCACCTAGCGAAGACTACAAACAGTAGCACGAGCCGAAGGTGCGCCGCTGTCCTCGCCCCTGCATCACTGGAGCTGGGCAAAACTTGTCGTTGTAGAGCTTGTCGTAGTAGACAGACGGAAAGTCGTCGTGCTAAGGTCCCAAAGAACCAGCGCACTAAAGCAGCAACCATCGCCAATGATGACATCAGTATATTGGAAGAGATTGACCTGAAATTAACATAAAAAACAACTAGATCTCAGGAGATCAGTCGGACACACGACTCCACACGCCCTCCGTTAGCGCTAGGCGCACCACCGGAGCGAGGATAGAGCGAGGAGGACTTTATTCTAACTTCAGGACGTAGCCGTCACCTCAACATCCCAAAAAGACACACAAAAACAGTCTAAGTGAAGAACAAAAACCTTCCGTTGGCGAGAGGCTGTGGTCCGTCACACCTCCAAGGTCCTAAGACCATCAGAGACGAAACAGACCGATGGCATCACCGGCGGAGGGAAGGAACTCTAGATTGGTTTTTTGCGGCCGCCGCCTCTCTCCTGGGAAGCAGACCCGTTCGGTACTTTACGTTCCTATCTTTTACTACATGGAATTAGTTGCTAAAATTTAAACAATCACGAGCCTGTCATCGCATATAAATTTTTAGTATTTTATATATCAATAATGCTAGATCTACAGGAAGTTTTGTTACGGACAGATCTTACGGGCTGAAGTAGAACCACCTGGTTGGTCCATGCTTTTCCATGTTCCATGATTTTAGGATCGTGAGCCACCACTGTCACCCCACGTAATCCCATAAGCCTTTTCGGTAAGTAAAGTCCGTAGACGTAGCATTACTGTTTATATATAATGCTCGAGATCATTAAAACCGAGCATGAGCTAACTCTACCATGTCTTGCTTCGTACAGTACAATCAAATTGCATTCATTATTTTCTTATAAATTTATATATAGCTGCCATAATACTTCCCTAAAATTTCGTTGAAGATATTGATATGTTGGTATGTTAAAATGTGATAATGATATGTTGTAAATTTATCTACTCGTTGAAGATTAATTACAAACATTCTCATGGGAGTAGTTTATTCTAAAAACTAATTCACGAGAATTTCATGAATTCTATCAAGTTCAGAATTAATAGGACTAGTAAATATGTCAGTGTCATCGGCATATAAAGAAACTCTTAGCTTTCCATGATAAGAATGGAGTCGACTGAAATGACCACGAAGACATGTTAAATGGAGAAGCTTTCTTTAATGATTAATGGCTAAAAGGCATCGAGGAAAGAGAAGCGTCAAGTATGACGAAAGGAACTCCAAAGACATCGATTAAGCAACACTCTACACGAGGAGCATGCCAAAATAATTTAGATCAATCTCTCAATTTTTGGTCAAAACAAAGTTGAGCCATAATCAAAAAGAGGTAAACTCAACTTAGAGCAGAGTGAAGGCTTCTCCTAAAATCCCTTAACTCCCTAAAATCAGGAATTATATCTATCTAACACCTCACCTAAAATTTCTTATAACTCTCTAAAAGAATAAGGACTTGCCTCAAAACCCCCTCTTCTGCCCAAATATAAGGAAAGCTAAGGGTGATATATCCATCTTGGATTTAGGAGAAGGGCAAGAGTGGTGGAGGGTTAAGAAATTCTAAGGGAGGGGTTAAGATAAGGTGCCAGAGCCGGGTTAGAGTGCTAGATGGAGTTGGCATTGCTCGGGTTTCAGGTCCTGGTCAAGCCATAAGATTACACTCAGAAACCGGAGAAAATTGTGTCGATGTTGGCCCCTCCTCCCTTGAGCCCTTTGCGGCCTCAAATGCCGGTGAGGCTGTTTCAAGGGTTCCCCTCGGCTATCACCCACAATGGAGTGTTGTTATCTCTTTTTAATGCCAATTTGCACTTCCACAATGTACCGGTGGGAAAAAAACAAATGTGAAATTTCATGACCTTGTTGGATGACTAGCACCATCAGACACATACGCCAATGATAGCCAAGGATAAATTGAGAAGTAGAGGAGATTGATCCACATAGCATGAAGAAGCAACGAAGGGGTCACCGAGCTACCAAGTCTAAGGAAGATGTGACTTTGTGTTGTGCTTGAATCAACGCCTCTTTTGACTCCATGGTTGGCTCCGATCAAAAAAAGAAAACCTTTTGGAAGAGGATAAAGGAACACTAGCCAAGCCATGTAAGGTTCATTACAACCAAACACAAGGTCTCGCCCACGGTTGTAGTGTGATTCAAGATTGTTGCTACCGGTGGTCAGGTATTGGTGACAATGTCGCTTCCAAGTGGAGTGCCGGTTGGAGAATACGACGTCGACGTCCAATAGCTATACAAGTAGAAAACAAGAGTAATGGGACAAGCATTTGTCTTTGAACCATTGTTATGTGGTGCTCAAAGAAAATACAAAGGTAATTAAGCTGAGGGGAACCCATCTACACATATAGAGGTAATTAAGTTGAGAGAAACCCATCCGCCGCATACATAGAAGTCCGTTTACCAGAAAGTAGCAAGAAACTCAGAGTTATCTCATCAGCTTATCTACTTGACTTCTAAGGTAAAACCTAATTCTTTCATGTTAATAAACAAGAAACGCATATTCTTCTGTCCCATAAGGGCAAAGCACAGGGTCACAATTGAGGTACCTACTCCCGTGATGCCAACTTCCAAAACAACACTCTTGTGAACTGTCATAGTGATGGCCAAAATGGCATTAGAGTTGCACGAGCTAGATGATGCTAACTGAATCAGTATTACTTTTGTCCACACACAGTTGCTTCCTTCCATGAAGTAGCGTTGAGCATCTCCAGATCATTCGAGCTAAATGATGCTAACTGAATCAGTATCATCTTTTATCCAGAATGACACAGTTACTTCTTCCTTGAAATAGCGTTGGCCATCTCCAGATCATTCGCCAATCATCATGTACGGTTGCAATTTCTGCAATGATGATTGTTCCTCGCCATGGTATTGCCGCACAGGTAGCAGAAGCAGTGCCCGCACCTGCAAATCGGAGGAAACAAAGGAACCTCGTCATAACTTGCAGGTGAAAATAGCTGTCGGTCGGTATATGGATGCTGCAGGAAGGAGGAGATTCAGTTAACAAGTTACCTGCAGGCGATGAAGGTGCAGCCATCCACCCTCTCGACGTAGATCTTGCACTTGGGGCACCTCTGCCACTTGCTCTGCTGCGCGACCTTCCTCAGCAGCAGGTCCTCCTGCCCGCGCTCGTCGTCTCCGAGCCGCTGGAAGTCCGCGCACTCGACGCCGTCGTGCCACGGCACCTTGCACTTGGCGCAGAACATCCGCTTGCAGTGGGGGCACTCGACCTTCGCTTCCCGGCCGGGCCCGGGCTCGTCGTCGACGAGCAGCGCCGAGCAGTCCTTGAATGGGCAGTAGAACTTGATCTCCTCGAGCGCCATGTCGCAGAGCGCGGCGCCCCACCGGTGGAACAGCGGCGTGGGGATCACGTGCCGGCACTCCTCCGGGTGGAGCACGCCGTCCCTGCATCCCGGGTCCGGGCAGCCGATGGCCAGCAGGTTCTCCTCCACCCTCGCGGCGACGTACTGCCTCACGCAGCCGGCGCAGAACGCGTGCCCGCACCCCGGGATGGCGAAGCGCTCGACGCCTGGCACCGTCTCCGTGCAGATCGCGCAGTCGAAGTCCTTGGCGCTGTGGGAGCACTCGCCGATCTCGAAGTGCACGCCGTTGTTGCGCGGTCTCTTCCTCCCGCCGGTGCCGATCTCCTTGATGAAGATCAAGCTGTCGTCATCACCATCCAGATCGATAACTCGAGGAAGGCTGTCATCATCTAGGTCGATCACTTGACGTGTATTCGGTTTTGGCAGAGATCTGCTGGAAGCCACAGGGAACCGGGGTAAACCCAGTCGTAATTCGCGATCCCCCTTCCGGTCTGGAATGGATTCTTCGGAGGTTCGGGCGCCGGAGGTTCCGGAGGGGAAGGGCGAGGCGGAGGAGGAGGAGGACGGGATGGTGGTCGGGTCGCGCGAGGAGTCGATGGAGAGGAGGATGGCCTGCTGGATCTGGATTTCCTCGGGGCTGCGGGAGGAGCCAAGGACTGTTACCTCGTCGTCTTCGTCGGATGAGATGTCGATGGGGATGAACGGAACACCGGAGGTGGCGGCGGAGGCCGCCATGACCGGCGACGAGTGGTGTTCAGCCTACGGCGGCGCTGCGTTGGCTCCTATCGATTTGGTGTTCTGGACGGCGGACAAGTCAGCCAGACGGCGATTGAGGGACACGTGGACGGGCGGGATCTCTTGATGCGAGAGAGATAGAGGGGAGATTGGCCGGCCGGAATCAGATTTAGGGCTGGGGAGAAACTTTGTAGAGTGAAATGCTTCTACAAGACTACGACAATTGAAACTCTCTCTCTTTTCCATTTTATAGATCCTAATACAGAGAGGAGTAAGAAATTTGCTCCTTAGTTAAGGATCAGATAGATCTCGCATTAAATCGGAATTAGTTTCACCGGTCGCATTAAGATTTTGCTCCTTAGCTAAGCGTAATGAGATCTGTGCAATAATTAACGCAACCCTGATTGAAAGAGGAGTAAGCTTTCATCTGTGAATTAAGGATCCGATACATCTCAAAATATAATAGATCTTTGTGATGCATGGCCGCGCCGCCTTGCGATATTCTACTGAGCGCCTCTATCTTTCCTAGCAAATATCCCCCCCTCGAGCCAGTCGGTGAAATTTATCGACAAACTTTGAATTTGTCAAGTATGGCCAATCATATTCCGAAGTTGATTGATTTGGATCCTCAAACTTTGCTTGAGAGGGTCTGAGTTTGCTTTCATAAATGTTCGTGTGCATATATGTATATAAGGAGATGACATGGCATGTAGAGGTACGAGCATGTCTCGGAATATTATCTCTCCACATATATGTATGAAAGGAGGTGACACTTACTAACCATTGTCTTTCCTGTTGCCCCTCCCCCTCCGCAATATTATCTATGTCCTACCCAGCTCCCCTTTTGTTCTATGGAATGGAGACGTATCAAATGCAAACGACCTAGCGATGATCAGACATTGTTGTGGCTGATGAGGCGACAAAGGAGGTGCGAGGACCACATAGCCCACCCGACGCCTCACAATGAACCCATCCACGAGTTGAGTGATGCATTGTACTATTTTCAATTAGGTATTTTGTATATTTTCATATCATAGTTCAAACATAAGGATTTTCTAAGTTCATGTTCTCGATACTTGTAAACCTTTAGCTTTGCTAGCGTTATTCATGTTGTAACTGATACGTAGTAAATGTATCTATAATTTTTGATGCGCCATGCTTGTTTTATATCAACTTTTTTATGTTTTGTTCATACTTTGAGGTATTTTTATACATTTTCTGAAACTAACCTATTGACAAGATGCCATAGTGCCAGTTGCCTGTTTTCTACTATTTTTGGTTTCAGAAAAGTTAGTAAAGAAATATTCTCGGAATTGGACGGAACAAAAGCCAAAATCAATATTTTACCCGAAGCAACACGGAGTCCGAAGGGCAGCCGAAGGGGGGGCACGAGGTGGCCACACCCTGTGGCGGCGCGGCCAGGGGCGCCACCAGCTGGTGTGGGCCCCTCAGGCCTCCACCTACCTTGCCCCTTCGCCTATAAAAGTACCTCGGAACGAAAATCCTAGGTACCCGATTAAAAATCCACGAAAGCATTTGTAGCCACCGCCATCTCCATCCCTAGATCGGGGGGATCCGTAGCTCTTCCCGGCACCCTGCCGGAGGGGAGAGGTCATCCCGGAGGCCTTCTTCATCACCATGCCAACCTCCGGAGTGATGCGTGAGTAGTTCACCCTTGGACTATGGGTCCATACAGTAGCTAGATGGTTGGTTCTCCTCCTTTGTGATATCATGTTTAGATCTTGTGAGCTTCATTCATGATGAAGTTCATCTATTTGTAATCCTATATGTTGTGTTTGCGGGGATCCGATGGATATTGAGATACTATGTCAGATTGATTATTAATTCTATCATGTCTATGTTATTTGTGATCTTGCATTCTCTTTGTTGTTAGTAACTATCTTGGCCAAGTAGATGCTTGCAACTCCAAGAGGGAGTATTTATGCTTGATAGTGGGTTCATGCCTCTAGTAATCTGGGGAAGTGACAGAAATCTCTAAGATTGTAGATGTGTTGTTGCTACTAGGGAGAAAACAACAATCCTTTGTCCATGGGGAAATTGTATTGTTTACTTTACACACTTTGCTTAATGCAATTATCTGTTGCTTGTAACTTAATACTGGAAGGAGTTCGGATGATAACCTGAAGGTGGATTATTAGTCATAGATACAGTTGGATTACGGTCTATGTATTATGTTGTAATGCCCAATCAAATCTCATGGGTGTCAAGATGTCTAGTATATGCATTGTTATGCTTTCTCAATCTGTCAATTGCCCCGCTGTAATTTGTTCACGCAACATGCTATTTATCTTAAGGAGAAACACCTCTAGTGAACTATGGACCCCAGTCCATTCCTTTACCATTGATATACCATCTACTGTTTACCGTTTACTGTTTACTTTCTGCAAGCAATTACTATCTTCCACGCTATACGTTTAATCCTTTGTTTTCAGCAAAACCAGTAAGATTGACAACCTCATTGTAAGTTGGGGCAAAGTTCTGTGGTTGTGTTGTGCAGGATTCCAAGTTGTTAGCAACACCTTGGAGTTGTTTCCTTACTCCTACCGGTTCGATAACCTTGGTTTCATAACTGAGGGAAAACTACTATGCTCATCATACCTTTCTCTTGGGGTTCCCAATGAGCTCTACATATTTTGAGCCATCAAGCACTTTTTCTGGCGCCGTTGCTGGGGAGTTAAGGACAACTTCAATCTCTTCCTCCTCGTCAATCACTTTTTAAGGAGAAAGAAGATTCTTGCAAGGGGAGTCTCTCACAACCAATATTTTTTTACTTTGTTATTGTTTTGCTTAGTTTCTCTACTTTATTTTGTTTGTTTCTTTTTATCAAAAATACAAAAAAAATAGTTCCTACTATAGTTGTTATTTTTGTTGGTTTGTTACTGTCTTGCTTTATCATGCTTTCTATCAATGATTGGTTTCTTTGAAACTAGATCTTATTGGCAAGGTGGGTTCACGGAAGAACAAAAATATTATGAGGAACACCGCTTGTCACAAAAAGGGAAACACTTATGGGAACAATAAATTGTATACTATTGCTAGAAATGTGTGCTCTACTTATAATGTTACTTATTGCTTTGATAAATCTTGTTGATGTAGGAGGTATAAACACCTCCCTTTTCAATGTGAGTATAATAATAATGTTACCATATCTTCTTATGTTAAGAGAAATTATGACTTTTATGATGTGGAACAAATTGAAGAATTTATTGCTTGGAAGGGTGCATTTGAACTTGCTTATTTGCTTGAAAATACTGATGATGCACCTTATAAATATGAGGTTTATGATATACTTAAATTTTGGTTTGATAATTACAAGAAAGAAAATGACTATATTCTTAAATATCTTAATAGATGTTGTCCACCAACAGAAGAGACTAATGCCTTGCAAGAGCCTATGGAAGAAGAAATTGCTGAAACTGGAAGCTCATTGGATGAAAAATAGGAGGGGAGTGATGATCAAGAGGAGGAAGAATGGAGCAGCTACCCATGTCTACCTCCCAATAAGAGTAACTCTTTAACTAATACCTTATTTGATCGCCCTCCATGCTTACCAAAGGAGGATGAGTGTGATATTTATATTGTTGAGTTTGTTCATAATGCTATTGAAATCATTATGAGAGAGGAAAATATGGTTGTTGGAATTCTCATGTTACTAAAACACCTCTCTTTATATTTAAAGTTCCAAAGTTGCTCTTGTTTTATCTACCCATTCTTGTTACTATGTGCTTATTTGATTTATTTTCTTACAAGATTCCTATGCATAGAAAGTGGGTTAGACTTAAATGTGTATCATATTTGCTCCTTGATGCTCTCTTTTGCTTCAATTCATATTTCTTTTGTGAGCATCTTCTCAAATTACTGAGCCTAGCTCAAAGGCATTAAAGAAAAGCACTATTGGGAGATAATCCAAATTATTTTTACTTTCAGTAAGTTTTTCATTTATTGAGTCTTGGAAGTTATTGCCTCAGAGATAACCTCTTCTTGTCCTTTTTGTGGTTTTTGTGCCAAGAATAACCTCTAATGAGAGAGAAGTAAGACTTGAGAAAGTTGCTGTCTCGAAATAGATTTTTGTGCTTCACTATAAAAAATCGTGAAAAATCCCTATACGTCGTATTGAGCTGTAATTTTCTGTGCTTATGCCCCAGGTTATTATCTAACTTTAATTAGTTTAGCACTTTTCGATTTGAGCAACAGAAGGTCTTCGAAAAAATCGGTTTTTACCTGCTGGTCTGTTTTGACAGATTTCTGCCATTATTTGCATTTGCCTCTTGATCTCTTTCTCTTTGAGTTCTCCTTGATCACTTGAGCTTTTAGAAGGAATTGATACAGTAGCTTGTGTTTTAATGGAAGTTTTACTTGTGTTGAAACTAAACCCAAAGACTTATTATCTTGAATACACTAATGTTGCTAATGAAGATTGTGTGAAGTTTTGTATGAAGGATTTTTTCAAGTGTAGGGAAGAATAATGTGATGAGATGAAGTATGGACAAAATCTCAAGCTTGGGGATGCCACCCGTGTCACCCCAAGAAATATTCAAGAGGTATATGCGTCAAAGCTTGGGGATGCCCAAGGCATCCCCTTCTTCATCAATAAAAATCTCAGGTTTTCTTCCAAAACACTTCGTTTTTTTGTTTCATGCATAATTGTGTTGTTCTTGGAGCGTCTTTGTTTTTTTGTTTTCTTTTGTTTGGTTTGCTTAAATAAATTGGTTGGACCTTCGCATTTATATGTGGTTTCAAATAAGTTGATTGGTGTTGGAAAAGAGTAGGAACCTTCATGCTTATAAGTGGTATAAAAGGAGCTTGTTTTGACTGTGGCCTAGACTCTACCATGTCATGTTTGATATTGCTTTGAACTTATGCTTAGTGATTATTGCTGTAGCATGACTTGTTCCAAACAATTGAGATTGCTTAATGTGCCTTGAAAGCATCATGCGTTGTTTTAGCGTACAAAAGCATAATATTGTGGTATTCTCCTTTGGTGCTTTATTTGGGTTGACTTGGCACATGGTTACACCATGTTAAGACTATGAACCAGTCGCCTTAGCCTCTATGATCATTTAGTTTTTGACTTGTAATATCATTTTATGCTTTAATTAATAATATTTTGTCGATTTGCATGATTATGGCCATTATTGCTCTCTTAGTTGGTCGCTCCCAGTCTTTTGCTAGCCTCCACTTGTACCAAGTATGAGTTCCACTCATGCATCCAACCTCCAATAAAACAAAGTTATTCCAAAGAGTCCACTATAAATTCCTATGCATGGGGTGTTACACCATTCCAAGTATATTCATGTTTTTATCTACCTTCCAAATTAAACTTGTTATGTGAAAATTAGTGATTAAAGCTCTCACAAACTTGATGGCACACTTTACTTTCTTGCACTTAATAAACTTGAACCATTGTGTCCATCTATATTGTTTATATGCTTGCACTTTATAAGTTGTGAATTAGCAGAACCATGCTGTCATGGGGAACACTTTCAACATTGCACTTATTATTTAGTTGATATCATGTTTTTTTGTTTATGGATCCCGGTGGTGTGAAATAAAAGGGGAGCTTTTAAGCTCATGGAGTTTGTATGTGTGTTAGAGAAACGCCTAGGCGGCTAGCCTAAGCCATGCCTAATCATGGTGGAAACTTGCAGCATAACCATAGTGAGCATTATGTGAAGCATTCTCAATAAAAACCTATGCAAATAGCAAATAAAAAGATCGCTGAGATGCTCATTGTCTGTTGCCTTGTCATTTTGATATGGGATAGCTCCTGTGTCATGGGGCAAGGGGTACCCCGTTGGCGGTTCTCTATGATACACATGTACTTACAATGATAAGAACTTACTTGTGACTAAAGTTGAGTAGCATGAGGTTCGGTACTCGTAAGCAAGGGGCATGAGATTTTCAACTTATAACTTATTAAGCATATCCTCATATTTGTGTCACTTTAACCTTAATCACCTCAAGATGCTTATGATAGGGGCAATGAGAGCTGAAAGCTAATAAGTACCATAATTTTTGGAAGCTCTTTATGAAACTTGAAATCCCTGCTTCCCTTTGTGAAGGGCCTTTCTTTTTACTTTTATGTTGAGCCTCCATCTTCTATCTTTATGCACCAATTGAGAGAGCATAGTGGTCATTCTTAGTTTAATGTGCATTGTCCCAAAACTTGTTGATTGATTCATAACTTTGATATTGTTTGCTCTTAAATTATTTGTATCTAGTCACCCTTATGAACTTTGGAGATGTCCTATGCATTTATTTTGCTATACCATGAGGGACAAGCTGAATACCACTCTTATTATGTTTTCTATATGTGAAACAAACAAACATCTTTCAATGCATTATTATTCATGATCTTTTGTTTGTATCTTTTCATGTTACAACATAGTTGATATGTTTATTGTTAGAACTCTATCTTTCATGCTTATGTTTAGAGTACTTTGATCCTAGCTATCAGTGCTTTACGAATACTTTGATCAAGATTGTGATGGTGCATGTCGCCTCAAAAATTATTCTTTTTATCACTTACCTACTCGAGGACGAGCAGGAGTTAAGCTTGTGGATGCTTGATACGTCGTAAACGTATCTATAATTTTTGATGTTCCATGCTTGTTTTATATCAACTTTCTTATGTTTTGTTCACACTTTGAGGTATTTTTATACATTTTCTGGAACTAACCTATTGACAAGATGCCACAGTGCCAGTTCCCTATTTTCTGCTGTTTTTGGTTTCAGAAAAGCTAGTAAAGAAATATTCTCGGAATTGGACGGAACAAAAGCCAAAGTCAATATTTTACCCGAAGCAACACGGACTCCGAAGGGCAGCCGAAGGGGGGCCACGAGGTGACCACACCCTGTGGCGGCACGGCCAGGGGGCGCCACCAGGTGGTGTGGGCCCCTCAAGCCTCCACCGACCTTGCCCCTTCGCCTATAAAAGTACCCCAGGATGAAAACCCTAGGTACCCGATCAAAAATCCATGAAAAAGTCTATAGCCGCCGCCATCTCCATCCCTAGATCGGGGGGGGGGGATCCGAAGCTCTTCTCGGCACCCTGCCGGAGGGGAGAGATCATCCCGGAGGCCTTCTTCATCACCATGCCAGCCTCCGAAGTGATGTGTGAGTAGTTCACCCTTGGACTATGGGTCCATATAGTAGCTAGATGGTTGATTCTCCTCCTTTGTGCTATCATGTTTAGATCTTGTGAGCTCTGTTCATGATGAAGATCATCTATTTGTAATCCTATATGTTGTGTTTGCGGGGATCCGATGGATATTGAGATACTATGTCAGATTGATTATTGATTCTATCATGTCTATGTTATTTGTGATCTTGCATGCTCTCTATTGTTAGTAACTATCTTGGCCAAGTAGATGCTTACAACTCTAATAGGGAATATTTATGCTCGATAGTGGGTTCATGCCTCTAGGAATCTGGGAAGTGACAAAAATCTCTAAGGTTGTAGATGTGCTATTGCTACTAGGGAGAAAACAACAATACTTTGTCCATGGGAAATTGTATTGTTTACTTTACACACTTTGCTTAATGCAATTATCTGTTGCTTGCAACTTAATACTGGAAGGGGTTCGGATGATAACCTGAAGGTGGATTATTAGTCATAGATGCAGTTGGATTATGGTCTATGCATTATGTTGTAATGCCTAATCAAATCTCATAGGAGCCAAGATGTCTAGTATACGCATTGTTATGCTTTCTCAATCTACCAATTGCCCCGCTATAACTTGTTCACCCAACATGCTATTTATCTTAAGGAGAAACACCTCTAGTGAACTGTGGACTGATACGTTGGAAACTTATATATAATTTTTGATGTTCCATGCTTGTTTTATATCTACTTTCTTATGTTTTGTCCACACTTTGGAGTATTTTTGCACATTTTCTGGAACTAACCTATTAACAAGATGCCACAGTGCTAGTTGCCTGTTTTCTGCTGTTTTTGGTTTCAGAAAAGCTAGTAAGTAAATATTCTCGGAATTGGAGCGGGCAAAAGCCAAAGTCAATATTTTACCCGAAGCAACACGGAGTCCGGAGGGGAGACGAAGAGGGGAACCAGGGCGGCCACACCTGGTGGTGGCGCGGGCTGCCCTAACCGTGCCACCAGGGGGTGTGGGCCCCCTGGCACTCCACCGACCTTGCCCCTTCGCCTATAAAAGTCTCCCGGGACGAAAACCCTAAGGACCCAATCAAGATTCTATGAAAGAGTCTGTAGCCGCCGCCATCTCCATCCCTAGATCGGGAGGGATCTAAAGCTCTTCCCGGCACCCTGCCGGAGGGGAGAGATCACCCTGGAGGCCTTCTTCATCACCATGCCTGCCTCTGGTGTGATACATGAGTAGTTCATCTCTGGACTACGGGTCCATGTAGTAGCTAGATGGTTGGTTCTCCTCCTCTGTGCCACCATGTTTAGATCTTGTGAGCTCCGTTCATGATCAATATCATCTATTTGTAATCTTACATGTTGTGTTTGCGGGGATCCGATGGATATTGAGATGCTATTTCAGATTAATTATTGATTCTATCATGTCTTTATTATTTGTGATCTTTCATGCTTTCCGTTGTTAGTAGCTATCTTGGCCGAGTAGATGCTAGCAACTCCAAGAGGGAGTATTTATGCTCGATAGTGGGTTCATGCCTCTAGGAATCTAGGGAAGTGACAGAAATCTCTAAGGTACTATATGTGTTGTTCCTACTAGGGAGAAAACAACAATCCTTTGTTCATAGAACAATCATATTGTTTACTTTACACACTTTGCTTAATGCAATTATCTGTTGCTTGCAACTTAATACTGGAGGGGGTTCAGATGATAACCTGAAGGTGGATTATTAGTCATAGATGCAGTTGGATTACAGTCTATGTATAATGTTGTAATGCCCAATCAAATCTCATAGGAGTCAAGATGATTAGTATATGCATGCATGCTTTCTCGGTGTCTGTCAATTGCCCTGCTATAATTTGTTCACCCAACATGTCATCTATCTTAAGGAAATCACCTCTAGTGAACTATGGACCCGGTCCAATCTTTTACCATCAATCTACAACTATTTACTATTTTCTGTTTACTTTCTACAAGCAATTACTATCTTCCACACAATACGTTTAATCCTTTGTTTTCAGCAAAACCGGTGAGATTGACAACCTCACTGTAAGTTGGGGGCAAAGTTCTATGGTTGAGTTAAGCTTGGGGATGTTGATACGTTGGAAACGTATCTATAATTTTTTGATGTTCCATGCTTGCTTTATATCTACTTTCTTATGTTTTGTCCACACTTTGGAGTATTTTTGCACATTTTCTAGAACTAACCTATTAACAAGATGCCACAGTGTCGGTTGCCTGTTTTCTGCTGTTTTTGGTTTCAGAAAAGCTAGTAAGTAAATATTCTCGGAATTGGACCGGACAAAAGCCAAAGTCAATATTTTACCCGAAGCAACACAGAGTCCGGAGGGGATACGAAGAGGGGAACCAGGGCGACCACACCTGGTGGCGGCGCGGGCTACCCTAGCCACGCCACCAGGGGTGTGGGCCCCCTGGCACTCCATCGACCTTGCCCCTTTGCCTATAAAAGTCTCCCGAGACGAAAACCCTAAGGACTCGATCAAAATTCCACGAAAGAGTCTGTAGCCGCCGCCATCTCCATCCCTAGATCGGGAGGGATCTGAATCTCTTCTCGGCACCCTGCCAGAGGGGAGAGATCACCCTGGAGGCCTTCTTCATCACCATGCCTGCCTCTGGTGTGATGCGTGAGTAGTTCATCTCTGGACTACGGGTCCATGTAGTAGCTAGATGGTTGGTTCTCCTCCTTTGTGCCACCATGTTTAGATCTTGTGAGCTCTGTTCATGATCAAGATCATCTATTTGTAATCTTACATGTTGTTTTTGCAGAGATCCGATGGATATTGAGATGCTATTTTAGATTAATTATTGATTCTATCATGTCTTTGTTATTTGTGATCTTGCATGCTTTTCGTTGTTAGTAGCTATCTTGGCCGAGTAGATGCTAGCAACTCCAAGAGGGAGTATTTATGCTCGATAGTGGGTTCATGCCTCTAGGAATCTGGGGAAGTGACAAAAATCTCTAAGGTACTAGATGTGTTGTTGCTACTAGGGAGAAAACATCAATCCTTTGTTCATAGAACAATCGTATTGTTTACTTTACACACTTTGCTTAATGCAATTATCTGTTGCTTGCAACTTAATACTGGAGGGGGTTCGGATGATAACCTGAAGGGGGATTATTAGTCATAGATGCAGTTGGATTACGGTCTATGTATAATGTTGTAATGCCCAATCAAATCTCATAGGAGTCAAGATGATTAGTATATGCATGCATGCTTTCTCGGTGTCTGTCAATTGCCCCGCTGTAATTTGTTCACCCAACATGTTATCTATCTTAAGGAAAATCACCTCTAGTGAACTATGGACCCGGTCCATTTTTTTACCATCAATCTACAACTATTTACTATTTTCTATTTACTTTCTACAAGCAATTACTATCTTCCACACAATACGTTTAATCCTTTGTTTTCAGCAAAACCGGTGAGATTGATAACCTCACTGTAAGTTGGGGCAAAGTTCTGTGGTTGTGTTGTGCAGGATTCCAAGTTGGAAACAACACCTTGGAGGTGTTTCCTTACTCCTACTGGTTCGATAACCTTGGTTTCATAACTGAGGGAAAACTTGCTACTGTGCTCATCATACCTTCCTCTTGGGGTTCCCCAACGAGCTCGATACATTTTGAGCCATCATGGACCCCAGTCCATTCCTTTACCATTGATATACCATCTACTGTTTACTTTATGCAAGCAATTACTATCTTCCACACTATACGTTTAATCCTTTGTTTTCAGCAAAACCAGTGAGATTGATAACCTCATTGTAAGTTGGGGCAAAGTTCTGTGGTTGTGTTGTGCAGGATTCTAAGTTGTTAGCAACACCTTAGAGTTGTTTCCTTACTCCTACTGGTTCGATAACCTTGGTTTCATAACTGAGGGAAAACTTGCTACCGTGCTCATCATACCTTCCTCTTGGGGTTCCCAACGAGCTCTACATATTTTGAGCCATCAGTAACTAAGTTAGGGACGAAGAGAAGGGGGAACTAGGGAGCCTAGCCACCGCCAAGGTTAAGATTTTGTAAATAACACTAGTCACTAAACTCTATTTTCTTACCGATTTTGTCAAATCTGCCCCCTCAACAGGTTTCTAACACTAAACCTGTCTACTTTAACCTCCTCAAGGTGACAAGTTGGCTTCATCCCTGGACTAAGTTATTTATTCTTATGTCCATGTAGATTCATGGATTGATTGTTTCATGTTGAGGTTGTGCATGGTGGTTTCTTCATAAGTAGTAATTTGGCTTAGTTTGATGCCAATCATGAGTGGTTTGATTTTTGTTGATGGACACATGCATGGTCTTCCTCTTCTACTAAGATCTGGTAGAGGACTTCGAATGTGAGATGTACCTGGCAAGCAGGAGAGCTTTCAAATCTTACAAAATGACTATAGAAGTAAGAGCAAAATGACTCCTGGCGTGCCCCCTCCTCCAAGCCTCCTCCCCTCCCCCTATATAAGGAGGGGACACATGGGAGAGGGTAGCACACCACAAATCCAAAGACATTTTTCTCCGATGTTTTCTCTCTTTCTCGTTGGTTCTCGTGCTTGCGGTTCCAAGAAGAATTGTGCGCGTGGAAGACAACATCTAATTCGGGACACCGTCGCGCTGCTGGATCCCCGATCCGAAAGATCTACTTCCACAATCTCGACTGGATCGGAGAAACCGGGAGTCGTTGTTGAGCACCGGACGTGTGCGAAACCACGGGGGTGCTGCCAGTTGTGGCACCTGGTCGTTGAGCAAGGATCAACGCGATCTTGAGGTCGGCTACGCGTTCGACTACATCATCCATGTTGTTTGCGAACGTTAACTCCTTCGGTCTACAAGGATATGTCATCGAAACCTCTCTCCGTTACAACATTAACTCATAGATAGATCTTGGCAATTGGCGTACGCTAGTTAGAAAAAAATATTGTTTTCTACTACGAAGTTGGCTCCGTCCCTGGACCAAGTTATTTATTCTTATGTTCATGTAGATGCAAGGAGGACCATTTCATGTTGAGGTTGTGATGGTGGTTTCTTCACTAGTAGTAATTTGGCTTTGTTTAATGCCAAGCATGAGTGATTTGATTTTTGTTGATGAACACATGGTCTTCCTCTTGTCCTAAGATCTGGTGGAGGACTTTGAATGTGAGATGCACTTAGCAAGCATGAGAGCTTTCAAATCTTGCAAAATGACTACAAAAGTAAGAGCACTTGGCTGAGGGGGTATAAGCCTCTTGGTATTACTCACATGTCAAATTCCCAAAATGTTTCAATAACACTGCTATCATATCACAAAAATTGAAGATCACAATCTAGTATACATATAATGATAATGAAACACTCCACTTCCAAAATTATGAGAGATAAGAGGGGACAGGGAAAGACGAAAGGTAGGTTTAGCTCCCTAGCTAGAAGGAGCTCTTAAAAACTCGAAAACAAAATTGTGGCATCTAAAAAAAAATGCTATTAGAATATATAAGTACATATAGATGTGTAGTATATATATGCAATTTTGCATTAACAGAAAATTTTAGCTATATGTACACAAAAGACAAACATGGAGCCGCATATTTGTTGTTTTTGTGTAGGCTACAATTTATCATCTCATTTAACATTATTGTACAAATCTAGCACATATCTTTATGTATTTGTAGGAATGATTTTGTATCTTTTTGAAAATTAATATTATTTTTGATTCTTTTAATTGTTGAGCTTCCTAGTGTGCCAGGCTGCCAAAACGATGCACGCAACTTTGGGGGGTGTTGGGGGGGGGGGGGGGGGCGGGGAGTTAGTGCACATTTGCTTTCATTTCTCTTCACACGTTGAGCTATGTTTTCAAGTTTTTTTCAGCAAAATTCATTTTCCTGACTAATCAATGATAATGCCGTGTGCTGGTAGCACTACAACGGGGGGTCGACAGTAATAGTAGGATACTTTTTTTAATGTATAGGGCAATTTTTTTTACCTTAATAAGAAATAAGTAGCACAAGAAATTTTGCCCGGAGGCTAGAACACCCCCCAAAAAAACCCTAATCTCCTAGTAAAAGGTGACCCAAATGTTTTGTCCGTGCTAAAATCCAAGCCTCATTCCAAATCTCCCATGAAACAAGCATCGACGGAGGACAATGTGTGTCCACCAATATTTAGCATTCTCAAATGCATCCCACACCAAAGGCTCGAAGGAATGAAAGCTAAGCCAATCTTTATCGTGCACCATATCCTATTGGAGTAGGGGCATTTGAAAGTAGATGAGGCGCCCGACTCAGGAGCAAGAGCAGTAGGATACTTTGAGCTCAGTTTAAACATTATTAGTTGACAGGCAATCAAAAATTAGATGACATGTTTACTGAATAGAAAAACTTTAGCCTCGTTATAGGCAAACATTTGGTGCCCATGTAGTGATGTAGATCGTTAAAAAAAATGTAGTGATGTAGTGTGCAAACCAACTGATTGCAAATTCCGAGTTGCTAGTTTGATCTGCATGACTGGAATTTTTAATCATTCGCAGAACTAGGTCGAGAAAAACCCATCTAACAGGGGTTAGTAAAATACTTGAGTTGAGTCATCCACGTGCACAGTTTCTTGCTAAAAAACTCATCGGCTCTTTCATCCATCCCATAACCTCCGGTCCATCTCACAAGCCCGAGTCCATCTCCTGTGATATCAACTCCCCAAACAACACTCTGGTGATGTTCACTAGTACTACCTCCATATAGGTGTTGGTACTTCTGTTCTAATGTCGATTCAAATTAATGGCATCAGAGCTGCACGAGCTAAGTAGTGCTAACTGAACTTGCTGCCCACAAAGCTCGAGACCGTTCACCGGTCACCACGTACGCTTGCACTTGCTGCAATGATGGTTGCCCTTCACCATTGGGGAGCCGCACAGGTAGCAGAACCGGTGGCTGCACCTGCAAATTAGAGGAAACGTATTCGGTGAAACGATGAAAATAACTGTTGGCGTGCAGGAGATTCAGTGAAGCTAGCACGCACAGTACCTGCAGACGATGTACACGCAGCCTTCCACCCTCTCGACGTACATCTTGCATTTGGGGCACCTCCGCCAATGGCTCTTCTGCGCGACCTTCCTCAGCAGCAGGTCCTCGCGGCCGCGCTCGTCCTCGCCGAGCCGCTGGAACTCGGCGCAGTCCACGCCGTCGTGCCACGGCACCTTGCACTGGGCGCAGAACATCCGGGAGCAGTGGGGGCACTCCACGTTCGTTATTGCCGCGTCCCCGTCCCGGTGGTCGTTGATCAGCAGCATCGAGCAGTCGTTGAAGGGGCAGTAGAACTTGAGCGTCCCGAATGCCATGTCGCAGAGCGCGGCGCCCCACCGCTGGAACAGTGCAGTTGGGATCACGTCCCGGCACTCCTCTGGGTGCAACGAGCCGTCCGTGCAGCCTGGGTCCGGGCAGCTGACGGACAGCACGTTCTCTTCCACCTTGGCGGCGATGTACTGCCTCACGCAGCTGACGCAGAACGCATGCGTGCACCCGTCAACGGGGAAGCACTCTATGGCCGGCACTTCCTCCATGCAGATGGCACAGTAGAAGTCGTCCACGATCATGGCGCCCCCAAAGCCAAAACTTTGGTCGAACTCTTGCAGCATGGCATTGCACGGTTGCTTGCCTTTGTCCATCACTCTCACTGATGTCGAGCTGCCAGCATCACCATCATCATCGACATTGATGACTTCTGGCTCGAGAAGAGTTCCGCAAAAGGAAACCGGGCACTTGGAACTCTCAGTTGTGTGTATGGCAAAGCAAGCAATGCAGATGATATGATCACAGTTTTCAGGTTTCCAGGATGCTTCCAGCGATACAATCATCAGCCTGCAAACTGCACAAATCGCTGTGCCGCTGGAACTTTGGACGGGCTCTTGTAGCACATCATGGCGTGGTTTCTTCCCTTTGCCGTCATCAATCTCTTTGATAGCGATCAAACTGCCATCATCGTCTACATCCATAACTTCACCTATCTCTGGCTGGTACCGGTATTTGCAAGTAGGAACCGGGCACTTGGGCACCTCAGTGGGCACCGCCTCGGTTGTGTGTGTGGCGAAGCAATCAATGCAGATGACATGATCACAGTTTTCAGGTTTCCATGATGCTTCCTCCGATATGATCATCAGTCTGCAAACAGCGCATGCTGTGGTACAGGAGTGAGCAGAGAGTCGGAGGACCTCTTCAAGCTGCAGAGCTTCGGCTGCCACCAAATCATCATCCATCCTGCACAAGATCATGCAGATCCAAAGTGAGGTATGTTGGTCTTGTTTAAATGAATAAGGAAAAATGGCTAACATCAAAACTATGCAATAAAGGTGAAAAACACATCTGTATTCTTGCTACCACTTCGGATTGACCAAATGAAATAAAGTAAACAGAGGGAGCAATCAAACAACTAAAGTAAACAGCGACCCCTCGTGATATCTTGACCAAATGAATATGAAAAACTTAAGATCGATCATTCAACAGAATGGTAAACTCCATTCTGGGCCATGTATTGGTACACATGATAAACAGATGTAAAAACCTAATAGATTGCACAAGAGTTAATAGCTGAAACCGTGATTTCAACATTCTTGGACGGATAACTTTTCGTTGCTAAATATGGTGAAAAACAATGATAGTTGTAAGTTTTGTTTGACCATGCCATTTAGATAAATGGATTGTTTGCATCACCCACAGCGCAAAAAGAGATAATCCCTCATTCAAATAGGGCTCTACACTGACAATGTACTCTATGCAAAACCGTACTAATTCTTGGAACGCAACTGCGCATGCGGAATTATAGCACCATGCGAATATCATCGGACATTTGGTGTGCACGTGCCCCCGCCGACTCCCACCCACGTATGCCTTGTTTACTTCTCTCGTATTCGCTAGTGTATTCGCGGGGATCGTAGGGGATTGGTCGGGATAATCCCGGCATATCCCCGCAAATTCTTCATGTTTTTGTCTAGATTGAAAAACTCTCCTCTAAGGTAGAGTATTTTTGGGGAAAGGTATTTTAGGGGATTGAAGAGTATTGGGTGAACATCAAATCCCTGCATATCCCCGAAACTCTAGTGGATAAAAATACGAGACAAGTAAACAAGGCCGTAGGGAGAGTATAGACGAATCTGCCCTACAACTGATGCACGATGGCTACTCTTTGCTTAAACTTGACCATATTACACATGGATTTAGAGCCGCCAACTCGATCCGGTTGAACGGCAAATCCGTAGGAATTTTCCCTGTTCATAAATAGTAGGTGAAAGCTAATGCGATGATTCTGTTACTGTATATATATTTTTAACCCTGGCATTTGTCTTCCAATTACGGGAGCGTTTCTAATTGGATCGGATTACCCAATCTGCAAACAAATATATACCCCTCTTGCCTTCGTCTCTACACTGAGAATATACTCTAAGCAAAACAACATTTTGTTGTTGCAAGTGCAACACAACAGGCCGGGCATGGACAGAAACCCCTTGCAGGCATATCACCGGGCATCTGGCGTGCACGGGCCGACCCCAGCTAAGAACACGCCCTACGCTTGATGCAATGGCGCGCGCCTACTACATTCTGGCAGTCTTGGAAGTAAAAAACGCAACCAAATCTACACAGTTTCAACACTAGTAAATCGTGTAGAGAGCGCAGCGATTAGTTCTACCTTGTTCTTCAGGCTCCGAGTGAAGAGTGGGAACTGCGAAGCAGCCGATCGATCGGCCAACGAATAAACCGCCGGCGAGTGAAGGCAGGGAGCTAGCCAAGGGGCACGCCGGCCGCGATCGATCGGGGAATGCAGGTGGCTGGCTAGGGCCGGCGGCGGGAGGGGGAGGGGGAGAAGGAGCGGGAGCCCATGCCCGTAGCGCTGTGGGGGTGTCGTATAGAGGAAGGAGGAGGAACCGTGGCGATGGCCGAAGCGCCTCGCAGCGGACGGCCGGGGTGGGCTATTCGGGATATGTGCAGGCGCGTTTAAGGCTCGCCTCGTTGGAAACCGAGCCGTCGGTCGAGCTACCTGGTTGGGCGGACGAGCCCCCGGCGAGCCGCGACGCGACGTCCACTTTACTCAGGCTCGAGTCCTCGTCCTCGTCCTTGACCGAGTCAAAGACGCGTCTGACTCGTGTCTTCTCACGTACTACTCCACCCTTCTTCACGAAGCAACCGAGAGGAGCTACGACTGCCATTCTCGCCTCCCCGTCACGGGGCTACCCCTCTCTCTACCTGCTTGCATTGGATGGGATGCGAACCTGCAAAGTCCAGAGTAGCCCAAAAAACGCAGGGCAGGTGGGAGGTATTGGCCATTTCGCACTAAATACAAGCCGAGAGATAGTTTTAGAAATAGTAGCACTTTTTCCACGTAAACCACCAAAACGCGTAGGCCATCTGGCCCATTTCCTATTACTCTTAATTTGGCGGCCATAAGCTGCACCCTGTCTAGTATTAAAATTTTCTTCAACATTTATATCTAAGACGTGTCCTAAGATGGGGTATTTATCAACAAGCCTGACTCTTTGGCAGACAGTAGTGCCTATGATCCGTCCGCGAAACTATTTTGGAATCTGATCCCCTGACCCGTGGCCTCTTGGCAAAACTTTTTTTGAATCTGATCAACGGGCATTGCATCAACCCAAAGTAGTGTAGGTCGGAGCCAAGCATCTCAGACGCCGAAGCAAGGTCGGTGCCACATGGTGCCGAAACCCTGGAGCGATTCTATGCCGAATTTCCTTGGCGGCCTCTATTCTGTCAACTCTAGTACCAGAGCGGGGTAAGAGGTGTCGTGGTTATAATTGCGATAAAAGAGGGTACAACATTGTACACTAAGTAGAAGAATTCACATTCACGCAACTAATACTCCGATCGCAAAACAGAATCTCAAAGTACTACTGCAATTAAGCGATCGGAGTATAAGCGATCGCTTAGTACCATTGCGAGTTGTAGAATGGTGAGTAGTACTGTATAAGCGAAAGTAAGCCCGAAAACAACTCAAGATTCTTCGCCAAAGCCCATAGCACGCACGCCCTCGCCGCCGCTGGATCCGGCCGGCTCAGTCCCCGACGTCGCCGCCGGGTCTGGTTCTGGCAGGCCCGTGCTCGCCGGTACCGCAACGGGCACGCTGCGCAACGAAGGGGCGGCTCCTGGTCCGCACCGAGCTGCCGGTGCCGCGGAGCCTCGACATGGAGGGCGGGGCGGGCCAAAGCAGAGCGAGAGACGGCGAAGCATGGAAAGCGTGGCGGCTCGCGTGCAACGCTGGGACGCCGAGTGTTCTTTCTTTTCCTTCGGGTGCGGAGCTCGTGCGTTGCCTTCTCCGAAAGATCAACCCCCATCGGCGAAACTGGTCCCTTAGATCTTCTTAAACGGCCACGATTCGCCCCGAGATCCCCGTAGCCCAAATCGGTATCCAGACTCCAGAGGGAGGGGTTTGGGCCCTGATCGGTTAACAAGGAGGGCTCGAACTCCGGCTCGGCTTAAGCACCCACGTACTACTCCGGCCGCCGTACCCTACCCGCCGCCGCACGCCTCCGCCCGAGTGAGCTCCTGATCGAGCGCGCCCCGCCGCCGCGAGCGCGTGGGAGAGGTACGCCTCTTGCATTCCGTGTCTGCCCACCTCGTCCGTCCTCCCTCCTCACCCCTGCAGCTCGGGCTTGTCTCCCTCATGGAAGAAAAGGTACGGAAACCATGAATCCCCACTTCCCAAACCCTAACTCTGACAACCTCTGATTCACACCGGGAGTGATTGTCTGTTTAGTTTTCCCTGTTTCGAGTCGCGAGTTTAACATCATGAGTTGAATGAAAGTTTTCAATAAGGTGGTCTTCTCGAATTGAAAGCTGGATGCTCAAGCCAATTTTGAAAATGCTCGAACATTTTTACCCCTAATTGTGCTCGAAAGGGAGAGGGTCGTGCGCTGTGCTCCCAAAAAGCTCATGTCCGCGTGAGGGAGCCTACTGCTCCCCTGTTCGTCCCGCAGAGATAAGCATGCACCGCAGAGAATCACATGCTAGCAGTAAAGGTTTCAACCGTAAACTGTGCTATTGTGACTTGGCATTGGGCAGAAAAATAGCGATAACCGAAAAGTGCTATTCGTTAGATTGCAATTTTTTGCACCCATTCTGAACAGCATTCTTGTATTCTTGGAACTGAACGGAATTATACAATGAACTTTCGCAGGCTTATCTGAGTTCGATCATCCTCTGCGGTCTGCTTCTCTTCAGCAATGGTTTTCTGTGATCACTGTGAAACAGATTGCTCAATAGTGGATCCTGAATCTGGGTCGATGTGAGACCTTCTTTCTTGTTCTTGCATCGTTCTTTTAGTTGCATGCAAAACGCCCAAACCAGAGGGGATCGCTCTTGTAATATGGCCTTATTTATCTACTCCCTCCGTTCCAAAATGTAAGGTGTGTTTTGATTTGTTAAGAGGAAGTTTTGACGAACCATGCGACATAAAACCAATATCATTAGATTCATATTAAAAATTACTTATGATTGCGATCTTGGGATGGAGGGCGTATTAGTTTCTCTGAAAAGATCTCCATGACACAGCTTAAACACTTGCGCATCTGTATCGCTATGTTAATTGCCATGTTGATTGCCAGATGTTGTGGATACTGCGGGAAGGTTCTTCTTGATAACGGACAGTTTGATGAAGGGATTCAGTTTTTCAAGGGTGCCTCAGGAAAGGTTCGTCTTGCTACCATGCTTTATTGGTATTTGGTTTCTTTATTTGGTTGTCTAGCTGTCGGGTTGATTTGTTTTGAATATGCATAGAGCGAAAGAGAGGGAAACGTTTTAAAAAGCATTGAGGCTGGTTCGATATCCCGTGAAAGAACTGAAGAGAAAGGTACCTCTTTTATAGCATTCCTTTTATGCTGTCTCATTATGCATCTCATTTTGGGAATTATGATCTGCTCTATTTGACCAGGGAAATATGAGATTGGGCTGATTGTCCATGGTCTGCATGTGAGTGATGGAGAAGATATCATTTGCACTGCTCATAACTTTTATAAAGTATGCATCCTCGTCATCACAAAACATTGTCCTTTTTTAAAATGGTATGGTATGATCCAATGCTGATATTCATTCTTATTTAAGTGTAGCTAGCTCTTGACAGTGACTTCACTAAGGGCCATCGAACAACTCATGTTGCAGCTGCTTGTCTTTACATTGCTTGCCGGTAAGCTATCGCCTAATTAGTCCGTTGATTTAACGAAAGCTTTCCTATCCACTGGGCATATTTCTTCTTCAAACATGGCCTTCTCCCTTTACACTTTGGATGGGCCTTTAAGTATTCGACATTGTATTTGCTATCAATTTGATTACTGCTGCGGCTTGTTTAGGGGCTGCACTGCATGGATGCAAAATTTGGCTTGCCAATGTTTGGGCAAGCCCCAGGCTACCAGATTGCCTTGCCAACCTCTTAAAAGTTGTCATTTCCACATATGGGCTTCCAGAGCAAGCATGCCCTTAACTAGATAGTGAAAACCTGTAGAAGTGTCACTTTTTATATAGCTTTCAAATGCAATAGGGTGTCCTGTTGTGCCTTGGACTTGAGAGAAGTTCATCAAAGTGCAAGAATTAAAACCAAGATGGCAGGACTTAAAGTGTGTAAACTATGAGATAACTAAGCTTCTCCGGAAATATACATGAAAACTTCTGCTAAGTAGAAAAACTTAAGTTTTCTAAATTTTAGGTGTAATGTTGTAAGTTCTAGTTTGTTATGTAACACTCAGCAGTTTCCAGGCAAGTCTTATCCATACTGGTTACATATTAACTTTGACCATCAATTTTTAAAAGAGTAGGTGTCTACCCCGACTGTAAAGTTCTAGTTTGCTACGTAACAGTCAGCAATTTCCAGATAAATATTATATGTAATGGTTAAATATTAACTTTGACCGCTACTAAAAGAGTAGGTGTCTACCCCGTCTATGAAAGGAAATATACTTTCACAATATATGCTTTAAATGATTCTATTTAGCAAGTTATCAGTCAATGTGACACCTTGTAGTCCTCGGTCATGTCCAGCAGAAGACGCACTACACACTTATGTTTTGGTATTTACTGATTATGGCTGTCCTTTAGCTATCAAATTTCCTTTTTTTTTCTTCTGTTTTCCTGTCCCCGAAAATCTGTTATCGTTTCATGCAATGCTTGTGTTGGTGTTTGTTCCCTGTACAATATCGTCATTTTTGGTATTGTCAAGCTATATGGGTAATACTAATGTCCAAGTTCAACTACTTATTTTGTCAGGCGACGTGAAAAACCTTATCTTCTTATTGATTTCTCGGACTATTTGCATATAAGTGTGTAAGTGTGCTCTCATTCATGTCCTTCATCTTGCAGTTTTGAGTGAAAAGGGCTCATCTTGATTTATGTTTCAGTTATGTCCTAGGCGCTGTTTTCCTGCAGCTTTGTCAAACATTGCTACTCGGAGAACACCCAATTGTTCAAAAGCTTGTAGACCCTAGCCTTTTCATCCACCGTTTTACCGAACGTAAGTTGATAGCATATTCTATTCTATTTTTATTTGTTTTAGATTCCTTTATGACATACATGTGCATTTACAGTATTAATTAAGGATTGTTGAAGCATTTGGAGTTCTTCATGTGTTTCTTCTATTTGTCATAATGTAGTTCTTTGTGGGGTCTAGTTACACAAATCTTTTTTTTTTGTATGAGACATAGGACATGTTTGGATCTCTCGATTGCGTTGTTAGACACGCAAAAATTAACACACACGAGAATAACTTAAGGAAGCTAGCTTACAAAGTCTAGATGTTTTTTTTGCATTGAAGACATAAATTAGTGCGCCTTTTTCAGAGAAGTATAAAAAGGTTACAAAGTCTAGATGTTTTTTTTTTGCATTGAAGACATAAATTAGTGTGCCTTTTTCAGAGAAGTATAAAACCTTTTTATACTCATAAGCTATTAATTTCAAACTCTAAGGTGGACAACAGCATATTCAAAATAATTTTTACATAAATCCTGGGACCACAAGGGTCAAGATTTTCTTTGTCTGTCATGGATTTGAGTTCTACTAACCATATAGACTTCATTGGAAAGTTGAAAGGACAATTACATTGGTTGGCAAAGAGAATCAATGTGCTATTAATTGTTTGTGGTTTTTCTTCGTTATTGGTAATTTGTAGGTTTATTGGGAAAAAGGGACAGTGCTGTCTCAGACACAGCTCTACGCATCGTAGCTAGCATGAAGCGAGACTGGATGCAGGCTAGTATCTTCATCATTCTAGTTTCTTATATAGGTTCTTCTTTAAGGTTGTGATAGCTTTTCCTGTGTTGCAGACTGGGAGGAAGCCAAGTGGTGTATGAGGTGCAGCATTGTATATTGCTGCACTTTCTCATGGATATGATTACACCAAGGCAGACATTGTAAGCCCAAATGCCCGAACGGATCTACTTATTCGAGAATTGTGTTCTGAATGTCTTTCCTTTGTAGTAATTAGTGCTTATTTCTTTTTGCGGGTAGTAATTAGTGTTTATTGCACACATGTAGCACTAATGAGAGAGCACACATGGTGTGTCCTATCCTTCTCCTGCTTTCTGTGCAACCGCTTAACATGGCTCCACAAATATCACGCAAATTTCTGAAACATATTGACAACATTGACGCAAGAAAAGGCTTCCAGGGAACAAAATTTCAGATTAGCATTCGATCCACACATCTGGAAACAAAAAGATAATTTTTCTGCTGCATAGTAGGTGCTAATCCACTACTAATCCTAGCATAATTTGAGATCAGATACTATTTACAGTGCACATTGTCTTTTTTTTTTTTCAAGTGGGCAACGTATCAGGTGAAAACGTCTATTCGTGCAAATCTGAAAACTAACGACTGGGGCCACTGATCTTGGATGGACTGTCCAGATGCAAGGTGGGATGCTCTGCGGCACTTAATATGTATTTTTCGAAAAAACCCCTGACCCATGTCTTTAGACTCATCGCCTCCAGTAGCAAAAGCCTATCGGAGACCAGAGACGGCGGTGCCCATCCCTGCACATCATCTCACCTCCGGCTAACCCGATGACGCCTAGAACTCATCCTAGTGTTTCTCTGTAGTTATTGCGCGTGCTGTACCTGCATATCATCTATCTTGCGCTGCCTCCCACTCCCCTTATTTCTCATCCCTCCCTGTACTAGCCCTGAGCAGGACATGCCATGGATGTGGTCCTTAATTCATGTTATCAACGTTTGATGCTTAGAAGGTCAAATTTTTTCTCTACAACTACAAGATTCCCTGATTAACAAGATCACACAGATTGTGTCCAGTCTTATTCATGTATTACCATCTGGATCTTAAATTGCGTGGGGGAGTTTTTCTGTACGGGTATACACACAGCTCACATCCATTGGCATGAACTCACTACAAGGCATCATCAAACACGGGTTTTGTTACCGTCCGGTAACCGGATTTCCCGAGCACCCCCGGGAAACTGGTTTACCGGCAAAAAATCCCGATTTGTTTTTGAATTTTAACAAAAATCCTCTGTAAATTGTCATACGGAGGAATCTGAATTCAAAATTTGATTTTCAAATTCGTCCAGTAACCGGTCGGGATTTTTTGGTAACCGCGGTAACCGAAAATCCTGACCCCCTCAGAAATTTTTCCAGGTCAGGAACTAAAACCTACTTATAATACAAGGGCCACCCAAGGACATGCCAGAATTCCGAAGAAAAAGGTTTACAACAAGACGCATCAGATTCTATGAACATTAAGATTCAGAGCTCAATAATCTCCATAGCGCTTACAGATCATAGGAAATATCAAAGTTCTGCGGGAGGGAGAATTTTGGGAATGCTGGTTAGCGATCCACTGGCGGTTGAGGAGGGGTAGCGCCATCAGGTGAAATTTTCAAGGGCGTCAGCAGGATGGGGACGTGGCGTGACCAGAGCGACACCATTTTCTTGTTGGCTGCCGGCTAGGGCATGCTCCAAGGTCTGAGGAGCAGCGTATCGGAGGAGAAACGCGGGTGGGAGGTGAGGTGCCGTCGTTTCTTTGTTCGCCAGGCTTGGTTTTGGAGAGGGGAACAGGAGTTGGACTGGATGACGGGAGGAAGAAGACGGTTTAATCAATGCATTATGATGATAAGTCAGGTTTTTCTTCAGAAAATAGCTGTTAAGTGGTGGAGCGCACCCCCACCTCGCATCTAGACAGTCCATCTGAGATCTGATGGCTCTGGTTACCTGTTTGCAGATTTGCACCGAATAGCAGTTTTCACCTGATACACCGCCTTTCAAGTGTGCATAAAATTTTGATTTTGAAACCTTGTTTCATGGCTGGTGCATCTTTTGTTAATGTTGTCAAATGTATTAGAATTTTTGTGACTTTTTGGTGGTGCTATTGTATGTTGGTAGCACGGTGGCATCAGAAGGTAGGAAGCACCAGATATGTGTAATGTAAGGCTTGAATACTAATTATGTTTATCTTTTTCAGGCTGCTGTTGTGCATGTCTGTGAGGCGACACTATTTAAGCGCTTGATAGAGTTTGAAAATACAGATTCTGGTAGCTTAACGGTATGTATGTGATATTCATGAAATTGCCAATTGTGGTCTGTCTATTATCAATTCTGCCAGCTGCTGTTCCCCATCACACAAGACACTTGTGGCACAAACCATGTAGTTAATTTGTCTTGCTAATCTGGGTTGAACTGATGACAATGATGCTCCAAGTCCATGCTGTTTATGATAGACTGTGCAAATGCAACTGTCAATCAGGATTAGAGATAAGAAGGCGTTTCAACGTTTAAGTCATCAAGTGCATTTACAGCTCATGCTTTTTCTATTTTATCTGCATCATTTTCTGTAAGAATTCATTTATGATAGGACTTCACTTGGTAATAATTTGTATCTTCATGCCCCTATGATAGGTTGAAGATTTTTTGGCAAAGGCTGATGAAGAGCCAGTTCCAAAATGTTCAGCCAAGTGTGGAGAAGTCCTTTGCAAGCACAAGGATAAGGGTGCAGAGCATTTTTCTCATGGACTTTGTGAGGAATGCTACGACAATGTAAGTAACATGTACCATGTTCATAATGCATTCGTTTTGACACTTCATTGATGACTGGGATGACTTGATTGCTCAGTTCGCTGAGCTGTCAGGTGGACTGGAAGGTGGTGCTGACCCTCCAGCCTTCCAACGAGCTGAAAAACAAAGACTGGCTGCTGCTAAAAGAGCTAATGAAGCTGGTGAGTTACATAGTTCTGATGTTGAAGATAACATCATGGGCCCTGGGAAGGTAATATTCCTGAACATTCTTAAATGCATGCTTCTTAGGCCATCTGCTATGCAAATACGTTTACGTAGACATTTAAAGAAAGAGAAAAATGCAAGTGCCCACGTAAGCGTCACAACCGCGTAAACTACTAGTTTAGGGGCACTTATAGACAACTAAAAGACATTACTGATTCACTTAAACATCGGTCTCCAAGTTAAGCATCGATGCTGACCTTTAAGTTGGGAGTAAATCCCTTGCAAGCTAAATCACTTACAAAACCCTGTTAATCTGAGATTCTTTCTTTTGTAACTGTAATTCTCAACTATATTTTTGCACTCTTAGTGTTCACTATTTTTAAATTATATTTATCATTCTTGCAAAGTTATTTGAAGATTTTCATCAGTTGACTGCACAAACCCCTGACCAATCCAGTTCTATAATTTTTTATGTCTATTTATCATATTGATTATCTGTTCTCTTTTTGTTAAAAGGAATATTCAAGTTCATCTCCATATTGTTTTTCATCTAGATATATTCCCGAACTGTAGTTCAGAGCTTCAAAGCGAGGATTCTAAATGATCACAGAGTTTCATTGCTATCTCACAAAACTGTATCTCAAATTATCTAGTGCTGAAGCTGCTTCTCTTTATTTAGTATATTTTTGTACACCTTCTATTGTACTCGAAGTAAGTTACAGGATGTGAACAAAATATACTTGCTACATCCAGCAACAACCTGGGATTTAGCATATACCGGTCTTGTTGCTGCAATCATCTAATGGAACATTTGAACCGTCATAATCTACTTCATTGCTTAACTTTGGATTTGCTTGCATTATATCTTGTACTATATGTTATCTATTTATACTACACTTATAGTTCATTCAGTGTGATTGATGTGCATGTTTTCTGCTGAATCAAATTGCAAATCTTTGGCAATAATATATATGTCATCATCAGAACTGTGGAGGCAAATATTCGACAATTACTTCCAGCCAAGTTGCAAATGATTTTGTTGCTTCCAAAGATCCTGAAGTGAAAGGTTTGTTGGTTCCTGTTATATGATGCTCTACAAGAACAAATTTCGGCGTCCTTTCTCCTTTTTTGTTTGTATTGACAAGCTGATTGCTGATCAACTCGATGGATGCTATTTTGCATAATTAGGTGAAAAAGATAAAGCTGATTCTGATCCAGAAAATCTTTCTGATATTGATGATGTGGAGGTACATTTATCCATCTGATAACTGACCAATTCGTTGCAGCCCTTGTTAGAGTCTGAGATTCGATTGTTCATTCTGATTTCAATCTTTTGGTAATAATTTTGCAGGTTGACGGGTATCTTAACGATGAGGAAGAAACACAGAACAAAAAGATTATCTGGGAGGAACTGAACAAAGAATACCTAGAGGTAGTTATCACCATGAGACAGTTTCTTGTTCTGACAACATGGTGTAAGTATCTGCTGGTCTCCTTTACAGGAACAAGCTGCAAAAGAAGCTTTAGCGGCTGAATTGGCAGCTCATGGTGTGTCTGTTGGAGGGGAAAAACAGAAGGTGTGAAATTTTTCTAGGGTAGAGTGTTCTGTGTACATATCTTTATTACTATTATAGATGAAGTTTCATAATTTGCTGGGGATGTTCTAAAATGTAGAAACGAAGACGCAGTGAAGACAAGAACTCCACACCTGCTGAAACACCAGCAGAAGCAACATACAACATGTTGAAACGGAAGGTACTGGACCCTTTGTACAACCATAGACATCTAAAATTTATGTCGTGACTACTGTACTGGACTTTTTGTAATTACCTTGAAGTGCAAACACTAGGGTTGGATATGTAACAGTATTGTTCCTTGCAGGGGCTTGGGTCAAAAATCAACGCTGAAGCTGTTAGCAGGTTGTACAATGTATGTTTTCTTTGCTTATGTTCACTGGAGCTTGATGTATATCTTAAGATTCATGCAATATTTATTTTGTAAATACTCCAAAATAATTTTTTTACCCGCTTGTTATTTCCTAAATGCTTACTGAGACTATGCGTGCAGACTGAAGAGGAAGATGACAAAACAAGTGGAGAAGACGACATACACTTTGATGTGGAACATGAACAGGATATCGATGATGGTGAAACATTTGATGCTGGTTATGACGATGGTCATTGTGCTGATAACAACAACGATGGCTATGTTGACGATGGTGGTGGTGGAGCCTATAATGGTTATGATGACGATGATTACTAGTACTCCCTCTGTTCACTAATATAAGAAGTTTTGGCAAGCTAAATTAGATATTAGTGAACAGAGGAAGTACTCCCTCCGACCCAAATTAGTTGACTTGGTTTTGTCTAGATTCGGATGTATCTAACATAAAATAAATCTAGATACATTCGAATCTAGACAAATCCAAGTCAACTAATTTGGGTCGGAGGGAGTAGCTTTTTTCGTGAAGTGGCAAGCTGACCAAGACTTTAGAATATCAAGATGTAAAGAAAGTCCCCGTCTACATTCATTTGCACAAGATAAATTTTGATTTTACAGAAAAATGAGGTTTCATGTTACTATTCCCTCCGTTTTAAAATATAAGATGTTTTAGCTTTGTGAATAAAGTGTATCTAGACCCCCTTTTAGTGTCTAGGTTCACTCCAAACCTAGATGAACCTAGACACTAAAAGAGGTCTAGATACACTCATTTTATAAAGCTAAAACATCTTATATTTTAAAACGGAGGAAGTACTTCTTAACTTCTATTCTTTTTCATAGACTCAAGAACTAGTCTAGTTGCCGTACATTGTACTCTCTCCATCCAGAAATAACCGATTTGGTTTTGACTAGATTCAAATTATATCCACACACTAAAACATGTCTAGATATATGCGAATCTAGATAAATCCAAGTCATGTCTAGATATATGCGAATCTAGATAAATTCAAGTCGTTTTTGAACAGAGGGAGTAAATTATATTAGTACCCATGTTCGCATGCATCGCGCGAGCGCACCCATGTTCGCATGCATCCGGGCGGTGCAGCCGTGCAGTGCGCTGGGACCCGGCCGCACCGCACGTACGTGACGATATATCGTGCCCGCAGCCACACGGACGGCGACGCGACGCCCAACAAACCCCGCGCACCCGGAGGCCGCTGCTGGGACGGCGGGCGGAGCGGAAGCTATCGTACCTCTGGAGCGGCGTTTTTTCCCTTCCCTAGCTTGCACCCACCGGCCGGCCACCTACCAACACGATCCCACCGGAGCGCGCGCGGAACTGTACGAGTCGCTGAGGTCACTGTACCTACTGTCTACAGTAATCAGTTTAGTCTAGAGAGCATTGCAAAAAAAAAAGGTAAGGCTTTGTTCGGTTAGTCCCGCCCCAGCCGGGATCGGGCCCGAATCCCCTTCAATCCCCGTGGATCAGGAAGGTCGGGAATTAATTCCGTTCCACCCAACTCAGTGCGTTCGGTTATACCCGGACGGGGTCACACCCTGGCCCAAACCCTCCTAAACCCGACCATTTAGCCGGGGTAAAAATAATCTCCTCCCGCCTCGTGGAATTTTTCCCGAATCGTTTCCGGCAAAAGGAAAAAGGAAACGATCTCTCTCTCCCCGTTTCATCCTCTGACGACTCAGCGACGACGCCGGCGATCGCAGCGTGATGAACTGGATACTGGACCGACGGCGTGACGACCCGGATACGATGGCCTCCCATCCTTCCCGTCCGCTTCATCACCCACGAAGCCGTACCTATCCTCGTTATCTTCTTCCTCCACAGACCCATCCAGATCGAGATTACCGGTGCTCATCCCAGACACGACGGCGACCTAGAGGAAGATCAGCCGGAGGTGACGGCGGATGCAACATGCTCCCAGGTATGAATCTTGGCGGCGGCGCCGGATCTCCCGCCGATTTTTTGGTGCCAGCAATCAGTTTCTTGGAGGATCTGTGGTGGTTCTTGTGAGGGATTCGTCTGGATGTGAGATATTTGGAATTCGGAAGGAAGATAAAGTGGACAAACTGACAGGTCCTAATTCTTATTGCTGTATGTGCCAAGAGGAAACTCTTCTTGTCCGAGTTGACCCCCGCAAGGAGACCAAGCTTCATACCGCTGCCTCTTGGCGAAAGGAAGGCTCTCCAAGTTCATTGCTTACTTCAGCTCCTCTTCGTCCTCCATGTAAGCATTCTTGGCTCCTTACCATAGCCAATTTCTTTGCAAGAAGGCAGCACAGGGTGCTTAGTTGCGATACTTACCATGGCCAATTTCTCCTCGGCTGGAACCATTATGAATCTGTGATACATAGGATTGTTTTATACGAAGCGTAGTAAGAATTGAAGTTGATGTAAACATGGAGCTTATATCCCTGTCTGTGAATTAGTGCTACAATCTAGACGTAGTATACCCTTGTTTCTTTAGTATTTGACTGCAAGAATTTTGCAACAGAGCATATCTGTGAGAGGTCCAAAGAATCACGCAAGAAATCTTCTCCAGTGATTATTTTGTACAACTGAGAGTGGTGAAAATTATATCTTGCTATATTTATTTGTCAACCAAAAATGTTTTTTTAGAGCTTTACATGCAAAGAAGAATAACACAGGAAAGTTTCAGTATGCAGATTTGGCACTTTGTTGTTAGCGGAAAGCACATTCCTCCAAGCCATGTATTTTTTTAATTTATTTCTTTATCAGCATACCTATGTTACTCTGATCACTTACCTGTCAGCATGTGTGTAAATATTTTGGCTATTCTTTATCAGTAAATATTTTGGCTACTCATGTCAGTATGCAGATTTGGCATGATCATCTACTTACCTGTCAGCATATATTTATTATATACAGTAAATCCATCCCCAAATGAAACATTTGCTTGTGTTAGACAAACCGAATATATCCAGTATATTCGGTTTATATCCCACCATATTTAGTTCTTGATATTTGGCTATTATGGTTAGGATTGGTATCCATGTATATCCTGTATAAATGCCTATATATATGAGATACGTGAAAGACCACAACTCGTGGCAAATTATTCTCCTCTTCTAATTCTATCAGCTTGGTTTGATGCTCACTAGTATCAATAGATACAGGTGACATACCCTTTCTTCAACGTTTGTGCTCATTGAAATTTTATTGTGAACAAGTTCTGCGGCGACCTGGAGGTAAACGAGCTCACTGGCGGCTAGGGAAGCTAGAGTCCACCTCCGGCGTTACTATGTGTCCTCAGTGGCTTGACACCGGTATGTCCCTACTGGTCCTCTTCCTTCCCGTGACCTCTTCCCACTTCCCATGGTTTCTAGGGTTCTTAGAGAGAAAAGAAACAAGATCGTTCCATGTGGCTGGTACTTTACTAGCTAACCATTCTTTTACATGTTCTTGCTACTGACTGATATCTTGAAATTACTGGATCACTATGCCTGTCATTTGCTAAATATTCAGTCTGCACTAACCCGAATATTTAGTCTGTCGTTTGCTAGATTGATGAAGAGCTTTTTCAGCCAACTTATTTCACTACTCTATATATTTAGCTAGATAGTCTTATTCTCATTTGGTATATCTGTATTTATGTCTGATGTGCAAACTGAGAGCTATATTTCTACTTATTTAGTTGACCACGGCTGTTATCTATAGCTAAGTACCTTTGCAATGATCATTTTATCTGTAGCTAGTTAGGTAGAGCATCTGTCCTAATTCAGAATTGTTGCGGGAGTACTAGTTTATCCACATGCCCTAACAACTCAATTTAACAAGTATGATTTTAGAACTTTAATGGCTTTTTGTGAAAATACACCTGTGATTTGGTTCAAATCGGAACAGTGCAATTTCGCTAAACATGAGTACTTGTCAAATTGGACTGTTTGACTTGCCTGTTTTCCTTTTGCTACTAGACAGATAATTAGAGACAGTAGAAGATCAGTCTCAGTTGGTAGGGGAGGCGATGTTGCGAGATCGAACGGGGACGAAGGATGGGGACGACCGTGAGCACATTGACGTGGATGGGGACTTATTTTGAATCAGGACAGATTTTGAAACGGTTTGAATTTAGGAGGGAAGTTTTTAAAACTGATTTTGTGCATAAGCGGTGACATCCTTTTCCGGATGGAGGGAGTATTTTTTGCCATTTGTTCTTAATCAATTTAATTTGTATATGGTGATGATGACTCTGGAGCATCGTATGGTAATTAGAAGCACATATTTATAATCATTAGCAACTCCAGTTTGCATGTTCGTGTTGCCTCTTTCGTCCATGTTGGACTGTAACCAGGTGTCCTTTGTTATTTTTTTGTGTTGTTTGCTGATGAAAGGGATTAATCAAACGGAGCTTAAGATGCAGGGAATTGTGGGATTGGTAGGAGCGGGATTGGTGTGGATCGGGTGACACCAGGGGGTCAACCCAATCCCTGCGTGTGTTGTTTCCGTGCGGGGAATGCACCCCTAGCAACCGAACGAGGCCTCAAAGCTTCAACTACCCTGCTGGTGCGGACACGGACACACGACACCATATTGCGGAGCGAACATCGATCCTTCACGATCGAGCAAGTACATGCTGATTGAGGTTTCATCGGCCGCAATCGATGGTTCTTGTTTGTATCGCATCGCATCGCATGCATGTGGCGCGTGTTTCCATTTCCATATATATCTAGCATCTTGCTGGTATGCTTTAGTGCAAGGTTTCCATGTCTTCAACAAAGTGTATCTCACATTATTTAATTAAGGACAGCTTTTTTTGGGAATGTGTTTTTTGTTATTCCTGACATTAGAAATGCTGCTCCTGCAAAGGAAACTTATCAAGCAGTGATACAGGTGATGGAAGGTTCTGTTTTTTTTTCTAGACAACTTGAAGAAGAATTTAGCCAGTGGGCTGGTGCAGATGCAATTGGAGATGGTATGCAAAGCCAATGAATATCAACAATTATTTGATGAGATTTCTTAGCCCTAGAGATATTGATGCTTGGAAGCATTTTGGGAGAACCCAGTTGAAAACTGTGATGAATGTTACTATTCAAGTTGACAATTGGTTTCCTAGCTATGGTGCTACTGGGGAGCTTGATATTGCTTGGTTTCAAGTTAAAGGGATTCCTTTAGACAATAGAAATTGTCCTACTGCTGCCTTTGTTGGTAGTATGGTTGGTAATCCCTAGCTGTTGACAAACATAGCTTGAACAATGTTGATTATGTGAGAATTCAAATTGACAATATGGATGTGTCCTTAGTACCTCCTGTTGTCTCTAATGTCAACATTGGTTCATGTTTTTATGATATTGATTTTACCAGGGAAATTTCTAGAGGGAAAAATGCTGTGGATAGTGCCAGTGTCTAATGAGCTCAGAGATGATAACATGCCTCCTCAAAATCCTCATCATACTACTGCTGGTAGGGAGCCACTGTCTGCTCCTGGTGGATTTATGGGAGATGCTCGCAGATCAAATGTTACTGGAGCTGGGTACAGATCTGTTGCTGAAACTGGTGTGCAAGTTATTGATGATAATGATAAACATGGAAAAAGAAAGGCAGTGGATGATACAGTAGATGAGGTGGACAGTGATGATGATTCTCCTTCCTTGGAGCAGGTGTTGGGAGAGAAAGGCCTTCTCCCTGATAACTGTGTCATTGACACTGGGACTTCTTCTAGAAATTTTGTTAAACAATCTCCTGCAGTGGATTACTATGCACAGTATGTGGAATTTATCAAGAGGCCGAGACTCATGGCGCCTGGAGTTGTCGAAAATCTAGATGAACCATTGAGCTCACATATGAAGAATTTCTCAAGCAGCTGCTGGAAACAAATAGTGACAAGAGATTTGAGTGGAGGCAGCACCTGTCAAGATTGTCTAGTGGAAATCTAGAACCTGAGGTTGAATCTCCCCAGGGAAGCGATATGGATTCTAGTCTAAACCTATCTGCTAACAGTGATGGAATTTTTGAGGAAAGGTCACCGATACGTTGCAAACGTATCTATAATTTTTGATATTTCATGCTTGTTTAGTATCTACTTTCTTATATTTTGTCTATATTTTGAGATGCCTTTATACATTTTCTGGAACTAACCTATTAACAAGATGCCACAGTGCCAGTTGTCTGTTTTCTTCTATTTTTGGTTTCAGAAAAGGCAGAAAATCAATATTCTCGGAATTAGACCAGACAAAAGGCAAAGTTGATATTTTACTGGAAGACACCTGGAGTCCGAAGGAGAGACGAAGGGGGGCCACAGGGCGGCCACACCTCCCTTGGCGCGGGCAGCCCTAGGCCGCGCCAGGGCATGGTGTGGGCCCCCTGGCCGGCCACCGACCTTGCCCCTTCGCCTATAAGAAGCCCCCAGGATGAAAATCCTAAATCGACCAGCCTCTAGCCACGAAAAGTTCCGCAGCGCCGCCGCCACCGAAGGGGAGATTTGGGGGATAGAAAGTCTCTGTTACGGCACCCTGTCGGGACGGGGAAGTGCCCCCGGAGCCATCTCCATCGATCTCCACCGCCATCTCCATCGCTGTTGCTGATTCCCATGATGATAAGGGAGTAGTTCTCTCTCGAGGCTAAGGATTCTACCGGTAGCTATGTGTTCATCTCTCTCTATATTCGTGATCTTATTGAGATCATGAGCTTTGTAATCAAGTAGATCTACCTTGCTACTCAAGTGCTTTAATAGATCTCTACTCTTCCCATGTGTGTGAAAGTCACAGCGTGCACACCATGGTGGCACTTAGGCTAGAGATTACAAATACTTGTTATGAGTTATATTTGGAGTTGGATGTCTCTATGAAATTGTGGTGTTTGTTGGAACCATCTAGAGCTCAAGGTGACAGTGTGGGGTTATCTAGATGGGGAAAGAGGACTTTGAGGTGTGCTGTTATAGCCCTACCATGGATTAGAGTGTCCAACCGGAGAGTAGTTCAGAGTAGTATCATGAAGAGAAGATATTTATATGAGAGTCTTCACTAGTGAAAGTATGATCCCTAGGCCTTGTTTCTAAGCATTGAAACACCGTTTGCAACTAGATCTGTTACATGTTTGCTTGCTTCCATCTTTATTTCAATTTGCCTTTAGTCTCTTCCACGCCATCAAGCTATTTTCTGGCACCATTGTCTTATATCCATACCACTTGTATTTCACTATCTCTTCGCCGAACTAGTGCACCTATACACCTGACAAGTGCATTGGGTATGTTGGGGACACAAGAGACTTCTTGTATCTTGATTGCAGGGTTGCTTGAGAGAGATACCTTTGAGCACTTCCTCTGAGTTCGATAAACCTTGGATGATCCAGTTAAGGGAAAACTTGCTGTTGTTCTACAAACCTCTGCACTTGGAGGCCCAACAACTATCGACAAGAATATAAGTGCGTAGACATCAAGCTATTTTCTGGCACTGTTGCCGGGGAGGTAAGGTAAAAGGTACTCACATCCTCCGGTGTGAGTGCTCGAAGTTATTTCCTTTAGATTCTGCAATTTTGTCTTTTTGTTTCTTGTTTTCACTAGTTAGGCTTAATGTAAAACAACAACAAAATTAAAGAGCTTGATAGTATTTATCTTGAGTTAGGACATGAAGTGTTTGAAGAGAAAATTAAGAAATCTATGGAACTTTATTTGCATGCTAATAGCACTGTTGTTAGTATGAATTCTTTGGACACCATTATTGCTAATACTATGGAAAAGTCTAAGCTTTGGGAAGCTAGTTTTTATGAAAATGATCTTTTTAGTTCCCCAGCTTTGGAAGATAGTTATTCTATTGCTTATGATGATACCAAACCTCCAATATATGATGATTACAATGATGAATATGATATTTTCAGTCCACCTACTATTGAGGAGGAAATTAATTATGACTACAATATGCCTCCTATATTTGATGATTATGGTGATGAGAATAATAATGATAGCTATTTTGTTGAATTTGCTCCCACTACAATTAATAAGAATGACTATGGTTATGTGGAGAGTAATAATTATTATATGCATGTGGATCATGATAAGAATTTTTTATGTGATAGTTATATTGTTAATTTTATTTATGTTGCTACTGAAAGTTATTATGAGAGAGGGAAATATGGTCTTATGTATCTCAACAATATTAAGTTTCCCCTCTTTATGTTGGAAATTTTGTAGTTGCACTTGTTTTGCTTTCCTATGCTTGTTGCTTTGTGCTTTCATGACTTGTTTCTTTACAAGATTATTTTTCATAGGAAGTGGGTTAGACTTAAATGTGTTTTGAATTTGCCTCTTGATGCTCTCTTTTATTTCAATTCATATTTCTTATGTGAGCATCTTCTCAAACTATCATGCCTAACTTAAAGGCGTTAAAGAAAAGTACTTATTGGGAGATAACCCAAAAGTTTTAGTTGAGTCTTGGAAGTTATTGCCTCTGTAATAACCTCTCCTTATCATTTTTGTCTGATTTTTGTGCCAAGAGTGACCTCTAATGAGAGAGAAGTAATGCTTGGGAATGTTGCTGTCTCAAAACAGATTTTTGTGCTTCGCTGTAAAAATTTGTGAAAAATCTCTGTATGTCGGTTGGAGCTGTAATATTTTGTGCTTCTGCCCCAGGTTGTTATCTAACTTTCGTTAGTTCAACACTTTTCGATTTGAGCAACAGAAGATCTTTGAAAAAATTGGTTTTTACCTGCTGGTCTGTTTTGACAGATTTCTGCCATTATATGCATTTGCTTCTTGTTGATTCCTTTCTGAGTTCTCTTTGGGGAATTGAGCTTTTTGAGGGAAGTGCTACAGTAGCTTGTGTTTTAATGAAAGTTTTATTGGTGTTGAAACTGAACCCAAAGACTTATTATCTTGAGTGCACTAATGTTGCTAATAAACATTGTGTGAAGTTTTGTATGAAGGAAAAAAATTTAGGTGTATGGAGAGAATAATGTAATGAGATGATGAATAGCGTAAAGCTCAAGCTTGGGGATGCCACGTGTGTCACCCTAATAAATATCCAAGAAGTACAAGCGTCAAAGCTTGGGGATGCCCAAGGCATCCCCTTCTTCATCAATAAAAATCTCAGGTTTCTTCCAAACACTTCATTTTTATTGTTTCATACACAGTTGTGTTGTTCTTGGAGCGTCTTCGTTTTTGTTTTTAGTTTTCATTTGCTTAGTTTGCTTGAATAAATTGGTTGGACCCCCTCATCCATATATTAGTTTTCAAATAAGATTGGTTTGGATTGGAAAAGAATAGGAAAGTTCATGCTTAAGTGGTATAAAAGGAGCTTGTTTTTGACTGTGACTTAGACTTTATCATGTCATGCTTGATATTGTTTTGGCTTTATGCTTAGTGATTATTACTGTAGCATGACTTGTTATAAACAATTGAGATTGCTTAATGTGCCTTGAAAGAATCATGCGTTGTTTTAGCATATAAAAACATAATATTGTGGTATTCTCCTTTAAATGCTTTATTTGGGTTGACTTGGCGCATGCTCACACCATGTTAAGACTACACCAAGTCACCATAGCCTCTATGATCCTTTAGTTTTCGACTTGTAATATAACTTTATGCTTTAATTAATAATGTTTTGTTGCTTTGCATGATGATGGCCATTATTGCTCTCTTAGTTGGTCGCTCCCAGTCTTTTGCTAGCCTCCATATCAAGTATGAGTTTCACTCATGCATCCAACTCCAAATAAAACCAAGTTATTCCAAAGAGTCCACCATACCTACCTATTAGCATTTGCTATTCCAAGTATATTCATGTTTTTATCTACCTTCCGAATTAAACTTGTTATGAGAAAACTAGTGATTAAAGCTCTCACGAACTTGATAGCACACTTTACTTTTCTTGCACCTAATAAACTTGAATCATTGTGTCGTCTATGTTGTATATGCTTGCACTTATATGTTGGGGATTAGCAGAACCATGCTATCATGGGGAACGCTTTCAACATTGCACTTGTACATTGTACCCAGTTGATATCATGCTCTTTTGTCTATGGATGTCGTCGGTGTGAAATGAAAGCGGAGCTTGTAAGTCCATGGAGTTATGTATGTGTGTTAGAGAAACGCCTAGGCCGCTGGTCTAATCCATGCCTAGTCATGGTGGAAACCTGCAACGTAACCATAATGAGCAATCTATGAAGCATTCTTCTTATAAAAAAAGATAGAGATTGAGAAAAAAGAGAAAAAAAGATGAGAAAAGAGGAAAGAGAGAAAAAAGCACCATTTTCCCATGGTAAATAAGAATATTACTGAGATGCTTATTGTCTGCTTGCCTTGTCATTTTGATATGGGGATTCTTCCATATCATCGGGCAAGGGGTACCCCGTTGGCGGTTCTCTATGATACACATGTACTTACTATGACAAGAACTTACCGGTAACTAAACTTGAGTAGCATGAGGAGCGGCCCTCGTATTCAAGGGACATGAGATTGCCAACTTATACTTTGTCAAGCATATACTCCATAGTTTGTTCACTTTAACCTTAATCACTTCAAGATGCTTATGATAGGGGCAATGAGAGCTGAAAGCTAATAAGTACCATAATTTTTGGAAGCTCTTTATGAAACTTGAATCCCTGCTTCCTTCTATGAAGGCCTTTCTTCCACTTTTATATTGAGTCCCCACCTTCTATCTTTATGCACCTATTGAGAGAGCATAGTGGCCATTCTTAGTTTAATGTGCATTGTCCCAAGACTTATTGATTGATGCATAACTTTGATATTTTTTGTTCTTAAACTATTTATATCTAGTCACCCTTGTAAACTTTGAAGGTGTCCTACGCAATTATGATTTGCTACATTATGAGGGACAAGCTGAATGCCACTATGCTATGTTTTCTATATGTGAAACAAACAAACGTCTTTCATTGCATTGTTATTCATGAATCTTTTGTTTGTTCCTTTTCATGTTACAACATAGTTGCTATGTCTTAAGGTTAGAACTTCATCTTTCATGCTATGTTGAAGTACTATGATCCCCGCTATCAATGTTTTACAAATACTTTGATCAAGTCTATGATGGTGCATGTCACCTCAAAAATTATTCTTTCTTTTTATCACTTACCTACTCAAGGACGAGCAGGAGTTAAGCTTGGGGATGTTGATACGTTGCAAACGTATCTATAATTTTTGATGTTCCATGCTTGTTTAGTATCTACTTTCTTATGTTTTGTCTACATTTTGAGATACTTTTATACATTTTATGGAACTAACCTATTAACAATATGCCATAGTGCTAGTTGCCTGTTTTCTTCTGTTTTTGGTTCTAGAAAAGGCAGAAAATCAATATTCTCGGAATTAGACCGGACAAAAGGCAATGTTGATATTTTACCGGAAGAAACCGAGAGTCCGAAGGAGAGACATAGGGGGGCCACAGGGCGGCCACACCCCTCCTTGGTGCGGGAAGCCCTAGGCTGCGCTAGGGCATGGTGTGGGCCCCCTGGCTGGCCACCGACCTTGCCCCTTCGCCTATAAGAAGCCCTCGGGATGAAAACCCTAAATCGACCAGCCTCCAGCCACGGAAATTTCTGCAGCGCCGCCACCACCGAAGGGGAGATTCGGGGGACAGAAAGTCTCTGTTCTGGCACCCTACCGGGACGGGAAAGTGCCCCCGGAGACATCTCCATCAATCTCCACCGCCATCTCCATTGCCGTTGCTGATTCCCATGATGATGAGGGAGTAGTTCTACCGGTAGCTATGTGTTGATATCTCTCTATGCGTGATCTTATTGAGATCATGAGCTTTGTAATCAAGTAGATCTACCTTGCTACTCAAGTGCTTTAATAGATCTCTGCTCTCCCAATGTGTGTGAAAGTGACAGCGTGCACACCATGGTGGCACTTAGGCTAGAGATTACAAATACTTGTTATGATTTATATTTGGAGTTGGATGTCTCTATGAAATTGTGGTGTTTGTTGGAACCATCTAGAGCTCAAGGTGACAGTGTGGGGTTATCTAGATGGGGAAAGCGGACTTTGAGGTGTGCTGTTATAGCCCTACCATGGATTAGAGTGTCCAACCGGAGAGTAGTTCAGAGTAGTATCATAAATAGAAGATATTTATATGAGAGTGTTCACTAGTGAAAGTATGATCCCTAGGCCTTGTTTCTAAGCATTGAAACACCATTTTCAACTAGATCTGTTACATGTTTGCTTGCTTCCATCTTTATTTCAATTTGCCTTTAGTCTCTTCCACGCCATCAAGCTATTTTTTGGCACCGTTGTCTTATATCCATACCACTTGTATTTCACTATCTCTTCGCCGAACTAGTGCACCTATACACCTGACAAGTGTACTGGGCGTGTTGGGGACACAAGAGACTTCTTGTATATTGATTGCAGGGTTGCTTAAGAGGGGATACCTTTGACCACTTCCTCCCTGAGTTCGATAAACCTTGGGTGATCCACTTAAGCGAAACTTGCTGCTGTTTTACAAACCTCTAAACTTGGAGGCCCAACAACTATCTACAAGAATAGAAGTGCGTATACATCAGTCACCACCACACATTGTCCAATCTTCGGTGAATAGAATTACTGAAATGCCATCTGATTTTGTTGAATCTGTCAGTACTTCTTCTATGGTTCGGCCCTCTGTGCCAACCATCCCTACTCCTGAACAGCCAATTCCCATAAGGTCCGGTGCAAGGATTCAAGCTACAGGTGCTTCTAATCTACCTGTTTTAGCTAGAGCTATGGACCATATCAAGGGACAATGAAGGTAATAAACTTATTGCTTCTGCTAATTTGTTTTTGCTCTGAGTGATAATGACATTGTAGATAAAGCTCTGGAGATTGGTATTGATGTGAAAATCATGCCTCTATCTATTGTTCATCTATTAAAAGATTTAGAAAATGCTAGAAATAATTTGGATAACAAGAAAAACTGTGTTCCTGAGAAAGAGGTAATTGAAATATCTAAAGGAGATTGCTTGGTCATAGATAGGGAAGATATAAATAGTGAAGGACATGTTAGTGATGGTTTTGATGATCAACATTTTACTCCTATTCTGTCTAGGAAAACAAAAAACAAATGAGGAAAAACAATAAAACTATGGCTAAAAAATCTGGTCGGGTACCCCTTGGTGGTACCAAAAAATCTAGCCTGATAGAGAAAAATCACCCTTTGTGTGATATTCTGTCTGGTCCAAGGTAGAGGATTAGGAATAATAAATATTCATGATTGGGTTAATAATAATTTGTAGAGGTGTGGGGAAGAAAGGTTTTGCTTTTTGCCTTAGGGATTTGATTGTTGATTATGATCTTGATTTTATTGGGCTTCATGAAACTATGAAAAAGAAATTTGATTACTCTATCTATAGGAAATTTGATCCTGACAATAGTTTTACTTGGATTTGGTCCCCCTCTGTGGGAAAGTCTGGTGGAATTTTTTGTGGACTTAAATCCTCTAGATTTAAGGTCCTCAAAGTAATCATAAATAGATATTTAGTCAAGGCTAGGGTTTTTGATAATAAACTGTTGAGAGAATTGTTTCTTATTGTTATTTATGGTGCTGCTCAAATTGGGGATATGGAGCTGTTTCTTTCTGATTTTTCTAGGATTTGTAGTGACCTTACTATTCCTTCTCTGATTGGTGGTGATTTCAATATCATTTGTTCCGCTTGTGAAAAGAACAAACCTAGGTTTTGTTCAAAGTTTACTGATCTTTTTAATTCGATCATCAATACTTATGTTTTGAGAGAAATTAATTTTTCTGGGAGTTAGTTTACTTGGTCTAATAATCAGCAAGTGCCTACTCTTGAGAAGTTAGATAGGGTATTAGTTAATTGTGACTGGGAGGATTTGTTTCCCTTGACTCAAGTCAAGAATATTCCTAGAGTCATGTATGATCACAACCCCTTGGTGGTTGACACATGTGAGTGTGTTGATATTAAATCTAGAGAGTTTAGGTTTGAAAAAAATTGGCTGTCTCATCCTGAGTTCCAAGACAAAGTTCAAGTTGCTTGGAATTCCTCTATAAGGATGACTGATAGTATTAGTATTATTAAGAAAAAGTTAAAGTTGGTTAAGAATAGTTTGAAAGGTTGGGAGATTAATGTTAGAGGTCAGTTTATTAGAGAGAAAAAGGATCTCTTATTGGAATTAGAAGTGTTAGAAAAATTAGAAGAGGATTTTCTGTTGTCTAGTGAACAATTCCAGAGGAAAAGCTATATTCAATTCAGATTGATGCAGTTGTATGAAGAAGAGGATAAGCTTTGGTTCAGTAGATCTAGAGCTAAGTGGATTTTGTAGGGGGATAACAATACAACTTATTTTCATCATATTGCTAATGGTAGGAAGAGGAAAAATTTGATGTATTCTCTAAAAAATAATGATGTGTTGATTCAGGGGACCTCTGATCTCCTTTCCCATGCTACTAATTACTATAAGTTATTGTTTGGTAAGGGGGAAGGTAATTTGTTGGGTTTGGGACCTGGTATTTGGTCTGGTAATGAAAAATTAAAATCTAAGGATAACCTTGTTTTAGATAGGCCTTTTTCAGAGCAGGAGGTGAAACATGCCCTGGATATAATGGTCAAAAATAAAGCTCCTAGGCCTGATGGGATGCCTGTTGAGTTTTATCAATCTTGTTGGTTGGTTATTAAAAATGATATTATGGCTATGTTTAGGGATTTATACTCTGGTAGCTTGGATCTTTTTAGAATCAACTTTGGGATGATAATTCTCCTCCAGAAAACTCCTGATGCTGATATCATTTCTAAATATAGACCCATTTGTTTGCTGCAAGTTCTTTACAAAATAATTACTAAAGTAATTACTGTTAGGGTTGAGCCTTTTATGAATAAGTTGATTTGTGGTTGTCAAACTACATTTATTAAGGGCAAAAACATTATGGATGGGGTAATGTCTCTGCATGAAATCTTGCATGAATCTCGTAGGAAGAAATGCCAGGGGGTGGTGTTGAAGATTGATTTTGAAAAATCATATGATAAGGTGGATTGGGACTACTTGCTTAAGTGTGTTTCTCAAAAGAGTTTTAGTGATTTTGGTGCCAACTAATTGACACTTTTTGAAAACATGGCACTCTCTCTGTTAAAATTAATGATAAAAGGGGTAAAGATTTTGGCAGCCATAGAGGGGTGAGACAGGGTGATGCCTTTTCACCCTTCCTGTTTAACTTAGCTGCAGAAGGTTTGGCTAAGATGATTCTTCAAGCACAAAGCGCTGGTTTGGTGACATGTTTGGTACCTCATCTGATTGATAAAGGTGTGGCCATTCTTCAATATGCATATGACACTATCTTGCTGACCCAAGATGATATGGAACATATGATTCATGTGAAATTAATCCTGTATATGTTTGAAGCTATGTCAGGCATAAAAATTAACTTTAACAAAAGTGAAATCATGATGGTTTTGGAGGACAGTGAGAAAGGGTTGTTGTATGCGGATATGTTTGGTTGTCAACTTGGTAGTTGGCCCATTAAGTATCTAGGTGTCCCTATTTGTCGTACCGGGCTTCATGTGGCGGATCTGCAACCTTTGGTAAACAAACTAAGGAATAAATTAGATGGCTGGGTGGGTAATTCATCATCGATTGGTGGCAGACTTACTTTGATCCAATCCTTCTTAAGTAGTCTGCTCATTTATCATATGTCCATGTATCTCATGGCTGGTACTAATCTGGAAGAGTATACTAAAATTATTAGAAAGTTCTTTTGGGAGGGAACAAGTAAAAAAAGAAGTACTATATGGTTAAATTGTCCTTGATTTGTAGACCAAAGAAGAAATGTGGATTAGGAGTTAAAAATTTGAAGTTGTTTAATATTTGTCTCATGTGTAAATGGTGGTGGAAGTTGGAAGTGGAAGATGGGTGGCAAAGAATTGTTAAAGAAAAATATGGGATTTCTCATGGTATCTGGAGAATCAAAGCCAAGTAGAATGATTCTACCACTTGGAAAGATCTTTTAAAAATCAAACAAATCTATCTGTCTGGGAGGAGAATGGAGGTAGGGAAATTGACTTCTAGCATGATCAGTGGCTTGGAGATTTTTTCCCTTTGTGAAAATTTTCCTGAGCTATTTGATGTTTGCAATCAACAAACTGGCACAGTCAGGGAGATGTGTGATTTGGGTTGGTTTTTTACTTTTAGAAGATGGTTATCTCCTAGGTTGACTTCTCAATGGCAGGAGCTTAGGAATATGTTGTCCCAGTTGTGGCTAAGGGGTGAGGATGATAAACCTAAATGGAAATACACCAAATCTGTGATCTTTTTCTGTTAAATCCTTATACAACAAAATTTCTGATGTTGGCTCTCACAGGTCCTTTAGGCATTTGTGGAAAGCTAAACTGCCTCTAAAAATCAAAATTTGGCTTTGGTTAATCTGGCATAATGCAATTGCTACAAAAGATAACATGAAGAGAAGAAAGTGGACTGGTAGTTATGTGTGCCGTTTTTGTCCTTTGGATGAATCTATTAATCATTTGTTCTTTACTTGTCCTGGTGTTGTGTACATGTGGAGTTCTGTTGTTGGTGTTATAGGTGCACGATCTAGACCATCATGATTTACTCAATACTTTTGGTGGATTATGAAATTTCTTCCCTTTAGATTTAATTTTCACATAGTTTGCATTGCTGCTCTGTGTTGGGCAATTTGGAAAACTAGAAATCGTGCTTGTTTTGAAGGGAAACTCCCATCTTCCCATTTGGGTTTTATTTGTTACATGTGTGCATTTTTGCGTTATTGGGCAGGTCTGCAGACTGAACGAGGCCGTGGTTTTCTGGAGGAGGGTGTTGATCGGCTACAGAACATGGCCACCCAGGTTCATGACATGGCGCGTCGTGCCTCTATGATGAGGATCAGGAATGGGGAAGACCTGAATGCAGATTCTTCTGGAGTCTGAGAAGCAGCAACGTTGTAGAGGGTGGCTATTTGTTTGGTTTGGTCCATGCATCCTTTTGAACTTCTGTTTACTGGCAATGTCTTCGTGTTTATGTTCCCTTGCTGTGGATGGGATTTAGTCTTTCTTCACCTTGTGCATGTCTAGTTGTCTGTTAGTCTGGACAACTCTTTTTGGTTCTTTTAGTCCCTTTTTATGCTTGGTACTTCAGACTTATTGTTTTGTTATCTTTTTTGATAATGGAAACCGGCTCATATAAGTCGTATGAAAAAAATTAAGGACATCACTACACAGTGGGCGCCCATTAAATTTCGATTTATAACGGGCATCACGTCCGCGTATACATGCATGCGAGTAGGTCCAAGCGGAGCGATGCATGCAGTAGGCCAAAGGCAAGGGATCGGTATGCATGCGATGCATACCCCCACTGAGTTTGTTTACTTGCTCCGTCCCGATTTAAATGACACGTATTGGAAATCATGCAATTCGAAAATCTCCCCATCTCCTAGGCACATAAGCATTTAATTTTACAGGAAGAGCTAATTAGAGAATTAGTAAGAGCCAAATTAGCCCCAATCAGAAAAATGCTAGAGCCAAGAGATTTGTTGCATGTGCCCTTTAAATTGGGACGGAGGGAATAGTTGTTAATCATAAAACGACAAAAGAGCTGATGTCGTTAGAATTAAATTCTAAAATCTGAAAATTCAAGATATTCTGGTCAAACCGTTTATTCGATTTTGAATCCGTTTTCACCATTGGGTTAGTCACGACGAGATCTTCGAAATTAGATGCCATGTTGATATGTTCCGATAAACTTTTTTTCGAGCCTAAAAGTTATCGACACCATAACATGTGAGTTACCCATGCCATAGTATATAAGTTGTCCAACATATAAAACATGTTCTGTGGAGACTCTTTTCCATGGATACAGGAAAAGTACCCGACGATCTCTCTGAGAATTACATAACTCAGCGGGTGTTCCGACACTCTACACGAGTGCCCGTGTCCATGCTCCAGCTAAATAACACGATATTTTTCCCCAAAAGGTATCCACTAGTAATATTAGAGTTATCTAGGCTTCAGCATATAAGTTACCCACCCTATAACATGTAAGTTATCCACCACTATAAAATTTTATCCACAGAATATAAAATTTATAAGATGGGTAACTTATATATTATAGAGTGGATAGCTTACATACTATGACATGGATAACTCACGTCTTAGGGATAGGTAACTTTGATTTTTTTTACCCAAATGTTACCCATTAGTAATATGAGAGTTATCGAAACTTCAGCATGTAAGTTACCCATCACAATAATATATAAGTTATCCACCACTATAGATAGAATATAAAAGTTGTTCTAGCGACTCGGTTTCGTCGCCTGTCGCCGCTCTTGCGGCGTACGGACCACTCAACCTCGAAATACCACGTCAAACATCAAGTATAATTTCTTTCTTTAAAGAAACTAAATCTAAACTTTTTTGTATACGATATAATAAATAGAGCTTTATTGCCCACTCACCCACCATCCTAAGTCGTAGTGAACAACGGAACATGCAACCAGTAATATGGCGGCCCGACTTCATCGATCATCATTGCTACCACGTTGTACGGGTGACGATGCCTCGAATGGTGTCCAGGGTACCTAGACTTCATCGCGCATCGACGACGATGAAATCTCGATAACCTAACGCCTAGGCTACCGAGTTGCAATTAAACTTGCTCAACACGTATGCGAGAACGCCTCTACTCAACATGTTTACATGATGGGTAACTTATATGTTATATGGTGGATAACTTATATATTTTGGTATGGATAACTCACGTGTTAGGGATAGATAACTGATACGTTGCAAATGTATCTATAATTTTTGATGTTCCATGCTTGTTTTATATCTACTTTCTTATGTTTTGCCCACACTTTGGAGTATTTTTATATGTTTTCTGGGACTAACCTATTAACAAGATACCACAGTGCTAGTTGTTTTCTTTTGTTTTTGGTTCCAAAAAGCCAGAAAATGAATATTCTCGGAATTGGACCGGACAAAACCCAAAGTCGATATTTTACCGGATCACGGAGCCAGAAGACGAGACGGAGAGAGGCCAGGGGCTAGCCACACCATGTGGTGGCGCGGGTCCCATGGCCACGCCACCAGGTGGTGTGGGCCCCTGGTCCACCCTCTAACATCGCTCTTTCGCCTATAAGAAGCCTCTGATGCAGAAACCCTAAAGAATCGAGCCTCCAGCCACGAAAAGTTCTGCAGCGCTGCCGCCACCGAAGGGGAGATTCAGGGGATCGAAAGTCTCTGTTCCGGCACCCTGCCGGGACGGGGAATTGCCCCCGGATCCATCTTCATCGATCTCCACCACCATCCTCATCGCCGTTGCTAATTCCCATGATGATGAGGGAGTAGTTCTTCCGCGAGGCTAAGGGTTCTACCGGTAGCTATGTGTTCATCTCTCTCTCTATGCATGATCATATTGTGATCATGAGCTTTGTAATCAAGTAGATCTACCTTGCTACTCAAGTGCTTTAATAGATCTCTGCTCTCCCCATGTGTGTGAAAGTGACAATGTGCACACCATGGTGGCACTTAGGCTAGAGATTACAATTACTTGTTATGAGTTATATTTGGAGTTGGATGTCTCTATGAAATTGTGGTGTTTGTTGGAACCAACTAGTGCTCAATGTGACAGTGTGGGGTTATTTAGATGGTAAAAGCGAACTTTGAGGTGTGCTGTTATATCCCTACCACAGATTAGAGTGTCCAACTGGAGAGTAGTTAAGAGTAGTATCATGAAGAGAAGATATTTATATGAGAGTGTTCACTAGTGAAAGTATGATCCCTAGGCCTTGTTTCTAAGCATTGAAACACTGTTTGCAACTAGATCTGTTACATGTTTGCTTGCTTCCATCTTTATTTCAATTTGCCTTTAGTCTCTTCCACGCCATCAAGCTATTTTCTAGCACCATTGTCTTATATCCATACCACTTGTATTTCACTATCTCTTCGCCGAACTAGTGCACCTATACACCTGACAAGTGTATTGGGTATGTTGGGGACACAAGAGACTTCTTGTATCTTGATTGCAGGGTTGCTTGAGAGGGATACCTTTGAGCACTTCCTCTGAGTTCGATAAACCTTGGATGATCCAGTTAAGGGAAAACTTGCTGCTGTTCTACAAACCTCTGCACTTGGAGGCCCAACAACTATCAACAAGAATATAAGTGCGTAGACATCAAGCTATTTTCTGACGCCGTTGCCGGGGAGGTAAGGTAAAAGGTACTCACATCCTCCGGTGTGAGTGCTCGAAGTTATTTCCTTTAGATTCTGCAATTTTGTCTTTTTGTTTCTTGTTTTCACTAGTTAGGCTTAATGTAAAACAACAACAAAATTAAAGAGCTTGATAGTATTTATCTTGAGTTAGGACATGAAGTGTTTGAAGAGAAAATTAAGAAATCTATGGAACTTTATTTGCATGCTAATAGAACTGTTGTTAGTATGAATTCTTTGGACACCATTATTGCTAATACTATGGAAAAGTCTAAGCTTTGGGAAGCTAGTTTTTATGAAAATGATCTTTTTAGTTCCCCAGCTTTGGAAGATAGCTATTCTATTGCTTATGATGATACCAAACCTCCAATATATGATGATTAAAATGATGATTATGATATTTTTAGTCCACCTACTATTGAGGAGGAAATTAATTATGACTACAATATGCCTCCTATATTTGATGATTATGGTGATGAGAATAATAATGATAGCTATTTTGTTGAATTTGCTCCCACTACAATTAATAAGAATGACTATGGTTATGTGAAGAGTAATAATTATTATATGCATGTGGCTCATGATAAGAATTTTTTATGTGATAGTTATATTGTTAATTTTATTTATGTTGCTACTGAAAGTTATTATGAGAGAGGGAAATATGGTGTTATGTATCTCAACAATATTAAGTTTCCCCTCTTTATGTTGGAAATTTTGTAGTTGCACTTGTTTTGCTTTCCTATGCTTGTTGCTTTGTGCATTCATGACTTGTTTCTTTACAAGATTATTTTTCATAGGAAGTGGGTTAGACTTAAAATGTGCTTTGAATTTGCTTCTTGATGCTCTCTTTTACTTCAATTCATATTTCTTATGTGAGCATCTTCTAATACTATCATGCCTAACTTAAAGGCATTAAAGAAAAGTACTTATTGGGAGATAACCCAAAAGTTTTAGTTGAGTTTTGGAAGTTATTGCTTCAGTAATAACCTCTCCTTATCATTTTTGTGTGGTTTTTGTGCCAAGAGTAACTGATGACCCACAAGTATAGGGGGTGTATCGCAGTATTTTTGAGGGAAGTGAAACCTAATTTATTGATTCGACACAACGGGAGCCAAAGAATATTTATAAGCCTTAACAACTGAGTTGTCAATTCAGCTGCACCTAGAAATAATCTTGCTCACAACAATTTATCAGTAGCAACAGTTTTGTAGTAGGAATAGCAAAGTAACAACAGTAGTAAAGCAAAGACAGCAGTAACAATATCAGTAAACAATAGGATTCGAGTGAGGTAGGCATAGGGATGGATGGACGGGTGCTGCATGGACAAGACAATTCACATAGCAATCAGAACATAGGGCAATTGCACATAAATAAGATAAAGCATCCAAGTACTAGATAATCCTAGGCATGTGTTCCATATATAGTCTTATGTGCTCGCAATGAGAACTTGTACAACATCTTTTGTCCTGCCAGCCCGTTTGCAGCAGGGCCTCAAGGGAACTACTGGCAATTAAGGTGCTCCTTTTAATAGAGCACCAGAGCAAAGCATTAACACTCTGTGAACACATGTGATCCTCACATCAAAGCCATTCCCTCCGGTTATCCCGATTTCTGTCACTTTGGGGCCATTGGTTCCGGACAACAACGTGTGTATACAACTTGCAGATAAGACCATAAACAATACTATCATAATGAATCAATAACAAGTTCAGATCTAAAATCATGGCACTCGGGCCCTAGTGACAAGCATTAAGCATAACAAGTCGCAAAAAAGTCATAAAGCACTAATAAAAGATACTAGGCACCATGCCCTAACAATCTGATGCCATTACATGAACGATCTCATCCAATCCCTACCATCCCCATAGCCTACAACGGGGGATTACTCACTCATAGTTGGGGGAAACATGGATGGTCGATGGAAAAGCGATGGTGATGATGATGGCGATGATCTCCTCCAATTCCCCGTCCCGGCAGGGTGCCAGAACGGAGTTTCTGGTGCTGTTTCGTGGAATCTGGTGGTGGCGGTGGAGTAGAACTCCTTCTGGAAAAATGTCAACCCCCCTGAGTTTTTAGGTCAGAAGGCTTCTTATATGCGAAGAGGGAGACCGAGGGGGTGCCTGGGGCCACCACACCATGCCCTGGCGCGGCTAGGCCCAGCCCGCGCCTGGGAGGGTGTGGCCAGCCCCTGGCCCTCCTCCGTCTCGTATTATGGCTCCTGGAGTCTTTTGGAAAAATAGGCACTTTGGCTTTTGTCCTGTCCAATTCCGAGAATATTCATTTTCTGACTTTCCTGGAACCAAAAACAGCAGAAAACAGGCAGCTGGCACTGTGGCTCTTGTTAATAGGTTAGTCCAAGAAATCATATGAAAAGTACTCCAAAGTGTGGACAAAACACAAGAAAGTGGATAAAACCAAGCATGGATCATCAAAAATTATAGATACATTTGCAATGTATCAACATCCTCAAGCTTAACTCCTGCTCGTCCTCGAGTAGGTAAGTGATAAAAAGAAAGAATAATTTTTGAGGTGACATGCACCATCATAAACTTGATCAAAGCATTTGTAAAACATTCAAAACTGGGATCATAATACTTCAATCATAACATGAAAGACAAATTGCTAGCAATAAGACAAAGAAACTATGATGCAACATAAAAAGGCACAAACAAAAGATTCATGAATAACAATGCTTTGCAAGACGTTTGTTTGTTTCACATAAAGAAAACATAGCATAGTGGCATTCATCTTGTCCCTCATAGATTTGCAAATATAAATGCATATGACACCTTCAAAGTTTACAAGAGTGACTAGATCGAAATAGTTTAAAACAAGCAATATCAAGGTATGCATCAATCAACAAGTCTTGGGACAATGCACATAGAACTAAGAATGGCCACTATGCTCTCAAGAAAGTGCTCATAGAATGTGTGGAGACTCAACAAGGAAATGAATAGGTTTTGAAAAGTTTGAAAGGCTTCCAAATGCTAAAAGTATGGTACTCATTAGCTTTGAGATCTCATTGCCCCTATCATAAGCATATTTAAATGGTTAAGGTTAAAGTGACACAACTAAGAGGATATGCTTGACAAGTTATAAATCGAAGCCTCATGCCCCTTACTTACGAAGACCGATCCTCATGCTACTCAACTTCAGTCACAAGTAAGCTCTTGTCATTGTAAGTATATACGTATCATAGAGAACCGCCAACGGGGTACCTCTTGCACGTGACACAGGAGCTATCCCATAATCAAAATGACAAGGCAAGCAGACAATGAGAATCTCAGCGATCTTTTTATTTACTATGTGCATAGATTTTTATTGAGGATGCTTCATAAAATGCTCATTATGGTTATGCTGCAAGTTTCCACCATGATTAGGCATGGCTTAGGCTAGCGGCCCAGGCGTTTCTCTAACACACATACTCCATGATCTTACAAGTTCCACTTTTATTTCACACCACCGGGATCCATAAGCAAAAGAACATGATATCAACGAGGTACTAAGTACCAATGAAGTGTTGAAAGCGGTCCCCATGATACATGGTTCTGCTAACCTCAACTCATAAAGCGCAAGCATATACGCAACAAAGAAGGACGCAATGGTTCAGGTTTATTAAGTGCAAGAAAATAAAGCGTGCCATCAAGTTCGTGAGAGCTTTACTAACTAACTTTCTCATAACAAGCAAACATTTTATTCGGAAGAAAACAAGGCATATTGAATATGCACGGAGGTAGCAAATGATGCTAGTAGGTAGGTATGGTGGACACTTTGGAAATATTTGGTTTAGGGAGTTGGGAACTTGAGTAAAACATACTCAGTAAAAGTGAAGGCTAGCAATAGTAGGGGAGCGACAAATGAGAGAGCAATAATGGCCATAATCATGCAGAGCGACAAAACATCAATGATCAAAGCATAAAGTGATACTACAAGTTGAAAACTAAAGGATCATAAAGGCTATGGTGACTTGGGATAGTCATAACATGGTGTGAGCATGTGCCAAGTCAACCCAAATAAAACATCAAAGGAGAAACCACTATACTATGCTTTAATATGCTAAAACAACGCATGATTCATCCAAGGCACATTAAGCAATCTCAATTGTTTATAACAAGTCATGCTATAGCAAAGAATACTAAGCATAAAGCCAAAACAATATCAAGCATGGAATGACAAAGCATAGGCCACAGTTAAAAACAAGCTCTCTTTACCACTTAAGCATGAGCTTTCCTACTATTTTCCAAACCAAACCAAACTATTTGAACACCAATATATGAAAGAGGAGGTCCAACCAATTTATTCAGCAAACCAAGAAAATGAAAACCAAAACGAAAAACGAAAAAGAAGACGCTCCAAGAACAACACAACTGTGCATGAAACAATAAAAATGAAGTGGTTGGAAAAAACCTGAGATTTTTATTGATGAAGAAGGGGATGCCTTGGGAATCCCCAAGCTTTGACGCTTGTAATTCTTGGATATTTCTTGGGGTGACATGCGTGGCATCCCCAATCTTGAGCTTTAGTCCATCCTTCATCTCATTACTCATTCCTTCCATACACCTAAAATTTTCCCTTCATACAAAACTTCACACAATCTTTATTAGCAACATTAGTGCACTCAAGATAATAGGTCTTTAGGTTCAGTTCTAACACCAATAAAACTTCCATTAAAACACAAGCTACTGTAGCACTTCCCTCAAAAATCTCAATTCCCCAAAAGAACTCAAAAAGGAACCAACAAGAAGCAAATGCAAATAATGGCAGAAATCTGTCAAAACAGATCAGCAGGTAAAGACGAATTTTTTCGAAGACCTTCTGTTGCTCAAATCAAAAAGTGTTGAACTAACGAAAGTTAGGTAACAACCTGGGGCAGAATCACAAAAATTCACGCCTCAAAAAGACGTTCAGAGATTTTACACGAATTTTTACGGTGAAGCTGAGAAATCTGTTTCGGGACAACAACTTTCCCAATCATTACTTCTCTCTCATTAGAGGTTACTCTTGGCACAAAAAGCAAATAAAAAGGATAAGGAGAGGTTATTACTGAAGAAATAACTTCCAAGACTCATCTAAAACTTTTGGGTTATCTCCCAATAAGTACTTTTTGTAACGCCTTTAAGTTAGGCATAAGCAAAAACAAAAATGGATAGAATAGAAGTAAGCGGAGATAATCATGGTGAAAACATTGTTTTGTTCAATGAAATCCTTTTGTTAACAAGGTTGATCAGGTCATGTTACCAAAACAATTTCATATGAGATAAAACTTTGTATTCCACTAATGATTATGTTACCTCAACCTTGATAGCAATGGTCCCAATCATAATAGTTTTAATTTTTTCTCTTGGTATGGGACAATATATTTCTCCAACTTGAATGCCCCCAACATGTTCAATTGAATTCAAACCATAAGTCCTTTCAATCTTCTTGGGGAAATAGACAGTGTGTTCCTTGTCATTAACATTGAAGGTCACCTTCCCTTGATTACAATTAATAACAGCTCCTGCAGTATTTAAGAAAAGGTCTCCCAAGAATAATAGACATATTATCATCTTCAGGCATAAAAGTTTGAGAGGATGCTCACATAAGAAATATGAGTTGAAGTAAAAGACAGCATCAAGAAGCAAATTCAAAACACATTTAAGTCTAACCCACTTCCTATGCATAGGAATCGTGTATGCAAATAACAAAGTGACAGGCATAGGAAGATAAAACAAGAGTAACTTCAAAATTTTCAGCACATAGAGAGGTGCTTCAATGCCATGAAAACTTCTACAACCATATTTTCCTCTCTCATAATAATTCTCAGTAGCCTCATGAATAAACTCAACAATATAACTATCACATAAAGCATGCTTTTCATGATCTACAAGCACTAGAGCTTTATTATAAACATTTTCAAGAGAATCCTCAGGAACATAACAATCATCCTCCTTTAGTAAGCATGGAGGACAATCAAATAATGTAAGGGATAAAGAGTTACTCTCATTAGAAGGTAGGCATGGGTAGCTAATCCATTCTTCCTCCTTTTGTTCATCACTCTCCTCTTTTTCATCTAATGAGATTTCAGCTTCATCAATTTCTACTTCCATAGGATCTTGCAAGGCATTATTCTCTTTCATTTGTGGAAAGCATCTATTAAAATATTCAAGAATATAGCCATTTTCATCCTTGTAATTATCAAAGCAAAATTTAAGTATACGATACACCTCATATTTGTAAGGTGAATCATCAATATTTTCAAGCAAACTAGCAAGTTCAAAAGAACCCTTCCAAGCAATAAATTCTTCAATTTGTTCCGCATCATAAAAGTCATAAATTCCTTTAGCATAAGAAGATATGGTATCATTATCATTATACTCACATTGAAAAGGGAGGTGTTTATACCTCTTTCTGCAACGAGATTTATCACAGGAATAAGTAACATTATAAGTAGAGCACACGTTTCTAGCAATGGTATACAATTTATAAATTTGTTCCCATAAGTTTTTCCCTTTTTGTGACAAGCGGTGTTCCTTATAATAATATTTTTGATCTTCCGTGAACCCCCCTTGCCAATAAGATTTAGTTTCAAAGAAACCAACCATTGACAACAAGCATGATAAAGCAAGACAATAACAAACCAACGAAAATAACAACTAGAGTAGGAACAATCTTTTTTTGTATTTTTGATAAACAAATAAGCAAACAAGACAAAAATAAACTTAGCTTGAACAATAGTGATTCCAAGTGGACTTGATAAATAAAGCTATGCTCCCCGGCAACGGCGCCAGAAAATAGTCTTGATGACCCACAAGTATAGGGGGTGTATCGCAGTATTTTCGAGGGAAGTGAAACCCAATTTATTGATTCGACACAACGGGAGCCAAAGAATATTTATAAGCCTTAACAACTGAGTTGTCAATTCAGCTGCACCTAGAAATAATCTTGCTCACAACAATTTATCAGTAGCAACAGTTTTGTAGTAGGAATAGCAAAGTAACAACAGTAGTAAAGCAAAGACAGCAGTAACAATATCAGTAAACAATAGGATTCGAGTGAGGTAGGCATAGGGATGGATGGACGGGTGCTGCATGGACAAGACAATTCACATAGCAATCAGAACATAGGGCAATTGCACATAAATAAGATAAAGCATCCAAGTACTAGATAATCCTAGGCATGTGTTCCATATATAGTCTTACGTGCTCGCAATGAGAACTTGTACAACATCTTTTGTCCTGCCAGCCCGTTTGCAGCAGGGCCTCAAGGGAACTACTGGCAATTAAGGTGCTCCTTTTAATAGAGCACCAGAGCAAAGCATTAACACTCTGTGAACACATGTGATCCTCACATCAAAGCCATTCCCTCCGGTTATCCCGATTTCTGTCACTTTGGGGCCATTGGTTCCGGACAACAACGTGTGTATACAACTTGCAGATAAGACCATAAACAATACTATCATAATGAATCAATAACAAGTTCAGATCTGAAATCATGGCACTCGGGCCCTAGTGACAAGCATTAAGCATAACAAGTCGCAACAAAGTCATAAAGCACTAATAAAAGATACTAGGCACCATGCCCTAACAATCTGATGCCATTACATGAACGATCTCATCCAATCCCTACCATCCTCATAGCCTACAGCGGGGGATTACTCACTCATAGATGGGGAAACATGGATGGTCGATGGAGAAGCGATGGTGATGATGATGACGATGATCTCCTCCAATTCCCTGTCCCGGCAGGGTGCCAGAACGGAGTTTCTGGTGCTGTTTCGTGGAATCTGGTGGTGGCAACGGAGCGGAATTCCTTCTGGAAAACATCCAACCCCCCGGAGTTTTTAGGTCAGAAGGCTTCTTATATGCGAAGAGGGAGACCGAGGGGGTGCCTGGGGCCACCACACCATGCCCTGGCGTGGCCAGGCCCAGCCCGCGCCTAGGGGGGGGGGGGGGGTGTGGCCAGCCCCTGGCCCTCCTCCGTCTCGTATTCTGGCTCCTGGAGTCTTCTGGAAAAATAGGCACTTTGGCTTTTGTCCCGTCCAATTCCGAGAATATTCATTTTCTGACTTTCCTGGAACCAAAAACAGCAGAAAACAGGCAGTTGGCACTGTGGCTCTTGTTAATAGGTTAGTCCAAGAAATCATATGAAAAGTACTCCAAAGTATGGACAAAACACAAGAAAGTGGATAAAACCAAGCATGGATCATCAAAAATTATAGATACATTTGCAATGTATCAGTAACCTCTAATGAGAGAGAAGTAATGATTGAGAAAGTTGCTGTCCCGAAACAAATTTTTGTGCTTAGCTGTAAAAATTCGTGAAAAATCTCTATACGTAGGTTTGAGCTATAATTTTTTGTGCTTCTGCCCTAGGTTGTTATCCAACTTTCGTTAGTTCAACACTTTTTGATTTGAGCAACAGAAGGTCTTCGAAATAAATTGTTTTTTACCTGCTGGTCCGTTTTGACAGATTTCTACCATTATTTGCATTTGCCTCTTAATCTCTTTGTCTTTGAGTTCTCTTTGATCATTTAAACTTTTTAAAGGAATTGCTACAATAGCTTATGTTTTAATGGAAGATTTACTTGTGTTGAAACTAAACCCAACGACTTATTATCCTGAATACACTAATGTTGCTAATGAAGATTGTGTGAAGTTTTGTATGAAGGAAATTTTCAAGTGTAGGGAAGAACAATGTAATGAGATGAAGAATGGACAAAAGCTCAATCTTGGGAAGACACCCGTGTCACCCCAAGAAATATTCAAGAAGTACAAGTGTCAAAGCTTGGGGATGCTCAAGGCATCCCCTTCTTCATCAATAAAAATCTCAGGTTTCTTCCAAACACTTCATTTTTATTGTTTCATGCATAATTGTGTTGTTCTTAGAGCGTCTTTGTTTTTGTTTTTAGTTTCCATTTGCTTAGTTTTCTTAAATAAGTTGGTTGGATCCCAACACACTTCTTTTGGAGAGAGACACACCCCATTATTCATAGCCTGGAACACTCTAGTTTTCATTCTTATTGTTGTGTGAGTGTTCTCTTTTGCTAGCACTGTGTTTAGCCTTAGTTTTCTTATGCTTTAAGCTTATAACTTTTTAGTTCTTCTTTATTGGATTAGTGAGACAAGCTCACTGATCTTTATTTATTATTATCTTTGTGAGTTCTTTCAAATAAGTCGATAGGCGTTGGAAAAGAGTACAAAAGTTCATGCTTAAGTGGTATAAAAGGAGCTTGTTTTTGACTGTGACTTAGACTTTATCATGTCATGCTTGATATTGTTTTGGCTTTATGCTTAGTGATTATTGATGTAGCATGACATGTTATAAACAATTGAGATTGCTTAATGTGCCTTGAAAGAATCATGCGTTGTTTTAGCATATAAAAGCATAATATTGTGGTATTCTCCTTTAATGCTTTATTTGGGTTGACTTGGCGCATGCTCACACCATGTTAAGACTATACCAAGTCACCATAGCCTCTATGATCATTTAGTTTTCAACTTGTAATATCACTTTATGCTTTAATTAATGATGTTTTATCGCTTTGCATGATTATGGCCATTATTGCTCTCTTAGTTGGTCGCTCCCAGTCTTTTGCTAGCCTCTGTACCAAGTATGAGTTCCACTCATGCATCCAACTCCAAATAAAACCAAGTTATTCCAAAGAGTCCACCATACCTACCTATTAGCATTTGCTATTCCCAGTATATTCATGTTTTTATCTACCTTCTGAATTAAACTTGTTATGAGAAAACTAGTGATTAAAGCTCTCATGAACTTGATGGCACACTTTATTTTCTTGCACTTAATAATATTGAACCATTGTGTCCATCTTTGTTGTGTATATGCTTGCGCTTTATGAGTTGAATTTAGCAGAACCAAGTATCATGGGGAACGCTTTCAACATTCACTTATTATTCTGTTGATATCATGATTCTTTTGCTTATGGATCCCGACAGTGTGAAATAAAAGGGGAACTTGTAAGATCATGGAGTTTGTATGTGTGTTAGAGAATGCCTGGGCCGCTAGCCTAAGACATGCCTAATCATGGTGGAAACTTGCAGCAGAACCATAATGAGCATTCTATGAAGCATCCTCAATAAAAACCTATGCAAATAGCAAATAAAAAGATCGCTAAGATGCTCATTGTCTGTTGCCTTGTCATTTTGATATGGGATAGCTCCTGTGTCATGGGGCAAGGGGTACCCCATTAGCAGTTCTCTATGATACATATGTACTTACAATGACAAGAGCTTACATGTGACTGAAGTTGAGTAGCATGAGGTTCGGTACTCATAAGTAAGGGGCATGAGATTTCAACTTATAACTTGTCAAGCATATCCCCTTAGTTGTGTCACTTTAACCTTAATCACCTAAAGATGCTTATGATAGGGGCAATGAGAGCTGAAAGCTAATAAGTACCATAATTTTTGGAAGCTCTTTATGAGACTTGAATCCCTGCTTCCTTCTATGAAGGCCTTTCTTCCACTTTTATATTGAGTCTCCACCTTCTATCTTTATGCACCAATTAAGAGAGCATAGTTGTCAGTTCTATGTGCATTTTTCCAAAACTTATTGATTGATTCATAATGTTGATATTGCTTGTTCTTGAACTATTTGTATCTAGTCACCCTTATGAAATTTGAAGGTGTCCTATGCATTTATGTTTTGCTACTCCATGAGGGACAAGTTGAATGCCACTATGATATGTTTTCTATATGTGAAGAAACAAATGTCTTTCAATGCATTGTTATTCATGATCTTTGTTAGTACCTTTTCATGTTACAACATAGTTACTGTGTCTTATTGTTAGAACTTCATCTTTCATGCTCATGTTTAGAGTACTTTGATCCCAGCTTTCATGCTTTGCAAATGGTTTGATCAAGATTGTGATGGTGCATGTCACCTCAAAACTTATTCTTTCTTTTTATCACTTACCTACTCGAGGACGAGCAGGAGTTAAGCTTGGGGATGTTGATATGTTGCAAACGTATCTATAATTTTTGATGTTCCATGCTTGTTTTATATCTACTTTCTTATGTTTTGCCCACACTTTGGAGTATTTTTATATGTTTTCTGGGAGTAACCTATTAACAAGATGTCACAGTGCTAGTTGCCTGTTTTCTTCTGTTTTTGGTTCTAGAAAAGCTAGAAAATGAATATTCTCGGAATTGCACCGGACAAAAGCCAAAGTCGATATTTTACCGGAAGACTCACGGAGCCAGAAGATGAGACGGAGAGGGGCCAGGTGCTGGCCACACCATGTGGTGGCGCGGGTCCTCCTAGCCGCGCCACCAGGTGGTGTTGGCCCCTGGTCCACCCTCTGACATCGCCCTTTCGCCCTTAAGAAGCCTCTAACGCAGAAACCCTAAAGAATCGAGCCTCCAGCCACGAAAAGTTCCATAGTGCCACCACCACCGAAGGGGAGATTCGGGGGACAAAAAGTCTCTGTTCCGGCACCCTGCCGGGATGGGGAATTGCCCCCGGAGCCATCTCCATTGATCTCCACCACCATCTCCATCGTCGTTGCTGATTCCCATGATGATGAGGGAGTAGTTCTTCCTCGAGGCTAAGGGTTCTAGCGGTAGCTATGTGTTCATATCTCTCTCTATGCATGATCATATTGTGACCATGAGCTTTGTAATCAAGTAGATCTACCTTGCTACTCGAGTGCTTTAATAGATCTCTGCTCTCCCCATGTGTGTGAAAGTGACAGCGTGCACACCATGGTGGTACTTAGGATAGAGATTACAAATACTTGTTATGAGTTATATTTGGAGTTGATGTCTCTATGGAATTGTGGTGTTTGTTGGAACCATCTAGTGCTCAAGGTGACAGTGTGGGGTTATCTAGATGGGAAAAGTGAACTTTGAGGTGTGCTATTATAGCCCTACCATGGATTAGAGTGTCCAACCGGAGAGTAGTTTTGTGAGTGGAACACCCACTCCAAAGTAATTGGTTTTCAGTGTAATTATACCATCATCATCATTATTAAGTTTGGCCTTCTTCTTCCTAGGGAAGTGGACTATAAAAGGATCTCTAGACGGTAGTCCTATTCTCACATTCCGTTCATGTAGATTGATTAAAGTTTTAATAGTTCTAATGAATGGCCTACCTAAAATTATAGGTGCTATGGGATTTTCAGGCATGTCCACTATAACAAGATCATAAGAGCGGGACTTCCTTTAAAAACTATGTTTTCTTTTATCCCTACAACTTGTTTATAAGTTGAATTGGCAAGGTGGAGTCTCATTTTAGTGGTTGCAAAAGGCCCCAAGTTTAAATTGTCAAATAGACTCTTGAAAATTGTTGAGACGCTTGCACCATGATCACAAAGTGTAGATATCTCACTAACACCAATTCTAATTTTAATAGTGGGCTCAAATATATCATCTAGCTTAGCAGGAAGCTTATCAGCTAGTCTTTTATACTCCATTTCTAATTCTCGAACTTTAGATGCTACTTGTTGAATAAATTATTGGTATATAACATCATTACCTTGTTCCAGACCAAGATTCTTTACGGTAATCATCTTTAATAGATCTTCCATGGTGTATTTAGGTGTTGGCGCATTGATATAGTCCAGCTCTTCAGGATTCTCTTCATTAATTTCCACCCTCAATATTTTGAGGTCTTTTACCGGATTTGGCTTGGGCTTTCCAACGAATTTTGCAATTATGAGAGATTGGCTCTCAGCTACTTTGCCCAATTGTGCCTCCACGGTCTTTGTCCTTTCCCATAGATCCTAAACATCATTTCTAATTGCAACGACTTGATTAGATAATTTACATATACTAGTCTCATGGTTCTCCATGATTTTAATAAGCATATTATTTTTCTCGGTTTGAGCTTGCATAAAAGTTCTAACAGTTTGTTCAAACGAGATATTGTCATGATTTACTCCATTATGATTATCATAATTATTGTAAGGAGCTCCTGCAGGATTGGTATAATGTTTTTGCACATTAGAAGAAAATTTTGGTTCTTCCAAGCAGGATTATAAGAAGTGTGAGGTATAAAATTAACATTGTTAACATCGGTAGTGATAGCATTAATTTGGGTATCTTCCTTACCCTTCACTATGTTGAGTAACTAATCTACCTTAGATGTAAGCTCTTCATTGTTTACCTCGGTGATTGAATTCATCCTTTTTGAGGTTCTTTCCACATGACATTGGGCATGGTTGTTTTGCATATCATCAAGTAGTTTCTTTGCAACACTCACTTTCTTTCCCATGATTGTTCCTCCTGCTGCAGTATCTAGCATAGACTTACACATTGGGTTAAAGTCATTATAAAATAAATGCAATATAAGCCACTCTTCCATCCCATGACTAGGATAGTTCATTACAGCTTCTTTTATCCTTTCCCATGCAAGCTCTAGTGGCTTGCGATCTTCTTGTCTAAATCTTGTAATGTTGGATCTCAGCTGCATAGTCTTAGCCAGGGGAAAGAATATAGTCATAAAAATATTAGTACATTCCTCCCAAGATGTAATAGTGCCCTTAGGCAAAACTAGCAACTAGTCCTTAGCCTTTCATCTTAGAGAGAAAGGAAACAAACATAATTTAACAATATTTGGATCAACATCCTTAATACGCATCATGTCGCAAATTTTAGTGAAAGTACTTAAGTGCAAACCTGAATCCTCAGAAGATGAGCCTACAAATTGGTTTTGCTAAACCAAACTTAAAATATTAGGCTTAATTTCATATGCTTCCGCATCAACAGCGGGCTGAATAATAGGTGCACAAAGAAAATCATCAGTAGGAGTAGCATACTCCCCAAGTTTCTTTTGATCCACGACTCTTCTCTTTTTGGTATTTTTAAAATAAAGGAAATAAATAAACAAGTAACTAATTTTTTTGGGTTTTCAAATAGATAATAAGAAAGTAAACTAATAACAAGAAATAAAGTACAAACAAAAAGAAACTAATAACAAGGTCTATAGTGACCTCACTAGGATAGCAAATTGTTTCCCCAACAACGGTGCCAGAAAAAGGGTTGATACCTTAGATCTAGATTCACGTATGTAGTATAATAGTCTTTTTCCCTAGTAGTCCTAGGTTTAATCAAACTTTGGGAAACAATGCTAAAGGAATTAAAAAGGACACGTCTGCAAGACTTTGTTATTTTGTTTTACCTTCGTTTACCGGACCAATCTAGTTTACTTTATATCCTGGGTTGATTCAATGGATGTAGATAGGCCAGGGTTGAAGATCCACCTACAACTGCACATCATATAGGATAAAAGATAATAATAGGCATAGTCCTGTGTAATATTTTAATAGAGATATTCCTTTGTGCGCAGTGCATCCTAATGTACTAAAGCCACTGCGAGCCACATGCATAAAAATAGTCTTTTGATCCAATCGTATGCACCACGAAGCACCGGGCTACAGATAGTTATTAAGTGAAAAACATAGATCAAAGCCTTAAGAAGAGATGTTGCTGTTGATCCCGAATGAGTCGCTAAGCGAAGACCATACAACCCTTTCTGTCACTGGGTTTCCTATGAGATCGCCGCTAGCCAAGTGACATAGGTATGATTACTCAGGTACCTATGATTTGCTACCCAGGCCTGAAGAAAGGTTTACAACCCATGAAGAGTCAAGATGATGGCCCAAAAGGAGAAACCGACAAAAGCTTTAGTTGTATTAGGAAAGAGGAAAAAGGACTGACATCGTGTCTGTATTGTAACTGTGCATATGTAAACCTATTCGCATACAGCTTTGAGACCTGGCCTATTATATATAGGATGGGAGAAGCATAGACAAGGGATACCGAACAATCCCCAAGCGATTTGTAATAGTGCGATTCACCAAATATTCAGGCGACATTGGCTCCATTGTTCTCCTGACATTCGACAAAATCCACAGTGTTCTCTTTTCCGCAAAACCCTAAGTATTTCTTCATGGACATTATTGAGCTTATACCTCGTCAATTGGCGTCGTCCGTGAGAAACTTGAATGCTAGAACCATGGATTTGGCAAAACTAACTTTTCCAAGCAGCAACCAAACAAAAGCGGTTCCACACCCACCCACCCCTGTGACGGTACCCGCCGAATTCAACGGCGGATCCGATCTAATCATCGGAAGCTTCCACTTCCAAGTAGAAGACCCCCAAGAATCACACCCTTCGGCACTGATTACATCAGAACCATCAGTGGAAAAGACCACTCTTACAGTGATGCCAACATCATCTGTCGGATCCTCCATGGACGTCACGGGCGAAAATCGATGCACCAGAAGAAAACAAGCAAGATGAGGAAGATCTGGGGGACCTTGATGGTCTTTACGACAATCTCTCCATTGGATCAGAGTCCCCACTAACTCCACCACGTGGAACAAGCCCAGCAAACCCTGAACCCGAGGAAAGCAGTGAAAGCATCGACTTTGGGATAAGGATGGCAGAAATCTACCCAAAACAGAAACTAATGGACTTCACTAGTCCACCCAACAGTGTCTCCCTTAATCCAGATGACGACATCACTAGTTCATACATGACCCAGCACCAAGTCCGTGTGATCATCGGAGATGCATCAACTCAGCAAGACTCCAACGGTAATCCTATTTTTAATCCTGACGATATCCTATCAAGCGATAATGTAGGAAACCACGAAAACAAAGGAAATCGCGGAAACAGGGAAGACCCAACAAACAACCGCGTAACCCCGGGAGGAGGAGAACCACGCGGAGGCGAGAGACGAACTCTCTAGCTACCAGCCAAAGCATGGCAAAAAGCAAGAGCGGCAATTCGGCTGCAGTCCCCATGACAGCTGACGCCACGCGTGAAGATCTACTAGCATATAAGTATTTGCTTCATCATAAAAAAAAGATACCTACTAAGAATGCAGAGGAAGATCGATGAAATAAAAAGTCTTGCCAAAAAATCCAGCCTACGAAGGGCACAACTAAGCTCTACCCGAGGATTAGGGAGCATGACAGGAGGGGCACCGCCAAGAAGAGGAACATCTCGACTACAGAACATCCCCAAAGTAGAAAGCAGCAAACTGATCCGAGAAGTGGATCTATCATTTATGTCAATAGATCAAGCAGGAAATATCAAGGCAAAACGGCTCAAGCAGCAATTGTGGCCGCACAAACATACCTGATCACAAGTCAACTTGCACCCGACGATCCTCGTGCAGCTCTCCACCGCTTCGCCCTGATGAACCTCGGCATGGTAGGAGCATCTCTCGCACAGGTAGTGACATGGGCATACCCTATAGGTACTCGAGATCAGCATATACGGTCCAGCCCAGAAGAAGCACACGACGTTGCTAAGGCCCAGTCGAGATTCGAATGACCTATGAGACTTCAACTCCTTGCAGAACACGACAAATATAAGATAGAAGTTTAAAGGGGAAACCCTAATATGTAAATGATTTGGCCTGCTATCCCGAGACCTAGCCTATCTATATAAAGGCTAGGAGGGGCGGCGAGGAGGATATCCGTAACCCTAGTTTCCACACCATCGCCAGATTGCATTTGTGCACCCTTGTAACTTTCGAATCCTTGATAATTCCAAGAGCAGACAAGCAGGAGTAGGGTCCTCTACGAGGCCTGAACCTGGGTAAACCTCGTGTCCCCTATGTGCTTGTTTGCTAGCCGATCGATGCCTCCGGCGCTCCCCACTTCCTCGAACCTAAGTCCAATTGATGAGTTAACCCCTCGTCAATTGGCGCCGTCTGTGGGAATAAGGAGTGCTGATGTTGCGGCTTCCTCGGCCCCATCAACCGAGATCTACGACTCCGCCGTAGCGGAGACTCACCTCCTCATTGGTGCCTTTGACTTCATAGTCCACACGCCAGCTACTCGCCCGGATTTCGAGTCCGTGGGTGATGGAATCTGCCTGGCGATCGGAAGCCTACGGTTACAAGTTGGTTAGCTAGGCACACTTCAGCTCCCTGACCAGCCAAAGGTTCCCGCAATTGCTCCTGCATCGTGGTTTCCATCGTCGATCGGCACCCTGAGCGAGCTCAATGCCCCGACATCAGTAGGGAATACGGACAGCAACAATAGTTGCGAGTCTGATCGGGGCGATCTGACGACAAAAGACGGAGCCTACGGCTCCAGATCTGAAAGTTGTGGGAGCAACAACTTCCCCAGCCATTACATGTGCACCGTCATCAACATGGGAAACAACGGCGGCACTCGGGATAACACCGGCACTAGCAGTGGTATCCCAATCACAAACGATGGCCCCTCCAACAGCGCCCCCACCAACAACGGGCCAGAAGGACCCATCCTAGAGGATCAGCCGAACCTCTCGGCGAATGAGAATACCCGAGAGCACGTACTGATCAAGCTCAACGATGCCGAGTGTTCCCGCTGCAGGGAAGCCCTACCGGGCAATCCCCTGCCACCTAACTCATCACAAGATATGCTGATGGGTTATCACTGGCTGCTCAAGGAGGAGTTCAAATGCCAGTAGCAAGTAATCGCCTAGCTCGACAAGCGCAGGAGGGCGATGGACGAGTCGAGCCTTTGGCGAGCTTAGCTCCCTTCCATCGGAGGATCCTCCTCCAAAGGCAACGATCATACAGCCGACATGAGACGCTCTCCACTGGCTCACCTCACTGATAAGGAGCGAGAAGAGGCCACACGGGTCCTCGACTTCTCGTCTATGACGATGGATACGTGGGGAAATGTGCTCCAAAAAACACCGCATGCAGCAGTAACAACGGCCACCAAGTACCTGCTCAACAACCAGCCACCAGCTAGGGACCTGCGGTCCACCATGCACCGATCTACGATTGCTGGCCTAGGACTAGTCGAAGCCGCCCTCATCAAGGATCCAACATCGGAGATGAAGAAAAGCAAGGCTCTGGCCAAGCGCTACTCTTCCTCCTCCTCCAGCGATGACAACCATGATCTGTCATGGCAACGCCGCTCACGGCGACACAACTACTATGACTACGACGTGCGTGATGACATCATGCAGCGCAAGGTCGACAAGATGCGTGCGAGACGTGCCCGTTCGATTGACTTGGAAGATGATGAGATAGAACTCTGTGGTGCTAGCTGCTTCAGCAGAGCCATACGGCAAAAGTGAATGCCAAAATGGTTCAAACTCCCATCAGAGAACCCAAAATTCAATGGCCTCCAAGACCCAAAGATCTGGCTGGAGGATCATATCTCCTCCGTCAGGCTGCATGGTGGAACCACGAGCACGGCCATGCAATGCCTCCAGCTACAGCTACAAGGCACCGCCCATGCATGGCTAAACAATCTCCCACGCGGATTGATCTGCAACTGGGAGGAGCTGGTTTACAGCTTCGTGCGGAACTTCAAGGGAACCTACAAAAGGCCCGCATCAATCAAAGAATTAAGAGGCGGCTACAAAAAATGGCAAGTCGTTGCGCTCATAAATTCAAAGGTGGTCCATCATCAAAAACTCTGCAGAAGACACCTCTGAGTACTGCGCAATCGATGCATTCAACGACGACGTACGCCGCAGAGAGCTCAGGGAGGAGCTGGACTGCTTTTATCCCAAAACAATCGACCACCTGATGGAGATCGCAAATAGGTGGGTTGATGGAGAGGACTCAGTGAAAAACCACGTCCACTCAGACAATGATGACGACCTCGGTCGCCGACGCGATCGCCGAGGAAAACACCGGATGCGCGGTTACGAGGACCGCGAGGAAGTCGACATGGTCGCGACTGGCTACACCGACAAACGCGACGACAACAACCGCAACAGCAAATACCATAGTGGTGGATACCGCGATAGCAGGAAAACCACACAAGTGCGGCAACACCGCACTTGAGATGAGGCGCATGGAACATCTATCCAGGACAAACTGTCAGGACTGTGCAACGTACACTTCTACATCGACAAGCATGACAGCAAGAATAAATCCAGTCACCTTCTGAAGGACTGCCATGAGTTCCTTAGGCTCCACGAAGGCCTGGCGCAGATGAATCGCGGCGCGATAAACCAAGGCTACGGAGCTGCACCCGGTGCCGTGGCTCACGGAGCGCCACCACCACTACCTGGACCACCCCCACCTGCGGGGGCGAGCAGTACCCGCAATCACTGGGAAACATGGGAATGATCCAAAAAGGATGCCCATTAAACTAGGTGCAAAAATCAATCACTCGCCAAGTTAACCTGGCGATGAACTCTCCACCCTCCACCACTGAGTACCTCAGTGGGAGCGAGTCCTGCATTACCTTCGACAAACGCGATCATCCGCGTCAAGTACCTTGCCTAGTTCACTGTCCCCCGGTGCTCGAGGCACAAATTGGAGGCTTCGGCATGAGTCGTGTCTTCATGGACGGCGGCAGCGACATCAACCTCATGTCAGCAAGCACCTTGCACACCATGCGAATCCCCATATCATTCCTGGAAACCTCAGACACGACATTCCACGGCATCGTCCCAGGGAAGGGCATATACCCCCTGGGCAAGATCAGCTTGGATGTTATCTTCGGAACACCAGCAAACTTCCAGCGAGAACGCATCTAATTCAAAGTGGTCGACTGTCCCTCGCAATACCGCTGCATCCTCGGACGTGCCGTGTTCGCGAGGTTCATGGCGGTGCCACACTACGCCTACCTGTAGATGAAGATGCCGGGCCCCAACAACATTATCACCGTCAACAGAAGCTTCGAGAGGTCAGACAGCTGGGATAGGGATTTGAATAGAATCTCCCAGTCTTTCGGCATGCAAGAGGAGCTAGCAAGGCTGAAGGAGTCGACAGACAACAGTCTACCACCTCTGAGTAAGCCAAGCTCACCTGACCATTCCTTTGACTCATCAGTCCACACCAAGGCGGTCCAGGTCCATCCAACGGGACTAACTAAGACGACCCTCATCGCCAACAACTTGAGTCCCGCATAGGAACTCGCGCTCATAAAATTCCTCCGTGAGCATTGGGAAATCTTCGCCTGGTGTCCAGCGGACATGCCAGGGGTTACCAGGGAATTCGCCGAGCACTCACTCAATGTAAATCCTGAAGCAAGACCAGTGAAGCAGACGATACGTCGACTATCTAAGCCAAGGGAAAAAGTGGTCGGTATGGAAGTCAACAGACTCCTCGATGCTAACTTCATATGCGAGATCAAGGAAAGCACCTGGGTAGCAAACCCCGTGCTCGTTCCTAAAAAGGACACGGATATCCTACGGATGTGCGTGTACTTCACCTCCTTGAATAAACACTGCCCAAAGGATCACTTCCAATTGCCGCGAATCGACCAGATAATCGACTCCATCGCGGGATGCGAGTGCCTCTGCTTCCTCAACGCCTACTCAGGCTACCACCAGATTTGAATGAAGGATGAAGACCAGGATAAAACAGCCTTCATCATGCCCTTTGGCATCTTCTGCTACACAACAATGCCCTTCGGGATGAAAAACGCAAGGCCACCTATCAGTGGTGTATGCAGGCTTGCCTCAAGAGCCAGCTTGGTCGTAACATTCAAGTCTACGTCGACGACATCGTCGTCAAAACTAAGGAGGAAGCCTCGTTACTCGACGATCTCCGCGAGACCTTCGATAACCTCGACCGCTACCAGATCTAGCTGAATCTGGAAAAATGCACCTTCGGCGTACCATCTGGGCAACTGCTCTGGTACCTCATCTCCGCGAGAGGGATGTGGCCCAATGCGAAGAAAATAAAGGCCATACTGGCCATGAAGAAGCCGAAGAACGCAAAAGGCATCCAGCAGCTAGTTGGGCGAATCGCGACGCTTAGTCGATTTATCAGTCGAATGGGCGAGAAGGCGCTGCCTTTCTACCAGCTCCTTCGCAAGGCTAATAAATTCGAGTGGACAGAAGAAGCACAAGAAGCATTCGAAGACCTCAAGCGTATATTATCCACTTCGCCGGTGTTGGTAACACCTCAAGAAAAGGAGCCCCTAGTTTTATACATCTCTGTCACCAACCAGGTGGTTAATACTGTGCTCGTCGTGGAACAAGCCAAAGAAAACAAAGTCCACGGGGTACAACCCCCAGTCTACTACCTCAGCGAGGTTCTCACGCCGACAAAACAGCGGTTCCCGCATTATCAGGAGCTGGCATACGTCGTCTTCATGATAGCCTGGCGACTGCGCCACTACTTCCAGGAGCACCCCATCATTGTGGTGAACGATGCTCCACTAGGGCACATCCTCAACAACCCCGACACCACTGGACGAGTCACGCTTTGGGGGATAGAACTATCCCCATGAGACATCACATACGAGAAGCGAGATGCGATCAAGTCGCAATTACTCCCTGACTTCCTCGTCCACTGGATGGAGAACCAGCTCCCTGACACACCAGACATGTCCTGCCTATAGACAATGCACTTCGACAGATCAAAACATCGAGAAGGAGCTGGCGCAGGCATCATCCTGACATCACCACAAGGTGACAAGATGAGGTATGTTCTGCGAATGCAGTTCCACGCCTCCAACAACGAAGTTGAATATGAAGCCCTGCTCCATGGAACGGGGATGGCTAAAGCTTGTCGCGCAACACGACTCCTCATCTACGGTGACTCTAAACTAGTAGTAAATCAAACCATGAACTAGTGCGACGCCCTGAGCGAGAACATGATCGCCTACCCCGACCTCTATGACGCACTCGAAGGGGACTTTGATGGCTGCGAACCGCGGCACGTCGGCCACGAAAGCAATGAGGATGCGGATACACTCGCCAACATTGGCTTAACTTGTGCCCCAATGCCACCTGGAGTATTCCTAGAGCAAATCTGTGAACGCTCCATCAAGCCAAAGTCTCCAGAGCAGAAAGCCAGCACGTCAAAGGACTTGGGGGCTACACCACCCGACAGATGCGCGTCAAGGACACGGAGCAAGAGACAGGACTCGAAGGCCCCATGGTGGGCATGATGATCGAGCCATCCTGGACACAACCATGCATCACATACCTGCTCAGCAAAAGGTTGCCAGATGACCCGACAGATGCGCGTCATATAGCGCGACGATCCAAGGCTTTCGCCCTCATCAACGGCGAACTGTACAAGCGCAGCATCACAGGAGTCCTTCAACGGTGCATCTCCAACGGAGATGGAATAGCCATACTCCTCGAGATACACGAAGGCACTTGCGTCCATCATGCCGGTAGTCACGCCCTCGTCGCCAAAGCTCCGCGAGCTAGATTCTACTAGCCAATGGCAATGCACGATGTTAAGGACATCGTCCAGAGATGCAACGCTTGCCAACAATTTGCGGACAAACCGCATGCACCTGGTGCAGAGCTCAGGCCAATACCTATGGCCTGTCCCTTCGCACAATGGGGAATCAACATGGTTGGCAAGCTGCAAAAATCTTCACCTGGAGGGTACGTCTACCTCCTCGTCACAGTCGACAAATTCACGAAGTGGATTGAGGCCATGTCGGTAACAAACCAATCAGGGGCCACAACCGTTAAATTCTTCGAGTCCATCGTCTTCCGGTTCGGGGTGCCGCACAGCATCATCACGGAAAATGGAACGAACTTTACCTCTAATGAGTTCCAGGATTTCTATGAAAACTTGGGAATCAACATCAGCTACGCCTCGGTGGCGCACCCTCAGACCAACGGTCAAGTCAAAAAGGCCAACGGCCTCATCTGCGGCGGCATCAAGAAAAGGCTCCTCAGGCCACTCGAAAGAGCTGCTGGGTGCTGGCCTGAGGAGCTATAGTCAGTACTATGGAGCCTACGCACAACTCCAAACAGCGTCACAGGCTATACTCCGTTCTTCATGGTACACGGCGCCGAGGCAGTACTACCTGCAGAAGTACACTACAAAGCCCCACGGGTCATAGCATACAGTGAGGCGGAATCAACTATCGCACTCGAAGACTCTGTCGACCTCCTCGACGAAGCACGCGAGATCGCAGCGGAGCGATCCACGATCTACCAGTAAAACTTCCGCAACTACCACAACAGAGGGCTACGCCCAAGGTCCATCATCGAAGGAGACCTGGTCCTGCGACTGAAGCAGCAAGTGCACCTCAAGCTCGAGTCCCCTTGGGATGGACCTTACGTGGTTACCGAAGTAATCCTAGGTGGCGCCTACCGCCTTAAAGACGTAGAAAGTGGAGTCGCATACTCCAACCCCTAGAACGTCGTGCAACTATGTTGTTTCTACCCTTAGATATTTTACTTTACAAATAAGGCTATTCAGCCAGGCTACTTAGCCACACATTGTATCTCCTGGTATTCTGCGAATAAATAAAGCTAAGTGCCTCCAACCTTGTGTTTCTATTCTTTACTTGCAATTACATCACTCGGGGGCTGCGCCACCCTTTCCACCTTGTTACACGAATAACGTAGTAGTCTGAGTAGCTGACGTACTATTAATCGAACCCTTGGTAAAACTAACCAAGCTGCAACGCACCTGATAGGTTGACAAGATGCTAAGATAAGTATGCATCAGGATAACAAAAAGGAACTGCAGAGTATAAGCTACTCGAAAAATATACAAGCCAACAAGCTTTTACATATAAACGGGTAACAAAAAACACCTGACACACATATACGAACTTTACAACACCTATACATCTCTATGCATGTCCAAAACTACTCTACTGTCGTAAAAGGAGAACATTGGTACGTTCTTCAAACAACTCTACGATATCTTCGGCTGGCTGATCAACTGCTCGATAATGGGGCACCATATTCCACGCCATCCCTTCTGGCGGAGGCGGCATGTTCCACGCCATCCCTTCTGGCGGAGGTGGTGGCCCAGCTGCAAGATCCAGATCAGGTCGATGCAAGCGAACAAGTGCCAATGCAGCCTTGGCACCCGCGACTAATTGTTGACGCACGCACTCGCGAACTGTGCTGACATCCTGGAACTTATTCAGTAAAGCTAACAAGCTTGAAGGTACTGCGTCCAAGGGAAACATTGCCTGAAAAATGTGCTTCAAGCACAACTGCGCCTTCTTCAAGTACAACCGCATCTGCGACACACGATCCTGCAACATCGCCAATGCGACTGTGCGATCCCGGTCAACCCAAAAGTACCCACTAGCTTCCAGTTGCTCCTGGGTCAAGTTGTTTAGCCGAATGGAGACTCGGTCCCTCTCCTCCTGTGGACGGCGAGTACTAACAACTACAAAGGGCAGCAAAAAGCATAAGGGTAACTTGCCATCGCGAGTGACTAGAAAAGGAGAAGAAGCTAAGGAAACTAACACTCCAATTGCTCATTCAACTAAGCCACCTTGCCCAGAAGATACTTCTCTCGTTCACTGGCTTTTTCGGCCTTCGACTTCCACACGTCAGCACTACCATAGATCATGGGCATCTCCCGCTCCAAGTGTTTTATGCGATCGCGCAATCGAGACAACAGTGATATCTCCTCCACCTTTGAACGTGGTTGCGCCACAGGTTTATTGGTGGGAGGTGTGTCTGATGGATCACTCGAAGGACCCTATCCAAGCAGAGGAACAGATGGATAAGATCAACCACTCAAAATAATGCCAATAATAAAAACATCGATTTCAGCAAGTTTGCAAAGGGAGCACCCCAGCAGACACAACGCAAATCAAAAAGACGTCTAGAGAAGATAGAATATTACAAAAGGTCAACAGAGAGACAACCTACATCTACGCATTAGCACTCCGGGGGTTCCTCGAGTCAGTGGCAGCCTCTGACGCTGCCGCCTTCTCGATTACAGCCTCTGACACTGTGGCTTTCGCCGTCTTCAACCTCCTCAGCTCCGCTGAGTACTTTGCAAGTGTCTCAATGAGCCGAGGCCCATATTTATGACAACTAGTGGTAGAGGGAGCAAACAATACCTGCTGGCCATCCGTAGTGACCGGCATCACCGAGGAGACCTTGCTGGGGTTCAGATCAACACCATGAGTTTGCGCCATCGCGAGTCCCATGGTCGCTCCAACCCCCCTTTGAGCATTCTTGAAGTCCATGCGCACGCCTCGAACGAAGGACTCTACCAAGCCATCAAGATCTTCGATTAGCTTGGCCTTGGGGACCATCTCCTCTCGAATACACCCAAGTACACCCTTGGCCTTCTTGAGTGAATCCTTGATGGAGACGTTGCGGTCTTCGACTGCAGCTATGGTGCCAGCCAAGGCATCTGGGCGAGCCAAAGCTTGAGCGTCAAAGTCCACACTAGCAGCATCTATAGAAGATACATATGAGCACAACCACATACATGCAAAATTCATAACAAACAAAATGACGCAGCATTGTACCCAAGAGTGCCTTAGCAACAGAGAAAAGCTGTTCCATGAACACTTTCTCTCTATCAGCTGCAGGGAACGCAAGTCTTCCTCGCGCTTCTTCGACTCCTCAAGAGCTTCGAGCGCCTCGTCACGTTTGTTCTCCACTGCGGCAAGACCCTTCTTGAGGGAGCTGACGCTACAGAGGAGCTCATTATTCTCACCTGCAAAAGAATGGTAGCAAAAACTTAAGATTTGCAATCTTGCACCAATAGCACAACTATACAAAGTGCAAGCTCACCCTCGAATGCACGATGTTGGGTCTCCAAGAAGGCATGTTGGCGGCCCATTGATGTAATCTATTCGGCGAGGCAAATAGATTCCTTCACGACAGGCTGCAAGAAGATATGCATCAACATCAACTTAATTTCGACTGACCTAGTCAAGAGAACTTACATGCTCCTCCAGGGACTCTGAAGTTTCCTTCTGCATGGGCATCCGGGCAACCATCTGGTGCCCCCTAATATGGGGGGAACTCGAAGAATTAGCACGGGAGGTGGCCGCCACCTGGGGAGAATGTGACTGCTCTGCCGCATCCTTTTCTTTGGAGTCCGTGACTCCAGACTCCTTCACAAAGTGGTAGTCATCGGGCGATGATGATGAAGTTTTACTACAACATAAACATACAAAAGCAACTTCAGAGAAAGAGATTTCAGGACATAAAGGACAAATCATCAGAGGCACAAACTTACCAGCCGAAGTCATCAAGGTCGAAGAAGTCCTCAGACACCTCCTTCGGTGTCCTCAGTTTCTTCTGTGGATGAGGAGCCACAACACTCATAGGCACAGTGGGAATTGGCTCCTCTACCACAGTCGAATGACCCTCCGGCGTTGTTGGTGAAGATGCATCCGAGTCCTCGCTTCGGGAGCGCTTGCGAGTCCCGTACCTGCTGGACTCGGGGGCTTCCTGCTCTTCCTCAATGGGGACGATGGAGCCCGACTCGTCCTCCTCTTCCGCTTCACGAGGGATCACTCCCTCTAGCTGAGGAGGCAACACAGTGGTCACCTTCCAGTCCTGGAACAAGAGGCAACATCAATATAAAGGAAAACCTAGCAGGCAATCGAAAAATAAGAAGAGCTAAAAAGAAAGCCACCTCAGGCGAAGGGTGACTCATGCAGAATGGAGGCACGGTTGAGTCACCAGGGAGTTTCTCCTTGGCTGTGTACTTGGTAAGCAGTCAAAACCTCCTGTCTACTTCACCCGAAGAGATATTCTCTCGAGAGATGCGAGTGACGTCATCAACACCAGTCCAACAACACATTAGATGCATCCTAGCCTGCAGCGGCTGCACTCGACGATGCATCCAGGTGTGAATGAGGTCTGCACCGCACACTTCCTTCCCCATGGAGTTCAAGGTCACACACATGCTTGTACAAAACCTCAGTTTCTTCGGCTTTGCCAGGCATCACCGTGTTCTTCCACGACCTCCTTCTCTTGCATTCTGCCTTGGAATCAAAAGGTGCAAGTTTGAAGCTTTCCTCATCAACCTTCTGGTCGCGGGTATAGAACCACTTCTCCCTCCACCCTTGGATAGATGCATTGAAGTTGATGGAGAAATATTTGACACCGGGGTCTACATGGATCCCGCAGCCTCCTATGTCATTGAATACTGACCTAGAGCCCGACTGGCGCTTCAATTTGAAGAGTTTTTTTAAAAGATCAAAGTGTGGCTCGATACCTAGCTAGTACTCGCAAATGGAGATGTAGCAAGCAATGTGGAGAATGGAATTGGGGGTCAGCTGATGAAGCTGGAGCCCGTAGAAGCAGAGTAACCCCCTCACAAACTTATGGAGGGGGAGAGAAAGACCGCGAATGACAAATGCGAGGAACATTACCCAAAATCCAGCGGGGGGATTGGGGATTACCTCGTCGACGGGAATCCGGCAGTCATCCTCAGTGGCTGGGAGAGCGCCATCTTAGCGCCAGTTGAAGAGCTCCGTCTCCTTGATGGCGGTTTGTCGCCACGATCCATTCATGACGTGCGTGCCCACGCCTTTCTTCTTGGCAGCTACAGCAGCAGTACCGGTGCCTGTAACGGCGGTGCCCTTCTTCTTGGCTACAACGGTGGCGGCCGCAGATCTAGAGGCAGAAGCACCCTTCTTTTTCCCCATGTTGTGCTTGCGGTGGGAGCGCAGAAAGTAACTGGGAAATGTTCGGAAGCCGTCCAGCATAGCAAGGAGGTGTGAGCAATGGAACAGCAAGGAGAAGCAATGGAGGCAGTGCGTGAGGGAGAAGATGAGTTGTGGGGAAAATTTACCGCACATAGACTCCTACTTAACCCTAGAGCAGATGCAATCCAACGGCTAGAAGCGCACCAGTCAGATGCATGGTGTACATCAAGATGCACATGTGGCGATGCAAATGGTGAACCGTTGCCCCACTCCTACCATTATGTGCAAGAATCGAGGAGACGCAGTTAACATCGAAGATTATGCACGCCTGGTCAAATCCAAGTTAGAAATGGGGCCCCACTTTCATCACGTCCTGTCAAAACCGCTCACGCGGGAAACTAAGGTCATCTCATCATCAACACTGACGTCATCCACTCAAGTAAGAGTATCTTCTGACTAATCTAGTCCCCACTCGACTCTTCGACTCGACCGAGCACTCGGGGGCTACTCCTAACAGGAGCGCTGGCCGCGCACCCGATAAACTTCATAGACATAAAAACATTCTTGACAATATAATTGCACTTAAACCCTTCACTCGAATCAACAATTTGATTGTGGACTCAGGGTTACTCCCATAGGGAGCGCTAGAAGCATATTCGAGTAAAACAAGCAAAAGACGACAACAGTCGAAATCACTCATAGTCCCCACTCGAGTCTACGACTTGAATATGCACTTGGGGCTACTCCCATAGGGAGCGCTGGTCACGCACCCTATGATTTTTCCTTTAAATAAATGTGTGTTCGCCACACTCGAAATCATTGGCGACTCATATTTTCCCTGCAAAGAGACTGCGTCTCCTACGCCACCCGAATCATCTCCGTGATGACAAAATTCAGATGCCATGCTTGCAGCATGAAGATAAAACCTGAAGAAGGCCTAGTAACGCATCTACTGCGCTCTACCAGAAATAATCTGTGCTTGTAGGTATATGAAATAAGCCTTGACAAACGCGTCGAGTGCCCATACTTATACACTGGAATTCGATTATGTAAGACCTCTACGACATGAGTCGAATTACACCAGCACTTTGCCGAATTCGAGTCTGAGGACTCGAATTTGAGTAGATTGCGTTGTTTTTCCCTAAGGCAGTTAACTTATCCCGATACATCGGATGAATCAGGCACATATATCAACAATACCTATGACATAAATTAAATCACCGGAAAACATGCTCGGTTATGCACTCGAAAGCTTCATAGACTCCACTCGAATATGCGATTCGACCAGACACTCAGGGGCTACTGACATGGGCATACCCTACAGGTACTCAATATCAGCATATACGGTCCATCCCAGAAGAAGCCCACGATGTTGCTAAGTCCCATTCGAGATTCAGATGACCTGGGAGACTTCGACTCCTTGCAGAACATGACAAATATAAGATAGAAGTTTAAAGGGGAAACATTTATATGTAACCGACTCGGCCTGCTATCCCAAGACCTAGCCTATCTATATAAAGGCTAGGAGGGGGCGGCGAGGAGGATAAACGCAACCCTAGTTTCCACACCATCGCCAGATTGCATCTGTGCACCCTTGTAACTTTTGACTCCTCAATAATTTCAAGAGCAGACAACCAGGAGTAGAGTCCTCTGCGAGGCCTGAACCTGGGTAAACCTCGTGTCCCCTGTGTGCTTGTTTGCTAGCCGATCGATGCCTCCAACACTCCCCACTTCCTCGAACCTAAGTCCATCTGCGATGGGTATTGATGAGTTAACCCCTTGTCAGGCAGAGCAAAGGATCACGTGCCAACCCGACAGATCCCCACACTGTCACAGTAGTCCTTGGCACGTAGGGCATACCCGATGACCATGATCGCCACATCAGGTCCACTTCTCAGGATCAGAGCCGCGAAACGATGCAAGAAACGATATTACACAATGAAGGATCGACAGATCCAGGGAAGAGCGTAGTAGCCAAAGATACTATGACGGTGAAAGCGAGGAAGAGCAAGAACTATGCGGAGTCAGTTGCTTTACCCGACGGGTTCGCAAGACTCCAGTACCAAAAGGTTTCAAATTACCTCACGATTGTTAGAAATACGATGACCTCCAAGATCCTGAAGCTTGGTTGACAGATTATCTGTCCACAATTAAGCTACAAGGTGGCTCCAAGTCTACCGCAATGCAAAGTTTGCAGCTGCACTTAACCGGCGCAGCTCGCTCTTGGTTGAGACAACTACCCGAAGATTCTGTCAGCAGCTGGAATAACCTGGAGGACAAGTTCATCCGAAATTTCCAGTCCACTTTCAAGCGACGACGTCTCTGGAACAATTGAGAGCTTGTAAACAAAAACCAGGAGAGTCAATATGAGCTTTCGTTCAGCGGTGGAACATTATCAAAAACTTTGCTAAAACCATATCCTATGAAAGAGCAATTGATGCTTTCAACGATGGACTTTGACGGCAAGAATTCATTGAAGAGATGGGACGAATCAAACCAAGGATAATTTCATAGCTAATGGACATAGCCAACCGCTGGGTCGGTGGAGAATACGCATTGCACAACAAAAGAGCCCGCTCACCCAAATAAGATAGGTACTGGCGCAATAATGATAGAAGGCGACGACACAATGATGGGTATAGCACACCAAGTTACATCGCAGCCGGTATCTCACCTCAAGCCTTTATCAATCTCAGGGGTCATGGGTACCTACAAGTCCAAAGATCAAGGCAAGAGACAAATAAACAAAAGATACAAATCCCCTATTCAAACAATACACAATACTCCCATAGATTAGATGCACATAATTGCCACGAGGTTTCTCCCCAAGCCGCAGCCCGTGAGGACTACTCACTCATAACAATAAGATCAATGATAGAAAACATTGTGCAAAATACTTAGATTGAAATCACAAGGAGATCTTAAGTACAAAGTAATGGCTATGGCTAATGGAGAGGATGGAAGATGGAGGGGATGAACTATGGTGTTGATCTCCTTTGGTGGAGTTGTGATGCAATCTAAGAATGGCGGCCTCCTGCGCGGCGGCTGGGGCCTCGAAATATATAGGTGTCTTTACGAAAGTTGTAGGGTTTGATGAGACGAAGCCGCCGCCACATGGTATGGATGGACCTTGCCCATACCAGTGGTCATTACAGTTGTTGTCGCCTGGTAATTGCTCCAGAATTACTTGGTCATGTGGACTTCCTCAAAATCTTTATTTATGACTCCTGATTTCGCATTAAAAAGTGTGAGTTCCTGCACAACATAATTCAAAGCAATGATTTGCATATCTTTGCAATAATTAGTCATTAGTGGCAAGGCTAGAGAGATTCTTGTCAATTGCTTGACTAAAAACAATGTTTAAATGTGGGAAAATATGGATATTTTTAGAGCCATCAGTAATATTCTATATCTAAATAGGAGCCCCCACTATCTGATTTCTCTAAACATGCAATCTATCGACCTCATCAAACATATTGGAGCAACCCTAGCCTTCCAAGTCAGCGGCATGTGGCATGTCATTATTTTTGTTTTTCATTCTTTACAGCTGATTATTAGTATGGAATGTCACCTGAAAATAGTATTGAAGTGGGGGCATGTTGCTTTTCAACTTCTGTAACCTGTTTGAGTGAAATTGAGAGAGAGAGCAGGAGACAATAGAAAAAAAATGATTCAACAGTTATGTTCCATTGATGATTTGCAGCTTATATACAAGGGGAAGGGACACTAACAAGGGTCACGTACGTTCGAAGGGGTGTGAGGAAGAGTTGTGTCTGTTGACAAACCAACCGACATAGAGAATTACAAGAGGGAGGATTATCCCTTTAATTAACCCATTAATTAAGCTTATATACAAGGGGAAGGGACACTAACAAGGGTCACGTACGTTCGAAGGGGTGTGAGGAAGAGTTGTGTCTGTTGACAAACCAACCGACATAGAGAATTACAAGAGGGAGGATTATCCTTTTAATTAACCCATTAATTAAATCCTAACACTCCCCTAATCCTTTCTTGTCTTTGTGATCAATCATATTTGGAATTATCTCCTCCAAAAAACCTATGGGAAAAATGTGAGTAGAGTAGTGTATGATATGTTGCTAAAACTCCTTTAAACCTAGTGAAAAATAAGGATAAAATGATGCAACATATAATGGTTGGATATCCTGTTAAAACTCCTTCAAACCTAGTGGGAAAATAAGGAGAAAATGATGCAACATATTATTGTCATTGCCTGTTAACTCAATATGAGAAAACCTTGTAAAAAGGGAAAATCCCATGGAGTTTAGAGAATAATATATTTCGTGTTCGGTCCACAACATAGAAAACAAAAATTTTCCTATGGTGTGAACTACACGCCAAGATCTATCTACTAGGTACAAAGCAACGGGTGGACATACATCCAACGAGAACTTACCCTCGTAGACAACGAGCTTTGTTAACGAGTAGGAAGTTGATGTAGTCGTACACTTGCCGATCTCAAGATCATGAGGAAGTCCGAGCGCCGCAACTCAGCAGCGCATCCGCACTCGCACACACGTTCAAGCCACCGGACAACCTCCACCTCCTCTCTCCAGTGATCCAGCGGAAGCAGCAACTCCTTCCAGATGAAATGCCACCGGGAACATGTATCTCGCTAATTCGAGACCATGGGGGAATAATTCTAGAGGGGGGAGAGATCCTTCACAAGGAGGTGTGTGGATGAAGGAGGGAATGGGTGGCCTTTTATAGGAGGAGGGGGGGTGCCCCCTCTCTCCATGGCTGGCGCATGGGGGGTGACCCCTCACCTCTCCCATTCATGTGGTGGTAACCCCTCCACATTAAAATGCCTCTTCACATTCCCTTTTAAAGTCTCCACTTTAAATGCATTAAATTTCTCCAAATTTAATGCTCTCTCATTTAATAAAACTCTTTTTATTAAATTTATTCAGAATTTTGTTAATTACTTTAATTAACAAACATTCACATATAGACCCTTGCAATATTTCAATATCACATGCAGAACCACCTTCTGCAATTTCACCCGAAACAATTTCCGGTTTCTATTGAAACAATTCCTGCGCTTTGCAATTCTTTCGTCTGAAACATATGTGCTCCAAAATGGTGTCTGGTAACTCTTAAGTGTGCCACCCTATGGTTCGCGAATAATGCAGACATGATCGAGACCCTTCTCCGATCAATAATCAGCAGCGAGACCTGGAGATCCGTACTGATTCCTACACATTCAACGATGACTTCTGTGATCGTGAGAACCTTTAACGCTTGTAACTAAATCCCTTTGTCTCTCGATATATTACATGTCCGAGATTCGATCATCGGTATCTCCATACCTAGTTTGATCTCGTTACCGACATGCACTCTTTTCTCGTTCCCGTGATATAACATTCTAGTGATCACATCACTTGCTTGAAAGCTATCCTAATGTGATATCATCGAGAGGGCCCAGAGTATATCTATCCGTCATCTGGATTGACAAATTCCACTCTTGATCCATGAGCCTCAACATAACACCTTCGTAGTACTGAACCCATCTTTATAGTCACCCTGTTACGGTGTGACGTTTGATGTTATCAAGATACTCTTCTGGTGTCAGCAATTAACATGATCTCATGGTCTAAGGATAAAGATTACTTCGTATGATGTTATAGCAATATAAACATAATGACTTGATCATAATGCTATACTTCGGATGAATGTTCATCACATCATTCCACCAATGGTGTGACCTTGTTATTAACAACATCCAATGTCCATGATCAAGAAACCTTGATCATCTTGTTAATCAACAAGCTAGTCTATAAGAGAGGCATGACTAGGAACCCTTTTTGTTTATTAAACACACATGTATTGATGTTTCCGAATCAATACAATTCTACCATGTAAAATAAACATCTATCATGTATAAGGAATATATAATAACAACTTTATTATTGCCTCTCAGGGCATATTTCCTCCAGTCTCCCACTTGCACTAGAGACAATAATATAGTTCACATAGTGATAAATCTAACACCCATGGAGTTCTGGTGTTTATCATGTTTTGCCCTAGGGAGAACTTTAGTCAATGGATCTGCTACATTTAGGTCCGTGTGTACTTTACAAATCTTTATATCTCCATCCTTGACATGCTCGCGGATGGAGTGAAACCGGCGCTTAATATGTTTGGAATTCTTGTGAGACCCCGGTTCCTTTGTGTTGGCTATGGCTCCATTGTTGTCACAATAGATCACCATCGGGTCCAACGCACTAGGAACCACACCTAGTTCCGTAATGAACTCTTTCATCCAAACTGCTTCCTGCGCCGCTTCTGAAGCAGCAACATATTCCGCCTCCATCGTTGATCCAGCCACCACAGGTTGTTTGGAACTCCTCCAACTAACTGCTGCTCCGTTCAAGAGAAATACGTATCCGGATTGAGACTTAGAGTCATCCGGATCGGTGTCAAAGCTAGCATCGACATAACACTTAGCGACTAGCTCTTCTTCACCTCCGTATATAAGAAACATATCCTTAGTTCTTCTCAAGTACTTGAGGATGTTCTTTACCGCTATCCAGTGTTCCGATCCTGGATCAGATTTGTACCTACTTGTCAAACTAATAGCATGTGCCACATCCGGTCTTGTACATAGCATGGCATACATAATAGAGCCTATGGCCGAGGCATAGGGGATATTATCCATCATCTCTCTTTCTTCCGCCGTAGCCGGACTTTGAGTCTTACTCAATGTCTTGCCTTGCAACATAGGTAAGAACCCCTTCTTACTTTCGTCCATATTAAACTTCTTTAATATCTTATCAAGGTATGTACTCTGCGATAGCCCAATTAGGCGCCTTGATCTATCTCTATAGATTTTAATGCCTAATATATATGATGCTTCACCAAGGTCTTTCATTGAAAATTTGCTGTTTAGATAACTTTTAACATTGTTTAAAAGATCTATATCATTTCCAATCAATAATATGTCATCCACATATAATATCAGAAATGCCACATTGATCCCACTCACTTTCTTGTAAATACAAGCCTATCCATAAGTTTGGACAAATCCAAACTCTTTGATCACCTCATCAAAGCGGAGATTCCAACTCCGTGATGCTTGCTTCAGTCCATAGATGGATCGCTGAAGTTTGCATACCTTATCAGCATCCTTAGGATCGACAAAACCCTTAGGTTGTATCATATACAACTCTTCTTCAATCTTACCATTGAGGAACGCAATTTTGACATCCATCTGCCATATTTCATAATTGAAATATGCAGCAATTGCTAACATAATCCTAACCGACTTAAGCAATGCTACGGGAGAGAATGTCTCATCGTAGTCAACTCCTTGAATTTGTCGAAACCCCTTTGCGACAAGTCGAGCCTTATAGATGGTCACATTACCATCAGCATCAGTTTTTCTTTTGAAAATCCATTTATTCTCAACGGCCTTTCGGTCGTGAGGTAAGTCCACCAAGTTCCAAACTTGGTTCTCGTACATGGATTCCATCTCGGATTTCATGGCTTCTAGCCATTTGTTGGAATCCGGGCTCATCATCACTTCTTCATACGTCGCAGGGTCATCCATTTCATCAACCATGAAATTCACAACAGGATTGCCGTACAGTTCAGGAGCTACACGTGTCTTGCTTGACCTGCGAGGTACGGTAGTGTCCTCTTTCGGAGTTTCATGATCATTATCATTAGCTCTCTCTTCATCAGATGAAGTCAACTCCGAAATAACTTCCGGTGCTACGCCACTCGCCATTCCATGAAGAGAAGGTTCAATAACCTCTTCGAGTTCTACCTTCCGACTACTCACACCTTTTGCGGGAAACTCCTTCTCAAGAAAGGATCCATTCTTGGCAACAAAAACCTTGCCCTCGGATCTGTGATAGAAGGTATACCCAATTGTTTCCTTAGGGTATCCTATGAAGACGCATTTTTCCGCTTTGGGTTCGAGTTTATCCGGTTGAAGTTTCTTCACATAAACATCACATCCCCAAACCTTAAGAAATGATAGCTTAGGTTTGTTTCCAAACCATAATTCATACGGTGTCGTTTCAACGGATTTAGATGGTGCCCGATTTAAAGTGAATGCAGCTGTTTCCAGTGCAAAACCCCAAAATGACAGAGGTAAGTCAGTCAGAGACATCATAGATCGAACCATATCCAATAAGGTATGATTACGACGTTCCAACACACCATTACGTTGTGGTGTTCTGGCAGGCGTGAGTTGTGAAACTATTCCACACTCTTTCATGTGTGTGCTAAACTCGTAACTTAGATACTCTCCTCCACGGTCAGACTGTAGAAATTTGATCTTTCTATTACGATGATTTTCCACTTCATTCTGAAATTCCTTGAACTTTTCAAAAGTTTCAGACTTGTGTTTCATCAAATAGATATACCTGTATCTACTCAAATCATCCATGAAAGTAACAAAATAACGATATCCACCTTGCGCCGACACACTCATTGGTCCACACACATCAGTATGTATGATTTCCAAAAGATCTGTCACCCGTTCCATTGAACCGGAAAACGACGTTCTAGTCATCTTGCCCATAAGGCATGGCTCACATGTATCAAATGATTCAAAATCAAGTGATTCCAAAAGTCCATCAGAATGGAGTTTCTTCATGCGTTTAACACCAATATGACCTAGACGGCAGTGCCACATATATGTAGACATATCATCATCAAGTTTAATCTTTTTAGCATTAACATTATGAATGTGCGTAATATTAGTATCGAGATCCAACAGAAATAAACCATTCAACATAGGTGCATGACCATAAAATATATCATTCTTATAAATCAAACAACCATTGTTTTCAGATTTAAAGGAATGACCACTTTGCATCAAACACGATCCAGATACAATGTTCATGCTCAGTGCAGGCACCAAATAACAATTATTTAGGTTTATAACTAATCCCGATGGCAAATGGAGAGGTAGCGTCCCGACGGCAATCACATCAACTCTTGATCCATTGCCGACCCGCATCCTGACCTCATCCCTTGCTAGTTGTCGCTTGTTCCGTAGCCCCTGAACCGAGTTACATATATTAGCAACCGATCCGGTATCAAATACCCAGGTGCTACTGTGAGTACTAGTCAAGTATACATCAATAACATGTATATCACATATACCTTTGTTTGCCTTGCTGGACTTCTTGTCCGCCAAATACTTGGGGCAGTTACGCTTCCAATGGCCATTCCCCTTGCAATAGTAGCACTCGGTGTCAGACTTAGGGCCAGCCCGGGGTTTCTTTTCAGGCGTGGCAACAGACTTGCCACCCTTCTTTCCCTTGTGCTTGCCTTTCTTGTCCTTCTTGAAACCGGTGGTCCTATTGATCATCAACACTTGATGTTCTTTCCTAATCTCCACTTCTGCAGTCTTAAGCATTGACAGAAGCTCGGGAAGAGACTTCTTCATGCCCTGCATATTATAGTTCATCACGAAGCTCTTGTAGCTAGGTGGCAGAGATTGGAGAACATGATGTATGCCTAAGTCAATGGGAATCGTTATTCCCAAGGACACAAGCTTATTGGCGTACCCAGACATTTTGAGTACGTGCTCACTAACGGAGCTGTTTTCCTCCATCATGCAGCTAAAGAACCTTTCTGTAGCATTATTAACTCTCTACGGCAGCATGTGTATCGAAAATTATTTTCATTTCTCCCATGGTATCAAAGGCATTGCCATTTTCGAAACGCTTTCGAAGTTCTGGCTCTAGCCCATACGGTATGCCGCAATGAACTAAGTTGTGGTCCTCCTGACGAGTCACATAGACATTCTTTTCCTCGTCACGGGCATCAGGAGCTGGGGGGTCCTAGCGGCGCATCTAGCACATATTGCTTTTGTGCAGCAGTGAGGAGAATCCTCAAATTCATAGCCCAGTTGGTGAAGTTGCTACCATTCGCAGCAAGTTTCTCTTTCTCCATGAACACATTGAAATTAAAAGCAGGTGGTGCCATCTACAACAGAATTTGTAAAGTTTATTTAGACTAAGTTTATGATAGATTGAGTTCAACTAATCCAAATTACTAATGAACTCCCACTCAAAAACGACATCCCTCGTGTCCTTTTGGTGATTACATGAACCAAATCCACTACACCAAGTCCGATCATCACGTTAGTTGATATAGCTTCAAAGGCGAGCATCTATATGGGCGTCATATCAACCATATGACTCATGATTAACCTTTTGGTCCGTGTTCCGAGACCATGTCTGTACATGCTAGGCTCGCCAAGTAAGAACCTTAGTATTCGCGTGTGTAAAACTGTCTTACACCCGTTCCTATGAAAGCGTAGATTCGAGTACACCCGATCATCACGTGATGTCTCGAAACACGATCCATAGAACGGTGCATACTCAAGGAAGAACATATTTTATCTTGATATCTAAATGAGGGATCATCTTATAATGCTACCAAACGCGCCAACTATCAGTATAAGATGCTAACATCTAATGTGTAAAGTGAGATGATATGGTCCATGCATTTGATCTCTATCACTTGCATCGTGGTATGATATCTATCATTCCTTTGTGTGTAAGGCCAAGGTCTATGGAACTTACACGTTGACTGTGTTGTAAGAGTATCTACCATACATCTACTTACAACAATACCATATCAATACACTAGCCTAGCAACAATCTAAACTAGACGCCTCTAATTTATCAATTGCAAGTTTTACGTGGCTTGGGGCTTTCGAAGATAGAACCGTTCTCACCTACGAACATGAACCACAACGAGGATAACTAAGTTATTAGCAACTCGTTGTAAATCAGATATTGACTATAGTAGGAGAGACAGACACCCGCCAGCCACTTATGCAAAACAAGTTGCATGTCAGTCGTGGAACCGGTCTCATGTACGATGACATGTAAGGTTGGTCCGGACCGCTTCATCCCACTATGCCACCAATATCCAAAATACATAGAAGATGCAATAACATGATCATCATCGCCCACATATCAACATATGTGTACTACCCGTGCTAAGCACCTACGCATAGATCAGGCTCTGATACCACTGTTGGGTCCGCAGCATAGAAAACAAAAAATTTCCTACGGTGTGAACTACACGCCAAGATCTATATACTAGGTACAAAGCAACGGGTGGACATACATCCAATGAGAACTTACCCTCGTAGACAACGAGCTTTGTTAACAAGTAGGAACTCGTGGTTGATGTAGTCGTACACTTGCTGATCTCAAGATCGTGAGGAAGTCCGAGCGTCGCAACTCAGCAGCGCATCCGCACTCGCACACACGTTCAAGCCACCGGACAACCTCCACCTCCTCGCTCCAGCGATCCAGCGGAAGCAACAACTCCTTCCAGACGAAATGCCACCGGGAACATGTATCTCGCTAATCCGAGACCATGGGGGAATAATTCTAGAGGGGGAGAGAGATCCTTCACAAGGAGGTGTGTGGATGAAGGAGGGAATGGGTGGCCTTTTATAGGAGGAGGGGGGTGCCCCTCTCTCCATGGCCGACACATGGGGGGTGACCCCTCACCTCCCCCATTCATGTGGTGGTAACCCCTCCACATTAAAATGCCTCTTCACATTCCCTTTTAAAGTCTCCACTTTAAATGCATTAAATTTCTCCAAATTTAATGCTCTCTCATTTAATATAACTCTTTTTATTAAATTTATTCAGAATTTTGTTAATTACTTTAATTAACAAACATTCACATATAGCCCCTTGCAATATTTCAATATCACATGCAGAACCACCTTCTGCAATTTCACCCAAAACAATTTCTGGTTCTATTGAAACAATTCATGCGCTTTGCAATTCTTTCGTCTGAAACATATGTGCTCCAAAATGGTGTCCGGTAACTCTTAAGTGTGCCACCCTACGGTTCGCGAATAATGCAGACATGATCGAGACCCTTCTCCGATCAATAATCAGCAGCGGGACCTGGAGATCCGTACTGACTCCTACACATTCAACAATGACTTCTGTGATCGTGAGAACCTTTAACGCTTGTAACTAAATCCCTTTGTCTCTCGATATATTACATGTCCGAGATTCGATCATCGGTATCTCCATACCTAGTTTGATCTCGTTACCGACATGCACTCTTTTCTTGTTCCCGTGATATAACATTCTAGTGATCACATCACTTGCTTGCAAGCTATCCTAATGTGATATCACCGAGAGGGCCCGAGTATATCTATCCGTCATCTGGATTGACAAATTCCACTCTTGATCCATGAGCCTCAACATAACACCTTCGTAGTACTGAACCCATCTTTATAGTCACCCTGTTACGGTGTGACGTTTGATGTTATCAAGATACTCTTCTGGTGTCAGCAATTAACATGAGCTCATGGTCTAAGGATAAAGATTACTTCGTATGATGTTATAGCAATATAAACATAATGACTTGATCGTAATGCTATACTTCGGATGAATGTTCATCACATCATTCCACCAATGATGTGACCTTGTTATTAACAACATCCAATGTCCATGATCAGGAAACCTTGATCATCTTGTTAATCAACAGGCTAGTCTATAAGAGAGGCATGACTAGGAACCCTTTTTGTTTATTAAACACACATGTATTGATGTTTCCGAATCAATACAATTCTAGCATGTAAAATAAACATCTATCATGTACAAGGAATATATAATAACAACTTTATTATTACCTCTCAGGGCATATTTCCTTCAATACTTTCCTAAAAACCCCGGTGGGGAAAGGGATAGTATGACATATGATCTTATGTTTATATTACCTCATTAAAAACCTTGATGAGAACCTGGATAGTAAACTCATAAAGGGAAAAAGAGTGTAATATGATGATTTGAACATGAATAGTTCAGGAATATACTCCCCTTGAATCTTGCATATCTCAAAGCCCTCGAATACCAATTTCATAAATATTAAAGTTGGCAGAGACTTCATGAACAAACTAGCAAGGTTATCGCATGATTTAGATTTGCAAGATGTTTATCCCTCGTCTCTTCTAGAGTTCATAATGATAAAATAATTGAGGGGCAATATGCTTAGTGATATTGCTCATGATGTATCATGTTTGCATCCATGCAACACATGTAACATTATCTGTGTAGATAATGGTTTATGATTCAAGAGAACCAATGACACATGACTGATGTATTTGGTTTATCATTATGAATCCACACATGTTAACATTAAGCCTTGTATTTCAGAATGATCGGTAAGTTTAGTCTCCAAGTCTGTTTAGAAGATCGCAATGGAGTGACAGTTCTACCATGTATGTAGACATTGTGGGATCATTCATACATGTAGCTAGTGTTAGTGCCTAATGATATTATAATTCATATTTCTATGATATTGAAACAACATGTCAAGATATTTAGTTCCTTGATATCGAAAGATATTCTTGATTCCCAACCAGTTGTATTGGTGGGTACAATGGAACTTTTACATTTGAAACTCTAGGTCACAACTTCTCTTCTACATCTTCCCGTGGTTGAGTGAATCTTTCTCTATGTCTAGAGATCGAACAATCGACATGGAAGATGGATATGACTTGTCCATATTAAGTTTATCCAATATTTTCTGACATGGACAACATGGTGTACCATAATACTTGAGTGAAGGTGCTCGAATATTAGTCACAAACACTAATTGGTTTTGTCCAAATCCTTCATCTCAAATTCTGTCTTTTAGATGATCATATACTTCGTCATTGGAGGAGTAATCCTTGAGCATGACAAACGCACATGGATAATCATCATTGTAGGAGCATTGGTTGTGTAAGGAACTCACTATGTCGGTTGTACCAGAATTGTGCCGACAACAATAAGCCATGTAGTGACTCATTGAATTTACACGATCATGTTGCATTTATATTTCGGATTGAGATTCCTTCGGGGACCATACATGTCCAAATCTAGTGATACACATACTCACTACATCTATCAACTGCGTAAATAGATGATTTTATACTGCCAATGATATAGGTATCGGAAAATGTGGAATCCACTCATGTCTAGAGAGTAGGTCTCGGATCTCTACGAAAATCCGACCTTGTGCTACAAGCTTGCTTTCTCACCACCTTTTTTGTTCTCATTCCATTTATGGAATAAAACATATTGAATACCATGTAGGGAATTCGTTTGGAATAGCGAGGCTATTTTTTGCTTGGATTGCACGCTTCGATTGTTTCAGTCCGAGCGAGTGGTTTACACTCTTCCATGGACATGGTATTTGGATCTGAATAATTGTGAAGGTTATTGGAAATCGTACAAGAGAAATTTTTGTCAACAAGTGTAGGATTTTGTTATACGATCCTCCGGAATCAATATAGTTGGAGGAAATTGCATCCACCTATGAAGACTCTTCGTGATTTCTAAATACACATGAGTCCAGGTGTTCCGATGTCCCAGCCAATGTGTGCAAGCTGAAGCTGGGTTGTGGAGGTTTCCCTTCCACTGGGTGTATACTACCCATCAGTTGTTCGTCAACGCTAGGTTGACATGCATTTACTAATTTAGAGGATTTCTCCTCGATTTTCGTTGTTGCTTGCAAGAAGCTAGATACAGGTTAGACGCCGTACTACTCCCCCTCATTTTAGGAACGGGGAGTTGGGTGGTTTTTATTAGTACCTCCACTCTTTCGGGCGCATTTCTAGCTAGATTAAAGGACTTTGTAATATCTTTGATATCAGCAAATGAATCTGGCAGGTTATTTACAATATGTTGCAAATATGTGAATCTGAACGTAGAGTCCAAATTCTTGATTACATGGATATGAGGTGAAACGCGGAGTCCTAGTTGATTTCCTAGCATTCTATGTGGTACTTCAAATCTCCCATAATGCCTAGAAATAATCCATCCTTCAATATAGCAATCAACATACTGGGTTTCGAATTGATCCCGAAAGAAGGGTTCAAGGTACTTTGTGATCGACAAGATCTGTACCCCATGTAGATCTCTAGTATGTGGGCCTATTGATGTCTGTTGCGTTGGTAAGATCGGTACGCGTGAAGCGCTTACGAACTTATGTAGATGGGAAATGCTCGGAGGATTTCAATTTATCAATTGCAGAGAGGAAGTACTGCGATATGTAGTTAATCAGTCAACAACGTGTAAAACGTGTGACTCCAACGTGAAGTTGGTAAAGTGCATTCCATCGATAAAGGTCTTGCAATGAGTTTAATCCTCTTATTTAGGGATTCAACCCGACCATTATGAGTGTGGATGTACGGGATAGAGTGCTGAACTTCAATCCGCATGGCCATGCAATATTCATTGAAGGCACGTGAGGGGAATGCTGCAATATTTTTCATGTGAATTTGTCTAATTCAACTTTTTGGATAATGGGAATGTAACTCAATTACTTTCCTCATTATCATGGCAAATGCATGATTTCATGTGGACACAAAAGACACACATATGAGCATTGTGTAGATGCATCAATGAGAACCATCAAAAATACTATTAAATACCCCAAAATTGGGTAAAATACACAAAGAAGGGTAATTACTTAAAATTAAGCATTGCATGATATTATTATGATTAATTACATCAATTGTTTCTTTAAACATTGTCCTTTACCGAGCAATGATGACAATTTTGTAGAACTCGAAGTCAACAGGACAAGCAAACGTGTTTGAGTTCATTACCTCTCAGTATCCAGGTAAGTTCATCACTTGCTCATGTCCTTTGGTTATATTATATCAAGTATTTATAATCTACTATTGATAGCACCTGCATTTCAGAAAAGGTAGCAAAAAATATTATTTTCATAATAACATGACTTATTGATTATCATCTCGAGTGGTAGTAATCTATTATGGCTAGCAATGGAACCACGATATGATTTGTGGTTGGTAGTCATTCCATTCACACGGGAAAGTAACATTTAGGACTTAATAACAAATGATGACACTGATTCTTACGCCGTATATTACGTGTTAATCATAAGTTCTGGAATGGGGTAGGAGAGTCAGCTGGATGTTCTTACTTTCGCATGTCAACAAATGACCTTACCATAAGCTGTATTGCCTGGAGCGCTACATGCACATGGGTGGGACCCCACATTGTCCCATGGTATTGGTGTTTATGAGGGTCTGTAAGAGGCTATCAGAGGCATGTCTACTCGAATGGGGAATACCAGGGGTAAATCTGCTTGCAGAAAAAGATGGGCATGTGGGGTTATGGAGAATGTCAGTGATTTGCTTGTATCATCGACTGGGACCCACACCAAAAAGAGGGTGGTCCGGAAGGTACAACCGGTTGTGCAACAAGTCTTTGATCTCTTATGGTAAAAAGATGACATGTTACTCCTTATTCCGGAAAGGAACTGTGAACATGGAAGGAAAGGAGCTCCATGAAGCTTTAGTGACCTTGTGAAGGCTGGCAGACATAGTTTTCAAAATAAAAGAAATCTTTCGAAGAAATTTTTACAAAAACTTGCATTAAGGCTACGACGAATGGTATGTGGCTGTAGATAGTGCATCAAACTTCCCACCGTACATAATGAACTTGTTGGGCAATGTTGTTACTCACATTTTCCTTTTATCCCTGCTTAGACTCTAAAGACCATGAGGAGGCTGCTTTGTACGACGTTGAAGGCAAAGATGACATCTTCTACGAGGAGCCAGATATCCCTGAAGGAGTTGAAGGAATGGACTACATTATCCACTATGGGGTTGGAGATGAGGAGTCATATTAGTAGTTCATATAAGTCTTAGTATTACAGTTGAGTTGAGCAGCATCGAACCTCACTAAATAAGTTGTTGAGCTCTTAACATGTAAATTAGTCTTCTTCTTGTTGTTCTTCAGTTGTAACCACACTAAGTTAAGTTGTTAAGGTATTCTCAAGTTAGGAGAATCTCGTTGTTATCACTACTTTTGGTTTGTAATAATAATCATGTGTAATATTTGGGCATGCAATATTTCTGTTGTACCACTCAGAGGGATGTAATATTTGTGAAACGGTGTTCCATGAGTCTTATGTCAACGACTTGCGTACTACAACATGGAGTGGCATGCTGGATCACCGTAGGTCGGGGCCCTTAGGGAGAGTTTTCCTTTACTGTCCGCCATTGCAGCTGACCCAGGGGTGGTGGCGGCCTGGTCTAGGTCTATGCTAGGGTGGTACACTCATTTCCGGAGGGAACTACAGGTTGTAGAGCTTATAGAGTGGAACTGAGGGAGATCGAGGGATACAACCTAGTGGGGCCAGGACCGCATCTCTTAGTGTCTAGAACCATCCAAGAAATTCTCGATGTGTTCCCTCTATGTGAAGCTTTGCTAGAGTATCCCAAGGAAACACTTCAGTGAGATTTGGAAGATTTTTCTATCCCAATGAAAGTTAGGGTGTTATTGTGGTAGTTTCCGAGAAAACGGCTTCCACAAATGAGAATATTCGCCAAAGGCAGGGCCCCTCGACTAGCCTATGTGCACTATGTGGGGAGTACGAGGACAATGCTCATAGTTTCTTCTCGTGTATCCTTGCCAAATTCAAGTGGAGTGTTGTTAGGGAATTGTTCTCCTGTTGCTAGAAACCCTCATGCCTTGCTGATGTGTATAGGATCCTGCACGACTAGATATGTCAGACCAAGTGAGTGCTTTGGATTAGCTGTGCAGGCTTATGTTGGACGTTGTGGAACCTTAGGAATAATTCACCATTGATCGGTCCATTCCGGCCCATCGGGTTGACAGCCTATACAAATTATCTATACACATGCAGGTGTGGAAGCTAGTGACTAGATGACAAGACCACGAGGTGCTAGAGCCGACAATTGAGAGGATTCGTCAACTCTACACTCCTGTGCATGATGCCCAGAGTGAACTCAAGGGTTGCTGCATATATTATTATCTTGCCGTTATCCGCGTGGTTCCTTTCATGTTTTCTAGGTGTGCGTTGGGGCGTTCCACGTATGTGTGTCCATGCTGTTAAAACGAGTTGTAAACCAGGACTAATAGGGGTCCGTGTGCTGTACGTAGTAGCTGACCGAGTCGGTCATTGTACCAGTATTCTTCTATTATATTAATTCATAGAGTCGAGGCCTGAGAGCAATCGACAAACCCACGACGTACGTAACTTTGTATGGTATCAGAGCCCGGCTTCTTCGTCGCATCAAGTCGCTGCTGAGATCAGATCGCATCGCTGCTTCTACAAAATCGCCATGAGCCTGGAAGCTTCTTCATCCTCATCCATGGTGCCCTCTGGAGGTTCGCTTGGCGAATCTCTCTCGGAAAAACTCACGGGAGAGAACTTCATGATCTGGAAAACTCAGGTCATGCCGACAATCCGAGGCGCGCAGTTGGCTGGCTACCTCGATGGATCAATCAAGGCACCAGAGGTGGACTCACCGCCAAGGATGATAGTGGGAAGGACGTGAAGATCCCCAATCCCGCCTACGCACGCTGGATCGCACAAGATCAAGCCGTGCTTGGTTACCTCCTCAGGAACATGACGAAGGAAGTTTTGATTCAAGTCTCCGGGTTAGAAAGCTCGGCGGAAGTATGGGCATCAGTGACGGAGATGTTCTCCGCGGTTTCACAGAGTCGGATCGTCCAGCTACGGACTGCGTTGGCCAAGACTCAAAAAGAAAACATGTCCGGAAAATCTTATTTCAACCGGATCAAATCTCTTGCCGATGAGATGGCAAACGCTGGGCAGAAATTGGATGATTTGCAGATAATCTCCTATATCCTAGCTGGTCTAGATGATCAGTATGATGGGTTCGTGGCATCGATCACAGCGTTGTTGAAGACTGCAACGAAAGTCACAATTAGTGACCTTTACTCCATGTTTCTTCCCTATGAAGCCCGTCTGGAAGGTAGGGCTCCTGGTAACAATGGAGCCTTTGGCGGTGATATCTCCGCTAATGCTGCGTCGCGTGGAGGCTATGGAAACCGCGGAGGTGGCGGTGGCTTTGGACAGCGAGGCGGTGGACGTGGCGGGCGTGGAAACTATGGTGGTGGCCGTGGCAATGGTCCACAAAATTACAGTGGTGGGGGTGGCTATTACCCCCAGAACAACAATGGTGGAGGAGGAGGCTATTTTCCCCAAGGCGGACAGCAGCGCCAAGGAGGGGGTGGACGTGGTCCGGGAGGTGGAGCTCCTGGTGTCATCTGTCAAATATGTGGCAAAGAGGGACATCCAGCGTTCCGATGTTGGAAGCGCTTCAACAAGAACTATCAACCCCAGGCTGAAAGATCTGCGGGTGCAGTAACAAGTTCTTATGGCATAGATACAAATTGGTATAGTGACACAGGGGCGACAAATCATATCATAGGAGAGCTCGACAAATTGGCCGTGAGAGATCATTATCATGGTCAAGATCAAGTCCACAATGCTAATGGTGCAGGTATGGATATACATCACATTGGTCACTCCTTACATCATACCCCTAATCACGATCTTCGCCTCAATAATATTCTTCATGTACCTAGTGCCACTAAAAGTCTCCTTTCTACCCATCAACTTACAAAAGATAATCATGTTTTTGCTGAATATTGGCCTAATCACTTCTATTTTAAGGATCAGGACACGAGGAACATAGTTCTGGAAGGTAGATGCGTGGGTGGCCTCTATCCACTACCTCCTTCGTCTTCATCATCCGGAAAACAAGCTTTTGGTGTCCAATCTTCCTCCCATTGGCATAGGCGCCTAGGACATCCTTCATCGGTCATAGTCCAACAAATTCTTCGAGATAATAATATTCAGTTTAGTGATTCAAATAAAGGGTCAGTGTGTGATGCCTGTCAAAAGGCTAAGAGTCATCAGTTACCTTATCCTAAGTCCTCCAGTGTATCTTCTGCTCCTTTAGAACTTGTGTTCTTTGATGTATGGGGTCCTGCTCCACCTTCAGTTGGTCGTAATAAATATTATGTTAGTTTTATTGATGATTATAGCAAATATACCTGGATCTATTTGTTGAAAAATAAGTCTGATGTTTTTCAGAGGTTCCATGATTTCTAGCATCATGTTGAGAGACAGTTTGATAAGAAAATCCTTGCTCTTCAAACTGATTGGGGGGGGGGGTGAGTATCAAAAACTCAATTCTTTTTTTCAAAAGGTTGGAATTTCTCACCATGTTTCATGTCCCCATGCTCATCAGCAGAATGGCTCTGCTGAACGCAAACATAGGCACATTGTTGAGGTTGGCCTATCTCTTCTTGCTCATGCTTCCATGCCTCTCAAATTTTGGGATGAGGCGTTTTCCACGGCGGTTTATTTGATTAATCGCCTTCCTAGCAAAGTTATTGCTTCCCAATCACCACTTGAGTGTCTTTTTAAAACCAAAACTGACTATTCTTTTTTACGTATTTTTAGGTGTGCGGTTTGGCCAAATCTCCGTCCTTACAATGCTCGCAAGCTCGAGTTTCGTTCAAAAAAATGTGCCTTCCTTGGATATAGTAGTCTTCACAAAGGGTACAAATGCTTGATATTTCCACTGGTCGTGTGTATATCTCACGTGATGTCGTTTTTGATGAGTCAGTCTTTCCTTTTGCTGATCTCCATCCTAATGCCGGTGCACAACTACATACTGCAATATCTCTTCTTTCTCCTGATCTTTATTTACCTGTGATTGGGGGTCATGATTTAGGAGCTAATGTTGATGCTAATCCTGCTAATCATCTGCCTGCTGAGTCTATTGTGCAGGAATCTGAAAATTTTATGTCAAATAATAATTTTGGAGAGGATTCCAGTGCTGTTTCCCCTGTGCCGATAGAATCAGCGCTAGGAACAGCGCCCAGCTTTCCTACGGATCGCGCACCTGGAGCAGACAACCAACCCGCGAGAAGCTATTTTCCCGCCAGTCACGCGGCGTCTCCTGGGTCTCGTGCGTCCTCTGCAGGAAACTCGCTGGGTCCCGTAGTTCCTGCGCGCGCGATAGCGACGGATGGCCCTGCGCATGCGTCAGCAGAGGATGGCCCCGTGCATGCATGCGAAACTCCCACGCGCGATGCTTCTTCCAAGCTAATTTCTGCACCTGTACCTGCACATGTGCATGCTCGTATAGATTCTGATGAGACTTCGGGATCTTCTGCACCGGTCGACGTGGTAGCTCCAGTTTTGACCAGGCCGGTTACTCGTCTTCAACGAGGTATTGTACAACCCAAAATTATTACAGATGGTCGTATTCGCTATGGTAATTTTTGTGCTACGGGAGAACCTGACAATTTGCAAGAAGCACTTAATGATTCTCGTTGGAAACAAGCTATGGATGAAGAATATTCAGCTCTTATACGGAATAATACGTGGCATCTTGTTCCTGCTACTCAGGGGCGCAACATCATTGATTGCAAGTGGGTGTATAAGGTCGAGAGGAAAGCTGATGGTACTATTGATCGGTACAAAGCGCGGTTGGTTGCCAAAGGATTCAAGCAACGTTACGGAATTGACTATGAGGACACCTTCAGTCCTGTGGTCAAGGCAGCTACTATTCGTCTGGTTCTTGCTTTGGCTGTTTCTCGAAATTGGAAGATGCGACAGTTAGATGTGAAGAACGCGTTTTTGCATGGTGTTCTGGAAGAAGAGGTCTTTATGCGGCAACCTTCTGGCTATGAGGATCGTACTCGTGTGGGACATGTTTGCAAGCTTGATAAGGCCTTATATGGCTTAAAACAGGCTCCTCGTGCTTGGTTTGCACGGTTGAGTTCTAAACTTCATGGTCTTGGTTTTTCGGCATCCAAGGCCGATACCTCATTATTTTCTACAACAAAGGGGGCGTATCTATCTATATGTTTATATATGTTGATGATATTGTTGTAGTCAGCTCCTCAGACCAGGCTGTTAATGCTTTGCTTCATGATCTTGGCTTGACATTTGCCTTGAAAGATCTAGGTGAATTGCATTACTTCTTGGGCATAGAAGTGAGGAAAGTTTCTGATGGAGTAGTACTCGCCCAAGAAAAATATGCACAAAACTTGCTTGCTCGTGTGAATATGAAGACATGCAAGTCAGTTGATACTCCTTTATCAACTTCTGAGAAGTTGTCTATAGCTGGTGGTGATGCTTTAAGTAGTGAGGATTCTACTCGATACAGGAGTATAGTTGGAGCCCTCCAGTATCTTACTCTGACCAGACCTGATATAGCTTTCTCAGTTAATAAGGTTTGCCAGTTTTTGCATGCTCCTACTACACTTCATTGGACAGCAGTCAAGAGAATATTAAGATATTTGAGAGGGACTATTTCAGTTGGCTTACGTTTTAGCAAGTCAGATTCTGTTCTTGTAAGTGCATTCTCTGATGCTGATTGGACAGGATGTACAGATGATAGAAGGTCTACAGGTGGCTTTGCTGTGTTTTTAGGATCAAATTTAATTTCATGGTCTGCGAGGAAGCAAGCTACCGTGTCTCGTTCGAGTACAGAAGCTGAGTATAAAGCTCTAGCAAATACTACTGCAGAAGTCATCTGGATACAGACTCTGCTAAAAGAATTGGGAGTACCGCAGCCAAGAGCTGCATGTTTATGGTGTGACAATATTGGAGCTATGTATCTCTCTGCTAATCCAGTCTTTCATGCTAGGACCAAGCATATTGAAGTGGACTATCATTTTGTTCGTGAGAGGGTGGCTCAGAAACTTCTAGACATTCGATTTATACCGTCGGGAGATCAATTGGCGGATGGATTTACGAAAGCTGTTTCTACTAGACAGTTAGAAGTTTTTAGACACAATCTTAACTTAAGTTAAGTTATGATTGAGGAGTGTTAAAACGAGTTGTAAACCAGGACCAATAGGGGTCCGTGTGCTGTACGTAGTAGCTGACCGAGTCGGTCATTGTACCAGTATTCTTCTATTATATTAATTCATAGAGTCGAGGCCTGAGAGCAATCGATAAACCCACGACGTACGTAACTTTGTACATGCAGCTCTTGTTTGGTTGTACGCTGGGCTTCTAGTCTACCGTCGAAAGGGTAACGTTACTCATAATGATAGACCGCTTATTAGGCAAAGATGGCAGATGGGGTCATGCCACTACCCGAGGAGAAAGAAGATCCACAATCTCGGTGAGTCTTCGAGAGAAAAGGCTATGGAGTTCTCCTTTTTGGCTTTTTAACGGAAGGTGGTTGATGTCAAATAAGGATATGGTGTTTTTCTTCTTGGTGGTCACAGGGAGACCACACTGGCTATATAAGTTGGTAAAGATCGCATCGATCCAATGAGGCCGGAACGAAATAAAGACACACAAGTTTCACCCGTTTCATCTATCTTTTACAGCAAGTTTCACTCGAAGTATGAAAACCAGGAATGTTCGGTAGCACACTAGTACTATTACTATTCGGAAATCCAATTCGGCTCACTGTTACTGTTGCGTTACCTAACTCCAGGTCGCTGTCGCCAGGGACCACCACGGCTGCCCCGGGCCCTCTCAGCTACTTCCCTTGCCCGACGTTATAAATTGTAGCTACACTCCACGCCTCCCTCTAAGAACACACTACCAAACTTAGATCAAGAGCTCGTTCTTCTATCCATTAGTTCGAACGTAACATTTGCATCTCGCCAACAAGCTAGTTTAGACAAGTACAGCAGTACCGTAAGACCGACAATGACCGTTGTCGACGCCGTTGCGCAGCAGCTGCCCGGCCATGGGCAGACCGTGTGCGTCACCGGCGCCGCCGGGTACATCGCGTCGTGGCTCGTCAAGCTGCTCCTGGAGAGAGGCTACACCGTGAAGGGCACAGTGAGGAACCCAGGCAAATTTCGTAACTGAATGTTTCTGCGACGATATACCTTGCTTGGCTTAACGCCGGGCTAACGTGACGTACGTGATGCTGCAGATGATCCGAAGAACGCGCACCTCAAGGCGCTGGATGGCGCCGCTGAGAGGCTGATCCTCTGCAAGGCCGACCTCCTCGACTACGACGCCATCTGCGCCGCCGTCGAGGGCTGCCACGGCGTGTTCCACACCGCCTCTCCCGTCACCGACGACCCTGTACCCACCACGCCTCCCTCGTACTGCCCGTTATGTAGTGATGTATATATGGTAGTGGGTTGCTGCTGACACTTGCAGGTTGTGAATTCGTGCGTTTGAGCAGGAGCAGATGGTGGAGCCGGCGGTGAGGGGCACGGAGTACGTGATCAACGCGGCGGCGGATGCAGGCACGGTGCGCCGGGTGGTGTTCACGTCGTCCATTGGCGCCGTCACCATGGACCCCAACCGTGGCCCTGACGTGGTCGTCGATGAGTCCTGCTGGAGCGACCTCGAGTTCTGCAAGAAAACCAAGGTCAGCAAGCCGGACTCTCTTCCATTTCTGAATTCTTCCCTAGTTATGTGTACAATAGTTAGAAAAAAAATACATGCCATCTAGGGGGATACAATCAGGGCACCACTGTATTAACTGTCGCATGCACAACAGTAAGCAACACACTGTTAGATTAAAGAGTAAACTGTAGAGAGCCACAAATATTAGGGTCATGGTAACGAAAACACCAACTATTGGGGTTTTGTATAAAAGAAACACCGATTTTTGGATACCACAATAGCAAATACCACAAATCTAAGAAATTAAGGCTAATGATAGAAATTATTACAGGTGAACCCACCTTTTTTGGTCAAGTCTGACCGAACCAAAATTTCTAGAAAAATAGATCGTATTGTTCTAACTATTCGGTTCAGTCAGACTTCATTTATATCACTAGTATTAATTTGTTAGATTTGTGGTAGTATTTGTTATTTTGGTACCCAACAGTCAGTGTTTTTGTTACCATGGCTCCAATAGGTGTGTCTCTCTGTAATTTGCTCTAGATTTAAATAGGCATATATATCCCCATTACATTTTTATTTAAAATAACCTGTTTCAAACATAAAATAGGCGTGTATGTCCATGCAAAATTGTTTCTTTTAATGATATTTTATGGGGCATCCGGAACTGATGAATTATTTCAACAAAATCATTGTATCAAAATTAGCCACATAAAGCTTTGTACATGCGGGCAGCCTGCTATTTGTTTACCAAAGCTAAAATTCTGGACAACATCGATCATCGTATCGTGTGCGATTCCTTTTCACGTACGGATATGCAAAGTGGAGTGTCATTATCACCACCAACCCCAGATTAAAACATTTGGCTAAGATGAGTAATCAACAGATCAAGTGAAGACGTACCAAGACCACAGGATTCAGGGTAAATTTGTCTAATCGTTCATGCATGTCCTTATCAGTGAGTGCTTTTAGACAATCATTTTCTCCAACAAGAGTTTCACCTGCAAACGTACGAAATTATCGCTTCACAACTATGTTCTTACCAACCTCAACAACAACTATGTTCTTACCTATGAGGCTGTGATCAGTTGTTCTTTGTGAGAACTACGATGTATTGACATCAACTATATTCTGCAAACAACTTTTAACTTCAAAAGTTCATAAAGTTTATGCTGAAATGGGATACCTCGATTAGAATCAGGAAAATCCTTTGCTATCATGGTCCCCGAGAGGTGCATAAGTGCTTGCTGTCGGACACATCGCACCATGCCTGCTAGTACCACACATAATCGTTGCATAAGCATGACATAAGCTCACCTGACTCCGTTTCAAAATAAAGAAAAAAAAATAGCACGCCTGATCACGAATTGTTCTGATACCTCGGTCATGTGGTGAACCAGAACTGGTACTGCTACGGCAAAGCCGTGGCGGAGCAGGCGGCGTGGGAGGCGGCCAGCAAGCACGGCATCGACCTCGTCGTCGTGAACCCCGTGCTAGTGGCCGGGCCACTGCTGCAGCCGACGGTGAATGCCAGTGCTGCACACATCCTCAAGTACCTCGACGGCTCGGCCAAGAAGTACGCTAATGCTGTGCAGTCGTACGTGGACGTGCGCGACGTCGCCAGCGCACACATCCTCGTGTTCGAGGCGCCAGAGGCCTCCGGCCGGTACTAAGACCACCACGCCACAAAAGGCCTCACCCTGTTCTCCGATGGATCTCGCCACAACAGACCTGATCCACCTTCCACTATAGGTACCCTTCGAGGCGGGCACCGGCGCCTTTACAAAACTAGCGGGGCAACAACTCCACAACAACTTGGAGGCTCCCGAAATGACAACAAGCTGCCACAAGAACAAAGTTGTCAAATACAATAACATGATCTAGGTATTAACGAGAATACTAGATCAGGGATTTCTCCAAGTGAATGGAGAGGAGTTGAAGAGCTTGATTCTTGATGTTGATGATGAACTTCTCCTCCTTCAATTCCACCAAAGATCAAGACCTTAGGGTGGTTGAAGTGGGAGATCGAGATTTAGAGCTCTTGCACAGGGTCTGGTCGAATTCAAATGAATCAAGAGTTCTGGACGTTGGGGAAGAAGGGGTACTTATACCCCCTTCCAAAAACCAGCCGTTGCACACTTTGGGGGCCGGATTATCCGGCCCAAGTGAGGGCCAGATTATCCGGTCTAGGGAAACTCCGCCCCAGACTCGGAATATCCGGCAGAAAATCCGCCCCCTCTCTGAGCGTCGCGCCGAGCTTGCCCTTGATCAACTTCTGGGGGCCGGATTATCCGGCCCTATGCGAAGGCCGGATTATCCGGCCTAGGGAAGAAAAACCGCCCCAGTTCGGATTTTCCGGAAGAAAATCCGACCGGATACCGAGCAACGCGCCTTGGCTCCTTTTGCTCGAAAACTAGGGGCCGGATTATCCGGCCCTTGCGAAACCCGGATTATCCGGCCTGGGAAGGAAAAACCGCCCCAGTTCGGATTTTCCGGGAGAAAAACTGACTGGACAGAGAGCGACGCGCCTTGGCTTCCTTGAGAGATGAGGTAGGCCGGATTATCCGGCCCTTGGAGGGGCGGATTATCCGGCCCCCCTCAAAACTTCCTGCAGACTTAGCACACATGAAAAGTCTCCATAGTATTGTTATCTAACACGCAAAACATAGGAAAACATGAAATGTTCTTTCAATCTCCCCCTTTTTGGTGCTAGATGACAATACCAGAATTTGCAGGAGAAAGACACAAGACAAACAGAGATAACTATGGGAGGGACTCCCCCTCAATGTGTGCATAATAGAGTTTTGTATTGAAATACAAATGCACATAAATAGGTAAATCTATTCCATAGACAAAAGGGCAAAAACACATACCACCAAAGTAGAGAATAGGCATCCTTGACATAAATCACAATTATTATTGGATAACCATTATGAGCGCGCGCCTTCCGTGATAAACCACCAGCAATAGGATATGAATAGATATAACCATGAGCATAATCCATAATATGAAGTCCATAGGTATCATCCAGACAACCACATAAAGTCTCAACCACAAATCACAAACCACGAATATAAAAGTTCAACGCTAAATGGGCATAAGCAAGAAATAACGAATAAGAAGTGCAAGTGCTTATGCCCGACCCATGCAAATCCACGGACAACCTAATAGAACTATTTCTCCCCCTTTGGCATCGAGACACCAAAAGGGAGAAGAGCAATGCTAGCGCCCCATGGGATCACTCATCATAGTCCTTGTGGTAGTATTTGTTATTTTGGTACCCAACAGTCAGTGTTTTTGTTACCATGGCCCCAATAGGTGTGTCTCTCTGTAATTTGCTCTAGATTTAAATAGGCATATATATCCCCATTACATTTTTATTTAAAATAACCTGTTTCAAACATAAAATAGGCGTGTATGTCCATGCAAAATTGTTTCTTTTAATGATATTTTATCGGGCATCCGGAACTGATGAATTATTTCAACAAAATCATTGTATCAAAATTAGCCACATAAAGCTTTGTACATGCGGGCAGCCTGCTATTTGTTTACCAAAGCTAAAATTCTGGACAACATCAATCATCGTATCGTGTGCGATTCCTTTTCACGTACGGATATGCAAAGTGGAGTGTGGTTATCACCACCAACCCCAGATTAAAACATTTGGCTAAGATGAGTAATCAACAGATCAAGTGAAGACGTATCAAGACCACAGGATTCGGGGTAAATTTGTCTAATCGTTCATGCGTGTCCTTATCAGTGAGTGCTTTTAGTCAATCATTTTCTCCAACAAGAGTTTCACCTGCAAACGTACGAAATTATCGCTTCACAACTATGTTCTTACCAACCTCAACAACAACTATGTTCTTACCTATGAGGCTGTGATCAGTTGTTCTTTGTGAGAACTACGATGTATTGACATCAACTATATTCTGCAAATAACTTTTAACTTCAAAAGTTCATAAAGTTTATGCTGAAATGGGATACCTCGATTAGAATCAGGAAAATCCTTTGCTATCATGGTCCCCGAGAGGTGCATAAGTGCTTGCTGTCGGACACATCGCACCATGCCTGCTAGTACCACACATAATCGTTGCATAAGCATGACATAAGCTCACCTGACTCCGTTTCAAAATAAAGAAAAAAAAATAGCACGCCTGATCACGAATTGTTCTGATACCTCGGTCATGTGGTGAACCAGAACTGGTACTGCTACGGCAAAGCCGTGGCGGAGCAGGCGGCGTGGGAGGCGGCCAGCAAGCACGGCATCGACCTCGTCGTCGTGAACCCCGTGCTAGTGGTCGGGCCACTGCTGCAGCCGACGGTGAATGCCAGTGCTGCACACATCCTCAAGTACCTCGACGGCTCGGCCAAGAAGTACGCTAATGCCGTGCAGTCGTACGTGGACGTGCGCGACGTCGCCAGCGCACACATCCTCGTGTTCGAGGCGCCAGAGGCCTCCGGCCGGTACCTCTGTGCCGAGCGCGTGCTGCACCGCGAGGACGTCGTCCACATCCTCAGCAAGCTCTTCCCCGAGTACCCTGTGCCAACAAGGTGAGTGAGCATATGCAACATCCAACCTCACAGCATTCTTGTTCTGTTTCACCTAGTTTTCTCATCGTTTGCTTGTGTTACCAATTGATTCATCAAAGCAACAACACTAAGAATTTCTATGTCGGAACCGTTTGGAACATGGTAATTTACTAGGATTGTGGTTTAAGCTTCACAAGCAACACCCTGATAGTGATAGATACTATGAAATCGCTATATTATGAACCGGGAAGCTCAGCAAAACCGTGGAGATATTTAATTGATTTTTTACTTCCTGTACTTAATGATAGTTTGGCTAGTAACTTATTAAGTACATATTATCTACAAATCTTATTTAGTACACTTTGTTGAAGTGGATCCCACCCTTGGTTGGTGAGTAGGGACAAGGGTGCATATCACTGATTACTAAAGCTCAAGTAGTAGGTGCCGGTGCAGGTGAACAGAAACTCACTCACTAGTGACGGCACGAAAATGCTTTCTTAAATTTAATACTAGGAAAAGTCTTGGAACTGTGCCGTGTAAGATTGAAGCATGCTGCAACACTTGTCCTATCCTGTAATTGATCCTTCCCAGCAAAGTAATATATGCTGCTAGTAAGTTGGTACAAAATGTAGAAAAGGAGATGACATAAGCAACACTGGAAAGTATTGTTGAGAAATGATTATATGCATACTGACAAACTTGTTATTTTGGAATAGCCAAATTAATGACACCCTATGTCCCATTTATTAACACGTGGAGCAATTAGGGGAAAGCTTCAGAGTCAAGAAGTTAGTACCAATGGATCCATGCTCAAAATTGTACATTTTGCCTAAATATGATTTTTGGGTTTAAATATAAAGATATGACGTAACTTGATTCTCTGCTTCTTATGCCTGATCCAAACCGTCTTTCATTTTTTTTGTCGAACATCAGACCATGTTTTAATGACCTGTTGTGTTGACGATCATGCCACTTGGGACCAATACTTGTCATTTTTCTCCAACACAATGAACAAAAGTGGTACAATGAATGGAACCTGCTGCCGTTTCATGGCTTTCACTAGCTAACGAACCTAAGCAATCTGGAAGCAACAACTTACCACCGTATGCTGCATCTTTGGTGACATGTGCCATGGTTGTCCTCAGGTGCTCGGATGAAGTGAATCCGCGGAAGCAGCCTTATAAGATGTCCAACCAGAAACTGCAGGATCTCGGTCTCCAGTTCACTCCTGTGAACGACTCTCTGTATGAGACCGTGAAGAGCCTCCAGGAGAAGGGACACCTCCTGGTACCAAGCAAAGATACCCTGGTGGAACTGAACGGTGTAAAGGCATGATACTTCTAAGGAAGCAGCAGAGTTCACTTGTTCCTGTAAAACTGTGAAACATCAGTTGTTTTTCTGTATATATCCTATCCAGTATCGTGTTATTTAAGTGAACTAAGCGAACAGAGTAATATATTATCTCCGATGTCCAATAGCTGGAAGTGATTTTTGTGCCAACTATCCCTGGGAATAATTAAGGGTATTTATTCATCACAAAAATACAAATGGAATATCCATAATTGTGCCTGACTGTTCTAGCAAAATATGGATACGGTTCTAAGTAGCAACAGTATTTTCAGGGTATCAACTGTCAATACGTGCATGGAATTTAGAAAGCAAATCACATTGATTAGAAAATACCTCAATATTCCCCAAGAAAACTATGTAAATTTGCTTGCGGAACCTTCTCCCTATCTACATAGATATACAGGGGAAGAATACAAATATTGATTCCACCAGTACAATAATGGTAGTCTGTCATGGCAACCTGTACCAAGGTTAATGATAATCAGATGTCAAAAAAGGAGATTCAGGAGAACGCGAGTAAAAACGTTAATAATCTATAAGTCTGTCATAACAAAAGTAAAAAAATGATCTTCCTAGAAGGCATGCTGAAGGCTAGGTTAGGTAAGGACAGAAGAGTAGTAGAAAAAAGTGTCTTAGTGTAACTTTCAAGTTTAAATGTGCTATATTGAGTACTGATTAAATAAATTTGGTTATGATAGCATGTTTCTTGTGAGCATTTTAAGTAGATAATTTGCTCATAATACATAAGGGCATGATGCCACGAGGACAGCAAAAACGTCTTACGTTCACTCTCCTATTTCATTTTTCTAGCTTGAGCATTTAACGTTTGCATTTTGCAGATGTTCAAGGTAGACAAAACAGGAAAGTGACAAGACAAGTTCTTACTATCCTCATGGCCTCATCTCTCTATACTCCAGCTGTCAATAATTGCTTGCTTACAAGGTTTCTAGATTGGAATAATCAAAACTGAGCAGTTCTGTCATAGCAAATATTCCATACGATTATCAAAGTGGAAGCTAAAGATTCTTAAAGTGGAGTTGTGAACTTTACTTGATTTGACACGGGGAGCATCTTTGTGGTGGCCACTAAGCTTTAACTGAAATTTGTCATAAAACAAGATCTTATCTCTGGGCATACTCACAGATGATCAGGATGGTCTGTCATCAAGGGATAAATTGTTCATACAGCATAGCACATCAAAAGGAAAAGGAAGTAAAATGATCTCCTGGTAAGTTCGACATTTTTTAGAGAGTGTATAGCAAGGACCTATCAACTACCAAGTCCAGATCATTCATTTACTTCCTTTAAGGATCTAGTAGATAAAGTCAATAAGAGCACCTTTGTGTTGAAAATATTCTTACTGTTATTGTATTATCTTATTTATAGTGAAACAAGTCCATTAGAATCAATTTTTTGAATTCTTAAATTAAGTAATAAAAATAAAGAACCAAGGAATCCGTTAGAAATGTTTTGAAATGGATATTGTTCGGCTGCTGGCGCGACTTTGAATAAAGGTGGTGATTCTTAGATTTTTCTCTCGTCGTGATGAAGAACTGCATGTCGCCGGTCTTCATTGATCTTGGCTGGACTACCGAGTTCCGGAAGACTCCATCGGTGAATTCCAAACGGACGGCATGCCTGGAGTTTGCCAGTGCGGACGGTGTTTCGGTCGCGCGCAACCATGTTTTTTGCTGGCCGTTTGGTTTCAGAGAAAACGCTGTGAAGCTCTGCGGTCTGTTGCCATCATGGTGAAATGGATCGTATGGGCACCTAGAGGGGGGGGGATGAATAGGTGCTACACCAATTTTTAATTCTTTTTCAATTTTAGGCTTAGCACAAAGGTAAATTCTCTAGATAAACTAATGTGTGGAATTTCCCTATATGCAAACCTATCTACTAGCGAGTAAGGAGCGAGTGGGAGAGGAACGAGTGAACCGAAGTGAAGTACGCGGAGACACAAGATTTGTTTAACCGTAGTTCCTTCCTTGTTAAGGGAAGTACGTCTGCGTTGGAGGGGTGGGCGGTACTAAGACCACCACGCCACAAAAGGCCTCACCCTGTTCTCCGATGGATCTCGCCACAACAGACCTGATCCACCTTCCACTATAGGTACCCTTCGAGGCGGGCACCGGCGCCTTTACAAAACTAGCGGGGCAACAACTCTACAACAACTTGGAGGCTCCCGAAATGACAACAAGCTGCCACAAGAACAAAGTTGTCAAATACAATAACACGATCTAGGTATTAACGAGAAAACTAGATCAGGAATTTCTCCAAGTGAATGGAGAGGAGTTGAAGAGCTTGATTCTTGATGTTGATGATGAACTTCTCCTCCTTCAATTCCACCAAAGATCAAGACCTTAGGGTGGTTGAAGTGGGAGATCGAGATTTAGAGCTCTTGCACAGGGTCTGGTCGAATTCAAATGAATCAAGAGTTCTGGACGTTGGGGAAGAAGGGGTACTTATACCCCCTTCCAAAAACCAGCCGTTGCCCACTTTGGGGGCCGGATTATCCGGCCCAAGTGAGGGCCGGATTATCCGGTCTAGGGAAACTCCGCCCCAGACTCGGAATATCAGGCAGAAAATCCGCCCCCTCTCTGAGCGTCGCGCCGAGCTTGCCCTTGATCAACTTCTGGGGGCCGGATTATCCGGCCCTATGCGAAGGCCGGATTATCCGGCCTAGGGAAGAAAAACCGCCCCAGTTCGGATTTTCCGGAAGAAAATCTGACCGGATACCGAGCAACGCGCCTTGGCTCCTTTTGCTCGAAAACTAGGGGCCGGATTATCCGGCCCTTGCGAAACCCGGATTATCTGGCCTGGGGAGGAAAAACCGCCCCAGTTCGGATTTTCCGGGAGAAAAACTGACTGGACACAGAGCGACGCGCCTTGGCTTCCTTGAGAGATTAGGTAGGCCGGATTATCCGGCCCTTGGAGGGGCGGATTATCCGGCCCCCCTCAAAACTTCCTGCACACTTAGCACACATGAAAAGTCTCCATAGTATTGTTATCTAACACGCAAAACATAGGAAAACATGAAATGTTCTTTCAATCTCCCCCTTTTTGGTGTTAGATGACAATACCAGGATTTGCAGGAGAAAGACACAAGACAAACAGAGATAACTATGGAAGGGACTCCCCCTCAATGTGTGCATAATAGAGTTTTGCATTGAAATACAAATGCACACAAATAGATAAATCTATTCCATAGACAAAAGGGCAAAAACACATACCACCAAAGTAGAGAATAGGCATCCTTGACATAAATCACAATTATTATTGGATAACCATTATGAGCGCGCGCCTTCCGTGATAAACCACCAGCAATAGGATATGAATAGATATAACCATGAGCATAATCCATAATATGAAGTCCATAGGTATCATCCAGACAACCACATAAAGTCTCAACCACAAATCACAAACCACGAATATAAAAGTTCAACGCTAAATGGACATAAGCAAGAAATAACGAATAAGAAGTGCAAGTGCTTATGCCCGACCCATGCAAATCCACGGACAACCTAATAGAACTATTTCTCCCCCTTTGGCATCGAGACACCAAAAGGGAGAAGAGCAATGCTAGCGCCCCATGGGATCACTCATCATAGTCCTTGTGGTAGTATTTGTTATTTTGGTACCCAACAGTCAGTGTTTTTGTTACCATGGCCCCAATAGGTGTGTCTCTCTGTAATTTGCTCTAGATTTAAATAGGCATATATATCCCCATTACATTTTTATTTAAAATAACCTGTTTCAAACATAAAATAGGCGTGTATGTCCATGCAAAATTGTTTCTTTTAATGATATTTTATGGGGCATCCGGAACTGATGAATTATTTCAACAAAATCATTGTATCAAAATTAGCCACATAAAGCTTTGTACATGCGGGCAGCCTGCTATTTGTTTACCAAAGCTAAAATTCTGGACAACATCGATCATCGTATCGTGTGCGATTCCTTTTCACGTACGGATATGCAAAGTGGAGTGTGGTTATCACCACCAACCCCAGATTAAAACATTTGGCTAAGATGAGTAATCAACAGATCAAGTGAAGACGTATCAAGACCACAGGATTCGGGGTAAATTTGTCTAATCGTTCATGCGTGTCCTTATCAGTGAGTGCTTTTAGTCAATCATTTTCTCCAACAAGAGTTTCACCTGCAAACGTACGAAATTATCGCTTCACAACTATGTTCTTACCAACCTCAACAACAACTATGTTCTTACCTATGAGGCTGTGATCAGTTGTTCTTTGTGAGAACTACGATGTATTGACATCAACTATATTCTGCAAATAACTTTTAACTTCAAAAGTTCATAAAGTTTATGCTGAAATGGGATACCTCGATTAGAATCAGGAAAATCCTTTGCTATCATGGTCCCCGAGAGGTGCATAAGTGCTTGCTGTCGGACACATCGCACCATGCCTGCTAGTACCACACATAATCGTTGCATAAGCATGACATAAGCTCACCTGACTCCGTTTCAAAATAAAGAAAAAAAAATAGCACGCCTGATCACGAATTGTTCTGATACCTCGGTCATGTGGTGAACCAGAACTGGTACTGCTACGGCAAAGCCGTGGCGGAGCAGGCGGCGTGGGAGGCGGCCAGCAAGCACGGCATCGACCTCGTCGTCGTGAACCCCGTGCTAGTGGTCGGGCCACTGCTGCAGCCGACGGTGAATGCCAGTGCTGCACACATCCTCAAGTACCTCGACGGCTCGGCCAAGAAGTACGCTAATGCCGTGCAGTCGTACGTGGACGTGCGCGACGTCGCCAGCGCACACATCCTCGTGTTCGAGGCGCCAGAGGCCTCCGGCCGGTACCTCTGTGCCGAGCGCGTGCTGCACCGCGAGGACGTCGTCCACATCCTCAGCAAGCTCTTCCCCGAGTACCCTGTGCCAACAAGGTGAGTGAGCATATGCAACATCCAACCTCACAGCATTCTTGTTCTGTTTCACCTAGTTTTCTCATCGTTTGCTTGTGTTACCAATTGATTCATCAAAGCAACAACACTAAGAATTTCTATGTCGGAACCGTTTGGAACATGGTAATTTACTAGGATTGTGGTTTAAGCTTCACAAGCAACACCCTGATAGTGATAGATACTGTGAAATCGCTATATTATGAACCAGGAAGCTCAGCAAAACCGTGGAGATATTTAATTGACTTTTTACTTCCTGTACTTAATGATAGTTTGGCTAGTAACTTATTCAGTACATATTATCTACAAATCTTATTTAGTACACTTTGTTGAAGTGGATCCCACCCTTGGTTGGTGAGTAGGGACAAGGGTGCATATCACTGATTACTAAGCTCAAGTAGTAGGTGCAGGTGCAGGTGAACAGAAACTCACTCACTAGTGACGGCACGAAAATGCTTTCTTAAATTTAATACTAGGAAAAGTCTTGGAACTGTGCCGTGTAAGATTGAAGCATGCTGCAACACTTGTCCTATCCTGTAATTGATCCTTCCCAGCAAAGTAATATATGCTGCTAGTAAGTTGGTACAAAATGTAGAAAAGGAGATGACATAAGCAACACTGGAAAGTATTGTTGAGAAATGATTATATGCATACTGACAAACTTGTCATTTTGGAATAGCCAAATTAATGACACCCTATGTCCCATTTATTAACACGTGGAGCAATTAGGGGAAAGCTTCAGAGTCAAGAAGTTAGTACCAATGGATCCATGCTCAAAATTGTACATTTTGCCTAAATATGATTTTTGGGTTTAAATATGAAACATATGACGTAACTTGATTCTCTGCTTCTTATGCCTGATCCAAACCGTCTTTCATTTTTTTTGTCGAACATCAGACCATGTTTTAATGACCTGTTGTGTTGACGATCATGCCACTTGGGACCAATACTTGTCATTTTTCTCCAACACAATGAACAAAAGTGGTACAATGAATGGAACCTGCTGCCGTTTCATGGCTTTCACTAGCTAACGAACCTAAGCAATCTGGAAGCAACAACTTACCACCGTATGCTGCATCTTTGGTGACATGTGCCATGGTTGTCCTCAGGTGCTCGGATGAAGTGAATCCGCGGAAGCAGCCTTATAAGATGTCCAACCAGAAACTACAGGATCTCGGTCTCCAGTTCACTCCTGTGAACGACTCTCTGTATCAGACCGTGAAGAGCCTCCAGGAGAAGGGACACCTCCTGGTACCAAGCAAAGATACCCTGGTGGAACTGAACGGTGTAAAGGCATGATACATCTAAGGAAGCAGCAGAGTTCACTTGTTCCTGTAAAACTGTGAAACATTAGTTGTTTTTCTGTATATATCCTATCTAGTATCGTGTTATTTAAGTGAACTAAGCGAACAGAGTAATATATTATCTCCGATGTCCAATAGCTGGAAGTGATTTTTGTGCCAACTATCCCTGGGAATAATTAAGGGTATTTATTCATCACAAAAATACAAATGGAATATCCATAATTGTGCCTGACTGTTCTAGCAAAATATGGATACGGTTCTAAGTAGCAACAGTATTTTCAGGGTATCAACTGTCAATAAGTGCATGGAATTTAGAAAGCAAATCACATTGATTAGAAAATACCTCAATATTCCCCAAGAAAACTATGTAAATTTGCTTGTGGAACCTTCTCCCTATCTACATAGATAAACAGGGGAAGAATACAAATATTGATTCCACCAGTACAATAATGGTAGTCTGTCATGGCAACCTGTACCAAGGTTAATGATAATCAGATGTCAAAAAAGGAGATTCAGGAGAACGCGAGTAAAAACGATAATAATCTATAAGTCTGTCATAACAAAAGTAAAAAAATGATCTTCCTAGAAGGCATGCTGAAGGCTAGGTTAGGTAAGGACAGAAGAGTAGTAGAAAAAAGTGTCTTAGTGTAACTTTCAAGTTTAAATGTGCTATACTGAGTACTGATTAAATAAATTTGGTTATGATAGCATGTTTCTTGTGAGCATTTTAAGTACATAATTTGCTCATAATACATAAGGGCATGATGCCACGAGGACAGCAAAAACGTCTTACGTTCACTCTTCTATTTCATTTTTCTAGCTTGAGCATTTAACGTTTGCATTTTGCAGATGTTCAAGGTAGACAAAACAGGAAAGTGAACTTAAGACAAGTTCTTACTATCCTCATGGCCTCATCTCTCTATACTCCAGCTGTCAATAATTGCTTGCTTACAAGGTTTCTAGATTGGAATAATCAAAACTGAGCAGTTCTGTCATAGCAAATATTCCATACGATTATCAAAGTGGAAGCTAAAGATTCTCAAAGTGGAGTTGTGAACTTTACTTGATTCGACACGGGGAGCATCTTTGTGGTGGCCACTAAGCTTTAACTGAAATTTGTCATAAAACAAGATCTTATCTCTGGGCATACTCACAGATGATCAGGGTGGTCTGTCATCAAGGGATAAATTGTTCATACAGCATAGCACATCAAAAGGAAAAGGAAGTAAAATGATCTCCTGGTAAGTTCGACATTTTTAGCATAGGAGCTGTTCAGAAAAGGAGAAGAGTGTATAGCAAGGACCTATCAACTACCAAGTCCAGATCATTCATTTACTTCCTTTATGGATCTAGTAGATAAAGTCAATAAGAGCACCTTTGTGTTGAAAATATTCTTACTGTTATTGTATTATCTTATTTATAGTGAAACAAGTCCATTAGAATCAATTTTTTGAATTCTTAAATTAAGTAATAAAAAATAAAGAACCAATGAATCCGTTAGAAATGTTTTGAAATGGATATTGTTCGGCTGCTGGCGCGACTTTGAATAAAGGTCGTGATTCTTAGATTTTTCTCTCGTCGTGATGAAGAACTGCATGTCGCCGGTCTTCATTGATCTTGGCTGGACTACCGAGTTCCGGAAGACTCCATCGGTGAATTCCAAACGGACGGCATGCCTGGAGTTTGCCAGTGCGGACGGTGTTTCGGTCGCGCGCAACCATGTTTTTTGCTGGCCGTTTGGTTTCAGAGGAAACACTGTGAAGCTCTGCGGTCTGTTGCCATCATGGTGAAATGGATCGTATGGGCACCTAGAGGGGGGGGATGAATAGGTGCTACACCAATTTTTAATTCTTTTTCAATTTTAGGCTTAGCACAAAGGTAAATTCTCTAGATAAACTAATGTGTGGAATTTCCCTATATGCAAACCTATCTACTAGCGAGTAAGGAGCGAGTGGAAGAGGAACGAGTGAACCGAAGTGAAGTACGCGGAGACACAAGATTTGTTTGACCGCAGTTCCTTCCTTGTTAAGGGAAGTACGTCTGCGTTGGAGGGGTGGGCGGTACTAAGACCACCACGCCACAAAAGGCCTCACCCTGTTCTCCGATGGATCTCGCCACAACAGACCTGATCCACCTTCCACTATAGGTACCCTTCGAGGCGGGCACTGGCGCCTTTACAAAACTAGCGGCGCAACAACTCCACAACAACTTGGAGGCTCCCGAAATGACAACAAGCTGCCACAAGAACAAAGTTGTCAAATACAATAACACGATCTAGGTATTAACGAGAATACTAGATCAGGGATTTCTCCAAGTGAATGGAGAGGAGTTGAAGAGCTTGATTCTTGATGTTGATGATGAACTTCTCCTCCTTCAATTCCACCAAAGATCAAGACCTTAGGGTGGTTGAAGTGGGAGATCGAGATTTAGAGCTCTTGCACAGGGTCTGGTCGAATTCAAATGAATCAAGAGTTCTGGACGTTGGGGAAGAAGGGGTACTTATACCCCCTTCCAAAAACCAGCCGTTGCACACTTTGGGGGCCGGATTATCCGGCCCAAGTGAGGGCCGGATTATCCGGTCTAGGGAAACTCCGCCCAGACTCGGAATATCCGGCAGAAAATCCGCCCCCTCTCTGAGCGTCGCGCCGAGCTTGCCCTTGATCAACTTCTGGGGGCCGGATTATCTGGCCCTATGCGAAGGCCAGATTATCCGTCCTAGGGAAGAAAAACGCCCCAGTTCGGATTTTCCGGAAGAAAATCCGACCGGATACCGAGCAACGCGCCTTGGCTCCTTTTGCTCGAAAACTAGGGGCCGGATTATCCGGCCCTTGCGAAACCCGGATTATCCGGCCTGGGGAGGAAAAACCGCCCCAGTTCGGATTTTCCGGGAGAAAAACTGACTGGACACAGAGCGACGCGCCTTGGCTTCCTTGAGAGATGAGGTAGGCCGGATTATCCGACCCTTGGAGGGGCGGATTATCCGGCCCCCCTCAAAACTTCCTGCACACTTAGCACACATGAAAAGTCTCCATAGTATTGTTATCTAACACGCAAAACATAGGAAAACATGAAATGTTCTTTCAATCTTCCCCTTTTTGGTGTTAGATGACAATACCAGGATTTGCAGGAGAAAGACACAAGACAAACAGAGATAACTATGGGAGGGACTCCCCCTCAATGTGTGCATAATAGAGTTTTGCATTGAAATACAAATGCACACAAATAGGTAAATCTATTCCATAGACAAAAGGGCAAAAACACATACCACCAAAGTAGAGAATAGGCATCCTTGACATAAATCACAATTATTATTGGATAACCATTATGAGCGCGCTCCTTCCGTGATAAACCACCAGCAATAGGATATGAATAGATATAACCATGAGCATAATCCATAATATGAAGTCCATAGGTATCATCCAGACAACCACATAAAGTCTCAACCACAAATCACAAACCACGAATATAAAAGTTCAACGCTAAATGGGCATAAGCAACAAATAATGAATAAGAAGTGCAAGTGCTTATGCCCGACCCATGCAAATCCACGGACAACCTAATAGAACTATTTCCCCCCCCTTTGGCATCGAGACACCAAAAGGGAGAAGAGCAATGCTAGCGCCCCATGGGATCACTCATCATAGTCCTTGAGGACGTCCTCGTCCTCATGCTCTTCCTCATCCTCATCTTCACACTCAAAATTGCAAAAAAAAAACAAATCAAATAAAAGCCAAGATTGAGTGTGATTCCCATAAGAACAAGAGAGAGCAAATAACATCCAAAAAGGTCCAATTCTCCACAAAGGAGAGGGCGGTGGCCGAAGCCACCTTGTTGGAGTGTATGGTGTGACACCGCGAAGATATATCTTGGGTTCATGACCAATACTCATCAATAAGCTCACATATCACAACATGATATTAAGAGAAATGATATAACTTGCTATTGGCATTATGGGGGGAGGGTTAGCCAATAAGTTAGGACCACACTCCCCCTATATCCATGCCCACACCTAGACCAAACAAGGATTGAGATGTGCGAGTGGGTGCATGGGTAATCAATACAAGCTCCTAGAATCAATGATATTTAGCTCATTCCTCAAATAGCAGAATCTTGCTTCATCAAGTGGTTTTGTAAAAATATCCGCCAGTTGGTTCTTCGTGCTCACAAAAGATAGATCAATATCACCTCGAGCAACATGGTCACGAATAAAATGATTCCGAATCTCAATATGCTTCGTCCTTGTGTGCTGAACTGGATTGTACGCAATTTTGGTAGCACTTTCTTTAGGAGCTGCTTGATACCTTGCACACACTCCCACACTCAACACAATATCGGGTCTAGATGTGCAGAGGTAAAGAAGAGAGCCGATCATGGACCAGTATACCTTTTGGTTCACATCTTTACCATGAGGGTTGAGTTCGAGATGACACTTTGTTTGCATCAGAGTAGCGACACCATTTAGATCCGTCATCTTGAATCTCTTGAGCATGTCTTGGATGTACTTTGCTTGATTAATAAAGGTTCCTTCTCTTAGTTGCTTGATCTCGAATCCAAGAAAGAACCATAATTCCCCCATCATAGACATCTCAAACCTGTCAGTCATAAGCTTTGAAAATTCATCGTTAAAAGCTTTGTTAGTAGAACCAAAAATGATATCGTCTACATATAGTTGGCATACGAAGAGCTCTCCCTTAACCTTCTTAGTAAAAAGAGTGGGGTCGATTTGCCCAACTTCGAAGCCACGATCTAACAAAAGCTCTTTAAGGTGCTCATACCACGCACGTGGGGCTTGTTTAAGGCCATAGAGTGCCTTATCGAGTTTGTAGACATGGTTCGGGAAGTTAGGATCCTCAAACCCTGGGGGTTGCTTTACGTATACCAACTCATGTAGAGGACCGTTAAGGAAGGCACTCTTGACGTCCATTTGCTGCAACTTAAAATTGTTATGAGCAGCATAAGCAAGTAGGATACGGATGGACTCAAGGCGAGCCACAAGAGCATAAGTCTCGCCAAAGTCAATGCCCTCAACTTATGAGTAACCTTGTGCCACAAGTCTTGCCTTGTTCCTCACAACAATGCCATTCTTATCCTGCTTGTTCTTGAATATCCACTTGGTGCCGATAACATTGCGGCACCCTTTGGGTTTCTCCACTAGTTTCCAGACTTTGTTGCGCTCGAAATTATGCAATTCTTCATGCATAGAAACAACCCAGTCTGGGTCTTCAAGAGCTTCAAAGACCTTCTTAGGTTCCACCATGGAGATATGAGCTTGATGCCCACCAAAACTGGCCAATTCTCTTCTAGTAGACACCCTTCGTCGAAGATCACCAACAACCTTGTCGAGAGTGTGACCCCTCAACTCAAGGTTACGATCAGCCCGAGCCTTGCGACGAAGTTCAATAAGTTTGTTGTCTCTTGGTGGAGGAGATTCATCACTTGAGTCTTCATTGGAGGCATTTTCTCCGCCTTGATCAGTAGCTGGAACATCAGTAGCAGGTGGTGGAGATGCATGCCCTTGAGGTGAGTCCGTAGCCATAACAGGATGCTGCAGAACTGGAGAGTCAGGGCCAGATAATCAGGCCGAAGAAGTGGCCGGATTATCCGGCCAGGGAGAACTTGCAGCAGCATCATTAGGAAGCCTGGGACTTGCTTGACCTAGCGAGGAGCCGGATAATCCGGGGTCAGCCGGAAAATCCGGCCTGGAGCTTGTGTTAATATCTTCACCACCAGGAGCTGCATGGACAGCTGGAGCAGGGTGGCCGGATAATCCGGTATCCACCGGAAAATCCGGCCTGGAGCTTTCTGGAGCATCTTGACCTTCAGCAGTTGATGGAGATGGTGTAGAAGTTGCCCTCGTGGTTGGAGCATGTTGCGTATGTGTAGATGAGGGCTCTATATGAGGAGAGCATTGTCCTTCCCGGTCCGCCACAAGGGGTTCCTCAATGGGGCGGAAGAATCCCACGCCCATTCTTCTTATGGCATCTTGGGGTATTTCAACATCTGCATCACAAACACCAACTTGCTCCGCACGAGAACCGTCATTTTCCTCGAACACCACACTACAAGATTCTACAACAGTTCCGGAGAGCTTATTGTAGACTCTATAAGTGTGGGATTCGGCACCATAACCAACAAAAATACCTTCTAGAGCCTTAGATTCAAACTTAGATAAACGAACTCCTTTAATAAGAAAGAAACACTTACACCCGAATACCCGAAAGTATGAGATGTTTGGCTTGTTACCGCTAAGTATTTCATATGGAGTCTTGTCCAAAATCTTGCGGAGGTATAAACGATTGGATGAATGACAAGCAGTAGAGATTGCTTCAGCCCAGAAGTTATATGGAGATTTGAATTCGGCCAACATTGATCTTGCCATGTCCATTAGAGTCCGATTCTTCCTCTCGGCTACACCATTTTGTTGAGGGGTGTACGCAGCGGAATATTGATGTCTTATCCCCTCTTCACTTAGGAACTCATTTAAGGTGTAGTTCTTGAACTCCGAGCCATTATCACTCCTTATAGCCAGAATGGGGACGTTGTGTTGACGTTGAACCTCGTTGGCGAAGTCGATGACAGTTTGTTGAGTTTCACTCTTCAACTTGAAGAAATAAACCCACGTGTATCTTGAGTAATCATCAACAATCACTAGACAATACTTCTTCCCACCGAGGCTTGCATGAGATGGAGGTCCGAAGAGGTCCACGTGAAGGAGCTCCAAGATCCTTTTTGAAGAGATAATGGTTTTCCTTCGATGAGGTGAATCATGCATTTTCCCTTCAACACACGCCCTGCAAACACGATCTTTGGCAAAGGAGACATTTTCTTTTAGTCCAAGAATGTGGCCACCCTTGTGGAGACTTTGAAAAGTTCTCATATTGACGTGGGCTAGTCGGCGATGCCACAGCCAACCCGCGTCAGCCTTTCCGAAAAGACACATCGGACCTGTAGTGGTTTTCCCTGAAAAGTCTACCATGTATAGGTCGTTTTCGACATATCCCACGAAAGCGACTTTTAGAGACTTGCTCCACAAGAGTACCACCAAATCAGCATCAATGTAAACTGCAAAGCCCATCTTACCAAGGGAACAAACTGAAAGTAAGTTATACCCGAGGGTCTCAACAAGCATGACGTCCACGAGAGAGATGTCGTGAGCCACCACAACTTTGCCGAGACCCAATACCTCAGATTTTGACTTGTCACCATAGGAGACGGTAATGTGATCAAGGTTCGGCCGCATCTCCGTGATGATCTCCTTGCTTCCGGTCATATGACTCGTACAACCGCTATCGAGTACCCATTTAGAACCACCGGAAGCATAGCCCTGCAAGAGAATTACTTCTTGGTTTTAGGTACCCATTTTTGAATGGGTCCTCTCATGTTAGTAACAAGGGTCTTGGGAACCCAAATAGACCAAGGAATGTAACAATCATAAGGCCCTACATAACTAGCATAAACATCACCATAAGAATCACAATATAGTTCGAAGTTAGGATTGTTGATCCCTGCAAAACCATCATAATTAGTCTTGTCATTGGCAATGTTGCTAGTCTTCGATTGAGCAGTCTTGTTCTTCTTGTTTTTCTTGCTCTTTATCTTGGGTATGTAACCAAGACCTTCTTTACTGTTGTTTGACCTTTGCCTGCTCAGTATCTCATCAATAACCCCTTTACCTTTGTGTTGAGAATTCCTTGCAAGATCTTCTTTTCCAAAGGATGAAGATGAGGTACTTGGTACATTATACCGTTTCAATTGAGTTTGGAGCTGGTCATGAGACTCATTTAGAGTAGAATGATCACTCTTCAATGCCTTGTGAGCACTTTCAAGATCATCAAACTTCTCCAAAAGTCTAGCATGAACAGCCCCAAAATCAATCTTTTCTTTCTTTAGTTTCTTTACCTTGGCAAGGGCATGGTCACGTTCTTTAATGAGCTGAGCTACAGCTTCTTCTTGTGACTCCTCTAGGGATTCGAGTCTTTCTTCCAAAGAAACTCGAGTTTCCTCTTCCTCTTCCAAGGCATTCTTCAAAGAGGCTATCTCCAAAGCATCTTCTCTTTCAATTCTGCCCTTTTCTTCAAGGAGATCTTCGGCTTGAGCAAGTTGACTCATAAGAGTATCAAAATGGAGTTTGTGCTCACCTTGTAGGTTAGTGAAAAAATATCCAAGGCAATAACTTCTTCTTTCATTTCAAGACTATCATGATCATCCATATCCAAAATTATGTTAGTCTTAGAAAATGAGGAGTTAGAAGTCGATACCTCGGATCCTCTTGCCATTAGGCAAGTGACGTTGTTGTTGATGGCATTCTCGTTCAGCGAGTCGAAGAGAGAGGAGGGAGTCGATGTGGTGGCTATAGCAGCCACTTCGCGGGAACTATCATCATCCTCTTCATCTTCACTTGCGGAGGAGTATTCCTCTTGAGCTACAAGGACCATCTTGGGTTGCTTCTTGAAAGGACCATTCTTCTTAGCAAATGGCTTCTTCTTAGGAACTTTGGATTTCTCTTTGAGAATGAGCCTGCCACCATTGTCTTATCTATTTTCATAAGGACACTCGGCTACAAAGTGTAGTCTATCTCCACAGTTAAAGCAAGTTCTCAATCTTGGGCCACTTTCTCTTCTTACATTTGACCCGTTCTTGCGCTCAAGTTCAGACTTGGCTTAGGCAGGTTCCTTCCAAAAGTTCCTTGCATAGAATGCCATGTACTCACCATGAGCACGTTTGACCTCATCGGGGCAGTCCATGGATATCCTCTCAAATGCTCCTTCATCATCCTCTTGCTCAGCAATATTGGCTTTGAGAGCCATATTGACACCCTTTTGCATTCCAATGGCCCGAGCACGGGCATCTTCAGCATTCTTTGCCGCCACTTTGAATGACGCCATTTCTTGCATGACCTCATTGGATGTCATTTGATGATAGTTGTGTCTACCTTGCAAGATCTTCAAATCCGTCGGTTCGAAAGGCATTAAGGCACTCACATACTTTCTTTTTATCCGTGCATCATCAATGTGAGTGGCCCCATGCTTCCGAAATGTTGTTGCGATGCCCTTGAGTCTTCTATACATGTCCTCATGGTTTTCACCATCCAACATGTAGAATCCCTCAGCTTCGTTACTAAGGGCATCATACCGGTTTCTTCTCATGCTTTCATTTCCAACAAAAAGGTCCGTAAGAGCATCCCACGCCTCTTTAGCCGTGTTGAGATGTTCAATGTGTGGCATGTCCTTGGGACCCACACCCAGCTGTATCATGTGGAGAGCAGTGGCATTCAACTGGCTATCCACAACTTCCCTTCTTGTTAGATTGGTTTGATCTCCAACATGAAGACCTTCTTCAGTGATCCTCCACAATTCAATAGAGGAGCTGCAAACATGAGATTTCATTAGAAATTGCCATTGGTTAAAAGAAGATGCAGTGAGCTTGGGTGGATCACCCCTATTGTTTATATGAGGATGAGGGATAGGTGGGTCGGGGGAATATACGTGGCGAACCTCACTATATTCCTCCTTACCACTTCCCTTTTTGGAGGTGGAACCATTTAGTTTTTCACCTTCCACATCATCATCCTTAGATCCGGTGTTACCCTTTTCCTTAGATGATGGTGAGGGAGCCTCAGAGGAGGATGGAGATGGGGCTATGGATGATGTAAGGCGAGCAATCATTTGATTCATCTCCTCCATCTTGGCCTCAAAGGATTTCAACAAGGTTGTTTCCAACGACTTGAGATCATCCATTGTGACCTTATCCACAGCCTCATTTCCATCATCCCTGGTACCCATACTACTCTTAGGCGGTTAAGCCCGAATTAAGAGCCGGGGCTCTGATACCAATTGAAATGGATCGTATGGGCACCTAGAGGGGGGGGGGGTGAATAGGTGCTACACCAATTTTTAATTCTTTTTCAATTTTAGGCTTAGCACAAAGGTAAATTCTCTAGATAAACTAATGTGTGGAATTTCCCTATATGCAAACCTATCTACTAGCGAGTAAGGAGCGAGTGGAAGAGGAACGAGTGAACCAAAGTGAAGCACGTGGAGACACAGGATTTGTTTGACCACAGTTCCTTCCTTGTTAAGGGAAGTACGTCTGCGTTGGAGGGGTGGGCGGTACTAAGACCACCACGCCACAAAAGGCCTCACCCTGTTCTCCGATGGATCTCGCCACAACAGGTCTAATCCACCTTCCACTATAGGTACCCTTCGAGGCGGGCACCGGCGCCTTTACACAACTAGCGGGGCAACAACTCCACAACAACTTGGAGGCTCCCGAAATGACAACAAGCTGCCACAAGAACAAAGTTGTCAAATATAATAACACGATCTAGGTATTAACGAGAATACTAGATCAGAGATTTCTCCAAGTGAATGGAGAGGAGTTGAAGCGCTTGATTCTTGATGTTGATGATGAACTTCTCCTCCTTCAATTTCACCAAAGATCAATACCTTAGGGTGGTTGAAGTGGGAGATCGATATTTAGAGCTCTTGCACAGGGTCTGGTCGAATTCAAATGAATCAAGAGTTCTGGACGTTGGGGAAGAAGGGGTACTTATACCCCCTTCCAAAAACCAGCCGTTGCACACTTTGGGGGTTGGATTATCCGGCCCAAGTGAGGGCCGGATTATCCGGTCTGGGGAAACTCCGCCCCAGACTCGGAATATCCGGCAGAAAATCCGCCCCCTCTCTGAGCGTCGTTCCGAGGTTGCCCTTGATCAACTTCTGGGGGCCGGATTATCCGGCCCTATGCGAAGGCCGGATTATCCGACCTGGGGAAGAAAAACTGCCCCAGTTAGGATTTTCCGGAAGAAAATCTGATCGGATACCGAGCGACGCGCCTTGGCTCCTTTTGTTCGAAAACTGGGGGCCGAATTATCCGGCCCTTGCGAAACCCGGATTATTCGCCTGGGGAGGAAAAACCGCCCCAGTTCGGATTTTCCGGGAGAAAAACCGACTGGACACAGAGCGACGCGCCTTGGCTTCCTTGAGAGATGAGGTAGGCCGGATTATCCGGCCCTTGGAGGGGCGGATTATCCGCCCCCCCTTAAAACTTCCTGCACACTTAGCACACATGAAAACTCTCCATAGTATTGTTATCTAACACACAAAACATAGGAAAACATGAAATGTTCTTTGACATGGGACATGCCTTGATTCCATGGTGAAGTTAGACGCGGAGAATGGCAGGGAAGCCAGGAACTGAAGACTGGCAACGGAAGTTTGAGTCCTGGTGGTGTAGGGATTCTGGCTTGGTGTTTTGTGACTTGGAGCAGCGGAATTGGCAAGTGGGGGCTACATCACGGGAGGATTTCAGTGTCTAAACTTGCAGGGTGAAAATCCAAGGTCAGGCCTTAACTGGTTGTGTCTGGCAATGACCTTGTTGAAGATATTGTTTTGTGAGTGTGAACTTTTTCCAGGGTGAAAACCTATGGTGTTTAATCAGGGTGATGACGTCGCTTGAGTATTGTTTTCTTCTTGGAGGCATCGCTTTTGGAGTTGTTGGATTTCTGGGGCTGTTTTGGTGGTGTTTGGTCCGCGATTTTAAGGAACTAATCACTGTAGCGGGACTTTTTTCTTTTATGTAATTCTTTTTTTTTGACTGTGTGTATTCGTAATGCTAATAGGGTACTGCGTTGTTGCAAAGATTGTGTGTAATTGATATCTCCTGATATCAATATATGCTCTTTTAAAAAAAAAAAACAAATACAGTTTTTTTTGAATAGATGGTTGCACTATTTAATCTCAGTCGACTCAAAAATAGGAAAACCGATAAGAAATCCATTATGTCCGGCACATTTTTACGAGGTTTGACATTGGAGCTGGCGGTTTCCTTGAAAGGGAAGCATTGCGAGGCACTAGGCCACTTTGTCTTGGTACCAAAAAGGGAGAAAAGGAGCGGCTCATGCGCGATGAAATGATTGCCCGGAGTCAGGACTAGTTAAACAGCAAGTTGGCCCAACGACTTAATTTGGATTGAATCTCTAGAAAGCTTTAGCCAATGCCATTGCTGAAATAATTTAGATTAAATCTCTATTAGGTAAACTTAGAGTTGAAAGAAAATAAACTTCATGCTTATAGTGTGATAATATGAGAGCCACTTATCTTTCTGCTAATCTAATTTTTTATGCAAAAACAAAACATATTAAAATAGACTTTCATTTTGTACAAAAAAGAGTTGTAAACAAATTGTTTGAGATCAGGTTCATGCCATCACAAGATCAGTTGTCCGATGACTTTACAAAGGTGGAAAGACCTTACCAGTTCGGCAGCTTGAGGAGTTCAAATAAGGTCTCAATCTAAAAAAAATCTTAATCTAAAAAAGGTTGTGATTTAAGAGAGATGTTAGCGACTTTGTGCACATTATGTGTACCATTGTGTCCAACTTGCGTGCTTGTGTAAGTGTGCGTGCGTGTAGAGAGAGAGTGATAGAGGGATAGGACTAGAGTTTGTTTGTATCACGATCTGATCTGATGAGATCAGATCGATCTCCCCCTATCCTCTCTATCCTCCCGATGTATTTGCTGCCGATGGTTTTTCCTCCGGCTATATTAACATGTAACTGAGCATGAGACAAAGTGCATCTTTCCGTCTAAAAATATCACACTGTGTACCTTAGTTTTTCTTTGCTTTCGTCGCTACTGCACCTCTGTGGACTGGCCCCGCGCAATGTTTTCTAATGAAAAGTCGGCTCATTGTTCCCTCTGCTAAAAAATCGGATAGATTTACTTCGGGATACAGTTTGCAAGTGGTCCGCTGACCATATGAACTCTCTTCAATTTTCCTTTCGCCGCTGCTGCACTGATTTTCTCTTGGATCACCCCTAAGAGCATCTCCAACCCATCCCCTTTCCGAGGACGGATAAGCAAATTTGCTCCTCTAACGGCCAAAACCGGCTCTAGCCGAAGCCCCAAAATTGGTTAGAGGAGCAAATATAGGATAGTGAATCCTATAGTCTTGCCCCTCTCTCCCAAATTTGCTCGACCACGAGGTGGAAGCCTATAATTTTGCTCCCTCCCGTTGCGCTCATCCGCCACCGCTGGAGCAACCCAGGCCAGCCCCGATGTTTTTCCCGCGCCGCGGCTGTCCTCCCCGGCTCCGACCAAGCCACCCCACCCTCCCCCACGAGAGGCGTGGTTCCGCCTGGGTCCGGCGATGGCACCAACATGACGTCCTTGTCCAAGGATGACATGGGAGGCGACACATCAGGCTCGGCCGCCACCGTCTTGTGTTCTTGGGAAAGGGAGCGGATACAGCTTCGACCTGGAGGACCTGTTGCGCGCGTCGGTGGAGGTGCTGGGGAAGGGGAGTGTGGGGACATCGTACAAGGCGGTGCTGGAGGAGGGGACGACGGTGGTGGTGAAGTGGCGGTGGTGCGGCGCGAGTTCGACGCGCACATGGACACGCTCGGCAGGGTGGAGCACCGCAACCTGCTCCCCGTCCGTGCATACTACTTCTCAAAGGACGAGAAGCTCCTCGTCTACGACTACCTGCCCAATGGCAGCCTCTCCGCCATGCTCCACGGTCAGCATCATTCTTTTTTCTGAATTTAAATTGGCATCTAGAGATTGTCACAGTCGCCGCCACTGCTTACAATTCTTCCTACTTGCTTCGAGGCTGGGAATTGCTCGCGTCCACTTGCGGCGTTGCGGCCCCGATGACAACGACGATGTGTTTGATGAAATGTCTAACCAAAGATTCAAATATAGGAGTTTAGATTTAGTGGATCGATTCTGGCGGCCGAAGTTTAGAGAAGTAAATTTTTTTTATCGGTGAACAGTGCACCATTTTCTCCTTAACATAAAGAGGACCGTTTAGAGATGCTCTGATAGCGACAAGTTAAGCCTCCTCTTATCCAAAACTACTGAGCTCACTGCCTAAGTAGGGTACGCCGACGGAGCAGTTACATTCGAAAAAGATTGCGATCAATCACAAGCAGAGGCAGCGACAGCGCTGGCTGCGGGTAAACGCCAGGCGCAACGGGCCTCGTTGTTCCCATTCACATGGCTGCAGTGATAGGCTATAGATGCTCATGAACATCCCGAAATAGACATACGCCCCGCTATATAAATATAGGATCACAGGTGACACCGCTGCTAGGCCGGACGGCACAACGCCTAAAGTTGAACAACGAAAAATGCCAGGGCATCAGCTAAACACGTCCAAAAAGAAAAAAACATGAAAGAAACGGAGATGCGATGAAACTAGGGTGACCTGCCACCGCTGCGCCAACTGAAAAAGTCCAACCACGCTTCTCGCACACCGACGCACCCGGTACCAAAACAACACCTTCAAAAAGGGAAGCGCCGTCGACACGGCGCTGCTACCCGGCCCAGAAACTGGACCTAGGGTTTCCCCCGGCACACGGAGTATACTAGAATGGGGATATTCGTAACGCCCTCCAAGAAGGAATAGCGCCACCCGAGGGCCGACACCACGATGAATTCAGACAAGCCGACAAGGATTTCTCCCTAACCCCATCCACAGAACACCCCAAGCGTGTCAGCGTCCACCACCAACTTCGTCGCCCGCCAGCGCGCTCCACCACGATCTTGCGGCCACCATAGTCGTCATCACATCATGGAGGCATCAAGCCGCCCGAATACGGATGAAACGACATTGATCGAGTACAGGATGTCAGCACTGTAGCCACGCGGGAGGAGCCCACGTCCACCGCCGAGAGGCGGTCGTCGACCAGGCTGAGTAGCAGGGTCACACCAAGCTTGGCGGGCCCGTAAAGTCCCTGCCACCGTGCTGCGACAGGCAGGCCGCTGCGCCGCTAGCCCTACAAGATCGTGGTCGTCGCCGCCTTCTCCAGGGAGCGCCGGAGCCGCAGATGCGCCAGCCCGCCAAAGCCTAGATCGGGCCCGAGGAGCCTAGGTCTGGGTCGGGAGGAACCGGCGCCAACACGTCTGCTCCGCGAGCCGCCCCGCCTTGGTGCTGCGTCGTCGCCTCGCCGTCAGGAAGAAGCCACAGAGGATGCGTCGGCCCGCCTAGGCCCTGACCGGGCCTGAGGTAGGCCGACGCCATCCGTCGTGCCCGCTATGGCTCCGCTGCACCGCCGCAACGCCAACGACGCTGCCGTCCACCGCCACCCGGAGAAAGCCCGGGCCGTGACTTCCCGAGGAGCACCGCCACCGATGGGGAAGGCCAGCCCCGACCGGTTCCCATGGCGCGGGGAGAGGAGGACCGCCGCCGCCGCCTTCGCCCGGCGACCCCTGTCGGCGGCGGCGACGAGGGGAGGAGGGAGGAGGGGGAGGGGTGGGACGCGCCGGCGCCCTGGGGGGCGAGAGCGTGTTTTTCCGTCGTGGAGTTCTCACCCTTATCGTGTCGTTGTACTGCCTTCTCATGCTCATGAACGTCGCTGTTAAGCTCGCAAATCACCGGTCAAAATGGATGCAGATTGGTAGCCCGACAAGAACACATGACCAATTAAGGGCGACGCTAGCAAGAGACGACAGACACGAACGATTAAGCAGCAGAACATTTACACGAACTGATCAAGTACAGCAGAGGAATACTGCCACCGCTCTGAAATTATACCTCCGCCAATGGCCAAAAAAGACGCCATTGCAGGTTCGGTTTGGCATTGGCCATTGGGCATTAGGGAGTTGCTCAGCTCTTTCGAGTGACAAAACTAAATTGAATCATTACTATCCTATGAGGTGAAGGGTCACACGTCTTCTTCATAACGGAGAGCACTTAAATACCCCTGCATCCTCCCGTCATTCCGATCTCTCCATCTAAAATGCATCTGCCATACCGCTTGACGGGTCGTTGAGATATTGGAGATAGACAAAGTGTAGCCCAGCCGAGTGCAGCAACCCTCACGGTGGTGATGCCTGAGTGATGCCCGTCAATCCAAGGTGGCTTAGACAGAGATGTACTTTTGTGAATGTAGATTTCAGCATTAGCTCCCACGGATTGGCCTGAGTTTCAACTGAGTTCTGCGCATGATAGACACAATATCCGGTCAGTAGATAGTGCAGCCGGGCCAAAGGGTGTGCATAGTTGTGCAAAAAACTGAGCCGACATGTCCTCTCCGTTGTTCTCTATCTGGTAGGGCTGTTCCCATCTCCGATGCAAAATGGTGGAGTCGTTGCGCGACAGTGCGCATCCTCGTTTGCCAATAGTGAATTAGGAGGTATTGGAGAAATCATCTCCACTAGTGGAGTGGAGGTGTAATTTTCAGCGCGCTGGTCATGCCACACCAGCTCCAGTTAGAGTAGAGAAGCAGGTTGTGATTAGAGCTGGTTTTACCTATGCAATTTCTAAAGAATTTCATCAACATACAAGAAACCAGGAATCCAAATACTGTTGGTTTGATGTTTCGTTTGGTTCACTCTCCCACAAGGTCTAGAAGTCAAACTTTGTATTGCTTTGTTGCAACTCCTTCTATCTATTACCCCTTGTACGGGCGCGAAGGAGTGCCGCTACCGCTTCTATTGCACTGGTTTCTCTCGAATTAAGCAGGTGTGATGCTAACAAAGCGACAAGCCAAACCCCTCCTTAGGCCGCGCTTGGCAACTCCAGTTAATTTCTTGCCCGTGATTGTTTACGGGTCCATGTCCGTGTGCACAACGAATTACGGCCGGCAAATATGGATACCCCCTGGTCCGTGAGCAGAATACACAAATCTTTGAATCTTTGAACAACATAAACAAATAATAGCCTCAAACTCTTAGACTTCAGTACAACATATACGAATAATCTTTGAACATGCACCTCTCAGACTCTTAAACTTTAGTTTTTTCAGATCGACAACAAAGTAGGTTACTTAAATTACAAATAATACCCGTTCAACAGTCTTGGAACTCGGATGGACTTCTGAAAACTTGAACTTGGCATCCTAAATAAAAGAAATCAATATTAGAAAACAGCTTGTTCTATGATTATCAATATTAGAAATCAAAACAACTTGTTCTATGATTATCAATCCTCATTGACATGATAAATAACCAATAGTAGTACATCAAATAAAAAAACAACAATCTGGCATGATAAATAAACAAGCTAGATTTGTCTAGATTCACAGTACTACTTATAGCTAGCTCTTTTCCTTATCTAGGCAGTTACAGAAAAAGTAATGCTTATAAAATAATCACTGCAAGTACATGTCCATTACTGCAGGAACTATCATATAACATAACAGTCTTAGTAAGAGACCAATAAAGTGGCCTTCTCCGATTCATTTCCCCCACCAAGATTCAGTACGGGAAACAAACAAACCAAACAAACGCATCAAAGTCGAGAACAATACATACAATCAGGAATAAGAGCAATCTATTCAACTTTCCTCCATAATCTAACTATTTAACTCATAATAAACAATAGTACTAAATAGCAATGATCGTTATTAATAATAGTACTAAAAGAAAATGCAATAAGCTACTTACATGGAGGTAACTGAATTCCCAGCTTCCCGACCTCCTTCTTCAACCATAGACCACGGAGTCTTGGATCATAAGAAAGAAAAAGCTCTCTATTTGATGCATCTTTGAAAACATCAGAGGCTAGGATCTTGATCTCATCAGACACATCAACCATGACATTAAGTACTTCCAAACATTTTGGAATGGAGTATAGTTTTCCCGATCCTTGTTCTTTAATTCATGCTTGTTCTCTCTTGAGTTTGACAAACTCTGACATTGTTTCTTCAATGCGTGGGACTGGAACATATGTGTGGCTCCTATGCTTTCTAGCTCTTGCTGATTGTGCGCCACCTTTACCACTTCTTGAATTCTCTTGATCAAAGCTCCTTTGCACATCCTCATCCTCCTCTCCACCTTGAGGGTTAAGTTCATCATCATTTTGAGATTGATAAGTAAGACTCCTTCCACTAGCACTCGTTCTTTCAACTTCACTGAACCTATTTTGCCCTTCATATTCAAGTGTGTCATTGTTTGTCCTTTGACTTGTCATAGCACTGATTTTTTGAGCCACATTTCTAGTGCTCTGCCTCTCATCACTTTGACGTTTCCTACTAGTGATATGTGGAGGTTGGCTAGAAGTAATGCAATGTTTACCTTGAGCAATATTACCTTCATAAAGCAAATCTAGTGCATCAAACAAAGGGAACTCCTTTCCTAGGAGCCTTCTGAACTTTGGGTCCTCCTGCAAACGCAAAGAATGACTGAAATTCAAACATGCTATTGTGGAAAGAATGAGGCAACAATATACAGTAACATTGCTATAACTTTAGTATTCAACATATGTAAACCATCATACCTCAACTATTTCCTCCCATTTTTTAGGTGTGGTGTTTATCATGCAGCTGGTTGAATTCCATGAGATGCCACTTCTATTGACAATGGATTTGACAACTTTGTACTCTTTCTTCAATTGACCCTCTTTGTCTTGAACTTGGGACTTAACATACTTTGCTTCTGGGAAGTGGTCGTTCAAATCTTTCACAATTCAGTTCCAACCTTCAGTAGTCCATCCATTTAACCACGGTAGTGAGAAAAGGTGTACTCTGTAAGTACATCGACAAGCCCCTTCTCATACTGAGATGTCCATCTTGCTCTTTGTGCCATTGTAACCTAGGACAAACAAACAAAAAAGTTATTGCAACAAGTCATGACAAACCTTTCTTATGCACAGAAAAAAGAACAAGTTATTGCAACAATTCATGACAAACCTTTCTTATGTACAGAAAAAACAGCAAATGCTCATCGAGCTGATCTCCTTTGCACTATCAGAGCCCTACCTCTTTCATATTCTGCCCACATTTTCTTTGCTATTTCATCTCTAAGAGCATTGCCCAACTTTCTCCTTGATTCTGAGGGCGTTGAATCATCTCTAAGTGTCATGTCTCTAGTAGGAACATCCACATATTTACTAGGATGAATGTGCATCTTTTGAGTTTTAAGCCATTCTTCATCACCTCTCTGGCTTCGGATTATATTGTGCAACACCATTGCCACCAAGGGGGTCTTCACTTGAGTATCTATGGGATAGTGTGTTGCAACTTTCAGAATAGGGAATCTCATCTTTAGGATGCCTATTATACGCTCTATAATGTTCCTTAGTCGGGATGCCGAAGGTTGAAAAGTTCTTTATAGTCTCTTAGGCGACAATTTCCCCTAGTGACGAGGGTTTAACTCGTCAATGCCCATTGTTATGGACTTGGGTTTTGGAGAAGGAGGGAGTGCTAGAGACATATATCGGCTAGCAAACAAGCACACAGGGGACAAAGGATTTACCCAGGTTCAGGCCTCGTAGAGGTCCCTACTCCTGCTTGTCTGCTCGTGGAATTATTGAGGGAGTCGAAAGTTACAACGGTGCGCAGATGCAATCTGGCGAGGGTTTGTGGAAGCTAGGGTTGCGTGTGTCCTCCTCGCCGCCCCCTCCTAGCCCTTATATAGATAGGCTAGGTCTCGGGTAGCAGGTCAAGTCGGTTACAAGTTAGGGTTTTCCCCTTCAAACTTTCTATCTTTAGCTTCTTCTTGTCCTTCAAGCAATCGAGAGTCCACAGGTTACTCGAGTCCTTTCATCTGGGCCTTGGCGACACCGTGGGCCTGTACATATTTGGACCGTATATACCAAGATCGAGTACCTGTAGGGTATACCCATGTCAGTAGCCCCCAAGTGTCCAGTGGAATCGCAGATTCGACTGGGGACTTTTGAAGCCTTTGAATGCCTAAATGAGTACATTTTGATTGCTTTTATTCGTGTCATAGGGATTGCTGATATACATGCCTGATATAACCGAAGTATCGGTATCAGTTAACCACCTTAGGGTGAAACAACGCAATCTACTCAAATTCGAGTCCCCGGACTCGAATCCGGAAAAGTGCTGGTGTAATTCGACTCAGGCCGCGGAGGTCTTACAGGAGTCGAATTCCAGTTACATGGGTGTGAGCACTTGACGCGTCCATCAAGGCATGTTCATCGTGCCTGTAGGCACGGATATGTTTTTGGTAGTGCGCAGTTAAATGCGTTGCCAGGCCTTATTCAGGTCTTACCTTCACGCCGTAGGCGCGGCATCCGAATTTTATCATCGCGGAGACGATTCGGGTGACCCAGGAGACACAGTCTCTTTGTAGGGGAAAATTATGAGGCGGTGTCGCCATGAGTTTCGAGTGTGGATGTTATCAACACACAGTTTTTTGTACAAATAATCATAGGGTGCGCGACCAGCGCTCCCTATGGGAGTAGCCCCCGAGTGCCTGGTTGAGTCGAAGACTCAGGCAGGGACTAAAGAACTTTTGCGACTGTTGTCGTCTTTTGCTTGCTTGTTTCAGTCGATGACTTAGGCAGGTACTAAAACACCTTTGCGACTACCGTCGTCTTTTGCCTGCTTGTTTTAGTCGAATTTGTTTCTGGCGCTCCCTATGGGAGTAACCCATGTCCATAATCGAACTGTGTTTCGAGTGGTTGGGTTTGCTTTTGTGATTGTCTATGTTCCTGCAACAAGAAAAAGAAAAGTCGTAAGGTGCGCGGCCAGCCCTCCCTATGGGAGTAGTCCCCGAGTGCTTGGTGGAGTCGAAGACTCCAGCAAGGACTAAAAATAGTCGAAGTTTTCCACTGCGTAGCCTTGGTGACGTCAGTGCTGACGCTTGTATGACCTTAGTTGCCCGTGTGAGCGATTTTGATGGGTCGTGACGAGCGGTGGATCCCACTTTCTGACTTTGATTTGACTGGACGTGCGTAATCTTATTTTTAACTGCGCCTCCTCGATTTCCGCGTGTAATGGTAGAAGTGGGGGGATGGTTCACGCTTCCTCTTCTCCACGCGTCCAACGCGATGCGTGCCACACGTCCAATAGGGTTTTTGTCAGCCGTTGGATTGCATCTCCCAGGGGTTAAGTAGCGGTGCTGCGGCAGTAATTTCCCATCTGCGCCCTTTCTTCCTTGCTGCCATCGCTATTGCTGCTGCTTTTCTGCTTTCCCCTGCGCCCATCTTCTCCACGACGCTGGACCAGCTCCGTTTGTTCCCGAGCTACTTCCTTCGCTCACATCGCCGCCGTGCAATGGGGAAGAAGAAGGGAGGCGCTGCCGCTGATTCCGCGGCCACCATCGCTGCAGCGAAGAAGAAAGGTGGCTCCGCTGCTGCGGGCACCAGCACCACCAGCGGCGGGAAGAAGAAGGTCGCGGGCACCCGCGTGACCAATGGCGCATGGCGCCCCTCTATCATCAAGGCGTCGGATCTCCGTCTTCTTCGCCAAGATGGAGTTATCTCTGCGGCAGTCGCCGATGCACGCGTCCCCAGCGGTGAGACCATTCCTGCTCCTCCCGCTGGTTTTCGAGTGATGTTTCTTGCATTCATCATTCGCGGTCTTTCCTTGCCTCTTCACCCCTTTGTTAGGGGTCTTCTTTGTTTCTATGGGCTCCAACTCCATCAGCTGTCCCCAAATTCACCCCTCCACATCACTTGTTTCATCACTCTCTGCGAGTGCTGGCTCGGAATCGAGCCACACTTTGGTCTTTTTAAGCGCATCTTTAAATTGAAGCGTCAGTCCACATCTGGCTCTTTAGTTTATGACGTAGGTGGTTGCGGAATCCACGTCGACCCATCCGCCACCTACTTCGACATCAAGCTTACCAAGTCCGTCCAGGGATGGAGGGACAAATTTCTATGTTCACGACCAGAAGGCCAAGGACGAGCACTTTGGACTCACGCCTTTCGATCCCGCGACTCCCTGCAAGAAGATGCGTTCTTGGAAGAACGTGATCATGCCTTCCGAACTCGCGGAGACAGATGTGCTATATCAGCGCGTCTGCGACCTCGAGAGTCACATAGGCGCAGAAGAGGGAGGCTGCGCCCTTGTCAGGACTTGGCTGCGTCGTCGCGTCCAGCCTCTCCAGGCCAGGGTCCATCCCATGTTTTAATGGGATGGCGCTGATGATGCCACTCGCGTGTCTGCTGATGGCATGTCCACGAGTGAGGTAGATAAGAGGGTGCGACTGGTCACGAAGTACACCCTCAAAGATGTGCTTCCGAACGAGCCAGTCGTTCCTCCTTTCGATGCTTCTAATCCTCCTCCTGAGGTACAGTTGTGCTACGTAGTAGCTTATTTTCTCGATTGCGTTTTCTGTTGCTTACCTGTTATGTTTGCTGATCTTTACTGTTTGTATGCAGGAGTGGGCGGTGTCGCCTTGTATGCCTCCCCTCCCTGAGGGGATTATTCCTCGTCAAGCTTTGGAAGAGGACGAGTCTGAGTCGACTGTCCCTTCTGATGTGGAAGAGGAAGCCCCCGAGTCTGAGAGCCCGGATACTCGCAAGCGTTCGCGTAGCGGGGATTCCGACGCGTCGACTCCTTCAACTCCAGGAGGCGCGGCTGTTGGCACGGAGTCGCCAATTCCAGCTGTTCCTGTGAGGGCTGTGGCACCATCTTCTCGTAAGAAGATGCGATTGCCCAAGGAGTATTCGTCAGAATCGACGGCTGCCACGTTTGATCTTGACAACTTTAACTGGTAAGTTTGCTGGGTTATTCATTCTTTTCTGTTTTCTTCTTGTTGGTTTTTGCCCTGGAGTTTGCCCTTTTCTCAATGTGGATTTTGTCTTGCAGTCAAGAGGCGTCGTCATCTTCTGGCGACGTCGAATTTTTGAAGGAATCGGGAGTCGCGACTTCAAGGGCCAAGGTAGAGGTCGAGCACACTCCTTCTCCGGCAGCGGCCCACTCCGGGCACAATTCTTCGAGCTCTCCTCACGTAGGGGAGCATCGAGTATTTGCTCGGATGACGGTTCAGCAAACTTCTTCGGAGTCGCTAGAGGACCATGTAAGTATAGCTTTCCTTCTTATATAATGTGGTAGTCAACGCCTTCTGCTGCCCTCTGCTAACTCCTTGTTTTGTGCGACAGCTCCTTGTAAAGGAAGCCACGCAGGTGGCGGAGCAGGTGATGGCGATGGGTCGCCAGCATGCGATGCTAGAGATGCGCCACCGCGTGGTCGAGACTGAGTGTTCTATAATTATTCTTTTCGTCTTCTCTCTATTTTGGTATAATCGACTGACAGCCAATTATTGACTGCCATGTAGCCGAGCATAACGCTTTACTGCGCGATGTCGCCACGTTGGAGAAGACACTAGCCGTAGCTGTGAAGGGGCGCGACGAGGCAATCGCGGCTCGTGATGATGGCCAGAAGCGCGAAGAGGATCTGCGTGCCTCCTTTGCGGCCAGGGAGAAGTTATTCGAAGAGCAACTGTTCTCAGTTGCCAAGGCCCTCTCAGGTACCTTTACTGGTAGATATTTTATTGATGTTCTTCTCTGCATCTGTAGTGCCGGTGGCACTAGAAGTTTGATCCTTATGTGTATTTTGGTGTAGATGCTGGCGGCTTGAGTTTTGATCCACAAGCCCTTTGTCGCGATGACGCTCTGGCGGGCGCGGTATCTGCGGTCGAGGATCGTAGCGCCGCTGTCCAAAATACGTTGTCCAAGGCCAAGGCCACCTTGAGTCGCCTCCGGGAGGAGTTGATGCCGAAGGCGGAGCTGGTCGACAATGTGGAAGAGCTGGTGGAGTCGCTCGCTGGGGGTGTGCCTGCCACGTACAAGAACTCCCTCCGTGCAGCTGGGCGACCATGTCGCTTGCCATGGTGCAAGCCCACGGAGTCGAAGTAGATCCTTCTGCGATGTCGAAGACGATGCCTGTTGGCGCGGATGGTCAGCAGGTAGTATTCGCTCCCTTTGCGACTGCTTGTGCCAAATATGGCCATTCCTTGATAAACACTGTTGCCAAGTATTCCGAGGAGCTCAATCGTGTGAAGAAGGCGGCGAAAACTTCGGCCTCAGGGGCCAACGGAAAGTCAGTGGCATCTGATACTGCCACGGACTTGATGAAGCCCCCGAGGTCCTCGAAGTCGAAGAAGCCAGCTGCTTCGTAGTTAGTTTCTTGTAATAGTTGATGAATTGCTCTTTTGATTGGAGAACATGTCTGTTGGCGAATGTGTTTGTAGATACTTTTATGCTGATCCTGAATGCATCTGTTACTTTTGACTTTTGAGTTGGTCACCTTATTTTCCTCTGGCTTGATTTTTGGTAGGGTACATCAAGTGGTCCTATGGGGGGAACCCCGGACTCGCCATCTCTTGAGGATACAATGGCACCACCACGCTCCAGGGTAGAGGAGCTGTCCTTGCTTTCGCGACTTCGTGATCGCGCTAAGCAACTGGAGCGTGAGTTGCCCGTGATCCGCGGTAGCGCGGACATGTGGAAGTCAAAGGCTAAAAAGGCCGCCGCCCGCGAGCAATATCTGCTTGGCGAGGTGACGCAGCTGGGCGACCAGTTTAAGTGTTAGTTTGCTCATCCTCGTCTTTTCCTTTGTAGTTAGTCGCAATGGTACGTTGTACTCATGCTGTTGATGCTGCTTCGTGTAGTTGTTAGCGCACGCCATCCACATGAGGAGAGGGATAGGATTGCCATCCGCCTTCATGATCTCACCCAGGAGCAACTTCAGGAGAGTGGATACTTCTGGGTAGATCATGATCATGCGACTGTGTTGGCGACCCTGCAGGATCGCGCCTCGCGAGTTTTGCTCTTTCTGAAGAAGTCGCAGTCGTGTTTGAAGAACATCTATCGGGCGATGTTCCCGCTGGATGATACTCCATCAAGCTTGCTGGCTCTCCTGACCAAATTTCAAGATATGTCCGTGGTTCGCGAGTGCGTGAGGCAGCAGTTGGTGGCTGCTGCCAAGGCTGCTCTTTCCATGGTGCGTTTGCACAGGCCTGACGTGGATGTCACCGCCATTGCCTCTGGGCCACCGGTGCCACCAGCAGGATCTTCCTGGAACATGGTGCCGCACTATCAGGCGGTGGACCGTCTAGCCGAGGAGGTCGTCGACTTCTTCGAGGAACAGACTAATGTTCTTCTGTTGCAAGGGTAGCCGAATATGTATCCTGCACATAAGTGTACTAGCATTTGTAAATCTCATATAAATTTGTAGATAATATACTGTTAAATGTGTACAAATAGCTTTGAGCGTGGGGTGCGTTGCACTTATGCGAGTCCTTTTCGTTAGCCTGGCCATCTTTGTATCGTTCCCTTGTCAACCTGTCAGGTGCGTTGCAGCTGGGTTGAGTTTGTGTTAAGGGGTTCGATTATTGTGCCAGCTACTCAGGATGTCGCGTTATTGTTCGAAGAACATATGTGTATAAGGAGGCGTAGCCCCCGAGTATGAAAATTGACAAAGTAAAGGAGAACACGGAGGTTTGGGGCACTTAGCTTTTATTTATTCGAAGAAACAGTGCGAAGTACAATGTGCGGCTAAGTAGCCTTGGCTGAGTAGCCTTATTTGCGATGTAAAAAGTAAGACTACTAGGGGTAGAAGTGCCGCAGTTGTGCAACGTTCCAAGGGTTGGAGTATGCGACTCCTGTCTCTAGATCTTTAAGGCGATAGGCGCCCCCTGGGATTACTTTTGTAATCACGTACGGTCCTTCCCAAGGGGACTCGAGCTTGAGATGCCCTTGCTGCTTCAGTCGCAGGACCAAGTCACCTTCGACAGAGGATCTGGGGCGAAGCCTTCTGCTATGGTAGTTGCGCAGGTTCTGCTGGTAGATCGTGGATCTTTCTGCGGCGATTTCTCTTGCTTCGTCAAGGAGGTCGGCGGAGTCTTCGAGTGCGAGGGATGACTCCTGCTCGCTGTAGGCTACTACGCGTGGCGCTTTGTACCGTACCTCGGCGGGTAGTACTGCCTCTGCTCCGTGTACCATAAAGAATGTCGTGTAGCCGGTGGTGCTGTTTGGAGTTGTACGTAGGCTCCAGAGTACGGATTGCAGTTCATCTGGCCAGCAACCCGCGGCTTGTTCGAGTGGTCGGAGGAGTCGCTTCTTGATGCCGCTGCAGACGAGCCCTTTTGCCTTTTCCACCTGACTGTTGGTCTGTGGGTGTGCTACTGAGGCGTATCTGATGTTGATCCCCAGGTTCTCACAGAATTCTTGAAACTCCTTGGATGTGAAGTTCATTCCGTTGTCGGTGATGATGCTGTGCGGCACGCCGAAGCGGTAGACGATGGACTCGAAGAACTTGATTGCGCTGTGCCCTAATTGCTTGGTCACTGGCATGGCCTCAATCCACTTGGTGAATTTGTCGACTGCGACCAAGAGGTAGACGTAGCCTCCTTGCGAGGACCTTGGAAGTTTGCCAACCATGTCGAGTCCCCACTGGGCGAAGGGCCAGGCCAATGGAATAGGCCGTAGTTCTGCGCCTGGTGCGTGTGGCTTGTCCGCGAATCGTTGGCAAGCATTGCATTTTTGGACAATGTCCTTGGCATCGCGCATGACCGTGGGCCAGTAAAATCCAGCTTGTAGAGCTTTGGCGACGAGGGCGTGACTGCCTGCGTGGTGCCCGCAAGTCCCTTCATGGATGTCGAGGAGAATTTCTCTTCCATCAGCCATGGAGACACATCGCTGTAGCACTCCTGTGATGCTGTGTTTGTATAGTTCGTCATTGATAACGGCGAATGCCTTGGAGCTTCGCGCGATGTGCCATGCGTCTGTCGGGTCGTCCGGTAGGCGCTTACTGAGGAGGTACGTAATGTACGGCTGCGTCCAGGATTGTTCGATCATCATGACACTCATTGGCCCTTCGAGTCCTGTGTCTAGCTCCAAGTCGTCGAGTGCCATTGGCTCATTGGGTGGCGTAGCCCCTAAATCCATTGCTGCGCTTGTTTTCTTCTCTGTGGCCTTTGGCTTGATGGAGCGTTCACAGATGCGCTCGAGAAATACACCAGGTGGTATGGGGGCGCAGGTAGAGCCTATGTTTGCGAGTGCATCCGCCTCCTTGTTGCTTTCGCAACCTACGTGTCGCAGCTCGCAACCATCGAAGTCCCCTTCGAGTGTATCATAGAGATCGTGGTACGCGATCATGTTGTTGTTCAGTGCGTCGCACTCGTGCATTGTTTGGTTGACGACCATCTTGGAGTCGCCGTATATGATGAGCCTTTTTGCGCCGCAGGCTTTTGCCATCCTCATCCCGTGCAACAGGGCCTCATATTCAGCTTCGTTGTTTGAGGCTGTGAACTGCATTCGCAGGATGTATTTCAGCTTGTCTCCTTGGGGTGATGTCAGTATGACACTTGCTCCTGCTCCATCTTTCCGCTTGGATCCATCGAAGTGCATGGTCCAGAGGTAGGACATATCTGGCTTGTCTGGGAGTTGATTTTCCATCCAATGCACAAGGAAGTCAGGGAGAATTTGCGACTTGATTGCGTTGCGCTTTTCGTATGTGATGTCTCGTGGAGATAGTTCGATTCCCCAAAGCGAGACTCGTCCCGTGGCGTCGGGGTTATTGAGGATATGTCCCAATGGGGCGTCGTTGACTACCACGATTGGGTGTTCCTGGAAGTAATGGCGCAGTCGCCGGGCAGTCATGAAGACGCCGTACGCCAGCTTCTGGTAGTGCGGGTACCGCTGTTTTGTTGGTGTGAGGACCTCGCTGAGGTAGTATACCAGGCGTTGTACGTCATGGACCTTGTTTTCCTCTGCCCGTTTGACGACAAGCACTGTACTAACCACTTGGTTGGTAGCGGAGATGTACAGCAGTAGTGGTTCCCTTTCCCGTGGAGTCACCAGTACTGGCGATGTGGATAACAGGCGCTTGAGATCTTCGAATGCTTCTTGCGCTTCATTGGTCCACTCGAATTTATCAGCTTTGCGGAGGAGTTGATAGAAGGGCAGTGCCTTTTCTCCCATTCGACTAATGAATCGACTGAGGGCCGCGATTCGTCCGGCTAGTTGCTGGACGCCTCTTATGTTCTTTGGCTTCTCCATGGCTAGTATGGCCTTTATCTTTTTCGGGTTTGCCTCAATCCCTCTCGCGGAGATGAGATACCCGAGCAGCTGCCCAGATGGTATGCCGAAGGCGCATTTGTCCGGATTGAGCTTGATCCGGTAACGGTCGAGATTGGCAAATGTTTCGCGCAAGTCATCGATTAGAGAGGCTTCCTTTTTGGTTTTGATTACTATGTCGTCGACATAGACTTGGATGTTGCGACCCAGCTGCTCCTTGAGGCAAGCTTGCATGCACCGTTGGTAGGTAGCTCCCGCGTTTTTTAGCCCGAAGGGCATTGTGTTGTAGCAGAACACACCGAAGGGCGTTGTAAACGCGGACTTCTCCTGGTCTTCCTCCTTCATTCGAATTTGGTTGTAGCCTGAGTAGGCATCAAGGAAGTAGAGGCGCTCGCTTCCAGCGGTGGAGTCGATGATTTGGTCGATCCGTGGTAGCAGGAAGTGATCTTTTGGGCAGTGCTTGTTTAAAGAAGTGAAGTCCACGCACATCCATAGGATATCCGTGTCCTTTTTTGGCACCAGCACCGTATTGGAAAGCCAAGTGCTTTCCTTGATCTCGCGTATGAATTTGGCCTCGAGGAGTCTGTTGATCTCCATTCCGACTGTTTGCGCTCGTGGCTCAGACAGTCGCCTAATTGTTTGCTTGACTGGCCTTGCGTCGGGGTTGACGTTGAGTGCGTGCTCGACGAATTCCCTGGGAACTCCTAGCATGTCCGCAGGACACCAGCCAAAAATTTCCCAGTGCTCACGGAGGAATTCGACAAGCGTGAGTTCCTATGCGGGACTCAAGTTGTTGGCGATGAGGGCCGTTTTGGCGGGATCTGATGGATGGACCTGCACCTTCTTTGTGTGCACAGATGAGTCAAAGGAGAGGTCAGGTGAGCTTGGCCTACTCAGGGGCGGCAAACTGTTGTCTGTCATTTCCTTCAATCGCGTGAGCTCCTCCTGCATGCCGAAGGACTAGGAGATTCTATTGAATTCCCTGTGACAACTGTCAGATTGCTCAAAGCTCCCGTTGATCGTGATGACGCCGTTGGGGCCTGGCATCTTCATCTGCAGGTAGGCGTAGTGGGGTACCGCCATGAACCTAGCGAACGCGGACGTCCGAGGATGCAGTGGTATTGTGAGGGCCAGTCGACAACTTCAAAGTCGATGCGCTCGCGCCAGAAGTTCTTCGGCGTCCCGAATATGACGTCGAGGTTGATTTTGCCCAGGGGGTATACGCCTTTCCCTGGGACGATGCCGTGGAACATTGTGTCCAATGCCTCCAAGCAGGTTAGAGGGATCCTCATTGCTCGCGAGGTACTCGCGAATATGAGGTTGATACCGCTTCCGCCATCCATGAAGACGTGACTCATGTCGAAGCCTCCAATTTGCGCCTCGAGTACGAGGGGGCAATGAACTGGGCGAGGTACTTGAGGCGGGTGGTTGCGTTTGTTGAAAGTAATGCACGACTCACTGCCACTGAGGTACTCAGTGGTGGATGGTGGCGAGTGCGTGGCCAAGTTGACTTGGCGAGTGATGGCCTTCTGTACCCTATTGGAGGGGCGCCCCTTTTGGATCATCATGGTACCCATGGCCCGTTGGTACGGTTCGCCTCCGTGGTGTTGGTCCGGTGCAGCTCCGTTCGGGGGTGGCCCAGGTGGTGGTGGTGGTGCGCCATGTGCCACGGCCCCTGGAGCGGCTCCGTAGCCTCTTTCGACTGCATTGCGGTTCATCCGAACCAATCCCTCATGTAGCTTGAGGAACTCGCGGCAGTCCTTGAGGAGGTGGCTGGACTTTCTCTTGCCATCATGCTTGTCGATGTAGAAGTGTACCATGCATGGCCCGGACAGTTTGTCCTCAATGGAGGTCACGGGTGCTTCATCGCGAGTGTGGCGTTGCCACACTTGCATGGTTTTCCCGGAGTCGCGGTATCCGCTGTTGCGGTTATCGTCGTGCCTATCGGCGTAGCCGGCTGCGACCATGTTGACGTCATCGCGATCGTCGTAGACGCGCATGCGACGCTTACTCCGGCGGTCGCGTCTTCGTTCGAGTTCTGCCTCCTCATCAGAGTGAACGCGATTCTTCACCGAATCTTCTCCATCAGCCCACCGATTCGTGATCTCCATCAAGTGGTTGATGGTGTGGGGCTTTGAGCGGCCTAGCTCCTTCCTGAGTTCCATGCGGCGGACACCACCGTTGAATGCATGAATCGCGCGGTCTTCCGAGATGTTCTCCGCGGAGTTCTTGATGATGGACCACCTTTGGATGTAAGAGCGCAGCGATTCGCCAGATCTTTGCTGGTAGCATCTCAGTTCTTCAATTGAGGCGGGGCGTTTGTACGTGCCCTTAAAGTTGCGCATGAAGCTATAGACCAGCTCATCCCAGCTGCGAATGGATCCGCGTGGGAGGTTATTGAGCCATGCCCGGGCGACGCCCTGCAGCTGTAGCTGCAAGCATTGCATGGCAGTACTTCGACTGCCTCCATGTAGTCTGACGGAGGAGATGTGATCCTCCAGCCAGATCTTTGGGTCCTGCAGACCGTCAAATTTTGGGTTCTCCGATGGGAGTTTGAACCCTTTAGGCATTCGCTTTTGCCTGATGGATCTGCTGAAGCATCTGGCGCCACAGAGCTCCCCATCTTCTTCTTCCGAGTCAGTCGACCGAGCACGTCGTGCCCTTGACTTGTCGATCTTGCGCTGCGTGAGTTCATCGCGTGCATCGTAGTCGTGATCGTGTCGCCGTGAGCGGCAGCGCCGAGACAGGTCGTGACTGTCATTGCTGGACGAGGGCGAGGAGTAGCACTTTGCTAACGCTTTGCCCTTTTTTGGGTCTAGTACCGGTTCCTTGTCAAGGGCGGCCTCGATTAGCCCCAGGCCCGCGATCGTAGATCGGTGCATGGCCGTTCGGGGATCTCCAGCTGGTGGCTGGTTATTGAGAAGGTACATGGTGGCCGTTGTCACCGCGGCCTGTGGTGTCCTGGGAACCACGTTGCCTCTCATGTCGACTGTCATAGAGCCGAAGTCGAGGACTTTCGCGGCATCTATGCGTTCTTGTTCAATGAGGTGAGCCATCCGCGATTGCCTTTTCCTGGCGAGGTGCTCGTTGCCTCTTGAGGAGGATCCTCCGTAGGAGGAGAGCCCAGCACGACGAAGGCTTGACTCGCCTGCTGCCTTTTTACGCGCCTCAAGTTGCGCGATTGCTTGTTTTTGGCGCTTAAATTCCTCTTTTAGGAGCCAGTGGTAGCCCATCAGTAGCTCCTGCGGGGACCCGAAGGGTAGAGGTGCACCTCGTAGGGCTTCGCGGCAGCGTTCCCACTCTTGCTCGTTGAGCCTGATCACGACGCGTTCGCCGGTTTGCTCATTGATTATGCTAGGAGGTTCGACTGCTCATCCATTGCCACCGTTACGGCCATTGCCGGCGTTGGGCGGGTCGGTGCCGTTGCCGGTGTTACCACCGTTGCCGCGATTGGGTGGATCGGTGCCGTTGCCGGTGTTGCCACCGTTACCGCGGTTGGCGGAGGTGTCGACCGCGTTGATGACGGCGCACATGAAGTGATTTAGGAAGCTGTTGCTGTTGGAGATATGCCCAAGAGGCAATAATAAAGTGGTTATTATCATGTCTTCACACTTATGATAAATGTTTACATACCATGCTATAATTGTATTAACCGGAAACATTAATACTTGTGTGATTTGTAAACTAAAATAAGAGTCCCTAGTAAAGCCTCTTGTTAAACTAGCTTGTTGGTTAATATATGGTCATGGTTTCCTGATCATGAACATAGAGATGTTATTAACAACAGGATCATATCATTAGGAGAATGATGTGATGGACATACTCCTATAGATAAGCGTAGCATAAAGATCAAGTCATTTCAATAGTTCAATTGCTATATGCTTTCTGATACATAGTAACCTAATTCCTTCGACCATGAGATCATGCATATCACCTTTTCTGGATGGATGCTTTGATGTCATCAAACACCACACCGTAACAGGGTGGCTATAAAGGTGGCATTGAGTGTTCGGAAAGTATTGGTTGAAACACATGGATCAAGAGTGGGATTTGTCCATCCGCATGACGGATAGATATACTCTGGGCCCTCTCGGTGAAATGTCATCCAATTAGCTTGCAAGCATGTGACTTGGTCACAAGGGATCACATATCACGGGAACGAGAAAAGAGTACTTATCAGTATCGAGGTTGAACTAGGTATGCAGAGATACCGACGATCATAACCTCGGATAAGTAACATATCGTGAGACAAAGGGAAATTGGTATCGTATGTAAGTGGTTCATTCGATCGCAAAGTAATCGTAGAAATATGTGGGAGCCATATGAATTTCCAGATTCCTCTATTGGTTATTGTTCGGAGAAGTGTCTCGATCATGTCCGCATAATTCACGAACCGTAGGGAGACACACTTAAGGATTCGACGTTGTTTGAGTAGTTATGGTATTATGAGAAAGAGACCGAATGTTGTTCGGAGTCTCGTATGGGATCCGGGATATCACGAGGTGATCCGGAATGGTCCGGAGAATAAGATTCATATAAGGAAAGTCCCGTTTCGGAGTTCGGGAATGATTCCGGTGTTTTCATCGGGAATGTTCTAGAAGGTTCCGGATTGTCCGGCACTCCGGGGGGGAAGGGGTACATGAATGTGTCATTACATATTGGAATGATTGCATCATGTACTAAGTGTTCTTGCTGTCCCAAATATAGGATTAAATTGAATCCTAAAACAGAAAAGTCAAATGTCCAGTTTGAAAGTCAAACGGCTAAAACAAGAAACTGTGGGAAACAAGCAAGAGGAGTTGGAATCAACTTGGAGGAGGAGTTGGACTCCTCCAGGCCGGCGGCCAGCCCTAGGCCGAGTTGGGGAGGGACTCCCTCCCTCCCCTGGCGCGCCAAGACCCCCCTCCCATAAAAGGAGGGGCAGGGCTCCTCCTAGACACACACAAGTTTCCTATCCTCTAAACTAAACCCTAGATCTAGACCCCGGTTTAGAGCTATTCGGTTTAGAGCCTTCTAATTGGTTTAGAGCCCTCTAATTGGTGTGTCTAATTACTAGACCACTAATAGCCTCTCTCATAAGCTCCACCATACTCGCACCGGCTTAAGGCGAAGCCCTGCGGGATTTCCCCTCTACTTCCGGTACCACGCCGTTGTGCTGCCGGAATCGCGAGGAGAGTGCTACAACCTCCGCTGCCTGCTGGAACAAGGGAGAGGAAGGTCTTCGTCGAGTACCGAACGTGTGACCGACTGCGGGAGCGCTGCGGGAACGCGGCGCCGGAAGGATCGTCTACGCGATCTTGAGATCGGAAAGAGTACGACTACATCATCCACGAGAATCTGCTCTCGTTAACCGCTTTGGAATCTTCGAGGGTGAGTTCCTCTATCGACTCGTTGCTACAATCTAGTAGATAGATCTTGGCTTGTTTGTTTGTATGCGATAGAAAAATTTTGTTTTCCATGCTACGAACCCCTACAGTGGTATCAGAGCCGTGTCTATATGTAGATCTGTTGCACGAGTAGAACACAATGGTCATTGTGGGCGTTGATGCTTTTATTGTAGATTGCTTTTTGTGTACTTTGCATCTTGCGGTATGTTGGGATGAAGCGGCCCGGGCTAACCTTACATGACATCGTTCATGAGACTTGCTCCACGTTTGACATGCAACTTGTATTGCATAAGTGGCTTTGCGGGTGCCTGTTTCTCCTAGCATAGTTAAGATCCAATTTACAACGGGTAATCAACAATGCTAGTATCAATGTTGTGGTTCTTGTTCGTAAGTTAGAACGACACTTATGGAAAGCCCCAAACCACGTAAAATATGCAAAGAAAGTAGAAGCGTCTAACTTTGTTTTGCAGGGGTGTGCAGTGATGTGATATGGCCATGATTGTGATTATATTTGATGTATGCAATGTTCCTTATTGTAAGTTGGCAACCGGCAGGAGCCATATGGTTGTCTTTAATTTCTGTTAAGACCTGCGTGTCTATTCAAAATAGTTGTAATAGTTGATGCTGGTGGACGACAACCATGAAGAAGCATCATTGACCTTGATGCTATGCCGGTGATGATGGAGATCATGTTCGTGCTTGAAGATGGAGATCGAAAGCACAAAGAAGAAAGGCCATATCATATCACATATTATGAATTGCCTGTGATGTTAATCCTTTATGCATCTTGTATTGCTTAGTAGACGACGGTAGCATTATAAGATGATCCCTCATGCACATAAATTTCAAGTTCTAAAGTGTTCACCCTTAGCATGCACCGTTGCCAAAGCTTGCTGCTTCGAAGCACCACGTGATGATCGGGTGTCTTTGATTCCGCGGGTGAATACAACGTAAGCAAGCCAGATTTGCTTATGCGGTAGCTAAGGTTTGATCTTGACGAGCCTAGCATGTACAGACATGGCCTCAGGAACACGGATTACCGAAAGGTAGAGCATGAGTCATATAGTAGATATGATGAACATGTTGATTGTTCGCCATTGAAGCTATATCAATTCTCGTGATGATCGGTTTTGATGTGGTGAATTTGGTTCGTGTGATCACTAAAACAATGTGAGGGATATTGTTTTGAGTGGGAGTTCACCTAGATTAATTTAATTATTAATTAGAACTCAATTTATCATAAACTAAATCAAAGTGAAATTGCATAGTTGTTGTAGTCATTGGCATCCGTTTACCACCTTGCGCTTAGTTATAATTGAGATGATAGAACTATAGAATTCTGGTTAGTTACTTTACGAACTGGTATCGTATTGTTTTGAAGTGTTAATCTAAAGTTTAAAAGTCCTATTGCAAACTTTCAGTAAGTTCCGGTTACTCCATGAAGTTTAATAATTAGTATTAAATCAAGAGTAACAATTCCAAGTGTTAGTATATAAGTATCATGTTTGTATCCATGATTCTTGATATTCAAAGGATTCCCTTAATATCAAGGTTATCTAGGATCTGAAAGAGTTGTTTCAGAAACCATGATGTGTGGAAGATATTGTGATATCTGAAACGAAGTTTTGGTTGCAACATGATAGAGTATAATATGGCAAAAGTCATGTTCTCATATTTGATGAAAATTTGCAAAAAGGTTGGAGACACTTGTTGTCTTAATCCTCCAAAAGGTTTTGGATAGCAACATTATACTCATAATTCATTGTTATAAGCTAAAAGTAGCTTGATCATGGACAATTCCATGATAAGGGTGAATATTTGATGTAGGTAAAATGTTTACTACACCAAGAGATTACTAAAGAAAGGAATTTGAAAGAACACCAAATATTTGATGATGGTGATCTACTTCAAAGTGCAAGTCCAAAGACATTGGTATTTAATTATACACGCTTTGGACTAGATGTCATATGTATGACTCCACTATTGATGTTGATAGATTCTTTCAAACTGAAAAGGAAATACTGAAAGAGAATCTCATAAATATATGGCAGAAAAGAAAAGACTAGAATCGTTCAGTTTAAGTATATAGATGATATACATGTTATGGCTATATTCTTTGCTTGTTAAACAATGTGGTTCTTAAGTATTTGATACTGAATTTGTTGGTGTGAATCGTCATACGAAACAACACAATTCATGAACTACAATGGCCTAAGTAACTAGCAAAAGAATATGTGATGATGTTCATCAAGAACAAAATAAAGGGTTATTGTGTTGCTTGTTAAACATCAAAGCTTGCCTTCAAAGATTTGTTTTATCAGGTATTATGAGAACAAAAGGATTGTTCAAATAATTGCCGTAATCCATAAAAGATGGATGATTCGCAAATCTCGTTGGAGACATCACATCCATAAAACTAGTGCTAAAAATGTCGAAAGACAAATTGATTGAAAGATCACTTAGGAAGTGACATCGCCGTTTAAATTATATTTGAAAGAAAACATGAAGAAACTCCATGTTGATGGAATTTTGGAGTCTTCTGATTTTTGATCATATGACGCTTGTGAAACTTTCCTAGAGATAATTAAAACTTCGTTCATAGGCCAAAAGGGAATGAATGACTAGCTTATTGGAACTTGTACATATTGTTGTACGAAATCCATTATGTGTAGTCAAGAGCGATGGATTTCAACTTCATATGCTTTCTCCAAAAATTTGAGTGAATATATGAATATTTACTTAATAAGGATAAAGTATGAAACACTTGAAAAGTTCAAAGACTTTCAAGATGAAGTGCAAAATCATTGTAACAAGAATATAAACAGTTTATGATAAAGATCATAAAGGAAGATATTTGAGTTACAAGTTTAGCATAATACCTAAGATTTAAGGAATCGTTCCGTAGATTTGCATTTCCCGAAACACCATAAGAGTATGGAGCGTTCGAGATATGTAATTAAACCTTGTTTGACATGGTAAGATCAAAGGTATAATTCATAAAACTGCCATTGTATTTTAAAGATTAAAAGCTTTAGAGATTACCGTTTTTCCACTGAAAAGAGCTCCATCATAAACCGCTGAAATGACACCATATAAGGTTATGGTTTGGGATAAAACCCAAGTTGTCCTTTCTTAAACATTGGTATGCTATGCATAAGAAAGATGTGTGCAACCAAAGTCGGATGAACCTGTCTTTGTATAAACTGTTCCTCCATAAAACACCGGAGACAAAAGTGTTTGTTGCTTAGAACGTCAAGTTTCTTTGAGAAGAAATTTTTCGTGAAAAGTTAAGTGGGAGGACAATAGAAACTTTGATAAGGTTAAAAGAACCTTAGCTATATGTGCAGAGTTGCGCAGCGCCGAAAAGTGTTCCGGAGACAGCAACAATGCTCATGGCTCACGTACCTCAAATGTTGTGGTCACAGAGATCTAAGTTCCTATTGAAACAAGTAGGTCGGATGAACAATCAAATACCAAGATTTGAGGGTTGAAACATTATTTGAGAATAATGAACCGACTACATGCAGAGAAGCGATGATGGGCCCTGACTCCATAAAATGGCTTGAAGCCATAAAATCCGTGATAGTTCCATACACGAGAAATCAAGTTTTGAACTTGAAGGACCCTCGAGAAAGGTGTAAGACCTTACAGTTGTGTCTGGATCTATGAAAAAATAGACATGGATGTTTTACATCTATGAAATAGTCGACATGTTGGGAAAGAGTTCACAACAAGTTGTATATGACAAGATTTGATCTTTCATAACGATTTTTAGTCTAGACGGATTAATGTAGCAACCAATACATATAATTTGTTATGTGGTAGTAGAATAAACAAAACAAGTTCTTCTAATAGAATGGTTACCTAGGACGTGTGCATGACACGGTCCAAAGGGTTTTGTTAATTCAAAGGATGCTAAAAACATATGCAAACTTCAATGGTTGAAGTAAGCATAGCGGAGTTGGAATCTTCACTATGATGAAACTGTTAAAAGAGTTTAATTTCATCGGAGACAATGAAGATGCTTGCATTTGCAAGAAATTAAGTGGGAGCGCTAAGACATATTTCTAATACATTATGTGGAGGACATATTGTTGATTGGAAAAGATGTATCTTTTATTAACACATATTAAGAATTTCATCCTGATGAAAGACTTAGGCAAAACCCAAATATTTGGCATCAATAGACGCTAATATGGTTGTGCCAGAAGTACATAGACAAGATATTGAATGAGTTCAATATAGAAACTACAAGAGAGGTTCTTGTTGCACAGAAAGGATTGAAAGAGTTCAATGTTGATGATATATTCAAGTGTATTAGCACTTGGTAAGTGAAACAAAGATTCAAGTATAGATTGATACTTGATGTATGAAATCACAAAGAGTATTTATATCAATCATACTGTGATATGTACAAATCCAGATATGTCCTATGCTCTAAATGTTGTGAGCATATACCAGAATGATTTGTAAGATGATCATTGGACAATAGTAAGGATATTCTTATGATCTTTTGGAAGAACTAAGAGTATATTATTTGTAGAAGTGACAGATAGATGGTTAGTTCATTGTAAAAGTACTACATTGATACTAGCTTTGTCACAAAGTACAAATTAAGTTTATCTCAAACTAAACTAAGGGTGGCACAATATAATGGAAAGTGAGTTCCATAATGGATTTGGATGAGTTCCAAAGTTAAGACATTGTGACAGATACTACAACAAAAGGCTAAGTATATGACTGCTATTATAGCAGCAAAAGAGGGCATTTGTGTCAAGTAGTTTGTTATCAAACTAGGTGTAGTTCACAGTGGGATAATACTATGAAGATATATTGTATGACAATATTATCAACATGTTTTAACCCCAAAGAGCTAAAGGTCACACCGAAAGACCAAATTTATGCAAAGCCATCTCATTAGAGAATGAGTGATGCGTAGAGACGCAAAGACATGCAATTACACACGGACCTGGAAGTGTCAGATCCGGAGATCAGTTGACCACTAGCAATCGTGTACATACAACACCGTAAAGCCATAGGTGTTGAATACACAAAGGTTCGAAACTAGATTATTGACTCTAGTGCAAGTGGGAGACTGTTGGAGATATGCCCAAGAGGCAATAATAAAGTGGTTATTATCATGTCTTCACACTTATGATAAATGTTTACATACCATGCTATAATTGTATTAACCGGAAACATTAATACTTGTGTGATTTGTAAACTAAAATAAGAGTCCCTAGTAAAGCCTCTTGTTAAACTAGCTTGTTGGTTAATATATGGTCATGGTTTCCTGATCATGAACATAGAGATGTTATTAACAACAGGATCATATCATTAGGAGAATGATGTGATGGACATACTCCTATAGATAAGCGTAGCATAAAGATCAAGTCATTTCAATAGTTCAATTGCTATATGCTTTCTGATACATAGTAACCTAATTCCTTCGACCATGAGATCATGCATATCACCTTTTCTGGATGGATGCTTTGATGTCATCAAACACCACACCGTAACAGGGTGGCTATAAAGGTGGCATTGAGTGTTCGGAAAGTATTGGTTGAAACACATGGATCAAGAGTGGGATTTGTCCATCCGCATGACGGATAGATATACTCTGGGCCCTCTCGGTGAAATGTCATCCAATTAGCTTGCAAGCATGTGACTTGGTCACAAGGGATCACATATCACGGGAACGAGAAAAGAGTACTTATCAGTATCGAGGTTGAACTAGGTATGCAGAGATACCGACGATCATAACCTCGGATAAGTAACATATCGTGAGACAAAGGGAAATTGGTATCGTATGTAAGTGGTTCATTCGATCGCAAAGTAATCGTAGAAATATGTGGGAGCCATATGAATTTCCAGATTCCTCTATTGGTTATTGTTCGGAGAAGTGTCTCGATCATGTCCGCATAATTCACGAACCGTAGGGAGACACACTTAAGGATTCGACGTTGTTTGAGTAGTTATGGTATTATGAGAAAGAGACCGAATGTTGTTCGGAGTCTCGTATGGGATCCGGGATATCACGAGGTGATCCGGAATGGTCCGGAGAATAAGATTCATATAAGGAAAGTCCCGTTTCGGAGTTCGGGAATGATTCCGGTGTTTTCATCGGGAATGTTCTAGAAGGTTCCGGATTGTCCGGCACTCCGGGGGGGAAGGGGTACATGAATGTGTCATTACATATTGGAATGATTGCATCATGTACTAAGTGTTCTTGCTGTCCCAAATATAGGATTAAATTGAATCCTAAAACAGAAAAGTCAAATGTCCAGTTTGAAAGTCAAACGGCTAAAACAAGAAACTGTGGGAAACAAGCAAGAGGAGTTGGAATCAACTTGGAGGAGGAGTTGGACTCCTCCAGGCCGGCGGCCAGCCCTAGGCCGAGTTGGGGAGGGACTCCCTCCCTCCCCTGGCGCGCCAAGACCCCCCTCCCATAAAAGGAGGGGCAGGGCTCCTCCTAGACACACACAAGTTTCCTATCCTCTAAACTAAACCCTAGATCTAGACCCCGGTTTAGAGCTATTCGGTTTAGAGCCTTCTAATTGGTTTAGAGCCCTCTAATTGGTGTGTCTAATTACTAGACCACTAATAGCCTCTCTCATAAGCTCCACCATACTCGCACCGGCTTAAGGCGAAGCCCTGCGGGATTTCCCCTCTACTTCCGGTACCACGCCGTTGTGCTGCCGGAATCGCGAGGAGAGTGCTACAACCTCCGCTGCCTGCTGGAACAAGGGAGAGGAAGGTCTTCGTCGAGTACCGAACGTGTGACCGACTGCGGGAGCGCTGCGGGAACGCGGCGCCGGAAGGATCGTCTACGCGATCTTGAGATCGGAAAGAGTACGACTACATCATCCACGAGAATCTGCTCTCGTTAACCGCTTTGGAATCTTCGAGGGTGAGTTCCTCTATCGACTCGTTGCTACAATCTAGTAGATAGATCTTGGCTTGTTTGTTTGTATGCGATAGAAAAATTTTGTTTTCCATGCTACGAACCCCTACAGTTGCTTCCACAACTTTCAGATCCGGAACCGTAGGTTCCATCTTCAGTGGCCAGATCGGTTAGATCGGAGTCGCGACTGCTGTCGCTGACCATGTTCCCAACTACCGCCAGAGCATTGAGCTTACTGAGGGTGTCGATCGATGGAGGGAACCATGATGCTGGGGTAATCGCCGGTGCCGTCGGCTGATCGGGCATGCGAAGCGTGCCCATCTGACCAACTTGGAAGCGGAAGCTCCCAATCGCCAGGCTGATTCCGTCGCCCAGGGACTCGAAGGCCGGGCGAGTAGACGGCGTGTGGACGATGAAGTCGAAGGCGACGAAAAGCTGGCGAATCTCCGTTGTTGAAGAGTTGTAGATCGCGTTTGATGGGGCCGAAGAAGCCGCAACATCAGCACTCCCAATTCCCACAGACGGCGCCAATTGACGAGGGTTTAACTCGTCAATGCCCATTGTTATGGACTTGGGTTTTGGAGAAGGAGAGAGTGCTGGAGACATCTATCGGCTAGCAAACAAGCACACAGGGGACAAAGGATTTACCCAGGTTCAGGCCTCGTAGAGGTCCCTACTCCTGCTTGTCTGCTCGTGGAATTATTGAGGGAGTCGAAAGTAACAACGGTGCACAGATGCAATCTGGCGAGGGTTTGTGGAAGCTAGGGTTGCGTGTGTCCTCCTCGCCGCCCCCTCCTAGCCCTTATATAGATAGGCTAGGTCTCAGGTAGCAGGTCGAGTCGGTTACAAGTTAGGGTTTTCCCCTTCAAACTTTCTATCTTTAGCTTCTTCTTGTCCTTCAAGCAATCGAGAGTCCACAGGTTACTCGAGTCCTTTCATCTGGGCCTTGGCGACACCGTGGGCCTATACGTATTTGGACCGTATATACGAAGCTCGGGTACCTGTAGGGTATACCCATGTCACCTAGCTTGCTATTTTAGATGGTACCGAACATTTCTGTATGGAGCAAGAAACTTTGGTGTATTCGTGTACCCTCCATCAACCAAATAGTACTTACCTTCGGGTACACGAAACCCATACTGGATAGCAGAATTTAACACCCCAGCATCAGACGCCGACCCTTCCCAACCACTTGAAGCATAAGTAAAACTCAAATCAAAATCACAAGCAACCTTGACATTCTGAGATAGAGTTCCTTTTCGATTCCTATATGGTGCAGCTTCATTCTCATTTACTGCCATAGGGATGTGATCCCCATCTATCGCTCCTATGCAATTCTGCAAATAGAAGTTATTGGTACTAAATTATATGTGTCGTAAAAGGATAGGTATTTCTAACATACATTAGACAGATCAAAGTACCTCAAAATATGGCCAATAGAGGGGACTTGACGAAATCTTGATGTGAGGATTCATGGATGGAAGCTTGATTAAATCATATGCCAATGACGTGATTGCATTAATGGAACCATTGATATGCCTATGGACTGTTTCTGGGTTATGCTGGAATCTGTCTGTCAATGTACGGTAGCTTGTATTTCTTGACAACATGTACACCAACATACCTAATTGCTCCTCACACTAACCCCTCTTGAATTTTCCAAAAGTTTTTTAGACCTAAGATCATCACAAAGTTCTTGGAAAATATGGGACTCCATTCTTAAAACATCATAACATCTCGTAGGATGACCATCAAGTAATTCTCTGATATACATGGGACCCATGAGGACAAATATTCAATGGGGTTCTAATTTTCTTGAACAGTTTGTAAAATGCCGGAAAAATAAGGAAAATCATTTCCTCATCCTCTTCCTCCTCGGAATCAGTCATCACCATTTCCAAATTACTCATCTAATCCTAAGAATGCATTAAAAATAACACATTAAGAGTAACATCACATTTATTGAACTAGTGAAAATTGCATAGTAACAGTACAAGCTATAGAGGAAAGAGATATATTTGATACTAGTAACATCACAATTAAATATTAAATAGATTTTACTAAAGCTACTAACTTGTCAGCCACGTGCCATACGAGGCACAACTGAAACCTGCCTAAAATAGAATATTGGGGTAATATAAACGACCGACAAGTTAAGTTCAGGTTAAAAACAACTGGTTTCAAAGTTCAAGATGTAAACTGAACTTCTGCAATAGTCATGACTCAGAAGTGGACAGTTTTCTCGAGCAAATGCTTTACTGAAAAGTTTCAGCAATGCCTAGTCTAGCCCTCATATCTACTCTTGCATAGGAGAAATAGAAAATGTGGGCATGAAGATTGCCATTAGAGGAACAAAGAAACAATCCATGGACAACCTATACCAGATGTGTCAATGCCACAGAAGCTCATTTTCTATATAATTGACGTGCGTGCAGCCTTCAGGCGGCAGATGTCGTTGTTAAGCTCGCGCGGGAAATAACCGCTCGAAACGTAGTAGCCAGACAAGACACACTGACTATGACTATGAGCAGCTGAATATTTACAGAAACTGATAAGTTACTCGAGTATTTCTTTTATCTAGTTTTGTTGCTATCAATTGGTTGGGCAGTGGATGTACAAACCTAACCCCTAGGTTCAAATCCTCACGAATACGAATTTAGGTTCCTATTTATACTTAAGGATCAGACTATCCTAGTACTCATGCAATTTATCCTGAGGACCAGGCTTGGTTCTTAACTAAGTTTAAAAATCCTGGTACACCTCTCTCCCCGACCCCTCTCCCTGACCTAACTCTAGGCGCCGTCGCCGCCTCTTCCCCTTTCCCCCTGCCGCCGGAGGGGCCATTGGGCAAAGCCCAGACGTCCCAAGGAGGGTGGCGGCGGTGATCCGTCTCCCTTGGCTGGTGGTGCGGCACGGGTCGTTCTTGCCGGGAGTGCGGGATGCCGCCAGTGTGGCAGATGTAGGTGGAGGCTGGTGGTGGGCGCCATGGCGGACGGCGGTGATGGGATGACCTGGTGGAGCTCTGGTGGGTGTGGTCGCCTAGCCCTTTGGCCCAAATGCGCCCGTCCCCGCATCCGATCTTCCGATTTCAGAGGATCTCCGCAGGTCTCTTGGCGCCAGGTTGCGGTCGTGATGGCCCGGGCTTCCTACTCCTCTGTTGGCCTAGCTAGTGTGGAATTGGGCGGCCGGCCCCATGGGGAGCCGGCGGGCGGTAGCGCGGGGGCCGACGATCTACCTAATAAAGGTGGCGGTCCTTGATCCCTCTCAAGCCAAGACGAAGATTCGCCTGATGTTTCTCTACATTGATCTGGTTACTGTGTCGTGTTCCGGAAGGCTCCGCCGGTGTACTCCATAAGTGCGATCATGCCGAGAGATTGCTGGCTCGGATGGGATTCGGTCGTGCACCTCCATGTTTTACTCTGACCGTTTGGTTTCAGAGGGTGTGGTTCGAAGCTTTGTTGGCTGTTAATATCATGGGGCATGTTCTCGTTCCATGGTGCTGACAAAGAATGTCATGGAGACCAAGATCTGTGGACTGACAATGGTGGTTTGAGTCTAGGTGGTGATGAGGAATTGGCTTGGTGATTCGTGACTTGGAGTAGTGGCATGCAAGTGGGGGCGCTGCATAGGATAGGTTCACGGTTCTATCTTTCAGGGTGAAAACCCAGGGTTTGACCTTAATTGGTTGTGCCTGGCAATGGCCTTGTTGAAGGCATTGTTTTGAGACTGTGGACTTTCTTCATGGTGAAAACCTAAGATCTTTGATCAGACGATGACGGTGTTTGTGCACTGTTCCCTTGTCATGGTGTGGAACACGGAAGTGCCATTGGGGATGGCATGAAGGGGACAATCAGGATGCTATCGGTGGCTACTCGCAACGGGTTGGGCATAGATACTGCCAACATAGTGATGTACCTAGGTTCAGAGCCCTCTTGTCGAGGTAACACTCCTACTCCTACAAAGATCTATTATATCGAGAGCGAATGCTCAGTACAAGTGCTCCTTGAGTTGTTTCCCTAGCTTCTATGGAGAGATAGGAGAACATGAACTACTGAACTTGTTGGATCTAGAGAACTTAGATCTTGTAACTTCTACCTCTAGAACCCTCGCACTACCCCCACCCCCTTATATACTGGTTGGGAGAGGTAGGTTCTAATGTGGGCTCTAGGGTTTACTGTTTGGGCTTTGGGTTTACAAAGAGGGCCGGCTAAACGGGCCCAACCAGTGGGCTAGGACCTAGTCAAGCCTCCAGTACAGGGGGAACAGTGCTATAGTGTCCCAGCGCCATTGCTTTGGGCGTCACCCGGCACTTTACTCATCACCTTGGCGCTTTACTCATCAACTAGTGCTTTAGCGGTCAGCCGACAACACTCTCCTCAGCTTCCAGCCTGTTCGGTCAGGGGTGTGCTCAGCAAGGAGTGTCACTCCCTCCGTATCTTTGGCCAACGGACCCGAGGCGGCCGGGTAGAGGTGGCCACCCAGCCGGCTCTTCTAGTCATCCGGCTAGACATGCTAGCCGGAAAATCTTGAGGGCAGACCGGTTGGAGCGGTCCACCCGGTTGTGGTTCTTTGTCTTGCGGCCGTCCGGCTACGCATCCCTGGTGCCAGCCAGTTGAGCCTGGCTTGGCCTACCTGGGGGGTCATCCCTCGACACTAGTCCCCGAGCGCATTGGGACTTCACCATGTGGACAAGTTCTTGCGTGCTCATTGGCTGAACTAAAATGATTGTTGATGTAGAGCTGGTTGCAAGTTTGCCTTGTAGTGTTTGTCGTTTTCCGGCTTCAAATGCTTGTTGTTTTTCGGCTGGAGTTTACCAGCTACGGAGCCGGTGGCCCACCCATAGGGTGTGAGCGGAGATTGAATCTACCGACTACCACAACCAGTGGGGGAGATCAAATGCTTGGTTGATGACGTCAGTGCTTATGTTGGCCATGCCTGCCACTTCTGGCACGCGTCGCGTCAGTTTGACCCCTTGGTATGCCGCGATAGTTTTTGGTAACCACCCACACGTCTTCATCATAGCGGTTTCTTGGGGATTGTGCGCACGCCTCGCCTTCGCAGTAACGCCTGCGGGATCTTCTGCGGGAGTTATGTTGGCACACGCGATCCGTAACCGAAGCGTCGTGGGGAATCCGAGCGGTTGCTCACCACGTGGCGGAGGGGAGCGCAGGGGGCGTGCTTGTTCTGCTTTGATAAATAGGGTTGTAAGGGGGATGCTCCCCACTTCATCTTCCTCCTTCGCATTGTTGTTCTTTCTCCTTGTATACTGCTTCCTCTCTTCCCTTTGCACCTCCGCTTCTTGGTCACCGGTGCCGCCGCATCTTCTTTGTGACGACGGGACCCTGATTTTCCATCACAGACGACGCACCCGTCGAGATGCTGCTGGAGAAAGCTGGAGGGTGGTGTGGCTCGTATTTCATGGAGGCCCTCATCCAGAAGTACTGGCATGGAGACTCATCCTGTCGGAGCGGGTGGTGAAGCACCACCTCACGCCGGAGGGGGAGCGGGTTCGCAACCCTCAGCCCGGCGAGGCTATGGTCTTCCTTGTGCACTTTGCCCGGGGTTTTGGCTTGCCGGTGAGCAAGTTCTTCCTCGAGCTCTTCGTCCTGTTCGACTTTCAGCTTCATCATTTGGAGGCAAACGCGGTGGCGCAGCTATCGTATCATGCGACCTGCTACGAGGCCAACTTGGGGGTTCGCCCTGATACGGAGAACTTCCTCAAGTTCTTCAAGTTCAAGGTCCAAGTGGTGGAGAAGGATGGGCTGTTGATGGAGATGGGCTGCTGCGCTATCTATCCACGGTCGTCGTCACCGATGCCACGACTAAGCATCCCCGACACTATGAAGTTGTGGCAGCACTCATACTTCTACATGCACAACGCCACCAACATGGACTGGATCTGGTTGCCGCCCTTTTCCAACGTCCCATCGACCCGGAGGCCCTGGACCGCCAAGGGCTTGGGCGCCCAAGCGGACATGGACCGGATGGCGGACCAGATGGAGGCCCTGGTGGAGAAGGAGCGGCTCACCCCCCCGGAACATTTCGTTATCCTGAATGACGCGCCGTGTTCTCCCGCTAATGGCACGGTCGCACAAAATGTGCGACTTCTCCAGCTTCGATGATCCCACCCGGGTTTCCCGGCTAGAGGTGTGATACATTGCAAATGTATCTATAATTTGTGATGTTCCATGCTTGGTTTTATCCACTTTCTTGTGTTTTGTCCACACTTTGGAGTACTTTTCATATGATTTCTTGGACTAACCTACACAGTGCCAGCTGCCTGTTTTCTGCTGTTTTTGGTTCCAGGAAAGTCAGAAAATGAATATTCTCGGAAATGGACGGGACAAAAGCCAAAGTGCCTATTTTTCCGGAAGTCATCAGATGCCAGAATACGAGACGTAGAAGGGCTCGGGGCCGGCCACACCACCTGGCCGCGCGGCTAGGCCTGGCCCGTGCCAGGGGGTGGTCTGGTCGACCCCAGCACCCCTTCGGCCTCTCCTTCCGCCTATATATTTCCCTCGGGACGAAAACCCTAAGTACCCGATCAAAAATCCACGAAAGAGTCTGTAGCCACCGTCATCTCCATCCCTAGATTGGGAGGGATCTGAAGCTCTTCCCGGCACCCTGCCGGAGAGGGGAAGTCACCCTGGAGGCCTTCTTCATCACCATGCAAGCCTCTGGTGTTATGCATGAGTAGTTCATCTTTGGACTACGGATCCATGTAGTGGCTAGATGGCTAGTTCTCCTCCTTTGTGCTTTCATGTTTAGATCTTGTGAGCTCCGTTCATGATCAAGATCATCTATTTGTAATTCTAGATGTTGTGTTTGCGGGGATCCGATGGATATTGAGATGCTATTTCAGATTGATTATTGATTCTATCATGTCTTTGTTATTTGTGATCTTGCATGCTTTCCATTGTTAGTAGCTATCTTGGCCAAGTAGATGCTAGTAACTCTAAGAGTTAGTATTTATACTCGATAGTGGGTTCATGCCTCTGGTAATCTGGGGAAGTGACAAAAATCTCTAAGGTACTAGATGTGCTGTTGCTACTAGGGAGAAAACAACAATCCTTTGTTCATAGAACAATCATATTGTTTACTTTACACGCAACTCGTAAAGCAATAATCTGTTGCTTGCAACTTAATACTAGAGGGGGTCGGATGATAACCTAAAGGTGGATTATTAGTCATAGATGCAGTTGGATGGCGGTCTATGTATAATGTTGTAATGCCCAATCAAGTTCCAAAGGAGTCAAGATGATTAGTATATGCATGTATTGCTTTCTTGATGTTTATCAATTGCCCCGCTGTAATTTCTTCACCCAGCATGTTATCTATCTTAAGGAGAGCCACCTCTAGTTAACTATGGATCCCGGTCCTTTCTTTTACATACAATCTACAAACTATTTACTGCTTTGTGTTTACTTTCTGCAAACTTTTACTTCCTTCCATTCGATATGTTTAATCCTTTGTTTTCAGCAAAACCGGTGAGATTGACAACCTTATCGCAAGTTGGGGACAAAGTTCTGTGGTTGTGTTGTGCAGGTCTCCACGTTGCTACTAGCACGGGTAGTGCGCCCTACCAAGTCTCAGCTAGCAACACCTTTGGGGTGTTTCCTTGCTCCTACTTGTTCGATTAAACCTTGGTTTCAGAACTGAGGGAAACTTGCTACTGTGCTCATCATACCTTCCTCTTGGGGTTCCCCAACGAGCTCTACATCAATACCGAGCCATCAAGCACTTTTCTGGCGCCGTTGCTGGGTAGTCAAGGACATCTTCACAAGGGGAGTCCCTCATAACTAATCTCTTTACATTGTTATTTTTGTTTTGCTTAGTTTCTTTTTTGCTTTGTTTGCTTGTTTCTTTATTCAAAAACAAAAAAAAATAGTTTTACTAGTTTGCTTTCTTATTCAAAAACACACAAAAATGACTACTCTTGAAAACACTAAGTTGTGTGACTTCACTAGCAGCAACAACAATGATTTTTTGAGCACACCTATTGCTCCACCTGTTCCTGAAGCTACTTTCTTTGAGATAAAACCTGCTTTACTCAATCTTATTATGAGAGAACAATTTTCTAGTATTGGTAATGAAGATGCTGCTGACCATCTAAATAACTTTGTTGAACTTTGTGAGATGCAAAAGCATAGGGATGTAGATGGTGATATTATTAAGCTGAAATTGTTTACTTTCTCTTTGAGAGGAAAAGCTAAAGAATGGTTGAATTCCTTAACTAGGAATAGTATTGATTCTTGGACTAAGTGCAAAGATGCTTTCATTGGAAAATACTATCCTCCTGCTAAGATTATATCTATGAGAAGTGAAATAATGAAGTTTAAACAATCTGATAATGAACATGTTGCTCAAGCTTGGGAAAGAATGAAATCTTTGGTAAAGAATTGTCCCACTCATGGACTGACTGCTTGGATGATCATCCAAACTTTTTATGCAGGATTGAACTATTCTTCAAGGAACCTATTGGATTCTGCTGCTGGAGGCACCTTTATGACCATCACTTTGGGTGCTGCAACAAAGCTTCTGGATAATATGATGGTTAACTATTCTGAATGGCATACTGAGAGAGCTCCACAAGGTAGGAAGGTAAATTCTGTTGAGGAAACCTCCTCCTTGAGTGATAAAATTGATATTATTATGTCTATGCTTGTTAATGGGAAAGCCCATATTGATCCAAATAATGTTCCTTTAGCTTCTTTGGTTGCTCAAGAAGAGGAAGTTGATGTGAACTTTATAAGAAATAATAATTTTAGCAACAATGCCTACAGGAACAATTTTGGTAACAACAATTATAAGCCATATCCTCCCAACAATGGTAATGCTTATGGAAATTCTTACAACAATAATAGGAGTTCTCCCTCTGAGCTTGAAGTTATGCTTAAAGACTTTATTAGTAAACAAACTGCTTTCTATAAAACTATTGAGGAAAAACTCTCTAATGCTGAAAGAAATATAGCATCTTTGGCTGAAGCTTAATCTTCTTTGAATAAAATGGCTACTAAACCTGAAACTAATGAGAATCCCTTTGCAGCTACTAATGCTATACAAGTGAGAATTGATGAAAATGTTAGACTATTAGCTGAATTACATGCTAAGTGGGAAAGAGAAGATGAAATTGCTAGAAACATTAGTGTTTCTACTATCACCACCACTAGTGTTGAGGCTAGTAATAGTTATACTACTTTAGATGATAAATTTGATTTTGATCTTGATGGTTGCAATATCTCTGAAGTTATTAAGTTCCTACAAAAGCTTGCTAAAAGTCCTAATGCTAGTGCTATGAACATGGCCTTTACAAAACACATTACTGATGCTCTCATAAAGATTAAAGAAGAAAAGATGAAACATAAAGCTTCTATTCCTATAAAACAAGAAGGTGGTTGGGAACCCATCATTAATATGAAAGTGAATGACTTTGATTTTAAAGCTTTATGTGATCTTGATAGTAGTGTTTCTATTATGCCTAGAAGGATTTATGATATGCTTGATTTGCCACCACTTGAAGATTGTTATTTGAATGTCCCACTTGATGATAATGCTAAAAAGAAACTCATGGGGAGTCTTAGTGATGTTCTTATTATGGTTAACAATGCCTATGCCCCCGTTGATTTCTATGTTTTGGATGTTGAATGCAATGCTTCTTGTCCTATTACTTTGGGAAGACTTTTTCTTAGAGCTGTTGGTGCCATTATTGATATGAAAGAAGGCACCATTAAATATCAACTCCCACTCAAGAAAGGTATAGAACACTTCTCTAAGAAGAGAGAGAAGTCTTCTTTTGCTTCTCCTATGAAAACAAAATTTGGTTTAATGCTTCTTCATTTGAGAACACTTGATTCTTCTTGCTTCTTATGCCTAACTTAAAGGCTTTAAAGAAAAGTACTTATTGGAAGATAACCCAAAAGTTTTAGATGAGTCTTGGAAGTTATTACTTCAGTAATAACCGCTCCTTATCCTTTTTATTTGCTTTTTGTGCCAAGAGTAACCTCTAATGAGAGAGAAGTAATGATTGGGAAAGTTGCTGCCCCGAAACAGATTTCTGTGCTTCACCGTAAAAATTTGTGTAAAATCTCTGGATGTCTTTTTGAGGCGTGAATTTTTGTGCTTCTGCCCCAGGTTGTTATCTAACTTTCGTTAGTTCATCACTTTTTGATTTGAGCAACATAAGGTCTTCGAAAAATTTCTTATTTACCTGCTGGTCTGTTTTGATAGATTTCTGCCATTTTCTGCATTTGCTTCTTGTTGGTTCCTTTTTGAGTTCTTTTGGGGAATTGAGATTTTTGAGGGAAGTGCTACAGTAGCTAGTGTTCAAATGGAAGTTTATTTGGTGTTAGAACTGAACCTTAAGACCTATTATGTTGAGTGCACTAATGTTGCTAATAAAGATTGTGTAAAGTTTTGTATGAAGGAAAAATTTCAAGTGTATGGAAGGAATGAGTAATGAGATGAAGGATGGACTAAAGCTCAAGATTGGGGATGCCACGCGTGTCAGTCCAAGAAATATCCAAGAAGTACAATCGTCAAAGCTTGGGGATGCCCAAGGCATCCCCCTCTTCATCAATAAAAATCCCAGGTTTCTTCCAGACGCTTCATTTTTATTGTTTCATGCACAGTTGTGTTGTTCTTGGAGCGTCTTCTTTTTCATTTTTATTTTGGTTTTTTGTTTGCTTGGTTTGCTTAGTTTTCTCAATAAATTGGTTGGACCCCCTCTTTCATATATTGGTTTTCAAATAGTTTGGTTTTGGTTTGGAAAAGAGTAGGAAAGTTCATGCTTATGTGGTAAAAAGAGCTCGTTTTTGACTGTGGCCTTTGCTCTGTCATGCCATGCTTGATATTGTTTTGGCTTTATGCTTAGTATTCTTTGCTGTAGCATGACTTGTTATAAACAATTGAGATTGCTTAATGCGTAGTATAGTGGTGTTCTCCTTTGATGCTTTATTTGGGTTGACTTGGCACATGCTCACACCATGTTATGACTATCTCAAGTCACCATAGCCTTTATGATCCTTTAGTTTTCAACTTGTAGTATCACTTTATGCTTTGATCAATGATGTTTTGTCGCTCTGCATGATTATGGCCATTATTGCTCTCTTAGTTTGTCGCTCCCAGTATTTTGCTAGCCTCCACAACCAAGTATGAGTTCCGCTCATGCATCCAACTCCTTAAACCAAGTTATTCCAAAGAGTCCACCATACCTGCCTACTAGCTTATGCTATTCCAAGTATATTCATGCTTTTGTTTACCTTCCAAATTAAACTTGTTATGAGAAAACTAGTGATTAAAGCTCTCACGAACTTGATGGCACACTTTACTTTTCTTGCCCTTAATAAACTTGAACCAATGTGTCGTCTATGTTGTATACGCTTGCACTTATTTGTTGGGAATTAGCAGAGCCATGCTGTCACGGGGAACACTTTCAACATTACACTTGGTACTTGTACCTAGTTGATATCATGCTCTTTTGTATATGGATGTCATCGGTGTGAAATGAAAGAGGAGCTTGTAAGTCCATGGAGTTATGTATATATGTTAGAGAAACGCCTGGGCCGCTGGTCTAATCCATGCCGACATGGTGGAAACCTGCAGCGTAACCATAATGAGCTGTCTATGAAGCATTCTTCTTATAAAAAAAGAGTCCTATATTGAGAAAAAAAAGAGAAAAAGAAAAAAAAGAGATTATGAAAAGAGGAAAGAGAGAAAAAAGCACCATATTCCCATGGTAAATAAGAAGATTGCTGAGATGCTCGTTGTCTGCTTGCCTTGTCATTTTGATATGGGGATTCTTCCGTATCATCGGGCAAGGGGTACCCCGTTGGCGGTTCTCTATGATACACATGTACTTACGATGACAAGAACTTACCAGTGACTAAACTTGAGTAGCATGAGGAGCGGCCCTCGTATTTAAGGGACATGAGGTTTCTAACTTATACTTTGTCAAGCATGTACACCATAGTTTGTTCACTTTAACCTTAATCACTTCAAGATGCTTATGATAGGGGCAATGAGAGCTAAAAGCTATAAGTACCATAATTTTTGGAAGCTCTTTATGAGACTTGAATCCCTGGTTCCTTTTATAAAGGCCTTTCTTCCACCATTATATTGAGTCTCCACCTTCTACCTTTATGCACCTACTTTGAGAGCATAGTGGCCATTCTTAGTTCTATGTGCATTGTCCCAAGACTAGTTTATTGATGCATAACTTGATATTGCTTGTTTTAAACTATTTATATCTAGTCACTCTTATGAACTTTGAAGGTGTCCTATGCATTTATATTTGCTACTCTATGAGGGACAAGCTGTATACTATTATGCTATGTTTTCTTTATGTGAAACAAACAAACGTCTTGCAAAGCATTGTTATTCATGAATCTTTTGTTTGTGCCTTTTCATGTTGCATCATAGTTTCTTTGTCTTATTGCTAGAACTTTGTCTTTCATGTTATGATTGAAGTACTATGATCCCATCTTTGAATGTTTTACAAATACTTTGATCAAGTCTTTGATGTGCATGTCACCTCAAAAATTATTCTTTCTTTTTATCACTTACCTACTCGAGGACGAGCAGGAGTTAAGCTTGGGGATGTTGATACATTGCAAATGTATCTATAATTTGTGATGTTCCATGCTTGGTTTTATCCACTTTCTTGTGTTTTGTCCACACTTTGGAGTACTTTTCATATGATTTCTTGGACTAACCTATTAACAAGAGCCACAGTGCCAGCTGCCTGTTTTCTGCTGTTTTTGGTTCCAGGAAAGTCAGAGAATGAATATTCTCGGAATTGGACAGGACAAAAGACAAAGTGCCTATTTTTCCGAAAGTCATCAGATGCCAATATACGAGATGGAGAAGGGCTAGGGGCCGGCCACACCACCTGGCCCGCGCCAGGGGGTGGTCTGGCTGACCCCAACACCCCCTCGTCCTCTCCTTCCGCCTATATATTTCCCTTGGGACGAAAACCCTAAGTACCCGATCAAAAATCCACGAAAGAGTCTGTAGCCGTCGTCATCTCCATCCCTAGATCGGGAGGGATCTGAATCTCTTCCCGGCACCCTGCCGGAGAGGGGAATTCACCCTGGAGGCCTTTTTCATCACCATACAAGCCTCCGGTGTGATGCGTGAGTAGTTCATCTTTGGACTACGGATCCATGTAGTAGCTAGATGGCTGGTTCTCCTCCTTTGTGCTTTCATGTTTAGATCTTGTGAGATCTGTTCATGATCAAGATCATCTATTTGTAATTCTGCATGTTGTGTTTGCAGGGATCCGATGGATATTGAGATGCTGTTTTAGATTGATTATTGATTCTATCATGTCTTTGTTATTTGTGATCTTGCATGCTTTCCATTGTTAGTAGCTATCTTGGCCAAGTAGATGCTAACAACTCCAAGAGTTAGTATTTATGCTCGATAGTGGGTTCATGCCTCTGGTAATCTGGAGAAGTGACAGAAATCTCTAAGGTACTAGATGTGTTGTTGCTACTAGGGAGAAAACAAAAATCCTTTGTTCATAGAATAATCGTATTGTTTACTTTACATGCAATTCGTAAAGCAATAATCTGTTGCTTGCAACTTAATACTGGAGGGGGTTCGGATGATAACCTAAAGGTGGATTATTACTCATAGATGCAGTTGGATGGCGGTCTATGTATAATGTTGTAATGCCCAATCAAGTTCCAAAGGAGTCAATATGATTAGTATATGCATGTATTGCTTTCTCGATGTTTGTCAATTGCCCCGCTGTAATTTCTTCACCTAGCATGTTATCTATCTTAAGGAGAGCCACCTCTAGTGAATTATGGATCCCGGTCCTTTCTTTTACATACAATCTAGAAACTGTTTACTGCTTTGTGTTTACTTTCTGCAAACTTTTACTTCCTTCCATTCGATACGTTTAATCCTTTGTTTTCAGCAAAACTGGTGAGATTGACAACCTCATCGCAAGTTGGGGACAAAGTTCTGTGGTTGTGTTGTGTAGGTCTCCATGTTGCTACTAGCACCGGTAGTGCGCCCTGTCAAGGCTCAGCTAGCAACACCTTTGGGGTGTTTCCTTGCTCCTACTGGTTCGATTAAACCTTGGTTTCATAACTGAGGGAAACTTGCTGCTGTGCTCATCATACCTTCCTCTTGGGGTTCCCCAACGAGCTCTACATCAATACCGAGCCATCAAGGTGCCGTACGGGTCCCTCAGGGAGTGGCTTGCCACCATATCCAAGGAGGATCTGGAGGAGCACTGGACCTTCTCCCGTGTGCCGTTCCACCGGGGCCGGCTGCCATCGAAGGTTGGTTTTGCTTTTCCTCTCCTGGTTGATTTTTCTGGAAGGGCTTCTACTTGCTCCTTATCTGCCCCTTTTGACTAGCTCTTTACAACACAACTTGCAGAGGATGGCATGGGCGACCATGAGCTACCCATCTTCTCTACATACTTCAAGCCGCAGAAGTACCCACCAATGGTGTCGAAGCGCTTACCCACCCGAGCCGGCGAGGGTTGCGAGGACCCGCCCGGTGAGTGCGCTTGACTTGCATTCTTTTCCTTGGTCGGCTTCTGTTGCCGGATTTTTTGACATATTGTCTAAACTGGTGCAGTCGCGCATGGCTAGGATGTTGTCCTTTCCCTATCCACCTAGGGTAGGGCGAGCGGGAAGCGGGCCGCTTCTGCCGGTGCCACCCGAGCTGGAGTCGGCACGAAGAGGTCTCACCGGCCGAGTATCACGACCGTCGTTCCGAGCGTCGCCGGGTACGGGCCCTTGCTCCCTTTCTTGTGTGTGACCTTTGGCTTACCCTTTGCTTAGCGTGCCTCTGTTTTCTTCGTGCAGTGAAGCTATGTCATTGGGTGGCTCCGTGACCATTGCCACCGTGTCCGCCCTTCTCCGGCTAGAGCTGAGGGGCCTGCTGAGCCGGCTAAGCCCTCCATGGATGCGCCGACTGAAGCTGATGCGGGTGTGGCAGAGCCGTCACCACCGGCAGCGCCTGTGACCTTGCACCGTGCCTCTACCGCCTCTAAGCTTGCTGAGGCTCTCTTGGTCGAGCGCAGTGCCACGACTGCTCCCCCAATCCTGCTGACAAATGTGTGGACCCGGTGCTAAGCGATGCTCAGCTCGGCTCTGCCGCCTACCAGGTGGAGGATCCCATGGAGGTTGCACCGGCAACTTCCACGCAACCGGCTGCGGGAGACGGCGTGCGGGTGGTGGCTCCCGGCTTAGGCGGCGATGGTGCCGGGACCCAGGCAGAGGTGTCACACACGGCTGCTGGGAGTAAGGATGACCTCCACGTCACTAGATGGAGGTCAGCCCAGGTCACGCTGCCGCTAGACAACGTCCTGGTGCAGCTCTCCGAGTCGGCCCCTATTGCTCTCGTCCAAGCACGCCACCTGGTTGAGGCGATGGAGAAGGGACTTGGCCAGGCCAAGGAGTTGAAGGCCTCGCTGGAGGTAAATATTTCCTTGCCATTTTTGTTCTTCTTATTTTCTGTCGTCTTCCTTGTTATCTTTTTCATTATTTATTTTCCACATAAAGCTTTTGCTGAAGCTGCCTAGACCACGTAGGATCTGGGGCATAAGATTGCTTGCTCTTCCATGTCCTCCCAATTGCGCGAATTTTCGCGTTTTTTGTTGACCATCGGGTACCCTCTTGCAGCTCTATTAGCGGACAAGGATCGGGAGGTGGAGAGGTTGAAGGAGGAGGTGCTCGGGCTGGAGGAATCCAACGAGGCTCTCCAAGATCGGATTAGCGAGCTGGTGGAGCACCAGAAAAGAATGGAGGTCAAGGCCGGCCAGGCCAAGAAGACTGCTGACATCCGCGCCAAAAACCTCAAGCAGCTCGAGGGCCTATACAAAAAGCAGGAGGATGCCCTGAATGAGGCCAAGTCGAAGGAGAAGGATGCTTTGTCGGAGCTATGTCAGATCACCGAGGTTGCTAGACAACACCCTGGCACAGCTCTCCGAGTCGGCCCCTGTTGCTCTCGTCCAAGCACGCCACCTGGTTGAGACGATGGAGAAGGGACTTGGCCAGGCCAAGGAGTTGAAGGCCTCGCTGGAGGTAAATATTTCCTTGCCATTTTTGTTCTTCTTATTTTCTGTCGTCTTCCTTGTTATCTTTTTCATTATTTATTTTCCACATAAAGCTTTTGCTGAAGCTGCCAAGACCACGTAGGATCTGGGGCGTAAGATTGCTTGCTCTTCCATGTCCTCCCAATTGCGCGAATTTTCGCGTTTTTTGTTGACCATCGGGTACCCTCTTGCAGCTCTGTTAGCGGACAGGGATCGGGAGGTGGAGAGGTTGAAGGAGGAGGTGCTCGGGCTGGAGGAATCCAACGAGGCTCTCCAAGATCGGATTAGCGAGCTGGTGGAGCACCAGAAAAGAATGGAGGTCAAGGCCGACCAGGCCAAGAAGACTGCTGACATCCGCGCCAAAAACCTCAAGCAGCTTGAGGGCCTGTACAAAAAGCAGGAGGATGCCCTGAATGAGGCCAAGTCGAAGGAGAAGGCTGCTTTGTCGGAGCTATGTCATATCACCGAGGTTGTCGTCAGTAAGTTACTCCTCAACTGTTGGATTCGTTTGTTTGTCCTTTGCAGCCAGTTTGGACATTTGTTGTTTGGCCGGGTGTAGCTCATTACTCTGAGGCGACTGACCAAGCTCTTGCCCGTGTTCCCGAGGCGGATGTCGGGCATGACCTTCATCCGAAGGAGCTAGTGTCGGTTGTCAGCAAGCAGGCTAGCCAACTACGCAGCACTGCTCTTGTTGTCTTCGCCTACGTCTGGCATGACACCACCCATCCCGCTACTATGCGCACCCTGGCAATCAAGATTGTCGATGCTCCTGATCTTATGGACGCGGCGTGGGAGTGGGTGGCGCACGGTGGCGCGGAGATGGTGCTTGCGCTGTTGAAGTCTTGGTATCCTGACGTGGATCTTCAGAGCCTTTCCCGAGGATTTCAGCAAGGGACCAACTACGACCAGCTTCGCGACAAAGTTCCTGACATTCGTTCTTGCGGTGTCAAGATCGGGAGCTTTGTTCAGTTGGACCGGGACTTCAGTGACCTAGCCGGCATAGAGCCGTTCTCCTACGACCCGCTTCCGACTACGACACCAACTGAAGACCCGGTTGCACCTGCCTCCGACCTGGTTGACGGCGCCTCCAGCAGCCAAGCCCTGACGGATGCCTCCGACCCTCAAGCCTGATCCCCGAAATGTCGGGAATATTTGTACCGGTTACCAACTTGTCCCTTGCTTGTGGTTGTGAACAATTTGTCCTTGTTCTATGTTGAACTCTGTAGGGAGCTTTGTCTCCTTCTTATAACATTTACCTTGTGCTCTTTTGTTTGCACTTTGTGATTGCTTGTGATGTATGCTTGCTTCCGTGTGGGGGCGCGCGAGCGCACCCATAGGGTGTAGTCCCCGAGGTTCGGGCCGGCTGGAGCATCCATTCGGGTCGAAGCTCCTTTCTACCTTCTGCCATCCGGGGGTAAGTCATACCCGGCATGTGGCACTTGCCTTGGATTTTAGCTCATGCAACAAATAAAACACAAGTAATGGTGTATGTGTTGGATATGCATAGGAAGAATATAGTCTGTATTTTATTTGTTGGGTTGCAAACTTTGCGCCTCACGCTAAGCCAACAACTTGGTCCTTTTCTTAGTGAGAATTGGCCGTTCAAGTCATGCCCTTGCTGGCCGCGAGCCAGGTTGTGGTGTGCAGTCGGGATCAAAGGTTAGCTAGTTGGTGTACTGCACAATACTTCGGATTTTAGCTATCAGCATCAAGCCAGTAGGGGCAACCGGAACATCCAGACATTTTTGTTTTCCTAATGACTTTTCGCGTATGGGTCTTTGAGCTTTCTGCTCTTGCCGTGTCTGTCTGCCAGCGTGCGGTCTGCTGCCGGAATCAAAGAGGAAACCCTTAGATCTGCATACATTATTTCGTCTTTTGGAATGCGCGGCTGTCTAGGCATCCGTTGAGTCGGGAGAGACTGTCGGATCCGGGGTTAGAAATAATGCAGCCGGAAAACTCAAATTATGCGCAAGGAATGCCAAATGATTATGGAGTCCTGAGACTGTGTCGAGGCTCCTCAACTTTTTCATTACACAAAAGTAAGATAAATGCTCCTCTTATTCAGGTGTAGAATGGGCGAAGCAGGTTCGTGTTCCACGGGCGCTCAGTTTCTTTGCCGGAGTGGTCGATCTTGTTCTTTACCGGCTGGCAGGCGTCGATGAGGTAGTATGAGTTGTTCTGCAGCGCTTTGCTCATGATGAATGGCCCTTCCCAAGGTGGAGACAACTTGTGCATTCCCTTGGTGTCTTGTACTAGCCACAGAACTAGGTCGCCCCCTCAGAACAAGACGTTGTGGGTCCGGCTAGCATGGTAGCGGCGTAGGTTTTGCTGGTAGATGGCGGATCTAGATAAGGCTAGTTCTCATACCTCTTCGAGGAGATCAACACTGTCCTCACGTGCTTCCTTGGCCTGCTGCTCAGTGAATAGCATCTTGTGTGGTGCGTCAAATAGATGTCAGTTGGCTAGACAATCTCTGGTCTGTAGACGAGGAAGAATGGCGTGTAGCTGGTGGAGCAGTTTGGCGCGGTGCGCAGGCTCCACAACATAGCCGACAACTCTTCAATCCAGCATCCAGGGGATCTCATCAGTGGCTCGATCATCCGTGGCTTGATTCCTTCTAGGACCAGACCATTTGCTCGCTCGGACTGCCCATTGGACTGGGGGTGCATGACAGAGGCTAGGTCCAGGTGGATACCCTTATCTCCACAGAAGCACACGAAGGCCACTTTGGCGAAGTTTGTGCCATTTTCAGTGATAATGCTATTGGGGTAGCCGAAGCATATGATGATGTCGGTGAAGAACTTGACCGATGTCGTCCCATCCAACTTCTTGATTGGCCTTGCCTCAATCCACTTGGTGAACTTGTCCACCGCCACTAGTAGGTGTGTTATGCTGGATCACGACATTTTGAAGGGGCCTACCATGTCCAAACCTCAGGCGGAAAATGGCCAGGTGATGGGGATCATCTTGGGTGCCACCGATGGAGTGTGCTTTTGTTGGCTAAATTGCTGGCACCCATTGTATGCCTTCACCATTTGTTCGGTGTCTTCCAGCGCCATGGGCCAGTAGAACCCATGGTGGAATGCCTTTGCCACTATGGCTCGTGATGATGCCTGGTGCCCACACTCGCCTTGGTGAATGTCTACCAGCAGCTGGATCTCCTCTTCTTGGCTTATGCAATGTTGGTAGATCCCATCGACACTGCACTTGTACAGCTCATTGTTGATGATGGCGTATGAACTTGCTCTACGCTTCACTTGCCTTGCCTCGACCTCTTCGTCAGGCAGCTCTCCTTTGGCTAGGAAGTTCATGAATGGTTTGGCCCATGGAGGGGTTTCTCGGATGGCGTACATGGTCTCCATAATCAGCTTGATTTCCTCGCACCCGACCGGCTCGGGCTCGTCGGGTGGCCTGCCAGGTGGAAGACCTGAACCGGTAACCCCCAGGTTGTTGGAGCCAACTGAGAGGGTCTTGGCCTTCGACCCGGCATTCCCCGGGATGGAGGCGGCAGTCCCCGGGGCCTTGGCCATGGCTTCAGGTTGCTTCGAGCCGGCAGTTCCTGGGTCTGGGTCCAGCACGATGGAGTCGTATTCCGGAGATGGCATGACGGAGGGCTTGCGCAGGTGTTCGAGAGCAACTCCAGGCAGAATTGCTGCTCTTATTGACCCGATGCGGGAGAGTGCATCCACGACTTTGTTGTTTGCTCGAGGCACATGGTGAAACTTGCATCCTTCGAAGAAGGGGCATAGCTGCTGCACAAAGAAGCGGTATAGTGCCATGTTTGCGTCCTTGGTGTCCCAATCGCCAATACATGCTGCACCACCAGGTCCGAGTCGCCAAAGCAGAGGATGCGCCTGCTGCCGATTTCTTTTGCCATCTTGAGGCCATGGAGGAGCGCTTCGTACTCGGTGACGTTGTTGGATGCTTGGAAGTGGATCTGTTGCACGTACTCCAGCTGGTCTCCTTTTGGAGAAGTGATGACGGTACCGGCACCGAGCCCCCCATACATCTTGGAGCCGTCGAAGTGTAGCTTCTAGTGCATGGAGTCAGGGCATGGAGGCAGGTACTGTATTTCTGCCGAGTCAACAAGGAAATCTGCCAGGGCCTAAGAATTGATCGCCGTTCTTGGCTCGTACCGGATGTAGTGTGCGGTGAGCTCTATTTCCCATTTCTCCACCCGGCCTGTGGTGTCTCTGTTGTTGATGATCTCCGAAAGTGGGGCTAGCACCAAAACCCGGATGGAGTGTTCTTGGAAGTAGTGCTTTGGTTTCTTAGCGGCCATGTATACGCCGTACACCAGTTTCTGGTAGTGAGGGTAGTTCTACTTTGATAGCGAGAGTACCTCACTCAGGTAGTACACTGGGCACTGGACCGGCTGCGCCTTTCCTTCTTCTGGCCTTTTAACCACCAACACGATGCTGACGACCCGGTTGGTAGATGCAATGTACATCAGCATTGGCTCTTTTGCCACGGGGGTCGCTAGTATTGGTGGAGAGGATAGCATGCGCTTGAGGTCGCGGAAGGCCTCATCCGCCTGCGCCGTCTTGCTATGCTTGGTCTCCGGCATGGTGGTGAAGATGTGGTAGTTGCCCACCCTATGAGGGTAGTCTCCGCCGTCCTCGTTCTGGCAGTTTTGGCATTCGTGGTTGTCCTAGTGGCCACCGGCTAGCGGAGGCGAGGGTGGTGGTGGTAACCCACACACCTCGGCCATCTTCTTTGTCTAGGTGCACTGCCGGGTGTATGTGTAGCCGGCTTGTTTCCGCCACTATGGAACTTGCACGGGCCATCAAGCATTGATTCGGTGGTGTACTTTGGCCGTGGCGGCCGGTCATCGGGTTTCTGCCTCCGGCTGCCTCCTGTAGGCAGGTCCCCTTGAACGGCTACTACCTGCTTGGACCCGTAACGGTTGTCCAACTGGTCATCCTTTCTCTTGCCATGGTAGTTGTCATGGTCGTGTCGCCTAGAGTTGTTGTGGTGCCCATCCAGCTGGCGCTGGTCCATGGAGTTATCCACGATGATCTGCCATTGGTCGTCCACCACGATGGCCTTCTCCATTGGCACATCGGCGGTGGCATACTTGTCTACGATGGCCATGGCCTAAGCCATGCTAGTGGGCTCTACCCGACTAATCTTATGCTTGAGCATTGTACCGTCGCTGAGGCTATTAACGAAGAAGTCAATCGCATGGTGCTCGTGTACCCCTTCACAAGAGTTGTGCATGCTTGTGCAATGGGTGAGGTAGGAGCGGTCGGATTCATCCTTGCCCTGAACGCACAGGGTGAGATTGTGAGGCCGTCCCGGTCGCTTGTAGGTGCCGGTGAAGTTGCGGATGAATGCTTCCTCGAAGTCGACACAGGCGTTGAAGCTGTTATCGGGGAGACTGTTCAGCCAGGTTCTAGCCAAGACGAGGAGCATGATGGGGACGTAGCGTACAACCACCCGTCGGTTGCCGGTAGCTATGCCCACCGTGGTGACATAGTCCACGAGCCAATCCTCTGGCTTGACCGATCCATCGTACTTTGGCGTGTCTCTTGGGAGTGAAAATCCCTTTGGAAACGGTTTGTTCCGGATGCACGGTCTGGAACATCTTGGGACGGCTGGGCTTTCTTCCTCCGGCGCGCATGACTGCATCAGGAGGTCGATACGTGCGCGTGCGTCGTGCGTTTCTGGCTCGCGTGGACCGAGTAGCCCCGTTTGGCAGGACTGGGCTGGCGCATGGCATCTCTCCGCTTCTTCAGCCGATCCATGGCGTTGTCCTTGCCTGGCTCCGTCAGCCGGAGCGTGGTTTCTACTGGTGACAGCGGCAGCGGCGGGTTGATGATGTCCGTGGCTAGCTGATCCACCGTGTGCACGGCTATTTTGCCTCGTCCCGTTTGGAGAGGAGGCCTTGCTGCCTCTAGTTGTTGGGTCCGCCATCCGTCGAGGCTGCCGGCTCTTGTTGTTTCCTCCGAGGCTTGCGCCTGCCTCGACCTGCTGCTTGTTGGATGTAGCAACGAGGAGCTGAACGTGTGCCTGCTGGTGACGCAGCTCATCACCCTCCAAGTGGTTTAGCTTAGCGGCGGCTGCTTCTAGAGCCCTCATGTTCTTGGCCGGAGTACTGTAAACTGGCTGAGCCACATGGATGCGTGAGTCAGCAGCACTGTCCAGTTTCGAGCCAAGTTTATGGCCCTGGGGCGAAGCCTGTCAGTTGGCATCGGGTAAGCGGGTGAAGATGTGCACGGTGTTGTACTCCCACATGGTCGCGTCCAGGTGGCGCTGGCAGGCGGCGACCTTGCTGGCTTCCTCCGGGAGGTTCTAACATGTGGCCTCCAGTGCAGCCGCGGATGCCGCTGGGTCCACCTCGAGGACGATGGGGTTGCGGAGGTTCTAGATGTAGGCGGCTAGAGGATCTAGGTCTTGCTCGTGCGGAGCAGCATTGTTGGCGCCTATGTTGCGCTCTAGAGGCGGGCAGCGGCCTTTGCCTGAACCGGCCATCATGACCTCGACACTACCGCTAGCGAGGCACGGGGCGGAGAAGCCAGGCAGTGCGCCAGAGACGGTGATGACTTCACGAGGGAAATCCTCGGTGATGGTGGCGATGTAGATGTAGTGCTCGCCGAAGTGTATGACAGAACCGTCACTTGGGAAGGTTCCCCCGTTGAAGCAGGATGCGTTGTCGATGAAGTAGTCGAAGCAGCCGAGAGTGAGGACGAGGCCAGAGGCAACTCACTCACTGGCGACGAGCGGAAGTCCTGTGCGAAAGATGACCCCAACCGAAGCGTTGTGCCCCACAGTAGGGGCCAACTATCATGGTGTGGAACACGGCCGTGCCATCAGGGATGGCATAAAGGGGACAATCAGGATGCTATCGGTGGCTACTCGCAACGTGCTGGGCACAGATACTGCAAACACAGCGATGTACCCAGGTTCGGAGCCCTCTTGTCGTAACACTCCTACTCCTGCAAGGATCTACTATATGGGGATCGAATGCTCAGTACAAGTGCTCCTTGAGCTGTTTCCCTACCTGCTACGGAGAGCTAGGAGAAGATGAACTACTAAACTTGTTGGATCTAGAGAACTTAGATCTTGTAACCTCTACCTCTAGAACCCTCGCACTACCGTCCCCCCTTATATACTGGTTGGGAGAGGTAGTTACAATATGGGCTCTAGGGTTTACTGTTTGGGCTTTGGGTTTACAAATCGGGGCGGCTGAACCGGCCCAGCTGGTGGGCCAGGACCCAGTCAAGCCTCTAGTACAGGGGGCCGCATTACAATGTCCCAGCGCCGTTGCTTTGGGCGTCACTCGGCGCTTTACTCGTCAGCTTGGCACTTTACTCGTCAGCCAGTGCTTTACTCGTCAACTGGTGCTTTAGCGATTAGCTAACAACGCTCTCCTCAGCTTCCAACCTTGGCGCTTTGGCGCCATTGTCTTATAGCGCCGGCATAGCGGCACGCCAGCCTGTCCGGTCAGGGGTGTGCTCAGCAAGGAGCGTCACCCCCTCCGTATCTTTTGCCAATAGATCTGAGGCAGACGGGTAGAGGTGTCCACCCACCCGCCTCTTCTGGTCATCCGACTAGACGGGCTAGCCGGGGAATCTTGAGGGCGGACCAGTTAGAGCGGTCCACCCGGTTGTGGGTCTTTGTCTTGCGGCCATCCGGCCAGGCATCCCTGGAGCCGGCCAGTTGAGCCTGGCTTGGCCTGCCCGGGGTCATCCCCCCAACATCCCTTCTTGGAGGCGTCATTTTTCGAGAAGCTGGACTTGTGGTGCTGTCTTGGTGGTGGTAGTATTGTTGTTCCAATGAATGTGTCACTATAGCGGGACATTTCTTTTTATAATTCTTCTTTCTTTTTTGGATGTGTGTATCCGTATGGCTGCTAGGGCAATGCGTTGTTGCAGAGGCCGGGTGTAGTTGATATCTTTTGATATTAATATATGCACCTTTCCAAAAAAAATGGTACTCCTCCGTTTCAAAATATAAGATGTTTTTGCTTTGTGAAAGGTACGTATCTAAACCCCTCTAAGTGTATACGTTTATTTAGTTTTGGAGTGAACATGCACACTAAAATGGGTCTAGATACACTCTTTTCAAAAAACTAAAACATCTTATATTTTCAAATGGAGAGAGTACTACTATAGTGGTATAGACTCTGTAGAGGGAGAAAGAGAAGAAAAGAGATCATGAGCATATTCTAGTTCACAAATTGCCAGGAGGTAGGAAGGCCAACAATTTTCATGAAAAACAGAGCAGAGATATAGGAGAATACGTGCGATAAACGCGGTTGGGGTTAATAGCCTCTTGTAATCTGGATGGCGCGGTTGGGGTTCACTAGTGGAAACGAGGCCTTTGGTTGAGCCTGGAAATGGGCTTTAACACCGGTTCTTCTACGAACCGGTGTTAAAGGGGGGCCTGTACCAGCGTGGCCCGTGTAGCAAAAAGGATCCCCCCTTTAACACCGGTTCGTGGCACGAACCGGTGTTAAAGGCCTCTGCACCAGTGGCCCGTGCAGCCCCCCTTTAACACCGGTTCGTGGCTTGAACCGGTGTTAAAGGGGGGGGCTATATAAGACACCGCAGCCCACACCCCACTCTTCCATTTTTTTCACTATCTCATTTTGGAGCCTAGCAAGAGGGTGTGAAGTGTGCTAGTTTGTGTTTTTTTCGTATGCACAAGAGGTGTTCGGTGAAATGCCCGAGAGCTCAAAATAAGTTTTCTCGTTGCTCTTTCCTTCTCGGTCGAGGTCGGCAACTATCCTTTCATGTGTCATTGATGTACTATATATATATAAATGGTCATCTCCCTATTATTTTTGATATATACTATATATTAATGCAGATGAACCGGCAATGGATGTACGGTGACCGCCGCACTTCCGAGTACATTACAGGCCTCCAAAATTTCATCGTTGTGGCTAATGCAAACCGTGGTCACAATGGTTTTATGTGTTGTCCGTGTGTTCACTATCAGAACAAGAAAGACTACTCAAATACCAGAACGATTCACGCCCACCTGCTTCGATCCGGTTTCATGCCCGGCTATAATTGTTGGACCAAGCACGGAGAAAAAGGGGTTGTGATGGAAGACAACGAAGAAGAAGAGGATGATGACAACTATCATAATATGTATCCTGAATATGATGATACTACAACGGGGGTAGATAATGAAGATCAAGAGGCAGCAGATGGGCCCGCTGATGACGATCTTGGTCGGGCCATTACTGATGCAAAGGAAGAATGTGAAACTGAAAAGGAGAAGGAGAAGCTAGAGCAGATGTTAAAGGATCACAAAACATTGTTGTACCCAACTTGCGAAGATGGCCACAAAAAGCTAGGTACCACACTAGATTTGCTGCAATGGAAGGCAGAGAACGGTGTGACTGACATCGCATTTTCAAAGTTGTTGGTAAAAATGAAGAATCTTCTTCCAAGAAATAATGAGTTGCCCGATAGTACATACCAAGCAAAGAAGGTTGTCTGCCCTCTAGGATTAGACGTGCAGAAGATACATGACTGCATTAATGACTGCATCCTCTACCGCGGTGAGAAGTACGAGAATTTGGATGCATGCCCGGTATGCACTGCACTACGGTATAAGATCAGACGAGACGATCCTGGCGATGTTGAGGGCGAGGCTCCTAGGAAGAAGGTTCCTGCCAAGGTTATGTGGTATGCTCCTATAATACCACGGTTAAAACGTCTCTTCAGAAATAAAGAGCATGCCAAGTTGTTGCGATGGCACATGTAAGACCTTAAGAAAGATGCAATTTTGAGACACCCCGCTGATGGGTCACAGTGGAGAAAAGTCGAGCGAGAGTACCCGGACTTCGCACGTGACGCAAGGAACTTAAGGTTTGGTCTAAGTACAGATGGCATGAATCCTTTTGGTGAGCAGAGCTGCAGTCACAGCACCTGGCCTGTGACTCTATGTATCTATAACCTTCCTCCTTGGTTGTGTATGAAGAGGAAGTTCATTATGATGCCAGTGCTCATCCAAGGCCCGAGGCAACCTGGCAACGACATTGATGTGTACCTAAGGCCATTAGTTGAAGAACTTTTACAGCTGTGGGCCAAACTAGGTGTACGTATGTGGGATGAGCACAAAGGGGAGCCATTTGACCTACGAGCATTGCTTTTCGTAACCATCAATGATTGGCCTGCTCTTAGTAACATTTCAGGGTAGACAAACAAGGGATGCAATGCATGCACACACTGTTTAGATGAGACTGAAAGTGTATATTTGGATAAATGTAAGAAGGTTGTGTACCTAGGGTATCGTCGATTTCTTCCGAACCTGCATCCAGTAAGAAAGAAAGGCAAGCATTTCAAACGTCTGGCAGAACCCCGGAGGAAGCCTGTCCTCCGTACCGGTGAGGAGGTATTTGGTATGGTCAAGGACCTAGAAGTAATCTTTGGAAAAGGTCCTGGCAGTCTATCTGTTCCGAATGACGATGCCGGACACGCGCCCATGTGGAAGAAGCAATCTATATTTTGGGACCTACCCTATTGGAAAGTCTTAGAGGCCCGCTCTTCAATCGACGTGATGCACATGATGAAGAATGTTTGCGTGAACCTGCTAGGCTTCCTAGGAGTGTATGGGAAGACAAAAGATACACCGGAAGCACGGCAGGACCAGCAACGTCTGAAAGACCCTGAAGAGCCTATGCATCCTGAGAACGAGAAGGGTAAACGATACCACTTAACTCCTGCCAGCTACGCTCTTACTAAAGCAGAGAAGGAAATCTTTTTTGAATGCCTGAGCAGTATCAAGGTCCCGTCTGGCTTCTCGTCGAATATAAAGGGAATAATAAATGTGGCAGAGAAAAAATTCCAAAACCTGAAGTCTCATGACTGCCACGTGATTATGACACAATTGCTTCCGATTGCATTGAGGGGGCTTCTACCTGAAAATGTTCGAGTACCCATTGTGAAGCTATGTGCATTCCTCAATGCAATATCTCAGAAGGTAATCGATCCAGAAAGCCTACCAGGGTTACAGACAGATGTGGCCCAATGTCTTGTCAGCTTTGAGTTGGTGTTCCCACCATCCTTCTTCAATATTATGACGCATCTCCTGGTTCACCTAGTAGAAGAGATTGCCATTCTCGGTCCTATATTTATACACAATATGTTCCCCTTTGAGAGGTACATGGGAGTCTTAAAGAAATATGTTCATAACCGTGCTAGGCCAGAAGGAAGCATCCCAGATGGCATCTCGACTATTTCCCTACTTGGGAAGCCTTCTTCGTGGATCGGCGTGAGAGGGCGCTCGCCAGGCACGAGGAGGACGGCCCACCTCCTCCGAACTTCAACGAGGCCAGCCGTCGGCTATGGTGGCGCGGTCGGACTATCCATAGCGTCATGGCCTATGACACTGCCACCGACTCTAACCCCCGTCTGCGCTACCCTCAAGTCCAGACCACGCATACTCAGCCTTCAAGGTTCAATTACGGTGACCCCGATGACAACAGCGATGACGGCGGCGGCGAGTACGACGACTACAGTGGCGAGTATTACAGGTGTAGGCAGGAGCATGACTGAATCACTCCAACATTCCGAAACAAGTTCGGCTGATTGTTACTTAATCTGGCCATGTATCTTAATTTTAAGTTCTTTTATGTATCTTAATTTTTAGTCGTGCTTTATGTAACTTACTATTAGTTGCATTCTGTATTTTAATTCCAGTTCTATCTCCTTCACAAAATGACCTATCTCATTCGAGGTTTCTTGGCTTTCAGATCAAATGACCAATGTTATGGCTAGAATCAAGGCATAGTTTGTGATAATATGGCCATATTGTGCATACATGTGCATCATGGCATGGCAAATAATGTTGCAAGAGGAAGTTTTCCTTTTTATCACACCAAAAAGGCATTTTCCATTTTCCGAGCATAAAAAGCGGACGGTTTTGTGAAGCAACCACCAAATGGCTAATTCAAAAAACCACCACCACATTTTACAAAAATACTAGACCACCTTATATGGACAATGTACCAACAGGGGGATCTGAAACCTTTCCGTCCACCTCTGGTGAAAAAGACAAATTCCTGCCAAATCGGCAGGAAGTGGGTCAGATATGAACTACAGGTACATGATACGATGCTCATGATTTTTTACAAAAATCATTTTTAGGTTCACAATATGCTATTTTATCAAAAATCCAATGCAAGTTGAGAGAGGCTTTGTCAGATTCAAGTGTATACAAAAGATGCGGCATTTAAATATCCAATCAATTCAAAAATGTTAATACAAAATAAAATATGATTTGCTCTAATAAAATAGGGTTAGATTCCTTTTTAGATGCTTAATATTTCTTATGTTCAAAGTTTTAGGATTTGACAATTTATTTTTGTTTGAATTGAATAATCAAAATTTATATGTAAGTGTTTTAATCATTTTGAAAATTTTCATCTAAAGTAAATATAAAATGTTTTTACATGAATGGATAGTTATTATTTTTCTGAAAATTATGATATATTATTCATATTTTTCCGAGTTGAAATGAATAAGATATGAATTTTCTAAATTCATATCCTTTTTTTTGAATTATAAATGCCCCCACCCCTTTAATGCATGAAATAAATGCCCCCCTTTAACACCGGTTCCAGCCACGAACCGGTGTTAAAGGGGGGCGCATTTATTTCGTTTCGCGCGCGCACACCCCCCCTTTAACACCGGTTCGTGGCTGGAACCGGTGTTAAAGGGGGGGTGCGGGCGCGAAACGAATCCCCCCCTTTAACGGCTGGAACCGGTGTTAAAGGGGGGGGGTTATAACGCGCGTGCCACCCCTTCCTTCTTCCCCCAGCCAGATCGATTCTTCTCCCAGCCCTACGAGGGAGCAACTCATCCGCGCCGCCACCCGCAGTCATCCGCCGCCTCAACTCCTGCCGTCTAGCCTCTTCCTCCTCCGTCCCCATGGTCCCTGCCATCCTCCCTCGTAGTCTCCGGTCGGATCCCATCGTCCTCGCCCACCTCCGTCCTCCCGCCCGCTCCCACAAGGTCAACGGCGCCAAGAACCTCCGGGCCTCCCCCGTCTTGCCGGAATACGCCCTCCTAGGCCGAGCTCGACTCCATCGCTCCTCCCCAGCCGACCTCCGCAAGGTGAGCCTCTCGTCCCTCTCCCCATCAGCTTCGGTTGGAATCTTGCTGTTATACATGCTGTCATACCTATTGCTGCTGGTACTGATGTTTGTAGAGTGATCTTGTTGGAGTTCTTGGTTTTGCTAAGAATAGCTAGTTGATATGCAGTGTAACAGGACAAGGGATACAATGTTTTTGTGATAAAATATCTGCAGAATTTTGCCTTTCAGATCTGCTAATTGATCTGCTATGTTTTGCTGTTCATTCCCTGAAATTTTCAATCAAAATGCAGTAATTAGTGATTATGGCGTGGGAGAAAAGATCATGTGCCACTATATTGTCGGTAGGTCATGGGCAGGACCAGAACGGCGACGGCATGGTGAACTGCAGTGGCGGGAGGGTGAACGGCGGCGAAGGACGACTGGGGGGGCGAGTTCTGGGTCTATCCCTTCTTGGTCATGTTTGTAAAGCAGCACACGACACCCATACTGAGATATTTTAGACTGAATTTTTCTGAATGCGTGAGTTCAGAACGTGAGGCATGAGCTCCTTGTTCTTAGTTGTGTTCGGCACAAATGTGAGATCAATGTATGTCCCTTTGGGTAGCAGTTGTACATGTGGCATGTGTGTATGGTTCTGATGGATTCACCGTAGTGTAGTTGTTGAATAGATAACGCGCGCGCCACCCCTTCCTTCTTCCCCCAGCCAGATCGGTTCTTCCCCCAGCCGGTCGCCGTCGCCATCCCGCGGGAGCGCCTGCCTGATTCTCTCCGGCGCCGCCACCACCCCAACCGCCGCCGCCACTCCGGCCGCCTCGCGTGTGCCCCCGGCCAGAGGTACACCCCGCCGCCCCTCCCCTTCGCTCCCCCGGCCCGTCCGACTATGCTGCGACTTCACGTGCGTCCCATGCGCTGTGCCCAGTGACCTCGCCCAACCTCGTCTCACCGGAGCCGAGTGACCTTGTTCTCGTCTCCGCTAGAGCTACCTGGCCACAGCTCGCTGGCGCAAAGACCCGGTTGATTTTTATTTATGTGTATAGGGAGCCGGCCGATTGGTTTTTTTTGTGTATACAGGGACTTGATTGATTTTTATTTTTATATATAGGGACTTTATTGCTTTTCATTTGTGTATTCAGGGGATTTTGTTTACACAAGATTATTTTGTAAGCTAATGGGCCTCCTAGCACAAGATTATTAGTAGTAAATTTTTTGTTTACAATATCGGAGGGAAGGCTTCAGCCTGTTTAAGCCTGCTTGCCGGCGACGACGAGGAAGCGGAAGAGGAGAAGGGAGGCGAGGGATTAGTAGTGATTTAGTTAGGGATTTTAGTGTGATTTTGTTAGTTAATTAGTGTGATTTTGTTAGTTAATTAGTGTAATTTTGTTAGTTAATTAGTGTGATTTTGTTAGTTAATTAGTGTGATTTTGTTAGTTAATTAGGGATTTAGTAGTGATTTAGTTAGGGATTTTAGTTAGTGATTTTAGTTAATTAGGGATTTAGTTAATTAGGGATTTTAGTAGTGATTTAGTTAGGGATTTTAGTTAGGGATTTTAGTAGTGATTTAGTTAGTGATTTAGTTAGGGATTTTAGTAGTGATTTAGTTAGGTATTTTAGTTAGGTATTTTAGTTAGGGATTTTAGTAGTGATTTAGTTAGTGATTTAGTTAGGGATTTTAGTAGTGATTTAGTTAGGGATTTTAGTTAGTTTATTATTAGGGCTTAGGGTTTTATTAGGGATTGGGGTTTATTAGGGATTAGGTTTAGTTAGAATACTTAGTTAATGAGGTTTAGTTTAGTTAGTGATAGGTTTAGGGTTATTGTTATTAGGGCAATATATACTTAGTGATTTAGTTACTGTTTATGTTTTATGATTGTTTATTGCTATTTTTTAGTTATGCCGCGTCCATCTCGTCCGAGCCTATTGGACTCTGTCGGGGATGTCTGAGTCTGGGCTCCGCCGGGTTGGCACTAGGAGGTGCTACCTGTCGGGACTCGTACCTTGGTGAGGAATCTGGGTATCATCGTCGACCCGAAGCTTCTTTGGTGGCGTCCACGAGGCCCAGGAGCGGTGCAGAGGGAGCCAGCCCCCGAGGAGGTGGTACGTCGTCGTATTAGGGAGGAGGACGAGCATGTACGGTGATACATGTATCTTTTGGAGACTAGGTTCTCCAATATCTGGTAGGTTTACGGATCTCACCCGAGCTATTCTCCGGTGATGGTTCCTCTTCTGTGGCTGCAGAGCTCCCGTAGCATAGAACGCGGCAGCCGCGTTCGCTAGTTTATCTTAATAACGTACTTTATCTTATACTTTATCCTATAATGCACCCGAGCTATTCTCCGGTGATGTATTAATAATGTACTTTATATTATACTTTATCCTATAATGCACCCGAGCTATTCTCCGGTGATGTATTAATAATGTACTTTATCTTATACTTTATCCTATAATGCACCCGAGCTATTCTCCGGTGATGTATTCATAATTTACTTTATCTTATGTACTTTATCCTATTTGTGTATTTTTGTATGAATAATATGTATATTTGTGTATGAATCCAAGTCCACTTGAATGTTTACTCTCTTACTCTAGATAATATCATTGTTTTAGAAACTATGGATCCACTTAGTAGAAACCTTGAAGAAGAAGAAATAATGGAGAACATTATCGATGAGGACACCTCACAATATCTAGACTTGGAGGGACATGATGACAACTCAAGTAGTCATGGAGAAGATGAAGACTCCGGTGAACGCAATTTAGTGATTACAAAGTCCGGCGAGGTATACGCATTGATTAAGCCTTTGTTGACTTCCACCAACAATCTTCTTCTACATGTATTAATTAACGCTTCTTTCTTCTTTTAGCCCTCTGGATCGACCAGCCAGCAACCATCTTCTTCTACGAAAAAGAGCAAGCGAGGCGCAAGCCATCGGTTGAAAGATCGTGCAAAGTTCATGATCGAAGCAGTCCGTGTTGATGGCAGGCCGATGGAGCCCAAGAAGGCCGCATACAAATTTGTACGTCAGGCTGGAGTTCTTGTTAGGGACCAAATCCCAATCATAATTGAATATTGGAATAAGCCAAAGAAGGGCGACGGTACCTTTGTCGATGAAAGATCCAAATAAACGCTTTGGAATTCGCTGTTGGTAAATTTCACCCTTCCGCCAGAGGAGGATGAAAACAAACCGGTTATAAAGGAAAAGGTCAAAGAGTGGACTCTAAAGAAGATGGCTGACGCTTTCCGCAACTGGAAGACAAAATTGAACAAATTTGTCAAAGCTCGCGAGACTCCAGATTTCAAAGATGCATATTATGCGAAGATAAGACCTCACTGGCACGAGTTTGTGGCATACAAGGAAGGTGCTATAGCTACAAAGAGGTCAGAAACCAATACGCTAAATGCCCAGAAGAAGGAATATCACCAGAGGACAGGGTCAGGTGGCTACATATCTCAGAGGCCTAAGTGGGAGGAAACTGAGAAGGCCCTGCGCGACAGAGGGATCACACCCCAGACACATGGGTGGGACCTACGTGCAAAGACTTGGTTCTACGGAATCGAGGCAAGGTTGGACCCAGAAACAGGATTGTGTATCTTCCCAACCCTCCTTGCCAAACCCATTACTGAACTCATCACGGCATACGAGGAAACAGCCGCCAGGACCTTCCATCCCGACAGAGAGAATGACCAGCTCACACGCGCCATCGGTAAAAAAGAACACCCTGGACATGCACGAGGCACAAGGGGTATGACGTGGAAGGATGGGTTTGCCGAGTGGAGTGACTCTTACAGATGGCGCGGCAGAAAAGAAAAAGAGCGTACAGAGCGGATGACACAGATAGAACATGCACTTGTGGCGCTGAAGGCGCAAGTCAATACACAACAGAGCCATCAAGCTACCGGCCCATCTCAGCAGCACGAAGAGCCTGCATTGAAAGCTGCCAGCGGCCCAGACTTTGCGCGGAAAAGCAACGTGGCTTCCATGGAAAACGTGCAACCCACGCTTGAAATGGCGGGTCCTCGATACCCCGTGGATGAGATCACGGAGAGCAAACACGCTGAGCTGCATGTGAGATTAATGGGCTTATCCATTAAGGTGGTTGTCGGCTATGCCTTACCTCCTGTAGCTGGTGGAACTTACCACTGCCGACTAATTCCAGATGGCTATGCTATTGTCGGGGTGGATGAGGTTGTGAAGGAATATGACGAAGCACAGCTTGACCATGCTACAGGTGAAGGGGAAACTCAACTCAAATTTGCAGTGAAAACAACCATTCTTTGGAAGAAGGAACACATCGTGCTTCCAAATTGGAGGCCACTGGCACCCCCGCCGTCTCCGCAGTGTCAGCAGTCTGAGCCGCTTCAGCCATCTCCTGCGCGGCAGCCATCTCCGGCGCTTCAGCCATCTCCTGCGCGCCAGCCATCTCCGGCGCGCCAGCCATCTCCTGCCCGTCAGCCATCTCCGGCGCTTCAGCCATCTCCTCAGCGTAAGCGGAAGAGCATTGCCACGAAGAGCATCACTAGCACTGCCACAAAGAGTTCAAAAAACTACGTCCCGTAGCCTTCCGCCAAGCCATTGCCGGTTTTACCGTGGAATCGCAGCGACAAGGAGACCAATAGGATCTCGGAAGAAGAGGTCAAGAAATTCTTTGCACCTAGACGGGCCGAGCCAAAGGAGAAAATAGATCCGGCGGTGGTGGAGAAGTTTTACAAAAATCTTTTGAAACCTGAAACCCCACTTGTGCCGGACTACGAGCGCCAGATTTTGAAGGCGGATGCAAGGAGCCGTAGGGAGACTGAAAGTAGTAGTCCTGCGGCACCCCAGAAAACAGTTCCCATGCTCGGAGAGCAGGAAAACCAATCATGCGCCCCGCTCCAAGTGTTCGACACACGGGACGCTCCTCCCGTAAATGATTACGAGGCAGAGCTACAAAGAAAGGCCAATGAGATGGGGATGACTTACATTGCATACTTGAACATCATGGGAGACAACTTGCCCAAATGCGATGCCAACCCCATACAGCCATGGAAGTATGGGAAGAATCTCGTCAAGAAAGAGGAGCTCAAGAATCTACCAACAAAGATGCGAAGATTGCACAAGTGGTACCTTGATTTCTGCAACACGAGAAAGTAAGAATGGATCACGGCGCATATAAGAGATCAGATTTTCTTGTGCGGAGACGACGAGATCGCCTTCAACATTCAAGACTTGCATTTTCTATTCAATCAGAAGGAACTCGACAAAGCTGCCATCAGCCTTTATTGTGTGTAAGTACTATTTCTGTATTTTCTATCTCATCTCATTCACTTCATTAATTGCATGTATATATATATGCTCACCATATATGTATATACTATTATGCAGGAAAAAGGTTATGGAATGCATGAAAGGAGGACCTTTTGACATTGGGTTCGTTGACCCAAATAGAGTTCATGAATAAGTGGTAAGAACCAAACCCGGGCAAACAGAAGATTTATTGCTAAGGTCTTTACTGAGACAACAAACCAAAAGGGAAATACTATAGCCTTACAACTTCTCGTGAGTACTGTTACCCTCTCTTGTACACATTCTGTTTCGGCTTACTCGATGTTAAGTGTAACTGATGATGAGTTATGCGTGCGTAGGTTCCACTTTATTCTGCTAGTCATTCAACCTGACTCAGGAAAAGTCCTTGTCATGGACTCGTTACGAAAAGAAAAAGAGCTATGGGCAGACTTTAGAGAGATGCTCTAGAGGTAATTTCAATCATATTATCGCACTAGATCGGCAACTTTCGTGACAACAAGTAATTAATTACTCCTTTATCCATTTTCTTTGCCGGACAGGGTTTGGAAAAGGTTCACGGGCAGGGCCGTGGGTGAATGGTCGGAAGAACTAAAATTTGTAGACCAAAATGTAAGTAATACTAGCTAGCTAGGTCTGCGTATCTCTTTGATTCTGCTTCCAATTCCATTATATCATGCTTTATTGATTATTATTTTGATTGAACTCTCTATTCTCGTAAAGTGCGCGCATCAGGGACACGACAATAACTTATGTGGGTACTATGTTTGCGAGTTCATTTGCAACACGATATGTGCGACGGGCCAAGCCGCACTAGAACAACTTAGAGTAAGTAAACAAAGTACACAACATTATTTTATTACCATCAATTGTGTTGAGTTTTATTCTTATATATATATTGACCCCATTCTTCATATATATTCAGATCGAACGGATGCGGGACCAACTCCTACCATTTGACCGCATACGAGCCATTCAAGAGGAATTGGCGGGGTTCATACTTGATGAGGTCGTCACGCCTGGCGGAGAACTCTTTAGATATCCACCAAAATGAATGTTGTATATATGCTTGAACGTGTTTGTCTTGTACTTGATGCTTCAACGTTTACGGAGAATACCACACAATGACGATGTTGTGTATAATAATAGTTGCTTAATTATTCATGTACTCGTATGTACCGATGATGATGTATGTGTATACCGCTCCCGATCGATTCCCCCTCCCCCCTCCCCGTCCCCGCCGCGCCGCAGAAATACGCCCAGAACGGGGCAGGGGCAGAACTCTGCCGCGGCAGAGATTTAGGTCGTTTTCCTGCCGCGGCAGAGATTTATCTCCTTTTCCTGCCGCGACACAGAACCTTTAACACCGGTTCATGTTACGAACCGGTGTTAAAGGGGGGGCCTGAGCCCTGCGGCAGCCCCACGTGCGCCACCCTTTAACACCAGTTCGTATAAGAACCGGTGTTAAAGGGGGGGCCCTCTAACACCGAACCCTCAACAGCGATTCTACAACCGCTGTTAGAGGGCCCTCCAAACCGGTGTTAGAGGGGGGGGGGGTGTGCACTAGTGGTTGGTTCAACCGTCGCATTCGGACGCTATAAATGACTTTGAAGGACAAAGGTGGAAGAAGAGGTGAGGGTTTAAAGATCATTCCTGCCTTCCGCTAAGAGCATCACTACTCGTTCGGCGTTCCAAGGCCAAAATCTAGCGCTATTTAGTGCTGAATGGTTGTCACTTTCGGCCTAGAAAGTGCCATTTTCCTACTTGCGTTCCTAACCAAACCCAGAATCCTGCGAAATATTTGAATTCTTTTGTTTCTGCCAGCGAAATATGACCCAAAGGTGTTCGACAGAAATCGTCCAAAAGAGTTCAGCGACCAAATTATTACAAAACATGATGAAATCCGGTGATCATTTGTCGACGGGGATGGGCTCCTCCGTCGGGTCTTCTATGACGGGGATGGGCTCCTCCGCCAGGCCTACTGCGGCAGTGCACATCAACAGATTCGAGGAGGTGGAGGCAGAGAAGACGGTTGGCGCTGAGCTCGGCATGTTGGTGGGGACGTCCTCGTCCAGGATGGAGTTGCGGTGCACCATGTACTAGGCCTTGACCTAGGCGCTCATCGCCGAGGTGTCTTCGTGGCCCATGATGAACTGGAGGTCTGTGTTCCTCTTCTTGGCAGCGAAGTTTGTGTTGAGGAAGTCGAACTTTATGTCTTGGGCAGTAGTTGCACCCACCTCTCGTCAACCTTCTCCTCCCTTTTCTTGGCATGGGCCTTCGAGTCAGAGATACACTTCTTGATGGACGCGTGGAGCCGTTCGGCAGGCGGTCCCATAGCCTTCAGCATCTTGGCCTTCTTCTAGCCGATCTCTGGCCTTCCTTCGCCAGTAGCTGGGGGTGGGCCTCGGGGTGTACATGTCGTCCTTGTTCTTAGTGAGGCTCATGTGAGTGTCCACCCATTTCTAGCAGTTCTCGATCTTGTCGAACACATGGTGGAACTTGAACTCCGTCTTGGTATCGCCACAGTACATGCCGAGTGCATGTACCAACTGCGAAGACAAGGTGAAGTGTGAGTCACGAAAGGCATGAACTCGGCATAGGTTCAGCTTGAGGTCAGTGAACTACCTTGTTGTCCATGCTTGCGCTACTGACCAGATGATGCTTGATTTCTTCGAGAATGTCGTGCCACTTGATAAACGCTTGTTGCACGATTCCCGAGTGATTGGGCATGGCCTTGTCGACGTGCTCCATTTGGACGTTGTTGTACACCGAGTCCAATAGGTTGCGCTCATAGAACGCCAGCTTGACGCGCCTCTAGTAATTTTCTGAGTTTTGGTTTGTGCTGGTGATTGGGTCAATGCTCACGGACTTCCATGCTTCGGCGAGGCACATGTCCTCAAGCGCCGTCCACCTGACGGAGGGGCTCCAGCGGTGCCAACGTACTCACCTTCCTCTTGTTCTTACCCTTGCCATTGGCTGTCGCCACAACGTCCTCTTCGGCCTCCTCCTCATCCTCGGCTTGCGTTTGGTCATCCGCTTGGCCATCGGTGAAATCCTGGGATTCTAGGCCATGTTCGGCATCGGCCCGGGACTGTTCTTGCGTGAAGAACAAGATCCCGGCCACCACGGAGCCGGACGTGATCATCTCCTCCATGTAGGTATCGCCCGCCATTCCACCGAACACATTGCGGGCGTCCGTGTTGCCGAACTGGATGGGCGAGGTACTGTTGTTGGCAAATGGAAGAGGGCTGCGGCGCATGGCTGTCGAAGGCCACGCGTATGTGGTAGAGCTGGCGTAGGGGACGTTGATATCGATGTTGAAGGCCGGTGGGCGAGGCATAGGGCACGGGAATAGCACATTCGGGTTGAACCCGCTATCAAACTCGAGGGATGGCGATAACCTCTGGGGCGGGTTCGTCTGGCTCACCTAGAACATGGCTAGCGATATCAGCGAGAACCCGGCCAAAGATCCGACACAAGGTTGGCTTCCCCACGGTGCACTATACTGCGCTGGGGAAAGAGGCGGCAGACGGGACATGGACGCATAGGCGGCACGCTCGAACGCTGATTTCAGCTCCATGATCACCTGCACCTCTAAAATCTCCTACGCCTCCTCTGATATTGCTTTCCTATCCTTCCTGCTGTCTGTTTCGATCTTCCTCCACCGATAATCCTTCGCCCACTCTACGTCCGTTCAGCCGTCTGGCCTCTATGTCGGCTTCCTCGGCTTCTTCTCCTTTGGTCCGGTGGTGGAGCAGGGTTTAACGAAACCCTTGAGTGGCATGGCGGGCGGGAGATCAGAACTGGCAGGAGTTGTGGCGGGGAATGGAGAAAAAAGTCGGGAGCTCGGTCTTGTGTTGCTGACAGGGTTGGCCCACCCATTTTTTTTGCTTCATCTGGCATTTCCAAGCGGTTCCCGGCGCCATGAGTTCGGCCTAAAAACCCCGGATGTAAAATGAGTCAAATCCGACAAAAACTAGGTGTCTGAGAACGCGACTAGACGAATTTTTATCGTCCGGATGAGAAAAAGTCCGGGGTGGAGAAGCTCTAAGTACCATGTATCTTAGTAGTATTTCTTTTCTTTCATAGCCACTGCACCTTTATGGCCTTGTGTAATGTTTCCCTAATGAAAAGTTGGGTTATTGTTCCGTTTTCTAAACAATCAGACATATTTACTTCGAGATATAGTTTACACATGGACCGCTGACCACATTTTTTTCCAACCGGGCTTCAACCCCTTTCCATTTATATTAAACGGAAATAACTAAGTTCCACAGTTCGAACTAAAAGTAAAAGAAAGGGGGTGGGGAACTAGAAGCGAGTTGGTGCAGCATCAGGAAACCCACTGAGAACACTCGGCATCGAGTGACCAACAGGGCAAAAACCGGATGCCACTAGAAACTAGCAAGACTTATTACAATCTGAAATGCCAAAGCTCACAGATAAGAGAGTGTAGGAATACCAACAAAAAGGTCACAAACAACAGTAGGAAGATAAGAACTGCATGGACTATCCACCAGACCCCAGTGATCTTCAGTAGATGTCTCCCAGCGGTATGCCCTGCAGGTGTGCCCTGAGAGAAGACCGTATCCGCCATGTGCTTTAGCTTGGTCAACCCATCCATCAGCATCTCTTTGTCAGCGCTCTTGTAACACCCTCGAATCGGCACTATGCAAGTTTTAGCGCTTCCCGCCAAACCCGCATAGAAACGATTCAAGGACGCCCACCAGGCACTTTCGTGCGGGTGGAAAACGAAGTAATTACACAATAGTCCATGATGGAACCTACAGAACAGATATATATACAGCAACGTCTCACTGAGTCAAGAATACAGATATACAGTACAAAGATCCAAATCACCTTGAAATCGATACAACATCCGAGTACGGATAAGAAGCAAATTGAGCTAAGAGCCCTAAAGAATAACCAATGGCGTCCATAACCCTACCCAAGCCAAGCCGGAAGGGTAACCCTTCTAACGACGCCGTTCTCAAACCTGCTAAAACAAAAGGGGTGCCGACAAAGGGCAAAGGAAAAAGAGGAGCGTCAGTACTGAGGCGAGTACATGACGAGGCTAGAATTCGGCGGCTCTCGCCTACATAGGTATGGTGGACTGAAGCGGCAACGAAGCATGCACTAAACAACCTATAGAGACTCGATGCAACTGTCGGCTATGAGAGAGGGATAAGATAGACCTATTCGGGACGAACCTGGTACTAACACCAATCATACCCATCCTGGTATTTCCCCCTCGAGACCACACGAGGAAGTCAAACCGAGGAACTCACACAGTTGGCAATTTTATTCATTCCATTATAGTTGCAGCACTTACTAGTCAGATATAGATAACATGAGTCATCCTGATAGCATAAGTAGTGGGCAGTTTTAGTTAACCATTCAGTTGTAGTTGTAGTACTTACTAGTCAGATACAATTAGCATGTGACATCCCAAACCCAGCAGTTGTTGGCACTTTTATTTCATTCCATTGGAGTTGTGGTACTTACTAGGCAGGTATAACATGTCATGATACACCCCAGTTCCACTAGTTGTTGGAACTTTTATTATCCATTCCATTGTAGTGAAGCTGATTACTAGTCACATATTAAGTCAAATTTATAGCACTACTTTAGTTATGCTTGTCTATGATCGAGATACTGTGCTCCAAGTCGTCCATAACCGCGGACACGGCTTTCAGAAAGATTTACCCTGTAGGGGTGCACAAATAGCAACACACACACGATCAACCTCGGAAAAACCAAATAAAAACCCAACGAGGCTTTCACGACAAAGCGATCATAGGATTCATAAAACATTTCAGGGCGCCACCCCACTAAGCTATCCGCAACGAAGTTGGCCGGCTCCAGAACGGACCCAGGGTTTGTGACAACGGCTGTAAACGACTGGGAACCCGAAAGTGTGACTGGGCTTGTCGATACCGCAAAAACGTGGCACGATCCAAAACAGTACAGGTGCTCCACGCACAATCTTAAATAGAGCAGTAAAGCATGACATGAGTACAGGATAGTAATAAAGCCCCAAACTACTTTGTGGCCCCAAGAAATAAGAAATGAATCAAGCTCTGGCTAAGGGGGATTCATAGAGTCTCCCGTATGTGGATAGTGCGAATAGTCAAGGAACAGGTATCAAGTACTTGGGGCCTACGGGACACAAGTGAGCGTGGAAGAACCAAATAACATCTATTGCCCACCGATGCCTCTTCATTAGTTATATCTATTCCCAGCAATTTAATAGTTGTATTTAAAGTCATGATCCTCTCCACCGTAAAGCATATGACAACATTCCAACAACTATGTGGTACTTCACGACACGGGATCGCACCTAAGCAAGCGACTACGACTCGCAAGACCATCTATCTACCAAACAACTGGTAATAGGAGGTGTCCAAGGCAATATAAAGGCTGCACGGAATATATCTGGTACGGAACACTAAAGCATCGCGACACGGATAACAATAGATCAATAGGAGGAAATAAAGACTATAAATGCAAAATAGGTAGAAAGGGGGAGAATGCTCGCCTGGAAAACATAGCCGAAGGTTCATTATCCGAAGATCTTATCGATACTCGCATCAACTCAATGGCCTAATCCGCGAAGAACCAAAGCACTAGAAGAAACACCGGATGCACTATTTAATACTACGGAAGAAGATCGGGCATGATGCATGATATGATGCATGACATGATGAAGATGCGATGCAATTAGGCAATATTAAGCGGAACCGGGGTCCTGGCAATTAATAGAAGGTTTAGTTATTTAGGTATCCCGCAATTTAAATGTTGGCTTTACAAGGCAAAACATGGCATCGGTTCGCTACACAAATTTAAATGGAGACGCTAATAGACGGTACTAGCCCGCATATGCGCTCCATATTTAATTACGAGGTGAATCAGCATAATGCCCCCAAACCCACATGATGAGATGTATGCAGGCATGAACAATTTAATATGCAACAAGTTTGTATTTCATTTATAAAAATAGGGGCTCAGAAAGGGGTCACACATTAGGGTGAAGGTCTTGGTTTGGAGGGGTCGGGTTCGGTCTTCGGGTCGGAGAGGACGAAGATAGCACCGAGGTTCGGTGTCGATCTTAGAACTCCAGGATCGGGGTTTCGACGAACTTGGCGTCCGTGAAGGAGGTCTCCTGGTTCGGGGCCTTGGATCTGTGGCTTGAGGTCTTCGGATTCCGTGAAGGAGAGCAAAAGGCTTCGATTGTCGGTGGTGACCTTGGGGTTCCTACTTCTGTTGTTTGTGTCTGTCATAGCTGAGATAACCGAACACAAACACCATTGTACCATCTTCACATCGACACACACAGTACCACACTTCCATATCACATCGCCACTTCACTATGTGCACCATCGGGAGCAACTGCCACCAAACATCCAAAGAGGAGATGGACAGGAACAGCGAGCGTGCGCGGGCGGTGGCATCCGAGGCAGAGGACGGCTTCACACGCAGGCGGTGCAGGACCAGCGACGGGGCAGCGGACCGGCAGCGGGGCGCGCTCCCACTAGGGTCTAGGGGCGGCGCTGCCGAGGAGCTCGCAGGAGGGCGCCACGACGGCAGCGGAAGGCGAGGCTGGCGCCTGGCGATAGAGGCGACACGGTGAGCTCGGGACGGAGTGACGAGGAGGCGCTCGCGAGGCTCGGGCAGGCCGGCGGAAGGTGGGCTCGCCGGAGGAGACGCGGTGCGGACGACGAGGAGTCCAAGGCCGTAGGAGAGGAAGCCCGCGAGGCGGCGGCGCGGGCCGGGCCGTACTCCGACGAGACAGGGCGCTAGCGGTCGGGCGCTGGCTGGGGCCAGCGGGATGCGGCCAGGATCCGTGCGGTGGCGCGAGGAGGATGGGGCCGTGCTCGAGGCAGTAGGGTGCTCGGCTCATAGGAGAGGGAGAGGTGGACGGGGAAGGTCGCCGGGGCACGCGGCGCCAGGCGGAGAGAGAGGCCGCGGAGGCGCCATGCTACAGAGAGAAGCAAGCAGCGGCGACGGCTGGTGATTTGGCGGTAGCGCGCGGGTCGAGGGAGGGCGACAGGGGTACGGGGCGATGGGGATAGCGGCAGTGCGGGCGACTGGGGTAGGACGGGACGGGGTGGGTCCACATGCGAGGATCGAGGCAGGGACAGGAGCATGTACGGGGTGGTGGGGATTCGGTGCAGGGCTGGGGCTGGGCGACGCGGTCATGCTCGTGACGCGGTAGGGAGCGCACGCGGGTTGGGTCGTGTAAGGGAGCGAGGTGGTTTGTGTGCTGCGTTGCAGCGTGTCAGGCTATGGTGCGGCGGCTGCAACCCTGCTGCGTGCGTGTACAAGGGTAGCGGCAGCAACCAGGGTGTGGTAGGTGGGATGGTCGGTAGCTAGGTTAAGGATTAGGGTTTGGTCTAGATTAGATCTAGGGTCAGGATTAGCTGGGGTGGTAGGCTGCTACTAGCTGGGCCCTCTGGGCCTGGCCGGTGGCGGCTTCCCCCGGTACAAAATAGTTTAATTTATTTATTTATTTGTTTTAGTTTAGTAAGACTTTTGTAAATAGTTTTTAGACAAATAAAAGATCTAGATAAGACCGAGGTTTTGATTTGAAATAAAGACAGGAGATATTTAGAAAACAAAGATGGACTTTTCAAAAATAGTTTTAGGCAAAACATATGCATGATGATATGACGATGCTCAAATGCAATGTGGCATGATGACATGAGCATGCGGTCATGATGATGCACAAAACAGAAATAACAAGCGATTTTCTAGTAGTGGTTATAGCTACAACTCTTCTGAAGACCTTCCTAATACAAAAGGAGAGAGATGGAGATGTAGATGATTTCACTAGGAGAGTGCAGCTTATGTTTCTCAAAAGTAACTTTGTTATGAGTGTTCCAGATTGCCCAGCAAATAGATGCAGTAAGAACCACATATAATTGTTCTTTGTGGGGTAAGAAGGAATGGGACCAGACCATGGATTGCCAGAAATTATTAGGGACGCAACTTGCTCCCATAGATATACACAGGGTGCCCCAGACTACTCTGGCCACCTGACAAGTGAAGAAAAGGTGATCATTGGTTTCAACTTGAGGGTAAAAAGAACAAATAGGAGAACCATGCCAGTTTCTTTTTCTCATGTTTTGTCTTGTCAAGATTGCATCCTGGCACAGCTGCCACATGAAAATCTTGATCTTTAAGGGGATATTAGCTTTCCAAATCCAACGATTGTTAGAACCTGCAATGTTCCTTTCAAGCCAATGATAAGTAGATTTGGTAGTAAAGATCCCTTTGGGGTTAAGGGACTAGGAAATCTCATCTTCTGTCTCAGAAGGATTGAGAGGGAGAACAATCTCACGAATTTGATTCCAATGGTTAATATTATCACCTCTAAGGGTCCTTCTGAAGGATATGTTAAAATCAGCATCCACTAACTGTCTAATAGTGCAATCTTGGTCATGACAAAGATCAAAAAGAATAGGAAACTTTTTAGAAAAGGGAATCTCATCATAATTCTATCTTTCCAAACCCTAGCCAGGTTACCATTCCCAATTTTAATTCGCCTTCCAGTCATGTAATAGTCTTTAACTTTAAGCAGGCCTCTCCAACATGGTGAATCAGAAGCTTTCCCTTTTACACTAGCAATAGAATGATGTCTCAAGTATTTAGCTCTAACAATTTTCTGCCAAATACCATCCCCTTTTTCAAGTTTCCACCACCATTTACAAAGGAGGCTGATATTTTGTTTCCTTAGGTCCAACACTCCCAAACCACCTTTCTTTTTGGACCTACAAACTCTACACCAGTTGACCATATAATAACCTTTTTTTGGCTTTTTTTCCATGCCAGAAGAATCTTCTTCTATGCTTGTTCATTTTCTCAATAATTTTTTTTAATAAGAAGAGGGACATGACATAAGAAGGTAAATGGGAGAGAGAGGCATTAACAAGGGTTAATCTCCCTCCAGAAGAAGTAGCACCACCTTTCCAGACATCTAATTTAGTGACAAATTTAGTATCCACAAAATCTAAATCAGAGTTCTTAAGGGCTTTGAAGGTCACAGGAATCCCCAGGTAATTCATGGGTAACCAACCTGGCATCTAAACATAGAAGAGTACATTTCAGCAATATATTGTCACCTCCAATAAGAAACATCGCACTCGTGAGGTAATTAATCTTTAAGCGTGACATCAACTCAAACATATAAAAAAGGAGTTTTAAATTCAGAGCTTTCTCAGGATCAGGAGCAATGCATAGCACTATGTCATCAGCATACTGCATGATGGCAACCCCCTTATCAATTAGGTCAGGAACTAAACCCACCCAGACCCCATTCTGTTGAGCCTCCAGGACCATCTTTGTTAAACATTGAACAACAGAGTTAAAAATGAAAGGAGAGAGAGGATCCCCCTGTCTAACCCCTTTAGCACTCTGAAAATATGGTCCAGAGGTGGTGTTTATCTTAACAGAAACAGTGCCATTGTGCAAAATAGTTTTCAACATATTTCTACAAAAAAGACCAAACCCCATAGCTTTATGACATGAGAGAAGAAAGTCCTAGTTGAACTTATAAAAATCTTTCTCAAAATCAAGTTTCAGAATGATCCCAACTTGTTCCTTAACATGGGTATGATGCATAATCTCATTAAGGTACATAATACCATCCACAATATTTCTTTTCTTCATAAAGGCATTTTGGTTGATGCTAATTAGCTTATGAAGCATGGGTTCCACTCTAAAGGTCATTACTTTGGTTAAAAGCTTGTAAATACACCTTAAAAGACAAATGGGTCTATATTTACTGATCTTATTAGCATTAGGAACTTTAGGGAGCAAGGTAATGATGCCATAATTCAGTCGCTAAACATCCAGGTTACCAGCATGGAAGGATGCAAACAGATTAATGATATCATTTTTAATAACATTCCAACAGTGTTGATAAAATTCAATAGGTATATTATCTGGCCTAGGAGCTTTATTCTAAGCCATAGCATCAAGGGCATGTTTCACTTCCCCTTCAGAAAAAGGTTAACTCAACTTTTTATTATCAGTCATCAAGTTTCTCATGAGGCCCCCATATAGAAAAATTAATAGGGAACAGATTGCAAGGAGAAGGACCAAAGAGTTTTTTGTAATACTCAGTCGCATGCTTCAAAAGGTTTTCAGTTCCTTCAATGTTTACATCATTGTCAGTTAAGGAGAAAATGGTATTTCTTCTTTTCCTCCCATTCGCAATTCTATGAAAATAACTAGTATTAGCATCTCCTTCTAGAAGCCACTTTTCATGGGACTTTTGATACTAATGCAACTCTTCGTCGGCATAAATGTTCATAAGCTCAACTAAAATGCTGGTTTTCTCCCACATCAGCAGGAAGTTCCCCTTCTTCCTCAATCAACTCTAAGGAACTTAACTCATCCTTCAAGTCCACCTTTCTCTCCCTAGTGTTCCCAAAAAGATTAGATCCCACCCTTTAAAATATTTCTTGAACCTCTTTAATTTGATATTAAGAATATCAATATGATCATCACTACTAACATGCATATTCCAAATATTTTCAACCTGAGGAAGGAAAGCCCCGTTAGATAACCAGGATACATCAAATCTAAAATCTCTAGTCTTATAAAGAATGTTGTGACTGGTGCCAGAGTCCAGTAGCAAGGCATTGTGATCAAATATCTCTCTCACCAACTTTCTAACAGTAACCCTGGGAAAAAGGTCCTCCCAGTCTAGGGACATGAGAACTCTGTCTAACTTCTCCAAGGTGGGTGAGGAATTCTTGTTTGGCCAGGTATATTTGCCTCCATGCATAAAAACTTCTCTCAGGCCATGAGTATGAATCACAGAGTTAAAAAGATCGGTAGAATGGTGATGAACAAAGGTGGTATTCTTCTCACCGCCATGTCTTAGGATGTTAAAATCTCCTCCCACGATATAAGGCATGATGTTTCCATTACAAAAAGAGGCAACCTCAGCAAGGAATTCTGGTTTATGTTCTTCATGAGCAGCACCATGAACCACAATAAACCCCCAATTATATTTCTTGTTTTTATCCAAAGCACAAAATGGATCATATATTTACCAGCTTTAAAGGCATTTACATCTAAGGTTTCAGTATTTACCCCACATAGGATGCCACCAGACTTGCCAATATAAGGAGACCATTTCTAGAAATAGTTGTTGCTAGGGTCCAACTTCCTGAAAAAACCCAGTTTATAGTCCTTTTCATAGTTTCTTGTATACCAATAAAGTCAAGTGAATAAGCAAACATCAAATATTTAAGACGGAAAACTACCCCTTTCTTTCCCACACCCCTACTATTAAAAAAGACCCCTTTCATTTAAAACGTTGAGGTTTTACTTTTTCTCTGGTAGATCTGCCAGGAGGCAGGGCAGAGCTACCACTTTCATCAATAATCTTCTTTTGGATCCTAGTAAGGGGTCTAGAAGTTGAAACAGATACATTTACTCTCCTCCTAGTATTCTTTTTCTTTCTGTTTGTAACTACAGTAAATCATTTTTCCTCATTTTCAGGTTCCTCATCCCATTGCATAGAAAGGGGAATACTAGTGCCGGTATTATTCTCAATGTATAATAACCGAGGATTATTAGGAACCACTGAGATATTCTTCTCACATAAATCTTTTCTAGCAATCTCCAATCCTCTAATCAGATTAATAGGAGTAAAATCATTATCAGGGATATTTATCCCCCCCCCCCCATTTTTATAGCTCTAAGCATAAGTTCATTGTCAGACAACGCAGCAAAAGAATTAGAGGCTAGAGGATCACAAGATATCATATTTATCTTCCAAATTCCTTTTCTTGGACACATTAGCCACCTTGTCCATCACATGCACATTAGAGTGTGCTTGCATTCATCCAGAGATTCATTCCCTTCAGCAGTAACACCTTCAATGGGAGATGAATCAGGTGATTGAATAGAATAATCAGGAATCCCACTCAAAGGTGGTGAAGAGTCATCAACGATTTCAGTGATAGTAGGTATAGATGGCCAAACATCATAAGGAAGAGTGTTTGAAAGAATGTTAGTATCAGGGGAAGAGGAGCCATTGCTTTTGTTTTGGAGGACAGAGCAAGGAACAAGCCATTTGTTTGAGGATGAGTCCATACCAGAAAGAGATTCCTCTTGCTCTCTAACCATAGTTCCAATCGGGAGTTCATTTCCCACATCACTATCTTCTTCAGAGTCCTGCTCCTTCTCAGTAACCACATGCACCACAGTCAGAGTTTGATGTTGTTTAACATAATCAGTCTGGCTCCCATAAACCTTTTTAGAACCAGATGCCTCCTCAGTTGCAGTCAGACTCTGGTCTACCCTTGCTCCTTTTGGTGAAGGTGCCCCATGACCACCAGCAGTAATTGAGTTAGTTTGTTTAGGAGGCCCAGCAACTACCACCTTATCTACCTCATAGAAGAAATCATAGAAATTAGGAGGACCGCTGACCACATGAACTCTGTTCATTTTTCCTTCGCACGGGCACGATGCAGCGCCACCGCTGCACTGGTTTTCTCTGGGTTCATACCTAAAGAAGGCGACAAGTTGAGCCTCCTCTTAATTATCCGAACCAACTGAGCTCACTGCCTAAAGTAAGGTACGCTGAAGAAGCCGTTAATTTTGGAAAAGATTGTGATCGATCAAAAGCAGAGGCAGCGACAGCGTTGGCGGCAGGTAAACGCCGGACGCAGAGGGCCTCGTGGTTGCCATTCACACGGCAGCTCACGTAGGAAATCCACGGTCAAAAGGGGATGCAGATTGGTGGCAAGCTGGACAAGAACACACGACAAAGTAAGGGCGACGCTAGCAAGAGACGACAGACGCGAACGATTAAGCAGTTGAACATTTACACGAACTGATCATGTACAATATTTTTTTAAAGCAGCGGAATATTACCGGCCCTCGGAAATTATACCTCAGCCAATGGCCAAAAAAAGACCCCATTTTAGGTTCGATTTGGCATTGGGCATTGGACTGTTGCTCAGCACTTTCGCATGAGTAAACTAAACTAAATCACCACAATTCTATGAGGCGAAGGGTCACATATCTTCTTTCACGACGGGGAAGCCTTTAAATACCCCCTGCATCCTCCCGTATTTCCAATCTCTCCACCTATAATGCTTCTGCCACACCGCTTGACGGGTCCTTGAGATATTGGAGATAGACAAAGTGTAGCCCAGCCGAGTGCAGCTACCCTCACGGTGGTGATGCCTGAGTAATGCCCGTCAATCCAAGGTGGCTTAGACAGAGATGTACTCTTGCGAATGTAGATTTCGGCATTAGCTCCTGCGGTTTGGCCTGAGTTTCGACTGAGTTCTGCGCATGATAGACACAAGGTCCGGTCAATAGATAGTGCAGCCGGGCCAAAGGGTGTGGATAGTTGCGCAAAAAACTGAGCCAATATGTCCTCTCGATTGTTCTCTACCGGGTAGACAAGTTCTCTTTTCTGATGCAATATGGTGGAATCATGGCGAGGAAGTACATGACCTCATTCGCCAATATAGCAATAGCAGGTATTGAAGAAATCATCTCATCTACTGGAGTAGAGTTGTAACTTTAGCTAGAGTGGTGGCATGCCCCACTGCAATTTGAGTAGAGAATCAATTGTGATCATTATCTCATGACCGAGGGCGATTTCTTAGTGTTCGGTAACAAACACGTTATGCCGGCTTAACTTCTGGCTAGGATCAAATACATGAAACGAGGAACCCAAAAATTGTTGTATGTTAGGCTTGGTTTTTCCTTTTCTTTGGCTCTCGTACATACATGGTCTAAAATTCAAACTGTGTGCTGCTTTGTTGCAACTACTTCTGTCTCAGGCTGCAAGCAGGTGCGGGACAACCGCGGCGCCGCAAAGCTCGCCCCACAAAATATTGTATGCGGACGCCCGCGACAAACTAAATTATTTTTGTGGTATTAAGCGGTTACTCGTGCCACTTCCTAGCCCACATAGCAGCGCACGCAGGTTGCGACTCGCGACGGCTGCGGCAGAGCACATTTAACATTGGACAACGACATCTGCTGAGCAAGCCGCAGGAAAGCCATCAAATGATTTAGCCTGAGCTAGCTTCATATAGGTCGTAACTTGTAAACATCTGCTGAGCTATTTTCTTTCTTTAGCAACTTTTTTTTTTGAGAATATACCTCGATCAGCTTTTCAAAAAGAAGAGGCCAAAGACTGCCGCTACAACACCAAAGGCAACATGATACAAACTCAGACTCCACGCGGTTCCAAACCGACCAAACGGTAAAGACTCGCCTTGCATCATCTCCAGCAATGAATGGCGAGGAAGCGATACACCGAGCTTCTAAGCCTCGTCACAACCAAAGAAGAGAACTTCACGACCGACTCTAACTCTGGGAAGGCACAAGCCAATGCATCGCCAACTCATATGCACCTAGGTCGGTGAGTGGGCGATGCGACCAAACTAGACTAGAGGATACGTCGACAAAGAAGTGTTGGGGACGGTGTCCATAACGTCCTAGAAGCCAACATGGACTCCAACTGACGCACCGAGGACTCCTTGAATCACCTAAGTAACGCACCCAAGGAGGGAACGACGCTACAAGGCCAACACCGCCTGACGAGGGTTTAACTCATCAATGCCCATTGTTATGGACTTGAGTTTTGGAGAAAAAAGGAGCGCTGGAGGCACCAATCGGCTAGCAAACAAGCACACAGGGGACTCGAAGATTTACCCAGGTTCAGACCTCATAGAGGTCCCTACTCCTGCTTGTCTGCTCGTGGAATTAACATAGGAATCAAAGATTACAATAGTGCGCAGATGCAATCTGGCGAGGGTTGTGGAAACTAGTGTTGCGTGTGTCCTCCTCGCCGCCCCTCCTAGCCTTTATATAGATAGGCTAGGTCTCGGGTAGCAGGTCGAGTCGGTTACAGGTTAGGGTTTTCCCCTTTAAACTTTCTATCTTTAGTTTCTTCTTGTTCCTCAAGCAATCGAGAGTCCGTAGGTTACCCGAGTTCTCTATTGTGGCCTTGGCGACACCGTGGGCTTTCGTTGTATTCAGGCCGTATATACCAAGCTCGAATATCTATAGGGTATACCCATGTCAGTAGCCTCCGAGTGTCCAGTGGAATCGCAGATTCGACTGGAGACTTTATAAAGCCTTTCGAGTGTCCAGTGAACATCATAGGGATTGTTGATGTGCGTGCCTGATTTAACCAATATATCGCTATCAGTTAACTACCTTAGGGTAAAACAATGCAATCTACTCGAACTCGAGTTCCCGGACTCGAATCTGAAAAAGTGCTGGTGTAATTCGACTCAAGCCGCGGAGGTCTTACAGGAGTCGAATTCCAGTATATGGGTGTGAGCACTCGATGCATCCGTCAAGGCGTGTTCATCGTGCCTGTAGGCATAGATATATTTCTGGTAGTGCGCAGTGAATGTGTTGCCAGGCCTTATTCAGGTCTTATCTTCACGCTGTAAGCGCGACATCCGAATTTTATCATCACAGAGATGATTCGGGTGACCCAGGAGACGCAATCTCTTTGTAGGGAAGAATTATGAGGCGGTGTCGCCATAAGCTTCGAGTGTGGATGTTATCGACACACAGTAGGATATACAAATAATCATAGGACGCGCGACCAGCGCTCCCTATGGGAGTAGCCCCCGAGTGCCTGGTTGAGTCGAAGACTCATGTAGGGACTAAAGAACATTTGCGACTACTGTCGTCTTTTGTTTGCTTGTTTCAGTCGAATTTATTTTCGGCGCTCCCTATGGGAGTAACCCATGTCCATAGTCGAATCGCGGATTCGAGTGGTTGGGTATGCTTTGAATGTCTATATTCCTGCAGAAGAGAAAAAGAAAAATCGTAGGATACGCGACCAGCGCTCCCTATGGGAGTAGCCCCCGAGTGCTTGGTGGAGTCGAAGACTCGAGCAAGGACTAAAGTAGTCGAAGTCTTCTACTGCTCAATCCTTGATGACATCAGTGTTGACTATATGATGATCTCATTTTCTCGCGTGAGCGGGTTTGACGGGACGTGACGAGCGGTGGGTCCCATTTTCTGACTCTGACTTGACCGGGCATGCGTAATCTTTGTTTTAACTGCACCTCCTCGATTTCCGCGCGTAATGGGGGTAGTGGGGGACAGTTCACGCTTCGGGTCCTCCACGTGTCGATCACGATGGACGCCACGTGTCTGATAGGGTTTTAGCTGGCCGTTGGATTGCATCTTTCAAGGGGGTTTAGTAGCAGTGTTGCGACGGTAATTTTTCACATCTGCTCTTTTCTCTGCCTTTGCCTCTATCGCCATTGCTGCTGCTCCTCTGCTCCTTTGTGTTCATCTTTCTCGCGGCGCTGGACCAGCTCCGCGTATTCCCCGGCTACTTCCTCCGGTCACACCGCCACTGTAAGATAGGGAAGAAGAAAGGAGGTGTCACGGCTGATTCCGCCGCCACCACTATTGCTGCCAAGAAGAAGGGCGGCTCCGCCGCTACGGGCACCAGCACCGTCGTCGCCAGAAAGAAGAAGGGCGCGGGCACTTGCGTCACCAATGGCGCGTGGCGCGCGTCCGTGATCAAGTCGTCTGAGCTTCGTCTCCTTCGCCGGGACGGAGTTCTATCCTCCGCGGTTGCTGACTCGCGAGTCCTAGGTGGTGAGGTAACTCCTTGTCCTCCTGCCGGTTTTTGGGTGATGTTCCTAGCATTCATCATCCGCGGTCTTTCGCTGCCCCTGCATCCTTTCTTCAGGGGCCTTCTCTGTTCCTATGGGCTTCAGCTGCATCAGCTGTCTCCCAACTCCATCCTCCATGTAGCTTGCTACATTACTCTTTGCGAGTGCTGGCTCGGAATCGAGCCACACTTTGGTCTTTTCAAACGCCTCTTCAAGTTGAAGCGCCAGTCGGCGTCTGGCTCCGTAGTCTATGATGTAGGAGGCTGCGGTATCCACGTCGACTCCTCCGTCACGTACTTCGACATCAAACTCATGGCGTCTGTCCAAGGGTGGAGGGACAAGTGGTTCTACATCCGCGACCAAAAGGCCAACAGAGGCCACTTCGGACTCGCGCCTTTCGATCCCGCGACGCCGTGCAAGAGGAGGTGTTCCTGGAAGAACGTAGTGATGCCCGGCGAATCCGCGGAGACAGATGTGCTGTACGAGCGCGTCTGCAACCTCGAGAGTCGCATGGGTAAAGAAGAGGGGGGTTGCGCCCTCATTTGCACGTGGCTGCGCCATCACGTCCAGCCCCTGCAGGCCAGAGTCCACCCTATGTTCCAGTAGGCTTGCGCAGACGATGTCACTCGTGTATCTGCCGATGGCATTTCCGCGAGTGAAGTAGATAAGAGGGTGCAACTGCTCACCAACTACACCGCCAAGAATGTGCTCCCTAGTGAACCAGTCGTTCCTCCATTTGATGCTACTAATCCTCCTCCAGAGGTACAGTTCTACTATGAAGTAGCTTTGTTTGTCGAATGCTTATTTTTTCTTGACTTGCTCTGACTTGTTTCCCGTATGCAGGATTGGGGGGTGTCACCCTGTATGCCCCCTCTTCCTGAGGGGGTTATTCCTCGTGAAGCGTTGGAAGAGGACGAGTCGGAGTTGACCGTCCCATCTGATGTGGAGGAGGAAGCCCCCGAGTCGAGCAGTCCAGACACTCACAAGCGTTCGCGCAGCGAGGATTCGGATGCATCATCTCCTTCGACTCCAGAAGGCGCAGCTATTGGTGCAGAGTCGCCGATACCTGCCATTCCTGTGAGTACCATGGCACCGTCTTCCCGCAAGAACATGCGACTGCCGAAGGAGTCGTCGTCGGAGTCGGGGGATCAAACCTTCGATTTTGACAAGTTTGACTTGTAAGTATATGGGTCTTCCTTTTGGTTCTTCTTTGGAGTTGTATTCTCTTGATGTTGGTTTTGTTCTGCAGTCATCCGGTGTCGTCATCTTCTGGCGACGTCCAATTTTTGAAAGAATCTAGAGTCGCGACCTCCAAGGCCAAGAAAGTGGTTGAGTGCACTCCTTCTCGTCCATTGGCGGCCCACTCCGGGCATAATTCATCGAGTTCTCCTCACGATGCGGAGCACCAGATGGTTATCCGGACGACTGCGCGTCAATCAACTTCGGAGTCATTGGAGGATCATGTATGTATAGTGTTGCTTCTTTTGATTGTTGTAGACGAATTTTTTCATCCATACCATCTGCTGATCTTTTACTGTTTCTCTTGTCGCAGCTCATTGTGAAGGAAGCCGCTCGCCTGGCGGAGCAGGTGCTTGCGATGGGTCGCCAGCATGCAATGCTGGACAATCGCCATCGCGTGGTTGAAAGTGAATGTTTTTTTTGCTTCTTCTCCTTCATCTTTGTGACATATTCGACTGACGGTCTATCTTTGTTTGTTTCACAGCTGAGCATAATGCACTCCTTCGCGATGCCGCTTCCCTTGAAAAGACGCTTGCCACGGCCCTGAAGAGTCGCGATGAGGCAATCGCAGCACGTGACGAATCGCGGAAACACGAAGAGGATCTGCGCGCCTCCATCATGGCTAGCGAGAAGTTGTTCAAAGAGCAGCTTATCTCGATTGCCAAGGCTCTCTCAGGTATTTCTTTGTCTGAATTTTCGCCGTGCCTTCTTCTGATTTTTGCTGTTGTGCTAACTTTTGTGCCAATGCTTGATTCTTGTGTAGATGCCAGCAGTCTGAGCTTCGATGCCCAGGCACTTCGTCGTGATGATGCCTTGGCGGGTGCCATCTCGGCAGTCGAGGATCGAAGTGTTGCCGTTCAGGGGACGCTTACCAAGGCCAGAGGCGTGCTTAGTCGCCTCCGTGAGGAGATGGCACCCAAGGCTGAGCTAATTGAAAATGTAGACGATCTGGTGGAGTCCCTTGCCGGAGGCATTCCTGCAGGCTTCAAGAACTCACTCTGTGCGGCTGGTGCTTAAATGTCACTCGTGATGGTTCAAGCCCATGGAGTCGAGGTTGATCCTGCTGCGGTATCCAAGGAAATGCCTGTCAACGCGGATGGCCAACAGGTAGTCTTTGCTCCCTTCGTAGCTTCTTGTGGCAAGTACGGGCCGCAACTGATCAATATAGTTGCGAAGTATTCTGAGGAACTGCAGCGAGCCAAGAAGGCGGCGAAGGCTGCGGCGTCAGGGGCCGGCGGAAAGTCTGTGGCGTCTGATACTGCCACAGACTCGATGAGGCCCCCAAAGCTCAAGTCCAAGTCGAAGAAGCCAGTTTCTCCTCAGTAGTCGTGTTTGTAATAGTTAAATAGCCTATCTCTTTTGTCTGGAACATGCCTTTGGCGAATGTATCTGTTGATACTTTTATTATGCCTGAATGCACTCGAGTCTTTTGTCTATGCATCGCCTTAGTCTTCTTATTGTCTCTTGCTTGGCTTGTGATAGGGCACATCGAGTGGTCCTTCGAGTGAACCTTGGAATATGCCACCCACTGATGATATTTTGGCGCAGTCGTGCTCAAGGGTGGATGAGCTATCTCTGCTCTCGCGACTCCATGACCGCGTGAAGCAGTTGGAGCGCGAACTGCCTGTGCTCCGTGGTAACGCGGATGTGTGGAAGTCGAGGGCGGAGAAGGCCATCATCCGAGAGCAATATCTGCTAGGGGAGGTGACGCAGCTGGGCGATCAATTTAAGTATTAGCTCTCTTCTTCCTTATCTTTTCCTTGTAGTCACTCGCGGTAGTTCATTGTCTTCTTATTTTTGCTTTTTACCTGCTATAGTTGTCAGTGCACGCCATCCGCAGGATGAGAAGGATAGGATTTCCATTCGCATGAATAATCTGACCCAAGATCAGCTTTAGGCGAGTGGATACTTCTGGGTGGATCATGATCGTGCAATCGCACTTGCGACCCTGCAGGATCGTGCTTCGCGAGTGCTTCACTTCCTGAAGAAGTTGCAATCGTACTTAAAGAATATTTATCAGACGATGTTCCCGTTGGATGTCGTTCCATCGAGCATGCTGGCCCTTCTTGCCAAATTTCAAGACTTGAGTGCGGTCCACGAGTATGTACGGCAACAGTTAGTGGCTGGTGCCAAGGCTGCTCTGTCGCTGGTGCGACTGCACAGGCCGGATGTGGATGTTGCAGCGGTTGCTGCCTGACCGCCAGCGCCACCAGCAGGTTCGACTTGGAATATGGTTCCTCATTATCAAGCGGTTGATTGCCCAGCAGAGGAAATCGTCGACTTCTTCGAGAAGAAGACAAACGTTACTTTGTTGCAACAGTATATCCTGCACATAGTTGCACCAGTGTTGTAAGGTTCATATATATATACTGTGTATAATTGATTAACATTGATGTATATACAAAGCTTGTTAGCGTGTATGTTTTGCGAGTGCGTTGCACTGTGTGATTCCTTTTCGTTAGTCTGACTTGTGTTTATCTCAGCACCTTGCCAACCTGTCAGATGCGTTGCAACTGGGTTGGTGTTTGTCAAGGCTTTGATTAGTACGTCAGCTACTCAGAATATCGCATTAGTTCGTAGAACAGATGTGTATAGGGTGGCGCAGCCCCCGAGTGGAAAATTTGCAAAAATAAAAGGAACATAGAGTTTTGGGGCACTTAGCTTTATTTATTCGTAGGATAGTACGAGGTACAATGTGTGGCTAAGTAGCCTTGGCTGAATAGCTTTATTTGCAATGTAAGAAATAAAAGACGACTAAGGGTAGAAGCACCGCAGCTGCGCGACGTTCTAGGGGTTAGAGTACGCGACTCCTGTCAAGAAATCTTTAAGGCGATAGGCGCCACCTGGTATCACTTATGCAATCACGTATGGTCCCTCCCAGGGGGACTCGAGCTTGAGATGCCCTTACTGTTTCAGTCGCAGGACCAGGTCTCCTTCGACGAAGGACCTGGGGCGTAGCCTTCTGCTGTGTTAGTTGCGCAGGTTCTGCTGGTAGATCGTTGATCTTTCCGCGGCGATTTCTCGTGCCTCGTCAAGGAGGTCGACGGAGTCTTCGAGTGCAAGAGTTGACTCCTGCTCGCTATAAGCGACCACTCACGGTGCTTTGTATCGTACCTCTGCAGGGAGCACCGCTTCAGCGCCATGTACCATGAAGAACGGGATGTACCCCGTGGTGCTGTTTGGAGTTGTGCGCAAGCTCCAGAGTACTGATTGCAGCTCGTCTGGCCAGCAGCCTGCGGCTTGTTCGAGTGGCCCGAGGAGTCACTTTTTGATGCCGCCGTAGACGAGCCCGTTGGCTTTTTCGACCTAACCGTTGGTCTATGGATGTGCTACGGGGGCATAGCTTACGTTGATTCCCAGATTCTCGCACAATTCTTGGAACTCCTTGGATGTGAAGTTTGTCCCATTGTCTGTGATGATGCTGTGTGGTACTCCGAAGCGATAGACGATGGACTCGAAGAACTTGACTGCGCTGTATCCTGACTGGTTAATCACTGACATGGCCTCTATCCAATTGGTGAATTTGTCGACTGCGACCAGGAGGTAGACGTAGCCTCCTCGTGAGGACTTTGGGAGCTTGTCGACCATGTCGAGTCCCCATTGCGCGAAGGGCTAGGCCAATGGAATTGGCCGGAGTTCCGCGCCAGGTCTGTGTGGCTTGTCACGCATGGCTGTAGGCTAGTAGAATCCAGCTCATAGAGCTTTGGCGACGAGGGATCGACTGTCAGCGTGGTTCCCGCAAGTCCTCTCATGGATGTTGAGTAGAACAACTCTTCCATCGGCATTGGAGATGCATCGTTGGAGTATTCCTGTGATGTTGTGTTTGTATAGTTCGCTGTTGATAACACCGAATTCTTTGGATCGCCGCGCAATGTGCCATGCGTCAGTCGGGTCATCCGGTAGCCTTTTGCTGAGAAGGTACGTGATGTACGGTTGAGTCCAAGATGGCTCGATCATCATTACGCTCATTGGTCCCTCGAGTCCTGTGTCAAGCTCCAAGTCGTCGAGTGCTATTGGCTCATTGGGCGGCGCAGCCCCCGAGTCCGTTATTGCGCTTGTTTTATTCTCTACGTCCTTTGGCTTGATGGAGCATTCACAGATGCGCTCGAGAAATACCCTAGGTGGTATGGGGGCGCAGGTAGAGCCAATGTTGGCGAGTGCGTCCGCCTCTTCATTGCTTTCGCGGCCTATGTGCCGCAGCTCGCAGCCGTCAAAGTCCCCTTCGAGTGTGTCGTAGAGGTCGTGGTAGGCGATCATATTGTCGTTCAGTGCGTCACACTCGTGCATTGTCTGGTTGACGACCAGCTTGGAGTCGCCATATATTATGAGCCTCTTGGCGCCGCAGGCTTTTGCCATCCTCATCCCGTGTAGCAGAGCCTCGTATTCAGCTTCATTGTTGGAGGTGGTGAACTGCATTCGCATGATATATTTCAGTTTGTCTCCCTGGGGCGATGTCAGTATGACACTTGCGCCAGCTCCGTCCTTTCGCTTGGATCCGTCGAAGTGCATTCTCTAGAGGTAGGACATATCTGTTTTTCAAGGAGCTGGTTCTCCATCTAGTGCACGAGGAAGTCAGGTAGGACTTGCGACTTGATTGCATCGCGTTTTTCATATGTAATGTCTTGTGGAGACAGTTCGATTCCCCAAAGCGCGACTCGTCCGGTGGCGTCGGGATTGCTGAGGATATGCCCAAGCGGGGCGTCGTTGACTACCACGATTGGGTGTTCCTGGAAGTAGTGGCGTAGTCGCCGGGCTGTCATGAAGACGCCGTACGCCAGCTTCTGGTAGTGCGGGTAGCGCTGCTTTGTTGGCGTGAGTACCTCGCTGAGGTAGTAGACTGGGCGCTGCACTCCGTGGACCTTGTTTTCCTCGGCTCGTTCCACCACGAGTACTGTGTTGACCACCTGATTGGTGGTGGAGATGTACATCAACAATGGTTCCCTTTCGCGTGGGGTCACCAGTACTGGTGAGGTGGATAGTAGGTGCTTGGTCTTCGAAAGCTTCCTGTGCCTCGTTGGTCCATTCGAACTTGTCAGCTTTGCGGAGGAGTTGGTAGAAGGGCAGTGCCTATTCTCCCATTTGACTGATGAATCGACTGAGCGCCGCAATTCGCCCAGCCAGCTGCTGGATGTCTCTTATGTTTTTCGGCTTCTCCATGGCCAATATAGCTTTTATTTTCTTTGGGTTCGCCTCGATCCCTCTCGCAGAGATGAGGTACCCGAGTAGTTGCCCAGATGGTACGCCGAAGGCGCACTTGTCCGGATTGAGCTTGATCCGGTAGCGGTCGAGGTTGGCGAAGGTTTCGCGCCAATCGTCGATTAGTGAAGCTTCCTCTTTGGTCTTGATTACTATATTGTCAACATAGACTTGGATGTTGCGACCAAGTTGGTTCTTGAGGCACGCCTGCATGCACCGCTGGTAGGTGGCTCCTGCGTTTTTTAGCCCGAAGGGCATTGTGTTATAGCAGAACACACCAAAAGGCGTTGTAAACGCCGTTTTCTCTTGATCCTCCTCCTTCATTCGAATCTGATTGTAGCCTGAGTAGGCGTCGAGGAAGTAGAGGCGCTCACATCCCGCGGTGGAGTCGATGATCTGGTCGATTCGTGGTAGCGTAAAGTGGTCCTTCGAGCAGGGCTTATTCAGAGAGGTGAAGTCCACGCACATCCACAGGATATCCGTGTCCTTTTTTTGGTACTAGCACCGTGTTAGCGAGCCAAGTGCTTTCCTTGATCTCGCGTATGAATTTGGCATCGAGGAGTCTGTTGATCTCCATTCTGACTGCCTTTGCTCTTGGTTCAGACAGTCGCCGAATTGTTTGTTTGACTGGCCTTGCGTCTGGGTTGACATTGAGTGCGTGCTCGGCGAATTCCCTAGGAACTCCTGGCATGTCCACTGGACACCAGGCGAAAATTTCCCAGTGCTCACGAGGAATTTGACGAGCGCGAATTCCTATGCGGGATTCAGGTTGTTGGCGATGAGGGCCGTCTTGGCGGGATCCGATGGGTGGACCTGAACTTTCTTCGTGTGCACCGATGAGTCGAAAGATAGATCGGGTGAACTTGGCCGGCTCAGCGGAGGCAGAGTGTTGTCTGTCGACTCCTTCAGTCTCGCGAGCTCTTCCTGCATTCCAAAGGACTGGGAAATTTTGTTGAACTCCCTATCGCAACTGTCGGACCTCTCAAAGCTCCCATTGATTGTGATGACGCCATTAGGGCCTGGCATTTTCATCTGCAGATAGGCGTATTGTGGTACTGCCATGAACCTGGCGAACATGACACGTCCGAGGATGCAGTGGTACTGTGAGGGCCAGTCGATGACTTCAAAGTCGATGCGCTCGCGTAGAAATTTTTTCGGTGTGCCAAAGATGACGTCGAGGTTGATTTTTCCAAGAGGATATACACCCTTGCCTGGTACGATGTCGTGGAATGTTGTGTCCGAGGCCTCTAGGCAGGTCAGAGGGATCCTCATTGCTCGCAAGGTACTCGCGAACATAAGGTTGATGCCGCTTCCGCCGTCCATGAAGATGTGGCTCATGTCGAAGTCTCTGATTTGCGTCTTGAGTGCGAGGGGACAGTGGCCTAGACGAGGTACTTGGCGCAGATGGTCGCGCTTGTCGAAGGTGATGCAGGAGTCGCTTCCACTGAGGTATTCAGTGGTGGATGGTGGTGAGTTTGTCGCTAGATTCACTTGGCGAGTGATGGCTTTTTGCACCCGATTGGAGGGGCGGTCCTTTTGGATCATCATGGTACCCATGGCCCGTGGGTACAGTTTGCCTTCGTGGTGCTAGTCCGGCGCAGCTGCGTTTGGTGGTGGTCCGGGTGGTGGTGGAGGAGCTCCATGTGCGACAGCGCCTGGGGCGGCTCCGTAGCCCCTGTTGACTGCGTCGCGATTCATCCGAGCCAGACCTTCATGAAGTTTGAGAACTCACGGCAGTCCTTGAGGAGGTGGCTAGATTTCTTTTGGCCGTCATGCTTGTTGATATAGAAGTGCACGGTGCATGGCCCGGACAACTTGTCTTCGATGGATGATGCGGGTGTCTCGTCGCGAGTGCGGCGCTGCCATACTTGCGTGGTTTTCCCGAAGTCGCGGTGTCCACCGCAGCGGTAGCCGCTATTGCGGTTGTCGTCGCGTCTGTCGGCGTAGCCGACTGCGACCATGTTGACATCGTCGCGGTCATCGTAGATGCGCATTTGACGTTTGCTTAAACGATCGTGTCTGCGCTCGAGTTCTACTTCGTTATCAGAGTGGACGCGATTTTTCACCGAACCTTCTCCATCTGCCCACCGATTCGCGATTTCCATCAGGTGGTCAATGGTTTAGGGCTTCGAGTGGCCCAGCTCCTCCCTGAGCTCTATGCGGCGAACGCCGCCATTGAATGCATCGATTGCGCGGTCCTCTGAGATATTTTCCGCGGAGTTCTTGATGATGGACCACCTCTGGATATATGAGCGTAGCGATTCGCCCGACCTTTGCTGGCAGCATCTCAATTCTTCGATTGACGCGGGCCTTTTGTAGGTGCCCTTGAAGTTGCGCACAAAGCTGTAGACCAGCTCTTCCCAACTGCGAATGGATCTGCGTGGGAGGTTGTTGAGCCATGCTCGGGCGGCGCCCTGTAGCTGTAGCTGCAGGCATTGCATGGCCGTGCTTCGACTCCCGCCGTGGAGCCTGACGGAGGAGATATGGTCCTCTAACCAGATTTTTGGGTCCTGCAGACCGTCAAACTTTGGGTTCTCTGATGGGCGCTTAAACCCCTTGGGCATTCGCTTTTGCCTGATGGCTCTGCTGAAGCATCTAGCGCCACAGAGCTCCACATCTTCGTCTTCTGAGTCCATCGATCGGGCACGTCACACCCTTGACTTGTCGATCTTGCGCTGCATGATGTCATCACACGTGTCATAGTCATGGTCGTGTCGCCGTGAGCGGCAGCGTCGAGACAGGTCGTGACTGTCGTCGCTGGATGAGGGCGAGGAATAGCGTTTTGCTAGCGCCTTGCCTTTCTTTGGCTCCGGTGTCGGCTCTTTGTCGAGAGCGGCCTCGATTAACCCCAAGCCTGCGATCATAGATCGGTGCATGGCAGCTCAAGGATCTCCAACTGGCGGCTGGTTGTTGAGGAGTTACATGGTGGCTGCCGTGACCGCAGCTTGTGGCGTTTTTGGAAGCACGTTGCCACGCGTATCCACCGTCATGGAGCCGAAGTCGAGGACCTTTGTGGCTTGTACTCGCTCTTGTTCAATGAGGTGGGCCAGTCGAGATCGCCTCTTGTTAGCGACGTACTCGTTGCACTTGGAGGAGGATCCTCCGTGGGAGGAGAGCCCAACTCGTCGGAGGCTTGACTCGTCTGCTGCCTTTTTACGTGCCTCGAGTTGCACGATTGTTTGCAGTTGGCGTTTGTATTCCTCTTTTAGGAGCCAATGGTAGCCCATCATTAGTTCTTGCGGGGAGCCGAAAGGAAGAGGGTGGCCTCGTAGGGCTTCTCGGCAGCGGGCCCACTCAAGATCGTTGAGCCTGATCACAGTGCGTTCGCCGGTTTGCTCGTTCACCATGGTGGGGGGTTCGGCTGCCCCTCCGTTATTGACGGGGGCGCTGTTGGTAGGGCCGCCATTGGGTATACCGCCGTTTGGCGGTTTGAATCCATGGCTACCATTGCTCGTGTTGTCGTGATTGGTGGAGCAATCGCCCGCGTTGATGACGGCGCACATGAAGTGGTTGGGAAAGCTGCTGCTCCCACAACTTTCAGATCCGGAACCGTAGGCTCCATCTTCAGTTGCCAGATCACACAGATCGGATTCGCGACTGCTGTCGCTGACCGTATTCTCGATTGTTGTCGAGGCATTGAGCTCACTGAGGGTGCCGATCGGCGGAGGGAACCACGATGCTGGAGCAATCGATGGTGTTGTCGGCTAGGCAGGCATGCGAAGCATGCCCATCTGACCAACTTGGAAGCGGAAGCTCCCGATCGCTATGCTAATTCCGTCGCCCACGGACTCGAAAGCCGGGCGAGTGGCCGGCGTGTGGACGGTGAAGTCGAACGCGCCAAAGAGCTGGCGAATCTCCGTTGTTGCGGAGTTGTAGATCGCATTTGATGGGGCCGAAGAAGCCGCAACATCAGCACTCCCAACTCCCACAGACGGCGCCAATTGACGAGGGTTTAACTCATCAATGCCCATTGTTATGGACTTGGGTTTTGGAGAAGAAGGGAGCGCTAGAAGCATCAATCGGCTAGCAAACAAACACACAGGGGACTCGAAGATTACCCAGGTTCAGGCCTCGTAGAGGTCCCTACTCCTGCTTGTCTGCTCGTGGAATTAACATAGGAATCGAAGATTACAATGGTGCGCAGATGCAATCTGGCGAGGGTTGTGGAAACTAGGGTTGTGTGTGTCCTCCTGGCCGCCCCTCCTAGACTTTATATAGATAGGCTAGGTCTCGGGTATAAGGTCAAGTCGGTTACAGGTTAGGGTTTTCCCCTTTGAACTTTCTATCTTTAGCTTCTTCTTGTTCGTCAAGCAATCGAGAGTCCGTAGGTTACTCGAGTTCTCTATTTGGGCCTTGGCGACACCGTGGGCTTTCCCTCTATTCATGCCGTATATACCAAGCTCGAGTACCTGTAGGGTATACCCATGTCACCGCCCGATCCGAAACGTATCAAGGGTTCCCCTGGTGCTTGAGGTGGGGAAGCACATGTAGCACCTTGACGACGCCTCCAAGAAGATGACGGCGAGGCGGGCGTTGCTGTCTTCCTCTTCAGGGGTTTCTCCCCAGCCTTTCCATTGACCCCAACGCCCACCAGACACGTGGGAAGGAGGCGAGCTAGAGATGTCGACGACGGAGCAGGAGGATCGACCACCATCTCATCAACACGCCACTGATATGTCGCCATCTCACGTGCCGTATCCGACCGAGAAAAACACCGCGGCGTTGCCCCCTTATCATATGCTTGGCGTTGTCCCACACATCAGAGATGATCGTCCCGAGTGAATTAAACTTCGCCTCGCGGATGCCATCGTCGGAGGAGTCGGAGTCATCGAAATCGAGGCCGACATGCGCCACACAAGGCGGAGAGGCCGCGCACGCGGGCGCGGCAGCCGGAGCTAGTTGTGGAGCACGAACTGCGGGCACGGCCGCGTGAGAACCGCCCGCCTCGACATCGTTGCGGTCGGGGCCAAAAATCCCGAATTCTGGCCCATGCCGGCGACATAGCGCGGCTGCGAGCCAAAGCTCCGCGAGCATGCGCAGCCTCCGAGTGGCGAGCGGCCTCTTCCGCGGAGACCGGCAGCGCGCGAGCTCGGGAGCTCGAGCTCCCGCTGCGGCGCGTAGAAGCGCCGCCACGGCCCGCCACATTCCTCCACGATTGGAAAGGCCACTTTTGGGCCTCGGTACCGCATGTCGGCGCAAAAATTTGCGGGTCGGACAATATATCTGCTAGAGATGCTCTTAACACAATGGTTGCAATATTGTCTTAGCTTTTCCCTCAGTCTCAAAATAGATATCTTGAATTTGTCTAAATTTAAATATATCTAGACATTATTTAATATATATACACATCAAAATTTAAACAAATTTATGATATTTATTTTGAGACGAAGAGAGTACTTAAACTTTGTTTTGCAGCAAAATCTCCTTAGCTTGCTAGCGTAGTCACACCTATCATTCTTGACGGGCCTGCGCCTGGAGGACTGCTGAATTAATACAGATGAGAAACACCCCCAATAGAGAGACAAGAAAACTAAGGCAAAATCTACGTAACAAGAACACTATGTGGGGAAATGCGGGCGCCCGTATAACTGCAATCAATCCTTACGGGCTGCCGCGACGTTCCACTTAAGTGTGACAGGCACATGCGGCGCATACGCGGGCTCCCGCGTCACGACCCGCTTGCAGCCTGACCTCTGTCGATTCCCCTATGTACGGGCTGCTGCTGTTGCACTGGTTTCTCTGGATTCAGGAATCGGCCAACAAAGCGACAAGCCAAATCTCCCCTTATGGGAAACTTTTTCGGCCACTAATGATGCGACGCCGACTTACCGATTACTGTACTACCTTAGAAGTAGATAAAACGATCGCTTGAAAGCATTATTTGCGTCGACAAAGGCGCGCGGCGGCAGCAGAAAATGGCGCCGGGTGCAACCGGCCTCGTGGCTCCCGTTCACATGCATGTAGCCTTCAGGCGGCAGACGCTCGCTCATGAATGTCGTTCTTAAGCTCGTGTGGGAAATAACACCTCAAGAATTGAAATGCATGGTAGTAGCCAGACAAGACACACTGATTACTACAAGTAGCGGAATATTTACACGAATTGATCAAGTACAGTTTCTTTCTTTCTTGTAGTTTTGCTAGCAACTACTACAGTACCCCGAAGATGGGGGTGAAGAGGAGAGCACAGGTCGTGGCCATATCCTAGTTCAGAATTTGCTGGGGATGTAGGAAGCCATGGGTATATCTCAGCAGCTTCTCGTGTTCCAGACCCAGCAATTCTCGCCAAAAACAGAACGGAGAGACGAGAGTATGCGTGCGACGAGACTCCGTCCCGCTTCGTCATCCGATGATCTCGTCCGGCACGGCCATGAACCTCGTCCGCTTCTGTAGGAAAAAAAGAGCAAAATTATGTTAAGTCTCACTATAGACACGTACATCTACATTCTACGCTGCTGTAAATTTTCTGAAACCTTGGAACACAGATGCTCCTTTTTTTGAGCTCACTGTCGAAGGTACGCTGACAAAGCAGTTGCTTTCAGAGAAGACTGCGATCGCTCAAAAGCCGGGGCAGCGACAGCATTGGCGGCGGGAAGGGCGCCATGGTACACGCCAGGCACAGCCGGCCTCATGGCTCCAGTGAACGGCAGCAGAAGTTAATGAACAGTCGCTGTTAACCTCGTGGGTAAATCACCGGTCAAAACGGATGCAGATAGGTAGCCAGACAATTAGACACTAAGACTGATGAAGGGTGGGCGATGCTAGTAAGAGACGATCACACGCACGCACTGATTAAGCAGCAGAATATTTTTCATGAACTGGTTAAGTACAACATTTTTTTAGCAGCAGAATATTGCCACCACCATTCTGAAATTATACCTCCTTCAATGGTCCCGTTGTAAGTTCGGTTTGGCATTGGGCACTGGCTGGACCACTTATGGATGCTCAGCTCTTTCAAATGACTAAACTAAACTGATGAATCACGACAATCCAATGAGACGAAGGATCACACATCTTCTTCACAACGGAGAGCGCTTAAATACCTCTGCATCCTCTCGTCTTTCCAGTCTCTCCAGCCAGAATGCCAGATGCTTCTGCCATACCGCTTGACGGATCCTTGAGATATCTATCTATTATTATATACTAAAAGTACTTTTAAGGGTGTTTTTCGAGACACGAGGTTTATCCACATCATCTAAATTATATTGATCGTTGGATCTGTAACTTAAAGTCTTGATTTAATTACAGAATTAGTACGCCACACTTAAAGGAGGTTCTACCATGCCACGTGTCCATCTCATATACGATTCGTTTTTCCGCATAGCCTTTCACCAGCGATCTAGCTAACCGAACGAAAAAAAGAAGGATACAACCGACTGGCCTTGCATGTCCTCAAAGCACACCGTCGTGGACGGCATGGTTGATGAGTTAAGTTGGTGTCCCCGGCTGCCAAACCACGATGAATCCGGTGCATGCACCCCCGACGCCGCCGGTTGTCGAGTTCACGTCGGCTCCGTCGATCGGCTGATTGATGAAGAACCTATCAGATTGGGCATCGGATTTCAGATTCGCATCATGCATGTAGCCCTGTAGCAAGAATCTAGATACGAGATCCATCGATTCAAGACTGTCCTTGAATTCAGTACTTACGGATTGATCTGGGACTTTGGCTCACGTAGTCACGTACGCACAGATCCAAGAGCTTGCCATATGCATGCATTATATATGCCTAGTCCATTTTTTTGCCGGAAATCCTTAGACCTTAGTCCATTGTTGATGCTGGTAAAATTCTGGAGATTCCAGGATATATTGTACAGAATATTATGGCAATATCCAAGAAAGATATGACGCGTGGAACATATAGACTTTGTGCGTTTTCATGACGTGGTTCCGTAGCACATAATTGTAAATTATAATGTCGTACTTGTTGCTCAACAACGAAGACACTGAGAAAGGACATATGGTGTGCGCTACCGAAGAGGAGGAAACTCGAGTATAGTATAAATTATGAAATTTACAAGAACCAACTTGTATGCTCGATCAGAACAATGAATATTTTATAGATAGAATTACTTTAGTTCTATATAAAACGCTGCATATATCTTTTGGCACTCCCTAGCGATTATATGTTTATCCTTAAAATAGGGATATGAATCTGGGCTATTGTTTTCAAAAATAGATATTTCCGTGTGAGGTCGAAACATCGGTCTATAAGAAACTTGCAAAAAATAAAGGGTATACTCGAAATTCAAATCAAGCAACATTTTTGTAGACAAAATACTTGATTTTTATCTAGAACTTTGGTATACCTTATGGCATTATCTTGCTATTACAGTACAGAATTCACATCCATTAATGCGTGTATAAACATCTTTATATTATCACTGTCATTTCATGCATATCCAATATGATAAGACACAATAGCAAATTTTTTTGTCAATCCCCTATATATCTATACTAAGAAAGCAAAACTTTGCTTACCCTCTTGCTTATCAATAGTGTAGCATTTGTCAGTCATATTAAATTATTTACTGAGACGACGATCCATTGTTTTATATTTCAATGTTGTAGCATATACACTCGAATAAGTCTATTTATTTATGTTTACAGAAGGAATTACTTGCCAGAGAGACATATGAATTAATTGGAGGAGATGGTTCGTATATTAAAATTCACAAGAACTCCTTATATATTCGATATTCCCATGAACAAATATATACATTTAAAGCATAACTTAATCTTTCTCCTGAATACATATATATATATATATCTTTTAGCAATTGCAGTTTGTATCCTTTGAGATGAACACATATATATCTTTTAGCAATTGCAGTTTGTATCATTCGAGAAGTCATATGAATGCATATGGCAATTGATCTACAAGGTGTGGGGATTAATGCTTTGCTCCATTGGTGCCTTCGCACCTCTTGGTTTCAATGTATAAAGATCTATTGGGAAACATTTAATCAATATCATTGATTTTTTAATAATAAAATATTTCATATTTTTCTAATTATTTCCAAGATACGTAATCATATATTTACAGATACAAGATAAAGTTCATAGTTCATCTTTATGAATATATCCATGTCTGAGAAGTCGTGTAATTTGCAACGAAACAATGTAAATGGGAGAAAAAATATAGGCATCAGATAAAAATAAATACTTAATTCTTTTGACACAGCGAACAATATGCGTCTTACATTTCAGAGAGCCTAACACACTATTTCAACATACTAAATATGATGCTCTCGTATTTGCGAGGGCCATCCTGCTAGTTTGGAGATAAACAAAGAGCAGCCCAGCCGAGTGAAGCAATGCTCACGGTGGTGATGCCCGAGTGGTGCCAGTCAATCCAAGATGGCTAGGATAGAGATGTACTCTTGTGACTGTTGATTTCTGTAGTATCAGCTCCCACGGTTTGGCCTCAGCTTCGACTGAGATCCGCGCATGATACACACAAGGTCCGGTTAGTAGATAGTGAAGCCGAGCCAAAAGGTGTGCATAGTTGCGCAAAATACAAAGCCTACATGTCTCTTGGAATTCTCACGGATCGACTACATCACTAGACAAACAAGCACGCTCAAAAATATCTTATGACCAAGGACACGTGTCGTGTTTGTTCTTTTTCTTTGTTTTCTCAATATCTCACCACACGTGTTACAAGCAGTGATCCTGGTATGTATATATACACGGCCAGGCAACACAAAACCGACTCAAACCTAGACCTAAACGTACTGGTACTACATAGACCGATACAAACTAGAACTCATCTAGCTAGCTAGAACTACTCTACCCTTACACGGACACACGTAGACACTTGTCTAACTAAGAAACCTACTTAGACTCACGCACCTACGAACCACACGGACATGCATGCATGTGTTAGTACTACATACACACGCATTCATAACTCTAACCGACACCACTAATCAAGATTAATGCTAACAATGTCATCCCGTTGTTCTCTACATGGTAGGGCTGCCTCCATTTCCGATGCAAAATGGTGGAGTCGTCGCGAGACAACACGCGACCTCGTTCGCCAATAGCGAGTTGGGAGGTACTGAAGAAATCAACTCATCTAGTGGAGTAGAGGTGTAACTGTAGAGTGGTGCATGCTCCACCACCCGCAGTTTCAGTAGAGAAGCACTTGTGATCAAATTTAGGTTTTATCTCACGATGACCGTTGCACCGAGTGTGATTTCTGGCTAGGATCAAATGCAGGAAGCGAGTGTGATGGCGGCCCCGAAGGGAACAACAAATTCCACCACCCCAATCCCTCCTCCACCTCTCTCCCCGTTCTCCGCCGCTGCCAGAGAGCGCGGCCGGGCAAAGCCGACCGGCGCCAGCGGCGGCGGGGATCCTTCGTCCTCTCGCGCTCCTGGGTGAAGATGCGGGCTGGATCTCACGCGCTGGGGCATGGTGCGGTCGTCTGGCACAATGGCGGAGCTGTTTCGTCGCCGCGTTGTGGCCGTCGGATCTCCGGCGTGCGGTGGCATGTGGGTGAGGCGGCGACGCGGCGGAAGACGTGGTGTGCGGGCTGGCGGCGGCCGATCTTCGGCGTGTTGATGGCGGCGGCGACGCAACTGCAGGTTGGGCTAACGGCTGGCCGATCTGGCCCCTATGGCTTCAGATGGGCTGCCCTTTCCCGCTGCATCTCGACAACTCCGACGACGACACCTTGGAGGTTAGGGTCAGTCTAGAGACACAAGTTAGATGGCGGAGGCGGCCTACTTCTCCGCCGAAGGTGGTCGGCCTGAGGCTGGTTTGGCAGGTCTCGTGATCCACCATCTAGTCCCGGCTGCGAGGCGGGAAGACCTAGGTGTTGGTGAAAACCGTGCCGATTGGCGGGCGATGGCGGCGCTACCACGCCGTGACCTTGATGAAGGCATCGCCGGGCAACTAGTGTCGACCTCACTCGTGCTGCTCCGTGGGAAACCCTAAGATCGTCGGGTCGGGTGATGGCGGTGCCGCGGTGTCGGTATCGCGTTCTCTCCTGAGAGCATCGCCTGTGGAGCAACGTTGGATGGAAGCGACAGGAGGGGTGGAGCGGCTAGCGCGCGGGGATGGTGCTGCTTAGCACCGAGGTGGTGTCGGTGGCTGATGCGGCGAGAGTCTGCGCATCGATCTACATGCTGACGACGGGTTAGCGGAAGATTTTGAAGGCAGCGACATCCGAAGCAGGTGCGTGGGCGCCACTCCGTGGATATGTTGTGCGGTTTTAGGGCTCCTTTTGCTTGAGTTCGAGCCACCGCGCCAAGGCACTCCAGCTTCTCTTGGCGAGTGGCAACAGTGTGAGTGATCATGGGACGGGGTCGAAACAGGTAGATAGGTGTTTCATAGATCTTCGTTGAGAGCTGATGATACGGTTATTGTTTTTGCTCAGTGTTTTTTTTTGGTTCCGGTTTGTATGATCTTTGTAATAGCCTTTGTCAAACAATGTGGTTCTAATAATAAATAAAGGTTGCGTGCATCGCTTGATGCATCAGAACTAGGACATTGTAATGCTGACAGTTTAAAGTGAGGAGCAACGGGAGTACTAACAGACTTTGTATCATGCATATTAAAATGTTGAAGACCTTTCTCAACGTAACTTTGCTGACTAAGAAATAACAACCTAGATTTTCTGTCCCGTTTAATTTTTATACCTAGGATTTTCTTAGCAGCACCAAAATCTTTCATCTCAAATTCACTACTTAGGTGTACCTTTAAAGTAGTGATTTTTTTTATGCTCTTGGCAGCAATTAACATATCATCAACATATAACAGCAAGTATATAGGTGATCCATCAACAAACTTAATATAAACACAGCTATTAAACTGAGACCTCTTAAAACCTTGTGAGATCATAAATAAATCAAACCTTTTGTACCACTGTCAGAAGTTGGCTTTTACTTTGTAGAATTTAGATCAACATATAACAGACAAGACACATTTGACTCTGATTACTACTACAAGCAGTGGAATATATTTACACGAACTGATCAAGTACATATTCTTTCTTTCTTCTAGTTTTGCTAGGAACTACTAAAGTAGTTTGAAGATGGGGGTGAAGAGGGGAGCAGAGATCGTGGCCATATCCTAGTTCAGAAATTGTTGGGCAGGTAGGAAGCCATGCGCATATCTCAGCAGCTTCTCGTGTTTCAGACCCAGCACTTTTTGCCAAAAGCAGAATAGAGACGAGAATGCGTGCGATGAACGCGGTCATTTTTTGCTTCTCGTCATCAGATGATCTTGTCCGGCACGGCCATGAACTTCGTCCGCTTCTGCAAGAAAAAAGAGCACGACGTCTAAGACTTACCACAACACTAGCAATTTCTAAAGCCTAGCTAGGAACAGTAATGTTGATTTTTTCTCATCAATTCTGTGACACAATACGGCATTTTGTTTCGCAAGGTTTGACAATGGAGGTGTCTCTTTGTCTAGCGACCCTCGGCAAAGCTTGCCCCTTTCCTTTCCTGAGTTTTGCTACCTTCGTGCTGCTTTTCGGTCTGTGGGCAGCGTAGGTCGGTTCCCGGTGGTGGTTAGCTTTCGGTGGCGTTTCTGCGGCGGAGGGTTCTGTCAATAGCGTGCGTGTTCGTTTGCTCGCTTTTGGGGAGCGCCGGCCCGACACTGTTGCTATCCAGCTTTGTTCCGAGTCCTCGTAGTCTTAGTAATGACCGAGCATGTTGTTCGCGCTTCTGGTGGTAGCTTCCTTAGTAGCGTGCGTGGGTGTGTGGTTTGTTGTGTAAGCTGGGTTCAACACTGTTGAATATGATCCGAATCCTATGTACTATAAAAGGAGTCCCGACAGACTATGGCGTGTTAACCGTGCTAGACGTAGCACATCTACAACTCTATTTTGTGTCCGCCAAGAAAAATAGTTATTTGCCCCTTTATATAGTGTAGGTAGTCATAGATTAGATTGATAGAGTTCCATCATATTATTAGCACGTAGAGGGTATGTCCTCTCGTGTATTGTAATACTCCTCCCAATTATAGTGATACATCGTCGTGGGTTCCGTGGTTTTTTCCCATAAGGGTTTCCACGTAAAAATCACGATTTTTTTAAATAATACTCTTTTTTTAATTAATTTGACAAGTGTTGCACGAATTCGGGATATTACACATTTAGTGCTTTGTCGACCAGGGCGTCACCGAATGCAGCCATTCGGCCTAGGCCTCGCCGAGTGAGCTCTCGGCTGACATGGGCTGACATGCCACCTGCAATCGGTTAGGTCGTGGTCGATTGGATCAGTCGGTCAGGGCCTAGCCGACTGGGGCTGGCCCAATCGGCGAGGCCGAAACCGAATGCTCCTCTCGGTCAGGCCCAGGCCGAGTGGATTAATCGGCCAGGCCCAGACCGAGTGGACAAGTCGGCTTGCCCCTAACCAAATCCTGCATGATCAATGCTTACCCTAACCAGATCCTGCATGATCAATGCAATCCCTAAACGTCTAAATTAGTTTTTGGTTCTAGCCGTTTATCTCCCACCAGCCGATTCCCGCCACTATCTCCCGCCACGATATCCTGCCGTTTATCTCCCGCCAGCCATTCCCGCCATTTTTTCCCGCCTATTCGTCCCATTGCCTCTATAAATTCGGGCACCGAGATGTTCTCTCTTCACCCAGTTCAGTTGTTCCTCCTCTTTTTCTCGCATTTCTTCTCCTCTCCATCATGAGTGTGCCTTGTTCGGACCCAGAGTATAGGCCTAGGAAGATGAAAGATGCTAGGTTGCCACAAGGGTGCACATGAGCGCTGTTGGTGCGGCCATCTCGCTAAGGTCAAGGAGTCGATCGATTTCTCCACCTGCATGGGCATGAAGATATTCATGTGTTCCAACTACGACGCAAGCCCGCCCCGGCAAGCCAGTTCGTCGTATGAGAGGCCTCTGGTATGTTCCCGGAGTATGGTTAATATGAACCATTCATGTTATCATGTGTTCTTTTATTCATTCCATTGATTTGCTTGCAGTCTCCTCCTCCACTTTGCAAGTGGTACCATTGGATTGACACGGAGCAGCCAGCCTGGGTCATGCAGAAGATTGCAGACAGGAGCCGACGTGCAAGGGAGAGCTTTCTTAATGAGGAACATGCTGAAAGGATAGCCGCGAATGAGAATAAGGCTCGAGAGAGAGAAATGACAGAATTTAGAGCGGAACAAGCTCGAAACCATGAGCTGAATAGGAAGAGAAGGGAGGAAGAGGAGAGGCAGGAACAGGTGCGCAAGGAGGCCCGTGAGGCGGAAAGGAAGAGATTAAGATAAAGCGTTGCCGAGGCGCGGGCTGTAGAGGAACGTGGGGACAAGACCGGGAAGTACCCGCGCTATACTCAGGGCAGGTAGATGTATGTATCAGTACCGATGTATCTTCACTTTAGTTGTAGTGTCCTGATGTATCTTAATTTAAGTTGTAGTGTCTTGATGTATCCTTGATGTCTACGCACTTCTATTCTTGTAGACAGTTGTTGGGCCTCCAAGTGCAGAGGTTTGTAGAACAGCAGCAAGTTTTCTCTTAAGTGGATTACCCAAGGTTTATCGAACTCAGGGAGGAAGTGGTCAAAGGTATTCCCTCTCAAGCAACCCTTCAATCAAGATACAAGAAGTCTCTTGTGTCCCCAACACACCCAATACACATGTCAGGTGTACAGGTGCACTAGTTCAGTGAAGGGATAGTAAAATACAAGTGGTATGGATATAAGACAACGGTGCCAGAAAATAGCTTTGATGGCACGTGGAAAAGACTAAAGGCAATCTAAAATAAAGATGGAAGCAAGCAAACATGTAACAGATTTAGTTGCAAATGGTGTTTCAATGCTTAGAAACAAGCCTAGGGATCATACTTTCACTAGTGAACACTCTCATATAAATATCTTCACTTTATGATACTACTCTGAACTACTCTCCGGTTGGACACTCTAATCCATGCTAGGGCTATAGCAGCACACCACAAAGTTCGCTTTTCCCATCTAGATAACCCCACACTGACACCTTGAGCACTAGATGGTTCCAAGAAACACCACAATTTCATAGAAACATCCAACTCCAAATATAACTCATAACAAGTATTTGTAATCTCTAGCCTAAGTGCCACCATGGTGTACACGCTGTCACTTTCACACACATGGGGAGAGCAGAGATCTATTAAAGCACTTGAGTAGCAAGGTAGATCTACTTGATTATAAAGCTCATGATCACAATATGATCATGCATAGAGAGAGAGATGAACACATATCTACCGGTAGAACCCTTAGCCTCGAGAGAGAACTACTCCCTCCTCATCATGGAAGTCAGCAACGACGATGGAGATGGCGGTGAAGATGGTGAAGAGGCGGCGGCGGCAGCGCGGAGGACTCCTTCCCCGCCGCCGGTATCACATGGGAGCACCGCCCCTTAGCACCCTTCCTTCATGGATTCTTAGGAGCCCTTCCCCATGGATATGGGATCCATGGGGGAGGCAGAAAAGTGGCTTTCGTGGCTGCAAATTTGTGGGTGGAGGTGTCTCCTACGAATTAGGTTTCCTCCCTTTATAGCTTCTCGGATTCCCGTCACCCCATCTTGGGCTGCAGTAAATCGGGTCTATCAGGCCCGTCCGAACTCGGAATCAGCTACATTTTATGTCCAGAATGTTGTCGCAAAATTTCCAACAACTTTGTAGTTGAAGAGTTTTCTGTTTGACGCCGTCTTCGACCCGAAACGTGACCATCTTCAAAAAGAGTTCTGAGACAGATTTCTGTAAAATCCCAATTTGACTCCAACAAGGTTTCCACTTGTATTCTTGGTAATTCCTACATATTAAAGTGTAGAACAAGAGCATTGTGCATTTTTGCAACTATTAGTAGGTTAGTCCAAATAAATTATAAACTTTATATAAAAAGGAGTATCAAAAGCATATTATTAGCATAAAACCATCAAAAATTATAGATACGTTATGGACGTATCAACATCCCCAAGCTTAGTTCCTGCTCGTCCTCGAGTAGGTAAACGATAAAAACAATATAATTTTTGAGGTGACACGCAGCCAACACAATCTTAATCATCATTATTGTAAAAGCATTGATAGCTGGGATCAAGGTACTCTAAACATGAACATGAAAGATAGAGTTCTAACAATAAGACATAGCAACTATGTTGTAGCATGAAAAGGTACAAACAAAAGATTCATGAATAATAATACTTTGAAAGACGTTTGTTTGTTTCACATAAAGAAAACATAACGAGAATGTTATTTAGTTTGTCCCTCATAGTGTAGCAAAACATAAATGCATAGAACACCTTCAAAGTTCATAAGGGTGACTAGATACAAATAGTTTAAGAACAACCAATATCAAAGTTATGCATCAATCAACAAGTTTTGGGACAACGCATATTAAACTAAGAATGGCCACTATACTCTCTTAATAGGTGCATAAAGATAGAAGGTGAAGACTCAACATAAAAGTAAAAGAAAGGCCTTCATAGAAGGAAGTAGGGATTCAAGTCTCATAAAGAGCTTTCAAAAATTATGGTACTTATTAGCTTTCAGATCTCATTGCCCCTATCATAAGCATCTTGAAGTGATTAAGGTTAAAGTGAACAAACTATGGAGTATATGCTTGACAAAGTATAAGTTGGCAATCTCATGTCCCTTGAATACGAGGACCGCTCCTCATGCTACTCAAGTTTAGTTACCGGTAAGTTCTTGTCATAGTAAGTATATGTGTATCATAGAGAACCGCCAACGGGGTACCCCTTGCCTGATGATACGGAAGAATCCCCATATCAAAATGACAAGGCAAGCAGACAACGAGCATCTCAGCAATCTTCTTATTTACCATGGAAAAATGGTGCTTTTTTCTCTCTTTCCTCTTTTCTCATATCTTTTTTTCTTTTTCTCTTTTTTCTCAATATCTGACTCTTTTTTTATAAGAAGAATGCTTCATAGACAACTCATTATGATTACGCTGTAGGTTTCCACCATGACAACATGGATTAGACCGGTGTCCCAGGCGTTTCTCTAACACACATACATAACTCCATGGACTTACAAGCTCCCCTTTCATTTCACACCGACGACATGCATAGACAAAAGAGCATGATATCAACTAGGTACAAAGTACAAGTGCAATGTTGAAAGTGTTCCCCATGACATCATGGTTCTGCTAATCCCCAACATATAAGTGGAAGCATATACAACATAGACGACACAATGGTTCAAGTTTATTAAGGGCAAGAAAAGTAAAGTGTGTCATCAAGTTCGTGAGAGCTTTAATCACTAGTTTTCTCATAACAAGTTTAATTCGGAAGGCAGATAAAAACATGAATATACTTGGAATAGCAAATGCTAATAGGTAGGTATGGTAGACTCTTTGGAATAACTTGGTTTTAAGAGTTGGATGCATGAGTGGAACTCATACTTGGTTATGGAGGCTAGCAAAAGACTAGGAGCAACCGACTAAGAGAGCAATAATGGTCATAATCATGCAGAGCGACAAAACATCATTAATCAAAGCATAAAGTGATATTACAAGTCAAAAACTAAAGGATCATAAAGGCTATGGTGACGTGGGATAGTCATAACATGGTGTGATCATGCGCCAAGTCAACCCAAATAAAGCATCAAAGGAGAATAGCACAATACTACGCTTTAATATGCTAAAACAACGCATGATTCTTTCAAAGGCACATTAAGCAATCTCAATTGTTTATAACATGGCATTCTACAGCAATGATCACTAAGCATGAAGCCAAAACAATATCAAGCATGACATGACAAAGCATAGGCCACAGTCACAAACAAGCTCCTTTTACCACTTAAGCATGAACTTTTCCTACTATTTTCCAATCTAAACCAAACTATTTGAAAACCAATGCATGAAAGAGGGGGTCCAACAAATTTATTCAGCAAACTAAGAAAACCAAGCAAACGAAAACCAAAAACAAAAAACAAAGACGCTCCAAGAACAACACAACTATGCATAAAACAATAAAAATGAAGTGTTTGGAAGAAACCTGAGATTTTTATTGATGAAGAAGGGGATGCCTTGGGCATCCCCAAGCTTTGACGCTTGTACTTCTTGGATATTTATTGGGGTGACACGCGTGGCATCCCCAAGATTGAGCTTTAGTCCATTCTTCATATCATTACATCATTCTCTCCATACACCTGACATATTTTCCTTCATACAGAACTTCACACAATCTTTATTATCAACATTAGTGAACTCAAGATAATAAGTCTTTGGATTCAGTTTCAACACCAATAAAACTTCCAAGTAAACACAAGCTACTGAAGCACTTCTCTCAAAAAGCTCAATTCCCCAAAGAGAACCCAAAAAGAAACCGACAAGAAGCAAATTAAATATATGGCAGAAATCTGTCAAAACAGACAAGCAGCTAAAAACTAATTTTTTCGAAGACCTTCTGTTGCTCAAATCGGAAAGTGTTAAACTAACGAAAGTTATATAACAACCTGGGGCAGAAGCACAAAAATTCACGCCTCAAAAGAACATACAGAGATTTTACACAAATTTTTACAGCGAAGCACAAAAATCTGTTTCGGGACAGCAACTTTCCCAAGCATTACTTCTCTCCCATTAGAGGTTATTCTTGGCACCAAAACCACACAAAAATGATAAGGAGAGGTTATTACTGAAACAACAAATTACAAGACTCAACTAAAACATTTGGGTTATCTCCCAATAAGTACTTTTCTTTAACGCCTTTAAGTTAGGCTTGATAGTTTGAGAAGATGCTCACATAAGAAATATGAATTGAAGTAAAAGAGAGCATCAAGAAGAAAATTCAAAGAACATTTAGGTCTAACCCACTTCCTATGCATAGGAATCTTGTAAAGAAACAAGTCATGAAAGCACAAAGCAACAAACATAGTAAAGCAAAACAAGTGCAACTTCAAAAATTTCAACATAAAGAGGGGAAACTTAATATTATTGAGATGCATAAAACCATGTTTCCCTCTCTCATAATAACTTTCAGTAGCATCATGAATAAAATTAACAATATAGCTATCACATAAAACATTCTTATCATGAGCCACATGCATAAAAGAATTAATACTCCCCACATAAACATAGTCATTTTTATTAATTGTAGTGAGAGCAAACTCAACAAAATAGCTATCATTATTATTCTCATCACCATAATCATCAAATATAGGAGGCATATTGTAATCATAATTAATTTTCTCCTCAAAAGTAGGTGGACTGAAAATATCATATTCATTATTGTAATCATCATATATTGGAGGTTTGGTATCATCATAAGCAATAGAATAGCTATCTTCCAAAGCTAGGGAACTAAAAAGATCATTTTCATAAAAACTAGCTTCCCCAAGCTTAGTCTTTTCTATAGCATTAGCAATAATGGTGTCCAAAGAATTCATACTAACAACATTGCTATTAGCATGCAAATAAAGTTCCATAGGTTTTTTAATATTTTCTCTTCAAACACTTCATGTCCCAACTCAAGATAAATACTATAAAGCTCTCTCATTTTGTTGTTGTTTTCCATTAAGCCTAACTAGTGAAAACAAGAAACAAAAAGACAAAATTGCAGAATCTAAAGGAAATAACTTTGAGCACTCACACACCAACAATAGTGCTAGAAGATAGCTTAGTAGCCACAGGATGTGAGTACCTTTTACCTTACCTCCCCGTCAACGGCTCTAGAAAATAACTTGATGTCTGCGCACTTCTATTCTTGTAGACAGTTGTTGGGCCTTCAAGTGCAGAGGTTTGTAGAACAGCAGTAAGTTTTCCCTTAAGTGGATTACCCAAGGTTTATCGAATTCAGGAAGGAAGTGGTCAAAGGTATTCCCTCTCAAGCAACCCTTCAACCAAGATACAAGAAGTCTCTTGTGTCCCCAACACCCAATACACTTGCCAGCTATATAGGTGACGAGGGTTTAACTCATCAATGCCCATTGTTATGGACTTGGGTTTTGGAGAAGGAGGGAGCGCTGAAGACATCTATCGGCTAGCAAACAAGCACACAGGGGACAAAGGATTTACCCAGGTTCAGGCCTCGTAGAGGTCCCTACTCCTGCTTGTCTGCTCCTGGAATTATCGAAGGAGTCGAAAGTTACAATGGTGCGCAGATGCAATCTGGCAAGGGTTGTGGAAACTAGGGTTGCGTGTGTCCTCCTCGCCGCCCCTCCTAGCCCTTATATAGATAGGCTAGGTCTCGGGTAGCAGGTCGAGTCGGTTACAAGTTAGGGTTCTCCCCTTCAAACTTTTTATCTTTAGCTTTTTCTTGATCTTCAAGCAATGGAGAGTCCGCAGGTTACTCGAGTCCTTCTATATGGGCCTTGGCGACACCGTGGGCCTATACGTATTTGGACCATATATACCAAGCTCGAGTACCTGTAGGGTATACCCATGTCAGTAGCCCCCGAGTGTCCAGTGGAATCGCAGATTTGACTGGGACTTTTTTGAAGTCTTCGAGTGCCTGAATGAGTACATTTTCGACTGCTTTTATTTATGTCATAGGGATTGTTGATATACGTGCCTGATATAACCGAATTATCGGCATCAGTTAACCACCTTAGGGTGAAACAACGCAATCTACTCAAATTCGAGTCCCCGGACTCGAATCCGGAAATATGCTGGTGTAATTCGACTCATGCCGCGGAGGTCTTACAGGAGTCGAATTCCAGTTATATGGGTGTGAGCACTTGACACGTCCGTCAAGGCATGTTCATCGTGCATGTAGGTACGGATAAGTTTCTGGTAGTGCGCAGTTAAATGCATTGCCAGGCCTTATTGAGGTCTTACCTTCATGCCGTAGGCGCGGCATCCGAATTTTATCATCGCGGAGACGATTCGGGTAACCCAGGAGACGCAGTCTCTTTGTAGGGGAACAATTATGAGGCAGTGTTGCCATGAGTTTCGAGTGTGGATGTTATCAACACATAGTTTTTTGTGTACAAATAATCATAGGGTGCGCGACCAGCGCTCCCTATGGGAGTAGCCCCGAGTGCCTGGTTGAGTCGAAGACTCAGGCAGGGACTAAAGAACTTTTTGCGACTGCTGTCGACTTTTGCTTGCTTGTTTCAGTCGATGACTCGGGCAGGTATTAAAATACTTTTGCGACTGCTGTCGTCTTTTGCTTGCTTGTTTCAGTCGATGACTCAGGCAGGTGCTAAAATACTTTTGCGACTGCTGTCGTCTTTTGCCTGCTTGTTTCCGGCGCTCCCTATGGGAGTAACACATGTCCATAATCAAACTGTGTTTCGGGTGATTGGATTTTCTTTTGTGATTGTCCATGTTCCTGCAACAAGAAAAGAAAAGTCATAGGGTGCGTGGCCAGCGCTTCCTATGGGAGTAGCCCCCGAGTGCTTGGTGGAGTCGAAGACTCCAGCAAGGACTAAAAATAGTCGAAGTTCTCCACTGCATAGCCTTGGTGACGTCAGTGCTGATGATTGTATGACCTTAGTTGCCCGCGTGAGCGATTTTGATGGGACGTGACGAGCTGTGGGTCCCACTTTCTCACTTTGATTTGACTAGGCGTGCGTAATCTTATTTTTAACTGTGCCTCCTCGATTTCCGCGCGTAATGGTAGAAGTGGGGGGACGGTTCGCGCTTCCTCTTCTCCACGTGTCCTACGCGATGCGTGCCACGCGTCCAATAGGGTTTTTGTCAGCCATTGGATTGCATCTTCCAGGGGTTAAGTAGCGATGTTGCGGCGGTAATTTCCCATCTGTGCTCTTTCTTCCTTGCTGCCATCACCATTGCCGTTTGCTTTTCTGATTTCCTCTGCGCCCATCTTCCCCGTGATGTTGGACCAGCTCCGTTCGTTCCCAAGCTATTTCCTTCGCTCTCATCGCCGCCGCACAGTGGGGAAGAAGAAGGGAGGCGCTGCCGCTAATTCCGCGGCCACCCTCCCTACAACGAAGAAGAAAGGTGGCTCCGCTGCTGCGGTCACTAGTGCCGCCGATGTCAGGAAGAAGAAGGTCACGGGCACCCGCGTGACTAATGACGCATGGAGCCCCTCTATCATCAAGGCATAGGAGCTCCGTCTTCTTCGCCAAGACGGAGTGATTTCTGCAGCAGTCGCCGATTCGCGCGTCCCCAGCGGTGAGACCGTTCTTGTGCCTCCCGCTGGTTATCGAGTAATGTTTCTTGCATTCATCATTCGTGGTCTTTCCTTGCCTCTTCACCCCTTTCTTCGGGGTCTTCTGTGTTTCTATGGGCTTCAGCTCCATCAGCTGTCCCCAAATTCTCTCCTCCACATTACTTGTTTCATCACTCTCTGCGAGTGCTGGCTCAGAATCGAGCCGCACTTTGGTCTTTTCAAACGCATCTTTAAATTGAAGCGTTATCCGCATCTGGCTCTTTATTTTATGACGTAGGTGGTTGCGGAATCCACTTGACCCATCCTCCACCTACTTCGATATCAAGCTTACCAAGTCCGCCCAGGGATGGAGGGACAAATGGTTCTATGTGCGCAACCAGAAGGCCAAGGACGAGCACTTTGGACTCGCGCCTTTCGATCCCGCGACTCCCTGCAAGAAGATGCGTTCTTGGAAGAACGTGATCATGCATTCTGAACTCGCGGAGACAGACGTGTTATATCATCGCGTCTGCGACCTTGAGAGTTGCATAGGCGCAGAAGAGGGAGGCTGCGCCCTTGTCATGACTTGGCTGCATCGGAGTCAACGGAGGCCACATTTGATCTTGACAAATTTGACTGGTAAGTTTGCTAGTGCATTCATTCTTCTCTTGTTTTTCTTCTTGTTGGCTTTGCCCTGGAGTTTGCCCTTTATGAGTGCGGATTTTGCCTTGCAGTCAAGAGGCGTCGTCATCGTATGGTGACGTCGAATTTTTTACGGAATCAGGAGTCACGACCTCAAAGGCCAAGATAGAGATTGAGCGCGCTCCTTCTCCTCCGGCGGCGGCCCACTCCGGGCACAATTCTTCGAGCTCTCCTCACGTAGGGGAGCATCAAGTAGTTGCTCGGATGACGGTTTAGCAATCTTCTTCGGAGTCGCTGGAGGACCATGTGAGTATATCTTTCTTTCTTTTATAATTTGGCAGTCAACGCCCTTTGTTGCCCTCTGCTGACTCCTTGTTTTGTGCGACAACTCCTTGTAAAGGAAGCCGCACAGGTGGCAGAGCAGGTGATGGCGATGGGTCGCCAGCATGCGATGCTGGAGACGCGTCACCGTGTGGTTGAGAGTGAGTGTTCTATACTTATTCTTTTCGTCTTCTCTGTATTTTGGTATAATCGACTGACAGCCAAATTTTTGACTGCCATGTAGCTGAGCATAATGCTTTACTGCGTGATGTCGCCACGTTGGAGAAGACGCTGGCCGCAGCTGTGAAGGGGCGCGACGAGGCAATCGCGGCTCGTGATGAAGCCCAGAAGCGCGAAGAGGATTTGCGTGCCTCCTTTGCGGCCAGGGAGAAGTTGTTCGAAGAGCAACTGTTCTCAGTCGCCAAGGCCCTCTCAGGTACTTTTACGGGTAGATATTTTATTGATGTTCTTCTCTTCCTCTGTAGTGCCAGTGGCATTAGAAGTTTGATCCATGTGTGTATTTTGGTGTAGATGCTGGCGGCTTGAGTTTTGATCCACAAGTCCTTGGTCGCGATGACGCTCTGGCGGGCGCGGTATCTGCGGTCGAAGATCGTAGCGCCGCTGTCCAAAATACGTTGTCCAAAGCCAAGGCCACCCTGAGTCGCCTTCGGGAGGAGCTGATGCCGAAGGCGGAGCTGGTCGACAATGTAGAAGAGCTGGTGGAGTCGCTCGCTAGGGGTGTGCCTGCCACGTACAAGAACTCCCTCCGCGCATCTGGCGCGACCATGTCGCTTGCCATGGTGCAAGCCCACAGAGTCGAAGTGGATCCCTCTGCGGTGTCGAAGACGATGCCTATTGGCACAGATGGTCATCAGGTAGTATTCGCTCCCTTTGCGACTGCCTGTGCCAAATATGTCCATTCCTTGATAAACACCATTGCCAAGTATTCGGAGGAGCTCAATCGCGCAAAGAAGGCGGCGAAAACTTCGGCCTCAGGGGCCAGCGGAAAGTCAGTGGCATCTGATACTGCCACGGACTTGATGAAGCCCCCGGGGTCCTCGAAGTCGAAGAAGCCAGCTGCTTCGTAGTTAGTTTCTTGTAATAGCTGATGAACTGGCTCTTTTGATTGGAGAACATGCCTGTTGGCGAATGTGTTTGTAGATACTTTTATTGATCCTGAATGCATATGTTACTTTTGACTTTTGAGTTGGTCGCCTTACTTTGCCTCTGGCTTGATTTTTGGTTGGGTACATCAAGTGGTCCTGTGGGGGGAACCCCGCACTCGCCATCTCTTGAGGATGCAATGGCACCACCATGCTCCAGGGTAGAGGAGTTGTCCTTGCTTTCGCGACTTCGTGATTGCGTGAAGCAACTGGAGCGTGAATTGCCTGTGATCCGCGGTAGCACGGACGTGTGGAAGTCAAAGGCTGAAAAAGCCGCCGCCCGCGAGCAATATCTGCTTGGCGAGGTGATGCAACTGGGCGACCAATTTAAATGTTAGTTTGCTCATCCTCGTCTTTTCCTTTGTAGTCAATCGCAATGGTACGTTGTACTCATGCTGTTGATGCTGCTTCGTGTAGTTGTTAGCGCACGCCGTCCGCAGGAGGAGAGGGATAGGATTGCCATCTGCCTTCATGATCTCACCCAGGAGCAACTTCAGGAGAGTGGATACTTCTGGGTAGATCATGATCGTGCGACTGCGTTAGCGACCCTGCAGGACCGTGCCTCGCGAGTGCTGCTCTTTCTGAAGAAGTCGCAGTCGTGTTTGAAGAACATCTACCGGGCGATGTTCCCGCTAGATGTTGCTCCATCAAGCCTGCTGGCTCTTCTGACCAAATTTCAAGATATGTCCGCGGTTTGCGAGTGCGTGAGGCAGCAGTTGGTGGCTGGTGCCAAGGCTGCCCTCTCCGTGGTGCGTTTGCACAGGCCTGACGTGGATGTCGCCGCCATTGCCTCTGGGCCACCGGTGCCACCAGCAGGATCTTCCTGGAACATGGTGCCGCACTATCAGGCGGTGGATCGTCCAGCCGAGGAGATCGTCGACTTCTTTGAGGAACAGACTAATGTTCTTCTGTTGCAAGGGTAGCCAAATGTGTATCCTGCACATAAGTGTACTAGTGTTGTAAAGCTCATATATATTTTGTAGATAATTTATTATTGAATGTATACAAATAGCTTTAATCGTGGGGTGCGTTGCACTTATGCGAGTCCTTTTTGTTAGCCTGGCTATCTTTGTACCGTTCCCTTGTCAACCTGTCAAGTGCGTTGCAGCTGGGTTGAGTTTGTGTTAAGGGGTTCGATTGATGTGCCAGCTACTCAGGATGTCGCGTTATTTGTTCGAAGAACATATGTGTATAGGGTGGCGTAGCCCCCGAGTATGAAAGTTGACAAAGTAAAGGAGAACATGGAGTTTTGGGGCACTTAGCTTTTATTTACTCGAAGAACAGTACGAAGTACAATGTGCGGCTAAGTAGCCTTGGCTGAATAGCCTTATTTGCGATGCAAAAGTAAAGAAAAACGACTAAGGGTAGAAGCGTCGCAGTTGTGCGACGTTCCAAGGGTTGGAGTGTGTCGTAGAGGTCGCGGTATGCGATCATGTTGTCGTTTAGTGCGTCGCACTCGTGCATTGCTTGGTTAACGACCAGCTTGGAGTCGCCATATATGATTAGCCTCTTTGCGCCGCAGGCTTTTTCCATCCTCATCCCGTGTAACAGGGCCTTGTATCCAACCTCGTTGTTTGAGGCTGTGAACTGCATTCGCAGGACGTATTTCAGCTTGTCCCCTTGAGGCGATGTTAGTATGACACCTGCTCCTGCTCCATCTTTCCTCTTGGACCCATCGAAGTGCAATGTCCAGAGGTAGGACATGTCTGGCCTGTCCGGAAGTTGGTTTTCCATCCAATGTACGAGGAAGTCAGGGAGAACTTGTGACTTGATTGCGCCGCGCTTTTCGTATGTGATGTCTCGTGGAGACAGTTCGATTCCCCAAAGCGCGACTCGCCCTGTGGCGTCAGGGTTATTGAAGATATGTCCCAATGGGGCGTCGTTGACTACCACGATTGGGTGTTCCTGGAAGTAATGGTGTAGTCGCCGGGCGGTCATAAAGACGTCGTACGCCAGCTTCTGGTAGTGCGGGTACTGCTGTTTTGTTGGCGTGAGGACCTCGCTGAGGTAGTATACCGGGCGTTGTACGCCATGGACCTTGTTTTCCTCAGCCCGTTCGACGACGAGCACTGTGCTAACCACTTGGTTGGTGGCGGAGATGTACATCAGCAGTGGTTCCCTTTCTTGTGGAGTTACCAATACTGGCGAGGTGGATAGCAGGTGTTTGAGGTCTTCGAATGCTTCTTGCGCTTGATTGGTCCACTCGAATTTGTCAGCTTTGCAGAGGAGCTGATAGAAAGGCAGCGCCTTTTCTCCCATTCGACTGATAAATTGACTGAGGGCCGTGATTCGCCCGGCTAGTTGCTGAACGCCTCTTATGTTCTTTGGCTTCTCCATGGCCAGTATGGCCTTTATCTTTTTCGGGTTTGCCTCGATCCCTCTCGCGGGGATGAGATACCCGAGCGGCTGCCCAGAGGGTACGCCGAAGGCACATTTGTCCGGATTGAGCTTTATCCGGTAGCGATCGAGATTGGCGAAGGTTTTGCGCAAGTCTTCGATTAGAGAGGCTTCTTCCTTGGTCTTGATTACTATGCCGTCGACATAGACTTGGATGTTGCGACCAAGTTGCTCCTTGAGGCAGGCCTGCATGCACCGCTGGTACGTGGCTCCTGCGTTTTTTAGCCCGAAGGGCATTGTGTTGTAGCAGAACACGCCGAAGGGCGTTGTAAACGCGGTCTTCTCCTGGTCTTCCTCCTTCATTCGAATTTGGTTATAGCCTGAGTAGGCATCGAGGAAGCAGAGGCGCTCGCATCCAGCAGTGGAGTCGATGATTTGATCGATCCGTGGTAGCGGGAAGTGATCTTTTGGGCAGTGCTTGTTTAGAGAAGTGAAGTCCACGCACATCCACAGGATATCCGTGTCCTTTTTTGGCACCAGCACCATATTGGCGAGCCAAGTGCTTTCCTTGATCTCGCGTATGAATTTGGCCTCGAGGAGTCTGTTGATCTCCATTCCGACTGCCTGTGCCCGTGGCTCAGACAGTCGCCTTATTGTTTGCTTGACTGGCCTTGCGTCGGGGTTGACGTTGAGTGCGTGCTCGACGAATTCCCTGGAAACTCCTGGCATGTCCGTAGGACACCAGGCGAAAATTTCCCAGTGCTCACGGAGGAATTCGACGAGCGCGAGTTCCTATGCGGGACTCAAGTTGTTGGCGATGAGGGCCGTTTTAGCGGGATCTGATGGATGGACCTGCACCTTCTTTGTGTGCACAGATGAGTCGAAAGAGAGGTCAGGTGAGCTTGGCCTACTCAGGGGGCAGACTGTTGTATGTCGTTTCCTTCAATCGCGCGAGCTCCTCCTGCATGCCGAAGGACTGGGAGATTCTGTTGAATTCCCTGTCGCAACTGTCAGATCGCTCGAAACTCCCGTTGATCGTGATGACGCTGTTGGGACCTGGCATTTTCATCTGTAGGTAGGCGTAGTGAGGTACTGCCATGAACCTAGCGAACGCGACGCGCCCGAGGATGCAGTGGTATTGTGAGGGCCAGTCGACAACTTCAAAGTCGATGCGCTCGCGCCAGAAGTTCCTTGGCGTGCCGAATATGATGTTGAGGTTGATTTTTCCCAGGGGGTATACGCCTTTCCCTGGGACGATGCCATGGAACATTGTGTCCGATGCCTCCAAGCAGGTTAGAGGGATCCTCATTGCTCGCAAGGTACTCGCAAATATGAGGTTGATACCGCTTCCGCCATCCATGAAGACGTGACTCATGTCGAAGCCTCCAATTTGCGCCTCGAGTACAAGGGGGCAATAACCTGGGCGAGGTACTTGAGGTACTCAGTGGAGGATGGTGGCGAGTGCGTGGCCAAGTTAACTTGGCGAGTGATGGCCTTCTGCACCCTATCGGAGGGGCGTCCCTTTTGGATCATCATGGTACCCATGGCCCGTGGGTATGGTTTGCCTCCGTGGTGCTAGTCCGGTGCAGCTCCGTGCGGGGGTGGCCCAGGTGGTGGTGGTGGTGCGCCATGTGCCACTGCGCCTGGAGCGGTTCCGTAGCCTCTTTCGACTACATTGCGGTTCATCCGAACCAACCCCTCATGTAGCTTGAGGAACTTGCGGTAGTCTTTGAGGAGGTGACTGGACTTTCTCTTACCCTCATGCTTGTCGATGTAGAAGTGTACCGTGCATGGCCCGGATAGTTTGTCCTCGATGGAGGTCGCGGGTGCTTCATCGCGAGTGCGGTGTTGCCACACTTGCGTGGTTTTCCCGGAATCGCGGTATCCGCCGCTGCAGTATCCATTGTTGCGGTTATCGTCGCGTCTATCGGCGTAGCCGGCTGCGACCATGTTGACATCATCGCGATCGTCGTAGACGCGCATACGACGTTTACTCCGGCGGTCGCGTCTTCGTTCGAGTTCTGCCTCCTCGTTGGAGTGAACGCGGTTCTTCAGCGAATCTTCCCCATCGGCCCACCGATTCGCGATCTCCATCAGGTGGTCGATGGTCTTGGGCTTCGAGCGGCCTAGCTCCTCCCTGAGTTCCATGCGGCGGACACCACCATTGAATGCATCAATTGCGCGGTCTTCCAAGATGTTCTCCGTGGAGTTCTTGATGATGGACCATCTTTGTATGTAAGAGCGCAGTGATTCGCCAGATTTTTGCTGGCAGCATCTCAGTTCTTCGATTGAAGCGAGGCGTTTGTACGTGCCCTTAAAATTGCGCACGAAGCTATAAACCAGCTCATCCCAGCTGCGAATGGATCCGCGTGGGAGGTTATTGAGCCATGACCGGGTGGCGCCCTGCAGGTGTAGCTGCAAGCATTGCATGGCAGTACTTCGACTGCCTCCGTGCAGCCTGACGGAGGAGATGTGATCCTCCAGCCAGATCTTGGGGTCCTGCAGACCGTCAAATTTCGGGTTCTCCGATGGGAGTTTGAACCCTTTAGGCATTCGCTTTTGCCTGATGGATCTGCTGAAGCATCTGGCGCCGTAGAGCTCCCCATCTTCTTCTTCCGAATCAGTCGACCGAGCACGTCGTGCCCTTGACTTGTCGATCTTGCGCTGCGTGAGTTCGTCGCGTGCATCATAGTCGCGATCGTGTCGTCTTGAACGGCGGCGCCGAGACAGGTCGTGAGTGTCGTCGCTTGATGAGAGCGAAGAGTAGCGTCTTGCTAACGCTTTGCCCTTTTTTGGGTCTGGTATTGGTTCTTTGTCAAGGGCGGCCTCGATTAGCCCCAGGCTCGCGATCGTAGATCGGTGCATGGCCGTTCGGGGATCTCCAGCCGGTGGCTGGTTATTGAGAAGGTACATGGTGGCCGCTGTCACTGCGGCCTGTGGCGTCCTGGGAACCACGTTGCCTCTTGTGTCGACTGTCATAGAGCCGAAGTCGAGGACTTTCGCGGCGCCTATGCATTCTTGTTCGGTGAGGTGAGCCATCCGCGATTGCCTCTTCCTGGCGAGATGCTTGTTACCTCTTGAGGAAGATCCTCCGTAAGAGGAGAGCCCAGCGCGACGAAGGCTTGACTCGTCCGCCGCCTTTTTACGCGCCTCAAGTTGCATGATTGCTTGTTTCTGGCGTTTGAATTCCTCCTTTAGGAGCCAGTGGTAGCCCATCAGCAGTTCTTGCGGGGACCCAAAGGGTAGAGGTGCACCTCGTAGGGCTTCGCGGCAGCGTTCCCACTCTTTCTCATTGAGCCTGATCACAACGCGTTCGCCGGTTTGCTCGTTGATGATGCTGGGGGGTTCGACTGCTCCTCCATTGCCGCCATTGCCGCCAGTGGCGGCGTTGGGCGGGTCAGTGCCGTTGCCGGTGTTACCATTGTTGCCGCGGTTGGCGGAGGTGTCGCCCGCGTTGATGACGGCGCACATGAAGTGATTTGGGAAGCTGTTGCTTCCACAGCTTATAGATCCGGAACAGTAGGTTCCATCTTCAGTGGCCAGATCGCTTAGATCGGAGTCGCGACTGCTATCGCTGACCATGTTCCCAACTACCGTCGGAGCATTGAGCTCGCTGAGGGTGCCGATCGATGGAGGGAACCATGATGCTGGGGCAATCGCCGGTGCCGTCGGCTGATCGGGCATGCGAAGCGTGCCCATCTGACCAACTTGGAAGCGGAAGCTCCCAATCGCCAGGCTGATTCCTTCGCCCACGGAGTCAAAGGCCGGGCGACTAGCCGGCGTGTGGACGGTGAAGTCGAAGGCGCCGAAAAGCTGGCGAATCTCCGCTGTTGCAGAGTTGTAGATCGCGTTTGATGGGGCCGAATAAGCCGCAACATCAGCACTCCCAGTTCCCATAGACGGCGCCAATAGACGAGGGTTTAACTCATCAATGCCCATTGTTATGGACTTGGGTTTTGGAGAAGGAGGGAGCGCTGGAGACATCTATCGGCTAGCAAACAAGCACACAGGGGACAAAGGATTTACCCAGGTTCAGGCCTCGTAGAGGTCCCTACTCCTGCTTGTCTGCTCGTGGAATTATCGAAAGAGTCGAAAGTTACAATGGTGCGCAGATGCAATCTGGCAAGGGTTATGGAAACTAGGGTTGCGTGTGTCCTCCTCGCCGCCCCTCCTAGCCCTTATATAGATAGGCTAGGTCTCGGGTAGCAGGTCGAGTCGGTTACAAGTTAGGGTTCTCCCCTTCAAACTTTCTATCTTTAGCTTTTTCTTGATCTTCAAGCAATCTAGAGTCCGCAGGTTACTCGAGTCCTTCTATATGGGCCTTGGCGACACCGTGGGCCTATACGTATTTGGACCGTATATACCAAGCTCAAGTACCTATAGGGTATACCCATGTCAATAGGTGCACTAGTTCGGCGAAGGGATAGTGAAATACAAGTGGTATGGATATAAGACAACGGTGCCAGAAAATAGCTTTAATGGCGCATGGAAAAGACTAAAGGCAATCTGAAATAAAGATGAAAGCAAGCAAACATGTAATAGATCTAGTTGCAAACGGTGTTTTAATGCTTAGAAACAAGGCCTAGGGATCATACTTTCACTAGTGAACACTCTCATAAATATATTCTCTTTATGATACTACTCTGAACTACTCTCCGGTTGGACACTCTAATCCATGGTAGGGCTATAGCAGCACACCTCAAAGTTCGCTTTTCCCATCTAGATAACCCCACACTGTCACCTTGAGCACTAGATGGTTCCAACAAAGACCATAATTTCATAGAAACATCTAACTCCAAATATAACTCATAACAAGTATTTGTAATCTCTAGCCTAAGTGCCACCATGGTGTACACGCTGTCACTTTCACACACATGGGGAGAGCAGAGATCTATTAAAGCACTTGAGTAGCAAGGTAGATCTACTTGATTACAAAGCTCATGATCACAATATGATCATGCACAGAGAGAGAGATGAACACATAGCTACCGATAGAACCCTTAGCCTCAAGAGAGAACTACTCCCTTCTCATCATGGAAGTCAGCAACGGCGTTGGAGATGGCGGTGAAGAGGCGGCGGCGGCAGCGCGGAGGACTCCTTCCCTGCCGTCGGTATCACAGGGGAGCACCGCCCCTTAGCACCCTTCCTTCATGACTTCTTGGGAGCCATTCCCCATGGATATGGGATCCATGGGGGAGGCAGAAACGTGGCTTTGGTGGCTGCAAATTCGGGGGTGGAGGTGTCTCCCATGAATTAGGTTTCCTCCTTTATATAGCTTCTCGGATTCCCATCACCCCATCATGTACTGCAGTAAATCGGGTCACTAAGGCCCGTCCGGACTCGGAATCAGCTACATTTTATGTACAGGACGTTTGTCGTGAAATTTCCAACAACTTTGTAGTTGAAGAGTTTTCTGTTTGAGGCCATCTTCGATCCGAAACGTGACCATCTTCAAAAAGAGTTCTGAGACAGATTTTTGTAAAATTCCAATTTGACTCCAACAAGGTTTCCACTTGTATTCTTGGTAAATCCTACACATCAAAGTGTAAAACAAGAACATTGTGCGCTTTTGCAACTATTAGTAGGTTAGTCCAAATAAATTATAAACTTTATATAAAAAGGAGTATCAAAAGCATATTATTAGCATAAAACCATCAAAAATTATAGATACGTTATGGAGGTATCAATCTTCATTTCAATTGTAGTGTCATGATGTATCTTCATTTTAGTTATAGTGTTGTGATGTATCTTAAGCACGACATTAGTTTGTACTTGTCAGTTAATTTCAGAGACAATGTATCTTAGTTCTTCCTGCCAAAGTGTTTCCCGCCAAAATGCTTCCCGCCAAAATTCTTCCCGCCAGAATGTTTCCCGCCAAAGTGTTTCCCGCCAGAATGTTTCCCGCCAGAATGCTTCCTGCCAGAATGTTTCCCGCCATTTTGTTTTCGTTTACCCTATAAAACCCCCTCCTCATGAAGTTGTGTAAGCAAAGCCTTCACGTTTTTAGCCAGTATGTTTCCCGGTTTTCCCTATGACCGCAGTTTCAAGACACATATGTCCGTCGACCTTTTTCATTTGGCCAGGAACTTTAGGATAGACCGAAGGTACGGCACTCTCTGTAGGACGAGGGTCGGCCAACTGGCGAAGGCCGAACTGCCTCATTACTCTCTGTAGGCTCATCTCCTCTACCTGCATGCCGAAGATGGTCTTCAATTTTGTAAGCCAATACGCCGCGTCTCTGGTACAGAGAGTAGAAGTCAGTATGACGTCCCCATCCTTGCGGAATATAGCACAGATGGTTGCATCCGTGTAGGGCTCCCACTTCACCGAGCTCGCGAGCAGCATATCAAACTGCTCGGAGAAAGCGGGGTAGCAACCCCTCACCTGAGCATGAGAAAAGCGACTTTGCCAAAGAACACATGTCATTTCCGGTCATATAGTATGTGAACTAATTAAAACTTTGCACATACCTTGCAACGTGTCCAAACTGTACCGAAAGTCGGTAAGTCGACGCGGTCTGTGTCGAACAGTTCTGTCCGAGGGTCACCCAATGCATGCGATGGGTGATGAGGACATCCCTACAATTACACCTACCCCAATGACTACTAAAGATGCTACAACTGTTGCAAGAAATGATCAGTCCAATGAGATTAGAATTGGACCTATTACAAGAGCTTGTGCTAAGCTACTAGAACAACAGGTGAATTTACTCCTAAACGAATCTGGTACTTTGATTGATGAGAACTTTATACTGCCTAAGTCTATGCATTTATGTATGATCAGGTTCGCTGGAGAAACAAGCATGGCGCGAGGAGGAGAAGGGCTAGAAGAGAAGCCCAACATGATGATCGCCCAAGGATGCGCGAGGGAGGAGCGGGAGGAAGGCGCAAGAGAAGATCGTCAAGACGAAGGCAAAAAGATCTGCCACGACCGGAGTGTCCGGCCAGATCCACCGGACTGTCAGGCCTAGTCGAGAGGCGAACTGGCGTGGACATTCAGTATGCCAGATCGGATACTACCCGGACACCACCCGGAAACTTCAAAGTTTCCGGCCAGACCGGACTGTCCGGCACACTTCACCCGGAGTGTCCGGCCTGACCGGACTGTCCAGCCCCTTCGACCGGAGTGTCCGCCCGCCGACCGAATCTGGTCTGAGTCGGTTTGTATCAGTTTGAGTCGTTTGTGTTTAGTTTCGGTTTCTAGTCGTTCCAGCTGCCCTTATAAGCTATGGGACGACCTCTAGTTAGGGTTTAGACCACGTTAAAATATTTTGGAGTTGTTTCTTTCATAGAACCTCTGGAATTACCCTGTGTTCGAATCTACCAACTATAATTGAGTGTGATCTGTTGTTCCATTGGGAATTAGTAGATTGCATACTACCGTTCGTGGTCACGGCTGCGTGCGCAAGAGCGTGGTGTTGTGAATATCCTACAAGGTTCGAGAGCTGTTACATTGGCATCAGGGATCGAGCGGGAGAGTTAATAGCTACAGGCTAGTTATCTGTCATCCACCATTATCATTACCATCGGCTTACTGAGAAGATCGGGCCACCCCATATCATCTTGGTATCAGATTTCCAGTGTTGCCTCGGTAAGCATCCTCAAATCCATCCATAGATTAGAGAGTGTTTTCGTCCTATACAGAAAAAGCCTTACAAAAAGATTTGCCATAGACTAGATTGCATCGTTTTCGAGTTTTAGTTCCTGATTGTATCTTCTCGTAGATCCGATCTGCAGGTTTTTTCCTCGTAAGAGTCTAGTTTCTGTTTGTGTCTAGGTTTAGGGTTTGCTCTTGTTTTCCGTTATTCCCACCGTTACTGTTTCCACAAGTATTTATCGTTTTTTCCGAGTCCACATAGCGTACCGTTGTTTGCATACCATAGACACAGCCTATCTACAACATCTGTGCCTAGGAACGTATCCACGAGACTAGTTGCTTTGCTCCAACAGGCTGCTAATTAGGGTTTGCAGTGCAGAAATTTTCGACAGACAAAACCGGACTATCCGGCCGAATCACACCGGACTATCCAGCCCAACCGGAGTCTCTGGCGAATATCAACCGGTCTATCCGGCCCACTTCTGTTATAAGTTGCTGTGATCATTTGCATTGAGTAATATAGTTGGGAAAAATCCAAAAAAAAAGAGAAAAGAAAAGAGAATCAGTATAAAAAAAGAGAAAAGAGCTACAAGCCTGACAAAAAAAAGAGATATAGAAGTGTGCCATATTGGAGGCCTTGTTGTATAGCACTGGTAGATTGAGCAATCTTGTTCCTGTTCTATTTGAGCTATTACTAGCGTCTCTCTTGTGCATTGCAATATTCCTATTCATAAATTGCTTTGCCACGCTTATCTCCACTGTGTGTGTTTCTTGGGTATTTGTACGATCAGCACTAGGACTTGTTTGCGGTGTAGATAGGGTACCATACCTATAGCTCCAACTTAAATAACCTGTGTGCCCTGCAATCGTTCTCTATACCTTTGATATTCACTTCATCACATCAAGTGCATCAGTCTTTGATTTCGTTTGGTAGAGCATCTCTATTCACTTTGGAACGGTAAGATCTCCTTTCTTATTAATGGTGAGTGAGTTGTGAGAGTTTCCACCATACAGATTTTGATTTTTGCACTAACCTACTAATCATGTCTTCTAGTGATGATGATGTTGTGTTGCAGAAAAAGAAGGATGAGGAGCTCGTCAATTGGCGTGAATATGAGGCTTTGAAATCCCACTTGACACGTGTGTTTACTAACACGACAGATGCCATTGACAAGAATCTCCAAGATATGAATATGAGATTGGATCAGCATGTTGGGACAGTTGATACTATCCAAACGCAAGTGGCTACGCTCAATGTCAATGTCACTACTTTGCAGCAGTTCATTGAGGGTTTGACAGCCGCCTTGCATAGAAGGGAAGATCCTCAACATGATGATGACTTTGATGATGTCGATGAGGGTAGCGCTGTTGATGCTGCTCCACATGTTGGCAGGGGACGTGCTATTCCCCCAGTCCATGCACCTGCTCATGGTCGTGGGTTTGCCCATCTTGGGCGTGGTCCACATGTGCCCAACCAAGCTACTGATGACGGTTTGGGCAAGCCAAAATTCTCGATTCCTAAGTTTGATGGTTCCATTGATCCTGAAGACTACCTCACCTGGGAATTGAAGATTGAGAAACTCTGGCGATTATTTGACTATCCAGAAGATAAGAAGGTCAAGCTTGCAGCATCTGAATTTGATGGTTATGCTTTGCGTTGGTGGGATGCTCTTGTGCAACATAGGAGAGAGGATAATGAACTTCCTATGATGGATTGGCGCGAGATGAAGCAAATCATGAAAGCTCGTTTCGTACCAACCAACTACTTGCGATCAGTTTTTGATAAATTGACGCAATTGAAGCAAGGCACCATGATAGTTGATGAGTACTACATGGAGATGGAGATGCTTATGCAGCGTGCTCGAGTTCGTGAGTCCATTGAGATGACCATGCAGTGATTCCTAAACAATCTGAAGTTACCCATCAAGAGCATTGTTCGTCATCACAAGTATGAGACCATGAATGAGTTGTTGCATCATGCTAGAGAGGCCGAAACCCAGTTGACAGAAGAGGCGAAGTCACGCGCTCGTTTTCCATCCTCCAGCAGATTTTCGGCCAGATCTACACCTCCTACAGTCACGCCACCAGCTGCTGCTCCTTTTACACCATCGGCCAAACCAGCAAGTACATCTTCGTTTGGTTCTAATGCTCGGAAACCCGCTGTTCCTGCTGCTAGCTCGGGTTCCGACATGTCTACTGCACGTACTCGTGATGTAGTGTGCCATACTTGTGGAGGTAGAGGTCACTATAAGAAGGATTGTCCAAATAGCAAGGTTATGTTTGTTAATGAACAAGGTGAAGTAGAAAGTGGAGATGACGCTTCTGATGATGATATTGATGACGGCGAGGATGGTGCTGATGCATATGCTGAGCGTGCACCCACTATTGTCGTATCTTCACGTGTACTTAGTGTGCAACCGGTTGAGGAATCCCAGCGTTGCAACTTGTTCCAAACAAAAGCTCTAGTTGGACCAAACAAAGCTTGCAAGGTAATTATTGATGGAGGTAGCTGCAGAAATCTTGCAAGTAAGGAACTATGTGCCAAACTGAATTTGACATATTTACCTCATCCCAAGCCATACTACATACAATGGTTGAGCAACAATGGTGAGATGAAGGTAAATCATATGGTACATGTGAATTTTCAAATAGGTCCATACAAAGATTCTATTGATTTTGATGTGGTGCCTATGACTGTTTGTCACCTACTATTGGGTCAACCTTGGCTCTATGATCGCCATGTGCAACACAATGGCCGAGCCAATACATATCAATTGGAATTCAAAGGAAAGAAGATTACTATGCAGCCAATAACACCACAAGAAATTGTAAATGATTCTCGCCAGAAGATAGAGGTGAACTTGAAGGAAGATACTACCACTCGGCGAGACTGTGTAACAGCTGTTCCTGATGTAATTGAGCCTAAATTGAGTGAAATAACGAAAAGTGAGAGAGTGCCTGGTTTATTGATACTAGCCACCAAGGAGGATATGAGAGAGTTTCGTGAGGATCCTACAGCCATGCCACTTGTGCTCATGTATAAGGGCGAGGTATTGGTTTCTAACAACATGACCCCTATTTCTCTTGGTGTCTCTTATGTTTTGTAGGATTTTGGGGATGTGTTTCTAGAAGATGTACCCACAGGTTTGCCCCCATTCCCTGGTATAGAACATCAAGTGGACCTAATTCCTGGCGCCACACTTCCCAACCGTGCACCTTACAGGACTAATCCCGAAGAAACTAAGGAAATTCAGAAGCAAGTACAAGCATTGCTGGATAAAGGGTACATTCGTGTCTCTCTTAGCCCTTGTGTTGTTCCTGTTATTTTAGTTCCTAAGAAAGATGGTACCTGGCGCATGTGTGTTGATTGTAGAGCGATTAATAACATCACTATTCGATATTGTCATCCTATTCCACGCTTAGAGGATATGCTCGATGAATTGAGTGGTGCTGCTGTTTTCTCTAAAATTGACTTGCGTAGTGGTTATCATCAAATTAGGATGAAAGAAGGGGATGAATGGAAAACTGCTTTCAAAACTAAATTCAGTTTTTATGAGTGGTTAGTTATGCCGTTTGGTCTTACTAATGCACCTAGTACTTTCATGCGTTTGATGAATCATGTTTTGAGAGAGTTTATTGGTTGTTTTGTGGTTGTTTACTTTGATGATATACTCATATACAGCCACACCGAATCTGAACATTGCACTCATATTAGACAAGTTTTGCAAGTGTTACGTGATAATAAACTGTATGCTAATCTCGAGAAGTGTACATTTGCAAAATATAAGGTCATATTCCTAGGATTTGTTGTTTCTAAGCATGGAGTAGAGGTAGATCAATCTAAAATTGAATCAATTCAGAATTGGCCTACTCCGATGAATGTTAGTCAAGTGCGTAGTTTCCACGGTCTCGCTGGTTTCTATAGGCGCTTTGTGAAAGACTTTAGCACCATTGCTGCACCATTAAATGATTTGACAAAGAAAGGTGTTCCTTTTGTATGGGGCGCAGCTCAAGATATTGCATTTGATACATTAAAACGTTTGCTTACTTCTGCACCATTACTTGCATTACCTGATTTTTTGAAGCAATTTGAAGTTGAATGTGATGCTAGTGGTATAGGCATAGGTGGCGTTTTGATGCAAGAGGGTCGGCCTATAGCTTATTTTTCTGAGAAACTGACTAGTGCTCGTTTGAATTATTCTATCTATGATAAAGAATTGTATGCACTTGTTAGAGTACTTGAGGTTTGGCAACATTATTTGTGGCCAAAAGAATTCATCATACATTCTGATCATGAAGCATTGAAATACTTGAAAGCTCAATCAAACTTGCATAGAAGATTAGCTAAATGGGTTGAGTTCATTGAGTCTTTTCCTTACATCATTAACTATAAGAAGGGAAAAGAGAACGTTGTTGCTGATGCTCTATCTAGGAAGAACATGCTATTAACCAATCTTGATGTTAAAATTCCTGGATTAGAAGCTATTTGTGCACTTTATGCAACTGACCATGATTTTGCTAAACCATGTCGTTTGTGTGCTCTTAGAAACGCATGGGATAAGTATCATATACATGATGGATATTTGTTTCGAGCTAACAAACTATGTATTCCAGAATCGTCGTTGCGTTTGTTCTTAGTGCAGGAATCACATGCTGGTGGTTTGATGGGTCACTTTGGGCGTGAGAAGACATTACTCATGCTTGATGATCACTTTTATTGGCCCAAGATGAGGCGTGATGTGTACAGATTTGTGAGCCGGTGTATTACATGCGACAAGTCGAAATCTAAGCTGAAGCCTCACGGTTTGTATACACCTCTCTCTGCACCGACTATTCCATGGGAAGACATTAGTATGGATTTTGTGCTAGGTCTACCTAAAACTCAGAGAGGTCATGATTCTATATTTGTGGTAGTGGATAGGTTCTCTAAGATGGCTCATTTTATTGCCTGCCACAAAAGCGACGATGCGTCGCATGTTGCTAACCTGTTTTTCAGGGACATCGTGAGATTACATGGAGCACCAAAGACGATTGTTTTTGACCGTGATGTGAAGTTCATGAGCTACTTTTGGAAGACCTTATGGGGCAAGCTAGGAATGAAGTTGTTGTTCAGTACTACATGTCATCCCCAAACAGATGGTCAAACAGAGGTGGTGAATCGAACATTGTCACACCTACTAAGGACCATGATTAAAAAGAATCTGCGGGAGTGGGAAGAGTGTTTGCCACATGTTGAGTTTGCTTACAACAGGGTTGTGCATTCAACTACTCAGCTTTGTCCTTTTGAGGTGGTGTATGGTTTCAAGCCATTGACGCCACTTGATATGTTGCCTCTGCCATTACATGAGAGAGTTGATATGGAGGCATCAAAACGTGCTGATTATGTGAAGAAAATACATGAGAAGACTCGAGAGGCTATTGAGAAGAAAGGCAAGAACATTGCTGCTGCAAGGAATCAAGCAAGGAAAGAAGTGTTGTTCGAGCCTGGAGATATGGTTTGGATGCATCTACGCAAGGATAGGTTTCCACTCCTTCGAAAGTCAAAATTGAAGCCACGTGGTGCTGGTCCTTACAAGGTGTTAGCCAAGATTAATGATAACGCCTACTCAGTTGATATACCTATTGAGGAGTTTGGTGGAGTTAGCAATAGCTTCAACGTTGCTGATTTGTCACCATATGCTGGAGAAGACTTTGGAGCGTCGAGGTCGACGCCTTTTGAAGGGGGGGGGAGATGATGAGGACATCCCTACAATTACCCCTACCCTAATGACTACTGAAGATGCTACAACTGTTGCAAAAAAGGATCAGTCCAATGAGATTAGAATTGGACCTATTACAAGAGCTCGTGCTAAGCTACTGGAACAACATGTGAATTTACTCCTAAACGAATCTGGTACTTTGATTGATGAGAACTTTATACTGCCTAAGTCTATGCATTTATGTATGATCAGGTTCGTTGGAGAAACAAGCATGGCGCGAGGAGGAGAAGGGCTAGAAGAGAAGCCCAACATGATGATCGCCCAAGGATGCGCGAGGGAGGAGCGGGAGGAAGGCGCAAGAGAAGATCATCAAGACGAAGGCAAAAAGATCTGCCACAACCGGAGTGTCCGGCCAGATCCACCCGGACTGTCCGGCCTGGTCGAGAGGCGAACTGGCGTGGACATTCAGTATGCCAGATCGGATACTACCCGGACACCACCCGGAAACTTCAAAGTTTCCGGCCAGACCGGACTGTCCGGCCCGTTCGACCAGAGTGTCCGCCCGCCGACCGAATCTGGTCCGAGTCGGTTTGTATCAGTTTGAGTCGTCTGCGTTTTGTTTCGGTTTCTGGTCGTTCCAGCTGCCCTTATAAGCTATGGGACGGCCTCTAGTTAGGGTTTAGACCATGTTAAAATATTTTGGAGTTGTTTTTTTATAGAACCTCTGGAATTACCCTGTGTTCGAATCTACCAACTATAATTGAGTGTGATCTGTTGTTCCATTGGGAATTAGTAGATTGGATACTACCGTTCGTGGTCACGGCTGCGTGCGCAAGAGTGTGGTGTTGTGAATATTCTACAAGGTTCGAGAGTTGTTGCATTGGCATCAGGGATCGAGCGGGAGAGTTCATAGCTACAGGCTAGTTATCTATCATCCACCATTATCATTACCATCCGCTTACTGAGAAGATTGGGCCACCCCATATCAATGGGTATGCCATCTCAACAACTACGTTCGGTCGTCCAATAGGAAACTGCTCCCAGGACCAAAGCTGCAACAGTAATGGGAATCCAAGCAAGCCTGACCTAGGAGCTTTACGCTGGCAACCGCTGCACATACCTCGGTACATAGCTGACAAGACCGCAGAACCCCAACTCCTTTGTGTAATCATGTCGGCGCTTGTTGCATTAGCAATATCCAATGCAATAGGGATGTAGCGAGCGGTGATAGTGGTGACATGGTTCTCGATGAACATCACCTTCCCAAGAAGCCAAAGTAAGTATGCCTCCAAGAACCAAGTGATCTGTGGCTCAGTCAACTGGATCTCTGGATAGCCTAACCTTTGGATCTGCATTAATGCAAAGATAGTTTAGTACCAAAAAACATAGAATGGTGCGATGCATAAAGACAATTGGACTAACAAGTTAGCGAACACACCTAAAATCCTAGTAACCAGTCGAACTTGGGCCCGTGATCATCGTGCTCAAATGGACCAACTGGCTGGTGCATCTAGCGGTGTAATGGGCTGGCCTGCCAAAGGAAGTCCCAACAGGTATGACACATCCTGGAGAGTAGGAGCCATTTCTCCCCAACGAAAGTGAAAAGTGTGTGTTTCGGGCCTCCAGCGGTCAACCAAGCAGCTGAGCAACGACTAGTCATATAATAGACCTGTAGAGTCTCCACTGTCCTCAACCAGACGAGCGAAAGGTAAAATCCCGGCTCACTTCAACCTTCATATCGAAATAGCGTGACAAATGACTTAGTGCGTCCAATCATAATTATTGTAATGCATGATTACAATAAAATCGTACCTAGAAACCCAAGCCGGGTGTATCCTCCAGCTTACGTTGGGAGTGCGAGTGACCAAGGGCTCGAGGGAGTTAGGCTCATCCTCCAAGATTCTAGCATGATGTTTCTTCTCAATATCTTCACTGAGCAAAATGTATCATCTCGCCATTTCTGCACATATTACAAATTAAAACATAGTTTATGACATACTAAAACATAGTTCATCATATATTACAAATTAAAACATAGTTCACCACATATTACAAATTAAAACATAGTTCATCACATATTAAAACATTATTCATCACATATTACAAAGTAAAACACAGTTCACCACATATTACAAATTAAAACATAGTTCACCACATATTACTAATTAAAACATAGTTCCTCACATATTACACATGGAACATAGTTCATCGAAACCTAAGCTCGCCCGCGTCCTCTACCTCTTCGAGCCCGGGTACCACATCCTTGATGGGTTCGTAGCATGGAAAACAAAAAATTTCTACCGCAAGAACGAACAAAACCCAGATCTAATCTAGATAAAAGCCAAGATCTAATCTATTAGACATGTGCAACGAGATAGATCTGTATTAACCCTCGTAGAACCGAAAGCGTTACGAGATTGGATCTCGTGGTTGATGTAGTCGATCACTTGCCGATCTCAAGATCGTGTGGACGATCCTTCCGGCACCGCGTTCCGGCAGCGCTCCCGCAGTCGGTCACACGTGCGGAGTCGAAGCAGACCTTCCTCTCCCCATTCCAGCGAGCAGCGGAGGTAGTAGATCTTCTCCACGGAATCCCAGCAGCACGACGGTGTGGTGGTGGTGGTGGAGTGGAGAATTCTGCAAGGCTTCGCCTAAGCCTGAGCAGAGGGAAGGAGGAGGAGAGAGGCGGCGGCTAGGGTATGAAGTGGGAGAGAGCCAGGGGTGGCGTCCCCACCCTTCTATTTAAAGGAGGGAGGCGCCGTGGGAGGGGGAGTCCTAGTAGGACTCCCCTCCCTTCCTTGGCCGGCGGATTGGGAGGGGGGGAGGAGTCCTCCTCCCCCATGACTCCTTGTCTTGCCCCACAAGGACTCCTTGATCCTTTCTTGGTTTTCAAGAAAACTCCAAGAAATCTCCTAGAACCTTCCAGAACATTCTGAAACCTTCTAGAATCCCCATACAAATACTCCGGAACATTTCCTAACTTAGAAAATGATCCCCAATATATGAATCTCATTCTACGGACAATTCCGGATCTCCTCGTGATGTCCCGGATCCAATCCGAGACTCCGAACAACATTCGGTCTCCAACGCATATTCCATATCTACTTAAAACAACTTCGAACCTTAAGTGTGTCACCCTACGGTTCGTGAATATGCAGACATGATGAAGACACTTCTCCGATCAATAACCATCAGCTGGATCTGGAGATCCATAACGGCTCCCACATACTCAACGATGACTTCGTGATCGATAGAACCATTAACATATGAAACCAATTCCCTTTGTCATGCGATATTATACTTATCCGAGGTTTGATCGTCGGTATCTCCATACCTAGTTCTACCTCGTTACTGATAAGTACTCTTTACTCGTTCCATGTTATGTCATCCCTTGTGACCTAGTCACATGCTTGCAAGCTAACTAGATGACATTCCACCGAGAGGGCCCAGAGCATATATATCCGTCATATGGATGGACAAAACCCAATCTTGGTCCATACGCTTCAACACATACTTTCAGAATACCCAATGACACATTTATAACCACCCAGTTACGAAGCGGTGTTTGATGTCATCAAAGTACCCATCCGGTGATGGTGATTAACATAACCTCATGGTCGAAGGATTAGGTTAGTATGCATTTGAAAGCTTACAGCAATACGAACTTAATGACTTGATCTTATGCTATGCTTACTATGGGTGTGTGTCCATCACATCATTCTCCTAATGATATAACCTTGTTATTAATGACATCCAATGTCCATGATCAGGAAACCATGATCGTCATTTAATCAACAAGCTAGTTCCACAAGAGGCTTACTAGGGACTCTTTTATGTTTACAAAACACACATGTATTAGTGTTTCCTTATAATACAATTATAGCATGGGATGTAAACATTCATCATAAACACAAAGATATAATAATAACCACTTTTATTATTGCCTCTTGGGCATATCTCCAACAGTCTCCCACCTGCACTAGAGTCAATAATCTAGATTACATGGTAATATACCTAACACCCATGGCGTTCTGGTGTTGGTCATGCTTTGCTCTAGGGAGAGGTTTAGTCAACGGATCTGCCACATTCAGATCAGTTTGTACTTTGCAAATCTTTATGTCACCATCTCGGACATACTTGCGAATAGCATGGAAACGTAGCTTGATGTGCTTCAGTTTGCTATGTGACCTTGGCTCCTGTGCATTAGCTATGGCACCTGTGTTGTCATAGTAGATGGCCATCGGGTCCAACGCACTGGGAACCACGCCAAGTTCAGTAATGAACTCCTTCATCCATATGGCTTCTTGTGCAGCCTCCGAAGCAGCTATGTATTCCGATTCAGTTGAAGATTTCGCCACAACGCTTTGCTTGGCACTCCTCTAGCTCACTGCAGCACCATTCAAAATAAATATGTATCCAGACTGTGACTTCGAGTCATCTGGATCGGTGTTCCAACTAGCATCAGTGTAACCGTTTACAACAAGTTGTTCATCACCTCCATAAGAAAGAACCATATCCTTAGTCCTATTCAGGTACTTTAGGATATTCTTGACCGCTGTCCAGTGCTCCATTCCAGGATCACTTTGATATCTGCTAGTCAATCTAACAGCATGTGCTATATCCGGTCTTGTACACATCATGGCATACATGATAGAACCTATGGCCGAGGCATAGGGAATATTATTAATCTTTTCTCTATCTTCTGCCGTAGCCGGACTTTGAGTTTTACTCAAGGTCTTACCTGACAACATGGGCACGAACCCTTTCTTGCTCTCTTCCATTCTAAACTTCTTTAGAACTTTGTCTAAGTATGTACTTTGTGAAAGCGCTATTAGGCATCTTGATCTATCTCTATAAATCTTGATGCCTAGAATATATGCCGCTTCGCCAAGATCCTTCATTGAAAAACTATTATTCAAATAGGTTTTGACGCTATTAAGAAGTTCTATATCATTCCCAATCAACAATATGTCATCTACATATAGTACTAGGAATGCTACAGAGCTCCCACTCACTTTCTTGTAAATACAAGCTTCTCCATAAGTTTGTATAAATCCAAAGTTTTTGATTACTTTATCAAAACGTTGATTCCAACTCCGGGATGCTTGCTTATGTCCATAAATGGAGCGCTGAAGTTTGCATACCTTGTCAGCATCACTAGGATCGACAAAACCCTTGGGTTGTACCATATACAACTCTTCCTCAATGTCTCCATTAAGGAACGCCGTTTGACATCCATCTGCCAAATCTCATAATCGAAATATGCAGCGATTGCTAACAAAATCCTCACAGACTTTAGCTTTGCTACTGGTGAGAAAGTCTCATCGTAGTCAACTCCTTGAATTTGTCGGAACCCTTTCGCGACAAGTCGAGATTTATAGACGGTAACATTACCATCAGCATCTGTTTTTCTTTTGAAAATCCATTTGTTCTCGACAGCCTTTCGGCCATCCGGTAAGTCCACCAAAGTCCATACTTGGTTTTCGTACATGGATCCCATTTCGGATTTCATGGCTTCTAGCCATTTGTCGGAATCTGGGCTCACCATAGCTTCTTCATACGTCGCAGGGTCATCAGTGTTGTCCACCAACATGACGTTCAAGGCAGAGTCATACCAATCAGGAGTGGTACGAAATCTCGTTGACCTGCGAGGTTCAGCAGCAACTTCGTTCGAAGTTTCATGATCACCATCATTAGCTTCCTCTCCAATTGGTGCAGGCGGCACAAAAACATCTTTCGGTGCTGCGCTACTCTCAACTCTGAGAGAAGGTTCAATAACCTCGTCGAGTTCTACTTTCCTTCTAGTCACTTCTTTCGAGAGAAACTCCTTCTCAAGAAATGATCCATTCTTGGCAACGAAAACTTTGCCTTCGGATCTATGATAAAAGGTATACCCAATTGTTTCTTTAGGGTATCCTATGAAGACAAATTTCTCCGCTTTGGGGTTCAAGCTTATCAGGTTGTAACTTCTTTACATACGCTTCGCAACCCCAAACTTTAAGGAACGACAACTTAGGTTTCTTACCAAACCACAGTTCGTACGGTGTCGTTTCAACGGATTTAGATGGTGCCCTATTTAAAGTGAATGCGGCTGTCTCTAATGCATAGCCCCAAAACGATAGCGGTAAATCTGTAAGAGACATCATAGACCGAACCATATCTAAGAGAGTTCGATTACGATGTTCGGACACACCATTACGCCTGTGGTGTTCCCGGCGGTGTTAACTGCGAAAGTATTCCACATTTCTTTAAATGCATGCCAAACTCATAACTTAGATATTCACCTCCGCGGTCAGAATGCAGAAACTTAATCTTCTTGTTACGATGATTTTCCACTTCACTTTGAAATTCCTTAAACTTCTCGAAAGTTTCGGACTTATGTTTCATAAAGTAGACATACCCATATCTACTTAAGTCATCCGTGAAAGTGAGAACATAACGATATCCACCATGCGATGCTACACTCATTGGACCGCACACATCGGTATGTATTATTTCCAATAAGTCTGTAGCTCGCTCCATTATCCTAGAGAATGGAGTCTTAGTCATTTTTCCCATTAGACATGCTTCGCACCTTTCAAGTGATTCAAAATCAAGTGATTCAAGAAGTCCATCAGAATGGAGTTTCTTCATACGCTTCACTCCAATGTCACCAAGACGACAGTGCCACATGTATGTAGAATTATCATTCAATTTTATTCGTTTAGCATCTATGTTGTGAACATGTGTATCACTACTATCGAGATTCAATAAGAATAAACCATTTATCTCAGGTGGATTACCATAAAAGATATCACTCATATAAATCGAACAACCTTTATTCTCAGACTTAAAAGAGTAATCGTCTCGCCATAAACAAGATCCAGATATAATGTTCATGCTTAACGCAGACACCAAATAACAATTATTTAAATTTAAAACTAATCCCGAAGGTAGATGTAGAGGGAGCATGCCAACGGCGATCACATCAACCTTGGAGCCATTTCCAACGCGCATCGTCACCTCGTCTCTTGCCAGTCTTCGTTTATTCCGCAGCTCCTGTTTCGAGTTACAAATATGAGCAACCGAACCAGTATCAAATACCTAGGCACTACTACGATTACTAGTAAGATACACATCAATAACATGTATGTCGAATATACCTTTCTTATTGATGTTGCCGTTCTTCAAATCCGCCAGGTACTTGGGGCTGTTACGCTTCCAGTGACCAGCACCCTTGCAGTAGAAGCATTCAGTCTCAGGCTTAGGACCAGCCTTGGGCTTCTTAGCAGGTGCGGCAGCTTTCTTGCCGTCCTTCTTGAAGTTGCTCTTTTTCTTAGGCTTGCCCTGTTTCTTGAAATTGGTGGTCTTATTGACCATCAACACTTGGTGCTCCTTCTTGATCTCCACTTCAGCAGTTTTCAGCATGGACGATAGTTCAAGCAACGTCTTGTTCATGCAGTGCATATTGTAGTTCATCACAAAGTTCTTATAACTCGGTGGCAGTGATTGGAGGACACGGTGAATCCCTAACTCATTAGGAATCGTTATCCCCAACTCTTGGAGCTTGTTTGTGTGCCCAGACATGGTGAGCACGTGCTCGCTAACGGAGCTTCCCTCTTCCATCTTACAGTTAAAGAACTTTTCGGAGGCCTCATAGCTCTCCACGTACGCGTCAATCTAAAAATGAGCTTGAGCTCCTTAATGATCTCGGATGGGTCGTGGTGCTCAAAACGCTTCTGGAGCTCCGTTTCTAAACCGTACAGGATGGCACACTGAACTATGGAGTAATGATTTTTCCGAGTGGCGTAAACATTATTTACGTCATCGGTGGCATCATCTGCAGGTGGGTCACCTAGCGGTGCTTCGAGCACATAGCTCATCTGACCAGCCCTGAGGACAGTCTTCAGACCACGGAGCCAGTCCGTGAAGTTGCTTCCATTCTTCTTAAGCTTTTCTTTCTCTAGGAATGCATTGAAATTGATGGAGAGATTCGCCATAATCTACAACAAATTTGCAAGTAGTTTAGACTAAGTTTATGATAAATTGAGTTCAGTTTTAATTCTTAAATTAACTAGGTGAACTCCCACTCAAAACAACATCCCTCACATTGTCTTAGTGATTACACGAACCAAGTCCACTACACCAAGTCCGATCTTCACGAGAGAAGATGTAGTTTCATCGGCAAACAATCTTCATGTTCATCATATCACTTATATGATTCATGCTCTACCTTTCGGTATTCCGTGTTCCGAGACCATGTCTGTACATTCTAGGCTTGTCAAGATTAACCTTAGTTTCCGCATGTGCAAATCTGGCTTGCACCCGTTGTATGCACACGTAGAATCTATCACATCCGATCATCACGAGGTGCTTCGAGACAACGAGTCTTAGCAACGGTGCCAACTAAGGACGAACACTTTATTACTTGAAATTTAGTGAGAGGGATCATCTTATAATGCTACCGTCGCGATCTAAGCAATACAAGATGCATAAAGGATTAACATCACAGGAAATTCATAATTAGCGTGATATGATATGACCCTTTCTTCTTATGCCTTTGATCTCCATCTCCAAAGCACGGACATGATCTCCATCATCACCAGCATTGCGTCAAGGTCAGTGGCGCCGCTTCATGGTTGTCCATCATCACTAGCAACTATTACAACTACTTGGAATAAAGCTATTACAAGATGAATAGACATGCAGGTCTTAACAGAATTAAAGACAACCATTGGGCTCCTGCCGGTTGCCATATTACAACAAGGATCATTGCATACATCAAATATAATCACAATCACATGATGGCCATATCACATCACAAAACCCCTGCAAAAACAAGTTAGACGCCTCTAATTTTCTTTGCATGTTTTACGTGGTTTGGGGCTTTCGAATAAGAACGGATCTTATCTACGAAACTGAACCACAACGTTGATACAAGTGCTATCAACTACAAAGTGTAGATTGGATCTATACTATGATGGGAGAGACAGACACCCGCAAAGCCACTTGTGCAAAGCAAGTTACACGTCAAGCGTGGAGCAAGTCTCATGTGCGATGACATGTAAGGTTAGCCCGAGCCCCTTCATCCCACCATACCGCAAGATGCAAAGTACACAAAGCAAAAGACGGCACGAGCACCAACGCCCACAAAACCATTGTGTTTTACTCGTGCAACAGATCTATGCATAGATATGGCTCTAATACCACTGATAGGTTTGTAGCATGGAAAACAAAAAATTTCTACCGCAAGAACGAACAAAACCCAGATCTAATCTAGATAAAAGCCAAGATCTAATCTAGTAGACATGTGCAACGAGATAGATCTGTACTAACCCTCGTAGAACCGAAAGCGTTACGAGATTGGATCTCGTGGTTGATGTAGTCGATCACTTGCCGATCTCAAGATCGTGTGGATGATCCTTCCGGCGCCGTGTTCCGGCAGCGCTTACGTAGTCGGTCACACGTGCGGAGTCGAAGCAGACCTTCCTCTCCCTGTTCCAGCGAGCAGCGGAGGTAGTAGATCTTCTCCACGGAATCCCAGCAGCACGACGGTGTGGTGGTGGTGGTGGAGTGGAGAATTCTGCAGGGCTTCTCCTAAGCCTGAGCAGAGCGAAGGAGGAGGAGAGAGGCGGCGGATAGGGTATGAAGTGGGAGAGAGCCAGGTGGTGGCGCCCCCACCCCTCTATTTAAAGGAGGGAGGCGCCATGGGAGGGGGAGTCCTAGTAGGACTCCCCTCCCTTCCTTGGCCGGCGGATTGGGAGGGGGGAGGAGTCCTCCTCCCCCACGACTCTTTGTCTTGCCCCACAAGGACTCCTTGATCCTTTCTTGGTTTTCAAGCAAACTCCAAGAAATCTCCTAGAACCTTCCAGAACATTCCGAAACCTTCTAGAATCCCCATACAAATACTCCAGAACATTTCCTAACATAGAAAATGATCCCCAATATATGAATCTCATTCTACGGACAATTCCGGATCTCCTCGTGATGTCCCGGATCCAATCCGAGACTCCGAACAACATTCGATCTCCAACGCATATTCCATATCTACTTAAAACAACTTCGGACCTTAAGTGTGTCACCCTACGGTTCGTGAATATGCAGACATGATGAAGACACTTCTCCGATCAATAACCATCAGCGGGATCTGGAGATCCATAACGGCTCCCACATACTCAACGATGAGTTCGTGATCGATAGAACCATTAACATACGAAACCAATTCCCTTTGTCATGCGATATTCTACTTATCCGAGGTTTGATCGTTGGTATCTCCATACCTAGTTCTACCTCGTTACTGATAAGTACTCTTTACTCGTTCCATGTTATGTCATCCCTTGTGACCTAGTCACATGCTTGCAAGCTAACTAGATGACATTCTACCGAGAGGGCCCAGAGCATATATATCCATCATATGGATGGACAAAACCCAATCTTGGTCCATGCCCTTCAACACATACTTTCAAAATACCCAATGACACCTTTATAACCACCCAGTTACGAAGCGGTGTTTGATGTCATCAAAGTACCCATCTGGTGATGGTGATTAACATAACCTCATGGTCGAAGGATTACGTTACTATGCATTTGAAAGCTCACAGCAATACGAACTTAATGACTTGATCTTATGCTACGCTTACTATGGGTGTGTGTCCATCACATCATTCTCCTAATGATATAACCTTGTTATTAATGACATCCAATGTCCATGATCAGGAAACCATGATCATCATTTAATCAACAAGCTAGTTCCACAAGAGGCTTACTAGGGACTCTTTTATGTTTACAAAACACACATGTATTAGTGTTTCCTTATAATACAATTATAGCATGGGATGTAAACATTCATCATAAACACAAAGATATAATAATAACCACTTTTATTATTGCCTCTTGGGCATATCTCCAACAGTCTCCCACCTGCACTAGAGTCAATAATCTAGATTACATGGTAATATACCTAACACCCATGGCGTTCTGGTGTTGGTCATGCTTTGCTCTAGGGAGAGGTTTAGTCAACGGATCTGCTACATTCAGATCAGTGTGTACTTTGCAAATCTTTATGTCACCATCTCGGACATACTCGCGAATAGCATGGAAACGTAGCTTGATGTGCTTCAGCTTGCTATGTGACCTTGGCTCCTGTGCATTAGCTATGGCACCTGTGTTGTCATAGTAGATGGCCATCAGGTCCAACGCACTGGGAACCACGCCAAGTTCAGTAATGAACTCCTTCATCCATATGGCTTCTTGTGCAGCCTCCGAAGCAGCTATATATTCCGATTCAGTTGAAGATTTCGCCACAACGCTTTGCTCCTCCAGCTATGTAGCAACGTGGAGACCTGCACAACACAACCACAAAACTTTGTCCCCAACTTGCGATGAGGTTGTCAATCTCACCGTGTTTTGCGGAAAACAAAGGATTAAACGTATCGAATGGAAAGAAGTAAAAGTTTGCAGAAAGTAAACACAAAGCAGTAAAAGATTGTAGATTGTATGTAAAGTAAAGGACCGGGATCCATAGTTCACTAGAGGTGGCTCTCCTTAAGATAGATAACATGCTGGGTGAACAAACTACAGTGGGGCAATTGACAAACACCAAGAAAGCAATACATGCATATACTAATCATCTTGACTCCTTTGAGACTTGATTGGGCAATACAACATAATACATAGACCGCCATCCAACTGCATCTATGACTACTAATCCACTTTCAGGTTATCATCCGAACCCCCTCCAGTATTAAGTTGCAAGCAACAGATTATTGCTTTACGAACTGCGTGTAAGGTAAACAATACGATTGCTCTATGAACAAAGGATTGTTGTTTTCTCCCTAGTAGCAACAACACATCTAGTACCTTAGAGATTTCTGTCACTTCCTCAGATTACCAGAGGCATGAACCCACTATCGAGCATAAATACTAACTCTTGGAGTTGCTAGCATCTACTTGGCCAAGATAGCTACTAACAACGGAAAGCATGCAAGATCTCAAATAACAAAGACATGATAGAATCAATAATCAATCTGAAATAGCATCTCAATATCCATCGGATCACCGCAAACAAAACGTGTATGAATTACAAAAAGATGATCTTGATCATGAACGGAGCTCACAAGATCTAAACATGAAAGCACAAAGGAGGAGAAACCAGCCATCTAGCTACTACATGGATCCGTAGTCCAAGGATGAACTACTCACGTATCACACCGGAGGCTTACATGGTGATGAAGAAGGCCTCCAGGGTGAATTCCCCACTCCGGCAGGGTGTCAGGAAGAGCTTCAGATCCCTCCTGATCTAGGGATGGAGATGACAGCGGCTACAGACTCTTTCGTGGATTTTTGATCGGGTACTTAGGGTTTTCGTCCCGAGGGAAACTTATAGGCGGAAGGAGAGGCCGAGGGGGTGCCGGGAGCCACCACACCACCCCCTGGCACGGGCCTAGCCTGGCCGCGCGGCCAGGTGGTGTGGCCGGCCCCTGGCCCTTCTCCGTCTCGTATTCTGGCACTTGATCCCTTCCGGAAAAATAGGCACTTTGGCTTTTGTCCCATCCAATTCCGAGAATATTCATTTTCTGACTTTCCTGGAACCAAAAACAGCAGAAAACAGGCAGCTGACACTATGGCTCTTGTCAATATGTTAGTCCAAGAAATCATATGAAAACTACTCCAAAGTTGGAACAAAACACAAGAAAGTGGATAAAACCAAGCATGGAACATCAAAAATTATAGATACATTTGCAATGTATCAACATCCCCAAGCTTAACTCCTGCTCGTCCTCGAGTAGGTAAGTGATAAAAAGAAATAATTTTTGAGGTGATATGCACCATCAAAGACTTGATCAAAGTATTTGCAAAACATTCAAGGCTGGGATCATAGTACTTCAATCATAACATGAAAGACAAAGTTCTAGCAATAAGACAAAGAAACTATGATGCAACATGAAAAGGCACAAACAAAAGATTCATGAATAACAATGCTTTGCAAGACGTTTGTTTGTGTCACATAAAGAAAACATAGCATAATAGTATTCAGCTTGTCCCTCAATAGAGTAGCAAATATAAATGCATACGACACCTTCAAAGTTCATAAGAATGACTAGATACAATAGTTTCAAATAAGCAATAACAGGTTATGCATCAATCAACTAGTCTTGGGACAATGCACATAGAACTAAGAATGGCCACTATGCTCTCAAAGTAGGTGCATAAAGATAGAAGGTGGAGACTCAATATAATGGTGGAAGAAAGGCCTTTTGTAAAAGGAAGTAGGGATTCAAGTCTCATAAAGAGCTTCCAAAAATTATGGTACTTATAGCTTTCAGCTCTCATTGCCCCTATCATAAGCATCTTGAAGTGATTAAGGTTAAAGTGAACAAACTATGGTGTACATGCTTGACGAAGTATAAGTCAGAAATCTCATGTCCCTTGTATACGAGGGCTGCTCCTCATGCTACTCAAGTTTAGTCACCGGTAAGTTCTTGTCATCGTAAGTACATGTGTATCATTGAGAACCGCCAATGGGGTACCCCTTGCCCGATGATACGGAAGAATCCCCATATCAAAATGACAAGGCAATCAGAATGTAACATCCCAAAACTTTAATCCAAGCTCATCAAGATCAAATCATCCAAAAATAGGGTTAACAAAAACTTTTCCAAATTTAAAATGAAAGCATTCATATGTGTGTGCATTTAAAATAGGAGTTGTTTGAATTGCCATGATTGAATGATCCAATGCTTGTAAAATGTTTCTTAGGTGATTTAAACATCATCTACATCATTCCCAAACTTTTCCTAAAGAAAATCAAATCAAAAAGAATTAAAGGGGAGGAATGGTCATTTTGGCAAATTTGACTCTCATGCCTACTTTGGCTAGTCCTAGTACTCAAAACTTAACAGAAATAATTCTTGATCTTTGCACCCCTTGCTAGTACACATAATGAGGTATCAAGGCTCACCTTTGGATCCACTAAAAACATTATGTTAACTATTTTAAATGACAGTTTAAAATTGAATCTAATGCATATGCATAGATCACCCCTATTTCCAAACCCTCTATTTCAGCTCCATTTTCAAAACCCTTGCAACCAGAGACTACCTATCACTAGTGGAGATCACTCAAAAATTTTGAACTCAAAATTCAAAACTTTTTCTCTTGCGCCCATTTTGTCAAACACCTTGTTAGCAAGATCATTAAGGCCTAACTATTACTGTTTTGGGCTGATTTTGTCTAGCAATTCTGTAGTGCTTTGATCATCTTGTCCCCCCTCAAGCCAGACCAGACCAAACCCAGCCTCTTCTCTACCCCCTAGCCGCACTGCACAGCCATGCCGAGCACCATCTCGTCGGCCGACCATGCACCTGCAGCAGCAACCCTCTCCAGCCCCTCTCGCCATGTCTAGTACCTTGCCAGTGGTCCACCTCCACCGCCCAACCAGCCCCAGGCCAGAGACAGAGGGCAGAGCGGCCAGGAACCGCCGCGCTCGGAGCTTGTCGAGCATGCCAATGCCGTCCCCAGAGCGCGCACTGCCCCCGCGTGCACAAGCCGCCGCTCGACCGCAGCCCGCGCCCACCGCTCTGCCTCGACCTGGAGAACACCCCGGACACCCCCGTTCGCCGCCCAAAGCCCCACAGCCACCGCTCGCCGTGGACACCGCCGCCTCTGCCTCTCAGAGCGCCACCTCGCCCAGAGAAACCAGCCATCTAGCTACTACATGGATCCGTAGTCCAAGGATGAACTACTCACGCATCACACCGGAGGCTTGCATGGTGATGAAGGAGGCCTCCAGGGTGAATTCCCCTCTCTGGCAGGGTGTTGGGAACAGCTTCAGATCCCCCCTGATCAAGGGATGGAGATGACGGCGGCTACAGACTCTTTCGTGGATTTTTGATCGGGTACTTAGGGTTTTCGTCCCGAGGGCAACTTATAGGCGGAAGGAGAGGACGAGGGGGTGCTGGGGGTGGCCAGACCACCCCCTGGCGAGGGCTAGGCCTGGCCGCGCGGCCAGGTGGTGTGGCCGGCCCCCAGCCCTTCTCCGTCTCGTATTCTGGCACTTGATCCCTTCCGGAAAAATAGGCATTTTGGCTTTTGTCCCTTCCAATTCCGAGAATATTCATTTTCTGACTGTTCTGGAACCAAAAACAACAGAAAACAGGCAGCTGGCACTGTGGCTCTTGTTAATAGGTTAGTCCAAGAAATCATAATAAAAGTACTCCAAAGTTGGAACGAAACACAAGAAAGTGGATAAAACCAAGCATGGAACATCAAAAATTATAGATACATTTGCAATGTATCACCCTACATGCTCTTCTTCTAGATGCGCTTCTCCAATAGCATCCTGGGCAGCAACTGCTGCTTGATGTGCAGTTATAGCAACGGTTTGGGCCGCTTTCGTCGCCCTGACATGTTTTTGAGTGAAGTCACCGAGATGTGCACGTATGAAATCATACTTCCATTCTTGGTTCTGCTTGCACAGTTTTTTGAAAAGATTCATTAGATTCTTGTTCCTGAACTATGAGAAAAAATTAGCTCCCAAATGGCACATGCACCAACGGCTCTGCATGTCGAGCCAAGGTGTTTGTTCTTCAGGCCCAGGCTATGTCTAACGCTTAATCGCATTTAGTATACATGCATGCCTATCATGAATGATGCACACATTGGGCTTATCTTTCACAACTGCTATCTTGAGCTGCCTGAAGAACCATGTCTAGCTTTCAGTGTTTTCTCCCTCAACAAAAGCAAACACGAGTGGGAAAATTTGATTGTTGCCGTCTTGACCAATGGCGGTAAGGATCTGACCCTTATACTTGCTAGTGAGAAACGTGCTATCTACACATATAACTGGTCAGCAATAAGTGAAAGCTTGGATGCACACAGAGAAAGAGAAGAACACTCGATGAAGCACCTTTACGGATGGATCCTCTGATATCACATAGTGTTGGATGTTGACATAGGTGCCTGGGTTCCTAGCCTGCAGTGTAAGGAGTTGTCTGACTACAGAGTCATACGTGTCTCTGGACAAACCAAACCTGTCCTCAAGAGCCCTTTGCTTTTGCCCTCCAGGCCTTGCCGTACAAAATGTTGTAACTAAACCCGACCCTTACTTTATTTATTATAGCCTTCACTTCCACCGCTTTGCTTTCCACTATCTTCATGTAAAACAATCGAGCTAGAAGCATGGACGAGAGGTTACGATAATCTGTAGGGATAGATGAAAGCTGGCACGCGTGCATCACTATGTCGCTCACCAACCAATTTGTGTTATATTTAGGAAGATATCCATGCACCCTAGCTCGACAATTTATATCCACACATTCCATTATCAAGTATCTCTTATTTGACACAGTTGTACTGAGAACCCTCTGTGTAGACAATGCCCAAGCAATGACTGCATCTTGCAAATATTTCTTGTCTTGATATCTGGCGCCCTACGCAATTTTATTTTTGTGATATTCCCACGCAGAATCATGACAGTCGTTAACGGTCATGACATCGGAGATATCTTGATTCTAGGATGCAGGAATCAGTACGTCCTCTCCGTTGCCTTCTTCATCGAAACTATCTAAATCATCAGAATCACCACTTTCACCATCCATGTAATCCTCATCCTCCGTCAAGTTCTGCATGTGCCTACCTTCCTCGTCCCCATCTACCTCTCCACTATCGTATCCTTCACCTACATCCTGACTGCTCTTGCCTGGTTCGTAACCACCACCACCTCCTCCTATCTGACTACTCTCCTCTGATTCATAATCACCACCTGCAGCATTGGACATAGAGTATGTCCCGCCACTAGATTCAGCACTATGGCCAGGATCGTGTCCACCTTCCGATGCTTGCGGATTGGTCTCCTTCAAGACAGGAAGCACTAGTGCAACATGGTGTATGTGTCTGTCCTGGCAACCTTTTAACCACTTAAACCAATCTCTGTTATGATCTACATCCTTCAAAATCCAGAAAATATTCTTAGTCAACTTTGTCCACAATGCTTGTACACTGACGGTGTATGTTTCGAGATTATGTTCTAAACAGTCCGTCAACCATTACTTCAATTGACTAACACTCTAGGTTTGAGGGGCAGTCAATTCCAACTCCGTAAAATGAAACTCATGCAAATATGCTCCATATTCATAGTATTGGATATTACCAGGACCGTAGTAAAATACGAACTTCACTACATTCGACATCTCTGCTGACATAAAAAAACTAATATAAATAATTAATTATTGACAGTGCGTAAATACATTTACAACTATCTGCAAATATTTTAAATAATATACTAATAGGCTGGCTAATATTCCTACAAATCCACCTGCCAAATCTTTCTACAAATCCACCTATTCTAAATAAAACTATGTACAACTATCCGCAAATATTCTAAATAATATACTAATAGTCTAGCTAATATTCCTACAAATCCACCTGCCAAATCTTTCTACAAATCCACCTATTCTAAATAAAACTATGTACAACTATCCGCATATATTCTAAATAATATACTAAAACCCTCTTAATTATTCTAATAGCCTCCTAACCATAGTCTGAGTAGCCGCATAACCATATACAATAACTGTGATTAACGAGGGATTAGAGTTTACCTTTGAAGCGTGAGAAGCCACTCGGTACAACAACCTCGGTTCACTAAAGAAGCATCATGGTGCAGCTCATAAACGCCCCTACTCCAAGCTCCACCATAGCACCACCATTTCCATTGCTCCACCCCAGCACCACCACCATTCCTGTTGGGGGCATACCCCCGGGTAGGGTCACTCCAGGGTATAACGGCCGAGTTAGCCGAGGTCCGGCAAGGTCAAAGCGGATGCTGACCGGGTCACCTCAAGGCAGTCCGAATCACGGAGTAACCCGGACCAGGGGGGGTCGCCTAACATTGTCTCATCCAACTTAAGGAGTAAGTCGGGAGTGCTTGTCTAACTTATATGCAGGAACAGGTGTGGCCGGATCTACTATGATCCGGATCCTCGCTTAGCTTCTAGGAGAAGGAAGGAATCTCTCTGGTCAAAAAAGAAGGTCCGGTACGCACTGCATGAGCGAATAAAGCAAGGGCAGGACCACCGGATCATGCCCGACAAGGGTGACGACGCTCACGTCGGCTGACGCGGACGCCGCAAAGGCTTACGTCGCTAAAGCATGTGTGACGCGGGGGAAAAGCACCCCGGTCGGGTTACCACTTTGGGAGGGGGCATATTCTTAGGAATATGCCTCCACGTATGCCCTAGGCCAGGACCGAACCTCCTCTATATAAGGGGGGTTAGGGTTCTGGTAGAGGGTTTTTTTTGGTTGAGCACTAGTTGATTGGGTGATTCCTTAGAGCTAGTTGATCTAGAGTTCTAGGGAGAAGAAGTAGGCAAGAGTAAGAGAGCTCCTTCTTCCTCCTCTCGCCAATACAACTCAAGGAGCATTTGTAATCTAGGAGATATAGCAATACAAACCTCTGTGTGGAGAATCACTCCACTATCCCTCCCTGGATTCCCCTAGCGCATATTAGTCCCCACCTTTAGCCTATCCATGGCATCTGCCATGACACCACCACGACAGTTGGCGCCCACCGTGGGGCTAGCGGCGTTAGCAGGGGTGAAGATCCGGATGGGAAAGTTCATTGGCACCGGCGAACGCATCGTCTCCGGGCTCGTTCAGCGCTTTGGAGCGTTGGATTTCGTCAGCGACCACGCTGGCTGCTTCGGCACGCGCCCGCTTCCGCGCAACAGCCTCTTCGTCAAGCTCGGCGCGCACAAGGTCTACGTTGCTGTGGACGTCTCGTGCGTTCATCCGCGTCGCTTCATCGATGCGGGGGAACCACCCCTCACTGTGGCTCGCGGGGCGCGTATCGCTCGCTCCCCGGACCATGCGGAGGTGATGATGACTGCGCCAGGTGCAGGCGCAAGCAAGGACCCAGCGCCAGACCCGGAGGTAACACCTAAGGCACCGAGGAAAGGTAGAGGACCTCCACTAGAGAGGCCTGAGAACGTACTGAGGGAAGCTATGGATAGCTTGGCTAACCCAGTAGCAGCAGTGGTAGATCCGGCTCAGGCACAGGCCGAGCTAGAGGAAACTCGGTAAAATATACTGGAGGGTGCAAAGAAAATAGCCGCGGCTCAGCAGTCGCTGAACATGACGCTGCGTGAGTATGCAAAGGAAAACAAGGTTGATGCAGTAAGGGCAAAAGGGAGAAATCTCATAAGTGAGATGAACGGAGAAGGTGATGATGGAGCAGAAGGGTCGGAAAACTATCTGTCTGTGGGGTTGCCGAAGTATAGTACCCCGGCGAAGAACCTTAGAGTAGCAGATGCGGCTGCGTCCGAGCTAGAGGGTCTGACGGGTGAGGCCCGTCAAAGACAGCAAGACAGGGTTAACGAGCTGGTTCGGATCGCGAACAGGCAGAACGAGGAGCTGCTGAGAGCTAACCCGGAGAGAGCTGCAGCTTCCAAAATCGTCCATTCGGTGATGGGTAACCCGGAGAAATCCGCTGGAGCCGCATCATCGCCTCATGGCGGTCCAAGGAGAGAAGAGGTAGTAACCTCGGCCAGACGGAACAAACAGATCGTCCCGTACGACCCAACGCGTGCAGGAAAAGAAAAAGAGATGCGGAAAGGTGATGATCGATGGAGTGTGAGACGAGGTGAAGCTGGCCGAGGTAATCACGACCAAGGCAATGCCGGTCAAGGGAACGCTGCCAACGGCAATGCCGGACAGCGCAACTCCGTAGCAGCAGGACAATCGCAGCAGCGGAATATACCGATGCAAGAGCAAAGTGCCGGACGAGGTATGCAGCAGAAAGGTGCGCAACGAGAGCAAAACCGGTACAACGACGGTGATTCGGAGATGGTGAACGCAGGGTACCCCAGACCAGACTATCATGTGATAGGGTCAAGATTGGGAAGCAGGGATTTAATGCCGGATGACGCCAGGTTAAAACTGGATCGCCTGTATAGGTCAGAACAGATCGAATGTCAAGGTCCTCTAGGTCCAGCGTGCTTTGGACCCCGGATCATGAAGGAACCACCGGTACCCAACTTCCAGTTACCCAGAGGCACGAAGACGTATGACGGCAGTACCAAGCCGGAGGATTGGCTGATAAACTACGCTACGGCGGTGAAAATTGCAACTGGCAACTTGAGATAGGCTGTACGTTACGTGACCCAGATGTTGGAAGGCCCGGCCAGAGTATGGCTGAACAATTTACCACCTGGAAGCATCAACTGCTGGATAGACTTTGAAGAAATATTTATCAGCAACTTCTCAAGTACGTACTAGAGGCCGAATAGACCGCAGACCCTGGCAATGTGCAAGCAAAGACCCAACGATACGGATCGTGAATTCTTGACCCGGTGGTGTACCGTGAGAAACTCGTGTGAAGGTGTCATAGAGTCGCAGGCCATAGCGTGGTTCGCGCAAGGGTGCAGATATGGCAGCGAGCTGTGGATGAAGCTGCAAAGGAAAATGCCAGTTACGCTGGCAGAGATGATCCGGATTGCTGATTCGTATGCTTTGGGCGATCCGACTCAACCTAGGCTCGCCTCAAACGAGTCAAACGAGGAATACTATCAGAGGGATGGAGCCGGGTCATCCCGGAGGAACGATTACAGAGGAAAAAGGAGAGATGACAGACCGGACCATCGCTACGGTTCGCAACAAGTTGCAGATGTGAATCAAGATCAACCCAGATCAGGGAGTAACCAACGCCAGAGAACTGGAGGGCAGTGGACTCCACGAAATGATGGCAAGAAAACATGGACTCCGGAGCAGAAGAAGCAGTGGCAGGAAAAGAAAGACCGTCCGAGGTATACCTATGAGTTGATGCTGGACCAGCTGTGTAAGTTTCACACGCCAAATCCGAATAGCTCGGCGGGTCACACGACGAGGCAATGTGAGTGGATGCGAAAGATAGAGCAAGGTGGTTCGGGGAATGCTTAGGCACCCCGGAATGATCAACCTCGGCAGGAGTTACCTCGGCAGCAAGTGCTCTCCGGGGCGAACACGCAGCAGCTAATGTTGCCTCCCCCTCCGCCGAGGTATGACAACAATGAGAGAAGGGATGCAGTGCATCAGGTGGAAAATCAGCAACAACTTGATTAGAGGTACCCCGGAAACGAGGGAAGGAATGAGTACAGGGAACATCACCAGAGTTATTGTGTGTTCACGACTGAGGAAACAGATAGAAAGAGCTTGCAACGCCGACATATGGAGGTCAATGCGGTTATGCCAGCAGTGACGAGGTACATGCCTTGGTCGGACCAAGAAATCACCTGGAACATCAAAGACCATCCTAAACTTATGCCGAGTCCCGGTTCATATGCGTTGGTGTTAGATCCGACATTCATTGGACCGAACATCAATGTGAGGTTCTCCAAGGTTTTGATTGATAATGGGAGTAGCATTAACATCATGTATGCGGATACGATGCGCAAGTTGGGCATCTCAGAGAACATGCTCCAAGATACGAGAACAACTTTCCATGGCATTGTACCAGGCATTTCTTGTGAGCCCATAGGCAAAGTCCGGGTCGACGTGTTATTCGGCACAAGGGATAACTGCCGAACTGAAAATCTTGAGTTTGAGGTGGTGAACTTGGAAAGTGCATATCATGCGTTACTCGGAAGACCAACATTGAACAAATTCATGGCAAGTTGTCACATCAGTTATCTGAAGATGAAGTTACCCGGGCCAAATGGAGTGATTACCATTACTGGAGATTTCCGACGTTCCATGGAGTGCGCTTCAGCCGGGTCTAACCTAGCCGAGTCAGTCATGATTGCGCAAGAAAAAAGAAAAATCCAAGAGGTGGCGGCATTGGCTCAGTCCGCGCAGCAATATATGCCGGCATTAAGTAACCCGCATGGCAGCGTTTCATTTCAAGCCGCAAAGGACACCAAGAAGATTCCAGTTGATAACATGTTTCCGGAGCGCACCGTAACAATTGGTGCCAGGTTAACTGAAAAATAGGAAAGCGAGCTCGTCAACTTCCTCCGTGAGAATCGGGATATTTTTGCTTGGTCTACACAGGACTTGCAAGGTGTTCCGAGGGAGTTGGCCGAGCACTCTTTGAACGTAAGACCCGGAGCAAGGCCAGTGAAGCAACCTCTCCGCCGCTTCGCCGAGGATAGGAGAAAAGTCATTGGAGACGAGATAGCTCGGTTACTAGCAGCAGGATTTATCATGGAGGTACTATATCCGGATTGGCTCTCTAATCTGGTGTTGGTAGAAAAGAAGAAGGACGATCCGAACGTGGCAGTGGTTTGGCGTATGTGTATCAATTACATGAACCTGAACATGGCGTGTCCAAAAGATCCATTTTCACTGCCGAGGATAGATCAGGTCATACACTCAACCGTGGGATGCGAACTGTTGTCATTCATTGACGCATATTCTGGCTTCCACCAGATACCTCTGAACCCGGATGATCAAATAAAGAAGGTGTTTATTACCCCGTACGGGGCTTACTGCTATCGCACTATGCCGTTCGGTTTACGTAATGCAGGTGCAACATACCAAAGATGTATGCAAAAATGTTTGCACGACCAAATAGGTCAAAACATACAAGTATACGTGGATGATGTGGTTATCAAGACCAAGGAAAGCACAACGCTCCTTGACGACATAAGGCAAACATTCGCGAACTTGAGAAGGTTCCGGATGAAGCTTAACCCGAAAAAATGTACCTTCGGTGTCCCGGCTGGAAAATTACTCGGATTTCTCGTCTCCAGCCGAGGTATCGAAGTTAATCCAACTAAGATCCGAGCCATCGAACAAATGGAGCTACCGAAGTGTCTTAACGATGTCCAGAAGTTCACTGGATGCCTGGCATCGTTGAGTCGGTTTGTATGTCGGTTGGGAGAAAAGGCACTGCCTCTACCAACTCATGAAAAAGTCGGATAAATTCGTTTGGACGCCACAGGCCGATGAAGCCTTTGCCCACTTGAAAAAGATGTTGGCCACTGCGCCAGTGTTAGCCTCTCCACTATCAAAGGAGCCAATGTTGCTCTACGTAGCCGCAACCAACCGAGTTGTAAGTGCAGTAATCATAGTGGAACGCAATGAAGAGGGTAAGTCGGTGCAGAGGCCAGTGTATTACCTGAGCGAGGTATTGTCTGCCTCAAAACAGAACTACCCGCACTTTCAAAAGGTGGCATACAGTGTCTATATGGCGGCGAAGAAGTTAAAGCATTACTTTGAGGAGCACCCCATCAAAGTAATATGCGAAGCTCCCATATCCGAGATAATGGGTAACAAGGATGCGAGTGGCAGAATTGCAAAATGGGCAATTGAGCTAGCCCCTTATGCGCCCCAATATGACAAGAGAAGCGATCAAATCTCAGGCTGTGGCGGACTTTTTTGTGGATTGGGCCGAGGTACAATACGAACCACCTCCACCGGACCCGAATTACTGGTGGATGCACTTTGACGGGTCAAAAACCAAAACCGGACTGGGCGCTGGGGTGGTGCTTACCTCGCCAAAGAAGGACCAGCTAAAGTATGTATTGCAGATCCATTTCGCGGCATCGAACAATGTCGCTGAGTATGAGGCTCTTGTGCATGGGCTCAAAGTGGCAAAGGAGATTGGCATACGTCGGATAATATGCTTTGGCGACTCGGATCTGGTGGTGCAGCAGGTGTTCGGAGTGTGGGACGCCCTGGACCCAAACATGGCATTATACAAATTTCACGTGCAGAAGATATCTGGTTACTTCGAGGGGTGTGAATTTCACCATGTACCCCGGGCGGAAGACGACGCTACCGACATGTTGTCGAAGCTCGGATCGACCAGACATGCAATTCCACCGGGTGTAGCATTGGAACACCTCAGAAAACCATCTATCAGGCCGTCCCCAGGAACCGACTTGATCTATGTCCCGGAAAAAACGAAATCCGGAGCTGAGCCCATGGACATTGACACGGGAGGTAGTACGCGAAACCCGGGGACTGCATCAGCAAACCTGGGGACTGCCTTGGCAAACCCGGGGACTACCTCGCTAGACCCGGGCACTGCTCAGCATGATCCGGCTGAAGTTATGCCGGTGGATCAGATGGAAATTGATGAGGAGATGTTCCCTCCACGAGCGATACCAGCTTGGGCACTAACTATATTCCAATTCCTGAAAGACGGAACGTTACCCGCTGAGGAGGTGTTAGTCAGGCAAACTCAGAGGAGAGCAAAAGCATATACAATCATCAATTCTGAGTTATACAAACGGAGTGTAACCAATGTTCTCCAAAGATGCGTTGACCCGGAAGAAGGGCTTGACATCCTCCGAGATATACACCAAGGAGAATGCGGGCATCATGCCTCATCCCAAGCCTTGGTGGCGAAGGCGTTCCGGCATGGATTCTACTGGCCAAGTGCCTTGGAACAAGCAGAAGATCTGGTGAGAAAATGCAATGGTTGTCAAAGGTACGCCACCAAGACACATATGCCTATGTCGGAACTCAAGACCATACCAATTATGTGGCCATTTGCTGTATGGTGCTTGGATATGGTTGGCCCGTTTAAACCGGCGAGAGGAAACATGACACACATTTTGGTCATGGTGGACAAGTTTACAAAATGGATTGAAGTGAAACCTATAAGAAAATGTGATAGAGCTACGGCCGTGACATTTCTCAAAGACATCATCTTGAGATACGGTTATCCACATAGTATTATAACTGATAATGGAACAAATTTTGCGGAAGGAGCATTTGCGCGCTTCTGCCGAGATAAGAAGATCCGACTCGATGTCGCCTCGGTAGCCCACCCCGCATCGAACGGACAAGTGGAAAGATCCAACGGATTAGTATTATCCGGGATAAAACCCCGTCTCATTGAGCCGCTGCAAAGATCAGCGGGGTACTGGATAGAAGAACTACCAGCGGTATTGTGGAGCTTAAGAACAACTCCGAATTGATCAACAGGCTATACGCCATTCTTTCTGGTATATGGGGCAGAAGCTGTATTACCAGCCGACATAGAGCATGATTCGCCTAGGGTCACCCAATACACAGAAGCCGAAGTGCACGAAGCCCGGCAAAATGATGTTGATCTGCTGGAAAAAGCGAGAGAACTGGCACTATCCAGATCCGCCATATATCAGCAAAATCTCCGACGCTATCATAGCCGGAAAGTGTGCCCCCGAGTCTTCCGGGAAGGCGATCTGGTACTCCGGTTGGTACAACGTACTACTGGCATGCATAAATTATCCCCCATGGGAAGGGCCGTTCATTGTGAGCAAAGTATTGCACAATGATTCTATCTTATAGATGCAAAGCCACAGGAAAAGAACAAGGTGGACAGGTCCGGAGAGGAATCCAAGCGACCATGGAATGTAGCACTACTTCGTCCCTTCTACACTTAGCTAAGAAGTGTATGTATCCGAGTCATCTCATATGTCGGTATGTATGTCAGCAATGAGCTTATCAATGAAATAGCAGCGCCTCGAGCAGTAACTCGGGGACTGCCTTAATAATGTTTGTCGTAATTTCTTATGCGGTAGCTGGAATATGTCATTCTACTTAACCCAGATTAGTAATGTGTGAGCACCAAAAACCCAACCCTTCGACTTGCTGCTGTCCAACAAGAATTGGCTTCATGGCAAGCAAGGGAACAAGTTCGAATTGCGTAGCACATGAAAAACGACTAAGGAAACAAGTTTATTCGAGCTAACGTTTGTTTTTTCGGACTAACCCTGTATTTATTTTCAAGTTATTATGCTGAATTATTTTGGGACAAGCCTCAAAGTTTCTAAGTATTGTTAAGACAGTTTTTGAAGCTCGGATTCGTAAGTCGTAAAACCGAATCAAGGTAGACACGGACCGAGCCAAAGAATTGGACGAACAAGAAAATGAAACCCGGGGACTACGCCCAAGTTAATCCGGCATAAAAACGTAGTAGCAAAATATCACATATCCAGCATACAATTGCACCCGGCATACCGGGGATCTGATAAATTTTCAAGTTTTTCAGAACTAAGGAGCAGCAGGAGGAGAAGGTTCGGCATCGTCGTCGATGTCTTCAATATCTGAAGCATCATCTTCCCCGTCCTCATCCGACCCATCTTCAACATTCTCATTCTGCTCGTCCCCAGCGGATTCCAGGAAGCTCGGTCCTTCAACCCAGTCATGAATAGGAGAATATTCGACGAGGCTGTAGGCGCAGGCCTGGCGCCGAGCTACCCACTCCGGATCATCGGTCCATCTGGATCCGGTGCGTCGGCGTGTAAGGAGGCTGATGTCGATCTTCTCATACCATTTGAGAATATGGTGAAGGATGGTATCAGATGTGGCACGACCAACGGACTCTCTCCAGAGGTCAACCTGGGTCTCAACTTCCATTAATTTCTCGATGAGAGTTGCGATGGTCTCCGGGCTACTCTCTCCGGGCCAGAACATATTGAAGATGCGTACTGCAACGTCGAGGATATCCTTGCCATAATTCTTGATGGTCTCCACACGAGAGGACAAGTTGACCAATAGGTACTCCGTGTCCAAGGGAATGTTTTCACCATCATGAGCAATAGGAGTACCCCTCTCTCGGCGAAATTTGGCAACAGCAACGCTTGCAATGGCAGTACCCTCTGGAAAGTGGTCTGGAAACAAGGCAAAGGAAGAAGGTGAAGGAAAGACATATGAGGTAACCCTAAGAAGTATGTCGGATAAGGGAAAGGAACTTACGAGAAATGTGGCTATGGATCCGGGTTAACTCCTTGATGCAGGCATCACGTCTTTTCCGAAGTTTCTCAAGCTCAGCGTTAGCCGACCCAAGCTGGAGGTCGGATTCTCTGAGTAGGTCCTGGCCCTTGGAGATCTGGAGAGTAAGGCGCTCACGCTCTTCTGTGAAGTCCTGGCCAACCTTTTGGAGCTCGGTTCGGTGCTGGGCCTTCATCTTCTCCATCTCGGCCTTGAGCTTGGCAATCTCGTCGTCCTTAGTCCGGAGGAGAGCAAGCTCATCATTCTTCTTCTTCAGCTCGGCCTGATGCTGCCCTGCTTGTTCGAGAAAATGCAGCATCATATCAGGTACGGGCACACTATCCTCAAGCGATGCTGAAATAGTATGTTGACCCGGCAGAGCCGAGGAGTGAATGTGTGCCGAGCCAAGGAGAAGAAGAAATGGAAAACGCTACAAAGTCGAACAAAAGAGGACATACCCCGGATTTCCTCCAAGTTCTTCCGCATAATTTTGTTCTAAGCCTCCCCCCCAGCTGCAGAAACCGAATGAAGAGATTAGTCCGGCGGAAGAAAGTGAAGAAAAACGGAGAGGTGCCGAGGGAGAAAATTACTCCTCTTTTCATGTTCTGCGCCAAGTGCAACATGCTTTGCGCGTAGTATCTTGTGGGTATCAAGCAGGCGTTGGAATTCAGCGCTTCGACGATTGGTGGTTACCTGAAAGAAGTACAGAAGTGTGAAATTAACTTGATGCATATTCGAAGTGTCCAAGATCCGGGCCAAGTGGAACTTAACCCGGCTCTAGGTGTGTGCATATTCGAAGTGTCCAAGATCCGGGCCAAGTGGAACTTAACCCGGCTCTAGGTGTGTGCATATTCGAAGTGTACAAGATCCGGGACAAGTGGAACTTAACCTGGCTCTAGGTGTGTGCGTATTCGAAGTGTACAAGATCCGGGACAAGTGGAAGTTAAACCGGCTCTAGGTGTGTGCCTATTCGAAGTGTACAAGATCCGGGCCAAGTGGAACTTAACCCGGCTCTAGGTGTGTGCATATTCGAAGTGTGTAAGATCCGGGCCAAGTGGAACTTAACCTGGCTCTAGGTGTGTGCATATTCGAAGTGTGCAAGATCCGGGCCAAGTGGAACTTAACCCGGCTCTAGGTGTGTGCACATTTGAAGTTTACATGCAGCTATGTTAGTTTTCTAATGAGCATCCGGTCGAGTAACAAGCTACTCCACCGGAGGCTCGGGGACTAATGGTTATTATCTACAGCATGTAAAGGAGAAACGACATACCTCCATCATTCGCCCCGCGAGATTAATTGCCTTGGCGGCAGTATTCATCTGGGCAGAAAGTTCTGCGGGGCCGAACTTTTTCGGGAGATCGTCGTTGTGGACGAACTCCGCCTTGTTCCAGTTCATGACGAACTCGATAAGGCTCAGAGGGTACCGTTCGCCAGTGGGCATGTGGGGTGCCACCAAGCCCTTCGCATGAGTTTCCTTCCTCTCAATTAGGGAAAGAGCTGGGCTGGTGTGCAGAACCATCTGCTGCACATCGGTTGGCTCGGCAGGAAGATCCTTCGCTGCTGGTAATTTCTTCGGAAGCATTGACGATAGAGTTCGCTGCCCGGCCTCGATGGATGCAGATTTAGTAGTATCCGGGGCCTTCTTGCCTTTAACTTGGTCGGAAGAAGTAACTGCGGTGGACTTCCCTTTATAAGCGGCTGGAATAGTTCCTCGCCGAGGCTGAGATGACTCGGACGAGGCAGAAGAACTTGGCACTGGAGCTGCTGTGGGTTTCCTTGGTGCCGGGACAGGTGCTGGCTCGGTAGCTGGTACTGGAGCTGCTGCTGGTGCTGGTGTTGCGGTAGACTCGGTGGTTGCTGGTTGTGACAATGCCGTGGTGGTGGACACCGTCGCCTCGGCCAAACCAACCCCTCCCGCTCCGAGGTCACGTTCCTCTCGATGAGGTACTGCGGAACCCGGAGCAGCCACAGAGCCCTCCGGAATAGGGCTCAGCGGGCGTGACTCGTCGTCACGAGGAGGAGAAGGGTCAAACCGAAGGGGAGAAGAGATGCTCGATCCGCTCTGAGGGACCTCCACAGGAGGCCTAAAAAGAGAATAAGGTCAGGTGTGAAATTACCGCGATGCAAGGAAAAATGAGTTGCGCAATGAAAAATGACTTACGCATCCGAGGTTTCAGCCTCCTTGGGTTTCCGGGCCCTCCGTGCCGGGGCTTTATCTGCTCGCTTGGAGGCAGTCTTATCTCCGGCCTTCTTTTGCCTTTTTGTGGGCTGAGAAGGTCCGGAGGAAGAACTCGATGCGGCTCCGCGCTTATTCTTTGACGCCACCGGAACCGGCTCGCCCGTGGCAAGTGGAGGATCCTCGTGGATATGCCCACCGGGGTTAGCTGATGCCGGAAAGGCAAAAGAAAGAGGGACAGCCTCAACGGGTTCAATCACGTCGATATCCGAGTCATCCTCGTCATCGGGCCAATCTCTAAGAGAAGAGAATTTACCGCTGGGTCATTTGGTGGCGTCGGTCATAGGGAGGAACATCTCCTAGTCCGGCTCCTCCTCATCCGGGATTTCTCGGTCCGGCGCCCACTTGAGGGTCGGGTCCATACCATCCTCGAGAGTTTGCTGAAGGAACAACTGAGAAAAAGCATGAAGAACAGGGTCAGAAATAAAACAAAAACCGACACATACTTGATCCGAAATAAGTTTGCCCCGCGAAGCTTACCGTGGGAGGGAGCCTGTCACGGCAGTAGTGCTCGATTCCCCATGTCCATTCGGCGGAGAAATCCTTGTAGGTGGTGAAAAGAGCTTTAACCCGGCGAAAGATCTCCGTGTTGCTCAACTCGAAGGAGGAGGCTCGGTTGGGGTCGCGGCCGAAGCTCATGTGGCACAACTTGTGGGAGCGCTTCTGGAGGGGAGAGATTCGGTTGTGCACGAACGTGATCATAGCATCCTTGTTGCGCAATCCGAGCTTCTTTAGCTCCGCGAACCTCTTGTTAACTTGGTTGGCCAGAGCTGTAGGTTTCTTGGGGACCTCCTCCTAGAAATCCGTGTCAGGTTGGCCCGGAGCGTAGGGCAGCAACCGAATCAAATCTTCGGTACCCTTGTTCCGGATGTAGAAGAAGGTCCGGGCCCATCCTTTGCAGGAGTCAAGCCCGGTGACCCGGGGAAAGACTGAAAATCTCCGGGGCGAGATGGAGGCAGCTCCGAATTGGGTGAGCTGCTTATCCTCCGACTCTACGTGGATGTTGGGGACGACGTTGCGACGAAGACCGAAGAACCGGATCCACAACTCCTTCGTGGGCCATAGTCCGGTGTAGCCTTCGATCGTAGAGGCAAAGGCAGAAAGAGAGGTGATTGCGTTCACGGGGAGATGGTGCGGCTGCAGATGATACGTCCTAACCCAATCCCGGAAGAAATCGCTCACCGGAAGGCCAAATCCCCGTTGGAAGTGGGACAGGAATACAACGAACTCACCCGGATTGGGTAAGGGGGCCAGTTCCGAGGAGGGGAGACGAGCGGCAACGCCGGCGGGAATGCGCCTGGTTCGGTAGATCCAGTCAAGGTCATCTTGACAAACCCATGACTCGGCCCACGCGTCGTGGTCCGCCGCGCCGGCGTCCTCCTCTATCTCCTGCTCGGCGACGACAAGCTCCTCCTACGTCATCTCGTATCCGCTATCCTCGCTGGAGCTAGCGGCGGAGGGGATCTGAGGCCTAGATTGGCGTGGACCCGTGGCGAAGAAGCTGTGCAGCGGTGGCTGCGGTGCGGAGGCACGGGGAGGTGCGGCGGCGGCGCTGCTGCTAGAAAACACCGGCGGCGGCGTGATCGCAGGGAAGACGAAGGAGAAAACGCAACGGGCAAAGGGGCGCGGAGGTGGAAAAACGCTAAGGGACGCGCCCCTCCCCTATTTAACCACCCCTAGTGATCGATGAGTGGGATCGTGCTGCGCCGATGAGCCACACGGTGTGGCCGTGTATCACCGGCATCAGCCAATCAGAGAAAAGCCACACAGGGGGCCACGGAGTAGAAGTGATCCCATGACGCGACGTGCTGTTGCGGTAAACGAGGAGGCAGGCATGACATGACCCACGCACAGTGAAACTGACAATTACTGCGGCGGTTACTGTGCAGACCCTTAAAATAAGACAAGGTAATGATTAGCCTCCACGTGGGTTGGCGTATGAGAGAAGGAAACGGGGCCCAGATCAAACCATGATAACCATGGGATCTGAGCCAAAGTGGTGACCTGGCCGGCAAGTGAAAACTTGGAACGTGCGAAGGGAATGTAAATCCATATAATCCGAGATAAGGAGCTAACTCAGAATTAAACATCCGAGGCTCGAACATAAATGAACCTGATGCGGCCTTAGCGGCCGAGGCAGCTAAGACCGCACCAGTTTCGGGGACTAATGTTGGGGGGATACCCCCGGGTAGGGTCACTCCGGGGTATAACGGCCGAGTTAGCCGAGGTCCGGCAAGGTCAAAGCGGATGCTGACCGGGTCACCTCAAGGCAGTCCGAATCACGGAGTAACCCGGACCAGGGGGGGGGTCGCCTAACATTGTCTCATCCGACTTAAGGAGTAAGTCGGGAGTGCTTGTCTAACTTATATGCAGGAACATGTGTAGCCGGATCTACTATGATCCGGATCCTCGCTTAGCTTCTGGGAGAAGGAAGGAATCTCTCTGGTCAAAAAAGAAGGTCCGGTACACACTGCATGAGCGAATAAAGCAAGGGCAGGACCACCGGGTCATGGCCGACAAGGGTGACGACGCTCAAGTCGGCTGACGCGGGCGCCGCAGAGGCTTACGTCGCTAAAGCATGTGTGACGCGGGGGAAAAGCACCCCGGTCGGGTTACCACGCGGGGGCATATTATTAGGAATATGCCTCCACGTATACCCTAGGCCAGGACCGAACCTCCTCTATATAAGGGGGGTTAGGGTTCTGGTAGAGGGGGTTTTTGGTTGAGCACTAGTTGATTGGGTGATTCCTTAGAGCTAGTTGATCTAGAGTTCTAGGGAGAAGAATTAGGCAAGAGTAAGAGAGCTCCTTCTTCCTCCTCTCGTCAATACAGCTCAAGGAGCATTTGTAATCTAGGAGATATAGCAATACAAACTTATGTGTGGAGAATCACTCCACTATCCCTCCCTGGATTCCTCTAGCGCATATTAATCCCCACCTTTAGCCTATCCATGGCATCTGCCGTGACACCACCACGACAATTCCTCCAAAAATCCGCCACCAAATCAAGTCCTGAGCCAACCCATCAGTAGATCGGGGTTCCCCTATCTCTATAGTGGTTTTAGACAGAAGATTTGGTGGCTAATCTAGGCTGAATCAGAGAAATCTGGTGCAAAATATGTGAGGTTCGTCGGCTGGAGAGAGAGGTAGCGAGCAACGCGCGAGAAAGAAGGCGTTGTGTGTAGGACGGGCTCGCGCGACGGTGTGGTCCTCTTTGGAGGCTTTCGGCCAGGCTGTCGCCGAGTGGGTCATTCGGCCAGGCTATCGCCGAGTGCGGCATTCGGTCAGGCTGTCACCGAGTGAGGCAATCGAGCAGAGCGGGCCCCGCCACCACATGCACTCGGTCACCGTGACGCCGAATAAATATGGATTTGGCCAGGCCCACGCCGAATAGACCTCTCGGTCTGCTTGTCGCCGAATGTATTTCATTCGGCGTTACCGTCGCCGACAAAGCACTAGATGTGTAATATCCCAAATTCGTGCAACACTTGTCAAATTAATTAAAAAAGTATATTATTTAAAAAAAATCATGTAAAAATCTGTGTTTTTGTTCTTCGTTTGATCTATTTTTTACTGCGCGATTGAGTAACAAGTGGTATCAGAGCATAAGGTTTCGAGATCCATTGCTCGGGAGACTTTCCGTTGCGCTCCCGGACAGAATCGTGCAGCGTCGACTGGATGAACAACCGCAGTCTTGCGGCATCAGTTTCACCAAAATCTAAAAACCTTGAGATCGGATCTGGCATCGTATATCGACGCAGTTTTCCTTCAGCCAGCGTCCCGTGCGTCGCTGTGCCAATCCATCCGCAGCGGAAGGATTTGTTGCTTCGCATGTGTCAAGTTCGCCGAGATCGCAGGGCCGTCCGGTACAACATCCGATCCGCTGTATTATCGCGTCCTCTAGTCGGTATCAATTCCATACGAGGAGCTGGGCAGGAATCAGTCGAAAAGCATAGAGCACATTCGATTGTGACCTCCAACGATCAGCTCAAGGACTGACTCTCATTTCCCCCCTCTCCCTTCTCTCTCCTGTGAACAGTTTCCGAGAGCGTCTCTGAGTTCCCGGGCCGATCCCGAGCCCCTCCGGCGGTGATGTCGTCCGGAGGTGGCGGAGGAGAGGCCCCGGGGTAGTTTATGGTCTTTTAGTGTGTTGGTTTGCGGCGTGCTCGCCGCCGTCTTGGGCGTCCTGCCCGGAGTGGTCTCCAGGTCGTCGGCCAGATCTGGAGCGGGCCGGGGTGGATCTCTCTCCTCACAGCACTCCGTTGGTCGGAGTCAGGTGGCATGTGTAGATCCGCTGCCGGAGACTCTTGAATAAGGCCTAGGACCTAGCATCTGGCGAGGAGGTTGAAGCTTCGTCCCTTTCTTGGCCGGTCGTGGTGGCAGGGGAGTTAGGTGACGTGGTGGTCGGCTCTTGTGCTTCTCCTTCCCGGCCGGCCGTGGAAGCGAGGGGGTTGCGGAGTGCGGCGACGTCTGCTTCTTCCTTGTCTGTATGCTGGGGTGGTACTTGCTGCGGCGAGCTTTCCCCTCCTGCATCCTCAAGCGGCCATGGTGGTGGCTTTTGTTGTGCATGTTTTGGTTGCTGCCGGTGGTGGATGATTCTCTCCGGCGTCTTCTGGAGCTTCTCTCCGGCGTCTTCTTGGCGGCTGATGATTCGCCAGTGCGTCGGACCCAAGGGCAGTAGGGCTGCCGCTCCTCCGCTTCTTGTCTCCATGTGTCGGTCGCTCCCTGTGGTGAGGTTGCTACTGGCGCCGAAGATTCGTCGTCGTCCTGGAGGTGGAAGAGGATGAAGGACTTGATTGCTTTTTCAAGTTTTTTTTGGATCCTCAGTGCTTATTTTTGGGTCTCGGTGTAATTTTTATTTCTTGGGCCTTTCTGTACTTTAGGGACTCTTCTGCAGCAATATATATCGGGTGCTTTGTACCCGTTCACCGTTCAAAAAAACGATCAGCTCAAGGATCAAGTCCCGAGGTAACCAGACAAGCTTTCAGCTATATCATGTGAAGCCCTTCATCTACTACCGCTGCGTGCACTTCATGGCGTTCTGTATATTATCAAAGGTCATCGGTTGCTATTTACCAAGCTTTATTTACTTCACTGTTTATTGATTCTATTAAATATCGTTTTAGTCTGGCTTGTTTCGTCCAGTCAAGATGCGGATTATTCTACCATATGTGTAATTTATACTGGTGTTACTGTCGACATGGACAAAGTGAACAATTTGTTTTTTGAGCTTGAGCATTGACCCACGCTCTATCCCGGTCTCAATACCGGTTCTACCCGCGTCACCTATGTTCGATGATTTGCCACTGAGATGATCATCGTTTTGATAGTATTTAGTTTAAGGTGGAGTTTGTTGAAGCCTGTCATACGATTGGATGATTATGTGCGCTGCTGCGGACAGTCTGTACTACAGTTTGAGCTCAACATTATGGCGGTTCTACTTGCGGCGTTCTACGACGACTCGTTCGTTCTTGGGTTTTATCTTATTTGGAGGCTGGAATTTCAAGTAAGTTTTATGATTGTTCATATTCATTGGCATTTATATGAGAGATATTGTGGATGCAAATTTAAGGTGTTATATTGCTGCGATTACATGAAGAACACAATTCAAAAATTAAAAATAATAATAATATGGAGGAGGTGATTGTTAAGCCTGTTGGTAGCTAGCATATACTCTTTACTCTCCAGAGTTTTGCTGTTATGCATGTGAAGGTTTTTTATCTTTGTTATTCAAGTTTACGATGAGGATCCGTTTAAGGTGCAAGAGGAGATTTGTTTTCTGCTAGATACTACAACATTGTTCAGTTATCTTTGCTCTTTCAAGAGGAATCTATTGCGGAGTTTAAGCTCCTATGCATGTTGAAAAAGTTCCTTCATCCGCCAGTTGTTTTACATGGACAGTTTTTGACCATGTCATGGATTTTTCATCAACCATTACAAGACGGCAGTTTTTGGTGTACGAGGTGTTCTCCGTACTAGATGCTCTTGCATGAGTATTGTTTGCCGAGGTTTATGCTCTTTGATTTGTAGCACGTTCAGATTCCATGAGATGAGTTCTTCACAATGTTTACGTGCAACCAAGGTGTTGCACTATGAGCTTTGCGCTCACTCGAGCACCACATGAGATATGATGACTTATGTCATTTGATGATTGAGCAGTTTTTACTTTGGAGGTCAGTGACATAGACTCAGACTTTTATTAGGTCTTATTGGAGACCCAATTTCGTTTGTCTGCTTTGTTGAGAGCTGTGTTGTTTTTGGACGACCTACCATTTGATTTGCTCAATGTGACTTCGTGAGAAGTTTATTAGTCTTATAGACGTTTCAAAGCACATGGTTTACTTGTGATCACTTTAATTGAGGAGTTGAATGCTATCTCTATGGCTTTTATAAGGGATTTCGACTCAAGGTGGAGATTGTTGAATATGATCTGAATCTTATGTACTACAAAAGGAGTCCTGACGGACTACAGCGTGCCAACCATGCTAGACATAGCACATCTACAACTCTATTTCGTGTCCGTGAAAAAAGAGAGTTATTTGCCTCTTTATATAGTGCATGTAGTCATAAATTAGATTGAGAACGTTCCACCATATTATTAGCACGTAGAGGGTTTGTCCTCTCGTGTATTGTAATACTTCTCCCTATTATAGTGATACGCTGTCGTGTATTCCGTGGATTTTTTCGTAAAGGTTTCCACATAAAAATCTGTGTTTTTTTTTCGTTTGATCTACTTTTTGCTGCGCGAATGTAACAAGCACTTTGTATCCTTTCGTCATTGTTGGCTTTGTTAATTCAAAGCTGGACACTGCAGTGCCTGATATCTAAAAAAAAAGTTTGACAATGGAGCGTTTTCCTCGAAAGGGAAGCATTGCGAAGCACTGGGAAGCCACTTTGTCTCGTACCAAAAAGGGAGAAAAAGAATGGCTCATGGATGATGATTGCCCGGAGTCGGGACTAGTTAAACAGCAGGTTGGCCCAACGACTTACGTACGCGAGATCGCGAGTACTACTAAGTTGGGCTCTGATCATCAGGACTATCTTGTCTAGCTAACAACCAATTGGAAATTAACGATCCTGCAGGAAACAAGTACTCGTACAGAGACGACACCTACACACCCCTATCATTAGCAGTTCAGCACCAATCAACGTTACAGGGCCATCCCTGTAGGTGGCGGTGTCGCGGCACAGTACTGCTCTGTACTACTCACGTGGTTAGCGCACTAAACAAACAAGCATCGCTCTGAAATTATACCTCCGCCAATGTCCAAAAATAACCCCATTATAGGTTCGGTTTGGCATTGGGCATTGGGCACTTGCTCAGCTCTTTCGGATGACTAAACTAAACTAAATCACCACAATCTTATGAGGCGGAGGATCACACATCTTCTTCACAACGGAGAGCACTTAGATACCCCTGCATCCTCTCGGCTTTCCAATCTCTACAGCCAAAATGCTTCTGCCACACCCCGCTTGACGGGTCGTTGAGATATTGGAGATAAACAAAGTGCAGCCCAGCCGAGTGAAACAATGCTCACTGCGTTGATGCCCGAGTGATGCCCATGAATCAAAGGTAGTGTGGAGAGAGAGTTGTTCTTGCGAATGTAGATTTTGGTTTTAGCTCCCACGGTCTGGCCCGAGCTTCGACCAAAATCCGCGCATGATACACACAAGGTCCGGTGAGTAGATAGTGCAGCCGGGCCAAAGGTTGTGCATAGTTGTGCAAAAAACTGAGCCGACCTCTCCGTTGTTCTCTATCTGGTAGGGCTGTTCCCATCTCTGATGCAAAATGGTGGAGTCGTCGCGCGACAGTGCGCATCCTCGTTTGCCAACAGTGAATTAGGAGGTATTGGAGAAATCATCTCTACTAGTGGAGTGGAGGTGTAATTTCAGAGTGCTGGTCATGGCACGCCGGCTCCAGTTAGAGTAGAGCAGCACTTGTGATTAGAGCTGGTTTTACCTCGGCAATTTCTGAAGTTTGTCATCAACATATACGAAATGAGGAATCCAACTGTTGGTTTGATGTTTCGCTTGTTTCGCTCTCACACAAGGTCTAGAAGTCAAATTTTGTATTGCTTTGTTGCGACTCCTTCTGTCTATTGCCCCTTGTACGGGCGCGAGCTAAAGACCAGCAGTGCTGCTACCGCTTCTGTTGCCCTGGTTTCTCTCGAATTAAACAGATGTGAGGCTAATAAAGCGACAAGCCAAACCTCCTCTTATCTGAAACTTTTTCGGCCACTGATGATGCGGCGACGCCGACTTGCCAGTTACAACCTTCAAAGCATATTACGATCGCTTGAAAGCATCTGCGGCGACAAAGGCCCGCGGCGGCAGAAAACGGGACCCGGTAAACGCCAGGCGCAGCCGAGCTCGTGGCTACCGTTCACATGCTTGTGTGATAATGTCCTTCATTGCTTGAGAATGTACCACAGCATTTCAAAATATTTTATGTCGATTCATCATTTATCAAAAAGTCTTGTTATATTGAATATTGAATATATTTTGTTACGTTTATGGGAAAATTATATCAACGAGTTTTGTTTTGTTTTTGAGAAAATTATATCAATCATTTTTGACACGTAAATTATAAAAATCTTGTTATATTGAATATATTTTTGATAAATTTTTACGTTTGGAACTTACTGAAACTTGATATAACTTTACGAAACCATGGAAACAACTAAAACAATGTGTCACATAAATATAAAACTAGTTATATTGAATACCTTTAAAATTTATTGTAGTTTATTGCATAACTTTATTTTGCATGTGTACATGTAGTTTCACCAAGTTTCATAGAGTTCCATCATGTTTCAAAATTTAATTTTTAAAACTTGTTAGAACATATTCAAAAGGGTCTTGCTCCAGTACAACCCCTCCACCAAAACTCAAGGGTAGTTTAGTCTTTTGGCATTAATTAAGTTATTATTTAATTTAATTAGCCTGCCCTGTTAGATCCAAGCCGGTATGCATACAGTACGAGGACCATGCACTATGTCACGTCCGGCATTTAGAGGCACTCCTCTAGTGCCACAAATGAATTTTTGAGGCATTAAAAAAACGTCGGGGGCGGCCGTGTAGAGGAAAGTCATTAGTGACAGTTTTTTAAAAGGGATTTCTATTTTTTCTTGCCCCTAGTTTCTTAGTTGTACTCAGTTTTTCCCAGCCGCTTAGTTTTTCCTCATTTTTTTCCTCCCTTCATTCCGAACCCTCGCAGGCGCTCGGACGAGGGAATGCCGTCAGGTCAAAGGCTGGATCGTTACATGCTGACAGGTGGGATCGCGTTGGGGCGGGTCCTGCGTTGACCGTTACGTTACGTCGCCTCGACCATTACATGCTGACGGGTGGGGCCGTGTTGGGATGGGTCCTGCTTACGTGGTGAAGGGTGGGACCGTGTTGGGACGGGTCTTGCATACGTGGTGAAGGGTGGAGTCGCATGAAGATACGTCGGATCGGCCATTCTTGCTCCGAGCCTAGAACAACGCCCACACTGCCCCTCCGCTCCCCTACCGTCGTGCCCTCCTACCTAAGAGCCCCTCCTACCTTATGTCATCCTCGGCCCCAGAGCCGCCCCATCCCCTAGCCACGGAGCCTACTCCGGCTCCGCTTCCTCCCCCGCTAGATCTATCCTTTTCGCGGAACAGTATGCGACGCTGGCAGGTGTATCCGTCCTCCCCGTCAAGCGCTGAGAAGATTGGGTGGAATCGGAGGGATCTAATGCATGGATTCCATCTGGGTAAGTATAGTTTCCCTTTATGGATTGATTATAGGCAGTAATTGAGCGTGAATCACTAGTGCTCAGCTAACTGTCTTGCTTTTCGAATAGGATTGATCCAGCGCTGGCATTTCGGCTGGCGGTTAAACTGGATACTAGCTTAATTTGTGGTTGTGAATGGTATCTCTCTAGATTTTACTTCCCAGCGGTGGTTGCAACCTCCATAACTCTCAGAGATCTAAAAGATAAAATATATTCTAAATTCCCGTGGAGCAATGGCGATTCAGTTGATTTGCAATATTTCAACATTAGCGAGCAAAGGTTGCTCCCACTAACTAGCGAAGCTGATCTGATAATGCTTTTCTCTTTGAATGCTGCCGAACATTTTGGTCAAATTCGTCTCCATGTGCAACCTAAAGTTGAACACATGGGAAAGAGGGCTAAAGCATCATCTGATGGTCATGCATCATCAGGTGGTCGGGCATCATGTGTCTATACTGTCTCTGCTAATAGTGTGTGCCCCCACGCTCCTTGTAGGTCTACATCAGTACCATTTGTTCGCACTGCGAGTTTAAGCTAAATCGCTTGTGCAGCCGATGTGGAGGACGAAGCAGAGCCTGCCGAGAGAGCGCCTCCACTAGATGACGAGGATGAGTTCATGTTTCCTGAATGGGTAGATACTGATGAAGAAGAGAACGAGGATAACAATGACTATCTCGTTTTAGCCGAGTACGATGGTGAGGACTTGCCAGTAATTGAGTGGGACAGGAACGATCCTAAGATTTCAGAAGGCACCGTATTTGAAACAATGTAGGACTGTTGTAATTCCCTTACTACATATTGCATCTGTACCAATAATAATTATGTTGTTATTAAGAGTGAGCCAACAAGGTTCACAATAAAGTTCCCATACAAGAGGTGTAGGTGGAGGATGCATGCATTCACTATGCTCAGGAGCAGTTTGGTTCAGGTATTACAACCAGTTGTATATTTTAGATCATTGTGTAGAATTCGTTAACTGTACCTGACATTTTCATTATGTTTCAGATAAAAAGATAACCGGTTCGAATATTCTTATCCACCTCAAGGGGGACAACCAAAGGACAAAAGAAAACTAACAAAGACTAGGTGGTTAGTAGATGCAATCATGGATTGGATGAGAGCGAACCCATCACTTGGTGCAACAACGCTCATAAAAAAAGTTTCTGAAAAGTTTAATATTACAGTACCTTACATGAGGATGTTCTATGCAAAGGAAATGGCTCTTGATAGGATCAATGGTCCATGGAATGAAAGTTTTCAGTTTCTTTATAGCTTCAAAGCTGAAGTGGAGGTGGCTAGTCCAGGTAATGTTGTATAGATAGACATGCATACAGTTTAGTACAAAATAAGAGGGAAGACAATAGAGAACGAGTGCTTTAGAAGGGTTTTTGTTTGTTCCAAAGCTTGCTGGCAAGGGTTTCTAGATGGTTACATGCCTTATTTGGCCGTGGATGCAACAACTCTTTATGGCAGATTTAAAGGACATCTAGTAGCTGCTACTGCAGTTGATGGCCACAATTGGATGTTCCATGTTGCTTTTGGAGTTTAGAGATTGAGTCAGAGAAAAGTTGGACTTGGTTTCTGAAGAATTTGCGTGACCTTATAGATCATCCACCAGGACTTACTCTCCACATGGACGGTTGCAAAGGTTTGGAGAAAGCTGTAGAAGCAGTATTCCCCGGAGTGGAGCATAGGGAATGTATGTGACACTTAGTGCAGAATTTTACAAAGAAATTCAAGGGTAAAGTTTATACTAACAACCTATGGCAAGCTTCATACACATGCAGTTTGAGGAAGTATCTGTATCATTCAGAAGTGTTGTATAAACAAAAACCTGCGGTGAAGGAGTACTTGGATACACATCATGGAATGGTGTGGTCAAGAAGCCAATTCAATGAAATTTGCAAGGTAGACTATGTGACAAGTAACCTTACAGAGAGTTTCAATGCAAAGGTCAAGTCATTGAAAGGGCTTATGCTCTGACAAATATTTGATAAGATTAGGCAGATGATCATGATAAAGATTGATTTGCGTCAAAGAATTGCATCAATAGTATATGTTGGCCATCTCATCCTCCCATGTCCGACCATCACCTTTGGTGGCCCCTCCCGCCAGTGGCACATAGACCACTCCACTTCTCTCCAAAACCTCTCTCCCAAAATTCCACCGACGGGAGCGGCGGGAAAGGCGATGGATCCCGCCGCCATGGTCGATGATGTGCCCTCCGACGTTCCCGCCGCCAAGAAGCACGGCCAGCTGAAGAAGCTTGTCAAGGACCTGACGGCGAAGGAGCGGAAAACTGAGACGGAGAAGCGCGCAGGACGGCGGCTAGCAGTGCCGACTCGAATCGCCCAAGCCAAGCTTGACAAGGAGCGCTAGGAAGAGAACGAGCGCTTCCTCGCCACGCAGAACAGGGCCAACCACAACGAGATGGTAGTGGATGCCACCAAGCACGCCGTGAACATGATCAAGCAGGAGGTTCTGACCGCCGCTTTCGGTGGTACTGTGCCCTTCGATGCCGATGGCGTCGCTGTCTCCGGCCTGTCCATGACCGTCGCGTCGTCTACCAGCTCTGTCACGTCCACCCCTTGCGACTAGCCCAGGAGGCAAAGCCCGTGCATACCTTCGCTCGGAGGCCACATTAGGATCGTCGGCTTGCTCTCCCGGTTTGTCCATCTCCGCACGATATCGTTGGAGGTAGGAGAGCACGTCATCAACCTCAACCGCACTCCAACGACCGCGGACACAACCCCGGAGGCGTCAAAGAAGAAACAGTCCATCTCCATCGTGGACATGCCGGCACCAGTCAACCTGTTTAGCGGAATGATCGACGTGCCACCAACCGATGACGACACGGTATGGTCACGACATTTCTCTGCCTTTGCCTACACACCGCTCTCATCTGTTTATCGTGGCCAAATTGGGTGTAGGATTTTGTGTCCAATGATGCCGAGGACGACATGCACGAAATGATCAACGAGGGTGGCGATGGCTATGGAGACAGCTATGGCGAGGACGCAGAGACCCGGCAAGAGACCCATCAAGATGCCTACAACATTGTGGACGATTCATCGTTTTGAAATGATGACGCTTCCATTGGCGAGGGGGTCACTGCCGCATCGCTAGCCGCTTCACTTGCGGCATTGCTCGTTGATAGCAAGAAGTTGAGCCAATGAACCTCGAGCTACACCACCGACGAGGACGAGATCCTATGCAAGGAATGGATGGAGGTTCGCAAGATTCACTATGCGGCGCCGAGCAAAAGGGCTTTGCCTACTAGAAAAGGCTGGGCAAGTTCTTCCACGAGCATAGGAAATTCGGGAAGGATGCCTTCTATAGCAATCGAAATGATCTCTCTCTCCAAGCGATGGGGCACCATCCATGCCGAGTGTAGCAAGTTCCAAGGCTCTTACGAGATGGTGACGAAAAGGAAAATAAGCGGCATGATGTCAGTTGACATGGTAAAACCTCTTCCTCTCCTTGTCGATGTCTTGCATATGCATTGAGCCATTGTTAGCATCCATATGTGTAGGTCATGAAAGCAATGGAGCATTTCAAGAAGGTGAATGATAAAAAGGCCTTCATGTTGTCCCATTGTTGGACGTTGATCAAGGACTGCAAAAAATGAGAGACTAGCTATTCCCTTTGGAAATAACTTGACAACAAGAAGAAGGGCAAGAGCAATGCTTCTACGGACGATGTCATTGACCTAGACGACGACAATGAAGGAGGCTTCACAAAACCGGTAGCCACCCATGCCAGCCGGCCTGGAGGCCACAAGGCTACGAATGCCGACATCGCCCGCCAGGCTGGTTCCTTGGCATTCTGCGGTGACCCAGCATACCACTACATGTGTAGTACACTATAGTCGTTGATATGACACTCACAGAACACCGTTCCATAAATATCACACCCCTCAGAGTGGTACAACAGAAACATTGCGGGTTCATATTATAAACATACACACTTTATTATTACAAACCGAGAGTTCTCACACTTCAAATATTATGAAAGTACAAACCAAACTTAAGTAATTTCAACGGAAGATAATAAAAACTAAACTCATACTTCGAATTGAGATCAACAACTTATTCTATATAGTTCCTGCTGCTTAGCTCAATTGGTTTACTAATAACTAAGGCAACTACTCGGACTCGTTGCCCTCCACTCCACAGTGTATCTCGTAGTCCACCCCTTCAAATACTCTAGACAGGTCGGGTTCTTTGTAGCAAACGTCCTCTTATCCATCAGCTACGTACATCGAAGTGTCTTCTGGATTCTTAGAGTCTAAGAAGGGGTTCAAAGGAAAGAGTGAGTAACAGCGTTACCCAGCAAGTTCATTATATGCAATGTGGGAAGTTTGATGCTCTATCTACCACCTCGGACAATACGTCCTTGGTACTATGCATTTTTCATAAACATTTCTTCAAAGATTGATTTTATTATCAAAAAACTATGCCCATCAGCCTTCACAGGTTGACCAGAACTTCATGGAGTTCCTTTCCTGCCGCGTTCGTAGCTCCTTCCTAGGACAGGGAGTAACATGTCACAATTCTTACACTCTGCAGAGGTGCGTTGCTTTACCCATGAGATACCAACTCCTTGTTGCACAACCGGGCGTACTTTCCCGTCCACAATTCCATGATGTGGGGCCCAGTAGGTGATCCAAGCCAATCACTGCCATCTCCGCGACCCCATATGTCTGCACGATCCTCTGGGTCTGACTACACCTCCGTTAAGCCTCCAACTAGGGCAAGCTATAACCCTAGCGAGTTCCCAAAGACTCTATGAAGTGGTGATGCCCCTGGTAAGCTCCCTAAAAGGCCCGACCATACCTCCGGCAGCCACTCATAAATAATCTAGACACCAAAATCGTGGGGCCTAAGGGGGTGACCACCCATATGTTGGATCCATACCAGGAATCACAACGTCATGATAAGGTCATCTTGCCTCCATATGAAAGGAAGAATATACAGCTGACTTCTCTGTCCCATTCCAAATCTCATGGTTAACGCGTATTATACAGCGCTAGAATCACTGATGTCATGGGTTGTTAAACCTATGTGACTTACGCAATTGGAATCCCTAAGTTCCATTGCTGATCTTTATCATCACTTAGGATGATACTACATCTTATTTATTAGAGAAGATATCATATTCTATTTCCAAATCATAGATGATAACACACAATTTGCAATATCTTTGATAAATACTCTTCAAAGGACATGAGCAAGTTATGAACTTGCCTTGTGACAGCAAGGTAGTGAAGTCGGATGCTTCCACCTGACCTTGAGCTCCAGTTTCTACAAAGAACCATTATTGCCCGATAAGGACAATATTTAAAGAAGCAATATGCCATGCATAGTAATGTCATGCAATGATTTATTATTTGCTTCCTTGCATGTCTTACACTTTTAGTAAAAGCTTACTATTTATTTAATCAATAAAAGACAATATCATTCTATGAATCTATTTTCTTTAAATATGTTATGAAATTCCTTTATGGAAATAGGATTTATTTTTATCACACCAAATTCACTTTGTAAAAATACAAATTAGTATTTTTCTACAATAGTATGTTCCTTTAGGATCTTAAAAGTGAATTTTATTCATTTTTAGGTGTTTCCCATATTTTTGTAAAAGTTCAAAAGTAATTAGCATCCTATTATTATTAACCTTAAATTTTAATTACCAACAATTCTATTGATTATTTTAATTCAATAGAAAATATTTTTTGAATTTATAGATATATTATTTGTATTTTTAGGATTTTTATTTATTTATCTAGAGTTATTTTTATCTCAGGGGTATATTTGTAATTATCCCTTTTTTAAATAACCCTATTAAGATACGGGCCTGGCCCACTGGGCTGGCCCGGCCCAACTTAACCCAGCCCACCTGGCCTGGTTACACTCACCAGAATGGTACTGGGCTGCCCACAGGCCCAGTACGCCCCTCGCATGCACACTCATCTCCCCTCTCTCACTCTCTCGCACACACGACCATCTCCTCCGTCTGCCGCCGCCGCGTACGATTCCGGCCGAATCTGGACGCTGTTGCTGCTGCCACGGTGCAGGGTGACTTAGTCGATGACGCTATGTCATCTTGTCCAAGTAGATCCGCGGTTGGTGCTTTCTACTAGCCGTGCTGACCTCTGCCCTAGGCTAGGGTTAGGGTTGGCCGCTCTGGAGCATCGGCGATGGTGCACTGGTTCTTCACGGTGTTCACCTCCCTTCTCTGGTGGATCTAACACGTAGTTGGTGCGGGTTGCAGCGCCCCTTCGGGGTGCTCCCCGTCCCGACGTTCCTGCTTCCTCTTCGGTTCTTTTTGCGAGGCCCTTGAGTAAGATTGGCTAATCCTCTTCTGTGCTCCACTCTGCCTTGCTTGATAACCTTTGTGTGCCTCTAGTGATAACTTCCTAATTGATTTCATGGTTTGTTTAGGGTTCATCCCTCTGGTCTGAGCATGATGACTCTATTAGGACTAATTGTAGTGGTTATACTGTCCTGGATGTTTACCCCTTATGCTAGTGATATGGATTTCACTGTGGTTTCATGATCCTAGTACTGACAATGGTTCTGTCACTAATGTTCAATTGATCTTTATACACTAGTTTGTGTTGATATTTTAAATTGGAGTGAGAATGATACTCCTATGCTTCCCTGATTATATAAATGAAACCATGAGTATGATTCCTGAATATTTATTCTAGGAAAGTGATTAGTTATCTTTCTGTAAGTTAACTGATCAAATATCAGTAAAGCATTGGCTTGGTTTTAGATGTGACATTTGTGACACCCTCTTTAGAATGGTACACAATATTCATACTTCTACTGCCTAAATTCTACCTGTCTCCAAGTTTGGCTGGTTAAATGACTGAAAAGCTTCTGCTGGCTTTATTATCCTAATCTGCTATAGTCTATTAGCCTATGATGTTGGTCTGAGGCATGACTAGGAAATACTAAATTGTTTCTAGCTGTCTCTCAAAGATATGCTCTAATGCATGTGTTAGCTAATGATTCTTGAATCCTTTTAAGAAAATGATTGATCTCCTCACTGTCAAATATTGATCCTTAAGATCCTGAGATTACAGAGGTGCTACTCCATAGGAGATGTGCCCTGAATCTAGGTCTAAGACTGTTGTTTATTTATAAACGTGGATATTGAAGTATATATCCAAGATCTATGACGCAAAGGATGAGATCTTGGATTTGTTTGTAAGGATTTGTCATTGGCTTTCATTTAAATGCTTCTGGGATGAATCTACACCCCAATTGGGTGTTTTCTGAGAAGATTAGGTAAAACTTCATATGCTCATATGACTCTATGATGATCTGATCATGTGGTGATGTTATTTGGACTCACCAGATTGCTTGTTGATTGATGATGTGGTGATGTAGCTTGCTGCTAGATCTAGCTCTGCACCACCTGGTGCTACTCCTGTAACTTGATGCTTGACCTCTCTTTCCACCTACTCCACCCCCTCCTTATGTTACCATCAGGTAGAGATCTAATGATTGATTTGGATAATTTGGTGGAGAAATGGGCTATGGTTTCAGTAAGTTCTATAACTGTGAGTGTATGCCTGAGAAGAAGAACTACGCTCCTGTATTTCCCCTTCGGCTAGTGCTTTGTGTGGTACCTTGTACTGCTACTGGTAGCTTGACAGCATGCCCCATGCAGTTAGTCGACTACGCTGTGTGTGTGTGATGTGCATGTGGATCAGCTCAAGTAACTTGGTTGTTACTATTACCTATTTGCTGATTGTCAGCCTGGTGAAACCTATTTTTTTTATCCACTTGACTTTTACTAAATCTTTCCTATGAACTGAGAAGAAAATATACTTCACTGTTGGCGAAACTTACCCTTCAATGTACTCAATGATGTACCATGAATAGTGCACTTCACTGTTCAACACTCAGAGTAAAATTACCTTACTAATCCCTAATTTTCGTTTCTAGTTGTTTTTCTTATTTGCAGGAACAAGATCTGGACTCACAAGATTAGTGTAGGAGTAGATAAATAGTATAGGTTCTACTTGTAACATTCTTTGTAATTCTTTTATAAAGGATCTTGTAAAAATGTTATTACAAGTTTAATAAAGTTAAATTTCTGTTCTTTGTAATCTTATACTTTTGATGTATTTGTCATCATTTGTGACCTCATTATAAGAATAGAGAAATAAGCATTATTTCTTATTTAATTCTTTTTCCTTGTCATTAAATCTTATTGTTGATTACTATTTCTTTCTTAAAATCAAACAATATTAATAAAGTTTTCTTTTGGACAACCCTTCGATATTAATAACTTCTAATATTTAAATAATTTCAAATTGATTTGAAATTTCAAATTTAAATTCCAAGTAATTCCCCCAATTTCTTAATACTGCCTAAAGATCATGCCGAAATTCATAGCAATCACTAACAAGAGCTATACCTACCCCTAGTTACTAAAAGAAACTCTGATCCCTTTAGTGTTTTGTTTGGCGAGAAATTTGCCCTAATTTTAGAGATGCATGCATGCATAAACTTATATTCCTATTTCTACCCTTCGTTGGATCCTAATGCTGGGATGTTACACATAAGTCAAATCTTACAGGGTTTTTCTACATAAGTCAAATCTGCTTGTAACTCAATCTCTTGATGAGTGATGGCATCATCTGGGACTTTAAGACATTTCCGAAGTTGTGAAACATGGAACACATTGTGAACCTGAGCTAACCTCTTTGGTAACTCTAAAGCATAAGCTATTGTTCTATTCTGACTTAATATCTTGAATGGCCCAATGTACCTTGGACTTAATTTTCCTTTGACTCCAAACCGCTTTACTCCCTTCATCGCGCTTACTTGAGATATACCATATATCCTACTTCTGGATGCCATGATCTACGACTTTGATCAGCATAACTCTTTTGTTGGCTCTGAGCTATATTCAACCGATCTCTAATGATATCAATGATATCTTGCCTTTCCTTGATATAATCTGGTGCAAATTCCTTGCTACTACCAGGTTCATACCAGCATATTGGTGATCTACACCTTCTTCCATATAATACCTGATAAGGTGCTGCCTTCAGGCTACTCTGATAGCTATTGTTATAAGAAAATTCTGCCAATGGTAAATGATCTTCCCACGAACCTCCAAAATCTAATGCACAAGCTCTAAGCATGTCTTCTAAGATTTGATTGGTCCTCTCTGTCTGGCCTCCAGTTTCTGGATGATAAGCTGTGCTAAATCCAACTTTGAACCCAATGCTGCATGTAATTGTTTCCAAAATGATGATGTAAACACAGATCCTCTATTGGACACAATTTTCTTGGGTACCCTATGTTTACTCACAATCTCTTTGACATAAATTTCCACTAATTTCTCAGCATTATCCTTTTGATTCACTAGAATAAAATGAACACTTTTTGTGAGTCTATCGACAATCACGCATATCATATCCTTCCGTTTTGGTGTCATGGGTAGCCCTGTGATAAAATCCATACCAATTTCTTCCCACTTCCATTCTGGAATTTCCAAAGGCTGTAATGGTCCTGCTAGACTTTGATGTTCTGCTTTAACCCTTTGGCAAGTATGGCATTCTGATACATATTTTGCAATATCCCTCTTCATATTATTCCACCAGAACAACTCTTTTAAATCCATGTACATCTTTGTACTAACCGGATGTATGGAATATGGTGTTTCATGAGCCTCCCGAAGTACCACTTCTCGAATCTCTGTCACATCTGGTACACAAAGTCGGTTTTGAAACCATAAGGATCCATAATCTCCTAAGTGAAAAACTGAGGTTTGACCTTGAGAGATTCTTCGAACTTCTTCAGTAATGAAGGGATCTTCACCTTGATGTCTATAAATTTCATGTTGAAGATCACTACTCTGTTCTTCAATTACTTGCATAGTAGCTAATCCTCCAAGAACTGTTGTACTTATAAATTTTATTTCCATCCTTTCCAAATCCATCTATAGTTATTTCGGCAGTTCTCTATTCAAAGGTTGTATATCTGTGCTTTTTCGACTTAGAGCATCTGCCACAACATTTGCTTTTCCAGGGGTATAATTGATTGCTAGATCATAATCTTTAATCAACTCCATCCAACGCTTCTGCCTCATATTCAATTCCTTTTGAGTGAAGAAATATTTGAGACTTTTGTGGTCAGTATATAACTCACATCTTGCCCCGTAGATAAAATGTTTCCATCCTTTTAAAGCAAACACTATAGCTGCTAATTATAAATCATGTGTTGGATAGTTCACTTCATGTGGTTTCAATTGCCTAGATCCATAAGCAATTACCTTACGATCTTGCATAAGCACACAACCTAATCCTTCCTTGGATGCATCACAATATACTGTGTAATCTTTTCCTGGTTCTGGAATTGCTAGGATTGGTGTGGTAGTTAATCTGGTTTTCAACTCCTGGAAACTTGCCTCGCACTTCTCATCCCATATGGAAGGTGTATTCTTTCTTAATAATTTGGTCATTGGTCTAGCTATCTTGGAAAAACCTTCTATGAATCTTCGATAATAACCGGCCATACCTAAAAAGCTCGGATTTGCTTCACATAGATTGGTGCCTTCCAATCCAGTACTGATTGAACTTTGGACAGATTTACAGCAATTCCATCCTTACTGATCACATGACCAAGAAACTCTACTTTGTCCAACCAAAATTCACATTTACTGAACTTAGCATAAAGCTTATGTTCTCTTAAGATTTGTAATGCTACTCTCAAATGTTCTGCATGCTCTTCTGGATCTTTGGAGTATATCAGAATATCATCGTTGAATACTATGACAAACTTGTCCAAATACGGCATGAAGATTTTGTTCATCAAATTCATGAATATTGCTGGTGCATTAGTCATACCAAAAGGTATGACTAAATACTCATGATGTCCATACCTTGACACAAATGTTGTTTTAGGAACATCTTCATGTTTAATTTTTATCTGATGGTATCCTGATCTTAGATCAATTTTGGAGAATACTCCTGCTCCCTTGACTTGGTCAAATAAATATTGTATTCTTGGTAATGGATACTTGTTCTTGATAGTGACATTGTTGAGATTTCTGTAATCCCCACACATTCTCCGTCCACCATCTCGTTTATCCACAAAGATCACTGGAGTTCCCCATGGAGATACACTTTCCTGTATGAATCCTTTCCGGGCTAATTCATCAATTTGCTCTTTAAGATCTTTTAATTCCTTGGGCCCCATCTTATATGGTGCTTGAGCTATTGGTGTTGTACCAGGTATTAGGTCAATAGTGAATTCTGTCTCCCGATCTGGTGGCATTCCTGGTAATTCTGCTGGAAAAACATCTTGAAACTCCTTCACCACTAGAATATCTTCTAATTTGGCCTCCTTTATTGAGTTCAACTGCAGATATAACATGATATAACTATGTTTATCCGCCTGATAAACTATCCTTCCTCCACTTGGAGATCTGATTGAAACGATTTTCTCTTCACAATTGATCTGAGCTCCATAGTCTGTCATCCAATCCATTCCCAGCACTACTGCTATTCCTTTTAATGGGATCACATAAAAATCCGCATAATAGGTTTGACCACAGATTGAGATGACTTGGTTTAGTTTAATATGTCTAACTACCACAATCCCTCCGGCGGTTGATACGTTGCTAACGTATCTATAATTTTTGATGTTCCATGCTTGGTTTTATCTACTTTCTTGTGTTTTGTCCAAACTTTGGAGTACTTTTCATATGATTTCTTGGACTAATCTATTAACAAGAGCCACAGTGCCAGCTGCCTGTTTTCTGCTGTTTTTGGTTCCAGGAAGTCAGAAAATGAATATTCTCAGAATTGGACGGGACAAAAGCCAAAGTTATTATTTTATCGGGGGACACTTGGAGCCAGAATACGAGACAGAGAAGGTCCAGAGGGTGGCCACACCACCTGGTGGCGCGGGCTAGGCCAGGCCACGCCAAGGGGGTGGTCTGGGCCCCTCCGGCACCCCCTCGGGCTCCCCTCTCGCCTATAAGAACCTCCCGATGCATAAACCCTAAATAGTCAAGCCTCCAGCCACGAAAAGTTCCGCAGCACCGTCGCCACTGAAGGGGAGATTCGAGGGACAGAAAGTCTCTGTTCCGGCACCCTGCCGGGACAGGGAAGTGCCCCCGGAGCCATCTCCATCGATCTCCACCACCATCTCCATCACCATTGCTGATTCCCATGATGAGGAGGGAGTAGTTCTCTCTCGAGGCTAAGGGTTCTACCGGTAGCTATGTGTTCATCTCTCTCTCTATGCATGATCTTATTGAGATCATGAGCTTGTAATCTATAGATCTACCTTGCTACTCAAGTGCTTTAATAGATCTCTGCTCTCCCCATGTGTGTGAAAGTGACAGCATGCGCACCATGGTGGCACTTAGGCTAGAGATTACAAATACTTGTTATGAGTTATATTTGGAGTTGGATGTCTCTATGAAATTGTGGTGTTTGTTGGAACCATCTGGAGCTCAAGGTGACAGTGTGGAGTTATCTAGATGGGAAAGGCTTACTTTGAGGTGTGCTGTTATAGCCCTACCATCGATTAGAGTGTTCAACCAGAGAGTAGTTCAGCGTAGTATTATAAAGAAGAATATATTTATATGAGAGTGTTCACTAGTGAAAGTATGATCCCTAGGCCTTGTTTCTAAGCACTGAAACACCGTTTGCTATTAGATCTATTACATCTTTGCTTGCTTCCTTCTTTATTTCAGTTTGCCTTTAGTCTTTTCCCACGTCAACCACACGCCAGCAAGCTATTTTCTGGCACCGTTACTTCTTATAATTATCCATACCACTTATATTTCACTATCTCTTCGCTGAACTAGTGCACCTATACACCTGACAAGTGTATTGGGTGTGTTGGGACACAAGAGACTTCTTGTATCTTGATTGCAGGGTTGCTTGAGAGGGGATACCTTTCACCACTTCCTCCCTGAGTTCGATAAACTTGGGTCATCCACTTAAGGGAAAACTTGCTGCTATTCTACAAACCTCTACACTTGGAGGCCCAACAACTGTCTACAAGAATAGAAGTGCGTAGACATCAGCGGTAACTACGGTCATAGGTTTTTATAATGGTGCCCTTCTAATCCTGAGTTTATCACAAAACTCTTTAGATGTGAAAGAAGTAGTTGCACCAGTATCAAATAAAACTTTTTCGGGATTTGTGAGAATATTGAGCGTACCTATCACCACCTGATTTGATTTATCCACCTCCTCCAGGGTTGCGCAATTCAGCTTTCTCGTAGGTCTACCCCTCTTGCCATTATTATGTTTGGCATAACTTCCACCTCTGTTAGACTGTCCACCTCTGCCTCCACTGGCTTGTCCACCACCCTTTGTGGGCCAACCACCGGGTGGTTTGTTTGGGCAATCAGGCTTAATATGACCCTTTAATCCACATCCATAACAAATTGTCACTAGTTTCTAGCAATCCTTGCTGATATGTCCCGGAAGTTTGCAATTATGACATATGACATTCCTTCTAGGATTGAATTGTCCTCCAGTGTTATTGCTACTCCTGTTGCTGTTGTAGGGTCTATTTCTAGGTTGAAACTCTAGATTAGTTTTGGGTTTACTTGCCTGAATCCTCTTTGTTTCCTTCTTTGCTCTCTTCCTACGGTCCTCTTGGACATTTTTGTAATCATCTTCAAAGGTGATAGCTGCATCAAGCAACTATTGAAAAGTTTGAGTGTTGGCAAACCTCAACTGCATCTTCACAAATGGATTTAGTCCATGCATGAACCTCTTCTTCCTACTCGCCTTCGTGCTAACTTCTTCAGCAGCATAACGAGATAAATCACTAAACTCCCGGATATACTTCATGACACTAGAGTATACCTGTTGCAGTTCTTCAAACTCCCTACGATTCAACTCTATGATACTCTCCGTAACATGATATTCACGGAATATTTGTTTAAACTACTCTTAGTTGTACTCTCTTCCTGGAGGTTGCATTGCTAGCTGACTCTCCCACCATGACGTTGCAGGTCCGGTCAATAAGTGCGTTGCATACCTCAACTTATCTTCCTCATTGCATCCTACAATTCCCAACTTTCTTTCGGTATCGGTTAACCAGTCCTCTGCATCCATTGGTTTAGGAGCAGATGCGAAAGGTAAAGGCCTGGTATCCTGGAAATCCGAAAGACTAACACCACGTCCTTGAGGTGCCCTTGGCTGTCCCACACGGTCTACTAACCCCTCCATGAATTTATTCGGGACTCTTGCATCATTTGCATGTACTACATAAATTTTTGCTCCATCAATGGCCTCATTGGTGGTGGTGGTGGTAAATTCGCTTGCATTCTAGCGTCTTCATCTGCCTTTTCTTTGGCTTCGCGCTCCACGTGCTGCTGCTTAGTCTCCATTTCTACACCTGTTTCCATACCCCCTAGTCATGTAACATAAGCGAATACTCATAATTACGTCATGCATATGTGTTCTAAGCTCAACTTCATGCACATAACTAGTCACATAATGGAAAACAAGATCCAAATAAAAACCAAATATGCATTACACACATATTCTACATTACAAGCAATATAAGTTATACAACGTGATTACAAGCCCTTACTCATTAAACATTAGAAGCTCATGTGGTACTATCTCACTTATTTATTTACATCAAGTCCTCCAACTCCAACTCTCGTCTCCTGCGGAAATGCTCCTAATCAAAGTCACACTCCCCACAAGTTGCGTCGTTCATCGTACATACCCGGAATACAACCGTGTTGTCGTGAAGTACGACGCACCGACTATGAAATGACTTGCCTTTTCGACAGATGATATTCAGTATCAGAAGTCTCTGGACTTGACACATCATTCAGCTGAAGTGTATCCATACCTTCCAACTCATCTGAAGTATCTACCGAATTATCCTCATCACTTTCTTCTTCATCCATCTCCTGCATCCCGATTCTAGAGGAATCAACAGAATATTCCCCTTCGGGTGCCCCCCAAGTACTCTGCTGGGTATGATAGTCCTCAGCTATGACTGGATAATGCACATTATCTAGAGTAGGATAATCCTCGAACACCCTTTCTTCAGGATCTTCCTCCTCGGACTCTACATCTTCCACGTGGACATCTCTTCCATCAACGGAATAAGATCTTACGCCCATGCGACTAGTCTGTCCAATATCTCCAACTGAATCTTCCACAGGAATAGGATTCCTGGCAGATCCATCCATTGATCCGTACCTCCAGCCTTCAGAATTCCCAATAGGTAATTCCGAGTCCTCAGTTCCCCAAGAACTCTGTGGTACTAGATGACTAGTGCCCTCATCAGGATATCTAATAGGTTCTGGTATCGGTGAATAGGGATATCGTGTAAAAGATGCTGGATATATAGGTATATCCTTGAAAACTGGGTTAACCCTATCCACTGCTTCATTTTCCAGCTTAGATGCTAACTTCTCCCTTCTTTCCGGATTCGTTAAATCCTCTAGCATATCAACCCGATCTTCTACAATAACCCGATGTGTCTTATACAAAGACCCAACCATTAGTCAATACAATTCCATAAACTTAGAGGCTAGTTTTGGATGCTTCCTTAGTAAAGTAAGATGATCTGGTTCCAGTTCTTTGTCTATAGAGTCATGAGGAATCACATAATATGTGCTTCCAGCTAACTCTTCTGCTTTGTGTTCCCGAACATTGGCTATTGCCTCCACAATAGCAACATGATATGCTGCTAGGTGACTTCTACCTTCTCCCATAGGTAAATTGTGATATAACCCAAGCTTCTTTGGTAGTTGGATGCTAACATGATATTTGGCTAACATTCGCCCATCATGGTAGGTAATGGTATTGACTGGGATATTAGTTGTGCAACCAAAAACCTTTAGAAGTTCTTGAAGTTGTTCAGTTAAAGCCCCCTGATAATCATCGAGAGTCTCTTCTTTCCTTGCCAAATTCTGTTTTGGAAACTTTGGTGCCATTTCCACTGTATAGATATAAATATTATTAGTATCCATTAATTATAATGATGCATCATAATAAAGAATTATCGCACTAAAAAATATAACGAAGTATTCCCAATTGAATATTCATCATATAATCTAGAGAACTCTTTACCGTTGCTCCTTGACCCCTACAGTTATTTCCCTTTACTAGGTTTCCAACCTAAGGTCAAAGCAATTGCTCTGATACCAGCTACGGTGACCCAGCATACCACTGCATGTGTAGTACACTATAGTCGTTGATATGACACTCACAGAACACCGTTTCGTAAATATGACACCCCTCATAGTGGTACAACAGAAACATTGCGGGTCCATATTATAAACATACACACTTTATTATTACAAACCGAGAGTTCTCACACTTCAAATATTATAAAAGTACAAACCAAACTTAAGTAGTTTCAACGGAAGATAATAAAAACTAAACTCATACTTCGAATTGAGCTCAACAACTTATTCTATATAGTTCCTGCTGCTCGGCTCAATTGGTTTACTAATAACTAAAGCAACTACTCGGACTCGTTGCCCTCCACTCCATAGCATATCTCGTAGTCCACCCCTTCAACTCCTCTGGACAGGTCGGGTTCTTCGTAGCAGACGTCCTCTTGTCCATCAGCTACGTACATCGAAGTGTCTTCTGCATTCTCAGAGTCTAAGAAGGGGTTCAAAGGAAAGAGTGAGTAACGGAGTTACCCAGCAAGTTCATTATATGCAATGTGGGAAGTTTGATGCTCTATCTACCACCTCGGACAATACGTCCTTAGTACAATGCATTTTTCGTAAACATTTCTTCAAAGATTGATTTTATTATCAAAAAACTATGCCCGTCAGCTTTCACAGGTTGACCAGAACTTCATGGAGTTCCTTTCCTGCCGCGTTCGTAGCTCCTTCCCAGAACAGGGAGTAACATGTCACAATTCTTACACTCTGCAGAGGTGCGTTGCTTTACCCATGAGAGACCAACTCCTTGTTGCACAACCAGGCGTACTTTCCCGTCCACAATTCCATGATGTGGGGCCCAGTAGGTGATCCAAGCCAATCACTGCCCTCTCCGCGACCCCATATGTCTGCATGATCCTCCAGGGCTGACTACACCTTCGTTAAGCCTCCAACTAGGGCAAGCTATTGAAGGGAATTTGCCCGAGAGGCAATAATAAAGTGGTTATTATCTTATGCCATGTTTATGATAAATGTTTATTTTGCATGCTATAATTGTATTGATCGGAAACATCAATACATGTGTGTTTAATAAACAAAAAGGGTTCCTAGTTATGCCTCTCTTATAGACTAGCTTGTTGATTAACAAGATGATCAAGGTTTCCTGATCATAGACATTGGATGTTGTTAATAACAAGGTCACAACATTAGTTGAATGATGTGATGAACATTCATCCGAATTATAGCATTATGATCAAAGCCATTATGTTTATATTGCTATAACATCATACGAAGTAATCTTAGTCCTTAGACCATGAGATCATGTTAATTGCTAACACCAGAAGAGTATCTTGATAACACCAAATGTCACACCGTAACAGGGTGACTATAAAGGTGGGTTCAGTGCTACAAAGGTGTTATGTTGAGGCTCATGGATCAAGAGTGGAATTTGTCAATCCCGATGACGGATAGATATACTCTGGGCCCTCTCGGTGATATCACATTAAGATAGCTTGCAAGCAAGTGATGTGATCACTAGAATGTTATATCACGGGAACAAGAAAAGAGTGCATGTCGGCAACGAGATCAGACTAGGTATGGAGATACCGATGATCGAATCTCGGACATGTAATATATCGCGAGACAAAGGGATTTAGTTACTAGCATTAAAGGTTCTCACGATCATAGAAGTCATCGTTAAATGTGTAGGAGTCAGTATGGATCTCTAGGTCCCGCTTCTGATTATTGATCTGAGAGGGGTCTTGATCATGTCTGCATTATTCACGAACCGTAGGGTGACACACTTAAGGGATACCGACACCATTTGGAGCAAATATGTTTCAGATAAAGATTTAAGAAAGCGCTGGAATTATTTCAATAGACACCGAAACTGTTTCGGGTGAAATTGCTGACATTGGTTCTGCATGTAATATTGAAATGTTGCAGGGGGTTTTATGTGAATGTTTGTTAATTAAAATAATTAACAAAATTCTGAATAAAAATAATAAAAGAGTTTTATTAAATGAGAGAGCATTAAATTTGGAGAAATTTAATGCATTTAAAGTGGGGACTTTAAAAGGGAATGTGAAGAGGCATTTTAATGTGGAGGGGTTACCACCACATGAATGGAGGGGGTGAAGGGGCACCCCCTTGAGGCGCCGGCCATGGGGAGGGGCACCCCCTCCTCCTATAAAAGGCCACCCTCTCCTCACTTCTCACTCACACCTCCTTGTGAAGGATCTCTCTCCCCCTCTAGTATTATTTCCCCATGGTCTCGGATTAGCGAGATACATGTTCCCGGTGGCTTTATCTGGAAAGGAGTTACTGCTTCCGCTGCTTTGCTGGAGCGAGGGACGGAGGTTGTCGGGGTACCGGACGTGTGTGCGATCACGGATGCACCGCTGCTTTGCGGTGCCGGACTTGGTGGTGTTGGAGCTAGATCTGATGTACGTGCTGGAGCCGGACCTACTGGACTTCATCACGATCTTGAGATCGGCAAGTGTATGACTACATCAACCACGAGTTCCTACTCGTTAACGAAACTCGTTGTCTTCGAGGGTAAGTTCTCGATGGATGTATGTCCACCCGTTGCTTTGTACCTAGTAGATAGATCTTGGCATGTAGTTCTCATCGTAGGAAATTTTTTGTTTTCTATGTTGCGGACCCAACAGTGGTATCAGAGCCTGATCTATGCGTAGGTGCTTTGCACGGGTAGTACACATATGTTTATATGTGGGCGATGATGATCATGTTATTGCATCTTCTATGTATTTTGGATATTGGTGGCATAGTGGTATGAAGCGGCCCGGACCAACCTGACATGTCATCGTACATGAGACCGGTTCCACGACTGACATGCAACTTGTTTTGCATAAGTGGCTGGCGGGTGTCTGTATCTCCTACTATAGTCAATATCTGATTTACAACGAGTTGCTAATAACTTGGTTATCCTCGTTGTGGTTCATGTTCGTAGGTAAGAACGGTTCTATCTCTGAAAGCCCTAAGCCACGTAAAACTGGCAATTGATAAATTAGAGGCATCTAGTTTAGATCGTTGCTGGGCTAGTGTCTTGATATGGTATTGTTGCAAGTAGATGTATGAAAGATACTCTTACAACACACTCAACGTGTAAGTTCCATAGACCTTGGCCTTACACACAAAGGAATGATATAGATCATACCACGATGCAAATGATAGAGATCAAATGCATGTACCATATCTTCTCACTTTACACATTAGATGTTAGCATCTTATACTGCTAGTTTGGCGCTTTCTGTAGCATTGTAAGATGATCCCTAATTTAGATATCAACATAAAATGTGTTCTTCCTTGAGTATGCACCGTTCTATGGATCGTGTTTCGAGACATCACGTGATGATCGGGTGTACTCGACTCTACGCTTTCATACAACGGGTGTAAGACAGTTTTACACACGCGAGTACTAAGGTTCTTACTTGGCGAGCCTAGCATGTACAGACATGGCCTCGGAACACGGACCGAGAGGTTAAGCATGAGTCATATAGTTGATATGATGCCCATATAGATGCTCGCCTTTGAAGCTACACCGACTCACGTGATGATCGGACTTGGTGTAGTGGATTTGGTTCATGTAATCACCAAAAAGGCACGAGGGATGTCGTTTTTGAGTGGGAGTTCATTTCTAATTTGGATTAGTCGAACTAAATTTGTCATAAACTAAATCAAAGTGAATTTTCATAATTTGTTGTAGTCATTGGCATTTGTTCACTACCTTATTCTTAGTTTTAATTGAGATAATAGAACTATAGAATTCTGGATATTTACTTTACGAACTGGTATCGTATTATTTTGAATGTCAATTTAAAGTTTATAAGTCCTATTGCAAACTTTCAGCAAACTCTATTTACTCCATGAAGTTTAATAAGTAGTATTAAATCAAGAGTAAGAATTCCAATGTTAGTATCTAAAGTATCATGTTTGCCTCCATGATTCTTGATATTCAAAAGTTGTTTTAATATCGAGGTTATCTAGGAGCTGAAATAATTGTTTTAGAAACCATCATGTGTGGAAGATATTGTGATATCTGAACAATGTTTTTGGTTGCATTATGATAGAGTATAATTTAGCAGAATACATGTTCTCATATTGTATGAGAATTTGTGAAGGATGGAGATGCTAGGCATCCGAATCTCCCAAAAGGTTTTGGGAACTGAAATTATACTCGTCATTCTTCCTTATAGGCTATAGTAGCTTGCTCATGAAAGTTGTCATGATAAGGATGAACAGAAGATGTAAGTAAAATGTTTACTACACTAAAAGAATACTAAAGAATGGAATTTTGAAAGAATATCAAACATTTGATGATGGTGATCCACTTCAAAGTGCAAGTCCAAAGGTATTAGTGTTTGATTATATACGCTTTGTACTATGTGTCATGTGAATGACACCACTATTGATGTTGATAGATTCTTTTAAAAGAAAAGGAATTGTTGAAAGAGAATCTATAAAATATTTGGCAGAAATGAAAAGGTTGGAGATGTCCAACTTAGGTATATAGAAGAGATACATGTTATGGTTGTATTCCTTGCTTGTTAAACAATGTGGTTCTGAGGTATTGGATACCGAATTGGTTTGTATGAAGTGTCATACAGGACAACGCAATTCATGAACTACAATGGCCAAACTAACTAGCAAGAGAATAAGTGATGATGTTCATCGAAAACAAATAAAGTGTTATTGTGTTTTTCGTTGTCATCAAACCTAGCCTTCAAGATTTGTTTTAATAATTGTTATTTTGTTCTGGTATTATGAGAACAATGGTTGTTCAAATAATTATCATATTCCATAATGGATGGATGAACTTTTACAAGTCTAGTGGGAGAAATCACATCCATAAACACTATTGCTAAAATGTCGCAAGACAAATGATTGAAAGATCACTTATGAAGTGACATTTCTATTTAAATTATATTGGAAAGAAAACATGAAGAAACTCCATTTTGATGGATTTTTGGAGTCTTTGATTTTGATCAATTAACGCTTGTGAAACTTTCCTCGAGATAATTGAAACTCCGTCCATAGGCCAAAGAGGAACGGATGACTAACTTATTGGATATTATGCATGTTGATGTATATAGTCCATTATGTGTAGTCACATGCGATGGATCTTTTTGCTTCATATGCTTTCTCCAGAAATTTGAGTGAATATATCTATATATTTACTTAATAAGGAAGAAGTATGAAACATTTGAAAATTGTTCAAAGACTTTCAAGATGAAGTGGAAAATCATTGTAACAAGAAAATAAAGAGTTTATGATTCGATCATAAAGGATGATATTTGAGTTACATGTTTAGCAAAAACACCCAAGACTTGAGGAATTGTTCCATGATTTGTGTTTCCCAATAAACCATAGGAGTATGGCATATTCGAGAGATGAAATCAAACCATGTTTGACAAGATAAGATCAAAGGTGTCATTTATAAAACTGCCATTATGTTTTAAGGATTGAAGCTTTAGAGACTACCGCTTTACACTGAAAAGAGCACCATCATGATCCGTTGAAATGACACCATATAAGTTATGGTTTGGGATAAAACCCGAATTGTATTTTCTTAAATTTTGGTGTGATATGCATAAGTAAAATGTTTACAACCAAAGTCGGATAAGTACGTCTTTGTAGGTTATCCTAAAGAATTTGTTGGGAATTTCTCCATAACACCAAGGACAAAAGAGTTTGTTACTTGGAATGTCAAGTTTCTTGAGAAGGAATTTTTCGCGAAAAGTTAAGTGGGAGGACAATAGAACTTTGATAAGGTTGTTGAACCTTAGCTATATGTGCTAAGTAGCGCAGCGCCGGAAAGTGTCCCGATGGCGGCCACAATGCTCATGGCTCCCGTGATTACAAAGGGTGTGATCTCGGAGATTAGAGTTCCTGTTGAACCGTGTGGGTGGGTAAGAATCAAATACTGTGATTTGATAAGCAAGTCGTTATTGTTTTGACAATGATGAACCGACTACATGCAAAGAAGCGATGATGGGCCCTGACTCCATAAAATGACTAGAAGTCATAGAATCCGTGATAGTATCCATACACGAGAAATCAAGTTTCTGAACTTGGAAGACCCTCCGGAAAGGCATGAAGCCTATCGGTTGTGTTTGGATCTATAAAGAAATAGACATGGATGTTTAACATCTACGAAATAGTCGACATGTCAGAAAGAAGTTTACAGCAATGTTCAAGGAGTTGACTATGACAAGATTTGATCTTTCATAGCGATATTTAGTCTTGACGGATTAATGTAGCAACCACTACATATAATTTGATGTATGGTAGTGGAATAAACAAAACAAGGTTCTTCTAATAGAACGGTTACCTAGGACGTGTACATGACATGGTCCGAAGGGTTTTGTTAATTCAAAGGGTGCTAAAAGGGCATGCAAACTTCAATAGTTGAAGTAAGCATAGCGGAGTTGGAATCTTCACCATGATGAAACTGTTAAAAGAGTTTAAATTCATCGGAGATGATTAAGATGCTTGCATTTGCAAGAAATTAAGTGGGAGCGCTGAGACATATTTCTAATACATTATGTAGAGGACATATTGTTGATTAGAAGTGATGTATCTTGTATTGACACAAGTTAAGAACTTCATTAAAATTAGATTTCGATGAAAGACTTGGGCAAAACCGGAATATTTGGCATCAATATCTATATGTATAGATTGAGACGCTAATATGGTTGTGCCAGACATACATATATGAGATATTGAAAGGGTTCAATATGGAAACAACAAGAAAGGTTCTTGCTGGATGGAAAGGATTGTATCAAAATTCAAGTGTTTCAACACTTGGTGAGTAAAATCACATGAAGATTTTGATCGATTATACCATGATATGTATATATCCAGAATGTCCTATGCTCTAATTGTTATGAGCACATACCAGAATGATTCATGAGATGATCATTGGACGATAGTGAAGATATTCTTATGAGCTTTGGAAGAACTACGAATACATCATGTATAAGTGACAAATAGTTAAAGGTAGTTCATTGTAAAGTGTTATATTGATACTAGTTTTGTCACAAGATACAAATTAAATTTATCTCAATTTAGACTATGGGTGGCACAATGTAATGGAAAGGATGTTCCATGATGGATTTGTATGAGTTCCAAAGTTGAGACATTGTGACGGATACTACAACAAAAGGCTAAGTATATAACTGCTATAGTAGCAGCAAAGGAGGGAATTTGTGTTAAGTAGTTTGTTATCAAACTAGGTGTGGTTCAAAGCAGGCTAATACTATGAAGATATATTGTGTGACAATAATATCAACATATTTTAACCGGAACGAACTAAAGGTCTCACCAAAGGACCAAATTTATACAATGCCATCTCATTTGAGAATGAGTGATGCGCAGAGACGCAAAGACATGCAAATACACACGGACCTGAAACTGTCAGATCCGGAGATTATGTTAACCACTAGCAATCGCGTATATGCAACATCAGAAAAGCCATAGGTGTTCAATACGCAAAGTTTTTCAAACTAGATTATTGACTCTAGTGCAAGTGGGAGACTGAAGGAAATATGCCCGAGAGGCAATAATAAAGTGGTTATTATCTTATTCCATGTTTATGATAAATGTTTATTTTGCATGCTATAATTGTATTGATCGGAAACATCAATACATGTGTGTTTAATAAACAAAAAGGGTTCCTAGTTATGCCTCTCTTATAGACTAGCTTGTTGATTAAGAAGATGATCAAGGTTTCCTGATCATAGCCATTGGATGTTGTTAATAACAAGGTCACAACATTAGTTGAATGATGTGATGAACATTCATCCGAAGTATAGCATTACGATCAAAGTCATTATGTTTATATTTCTATAACATCATACGAAGTAATCTTAGTCCTTAGACCATGAGATCATGTTAATTGCTAACACTAGAAAAGTATCTTGATAACACCAAACGTCACACCGTAATAGGGTGCCTATAAAGGTGGGTTCAGTGCTACAAAGGTGTTATGTTGAGGCTCATGGATCAAGAGTGGAATTTGTCAATCCCGATGACGAATAGATATACTCTAGGCCCTCTCGGTGATATCACATTAAGATAGCTTGCAAGCAAGTGATGTGATCACTAGAATGTTATATCACGGGAATGAGAAAAGAGTGCATGTAGGCAACGAGATCAAACTAGGTATAGAGATACCGATGATCAAATCTCGGACATGTAATATATCGCGAGACAAAGGGATTTAGTTACCAGCGTTAAAGGTTCTCACGATCATAGAAGTCATCGTTGAATGTGTAGGAGTCAGTATGGATCTCCAGGTCCCGCTCTGATTATTGATCTAAGAGGGGTCTCGATCATGTCTGCATTATTAGCGAACCGTAGGGTGACACACTTAAGGGATACCGACACCATTTGGAGCAAATATGTTTTAGATAAAAATTTAAGAAAGCGCTGGAATTATTTCAATAGACACCGAAACTGTTTCAGGTGTAATTGCTGACATTGGTTCTGCATGTAATATTGAAATGTTGCAGGGGGTTTTATGTGAATGTTTGTTAATTAAATTAATTAACAAAATTCTGAATAAAAATAATAAAAGAGTTTTATTAAATGAGAGAGCATTAAATTTGGAGAAATTTAATGCATTTAAAGTGGGGACTTTAAAAGGGAATGTGAAGAGGCATTTTAATGTGGAGGGGTTACCACCACATGAATGGAGGGGGTGAAGGGGCACCCCCTTGAGGCGCCGGCCATGGGGAGGGTCACCCCCTCCTCCTATAAAATGCCACCCTCTCCTCACTTCTCACTCACACCTCCTTGTGAAGGATCTCTCTCCCCCTCTAGTATTATTTCCCCATGGTCTCGGATTAGCGAGATACATGTTCCCGGTGGCTTTATCTGGAAAGGAGTTACTGCTTCCGCTGCTTTGCTGGAGCGAGGGATGGAGGTTGTCGGGGTACCGGATGTGTGTGCGATCACGGATGCACCGCTGCTTTGCGGTGCCGGACTTGGTGGTGTTGGAGCTAGATCTGATGTACGTGCTGGAGCCGGACCTACTGGACTTCATCACGATCTTGAGATCGGCAAGTGTACGACTACATCAACCACGAGTTCCTACTCGTTAACGAAACTCGTTGTCTTCGAGGGTAAGTTCTCGATGGATGTATGTCCACCTGTTGCTTTGTACCTAGTAGATAGATCTTGGCATATAGTTCCCATCGTAGGAAATTTTTTGTTTTCTATGCTGCGGACCCAACAGGTATAACCCTGGTGAGTTCCCGAAGACTCTATGAAATGGTGATGCCCCTGGTAAGCTCCCTAAATGGCCCGACTATACCTCCAGCAGCCACTCATAAATAATCTAGACACCAAAATCGTGGAGTTAAGGGTGCCCATCCATATGTTGGATCCATACCAGGAATCCCAACATCACGATAAGGTCATCTTGCCTCCATATGGAAGGAAGAAGATACAACTGACTTCTCTGTTCCATTCCAAATCTCATGGTTAACGCGTATTATACGGCGGGTAGAATCACTGATGTCATGGGTTGTTAAACCTATGTGACTTACAAATTGGAATCCCTAAGTTCCATTGTTGATCTTTATCATCACTTAGGATGATACTACATCTTATTTATTAGAGAAGATATCGTATTCTGTTTCCAAATCATAGATCATAACACACAAGTTGCAATATCTTTGATAAATACTCTTCAAAGGACATGAGCAAATTATGAACTTGCCTTGTGACTGCAAGGTAGTAAAGTCGGATGCTTCCACCTGACCTTGAGCTCCGGTTTCTACAAAGAACCATTATTGCCCGATAAGGACAATATTTAAAGAAGCAATATGCCATGCATAGTAATGTCATCCAATGATTTATTATTTGCTTCCTTGCATGTCTTACCCTTTTAGTAAAATCTTACTATTTATTTAATCAATAAAAGACAATATTATTCTATGAATCTATTTTCTTTAAATATGTTATGAAATTCCTTTATGGAAATAGGATTTATTTTTATCACACCAAATTCACTTTGTAAAAATACAAATTAGTATTTTTCTACAATAGTATGTTCCTTTAGGATCTTAGAAGTGAATTTTATTCATTTTTAGGTGTTTCCCATATTTTTGTAAAAATTCAAAAGTAATTAGCATCCTATTATTATTAACCCTAAATTTTAATTGCCAACAATTCTATTAATTATTTTAATTCAATAGAAAATATTTTTGTGAATTTATAGATATATTATTTGTATTTTTAGGATTTTTATTTATTTATCTAGAGTTATTTTTATCTCAGGGGTATATTTGTAATTATCCCTTTTTTTAAATAACCCTATTAAGATACGGGCCTGGTCCACTGGGCTGGCCCGACCCAACTTAACCCAGCCCACCTGGCCTAGTTGCACTCACCAGAGTGGTATTGGGCTGCCCACAGGCCCAATACGCCCTCGCACACACACTCATCTCCCCTCTCTCACTCTCGCGCGTACATGACCATCTCCTTCGTCTACCGCCGCCGCCGCGTATGATTCCGGCCAAATCCGGCCGCTGTTGCTGCCACCACGGTTCAGGGTGACTCAGTCGATGACGTTGCGTCATCTTGTCCAAGCAGATCCGTGGTTGGTGCTTTCTACTAGCCGTGCTGACCTCTGCCCTAGGCTAGGGTTACGGTTGGCCGCTCTGGAGCATCGGCGATGGTGCGCCGGTTCTTCATGGTGTTCGCCTCTCTTCTCCGGTCGATCCAACACGCGGTTGGTGCGGGTTGCAGCGCCCCTTCGGGGTGCTCCCCGTGCCGCCGTTCCTGCTTCGTCGATGGCCATCCTCTGCTTCCTCTTCGGTTCTTTTCGCGAGGCCCTTGAGTAAGATTGGCTACTCCTCTTCTGTGCTCCACTCTGCCTTGCTCGATAACCTCTGTGTGCCTCTAGTGATAACTTCCTAATTGATTTCATGGTTCGTTTAGGGTTCATCCCTCTGGTCTGAGGATGATGACTCTATTAGGACTAATTGTAGTGGTTATACTGTCCTAGATGTTTACCCCCTTATGCTAGTGATATGGATTTCACTGTGGTTTCATGATCCTAGTACTAACAATGGTTCTGTCAGTAATGTTCAGTTGATCTTTATACACTGGTTTGTGTTGATATTTTAAATTGGAGTGAGAATGATACTCCTATGCTTCCCTGATTATATAAATGAAACCATGAGTATGATTCCAGAATATTTATTCCAAGAAAGTGATTAGTTATCTTTCGGTAAGTTAACTGATCAAATATCAGTAAAGCATTGGCTTCGTTTTAGATGTGACATTTGTGACACCCTCTTTAGAATGGTACACAATATTCATACTTCTACTGCCTAAATTCTACCTGTCTCCAAGTTTGGCTGGTTAAATGACTGAAAAGCTTCTGCTGGCTTTATTATCCTAATCTGCTATAGTCTATTAGCCTATGATATTGGTCTGAGGCATGACTAGGAAATACTAAATTGTTTCTAGCTGTCTCTCAAAGATATGCTCTGATGCATGTGTCAGCTAATGATTCTTGAATCCTTTTAAGAAAATGATTGATCTCCTCACTATCAAATATTGATCCTTAAGATCCTGAGATTACAGAGGTGCTACTCCATAGGAGATGTGCCCTGAATCTAGGTCTAAGACTGCTGTTTATTTATAAATGTGGATATTTAAGTATATATCCAAGATCTATGATGCAAAGGATGAGATCTTGGATTTGTTTGTAAGGATTTGTCATTGGCTTTCATTTAAATGCTTCTGGGATGAATCTACACCCCAATTGGGTGTTTTTCTGAGAAGATTAGGTAAAACTTCATATGCTCATATGACTCTATGATGATCTGATCATGTGGTGATGTTATTTGGACTCACCAGATTGCTTGTTGATTGATGATGTGGTGATGTAGCTTGCTGCTGGATCTAGCTCTGCACCACCTGGTGCTACTCCTGTAACTTGATGCTTGACCTCTCTTTCCACCTGCTCCACCCCCTCCTTATGTTACCATTAGGCAGAGATCTGATGATTGATTTGGGTAATTTGGTGGAAAAATGGGCTATGGTTTTAGCAAGTTCTATAACTGTGAGTGTATGACTGAGAAGAAGAACTAAGCTCCTGTATTTCCCCTTCGGCTGGTGCTCTGTGTGGTACCTTGTACTGCTACTGGTAGCTTGACAGCACACCCCGTGCAGTTAGTCGACTAAGCTGTGTGTGTGCTGTGCATGTGAATCAGCTCTAGTAACTTGGTTGTTACTATTACCTATTTGCTGATTGTCAGCCTGGTGAAACCTATTTTTTATCCACTTGACTTTTACTGAATCTTTGCTATTAACTGAGAAGAACAGATACTTCATTGTTGGTGAAACTTACCTTTCTGTGTACTCAATGATGTACCATGAATAGTGTACTTTACTGTTCAACACTGAGAGTAAAATTACCTTACTAATCCCTAATTTTCCTTTCTAGTTGTTTTTCTTATTTGCAGGAAGAAGATCTAGACTCACAAGATTAGTGTAGGAGTTGATAAATAGTATAGGTTCTACTTGTAACCTTCTTTGTAATTCTTTTGTAAAGGATCTTGTAAAAATGTTATTACAAGTTTAATAAAGTTAAATTTATGTTCTTTGTAATTTTATACTTTTGATGTATTTGTCATCATTTGTGATCTCATTATAAGAATAGAGAAATAAGCATTATTTCTTATTTAATTCTTTTTCCTTGTCATTAAATCTTATTGTTGATTACTATTTCTTTCTTAAAATCAAACAATATTAATAAAGTTTTCTTTTGGACAACCCTTCAATATTAATAACTTCTAATATTTAAATAATTTCAAATTGATTTGAAATTTCAAATTTAAATTCGAAGTAATTCCCCCAATTTCTTAATAATGCATAAAGATCATGTCAAAATTCATAGCAATCACTAACAAGAGCTATACCTACCTCTAGTTAGTGAAAGAAACTCTGATCCCTTTAGTGTTTTGTTTGGCGAAAAATTTACCCTGATTTTACAGATGCATGCATGCACAAACTTATATTCCTATTTCTACCCTTCGTTGGATCCTAATGCTGGGATGCTACACATTCCAAGAGACGTTGAAGAAGATCCCGGAGAAGAAGGAAGAGGCCAACGCCGAGAAGGAAGAGAGGCGGAGCAAAGAGAAAGAGGCTACCGCCAAGACCTTTATCGAGCTCCAGACGAGGTCTATCGAGGCGGAGGAGGCCAACGCCAGGGCCAGGCTAATGGAGATCGATGCCAAGGTAAAGGCGAAGGAGGCCAAAGCCAAGGCCAAGGAGGCCGAGGCCAGGTCTAGGGTGGCGGAGGTAGAATCCAAAGCTAAGGAGGCCGAAGCCAAGTTCATGGCCGAGGATAATGCCATCATGCTCACTGACCTAGACATAATTGCCCACCCCGGTCGCAGGGCCTGGGTCGCGTGTAGGCAGGAGGCCATCCTGGCACGCGATACTTGAACGACAATGACGACGACGACTGTAACTTTTTGGGCAGAGAAGCTACCGTTCTTTTGGACACTGTGTATGATATAACCCCCTTTGACACATATGAGATCCATTGGCCACTAGTTGGGGATGCCCAAAGGGCGATGTCACACGTCTGCCAATTTATTTGATAGTCAGTTTGTGTGCTATTGCCTGTGAATTTAAGTGTTCGACCATTGACAAAGCTTTGGCCAGCGATGACGCCAAGAAACGCTAGATGCGGATAGATGGATCGTGCCGCTAGACGCGGCTGGCCGGACAAGCCGGACCGCGCCCCCAAAATGTCCACGAGCCGACCCAAACGGACAGAAACGAACTGTCTCGATCACCCGTCTAGATCAGCCTGGTGGAGATGCCCTAAGAGACTCACCATTGGGAAAGGACTAAGCAGTAGAATATTTACACGGACATGCATGCATGTGGTAGTACTGCACACATGCACTAATCATGGCTTTTTGCTTTGGTTTTTTTATTCATCTGCGAACTCGGTCAGGGAACGAGAGTGGTAAATCAGCCATTTTCAGGCCAAAATTTTTCTCCGTCCGGCGTTATTGAGCTCTGGATTTCGGTCTAGAAACGGCCAACGAGTGAAGATCTGAGGGAGTGGATGAGATCACGATCGATTAAACAAGTGGATCGCTGACAACATAAATCCTGTTCGTTTTCCTTCGCACGGAGGCACGGGCTGCAGCGCCGCTGCTGCACTTGTTTTCCTCAGGCCAGAGGTACGTCGACGAAGCAGTTGCTTTCAGAAAAGACCTCGATCGATCAAAAGCAGAGGCAGCGACAGCGTTGGCGGCGGGAAACGGCGCCGTCGTAATTGCCAGCCGCGACGGCCTCATGGCTTGAGTGATGGGCGGCTGACGCTTGTGGACGTCGCTCTTAAGCTCGTGGGTAAATCAATGGTCAAAATGCATCCAGATACCTAGCCAGATAATTAGACACACGAATGATTAAGGGAGATGCTAGTAAGAGAAATTATTTTACAAGTACTGATTAAGTACAGTACTCCGAATTTTTTTTAAGCAGCAAAATATTGCTTCCACTCTGAAATACTGTAATAAAATTATACCTCCGCCAATAGCAAAAAAAAAAATGACCCCATTGTAGGTTCGGTTTGGCATTGGGCATTAGGCAGTTGCTCAGCTCTTTCGAATGACTAAGCTAAATTGAATCATCACGATCCTATGAGGAGAAGGGTCACACGTCTTCTTCACAACGGATAGCACTTAAATACCCCTGCATCCTCCCGTCTTTCCAATCTCTCCATCTAAAATGCATCTGCCGTACCGCTTGATGGGTCCTTGAGATATTGGAGATAGACAAAGTGTAGCCCAGCCGAGTGAAGCAATGCTCACGGTGGTGATGCCTGAGTGATGCAAGTCAGTCCAAGGTGGCTTGGATACAGATGTACTCTTGTGAATGTAGATTTCGGTATTAGCTCCCACCCTGAGTTTCGACAGAGTTCTGCGCATGATAGACACAAGGTCAGATCAGTAGATAGTGCAGCCGGGCCAAAGGGTGTGCATAGTTGCTCAAAAAATGAGCCAACATGTCCTCTGGGTTGTTCTCTACCTAGTAGGGCCGTTTCCTTTTCTGATGGAAAATGGTGGAATGGTCGACGAGGAAGTACGCGACCCCATTCGCCAATAGTAATAGGAGGTATTGAAGAAATCGTCTCATCTGCTGGAGTAGAGATGTAACTTTAGAGTGGTGGCATGCCGCACTGCAGTTTGAGTAGATAATCAATTCTGATCATTATCTCATGATGATGACCGCTGCACCGATGGCGATTTCTGAATGTTCGGTAACAAACACGCTATGCCGGCTTAACTTCTGGCTAGGATCAAATAACCACATGAAACGAGGAACCCCGAGTACTGTTGTATGTTGGCTTGGTTTTTCCGTTTCTTTGGCTCGCCTACATACATGGTCTAAAATTCGAACTGTGTGCTGCTTTATTGAAATTATTACTTCTGTGATTCCCCTATGTACGAGCTGCTGCTGTTGCACTAGTTTCTCTGGATCCAGGGAATCCGGCCAACAAAGCGACAAGCCAAGTCTCTCCTTATCGGAAACTTTTTCTTCCTCTGCTAAAAATCGGACAGATTTACTTCGGAATACAAAGATTGCAAGTGGACAGCTGACCGCAATGAACTCTGTACATTTTTTCCTTCGCACAAGTGCGCTGCAGCGCCGCTGCTGCACTGGTTTTCTCTGTGGACTAAGCACGCGTGCGGCTAACAAAACGACAAGTTTCCCTCGAGAGTCCAAGGCCGCACAGAGAGGACTGAGCATCACACTTGACGATACTTCCAAGAAAGTCCGCGACGCCCGCGGGCGTCATTATCGCCCGCTCTGGCCAAAACCGGAGCAAGGATTTCTCCCGGGATGCTCGACAACCTTGCCTTGAATCAGCCACCTATGCGTCACCACCATGCACGCCGAAGCCCGCTGACCAATACCCCTGCCGAAACCAACTCCACACAACCAGGCCGAGGACGCCGCCATAGCACCGAGCCGCAACCAGAACACTATGCCGCAGAAAGAAATGCGGCACCAGAGACCTCGACACGCTGCCCAGCCCGAACAATCGGATAGCAAACCACCACCACCACCATCGCTGCCCCTTCCCGCTTTGCCAACTCCACTGCACCCCTAGGAAGCCGATGCGACCAGCACAACGCCATACTCAACGAGCGCGAGCCAAGCCGTGGCCCTAGAAGCCCATATCGTGCCTAGAGCTCGCGCAGACCCCAGATCACGGCGCGTTGTCGTGCGACGCCTGGTCCGCCATCACCCTTGCTGCCTCCCCATCGAGCCTCAGCGCGCTCGCACCCCAACGCCATGCCCCGCAGTGGCACCTCGCCAACCGCCGAGTAGCGCCACAAAACAGTGTCAGCGCCTTGCCGCCACCTTCCCATGGGTGCGCGAAGGCTTCGCATGCGACCCCTCTGGCGGCGGCGAAGCGGGGAGACGGAGGGAGGTCCTGACGACGGCGGGAGTTAGGGTTCCCCCGTGTCGCCAGGGAAGGGTGACGTAGGGGTCGGGAGGATGATATGACGACTCTCCTAATACCTAAATCTGACTCCACCACCTTTTCTCTGGGGAGGGCAAATCTTGGCTCTGCCGCCAGCCCTAGTGGGTTCCAGAGGGTAAAAGATATCGAGACGTGGTTGCCAGCAAGGGCAAGACATGAAATATTGGAGGCACCGGTAATGGAGGTAGGGGAGCTTCTCCGGCTGTTGTGCCTCTTCCCAGTCGGCGAGGAAATCGGCCAAGCCTGCGATTTGATCGCTTTGCGTGGCTCATACTTGATGTTGTGGACGTCGATCTCGACGGTCCAATTAGCGACTCTCCCAGTCACCTTGCGGTTGCGGATTATGTCCTGCAGCAGTACGGAGGAGACGATCGTGATTGGGTGCTCCTGGAAGTAGTGGGGGAGTCTCCTCTGGGCTCGGAATACCGCGTATACCAATTTCTGGTACTATGGGTAGCGGTACCTTGAGTCCGTTAGGACCTCGCTGATGTACTAGACAGGGCGCTGAATAGAGCGCTCCTTGCCCTCCTCTGGCCGTTCGACGACCATCATGGCGCTGATGACTCGGGTGGAGGCCACGACGTAGACGAGCATTGGCTCTTTGTCGATGGGGGCGGCGAGTAGTGGAGCCGCGAGTGGCACTTCTTTGAGTGCCTTGAGCGTGTTATCTGCTTCTGTGTCCCATTGGAACGTGGGGTTCTTGTGCATCAGGCGGTAGAGGGGCATTGCCTTCTCGCCGAGCCAGAGGATGAAGCGACTGAGGGCCGCGACTCGCGTAGCCAGTTTCTGGACGTCGCGCAGGCGCTCGCGAGCCGTGCTAGTGTCGATCTTGGTGGGTTGGCCTCGATGCCTCGCTTGGAGACCACGTACCCCAGGAGTTGTCCGGTGGGAACGCCGAAGGTGCATTTCCCTGGATTGAGCTTGATGTTATACCTCCGCAGATTTGCGAAGGTCTGGGCCAGGTCGGCGAGTAGGTCGTCCTGGCGGGTGGATTTTACCACCACGCTGTCAATGTAGACATAGATGTTGCGGCAAATTTGGATCGCGAGGCACTCTTGCATGCACCTTTGGTATATGGCGCCAGCGTTCTTGAGACCGAACGTCATGGTCGTGTAGCAGAAGGCGCTGAATGGCATGATGAACACCGTCTTCTCCTCATCCTCGACCGTCATTTTGATCTGGTTGTAGCCAGAATACGCGTCGAGGAAGAACAGCGACTCCGATCCCTCGGTCGAATCGATGATTATGTCGATGCGTGGTAGGACGAACTCCTCCTTCGGGAAGGCACTGTTGAGGTTGGTGTAGTTGATACACATTCTCCAGGTGTTGTTCTTTTTCAGAACCAGGACTGCGTTTGCCAGCCACTTGGAGTACTTGATGGGCCGAATGAAGCCTGTGGCTAGCAGGCACTGTACTTCTTCGGAGATTGCTCGGTGGTGCTCTTCATTGAAGGGCCACAGCAACTGCTTTACTGGTCGCACTTTGGCGTCGGCGTTAAGTTTGTGCTTAGCGAGTTCCCTCGGGACACCAGGCATGTCGGAAGGTTTCCATGCAAATATGTCGCGATTCTCACGTAGGAACCCGATGAGCGCGCTTTCCTATGCAGGGCTCATATGCGCCCCGATGGTGACTGTCTAGCTGGAGTCGCCCGTGACGAGCTCGACTGTGTGAGTGTGCGTAGTCGCCTCAAATGTGGAGTTTGCGGTGGTTGGCTTCTTCAGTATGGTGGGGTCGTCCTTGTTGATGTTGCCCACGTATTTCACGAGTTCCTCTGCTTGTCAGTTTCCGCGGCAATGATGGCGTCGGCGAGCTCAGCGCCTTTTTATTTGCATTTCACGACCATATCAGGGTCGTCGTGGATGGTGATGATTCCTCTTGGTCCTGGGAGCTTCATCATGTTGTAGGCGTAGTGGGGGGTCACCATGAATTTGGCAAATGATTGACATCCCAGGACGCAGTGGTAGGGGCTACGGAATTTCATCAGCTCGAACACGATCCGCTTGGTGTGGTAGTTTACTAGTGGGCCGAAGGTGACTGGCAGCGATACTTTGCCAATCGGGTACGCCTTCCGACCGGGGACGATGCCGTGGAAGGTTATCAGGGTTTGCTCGATTGCTGATTGTGGGAGCTGGAGCCTCTTGAACGTGTCTAAGTACATGATATTGATGGAGCACCTGCCGTCCATCAGCGTCTTGGGCAACCAGTCGTCGGCCACTTTGGGCCTGACCACCAGGGCGACTCGCCCTGGGTACTTGATCTTGGTCGCATGGTCTTGGCGACTCCAGGTGATGCTTTGCTCAGACCAGTTGAGGAAGCGGGGTACGTCGACCTGCGTCACCGCATTAACGACGACTACGTGGGCGAGCACTTTTTTCTCGTGCTTAGTGCCGAGCCCGGTGAAGGTGTGGAGTGATCCGACAGCGTTGCTAAAGCCGCCGGCGTTTCCGTTGTCCCTTGGCGGGTTGTTGTTGGGGTCATCCCATGCCCGCCTTGCCTTATCGATCTCCTTGAGGGAGTGGCAGTCTGCGGTAGTGTGGGTGGCAGGCTTTCCCTTCCTGCTGTGGTAAACACAGGGCTGGTTGAGCAGGGCAGCGGGGTCGAATTTTGGCCTCGTTGCATTGTTGGCGCGGTAGTTTCCGCTATCGCGGTAGTTTCCTCCGTCGCGGCGGAAATTCTTCGGGTCGCGTTGGCCTTAGCTAGCATTGGCGACGAAGTGGACTCGCCCATCACCATGGTGCTTGCCAGTGATGTGAGTGTTGTTGTAGCGCATGTCGCGCTGTCGCCCGCTGTCGTGGGTGCTGTAGCGCATGCCGTGCTGTCGTCTTGCTCCTGATTCATCGTCGGAGTCCTGGTTGGGGCCCTCCTCCATGTACCGCTTGGCGATCTCGAGGAGGTTGGGGATGTTGTCGAACGTCCGGTAGACCCTCTTGATCTTGGCGACCAGAGGTTCGTACCGGCACGCGTTCTTGAAATAATGGATTGCCGTGTCTGGGTGGATGCCGGAGGCATTGATCCACAATTCCTGCCACCTCTAGATCCAGCGGCGGGTCGACTCGCGCTGCCCCTGGATGCATCGCTCCAGGTACTCGATGGTGGTGGTGCGGGTGTAGGAGCCCTCGAAGTACCTGACGAAGGCGTCGCACATCTCCTCCCACGAGTCCATGTTGTTAGCGGGGAGAGTGTTGATCCATTGCCTGGTCGCTCCCTCCATCATTAGGGGGAGGTAGCCAGCGGCGAGAAGGTCGGTGTGGCTAGCGATTCCCATTGCCATGAGGTATGTGTCCAGCCACACCGTTGGGTCGTATGTTGGATCGTATTTTTCGATCTCTTTGGTGTAACATCCCAAAAATATTAATCAAGCTTATCAAGCTCTAATCACCCAAGTTTGGGGTTAACAATTTTTTTTATTATTAAACATAATATGAGTGCATGTGTGATGTGCATTAGTGTATGAATGCTTGCAATTGCCATGATTGATTGTTACTAATGATAAGGATTAGTTTAAAAAGGTTTACAACATCATCTAGATCATTTCCAAGATGAATCAAATGAAAAGAAAATCAAATATAGATCGTATTATCATATGGTCATTTTGGCCAAACTTATCCACTAGACCACTTTGAGTGTTCCTAGTAAAGGATTTTCAACAGAAACAATTCCAATTCTTTTCATCCCTTGCTAGACCAAGTAAAAGTGAATACAAGCAAACTTTACAAAGTGCCAGAAACTATTTTCAAATCTATTTAAGAGGCATTGCAAAATGGAATCAAGTTCATATGCCTAGATCATCATTTTTCAAAAGCCATTCAAATCAATTCCCCTTGACAATTCCCAGCAGCCACAGACTACTAAGCAAGCAACAAGATCAGTCACCAAAATTCATTCAAAATTTTGAAAGTTGAATTCATGCGACTATTTAACCGAGCACCTGGCAGGCACAGTACAATATCACCAACTAAACATTATTTGGAGTTATCAATTGCTCAGCTCTTGTACTGCAATCAACACATTCAATTGTCCTAGATCATTCCTGGTACTTAGCCATGCAAAGGAGAGGAATCACTAGCCACATTGACCAGTGCCACGCCCATACCGAGCTGGCCATGCCGGTCAAGCACGAACCACTCGCAGCATGCCGCACCGCCCTCGCCCACGATGTCCATCAAGTCGCCGTGACCTCACCGCCATCCCCTGTCCACCCCTTGACCCAAGGCGATAAGTGGAGACGCTAGAAACCGCACGCCCATTTAAGCCACTTCCATGCCGAGCGCATGATGGAGCGCCACAGCTGCCTCGCACGCACACGCCGCGCCTCACTCTCTCCGCCTGTACTCGTGATCGCCCTAGCACTAGTGACCTCCCAGACATGACCGTTCGCCGCCTCACGTCCCGTGACAAACGACCGCATACCCGAACAGACCATCGACGTCGCCCGACCGATGGAGACCGCCCCTTGCTGTGTCGTCACTCGCTTGACGATCGCCATAGTCCACTGCACCGACCCATGCCCTCTGCCGTGACGAACGCGACCTGTAGCGACGTCGCCAGAGAAGCCCGACCATGCCGCACTACCTCCACCCCTGGTGTATAAATAGAGGTCACCCCAACCCTCATTCTCCACACCATTCCACTTATCTCTCTCTCTCAGAAACCTCCTAGACCTTTCCCCGGAGCAAGACGAGCACCAGCCTGCCGGAATTTGATCAGAGCCCGCCTCTGCAGTCGAGGAAGCAAGCCACTGATTGCGGCCACCCCAGGAGCTATCGTGACCGCCAATCAAACCGCGGTCGATGACCACCCCATTCACCCCCATCGCTGACCATAGTTGGAGCCCCGATAAGTCCCCAGCGACCCCCACCGCCGCGTTAGGGTTCACGCCTCACCAGAGCAGTTTGACGAAGATGACAAACCACAGCCGTAGATCCTAGTCTAATCGTAGGGATGAGATAGAAAGATACCGCTTCGGCTTAGTTAAGTCGCTGACGCGTGGGACCGTTCTGTCAGCAGCCTACTGCGCTAGCGTTGTGCAGTTGGGCCGGCCCAATTAGTTTCCCGCGCAGAGCCCGTTGATTCAAATAGGATTTTTCCAGTTTAGTTAAAACCAGATTCTGGCAGTAGATTCAAAATTCAATTCAAAGAGATTCACTAAACCAAAATGCATAATTCCAATTGTTTTAGAAAGGTACTGAAAATATCTATCCACTCCCGTTGGATTCAAACCATTTCGAATATAGATCACCTATACCAAAAATAACAAGAAAGAGACTTTTGACACTTCAAACATTTTTCTAAAATAAACTATAAATGTTTTTGAGATGATTCCAACTCTCAAAAATCACATTTGCCATGCTCTACATGAATATGTAAAAATATTTGGTTTTACAAATATAAAACATGGCTTAGTATTAAAAGAGTGCTATATAGGAATTTCTTGTCACTTTAATATTATTAAATAGTAATATTAAATCTTGTAATATATGATCGCCATTTAAATCACATTCCCAAATGTTGGAATATATGGTGATGACATGTGTCAACATGATCCACTATTTTAATTGGAGAATATTAAATCTTAACGATTTAAAATGAGTAGAAATTACTTTTCTAAAATAAGAAGAATAAGAGAATGTTAATATTCCATATGACGATTGAGATGATACTAGACCATCAAGTGTGTGCCTTTGTGTGCTAAATTGAAGTAGTGAAGTGTTGTTTGGTGATTGTGTACATTGATTGCATTTATAGACGCTAGTATCGACCTGGGCTACAACGAGGAGGAGTACTTCAAGGAGGAAGAAGAGAACTTCAACGACTGCAACAATTGTACTGCTCAAGGCAAGCCATCACTAATGCAAGCTAGAACTTTGCATGATATCCATGCAAGCTATTAGTGCAAGCTAACCAATACAAGATGCACTAGGAATGCTTGGTTATGCAACTTTGATTACACCTATCCAAGTTTTACTACAAGCTTTACTTTCCCTTTTTCTACAGTTTCTTACTTAGTTAATGAATTGTGATTAGTGGAAATTAGATTGGATCCTATCAAAATCATAGACTAGTCTTGGATCCTTATACTTTATTAGCACCCCCAACAGTGATATCCTCAATATTAGTGGCTACTGCTAAGCTAAAACTTGATCACTTTAGATGAGAATACTTCGTGAGAAATGATTATGAAAACCTTGGAATGAAGGTTCATTCTATTGAAATGCTTTGACATGTGTTATGAGCCTTGACTTTAATAAAAACTGATGGTTGGGTTCGGATGCGATACCATTCCAATTTTACCGTACAACCACAATACCTGAGTTGGGTAGGGCTTGACTGGAAGTTTATATGTCTTAGTATGGGTTCCCTTGCGGAAGAGGTTGAGCTGAGGCTACCTCGTCATGAATGTCCACCTATGCAGTACCCAATATGGCAGATGGCCATGGATGGGAGGCCAAACTCATAGGGGAGGTGCCTATACTAGGGTGTGTAATTGAAAGGTTAAGATTGATTATCTGCATACTTAGTATGATGATTCAGGGTTATTCCTAACGGATGTATCGAATTTTGTGGTGAAAGTGTACCACCTGTGCAGAGTGTCAAACTATTTGAATAGCCACGTCCGCGGTTATGGACAGTTGAAGTGGCCATACTGTTCCATTGTCAGATGTTTTCAAAATGATTCGTGACTTGAAAGATGACCTTGACTTGACCACAACAGAGTTGTGGACATGAGATCTAAGTTCCCACTTAAGTGATGTAGAGAACTAAATTAGGTCTTTACTCTTGAAGCTTTATTAAATAAACCTGGATTTTTGGCAAACAAACCTAGAGCTTATGATTCCTACTAGTTTTACTTTTACTCCTACTAGTGGTAGTTTGGGAGTACTTAAAGAGTACTCATGGTTTTGTCCCTGGCTATTCCCATGGCCAGACTATGAGGAGGATTACCCGGAAGATGGACAACAGGAGTTCTATGACAACTAGGATCATCTCCCATCGTCAGTGATACATTGCAAATGTATCTATAATTTTTGATGTTCCATGCTTGGTTTTATCCACTTTCTTGTGTTTTGTCCACACTTTGGAGTACTTTTCATATGATTTCTTGGACTAACCTATTAACAAGAGCCATAGTGCCAGTTGCCTGTTTTCTACTATTTTTGGTTCCAGGAAAGTCAGAAAATGAATATTCTCGGAATTGGACGGGACAAAAGCCAAAGTGCCTATTTTTCTAGAAGTCATCAGATGCCAGAGTACGAGACGGAGAGGGGCCAGGGGGCCACCAAACCACCTGGCCGCGCGGCCCAGCATGGCCCATGCCAAGGGGTGGTCTGGCCTCCTCCAGCACCCCCTCGGCCTCCCCTTCCGCCTATAAGATACCCTCGGGATGAAAACCCTAAGTACCCAATCAAAAATCCACGAAAGAGTCTGTAGCCGCCGTCATCTCCATCCCTAGATCGGGAGGGATCTGAAGCTCTTCCCGGCACCCTACTGGAGAGGGGAATTCACCCTGGAGGCCTTCTTCATCACCATTCAAGCCTCCGGTGTGATGCGTGAGTAGTTCATCCTTGGACTACAGATCCATGTAGTAGCTAGATGGCTGGTTCTCCTCCTTTGTGCTTTCATGTCTAGATCTTGTGAGCTCCGTTCATGATCAAGATCATCTATTTGTAATTCTGCATGTTGAGTTTGCGGGGATCCAATGGATATTGACATGCTATTTCAGATTGATTATTGATTCTATCATGTCTTTGTTATTTGTGATCTTGCATGCTTTCCGTTGTTAGTAGCTATCTTGGCCAAGTAGATGCTAGCAACTCCAAGAGTTAGTATTTATGCTGGATAGTGGGTTCATGCCTCTTGTAATCTGGGGAAGTGACAGAAATCTCTAAGGTACTAGATGTGCTGTTGCTACTAGGGAGAAAACAACAATCTTTTGTTCATAGAACAATCGTATTGTTTACATTACACGCAATTCGTAAAGCAATAATCTGTTGCTTGCAACTTAATACTGGAGGGGGTTCGGATGATAACCTGAAGGTGGATTATTAGTCATAGATGCAGTTGGATGGCGGTCTATGTATAATGTTGTAATGCCCAATCAAGTTCCAAAGGAGTCAAGATGATTAGTATATGCATGTATTGCTTTCTCGATGTTTTTCAATTTCCCCGTTGTAATTTGTTCACCCAGCATGTTATCTATCTTAAGGAGAGCCACCTCTAGTGAACTATGGATCCCGGTATTTTCTTTTACATACAATCTATAAACTGTTACTGCTTTGTGTTTACTATTACTTCCTTCCATTCGATACGTTTAATCCTTTGTTTTTAGCAAAACACGGTGAGATTTACAACCTCATCGCAAGTTGGGGACAAAGTTCTGTGGTTGCGTTGTGCAGGTCTCCACGTTGCTACTAGCACCGGTAGTGCGTCCTGCCAAGGCTCAGCTAGTAACACCTTTGGGGTGTTTCCTTGCTCCTATTGGTTCGATTAAACCTTGGTTTCATAACTGAGGGAAACTTGCTGCTGTGCTCATCATACCTTCCTCTTGGGGTTCCCAACAAGCTCTACATCAACCACGAGCCATCAGTCAGCATTGCCTGTGATCCTGAAGATGAAGCCCCGCTACGTTTACTTTCCGCTGCTTTGATTGTATTAAGACTGGATCATGAGATCCTTTATTTGTAAGACCTTATTATGGTTTGTAATGGATGATGTACTATGGTACCACTTCTGTTATGTCTCGCAAAAATGGTAATCCTGGGATTGCGATGTACGGCATAACAGGCATCTGGACTAAAAATCCGGGTGTTGACAAGTTGGTATCAGAGCCATCCTGACCATAGGAGACCCTAGTTAGAATGGACGCCTAGAAAACCTAGTTTCAAGACAAAGAAAGTGAGTATTTACAAAAGCCTATTCTCATTCTTATCCTTGAGATTCTTTCAAAAATACATCTCTTGTTCCTCAAAACTCTTACAATTCTACATAAAACTTGACACACTTAATCACCTCACTAACTTACTCATCTCAATTGCTTATAGATGGAGGTCAAATACACCAAGTTTTACCACTTGGGCAACGGAGGACAGCTTATCTTTGAGAGGGATCTGGATTCACTTTCAGAGCATCTTGAGCACCCGCACCTGGAGTTCTTCGGAGAACACCTTAAGGACCATGTTGGAGGGGAGCTACAATGGATGATTGTTGCCGACCTGAGAGGCAGAATGGAGCCACCTCTTTCTGACAAGATTCAGTTCAGCGTTCGGGATATCAACTTGCTAGACAGATTAGCCAGGGCTATGCAAGAAGCTCTCGCTCGCTTGTGTGCTCAGAACATCAACCAGATCATCGGCACCCGTTTTGTTCACTATGCAAGACGTGACTCAATGGGACAACCTCTATCCATGCCAGCCCATCTAGAGTTGAAGCACCACGTGGACCACATGGACTTCATGCTACATGATACACAAAAGGAGTTAGACAATGCCCATGAGCACGCCAACCAGAGCAATGGTGCAGTTGTTGAAAGGAAGGAAACCATATCCATGCTTGCTAGGGAGCGCAAGTCACTTCGCAGCCAGCATGACAAAAAGGATCGCGACATCGCCCGTCTTCATCAGAAGATAGCCACTTTGGAGGAGACCATCCATGACCAGGAGATCCAGCTGGAGGAACAGCAGGAGGAGGAGGGTGAAGACATCCGTGGGGATATTCACTCTTACCTTAGTGATGACAATGCCTACCTGGAGGATGAAGCCATGGAGGACAACACAGATGAGGATGATGTTGCCTTCATTGATGATGATTAGTCGCACATGAGCACTATCGTAGGTGTGAGTTGTACCCGGTCCCACTGTATCGTAGCTTCATAGAATGGTTCTTAAAACCATCTGTTTCCTTGTTGTGGTGTGCGCTTGTATTGTGTGCTATGAATGAATGAATGAATGAAAAGAAAGTTGCTAGTTTGCAAAAAACCGAGTTATACTCAAAGCTTAAAGTTTTGAAAACAAACCCATGAACCTTAGAAATTTCCCTCTTGTCTCACTATCTATCTCAATCTTCAGATGACTCGTGGAAATCCCGGAGGAAGTAGTTCATCTCAGGACCCAATGCTGCAGATTTTGCAAATGTTAGTCTCTGACCGTGAAGCGGGAAGAGCTGAATGTCAAGCCAACTTAGCCACTCTTCAACAGATAGCCCAGATGGCCCACAATAATCAAGGCCATGGAAACCAAGATCACCATGGATCCAGACTTAAGAACTTCCAGAATACCAACCCACCCATGTTTAGTAAATCCGAGGAGCCTCTAGATGCTGATGATTGGCTGCAAACCATGGAACACAACCTAGAAGTTGCAGGAGTTGATGCTAATGAGAAGGTGATGTTTGCCACCCACTATCTGTCCAGCTATGCCAGATCATGGTGGAATAGTACCCGTACGATGAACGAAGGTCAGATGATGACTTGGGAGGAGTTCAAACTTAAATTCAGCAGGACCCATGTGCCCCCGGGTCTAATTAAGAGGATGAGAGATGAATTCAGAGACTTGAAGTAAAGAAGGATGACTGTGGTTGAGTACCGTGACAAATTTCTATCACTAGCTAGGTATGCACCTGATGAGATTGACAATGAATCCAAGAAGAAGGAAAGATTCCTAAATGGTCTGCATGATGAGATGTAGACAGTGCTAGTCAATATCCCCTTTGATGACCTTGAAGCCTTAGTGGATTCTGCAATCCAGATAGAAGGCAAGATCAACCAGGCCAGTGAGAACCGCAAGCGTCGAATGATGCATCAACCAGGACCCCACCATATCCCGAAGTATCGGCCCAACCCATCTGCAAGTTATGCACCCAGAAACAACAGACCCCCAATGAACCGTACGAACTATCCCAACCGTGGAGGAGGAAACCCAAGGCCCGGAGGAAACAACAACAACCCCGGCAACTCCAATAATTTCAACCGTGCACCGCCCAAGTCCAACAACAATAACAACAATACTGCCCCAAGGACGGGAAGCAATGTTGTGCCTGTCAAAGTGAAAGACAAGTCAATGATTACTTGCTTTGAATGCGGAGTCACGGGTTATTACTCCAACGAATGCCCCAAGAAGCTTGCCGCAGCAACCAATGTGAATGCAACTACCCAACAGCAAGGCCATTTCCAGCCTGGAAAGAGATTCGCCCCCGGAAACCCGCACAACCGTAATGGCCGTCTGTTTCACATGAATGCTAAAGAAGCCCAAGAAGCACCAAATGTCGCGCTGGGTATGTTTTCTGTTAACTCGGCTCTAGCAAGAGTGTTGTTTGATTCTGGAGCATTGCACTCGTTTGTTACAGAAGAATTTGCATGCACTAGTAAGATCCAACCAACAAATCTGAAGCATGTTATGATAGTTCAAATCCCTGGTTCAACCACCAAAGCTAGAAAAGTTTGCAAGGCCGTACCTATCAGAATTCATGGAATAGATTTTTATGCCAATCTAATAGTACTTGGAACCAAGGTTTGGAAGTAGTGCTAGGGATGGATTAGATGTCGAAACATCAAGGATTGATCGACTGTACTAAGAAAGCCATAACCATGACCAGTAGCACCGGAGTATCAGTAGAACATGTATCTGAGACTTTGCCCCGTCAATTCAAGTGGAACAAGAGTTTAGCCAAGACCACCATTGACCAAGTCAGAGTAGTCTGTGAATACCCCGATGTGTTCCCAGATGAATTGCCCGGTATGCCCCCAAATCGGGATATCGAGTTTATCATTGGACTAATCCCTGGAACCAGACCCATAGCTCAGAGACCCTATAGTATGAACCCATCTGAACTAGTGGAGCTGAAGAAGCAACTTGATGATATGCTGGGAAAAGGATGGATTCAACCAAGTGCATTGCCATGGAGATCACTCGTCTTGTTTGTTGATAATAAGGAGTGTGCCAACCGTCTTTGTACAGATTATCGGAAGTTGAATGACGTCACCATCAAAAACATGTACCCTTTGCCAAAGATAGAAGATTTGTTTGATCAACTGACTGGTGCCAGAGTGTTTTCTAAGATTGATCTTAGAACTGGTTATCACCAACTGAAGATTCGTGCAACAAGCATTCCAAAGACTGCCTTCAGCACCAGATATGGATTATATGAGTACAATGTTATGTCTTTTGGATTAACCAATTCCCCCGCTTATTTCATGAACCTCATGAATAAGATTTTTATGAATTTTCTGGATAAGTTTGTCGTTGTGTTTATCGACGACATTCTAATCTACTCCCAATCAGAAGAGGACCATGAGCAACATCTGAGAACCATCCTTGAAACCCTTAGAGAGCATCACATGTATGCCAAGTTCAGCAAGTGTGAATTTTGGTTAAAGGAAATAGGATTCCTAGGCCATATCCTATCGGCAGGAGGAATTGTTGTCGATCCTACCAAGATCAAGAATGTTGAAGAATGGAAAGCCTCGATCACCCAAACAGAAGTCCGCGCATTTCTTGGATTAGCCGCATACTACCGGAAGTTCGTTGAAGGATTTTCGAGCATTACAAGACCGATGACCCAATTGTTGAAGAAAGATAAGAAGTTTGAATGGACTGACAAATGTGAAGCAAGTTTTCAAGATCTCAAGAAGAGATTGATTTCAGCCCCAATTTTGATCATGCCAGATATCAAGAAGCCTTTTGACGTGTATTGTGACGCATCCAAGATTGGTCTCGGATGTGTATTGATGCAAGAAGGCAAAGTTATATCCTATCTGTCCAGACAACTGAAGCAGCATGAGCAGAATTACCCTACCCATGACCTAGAACTGGTAGCAGTAGTTTTAGCTTTGAAGACCTAGCGTCATTACCTTATGGGTAACCGCTGTGAGATTTATTTGGATCACAAGAGTCTGAAGTATATCTTCACCCATAAGGAGCTGAATATGAGGCAAAGGAGATGGATTGAGTTAATCAAGGATTATGAACTTGACATTCACTACCACCCTGGCAAAGCCAATGTGGTAGCGGATGCTCTTAGCAGATTGCCGTATAGATTAAATACCACGATAAAGGAAGCCCAGCCAAGTCTGCATGAGGAGATGGAGAAGTTTAGAGTGGATCTAGTTAGAGAAGGATTCTTAGCTAGCATAGAACTCCAACCCACTTTGATTAGTCAGATAAAAGAGGCCCAGAAAGGAAACGCAAGCATTGATGGAATCAAGCGTCGTATCAAAACAGGGAAGGTACCCGGATTCACCGAAGATGAAGGAGTGTTGTGGTACAAAGGATGTATCTGTGTTCCAGCAGATTCAGAGTTGAAACAAGTCATTATGCAGGAAGGTCATGATACCCTTTATTCTATCCACCCGAGAGGAACGAAGATGTATCAGGATTTGAAGGAGCAATTTTGGTGGCACAAAATGAAGAGAGAAGTCGGAAGCTACTGATACGTCCATTTTGCATCACTATTCTATGTCTTAATTCACTATTATTCATTGATATATTCGTATTGAGAGGTGATACTTATGTTATTTCATCTATTTTTGCATGGTTGATGACTTTTGGAGCATGGACCGCTGCAGTCAGGATTCTGATGGAAAAGGTGCTGCTTGGAGGCAAAATTCGTGAAGATCAGAAAATCCGGGAAAATATACAGAAAATCCTATTTTTCCAGAAGACTCAGGATGCCAGAAGATGAAGTGGAGGTGGGCCATAGCGGGCCCACACCACCCCATGGCGCGGGCAGGCCTAGGCCGCGCCAGGGAGTGGTGTGGCCACCCTGGCCCACTCCAGCCTCTCCCCTCTGGCGTATATCAACCTCCCGAAACCCTAAGACTGGGGGAGCGACCACATAAAGATTCCGCCGCCTCTGCGAGGTGGAAAACACCAAGAGAGAAAGATCTCTCCGGTAGACAGATTTCTGCCGAGGGAATTCCTTCCCGGAGAGGGGAGATTGTCGCCATCAACACCACCATCAAGCTGGACTTCATCAGGATCATCATCATCATCATCACCACCATCATCACCATCAGCACCCTCATCACCATCTCCATATTGCTGTAACAATTGGGTTGAATCTTGCATAGTTCATAGGGGAAACTTTCCCGGTGTTGATTACTCCTTGTAGTTGATGCTATTGAGTGAACCATTGAATTATTGTTTACGTTCAGATTGTTATACATCATTATTCCATCTCTGATCATGATCCATATGATGTCTTGTGAGTAGTTCGTTTTGTTCTTGAGGACATGGGAGAAGTCTTGTTGTTAGTAGTGGAGTTGCATTGAGAAAGATTCAATAGATTGTTATTTAAGTTGTGGTGTACTTCTTCTAGTGGTGTCATGTGAACGTCGACTACATGACACTTCACCTATATGGGCCTAGGGGAATGCATTGTGTATTTGGCTACTAATCGTAGGGGTTGCCGGAGTGACAGAAACCTGAACCCCCGTTAGGAAACCATTGCACAAGGGACGTAAGGGTCTTAGAGTTTAAAGCTGTGGTTAGGTTTCTACCTTAATTACTTTCTTGTACTTACGGATGTTTGCAAGGGGGTTTAATCACAAGTATGTATTTAGTCTTGGATGGGGCGGTACATTAGCACAGGTTCACCCGCACAACACTTAGCGGGGGGTTTAATCACAACAGGATTGGGCCACTTGCTGCATTTATTCCTACTGTCTTTTATTTACTCGTACTTTGTTTACTTGCTATATCGAAAACCCCTAAAAATCCGTTTGCTAAGTATTTGAAGAGAATTCTTGATCCATACCACTAGCCAGCACCTTCTGCTCCTCGTTGGGTTCGACACTCTTACTTATCGAAAATACTACGATACACCCCCTATACTTGTGGGTCATCAAGACTATTTTCTGGCGCCGTTGCCGGGGAATGAAGCGCTATTGGAGAGTGGAACTGGTAAAGGAAACTTCTACTGTGAGTATTGTTTACTTCTGCTAGTTGCTTTATTTTCGTTATGGATAATTCGCTGAGTTTCTTATTTGGTAGTGCTACTACCACTGCTAAGGTAGTAGAAAAGCCACCACCTGCTGAGAAAGATGTTTTCAAAATACCTACAAGAATTATTGATCGTGTTATGGATAATTACTATGTTTGGGATGGAACTGTTCATCCCGGTGATCATTTACTCTTTATACACGAATTATGTGGGTTGTTCAAGTGTGCAGGTATTACTACAGATCAAGTTAAGAAGAAGTTATTTTCATTATCACTAAAAGGAAGAGCTGAGGAATGGTATAAGCTTCTGAAGAATGGTCAAGCTCTGGAATGGGAGGAAATAGTGCCTCTCTTTTATTCAAAGTTTTATCCTCCTAGTGAGATTCACAAAGATCGGAATCAAATATACAACTTTTGGCCTGTTGATGGAGAGAGTACAACTCAAGCTTGGGGGAGATTGAAGTTACTAATGCTCAAATGTCCCATTCATGAGCTCCCCAACAATATTATTATCAATAACTTTTATGCAAGGCTCCCTCTACATGATAAAGATTTATTGGATGCTTCTTGTGCTGGATCATTCACTCGTATGGAAAAAGAAGCTAAATGGGACCCTCTATACCGTATTCAAGACAATGCTGAAGCTTGGGAGAATGACAAAGGTAGAAAGTCAGGTATAAATTATGATTATGAATGCATTGAATCTTTTATGAGAACTGATGACCTTCAAAATATTAGTAATCTTTATGGTCTTGATTTGCAAGTTATTACGAATTGCTTTAGAGCTTTTGCTTCCTATATCGAAATTCCAAAAAGGGGATGGAACAAATACCATGCACCTTACAAAGATATTGTTGACTATGCTCCTATTGGAAGTGCTGAGTATTGCATTATTGATCCTATCTTACCTGAACCTTATATCGAGAAGATTCCCTTTCCCGAAAAGGTAAAGGACCATCCTATGATAACTAATGTTATCACCAAAAGTGAAAAAAGAACTGTAAAACCTGATGAACAAATAAACATTGAACCTGTGGTAGCAATTGTGAAAGACCTTGTCACTAAAAGCGTAGAAGATGGGCACATAGTCTTTTGTGAGGATGCTTCTAATATTGTTTCACATCCCAATAAAACTAAAAAGGCTAGTGTTCCTGTGTTTTCTGTTAGAATTGGTGATCATTGCTATTATGGTTTATGTGATATTGGTGCAAGTTCCAGTGCTATTCCTTATGAGCTTTACAGGGAAATTATGCATGAGATCAGTCCTTGCGAGTTGGAAGAGATTGATGTGGTTATTCACCTTGCTAATAGAGAGACCATCTCTCCAATTGGTATTGTGCGAGACGTGGAAGTTCTTTGCGGTAAGATTAAGTACCCCGCTGATTTTTTAGTACTTGGTTCAGCTGCTAGTAAAACTTATCCTATCATTTTTGGTAGACCTTTCTTGAGTACTTGTGGAGCTATTATTGATTGCAAGAGGGAGGAAATCTTGACTAAGTTTCATGGGGAATCCTATGAGTTTAATTTTTCGAAATTTGCTAAAGAACCTTGCGAAGAGGAAACCCATAATGAGGATTTTAGGGTTGAACAACTTGCTTCTATTTCTCTTGCTCCTAACAATGCTTTGCAGCAATTTATGGAAGAACATGAAAGTGAAATCTTCATGGAAGAAAGGAATGAGATTGACATGATTCTTCGTGATCAACCTATGATGCTTAAGCACGACTTTCCTGTAGAAGACTTGGGGTACCACGATGCCACCTAAAAAGGATCCGGTTTTCGATCTAAAATCTCTCCCTGATAATCTTAAATATGCTTTTATTGATGATAAAAAGATATATCCTGTTATTATTAGTGCTAAACTTTCAGGGGAGGAAGAAGAAAGATTATTGGAAGATTTGAAGAAACACCGAGGAGCTATGGGCTATACTCTAGATGATTTGAAAGGGATTTCACCTACTATATGTCAACATAGAACCAGATGTGAAGCCAGTAGTGGAGCACCAACGACGTTTAAATCCTAAGATGAAGGAAGTGGTAAGGAATGAGGTATTGAAACTCCTTGATGCTGGTATTATTTACCTATTGCTGATAGTGAATGGGTTAGTCCTGTTCATTGTGTTCCTAAAAAGGGAGGTATTACCGTTGTCCCTAATGATAATGATGAGCTTATTCCTCAAAGAATAGTAGTAGGCTATAGGATGTGCATCGATTTTAGGAAAGTCAATAAAGTTACTAAGAAAGACCACTACCCGCTTCCTTTTATTGATCAAATGTTGGAAAGGTTGTCTAAAAAGACCCATTTTTGTTTTCTTGATGGTTATTCTGGTTTCTCTCAAATTGCTGTTAAACAACAAGATCAAGAAAAAACTACTTTTACTTGCCCTTATGGAGCTTATGCTTATAGACGCATGCCTTTTGGGTTATGTAATGCTCCTGCTACTTTCCAAAGGTGCATGTCTGCTATCTTTCATGGCTTTTGTGAGGAAATTGTAGAAGTCTTCATGGACGACTTTTCTGTCTATGGAACTTCTTTTGATAATTGTTTGCACAACCTTGATAAAGTTTTGCAGAGATGTGAGGAAACTAATCTTGTTCTTAATTGGGAGAAGTGCCACTTCATGGTTAATGAAGGGATTGTTCTTGGGCATAAAGTTTTTGAAAGAGGCATAGAAGTTGATAGAGCAAAGGTTGAGGCAATTGAGAAGATGCCATGCCCAAGAGACATCAAAGGTATTCGTAGTATCCTTGGTCATGCTGGTTTCTATAGAAGGTTTATTAAAGACTTTTCTAGGATATCAAAACCCCTTACTAATCTTCTTCAAAAAGTTGTACCCTTCGTTTTGATGATGATTGTAGGGAAGCTTTTGAAAATCTTAAGAAGGCTTTAACTACATCCCCTATTGTTCAACCACCTGATTGGATTTTACCCTTTGAAATAATGTGTGATGCTAGTGATTTTGCTGTAGGTGCTGTCCTTGGGCAACGTATTGATAAAAAGCTAAACGTTATCCATTATGTTAGTAAGACTCTAGACGCTGCTCAAAGGAATTATGCTACTACTGAAAAGGAATTTCTAGCTGTTGTCTTTTCTTGTGATAAGTTTAGGCCCTATATTGTGGACTCAAAAGTAACCATTCATACTGATCATGCTGCTATTAAATACCTTATGACGAAAAAGGACGCTAAGCCTAGGCTTATTAGATGGGTACTGCTTTTACAAGAGTTTGATCTACATATAGGAGATAGAAAGGGTGCTAAAAATCCTGTAGCTGATAATTTATCTCATTTGGAAAACATGTCTTTTGACCCTATGCCTATTAATGATAGTTTCCCGAATGAACAGTTAGCTGCAGTTGGAGTGAGCTTGCGAGGAAGCCCTTGGTATGCTGATTATGCTAACTTTATTGTCTCCAAGTATTTGCCTCCAACTTTTACAGCTCAGCAAAGAAGAAAGTTCTTCTATGATTTGAGGCATTATTTTTGGGATGACCCACACCTATACAAAGAAGGAGTTGATGGTATTATGCGAAGATGTGTTCCAGAATATGAGCAAAAAGAGATATTGCGTAAATGTCATGGTAGCGCCTATGGAGGACATCATGTAGGATATAGAACCGCACAAAAGGTACTACAATCAGGTTTCTACTGGCCTACCCTTTTTAAGGATGCAAGAAAATTTGTTTTATCTTGTGATGAATGTCAGCGTGTTGGTAATATTTCTAGACGCAATGAAATGCCTATGAACTACTCTCTAGTTATTGAACCTTTTTATTGTTGGGGATTCGACTTTATGGGTCCTTTCCCTCCTTCGAAGGGTTACACTCATATTCTTGTTGCTGTTGATTATGTTACTAAGTGGGTAGAAGACATCCCTATGAAAAGTGCTGACGGGGAAACCTCTCTAAAAATGCTTAAGGATGTTATCTTTCCTAGGTTTGGAGTGCCTAGGTATCTCATAACTGATGGGGGTTCTCATTTCATTCATGGCGGTTTTAGGAAGACCCTTGCTAAGTATGATGTTAATCATAGAATTGCTTTAGCTTATCACCCCCAAACTAGTGGGCAAGTAGAGTTATCAAATAGAGAAATTAAATCTATCTTGCAAAAGACTATTAATAGGTCTAGGAAAAAACTGGGCTAAGAAGTTGAATGATGCTTTATGGGCTTATGGAACTGCTTATAAGAATCCTATGGGAATGCCTCCTTATAAAATAGTTTATGGGAAAGCTTGCCACTTACCCTTAGAGTTAGAACACAAAGCTTACTGGGCAGTTAAAGAACTAAATAGAGATTGTAAGCTCGCTGGTGAGAAAAGATTATTTCACTTAAGTTCTTTAGATGAATGGAGGAATGAAGCCTATGAGAATGCTAGGCTCTTTAAGGAAAAGGTTAAAAGATGGCATGACAAGCGAATACTTAAGAGAGAATTTCATGTGGGTGAGAAAGTTCTATTGTATAGGTCTCGTCTCAGATTTTTTGCAGGTAAGCTACTATCAAAATGGGAAGGACCTTTCATCATTGAAGAAGTATGCCGTTCAGGAGCAATAAAAAATTCTTCTCTAAAAGATAATACTACACAAGTAGTGAATGGACAGCGACTCAAACACTATATTGCTGGAGATTATTACAATGAAGATGTTGATGCCTTTCAAGTTATAACTCCAGAGAAATTCATTGAGGACCAAATTCAGAGACCTGCAGAGTCCGTTCCCAACTAGGTAATAGTTCTGGTAAGAAAAGTTCCGCGAAAATACAATCCAACTATATTGTTGCAGTTTTCAGTCAATAAGGAAAGCTACAAAGCGAAAAAGGGACGGAAACGGAGCCAGGGTGGCCCACACCACCCCATGGCGCGGGCCCACCCCTGGCCACGCCACCAGGTGGTGAGGCCACCCAGGACTCCGCCTCTGACTCGTTTTCTCCCAGTACCTTCCTTTTGATACGAAGTTTCGTAATATATAACCCCCCAGATCCCTCGAGGTCCGTATATCGTGTTTTCGTCGTGTTTTTGTTTCGATCTGTTTCTGCTAGGTAAAAATCCCAGATTTGGAGCCACAATGTCTTCTTCTGGATCATCCAAGGGAGATTCCGTAGAAGATATCATCAACCCGTACATGAGAGAATTGAAGATTCATCCCAAGGAGTTGTTGCTCGAAGGTGGAGAGGTCCAAATTAAAGAGGTTCAAGGCCCTAAAGGTGAAGGAAGTCTAGAGGACAGGATGGAAGCACTGGAGCATGAAGTCTTTAGGTATAGGAAGATGGCAAAGCGCGAAGTGGATATCATCCATAAGATTTGCTCCGAACTCATCACCAAGCACCAAAAGGAGACTGCTGAACTCAAAGACGAAGTCCTCTCACTCCGCCAAACAACCAATGAACTGCAAGCACAGTTCTATGACGTTCAAAATCAAAACTGTGAGTATGAGGCTAGATTTAAACGCATAAGTGTTGCTGCAAGTTTCAGGATGTTGGAAACCACGATGTCCTTTGTTGATGGGAAGCCTTTACCCTGGAAGACGGACGAAGATGAGAGGATACCACCACCACCTAAGGAGTAATTCGTCATCAGGTTTGGCATCCCCTTGGTTTTTTCCAAGCTTGGGGGAGTGCCGCGGTATCATATCACTATCTTCTATCTTTTTACCTTATTAGTAGAGTCATATCATGAATAGAGGAGTTATTATGTAGTATGGTTTGCATTATGGAAGTGTCCCCTCTCTCGTTAGATATGTATCCCTTGGTGTGAGTTGCCGTTATGGAATATTAATGAGAAGTTCTATCATTCACTCTTTTGCATAGCTTATGTTAGTTTTCAATTCGTGGTTATATGATTGATCTTGTTGTTAGTATTGGTTTCACTTTGGGATCGTTGAGTTAATTTAGTTGGTTTTGGCAAACCTGGATCGGTCGGTAGCAACACCTTTTTGAGAGTTGAAAAGAAAAGATAGAAGTACTCTAGAAGAAAAATAATTTCATCATCTTTTTCTCTTGATTTGCTCATAAGTTTAGTATTCTCTAGTTAAGATCTTTTGTGCTTCCAAGGAAGATTGTATTGTCTTTATCACTTGTATGTTTGGTTGTTTCCTTCAACTCTTGTACTTGCTATCCAGCCTTGCTAGCCAAAAACCTGTACTGAGAGGGAATTCTTCTCGTGCATCCACCTCCTTTAAACCAAAACCTTTGCCATTTGTGTCCACCATACCTACCTAGTAGCATTATTGCTATTCCAAGTAAATTCTTGTTTTATCTACCTCCCAAATTAAACTTGTTATGTGAAAATTAGTGATTAAAGCTCTCACGAACTTGATGGCACACTTTACTTTCGTGCATTTAAATAAACTTGAACCATTGTGCTCACCTATGTTGCGTATATGCTTGCGCTTTGTAAGTTGTGAATTAGCAGAACCATGCTGTCATGGGGAACGCTTTCAACATTGCACTGGTACTTTGTACCTAGTTGATATCATGATCTTTTGTCTATGGATGTCGTCGGTGTGAAATGAAAGGGGAGCTTGTAAGTCCATGGAGTTATGCATGTGTGTTAGAGAAACGCCTGGGCCGCTGGTCTAATCCATGCTGACATGGTGGAAACCTGCAGCGTAACCATAACGAGTATCTATGAAGCATTCTTCTTATAAAAAAGAGATAGAGATTGAGAAAAAGAGAAAAGAAAAAAAAGAGATATTATGAAAGGAGGAAAGAGAGAAAAATCACCATATTCCCATGGTAAATAAGAAGATTGCTGAGATGCTTGTTGTCTGCTTGCCTTGTCATTTTGATATGGGGATTCTTCTGTATCATCAGGCAAGGGGTACCCCGTTGGCGGTTCTCTATGATACACACATGCTTATGATGACAAGAACTTACCGGTGACCAAACTTGAGTAGCATGAGGAGCGGCCCTCGTCTTCAAGGGACATGAGATTCTCAACTTACAACTTGTCAATGCATATCCTCATTTTTTATCACTTTAACCTTAATCACCTAAAGATGCCTATGATGGGGGCAATGAGAGCTGAAACCTAGTAAGTATCATAATTTTTGGGAGCACTTTATGAGACTTGCAATCCCTGCATCCCTCTGCGAAGGGCCCTTCTTTTACTTTGTAGTTGAGTCAGTAAACCTATTCCCTTCTATCTCAGCAAGTATTTTGAGTTGATGTGTTTCATTCATTCATATGATGATTTATGCAATCATGTTTCTTATGTTCCTTGCTTTGCACATTTGCTCTTATCTTGATGTTTACTACTTTGAAAGCTTTCTTTGAAAAACCAGCTATTTGTGAACTCCAGCAAATTATCAACTATTCTTCGACCAAGAGCTAAGTTTGCTATTACCAATTATGATTCACTTTGTGTATCTTTATTGTGTTTCCTTTACTCATTGCAAGTTTAGTTATATAATAGTGAGTTGTCTTCTATTATGATCTATGTATTTGATGAATGTGATGCTTCTTGTCCGTATTCTTTTACCGACTCTTCACTCCATAAACTTGAGGTCATGTCTATTGAGCTCAGTTTCGCTTGGGGGGAGTTGATAAGTCCATTTTGCATCACTATTCTATGTCTTAATTCACTATTATTCATTGATATATTTCGTATTGAGAGGTGATACTTATGTTATTTCATCTATTTTTGCATGGTTGATGACTTTTGGAGCATGGACCGCTGCAGTCAGGATTCTGATGCAAAAGGTGTTGTTTGGAGGCAAAATTCGCGAAGATCAGAAATCCAGGAAAATATACGGAAAATCCTATTTTTCCAGAAGACTCAGGATGCCAAAAGAAGAAGTGGAGGTGGGCCATAGCGCGCCCACACCACCCCATGGCGCGGGCAGGCCTAGGCCGCGCCAGGGAGTGGTGTGGCCACCCTGGCCCACTCCAGCCTCTCCCCTCTGGCGTATATCAACCTCCCGAAACCCTAAGACTGGGGGAGCGACCACATAAAGATTCCACCGCCTCTGCGGGGCGGAAAACACCAAGAGAGAAAGATCTCTCAGGTAGATAGATTTCTGCCGAGGGAATTCCTTCCCGGAGAGGGGAGATTGTCGCCATCAACACCACCATCAAGCTGGACTTTATCGGGATCATCATCATCATCACCACCATCATCACCCTCATCACCATCTCCATATTGCTGTAACAATTGGGTTGAATCTTGCATAGTTCATAGGGGAAACTTTCCCGGTGTTGATTACTCCTTGTAGTTGATGCAATTGAGTGAACCATTGAATTATTGTTTATGTTCAGATTGTTATACATCATTATTCCATCTCTGATCATGATCCATATGATGTCTTGTGAGTAGTTCGTTTTGTTCTTGAGGACATGGGAGAAGTCTTGTTGTTAGTAGTGGAGTTGCGTTCAGAAAGATTCAATAGATTGTTATTTAAGTTGTGGTGTACTTCTTCTAGTGGTGTCATGTGAACATCGACTACATGACACTTCACCTATATGGTCCTAGGGGAATGCATTGTGTATTTGGCTACTAATCGTAGGGGTTGCCGGAGTGATAGAAACTTGAATCCCCGTTAGGAAACCATTGCACAAGGGACGTAAGGGTCTTAGAGTTTAAAGCTGTGGTTAGGTTTCTACCTTAATTACTTTCTTGTACTTACGGATGTTTGCAAGGGGGTTTAATCACAAGTATGTATTTAGTCTTGGATGGGGCGGTACATTAGCACAGGTTCACCTGCACAACACTTAGCAAGCTAGAAAAGATTTATCGACTATATCAAGCGAAAGCACTTGACAGTCTTCCCATGTGTCCTCGAGAACGTTTGGTCATCTTAAGTAATACAACCGGCTTGTCCTTTGCTGCCTAAAGGATTGGGCCACTTGCTGCATTTATTCCTACTGTCTTTTATTTACTCGTACTTTTTTTACTTGCTATATCAAAAATCCCTAAAAATCCGTTTCCTAAGTATTTGCAGAGAATTCCTGATCCATACCACTAGCCAGCACCTTCTGCTCCTTGTTGGGTTCGACACTCTTACTTATCGAAAATACTGCGATACACCCCCTATACTTGTGGGTCATCAGCTACATAGCCAAGTGTGATATCTGTCAGAGAGTCAAAGCGGAACATCAGAGACCCGCAGGACTGTTGCAATCATTGTAGATTCCGGAATGGAAATGGTATTCTGTCGGAATGGACTTTATGACAGGTTTGCCTACATCTAGTAGGGGAAATGACTCTATTTGGGTCATAGTCGAAAGACTGTCCAAGGTAGCCCATTTCATACCCGTCAAGACAACCTACCAGAGTTCGAAGCTAGCAGAGTTGTATATCGGTAGAATAGTCAGTTTGCACGGAACCCCCAAGACCATAGTGTCGGATCGAGGAACCCAGTTTACCTCAAGATTTTGGCAGAAAGTCCAAGAAGATTTAGGAACCAAACTGAATTTCAGCACAGCTTATCACGTGCAAACCGACGGACAAACTGAAAGAGTCAACCAGATCTTAGAAGATATGTTGAGAGCTTGTGTGCTAGAATATGGATCTAAGTGGGAAGGTTGTCTACCTTTTGCGGAATTCTCTTACAACAATAGTTATCAAGCTAGTTTGCAAATGGCCCCGTTTGAGTTTCTGTAGGGAAGGAAGTGTCGTACCCTGTTGAATTGGTCGCAAGTAGCAGAGATTCAGATCTTCGGACCCGACATTCTACGAGAAGCTGAAGAGAAGGTTCACAAAGTCTATGAGCACCTCAAGACCGCTCAATCCAGACAGAAGAGTTATGAAGATAAAAGACGTCGACACCTGACCTTCAATGTCGGATAGTTTGTGTATCTCAAAGTATCACCCTTAAAGGGAATGCAGCATTTTCGTTTGAAAGAAAAGCTAGCCCCCAGATATATTGGACCCTTCAAGATTTTGAATCACCGAGGAGAAGTGTCATATCAACTGGAACTGCCTGAAGAGATGTCAGTCGTGCATGATGTGTTCCATATCTCGTTACTTCGCAAATGCGTAGAAGTTCCCGAGAAGACCGAAGTTTTCAAGAACATCGATCACAGAGCCATAGATATCGACAAGGATCTAACTTATCGTGAAGTACCCATCCATATATTGGAAGAAGCCTTTAGAACCACCCGGACCAGAACTATCAACTTCCTCAAGATCCAACGGAGTAACCATACTGAAGAAGAAGCCACCTGGGAATTATAAGACTATATTAGGATTGAGTTTCCAAATCTCTTTAGTTCCTAGTTTTTCCTGAATCTCGGAACGCGATTCTGTTTAAGGAGGGAAGGTTTGTAACATCCCAAAAATATTAATCAAGCTTATCAAGCTCTAATCACCCAAGTTTGGGGTTACCAAAAACTTTTATTATTAAACTTAATATGAGTGCATGTGTGATGTGCATTAGTGTATGAATGCTTGCAATTGCCATGATTGATTGTTACTAATGATAAGGATTAGTTTTAAAAGGTTTACAACATCATCTAGATCATTTCCAAGCAGAATCAAATGAAAAGAAAATCAAATATAGATTATATTATCAAATGGTCATTTTGGCCAAACTTATCCACTAGACCACTTTCAGTGTTCCTAATAAAGTATTTTCAACAGAAAAAATTCCAATTCTTTTCACCCCTTGCTAGACCAAGTAAAAGTGAATACAAACAAACTTTACAAAGTGGCAGAAACTATTTTCAAATCTATTTAAGAGACATTGCAAAATGGAATCAAGTTCATATGCCTAGATCATCATTTTTCAAAAACCATTCAAATCAATTCCCCTTGATAATTCCCAGCAGCCACAGACTACTAAGCATGCAACAAGATCACTCACCAAAATTCATTCAAAAATTTGAAAGTTGAATTCAAGCGGCCATTTGACCGAGCACCTGGCAGGCACAGTACAATCTCGCCAACTAATAACTATTTGGAGCTATCAATTGCTCAGCTCTTGTACTGCAATCAGCACATTCAATTGTCCTAGATCATCCATGTACTTGGCCGTGTAAAGGAGAGGCATCACTGGCCACATTGACTAGTGTCACGCCCGTACCGAGCCGGCCATGCCCGTCAAGCACGAACCACTCGCAGCACGCCGCACTGCCCTCGCCCACGATGTCCAACAAGTCGTCATGACCTCACCGCCACCCCCTGTCCACCCCTTGACCCAAGGCGAGAAGTGGAGACGCTAGAAACCGCGCGCCCATTTAAGCCACTACCATGTAGAGCGCATGGTGGAGCACCGCAGCTGCCTCGCACGCACACTCCGCGCCTCACTCTCTCCGCCCGTACTCGCTATCGCCGTAGCACCAGCGACCTCCCAGACATGACCGTTCGCCGCCTCGCGCCCTGTGACCACTGTACCAAGTGACAAATGCCCGTGTACCCGAACAGAGCACCGATGTCACCCGACCGATGGAGACCGTCCCTTGCCGTGCCGTCAGTCGCGTGACGATCGTCATAGTCCACTGCACCGACCCATGCCCTCCACCGTGACGAACGCGACATATAGCAACGTCGCCGGAGAAGCCCGACCATGCCGCACTGCCTCCACCCCTGGTGCATAAATAGAAGCCACCCCAACCCTCATTCTCCACACCATTCCACTTCTCTCTCTCTTAGAAACCTCCCAAACCTTTCCCCGGAGAAAAGCGAGCACCAGCCTGCCGGAATTTGACCAGAGCCCGCCGCTGCAGTCGAGGAAGGAAGCCGTTGATTACGGCCACCCCAGGAGCTGTCATGACCACCAATCGAACCACCGTCGATGACCACCCCATTCACCCGCATCGTCAACCATAGCTGGAGCCCCGGTAAGTCCCCAGCGACCCCCAACGCCGTGTTAGGGTTCGCGCCTCGCCGGAGCAGTTCGACGGAGACGACAAACCACAGTCGTATATCCTAGTCTAATTGTAGGGCTGAGATTGAAAGATACCGCTTCGGCTTAGTTAAGTTGCTGACGCGTGGACCGTTCTGTCAGCAGCCCACTGTGCCAGCGCTGTGCAGTTGGGCCGGCCCAATTAGTTTCCAACGCAGAGCCCGTTGATTCAAATAGGATTTTTCCATTTTAGTTAAAACTAGATTTTGATAGTAGATTCGAAATTCAATTCAAAGAGATTCACCAAACCAAAATGCATGATTCTAAGTTTGTTAGAAAGGTACTAAAAATATCTATCCAGACCGATTGGATTCAAACCATTTCGAATTATAGATCACCTATACCAAAAATAACAAGAAAGAGACTTTTGACACTTCAAACATTTTTCGAAAATAAACCATAATTTTTTTTGAGTTGATTCCAACTCTCAAAAATCACATTTGCCATGCTCTACATGAATATGTAAAAAGATTTGGTTTTACAAATATAAAACATGGCTAGTATTAAAAGAGTGCTATATAGGAATTTCTAGTCCCTTTAATATTATTAAATAGTAATATTAAATCTTGTAATATATGATCACCATTTAAATCACATTCCCAAATGTTAGAATAGATGGTGATGACATGTGTCAACATTATCCACTATTTTAATTGGAGAATATTAAATCTTAAGAATTTAAAATGAGTAGAAATTACTTTTCTAAAATAAGAAGAATAAGAGAATGTTAATATTCCATATGATGATTGAGATGATACTAGATCATCAAGTGTGAGCCTTTGTGTGCTAAATAGAAGTAGTGAAGTGTTGTTTGGTGATTGTGTACATTGAATGTATTTATAGACGCTAGTACCGACCTGGGCTACAACAAGGAGGAGTACTTCGAGGAGGAAGTAGAGAACTTCAACGACTGCAACAAATGCACTGCTCAAGGCAAGCCATCACTAATGCAAGCTAGAACTTTGCATGATATCCATGCAAGCTATCAGTGCAAGCTAACCAATGCAAGATGCACTAGGCATGCTTGGTTATGCAACTTTGATTATACCTAGGATGTGATGTTAACTAATTTGCCAACTAAAGGTTAGAGAAAAGTACGGAGTCATGATGAGATTAAGCCTTATTCTCATAAGGTTATAAGAAGTCATCTGTATAAAGAGTACTCTCAAGAGTATGTCCAGATGGATGATCGAAGTAGACATAACAGCTTAATCTCAGTGGACAAGTTTAAAAAACAACTCGTAAGTTTTCCTTAAAGGGGGAATAAAGTATTCCAATATAGGCCAATGTAGAGTAATAGGAAAGCCTGATCGAAATGGACTAAATGTGTCCCGAACCAATCCTAAGTAGGACTATGAAGACATAACTAAAGGGATTGTAGTAGAAGGAGTTATGCTACATATTGGAAACGACAGTTGGAAGTTGCCAAGTATGAAGAGAATTCAAGGACAAGGTCTATATACGGGATACTGCAATTATCCCCATTTGTGATCACAATGGAAGTTGAGAAATGTCGTGATCAATACAAGTCAACACCTCATTCTGAAACGTAAGAGAGTACGAACTTCGGGGAGGAAGTTTATTTTAAGGGGGAGAGTTTGTAACATCCCAGCATTAGAGCTTGGAAATAAGCTGAGATGAGGTGTGTGCATTGCATTCATGCATAGAAAATCTGGATAATTTTTGTGCTTTTTAATAAAACTTATCAAAGTGATTGAAACTTCTCTTAACTTGGTAGAACTGAAGTAGATCATTAAGTTGACTGCGATAAGTTTCAATATGATCTTTGCTAAAACCTTACCTTTGGGTAATATAATTTTATCTAAGAGTAGATCAAATATAATAAAATTAAGTCACAACGCCCTACTTAATAAGGAGTACTAGACCTTCGAGAGATCATTACATGGTATCCATACCACCACTCATGGATGAATAATTAATATTCTAAACATTATATCAAGGTGTTATCTACAACAAAACCTGAATACCCAATCAAGTATATAACTCCAAGTACAGAAACATAATAAATAAATTTGGATACACTTTCTTGCCATAGTTGTTACTACCATGGGTATCATGGTAGTTCTTAAACATTAATTTTTATCACAAATAGAGTTGAAAGGAAGTTGAGCCAAGACCATTCATCTCATATCTTTGTTGCCATATTAGTAGGTGACATTCCTACTTAACCAAGTCCTAGTGTCTATTGATCTTCAATGTTGAGTGATCAATTATTGACCTAGCACCTATTGATTTTTAGCTTTGACCTATTATATTAACTTTCCAAAGACCTCAAGTAAATTTATAAGAAGGAGGAACCAGTTATGGTAGAGTATGTCATCATCAATTTAATGTGATCCTTGGTGGAGATCAAACCATCTGATGTTGGAGGAGATAACTCACTCATGAGTTAACTAGAAGATGTGTCTAAACCAAAGAGTTAAGCTAGTAATTGAGAAGCTATGAGAAAGCTAGTAGCATTAGGATATCCAATGATAATCTTGTTAAGCAAAGTAGATATAAATATGAAGCAAGCTTGCTTAACAAGATAAGCCTATAGAGACCAGGTGTAGTCCAATTCTATTACTTAGTTGATTATAGATCTTGATCGGAAAATTAGAAGCCTAAGCTTAGTATGATCAAGGGATGGTGGTCATTATTCTCAAGTCCTTGAGAATAGATAACTAGGTGCTAAAGAAGAGTTGTGAGAATATCAAATTAGACAAAACCTTAGTAATTAAGCTGAATCATCTAGCTTGATTATGAGAAGTCAAGCTAGAGTTTGATGAAGTATACAATATGAGTTGTATGGAGTAGTTGGGGGCATAGTAGTTTAACCAAGCTAATACAAAAACAAACTTGTATTATGGAGAGTAGTACCATATAGGGGTGACAATGGTACAGATTATTTCCGACCGACCGAAGGCTTACAGAAGGAAAATACGGATTCAGTCGGATAGTTGCCAGATACGGCCATGGATACGGCTAGTGATTAACGGATACAGAAAAGGATGTGGTTTTACTAATATGCGTCTGTATCCGAAAATATACCATATTTGACGGTAACATACGGCCAATATTGGGCAAAATATCTGGCGACTATAACTCAAACCTCAGGCTCAATAATATATAAAATTACAGCCCAACCCAACCCCTTTATATACCTCCTAACGCTGTAGCCCTAGCCGAAAGTTCGTATATTTCCCTAGGGCGCTGTAGCCCTGGCCGCCAGTCTAATCTAACCAGCCACGGCGGTGGAGGTAGTTCCCTCCCGCGCGGCGGCGAGCTTACTACCCCCGGTACATATGTCCCCTTACTTGGACCTCGAGGCCTTGCGACGATGCCCACAGGGAGATGTTGAAGTTGGTGCCTTTTCTGTGGTGGCACGTGCTGGTTGGCGGTGGGTTGGGTGGTGCACTCTGGACCGTCCGGGGTGGTGGGTCCTTGGGGGTGGGCGAAATCCCTATTGGACCAGTCCGGCTCTGACACGGTGGCGCCTGCGGGTGTCACGTTCCTTCTTGAAGGGCGTCGGGGTACTCCCTCCCTACTCCCCTCCGTGTACCGGGGGAAACCCTACATTAGTCCGGGCAACATCGGCGTCGTCATCGCACTCCTTGTTGAAGGTGTTGCTGGGTACATGGCGGTTCAGAATGTTAGGAGTGCGGTAGGACCTTTTCTGGAGGGCGCATCGGTAGAGGGCCGTCTTCGATTCATCGATCTGCCATTGTTGGCATTTGTTTCTCTTTTGTTCTCTTTCTTTTATGTTGGGTTTGGTCTTATGCTGTTCGGTCCCAATAGTGTTCAGATCTTTCTTTGCGCGTTCTGTTGTCTGGCCCAATAGCGATCTCACCTGTGTGCTTTATTTATAAAGCGGAGTGAAAGCCTGATTCGAAAAAGTCTAATCTAACCAGCCGCCAGGCGCCTCCGTCTATTCCCGATTTGCAGGTAAGGCTGTAAGCCCATCGATCCTCTCTCTCTCTAGCTATTCCCGCATCACCAAAAATCTCCTGCATATATATATATATATATATATATATATATATATATATATATATATATATATATATATATATATATATATATATATACTTCACGATCATCTCTTTCCCCTGTTTGTGTAGAATTTTATCCTAGTGGCCGTATCGTTTCTCCGGTACAAGAAGTTAATTAAAGTTCATTTTGTTTTTGTTAATCTCCATGCCATTCGTTTTTCTACTAGTCTGAAGAGTGCATATGATATTATTGTAAAAGTTTGGCTAATGTTCTTTCAGATTGATTTAAGAAACAAAACACTGAACCTTTGTTGAAAGTGGTGTAGGTACGTAGCGTTCTATTCTACCGATAGATTAATGTACAGAGCAAATCACGAGTCCTCAGGATAAACTATTTGATAAGAACAAATATTGAAGAGATAGTGTGGTAAGAAAACCAGCGTTATATTCCATCTCAACGCTAATCGCTCTCATGCATCACAGGTCTGGAATCGCCTTCTGACGGCCAGCTGCAGGTCAGGAAGAATGGAATCCGGCAATGGGAGTATGAGTGAAACTGCAGGTACTGTAGGGTCACCTGCAGTGACTAGGGCTGCGGCTAGGGCTGCAGCTACAGCCGAAACTGATGCGACTGTTGTTGATGTGGATGTGCAAACTTCTGAAGGTGATGAAGATGATTCGGCTCATGTTGCAAAGAAGGAGAAGAAGTGTACCTCTGAGGTATGGTTGCACTTCACCAAGGATGAGGCGAAGAAGATTGGTCCTGATGGTGAAGAAGTGGTAGAATTGTGGCCAAAATGCAACAGATGCAAGTACAAAGCTCGAGCAGTAATTGTGCATGATTACCCTTTCGCCATGGTTGAACATGAGTACTTTGTTGACTATCAAATCCCAGCAGTCTAGTTTCTCATTCAAGTCTAGGATAACTACAAGGAAACTTATAATTGAGATGCATCTTGAGGAAAAACAAAAGCTGTATACTGAGTTCAGTTCTGTTGCATCTCGCTTTTCTGCAACCATGGATATGTGGACTTCTGGTCAGAATTTAGGCTATATGTCCATTACTGTACACTGGATATATGATAAATGGCAGATGTAGAAAAGAATTGTGAAATTCATGCATGTGAAAGGAAACCATTCAAGAAAAAAGCTAGGGAATGAGTTCTATAAGATCTTGATGCATTGGAACCTTGAAAAGAAACTATTTTCTCTCACTTTAGACAATGCATCATCTAACGACAAGTGTGTTGAAGAAGTTGTTCCCACACTTGATAAGAAATCCACATTGATCTGTGATGGTATGTTTTTTCATGTGAGATGTTTATGCCATATATTAAATCTTGTTGCTCGAGATGGTTTGAAAGTGATTGCACCTTCAGTCCGTAATATTAGAGCTACTATTACTATTGTCAAGAATTCACCATTATAGTGGGAGGAATTTATAAAATGTACAAAGGAGGAAAACTTGGATGTTACAAAGGGTCTTTCTCTAGATTGTACAACGAGGTGGAACTCAACATACCAAATGCTGAAGAATGCAATATACTATAGAAAGGCCTTTGACAAGCTACTCTTCTTGAATAAGAGTAAATATAAGAAGTGTGCTCCAGGAGACAGAGAGTGAGAGAAGGCTCTGGCTCTAACTAAATTCTTGAAGAAATTCAATGATGCTACTGAGCTCTTTTCTGCAAGTTTACATCCAACAGTAAATCTGTTTTAGAGGATGTTTTGTGAGATTAAGCTAGCCATTGATGAGTGGAGTCGTACTAAGGATGCTGGGACTGCTTCTATGGCAAAGGCAATGAAAGAAAAAAATAATAAGTACTGGGAGAAGTCCAACATGGCTCTGGCGGTAGGTTGTTTCCTGGATCCAAGGTATAAGAAAAGCTTGTAGAGTACTTTATGTCCAAGATATATGCTGACTAGTATGGCTTTCATATGAATAGTTTCACGGCTGCTATAAATCACTTATTTGAAGCTTACATGTCCAATGGACAAGATTCTGAGAAGACTAGTGCTGCAAGTAGTAATGTGGCTACCCAGAAAGTTGATGATCTTTTCCTTGATGAAATGGATAAGGACATCCAAAATTACTTATACGATAAGCCGGGACAACGAGAGTTTGAAAACTCTGAGATAGAAAGTTATTTGAAAGAAGAGCCAGTAAGATGGAATGATAAAACTGATGGAACATTTGATATATTGGCATGGTGGAAGGGCAAACAAGGGACATATCCTGTTCTCGCACGGTTAGCTCATGACATTCTAGCCATTTAGGTATCAACAGTGGCTTCTGAGTCGGCATTCAGTGCTGGTGGGCGTGTCGTTGATCCATTTCGTACACGTTTAGATCCCGAGGTGGTTGAGGCACTGATATGTACCAAGGATTGGATAACTGCGGGTAAAAGAGGTAAAATAAAGTTATTAATATACTCCCTCCGTCTAGAAATAGATGTCACATTTTTCCTAAATTTGGATGTATTTAGTATTAAATAGTCTAGATACATCTAAATTTAGATAAATTTGGGACATTTATTTTGAGACAAGGAGTATTTGTCTATATCCATAATATCTCGTATTGTATCATTATTTTTATTCTATGCACAAAGTAACTTACTAGTTTTTTCTGTCATTTGTTAGATTATAAGATGAAGATTGCATCACTCGTTGATGAGTTGGACATGGTGATAATAAAACCTGAACCTGAGCCCGAGTCTTCAGATCCTAAAGAGGTTAGCAATTTTATGAAGGGGGTGATGATCTTACTGATGCATATTCTTTTTAAATGATTTTCACATCACTATCGAATTAAGTATGTTAGCTCATTGGTTTGCCTCAACCCTCAACCCTCATGTGCGCCGAACACGTATGCTAAAATAAGTTACTTTATTTAATTTGCAAGGATGAGATTGCCGAGCCTTCTTCAGATGAGAGTGATTGAAGTGTCACAAACTAAGGGTGCGCCATAAAAAGTACTCAAGAATAAATTGAAGTCCGGCGGCTCACCCTCTTTGCCACTTTTAGCCCTTTTTTGCGATGATTTGTCTCGAGAATTTGAAAGACGATGTAATGAACTATTCGTACTATTTTGTTATGGTTAGGTGTTATCGTTGCATTTAAAGTCAATGTAATAAATTTCAGCCTTAAATATTTTGTCATGTTATATGATCAATGGGTCGTCGAGCATTAACTATTGCAGTTATATGATTTGTCGGATCTATTTTGAATCATCATCTGACAAAATGTCTATCCGAAAACGAACCTTATCCGCCCCGTATTTGATCCGTATTCGCAACCGGCAAGCTCCGTTTCTGTATTCGTATTCGCACACTATCTGCTCCGACTCCTTATGCGGAAAAAATATGGATGCGAATATGGTTCCACTACTATTCAACCGTATCCGCTCCGTTTTCACCCCTAGTACCATACCTATTCCAGAAGGTTGATACCACATGTGATACAGAGAGAATTGTAATCTTGCAAGCCTTGGATGTAGATGCAAGGTGAATATAAAAGGAGTTAACGGATGGAGTTAGATGTAACTACATTGAGAGATTCATTAGTGGTAGCTAAGAAATGTAAGTTATATACTAGGAGAAGTATGAAGGAGTAATTTTGAAGTGGCATGACCATGTCCTCATATGATGATGGATATGGTGGAGTCATATAATCCACTTATTTAGGAAGATGTGATCTTTGATAAGAGAGATTTATAAAGTATATTTAGGAAAGGAATTCATTAGCTAAAGACAAGTTTAGTGTGGTATTAAGGATTGGAATTCTTTAGAAGCATTAACCAAAATCATATCAAGCCATGACAAGACCCATGTCTATGTCATTATTCAAAACCCTAGAATCAAATGGATAGTGGAACCATTTCCTATTCCTAGGTAACCATTGAACAATACCTCTTGAACAATTAAAGCTTCCAAGAGATAATTAGGGAACCAGATGAGTGTTTATGGATGGAAGCCTTGTCCACCTTATTGTCTTAAACCTTAATAGAAACCTAGACCCATGAACCATCAAGGCCACATTAAGAAGTAATCTTTGTAGCTCACTCTAAGTTGAGATAACATTCAGGATTATAAATTTTGGATCAATCCTTAAGCCTTGATCCCTAGCAACATTCATTAATAAACTTGAGGGTAATATATCCTCTAGGATCCGTAGTAAGTGTGGTATTAGAAACCCTAAGTAGATGTTGTTGGGCATTAAGATCACTTGTGCCACCTGAATGATAATGGTTGTTCACCATTATATAATAAAATTCTATCAAAAGATTAACCACACTTAAGAAAGTAGTGAACAACTAGTTCAAGAAGTGATCCATGTCTACTTTGAAAGAGTAGAATGGTTATGAAGAAATTGTAATGTAATTGGAATAAAAGAAATTCCAAACTTTAAAGAACCTTAAATTTTAAATCACAATAATATGAACCACAACGATTAATGCATTATAATGTAAATATATCAATTCCTATATGAGGCTAAGTATGAGTAGAGTCTTATATATATCATTCACCATTTTAAATACTTACCATTACAATTATCAAGAGAAAACAAAATCATTTTTATGAAATCATTATAAGGAATAAATACCTAAAACCCTAATTCATATTAATGTTTTCTAATGAAAAGTACCTTCCTATAGTTATGGATATTTTTCTTATACACAATAAGAAAGGAGGAGAAGAGGGTTATACTTTCTTTATACAATACTATTCTTGACTTACAGATTCTCTGGATATTTAAATCCTTGAAGAAATTCAAATTTGAAAGGTTTGGCCGCTTTGGCAAAGTAGCCCAGCTTTGGCCGCAGCCCATCTCCTATTCGTCTCCCAGCGCAGCAGGCACAACTTTTCGCTTGCTATGTTGCAGCCCACGCGGCCTAACACCGGTCTGTACCCTTTCAGCCTTCTCACTTTGCCATCGTCTTCATCGACGACGCGAAGCACCTCGCTAGACGCCGGCGATGCCATCTGCCGTCGTCGGTGCGCCAAGATCCATGCCGCCGCCCTCCAGTACCTATAAAGCTCGTCGCCCTCGCCAGGAAGAACCCTAGCACGACACTCCACCTCTCATTCTATCTCTTCCGCTCCGATGAGCAAACCCTAGCTCGTCGGGGATCATCGTCCTTGCCGTCTCCGGTTGCCCCAGGTCCTACTAAAGCCACCACTAGATGTGCCAGTGTGTCCTCGTTCATCTTCGACAAGCCATGCAAGCAGGCGCGCCATAGATAGCACGGAATCGAGCTCGACGTATTGCCGTTTGTCGTTGTTGCCGTTGTTGATTCGCTACCATCTGACTCCCCACGCCTCGTCGACCACACCATCAGAATCCTAGTGAGCCAATGGTGCTCAAGCACCTTTCCTTTTGTCTTCTCCCGCTTTGAATCGCTGTAGCACCATGCACCTTCATCGGCCGCCGCAACCAATGGTCGCTGGAGTAACTCCGGTGACCAAAAAGGGGCGGCGACCCCACTCCTAGATTCACCTTGATGACCTCCATCTAACACGCCCCTATGTTTTGCCCCGCGAGCCCCCGATTGACGGGTCGATCATCCACCTAGGAAGATCAAGCTCGGGTGACGTTAGCATGACATCCTGGTGATGTCATCATGCCGATTTAAGTATTATTTTTTCTGGAAATGACGTGGCCTAGACCCCATAGGTCAGTGGTTGGGGAAGAATAGGTTGTGGTGTAAAAAGTTTTAAAGTGTGGCTGACGTCAGCAGTGATGCAGTAATTCATTTAGATATTTTATTTTAATAAATCCAGAAAATGTTTAAATCTTGTTAATTCAATATCTTTTGTTTTATAATTCATAAAAATATATACTATATATCAAAATGTTCAGAAAAATAAACTCTATAATATAAACCTATTGTCATATTTTATTATCTAACTTAAATAAGATAATAATAAATATTAGTAAATAACCTATTAGGGATAAATCTTAAATAAATATACTCTATTATTTAAAATTCATAAAAATAAGTACAATATATCAAAATTCTTAGAAAACAAAATATACATTTATAAACTTATTTTGGACATTTTTGTGATATTTAACTAATTATTTATTTAGTATTTATGAAGTGATAAAACTTATAAAAATCATATCTTATTAATTAGAAATCATAAAAATACTTATAATAGACCAAAATGATCACAAAAATAAAAAACTACACATGAAAAATATCCTCTTACACATTTGAAGTCAAATAAAGGTAAAAGTTTAATGAGTCTTGATTAAAACTATTTTCTAATATCTTAATGGAATCAAAATACAAAAATATTTATTTTACCTTTAACATTAATTATTTAAAGTCTAAAAATGGTAATAACAAGTTCAATTGATGTTTAAGTGAAGTTAACATAGGTCTAGCCATTTTAAGATGTATTTACTAAAACTATCATCTCAAATTAAATGTATCTTAATTTTCCTAAAAAGATTTTATCAATTATAAAATCAACTAAAATAGTGTATTGTTTATCACAAGGCTTCCGTTCACTTATATAATCATCAAGCTCATATTTACTAATTCCTCTACTAGTTTGGAAAACTACTTAAAGATTTAAACCAAGTTTTTTAAGTAATTAAAGTAATGCCTTGTTCCATGTTTATAAAATATAAGCATTACTTCTAAAGTAAGTGATCCTATTCACTTATAAAATTAAGAAGACACTACTTATGTAAAATCAACAATATTCTCATTCCATCTTTATAAAACATTAAGAAGTGAACCACATATAATTTAAGACCTTATCCAAAACATAAAAGTTTCCACTACAAGTGTTATGCTTATTCAAAGTTCAATGGTGATTCCCTCTATTTCAAAATATCAAATAATACTACTCAAGAAAACGAAATAATACTTTTGTTTCACCTTCATGGAGTAATATAAAGTGTCCTCTCATATTAAAGTTATATAAGTCTCCATTGCAAGTGGGATAACTATTCAAATATGGTAACTGTTTTCTTCTTTAATACTGATACTTAATAATAAAACCTTAAAGTGTTAGCTTTAATTTGAAATGTTTTTCCTTTATAAAGTAATATTTTCCTCAAGGTTATTCTTTTAAGAAATATTAAAAGTAATCTTTAAACATTTCTGTGAAGACTCAAATGAATTGACAATCCTAATCAAGAAGTTTTTATGTACCATTCCCTATTTGAGTGCTTTAGTATTGTAGGCTACTTGTTATATTTACATATTGTTTCACACACTCTGACAAGACTTAACAAGAAGCAAAAGTGTGAAGCTGGTATAAAAGTGGAACACATTCTAAAGATATCACCACAAGCTTCCAAACCCAGATAAGATACGATTATTCCGGGGATTTGCGTTTATCAAATTGCATTACATTACTTATGAATAATTGCATTATTTCTTTTAACATTAGTCCTTACCGGACCAATGATGCTATTTACAGAATTTGGATCTTCTAGCATCTTAAAGTCCGTGAATGCATAATCTTGCAATCACAAAAGGCAAGTTCACAACTTGCTCATGTCCTTTGATTATTTTCTATCAAATGCTTGTAACTCAAATGTTGTCATCACCTGCATTTCAAAAAGGTTAGAAAACACTATTTTCATAATAATATGATTATGGATTATTTACCAAATGGTAATAATCTATTGGTATAGTTCCAGTGGTAAAGGAACACAATATCTAGGACTTAATCAACCAATGTCAACATTGGTTCTAGCGCCGTATATTACGCGTTAACCATGAGATTTGGAATGAGACAGAGAAGTCAGCTGTATCTTCTTCCACTCGCATGTATCCGTATGCACAGGTCGTGGCTGTTATCCTCGTAGCGTGCATTAATTGGTAATTTGTAGAGGATATGCAGCATATGGGTGGGAACCCTCAACATCCCATGATAGTTCTGGCATATGAATGGTCTGTACCAACCATTGCCGTAATTCAATGTGTGGGAATGGCGTACACCAAGGGGACATGCAGGGTCGTGAAGGGGGAAATGATTGGCTTGGATCACCTACTGGGCTCCACATCAAGGAATTGTGGACGGGAATAAGTTGCCCAGGTGTGCAACAAGGAATTGGTCTCTCGTGGGTAAAGCAACGCACCTTTGTAGAGTGTAAGAACTGTGACATGTTACTCCCTGTTCTGGGAAGGAGCTACGAACGCGGCAGGAAAGGAACTCCATGAAAGTTCTGGTCAACCTGTGAAGGCTGTCGGACATAGTTTTCTGAGTAAAAGCAACCTTTGAAGAAATGTTTACTAAAACCTGCATTGCCTACGACCTTTGGTCTATGGCTGTAGAGATGGTGCATCATACACTCCTTTTTTAGTGAACTTGCTGAGTACGCTCGTACTCAACTGTACCATCTTAACCCTTGCTAGGTTCTAAGCAGTTGAAGACAACATCAACACACCAACTCATCCTCAACAACTCATCACCAAAAGTTCAAGTTCTTTAATGAAGTCAATAGAGTCAACATATACATCAGCTGAAGTGAAGACGAAGTCTCTGATTAGATAGGAGTAGATACTCTAGCCATAAAATCTACTTCTGTAGAGCAATGCAATAGCAGGATTTGCAGGCCAAATAGTTTAGATGCTAGACTTATTAGCCAGATAGTTCTGAGTTATTATTTATGGTCCTTCTTTGTAAGAAGTTTCTTTTTCTCACTTTAACCTAGAGTGTTCTCTAGATCTTTTGTAAAGAGTCGACTTGTAATCTATAGTCATGTCTTGGACCTGCTATGTTTCTGTTGTACCACTCTGAGGGATGTAATACTAGTGAACTGTGTTTCGTTGGTGTTATGTCAACACTATAGTGTACTACATCATGCAGTGGTATGTTGGGTCACCACACTATTTTTCCCTACATAGATAATGACGTTTGATGATGGGAATCACTACAATAAAGTTAAAGATACGAGATTTCCAAAAACCCAAAGAAACCAGGAGTCGTGAAGTGGAGACAGACGCTTTAACGACCAACTATACGATGGGAATAAAATTCAGGCCGTATAGTTGCGATCGTATAGTCTATATAAAGAACAACTTTCATGAAGGGACCCCTATATAAAGAAGCCTCGGGCGACAAGAAAAGCTCTCTCCCTCGCTCCCTCACCACCAAAACCCTGCATCCACAACACCAAAGTGCCGCCGGAGGAATAGACTTAGATCTAATCTCCAAACCATTCTCCACCTCCATAGTCATATTCCACCACTTGTAACAGTAGATATCATCTTCGATTGGCGACATTGTAAGACTATTTGCTATCAATCTCATGATTCCCATTGCAATGTTTATGATCTTTGATTTCATCTCTATGTGTGAGTAATCCTCCTTGGGATAAGGGCTTCGGCCTAGCCATGTAGCTTTTGTGCAGATTATTTACTATAGATGGGATCATGTATTGGTTTGTATGCCATGATGATTATTATATCCTCTCTTGCCTCAGTCCAAGGACTTGTCAGGTACCCAAGACCCCGAGGATTGAGCCTGGTATAGGGAGTATGAGTAATGACTAATCTACAGGTTGGGAACCCAGTGACAGAAGGGGTAGTACGGCTGTATGTGAGGGATTTACTTGGGATTAACGGTGATGTCACTATGCATATTATTAGTTCTCTTTCTTCTATGAATGAGACTAGTAGGTTATTAATATAAGCGGCTACGGAGGCAATAGCAATTATGGATGCACTGCTGATAGCTCTGAGATTCGACACATTTTTTATGGCTTTTATTGATGGTTTTCTCCCGGATTTGATTGTTTTCTAGCTTTACCTAATGCTAATACTTCGACAGCAAAGAAAACTTGGTTTTTAATGTGTGTTTCAGGTTCTGAACATCAACAAAAGGTTTTAACTAGAGAAACACAATATTCAGGTGAAAACAAGCAAGCCTCTCTTTGGAAGCACTATGGGGAGCATACAGAGGATTTAATGAGCTACTATACAGCGGGAATATTTTTCCGGCCGTATAAACCTCGCTGTATAGCTGCCGTCGCCTCTGTCTTGTCAAAATGGACAACTTCCATGAAGAGGCCATACACAAAAACACAACACAGCAGCCACCATCACATCCAGAATGGAGAAAGAAGAGATCTGGAGAAGAAGGGGAAGACGTCCTTCATCTCGCTCCATGATCTTCGACCTCCTAGCCAATACACCCCCATAGCCACTACTTGTACTTGAGAGAGAGGGATCTTCACCTTGCAAGACTAGGGTTTGATATTGTTTCTTCCTATCTTGAATTGTGTTAGATATTTTTCTATTCTTATTGTGGATCTCCATGGTAATATCAAGAAGTTTCCCTTTATTCAATTATATCGATGCTCCGTTCTTCTCTCATGTGTGAGTAAGTTCCTTGGGCGTGGGAGATGTAGGGGATTGGTGAGATGTGATGTGCCTTCGTATATTTTCCATTAGTTTGTGATTGATTCTAATTACTATATTATGTGTGCTTGACTATCTGTGGGATGCCTAATGCAACATGATGCTTTGTTCTACATAGATAGGATCTTATTCACGAGCAGACCGGTGACACCCGAGTGACACGGGGATATCAATGGAAAACTAGTAGACTCGAGGATAACGAGGAACCATTGTGCTTATTGCATTAGTCCGATCCAAGGAGCTTAATCGCTAAGCGACCTGGAGGGTCTTAATCGTTTAGTGTATGACCATGGTTTTCGTAACAGACTAGTAGGATTATTGAAGTTTGGATGAAATATACCAAGAGGAGTTCCGGCTAATTATGGGTTGCTCGCCTACACATATATTTATAAGATTATAATTGTTACATTTATCATTCTTCCACCTAGCATAGTCACTATCACCATGAACTGAATCTCCCTGCACCTTCTTTTGCCATCTGCAGGAAACAACAAACAACCAAGTCGTTCTTTACTTTCATCCTTTATATTTTCAGAGTTTACATTTCAGTTCTATTTAAATACATCTCATTTAATCAAAACTCCATTCTTATTTAAACACTTGCAGTCAATTCACTCGAAGACCTGAGACAACTTCGGGTGTGACAGAGACTTCACTCATAAACACATGCCTTTGGGCTCCCTGTGGGATCGATATCTATACTTCAAAACTAGCTACAAACGATCTGTGCACTTGCAGACATCAAGCTATTTTTTGGCGCTGTTGTCGGGGAGCTAAGCGCTAAGTGTTTGTCTTTTGACATTTCAGGTGTTGATACTACAAAATTTTCTCCCTAGGAGATAAAGGGTCTACACGCTCTGGTAGGACCTATCTACCAGATTATATTGAGCACGTGCCTGCTCAAAGGCGCGAAGAAATTATTGAAAAACTTTTAAGATCGAATAAAGTTGAAGTTGAAAACCTGAGTGATATTATGGAAATCATGTCTATTTAGGACAATTCCCATGAAACCTGAGACAACTCTTAGAGAATACAGTGCTCCAAGTTTTGAATTTCTTAAGCAACCAATAGAATTCCCTAATCCTGGAGTTAGAGAATATCGATTTGATGGTGGAATTATTAAAATTTTCTAGGAAAAAGCTTTTAGTGGAAGGGAAGACGAAGACCCAAGAAGGCATCTTAGAGAGTTTGACGATGTGATAGCATCATTTGGACCAAAAGGTTTGCCAAGAGACTTCTCTCGTCTAAAATTATTTCGTTGGTCTCTTAAAGGTAAGGCTATAGACTGGTTATATTCTCTCCCTCGCCATTACATTAAATGTTGGGAAAACTGCATTGCTAAATTCATAAATAGGTTTAATCCTTTTAAAAAGGTAACTGAACTAAGAAAAAATATAGGCAACTTTAGTCAGAACGTGGGAGAAAACTACCCACAAGCCTGAGATAGATTCTTTGGAATGAGTAATAGCATTCCCAATTGATGACTGCAAGTGCACAGATCGTTTGTAGCTAGTTTCGAAATAAAGATATCGATCCCACATGGAGCAGGAGTCTGAAGTCTAATAACTCTTGAAATAAATATTACGATAGAAATGCTAGATAAAGTTCTAAGTGACAAGATAAAATGCAAGTATTGTGTAAAAAGGTATTTTTGGGTTTTGGGTATAAGAGCAATAATAAAGTAAAGTAAAACAACTGAGTACAGAAAGTAAGTATCGCGTATGTAAGAGAGATTGGAACTGTAGTAGGGAAAAAGAGTTCCCAGGGAGTAGCGGATACACCAATAGTATTATAACGATCTAAGATAAAGATTATCATCACGAACATTCTCAACTATGTATGTATGGGAGGAACTCTGTATTTGGACAAATAGGCAATAACCGTTGCTCACATCATACTCATAACCACAACAGTCAGCAATCGACATCAATCGAATTACTACGCTATTAAGGGAAGTAATCCCGTAGGACGTATCCCATGGCATGGATAGTGTTACGTGAGTTTCGTCGGTTTCCCAAGTTGAGACATAAGGGGTGCCAACAGCTTTATAGTCACTGTATGTCAGGGGGATGACCTCCGGATACCCTAATCAGACAAGAATCATGGCAGTCGGTTCGCATCCGGCTGGCGGAGTGCAGCCGGACACGAGCAAGTCAAGCCGGCTACTTCACGTTAGCCGGAACCGCGAGGAGCAGCAAGGCACAGGACCGACTACATCAGCGTAGCCGGACTCAATCAAGAAGACAGTGCGACATGCTGCACAGTGCACGGTACGCCCTGGTACGATGACAAGACCCGCAACTACTCAGCCATACCGAAGACTTTGCAAGGTGACACGGGAACAGTGGCCAGACGCTGACGACAAACTCGCATGGCATTCACTGTACCCACGACGACCTTACCTCTTGTACTCTGATGGGATGTAAGTGTAATGAATACTATAGATGACCAGCCGGCTGGGACCCGCCTGTGGGCCCTGCCAGACGGACTGGCCAGTGAAACGGTTGCCCCTCTGCCTATATAAGGAGAGGCAAGGCTCTAGTAGCAAGGGTTGGTCTGAGTTCATTTAAGAGGGTAGATAGAAGACACAACTCTAGGAGCGATTGTAGCCCGTATACCACTCATAGTCAGATCAGTAGGAGTAGGAGTTTTACCTCACCACGAGGGCTCCAAACCTGGGTACTTCCTGTGTCTCGCTACACTTGCTTGTACCCAATATCACCTGCGGACGCTGTCAAGAGCTTCCCTGCTAGTCCCCACACCTCTATCTAACCTGCTTAGGTATAGCCTTTCCCAATACAATGATAGTTGGCGCCCACCGTGGGGCTAGATGGCTTCGACCGGATTCACGTTCCGCACGGGACCCCGCACTTCAGCCGGTGAGCGTGTGGCCTCTGGCCTAGTGCTTATGCTTGGCTAGTTTTACTGTGTCATCAACAACGCTTCTTGCTTCTCCAGATCCATGTTCCTGGCGAATGGTTCCATTCTGCTTTTCGGTGACCTCCCCGTCTACGTCGCCACCGTGTCGGAGCGTTTACCTAGGGAGATCGTTTCCGTCACGGAACCGCTGCACCTCGGCAGCGGCACCTCCGTCGCTCCTCGTGGCGTCGAGGTGATGATGGCCGGCTCAAGCTCTCATCCCCGCCATCCACGGGAGCGGGGCGCGAACGAGGTCGGGACTTCTACACCACCGCAGCCCAGGAACCCGGTGGAAGAGGGTATTGACTGGCTCTTCCTGCCGGTTAACCTCGGGGATAACCTGAAGGAGGCGAAGGCCAACTTTGCCATGGAGAGGCAGCTTCTCCTCCAGGAGGCCATGGAACTGGCTGCAACCCGGAAGCAGATCGAGATCACCCGGCGCGAGTACGACCGCGCGCATGGCTTCACTCTGGCCACCGCGGAGCCGAGCCGGCGCGGACAAGTACGACATCGGGGCGGTGAGCTAGGCGATAGGATGGAGAAGGATGGCGAGCCGGATCCGCTACCCGCTCTCATCCGGCCCATCTACAGCACACCCATCAAGAACCTGCACGCGGCGTGAGCCGCGGCGGACGAATTGCCCATCCTGGAGGGCGAGGAACGAGACCGGCAGCACGCTTGGGTGCAGGAGCTCCTCCGGATTGCGGACAAGCAGGTTGATGCCAACCGGCAGATGCAGGAGGACCCTAGTTGTTCCAAAGGAAGCAAGCCGCCCACCAACAGCAGGGGCGCGCCCCACGACACCCAGCAGGCGTCCTCTCCTCCGGCTAAAGCCCGCAGCAAGTGCCGCAGCTCTAGCAACAAGGGCCAACCGCGCCAAGAGCAAATGGTGAACAACAACCCATCACCTTCCCCTCCACCAACCGGGGCGCCAAGACCTATCGGTTCCCGTCTCTCGGGTCGGGTAGGAGCGCCCAACCCGGATCGTTAGGATGCCCATGACCGCATCGATCTCCTCGCTCAAGCGCGTGTCACGGAAGAGGAAGACTCCACCGTACCGGTTTGTTACAGACCCTGCATCCGGAACGATCCGTTTCTGGATAAGTTCACCCTGCCCTGGGACACCCCCAAGTATGACAGCAGCATGAAACCGGAAGACTGGCTGACCGACTATGCCACGGCAGTCGGGATCGCCCATGGCATAGTGATACGTCCATTTTGCATCACTATTCTATGTCATAATTCACTGTTATTCATTGATATATTTCATATTAAGAGATGATACTTATGTTATTTCATCTGTTTTTGCATGGTTGATGACTTTTGGAGCCTGGACCGCTGTAGTCAGGATTCTGATGGAAAAGGTGCTGTTTGGAGGCAAAATTTGCGAAGATCAGAAAATCCGGGAAAATATATGGAAAATCCTATTTTTCCAGAAGATGAAGGAAGCCAAAAGGAGGAGTGGAGATGGGCCACAGGGGGACCACACCACCCCCTGGTTCGGGCCACCCTAGGCCGCGCCACCAGGTGGTGTGGCCGCCCTGTCCTACCTCTAGCTCTCCCCTCTGGCGTATATATTCCCCCCGAAACCCTAAGACTCGGGGGGGCACCACAGAAAGATTCCGAGACCTCTGCGGGGCGAAAAAACCGAGAGAGAAAGATCTCTTCGGCAGACAGATTTCTGCCAGGGGAATTCCTTCCCGGAGAGGGGAGATCGTCGCCATCAACACCACCATCAAGCTGGACTTCATCGGGATCATCATCATCATCACCACCATCATCACCATCATCACCATCATCACCATCAGCACCATCATCACCATCTCCATATTGCTGTACCAATTGCGTTGAATCTTGCATAGTTCTTAGGGGAAACTTTCTCGGTGTTGATTACTCTTTGTAGTTGATGCTATTGAGTGAACCGTTGAATTATTGTTTATATTCAGATTGTTATGAAGGGAATATGCCCGAGAGGCAATAATAAAGTGGTTATTATCTTACTCCATGTTTATGATAAATGTTTATTTTGCATGATATAATTATATTGATCGGAAACATCCAATCATGTGTGTTTAATAAACAAAAAGGGTTCCTAGTTATGCCTCTCTAATAGACTAGCTTGTTGATTAACAAGATGATCAAGGTTTCCTGATCATAGACATTGGATGTTGTTAATAACAAGGTCACACCATTGGTGGAATGATGTGATGAACATTCATCCGAAGTATAGCATTACGATCAAGTCATTATGTTTATATTGCTATAACATCATACGAAGTAATCTTAGTCCTTAGACCATGAGATCATGTTAATTGCTAACACCGGAAGAGTATCTTGATAACATCAAACGTCACACCGTAACAGGGTGACTATAAAGGTGGGTTCAGTGCTACGAAGGTGTTATGTTGAGGCTCATGGATCAAGAGTGGGATTTGTCCATCCTGATGACGGATAGATATACTCTGGGCCCTCTCGGTGATATCACATTGAAATAGCTTGCAAGCAAGTGATGTGATCACTAGAATGTTATATCACGGGAACGAGAAAAGAGTGCATGTCGGTAACAAGATCAAACTAGGTATGGAGATACCGATGATCGAATCTCGGACATGTAATATATCGCAAGACAAAAGGATTTAGTTACTAGCGTTAAAGGTTCTCACGATCATAGAAGTCATCGTTGAATGTGTAGGAGTCAGTATGGATCTCCAGGTCCCGCTTCTGATTATTGATCTGAGAGGGGTCTCGATCATGTCTGCATTATTCGCGAACCGTAGGGTGACACACTTAAGGGATACCAACACCATTTGGAGCAAAAATGTTTCAGATAAAGATTTAAGAAAGCGCTGGAATTATTTCAATAGACACCGAAACTGTTTTGGGTGAAATTGCTGAAATTGGTTCTGCATGTAATATTGAAATGTTGCAGGGGATTTTATGTGAATGTTTTTTAATTAAAGTAATTAACAAAATTCTGAATAAAAATAATAAAAGAGTTTTATTAAATGAGAGAGCATTAAATTTGGAGAAATTTAATGCATTTAAAGTGGAGACTTTAAAAGGGAATGTGAAGAGGCATTTTAATGTGGAGGGGTTACCACCACATGAATGGAGGAGGTGAAGAGACACCTCCTCCATGCGCCAGCCATGAAGGAGGGGCACCCCCCCTCCTCCTATAAAAGGCCACCCTCTCCTCACTTCTCAAACACACCTCCTTGTGAAGGATCTCTCTCCCCCTCTAGTATTATTCCCCCATGGTCTCGGATTAGCGAGATACATGTTCCTGGTGGCTTTATCTGGAAAGGAGTTGGTGCTTCCGCTGCTTTGCTGGAGCGAGGGATGGAGGTTGTCGGGGTACCGGACATGTGTGCGATCACGGATGCACCGCTGTTTTGCGGTGCTGGACTTGGTGGTGCTGGAGCTGGATCTGATGGATGTGCTGGAGCCGGACCTGCTGGACTTCATCAGGATCTTGAGATCGGCAAGTGTACGACTACATCAACCACGAGTTCCTACTCGTTAACAAAGCTCGTTGTCTTCGAGGGTAAGTTCTCCATGGATGTATGTCCACCCGTTGCTCTGTATCTAGTAGATAGATCTTGGCGTATAGTTCTCATCGTAGGAAAAATTTTGTTTTCTATGCTGTGGACCCAATAGTGGTATCAGAGCCTGATCTATACGTAGGTGCTGTGCACGGGTAGTATACATATGTTTATATGTGGGCGATGATGATCATGTTATTGCATCTTCTATGTATTTTGGATATTGGTGGCATAGTGGGATGAAGCGGCCCATACCAACCTTACATGTCATCGTACATGAGACCGGTTCCACGACTGACATGCAACTTGTTTTGCATAAGTGGCTGGCGGGTGTCTGTCTCTCCTACTATAGTCAATATCTGATTTACAACGAGTTGCTAATAACTTAGTTATCCTCGTTGTGGTTCATGTTCGTAGGTAAGAACGGTTCTATCTCCGAAGGCCCTAAGCCATGTAAAACTTGCAATTGATAAATTAGAGGTGTCTAGTTTAGATCGTTGCTAGGCTAGTGTCTTGATATGGTATTGTTGTAAGTAGATGTATGATAGATACTCTTACAACTCACTTAACGTGTAAGTTCCATAGACCTTGGCCTTACACACAAAGGAATGATAGAGATCATACCACGATGCAAGTGATAGAGATCAAATGCATGGACCATATCATCTCACTTTACACATTAGATGTTAGCATCTTATACTGCTAGTTTGGTGCTTTCTGTAGCATTGTAAGATGATCCCTCATTTAACTATCAAGATAAAATGTGTTCTTCCTTAAGTATGCACCGTTCTATGGATCGTGTTTTCGAGACATCACATGATGATCGGGTGTTCTCAACTCTACGCTTTCATGCAACGGGTGTAAGACAGTTTTACACACGTGAATACTAAGGTTCTTACTTGGCGAGCCTAGCATGTATAGACATGGCCTTGGAACACGGACCGAAAGGTTAAGCATGAGTCATATAGTTGATGTGACGACCATATTGATGCTCGCCTTTGAAGCTACACTGACTCACATGATGATCGGACTTGGTGTAGTGGATTTGGTTCATGTAATCACCAAAAAGGCACGAGGGATGTCGTTTTTGAGTGGGAGTTCATTTCTAATTTGGATTAGTCGAACTCAATTTGTCATAAACTAAATCAAAGTGAATTTGCATAGTTTGTTTTAGTCATTGGCATTCGTTTTCTAACTTATGCTTAGTTTTTAATTGAGATAATAGAATTATAGAATTCTGGATATTTACTTTACGAACTGGTATCGTATTGTTTTGAATGTCAATTTAAAGTTTATAAGTCCTATTGCAAACTTTCAGCAAATTCAATTTACTCCATGAAGTTTAATAAGTAGTATTATATCAAGAGTAAGAATTCCAATGTTAGTATCTAAAGTATCATGTTTGCCTCCATGATTATTGATATTCAAAAAGTTGTTTTAATATCAAGACTATATTGGAGCTGGAAATTGTTTCAGAAACCATCATGTGTGAAAGATATTGTGATATATGAAACAATATTTTTTGGTTGCATTATGATAGAGTATAATTTAGCAAAATACATGTTCTCATATTGTATGAGAATTTGTGAAGGATGGAGATGCTAGGCATCCGAATCTACCAAAAAGGTTTTGGAAACTGATATTATACTCACGATTCTTGCTTATAGGCTATAGTAGCTTGATCATGAAAGTTATCATGATAAGGATGAATAGAAGATGTAAGTAAAATGTTTACTACACTAATAGATTACTAAAGAATGGATTTTTGAAAGAACACCAAACATTTGATGATGGTGATCCACTTCAAAGTGCAAGTCCAAAGGTATTAGTATTTGACTATATACGCTTTGTACCATGTGTCATGTTGATGACACCACTATTGATGTTGATAGATTCTTTTAAAAGAAAAGGAATTGCTGAAAGAGAATCTATAAAATATTTGGCAGAAAATAAAAGGTTGGAGATGTCCAACTTAGGTATATAGAAGATATACATGTTATGGCTATATTCCTTGCTTGTTAAACAATGTGGTTCTTAGGTATTGGATTACCGAATTGGTTGGTACGAAGTGTCATACAGGACAACGCAATTCATGAACTACAATGGCCTAAGTAACCAGCAAGAGAATGAGTGATGATGTTCATTGAAAACAAATAAAGTATTATTGTGTTTTTCGTTGTCATCAAACCAAGCCTTCAAGATTTGTTTAAATAATTTTTATTTTGTTCCGGTATCATGAGAACAATGGCTGTTCAAATAATTACCGTATTCCATAAAGGATGGATGAACTTTTACAAGTCTAGTTGGAGAAATCACATCCATAAACACTATTGCTAAAATGTCGCAAGACAAATGATTGAAAGATCACTTATGAAGTGACATCGCTGTTTAAATTATATTTGAAAGAAAACATGAAGAAACTCCATGTTGATGGATTTTTGGAGTCTTTGATTTTGATCAATTGAAGCATGTGAGACTTTCCTCGAGATAATTGAAACTCCGTCCATAGGCCAGAGAGAAACGGATGACTAGCTTATTGGAAATTGTGCATGCTGATGTGCATAGTCCATTATGTGTAGCCATATGCAATGGATCTTTTTGCTTCATATGTTTTCTTTGAAAACTTGAGTGAATATATCTGTATATTTACTTAATAAGGAAGAAGTATGAAACATTTGACAACTGTTCAAGGACTTTCAAGATGAAGTGGAAAATCATTGTAACAAGAAAATAAAGAGTTTATGATTCGGTCATAAAGGAAGATATTTGAGTTACATGTTTAGCAAAAACACCTAAGACTTGAGGAATTGTTCCATGATTTGTGTTTCCCGATAAACCATAGGAGTATGGCATATTCGAGAGATAAAATCAAACCATGTTTGACATGATAAGATCAAGGGTGTCATTTATAAAACTGCCATTATGTTTTAAGGATTGAAGCTTTAGAGACTACCGCTTTTACACTGAAAAGAGCACCATCGTGATCCATTGAAATGACACCATATGAGTTATGGTTTGGGATAAAACCCGAATTGTCTTTTCTTAAATTTTGGTATGCTATGCATAAGTAAAATGTTTACAACCAAAATCGGATAAGCACGTCTTTGTAGGTTATCCCAAAGAATTTGTTGGGAATTTCTCCATAACACCGAGGACAAAAGAGTTTGTTACTTGGAACGTCAAGTTTCTTGAGAAGGAATTTTTCGTGAAAAGTTAAGTGGGAGGACAATAGAACTTTGATAAGGTTGTTGAACCTTAGTTATATGTGCTAAGTAGCACAGCGCCGGAAAGTGTCCCGGTGGCAGCCACAATGCTCATGACTCTCGTGATTACAAAAGGTGTGATCTCGGAGATTAGAGTTCCTATAGAACCGTGTGGGTCGGTAAGAATCAAATAGTAAGATTTGATAAGAAAGTCGTTATTGTTTTGACAATCATGAACCGACTACATGCAAAGAAGCGATGATGGGCCCTGACTCCATAAAATGACTAGAAGTCATAGAATCCGTGATAGTATCCATACACGAGAAAACAAGTTTCTAAACTTGGAAGACCCTCCGAAAAGGCGTGAAGCCTATCGGTCGTGTTTGGATCTATAAAGAAATAAGACATGGATGTTTAACATCTATGAAATAGTCGACATGTCGGAAAGAAGTTTACGACAATATTCAAGGAGTTGACTATGACAAGATTTGATCTTTCATAGCGATATATAGTCTTGACGGATTAATGTAGCAACCACTACATATAATTTGGTATATGGTAGTTGAATAAACAAAACAAGGTTCTTCTAATAGAACGGTAACCTAGGACATGTACATGACATGGTCCGAAGGGTTTTGTTAATTCAAAGGGTGCTAAAAGGGCATGTAAACTTCAATAGTTGAAGCAAGCATAGCGGAGTTGGAATCTTCACCATGATGAAACTGTTAAAAGAGTTTAAATTCATCAGAGATGATGAAGATGCTTGCATTTGCAAGAAATTAAGTGGGAGCGCTGAGACATATTTCTAATACATTATGTAGAGGACATTTTGTTGATTGGAAATGATGTATCTTGTATTGACACAAGTTAAGAATTTCATTAAAATAAGATTTCAATCAAAGACTTGGGCAAACCCGGAATATTAGGCTTCAATATCTATATGGATAGATTAAGGTGCTAATATGGTTGTGCCAGACATACATATATGAGATATTGAAAGGGTTCAATATGGAAACAACAAGAAAGGTTCTTGCTGCATGGAAAGGATTGTATCAAAATTCAAGTGTTTCAACACTTGGTGAGTAAAATCACATGAAGATTTTGATCGATTATACCATGATATGTATATATCCAGAATGTCCTATGCTCTAAATGTTATGAGCATATACCAGAATGATTCATAAGATGATCATTGGACAATAGTAAAGATATTCTTATGAGCTTTGGAAGAACTAAGAATATATAATGTATAAGTGACAAATAGTTAAAGGTAGTTCATTGTAAAGTGTTACATTGATACTAGTTTTGTCACAAGATACAAATTAAATTTATCTCAATTTAAACTATGAGTGGCACAATGTAATGGAAAGGATGTTCCATGATGGATTTGGATGAGTTCCAAAGTTGAGACATTGTGACGGATACTACAACAAAAGGCTAAGTATATGACTGCTATAGTAGCAGCATAGGAGGGCATTTGTGTTAAGTAGTTTGTTATCAAACTAAGTGTGGTTCAAAGTGGGCTAATACTATGAAGATATATTGTGTGACAATAATATCAACATATTTTGAGCCGAACGAACTAAAGGTCTCACCAAAGGACCAAATTTATACAATGTCACCTTATTTGAGAATGAGTGATGCGTAGCAACGCAAAGACATGCAAATACACACGGACCTGAAATTGTCAGATCCAGAGATTATGTTAACCACTAGCAATAGCGTATATGCAACACCATAAAGCCATAGGTGTTCGATACGCAAAGTTTTTCAAACTATATTATTGACTCTAGTGCAAGTGGGAGACTGAAGGGAATATGCCCAAGAGGCAATAATAAAGTGGTTATTATCTTATTCCATGTTTATGATAAATGTTTATTTTGCATGCTATAATTGTATTGATCAGAAACATCAATACAAGTGTGTTTAATAAACAAAAAGGGTTCCTAGTTATGCCTCTCTTATAGACTAGCTTGTTGATTAACAAGATGATCAAGGTTTCCTGATCATAGACATTGGTGGAATGATGTGATGAACATTCATCCGAAGTATAGCATTACGATCAAGTCATTATGTTTATATTGCTATAACATCATACGAAGTAATCTTAGTCCTTAGACCATGAGATCATGTTAATTGCTAACACCAGAAGAGTATCTTGATAACATCAAACGTCACACCGTAACGGGGTGACTATAAAGGTGGGTTTAGTGCTACGAAGGTGTTATGTTGAGGCTCATGGATCAAGAGTGGGATTTGTCAATCCCGATGATGGATAGATATACTCTGGGCCCTCTCGGTGATATCACATTGAAATAGCTTGCAAGCAAGTGATGTGATCACTAGAATGTTATATCACGGGAACAAGAAAAGAGTGCATGTCGGTAACGAGATCAAACTAGGTATGGAGATACCGATGATCGAATCTCGGACATGTAATATATCGTGAAACAAAAGGATTTAGTTACTAGCGTTAAAGGTTCTCACGATCACAGAAGTCATCGTTGAATGTGTAGGAGTCAGTATGGATCTCCAGGTCTCGCTTCTGATTATTGATCTGAGAGGGGTCTCGATCATGTCTGCATTATTCGCGAACCGTAGGGTGACACACTTAAGGGATACCGACACCATTTGGAGCAAATATGTTTCAGATAAAGATTTAAGAAAGCGCTGAAATTATTTCAATAGACACCGAAACTGTTTCGGGTGAAATTGCTGAAATTGGTTCTGCATGTAATATTGAAATGTTGCAGGGGGTTTTATGTGAATGTTTGTTAATTGAAGTAATTAACAAAATTCTGAATAAAAATAATAAAAGAGTTTTATTACATGAGAGAGCATTAAATTTGGAGAAATTTAATGCATTTAAAGTGGAGACTTTAAAAGGGAATGTGAAGAGGCATTTTAATGTGGAGGGGTTACCACCACATGAATGGAGGAGGTGAAGAGACACCTCCTCCATGCGCCGGCCATGAAGGAGGGGCACCCCCTCCTCCTATAAAAGGCCACCCTCTTCTCACTTCTCAAACACACCTCCTTGTGAAGGATCTCTCTCCCCCTCTAGTATTATTCCCCCATGGTCTCGGATTAGCGAGATACATGTTCCCGATGGCTTTATCTAGAAAGGAGTTGCTACTTCTGCTGCTTTGCTGGAGCGAGGGGCGGAGGTCGTCGGGGTACCGGACGTGTGTGCGATCACGGATGCACCGCTGCTTTGCGGTGCTGGACTTGGTGGTGCTGGAGCTGGATCTGATGGACGTGCTGGAGCCGGACCTGCTGGACTTCATCATGATCTTGAGATCGGCAAGTGTACGACTACATCAACCACGAGTTCCTACTCGTTAACAAAGCTCGTTGTCTTCGAGAGTAAGTTCTCCATGGATGTATGTCCACCTGTGGCTCTGTATCTAGTAGATAGATCTTGGCGTATAGTTCTCATCGGAAGAAATTTTTTGTTTTCTATGCTGCAGACCCAACATGTTATACATCATTATTCCATCTCTGATCATTATCCATATGATGTCTTGTGAGTAGTTCATTTTGATCTTGAGGACATGGGAGAAGTCATGTTGTTAGTAGTGGAATTGTGTTGAGAAAGATCTCTCCGGCAGACAAATTTCTGCCGGGGGAATTCCTTCCCGAAGAGGGGAGATCGTCGCCCTCAACACCACCACCAAGCTAGACTTCATCGGGATCATCATCATCATCACCACCATCAGCACCATCATCACCATCTCCATATTGTTGTAACAATTGCGTTGAATCTTGCATAGTTCTTAGGGAAAACTTTCCCGGTGTTGATTACACTTTGTAGTTGATGCTATTGAGTGAACCGTTGAATTATTGTTTATGTTCAGATTGTTATACATCATTGTTCCATCTCTGATCATGATCCATATGATGTCTTGTGAGTAGTTCGTTTTGTTCTTGAGGACATGGGAGAAGTCATGTTGTTAGTAGTGGAATTGTGTTGAGAAAGATTCAATAGTTTGATATTTAAGTTGTGGTGTACTTCTTCTAGCGGTGTCATGTGAACATCGACTACATGACACTTCACCTATATGGGCCTAGGGGAATGCATTGTGTATTTGGATACTAATCGTAGGGGTTGCCGGAGTGACAGAAACCTGAACCCCGTTAGGAAACCATTGCACAAGGGACGCAAGGGTCTTGGAGTTTAAAGCTATGGTTAGGTTTCTACCTTAATTACTTTCTTGTACTTACGGATGTTTGCAAGGTGTATAATCACAAGTATGTATTAGTCCTAGGAAGGTCGGTACATTAGCACAGGTTCACCCACACAACACTTAGCAAGCTAAAGAAGATTAATCAACTATATGAAGAGAAAGCACTTGACAGTCTTCCCATGTGTCCTCGAGAACGTTTGGTCATCTTAAGTAATACAACCGGCTTGTCCTTTACTGCATAAAGGATTGGGCCACTTGCTGCATTTATTTTTATTGTCTTTTATTTACTCGTACTTTATTTTATTTGCTTTATCAAAAACCCCTAAAAATCTGTTTGCTAAGTATTTGCAGAGAATTCCTGATCCATACCACTAGCCAGCACCTTCTACTCCTTGTTGGGTTCAACACTCTTACTTATCGAAAATACTGCGATACACCCCCTATACTTGTGGGTCATCACACAGCTATGCGCTACGTCCCCCTCATGCTAACCGGGTCAGCGAGGACATGGCTCAATAGCCTCAACGCCTGGCCAGACTTTGAGAAGGTGTTCGTCCGCAACTTCAACGACACGTACAAGCGTTTGGGCCGTCCACGCGACCTAGCCTTGTGCGTCTAGGGAGAACGCGAGACGGACCGTGAGTACCTCGCCAGGTGGTCGGAGCTACACAACACCTGCGAGGGAATCCTGGAGACCCAGGCCATCGGCTTCTTCATCGAGGGTTGTCGAGAAGGCACCATGCTTCGCCAATGGCTACAGTGTGACGAGCCGTAAACCATGGCGGAGCTCATGATGGTTGCGGACCAGTACGCCATGGCGGATGCCGCCATGAAGAAACCCCTCCAAGTAAGTGCTGACGGGCGCCCGACTCTGTCGGAGCTGGCTCATGACCATTCGAGCAATCCGGCTGGAGAAGCCGGATCCTCCAGGCACCATGGCAACGACAACCGGTTCCATGGGGACCGCCAAGCTGGACAGCAGAAGCCTCGCTACTACGCGGGGCAGGTCAATGCTGTGGAGGGCGCACCCGGCACACCGGCTAATGATGCAAGAAGGAAGAAGTCGTGGCTCACCTTTGACCAAATGTTTGACGGCCCGTGCAAGTGGCATAGTTGTCCCTTCAAGCCGGCTATGCACACCACCCGGAAATGCAGTTGGACCCGCCAGCTAAAGGACCAGGGTAACTATCAATGTCTTCCCCCGCCCCCTCCTGGTAAACCCCCACAACCGGCTAGGGGAGCCAGTAATGATGGTAACGGCGACAACGGCGGCAACAACAACGACGGCTACCCCTAGCCGCACGCTGCCTACCACATCTTCGAGACGGAGCTGGACAACAAGCGCAGCCGCAAGCGGCGCTCTAAGGAGGTCAACGCCATCGTCTCCCCAGTCCCCCAGTACATGAACTAGTCGGAGACCCCTATCACCTGGAGCCGGGAGGATCAGCCAGACCAGCTTCTGATTCCCGGGGGCTACACCATGGTGCTCGACCCCCTCATCGTCTCCAACAAGCGCACCTTCCGCTTCTCGCATGTCCTCATCGATGGAGGCAGTAGCCTCAACCTTCTCTCCCGGTCTTTGCTGGAGAAGCTTGGCATCCGTGACTGCGACCTGCGCCCGACTACCACGATGTTCCATGGCGTACTGCTAGGACCGGCTTGCGCTCCGCTGGGTAAAATCCAGCTGGATGTCATTTTCGGGACCGAGGAGAACTTCCACTGTGACCGATATGGTTCGAGGTGGTGAACCTAACGAGATCCTACCGTGCTCTCCTCGGGCGCCCTGCCCTCACCAAATTCATGGCCGTCCCCCACTACACGTATCTCAAGACGAAGATTCTGGGACCAAACGGCGTGATCACCGTCGCCGGCTGCTTCAGGCGGTTGATGGAGTGCGCCTCACTCGGCTCCAAGCTGGCAGAGGCCCTCACCATAGCCGAAGAGAAGCGTGTGATCATGCGCAATGTGTCCATGGCCCAACAAGAAATACCGGCTAGAAGCAAGCCGGCTGGAGAAGCAGCTTTCCAGCCGGCAAAGGAGACGAAGAGGATTCTGCTCGACCCCTCTGACCTGACCAAGTTCGTCACCATTGGTGCCAACTTGGACAACAAATAGGAAGACGCGCTCATCGACTTCCTCCGTGAGAATCAGGACATCTTCACATGGTCACCCAAGGACATGATAGGTGTGCCGAGGGAGTTCGCCGAGCACTCGCTTCATGTGCGGCCGGATGCCAAGCCGGTCAAGCAGCCTCTGCGCCAGTTCGCAGAGGAGTAAAGAAAGATCATTGGTGACAAGATCACCCGGCTCCTTGCAGCCGGGTTCATCATGGAGGTGTACCACCCGGACTGGTTGGCCAACCCAGTCCTGGTGTTGAAGAAGAACAAGACCTGGCGCATGTGTATCGACTACACCAGCCTGAACAAGGCGTGCCCAAAAGACCCATTTGCTTTGCCCTGTATCGATCAAGTTATCGATTCCACGGCTGGCTGCGATTTGTTTTCCTTCTTGGATTGTTACTCCGGTTACAATCAGATCCGGCTAAACCCGGTTGACTAGATAAAGACATCGTTTATCACCCCATATGGGGCTTTCTGTTATGTAACCATGCCTTTCGATTTGAAAAATGCAGGCGCTACCTATCAGTGTTGTATGCAGAAATTATTGCACTCGCAGATTGGCCGAAACATGCATGCCTATGTGGACGATGTGGTCATCAAGACCAAGGAGAAGCGCACCCTCCTCGAGGACTTGGGGGAGACATTTGGCAACCTCCGACAGTACCAGATGAAGCTGAACCCGGAGAAGTGCGTCTTCGGAGTCCCATCCGACCAGCTACTCGGTTTCCTCGTTTCACAATGAGGGATCAAGGCAAATCTGGAGAAGATCGCGGCTATCGAGAGAATGCAGCCGCCCAGAAGCTTGCTTGGAGTCTAGAAGTTCACCGAATGCCTGGCTTCCCTCAGCCATTTCGTCAGCCGGCTAGGGGAGAAGGCACTTCCACTGTACCAGCTGATGAAGAAGATGGACAAGTTGTCTTGGACCTCGCAGGCCGACGCCGCTTTTCATGACCTCAAGCGCATGCTATCCACAGCGCCAGTTCTAGCCACGTCGGGTAGCAAGGAGCCGATGTTGCTCTATATAGCAGCCATCAGCCGGGTCGTCATCATCGTCCTGGTGGTGGAGCGCCCCAAGGAAGGCAAGGCTCAGCCGGTTCAACGACCCGTCTACTACCTGAGCGAGGTTCTGTCCCTCTCCAAGCAGAACTACCCCCACTACTAGAAGATGTGTTATGGTATGTACTTGGCATGCAAGAATCTCAAGCACTACTTCCAAGAGCATCCAATTAAGGTCGTGTGCACTACACCCCTTTTGGAAATTATCGGCAACAAGGATGCCACCGTCCGAGTTGCCAATTGCGCCATCGAGCTTGCCTCCTACTCCATCCAGTACGAGCCCCGACTCACGATCAAGTCGCAAGCTCTGGCGGACTTCCTCGTCGACTGGGCCGAGACCTAGTACCTCCCAACGGTTCCTGATTCGGACCACTGGAGGATGCACTTCGACGGCTCGAAGATGCTTGGGGGCTTGGGAGTCGGCATCGTCCTCACCTCGCCCAAATGAGACCGGCTGGAGTACATCCTCCAGATCCACTTCAAGGCCTCCAACAACGTTGCCGAATACGAGGCACTGGTCCATGGCCTCCGGCTAGCCAGGGAGATTGGCGTCAATAGGATCCTTTGCTTTGGCGATTCGGATCTAGTGGTCCAGTAGGTATCCGGAGAGTGGGACGCCCGTGATGTAAACATGGCTCTCTACCGGTTCCACGTATAGAAGCTCAGCGCCTGCTTCAACAGATGTGAGTTCCATCACGTCCCTCGCGTCAACAACGAGGCAGCCGATTCGCTCGCATGAATCGGATCCACCAGGCAGGAGATCCCACCAGGGGTCTCCTTGGAGCATCTGCGCAAGCTCTCCATCAACCCGTCCCTCGAGTTAGATTCCATTATCTGGGCAGGGAGCACTCCGGTTGACGGCATGGCAGACGCGGAGCCGGCAGAACCCGCAAAGAAGAAGGTCCGCACCAACTCTGGCAAGTCTGTACCCTTCGGCTCGCAAGACCCGAGGGCTGTTGACTCATCAAGCGGCTTGGGGGCTGCCGTTCTGGGTACCTCATCCGGACGACCCCCCCGACGCCCCTCAACCGGAGAACGAAAGCGTCCTCACTATCCGGGAGATACCATACTAGGCGCAGCCCTTCATGAACTACATCGCCAATGGATAGCTTCCGGATGACGAGGTGGAGGCCAGCCAAATCTGGCAGTGTGCACACCCGTACACCATCATCAACAAGGAGTTGTACAAGCGCAGCGTATCCGGCATTTTCTAGCGGTGTGTCGATGTGGACACAGGCTACCGGCTACTCAAGGACATCCACCAGGGCGAGTGCGGACATCATGCTTCATCCAGGGCAATAGTCGCCAAGGCGTTCCGCCACGGTTTATTTTGTGTCAACACCCAGATTTTTAATCCTAGATGCCCGTTATGCCATACCTCGCAATCCCAGGATTACAATTTTTGCGAGACATAACGGATTGGATATCACAGTACATCATCCATTACAAACCATACATAAGGTTTTACACAAATAAGGATCTCATGATCCAGTCTTTAATACAACAAACAGCGGAAATAAACGATAGCGTAGCGGTGGGGTCCATCTTCAGGGGCACAGGCAATGCTGACGAAGGCAGATAGTCCTAGTTATCCTAGCCGTCCTGACCATCATCTTGATAATCTCCTTCATAGTCTGGCCATGATAATAGCCAGGCACAAAAGCCATGAGTACTCTTTAAGTACTCGCAAACTACTACTAACAAGGGTTATAATTCTAAGTTAAAGTGCTGAATTTAATGGATAACTATCAAGTTAAGTTTGAAACCTAAGCTGAGTTCTGAAGCAAGAAAAGATAAAGTAAAGTTCTAGAATCACTTGAGTTGGGAAGCTATTATCATTAACACAACCCTGTTGTGGTCAAGTCAAAGTTCATCATTCGTTTCAAGTTATTTAGAAAACATCTGACAACGAAACAGTATGGACATTCCAACTGTTCATAACCACGGACGCGGCTATTCGAATAGTTTGACACTCTGCAGAGGTGGTACACTTTCACCACAAGATTCGATACATCTGTCAGGGATAACCCTGAATCATCATACTTAGTATGCAGATAATCAAACATAACCTTCCCTTTACACAACCTAGTACAAGCGCCTCTCCTATGAGCATGGCCTCCCAACCATGACCATCACTCATCTTGGGCACTGCATAGGTGGACATCATTGAGAGGTAGCCTCAGCTCAAACCTCTCCCGTGAGGGAACTAATACTAATGCATATAAATTTCCAGCTAAGCCTTACCCAATTCAGGTAGTGTGGTTGTACGGTAAATTTGGAATGGTATCGCATCCGAATCCAACCATTAGTTTTATAAAAGAGTTAAGGCTCACGCCTCATCATTTTCATTGTCATAAACCAGTCATGTCTTGCAACACATGTCAAAACATCTCAATAGAATGACTCATCATTCCAAGGTTTTCATAACTCATTTTCACCAAGTGTTCCCATCTAAAGTGACTCAAGTTTTTGAGCTATTCTAAAGTACTAAGTTAAGAGTGTTCACTAAGGTGGAAAGATGGGATCAATCTCATGCCATAGAATGACATCTAAAGGTTTCTAAGTAGGTCAAGTTTTATACTCTTTATGCTACCTTCAAAATTAAGTAAAGAACTTTGTGTAAACCAAGGGAGGTAAAACTTGTCAATAAGACTTGGGGTGCTAATAGTTAAAGGGGTGTGATCAAAGCATGCTTAAGGCATCTTTACTAAACCATCTAGTTTTATTCTAGCTTGCTAACAATAGATTACTAAAGCATGTTTGCAAGGGTTTGCTTGCCACTAATAGCTTGCCTTGGTTGGTGCAGTGGTTGAAGTTTTCTTCTTCTTCTTCTTGGTAGAACTCCTCCTCCTCGAAGGCTTGGTCGGTACTATTGTCTAGAAATACATAGGGAGTGCACAATCACCAAACAATACTTAACTAGTCTAAGTAGTATTCTAAACCACACAATTGATGATCTATTATCATCCCAAACATCACAAGTTTAATTCAATAGTGTCAACCTTTTTATTTTGGAAAAGTAATTTCTACTCATTGAAAAATTAACTAAAATTTAATATTCACCACCAAAACATGGGATCATGTGGACACATGTCCTCACCACATATTCTCACATGTGGGAATGAGATTTAAAGGTTGGATCAATATTACTTTGGTTTAAGTTCATTATTTAATGATTTAAAGTGACTAGAAATGCATATATAGCATTATTTTGGTACTAGTCCAAAGTCACTTCCTGTAAACCTTAATATTATTACATATTTGGATAGATATGATGAAATGTGATTTTCGAGAGTTGGAATCAACTCAAAAGCTAACTTGGTTGATTTTATAAAAATATTTCAAGTTGCAAAAGCTTCTGTCTTCTTATTTTTATTAGGAGAAATCTATAACTCTAAATGAATTAAATCCAACGGGCATGGATAGAGCATTTCAATACCTTTCAGAAAAAATTAGTTTCATGTAATTTGGATTTGTCAAACTCACAGAATTGAATTTTGAAACACTGGACAGAAACTATATTCTAACTAAAAAGAAAAATCCAGATTTGAATCTACGGGCTCACGCGGGAAAAGAAATGGGCCAGCCCAGTGGTGCTACGCAGCGCGGGGCTCAGCTGACAGGGGGGTCCCACTTGTCAGCGGCACTTAAAACGCGAAACGGTACGCGCGCTGTGGGCCATGCGATTAGAGGCTAGATCTATAGCTGAGGGTCATCGTCGACGACGAACAGGTCGCTGGCGAGCTCGAACCCTAGCGGCTCGGTGGGGGTCTACTGGGGGCGTACCAGGGCTCCAGCAGGGTCGGCGAGGCGGGCGAACAAAGTGGAAGATGACGGTGAGGCGAGGCGTGGTCACGGCGGAGCTTGGGGTGGCCGGAATGAACGGCACCCTTCTTCTCCAGAGGCGGCGGCTCCGACTCCAATTCCGGCGAGCTGCTGCTCCACTTGCTCCGGCGAGAGGTGGGTGAGGTTCAGAGAGGTGAGGGGAGGGGAATGGTGTGAGTCTTTGGTGCTGGGGAGGGCTCCTTTTATAGGCTCGACGGTGAGACCGAGCGGGATGGGCGGTCGACGGTGGCGACATGGCTACGGCGAGCTAGCGCCATGGCTGGGGATTGCGATCGGTGGGCGGTTCCCTGGCGGTGCTCTAGGACTTCAATGCTGCCGTAGGGGCGGTGGCATGCGGTCGGGGTGAGGTGGCGCTCTGCGCGGCCGAAGTGGCTGTGTCCACGGCGAGCGGTGGCTGTGGGGCTTTGGGCGGCGAACGGAGGTGTCTGGGGTGTTCTCCAGGTCGAGGCGGAGCGGTGGGCGCGGGCTGGTGCCAAGGGGCGGTCGGTGCGAGCGGGGACAGTGCACGCTCTGCGGGCGGCATCGGCATGGTTCGGTGGCACTGGGCGCGGGCTCTTCTCTGTGGTCCATGGCTGCTCTTGGCTCGGGCAAGGGACAGAGAGGGGCGGTGCGGTGCTGGCTACCTCCTCGACATGGAGAGGAAAGAGGAGGTGGTCTGCTGCAGCGGGGCAAGTTTGGCCGGCCAGGGTGGTGCTCGGCATGGCATTGCCTTGCCATTAGGGTGTAGGGGATGGGTTGCAAATGGAATGTTTTGATCAGAGGGGGACAAGGATATTAAATGGAGATCAAATGGGGGCAAAACTCTGTTCAAAACAGTGAGCTAGGATTAGAGGTGTGATTCTGCCTGCCAAGTGTTTGATGAAATGGCCGCAAGAGAAAAAGTTTTGAATTTTGATTTCAAATTTTTTGAGTGATCTCCACTAGTGATAGGTAGTCTGTGGTTGCAAGGGTTTTGAAAACGGTGCTCAAATAGATGGTTTTTGAAATAGGGGTGATCTATGCATATGCATTAGATTCAATTTTAACTGTCATTTAAAATAGTTTACAGAATGTTTTTAGTAGATCAAAAGGTGGGCCTTGGTACCTCATTATGTGTACTAGCAAGGGGTGCAAAGATCAAGAATTGTTTCTATTAAGAATTGAGTACTAGGAATAGCCAAAGTAGGCATGAGAGTTAAATTTGTCAAAATGACCATTCCTTCATTTTAATTCTTTTTGATTTGATTTTCTTTTGGAAAAGTTTGGGAATGATGTAGATGATGTTTAAATCACCTAAGAAACATTTTACAAGCATTGGATCAATCAATCATGGCAATTCAAAAACTCCTACTTTAAATGCACACATATATGAATGCTTTCATTCTAAATTTGGATAAGTTTTTGTTAACCCCAATTTTGGATGATTTGATTTTGATAAGCTTGGATTAAAGTTTTGGGATGTTACAAACCTTCCCCCCTTAAACAAAATCTCGTCCAGAGATTTACAAGGAAAACTAGGAACTAAAGAGATCTGGGAACTCTGTCCTAATGTACTCTTCTCGTTCCCAAGTAGCTTCCTCCTTGGTATGGTTGCTCCACTGAATCTTGAGAAACTTGATACTCCTGGTCCTGGTGGTTCTGTAGGCTTCTTCTAAGATACGAATGGGCACTTCCCGATAGGTCAGGTCATTGTTGATTTCCACTGCTCTTTGATCGATATTCTTGAAAACTTCAGTCTTCTCAGGCACTTCCAAGCATTTGCGAAGTAACAAGATATGGAACACATTGTGGATGGCTGACATCTCTTCAGGCAATTCCAGTTGATACGATACTTCTCCTCGACGGTTTAGAATCTTGAAAGGTCCGATATATCTGGGAGCTAACTTTCCCTTCAGACTAAAGCGTTGAGTTCCCTTCAATGGTGAAACCTTGAGATACACGAAATCTCCGACATTGAAAGTCAGGTCTCTCCTTCTCTTGTCAGCATAGCTCTTCTGTCTAGATTGGGCAGTCTTGAGGTGCTCACGAACTTTGTGAACTTTCTCTTCTGCTTCTCGGAGAATGTCGGGTCCAAAGATCTGACTCTCTCCTACTTGTGACCAATTCAAAGGGGTACGACACTTTCTTCCGTATAGGAATTCAAAGGGTGCCATCTGCAAACTAGCTTGATAGCTGTTGTTATATGAGAATTCTGCGAAAGGCAGGCAGTCTTCCCATTTTGATCCGTATTCCAACACACAAGCTCTAAGCATATCCTCTAAGATCTGATTGACTCTCTCAGTTTGTCCATCTGTTTGCGGGTGATACGCAGTGCTGAAGTTCAACTTGGTTCCTAAACCTTCCTGAACTTTCTGCCAAAATCTTGAAGTAAACTGGGTTCCTCGATCAGATACGATGGTCTTGGGGGTTCCATGCAGACTAACAATCCTAGCAATGTACAGCTCTGCTAGTTTTGCACTCTGGTAGGTAGTCTTGATAGGTATGAAGTGGGCTATGTTGGATAGTCTATCAACTATGACCCAGATTGAGTCATTCCCCCTAGTAGAAGTAGGTAAACCGGTGATAAAGTCCATTCCGACAGAATCCCATTTCCATTCCGGAATCTGCAATGGTTGCAATAGTCCTGCAGGTCTCTGATGCTCTGCTTTCACTCTTTGACAGATGTCACATTTGGCGATGTAGCTTCCGATCTCTCTCTTCATCTTCTGCCACCAAAATTGCTCTTTTAAATCTTGATACATCTTTGTTCCTCCGGGGTGGATAGAATAAAGAGTATCATGAGCTTCCTTCATGATAATTTCCTTCAGCTCTGAATCTGCTGGCACACAAATACGTCCCTTGTACCACAGTACACCTTCTTCGTCTTCGGTGAATCCAGGTACTTTGCCTGTACCAATACGATGTTTGATTCCGTCGATACTTTCATTCCCCTTCTGGGCTTCCTTGATTTGGCTAATCAAAGTGGGTTGAAGTTCAATGCTAGCTAGGAATCCTTTGCTAACTAACTCAGTCCTGAACTGCTCCAACTCCTCATACAAACTTGGTTGCTTCTCTTTGATCATGGTGTTCAGCCTACACGGCAATCTGCTAAGAGCATCCGCTACCACATTGGCTTTGTCGGGGTGATAGTGAATGTCAAGGTCATAATCCTTGATTAACTCTATCCATCTTCTTTGCCTCATATTCAACTCCTTCTGGGTGAAGATATACTTCAAGCTCTTATGATCTGAGTAAATCTCATAGCGATTACCCATCAAATAATGACGCCATGTCTTCAATGCTAGAACCACGACTGCTAGCTCAAGATCATGGGTCGGATAGTTCTGCTCATGCTGCTTCAGTTGTCGAGACAGATACGCGATGACTTTGCCTTCTTGCATCAATACACATCCTAGACCAATCTTGGATGCATCACAATACACATCAAACGGCTTCTTGATGTCGGGCATGATCAAAATTGGGGCTGATATCAATCTCTTCTTCAGCTCCTGGAAACTGGCTTCACACTTGTCTGTCCATTCAAACTTCTTGTCCTTCTTCAACAATTGGGTCATTGGTCGGGCTATGCTCGAGAATCCTTCTACGAACTTGTGGTAATATCCCGCTAATCCGAGAAATGAACGAACTTGGGTTTGATTTGTTGGGGCTTCCCATTCTTCGACATCTTTGATCTTGGTGGGATCAACAGAGACTCCTCCGGCAGACACAATATGTCCTAGGAATCCTACTTCTTTCAGCCAAAACTCACACTTGCTGAACTTGGCATATAACTGATGCTCTCTCAGGGTTTCTAGGATGATTCTGAAATGTTGCTCATGCTCTTCTTCTGACTTGGAGTAGATAAGGATGTCGTCGATAAAACAACTACAAACTTATCTAGGAAATTCATAAAGATCTTATTCATGAGATTCATGAAATAAGCAGGGTCATTGGTTAATCCAAAAGACATAACCGTATACTCGTATAAACCATAGCGAGTAGTAAAGGCGGTCTTCGAAATATCCATCGCACGAATCTTAAGTTGGTGATAACTAGTCCTAAGATCAATCTTTGAGAATACCTGAGCTCCCGTCAACTGATCAAATAGATCCTCTATCTTTGGCAAAGGGTACTTGTTCTTGATGGTGACATCATTCAACTTTCTGTAGTCTGTACACAGACGGTTGCCTCCATCTTTCTTGTCGATGAATAACACTGGTGATCTCCATGGCGATGCACTTGGTTGAATCAAGCCGGTTGCTAACATGGCATCCAACTGCTTCTTCAGTTCTACTAACTCTGAGGGGTTCATGGTATAGGGTCTCTGGGCTATAGGTCCAGTTCCAGGGATTAGTTCGATAATGAACTCTATATCCCTATCCGGGGGCATACCTGGCAATTCATCTGGGAATACGTCGGGGTATTCACAGACTACTCTGACTTGGTCAATGGTAGGCAGGGCTACACTTTTGTTGCATTTGAATTGACGGGGTAAGGTTTCAGAGATATGTTCTACTGTTACTCCAGAACTACTGGTCATGGTGATGGCTTTCTTAGCACAGTCTATCAGTCCTTTATGCCTTGACATCCAGTCCATACCTAGTACTACTTCCAATCCTTTGGTTCCAAGTACAATTAGGTTGGCATAAAAATCTATCCCATGTATTCTGATAGGTACAGCTTTGCAAATTTTTCTAGCTTTTGTGGTTGAACCGGGGATTTGAACTATCATGACATGCTTCAGGTTGGTTGGGCGAATCTTACTAGTGCATACAAATTCTTCGGTGACAAATGAATGCGATGCCCCAGAATCAAACAATACTCTTGCTAAAACTGAGTTGACAGAAAACATACCCAACACTACATCTGGTGCTTCCTGGGCTTCTTCTGTGTTCATGTGGAAGAGACGACCGTTGCGGTTGTGCGGGTTTCCTGGGGCAAATCTCCTTCCTGGTTGAACACGATGCTGCTGCTGAGCTGGGGCATTCACAGGGGCATTGGCAGCAGTCTTCTTGGGACACTCATTGGAGTAGTGACCCTTCACTCCACACTCGAAACAAGTGATATGGGACTTGTCCTTGACTGCGACAGGCACAACATTGCTGCCAGTTCTGGGGGCAGTGTTGTTGTTGTTGTTGCTCTTGGGAGGGGCACGGTTGAAGTTGTTGGCATTGCCGGGGTGATGATTGTTTCCGCCGGACTTCACATTTCCTCCGCTACGGTTGGGGTAGCTTGGGCGAGAATTTGGGGGTCGGTTGTTCCTTGGTGCATATCCTGGTGAGGGGTTAGGACGGTACTTCTGGTGACTACTGGATCCAGACTGCTGCATCATACGACGCTTGCGGTTGTCGTTTGCCTGGTTAATCTTCCCTTCCATCTGAATGGCAGAGTCGACTAGATCTTCGAGATCCTAGAAACGGATGTTGACGAGGACAGTTTGCATCTCATCATGTAGTCCGTTTAAGAATCTCTCTTTCTTCTTGGCCTCCGTGTTGATCTCACCCGGTGCATATCTGGCAAGTGACAAGAATTTGTCATGGTACTCTACTACAGTCAATCTTCCTTGCTTCAGTTCACGGAATTCATCTCTCATCCTATTGACAAGACCTTGCGGCACGTGGGTGCGGCTGAACTTGACCTTGAATGCTTCCCAGGTCATCACCTGGCCATGGTTCATATTGCGGATGCTATTCCACCAAGCTCTTGCATCTCCCACCAGATAGTGGGTGGCAAAGAGAACTTTCTCATTCTCCCCAACTCCTGCAACTTCGAGGTTGTTTTCCATGGTCTGTAACCAGTCATCAACATCTAATGGGTTTTCGGATTGGTTGAAGATTGGGGGATTGGTGTTCTGAAAATTTTTGAGTTTAGATCCATGGTGATCCTGATTTCCATGTCCTTGGTTGTTGAGAGCCATTTGGGCGATCTGCTGCAATGTTGCTAAGTTGGCTTGATGCTCGACCCTGCTTGCTTCACGGTCCGCGATGAGATTCTGCAAGATTTCTATCATTGGGTCCTGCGACGAGCTACTCCCTCCTTGGTTTCCACGAGTCATCTGAAGATTGAGATAGATATAGGGGTAAGAGGGAAATTCTAAGGTTCATGGTTTTGGGTTTTCAAAGCTAAAACTTGGAGTTAGACTCAGGTTTTTCAACTAACTTTACTTTCATTCATGCAAGCAAGCACACGATACAACACACACCACAACAATCAAAGGGGAAAACATATGGTTTTAAGAACCATTCTACAAGCTACGATATAATGAGATGATACATCTCATGCTATGATAGTGCTCTAGTGCATCTACTCATCTTCGATGAAGTCGGAGTCTTCATCATCAGTGTAGAAGTCCACAGCATCCTCTTCCAGAAAGTCATCATCGTTGCTAAGGTAAGAATCCATATCTCCCTGGATGTCTTCACCCTCATCATCTTCTTCTTTGGCGGCAAGCTGAGCTTCCTGCTCCTTGATGGTCTTCTCGAGGTCGGCCACCTTCTTGCGAAGACGGGCGATGATGCGATCCTTCTTTGCATGCTGGCGACAAAGAGACTGGCGATCTTGGACGAGTAGTGCGAAAGTATGGGCCTTCTGGTCGGCAATGGCACGGTTCTGGTTTGCTAACTCTCTGGCATTGTCCAGTTCCTGCTGTCGGTCATGAAGCAAGAAGTCAAGGTTCTCCACTTGACGCCTCAATTCTGGGTGACTTGGCATCTCCATCAGCATTCCCATGAAGTCACGTCTTGCATAGTGGGCAAAACGGGTTCCTTGAATCTTGTTGACACTGAGGGCACATAGACGTGCAAGAGCTTCATGCATTGCCCTAGCTAATCCATCTAGCCAGTTGTTCTCTCTCACAGAGAACTGAATTCTCCCGGAAGTTGGTGCTTCAATGCTTCCTCGAAGATCTGCGGTGACTAGCCATTGTAGGTCTCCTCCTGGGGATCCTGGAAGTTGAGCTCCAAGAAACTCCGGATGCGGGCGTCCTAGTAACTCCGACAGTGAATCCAGATCCCTCTCGAAGATCAGCTGACCTCCATTTCCCAACTGGTAAAACTTGTTGAACTGAGTCTCCATCTACAAGAATTTAGGATCAGGAAGTTAGTGATGTGATCAAGGGTGTCAAATTTTAAGTAGTAATGTAAGAATTTTGAGGAACATGTATTTTTGAGAAAGAATGAGTTCATAAGGGTAAGAGGGGAAATAGTTTTTCATAAATACTCACTTTGGTTTTGAAGCTAAGTTTTTGGTTTGGACGTCCATTCTAACTAGGGTCCCCTATGGTCAGGATGGCACTGATACCAACTTGTCAACACCCGGATTTTTAATCCCAGATGCCCGTTATGCCATACCTCGCAATCCTAGGATTACCATTTTTGCGAGACATAACGGATTGGATATCACAGTACATCATCCATTACAAACCATACATAAGGTTTTACACAAATAAGGATCTCATGATCCAGTCTTTAATACAACAAACAGCGGAAATAAACGATAGCATAGCGGTGGGGTCCATCCTCAGGGGCACAGGCAATGCTGACGAAAGCAGATAGTCCTAGTTATCCTAGCCGTCCTGCTGACCATCATCTTGATAATCTCCTTCATAGTCTGGCCATGATAATAGCCAGGGACAAAAGCCATGAGTACTCTTTAAGTACTCGCAAACTACTACTAACAAGGGTTATAATTCTAAGTTAAAGTGCTGAATTTAATGAATAACTATCAAGTTAAGTTTGAAACCTAAGCTGAGTTCTGAAGCAAGAAAAGGTAAAGTAAAGTTCTAGAATCACTTGAGTTGGGAAGCTATTATCATTAACACAACCCTGTTGTGTTCAAGTCAAAGTTCATCATTCATTTCAAGTTATTTAGAAAACATCTGACAAAGAAACAGTATGGCCATTCCAACTGTCCATAACCGCGGACGCGGCTATTCGAATAGTTTGACACTCTGCAGAGGTGGTACACTTTCACCACAAGATTCGATACATCTGTCAGGGATAACGCTGAATCATCATACTTAGTATACAGATAATCAAACATAACCTTCCCTTTACACACCCTAGTACAAGCACCTCTCCTATGAGCATGGCCTCCCAACTATGACCATCAGTCATCTTGGGCACTGCATAGGTGGACATCATTGAGAGGTAGCCTCAGCTCAAACCTCTCCCGTGAGGGAACTAATACTAATGCATATAAATTTCTAGCTAAGCCTTACCCAATTCAGGTAGTGTGGTTGTACGGTAAATTTGGAATGGTATCGCATCCGAATCCAACCATCAGTTTTATAAAAGGGTTAAGGCTCATGCCTCATCATTTTCATTGTCATAAACCAGTTGTGTCTTGCAACACATGTCAAAACATCTCAATAGAATGACTCATCATTCCAAGGTTTTCATAACTCATTTTCACCAAGTGTTCCCATCTAAAGTGACTCAAGTTTTTGAGCTATTCTAAAGTACTAAGTTAAGAGTGTTCACTAAGGTGGAAAGATGGGATTAATCTCATTCCATAGAATGACATCTAAAGGTTTCTAAGTAGGTCAAGTTTTATACTCTTTATGCTACCTTCAAAATTAAGTAAAGAACTTTGTGTAAACCAAGGGAGGTAAAACTTGTCAATAAGACTTGGGGTGCTAATAGTTAAAGGGGTGTGATCAAAGCATGCTTAAGGCATATTTACTAAACCATCTAGTTTTATTCTAGCTTGCTAACAATAGCTTACTAAAGCATGTTTGCAAGGGTTTGCTTGCCACTAATAGCTTGCCTTGGTTGGTGCAGTGGTTGAAGTTTTCTTCTTCTTCTTCTTGGTAGAACTCCTCCTCCTCGAAGGCTTGGTCGGTACTATCGTCTAGAAATACATAGGGAGTGCACAATCACCAAACAATACTTAACTAGTCTAAGTAGTATTCTAAACCACACAATTGATGATCTATTATCATCCCAAACATCACAAGTTTAATTCAATAGTTTCAACCTTTTTATTTTAGAAAAGTAATTTCTACTCATTGAAAAATTAACTAAAATTTAATATTCACCACCAAAACATGGGATCATGTGGACACATGTCCTCACCACATATTCTCACATGTGGGAATGAGATTTAAAGGTTGGATCAATATTACTTTGGTTTAATTTCATTATTTAATGATTTAAAGTGACTAGAAATGCATATATAGCATTATTTTGGTACTAGTCCAAAGTCACTGCCTGTAAACCTTAATATTATTACATATTTGGATAGATATGATGAAATGTGATTTTTGAGAGTTGGAATCAACTCAAAAGCTAACTTGGTTGACTTTATAAAAATGTTTCAAGTTGCAAAAGCTTATGTCTTCTTATTTTTATTAGGAGAAATCTATAACTCTAAATGAATTAAATCCAACGGGCTTGGATAGAGCATTTCAATACCTTTCAGACAAAATTAGTTTCATGTAATTTGGATTTGTCAAACTCACAGAATTGAATTTTGAAACACTGGACAGAAACTATATTCTAACTAAAAAGAAAAATCCAGATTTGAATCTACGGGCTCGCGCGGGAAAAGAAATGGGCCAGCCCAGTGGCGCTACGCGGTGCGTGGCTCAGCTGACAGGGGGGTCCCACTTGTCAGCGGCACTTAAAACGCGAAACAGTGCGTGCGCTGTGGGCCGTGCGATTAGAGGCTAGATCTACGGCTGAGGGTCGTCGTCGACGACGAACAGGTCGCCGGCAAGCTCGAACCCTAGCGGCTCGGTGGGGGTATACTGGGGGTGTACCAGGGCTCCAGCAGGGTCAGCGAGGCGGGCGAACAAAGTGGAAGACGACGGCGAGGCGAGGCGTGGTCACGGTGGAGCTTGGGGTGGCCGGAATCAACGGCACCCTTCTTCTCCAGAGGCGGCGGCTCCAGCTCCAATTCCCGCGAGCTGCTGCTCCACTTGCTCCGGCGAGAGGTGGGTGAGGTTCAAAGAGGTGAGGTGAGGGGAATGGTGTGAGTCTTTTGTGCTGGGGAGGGCTCTTTTTATAGGCTCGATGGTGAGACCGAGCGGGATGGGCGGTCGACAGTGGCAACATGGCTACGGCGAGCTAGCGGCATGGCCGGGGATTGTGATCGGTGGGCGGTTCCCTGGCGGTGCTCTATGACTTCAATGCGGCTGTAGGGGCGGTGGCATGCGGTCGGGGCGAGGTGGCGCTCTGTGCGGCCGAAGTGGCTGTGTCCACGGCGAGCGGTGGCTGTGGGGCTTTGGGCGGTGAACGGAGGTGTCTGGGGTGTTCTCCAGGTCGAGGCGGAGCGGTGGGAGCGGGCTGGTGCCAAGGGGCGGTCGGTGCGAGCGGGGACAGTGCGTGCTCTGCGGGCGGCATCGGCATGGTTCGGTGGCACTGGGCGCAGGCTCTTCTCTATGGTCCATGGCTGCTCTTGGCTCGAGCAAGGGACAGAGAGGGGCGGTGCGGTGCTGGCTATCTCCTAGACATGGAGAGGAAAGAGGAGGTGGTCTGCTGCAGCGGGGCAAGTTTAGCCGGCTAGGGTGGTGCTCAGCATGGCATTGCCTTGCCACTAGGGTGTAGGGGATGGGTTGCAAATGGCATGTTTTGATCAGAGGGGGACAAGGAGATTAAATGGAGATCAAATGGGGGCAAAACTCTGTTCAAAACAGTGAGCTAGGATTAGAGGTGTGATTCTGCCTGCCGAGTGTTTGATGAAATGGCCGCAAGAGAAAAAGTTTTGAATTTTGAGTTCAAAATTTTTGAGTGATCTCCACTAGTGATAGGTAGTCTCTGGTTGCAAGGGTTTTGAAAATGTTGCTCAAATAGATGGTTTTTGAAATAGGGGTGATCTATGCATATGCATTAGATTCAATTTTAAACTGTCATTTAAAATAGTTTACAAAATGTTTTTAGTAGATCAAAAGGTGGGCCTTGGTACCTCATTATGTGTACTAGCAAGGGGTGCAAAGATCAAGAATTGTTTCTGTTAAGAATTGAGTACTAGGAATAGCCAAAGTAGGCATGAGAGTTAAATTTGTCAAAATGACCATTCCTTCATTTTAATTCTTTTTTATTTGATTTTCTTTAGGAAAAGTTTGGGAATGATGTAGATGATGTTTAAATCACCTAAAAAACATTTTACAAGCATTGGATCAATCAATCATGGCAATTCAAACAACTCCTACTTTAAATGCACACATATATGAATGCTTTCATTTTAAATTTGGAAAAGTTTTTGTTAACCCCAATTTTGGATGATTTGATTTTGATAAGCTTGGATTAAAGTTTTGGGATGTTACATTTTGTCCCACCGCCATCGAGGATGCCGAACAGCTAGTCCGCGTGTGCAACGGGTGCCAGCGCTTCGGGCAGCTCAGGCACATGGCTACTGCGGTGCTCAAAACTATACCGATCACCTGACCCTTTGCTGTCTGGGACCTCGACATGGTCGGTCCTTTCAAGCGGGCACACGCAGGCACGACCCATCTTCTGGTGGTGGTGGACAAGTTCAGAAAGTGGATAGAGGTCAAGCCTATCCAGAAGCTGGACGGGGCGACAATCGTCACCTTCTTCACCGACATCATTAACCGGTTCGGCTATCCCAACAGCATCATCACTGACAATGGCACGAACTTCGCCAAGGGGGGCTTCGCCCAGTTCTGCAGCAACAAGGGCATCTGGCTGGACCTCGCTTCCATTGCCCACCCGCAGTCCAATGGGCAGGTCGAAAGGGCAAACATCCTAGTGCTAGCCGGCATCAAGCCGCGCCTCATCGAGCCCTTGGAGCGGTCGCCCGGATGCTGGATTGAGGATGTTTCAGCTGTGTTATGGAGCCTCCACACCATGCTGAACAGGTCAACCGGCTTCACCCCATTCTTCCTCGTCTACGGCTCGGAAGCCGTCCTCTCCACGGACATAGAGTTTGACTCACCGCGCAAGTTCCTCTATGATGAAAAGGCCAACCAGGAGGCGCGGGAGGATGGCGTGGACCTCCTTGAGGAGGCCCGCGAGCTGGCACTATCCAGATCGGCCCTGTACCAGCAGCGCCTGCGCTACTACGATTCGATCCGGATTCGCTCCGTCGCATTCCGCGAGGGCGATCTAGTTCTCCGGCTGGTGCAGGACATGAAGGGCATGCACAAGCTGTCACCACCTTGGGAGGGCCCCTTCATCATCAGTCGGGCGCTGCACAACAACTCCTACTACCTCATCAACGTGCAGCATCCGAGCAAGAACAAGATGGACAAGTCGGATGAGGAAACAGAACGCCCCTGGAACATGACCCTGCTCCGCCCATTTTACACCTAGTCACCGGACAGTGTATGTATCCCGCGGACTCTATGAATGAAAATGCGGACCCCCATGAGATGCCCAGGGGCACCTTGCTAGAAATTTGTGTGTATTTGTTTCCGATTCAGTTTTCCCGGCTCCGGCAACCCCTACCTGGGGGCTCGCCGGCTGGCCCGACCTGTTAAATCAACAAACCGGCTGAGTAGTGTGCGATGATGTCAGAGGACCACTCTTCGTCTCAGCTATAGACCGCAACCCGGCTGTCCGGCTAGCAAGAGAAAAATCCCAAGGCATCCCACATGAAAAATGGGGAGGAGATGTGACGGATCGGGCGTCCCGGCCTTGCAACTAGTTTGAGATGATCTGACTACTAAGCCGTCAGTACCATGCGCAATGTACTGTTAGCTCCCTTCGATTCCGGCTGCAGACCGCAACCCGGATGCCCGGCAAGGATGCAGCGTAAACACCAGAGCATACGGGAAAATGACTAAGTGTCTAGAGAAGCACAAGCTAGTTTACGAAAAATAAATCTGCCTTCCGGCTAAAAGGCGCTACCTTAACCGACTAGCCTATTAACGGGTGGGAATGTATATATGTTTGTTTTGTACAACTACATCGGGTCGGAATTCAAGAAGGAGGAAGATTCGAAGTCCTTGCCTTCATCAAGCGCTCCGAATCTCGGGGGCTACACCCACTGGGTGCGCTCGCGCGCCCCCAGTGGAATCGTGTAGTTTCCGACCAGCTAAAGGCGTTTAGTCGGATATTTGGAGCCTAGGTGAGGGAAAGGGCAGGAAGAAAAGAAAGAAGAAGATTCGAAGCACTTGGCTATGCCAGCTACTCCTAATCTCGGGGCCTACACCCAGTGGGTGCACTGGCGCGCCCCCACTGGAATTGAAGTTCCTCCGGCTGCACGTGTTCATCCAGCGAAAGTAACCGGGTACCTCCCAAGTTGGGGTAACTGTCTAGAGGCGTCTAGTCGAATGAAGCTAAAGACTTGAAGAAAAGAAAGAAGATTCGAAGCACCTGGCTTCGCCAGCTACTCCGAATCTCGGGGGCTACACCCAGTGGGTGTGCTGGCGCGCCCCCACTGGAGTTGGAGTTCCCCGGGCTAAAGGCGTTCAACCGAGTGAAGACAGCCGGATAAATTCAACCGGCGAAATATCAAAACTTCAAAGCGCACAAAAATCACAAGTTGGAAGCAAGCCAAATAGTTCAGTTGGATAAAAAGGGGAGACGAAGCTTCCATAGGTTCACCCGGCGTCAGAGACAGCCGGCACACATGACAAAGTTCAATCAAGCAAAATAAATACAAGTCCACCCGGCATTTTGGGGATTATGTCTAGGCGGCATGGCCCTTTCCATGCAGAGGATCCTAGATGGAAGCGGTCTCGGTAGGCGGAGGAGGCGCGTTGGCAGATCCGGCTCCGGCCTCCCTACCAGTCGGCTGCGACGAGGCTTCAGCATCAGGCGTGCCGGTAGACTCCGAGTCGGTGAGGATCTCGTTGACGTCTGGGTAATTGGCGATCTTGATGGCGGAGGCCCGAAGCTCCAGATGGGCCTGCCGGATGGCGGCGAGGTCGGCGCCGGCGCGGAAACCCCTATCGATCTTCTGGACGCGGGGGTCCTTGTACCAAGAGAGCATCAGGTCCAAGGCCATTTCCTCCCCGGCTCGCGCCGCTAGATCCCTCAGGCGATCAACGGTAGCCGGGACCTCCGTCACCTTGGCCGCCAGCTCCGCCATCGTCTCTGGAACCGATGTGTCCGGCCACAGAAATGTGAAGATAGCCTAAGCCGCCTGGCGAAGCTTGGCGGCCTCCTCGCCAAGGAGGACGACCAACTCCTGGGCGGTCGGCTTCTCCCCCAGCCAGTTCTCCTGCAGTCGGTTATACGCCAGTAGGTCTACACCGGGATAAAATGCTGTCAAAAAAAGGAATGTCAGATCTGACTACCGGATCCGGAGAGACGAGGATAGTCGGAGAAAAACTTACCCTTGGTCGTGTGCCCGACCTGCATCAGCTCCTCCAGTAGAGCCTTCTCCCGAACCGTCAGCCGTTTGACCTCCTTCTCTTGGTCCTTGTTTTGGGCTTCGAGGTGGTCAAAAGCTTGGGCCCGGGTGGCGAGGGTGGCATCGCGCTCCTTGACGGTGGCCTCCAGGGCATCCAGCTTGGCGTGCTAGTCCTTATTCTGCAGCCGAAGCGTGGAATTGGACTTGCTCAGTCGGTCGTTCGCCTTCTTCAGGCGATCGATTTCCCGCTGAGCACACACCATGATGGCTACGGAAACCGACTATGAGCAAAAAAAGGAGAAAAGAAAAGACAAAAGTATCCGGTAGTTCTATCCGGCTGAAGGGACTTACTCTGGGAGGTCTTGTTGGCAGCCGCGAGCTTCTGCTCCAGGGTCTGGTTGCCGCCGGCTGTGGCCTCGAGCAACCGGATCTCCTTCACTGCCAGCTCGAGGGTGGCGGCAAGATCCACCAGCAAGGCGGCAAAGGAGGCGTCATCGTTGATGGCGTTAGCGACCAGTGACTCCTTCGCCTCTGCCACCACCATCCGCCACTCCTTCCCTGGCTCATCGTCGGAGTTGTTGTCGGTGATGACCACAAGCTCCTTGCCAGTGGAGGCCCTCCTCACCACCACAGGGGAACTACCTCCACTTTGTGAATAAGGCATAGCCGTTTCTGGCTGCACCATCGTGGTCGGCGGGGTGTCCCCTGCTTCGGCTGCGGCAGCTGGATCAGCTGGAGGCGGCGGCGGAGGTGGTGCCCCGGGCGAAGGAGGAGGAGCGGAAGCAGATGGGAGTGGCGCGGTATTCGGCGCGCGGGGAGGCGAGCCAGTGGGCGCCCGTGCTAGACTCGTGGCACCAAAGGAAACCAACGCGTTGAACAAAAGAAGACAAGAAAGAAACAAAGGCAAATAAGCAAAAGACAGAAAAATTAGCACAAAGAAAGGAGGAAAAAGGCATAAGGGCCAGCGAAGAGCTTACCCCGGGACCACGGGGGGGCGTCCCCTTCTTGTGACCAAGGCAGCTGGGCGGAAGGGCGCCGGTCCGACTCCTCTTGGGGACCGGCTCCTCCACGGTGGGCCGGCAGGCCCCGCCACCTCCTCCGCTAGACCGGTTGGAGCCACTCCCACCGGCGCCAGACCGGCTAGAGCTGCTCCTGTCGGCGCTTGACCGGCTGGAGTCGCCGTCCGTTGCACGGCACCGAGTCGGTTCGGGAGCCGGTGCGGCCTCCTCCTCCTCATAAACCTCCGCGTGGGGGTCGTGAGCCGGCTCATCGTTCCGGCTGGGGAAGACGTCGCGTCCCCATCCGACTCCTCGCCAGACCGGCGAACGCGTGGCTCGGGAAGGTCTGGCATGAAGTTCTGGAGGGGGCCTCGCCCTCCTCCCGGATGATGCAGGGGAAGGTCTGCGAAAGAAAGAGACAGGGGTCAGCCGAATAGATATGCAGAACAAGAAATAAAAAGAAAAACCGGCTGGCAAGACTTACCCAGGGCACGTGGTTGTCGCGGCTGTAAGGAACTAGCCCGAACTTCCAGTGCTTCGACAGCCGCTCCTTCGTGATCGTATACACCCACTCCTTCAAGTTGTGGTAGCGGGGATCACGGCGGGACAGCCGGGTTGGGTCCAGCCGGGCGGAGTAGTAGCACATCTTGTGTGCCTGCTGCTGCAACGACATCATCAGTCGAGACATCCAGCTGAGCGTGATGTCCAGGCCGATTAAGCTGGCGGTGACGAGGGATTGCATCCGCTGCAGCATGGTGTCCGACTCCGTCTTCTCGCCGTGGATCTTCAAGTCCCAATTCTGCCGGCTAGATTCCACGTCTTGGAAAGCCGGCAGATTGATCCGATCCATGTCGTCGAGGTTGCAGACGTAGAAGTACGACTGCTGCCACATTCGCACCGTGTCCTGCAGCTGGAACTTGGGGTAGTTGGTCTGTGTGCGGGAGTAGATGGAGGCGCCGCCACAGGTCACCAGCAGCCCCTAGGTGAACTGGACCTGCGGCCGGACTCGGAAGAGTCGGCAGAAGAGCCTGAGATCCGGCTGGATCCCGAGATAACTCTTGCAGAAGGCCACGAAGTGCGCCAGCGTCCCGATGGCGTTGGCGCCGAGGTGGTGGAGGCGGAGGTCGAAGAAGGCGAGGAATGTGAAGAAGAAGGGGTGCACCAGCAACACGAAGCCATGGGCGAGGTGCGACAGAAAGATCACCTGCTCTCCCTCCGCCAGATGCGGTGATTCCTCCCCCTCCGGCGCTAGCCGCACCGCCACCTCCGTCTCCGGTGGCAGCACGCGGGTGGCGCGGTACTTCTCGATGTGCTCCTCCGACACGGAGGAGCCACACCATGCTCTGCGCTCGGCAGCCATCTCCGGCTGACTGGGTGGCGCTCTGGCTAAGGAGTGGCGGTGGGCCGTGTCTCCGACGGCGCTGAATGAGTGGCACGGTGGACTACAATAGCAGCGGCAAGCGAGGCAGGTCGAGGAAGGCAAGGGCGCAGGGGAGAACTGGGGAGGTAGCGAACGGAGGGAGGAACTGCCCTCCCCGGCGACCTTTTAAACACCCGGAAGTGGAACCGTCAGCATTGCCAAGCGGCTCCCATTGAGCCACACCCTGCCCTCCCCACCGCATAGGATCCTTTGTGCAGGCGCGGGATGCGCAGATGATCCCGGAGCAGAAACCGAAGAGGCAGGCGACAATTCTCGAGGCGACGTGCAACAGGACATTACACTGCCCGACACAGTGCAATGATGGCGCGTGCATGCGTGGCCGGCGTCAGCACTGACATCACAGGTAGCGCAACCGCTAGACGTAGCCGGCCAGAAATTTCAAAGTTGGAGAGGAGCACGTGCACATTTCACCTAAGGGCGAAATCTACACGCGCTCGGGGGCTAGTGTCGGGGGGATGACCTCCGGATACCCTAATCAGACAAGAATCATGGTAGTCGGTTCGCGTCCGGCTCGCCGAGTGTAACCGGACACGAGCAAGTCAAGCCAGCTACTTCATGGTAGCCAGAACCGCGAGGAGCAGCAAGGCACGGGACCGGCTACATCAGTGTAGCCGGACTCAATCATGAGGACAGTGTGACGTGCTGCACGGTGCACGATACGCCATGGTACAATGTCAAGACCCGCACCTACTCGGCCATACTGAAGACTTTGCAAGGTGACGCAGGAACAGTGGCCAGACGCCGACGACAGACTCGCACGGTGTTCACTGTACCCACGACGACCTTACCGCTTGTACTCTGATGGGATGTAAGTGTACCGAATACTGTAGATGACCAGCCGGTTGGGACCTGCCTGTGGGTCCCACCAGCCGGACTGGCCAGTGAGACCATTGCCCCTCTGCCTATATAAGGAGAGGCAAGGCTCTAGTAGCAAGGGTTGGTCTGAGTTCATTTAAGAGGGTAGATAGAAGACACAACTCCAGGAGCGATTGTAGCCTGTATACCACTCATAGTCAGATCGGTAGGAGTAGGAGTTTTACCTCACCACGAGGGCTCCGAACCTAGGTACTTCCTGTGTCTTGCTACACTTGCTTTTACCCAATCCCGCCTACGGACGCCGTCGAGAGCTTCCCTGCTAGTCTCCACACCTCTATCTAACCTTCTTAGGTACTGTCGTTCCCAATACAACAACACTGTAAGTGCTAGCACACCTCCGTATACCAACAAGTAGTTCCTTCCATCAAGTCCCCATGAGAGGAAAATATTGAGAGGTCGAGTTCTCTCAACATCAAGATGTAGAAAATCTCACACATGGTCACAACGACGAATATCATAATAGAATTTATCTTATTTCAATCTCATACTAGGGTTTCTCCATCTCCCCAAGAACTAATGATCTACTCCGACATGGAGGCAATCAACATCATAGCAATGGTAATGGAAACAATCATAGATGAATAGTACTTGTATAAATCCACAATGAGTATGAGAATTACAACAAGATCTAGACAAGATGTAGATGGGATGGATGGGGATGGTGGTGATGTAGCAGTGGATGAGGAAGATCGATGCCTTAGCCTCATGGATCTATGCAGGGCAAAGATGGATCCCTTGTGGATGAGTTCCCCCTCCAGATGCCTTTAGGAGGTGAGGTTTCTGCCATTTATGGTTGTTCCGTATGTTGTCTCCTCAAACCAATTGCACGGGGTGAAACTATTTGACGAGGTGGAGGCGACGCCAACTATATGGCCGAAGCTATACGGCCGGAAAATTGCTCTGGTCATATAGTTGGTCGTTGGACTCTCTGCCTCCCTTGTTCGCTTCTGGTTTTCTTCTGGCATTATTAATATTTCCCAAATAAGTGATTTACATTGTTTTTGACTCCTTTTCTCCATAGTACAACTACTCCAAGAATTGTATCCATTGGATCCATCATCTATCCTAATCCTGGTGAAATTAGACATAAAATGTGCGGGCGAGTGTCGTAAAATACCAAGATCCTACATCTACAATGCAAAATAATAATGCAAAACATGATGCAAATATGCACTCATCAACTTCCCCAAGCTTAGACTCTTGGTCATCCCGAGCAAGTTTTAGCTTAATGGATGTGATCCTCATATTCATGAAGCTGAGTCGATAAAATAAATGAGGCAATTGCAGCATGTGTTTATCATGTACGATGCATAGGAATAAGTTCATGAATAGTACCTTACTTGAACCATCTGAATAGTATTAGCAGGCTTCCACACCTTAGTGATCAATAGTTCATGAAAGATGAATTTCAACATAATGTAAAAGTACCCGGTTCAACCGAATGAGTTAGCGAGGTATCCCAAGTGTTTTAGGATTCACGTATTCACTTGGGATTCAAAATCTCAAAAGTGTATCTTTGTCATACTACAATGCAGTGGTATATGCTTTGCTCTTTGCACATTCACTCTTTTTCTTCTTCTTTTTCTTTTTTTTCTTTATATATGCTCACACTTTTGTTTAAGTGTTGTGCAAAGGACCTAGCCATATATTCCACTTCATGTAGGAATTCAAAGTCTAACGATCTCAATTATCAAATTCCAATTGTATACGAAGCATTCTTATGACTTGAAGATTCTAACTCGACTTGTTCTCATTCTATTTTGATAGCACTTTCATTTTCCTTTGTTCAAGGTTTCTTTTTCAATTTAACTGTATAGATAACTTTTATTTGTAAATCAAACCGTAGACTTACAGCATATTAACTAAATTATCTTTAGTTGTTCCATTAATACCAATGGTGTGGAAGACCCATATTGCTATCATCAAGTGCAAGTAAAATTATACTCAAGCCATTCATATATCAAATAAAGCAAACACAAACTCAATATTGCTCCATATATAATAATAAACTCAGAATTTCATAAAAGGGATCGACTATTCCTGAAGGGAATTCTAATGATGCAAACTTTATTGCTAGTTTGAACTAATGCAAAAATAGTAATAAAAACTTATAGGATAGATTACAAGGTCTTAAAGATCTCCCCAAGCTTGGAATCAAGCCAGGCGGGATAAATAATCCCTTGCGATTATTTGATACCGTGATTGTTGTAGATCAATGTGGTTCCATGGAATGTAACACCGCGGTGTGTAGCTTCTTGTTGGTCTCCTCCAAAGTAGTTATGCGGCTGTAACACCTCCGCAAATCAGACTGCAGAGTGTCCACTCTATCTACGAGCTTAGTCATCAATGGAAGGAGGTCTTCCTTCTTTTCCATCTCATTGAGACGGTGGCATACTTCAACGCAATGGAGTAGCTCCTGCTTCTGATATATCTCCAATGCCCGCACACAATCCTTGGTCCTAGGCACAGCTTCTTCTTCCTCATCCATAATTGATGGATCAAGGAAGTGGAAACCGTACCTCCACTCCTCTTGAGGCTTGACCTTCATACGAGCACCAATGGTTGGCTTCGCGAGTGGTACCTCGCTCCCTTGCTAGCACCTGCACCAATATTAGATGATTCCTTACGCTTGTGCAGCCTTTGATCCGTAGTAATGGACTTGACTGTCTCCACACGCCCTTTTCCATGTGGTTTGCGATCTTCTCTCTTGTTGAGCTTTCTTTATCACCGCCCAATCCATATCTGGTGGATGATAAACATCACGGCAGATGTAGACGTCAACCATATCATCATCGGAATCATTGTTTAAGTAGCTTGGCTCTACGTACTCCTTATACCTCAGGCTAAACCTCTCCACCTCCTCGTCATCGTCCTCCATGGATGGGCTACTAGAGCGGTCAATAGAAGGAGAAATGAGCCCCATGGGTTTTCCATGGCCTAGGACTGGATAGTGCATTGCTAGATTAGTTCCTGTAGATTATGATTAGACAGAGAGACAATGGCAGTATATAAGGGGGGTCAGAGGTTGGTAAAACTCGTGAGAAACACCAAATTGTCTCCCAAGAAAAGAATCTAAAAAAAACAAGGAAAGAAATCACGGATTTGGAAGTTCCCTGCCACGTAACGACCAACTATACGGGTGCGGCTCGTATAGCTCCGGATGTATAGTTGGTTCCGGGCAGATATTTCCAAATATCTCGAGTCCAGGTCGATTAAATCACGACTCAGAACTGACAATAACGTTTTTTAGATGAATAATAAACGAGAGATCAAACGAAAAAATGCCTTAGAATTTAACAACCAACTATACGGTCGGAATTTTTGGTTCTGGTTGTATAGTTGCGACCATATAGATACAAATACCGAAAATCAAAAGTGCTTGAGAGTTTAACGACCAACTATCTGACCGGAATTTTTGGTTCCAGTCGTATAGTTGCGGCCGTATAGGCTCAGATAGTGAAAACAATTTCACGAAGATGATACAGAGAGTTTAACGACCAACTATACGGCGGGAGCTTCCTCTCCGGTCGTATAGCTCCGCCCGTATAGTTGGTAAAACCCCTCTAAATCTTCAGAAAAACACAAGGAATTAAAAGGAAGGATTTTCAAAAGTAAAAATTGTGAAAACAAATCACTTATTTGGGTAAGAACACTTACCTTGCACTTACCATTTGCTTATTTGGGGATGAAAAGTTCCTCCCACAACAAAGACTTCTACTCTTTTGGAGGAATTAACCTTAGTTCATTGAATAAAATTCCCGTAAACGAAAATCACCAGGACTAAAGTTCCTCTCAAGTAGATTGGTGTCTTCCTGGGAAAACATGGATACTTCATTTAACATCTTTATTTCTTGCCTCTGCATAATCTGCAACTCAAATTCTTGAAGTGAAAGAATCCAACGGATCATTCTTGGCTTATGGTCTTTCCTTTCAAGGAGTTCTTTTAAGCCATCATGATCCGTATGAACTCTCACCTTTGCATCAACTATATAGGAACAAAATTTATCACAAGAGAAAAATATAGCAAAAAGTTCATTTTCTTCCTTAGGGTAATTCTTTTGAGCGCCATTTAGAGTTCTACTATCATGATGTATAATATTAAATCTACGACCAATATGTTGTCCAAGAGTTACTCCTACAACATCATCACTAGCTTCACATATTAAGTCAAAGGTTGTATCCCATATAGGTGGTTTAATGATGGGAGCATGAGATAAAGCATTTTTGAGTCTATCAAAGGCTTCAAGACACTTATCGTCAAAATTAAATCTCATTCCCTTTTGCAAGAGGTTTGTCAAAGGTTTAGATATTCTAGAGAAATTTCTAATGAACCTTATATAAAAACCCACATGACCAAGGAAACTTCGTATACCTTTAATATCCCTAGGTTGTGGCATTCTCTCTATTGCCTCAACCTTAGCTCTATCAACTTCAATTCCCTTACCTGATACCTTGTGTCCAAGGACTATACCTTCTTTGACCATAAAATGGCACTTCTCCAAGTTTAGAATGAGATTAGTTTCTTCACAACGCTGCAAAACTCTTTTGATATTATCCAAGCAACTAGTAAACGAAGTTCCATAGATAGAAAAGTCATATGTAAATACTTCCATTATAAGTTCTATAAAATCCACAAAAATAGCAGTCATACATCGTTGAGAAGTAGTTGGAGCATTACATAAACCAAAAGGCATACATCGGTAAGCATGTAAACCATAAGGACTAATGAAAGTTGTTTTAAGTTGGTCATCAGGATGAACGGCTATTTGAGAAAACCAGAGTATCCATCCAAGTAGCAAAAATGAGTATGGTTTGCTAACCTTTCTAAAGTTTGATCTATGAACGGTAATGGATAGTGATCTTTCCTAGTCTCTTTATTTAATTTCTTGAAGTCTATGCACATCCTATGCCCAACAATAGTTCTAGTAGGTATCAATTCATTGTTTTCATTAGGAACAACAGTAAAACCGCCCTTCTTAGGAACATAATAAACAGGACTTACTTATTCACTCTCTTTAACGGGATAGATTATACCTGCATCCAATAGGCATACAATTTCCTTTCTTACCACTTCTTTTATTTCAGGCTTCAATCTTCTATTAAATTCTACAACTGGTTTAGCACCTTCTTCCATGAATAATTGATGGACAGCTATCATGGGACTGATGCCCTTCAAGTCATCCATTGAGTACCCAAAGGCCTGACGATGCTCCTTAAGTATCGTCATGAGTTCTTCTTCTTCTCTTGAAATTTTAGCACTAATAATAACAGGGAATTTATTTTTACCATCTAAAAACCTGTATTTAAGATTTTCTGGTAGATTCTTCAACTCTGGGGGTGGTAGTTCCTCGTCCCTTCTCTTTTCTGGCTCTTCAAAAGCCACATCAGTTGGAGGTCCAAAAATGGGAAGTGAATCGAATTCATCTTCTAGTTCTTCTAGGGACTTGTCCTCCATAACTATTTCTTCATAATTTGGATCTTCATATATTTCTTCTTATTGATTACTAAAGAAAAGAGCCGCCATTTCCTCAATAGTTCTCTCTTCTTCTTCTTGTATTTGTGGAGACATGTCTTTAAATTTGGAAAAGTGGAATTTATTTTCCGTTTCCCAAGCTTAAGAGACACAATCTCCTTCTTGAAATTTACATAGGCACCTATATCACCCAAAAAGTTTCTTCCAAATATGATTGGGCAAAGAGTGTTAGCTGGCATATGAACAACTACGAAATCAATAGGAAAGTTTTTGTTGCCAATTGTGACAGTTGCATCTTCAACTACTCCCATTGGAATTCAAAGGTTTTTATTGGCTAACATAATTGTCATATCAGTATTTTCAATTGTAGCCGGTTCTATTTCTTCTTTTATTTCTAAGTAGAAATCATAAGATATAAGATTAACTTCGGTGCCAAGATCACATAACCGTAATACGAGGTTTCTTTAAATATGCAGGGAAGAATAGGCTTACCCACATCTTTTAACTTTGTTTTACCTTCAACCAATACGGAAGTCTCTTCATCAAGTTCACCTATGTTATAGTGTGAGTACATAGCCATAATTGCTTCCTTGGTTACCTTTTCATCTTTGGTTTCGTCCAGATGTTCCACGACTTCTGGCATACTTTCCTCCTCCTTCTTCTCCTGTACTACTTTGACATGTTCATATTCAAGAATATGTTTTTGTGCAGTGTTAGGGAAAGGCATTTCATATATCAGTTCTAGGGAGGCCAGTGTTGCTTTATCTTCTCTTTTCTTTTCAGGTTCGGGTGGTGGATCATACTTGACTAGACCCTCCTTTGGAGCTTTGATATGTTCTGTAAAAGCTTTAACAACTTGCAATACAAGATCTAAATCCAAATAAATTTCTTTAGATAATTCTGTAACATGGCCTTTTTTATTATAGTCATGAATACAATCATTCTTTATTTCTACGCCTCCTTCGCTTCCTAAACCAAAATTCCATGAAACTCTATGATCACGAATTCTATTAAGTAAAGCCCAAGCTTTAGTTATAGGAAGATTCATAAAGGCTCTTTCCACGAAAGAGTCTAGTTCAATTTTATTGGGTTCAATTAAACCGCCATAAAAGATATGTAGTAAATACAATTCAGGCAAATCATGATGAGGACATAGTCGTAGTAAATCTTTAAATCTAATATAAGCTCTTACCAGTTCTTCATTAGAACGATTCTTCCAAGTCATTATAAGACGCCTGATTCCAAAAGATTTTGATAATGGATAATATTTTGATAGAAATTCATAGGCCAGATTATCCCAAGTAGTAGTGGCTTCAGGGGGTAGAGATCTATACCATGAGAGAGTTGTACTTGTCAAAGTCTGACTAAAAAGTTTTACCCTTACCTCATCAGCGGTATATCCCGTTAATAGAAAAGTGGCACATATATCTTTGAAACATGCAATATGGTCATATGGATCAGGATCTTCTTCATCTCTAGTAAATTTCTTCTTATGTAGAATACTAAGTAGTAGAGGATTTATTTCAAACCCCCTTGTCTTCTCATTGGAGTTGTCTCTTTTATATATATCATAGGGCTTCCCAAAGTGGTTGACTGGGTTAGCACTAGTCATATGCTCAAACTCCATCATGTTGGTGGAAACCTGTAACTCAAAACAAAATTTAGCAACACAAATCTAAATCCAAATAAATTTCTTTAGATAATTCTGTAACATGGCCTTTTTTTATTATAGTCATGAATACAATCATTCTCTATTTCTACGCCTCCTTCGCTTCCTAAAAACCAAAATTCCATGAAACTCTATGATCACGAATTCTATTAAGTAAAGCCCATGCTTTAGTTATAGGAAGATTCATAAAGGCTCTTTCCGCGAAAGAGTCTAGTTCAATTTTATTGGGTTCAATTAAACCGCCATAAAAGATATGTAGTAAATACAATTCAGGCAAATCATGATGAGGACATAGTCGTAGTAAATCTTTAAATCTAATATAAGCTCTTACCAGTTCTTCATTAGAACGATTCTTCCAAGTCATTATAAGACGCCTGATTCCAAAAGATTTTGATAATGGATAATATTTTGATAGAAATTCATAGGCCAGATTATCCCAAGTAGTAGTGGCTTCAGGGGGTAGAGATCTATACCATGAGAGAGTTGTACTTGTCAAAGTCTGACTAAAAAGTTTTACCCTTACCTCATCAGCGGTATATCCTGTTAATAGAAAAGTGCCACATATATCTTTGAAACATGCAATATGGTCATATGGATCAGGGTCTTCTTCATCTCTAGTAAATTTCTTCTTATGTAGAATACTAAGTAGTAGAGGATTTATTTCAAACCCCCTTGTCTTCTCATTGGAGTTGTCTCTTTTATATATATCATAGGGCTTCCCAAAGTGGTTGAGTGGGTTAGCACTAGTCATATGCTCAAACTCCATCATGTTGGTGGAAACCTGTAACTCAAAACAAAATTTAGCAACACAAAAATAAACAAGCAAAAATAAAAGACCTACAGTGCTTATCTCCCCGGCAACGGCGCCGGAAAATAGCTTGATGACTGCAAGTGCATAGATCGTTTGTAGCTAGTTTCGAAATAAAGATATCGATCCCACAGGGAGCAGGAGTCTAAAGTCTAATAACTCTTGAAATAAATATTACGATAGAAATACTAGATAAAGTTCTAAGTGATAGGATAAAATGCGAGTATTGTGTAAAAAGGTGTTTTGGGGTTTTGGCTATAAGAGCAATAATAAAGTAAAGTAAAACAACTGAGTACAGAAAGTAAGTATCGCATATGTAAGAGAGATTGGAACTGCAGTAGGGAAAAAGCGTTCTCAGGGAGTAGCGGATACACCACTAGTATTATAAGGATCTAACATAAAGATTATCATCATGAACATTCTCAACTATGTATGTGTGGAAGGAACTCCGTATTTGGATAAATAGGCAGCAACCGCTGCTCACATCATCCTCATAACCATAGCAGTCCGCAATCTACATCAATTGAATTACTGTGCTATTAAGGGACGTAATCCCGTAGGACGTATCCCATAGCATGGATAGTGTTCCGTGAGTTTCCTCGGTTTCCCAAGTTGATATGTAAGGGGTGCCAACAACTTTATAGTCATTGTAAGTGCTAGCACACCTCCGTTTACCAACAAGTAGTTTACTCCATCAAGTCCCCATGAGAGGCAAATATTGAGAGGTTGACTTCTCTCAACATCAAGATGTAGAAAATCTAACACATGGTCACATCGATGAATATCATAATAGACTTTCTCTTATTTCAATCTCATACTAGGGTTTCTCCATCTCCCCAAGAACTAATGATCTACTCAGACATGGAGGAAATCAACATCATAGCAATGGTAATGGAAACAATTATAGATGAATAGTACTTGTATAAATCCATAACGAGTACGGGAATTACAAAAATACCTAGATAAGAGGTAGATGGGATGGATGGGGATGGTGGTGATGCAGCGGTGGATGATGAAGATCGATGCCTTAGCCTCCCGGATCTGCGTAGGGTAAAGATGGATCCCTTGTGGATGAGTTCCCCCTCCAGATGTCTTCCGGAGGTGAGGTTTTTGCGATTTCTGGGTGTTCTATATGTCGTCTCCTCAAACCAATTGCACCGGGTGAAACTATTTGACGAGGCAGAGGCGGCGCCAACTATACGGCTAGAGCTATACGGCCGGAAAAATTGCTCTGGTCGTATAGTTGGTCGTTGGACTCTCTGCCTCCCTTGTTCGCTTCTGGTTTTCTTTTGGCATTATTAATATTTCCTAAATAAGAGATTTACGTTGTTTTTTACTCCTTTTCTCCATAGTACAACTGCTCCAAAAATTGTATCCATTGGATTCATCATCTATCCTGATCCTAGTGAAAATAGACATAAAATGTGCACGCGAGCACCATAAAATATCAAGATCCTACATCTACACTACAAAATAATAATGCAAAACATGATGCAAATATGCACCCATCACCAATCATGGCTATTCTGGATCAACTGTTTGCCATTTATTTTACCATAGTCGTAATACTCAAGGTAGAGAGTTACTTGACTTCTCAGCAGGAGGATCAATAAATACTTTAACTCTTAAAGAATGTTTGGAATTGATGTTGACGAGGGTTTAAATCATCAATGCCCATTGTTATGGACTTGGGTTTTGGAGAAGGAGGGAGCCCTGGAGATATCTATCGGCTAGCAAACAAGCACATAGGGGACAAAGGATTTACCCAGGTTCAGGCCTCGTAGAGGTCCCTACTCCTGCTTGTCTGCTCGTGGAATTATTGAGGGAGTCGAAAGTTACAATGGTGCATAGATGTAATCTGGCGAAGGTTGTGGAAACTAGAGTTGCGTGTGTCCTTCTCGCCGCCCCCTCCTAGCCTTTATATAGATAGGCTAGGTCTTGGGTCGCAGGTCGAGTCGGTTACAAGTTAGGGTTTTCCCTTTAATCTTTCTATCTTTAGCTTCTTCTTGTTCTTCAAGCAATCGAGAGTCTGTAGGTTACTCGAGTCCCTCCATCCGAGCCTTGGCGACACCGTGGGCCTATATGTATTTGGACCGTATATACCAAGCTCGAGTACCTTTAGGGTATACCCATGTCAGTAGCCCCCGAGTGTCTAGTGGAATCGTAGATTCGACTGGGGACTTTTTGAAGCCTTCGAGTGCCTAAATGAGTACATTTTGATTGCTTTTATTTGTGCCATAGGGATTGTTGATGTACGTGCATGATATAACCGAAGTATCGGTATCAGTTAACCACCTTAGGGTGAAACAACGCAATCTACTCAAATTCGAGTCCCTGGACTCGAATCCGGAAAAGTGCTGGTGTAATTCGACTCAGGCCATGGAGGTCTTACAGGAGTCGAATTCCGGTTATATGGGTGTGAGCACTCGACGCGTCCGTCAAGGCATGTTCATCGTGCCTGTAGGCACGGATACATTTCTGGTAGTGCGCAGTTAAATGCGTTGCCAGGCCTTATTCAGATCTTACCTTCACGCCGTAAGCGCGACATCCGAATTTTATCATCGCGGAGACGATTCGGGCGTCCCAGGAGACGTAGTATCTTTGTAGGGAAAATTTGTGAGGCGGAGTCGCCAAAGGTTGCGAGTGCGGATGTTATAAACACATAGTTTTTGTGCAAATAATCATAGGGTGCACGACCAGCGCTCCCTATGGGGTAGCCCCCGAGTGTCTGGTTGAGTCGAAGACTCAGGCAGGGACTAAAGAACTTTTGTGACTGCTGTCGTCTTTTTGCTTACTTGTTTCAATCGATGACTCAGGCAGGGACTAAATACTTTCACGACTGTTGTCGTCTTTTGCCTGCTTGTTTCAGTCGAATTTGTTTCCGGCGCTCCCTATGGGAGTAACCCATGTCCATAATCGAATTGTGTTTCGAGTGGTTGGGTTTGCTTTTGTGATTGTTGACGTTCTTGCAACAAGAAAAGAAAAAGTCATAGGGTGCGCGGCCAGCGCTCCCTATGGGAGTAGCCCCCGAGTGCTTGGTGGAGTCGAAGACTCCAGCAAGGACTAAAAATAGTCAAAGTTTTCCACTGCGTATCCTTGATGACGTCAATGCTGACGCTTGTATGACCTCAGTTGCCCGCGTGACCGAGTTTGACGGGACATGACGAGCGGTGGGTCCCACTTTCTGACTTTGATTTGACTTGGTGTGCGTAATCTTATTTTTAACTACACCTCCTCGATTTCCACGCGTAATGGTAGAAGTGGGGGACAGTTTGCGCTTCCTCTTCTCCACGTGTCCAACGCGATGCGTGCCACGCGTCCAATAGGGTTTTTGTCAGCCGTTGGATTGCATCTCCTAGGGTTTAAGTAACGGTGTTGCGGCGGTAATTTTCCATCTGTGCTCTTTCTTCCTTGCTGCCATCGCCATTGCTGTTGTTCTTCTACTTTTCCCTATGCTCATCTCCTCCACGGCGATGGACCACCTTCGCTCATTTGCAAGCTACTTTTTGCGCTCTCATCGCCGCCGCCCAATGGGGAAAAAGAAAGGAGGTGCTGCCGCTAATTCCGCGGCCACCGTCACCGCGACGAAGAAGAAGGGTGGCTCCGCTGCTGCGGGCACCAGCGCCACCGCCGGCATGAAGAAGAAGGTCGCGGGCACTCGCGTGACCAATGGTGCATGGCGGCCCTCTATTATCAAGGCGTCGGATCTCCGTCTTCTTTGCCAGGATGGATTTATCTCTACGGTAGTCGCTGATGCGTGCGTCCCCAGTGGTGAGACCATTCCTGCTCCTCCCGCTGGCTTTCGAGTGATGTTTCTCGCATTCGTCATTCGTGGTCTCTCCTTGCCTCTCCACCCCTTTCTTAGGGGTCTTCTTTGCTTCTACGGGCTCCAGCTCCATCAGCTGTCCCCAAATTCGATTCTCCATATCACTTGCTTCATCACCCTTTGCGAGTGCTGGCTCGGAATCGAGCCACACTTTGGTCTTTTCAAGCGCTTGTTTAAATTGAAGCATCAGTCTGCATCTGGCTCTTTAGTTTATGACGTAGGTGGTTGCGGCATCCATGTCGACCCATCCGCCACCTACTTCGACATCAAGATTACCAAGTCCGTCCAGGGATGGAGGGACAAATGGTTCTATGTCCGTGATCAGAAGGCCAAAGATGAGCACTTTGGACTCGCGCCCTTCGATCCGGCGACTCCCTGCAAGAAGATGCGTTCTTGGAAGAACGTAGTTATGCCTGGCAAACTCGCGGAGATGGACGTGCTGTATCAGCGCGTCTGCGACCTCAAAAGTCGCATAGGCGCAGAAGAGGGAGGCTGCGCTCTTATCAGGACTTGGCTGCGGCGTCGCGTCCAGCCTCTCCAAGCTAGAGTCCATCCCATGTTTCAATGGAGTGGCGCTGATGATGCCACTCGCGTGTCTGCCAATGGCATGTCCGTGAGTGAGGTGGATAAGAGGATTCGACTGGTCACGAAGTGTACTATCAAGGATGTGCTTCCAAGTGAACCAAGTGTTCCTCCTTTTGATGATTCGAATCCTCCTCCTGAGGTATAGTTGTGCTACGCAGTAGCTTATTTTCATGATTGCTTTCCTGTTTGCTTACTTGTTCTGTTTGTATGCAGGATTGGGCGGTGTCTTCTTGTATGCCTCCTCTCCCTGAGGGGATTATTCCTCGCGAAGCTTTGGAGGAGGACGAGTCTGAGTCGACTGTCCCTTCTTATGTGGAAGAGGAAGCCCCCGAGTCTGAGAGCCCGGATACTCGCAAGCGTTCACGTAGCGAGGACTCTGACACGTCGACTCCTTCGACTCTAAGAGGCATGGCTTTTTGCACGAAGTCGCCAATTCCAGCCGTTCCTGTAAGGGATGTGGCACCGTCTTCTCGCAAGAAGATGCGATTGCCCAAGGAGTCTTCGTCGGAATCGGCGGCGGACACGTTTGATCTTGACAACTTTAACTGGTAAGTTTGCTAGGTCATTCATTCTTTTTTGTTTTTCTTCTTGTTGGTTTTTCCCTAGAGTTTGCCCTTTTCTCAATGTGGATTTGGTCTTGTAGTCAAGAGGCGTCGTCATCTTCTGGCGACGTCGAGTTTTTGAAAGAATCGGGAGTCGCGGCTTCAAGGGCCAAGGTAGAGGTCGAGCGCGCTCCTTCTCCTCCGGCGGCGGCCCACTCCGGGCATAATTCTTCGAGCTCTCCTCACGTAGGGGAGCATCGAATGGTTGCTTGGATGACGGTTCAGCAAACCTCATCGGAGTCGCTAGAGGACCATGTAAGTATATCTTCCTTTCTTTTTAGTGTGGAAGTCGATGTTTTCTGTTTCCCTTTCTGATCCCTTGTTTTGTGCGACAGCTCCTTGTAAAGGAAGCCGCGCAAGTGGTGGAGCAAGTGATGGCAATGGGCCGCCAGCATGCAATGCTGGAGTCGCATCACCGCGTCGTCGAAAGTGAGCGTTCGACACTTATTCTTTTTCGTCTCCTCCCCTTTTTTTTGGTATAGTCGACCGATAGTCAACTTTTGGTTGCCATGTAGCTGAGCATAATGCTTTACTGTGCAATGTTGCCACCTTGGAAAAGACGTTAGCCGCAGCTGTGAAGGGGCGCGACGAGGCAATCACGTCTCGTAATGATGCATAGAAGCGTGAAGAGGATCTGCGTGCCTCCTTTGCGGCTAGGGAAAAGTTGTTCGAAGAGCAATTGTTCTCAGTCGCCAAGGCCCTCTCAGGTACCTTTGCCGGTAGATATTTTATTGTTGTCCTTCTCTGCATCTGGAGTTTTGCCGGTGGCGCTAGAGATTTCATCCATGTGTGGGTTTTCTATGCAGATGCTGGCGATTTGAGCTTTGACCCGCAAGCCCTTTGTCGCGATGACGCTCTGGCGGGCGCGGTGTCTGCAGTCGAGGACCATAGCGCTGTCCAAGGCCAAGGTCACCCTTAGTCGCCTCTGGGAGGAGTTGATGCCGAAGGCACAGCTGGTCGACAATGTGGACGAGCTGGTGGAGTCACTCGCTGGGGGTGTTCCTGCCACATACAAGAACTCCCTCCGCGCGGCTGGCGTGACCATGTCACTTGCCATGGTGCAATCCCGCGGAGTCGAGGTAGATCCCTCTGCGGTATCAAAGACGATGCCTGTTGGCGCGGATGGTCAGCAGGTAGTATTCGCTCCCTTTGCGACTGCCTGTGCCAAATATGGCCATTCCTTGATAAATACCATTGCCAAGTATTCGGGGGAGCTCTAGCGTGCTAAGAAGGTCGCGAAGGCTTCGGCCTCAGGAGCTGGTGGAAAGTCAGTGGCGTCTAATACTACCACGGACTTGATGAAGCCCCCGAAGCCGTCGAAGTCGAAGAAGCCAGCTGCTCCGTAGTTAGTTTTTTTGTAATAGTTGATGAATTGTCCTTTTGATTGGAGAACATGCCTGCTGACGAGTGTGTTTATGGATACTTTATGCTGATCCTGAATGCATCTGTTACTTTTGACTTTGTGTTAAGTTGGTGGCCTTATTTGCCTCTGGCTTGACTTTTTGGTAGGGTACATCAAGTGGTCCTGTGGGGGGAACCCAGGACTCGCCATCTCTTGAGGATACAGTGGCACCACCGTGCTCCAAGGTAGAGGAGCTGTCCTGGCTTTCGCGACTTTGTGATCGCGTTAAGCAATTGGAGCGTGAGTTGCCCGTGATCCGCGGTAGCGCGGACGTGTGGAAGTGGAAGGCTAAAAAAGCCACCGCCCGTGAGCAATATCTGCTTGGCGAGGTGACGCATCTGGGCGATAGTTTAAGTGTTAGTTTGCTCATCCTCATCTTTTCCTTTGGAGTTAGTCGCAATGGTACGTTGTACTCGTGCTGTTGATGCTGCTTCGTGTAGTTATTAGCGCACGCCATCCGCAGGAGGAGAGGGATAGGATTGCCATCCGCCTTCATGATCTCACCCAGGAGCAACTTCAGGAGAGTGGATACTTCTGGGTAGATCATGATCGTGCGACTGCATTGGTGACCCTACAGGATCACGCCTCGTGAGTGCTGCTCTTCCTGAAGAAGTCACAGTCGTGTTTGAAGAACATCTATCGGGCGATGTTCCTGCTGGATGACACTCCATCAAACCTACTGGCTCTTCTGACCAAATTTCAAGATATGTCCGCGGTTCGCGAGTGCGTGAGGCAGCAGTTGGTGGCTAGTGCCAAGGCTGCCCTCTCACTGGTGCGTTTGCACAGGCCTGACGTGGATGTCGCCGCCATTGCCTCTGGGCCACCGGCACTACCAGCAGGATCTTCCTGGAATATGGTGTCGCACTATCAGGCGATGGACCGCCCAGCCGAGGAGATCGTCGACTTCTTCGAGGAACAAACTAATGTTCTTCTGCTGCAAGGGTAGTCAAATATGTATCCTGCACATAAGTGTACTTGTGTTGTAAAGTTCATATATATTTGTAGATAATTTATTGTTGAATGTGTACAAATATCTTTGTAAGCGTGGGGTGCGTTGCACCATGCGAGTCCTTTTCGTTAGCCTGGCCATCTTTTTCCTTGGTCTCTTGTCAACCTGCCAGGTGCGTTGCAGCTGGGTAGGGTTTGTATTAAGGGGTTCGATTGATGTGCCAGCTACTCAGGATATCGCGTTACTGGTTCGAAGAACAGACGTATGGGTGGCGCAGCCCCCGAGTATAAAAATTGACAAAGTAAAGGAGAACACAGAGTTTTGGGGCACTTAGCTTTTATTTCTTCGAAGAACAGTGTGAGGTACAATGTGCAGCTAAGTAGCCTTGTTTGCGATGTAAAAAGTAAAACTACTAGGGGTAGAAGCGTCGCAGTTGTGCGACGTTCCAAGGGTTGGAGTATGCGACTCCTGTCTCTAGGTCTTTAAGGCGATAGGCGCCACCTGGGATTACTTCTTTAATCACGTAGGTCCTTCCTAGGGGGACTCGAGCTTGAGATGCCCCTGCTGCTTCAGTCGCAGGACCAAGTCACCTTCGACGAAGGATCTGGGGCGAAGCCTTCTACTGTGGTAGTTGCGCAGGTTCTGCTGGTAGATCGTAGATCTTTCTGATCCCTTGTTTTGTGCGACAGCTCCTTGTAAAGGAAGCCGCGCAAGTGGCGGAGCAAGTGATGGCAATGGGCCGCCAGCATGCAATGCTGGAGTCGCATCACCGCGTCGTCGAAAGTGAGCGTTCGACACTTATTCTTTTTCGTCTCCTCCCCTTTTTTTTGGTATAGTCGACCGATAGTCAACTTTTGGTTGCCATGTAGCTGAGCATAATGCTTTACTGTGCAATGTTGCCACCTTGGAAAAGACGTTAGCCGCAGCTGTGAAGGGGCGCGACGAGGCAATCACGTCTCATAATGATGCATAGAAGCGTGAAGAGGATCTGCGTGCCTCCTTTGCGGCTAGGGAAAAGTTGTTCGAAGAGCAATTGTTCTCAGTCGCCAAGGCCCTCTCAGGTACCTTTGCCGGTAGATATTTTATTGTTGTCCTTCTCTGCATCTGGAGTTTTGCCGGTGGCGCTAGAGATTTCATCCATGTGTGGGTTTTCTATGCAGATGCTGGCGATTTGAGCTTTGACCCGCAAGCCCTTTGTCGCGATGACGCTCTGGCGGGCGCGGTGTCTGCAGTCGAGGACCATAGCGCTGTCCAAGGCCAAGGTCACCCTTAGTCGCCTCTGGGAGGAGTTGATGCCGAAGGCACAGCTGGTCGACAATGTGGACGAGCTGGTGGAGTCACTCGCTGGGGGTGTTACTGCCACATACAAGAACTCCCTCCGCGCGGCTGGCGTGACCATGTCACTTGCCATGGTGCAATCCCGCGGAGTCGAGGTAGATCCCTCTGCGGTATCAAAGACGATGCCTGTTGGCGCGGATGGTCAGCAGGTAGTATTCGCTCCCTTTGCGACTGCCTGTGCCAAATATGGCCATTCCTTGATAAATACCATTGCCAAGTATTCGGGGGAGCTCTAGCGTGCTAAGAAGGTCGCGAAGGCTTCGGCCTCAGGAGCTGGTGGAAAGTCAGTGGCGTCTAATACTACCACGGACTTGATGAAGCCCCCGAAGCCGTCGAAGTCGAAGAAGCCAGCTGCTCCGTAGTTAGTTTTTTTGTAATAGTTGATGAATTGTCCTTTTGATTGGAGAACATGCCTGCTGACGAGTGTGTTTATGGATACTTTATGCTGATCCTGAATGCATCTGTTACTTTTGACTTTGTGTTAAGTTGGTGGCCTTATTTGCCTCTGGCTTGACTTTTTGGTAGGGTACATCAAGTGGTCCTGTGGGGGGAACCCAGGACTCGCCATCTCTTGAGGATACAGTGGCACCACCGTGCTCCAAGGTAGAGGAGCTGTCCTGGCTTTCGCGACTTTGTGATCGCGTTAAGCAATTGGAGCGTGAGTTACCCGTGATCCGCGGTAGCGCGGACGTGTGGAAGTGGAAGGCTAAAAAAGCCACCGCCCGTGAGCAATATCTGCTTGGCGAGGTGACGCATCTGGGCGACAGTTTAAGTGTTAGTTTGCTCATCCTCATCTTTTCCTTTGGAGTTAGTCGCAATGGTACGTTGTACTCGTGCTGTTGATGCTGCTTCGTGTAGTTATTAGCGCACGCCATCCGCAGGAGGAGAGGGATAGGATTGCCATCCGCCTTCATGATCTCACCCAGGAGCAACTTCAGGAGAGTGGATACTTCTGGGTAGATCATGATCGTGCGACTGCATTGGTGACCCTACAGGATCACGCCTCGTGAGTGCTGCTCTTCCTGAAGAAGTCACAGTCGTGTTTGAAGAACATCTATCAGGCGATGTTCCCGCTGGATGACACTCCATCAAACCTACTGGCTCTTCTGACCAAATTTCAAGATATGTCCGCGGTTCGCGAGTGCGTGAGGCAGCAGTTGGTGGCTAGTGCCAAGGCTGCCCTCTCACTGGTGCGTTTGCACAGGCCTGACGTGGATGTCACCGCCATTGCCTCTGGGCCACCGGCACTACCAGCAGGATCTTCCTGGAATATGGTGTCGCACTATCAGGCGATGGACCGCCCAGCTGAGGAGATCGTCGACTTCTTCGAGGAACAAACTAATGTTCTTCTGCTGCAAGGGTAGTCAAATATGTATCCTGCACATAAGTGTACTTGTGTTGTAAAGTTCATATATATTTGTAGATAATTTATTGTTGAATGTGTACAAATATCTTTGTAAGCGTGGGGTGCGTTGCACCATGCGAGTCCTTTTCGTTAGCCTGGCCATCTTTTTCCTTGGTCCCTTGTCAACCTGCCAGGTGCGTTGCAGCTGGGTAGGGTTTGTATTAAGGGGTTCGATTGATGTGCCAGCTACTCAGGATATCGCGTTACTGGTTCGAAGAACAGACGTATGGGTGGCGCAGCCCCCGAGTATAAAAATTGACAAAGTAAAGGAGAACACAGAGTTTTGGGGCACTTAGCTTTTATTTCTTCGAAGAACAGTGTGAGGTACAATGTGCAGCTAAGTAGCCTTGTTTGCGATGTAAAAAGTAAAACTACTAGGGGTAGAAGCGTCGCAGTTGTGCGACGTTCCAAGGGTTGGAGTATGCGACTCCTGTCTCTAGGTCTTTAAGGCGATAGGCGCCACCTGGGATTACTTCTTTAATCACGTAGGTCCTTCCTAGGGGGACTCGAGCTTGAGATGCCCCTGCTGCTTCAGTCGCAGGACCAAGTCACCTTCGACGAAGGATCTGGGGCGAAGCCTTCTACTGTGGTAGTTGCGCAGGTTCTGCTGGTAGATCGTAGATCTTTCTGCGGCGATTTCTCTTGCTTTGTCGAGCAGGTCAATGGAGTCTTCGAGTGCGAGGGATGATTCTTGCCCGCTTTAGGCGACTACGCGCGGCGCCTTGTACCGTACCTCGGCGGGTAGTACTGCTTCTGCTCCGTGCACCATAAAGAATGGCGTGTAGCCCGTGGCGCTGTTTGGAGTTGTACGTAGACTCTAGAGTACGGATTGTAGCTCATCTGGCCAGCAACCCGCTGCTTGTTCGAGTGGTCGCAGGAGTCGCTTCTTGATGCCGCTGCAGACGAGCCCGTTTGCTTTTTCCACCTGACCGTTGGTCTGTGGATGTGCTACTGAGGCGTAGCTGATGTTGATCCCTAGGTTCTCGCAGAATTCTTGGAACTCCTTGGATGTGAAGTTCGTCCCGTTGTCGGTAATAATGTTGTGTGGCACGCCGAAACGGTAGACGATGGACTCGAAGAACTTGCATGCGCTGTGCCCTGATTGGTTGGTCATTGGCATGGCCTCGATACACTTGGTGAATTTGTCGACTGCCACCAAGAGGTAGACGTAGCCTCCGCGCGAGGATCTTGGCAGCTTGCCTACCATATCAAGCCCCCATTGTGCAAAGGGCCAGGCCAATGGAATAGGCCGTAGCTCTGCGCCTGGTGTGTGTGGCTTGTCCGCGAATCGCTGCCAAGCATTGCATTTTTGGACTATGTCCTTGGCGTCGCGCATGGCTGTGGGCCAGTAAAATGCAGCTCATAGAGCTTTGGCGACGAGGGTGCGACTGCCTGCGTGGTGCCTGCAGGTCCCTTCATGGATGTCGAGGAGTATTGCTCTTCCGTCAGCCATGGAGACGCATCGTTGTAGCACTCCTGTGATGCTGCGTTTATACAGTTCGCCGTTGAGAACGGCAAATGCCTTGGAGCACCGTGTGATGTGTCATGCATCTGTCGGATCGCCTGGTAGTCTCTTGCTGAGGATGTACGTAATGTACGGCTGCGTCCAAGATTGTTCGATCATCATGACGCTCATTGGTCCCTCGAGTCTTGTGTCCAGCTCCAAGTCATCGAGTGCCATTGGCTCATTGGGTGGCTTAGCCCCCGAGTCCGTTGCTGCGCTTGTTTTCTTCTCTGCGGCCTTTGGCTTGATGGAGCGTTTGCATATGCGTCGAGAAATACCCCAGGTGGTATGGGGGCGCAGGTAGAGCCTATGTTGGCGAGTGCATCCGCCTCCTCGTTGCTTTCGTGACCTATGTGTTGCAACTCGCAACCATCAAAGTCTCCTTCGAGTCTATCGTAGAGGTCACGGTACGCGATCATGTTGTCGTTCAGTGCGTCGCACTCATGCATTGTTTGGTTGACGACCAACTTGGAGTCGCCATATATGATGAGCCTTTTGGCGCCACAGGCTTTTGCCATCCTCATCCCGTGCAACAGGGCCTCGTATTCAGCCTCGTTGTTTGAGGCTGTGAACTGCATTCGCAGGATATATTTTAGCTTGTCCTCTTGAGGTGATGTCAATATGACACCTGCGCCTGCTCTGTCTTTCCGTTTGGACCCATCGAAGTGCATTATCCAGAGGTAGGACATATTTGGCTTGTCCGGGAGTTGGTTCTCGATCTAGTGCACAAGAAAGTCAGGGAGCACTTGCGACTTGATGGCGTCGCGTTTTTCGTATGTGATGTCTCGTGGAGACAGCTCTATTCCCCAAAGCGTGACTCGCCCCATGGCGTCGGGGTTATTGAGGATATGCCCCAACAGGGCATCGTTGACTACCATGATTGGGTGTTCCTGGAAGTAGTGGCGCAGTCGCCGGGCAGTCATAAAGACGCCGTACGCCAGCTTCTGGTAGTGCGGGTACCGCTGTTTTGTTGGCATGAGGACCTCGCTGAGGTAGTATACCGGGCGTTGTATGCCGTGGACTTTGTTTTCCTTGGCTCGCTTGATGAAGAGCACTGTGCTGACCACCTGGTTGGTGGTGGAGATGTACAGCAACAGTGGTTCCGTTTCTCGTGGAGTCACCAGTACTGGTGAGGTGGATAGCAAGCGCTTGAGATCTTCGAATGCTTCTTGTGCTTCATTGGTCCAGTCGAATTTTTCGGCTTTGTGGAGGAGCTGGTAGAAGGGCACTGCCTTTTCACCCATCCGACTGATAAATCGACTGAGGGCCGCGATTCGTCCGGCCAGTTGCTGGACGCCTCTTATGTTCTTCGGCTTCTCCATGGCCAGTATGGCTTTTATCTTCTTCGGGTTCGCCTCGATTCCCCTCGCGGAGATGAGATATCCGAGTAGCTGCCCAGATGGTACGCCGAAGGCGCATTTGTCCGGATTGAGCTTGATCCGGTAGCGATCGAGGTTGGTGAAGGTTTCACGCAAATCATCGATTAGAGAGGATTCCTCCTTGGTCTTGATTACTATGTCGTCGACATAGACTTGGATGTTGCGACCTAGTTGTTCCTTGAGGCAAGCCTGCATGCATCGCTGGTAGGTGGCTCCCGCGTTTTTTAGCCCGAAGGGCATTGTGTTGTAGCAGAACACACCAAAGGGCGTTGTAAACGCTGTTTTCTCCTAATCTTCCTCCTTCATTCAAATTTGATTATAGCCTGAGTAGGCGTCGAGGAAGCAGAGGTACTCGCATACCACGGTGGAGTCGATGATCTGGTCGATCCCTGGCAGCGGAAAGTGATCTTTTGGGCACTGCTTGTTTAAAGAAGTGAAGTCCACACACATCCGTAGGATGTTAGTGTCCTTTTTTGGTACCAGCACCGTATTGGCGAGCCAAGTGCTTTCCTTGATCTCGCGTATGAACTTGGCCTCGAGGAGTCTGTTGATCTCCATTCCAACTGCCAGCGCTCGTGGCTCAAACAGTCGCCTGATTTTTTGCTTCACTGGCCTTGCGTCGGGGTTGACATTGAGTGCGTGCTTGGCGAATTCCATGGGAACTCCTCGCATGTCCGCAGGACACCAGGCAAAAATTTCCCAGTGCTCACGGAGGAATTTGACGAGCGCGAGTTCCTATGCGGGACTCAAGTTGTTGGCGATGAGGGCCGTCTTGGCGGGATCCGATGGATGGACCTGCACCTTCTTTGTGTGCACGGATGAGTCGAAGGAGAGATCAGGTGAGCTTGGCCTACTCAAGGGAGGCAGACTGTTGTCTATCGTCTCTTTCAGTCTTGCGAGTTCCTCCTGCATGCTGAAGGACTGGGAGATTCTATTGAATTCCCTGTCGCATGCATCAGATCGCTCAAAGTTCCCGTTGATCGTTATGACGCTGTTGGGACCTGGCATTTTCATCTGCAGGTAGGCGTAGTGGGGTACTGCCATGAACCTGGCGAATGCGACGTGCCCAAGGATGCAATGGTATTGTGAGGGCCAGTCGACGACCTCAAAGTCGATGCGCTCGCGCCGGAAGTTCTTCGGCGTGCCAAAGATGACGTCGAGGTTGATTTTTCCCAGGGGGTATACGCCTTTCCCTGGGACGATGCTGTGGAACATTATGTCCGATGCCTCCAAGTGGGTTAGAGGGATCCTCATTGCTCGCAAGGTACTCGCGAATATGAGGTTGATGCCGCTTCCGCCATCCATGAAGACGCGACTCATGTCGAAGCCTCCAATTTGCGCCTCGAGTACGAGGGGGAAATGACCTGGGCGAGGTACTTGAGGCGGGTGGTCGTGTTTGTCGAAAGTAATGCATGACTCGCTGCCACTGAGGTACTCAGTGGTGGATGGTGGCGAGCGCGTGGCCAAGTTGACTTGGTGAGTTATGGCCTTCTGCACCCTGTTGGAGGGGCGCCCCTTTTGGATCATCATGGTACCCATGGCCCGTGGGTACGGTTCGCCTCCGTGGTGCTGGTCCGGTGCAGCTCCGTTCGGGGGTGGCCCGGGTGGTGGTGGTGGTGCGCCATGTGCCACGGCGCCTGGAGCGGCTCCGTAGCCTCTTTTGACTGTGTTGGGTTCATCTGAACCAATCCCTCGTGTAGCTTGAGAAACTCGTGGCAGTCCTTGAGGAGGTGGCTGGACTTTCTCTTGCCATCATGCTTGTCGATGTAGAAGTGTACCGTGCATGGCCCGGACAGTTTGTCCTCGATGGAGGTCGCGGGTGCCTCATCACGAGTGCGGCATTGCCATACTTGCGTGGTTTTCCCAGAGTCGCGGTATCCGCCGCTACCGTATCCGCTGTTGCGGTTATCGTCGCGTCTATCGGCATAGCCGGCTGCGACCATGTTGACGTCATCGCGATCGTCGTAGACGCGCATGCGACGCTTGCCCTGGCGGTCGCGTCTGCGTTCGAGTTCTGCCTCCTCGTCGGAGTGAACACGATTCTTCACCGAATCTTCTCCATCGGCCCACCGATTCGCGATATCCATCAGGTGGTCGATGGTCTGGGGCTTTGAGCGGCCTAGCTCCTCCCCGAGTTCCATGCGGCGGACACCACCGTTGAATGCATCAATCGCACGGTCTTCCGAGATGTTCTCCGCAAAGTTCTTGATGATGGACCACCTTTGGATGTAAGAGCGCAGCGATTCGCCAGATCTTCGCTGGCAGCATCTCAGTTCTTCGATTGAGGCGGGTCGTTTGTACGTGCCCTTAAAGTTGCGCACGAAGCGGTAGACCAGCTCATCCCAACTGCGAATGGATCCGCGTGGGAGGTTATTGAGCCATGCCCGGGCGGCGCCCTGTAGCTGTAGCTGCAAGCATTGCATGGCAGTACTTCGACTGCCTCCGTGTAGCCTGACGAAGGAGATGTGGTCCTCTAGCCAGATCTTAGGATCCTGTAGACCGTCGAATTTCGGGTTCTCTGATGGGAGTTTAAACCCTTTAGGCATTTGCTTCTACCTAATGGCTCTGCTGAAGCATCTGGCGTCGTAGAGCTCCCCATCTTCCTCTTCCGAGTCAGTCGACCGAGCACATCGTGCTCTTGACTTATCGATCTTGCGTTGTGTGAGGTCGTCGCGCGCATCATAGTCGCGATCGTGTCGCCGTGAGCGGCGACGTCGAGACAGGTCGTGACTGTCATCGCTGGATGAGGGCGAGGAGTAGCGCTTTGCCCTTTTTTGGGTCTGGTACCGGCTCCTTGTCGAGGGCGGCCTCGATTAGCCCCAGGCCCGCGATCGTAGATCGGTGCATGGCCGTTCGGGGATCTCTAGCTGGCGGCTGGTTATTGAGGAGGTACATGGTGGCTGTTGTCACCGCGGCTTGCGGTGTCCTGGGAACCACGTTGTCTCTCGTGTCGACTATCATAGAGCCGAAGTCGAGGACTTTCGCGGCTTCTATGCGCTCTTGTTCGGTGAGGTGAGCCATTCGCGACTGCCTCTTCTTGGCGAGGTACTCGTTGCCTCTTGAGTAGGATCCTCCGTAGGAGGAGAGCCCAGCACGACGAAGGCTTGATTCGTCCGCTGCCTTTTTACGCGCCTCAAGTTGCGCGATTGCTTGTTTTTGGCGCTTGAATTCCTCTTTTAGGAGCCAGTGGTAGCCCATCAGTAGTTCCTGCGGGGACCCGAAGGGTAGAGGTGCACCCAGTAGGGCTTCGCGGCAGCGATCCCACTCTTGCTCGTTGAGCCTGATCACGATGCGTTCGCCGGTTTGCTCGTCGATCATGCTACGAGGTTCGACTGCTCCTCCATTGCCACCGTTACCGTCGTTGCCACCGTTGCCGGCGTTGGGTGGGTCGGTGCCGTTGCCGGTGTTACCACCATTGCCGCGATTGGGTGGATCGGTGCCATTGCCGGTGTTACCACTGTTGCCGCGATTAGCGGAGGTGTCGCCCGCGTTGATGACGGTGCACATGAAGTGATTAGGGAAGTTGTTGTTTCCACAACTTTCAAATCCGGAACCGTAGGTTCCATCTTCAGTGGCCAGATCGCTTAGATCGGAGTCGCGACTGTTGTCGCTGACCGTGTCCTCGACTGCCACCGTAGCGTTGAGCTCGCTGAGGGTGTCGATCGATGGGGGGAACCATGATGTCGGGGCAATCGCCGGTGCTATCGGCTGATCAGGCATGCGAAGCGTGCCCATCTGACCAACTTGGAAGCGGAAGCTTCCAATCGCCAGGTTGATTCCATCGCCCACAGACTCGAAGGCCAGGCGGGTGGCCGACGTGTGGACGGTGAAGTCGAAGGCGCCGAACAGCTGACGAATCTCTGTTGTTGTAGAGTTGTAGATCGCAGTTGATGGGGCCGAAGAAGCCACAACATCAGCACTCCCAATTCCCACAGATGGCGCCAATTGACGAGGGTTTAACTCGTCAATGCCCATTGTTCTGGACTTGGGTTTTGGAGAAGGAGGGAGCGCTGGATACATCTATTGGCTAGCAAACAAGCACACAGGGGACAAAGGATTTACCCAGGTTCAGGCCTCGTAGAGGTCCCTACTCCTGCTTGTCTGCTCGTGGAATTATTGAGGGAGTCGAAAGTTACAATGGTGCGCAGATGTAATCTGGCGAAGGTTGTGGAAACTAGGGTTGCGTGTGTCCTTCTCGCCGCCCCCTCCTAGCCTTTATATAGATAGGCTAGGTCTCGGGTAGCAAGTCGAGTCGGTTACAAGTTAGGGTTTTCCCATTAATCTTTCTATCTTTAGCTTCTTCTTGTTCTTCAAGCAATCGAGAGTCTGTAGGTTACTCGAGTCCCTCCATCCGGGCCTTGGCGACACCGTGGGACTATATGTATTTGGACCGTATATACCAAGCTCGAGTACCTGTACGGTATACCCATGTTAGATGTCTACTAGGGCTAAGAATGATTCTTTATATAATCCTAATTTTGGCACTAAGCTGGAAAAAGAGATACTTCAGATAACTACTGATCTTATGCCTGAAGTACACAAAATAATGAAAGAAAAAGGTATACCTTCTGAACTTGTTAAAGAAAACAAAGTAGAATTGTTACAAGTTTTAATAAAAGAAGATGAAACTAGAAAAGTTTTTCAAGAATTAAAACATTCGACAAGCAAAATCTCATAATAACCTGCATAAGTATTTTCAAAAACATAAAAAGATTTTGGCGGAACTCACGGAGAATTACGATGAGATTGGCCAAGAAATAAAATTATTTCACAAGTATCTTAGTATGATTGAAACCCAGTGTGAACAAATAGCATCTGGTTATCAATTTTTTCTTCGAGATGATAAAGATATTCCGGTTTCTACTAATCTTGTCACAAGAAGAGGTGCAGTTGTTACAGGACCATTAGGACCACCAGAATATGAAGCTGAAAAATAGCAAGAGGAAAAAAGCCTTGCTTGAAGCAAGCCAAGAAGATGATACATTGGTGGATCCTCAAGATGAAACTACTCAAGAAACACAAGGTCAAACCAAGGAGGACCAAAATGATGCACATGATGACCATTATGACTCTGATGCAGAGATAGTTGATCCAAGAGAAGAAAAGGAGATAAGCAAGGAAGATGAAGTTATTGTAGTAGAAAAGAAGAAAAGAGATAAGCAACAACAAAAGAAAGTAACAAAAGAGCCTGGCCCCCCACAAAAGGTAAAAGACAAGAATAAGTCAGGTGAGAAAAAGCTTCCTTACCCAGATCGAAAAAAGAAAGCACCGGATCATGTAATTTATAATTATTTTACAAAGGCACTTAGTGACCTTCGTCTGGAAATTCCGTTTGCGGATGCAATCAAAGTTCCTACCTATTCTAAATTCTTCCGTGATATTCTTAGTCGAAAGAAAGAAATAACGGAAACTATTGCTATTTTAACTAGTTATCCTGCTAATGGGAAATTGTTGTCTAAGTCTAGAGATACCGAAATACCAACTATTTCATGCTCAATAGGAAAAACTAATATTCATAATTCCTTGTGTGATCTAGGTGTAGGAGTTAGTGTAATGCCATATTCCCTCTATAAAAGGTTAGGATTAGGAGAGTATTCTCCTACTAGTATCACTTTACAGATGGCTGACAAGTCCACTAAAAAACCTATTGGTATGATTGAGGATGTTCTACTTAGAATAGATGAGCATGTTATTCCCACTGATTTTATTATTTTTGAGATGCTAGAAGATGAAAAATTATCCATAATACTTGGAAGACATTTCCTTAGTACTGCAGGGGCATCAGTTGATTGTGCTGAGGGAAAGATAAACTTCAATGTTTATGATGCTGAAATCATCCGATATTTTCCAAAAAAGCTAGAAGCATGAGAAAGATATATTCCATCGGCAAAACGAGTTCATGTGGTAAGTGCCTTTGATAAGGGGCAACCCAAGGTAAGAATTCAAGAATACAGAAGAGGTTGAGTTACTCAACCATTCTTAATAAAATGCTTAATGGGAGTCAACCCATCTCATCAACAAAATAAACTAAAGAATAAAAAGTTCATCGCATTTCCTACAACTTTTTCACAAACATTCTTGCAGAAGCGCGCCCGTGAAGATGCAGCTATCAAAAAGTAGTAGAAACATGGATTAATCAGTATAGAATAAGAATAAAAATAAAAGTTCGATTTTTACCTACAAAGATTAAAATTCTGCTCTTCATACGCTAATGTTGGTCGACAGTTTCTACTGTCAAATTTTCTATCAAAATAAGGTATTTTGCTAAGTTTTGGGATAAGAAGGTATTCTGGAAGAAATTGAAATTTTTTGATGACTTCTGATGGTTTAACGACCAACTATACAGTGGGAATAAAAATCATGGCCGTATAGTTCCGGTCGTATAGATATCTTTGCCATTAACAAATTTTCTTCGAAGACACAGAGAATTTAATGACCAACTATACTGCGGAAATAAAAATTCCGGCCGTATAGTTCCGGTCGTATAGATATTGATGCCTTAGCACAATATCTTCTCAAAGGTACTGACAGTTTAACGACCAACTATACAGCGAGAATAAAAATTCTGGCCGTATAGTTCCGGTCGTATAGATATCGATGCCTCTCTTAGAAATTTATCCCAAAGGTACTGACAGTTTAACGACCAACTATACGACGGGAATAAAAATTCCGGTCGTATAGTTCTGGTCGTATACATATCGATGCCTATTTTAGAAATTTATCTCGAGGGTACAAACGGTTTAACGACCAACTATATGGCGGGATCATTGCGATCCGGCCGTATAGTTGCATACATATAGCTATATTCCGTGTAAAGAAACCCTAGTTGGTAGCACCGCCGCAACTATATGGGTGCAACAACATATCCCACCCGTATAGTTCCGGCCGTATAGTTCGGTGTGACCACAAAATCGCACCGGGGCGGCTACATCTCTCCTCCCTCCTCATTATTTCTCTCATATTCTCTCTCTAAACCTCTCAAAATCCACCTAGAACTTCTGATTCTTTGTGGATTTTGTTTGTTTGAGTGGGGGACTCAACAGATCGGTATGTTTCTCTCCCTATCCATGCTTTATTTTCGATTTCCATGGTTGAAACTCTCACATTGATCTAGTGGATGAAATCAAGATTATTTTGTTTTTCTATTGATTTCTCACGTTAGGATTGAATTTTTCCACGTAGGATCATTCATATATCATGTAGAAACTATATGCCTAAGGTTTTATGGTGAAATTTTTCAGTGCATCATGGTGAACAAAATGGTAACATCTTTTGCAAGAGTAAGCGTCAACATGGTGAGGGCTCGGGATCGGGGTCCTGAGCCGAGCACAACCCCAAGTTGGCCATGGTCTCATCAAGGAGGGTGTTGCTTACACGTTGGGCTGACCATAGCTTTCTCACCACGGAGGGGTTGAAGGCAGACTTCGACCTCATGTGTAATAAGGCTAGGCTAACGGAACTTGGCTTTGCAAGACACGACACCTACACCGATCTTACCTACAAGTTCCTTGCCTTCTTCTATGACGACCACAGGGAGAAAGGTAATATGTGCATGGTAAGCTTCACCATGAACCGACGACACTATGAAATAACTTTTGAACAATTTTGCGATGCTTTCTGTTGGAGATATGCCCAAGAGGCAATAATAAAAGTGGTTATTATTATATCTTTATGTTTATGATGAATGTTTACATCCCATGCTATAATTGTATTATAAGGAAACACTAATACATCTGTGTTTTGTAAACATAAAAGAGTCCCTGGTAAGCCTCTTATGGAACTAGCTTGTTGATTAATTGATGATCATGGTTTCCTAATCATGGACATTGGATGTCATTAATAACAAGGTTATATCATTAGGAGAATGATGTGATGGACATACACCCATAGTACATGTAGCATAAGATCAAGTCATTAAGTTCGTATTGCTATAAGCTTTCAAATGCATAGTAACTTAATCCTTCGACCATGAGGTTATGTTAATCACCATCACCGGATGGGTACTTTGATGACATCAAACACTGCTTCGTAATTGAGTGGTTATAAAGGTGTCATTGGGTATTCTGAAAGTATGTGTTGAAGCGCATGGACCAAGAATGGGATTTGTCCATCCATATGACGGATAGATATGCTATGGGCCCTCTCGGTGGAATGTCATCTAGTTAGCTTACAAGCATGTGACTGGGTCACAAGGGATGACATAACATGGAACGAGTAAAGAGTACTTATCAGTAACGAGGTAGAACTAGGTATGGAGATACCGACGATCAAACCTCGGATAAGTAGAATATCGCATGACAAAGGGAATTGGTTTCGTTGTTAATGGTTCTATCGATCACGAAGTCATCGTTGAGTATGTGGGAGCCGTTATGGATCTCCAGATCCCGCTGATGGTTATTGATCAGAGAGGTGTCTTCATCATGTCTGCATATTCACGAACCATAGGGTGACACACTTAAGGTTTGAAGTTGTTTTAAGTAGATATGGAATATGCGTTGGAGACTGAATGTTGTTCGGAGTCTCGGATTGGATCCGGGACATCATGAGGAGATCCGTAATTGTCCGGAGAATGAGATTCATATATTGGGGATCATTTTCTAAGTTAGGAAATGTTCCGGAGTATTTGTATGGGGATTCTAGAAGGTTTCGGAATGTTCCGGAAGGTTCTAGGAGATTTCTTGGAGTTTGCTTGAAAACCAAGAAAGGATCAAGGAGTCCTTGTGGGGCAAGACAAGGAGTCGTGGGGGAGGAGGACTCCTCCCCCCTCCCAATCCGCCGGCCAAGGAAGGGAGGGGAGTCCTACTAGGACTCCCCCTCCCATGGCGCCTCCCTCCTTTAAATAGAGGGGTGGGGGCGCCACCCCTTGCCCCCCTCCACTTCATACCCTAGCCGCTGCCTCTCTCCTCCTCCTTCCCTCTTCTCAGGCTTAGGCGAAGCCCTGCAGAATTCTCTACTCCACCACCACCACCACACCATCATGCTGCTGGGATTCCGTGGAGAAGATCTACTACCTCTGTTGCTTGCTGGAACGGGGAGAGAAAGGTCTGCTTCGACTCCGCACGTGTGACCGACTGCGGAAGCGCTGCCGGAACGTGGCGCCGGAAGGATCGTCCACATGATCTTGAGATCGGCAAGTGATCGACTACATCCACCACAAGATCCAATCTCGTAACACTTTCGGATCTACGAGGGTTAGTACACATCTATCTTGTTGCACATGTCTAATAGATTAGATCTTGGCTTTTATCTAGATTAGATCTGGGTTTTGTTCGTTCTTGCGGTAGAAAATTTTTGTTTTTAAATGCTACGAACCCATCAGTGGTATCAGAGCCAGGTCTATGCGTAGATCTGTTTCACGAGTAGAACACAATGGTTTTATGGGTGTTGGTGCTCGTGCCGTCTTTTGCTTTGTGTACTTTGCATCTTGCGGTATGGTGGGATGAAGCGGCTCGGCCTAACCTTACATGTCATCGCACATGAGACTTGCTCCACGCTTGACGTGTAACTTGCTTTGCCCAAGTGGCTTTGCGGGTGTCTGTCTCTCCCACCATAGTATAGATCTAATCTACACTTTGCACTTGATAGCACTTGTATCAACATTGTGGTTCAGTTTCGTAGGCAAGATCCGTTCTTATTCGAAAGCCCCAAACCACGAAAAACATGCAAAGAAAATTAGAGGCGTCTAACTTGTTTTTGTAGGGGTTTTGTGATGTGATATGGCCATCATGTGATTGTGATTATATTTGATGTATGCAATGATCCTTATTGTAATATGGCAACTGGCAGGAGCCTAATGGTTGTCTTTAATTCTGTTAAGACCTGCGTGTCTATTCATCTTGTAATAGCTTTATTCCAAGTAGTTGTAATAGTTGCTACTGATGATGGACAACCATGAAGCGGCGCCACTGACCTTGACGCAATGCTGGTGATGATGGAGATCATGTCCGTGCTTTGGAGATGGAGATCAAAGGCATAAGAAGAAAGGGCCATATCATATCACACTAATTATGAATTGCCTGTGATGTTAATCCTTTATGCATCTTGTATTGCTTAGATCGCGACGGTAGCATTATAAGATGATCCCTCTCACTAAATTTCAAGTAATAAAGTGTTCGTCCTTAGTTGGCACCGTTGCTAAGACTCGTCGTCTCGAAGCATCTCGTGATGATCGGATGTGATAGATTCTACGTGTGCATACAATGGGTGCAAGCCAGATTTGCACAAGCGGAAACTAAGGTTAATCTTGACGAGCCTAGCATGTACAGACATGGTCTCGGAACACGGAATACTGAAAGGTAGAGCACGAGTCATATAAGTGATATGATGAACATGAAGATTGTTCGCCGATGAAACTACATCCTCTCTCGTGAAGATCGGACTTGGTGTAGTGGACTTGGTTCGTGTAATCACTAAGACAATGTGAGAGATGTTGTTTTGAGTGGGAGTTCACCTAGTTAATTTAAGAATTAAAATTGAACTCAATTTATCATAAACTTAGTCTAAACTACTTACAAATTTGTTGTAGATTATGGCGAATCTCTCCATCAATTTCAATGCGTTCCTAAAGAAAGAAAAGCTTAAGAACAATGGAAGCAACTTCACGGACTGGCTCCGTGGTCTGAAGATTGTCCTCAGGGCTGGTCAGATGACCTATGTGCTCGAAGCACCGCTAGGTGACCCACCTGCAGAAGATGCCACCGATGACGTAAAGAATGTTTACGCCACTCGGAAAAATCATTACTCCACAGTTCAGTGTGCCATCCTGTACGGTTTAGAAACGGAGCTCTAGAAGCGTTTTGAGCACCACGACCCGTTCGAGATCATTAAGGAGATCAAGCTCATTTTTGAGACTCACGTGGCCGTGGAGAGCTATGAGGCCTACGAAAAGTTCTTTACCTGTAAGATGGAAGAGGGAAGCTCCGTTAGCGAGCACGTGCTCACCATGTCTGGGCACGCAAACAAGCTCCAAGAGTTGGGGATAACGATTCCTAATGAGTTAGGGATTCACCGTGTCCTCCAATCACTACCACCGAGTTATAAGAACTTTGTGATGAACTACAATATGCACTACATGAACAAGACGTTGCCTGAACTATCGTCCATGCTAAAAACTGCTGAAGTGGAGATCAAGAAGGAGCACCAAGTGTTTATGGTAAATAAGACCACCAATTTCAAGAAATAGGGCAAGCCTAAGAAAAAGGGCAACTTCAAGAAGGACGGCAAGAAAGCTGCCGCACCCGCTAAGAAGCCCAAGGCTGGTCCTAAGCCTGACACTGAATGCTTCTACTGCAAGGGTGCTGGTCACTGGAAGCGTAACTGCCCCAAGTACCTGGCGGATCTGAAGAACGGCAATATCAAGAAGAAAGGTATATTTGATATACATGTTATTGATGTGTATCTTACTAGTAATCGTAGTAGCGCCTGGGTATTTGATACTGGTTCGGTTGCTCATATTTGTAACTCGAAACAGGAGCTGCGGAATAAACGAAGACTGGCGAGAGACGAGGTGACGATGCGCGTTGGAAATGGCTCCAAGGTTGATGTGATCGCCGTCGGCACGCTCCCTCTACATCTACCTTCGGGATTAGTTTTAAATTTAAATAATTGTTATTTGGTGCCTGCGTTAAGCATGAACATTATATCTGGATCTTGTTTATTGCGAGACGGTTACTCTATTAAGTCTGAGAATAAAGGTTGTTCGATTTATATGAGTAATATCTTTTATGGTAATGCACCTGAGATGAATGGTTTATTCTTATTGAATCTCGATAGTAGTGATACACATGTTCACAACATAGATGCTAAACGAATAAAATTGAATGATAATTCTACATACATGTGGCACTGTCGTCTTGGTCACATTTGGAGTGAAGCGTATGAAGGAACTCCATTCTGATGGACTTCTTGAATCACTTGATTTTGAATCACTTGAAAGATGCGAAGCATGTCTAATGGGAAAAATGACTAAGACTCCATTCTCTGGAATAATGGAGCGAGCAACAGACTTATTGGAAATAATACATACCAATGTGTGCGGTCCAATAAGTGTAGCATCGCGTGGTGGATATCGTTATGTTCTCACTTTCACGGATGACTTAAGTAGATATGGGTATATCTACTTTATGAAACATAAGTCTGAAACTTTCGAGAAGTTTAAGGAATTTCAAAGTGAAGTGGAAAATCGTCGTAACAAGAAGATTAAGTTTCTGCATTCTGACCGCGGAGGTGAATATCTAAGTTATGAGTTTGGCATGCATTTAAAGAAATGTGGAATACTTTCACAGTTGACACCGCCGGGAACACCACAGCGTAATGGTGTGTCCGAACATCGTAATCGAACTCTCTTAGATATGGTTCGGTCTATGATGTCTCTTAGAGATTTACCGCTATCGTTTTGGGGCTATGCATTAGAGACAGCCGCATTCACTTTAAATAGGGCACCATCTAAATCCGTTGAAACGACACCGTACGAATTGTGGTTTGGTAAGAAACCTAAGTTGTCGTTCCTTAAAGTTTGGGGTTGCGAAGCGTATGTAAAGAAGTTACAACCTGATAAGCTTGAACCCAAAGCGGAGAAATGCATCTTCATAGGATACCCTAAAGAAACAATTGGGTATACCTTCTATCATAGATCCGAAGGCAAAATTTTCGTTGCCAAGAATGGATCCTTTCTTGAGAAGGAGTTTCTCTCGAAGGAAGTGACTGGAAGGAAAGTAGAACTCGACGAGGTTATTGAACCTGCTCTCGGAGTTGAGAGTAGCGTAGCACCGGAAGATGTTTTTGTGCCGCCTGCACCAATTGGAGAGGAAGCTCATGATGGTGATCATGAAACTTCGAACGAAGTTGCTACTGAATCTCGCAGGTCAACGAGAGTTCGTACCACTCCTGATTGGTATGACTCTGCTTTGAATGTCATGCTGGTGGACAACACTGATGACCCTGCGACGTATGAAGAAGCTATGGTGAGCCTAGATTCCGACAAATGGCTAGAAGCCATGAAATCCGAAATGGGATCCATGTACAAAAACCAAGTATGGACTTTGGTGGACTTACCGGATGGCCGTAAGGTTGTCGAGAACAAATGGATTTTCAAAAGAAAAACAGATGTTGATGGTAATGTTACTATCTATAAAGCTCGACTTGTCGCGAAAGGGTTCCGACAAATTCAAGGAGTTGACTATGATGAGACTTTCTCACCAGTAGCGAAGCTAAAGTCTGTGAGGATTTTGTTAGCAATCGCTGCATATTTCGATTATGAGATTTGGCAGATGGATGTCAAAACGGCGTTCCTTAATGGTGACATTGAGGAAGAGTTGTATATGGTACAACCCAAGGGTTTTGTCGATCCTAAAGATGCTGACAAGGTATGCAAACTTCAGCGCTCCATTTATGGACTGAAGCAAGCATCCCGAAGTTGGAATCAACGTTTTGATAAAGTAATCAAAAACTTTGGATTTATACAAACTTATGGAGAAGCTTGTATTTATAAGAAAGTGAGTGGGAGCTTCGTAGCATTCCTAGTACTATATGTAGATGACATATTGTTGATTGGGAATGATATAGAACTTCTTAATAGCGTCAAAACCTATTTGAATAATAGTTTTTCAATGAAGGATCTTGGCGAAGCGGCATATATTCTAGGCATCAAGATTTATAGAGATAGATCAACACGCCTAATAGCGCTTTCACAAAGTACATACTTAGACGAAATTCTAAAGAAGTTTAGAATGGAAGAGAGCAAGAAAGGGTTCGTGCCCATGTTGTCAGGTAAGACCTTGAGTAAGACTCAAAGTCCGGCTACGGCAGAAGATAGAGAAAAGATGAATAATATTCCCTATGCCTCGGCCATAGGTTCTATCATGTATGCCATGATGTGTACAAGACCGGATATAGCACATGCTGTTAGTTTGACTAGCAGATATCAAAGTGATCCTGGAATGGAGAACTGGACAGCGGTCAAGGATATCCTAAAGTACCTGAATAGGACTAAGGATATGGTTCTTTCTTATGGAGGTGATGAATAGCTTGTTGTAAACGGTTACACTGATGCTAGTTGGAACACCGATCCAGATGACTCGAAGTCATAGTCTGGATACGTATTTATTTTGAATGGTGCTGCAGTGAGCTGGAGGAGTGCCAAGCAAAGCGTTGTGGCGAAATCTTCAACTGAATCGGAATACATAGCTGCTTCGGAGGCTGCACAAGAAGCCATATGGATGAAGGAGTTCATTACTGAACTTGGCGTGGTTCCCAGTGCGTTGGACCTGATGGCCATCTACTGTGACAACACAGGTGCCATAGCTAATGCACAGGAGCCAAGGTCACATAGCAAGCTGAAGCACATCAAGCTACGTTTCCATGCTATTCGCCAGTATGTCCAAGATGGTGACATAAAGATTTGCAAAGTACACACTGATATGAATGTGGCAGATCCGTTGACTAAACCTCTCCCTAGAGCAAAGCATGACCAACACCAGAACGCCATGGGTGTTAGGTATATTACCATGTAATCTAGATTATTGACTCTAGTGCAAGTGGGAGACTGTTGGAGATATGCCCAAGAGGCAATAATAAAAGTGGTTATTATTATATCTTTGTGTTTATGATGAATGTTTACATCCCATGCTATAATTGTATTATAAGGAAACACTAATACATGTGTGTTTTGTAAACATAAAAGAGTCCCTAGTAAGCCTCTTATGGAACTAGCTTGTTGATTAATTGATGATCATGGTTTCCTGATCATGGACATTGGATGTCATTAATAACAAGGTTATATCATTAGGAGAATGATGTGATGGACACACACCCATAGTAAGCGTAGCATAAGATCAAGTCATTAAGTTCGTATTGCTATAAGCTTTCAAATGCATAGTAACCTAATCCTTCGACCATGAGGTTATGTTAATCACCATCACCGGATGGGTACTTTGATGACATCAAACACCGCTTCGTAACTGAGTGGTTATAAAGGTGTCATTGGGTATTCTGAAAGTATGTGTTGAAGCGCATGGACCAAGAATGGGATTTGTCCATCCATATGACGGATAGATATGCTCTGGGCCCTCTCGGTGGAATGTCATCTAGTTAGCTTGCAAGCATGTGACTGGGTCACAAGGGATGACATAACATGGAACGAGTAAAGAGTACTTATCAGTAACGAGGTAGAACTAGGTATGGAGATACTGACGATCAAACCTCGGATAAGTAGAATATCGCGTGACAAAGGGAATTGGTTTCGTATGTTAATGGTTCTATCAATCACGAAGTCATCGTTGAGTATGTGGGGGCCGTTATGGATCTCCAGATCCTGCTGATGGTTATTGATCGGAGAGGTGTCTTCATCATGTCTGCATATTCACGAACCGTAGGGTGACACACTTAAGGTTCGAAGTTGTTTTAAGTAGATAGGAAATATGCGTCGGAGACCGAATGTTGTTCGGAGTCTCGGATTGGATCCGGGACATCACGAGGAGATCCGGAATTGTCTGGAGAATGAGATTCATATATTGGGGATCATTTTCTAAGTTAGGAAATGTTCCGGAGTATTCGTATGGGGATTCTAGAAGGTTTCGGAATGTTCCGGAAGGTTCTAGGAGATTTCTTGGAGTTTGCTTGAAAACCAAGAAAGGATCAAGGAGTCCTTGTGGGGCAAAACGAGGAGTCGTGGGGGAGGAGGACTCCTCCCCCCCCTCCCAATCGGTCAGCCAAGGAAGGAAGGGGAGTCCTACTAGGACTCCCCCTCCCATGGCGCCTCCCTCCTAAATAGAGGGGTGGGGGCGCCACCCCCTTGCCCCCTCCACTTCATACCCTAGCCGCCGCCTCTCTCCTCCTCCTTCCCTCTGCTCAGGCTTAGGCGAAGCCCTGCAGAATTCTCTACTCCACCACCACCACCACACCGTCGTGCTGCTGGGATTCCGTGGAGAAGATCTACTACCTCCACTGCTCGCTGGAACGGGGAGAGGAAGGTCTGCTTCGACTCTGCACGTGTGACCGACTACGGAAGCGCTACCGGAATGCGGCGCCGGAAGGATCGTCCACACGATCTTGAGATCGGCAAGTGATCGACTACATCAACCACGAGATCCAATCTTGTAACGCTTTCGGATCTACGAGGGTTAGTACAGATCTATCTCGTTGCACATGTCTAATAGATTAGATCTTGGCTTTTATCTAGATTAGATCTGGGTTTTGTTCGTTCTTGCGGTAGAAAATTTTTGTTTTCCATGCTACGAACCCATCACTTTTGGTTTCTCTCATGTTGGGTAGGCAACTGTTACTAACCTTCATAGCGACACAAGAGGAGAGACTTGGGAGGCTATTTCTATTAATGGTGGCACCGACTTCTACCAGAAGATGTCCACCATTTAGAACCCAACAATTCGCTACTACGCCTTGTTCCTCGCCAACACACTATTGGGAAGAGGTGACACCGGTTCCATGGCCAATGCGAACATGGCAATGATCACCAAGGCTCTCTTTCCCACTGCACCACAAAGCCCCAGTGTTGCAGCTCTACTCATCTAGCACTTTTGCCACTAAAGCAACAAGACCAAAGGTGATATTAGCATTGGTGGATTGGTAACCCACCTTTCCCATGCATTACATATTACATTACCTATTATGCAATCTGTTGACGGTCCAAGCTTATGGACGTCAAGTATTTAACTGCTTGTGGCTTCCTTGGTGTTTACTAAGCTAACCGGAGGCTCCGAGCCTATCAATTTAGTTATCTTGATAATGCATAGGGTGAGAAGGTTCTGTTGCCCTGTCCCCAAGCCTTCTCGATTGTGGAGATGGACACTTGGATCCTCACCAAGGACCAAGTGATGGAGATCATGGCCGAACTTCAGCCCGGTGAAGAGGAAGATGAAGAAGGAGGGCAGCAGGATGAGGATGAGAAGGAGCATGAGGACGAGCAGGGACACAACCCTGCTTGGGAAGGACAGTAGCAGCAGCAGCAAGGGGGAGCTTGGGACCCGTGGCCCAACCAGCCACAGCAGGGGTACAACTACGTCCCCTATCAGGATATCCAGCAGCTCAACCAGTGCGTTGGGGAGATCGACCACTCTCTTCAAGGAGTGAATTAAGATGTGAGTGCTTTGACTCAAAACTTCAGTCATTTCATGACCCACTTCCCCGACTACTACCATCAGTATCCGCACTAGCCGCCGAATGACAGTAACAACTAAGCCCAGCAATAGCCTAAGCTAGGGGGAGGTTTGAAAACCTCCAAACCTTGATTCATGTTTTTATTTCTTCTTTTGATTTATTTTATTTCTTCAAGTTGCATGTTTATTTTCAGTTTGCATTCCTAAACCAAAATACAAAAAAATAGTTGTAATTTTATTTGCAAGTTCGTTTCTTTGTTTCTCTCGGAGATTGCTCAATTTTCGGTGACTTAGCAATATGGAAATACAGAGTGGGTTCAACTCAAATATGAGAACAAAACAGCAAGAGTAGGTATCGCATTCCTTTCGTCGCCCTTTCTGCAACCTTAAATTGATCCTACAATTATTTACTCGGTTGCACTAGAGTCACTCCCCACTTAGCTTGTTATCCTATAAATTATATTCCTTTGCTAATGTCTCCTTTTTAGCTTTGAAACAATGAGCGATGAACTTGGTTAAAAATAGTTACTACATTTTTACAACAAGAAAAAGCATCCGAAAGATGACTTGAGTCCATGTTTAGCCCAAAGAATTTGATTTTAGAACTACTCCATCCCATTTGAGCTTAATATAAATAGACTCGATAGTACCCTTGAATGAAATTGTTTGATAAAATGGATGCTTCGAAGTAGTAGAGATTATGCCACTACTTTTTCTAATAATTACCGTAAGATATTGCTTTACGCGTGTCATTACAACACTGTCGTGCTCCATGGGGAACTATTAACTCGAGTGGCCAACGAACGATCTAAATGTGGGAAACCACTTAATTTCAGTTATTGAGTTATGTAAACATTTGTAGCAGCAATGCTATGACGGGTAAATTTTTTAGTCTCCTCATGGTTTCACATTCCAAGTAAAGTTGTAGTACTCCTCTGGCCCATTTTGCTCAACAATTATTTATTGGCATGATCACGAGTGCACAACACAGTCCCAATTAACATGTTAAAAATAGTGGCATGATTTCTCTATGAAAGAGCTGAAGTTTTTGAAAGGCAAAAGAAAGGAAAGAGGTGCTTTGAGAGTCTTGAAATTTTGACATGGGAGTAGATGAGTTGTTCTTAAATTGAATGTTTTGGTGCCAACTTGAGTACTCTTAATTGATTAAACAAACAAGAACAAAAAGTTTTCATCTCTCAACAAAGAGAGACACCAAAAGAATTTGTCTCACTTTCCTAGCTAAACTTTCGACACTTGCTTGGGAATATGATTTATTTGCTAACAAGATATACATGGTTAGGAAGTGGACTCAGTGCAATCTTGTGAATACTTGTATGATCATGTTTAAGATTGCAGGGATTGTGAAGAAAAGAATTTGACACCAATTCAAACTTGTAAGTTCTTTTATTTTCAGTCTCAAATCTCCGCTATTCTTACTTATTTCCTTGTCACTCGAGGGCGAGCAACATCTAAGCTTGGGGGAGTTGATAGCTATGAGATTCGATTTGATTGCTTTTATTGATGGTTTTCTCCTGGATTTGATCGTTTTCTAGCTTTACCTAATGCTAATACTTCGGTAGCAAAGAAAACTTGGTTTTTAATGTGTGTTTCAGGTTCTGAACATCAACAGAAGGTTTTAACTAGATAAACACAATATTCAGGCGAAAACAAGCAAGTCTCTCTTTGGAAGCACTCGAGGGGAGCATATAGAGGCTTTAACGAGCAACTATACGGCGGGAATATTTTTCTGGCCATATAGTTCCCTCCATATAGCTGTCGCCGCCTCTGTCTTGTCAAAAGGGACAACTTCCGTGAAGAGGACATACGCAAAAACACAACATATCAGCCGCCATCACATCCAGAAGGGAGAAAGAAGAGATCCAGAGAAGAAGGGGAAGACGTTCTTCATCTTGCTCCACAATCTTCGACCTCCTAGCCAATACACCCCCATAGCCACTACGTGTACTTGAGAGAGAGAGGGATATTCACCTTGCAAGACTAGGATTTGTGATTGTTTCTTCCTATCTTGAATTGTGTTGGATATTTTTTATTCTTATTGTGGATCTCCACAGTAATATCAAGAAGATTTCCCTTTATTTAATTATATCGATGATCCGTTCTTTTCTCATGTATGAGGAAGTTCCTTGGGCGTGGGAGATGTAGGGGACTGGTGAGATGTGATGTGCCTTCATATATTTTCCATTAGTTTATGCTTGATTCTAATTACTATATTATGTGTGCTTGACTATCTGTGGGATGCCTAATGCTTGTTGTCCAATTAAGGGCCTAGACAACATGATGATTTGTTCTATATAGATAGGATCTTGTTCGCTAGCAGACCGATGACCCCCCGAGTGACATGGGGATATCAATGGAAAACTAGTAGACTCGAGGATAACGAGGAACCTCTATGCTTATTGCATTAGTCCGATCCAAGGAGCTTAATCGCTAAGCGACCTAAAGGGTCTTAATTGTCTAGTGTCTGACCATGGTTTTGGTAACAGACTAGTATGATTACTGAAGTTGGGATGAAAACTACCAAGAGGAGTTCCGGGTAATTATGGGTTGCTCGCCTACACATATATTTATAAGATTATAATTGTTACATTTAGCATTCGTCCACCTGCCACAGTCACTATCACCATGAACTGAATCTCCCCGCACCTTGTTTGCCATCTGCAGGAAACAACAAACAACCAAGTCATTCTTTACTTTCAGGCTTTCTATTTCCAAAGTTTACATTTCAGTTCTATTTAAATACATCTCATTAAATTTAAACTCCATTCTTATTTCAACACTTGCAGTCAATTCACTCGAAGACCTGTGACAACCTCAGGTGTGACGGAGACTTCACTCATAAACACTTACCTTTGGGCTCCCTATGGGATCGATATATATACTTCTAAACTAGCTACAAACGATATGTGCACTTGCAAACATCAACTGCCCACATATAATTTATCTTGCTCTAACAATTACATGCATACTTTATTATTATCTTTTATTCCCATCAGATGTTTTGCACAGCTACAGGTGAAACCGAAAGCCCTAGGTTGTCTCTCTCCATCATCGACAACAACAAAAGACAGCAAACTATTGGTCCAGTAAAACACAAAAGGAATTCTAAAACTCCCGAAGGTCCGTTAAAGTAACTTCACTAATGAAAGAACATTTCATGTTTTCCTATGTTTTGCGTGTTAGATAACAATTCTGTGGAGACTATTCATGTGCGCTAAGTGTGCAGGAAGATTTGAGGGGGCCGGATTATCCGCCCTACTAAGGGCCGGATAATCCGGCCTACCTCATTGCTCAAAGGGAGCCAAGGCGCGTCGCTCGGTACCCGGTCGGATTTTCTCCCGGAAAATCCGAATTGGGGCAGTTTTTCTTCCCCAGGCCGGATAATCCGGCTGTCGCATGGGCCGGATAATCTTGGCCCCCAGTTTTTGAGCAAAGGGAGCCAAGGCGCGTCGCTCGGTATCCGGTCGGATTTTCTCCCGGAAAATCCGAACTGGGGCAGTTTTTCCTCCCCAGGCCGGATAATATGGCCTTCACATAGGACCGGATAATCCGGCCCCCAGAAGTTGATCAAGGGCAAGCTCGGCGCGACGCTCAGATAGGGGGCGGTTTTTCTGCCAGATATTCCGAGTCTGAGGCGGTGTTTTCCCCAGGCCGGATAATCCGGCCCCCAAAGTGTCCAACGACTGGTTTCTAAAGGGGGTATAAATACCCTTTCTTCCCCACCGTTTAGAACTCTTGATTCATTCGAAATTGTCCAGACATTGTGCAAGAGCTCTCATTCTCGATCTCCCACTTCAACCACCCGAAGTTCTTGATCTTTGGAGGAATTGAAGGAGGAGAATTTCATCATCATCATCACGAATCAAGCGCTTCAATTCCTCTCCATTCACTTGGAGAAATCCCTGATCTAGTATTCTTGTCAATACCTAGATCGTGTTCATTGTATTTGATAACTTTGTTCTTGTGGCAGCTTGTTGTCATTTCGGGAGCCTCCAAGTTGTTTGTGGAGTTGTTGCCCCGCTAGTTATGTAAAGGCGTCGGTGCCCGCCTCGAAGGGTACCTATAGTGGAAAGGTGGATCAGGCCTTTGGTGGCGGGATCCATCGGAGAACAGGGTGAGGCCTATAGTGGCGTGGTGGTCTTAGTACCGCCCACCCCTCCAACGCAGAATTTCTTCCCTTAACAAAGAAGGAACTGCGGTCAAACAAATCATGTGTCTCTGCGTGCTTCACTAGGGTTTACCCGTTCCTCTTCCACTCGCTCTTTACTCGCTAGTAGATAGGTTTGCATATAGGGAAATTCCACCTAATAGTTTATCTAGAGAATTTACCCTTTGTGCTAAGCCTAAAATTGAAAAAGTATTAAAATTTGGTGTAGCACCTATTCACCCCCCCCCCCTCTAGGTGCCCATACGATCCATTTCAATTGGTATCAGAGTCTCGGCTCTTAATTCAGGCTTAACCGCCTAAGAGTAGTATGGGTACCAAGGATGATGGGAGTGAGGCTGTGGATAAGGTCACAATGGATGATCTCAAGTCATTGGAAACAACCTTGTTGAAATCCTTTGAGGCCAAGATGGAGGAGATGAATCAAATGATTGGTCGCCTCACATCATCCATAGCCCCATCTCCATCCTCCTCTGAGGCAGCCACACCATCATCTAAGGAAAAGGGTAACACCAGATCCAAGGATGATGATGTGGAGGGTGAAAAACTTAATGGTTCCACCTCCAAGAAGGGAAGTGGTAAGGAGGAATATAGTGAGGTTCGCCACATATATTCCCCCGACCCGCCTATCCCTCATCCTCATATAAACAATAGGGGTGATCCACCCAAGCTCACTGCATCCTCTTTCAATCAATGGCAATTCTTAATGAAATCTCATGTTTGCAGCTCCTCTATTGAACTTTGGAGGATTAATGAAGAGGGTCTTCATATTGGAGATCAAACCAACCTAACAAGAAGAGAGGTTATGGACAGCCAATTGAATGCCACCGCTCTCCACATGATACAGCTTGGTGTGGGTCCCAAGGACATGCCACACATTGAACATCTCAACACAGCTAAAGAAGCTTGGGATGCTCTTACGGATCTCTTTTGTTGGGAATGAAAGCATGAGAAGGAACAGGTATGATGCCCTTAGTAATGAAGCTGAGGGATTCTACATGTTGGATGGTGAAAACCATGAGGACATGTATAGAAGACTCAAGGGCATCGCAACAACATTTAGAAAGCATGGGGCCACTCACATTGATGATGCATGGATAAAAAGGAAATATGTGAGTGTCTTAATGCGTTTCGAGCCAACGGACTTGAAGAGCTTGCAAGGTAGACATAACTACCATCAAATGACATCCAATGAAGTCATGCAAGAAATGGCGTCATTCAAAGTGGCAGCAAAGAATGCTGAAGATGCCCGTGCCCGGGCCATTGGAATGCAAAAGGGTGTCAATGTGGCTCTCAAAGCAAATGTTGTTGAGCAAGAGGAAGATGAAAGAGCTTTTGAGGGGGCATCCATGGACTACCCTGATGAAGTCAAACGTGCTCATGGTGAGTACATGGAGTTTTATGCAAGGAACTTTTGGAAGGACCCTGTCAAAGCCAAGTCGGAACTTGAGCGCAAGAACGGGTCAAATGGAAGAAGAGAAAGTGGCCCAAGATTGAGAACTTGCTACAACTGTGGAGATAGAATGCACTTTGTAGCCGAGTGTCCATATCAAAATAGAGAAGACAATGGTGGCAGGCTCATTCTTAAAGAGAAATCTAAAGCACCTAAGAAGAAGCCATTTATTAAGAAGAATGGCCCCTTCAAGAAGCAACCCAAGATCGTTTTAGTTGCACAAGAAGAATACTCCTCTGCAAGTGAAGATGAAGAGGATGATGATAGTTCCCGCGAGGTGGCTGCTATAGCCACCACATCGACTCCTTCATCTCTCTTCGACTCGCCAAACAAGAACGTCATCAACAACAACGCCACTTGCCTAATGGCAAGAGGGTCTGAGGTATCAACTTCTAGCTCTTCATTACCTAAGACTAACATAATTTTGGATATGGATGATCATGACAGTCTTAAAATGAAAGAAGAAGTTATTGCTTTGGATACTTTTTTCACTAACCTACAAGGTGAGCACAAACTCCATTTTGATACTCTTATGAGTCAACTTGCTCAAGCCGAAGATCTTCTTGAAGAAAAGGGCAGAATTGAAAGAGAAGATGCTTTGGAGATAGCTTCTTTGAAGAATGCCTTGGAAGAGGAAGAGGAAGCTCGAGTATATTTGGAAGAGAGACTCGAATCCATTGAGGAGTCACATGAAGAAGCTATAGCTCAGCTCATCAAAGAATGTGACCATGCTCTTGCTAAGGTAAAGAAACTAAAGGAAGAAAAGATTGACTTTGGGGTTGTTCATGCTAGACTTTTGGAGAAGTTTGATAATCTTGAAAGTGCTCACAAGGCATTGAAGAGTGATCATTCTACTTTAAATGAGTCTCATGACCAGCTCCAAACTCAATTGAAATGTTATGATGTGCCAAGTACCTCCACTTCATCCTCTGGAAAAGAAGACCTCACGAGAAGTTCTCAACACAAAGGTAAAGGAGTTATTGATGAGATACTGAACAGGCAAAGGACAAACAATAGTAAAGAAGGTCTTGGTTACATACCCAAGACAAAGAAGAAGAAGAAGAAGAAGAAGAAGAAGAAGAAGAGCAAGACTGCTCAATCTAAGACTAGCAACATTACCAATGACAAGGCTAATTATGATGGTTTTTCAGGGGCCAACAATCCTAACTTTGAACTATATTGCGATTATTATGGTGATGTTTATGCTAGTTATGTAGGCCCTTATGATTGTTACATTCCTTGGTCTCTTTGGGGTTCCCAAGACCCTTGTTACTAACATGAGAGGACCCATTGAAAAATGGGTACCTAAAACCAAGAAGTAATTTTCTTGCAGGGCTATGCTTCTGGTGGTTCTAAATGGGTACTCGATAGCGGTTGCACGAGTCATATGACCGGAAGCAAGGAGATCATCACGGAGATGCGGCCAAACCTTGATCACATAACCGTCTCCTATGGTGACAAGTCAAAATCTGAGGTATTGGGTCTTGGAAAAGTTGTGGTGGCTCACGATATATCTCTCGTGGACGTCATGCTTGTTGAGACCCTCGGGTACAACTTACTTTTAGTTCGCGCCCTTGGTAAGATGGGCTTTGCAGTTTATATTGATGCTGACTTGGTGGTACTCTTGTGGAGCAAGTCTCTAAAAGTCGCTTTCGTGGGATATGTCGAAAATGACCTGTACGTGGTGGACTTTTCGGGGAAAACCACTACAGGCCCGATGTGTCTTTTCGGAAAGGCTGACACGGGTTGGCTATGGCATCGCCGACTAGCCCACGTCAATATGAGAACTTTGCAAAGTCTCCACAAGGGTGGCCACATCCTTGGACTAAAAGAAAATGTCTCCTTTGCCAAAGATCGTGTTTGTAGGGCGTGTGTTGAAGGGAAAATGCATGACTCACCACATCGAAGGAAAACTATTATCTCATCAAAAAGGATTTTGGAGCTCCTTCATGTGGACCTCTTTGGACCTCCATCTCATGCAAGCCTCGGTGGGAAGAAGTATTGTCTAGTGATTGTTGATGATTACTCAAGATACACTTGGGTTTATTTCTTCAAGTTGAAGAGTGAAACTCAACAAATAGTCATCGACTTCGCCAACAAGGTTCAACGTCAACACAACGTCCCCATTCTGGCTATAAGAAGTGATAACGGCTCTGAGTTCAAGAACTTCACCTTAAATGAGTTCCTAAGTGAAGAGGGGATAAGACATCAATATTCCACTGCGTACACCCCTCAACAAAATGGTGTAGCCGAGAGGAATAATCGAACTCTAATGGATATGGAAAGATCAATGTTAGCCGAATTTAAATCTCCATATAACTTCTGGGCTGAAGCAATCTCTACTGCTTGTCATTCATCCAACCGATTATACCTCCGCAAGATCTTGGACAACACTCCGTATGAAATACTTACCGGTAACAAGCCAAACATCTCATACTTTCGGGTATTCGGGTGTAAGTGTTTCTTTCTTATCAAGGGAGTTCATTTATCCAAGTTTGAATCTAAGGCTCTAGAAGGTATTTTTGTTGGTTATTGTGCCGAATCCCACACTTATAGAGTCTACAATAAGCTCTCCGGAACTGTTGTAGAATCTTGTAGTGTGGTGTTCGAGGAAAATGATGGTTCCCGTGCGGAGCAAGTTGGTGTTTGTGATGCAGATGTTGAAATACCCCAAGATGCCATAAGAAGAATGGGCGTGGGATTTTTCCGCCCCATTGAGGAACCCCTTGTGGCGGATCGGGAAGGACAATTCTCTTCCCATGAAGAGCCCTCATCTACACATGCCCAACAAGTTCCCATCACGGGAGAAAATTCTGCACCATCTCCATCAACTGCTGAAGGTCAAGTTGTTCCAGAAAACTCCAGGGCGGATTATCCGGTGGACACCAGATTATCCGGCCACCCCACTTCAGCTGACCATATTGCTCCTGGTGGTGAAGATATCAACACAAGCTCCAGGCCGGATTTTCCGGCAAGCCCCAGATTATCTGGCCCCTCGCCAGTTCAAGCAAGCCCCAGGCTTCCTGATGAAGCTGCTACAAATACTCCCAGACCGGATTATCCGGCCTCTCCATCGGCCGGATTATCTGGCCCTGACTCACTGGTTCAGCAGCCTCCTGTTATGGCTACTGACTCACCTCAAGGGCACGCGTCACCACCACCTGCTGCTGATATTCCAGTTCCTGATCAAGGTCGAGTAAATGCTTCTAATGAAGATTCAAGTGATGAATCTACTCCTCCAAGAGACAACAAACTTATTGAACTTCGTTGCAAGGCTCGGGCTGATCGTAACCTTGAGTTGAGGGGTCACACCCTCGACAAGGTTGTTGGTGATCTTCAACGAAGGGTTTCTACAAGAAGAGAATTGGCCAGTTTTGGTGAGCATCAAGCTCATATCTCTATGGTGGAACCTAAGAAGGTCTTTGAAGCACTTGAAGATCCAGACTGGGTTGTTGCTATGCATGAAGAATTGAATAATTTCGAGCGCAACAAAGTCTGGAAACTTGTGGAGAAACCCAAAGATTGCCGCAATGTTATCGGTACCAAGTGGATATTCAAAAACAAGCAAGACGAGAATGCCATTGCTTGTGGCACAAGGTTACTCCCAAGTTGAGGTCATTGACTTTGGCGAGACCTATGCTCCAGTGGCTCGCCTTGAGTCCATCTGTATCCTTCTTGCTTATGCTACCCATAACAATTTTAAGTTGCAGCAAATGGACGTCAAGAGTGCCTTCCTTAATGGTCCTCTACATGAGTTGGTATATGTAAAGCAACCCCCAGGTTTTGAGGATCCTAACTTTCCGAACCATGTCTACAAACTCGATAAGGCACTCTATGGCCTTAAACAAGCCCCACGTGCGTGGTATGAGCACCTTAAAGAGCTTTTGTTAGATCGTGGCTTCGAAGTTGGGCAAATCGATCCCACTCTTTTTACTAAGAAGGTTAAGGGAGAGCTCTTTGTATGCCAACTATATGTAGACGATATCATTTTTGGTTCTACTAATAAATCTTTTAATGATGAATTTTCAAAGCTTATGACTGACAGGTTTGAGATGTCTATGATGGGGGAATTACGGTTCTTTCTTGGATTCGAGATCAAGCAACTTGGAGAAGGAACTTTTATTAATCAAGCAAAGTACATCCAAGACATGCTCAAGAGATTCAAGATGACGGATCTAAATGGGATCGCCACTCCGATGCAAACAAAATGTCATCTTGAACTTAACCCACATGGTTAATATGTGGACCAAAAGGTATACCGGTCCATGATTGGCTCTCTTCTTTACCTCTGCGCATCTAGACCCGATATCGTGTTGAGTGTGGGAGTGTGTGCAAGGTATCAAGCAGCTCCTAAAGAAAGCCACTTAGTGGTGGTCAAGAGGATCTTTCGATATTTGGTTCATTCCCCTAACTTTGGTCTCTAGTATACCAAGGGCTCCAATTTCTCTTTATGTGGTTATACTGACTCATATTGGGCTGGTGATAAGGATGATCGGAAATCCACTTCTGGAGCTTGTCAATTCTTGGGAAGATCTCTTGTATGTTGGTCCTCTAAAAAGCAGAATTGTATATCTCTCTCCACCGCCGAAGCTGAATATGTTGCTGCTGCCAGTGCTTGCACTCAATTATTGTGGATGAGGCAAACTTTAAAGGAATATGGTGTCAATTGTGACAAAGTGCCTCTTTTATGTGATAATGAAAGTGCAATCAAAATTGCATACAATCCTGTTCAGCACACAAGGACGAAGCATATTGAGATTCGGAATCATTTTATTCGAGACCATGTTGCTCGCGGCGATATTGACCTATCCTTTGTGAGCACGAAGAACGAACTTGCGGATATTTTTTACAAAGCCACTTGATGAAGCAAGATTCTGCTACTTGAGGAATGAGCTAAATATCATTGATTCCAGGAGCTTGTCTTGATTACCCATGCACTCACTCGTACATCTCAATCCTTCTTTGGTCTAGGTGTGGGCATGGATATAGGGGGAGTGTGGTCCTAACTCATTGGGCTAACCCTCCCCCCATAATGCCAACAGCAAGATAAATCGTTTCTCTTAATATCATGTTGTGATATGTGAGCTTATTGATGAGTATTGGTCGTGAACCCAAGATATATCTTCGCGGTGTCACACCATACACTCCAACAAGGTGGCTTCAGCCACCGCCCTCTCCCTTGAGGAGAATTGGATATTTTTGGTTGTTCTTTGCTATCTCATGTTCTTATGGGAATCACACTCAATCTTGGCTTTTATTTGATTTGGATCTTGCAATTTTGAGTGTCCAGTACCATCTCAGTTTGGCTCTCTTAATCCTAAGCCTTTCCCTACCCCTAAGACATCTATTCTAGCACACAAGTCCCTTGTACACCTTGTGGGGGTGTTGTTTGGGGACACGCAGGCCTGGTTTTGTGTACAATAGAATTCCATATTTGAGGCCGGATAATCTGGCCCAAGTGTAGGCCGGATAATCCGGCCCTAGCGGATTTCGTCTTAAAGGACAGGGATCGGGGGGAAGGGCTCATAACGAGCAGCACTTCTCCCCAAACCTCTCCTCCTCCTCAGCCGCCGCCTGCAGTCCCCCACCCTCCCCGGAGCCTCTCCGGCCACCGGATCTTCTTCTCCGCGCCTCCGAGTACCTTCTCCTCCACGTTCTTCCTCCAATGAGTGAGGGTAACTCCCTCTCTCCCCATCTTTGGCTAGATGTGTTACTTGTTGGATGGAACGTTGTCTAGAAGGATGTGTTTTCGCATAGAAATCATACTCTTGCAGTTTCGAGGCCCGATCTACTTTTTTGCATTCAATCTAGGTGAAATCAAAATTTTCTGCCAGGGACGGATTATCCGCCCCTGGCCAGGCCGGATAATCCGGCCTGACAGATTCGATTCTAGTTCAGTTTCACTATGGAGTATGCATTGGGTAGATTTGTCCTATGAACTTTTTGACTACTTTTTCCATGCTCTCTCCTGGACTTGTGTGTATGCTTATCCCCTTGCTATCGCCCTTATTCTCCTCACAGGTGGTTCCAGTGTTCCCAAGACCTACAAGCGCCGCCCCCGCGCCAAATACTTTTGGGACGACGGATAAGGTAACTTAGTGGACGAAGTTGAGTTGAGGAGGAGAAATAACAAAGAGAAGCGCATGGCTGAACAAGCTAAGAGGACTAGGAAGGGGGTGTCCAAGAGGAAGGGCAAGGATCCCAAGATCAACTACAGGACTTTGGATGCGGTCACCTTTTCCTCCATCCATCACCGTGACTTGTTTGCTGAGCTGCCTCGTGATGATGAGCTGGGGGATACTCGTTTTTGGTGTGCAGAACAGAAGGGAATCTATGAAGATGTGTATGCCAGGCTGAACATTAGGCCTATGCACCCACTAGTACTTGCTGATGCTTTGGAGAAGGCTCATCTTGTGGATGCGATGTTTGTGGCTGAGAGGATGGGGTTGCACCATCTCATGTCTCTCCAGTGCTCCTTTGACTCTGAGGTGGTGAAGCAGTTCTTCTCCACTTTGGTTATTTGTGGGGATAAGCGTCGCACTATGAAGTGGATGACTCATGACAGGCCTATGACTACTGATTTTCACGTGTTTGCTGAGGTTCTTGGATACTCTTTCTGCAGCAGGGATAGAGCCAGTGGCCACCGCATCATCACCCAGCTGAAGCCCAACAAAGATGCAGCTCTCTCTCCTTGCACTGTGGACAATGGCATTGTGGGCACTCTGGCTGGCCTTGCTCCCATCTATGCTGCCTTAGTGGGTCTCTTCCGTGACTCCATTACTACGAGTGGGGGCAACAATGACAGCATCCGTGGTCACCTTGTTCAGCTACTTCAATTTTCTCATGAGGTTGCCTCTTGCAAGGACGAGTCGGTGCAGCACAGGCTAGATGTCATGGACTTCATTTACCATGAGTTGACGGATGCTATGTTCAACCGTCTGTCCATTCCCTATGCACCCTACATTATGATGCTCATCAGGCACCTTCTTCCTGCTGAGGAGTTCCACATTGACTCGGTGCATAAGGCCAAGAAGATCTACAACAAGGTTCGGAAGACCTCTCACCCCTCCTCTGCTCCTGAGGGCCTCATGAGGGATGCTCGCAGGCCCCCTGTGCCTCCTGTTGCCCGTGAGATCAAGCAGCTGAACTGGTTCCAGCGTAACATTCTGTGCATGAGAGTGGACACGCGCAAGGGTCAGTACGAGGCATACAAGCATCACCATGAGTTGGCTCACTCCCAGCAGCTCATTCTCCACCATGTGTCTGGTGCTTCGGGTGATCCTCCGGCTCCTACACCTCCCACTCCGTATGCTCGGTGGAACTCTTCCTTCAGGTTGAACTATGGTGAGCTGGAGCGTCACTTGTTCCCCTCTGCGCCTGCTGCTGATGATGAGGATGAGGAAGGTGACACAGAGGAGCTTGAAGATGAGGATGAGGATGAGAATGAAGACGAGGACAAGGACTACGAGTGATCCTGTGGGGCGCTAGCATTGCTCTTCTCCCTTTTTTGGTGTCTCGATGCCAAAGGGGGAGAAGTAGTTCTATTAGGGTGTCCGTGGATTTGCATGGGTCGGGCATAGGCACTTGCATTTTTCTATTCGTCGTTTTCTTGCTTATGCCCATTTAGCGTTGAACTTTAAATTTGTGGTTTGTGGTTGTTTGAGACTCTATGTGGTTGTCTGGATTATTATGCCTATGGATTTCATCTCATGGATTATGCCTATGGAGCTATCTATTCATATCCTATTGCTGGAGGTTTTTATCACGGAAGGCGCTCATACTGGTTATCCGGTAATAATTGTGGCTTATGTCAAGGATGCCTTCCCTCTACCTCGGTGGTATGTGTATGTTGCTCATATGTCTATGGAATAGATTCACCTATTTGTGTGCATTTGTATTCCAATGCAAAATTCTATTATGCACACATTGAGGGAGAGTCTCTTTCATGGTTATTACTGTTTGTCTTGTGACTTTCTCCTGCAAATCCTGGTATTGTCATCTAACACCAAAAAGGGGGAGATTGAAAGAACATTTCATGTTTCCTATGTTTTGCGTGTTAGATAACAATACTGTGGAGACTATTCATGTGCGCTAAGTGTGCAGGAAGCTTTGAGGGGGGGGCGAATTATCCGCCCCACTAAGGGCCGGATAATCCGGCCTACCTCATTGCTCAAAGGGATCCAAGGCGCGTCGCTCGGTACCCGGTCGGATTTTCTCCCGAAAAATCCGAACTGGGGCGGTTTTTCTTCCCCAGGCCGGATAATCCGGCTGTCGCATGGGCCGGATAATCCGGCCCCCAGTTTTTGAGCAAAGGGAGCCAAGGCGCGTCGCTCGGTATCTGGTCGGATTTTCTCCCAAAAAATCCGAACTGGGCGGTTTTTCCTCCCCAGGCCGGATAATCCGGCCTTCACATAGGACCGGATAATCCGGCCCCCAGAAGTTGATCAAGGGCAAGCTCGGCGCGACGCTCAGATAGGGGGCGGATTTTCTGCCGGATATTCCGAGTCTGAGGCGGTGTTTTCCCCAGGCCGGATAATCCGGCCATCACTTGGGCCGGATAATCCGGCCCCCAAAGTGTCCGGCCCCCAAAGTGTCCAACGGCTAGTTTCTAAAGGGGGTATAAATCCCCTTTCTTCCCCAACGTTCAGAACTCTTGATTCATTCGAAATTGTCCAGACATTGTGCAAGAGCTCTCATTCTCGATCTCCCACTTCAACCACCCGAAGGTCTTGATCTTTGGGGGAATTGAAGGAGGAGAAGTTCATCATCATCATGAATCAAGCGCTTCAACTCCTCTCCATTCACTTGGAGAAATCCCTGATCTAGTATTCTTGTCAATACCTAGATCTTGTTCATTGTATTTGATAACTTTGTTCTTGTGGCAGGTTGTTGTCATTTCGGGAGCCTCCAAGTTGTTTGTGGAGTTGTTGCCCCGCTAGTTGTGTAAAGGCGTCGGTGCCCGCCTCGAAGGGTACCTATAGTGGAAAGGTGGATCAGGCCTTTGGTGGCGGGATCCATCGGAGAACAGGGTGAGGCCTATTGTGGCGTGGTGGTCTTAGTACCGCCCACCCCTCCAACGTAGACGTACTTCCCTTAACAAGGAAGGAACTGTGGTCAAACAAATCCTGTGTCTCCACGTGCTTCACTACGGTTTACCCGTTCCTCTTTCACTCGCTCTTTACTCGCTAGTAGATAGGTTTGCATATAGGGAAATTCCACCTAATAGTTTATCTAGAGAATTTACCCTTTGTGCTAAGCCTAAAATTGAAAAAGTATTAAAATTTGGTGTAGCACCTATTCACCCCCCCCCCCTCTAGGTGCCCATACGATCCATTTCAACTACACTTTCTGCTTCCCAGGGATTCGATAAACCTATGTCTACTAGGGAAAAAGAGCTATACTACATCCGTAATCTGGATCGAAGGTATCACCCGACCCAAATGGATAGAAACAAACCGTTCGGTTGCCCGTTTGGGTCAGCCCTGTGGAAATGCCCTTAGCTCCCACGGTTTGGCCTGAGTTTTGGCAAAGTTCTATGCATGATAGACACAAGGTCCGGTCATTAGGGGCGTGTTTGGTTGGCCCGACGGGCGTTTCTCGCACGGCGTGGGAAGAAATAAGCCCGTTTGGAGACCTGGGCCACACAAAATCTCTGCATCGCACGGGTCTTAAAGCAGGCCAAATCATGGCCCGCTGGGAACGTCGATTCGGCCGGTGCCAGGCCCTGGCGAGCGTCGCGTGCCAACTGCTTGCATGCATAGGGAAGAGCAGGAGACGGGACATTTTCGCCTTAACTCATAGTCCACTCTGCTCACCGCCCAGTCCCGTCCTGTCACCACGATTCCCAGCCATGGCCGCCGCTCCTCCTCCTCCTCCTCCCTCCCGTTCGGTGGCCCCTGCCTCAGCGAGGTGAGCGCGCACAGCCTCTGGGCAGCTGTCCAACTGGAGAAGGCCGCCACTGGCGGAGAGGAGGCCCTCGCGAGGGTGCTCAGGGCTCCCGCACCCATCTGCGCGCGCGCAACTCGGGCGGCATCAGCGGTGGATGCGGCTGCGGCAGCATCGCCTACACCCGCGAGGACGCCGCATATGTGACCAAGCAGGCCGGAAAAGCCCCCGTCGTGGTCGGGGCTACCCTCGACTACGCGGATAGGGTTTTCCCGCCGGTGCCGGTGGCCCCAACCTTCACATCTGGAGCTTCTTCTCTCGCTCCGGAAGATCCTTCAACTGCACCATCATCATCGATGGCGCCACCGCCGACAAAGGTAAGTCCCCGATCTACATTGCGGTTAGGGTTTGGCCTGAAATCGATGGTAGTTAGGACTTGATCTTCGGTAGTTGTAGAGCGATTTGGGGTTTTTCGCGGTACGTAGCAACATATTTGATAATGTGCACACATATTTTGCGATTTAATTGACCGGATTACCCAATTTGGTTGTTGTTTTGGGCCCAAGCCTGATTGGGGATTCATAGAGAAGACATTGTACTCCATGATTGTACCTGTGCATTATCAGATTAGGCATTGTACTCCATGTTTGTACCCTGTGTGTTACCTATTTCGGCATTGTACTCCATGTTTGTAGCATCTGTGCATTGCCACATTAGGTATTGTACTCCATGTTTGTACCCTGTGTGTTGCTAGATTAGGCATTGTACTCCATGTTTGTAGCATCTGTGTTGCCAGGTTAGGCATTGTACTTCATGTTCGTACCATGTGTGTTCCCAAATTAGGAAATGATGCTTGTTGACCTTGTTTTACTTCATGGCAAGGTGCCTAAGTTCGAATGCGAGACTGTCAGGAGGGGCTGGCGCCCCCCCCCCCCCCCACCGGGTTATGCCGACGTGCTCCTGACCAACCGCTGGCAAATGAAGCCATTGGTATCGACAGGGTGGAGGAAGCTACGAACGAATGCGCAGAGAAAGAGGGGCAGGAAACCGAAGCTTGGGCACTACCCAATAGCCGAGGTTCCTCGCCGCTTCATCATCCAGCTGGACGTGGCCGACCTACACATGCTGGTGATCCCGTCGGCGTTCTAGTTCGGCCTGAGGACCTAGATCATGCAACCTCTTCCGCGCGTCGTGCAGGTCATAGCCTATCGGTGGTGCGTCGAGTTCGTGCAGGTCGACTGGTTCTATGGCCAGGTTGCCTTCAGGAAGAACTGGCCGGACCTGGTCTACAAGTACGACCTGGGGCGCGATGACGTCCTGGAGTTCAAGCTGAAGGCCTTCGTCATCAAGATGATGATCTACATGGATGGCTCCTCCAGCGCCAGGCAGTACACCTGCCTAGTCCACGGCTAGCCGGCGGCGGTCTTCATGTCCATGCTTTTGTATGTTTATAAGTAGTAGTATTTGTTGTTGATGGAGAACTTGTGATGTTGAACTAGTAGTCTGATGGTTCTTTTGATCAGGGGTGAAAATCCCTGGTGGTGGTTCAGGGGCATCCCATGCCCATGTTGATGGTTTGTTTCATCAGTGGGTTAAGCCCCTGGTGTTTGAGTGGCAGGTGATGCCCCTGCTGATGGCTCTTTTGATCAGGGGTGAAGTTTAGAACTCCTGATTGCTACCTGCTAGTGATAGTTAAGACTGTTCTTGTGTAGTTAGTAATGTTTTATGTCTGCATATGGAGGTTAAGGTGATGTTCTGTGTGCATATGACTGTTCTTCTCATCATGTCGTTGTGTGTGTGTGCTAGAGTGGTAAGATCACCAAATTTGAAATGGATGATCATAACCCATGTGATCAGATGCAAAGCACCACACCAAACAGCTGATAAATGCATCAGCAGGGAAAAATACAAAAAACTGGGCAACCAAACAATTAGGATTTTTTGCAGGAAACAAAGATACAGCGCCCAAACAACTTGCCCATCTTGGCCCAAGCCCAATCTCCCACCATGCAGCACCCTGCGGGCCAAATGGAAAAAAACAAGAAATCTTAGGCCGAGCAACCAAACACGCCCTAGATAATGCAGCCGGGCCAAAGGGTGTGCATAGTTGCTCAAAAAACTAAGCCAATATGTGCTCTCGGTCGTTCTCTACCTGCTAGGGCCATTTCCTTTTCTGATGCAAAATTGTGGAATCGTCGCGAGGAAGTACGCGACCTCATTCACCAATATAGCAATAGCAGGTAGCCCTTGAAGAAATCATCTCATCTACTAGAGTAGAGTTGTAACTTTAGAGTGGTGGCATGCCCCAGTGCAGTTTGAGTAGAGAATCAATTGTGATCATTATCTCATGATGACCGCTGCACCGAGGGCGATTTTTGAATGTTCGGCAACAAACACATTAGAGCATCTCTAACACAAAGAGAAAAAAACTTTAGAGAAGCAAATTTGCTTCTTTAACGAACCGAAGTAACACCTACCGATCCTATAAAAGGCTTTAGAGGAGCAAACATAGGATTTCAGCCCCTAAAAATTCCCACCTCTCTCCTATATTTGCTCGGTCGCGCGACCGATGAGAAAATATCCCCCCACGCCACCGCTCACTCTCCCACCGCCGCTCTTCTTCGGACCGCCCCTCCTTCCACCCAAACTCGACGGAGATGGCCGGATCCTGCTGCCAGTCGCCGCCGCCTATCCGCGGCGCCTATCGGGACTGCGACACGTCTCGTGGTCGTAGATCGAGGTCGCCCGACATCCTGTCGCCGGCGGCACCTCACGGCCAGTACCACGGCGTGAGACAGCGGCAGTGGGGGACTTGGGTGTCCGAGTTCACCGATCGGGACACCGGCCAACGCCACTGGCTCGGCACCTACCACTCGGTGCGGCAGGCAGCGTGGGCGCACAACGTCGCTAACATCCGGCTCCTTGGCTCCGACTGAGGGCCGCTGAACTTCCTCTCGGCAATGAGGTGCCAGAGCTCTTCTCCCCTCCCAGCCGTGTCCATGCCGCGCACATCGCTCGGGAGGACGGGAGGCCCGGGAGCGGTACATGGCCGAGCTCCGTCAGCAAAATCCCGGCCGCGTCGCTTCGGAGGCCGCGCGTTAGGAGGAGTATGCCACACGTCACGGCCTCGCCTCTTCCTCCTCGGCGGCAGAGCCTTCTTCCTCCGTGATGGTGGTTGCGTCTTCCTCGGCGCCGGCGCAGGAAGTCATCGACCTCGGCGATAGCGACACCGACTCCAACGATAGCTTCGACGCGTGGCTCAACAGCCTCGGCCGGTAGGTGGACACCGATGTCGGCAACCGACGCTCGACGGCGTAGCTAGGGTTTCTGTGACGGCCACCGACGCCGGCGACCATCCTAGTGTTAGAATCTATGCATGAACTATGCAATGTGTTTGAATCCTAAGTATGAACTAAGTGTTTTAGTTTGATTTTGGTGTGTTTTTGTTTTACTGCAATGTGTTTATTGAAATGCCTAGTAGAAGGTTGAAATACAGGAGTGCAAATTTAGGGGGTCGATTCCGCCGGCCGAAGTTTAGAGGAGTAAATTTTTTCTCCTCGGCGAACAGTGCGTCGAAATTGGTTGTAATATTTTGGAGATCGATTAGAGATGTTGTTATGCTGGCTTAACTTCTGGCTAGGATCTTTGTATACTGCTTTGTTGCAACTACTTGTGTCGATTTCCCTATGTACGGCCGCTGCTTTTGCACTGGTTCTCAGGATTCAGGAATTAAGCAGGTGTGCTGCTAACAAAGCGACAAACCAAGCATTCCCTTATCCGAAACTTTTTCGGATGATGCGACGCCGACTTACCGATTACTGAACTACTTCTTCCGTTTTCACAAAGCTAAAACATTTTTGAAACGGTGGGAGTAGTACCTTAGAAGTAGTTTACGATCGCTCGATAGCATTTGCGACCACAAAGGGCGCGCGGCGGCACAAAACGGCGCCGGGTAAACGCCAGGCACGGCCGGCCTCGTGGCTCCCGTTCACATGCCTGTAGCTTTCAGGCGGCAGACGATCGCTCATCAACGTCGCCGTTAAGCTCGCGTGGAAAATAACACATCGAAATGCATGGTAGTAGTAGCCAGACAAGACACACTGACACTGATTACTACAAGCAGCTGAATATTTACACGAACTGATCAAGTACAGTTTCTTTCTTTCTTCTAGTTCTGCTAGAACTACTACAGTACCCTGGAGATGCGGCTGAACAGGGGAGGGGAGATGGTGGGCATATCCTAGTTGAGAAATCGCTGGGGAGGTAGGAAGCCATGGGAATATCTCAGCAGCTTCTCGTGTTCCAGACCCAGCAATTCTTCGCCAAAAACACAACGGAGAGACAACGTGAACATGCGCGTGACGAGACGGCGTCCCGCTTCGTCGTCATCCGATGATCTCGTCCGGCACGGCCATGAACCTCGTCCGCTTCTGTAGGGAAAAGAGCAAAATGATGTTAAGTCTCACCACCTACACACAAGTAAAATTTCTGAACCTTGGAGCACAGATGCTGCATTTTCTTATCGATGGATTCTGTCCGTGACAGAATACGGCATATTTTTTACAAGGTTTGACAATGGAGGTGGAGCGCTTTCCTTGAAAGGGAAGCATTGCGAGGCACTAGGAAGCCACTTTGTCTCGTACCAAAAAGGGAGAAATGGAACGGCTCATGCATGATGATTGATTTGCCCGGAGTCAGGACTAGTTAGGGCATCACCTATGTATGTGGAAGAACTTGTCTATAAGCTGGGACCCACATACCACACCACAAGCTTATTGATTACATCACAATGTATCTAGTTGAACTTGTCTACAAGCTGGCCCCACGTGTCAGATAAAGTTGTACACATGCAAGAGAGAGGGGAGAAGATAAAATAATATTCTATTGCTTATGGACAACCCACAAGCTTGTAGGTCACCCTTAAGGTTTTGAGCTTATGGATAGCTTATTGATAGCCTCCACTATGTATGTGGAACTTCTTGTTGACTACTTTTTGCTTATGGATAGCCTTATTGCCAACATAGTGGATGCCCTTAAGCAACAAGTTGGCCCAACGACTTACTATTACTAAGCTGGGGCAGCCAACCAATTGGAAAATTCAGTAATTCACGATCCCTCGCTGCAAACAAAATACTCGTGTATACAGAGACGATGATACCTATACCTTTCAGACGTGGACACGTAGGCGACGAGATCAGGTATACTATTCACGAATCCCCCTATCATTAGCACTAGCAGTACCGCACCAATCAACATTAGTACATGGCCATCTCGGCGGCGGTGTCAGGGCACAGTACTGCCCTGCAGTACGTACTCGCGTGGTTAGTGGACTAAACAACCAAGCATCGCCCGGAATCTTTTGCGCACATGCAGCTCGCTTGACGTGGCGCAGCCTCAGCGCTATCTAGCGAGCTAACCGCACCACCTACCGCCACGATCCCAGGGCCGAACCGGGCCGAGATTGACTTGACCTGGCTGGCTGATTCGGTAGGCTTGGATCGGATTAAGCTAGGGTAACCGTGCCGGCCGGGCAGGGGCGCCCTCACATGGCTGCTGCCGGGACACGTGCCGCGCGCCGTGAAGCTACAGATGCCAGGGCGCGCGATGCCCTCCGAGCTATCCGGTGGAACGAATGATGATGGGATGGAGAAGCGAGGCAGAAGCTTCACCAGCTGTTGCGCGCGAAGGCAAGAACAGATAGCCCGTGAATGTACAGAGCATCCGATCCATTTCCGTTGGCGACGAATCTGGACAACAGAGCCTTGGCGCATTGCTACTACTTCTGGTCTGCTTCTTCTTGTTGTTGCTTGCGGGCCGGGGCAAGCTGCTCCAATATTTCCGTGCAGCCTTTTCGGTTGGGAGAGCGGCGGAATTGGGCTACACCATGCCGGATCCGGCGGCGGACCGGTCGTTTCCGCGTGAGCGCGACGGAAGTGGCGCTACCGGCTCACGGGGTGCAGGGGACGTCCTTATCGGCTAAGCCTAATCGATCGAGCTGGGGAGTTGGTTGGTTAGCAAATTACCGTGCAACAACAGGTCCGGAATAGAGAAAAGGCGTGTAATAGAGTAACATGGCGAGGACCGGAAGATGCGATGCGATGCGATGCGATGCTCACCTCTTTCTTCATCATGCCCGTCTTGCTGGTGCACAGCGCGGACGCCGGCAGCGCGGGGGTGGAGTCCGGGCGCGCCGGCACGGGGCTGGGGCCGCACTTGTCCCTGGCGACGCAGAGCTGCATGATCCGCTCAGCGGCCTCGGCAGGGTCCCTGCTCTCCTTCATCAGCCGCGCCACCTCGGCCTTGGGCAGCCGCATCCGCAACCGCACGGCGCCGTCCGCGCCGGCTTCCACGGACGACGACCGCCGCGCCGCCATCGCCTCGCCGCCGCCGAGGCCGACCGCCCGGGAGGACGGCATCAGGGACGCCACGTCCGACACGGTGCGCCGCGACAGCATCAGGCTCTCCAGCCGCTCCCGGGCGCCCACGTGGAGCGCGCCAGACCACGTCTTGCGCGGCGCGCGCAGGCCGTCGTCCTCGTCGCCACGCCCACCCCCGCGCCCGCCCACGCCGGGCGGGAGCTGGACCAGGAAGTAGAGCTTCCCGGGCTTGAGCGCGGCGTCGCGGTCCAGCGGGCGCGCGCGGACGCCGAGGCGACGCACCTCGTCGGACTCCAGGAGCTGGTGGCCCGGGTGGCCACGCAGCGCCGCGCCCGCCGCAGCGGGCGTCTTGTACCGGAACGTGGCGCCGTCCACCGTCATCACCTTCGCCACGCGCCGCTTGCCGGCCAGAGCGTTCCCCATGCCACTGCCGCGCCGCGAGCCTAGCTTAGCTTCTCACCAAGCGGTGGATGCCCGCGCGGGCACAGGCCGGGGCTGTAATAATATGGTTAGCAGCGAGGAGCTGCAGGGAGGTTGGTTTACCGTACGTGAGGTTGGAGCGAGCGAGCCAGAGGAAGACAGAGCCGGGAGTTATAAAGCTTGTCTGGTGTACTACTAGGGTCTAGCTAGGGGCCTCCGAGTCAAATACACAAATGGATCTCCACTCTGTTCATTACCACTGTTACGTAACGACTCAAAAGGGAGATACAGTGTGGCCCTTTATTAATTTGTAGGCGTTCTCATGATCTAGTCCAAAATCTAGTGTGGCCGCTGTAGCAAAATTCTTATTCCTTTTTTACACTTCTCTTTATCTTTAAAACTCAGGCCATATGCAAAAAAAATCTTTTCCTTTTTAGGGGTAGAGCACGCAACTTTTGTGTGTGATGTATTGGGTCACACTACTTTTCCCTTTTAAGGATGTGGCAATATAATGCGAATGATAACAAACCACTGATGCGATATGCATGATTCATGTGTACGCTGAATAACGCAAAAGGGGGAGCGTGTTAGGTGTTAGCAGCATTGGATGCACAGCTGAAGCGCTCCACTGCGGGTACTAATGATGGTGAAAATCTTCTTTTCACCTTTTATCTCTGGGATTGTGTCATAATGTAACATTTGATCTGGTGCAATCTTGTTGGGGCCGAATGATGTGTAGTGAAAGCAAGCGTTGGGATTGCTAATAGCTTTTCAAACACTTAGTTAAGTCAATTACTAGAAGAAAATGGCAATACAATGATTTCCAAGTGACAGCTTCGGTTAAAACAAATAGAGCTCAAGGAGTTCAGGGCTTTGTGAGTTCAATAGAATATGAGTTACGTGCTAACATCAAGCCCAAAAAAATATGTCGAAGATATGATTTTTCGAGTGTTCCGTACTCAATAGCTTTCGGTCTCGGCACAAAGCTAAATTTGAGAATTTTGGTAAAATACAGTATCAAACTACAAAATACCTAATCCAAATTCTAAGTAAGAGGGTACCAGAAAGCACCCTAAGAGATGTCCTAACATGACCTTGGTTCTTGGGCATTTTCAAGCTCGGCAAAAATGTTCGGAAGTTTCAAATTATTGTGAGAACCACCTTCTGTAGGTAGATGTTCCCATGATCTAGTCAAAAATCCAAAGCCACTATAGCCAAATTCGTATTCCTTTTTGTACACTTCTCTTTATCTTTAAAACTCTATCCATGCAATTTTTTTCCTTTTTAGGGGTAGACCACACAACTTTTCCGTGTGATGTATTGGATCACACTATTTTCCCATTCAGTATGTGGCAATATAACGCGAATGATAACAAACCACTAATGCAATATGCATGATTCATGTGTATGGTGAATAACGCAAAAGTGGGGTGTGTTAGGTGTTAGCAGCACTAGATTCACAGCTGAAGCGCTCCACTTCGGGTACTAATGATGGTGAAAATCTGCTTTATTCACCTTTTATCTCGAGATTGTGTTATAATCTAATATTTGATCTTGTGCGGTCTTATTCGAGCCGAATGATGTAGTAAAAGCAAGCATTTTGGGATTGCTATTAACTTTTCAAATGCTAAGTTAAGTCAACTACTATAACAAAAATGGTAGTCTAGGTTAAACCAAATAGAGCCCATGGAGTTTAGAAATAGTGAGTTGCAAAGAAAATGCTTTTAGTATAGTACTGGAGTTAAGTGCTAACATCAAACTAAAAAGAAACACGTCAAAATTTTGATATTTTTTGTGTGTGTTCCGTACTCAATGAAAGGTACCTTTTGGTCTCGGCACAAAGCTAAATTTGAGAATTTTGGTAAGCAAAATATGTAGTCCAATTCTAAGTAAGATCATACCAAACAGCACCCAAAGGGATGTCCTAACACGGTCTTGGTCCTTGGGCATTTTTCAAACGCGATAAAAATGTGCGGAAGTTTGAAATTGTTGTGAGAACCACCTTTTGATGAGTGGAGTTGATATGGCGCAGCTCATAGACTCATTGTTACACACGCGGTGCTTTTCTTATATTATGCTCTCTTGCCTCATTTACATGGCGCACACGTCTTATAATTTTTAAGTTTGATCAACAAAACATCAATTATATGCTTACAAAATTATGACCATGTCTTGCATATTATTAGGGAAAATTGCAGTGACATGTACTACTTCACCTGCAATTTATGATTGGAGCTTTCATTTAGTGAGAGAAAACAAGACTCTAGTTGGCGGTCTCGTTTCCCGTGATTTAAATTTGACCAAAGTATTTCAAATAATACGTGTGACATTTACGAGTACTACTTGAAAAATTCAAAGTTGTAATTTTTATAGTACACATGCATGTTTTTTAGTTAAACCGGTGGTCAAACTTGTGCAATTAAAAACGTATGTGATTCGTAAATACTAAAGGAGGGGAGAGAAAAACATATTTCATGGAGCGTCACCAATCCCGTAATCCAGGATGAGCCATATATGAATCCCCGCTGTTGTATGTTGGCTTGGTCTCGTGGTTGAACTAGCCGTATGTCCAATTAACTCAGTACAAAAACGATGGGTCAAACTTCATCATAGAAGAAAAAAACCGAGTAACTACCGGGTTTTCCGAGTATCACGATGTCCAGGGTAACTAGTTTAACGACAATTGGTCGCGTACAAGCGTCACTTCCTGTGATCGATCGGTCACCATTCTGTGCTCCACTTAACCGCTTGTCTCTCCGGGCTTAACGGCAAAAGACAAGAAGAAGCTATTGACTGCAGATAAGATCGATACGAGTTTCTCTCTCTGTTTGTTTGCTGCACAGATGACTTTCCTGTGTTCTACCTTCTACGTGGTCATGCATAGCCACGTCGTACCGGCCGGAGGCATCTTCATGGCCCAAAAGCGAGCCCGGTCCGGTCGCGTGCATGGTTTGAGCCGATGACCAGACCGTGTCAAGGTGTGTATGAGCCCGGCCAGGAGTCAGAGATTCGACCATCCTTCCGTACGTGACTCTGTTCTGGCTACCATTAGGCGCGCGTATCCATTTCCTCCCGAATGTTAGGCCTAATCGACTGGTATAACTTTACCTAACTCGTTTTGATGTGACTAAACTCGGTAATCCGATCCTGAAAATTGAAGATCCGCTCGAGCGCTTTGGAACATTGTCGATTCGCCATTGTGTTTATTTCAATTTTTTTTTTGGGCTTGTTTGTGTTGTTGTCCTTGCATTTTATTTGGTTCGTAATCTTATATCAGTGTGGTTGCTATATTAATATAGCGGGACGAAAGCGTATTTCGAGGAGTGTTTCGGAATGAGTGAGATTCAAATGTGTCATCGATCGGTAGGCAGAGTCTGTAAAAAAAAACAGTGCTCGTCGATCGTGGTCGTCGCGCGTGTACGTGCATAATGTTGTAGCTCCGAATGATTGTGCTCCACACCGTGTTTATATCGGTATTTGCCAATTGCCATTGCCACAAATGCACGCATATTCTTTTCATTTTACTCTTACTTCCATTTTCTCCTGCATAATGATTGGCCATATTAAGGAGGATCAAGATTAGGCACCGGTACACCACCATCTGATCAGCAACAGCAACCATCGTCCTATGATGACCTGAACAGCAAAAGAGAGTACATAAACTGACTTTGTGCCGGCCGGTTCCATGCACGGTCAAACAAAAGCAGCGGAGCATAGGAAAAAGCCGGACGCGGACGTACAATTCATGGGATTCTGCCGGGGCGGTGCACTCGCAAATTAAGAAGTTGGCAACTTGGGGTATATGCATTGACACAACGCTTCGCCCGGACCCTTTTTTCTTTTCTGAATTTCACACGCTTAATTGGGACGTACTCAACGTCTGTATTTGACATCGATGACCATTTATTGCAGCGATGCACGCATATGCTACAGAACGTTTTGAAAAGTGATTTTCAAGGGAGGCTCTTACAGAACGTTTTTATTTTGTTAAGGTTTAGTACTCCCTCCCTCCCAAAATAAGTGACATGTATTTATCAAGATTTAGATGTTTCTTACACTAAAACAAGTCTAGATACATGTGAATTTAGACAAACTCAAATCACTTATTTTAGGACGGATCCAGTATTATTGTTGGTCAGAGGTTGCTACCTAGACTCAAATAGTATTTCCTATGCCAGCACAGATTTGGTGTGCATGGCACCAGTGATCCTGCTTTAAAAAAAATCAAACGTCACATTTTTGAGTTTTACAAAAATTTAAAAATAAATCAGGATGTAGCGCGTGATTTATACCATAAACGTGCTAGAAATCTCAATTCGAAATAATATGTACTTTAAGCTACAAAAAAATAATAAAATTATAAATCTATAGTATAGTGATTTCAAATCACAAAAAGTCACGCTTTGTCATTTTTGAGTACCTCGGAATATAAAACATTTTGAATTGAGATGTCCTAACACGACCTTGGTTCTAGGGCATTTTCAAGCTCGACAAAAATCTGCGGAAAATTCAAATTTGTGAAAACCACCATTTGACCGGTGAAGTTGAGATGGCACAACACTTAGACTCATTGTTACACACATGGTGCTTCTCTTTTATTACTCTCTCTGGCCTCATTTACATGGGGCGTACTGTAATATTTAACTTGGTCATCAATTTGACCAACAAGACATCTATTATATGCTTAAAAATTATGACCATGTCTCCGTACTCTTAGGGAAAATTGTACCGAAATGTACTTTACCTGCAACTTATGATACGAGCTTCCATTTAGTGAGAAAAAACAAGACTCCGGCGGCGCGCCTTCGGCTTGTACCAGTGTTTGTAGTCGTCGCTAGGTGGTCTAATGACCTATTTGTAATTTTTATTACTTTTAGAACTCTTCGTACTTTTGTTGATAATTATTAATAGATCGGTGTAGTTTCGCAAAAAAAAAACTTTGACCGGCAATCTTTCATATAATACATGAGAGATTTAGGAGTACAATTTGAAAAAGTTCGAATACAACTTCAAAGATACAGTTTTTACAGTACATGTTTTCTTAGTTAATTCATTGGTCAAACTTGTGCACCAAAATATTAGGGGTGCAGACGGACGCGGACGGTCCGCGAGTCCATCTCGTCTGTGCCGTGTAAATAGCCTAAACGGATTTACGGACGGGCCGTGCCAACTAAACGGTTTGACGGACTCTCTCCGCTCAGCTCTTGGTCCGTCCGTCAGTCCGTGTATGCTGAGTGTATCCTGCAACTAGCCAGCGCAAAGAAACGGAGCAGAGCAACACCGTCCGCCACACCAGCGCCCCGCTCGTTCGCCGCTACTTCAGTTATGTTTAACTACTACTCCTTCAGTTACGAAAAGTTTGCATGCATGCATGCATAGCAACGCAACCGCTGTTGTATTCAAGCTAGCAAGTGTACTACATTGCCGTGTCCGCGAGTGGCCGGCGGAAGCCGTGGACAGTTGAACTAGTTTACGCGGACGTCGCGGACAAATGAACTAGCTGATAGGACTGATGCATTTGTTGCAACAGACGTCGCGGACGTGTCCAGCTGCATCCTGACAAAATATGCATGTGATATGTAAAATTGTAAATATGGAATGAGGGGAGGAAAAAAAACATATTTCATGGAGGGTCACCAATCCGGCCCGTAATCCAGGATGACCCATGAATCCCCGTTGTTGTATCTTGGCTTGGTCTTGTGGTTGAACTAGCCGTATGTCCAATTAACTTGTACAAAAACGATGGGTCAAACTTGGTAGAAGAAAAATTCGACTAATTACCGGGTTTTCCGAGTATCACTACAGGTAACTAGTTTAACTATAATTGGTCGCGTACAAGCGTCACTTCGTGTGATCGGACACAGTTCTGCGTGAAAGAGTATGAGTTTGACGGAATATGATGGATATATTATTGAGCCTCATGTACGAGTATATATAGGCGTACAGAGGATTATCTTGGAGTACGAGTCAAGTTAGGACTGTACGTAAACAGATCCTAACTCTATCTAAACTACCATAACAACCTTATATACCTAATACTCTAACATCCCCCGCGGTCATAGCGCTAGCGTCGTGAACAACTGGAACGTTGCGGACGGTCAGACTGGAGATAAACTGAAGCAGCATCCAGTAGGCTAACATTTCCCCGCAGTCGTAGCGGGAACGTCGTGGACAGTGTCACGTCGCGGTTGCTTGGACTGTAGAGGAAGCTGGTGATGCTCAAGTGAGGTGGTAGCCCTTGTGTCGATGTCGAGGGAGCTGAGAGCGTTGGGCAGTGCCGTGGTCGAAGTAACCGTGTGAGGGGTCGCCGTGGTCGATGTCGTGGTCGGGGATGCCGGTGTCGAGGTAGCCGCACGTGAAGCCGCATGCGCATAGTGCGCGAGGAGGATGACAGAGACGCGTCGAGGAAGTTGTCGTGAGTGTCGATGCCGAAGCCGATGCAGTCCGAGCCGTCAAGGACGAGGTGCGGCCATAGTTTTGCCAGAACTAGGCGCACGTCGGAGACGAACGCACACTCCGATTTTGCCAGAACCGAGTATGCAAAGAAGAACTCGTCGGTAACGCGGTCGAGGAAGTCGTACAGGGGTCGATGCCGAAGAAGACGTTGTCGAAGCCGATGAAGACGAGGCGCTGATCCGAGCTTGCCAGACTCGAGAACGCGTCGGGGACGAAGGCACTCTCAGTGTTGCCAGTACCAGGCATGCGGGGCCAGGGACCATCATGAACTTGCCGTCATGTCAGAAAGACTAGTAGAGGAAGCCTCCAGAGCGGTTGCGACGCGCAGAGCGGTGAAGGAAGAGATGCCGGCGCTGTCCGCGATTGTCAGAGTAGAGTAGCAGGTGGTGTATTCGGGGATGAGGCGATGACGCTGGCGGCGAAGTTGTAGTGGCCGAAGACGTAGAAGGCGGCGAAAACAGCGGCGACCTGGGGTAGTCATGTTGGATGCCTGGAGTGGCGATGGGGTAGTCGGCGGGGCCTGCGACGGCGAGAGGGCGCCCTGCAGGTTACCTTGTGAAGCGCGGCGGCGGTGCTCGAAGTAGGCGAGGAAGACCCGATGACGTGACGAAGACCATGTGCAAACGGCGGCGATCCGTGCCATAGGAGATGGCACGGTGAAAGCCGATGCCGTCGATGCATGAGAACGGCGAAGTAGACTGCGTGCAACCACGCTAAGACCCGAGGGGGCGGCATAGCTGCAGGACGCAAGTCGGTGCAGCGGCTGGGAGACCACCAGCGACGTACATGCCAAGGAAGGCGCGTTGGAAGCCGATAGCGTGGACCAAAGATGGCGGCGCTGCGGCCCGACGGGGCGACACAACGGCAGCCCATAGCTCGATCGGCGGTAGGCACTGATGCGCTCGACTTTCGACGTAGAGCTCGTTGGGAACCCCAAGAGAAGGTACGATGAATATAGCAGCAAGTTTTCCCTCAGTTATGAAACCAAGGTTTAATCGAACCAGTAGGAGCAAGGAAACACCCCAAAGGTGTTACTAGCTGAGCTTTGGAAGGGCGCACTATCGGTGCTAGTAGCAACGTGGAGACCTGCACAACACAACCACAGAACTTTGTCCCCAACTTGCGATGAGGTTGTCAATCTCACCGTGTTTTGCAGAAAATAAAAGATTAAACGTATCGAATGGAAAGAAGTAAAAGTTTGCAGAAAGTAAACACAAAGCAATAAAAGATTGTAGATTGTATGTAAAGTAAAAGGACCGGGATCCATAGTTCACTAGAGGTGGCTCTCCTTAGATAGATAACATGTTGGGTGAACAAATTACAGCGGGGCAATTGACAAACACCGAGAAAGCAATACATGCATATACTAATCATCTTGACTCCTCTGAGACTTGATTGGGCATTACAACATAATACATAGACCGCCATCCAACTGCATCTATGACTAATAATCCACCTTCAGGTTATCATCCGAACCCCCTCTAGTATTAAGTTGCAAGCAACAGATTATTGCTTTACGAACTGCGTGTAAAGTAAACAATACGATTGTTCTATCAACAAAGGATTGTTGTTTTCTCCCTAGTAGCAACATCACATCTAGTACCTTAGAGATTCCTGTCACTTCCCTAGATTACCAGAGGCATGAACCCACTATCGAGCATAAATACTAACTCTTGGAGTTGCTAGCATCTACTTGGCCAAGATAGCTACTAACAACGGAAAGCATGCAAGATCTCAAATAACAAAGACATGATAGAATCAATAATCAATCTGAAATAGCATCTCAATATCCATCGGATCCCCGCAAACACAACATGTATGAATTACAAATAGATGATCTTGATCATGAACGAAGCTCACAAGATCTAAACATGAAAGCACAAAGGAGGAGAAACCAGCCATCTAGCTACTACATGGATCCGTAGTCCAAGGATGAACTACTCACGCATCACACCAGAGGCTTGCATGGTGATGAAGAAGGCCTCCAGGGTGAATTCCCCTCTCTGGCAGGGTGCCGGGAAGAGCTTCAGATCCCTCCCGATCTAGGGATGGAGATGACGGTGGATACAGACTCTTTTGAGGATTTTTGATCGGGCCCTTAGGGTTTTCGTCCTGAGGGCAACTTATAGGCAGAAGGAGATACCGAGGGGGTGCCGAGAGCGGCCACACCACCCCTTGGCGCGGGTCAGGCCTGGCCGCGTGGCCAGGTGGTGTGGTGCCTCCCTGGCCCTTCTCCGTCTCGTATTCGGGCACTTGATCCCTTCCGGAAAAATAGGCACTTTGGCTTTTGTCCCGTCCAATTCTGAGAATATTCATTTTCTGACTTTCCTGGAACCAAAAATAGTAGAAAACAGGCAGCTGGCACTGTGGCTCTTGTTAATAGGTTAGTCCAATAAATCATATGAAAAGTACTCCAAAGTTGGAACAAAACACAAGAAAGTGGACAAAACCAAGCATGGAACATAAAAAATTATAGATACATTTGCAATGTATCAACATCGCCAAGCTTAACTCCTGCTCGTCCTCGAGTAGGTAAGTGATAAAAGAAATAATTTTTGAGGTGACATGCACCATCAAAGACTTGATCAAAGTATTTGCAAAACATTCAAGGCTGGGATCATAGTACTTTAATCATAACATGAAAGACAAAGTTCTAGCAATAAGCAAAGAAACTATGATGCAACATGAAAAGGCACAAACAAAAGATTCATGAATAACAATGTTTTGCAAGACGTTTGTTTGTTTCCCATAAAGAAAACATAGCATAATAGTATTCAGCTTGTCCCTCAATAGAGTAGCAAATATAAATGCATAGGACACCTTCAAAGTTCATAAGAGTGACTAGATACAATAGTTTCAAACAAGCAATAACAAGTTATGCATCAAGCAACTAGTCTTGGGACAATGCACATAGAACTAAGAATGGCCACTATGCTCTCAAAGTAGGTGCATAAAGATAGAAGGTGGAGACTCAATATAATGGTGGAAGAAAGGCCTTTTGTAAAAGGAAGTAGGGATTCAAGTCTCATAAAGAGTTTCCAAAAATTATGTTACTTAATAGCTTTCATCTCTCATTGCCCCTATCATAAGCATCTTGAAGTGATAAAGGTTAAAGTGAACAAACTATGGTGTACATGCTTGATGAAGTATAAGTCAGAAATCTTATGTCCCTTGTATACGAGGGCCGCTCCTCATGCTACTCAAGTTTAGTCACCGGTAAGTTCTTGTCATTGTAAGTACATGTGTATCATTGAGAACCGCCAACAGGGTACCCCTTGCCCAATGATATGGAAGAATCCCCATATCAAAATGACAAGGCAAGCAGACAACGAGCATCTCAGCATTCTTCTTATTTACCATGGGAATATGGTGCTTTTTTCTCTCTTTCCTATTTTCATTGTATCCCTTTTTTCTTTTCTTTTCTCTTTTTTTCTCAATATAGGAATCTTTTTTTATAAGAAGAATGCTTCATAGACAGCTCATTATGGTTACGCTGCAGGTTTCCACCATGTCAGCATGGATTAGACCAGCGGCCCAGGCGTTTCTCTAACACATATACATAACTCCATGGACTTACAAGCTCCCCTTTCATTTCACACCGACTACATCCATATACAAAAGAGCATGATATCAACTAGGTACAAGTACCAAGTGCAATGTTGAAAGCATTCCCCATGAAAGCATGGTTCTGCTAATTCCCAACAAATAAGTGCAAGCATATACAACATAGAAGACACAATGGTTCAAGTTTATTAAAGGCAAGTAAAGTAAGGTGTGCCATCAAGTTCGTGAGAGCTTTAATCACTAGTTTTCTCATAACAAGAGGAAGGTAAACAAAAGCATGAATATACTTGGAATAGCATAAGCTACTAAGTAGGTATGGTGGACTCATTGGAATAACTTGGTTTAGGGAGTTGGATGCATGAGTGGAACTCATACTTGGTTGTGGAGGCTAGCACAAGACTGGGAGCGACAAACTAAGAGAGCAATAATGGCCATAATCATGCAGAGCGACAAAACATCATTGATCACAGCATAAAGTGTTAGGGATATGCCCTAGAGGCAATAATAAAGTGGTTATTATTATATCTTTATGTTTATGATAAATGTTTACATCCCATGCTATAATTGTATTAACCGGAAACATTAATACTTGTGTGTTTTGTAAACATAAAAGAGTCCCTAGTAAGCCTCTTGTTAAACTAGCTTGTTGATTAATGGATGATCATGGTTTCCTGATCATGGGCATTGGATGTCGTTAATAACAAGATCATATCATTAGAAGAATGATATGATGGACACACGCCCATAGTAAGCGTAGCATAAGATCAAGTCATTAAGTTCGTATTGCTGTAAGCTTTCAAATGCATAGTAACCTAATCCTTCGACCATGAGGTTATGTTAATCACCATCACCGGATGGGTACTTTGATGACATCAAACACCGCTTCGTAACTGGATGGTTATAAAGGTGTCATTGGGTATTCTGAAAGTATTCGTTGAAGCGCATGGACCAAGATTGGGATTTGTCCATCCATATGACGGATAGATATGCTCTGGGCCCTCTCGGTGGAATGTCATCTAGTTAGCTTGCAAGCATGTGACTGGGTCACAAGGGATGACATAACATGGAACGAGGAAAGAGTACTTATCAGTAACGAGGTAGAACTAGGTATGAAGATACCGACGATCAAACCTCGGATAAGTAGAATATCGCATGACAAAGGGAATTGGTTTCGTATGTTAATGGTTCTATCGATCATGAAGTCATCGTTGAGTATGTGGGAGCCGTTATGGATCTCCAGATCCCGCTGATGGTTATTGATCGGAGATGTGTCTCCATCATGTCTACATGTTCACGAACCGTAGGGTGACACACTTAAGGTTCGAAGTTGTTTTAAGTAGATATGGAATATGCGTTGGAGACCGAATGTTGTTCGGAGTCTCGGATTGGATCCGGGACATCATGAGGAGATCCAGAATGGTCCGGAGAATAAGATTCATATATTGGGGATCATTTTCTAAGTTAGGAAATGTTCCGGAGTGTTTGTATGGAGATTCTAGAAGGTTTCGGAATGTTCTGGAAGGTTCTAGAAGAGTTCTTGGTGTTTGCTTGAAAACCAAGAAAGGGTCAAAGGAAACCTTGTGGGGCGAGACACGGATTCGTGGGGGAGGAGGACTCCTCCCCCCTTTCCCAACCCGCCGGCCATAGGAGGGGAGTCCTACTAGGACTCCCCCTCCCCAGGCGCGCCTCCCTCCTTTAAATAGAAGGGAGGGGGCGCCCCCTCCTAGCCCTCTCTCATAACAAGCTCTAGTCGCCGCCTCTCTCCTCTACCTTCGCTCTGCTCCGGCTTAGGCGAAGCCCTGCAGAATTCTCTCCTCCACCACCACCACCACACCGTCGTGCTGCTGGAATTCCGTGGAGAAGATCTACTACCTCCGCTGCTTGCTGGAACGGGGAGAGGAAGGTCTGCTTCGACTCCGCACGTGTGACCAACTGCGGAAGCGCTGCCGGAACGCGGCGCCGGAAGGATCGTCCACACGATCTTGAGATCGGCAAGTGATCGACTACATCAACCCCGAGATCTAATCTCGTAACGCTTTCGGATCTACGAGGGTTAGTACAGATCTATCTCGTTGCACATGTCTAATAGATTAGATCTTGGCTTTTATCTAGATTAGATCTGGGTTTTGTTCGTTCTTGTGGTAGAAATTTTTTGTTTTCCATGCTACGAACCCATCATAAAGTGATACTACAAGTTGAAAACTAAAGGATCATAAAGGCTATGGTGACTTGAGATAGTCATAACATGGTGTGAGGATGTGCCAAGTCAACCCAAATAAAGCATCAAAGGAGAATACCACTATACTATGCTTTAATATGCTAAAACAACGCATGATTCATCCAAGGCACATTAAGCAATCTCAATTGTTTATAACAAGTCATGCTACAGCAAAGAATACTAAGCATAAAGCCAAAACAATATCAAGCATGGCATGACAAAGCATAGGCCACAGTCAAAAACGAGCTCTTTTTACTACATAAGTATGAACTTTCCTACTCTTTTCCAAACCAAATCAAACTATTTGCAAACCAAAGTGTGAAATAGGGGGTCCAACCAAATTATTCAGAAAACTAAGCAAACCAAGCAAACTAAAAACCAAAACAAAAACGAAAAAGAAGACGCTCCAAGAAAAACACAATTGTGCATGAAACAATAAAAATGAAGCGTTTGGAAGAAACCTCGAATTTTTATTGATGAAGAAGGGGGATGCCTTGGGCATCCCCAAGCTTTGACGCTTGTACTTCTTGGATATTTCTTGGGGTGACATGCGTGGCATCCCCAAGCTTGAGCTTTAGTCCATCCTTTATCTCATTACTCGTTCCTTCCATACACCTGAAAATTTTCCTTCATACAAAACTTCACACAATCTCATTAGCAACATTAGTGCACTTAAGATAAATAAGTCTCAAGGTTCAGTTATAACACCAAATAAACTTCCATTAGAACACTAGCTACTGTAGCACTTCCCTCAAAAATCTCAATTCCCCAAAGGAACTCAAGAAGGAACTAACAAGAAGCAAATGCAGAAAAATGGCAGAAATCTGTCAAAACAGACCAGCAGGTAAAGATGAATTTTTTCGAAGACCTTCTGTTGCTCAAATCAAAAAGTGTTGAACTAACGAAAGTTAGATAACAACCTGGGTCATAATCACAAACAATTACAGCTCAATCCGACATACAGAGCTCTCTCAGGAATTTTTACGGTGAAGCACAAAAATCTGTTTCGGGACAACAACTTTCCCAATCATTACTTCACTCTCATTAGAGGTTACTCTTGGCACAAAAAGCAAATAAAAAGGATAAGGAGAGGTTATTACAGAGGTAATAACTTCCAAGACTCATCTAAAACTCTTGGGTTATCTCCCAACAAGTACTTTTCTTTAACGCCTTTAAGTTAGGCATGAAAATTTGAGAAGATGCTCTCATAGGAAATATGAATTGAAGTAAAAGAGAGCATCAAGAAGCAAATCCAAAACACATTTAAGTCTAACCCACTTCCTATGCATAGGAATCTTGTATGCAAATAAATGCACAAAGAGCAAAGTGATAGGCATATGAAGATAAAACAAAAGTAACTTCAAAACTTTCAGCACATAGAGAGGTGTTTCATTACCATAAAAACTTCTACAACCATATTTTCCTCTCTCATAATAATTTTCAGTAGCCTCATGAATAAACTCAACAATATAACTATCACATAAGGCATGCTTTTCATGATCTACAAGCACTAGAGCTTTATTATAAACATTTTCAAAAGAATCCTCGGGAACATAACATTCACCCTCCTTTGATAAGTATGGGGGACAATCAAATAATGTAAGGGATAAAAAGTTACTCTCATTAGAAGGTAGGCATGGGTAGATCCATTCTTCCTCATTTTGTCCATCACTCTCCTCCTCTTTTTCATCTAATGAGCTTTCAGGTTCAGCAATTTCTTCTTCCATGGAGGTTCTAGCAGGCGGTGGTTCACCTATTACCTTAGCAGTCATAATACTGTTCCCAAATAGGAAACTGAGTGAGCTATCCATAATGAAATAGTGATTGGAGCAGATCTAGTCATAAAGGAAACTTAAGAAAGGAACTAATTTTTTTTCCAATAAGAAAGCAAACTAGTAAAACTGATTTTTTTGTGTTTTTTTTTAATAACAAAATAAGCAAACAAAGCAAAAAGAAACTAAGCAAAACAAAAACAACAAAGTAAAGAGATTGGTTATGAGGGACTCCCCTTGTGAAGATGTCCTTGACTCCCCGGCAACGGCGCCAGAGAATCTTGATGCGCTCGACTTTCGACGTAGAGCTCGTTGGGAACCCCAAGAGGAAGTACGATGAATATAGCACCAAGTTTTCCCTCAGTTATGAAACCAAGGTTTAATCGAACCAGTAGGAGCAAGGAAACACCCCAAAGGTGTTACTAGCTAAGCTTTGGCAGGGCGCACTACCGGTGCTAGTAGCAACGTGGAGACCTGCACAACACAACCACAGAACTTTGTCCCCAACTTGCGATGAGGTTGTCAATCTCCCCGTGTTTTGCGGAACACAAAGGATTAAACATATCAAATGGAAAGAAGTAAAAGTTTGCAGAAAGTAAACACAAAGCAGTAAAAGATTGTAGATTGTATGTAAAGTAAAAGGACCGGGATCCATAGTTCATTAGAGGTGGCTCTCCTTAGATAGATAACATGATGGGTGAACAAATTACAGCGGGGCAATTGAAAAACACCGAGAAAGCAATACATGCATATAATAATCATCTTGACTCCTCTGAGACTTGATTGGGAATTACAACATAATACATAGACCGCCATCCAACTGTATCTATGACTAATAATCCACCTTCAGGTTATCATCCGAACCCCCTCCAGTATTAAGTTGCAAGCAATAGATTATTGCTTTACGAACTGCGTATAAAGTAAACAATATGATTGTTCTATGAACAAAGGATTGTTGTTTTCTCCCTAGTAGCAACAGCACATCTAGTACCTTAGAGATTTCTGTCACTTCCCCAGATTACCAGAGGCATGAACCCACTATCGAGCATAAATACTAACTCTTGGAGTTGCTAGCGTCTACTTGGCCAAGATAGCTACTAACAACGGAAAGCATGCAAGATCTCAAATAACAAAGACATGATAGAATCAATAATCAATCTGAAATAGCAACTCAATATCCATCGGATCCTTGCAAACACAACATGTATGAATTACAAATAGATGATCTTGATCATGAACGGAGCTCACAAGATCTAAACATGAAAGCACAAAGGAGGAGAAACCAGCCATCTAACTACTACATGGATCCGTAGTCCAAGGATGAACTACTCACGCATCACACCGGAGGCTTGCATGGTGATGAAGAAGGCCTCCAGGGTGAATTCCCCTCTCCGATAGGGTGCCGGGAAGAGCTTCAGATCCCTCCCGATCTAGGGATGGGGATGACGGCGGCTACAGACTCTTTCGTGGATTTTTGATCGGGCCATTTGGGTTTTCGTCCCGAGGGCAACTTATAGGCGGAAGAAGAGGCCGAGGGGGTGCCGGGAGCGGCCACACCACCCCTGGCGTGGACCAGGCCTAGCCGCGCGGCCAGGTGGTGTGGTGGCTCCCTGGCCCTTCTCCGTCTCGTATTCTGGCACTTGATCCCTTTCGGAAAAATAGGCACTTTGGCTTTTGTTCCGTCCAATTCCGAGAATATTCATTTTCTGACTTTCCTGGAACCAAAAACAGCAGAAAACAGGCAGCTAGCACTGTGACTCTTATTAATAGGTTAGTCCAATAAATCATATGAAAATACTCCAAAGTTGGAACAAAACACAAGAAAGTGGATAAAACCAAGCATGGAAATCAAAAATTATAGATACATTTGCAATGTATCAGACGCGTGCTCGGGGATGTGCTTGGCGTAGACAGGCGCGAGATCGGTTGATCAGACCGACGGTGCACCGTATGCACAATGGCATGGACGACGCGTAGATCGGATTCGATGGCGGCATTGTCGGTAAAGTCCCGGACGATGACGACGAAGAGGATCCAACTGGGCGGCCGTGGTAGCCTTCCGAGGAAGGCGTAGCAGCCGTCTACGCTGCACGGCAGCCTGCCGTGAGGCCGCGACAGCCTGCCGAGGCAGGCGCAGCAGCGGAAGGGGCAGACACACGGACGCGATGTAGATCCTCGATGCCGATGGTCGGAGTAGAGGCACGGCGATAACGAAGGCGGTGGGCGACTCAATCCTATCTAAGATCGGTAAACCAAAAAAGAAAACTGATCAAGAGATCGAAAAATAGACTTATAGGGCAGCCGATCATGGATCGACGGACGAATCCTGCATACGGGTTGCGCAGCCCCGGCGGAGATCGACCTCCCCGGGGGTAGCGCAGCGGAAGCTAGGGTTTGAGATCGATTTAGGCTGATACCATGAAAGAGTATGAGTTTGGCGGAATATGATCCAATTAACCATTTGTCTCTCCGGGATTAGGGGCAAAGGGAAGCAGAAGGTATTGACTATAGATAGGAAAAGGTCCATTTTCAACCCTGAACTCATAGAGGTTCGGCGGTTTAAACCCTGAAGTCAAAATACTTGTCATTCATACCCTTAACTATTTAATCCCGGTCTAAATTAAACCCTGGACCTGTTGGGCACACCGGGAAAGCAACAATCTCGGCCAAGACTTCAGGCTACTCTCACTAACAGTGGGATCCACATGTCATATTCATTTTTTCAGTAATTTTTTTTCCTCGTTCACACTGATACTAACTTTTGGGTTAATTTGTAAACTTCCAGAAACAGAGAGAAGAGAGACATGTGGTCTGGTCGAGATCGCTTGAGTTGTCACCGTGGAAACCGAGTTGTCACTACAACAGATCCTAGAATCGGTGACGAATTGCCTGGTGACAAAATTCAGAACCGTCACCGAAAGTAACCATAGGTGACGGATTAGTTTTGGGTGTCACGTATGCTTGATAATGCGTGACGGTCGCGTTTCGCGTCACGGCAAACCGTTGCTGATTATCCGCACGACAGATTTTAGAGCGTCGTAGATTAAGCCGTCACCGATTGTTCGTGGGACCAACGAGTTAGCAATTGTGTTAAAAACGATAAAAGGGCAAAGATGGGTTTCGAACCGAGGACCTAGTACAAAGTAAAACGTTTTGTTACCACTGGGCTACCGTTCGGTTTTTGAATTGTTTGATTGGCCTACCATTTTGTAAACTCTATATGCTGTACATGGCATGTACAAACACGGATCTTTATAGTTAGGACTTGTGTGATCTTCCAAACAGTTTTCTTCTCTGTTCTTGCGAACGAGCATCGTCAAGGGTATCCCTTGTCCAGGCGATCACGACATTCGTTGGCCCTTCATCTACAAGTCCCAGCGACTTGCGCCTACGCGATCACGACGATCGATCACGATCCCAGCTAGCGAGGCTTCGCGGCAGGCTGGCGCACGGCGATAGGAAGCACATGTGAGTTCCTTTGAGATCTGTTATGAAATTGATTTGGATTGGTGTTTATGTTACACATTGTGATTTATTTGGACTTTGGTAAACAATTTTCACATCGATTAGTACAAATTGAATGGCATCATGACTCGAGTGGAACACATTATATATATTTTTGTAGGCGATGGATCGACAGTGGATTACTCATGGGCGCAAGTTCACCCCTTTTTACATACAAGGTGTCCATGAGTTTATGGAGTTTGCACGCGCAAACTGCAATGAAGGTGCATCAATATTGTGCCCATGCCAAAAATGCCTTAATATTACGCAGCAGACTCAGGACACTGTTGAGTATCACTTACATGTCAATGGTATGGCTGTTTCGTACACAAAGTGGAGTTGTCATGGAGAAGATGTTGGTCCTGATGAAAACTATGATCATAGTTTGTATCAAAGCGATGACGATGATGATTATGATGATGGAAATGAGAATCATAATGATCATGTTGACAAGATGTTAGATGAGCTGCATGATTCTGGTGACAGAGGCCCAAGTGACACTAATTTCTATGCGAACCTCATCGAAGAAGCTAAGAAAGAGCTTCACAAGGGATGCACCACTGAGACGAGGTTGTCATTCATTATGAAGATGCTTTACGTGAAATCATACAACCGGGTCACAAATAGAGCTTTTGATCAATTTATGGCTGTCTTATGTGCTGGTTTGCCAAAAGTGAATTTTCCCAAGTCCTATGCTGAAGCTAAGAGTGTTCTTTCTAAGGTTGGGCTTGGTTATGACACAATTCATGTTTGCAAGTATGACTGTGCTCTGTTTTGGGGAGACCATGCCAAAAAAACTCATTGTCCCGAGTGTGGATTTTCAAGGTGGAAAGATCCGGAAGCAAAGAGAAAAATTCCCCACAAGGTGCTCCGATACTTTCCTATAATCCCAAGGTTACAGAGATTTTTTGTTTCCAAGGAAGCGTCGATGAACACCAAGTGGCACAAGGAGAAGAGGGTTGCACAACCGGGTATTTTGAGGCAGCCAGCTGATGGTGAAGCATGGAAGCACTTTGACAAGGAGTTTGGATGGTTTGCTTCAGATGCCCGTAACATAAGGCTTGGTATTGCGACAGATGGATTCAACCCATACGGAAACATGAGTAGTTCATACAGTATGTGGCCAGTTTTTGTCATTCCATACAACTTCCCACCGTGGATGTGCATGGATCAATCCAACTTCATGATGTCATTGCTAATCCCTGGAAAAAATTCACCAGGAAAGGATTTTCATGTATTTATGCAGCCATTGATAAAAGATATGATGAAGCTATGGAGTGGCATGGGCACATATGATGCATGCACAGATAGAGAGTTTCCGTTGCATGATGCGTTTCTTTGGTCGATTCATGACTATCCTGGATATGCCACGATGTCTGGCCGTAGCACAAGAGGGGTTTTCGCATGTGCGCACTGTGATAAGGATCCTTGCTACGAGTCTTTGCATAATAAAATTGGTTATATTGGTCATCATCGATTTCTGCCTCACGATCACAAGTGGAGGAGTAGCAGAGCCTTCAATGGAAAACCTGAACCTAAGGATGCACCAACAAGTTTCACACTTGCAAAAAGAGAGGAGAGGGTACAGAGAGTTCAGGATTACAGGCCAGGGAAAAATCCATCAACTAGGAAGAGAAAGCGTGGCATGACTGGTGAGCCAACCTGGCACCTCAAGATCAGCTTATATGATCTGCCATACTGGTCAAGATTGAAGTTTGTTCACAACCTAGATGTGATGCACATTGAGAAGAACATATTGGACAATATCCTTAGTACCCTTCTTGAGCTTGATGGAAAGAACAAGGACACTGTTGGTGGTAGAATGGATTTGGAGAAATTTGATGTCAGGAAGAAGTTCTGGATGAAACCTGAGGCCAAGGGTTTTTCAAAGGAGAAAGCACCGTGGACGCTTCAAAAGGAAGGCAAACAAAAATTGTGCAAGTATTTGGCCAACACTAGGTTCACAGATGGTTTTGATGGAAACTTAGCAAGATGTGTGGACATCCCAGGGGGTAAAGTGCACGGTCTGAAGACGCATTACTGCCACATACTTATGCAGCGTGTGTTGCCAGCTGGTCTGAGAGGGATTGCATCAAAGGCGATGTATGAGACCATTGCTGAACTGGGAAACTTTTTCAGGGAGTTGTGTGCCAAAACTCTAAGAGCATCTGTGCTGCGTCGAATGAAGGTTGAAATTATCATAATTCTTTGCAAGCTTGAGCTGCTATTTTCCCCATCATTCTTTGATGTAATGGTGCACCTGGCTATTCATCTACCTAATGAGGCACTTCAGAGGGGCCCTGTTCAATATGGTTGCATGTATCCAGTTGAAAGAAGGCTCAGGGTACCTGAAATCAACTGTGCGTAGCAAATCAAGGCCTGAAGGTTCAATTGCTGAGGGATATATCGTGGATGAGTGCTTGCATCATTGCTCTAAATTTTTGGGCGATGTCATAGAAACCAGACATAACAAGCCTGAGAGGAACAAAGATAAGAAACAAAGAGTTGATCCGCTAGAGTTTGATATTTTTTCAGATGGAGCCAAAGGTTTAGGACTATCCAAGTTGAAGTATTTTCCCAAAGAATTTGTTACTATGGTTTGGTATGTACTTCCCAAAGCATCAATACGTCTGTATTGTGGTACAAGAACGCCCCTTTCATATTAGCTCACCAAGCATAAACTTGTTTTTACTTGGAAGACACAAAATTTGGTGATCCTTGGAAGGTGGTGCAAACTTTCAAGCACAGGAATGTATACGATGTTTCAGAAAAAGATGATGAAGGCAATGCAGGTGCATACCAGGAAGACCTAGGCTCGAAAGGTCCCATTGTTCACCAAATTGAGGACGAGGAAGATGAATATGTTGATGATCATGAAGACGACATGGTTGATCACTCTGATGATGTGATATTTGTTGACTCTCAGACTATTAGACAACTAGCAGGGAAAAATGGTGTAAACAATGATATGGACCTGAGCGACGAAGAACAAGAAGACTTGGAACCGGTTGTCGATGAATTTGGGAGGAGCATTTCAGATGTTGATAGTGATATTGACTAGTACCTTGTGAAAATGCGTTACTAAAATACTAGCACGCAGTTGTACTGTTTGATACTAGTTATGGAGACTGTTGCATTCAATTCTCAGTAACCATGTTATACACAAAATTATTAATTACAATGATATATATGGTCGTACCTAGATGTTTTTGCTTGTTTTTGTCATACTTACTTCGAGCAGCAAAATAGATTTACTGGAGATAGATACTTCTTTACGTGACACAACCTACGCGACAGACATGTCCGTCTAGTAAGTTGTGCACGCATAAAATTTGTAGCTCATAAAATATTCATAGATACCGATGAAATGAACTCAATTAACACGATTTCACTATAATTGGCAGCAACGACAGGCATAATATATTTCAGCTCATAAAAAAATTAATAGTACCATTACACTTAACCATGTCTTCAGACATACAAATGCCACATAATGAAAGGACCGTAAAATATTGTCTTAACATCTCATATTATTAGGTCGACAAATGACCCATGACCATCATAGTGAAAATGATCAAGGCTACTAAAGTTCCACATTTGGAACATAGAAGGCAAATAGGAAAGCCCCCTTACGTCCCACGTACAACATGAAAAACATCTTGTCTCCAATTCACCGAAAATCCTCCTCCTGTGACATCACTTCCCTCCACCCAGCGCGGCATACTCGGCCATCCTTAGGAGAAATTGAGTACGACCCTTTGACCTTTGTGTATTTATCACACACAATTGTGATATCACCATATTCAGCCATGTCTTCAGGGACAAGGCGTCGTGGGAGTTTCTGTTCTTGGTCCACATGCACAATGTGAATATTTGTTAATCGGAAAATTACAGGCACAACAAAGTAGATCACTTATACTTACCAGCTCTTTCTTCACGCAATTTGTCCAGCTTAATGTGTGGATCAGAGAATCACATTTTCCAACTTGATAAGGCCCAGCTCTATGTTCATCAACCAGCGTGTCAATGATGTCAACATTGCTGACCACTGACTCCATCATTCTCCAGTTAATTATGGTTCCATCAGTGGCATGCATAGCGTCAAGTATGACTTTCTTATCCTGGGTCAGATTGTAATATGCTATACAAGTTCAAATACTTAATTAAATGAATATTACTGAATCAAAATTAAGATTAATGCATGGTAGGTACGTCAACATTAAGATTGTTTAGGAACAAGGAAAAAATATCGTGCTAAACACAAAGCAACTACTTCTTTTTTCATAAGGAAAAAACTAGAGACAATTTCATCGGTGACATTCTACACATTACAAAGTAGACTAGAAACCGAGCAAAATGGGTGAACCTAAATATTTTAGTGGATCTACATATATACATCCATTTTAAACAAACTCGTAAACATCGTATATTTGTAAACGGAGGGAGTACTTCAAATAAGCAATTACTTACATGGGTGGGTGATCGGTAGGTTGATCGACGTCACAGGGGTAGATGGACCTTGTGTGTCGGTAGAGAAGACAATCTCCCTTCCAACATCCAGATTGTAGACTCTAGCAAATTCTCTCCAACATTAGCCTTCAAGATATGTTCTGCCATCCTTGTTGATACAAGCAACGTTGAATTCGAACCCTTCTTTCGTAACCACCTCGACCACAAAATCATTCTCGTGGTCGACAGAGTCGATGGCAAACTTTTTAAGGATATTCGCTCTAGCATAGCAGGGTATTAACTGAAGAAAAATGGAACATGTTTACTACATGACAAACTAACAGATGTTATAATTCATGACAAAAGGGTGAAACGGGAAAGACTGATGATAATAAAAAAATAAAACCAGTACCGTCATTTCTTCAAAATTCTCTACAAGGGTGAGAACGAAAAAGGACTTGACCTTGTCGCCCAGGCCGCACAGACCCTTGGTGTCAAAACACCAAGGACACTACGAATAAAAAAACAAAATTTAAAGATCATTGGTCGTACATTTTTATCCAAATAGATCCAGTACATGCAAACTAGATAGGTTAGATTTTTACCGCAACGATCTTGCCCTTCGCCATCCCTCTCTCTCGTCAGATCTGCGGCCTAGGCAAAGGTGGTTTAGATGGCGGCGCTGACTCCAACTATGCCTTTAGGGTTTGTTGGAGGGAGAGCGTATATATATATGGTCCGACTATGCTTGCATGCCAGGCCTGGACCCAGTTGCAAGCTTATATTTATGTTCTCGACATGATTAGCTTTAGCCGTTAGGCAAAACAAGGAAATATATTGATTATATTTAGTGCGCAGAGGAAGGAAATTGATTTGGTTTTATTGCTCTGACTTACTCGTCATAGTTAGGTCCTGTAAGATCCTCTAAAATAGAATCGTGAGACTAACAAGGAAAGAATTAGCTATATTAATTAAATCCTTTACTTAGAATATTTTGCAAATTTTATGAAAAGTATTGGAAATAAGGAGTTTGCCTTTCATGTTTGTGGTTGTTTTTAGACATTCTGAAGGATCATTAGTATGTAAAGTACATAAGTTTCTGGTTTGAGATTGGTTTCAAAAACTTTTTGTAGTCCAAACTTACTTCAAACTTTCTTAGCTATAAAATAAAGCATCAAACCATCTAATTTAGTAAACAAATGCAGTGTGCATCAACATGAGAATTCAGATAACAAGTGCACCAGTAACACAACAGCAAACTCCATACACATTAACATAGTCTTAAACAACTGGATATGATTGCCCAGCTTCCACCATACATAATAAAAACTTAGTCTTCAAACAGCACAAACATAAACTAAATAGTTTCTCTTCATCTCCAGGGGGACAACACAAACATAAACTAAACTTGTGGAAACAGAACATGAGGGCCAACAGCAGGACCGATAACCGGGATGAGGCCACCCTTGACGTACTTGTCGAGGAATCTGCCAAAGGCGGCATGCTTCGCCATGGTGTGGCCCTTGTGCTTCTGCCTGCTGCCTACGCCAACGCCATCTGCGTGCTAGATCATGCTCTCTACGTTCTTGGTGATGACCCTGCCGTAGAATGGGCAAGATAGCTCCGCGCGGCTGCGGAAAGGTATCTGGCCACTCACCAGCCGCTTAAGAACAAAGCGGCTCTTGCGGTCCTTGTCGTCCTTGTCGTGGCCCACGTCGTCAGAGTCTTCCTGTGAATTTTGAAATACGTAAGAAGTGAGATAAACAGGAGCACAACAACGATCAAACGAAATAAGCTGTAAAAAATTAACAATGCTGCCAAAATTATTCTAAATTATTGCGGTGATAGTACTAACATTTGATGAATCGAGAACAGTTTTGTGTTGCGGTGATAGTACTAACATTTGATGAATCGAGGATAATGTTGTGCGACCAATATTTGATGAATCGAGGACAGTTTTGTCTTATCATGTCTAGTGAGCGCTGGAACGCCTGAGCGTTCATTTCTATCTGCTTCAAAGTCCATAATGGATAATTTATTAAAGAACAATATTCTTTGGGGACATAATTCAAGGCATGTGAACTTTAGGGGCAAATGACCAATTTTGCCTAAATAAAATTCTTTCAATCATAATCACTAGAATGAAAGAAGATTCGGATGAATTTAAGTTTCAAACGCATTGATCATGACACATTAAATTCCATTCATTAGATCAATTATTTCTTCCCAAATAAAATTCTTGTTATCATAATCTCAACAATCAAATTACACTCAGATGAATTTAAGGCACTTAATGATGAATCATTTACAAGTTAACTATCTTAACACATTCAGAAAGTTATCTGATAACTATGAACCGATAGATATCATATGAGCAATCATAATAAGTAGAATTAAAGAAGGCTTGGATGAATTTAAGTTTTAAACGCATTGATCGTTACACTAATCATGATACTGATTCAAACACACTATGGAATCATCACATTAATAAGCAGCAAATGTAGATAATGGTAATTATAAATTCCATGCATCAGATCAATCATTTATTCCCAAACAAAATTCTTGCTATCATAATCTCTACAATTAAATTAGACTCAAATAAATTGAAGTCGCTTGTGTTAATCAATCATGTGCAAGGTAACTACCTTAACATATTCAGAATGTAATTTGATAACTATTAATTGATAGATATCATATGAGAAATCATAATCACTAGAATGAAACAAGACTCAGATGAATTTAAGTTTCAAACGCATTGATCATTACACTTAACAGGATACTAATTGATACACACTATGGAATCAACACATTAATAAGCAGCAAATTAAGAAAATGGTAATTATAAATTCTATGTATCAGATCAATCTTTTCTTCCCAAACAAAAATCTTTGTTATCATAATCTCTACAATCAAATTAGACTCGGATGAATTTAAGGCACAACATTCAAAAATTAATCTGATAACCATGAACCCATATATATCATATGAGTAAGAATACTATATGGCAGATCAAATCAAAGTCAACTACAAAGGAACCGTACGAACCCTAGAATCAAGAATATCTAGAAGACCACCTAGACAGGACAAATCAATCTACTCTACGAACAAACCCTATCTGAACAGTAAGATGAACAGAGGAGATCGAACAGAACAGCTCAGAACCTCGGTGCCGTCGTCGGAGGCCTCCTCCTTGAACGGTACATCTTCTTTGCGGGCTTGTTCATAGAGGTACTCGATGGAGTCAGGGTCTTCGCCGTCGTAGTACTCATCGTCCGGCACGACAATGACCTGGCGGCCTGCATGCGGGTTCTGTAGATCTGCCGCGGGATCCACGACATCCTCCTTCTTCTCATCATCGACGGCGACCACGACCGGTACGGTGGAGTCCGCAACGGTCACGACGCGCCGACGAGCGGCTGGTGCTCCCGAAGAAGACTCCTCGCTCGTCATCGCGGTGACGATCGTGGGTGCATCGCCAGAGCCACCGAGCGCCTTCGACTCCGGCTCGTCTTCGCGAGCGCGCTTCATCTTGCAGATTCGCTAAGGGATAAGATTGGTGGTGAGATGGTGGGAGAGGATTGGGGTTTTCGGCAGATTGGGGAAGAAGTGGACGATGGTGGGAGAGACGATGAGACTGATGTGTTATATAGATGCTGGCGGTTTCGTTTCCTCTGGTGCATGCGTGAGTGTGGAATCGTGTAGTCCTGCATGTAGTCCACTTTCTCATTGCTTTCACATTGGACCCACGCATGACATTTGGGAGAGTGGCGCGTTGCAGCGGAAATCTCTACACATTCTATATTATATAAATTGTTAAAAAAATCTACATTATATAAGTAAAAAAAGTATATTGTGTATAAAACAATAAGATTTCTAAAAGATTTTATAGAGAAATATTGAATTTGTTCAAGTTAGTTGAAATCCTAAATTAAATTGGAACCAATCTCGGTCAAACTGGAACACATAGATGCCAATGGGTCATCAGTGTAACTGGACCCACATGTGTCATTAGGGTCAACTTTTGCCCAATCTCAGTCAACATAGAACCCACAGACGCCATTGGGCCCACTTGCACCAATGCTAGTGTAAGTGGACCCACGTGTGTCATCAGGTCAACTTTTGTCCAATCTCAGTCAAACTGGACCCACAGCCACGCCGCCATGCATCTCCGCAACGCATCCACCGCCCGTAACGACGTGCACGTCCGCATCGACTCCGGCCACACCACCACGACGCCGTCCCGTCGGCGTTGACCGCATCTCCGCAACCTTGCTCCATGCTGAAGGTGAGCCCAATCATGTTGGATTTACTTGTGCTGCCCACTGAAATCATGTCTGCATTGTTTTTCCAGTAGGGTTTTCCACGAGCTATGTGCTGAAGCTAGATTTTTCATGAAAATACACTAGTGTACCTACTGGAATAATTCCTGCACATTACAATCCCATGAATCAAACACTACTGGAAGGAAACATTGCATAAGGTCTGAACTCTACAATGCATGTGTAGGAAAATATATTAGGGCTCGTTTGGCTCCTATGCATTCATTTTATTTGGTTGAAATGAAATGAAATGAAATCCCCATGTCACTTCATTTGGATGGAATTTAAATTCCTTAATGAATTTTTATGTTGGCTGCCACCTGGAATTCTGAAATGAAATGATTTACAGCTTCTGTTTGGCTGCCATTTTAAGCCAATTGTGAAATCAACGACACATTTGGCTTCAAAATTCAATTACATAATGTAAATAAAATATGATATTTTCAAAATAAAAATCAACTACAACATGAATAAAGATCAATGTATCTACAAATACACTTGTCTGCTCATTATATCAACACAGCTTGATCAATGATGTTGTCATTGTTAGCGTTCTCGTCCGCCATTTCCGCACGGCTTTCAGCTGCAGTCCTAGCTCCCGCTCAGTAGCTCGATCCCTTGAGTAAAGTGTGCTAATTATATCCCAATACTTGATAACCTTGTACTTATAGGAAGTTGCATCGTTGTGTGCCTCCAAATAAGAGAAACTAGAACATGTTAGAACATGTGCCACTTCTTGAAAATCTTAGCCAAGGGTGAGCAACCGATAACACTTGTGAATAAATGTTTTCCTAATAGGTAGGAATACACTATAGCTATAACTTAGCACATCAGGCATGGAAAAGTAAATCTAATGTACAATACTGACAAGCCAGAGATTCAAAGTGAAGTTTGGTGGTGGTCCATTTCCTTGGTGCACAATAATGCATCATTCTGCCATGACCAAGATGACCAGATCACATTCATTCTCTCCATCAAACATAACAAGTTTAGCTAGCTACATCTTGATATGAAAAATGGAACTTGTTTGGACACACACATATATAGATGATAAATTAGTTAGGCATGACATGTCTTAAGAAATTGTCGATGCCGGAATTATGGATGGATGTTCATGTGTAGAAAATACCACCTGGTTGTTTTCCTTGTTGCAAGGAAACAACTCGAAGTAAGCAAGGTCCATAGCATGAATGACAATGAACCATAAACACATGCCTAGAAAGTACAGCCACATGATGCATAGAGGGACAGTTTTGGGGTCGGCTGTACCACATGCAACCACAACATCGGAAATGGAAGAACCTACACTAACTTGCCATCTCTGATGTGCTAAATCGCTAAAGCATTATATTCTGTGACTAAAATAGAACATAATTACTAGCTATGATCTGTTTCTATAAGAAATAGGCCTAAACTTCCTAGTCTCCCAAAAAAGATCGGTCATCTAGCTACTATATATGGCAAGAACTAATGTAGTACTTACGATGTTTCTAAAATCCAACATAGCAAAGGTAGTTCTTAGAGAACTTATATCTGACAGAATAGGAGTCTGGAGCTTTCCTATGCTATGACTAGTGCTTGTAGCATTGAAATAACTTGCAAGTATTTGCAGAAACAATATTTGTATTGTTGTGATAAAATACGTTGCTGTGACGCTGTAATACCTATAATGTGTTTCCTACACTTTTACCATTTTTTAATGTGTGCTAAATTTGTATGCGCATCCCATTCTTTAACATGGCAGGAGCATCTTCGCAGAAGCATGATCTCGGACCACTCATCGTCCAAAGATGCCAGCTTACTGAGAGTGAGCAAGAGCATCTGCTGGAACTTCAATCAAACATGGGCAAAATTGTCGGGTTGCCATTCGTAACCCGCTTGACCAAAACGAATCTTAAGTTGTACCACATGGTACATTCATATAACTTTCTTTTAATTCTTTTTTGTTGCCATGCGTGTATGCAATTTGTCTATGTGGTTTATGACATCGACTTACTAACTTATATATCTTGTTTTGTATTGATCAGAAATTGCCTAAGAAGGTTGTTAATGCTCTACAAATCTGTGAGGGAGGCCCAACTGGAGTGTGTCTTCCTAAAGAGGAGATCACCCCCATCGACTTCAAGATAGAAAAGGATGATCGCCTCTTCTTTGATCCAGATGGGTGGAAGTGTTTCGTACAGAGCACAGATCTAGAAGAGGGACAAGCTGTTCTCATATACTCGAAGAAAGCGCATTCAGAAGGGTGGCGTAACCGAGAGGGTTTCGTGTTCATATTTAGAAGAATAAATGATTTGTCGCCTACGCCGGTGTCCATGCTCAGGGGTGCCAAGGCGACGGTGGGCAGGGGACGTGAAGGACAGACGCGTACGTCGGCAACACGCGTTGTCAAGAAGAGGTGCCGTCGTACGGGCAGGGGCAGCGGCAAGGGAAGGGCCACTTCTCTGTCGTTATCGCCGTTGCCATCGCCGTCGCCGTCACCATCTCCACCACCCCATCTGCCGCTGTATTCGAACCCCGAATTTATGTTCATCCGCATCCTTCACGAGGACAAGTAGGACAAGCTCTCCCTCTGCCATGCTTTCAAAGATTACATCAGCGGCGACCAGCCCAACACTATGCGCGTTCGGGAGCGTAACAGCAGGCTGACCTTCGATATGGAGATGTATTTCGATCATCGAGACGGCCGATGTACCTCCGTAGGGGCTGGCCCAAGTTCGTCAAGTGCTACACTATTTCGCTAGCCAACATCCTGGCGTTCTACTACTATGCTGGCAACAGGGAGCTGGTCGTCATAATCTACGGCGGTAGGCTCTCCCGCCGAGAGTACGCCACCAGCAGCGATGATGACAGTGACGATGATGGCAGTGGCGGTGACAGGGACACGCAGACCATGCCCGTCAAGGAGGAGGAGATGTCAGAGGGCTAGTACGAACGTCCAGACCGTGTCCTGACCCTATCAGATTTCCATGTCTGTCTCTTCCTAGACTAGGAAGAGGATCTAGGATTAAACTTACCCTGATGCACTCTGTTTAAGTTTTCCTGATACACTATGCTTAAGTCTAATATGTAAGACTAAAAATGATTTTTCTACCCTGTTGCATGTGCATCAAGGTGTGACCAAGCAGATCCGCCCCTGTTTCTAGTTGCAAAACTATTTGCTGAGTTTCTGGGTGTAAAGTCTAATGAGATCACCTACCTTTTGGTGGATGTTAGAAAACTTTGATGGCTACATATCTGATATGTGAAATAATTCTGCTCTTATGTTTGTTTTTCGAATCAATGAGGTTTACTTGTTTAAGTGTTATTGTGCTTCAGCTTTCAAGTTGGAGTTGTGGAATGAAGGAAACTAATGGTATTGTTTGCTCAGTAATCCAACTGTTGTACGTGAATGAACATATTTTGTTTTTCTTTTCATATATAAACAAATGACTTATTCAAATAATTTAATATGGTTCATGGCCAAATAAATTTATAGTACAATGATATAGAGATAATACCGGCTTGTAAACCATATTACAATGAATTAGACAGTTAACTGAATGACGATACGAGATTTGGAGGCAATAGAATAATGTTTTGTGAGCATGTTAATTTTACAGTATGGATCACATAATTTTTGCTTTAATGATCTTGTCTACTCTGTTTGTACTAATGAGTATGATCATGACTTGCCTTTGCTTGATTGTGTTCAGTTACTCAAGTCAAAACAGCAGACGCATATCAAAATGTTAGGAAATAAGTGATGGAGGAGAACGTGTCTCGTATGTCTGAAGCACTTAAGCAGAATGCTATTGAACATGGCAAGCCAATGGAGGATTTCACGGCGATGGCGCGTGAATTTGTGTTTGGTACTGCTCAGAAACCGGTGGCAGTGACAACACGGAAAGAGGCACAGCTGCAGGAGAAGGATATCACCGACGACCCTAATTATGAACCTGATCCTGCCGACGAGCCCACTGATGATGATGTGTTTGTTCCGGATGAAGAGGACCATGATGTTGTTAAATCTTCCTCTAAGGTGAAGAAATGCAGCATTCTCATGCCTTCACATGTAGGATATGTACAGATTGCTTTAATATTTATGGCTTGATCTATTAAAATGCAGGTAACAGAAGGTTCTACAAAAGAAAAGAAGCAGAAGCACTCAAAAACCTTTGTGCCTCCAAATGTTGTAACAAGGTCAGCAACAAATGCAGAGACTCAAGATGATGCTGAAACAGAGACCCCTACCTAGAAAGCAGGGAAGGGGGTACTAATGGAAATGAATCCTCGCCCATGCTAATTCAAACCTCTAGAGGTAGCAACTCACCTGAAGAGAATGTACTTGTCCGCAGCGAACGGGAAGGTATTGACAGCACGTCTTACAATTTATTCACTGGTTTAGTTGCAAAATTTTCAATTGAAGTCTTGACTCTCGTTTTGTCACTAGTTTCAGTTGCAATTGTAGACACGGGTGCTCTAAAGGAAAAGCGTAATGTACGCAAACCTACTATGGGGCATGGGGTACACGAGTGGTCTAGAAGGAATGGAGGGACTAAGATGCAGATCAACTTCACTCCTGGCATGAGGAGACCCACTGATCCTGTGCAAGCAGCAAAACTGAGTTCAGAGTGTGGCATTCACATACGCAGCAAGATGCCACTGGCAACCCACTAGAAGCAGTATGGTGACAAGGAAGGTCGTCTGAAAGATACTATTTTGGAAACCATTAAGTCTATAACTGTAAGTCTGTTAACCTCTTATTCATTTTCCATATAAAATGTCTCATTGGTGGATGATTTTTTAACAATTCTGTCATTCGATGCTGATATGAATTTTTGTTCCATGTTATCTGCTGGGAAAATTTGCAATGGACAGCAGTGGTGACCTTGGCAAAGACATTTGCACCAACATTTTACAGAAAGGTATTCGCCAACAACGTTGGAGGCTGAAAAAGGTCTATTGGAAAGATGTTAAAGATCTAACCCGCGAGCAAGCTTTATTGTTAAAACCAAAAGAGGTAGACGAGGAAAGCTGGGCAGAGCTTCTTGATATATGGCATGATGAGAACTACAAGGTACACGATTCCTGTTGTTTCAGCTACATCTATCGCAGACATACTACTATACTGTGGAATACTAAATTCATGCATCTGTACATAGGCAATCTACGAGAGTAACAAGAAGAACAGAGATGCTGTGACGAAGAAACACACCACTGGCTCAAGAAGCTTTGTTGCACATTACCATGCACTTGTGAGTATTCGAACTCTTCAGATGCAACACCTACTTCTTTTTGAGAACATTCCATACACACTTATAATTCATCGTGTCATAATTCTTGTAGAAATCTCAGAAGACCGAGGACGTCAATACCTCCCCGATTGCTTTCTTTAAAGCAAGCCACACTAACAAGGATGGTATGATGTCCCAGAAATCAGCGGAAGCTTATGTAAGTAAATTATTTTATGTGCTACGCATTTCTCATTAGTTTGTCTAATTATTTGATTTCTTCTAATTCTGGACTTGCTATTTTTTTATCCTATTGTAGACTGAGATGGTGCTTCAAAAAATGGGACCACACCTAGAAGATTGGATTCCTAAAACTGATCTGGAGATTGTTGAAGAAGTCCTGAGAGACCAGAACAATTCAAGATCAATTACTTTCCTTTCCAGCATCGGAGTTTCATCTGCTTCCAAGAGGTCTAGCGTCTCAGCTGGGCGCATCCGTGATTTAGAAGAAAAGTTATCAAGTCAGGAGCAAGATTCGTTGAATACAGTTGAAAGGGTTCAACGCGAGATAGAGCAACGGATGCAAGAGCAGGAAAGGAGATTTGAAGAGATGAGAAAGAAGCGGGATGATGAACTTGAAGCAGTGAAAAAGTCTAGCAAAGCGAATCGTCTGGCATTTGAGAAGAGGCGGAAGAAAATGGATGGCATGCTTAGTTACCTGTTGAGGATGTCGCAGAACTCCCAGTCCCAGTCCCCGTGACTTGGGCCAAAAATCTCTACGCGCTAATGGGCCGGGTGGGCCGAAACATTGTTTTTTTATTCCTTTAGTCATTCGAGTTTGATACAACAGTTTCAGTCTACCAGAATTTTAAAGTTTGCCGTGTGATACAATTCATATTTATAAATTTTCTGCCATTTCAAATATTTGCTTCCATTTAATTTTGTTTCGTAATTTGCGTGGACTTTCAATTTTTAATCAAATTTGTCCGTGCAAAAAAGTTGGTGACGGCGTCACATTCCTCCCGGCCCACAAGGCAGTTCCGAATGGGCCGGCCCAAAAAATGACACGTCATCATCGCGGGCCCCACATGCAGACGCCACGTCATCGTTGATGGCCCCACCTACATGCTACCACGTCAGCGTCGCTGGACCCACCTGCCAGCTGCCACGTCATCTCCGCAGGCCCCACACGAAGGTGACACGTCATCGCATTGGCCCCACCTATCAGATGCCTTGTCATCGTGGTGGGACCCACCTGCCAGCTGCCACGTTATCATCGTCGGACCCACCTGCCAGCTGCGATGTCAGCATTGTCGGACCCACCTGCCAGCTGCCACGTCAACATCGTCGGACCCACCTGCCAGCTGCCACGTCATCATCGTCGGACCCACCTGCCAGATGACACGTCATCATGGTGGGACCCACCTGCCAGCTGCCACGTCAGCATTGCAGGTCCCACCTACCAGAATCCTCGTGACGCCATAAATCTTCCGTGACGGCATATTTCGTCAACGAATATGCTAAACGGTGACAGATTTTCCTATTTTAGGTGACGTAGAAGGTCTGTCATGGATAACCTATCTTAGGTGACGCCGCAAGGACCGTCACCGAAGCTCAATCTTGCGTGACGAAAATTTGTATTCCGTCACTATAAAATAATCTGTGACGGAGCTTCCGTGACGACCCTGGTGACGCCACGTTTTCGTCACGAGGGAGTACTTAGTGACGGGAATGGCATTTTCGGTGACGAAAGTGATTTGTCACAAAAACTCTTTTCTCTTGTAGTGTGTGAACGATTCGGTGAGCTTCTTGAGCCAACTCCGGCGAGGAATGGCCGCACGGAGCGCCTTGGAGATGTAGACAAGGCAAGAGCAGCCGCAGGTCAGGGTCGGGTGGATGTGGAGGGCAGCAGGGTCGGACCAGGGGAGAGGAGTGCCGCCATGGATGAAGCGGAGGGAGCGGGCGACGCACAGCGCGGCGGCGGCGACTGCAGATGGCGCGGGGTGACCGTGTAGAGCGTCGTGAAGACGTGGACGAGGGTCATACCAAGGGAGGAGAGGAGCGCCGCCATGGCTGAAGCAAAGGGAGCGGGGCGACAGCGGCAGCAGGCGACTCGAGGGAGGAGGTCCAGGAGAGGAGCGCTGCGAGGGCGAATGGCTGCTCCGATCGCGACCATGTCACAGCTTTAGGCATAGGCAGCCTCCACGAGCGAAATCAGTGCTGCCACACGGATTTGGTAGAAACATTATTGCCTGATCCGAGAGAGTTACAGACTAATGGATTGGTAGCGAAATTATAGCCTGATTTAAGAGATTTACAGCGGAATTTTAATCAATTTGAGTTACTCCGCCGCGCAGAGGTGCTTGAGCTATCCATATCTGCTGGCAACCGACGAGGAAAAAGAGGTGCGCGGCCATGATTTGGAGCTCCTGTTCGATTGCCCTCCCTGTAGAAAAAGACGGTTAGACGATGCAACGCTTAGACACAAAGAAGAACCGTGGGGATGTGCAAGGTCCACGCACCTGTGGTGTGAGTTCGTAGAGGGAACCATGTGAGGTTAGGGACCACGCTATTGGAATAGACAATTTTGTTGGGTTCTTTTGTAAAAGTTTGCCTACGTGGCGCCAGTTAATTTGGTCAAACAGGTTCAGGGTTAATTTAGACCGGGATTGAATAGTTTAGGGTTTAAACTGCCGGACCTCTACGTGTTTAGGGTTTGAAATGGACTTTTTCCCTGCAGATAAGACCGAGAGGAGTTGGTTTGCTGCACACATGTTTTTGTGAATTCGACCAAATTTAACGCACATAATGCTCCTCCAGTTAGCCATTGATGCCTTTCCTGTTATACGTGGTCATGCATATTCACATCCCCTCGCAGGAGATGTGTGCTAGCTGCTACAATGTCGTACCGGCCGGAAGGCATCTGCATGGCCAAAAAGCGAGCCCGGTTGCATGCATGGTTTGAGCCGATGACCAGACCGTGTCAAGGTGTGTGTATGAGCCCGGCCAGGAGTCAGAGATTCTACCATCCTTCCGTACGTGACTCTCTTCTGGCTACCATTAGGCGCGCGTATCCATTTCCTCCCGAATGTTAGGCCTAATCGACCGGTATATCTTTACCTAACTTGTTTTGATGTGACTAAAACCAGTCGGTAATTACAGTGATGATCCATCCGCTTGGGAGAGCATCGGAATGGTTGAGATTCAAATGCGTCATCCATCGGTAGGTAGAGTCTGTACAAAAAACAGTGCTCCTCGATCGTGGTCGTCGCGCGTGTATACGTCCATAATGTAGCTCCGAATGATTGTGCTCTAGACCTACAGCCGATCGGTATTTGCCTATTGACGCATTTGCACGCGTAATATTTTCATTTTACTTTTATTATACCTTTTAATTTTTTGGATTTATTTGCTCAAAAAATGCTCTGATGTGAATCAAGTCTTCCTTAATTTTCAACAAGTGCGCACACGGGCAAGACAAGTGGTGTCTTGTGTTGCCCACCTCCTCCGACCGGCGGGTCTCGCGATCAGACCTCTGGCAGCTCCGTCGGATAGCCTGCTCCGTTTGCTGCTAAGCACGTGCTCCTCTCTGTGGCTTGAAGACGTAGAAGCCACAATACGATATTTTAGATTAGCTTTTAGTGTAGGTGATTAGTTGCTGGTTAGGTGAATCATTGGTATGATACAAGATGGTCTTTTTCGCCTGTAAAATAAAAGAATGGTATACATGTCAATAGAACCGTTTTTCGCTGATCTGTCCAATCTCACATACTATTAGGCCATGTTTCGTTAATCCACCTCAGAGATAGATTGAAGTGGATTGGGGAGGATCAGAGAGGATTTTGAATTATATGGGAACTAATCCAAGTCAATCCATCCCCATAGTGACCGAATAGGGCCTTATGGAAAATTGCACCGAATTGTATTTTACATGCAATTTATGATATGAGCTTCCATTTAGTGAGACAAAACAAGACTCTAGGTGGCGATCTCGTTTTCCATGATTTAACTTTGACCGATAATTTTACAAATAATACATGTGACATTTAGGATTAGTATTTGAAAAGATACAAATACAAATTCTTTTTTTATAGTACATGCATGTTTTTAAGTTAAATCGATGGTCCCACTTGTGCATTTAATTATGGATGTGATTCGTAAATAGAGAATGAGGGGAGGTTTTTTTTGTTGAATGGATCGTCACCAATCCCGCCGTAATCCAGGATAAAACCCATGAATCCCCGTTGCTGTATGTTGGCTTGGTCTCGTGGTTGAAAGTTGTACAAAAACGACGGGTCAAAACTTATGGAAGAAGAAAATCGCGGAACCAGTGTTCGATCTCGATTTCTGTGTTAGTACTAGTTTGCTGCACACTTGTTTATCTGTGAACTCGACCAAATCTAACGCATGGGGTGCTGCTCCAGCCATTGATGCCTTTCCTGTTCTCTGTGGTCATATTCACAGGAGTGCCCCTCGCAAGTCGCAAGAGATGTGTGCTAGCTGCTGTTACGTACGTACTCCCTCCGTTCAGAGATACTGCATGGCCAAAAAGCGAGCCAGGCCGGTCGCATGGTTTGAGCCAATGACCAGACCGTGTCAAGGTGTGTATGATCTGAGGCCAGGAGTCAAGATTCTACACTCCCTCGGTGACTCGATCTCTATAGCTACCATATGCTCGCCTACCCATTCCCATATGTTCGGCCTAATCGACTGGTATAACTTTACCTAACTTGTTTTGATGTGACTAAAACCAGTCGGTAATCCCGAAGTGTGAAGATCCGCTTGAGTGCTTCGGAATACTAGTACGGTTGAGATATCGATCGGTATGGTAGGTAGAGTCTGTACAAAAAACAGTGCTCGTCCTGGTCGTCGCGCATGTATACGTGCATAATGTAGCTCCGAATGGTTGTGCTCCACACCGTGCTCTATAGTCTATACAGTCAATCGGTATTTGCCAATTGCCATTGCCACATATGCACGCATATTCTTTTCATTTCACTTTTACTTCCATTTTCTCCTCCAGAATGATTGGCCATGTTAACCAGGATCACAAGATTGGGCGCCGGCCGGTCCACCGCCATCGCAGCAACCATCCTATGATCACCCGACCAGCATGCATTAGCAAAAGATACATAAACATAAACTGACTTTGTGCCGGTTCCATGCAGGGTCAAACAAAAGCAGATGGGCATAGGGGGAAAAACCAGAGCGGACGCACGTCGCACAATTCACGGGATTCTGCCGGTGCGATGCACTCGCAGATTAAGAGGTTGGCAACTTGGGGGGTATATGCATTGACACGCTTCACAGCTTGGACCCCTTTTCTTTTCTGCATTCCACACGCTTAGACCTTGTTTGGTACTAGTGTCTTAGTAGGGATTAGAGGGGATAATCCCTAAGGGGATTGGGTGAAACCCCCACCTACACCCAAACCTCTATAATCCCCACAAAATCCCAATCCCCACCAATCCACTAGGTAGGAGTAGTGTATCAAACAAAAGCAGATGGGCATAGGGGGAAAAACCAGAGCGGACGCACGTCGCACAATTCACGGGATTCTGCCGGTGCGATGCACTCGCAGATTAAGAGGTTGGCAACTTGGGGGGTATATGCATTGACACGCTTCACAGCTTGGACCCCTTTTCTTTTCTGCATTCCACACGCTTAGGCCTTGTTTGGTACTAGTGTCTTAGTAGGGATTAGAGGGGATAATCCCTAAGGGGATTGGGTGAAACCCCCACCTACACCCAAACCTCTATAATCCCCACAAAATCCCAATCCCCACCAATCCACTAGGTAGGAGTAGTGTATTGGATTTGGAGAAAAATACACTAAAACTTGGGGATTAGTGGGGATTAGGAGGGATTGAATCAGTCAAATACTCTAGAACCAAACATACTATTTGAAGCAAGTGGGGATTTGGGGTTTAGTGGGGATTATCCCCTCTAATCCCCACAAATACTCTAGTACCAAACAAGGCCTTAATTGGGACGTACTCAACGCGTGTAGTAGTATTTCAGATCGATAACCATTTATTGCAGCCATGGATGCATATAACCAAAAGCTTCGACGTGATTTGGAAATGTACTGTTCAAGCGAGGTTCTTAAAGAACGTTTTTTTGGTGTGTAAAGGTTGACTATTATTATTGTTGGTCAGACGTTGCTACTTAAACTCAAATAGTAATTCCTATGTTCCCTATTTTGTGCTTGTCGAGGACAATGTTTTCGCGTGGTTTTTGACCGTGTCACGACAAAACCACATGTTTTTCTCTCTTTTTATTTCTACAGCATATGGCAAGAAACTAGAAAACACATTCAAAAATAAGAAAAATCTGGTATGAAAAACTATAATTGACTTGGATGTCAGTATTTATCGAGTTCAGATGGATTATCATTAATAGGTTTTTATTTAACTCCATCTGAAGTCTACTTAGGGTGATGTGTATTGGATTCGAGCATGCGGACAAATACTACATGTTTACCCCATATGGATGTCAGCGGAGTCTTTGGATCGGGCCTCCTAGTCCATATTAGCCATGCATGACCATGCATTTTTTCCATTTTTTCCTATGTGCAGAGGCGGATCCAGATGTTCCTAAGGACAGAAAGGGCAAACCATTCTTTATAATGATGTAGAAGAGCTGAAAGGGCAATAAATCTTGAAACTTAGAAACAATAATTCACAATTTGATTTTTCAGGGTCTTGGACGCTGAGCGTGATTTTCAATCACAATTCAATACGATGAGTATTTAAATTAGAACACCAACATACATAGTGAAAAAAATACAATAAGGATGCACGTACTCCATGCTTATTTTCATATGTTGATCTACGTTATTTCTAACAACCAGTGGTTAAAGTTTCTTTTTTTAAAATAGAGGTTGAACCCCGATCTCTGCATCAAAATGATACACACACAATCTTCATTTATATTATTCACCAAAGCCTTACAAAAAAATACAATAATCAATCCGAATCCACATCCCTAGCGGAATTGTCGCAACACACATTGATGAAAGGGATGGTCATATCGAAGCCATGCTTCCCGACCTCCCACCTACGCACATCATCTTAAAACCGGAGGACTCACCAAACCGTCTAATGAAAAGGCAGGAGTACAAACCGTTCTGCCAGACCCTCAACACGCATCATTATACACGATCTAGAAGTCATCACCGTCATCTTCCGCCGACCCATGCATCTTCAGGATAGGGATCAAAACATTGACCTTGCTAGACCTGCCATCAACGCCACCATGGCACCAAACACCGTCCCCATCCTGCGCGCTTCCATCATCATGCGCCCACTGGGAATGTTGGAGATATACCCAAGAGGCAATAATAAAAGTGGTTATTATTATATCTTTGTGTTTATGATGAATGTTTACATCCCATGCTATAATTGTATTATAAGGAAACACTAATACATGTGTATTTTGTAAACATAAAAGAGTCCCTAGTAAGCCTCTTGTGGAACTAGCTTGTTGATTAAATGATGATCATGGTTTCCTAATCATGGACATTGGATGTCATTAATAACAAGGTTATATCATTAGGAGAATGATGTGATGGACACACACCCATAGTAAGCGTAGCATAAGATCAAGTCATTAAGTTCGTATTGCTGTAAGCTTTCAAATGCATAGTAACCTAATCCTTCGACCATGAGGTTATGTTAATCACCATCACCGGATGGGTACTTTGATGACATCAAACACCGTTTCGTAACTGGGTAGTTATAAAGGTGTCATTGGGTATTCTGAAAGTATGTGTTGAAGCGCATGGACCAAGATTGGGATTTGTCCATCCATATGACGGATAGATATGCTCTGGGCCCTCTCGGTGGAATGTCATCTAGTTAGCTTGCAAGCATGTGACTAGGTCACAAGGGATGACATAACATGGAACGAGTAAAGAGTACTTATCAGTAACAAGGTAGAACTAGGTATGGAGATACCGACGATCAAACATCGGATAAGTAGAATATCGCGTGACAAAGGGAATTGGTTTCGTATGTTAATGGTTCTATCAGTCACAAAGTCATCATTGAGTATGTGGGAGCCATTATGGATCTCCAGATCCTGCTGATGGTTATTGATCGGAGAGGTGTCTTCATCATGTCTGCATATTCACGAACCGTAGGGTGACACACTTAAGGTTCGAAGTTGTTTTAAGTAGATATGGAATATGCGTTGGAGACCGAATGTTGTTCGGAGTCTCGGATTGGATCCGGGACATCACGAGGAGATCCGGAATTGCCTGGAGAATAAGATTCATATATTGGGGATCATTTTCTAAGTTAGGAAATGTTCCGGAGTGTTTGTATGGAGATTCTAGAAGGTTTCGGAATGTTCTGGAAGGTTCTAGAAGAGTTCTTGGAATTTGCTTGAAAACCAAGAAAGGGTCAAGGAAACCTTGTGGGGGCTAGACACGGATTCGTGGGGGAGGAGGACTCCTCCCCCCCTTCCCAACCCGCCGGCCAAGGAGGGGAGTCCTACTAGGACTCCCCCTCCCATGGCGCGCCTCCCTCCTTTAAATAGAGGGGAGGGGGCGCCCCCTCCTAGACCTCTCCCATAACAAGCTCTAGCCGCCGCCTCTCTCCTCTTCCTTCGCTCTGCTCCGGCTTAGGCGAAGCCCTGCAGAATTCTCTCCTCCACCACCACCACACCGTCGTGCTGCTGGGATTCCGTGGAGAAGATCTACTACCTTCGCTGCTCGCTAGAACGGGGAGAGGAAGGTCTGCTTCGACTCTGCACGTGTGACCGACTGTAGAAGCGCTGCCGGAACGCGGCGCCGGAAGGATCGTCCACACGATCGTCCACACGATCGTCCACAGGATCGTCCACACCAAGAAAGTGATCGACTACATCAACCCCGAGATCTAATCTCGTAACGCTTTCGGTTCTACGAGGGTTAGTACAGATCTATCTCGTTGCTCATGTCTAATAGATTAGATCTTAGCTTTTATCTAGATTAGATCTAGGTTTTGTTCATTCTTGCGGTAGATTTTTTTTGTTTTCCATGCTATGAACCCATCAGTGGTATCAGAGCCTTGTCTATGCATAGATCTGTTGCACGAGTAGAACACAATGATGTTGTGGGCGTTGGTGCTCGTGCCGTCTTTTGCTTTGTGTACTTTGCATCTTGCGGTATGGTGGGATGAAGCGGCTCGGGCTAACCTTACATGTCATCGCACATGAGACTTGCTCCACGCTTGACGTGTAACTTGCTTTGCACAAGTGGCTTTGCGGGTGTCTGTCTCTCCCATCATAGTATAGATCCAATCTACACTTTGCACTTGATAGCACTTGTATCAACGTTGTGGTTCACTTTCGTAGGTAAGATCCGTTCTTATTCGAAAGCCCCAAACCACGTAAAACTTGCAAAGAAAATTAGAGGCGTCTAACTTGTTTTTGCAGGGGTTTTGTGATGTGATATGGCCATCATGTGATTGTGATTATATTTGATGTATGCATTGATCCTTGTTGTAATATGGCAACCGACAGGAGCCTAATGGTTGTCTTTAATTCTGTTAAGACCTGCGTGTCTATTCATCTTGTAATAGCTTTATTCCAAGTAGTTGTAATAGTTGCTAGTGATGATGGACAACCATGAAGCGGCGCCACTGACCTTGACGCAATGCTGGTGATGATGAAGATCATGTCCGTGCTTTGGAGATGGAGATCAAAGGCATAAGAAGAAAGGGCCATATCATATCACACTAATTATGAATTGCCTATGATGTTAATCCTTTATGCATCTTGTATTGCTTAGATCGCGACGGTAGCATCAGAAGATGATCCCTCTCACTAAATATCAAGTAATAAAGTGTTCGTCCTTAGTTGGCACCGTTGCTAAGACTCGTCGTCTCGAAGCATCTCGTGATGATCGGATGTGACAGATTCTACGTGTGCATACAAGGGGTGCAAGCCAGATTTGCACATGCGGAAACTAAGGTTAATCTTGACGAGTCTAGCATGTACAGACATGGTCTCGGAACACGGAATACCGAAAGGTAGAGCATGAATCATATAAGTGATATGATGAACATGAAGATTGTTCGCCGATGAAACTACATCTTCTCTCGTGAAGATCGGACTTGGTGTAGTGGACTTGGTTCGTGTAATCACTAAGACAATATGAGGGATGTTGTTTTGAGTGGGAGTTCACCTAGTTAATTTAAGAATTAAAGTAGAACGCAATTTATCATAAACTTAGTCTAAACTACTTGCAAATTTGTTGTAAATTATGGCGAACCTCTCCATCAATTTCAATGTGTTCCTAGAGAAAGAAAAGCTTAAGAACAATGGAAGCAACTTCACGGACTGGCTCTGTGGTCTGAAGATTGTCCTCAGGGCTGGTCAGATGACCTATGTGCTCGAAGCACCGCTAGGTGACCCACCTACAGATGATGCCACCGATGACGTAAAGAATGTTTACGCCACTCGGAAAAATCATTACTCCACAGTTTTGCCATCCTGTACGGTTTAGAAACGGAGCTCCAGAAGCGTTTTGAGCACCACGACCCGTTCGAGATCATTAAGGAGCTCAAGCTCATTTTTGAGACTCACGCGGCCGTGGAGAGCTATGAGGCCTTTGAGAAGTTCTTTACCTGCAAGATGGAAGAGGGAAGCTCCGTTAGCGAGCACGTGCTCACCATGTCTGGGCACGCAAACAAGATCCAAGAGTTGGGGATAACGATTCCTAATGAGTTAGGGATTCACCGTGTCCTCCAATCACTGCCACCGAGTTATAAGAACTTTGTGATGAACTACAATATGCACTGCATGAACAAGTCGTTGCCTGAACTATCGTCCATGCTGAAAACTGCTGAAGTGGAGATCAAGAAGGAGCACCAAGTGTTGATGGTCAATAAGACCACCAATTTCAAGAAACAGGGCAAACCTAAGAAAAAGGACAACTTCAAGAAGGACGGCAAGAAAGCTGCCGCACCTACTAAGAAGCCCAAGGCTGGTCCTAAGCCTGAAACTGAGTGCTTCTACTGCAAGGGTGCTGGTCACTGGAAGCGTAATTGCCCCAAGTACCTGGCAGATCTGAAGAACGGCAACATCAAGAAGAAAGGTATATTCGATATACATGTTATTGATATGTATCTTACTAGTAGTCGTAGTAGTGCCTGGGTATTTGATACTGGTTCGGTTGCTCATATATGTAACTCGAAACAGGAGCTATGAAATAAACGAAGACTAGCGAGAGACGAGGTGACGATGCGCGTTAGAAATGGCTCCAAGGTTGATGTGATCGCCGTCGGCACGCTCTCTCTACATCTACCTTCGGGATTAGTTTTAAATTTAAATAATTGTTATTTGGTGTCTGCGTTAAGCATGAACATTATATCTGGATCTTGTTTATTGCGAGACGGTTACTCTTTTAAGTCTGAGAATAAAGGTTGTTCGATTTATGTGAGTAATATCTTTTATGGTAATGCACCTGAGATAAATGGTTTATTCTTATTGAATCTCGATAGTAGTGATACACATGTTCACAACATAGATGCTAAACGAATAAAATTGAATGATAATTCTACATACATGTTGCACTGTCGTCTTGGTCACATTGGAGTGAAGCGTATGAAGAAACTCCATTTTGATGGACTTCTTGAATCACTTGATTTTGAATCACTTGAAAGATGCGAAGCATGTCTAATGGGAAAAATTACTAAGACTCCATTCTCTGGAATAATAGAGCGAGCTACGGGCTTATTGGAAATAATACATACCGATGTGTGCGGTCCAATGAGTGTAGCGTCGCGTGATAGATATCGTTATGTTCTCACTTTCACAGATGACTTAAGTAGATATGGGTATGTCTACTTTATGAAACATAAGTCCGAAACTTTCGAGAAGTTTAAGGAATTTCAAAGTGAAGTGAAAAATCATCGTAACAAGAAGATTAAGTTTCTGCGTTCTGACCGCGGAGGTGAATATCTGAGTTATGAGTTTGGCATGCATTTAAAGAAATGTGGAATACTTTCGCAGTTGACACCACCGGAAACACCACAGCGTAATGGTGTGTCCGAACGCCGTAATCGAACTCTCTTAGATATGGTTCGGTCTATGATGTCTCTTACAGATTTACCGCTATCATTTTGGGGCTATGCATTAGAGACAGCCGCGTTCACTTTAAATAGGGCACCATCTAAATCCGTTGAAACGACACCGTACGAATTGTGGTTTGGTAAGAAACCTAAGTTGTCGTTCCTTAAAGTTTGGGGTTGCGAAGCGTATGTAAAGAAGTTACAACCTGATAAGCTTGAACCCAAAGCGGAGAAATGCGTCTTCATAGGATACCCGAAAGAAACAATTGGGTATACCTTCTATCATAGATCCGAAGGCAAAGTTTTCGTTGCTAAGAATGGATCCTTTCTTGAGAAGGAGTTTCTCTCGAAAGAAGTGACTGGAAGGAAAGTAGAACTCGACGAGGTTATTGAACCTTCTCTCGGAGTTGAGAGTAGCGCAGCACCGGAAGATGTTTTTATGCCGCCTGCACCAACTAGAGAGGAAGCTAATGATGGTGATCATGAAACTTCGAACGAAGTTACTGCCGAACCTCGCAGGTCAACGAGGGTTTGTACCACTCCTGAGTGGTATGACTCTGCCTTGAACGTCATGTTGGTGGACAACACTGATGACCCTGCGACGTATGAAGAAGCTATGGTGAGCCCAGATTCCGACAAATGGCTAGAAGCCATGAAATCCGAAATGGGATCCATGTACGAAAACCAAGTATGGACTTTGGTGGACTTACCAGATGGCCGTAAGGCTGTCGAGAACAAATGGATTTTCAAAAGAAAAATAGATGTTGATGGTAATGTTACTGTCTATAAAGCTCGACTTGTCGCGAAAGGGTTCCGACAAATTCAAGGAGTTGACTACGATGAGACTTTCTCACCAGTAGCGAAGCTAAAGTCTGTGAGGATTTTGTTAGCAATCGCTGCATATTTCGATTATGAAATTTGGCAGATGGATGTCAAAACGGCGTTCCTTAATGGTGACATTGAGGAAGAGTTGTATATGGTACAACCCAAGGGTTTTGTCGATCCTAGTGATGCTGACAAGGTATGCAAACTTTAGCGCTCCATTTATGGACTAAAGCAAGCATCCCGGAGTTGGAATCAACGTTTTGATAAAGTAATCAAAAACTTTGGATTTATATAAACTTATGGAGAAGCTTGTATTTACAAGAAAGTGAGTGGGAGCTCTGTAGCATTCCTAGTACTATATGTAGATGACATATTGTTGATTGGGAATGATATAGAACTTCTTAATAGCGTCAAAACCTATTTGAATAATGGTTTTTCAATGAAGGATCTTGGCGAAGCGGCATATATTCTAGGCATCAAGATTTATAGAGATAGATCAAGACGCCTAATAGCGCTTTCACAAAGTACATACTTAGACAAAGTTCTAAAGAAGTTTAGAATTGAAGAGAGCAAGAAAGGGTTCGTGCCCATGTTGTCAGGTAAGACCTTGAGTAAGACTCAAAGTCTGGCTACGGCAGAAGATAGAGAAAAGATGAATAATATTCCCTATGCCTCGGCCATAGGTTCTATCATGTATGCCATGCTGTGTACAAGACCGGATATAGCACATGCTGTTAGTTTGACTAGCAGATATCAAAGTGATCCTGGAATGGAACACTGGACAACAGTCAAAAATATCCTAAAGTACCTGAATAGGACTAAGGATATGGTTCTTTCTTATGGAGGTGATGAACAGCTTGTTGTAAACGGTTACACTGATGCTAGTTGGAACACCGATCCAGATGACTCGAAGTCACAGTCTGGATATGTATTTATTTTGAATGGTGCTGCAGTGAGCTGGAGGAGTGCCAAGCAAAGCATTGTGGCGAAATCTTCAACTGAATCAGAATACATAGCTGCTTCAGAGGCTGCACAAGAAGCCATATGGATGAAGGAGTTCATTACTGAACTTGGCGTGGTTCCCAGTGCGTTGGACCCAATGGCCATCTACTGTGACAACACAAGTGCCATAGCTAATGCACAGGAGCCAAGGTCACATAGCAAGATGAAGCACATCAAGCTACGTTTCCATGCTATTCGCGAGTATGTCCGAGATGGTGACATAAAGATTTGCAAAGTACACACTGATCTGAATGTAGCAGATCCGTTGACTAAACCTCTCCCTAGAGCAAAGCATGACCAACACCAGAACGCCATGGGTGTTAGGTATATTACCATGTAATCTAGATTATTGACTCTAGTGCAAGTGGGAGACTGTTGGAGATATGCCCAAGAGGCAATAATAAAAGTGGTTATTATTATATCTTTGTGTTTATGATGAATGTTTACATCTCATGCTATAATTGTATTATAAGGAAATACTAATACATGTGTGTTTTGTAAACATAAAAGATTCCCTAGTAAGCCTCTTGTGGAGCTAGCTTGTTGATTAAATGTTGATCATGATTTCCTGATCATGGACATTGGATGTCATTAATAACAAGGTTATATCATTAGGAGAATGATGTGATGGACACACACCCATAGTAAGCGTAGCATAAGATCAAGTCATTAAGTTCGTATTGCTGTAAGCTTTTAAATGCATAGTAACCTAATCCTTCGACCATGAGGTTATGTTAATCACCATCACCGGATGGGTACTTTGATGACATCAAACACCGCTTCGTAACTGGGTGGTTATAAAGGTGTCATTGGGTATTCTGAAAGTATGGGTTGAAGCGCATGGACCAAGATTGGGATTTGTCCATCCATATGATGGATAGATATGCTCTGGGTCCTCTCGGTGGAATGTCATCTAGTTAGCTTGCAAAAATGTGACTAGGTCGCAAGGGATGACATAACATGGAACGAGTAAAGAGTACTTATTAGTAACGAGGTAGAACTAGGTATGGAGATACCGACGATCAAACCTCGGATAAGTAGAATATCGCGTGACAAAGGGAATTGGTTTCGTATGTTAATGGTTCTATCGATCACAAAGTCATCATTGAGTATGTGGGAGCCATTATGGATCTCCAGATCCCGCTGATGGTTATTGATCGGAGAGGTGTCTTCATCATGTCTGCATATTCATGAACCGTAGGGTGACACACTTAAGGTTCGAAGTTGTTTTAAGTAGATATGGAATATGCGTTGGAGACCGAATGTTGTTCGGAGTCTAGGATTGGATCCGGGACATCACGAGGAGATCCGGAATTGTCCGGAGAATAAGATTCATATATTGGGGATCATTTTCTAAGTTAGGAAATGTTCCGGAGTGTTTGTATGGAGATTCTAGAAGGTTTCGGAATGTTCTGGAAGGTTCTAGAAGAGTTCTTGGAGTTTGCTTGAAAACCAAGAAAGGGTCAAGGAAACCTTGTGGGGGCTAGACACGGATTCGTGGGGGAGGAGGACTCCTCCCCCCCTTCCCAACCCGCTGGCCAAGGAGGGGAGTCCTACTAGGACTCCCCCTCCCATGGCGCGCCTCCCTCCTTTAAATAGAGGGGAGGGGGCGCCCCCTCCTAGACCTCTCCCATAACAAGCTCTAGCCGCCGCCTCTCTCCTCTTCCTTCGCTCTGCTCCAGCTTAGGCGAAGCCCTGCAGAATTCTCTCCTCCACCACCACCACCACCACACCGTCATGCTGCTGGGATTCCGTGGAGAAGATCTACTACCTCCGCTGCTCGCTGGAACGGGGAGAGGAAGGTCTGCTTCGACTCCGCACGTGTGACCGACTGCGGAAGCGCTGCCGGAACGCGGCGCCGGAAGGATCGTCCACACGATCTTGAGATCGGCAAGTGATCGACTACATCAACCCCGAGATCTAATCTTGTAACGCTTTCGGTTCTACGAGGGTTAGTACAGATCTATCTCGTTGCTCATGTCTAATAGATTAGATCTTGGCTTTTATCTAGATTAGTTCTAGGTTTTGTTCGTTCTTGCGGTAGAAAATTTTTGTTTTCCATGCTACGAACCCATCAGGGAAGTCCCCGCTACACCACGCCACCAAGATTTGTCGTCTCCCATGCGAAAGAAAACACGCCGCTCCACCTTAGGTTTCCTTCCAACCAGCAGTAGCTCCAAGAGCGATGCCCGGGAGAGAGAACAGTGCCACGTACCGCCATCGTCTAATCCGTGAGACCTAGAGCAGCCCGAGCAAGAAGACGAGAGCTGCAACGAAGATGCCTTCAACAAGATTACGACGCATCGTCGGCCATGACCAAATTCATCGTTGTATTCACCGGCAGCCTTGCATCATCAACAACCAAGAGGTTGGTGCCTCCACCATTTTTGATCCGTAGGCCAACGGTTCTCCCACATCTAGCATCGTCAACGCCTGAGAAAGCTTTGGCCGCCACGCGCCTCCTACCAATAACCTGGGCTCGGGATCCCGTGATCCGCCGCCCGAGGACATCGCCACATGGAGTCTCCTCCTGGTCGAGCATACCCCACGGAGGGGAAGCCATCACTGCTCCAGGGTCCTTGTGCCTCAGGTCGGTCGACCCCCCTTGACGAGACCACCGTCCCCCCCCCCACACACACACACAAAAACGCCGGAGCGACGCCCCGTCGCCAGGAGAAACATCCACAGGAGGTCGTGCCATCACTCGAAGCCACTGTCGAACGCTGCCCCTCCGGCAGTGGCATGGCCGTGAGGGACCAGGCCTCGCCTTCCCCTTCACTGGTGATGCCCGGTGACTGCCTCTGGGGACGATGGGCGAAGAGGGGAGAGATGAGGAGGTGGCGGCTGAGGGAGGTAGTATATCGTGCAACGAGGGAGTTTTTGGAGTCGTCGAAGTTCTATATCGTGCCTCGGGCTCGAGCATAATGGACACTCTTGTGTGGAATTTATTTGTTTTTTTTTCTTGAAATGGACAGTACCGTCCGCTTACAAGTTTGCACGTCTGTGTTTTGTACTTGGATTGAGCTTTCGCGATATCAGTTTCGAGAAGAAAAAATCGAGCAGAGGTGCGGTTGAAGACGAGCCATCATATCCACGAGAGTGATGACACGCAGGGCACGTCAGGCTCACGCACCGATCCGACACGTAAGGCTGTCCCGTAGCAAGTACGACGTGCAAATCATATGTAGTATAGTAGCTTCCAAAGCTAAATAATTCAGTTAGGGATGGAGGATTAGCCTGGTGACAGGGCAGACAGGAGGCAGGAGTCACGGGAGGCGCCTACCCGTGCCGCCCATTCGCCCTATCCTGTCCATGTCCACGGAGGGAGGAGAACAGCTCTGGCTCCTGTCCGTTTCCTCCTTCCTCGCAGTCACCAGCCGTTGTCCGCATTATCCCGCCCGTCATAATTAACAGGCAGTCAGGGAGGAGCCAAGCTACGCTAGCGCCAAGCGCCAACTCGCCGTGGAAGGAAGCTTGCGTGGCTTGCGAGGTAGATCGGCCGGCACGCCAGCTCCGTCCAGTTTGTCCTGCTGCCGTTCTGCGTGCGCACGTACAGGTACAGTCGCCAGGGATCCTGGATCGGTCCTGGAGATACAATACAGTGTGCAGCCGGTTTTGTCAGCGTCTGGGCTCTGCACCTGGATCATCTCATGTCGGCAGAGTGTGGTGGAGTCAAGCAGAGAGGAACCTGGCGGCGGCCGGAGGGATACCGGGAAAACCACAACAATTTCGCGAGCTACCCTTGCTCGATTGCTGGACTGGTCTATCTTTTTTACTGGGCTGGTCTTTCTACGCACCTTGTTTTCCGCCCGGTTTTTAGGGTGCTAGATATGATCTGATGCTGTCTTTCTTCCTTGGTAGTGCTAACCGTGTTTAGTTTACCAAAGAGAGAAGCATTGGTCTCTACTCATCTGTACGTCTGAGACAGCCGCACGACAGACACGAGACGGAGTACACAGATACAACAAGGTCAAGGGATGCATGCACCATCCATCGCCATGTCTAGATCGAATAGATATATAGACGCATGGTCGGCAGCAGCAGTTCACTTCAAGGACCAGCAAAAGACATGCTGTATAGTCAACTCCACCCGAAGCCAAATCGAATTTTGGTAACCGAGAATAGTTATTATCTGTTTAAGGACCACTAGTAAATTTCCGGTGTAGTAGTTTGATCAACATCACATGGAAAATATCAACATATATAACAACTGCAGATTAATACTATCACTAGATCCATCTTAAAATATAGTTGTCTAATGACATGAGTAATAAAGATGGTTAAACTATTCTAAGACTAGAATAAAAATAAAAATAAACTTATCCGTGAACACAAGGAGTACGAGCGTGTTGCTTGAAGAGCCTCGCCACCAAACCACGGCACTGCGTGGGAACCAAAAATTCAAACTTGTTCTTAATTACTTACACCTAGTCTTTCATCTCTCGCCTGTTTTGATTATTCGGGGACAAGGTTTCATGATTTGTGCGTCGCGGGTTAAGACTTTGACGAACCTCTTGGTAGTTGGTTTCTCTGCAGATTTCATATTTCTAAGTTGCTTCAGAAGTTGTGTTTCTGTCTGGGTAGTTATCATGCATTGGTTTTCATGTGTGCTGAAGAAGGACAGAGACATGGATGTTAACCGGTGGACGCGAGGAGATGGAGGGAAAGATTAGCGCTGCTGATGGTGCCTGTTGGTGACGAGACTGCGTCATGAGAACGGGACAGGCAGGGCCCTAATAATGATTAACAACATTTTTTTCAAGGGCAACGAACTCGATCGGGAGTTGGGTCGTCCGTGGTCTATCCGCATGTCCGCACACGAGAAGAAAGCTGCGGCTTTTGGGAGAACCAAGCTCTAGGCACCAAACCAAGCCACTTTAGTTTGACTAGATTTGGTTGGTTGGTTCACTTTGATCGTTGGTTGGTTCTGTTCTTTTCGTCAATAGTTGGAAGATTAAAACTTAATCGCTTTGCTGGTGGTCTGCAATCGTTTTGCTGATACCGCACAGGTAGGGTTGCGAAACGTCAACCCACGAGAGCCTGCGAAAGCCAAATTTAGTTTAAACTACTCCCTCCGATCCAAATTAATTGACTTGAATTTGTCTAGATTTGGATGTATTTAGACATGTTTTAGTGCTAGATACATCTGAATATAGCCAAATCCAAGTCAATTAATTTGGGTCGGAGGGAGTAGAGAAATTTTGATGAAAAAGATTGAACTAGACTCACAAATTTTACCTACGAAGCGGGGCGGATCGGGTGCCGCTTCGCAACCCTATCGCACAAGCAAACAGCGTTCTTTCTGAGGCGATAGGCTTTAAAACGGTACGTGTTGTAAACTCTGAATGCTGTTTCGATCTACTGCTGGTATGAAACTTGCTGCTTGATCTGCTGGTATGAATTCAGTGTTTTCTTTCGAGATGACAATGTTCAAATACAGGTCCAAGTATCCCAAACCAACATACTCCCGTTTAGGCTAAATGGTAGGTACCGGAGTATATACTACGTAACTACCATTTCTATTCAAGAATTTGGGATCGTTTCACCTAAATCGGGTAAACCGTATTCTACCCGGTAGCAGGTGACACCAGAACACCCAATTAATGAGAACGCTAATCACTGTCATGGTGCTGCGAGTGGTCGATTAATTCATCTACCCCTAGAAAACGGAAGAAAAATGTGGACAGAAAGACACTCGCCAGACTGGATGACGCATATCTGCCTCTTTTGTTCTTCACTCCAGTGTCAATCAGTTTATAATTTTCAGACGTACGTTGAACAGGTAGACACCTGTCCGCAATCGTTATCCTGGACCATCGCCGCTGCGCCAAGTACGCCGGGCGCCAGCCCAGAAGCGACTATCCAAGATTTATTTTTTTGAACGTTAGCAGGAGAAAGCTCTCCAAGACTTGAGCAAGGCCGCAACGAGAACACCACGCACGCACCAACCAACAAGGCTCAGAATAGATCATGAAAGGAAGTACACTACTGAATTTGGACATAGGCTGCGTGCAGCCAACGGAGATATTCCCGTGAGTATTACTAATAGAAAGGGCCGAGTATAAGCTAGCTAGTGCTATCGCGTGATGAATATATGTACGCTGGCCCGCTGGGGAAGAAAAAGTCGGACGATCAGAAACATGTGAATGCTCCTGCCGGTGCAAGTCAAATATCAAGATTCGGTGCTGATCGAGCTCACGGAGAAAGGCATGAACTGGTCCACCTTCTCTGTATTCGGGAAGAAAACAATGCGGGTGCACGCAGGTGCGACCATGTACTACTCGCTGATTGATCGCCGAATAAGATGTTGCTACCTCTAATTAAACCTCTATCAAAATGTGGAGCGGGTGTTTTTGAAGAATATGACGAGGAAAATGAGATTTTGTGATGAATGGATAAATCTCATCATAACGTGTGTTTCCTCGGTTTCCTGTAGAGTCATAGTAAATTCAAATGAAACTGAAAGCTTTATACCTTCGAGAGGATTACGACAAGGGGATCCTTGTCCCCTTATCTTTTCCTTTTGTGTGTGAAAGGTTTATCTAGTACCTTATTGCATGAAGAAGATGTTGGTGGTATTGAAGGAGTAAGGGTGTGTAGAAATGCACCATCGGTGTCACATTTACTTTTTGTCGATGATTCCTTAATTCTTATGAAGGCGGACATGGATAATACAACTACTTTGCAGCCGATACTTTATGATTATTGTGAGAATTCAGGACAAATGGTGAGTTTGGCAAAATGTACTATTTTCTTTAGTCCTAATACAAATGTCCTTGTAAGAGTTGATATATGTACGGTGTTACCCGTTGATACTGAGGCCATGTCTGATAAATACTTGGGCCTTCCTGCCTTGGTGGGAACTGACTGGTCGGATTGTTTTAAGCATTTTATTGACTGTGTTATCCAAAGAATCATGGGGTGGAAAGAGAAGTTACTTTCTGTGTGTGGGTGGGTGGGTGGGGGGGGGGAGAGGAGATGCTTATAAAGGCCGTTGCACAATGCATACCGGTATATGTGATCTCTGTGTTTAAAATACCGATGAGAGTATGCAAATGTATAGCCTATGCTATAACAAAGTTTTGGTGGGGAGAACAAGAAAATGCATTGGTATGCATGGTGGAAACTGTGCTTCCCTAAAGAACAAGGAGGAATGGGATTCCATGATCTTCACTCCTTCAACTTGGATTTGCTAGCAAAACAGTGTTGGAGATTGATGAATGAGCCCAATTCCTTATGTGCTCAAGTCTTGCGTGCAAACTATTATCCAGATGGTGATATTCTTAATGCTAGACTCCGTAATGGAGCCTCTTTTACTTGGCAAAGCATTCATTGGGAATTCAAACTTTCAAGCGTGGAAGTATTTGGCGAGTGGGCAATGGTGAGAAGATAAATATCTGGAATGATACATGGATTCCATCTAGCCTGGATAGGAAAATTATCACTCCACATGAGGACATTGTGCACACCAGAGTAGATGAATTGATCAATCCAATTACTGAACAGTGGGATGAATATTTATTGAGAAATCTCCTCTACCCGGCCAATGTAAATCGAATCCTCCAAATCCCTATCAATAGGGGGATCTTTGATGATTTCGTTGCGTGAAATTATACGAAAAATGGAATTTTCATAGTAAAATCTGCGTACCATATCCAATGGAAATATCAGTTTGGATCGAGAGGAGGCCCATCATCACACATAGGCTCACCGTCAGCTTCTAACCCTGAATGGAAAATATTATGGAAATTGAAAATCCCAAGGAAGGTTAAAATATTTTGTTGGAATGTCTTATGTCTATGTTGGTTATGAAAATAACTCCGTAGAAAAGTGATTTCAATTTTCTGGTTTGAATACTTTTGGACTTTTTTCCAAAAGTCAACTCGGCAAACTAAAATTCAACGCAAGAGTTGTGTTTTACAAAAATAAGTTCAAACCAAAATTCTAAAACCACTTTTGTACACCAGAAATATGTGTTCTACTAAAAAAACAAGATAAAATAATACATGACTTGAAAATCATTTATACAAGATAAGGGTGTATAGCTACCACCATGTATACAAAATCGCCTCGAATATTGGTTAATAGAAACATTGGAACCTCGGGCCAGTGCCCAATCTACACCCATGGGCATAGGCAGAGATGTGAAGCATCTCTTGTTTACGTGCCCAGCAGCTGTAGAATTATGGACGGAATTACAGGTTGATTATCGTCTTGGGGGTCTCCTGTCTGACAGATCAGGCCCCCTCAATCCTGGAACTACTGTTATGTGGTCCTGATCAACCACTGCCTAACTTACCACATGTTCGGTCGAGGGAGGTTATAGCAGTGTTATGCTGGTATTTATGGTGGCTCCGACGACGCAAAACACATGGAGAAAATGTTCCCCGTTTGAAAATATGTGCACCATCTATCATTGGGCTAACGACACATTTTGCAAAGTCGTGTATTCCATCTGTGAGAATTGGTGCTAAACACTAGTAGAAAAGCCTCTTCTTGGTCCTGATTCATAAAGGCCATTGGTCCTGGATTTTGAACCGGGACCAATCACGCGGGACCAATATTGGCCCCGGTTCTGGCACAAACCGGGACCAATCCACGTGGTCCTCCGTCGCGTGCGCTTGCAGTAGGACATTTGGTCCTGGTTCGTGGCATGAACCGGGACCGAAGCTATTTTCTATTTTTTTTCAAAAAACAATTTATGGTTCCTTCCCATCTCCCTTTCTATGTACCACTTGTAACCTTATGTCTATACTATGCTATTAATGATATTAACCCATGCATCTTGTGAGTCATCCATTCTTATAATTTGAGTTACAAACATGATTTTAATGGTAAAAAAGGACTAAGTAATACTAATATTGAATAAATATACAAATAAAATATGTTTTATTATTATTTTTGCATTAATTCATTTAATATGGCATAATTCATATCTTTAAATCCATAAATCGAAATTCCACAAATAATATATGCATTATTATTAGAAAAATGCGAGGAATCCAAATATGTCATTTTTTTTTGATTTTTTTAATAAAATTAAAAATCTGAATTTTGACTCTTTTGGAATTTCAAAAATCTAAAAAAATTGCAAACGACTGAAGGCGGTTGGCATTGGTATCGTAATTTTTTGCCGATAAGTTTGATATATTATACGATTTTTTCCGACATCGTATGCACAAATGGCGGCCATCTGAAGTTTTTATAACGTTTTCTTACAAAAAAAATTATCCCGATTTATGTCCTAAACCAGGACTAAAGACGACCCTTTGGTCCCGGTTCGTGGCATGAACTGGGACCAATGCTCCACTGACCATGGGTCCCGGTTCATGCCATGAACCGGGACCAATAGCCCGAGATAAACCGGGACCGATATCCTAGCGGCATGAACCGGGACCTATGCCTGGTATTGATCCCGATTTGTTATTTGAACCGGGATAAATGGCTTTGGAGGCTGGACCAAAGGCCCCTTTTCTACTAGTGAAATGGAGTCCCCCTCAGCCTATGTTAAACTAAATGTTGACGCGGCGTTCCATCAGGACATAATTACTAGAGCGGATTCGGCGGTCATCCGTGATACAAAACGTTGGTCCATTGCAGGTTCATGCTGGTACTTGGAACACATTGAATCTCCTGTGATGATGGAAGCAATTGCAATGTTTGTACAATTGCCTTATCTTAGCAATACTACGTGAGATGATGAGATGATTGCAGAGTTTGAGGAGAGACAAACAAAAAAAAGCATATGTCTTCTCTTGGTCTCTTAGCATGATATGTCTCACCACATATTTATGATATCGGTCAATGGAGATAAGACTAGAAAAAATACTCATTGCACATCAAGTTTTATCATCATAGCGTGACACGTATAAGATAAGGCTGTCTTATCAACCATTGTACATGTCTTAATGGGCTCCAGCTAGCAGCTAAGTCTGGAATGTAATGCGGTACAAGCTGAATCGGATGCTCTGGAGGTTATTAATGCTTGCAATGGTGAGGATTTTTGGTGGAGTTCTTCGGCTGCTATTTATTCAGAGTGTGTTGCTTCTATTTCTGTAATAGGAAAAGTCGAGTTTAGCCACTGCCCGAGAGAGATAAATGAAGTTGCTGACAATCTAGCTAAGTTTTGTTTTGATTCGAAAACTTCTTGTAATTGAGTCGATGAGCCCCTTAGCTGTATTGTGAGCAGTCTTCTGAACAACGTAATAATTGTTTAATTATCAATAAAGTTGCCATGGTGGCTTTCCCTCAAAAAATAACCTCTCTCAAAATAGCTTGGAAACAAAGAAAGACATCACACAGAAAAAGAACCACTTGGATGTTTTTTGCTTGAGAGGTTATACCGGTTGCCTTGTTTTTTATTTCTATGGAAAGAAAGAAAACTGGGCCTGTTGATTCTATGCTAGGAATATATCCCTGCAAGTTGCAAACGACATGCTGCAGGACGATAAGCAAAAAGACCATACGTCTCGGAAGAAAAAAAAAACCACAACCTCAGGCTGCAGCACGTTACTTCTCTGACAAAAACCTTGAGCTCCATGTACTAACTGAGCCCATTTTGTTTTGTTGAGAATCACAAACTAAACCCAGTATGAAGCGAAACTGCGCAAGTATAAAGGTAGAGCACGGTCATAGGAACGCTGTACCTAAATACTAGACCCTAGTGGCCTGAATGGAGATCAGTGCACGGCTGCACGCCGCACAGGGACATCGGCGGCCAGTCCATTTGCTTAACTTTTTGTGATTTTATTTTGTTATCTTTCAGTTTTTTAAGGTACATAATTCAGTAATTTTTCACGATTTTAGAAAAGTTCAAGATTTCGAAAAACGTTCAGGTTTATAAAAAGTGTTCATATTTTTTGTAAAATTTGCATTTCTAAAAAATTATTCATGTTTTTTGAAATTTGGTTCAAGATTTTTAAAAAATGTTCATCATTTTTTGAAAAATATTCACATTCTTTATAAAACTACGCATGGTTTTAAAAATTGTTCATGTTTTTTGGAACAATTCATGATTTTTTATATTAAAATATGCAAATTTTAAAATAAAAATAGAAAAGGAATAATAAAAAGTAAAAAAGACTCACCTGGGGCCGGTTAGGAGACGTGTCTTTCAGGCGCGAGTTATGGCTGGCGCCGGTTGAAGCGGCATATAGCCCCGCCCGACGCTATATGGGACGCCGTCTGAAAGAATTCTAGAGATAGGTCGGGCCAATTTTCACGTACGTTGTTTCTATCTTTTCATTTTTTCATTTATGTTTTTTGTTTTTATTTCATTTTTATTTCCTTTTTGTTTTATTTATTTCTATTTTTCTTTTTTATTTCCCATTATATTTTTTTATTTTTGTTGTTCAAATAAGATAAAATATTTTTACATAAAATCTTATAATAATATAAAATTATATTAAAATCGTTCAAATAAGAATAATGTTTTTATGAAAAACCATTCGAATGGGATAAATGTCTTTATTGAAAAATCGTTCAAATAAGGTAAATATTTGTATTGAAAAACTGTTAAGTGAGATGAATTTTTTAATGGAAAAATGTTTAAATGAGATGAAAATGTTCACCAATTTGAAAAATGTTCATATTATTTTTCAAAGTTCACGAGAGTTCGTTTTTCACAACGATTGATTCATATATTTAAGTAAATGGAAACTTGATAGAGCAAAACCGCTCTCGGGTCGTTCGCGCGAAGCGAGCCCGGGGCGCCCCCTCTGAACGCTAGCCAGCTGTCGCCGTCCGCTGCCGCCGCCCCCGCGGTAGGGCGATCTGCGCGGCTCCGTCGATCCTCTTCGCGCCAGGAGGTGGACACCAAGGGGCGGTGCCAGTGGATCCAAGTGGCGGGCGGCGGCGCTTGCCCGAGCAGCGTTTGCCTGTGGCTTGGAAGGAAGGCGCGATGGAGAAGATGGGGGCGATGGTGCAGACTTGGAAGTGGCATGATGGTTGCCTTAGGCGGCGACATTGCATCTCGGTCTCTCTCTAACCGATATGTGGGTTTAACCCTGCCTTCGAAAGGGCTGAAGGTTGACCCGCTCGTTCCGTTCATCGGAAGCCGGCCGGCGGTGTGGGGACTGTTGGATCTGCCTGAATAATGATGACGGTCCTAGGGTTCCTTCTGCACGAAGACAAAGATCTGTCGTCTGCTTGTCCTCAATGATCTGGTATGGAGCTATGAGTTTTGGAAGGCTCCACCGGCGAACTCCCGTGGGTGACTATGCAGATTGCTGGATCGGATTGAATTATGTGGGGTGTACCCATGTTTTTTCTGTCCGTTTAGTTTTAACGGGAGCGTTGTGAAGTTGTGATATATGTTACCATCATATGTCATGTCTTCGACGATCCATGGCAAAGTGAGATGCGGAGAATATCAGGAAAGCTAGAACATTAGAGAAGCGATGGTGATTTGAGTCGTGGCGACGAAGAACTGGCTGCGTGATCTGTGCACGCAGCAGCGACTGTTTGTGGGGACAACAACATAGGAGGAGTTTCTCGTCTTACCTTGGTGGGTCAAAATCTAAGGTCTGACCTTAATTAGTTGTGCGTGGCAATGACCTTGTTAAGGCATTGTTTTGCGAGTGAGGAACTTCTTCAGGGTGAAAATCTATAATCTTTGATCGGGCGATGACGACGTTTGTGAACTATTTTCTTCTTGAAGGTGTTACTATTGGAGTGGTTAGACTACTGGTGTGGTGGTGTTAGTGTCGTTGCTTCGAGAAATCATTCTCTGTAGCCGAAAATTTTCTTTTTTATAATTCTTTTTTTTTCCTGGGTTGTGTGCATCCGTAAGGCTACTAGGGCGCGTTGTTGCAGAGGCTGAGTGTAATTGGTATCTCATGGTATTAATATATACACTTTTCTAAAAAAAAAAATAGAAACTTGATGACTTACTCAGATCTACTAAAATTAAATTATAAACAAAAATTGCTGGCGGCAGAGGGATACCGGGAAAACCAGAACAATTTCGCGAGTTACCCTTGCTAGATTGCTGGACTGGCCTTTCTACGCTCCTTGTTTGCCGCCCGGTTTTTTGGGTGGTAGATATGACCTGCTGCTATCTTTCTTTCTTTCCTTACTGGTAGTCCTAACCGTGTTTAGTTTACCTGGAGAGAAGCATTGGTCTCTACTTATCTGTACGTCTGAGACAGTGCATGACAGACACGAGACAGAGTACACAAATACAGGGTCAAGGAATGCATGCACCATCCATCGCCATGTCTAGATCGAATAGATAGATGCATGGTCAGAGCAGTTCACTTTAAGGACCAGCAGAAAACATGTATAGTCAACTCAAATCGGAAGTCTGATCGAATTTGGTACTCCCTTAGTCCCAAAAAAAGATGCCGCGGATTTATCTAAATTTGCATGTATCTATAGACTCAACAGCGTTCACATACATGTAAATTTAGACATATGTGTGACATCCTTTTTTTAGGACAGAGAAAGTAATCGAGATTAGTTATCTATTTAAGGATCAGTAGTAAATTACCGGTGTAGTTTGATCAACATTACAGGGAAAAATATCAAGCATTTATAATAATAAACTGATTAATATCACTAGATCCATCTTAAAATATAGTTTTAACATTAATTTCATGCCATATATATTGCTTTTTTCTTCTATACAGTTGACTAAACTATTCTAAGACTAGTATAAAAAGAAAAAGACACTTATCTGTGAATGGAAGGAGTACAAAGGTGTTGCTTGAAGAGCCTCGCCACCAAACCACGGCACCGTGTGGGCACCAAAAATTCCAACTGGTGCTTAATTACTTACTCCTGGGCTCGCCTGTTTTGATTATTCGGGGACAGGGTTGCATGATTTGTGCGTCCCGGGTAAGACTTTGAAGAATCTTTTGGTAGTTGGTTTCTGCAGGTTTCGTATTTGTAAGTTGCTTCAGAAGTTCTGTTTCTGTCTGACCTGTTATCATGGGCTTTTCATGTGTTCTGAAGAAGAACAAAGACATGGATGTTAACCGGTGGACGCGAGGGGAGGGCGGGGAAAGATTAGCGCTGCTGATGGTGCCTGTTGGTGACGAGACTGCGTCATGAGAATGGGACAGGCAGGGCCCTAACAATGGTTAACAACATTTTTTTCAGGGGCAACGAACTCAGCAGTTAGGTAGACCGTGGTCTATCCGCAGCTCCGCACACGAGCAGAAAAAGCTGCGCCTTTTTTGCAAACCAAACCACTTTTTTTTTTCTCTTTAGTTTGACTAGATTTGGTTGGTTAACTTTAAATTTGGTCGTTGGTTGGTTTTGTTCTTTGGTCAATAGTTGGAAGATTAAAACTTAATAATCGCCCACTCCGACCCTTCGCTGATCTGGATGTTCCTACTGCCTATCTTTTGCTGTGACCTGTTTTGTGCTCTGCTGCCTGCTGGTGGTCTGCAATCGTTTTGCTGGTACCGCACAAGCAGAAGCAGCGTTCTTTTTGGGGCGATAGGCTTTAAAACGGTGCTGCAAACTCGATCTGAATGCTGTTTCGTTCTACTGATGGAATGAAACTTGCTGTTTGATCTGCGTTCCGGCGGTGGGATGGTAAATCCAGTGTTTTCTTTCTGAGATGAATGTTCAAATACAGTTCCAAGCAAGTATCCCCAACCAACACATATAAATACTACTCCATCCGTTCAGAAATATAAGACATTTTAGCTTTGTGAGTAGAATGTATCTAGATGTCTTTTAGTGTATAGGTTCACTCCGAATCTATATACTAAAAAACATCTAGATACATTCGTTTCACAAAGCTAAAACGTTTTGTATTTCTAGACGAAGGGAGTACCTACCATTTCTATTCAGGAAGTCAAGAATTTGGGATCATTTCACCTAAATCCCGCCATAAACCGTATTCTACCCGGTAGCAGGTGACACCAGAACACCCAGATGAGAACGCTAATCACTGTCATGCTGCCGCTGAGTGGTCGACTAATCCATCATCCCACAAAAAAGGGAAGAAAATTCTGGATGACGCATATCTGCCTCTTTTGTTCTTCACTCCAGTGTCGTCAGTTTACAATTTTCAGACGTACGTTGAACCGGTCGACACCTATCCGCAATCGTTATCCTGGACCATCGCCGCTACGCTACAGTCCGCCAAGTAGGCCGGGCGCCAGGCCAGAAGCGACTCTCCAGGACTTGAGCAAGGCGGCCGGCAACAAGCACACACCAATCAACAAGGCTTAGATGGAAGGAAGTACGTACTCCTACTACTGTGCGTTGCATGATCAGCATGAGCGCCGTCTACACCTACCGTATCCGGAGTGCTGGAATTGGAAATTTTGAAGTTGTGTGCGCTAGAAAAAACACACCAACCCATGCTCACAACGGTTGACGTTGTGCGATTTTAGGCCTATTAGCCTAATTCATGGTTTCACTAAGATTGTGGCCAAAATCCTTGCTTTGCGCCTTGGCCCTCACATGAATGATCTTATCTCCGTTGCCCAAAGCGCCTTCATTAAAAAAAGAAGTATCCATAAAAACTCCATGTTCGTGCGCAACTATGCTAGATGGCTTAATAGAAGAAACAAGACCACGTTGTTATTCAAGCTTGACATCAGAAAAGCGTTTGACTCGGTCCGATGGAAATATATCCTTGAAATTCTTGAACATCTTGTATTTCCGTCAAGGTTTCGCAACTGGATTTCGGCCCTATTTGTTACCGCCTCTTCTAGGGTCCTCCTAAATGGTACCCCCGGTGATCCCATAAAGCACGGACGCGGCTTGAGACAAGGAGACCCGCTATCTCCGCTTCTCTTTGATATTGCTATCGACCCTCTACAACGCCTCCTTCAAGTGGCCACCTATTTAGGCCTTCTCCAACGTCTTTCAGGCAAGCGGGGCCGTTTCCGCACATCACTTTATGCCGACGATGCGGCTATCTTTGTGGCTCCCCTTCATGATGATATCTCTACTCTTGCACAAATCCTCACCAATTTTGGCAACTCAACGGGCCTTGTCACCAACTTCCAAAAGAGCATGGTGGCCCCTATTCGATGTGGTGAGATCAACCTTGAAGGGATTTTGCAACCTTTTCCGGCCACCGCCATGACTTTCCCAATGAAATACTTGGGCTTGCCCCTTACGATCAAGAGACTCAAAAGATCTCACTTCCAATATTTGGAGGACAAAACTGCCAAGCGCATCAATCCTTGGAACGATAGGCACTTCAACATTGCGGGAAGAGGAGCCCCCGTTAAATCGGTTCTCACCTTGCAAGTTATCTACCCCTTACCGCTATTGATGTTCCGGTGGAACCTTTAGAAGCAATTCAAAAGATTATTAGAGGTTTTTTTTGGGCGGGCATCGAGAAGGAACTGGAGGAAAATGCAAGGTTAATTGGATGGCGGTTTGTAGACCTACATCAATTGGTGGTCTTGGAATCCTCAACATGAAGTTCTTTGCAAGGGCCCTCCGATTGAGGTGGCCTTGGTTCGCTTGGAAGACCCCAGAGAGACCTTGGGTTGGCCTTGAAAACCCTTGCAACAAGGAGGATCTGGAGCTCTTCTACGCCCTCACAAGTGTCACTATTGGCAATGGCTTGATGGCTCCTTTTTGGGATGCCCCTTGGGCGGACGGGCTTAGTCCAAAATGCATTGCGCCTTCAACCTATGAGTTGTCAAAGAAGAAGAATTGGTCCGTCTGTGCCGCCATGAATAATGATGCTTGGGTGTCTCGGATTGATATCTCTAGCGGCCTTACCACCCAACACCTTCACGAACACCAAGATTTGGGAGTGCACATCACAACTACACTTCTTTGATGACACACCGGACTCGATTCGTTGGAAGCTCACCGAGAATGGGGAGTACTCCTGCTCCTCCGCGTACAATGCTCAAATCGCCGGCGCTATTCTCTCCCCCATGGACTCTATTGTGTGGGACAATTGGGCCCCCCTAAGTGCAAGCTTTTTGCTTGGCTTATCATCCAAAACCATGTGTGGACGGCGGACCGGCTTCACTAGAGAGGTTGGCCGAATGGGAGAGTTTGCACTCTTTGCCGTTGAGCGGATAAAACGGCTTGCCACCTTCTCTTCAAATGTCGCTACTCCTCGAGAATTTGGCGAATGGCAAGAGATTGGACGGGGCTACCACAGCTTGACCCATCGTCTTGGGGGCTACATGATGATGTCTTGGATTATTGGATCAAGTTGGTGCTAAACAACGGCTCAAGAAGGAAGGGCACATCGTCTCTCGTCATGCTCATCATGTGGGATATTTGGAAAGAGAGAAACGCGAGAGTTTTCAATAGCAAATCCTCAATGTTCTTTCCTTCTCTTTGATAAGATTAAGGTGAGTTAATAGCATAAAACCACCACTTTAGTAGCTAAATTTACTATTTGGTACCAATTTACGTTTTTGCTACCAAAATCTACCACTTTCGTCATCAGTTGTCTCCGAAAACACCAATTCGCGTCTGAACACGAATTAACACTGGTGCTGACAGCCCGGACCCACCGTCAGTGCTAACGTGGCACCCCGGTTGACGTCTCCCGGCACGCCTGTTACAGTCGTTAACGGCACGCGGGCCCCAGCGCCGTCCACCATTTTGTCGGAAGGAAAGGGGTGGTCCGTTTAGGTTTTTGGTCAGTTCCTTCCTCCCAACTCCAGTACCGGCGATGGCGGCGGTGACCCCCGGTGATGGCGGCGGCGGTGGCGGATGTAGCGGAGGCGCAGAGAGCTCCGCGCGCATACTCCCTTCTGGTTCGTCTGCGGGGTGGTGCGGTGGCGCGCTGCGTGGGATGGCTTCAGCGATGGCAGATCCGGGGTCGTCTATGCGAGCGGTGGCGGCAATGTCGTCGGAGGAAAGGTCGGCTGCTGCTCTGGCGCGGGTTGTGATCTCTTCGCCCTCGAAAAGCAGCCACCATTGGGGATCCTCCTTCGGCGGCGCTGTAGAGTAAGTTCCCCATCTCTGTCCATTCCTCTGCAATTTAGGAAATTTAGTTGCTGCAGATCTTTGTAGATGGAATTTAGGAAATTTAGTTCAGTAGTGTAGCTGAATTTAGGAAGATAATTAGGTTCAGTAGCAATTAAATAAAACTTTAACTCCTCTGGAATTTAACTGAATTTTAATTATCTGACATTAGTTGAATTTAGTAGTGCAGTTGGATTGTAGTTATCTGAAATTAGTTGACACACACCAAGTTGTCCTAAGTAGTGTAGTTGAATTTAGTAGCTACAATTCAGTGCCTTCTTCATGTTGCAGAGTAGTGTAGCTCAATTCTTAGCATCATATATTAACATTATTTTAATTTTGACAGTCTAGATGATGATGTCTGATGGCCCAAAATATATCGAGCTTGTTGGAGAACCCCAAGAGGAAGGTATGATGAGCACAGCAGCAAGTTTTCCCTCAGTACGAAACCAAGGTTATCAATCCAGTAGGAGCAAGGAAACACACCAAAAGTGTAGCTAGCTGAACATTGGCAGGGCGTACTACCGGTGCCAGCAACAACGTGGAGACCTACACAACACAACCACAGAACTTTGCCCCCAACTTACGATAAGGTTGTCAATCTCACCGGTTTTGCTGAAAACAAAGGATTAAACGTATCGAATGAAAGGAAGTAATAGTTTGCAGAAAGTAAACACAAAGCAGTAAACAGTTTGATTGTAGATTGAAAGTAAAAGAACGGACCGGGGTCCATAGTTCACTAGAGGTGGCTCTCCTTAAGATAGATAACATGTTGGGTGAACAAATTACAGCGGATTGTTCTATGATCAAAGGATTGTTGTTTTCTCCCTAGTAGCAATAACACATCTAGTACCTTAGAGATTTATGTCACTTCCCCAGATTACTAGAGGCATGAACCCACTATCGAGCATAAATACTAACTCTTGGAGTTGCTAGCATCTACTTGGCCAAGATAGCTACTAACAATGGAAAGCATGCAAGATCATAAATAACAAAGACATGATAGAATCAATAATCAATCTGAAATAGCATATCAATATCCATGGGATCCCTGCAATCACAACATGTAGAATTACAAATAGATGATCTTGATCATGAACGGAGCTCACAAGATCTAAACATGATAGCACAAAGGAGGAGAACCAGCCATCTAGCTACTACATGGACCCGTAGTCCAGAGATGAACTACTCACGCATCACATCGGAGGCTGGCATGATGATGATGAAGGCCTCCAGGGTGAATTCCCCTCTCTGGCAGGGTGCCGGGAAGAGCTTCAGATCCCTCCTGATCTAGGGATGGAGATGACGGCGGCTACAGACTCTTTCGTGCAATTTTGATCGGGTACTTAGGGTTTCCGTATCAGAGGCAATATATAGGCGGAAGGAGAGGCCGAGGGGGTGCCTGGGGCGGCCAGACCATCCCCTGGCGCAGGCCAGGCCTGGCTGCGCGGCCAGGTGGTGTGGCCGGGCCCCAGCCCCTCTCCGTCTCGTATTCTAGCTCCATGTGTCCCCCGATAAAATAATGACTTTGGCTTTTGTCCCGTCCAATTATAAGAATATTCATTTTGTGACTTCCTGAAACTAAAAACAGCAGAAAACAGGTAGCTGGCACTGTGGCTCTTGTTAATAGGTTCGTCCAAGAAATCATATGAAAAGTACTCCAAAGTGTGGACAAAACACAAGAAAGTAGATAAAACCAAGCATGAAACATCAAAAATTATAGATACATTTACAATGTATTAATGTCTGGGAGATTAGATTCAACTTTCCTGGTGAGGACAACTTGGAAAGAACCTTATGCAGATCAGACATAACTAAGCTCAATTTGCTAGTTTTGATAGAAGCTCATGGTTATGGGATAAGAGACAGCATGTACTATGTTAAACAGAAGGGAAAAGGCAAGAATGGAATGGAGCTAATTGACAACATGACCCAAGTAAATGACATGCTTAACATGTATGAGAAGGAGGAGGTGTTGAATATCACTGTACTCATGAAGGATGTTGTATGGCCATCATATCTTAACACTGCTAATGTAGAGGCAGAAATACTGACTGAGCCTATGAGGTTTTTCAGTTGACAATGAAGGAGTCAATTACATATCAGGTGATGATGCTGACATTGTTCATGTAGTTGTAGACTACTCAGATGTGTTGTTCTTGGGCACACAACAGAGCTCCAATTTTCAGAAAGGAAAGGAAATTATCCGTGTTGATGTGGTGTCAGATGATGAGGATTTCTTCTATCCTTGTTAGGTTGACCCTGAGGAGCACAACAGGAAAGTCAGAGAGGAACTAGAGCTGATATAGAAATTGAAGAGAAAGAAAAAGGAGAAAGAGCCAGACTCTGAGTATACAGACATCCTCAATAAGATGGAGCAACAGAAGAAGCACAGAGATGACCCTTATCTGCACTTTGAAGGGGATACTGATGTGGAGGAAATTTATGAGCCAGAAGAAATTGATAGTGATACTGATGGTGAGGACATTCAAGAACCAGATTATTTCCTCCCTAAAAAATTGAAGCCATCCAGGCCAGGACCTACTAGTAGAGCTCACCATGAGTTGGAGGAACCAGAAATGGCAGATTTTTTACCATCTAGTGATGAGGACAGCAGCCCAGCAGATTTGGGAGATAGTGATGATGATGTCAGTGTACCTAAATTCAAACTACTGTCTGGCAGGAAGAGGAAGTTGAAGAAAAGGATGTGGTATGATCCAGATAGGGTTGACCCTCATGGTCAATTATGCATTAAGTTATGCTTCAAAGATGTGTACCAATTCAGAATAGCACTTAGGAGTTTCCACATTACCCAGCTCAGGAACTTCCATTATCACAGGAATTGTAGTGATAGAATAATTGTTTGGTGCACTGAAGAAGGCAAGAAACAAGGTTGCAAATTCTTTCTCACACCTTCCAAGGTTTCCCATGAGAAGACCTTTTGCATAAGGAAGTTAATGCCCCAACACACATGCATACCTCATGGTGAGAACACAAAAGTAACAATTGGCTGGCTTGCTGCCCAATCTGAGCAAGCAATTAGAACTGACCCTAATACTTGTGTTGATACACTGATTGACAATGCCAAACAGAAGTATGGAGTGGAAGTGCCAAAGAGCAAAGCATACAGAGCTAGGAAGAAGGCATTTGCTACTGTCATGGGAGATCAGAAGGCACAGTATACCAGGATTAGGGATTATTTGCAGGCTATTCTAGATACAAACCCATGTAGTAGATGTATTGTGACAACAAAACAACTAGTTGAGCACCCTAGCACAAACCCAAGGTTCCATGTGCTCTTCATCTGTTTTAATGCTTCTCTTCAGGGTTTTCTAAATGGTTGTAGGCCATTCATAGGTATGTGCACATTCATTGGTATATTTTGTTTTGATGTAGGCCATTCTTAGGTATGTGTCCATTCATTTTTTATTTTGTTGTAGGGGTAGATGGTTGTTTTATCAAACTGGCTATAGGACAACAGATCCTAGCTGCAACAGGTAGAGATGGAAACAACAATATTTCCCCATTGCATTTGGTGTAGTTGATAAGGAGGAAACAACTAGTTGGTTGTGGTTCTTGACACAGCTAAGGTATTGTATTGGTGAGTCTAGCAAGTTTGGAACATACACCATTATCTCAGATAGGCAAAAGGTTTGTACACATTGCTAAGTATTTGTGGTCTCAGATAAGTATTTGTAGTAATATTTCCCTGACTAATTAAGATTCATTTTGTCACTTGGTCATGGACTTCTCAAAGCCATCTCTCAAGTTTTTCCAAACTCACCTCAAAGTTACTGTCTTAGGCATATTTATGCTAACTTCTAGTCAGCTGGTTTTAGAGGCACTGAATTGAATAAGCATATGGATGTTGCTAGCTACTCCTACACAAAGAATGGATTTAATCTGGCAATGACTACTCTAAAAGCTGATTGTGAGGATGCATACAATTGACTGGTGAAGATACCACATGAGGCTTGGGCCAGGCATCTGTTTGATACCACATGCAAAACTGATCTAGTTGTCAACAACATCAGTGAGGTGTTTAACAGAATGATTCTTAATGTGAGGAACAAGCCAATTAGGACAATGCTTGAAGGTATAAGGGACAAGATGATGGTCAAGTATAGTGGTACAAGACAGAAGGTAGAGGCAAGCAGATGGGAGATCACTCCATTCTACTGTGAAAAATTAGAGGAGTCCAAAAGATGGTCAAGAGAATGCACAGCCAAACTCTGTGAAGTTGGACTGTGGCAAGTGAGCAGCAAAAGTGGCAGAGTGCTTGCAGTTAACTTGAACAATAGGACATGTACTTGTAGGAAGTGGGATCTCACTGGCATTCCTTGCAATCATGTTGTGGCAGCAATCATGAAACTACAACAGCATCCAGAAGACTATGTTGATGACTTCTACAAGAAATATGTGTACAAGAAAGCCTACAGCTACACCATATACCCAGTACATGGACCTGCTGACTAGAATAAGACATATACACCTAATATTGACCCACCTGTGTTCAAAGATAAACCCGGGAGAAAACAAACTGCAAGGAGGAAAGGCTAATTTGAGGTGCCATCACCTAGAGATTCATCTAGGATGGGCTCTATCACTTGCAGCAACTACAAGCTAGTAGGGCACAGGTTCACTAGCTGTAATGTGACATTGAGGCCTGGGCTACAAGTAAGGAAAGATAGTCACCAGGTAATGCAAAACTCTTTGTATTTGACCACAATTTGTATTTTATTACATTAAGCTAATTTAGTATGTTTCTCCCATAGCCCACTAGGCACAACCATGGTGAGGAGAGCTCTGGTACTACCAGTACAGCAGCAAAACATGCAGCTTCAACACCTGTTGCTACAAGTGCTACTCCTACACCTATAGCACCAAGGGCTCCCACTCCTACACCTACAACACCAAGGGCTCCTACTCCTACACCTGCAACACCAAGGGCTCCCACTACAACACCTACTACTACAAGGGCTCCCACTCCAACAAGGATTGCACCAAGGGCTTCTACTACAACACATACAGCAAGTGCAGCAACATGAAGTGGTTCTATAACCAGGCCCTTCATTGCACCTAGGTCTGCAGGTGATGCAATTGGTAAAAGGCAACCAAAGCTAACATCTAGGATGAAGGGCTATTTGAGTGCTGGTAAGCACAATAGCTACAAGAAGGACAAGGAGAGTGATGGTTCGAAATATTTGAGTGAGTGCTCCAAGAAAGCAGAATGAACATTCTGTTTATTCAGGCATTTGTGTGTTTGAACCACTATGTGGCTTTGTGTTAAACTACTTGAGTACTGTCTGTGTTTGCATGATTGTGTGGCTATGTGGTGAACTACTTTAGTATTCTGTGTTTGCAAGTCTAAGACTAAGTCTGTGGATATTTGTGACAATATTTGTGGACTACTTTAGTATGCTACATTTAATGGTGATCTACAATATGCCCATCAATATTTGTGACAATATTTGTGGACTACTTTAGTATGCCCATCAATATTTAGAGAGATTAATCAAACTCAATAGAATGATCATCAATATTCATAGAGATTACCATACAATACCACTCTAAAATCCAACATACAGGTTCAACAAACAGGTTTAACATGCATTACCACTCTAAAAGGTTCAAATACACAAATACATAACTAGATCACTCATCACACAGTTGTTTAATTTTCTTTAGCTTCTCCTTCAGACCATCACTGTGTTTGAACATATCAAAGACAGTGCGCTCTGCTGACTCGTGTATTAATGAGCTCGTTGGGCAACCCCAAGAGGAAGGTATGATGAGCACAGCAGTAAGTTTTCCCTCAGTTATGAAACCAAGGTTATCAATCCAGTAGGAGCAAGGAAACACCCCAAAGGTGTAGCTAGCTGAACTTTGATAGCGCGCACTACCGGTGCCAGCAGCAACGTGGAGACCTGCACAACACAACCATAGAACTCTGTCCCCAACTTGTGATGAGGTTGTCAATCTCACCGGTTTTGTTGAAAACAAAGGATTAAATGTATCGAGTGGAAGAAAGTAATAGTTTGCAGAAAGTAAACACAAAGCAGTAAACAGTTGATTGTAGATTGAAAGTAAAAGAAAGGACCGGGGTCCATAGTTCACTAGAGGTGGCTCTCCTTAAGATAGATGACATGTTGGGTGAACAAATTACAGCGGGGCAATTGACAAACATCGAGAAAGCATACAAGCATATACTACTCATCTTGACTCCTTTGAGATTCGATTGGGCATTACAACATTATACATAGACCGCCATCCAACTACATCTATGACTAATAATCCACCTTCAAGCTATCATCCGAACCCCCTCTAGTATTAAGTTGCAAGCAACGGATAATTGCATTACGAATTGCGTGTAAAGTAAACAATACGATTGTTCTATGATCAAAGGATTGTTGTTTTCTCCCTAGTAGCAATAACACATCTAGTACCTTAGAGATTTATGTCACTTCCCCAGATTACTAGAGGCATGAACCCACTATCGAGCATAAATACTAACTCTTGGAGTTGCTAGCATCTACTTGGCCAAGATAGCTACTAACAATGGAAAGCATGCAAGATCACAAATAACAAAGACATGATAGAATCAATAATCAATCTGAAATAGCATATCAATATCCATGGGATCCCTGCAATCACAACATGTAGAATTACAAATAGATGATCTTGATCATGAACGGAGCTCACAAGATCTAAACATGATAGCACAAAGGAGGAGAACTAGCCATCTAGCTACTACATGGACCCGTAGTCCAGAGATGAACTACTCACACATCACACCGAAGGCTTGCATGGTGATGAAGAAGGCCTCCAGGGTGAATTCCCCTCTCTGGCAGGGTGCCGGGAAGAGCTTCAGATCCCTCCCGATCTAGGGATAGAGATGACGGCGGCTACAGACTCTTTCGTGGAATTTTGATCGAGTCCTTAGGGTTTCCGTATCAGAGGCAACTTATAGGCAGAAGGAGAGGCCGAGGGGGTGCCTGGGGCGGCCAGACCACCCCCTGGCACGGGCTAGGCTGGGCCGTGTGGCCAGGTGGTGTGGTCGGGCCCTAGCCCCTCTCCGTCTCGTATTCTGGCTCTAGGTGTCCCTCGGTGAAAAAGTGACTTTGGCTTTTGTCCCGTCCAATTCCGAGAATATTCATTTTCTAACTTTCCTGGAACCAAAAATAGCAGAAAACAGGCAGCTGGCACTGTGGCTCTTGTTAATAGGTTAGTCCAAGAAATCATATGAAAAGTACTCCAAAGTGTGGAAAAAACACAAGAAAGTAAATAAAACCAAGCATGGAACATCAAAAATTATGGATACGTTTGCAACGTATCAACATCCCCAAGCTTAACTCCTGCTCGTCCTCGAGTAGGTAAGTGATAAAAAGAAAGAATAATTTTTGAGGTGACATGCACCATCATAAACTTTATCAAAGTATTTGTAAAACATTCAAAGCTGGGATCATAGTACTTCAATCATAACAAGAAAGACAAAGTTCTAGCAATAAGTCAAAGAAACTATGTTGCAACATGAAAAGGCACAAACAAAAGATTAATGAATAACAATGCTTTGCAAGATGTTTGTTTGTTTCACATAAAGAAAACATAGCATAGTGGCATTCATCTTGTCCCTCATAGAGTAGAAAACATAAATGCATAGGACACCTTCAAAGTTCATAAGAGTGACTAGATACAAATAGTTTAAAAAAAGCAATATCAAGGTTATGCAACAATCAATAAATCTTGGGACAATGCACATAGAACTAAGAATGGCCACTATGCTCTCGAAGTTGGTGCATAAAGATAGAAGGTGGAGACTCAATATAAAAGTGGGAGAAAGGCCTTCATAGAAGGAAGTAGAGATTCAAGTTTCATAAAGAGCTTCCAAAAATTAATGGTACTTAATAGCTTTCAGCTCTCATTGCCCCTATCATAAGCATCTTGAAGTGATTAAGGTTAATGTGAACAAACTATGGTGTATATGCTTGACAAAGTATAAGTTGGAAATCTCATGTCCCTTGAATACGAGGGTCGCTCCTCATGCTACTCAAGTTTAGTCACTGGTAAGTTCTTGTCATCGTAAGTACATGTGTATCATAGAGAACCGCCAACGGGGTACCCCTTGCCCGATGATACGGAAGAATCCCCATATCAAAATGACAAGGCAAGCAGACAACGAGCATCTCAGTAATATTCTTATTTACCATGGGAATATGGTGCTTTTTTCTCTCTTTCCTATTTTCATAATCTTTTTGTTCTTTTTCTCTTTTTTCTTAATATCTGACTCTTTTTTTAAAGAAGAATGCTTCATAGACAGCTCATTATGGTTACGCTGCAAGTTTCCACCATGTCAGCATGGATTAGACCAGCGGCCTAGGCGTTTCTCTAACACATATACATAACTCCATGGACTTACAAGCTCCCATTTCATTTCACACCGATGACATCCATAGACAAAAGAGCATGATATCAACTAGGTACAAAGTACAAGTGCAATGTTGAAAGCGTTCCCCATGACAGCATGGTTCTGCTAATCCCCGACATATAAGTGCAAGCATATACAACATAGACAACACAATGGTTCAAGTTTATTAAGGGCAAAAAAAGTAAAGTGTGCCATCAAGTTCATGAGAGCTTTAATCACTAGTTTTCTCATAACAAGTTTAATTCGGAAGGTAGATAAAAACATGAATATACTTGGAATAGCATATGCTAGTAGGTAGGTATGGTGGACTCTTTGGAATAACTTGGTTTAAGGAGTTGGATGCATGAGTGGAACTCATACTTGGTTACGGAGGCTAGCAAAAGACTGAGAGCGACAAACTAAGAGAGCAATAATGGTCATAATCATGAAGAGCGAAAAAACATCATTGATCAAAGCATAAAGTGATACTACAAGTTGAAAACTAAAGGATCATAAAGGCTATGGTGACTTGGGATAGTCATAACATGGTGTGAGCATGCGCCAAGTCAACCTAAATAAAGCATCAAAGGAGAATACCACAATACTAATGCTTTAATATGCTAAAACAACACATGATTCTTCCAAGGCACATTAAGCAATCTCAATTGTTTATAATAAGTCATGCTATATCAAAGAATACTAAGCATAAAGCCAAAACAATATCAAGCATGGTATAACAAAGCATATGCCACAGTCAAAAGCAAGCTCTCTTTACCACTTAAGCATGAACTTTCCTACTCTTTTCCAATCCAACCCAAACTATTTGAAAACCAATGTATGAAAGAGGGGATCGAGCCAATTTATTCAAAAAACTAAGAAAAACCAAGAAAACGAAAAACCAAAACAAAAACGAAAAAGAAGACGCTCCAAGAACAACACAACTATGCATGAAGCAATAAAAATTAAGTATTTGGAAGAAACCTGGGATTTTTATTGATGAAGAAGGGGATGCCTTGGGCATCCCCAAGCTTTGACGCTTGTACTTCTTGGATATTTCTTGGGGTGACACGCGTGGCATCCCCAAGCTTGATCTTTAGTCCATCCTTCATCTTATTACTCATTCCTTCCATACACCTAAAATTTTTCCTTCATACAAAACTTCACACAATCTTTATTTGCAACATTAGTGCACTCAAGATAATAGGTCTTTAGGTTCAGTTCCAACACCAATAAAACTTCCATTAAAATACTAGCTACTGTAGCACTTCCCTAAAAAATCTCAATTCCCCAAAAAAACTCAAAATGGAACCAACAAGAAGCAAATGCAGAAAATGGCAGAAATCTGTCAAAACAGACCAGCAGGTAAAGACGAATTTTTTTGAAGACCTTCTGTTGCTCAAATTAAAAAGTGTTGAACTAATGAAAGTTAGATAACAACCTGGGGCAGAAGCACAAAAATTTACGCCTCAAAAGGACGTACAGAGATTTTACATGAATTTTTTACGGTAAAGCACAGAAATCTGTTTCGGGACAACAACTTTCCCAATCATTACTTCTCTCTCATTAGAGGTTACTCTTGGCACAAAAAGCAAATAAAAAGAATAAGGAGCGGTTATTACTTAAGTAATAACTTCCAAGACTCATCTAAAACTTTTGGGTTATCTCCCAATAAGTACTTTTCTTTAACGCCTTTAAGTTAGGCATAAGAAGCAAGAAAAAGAATCAAGTGTTTGAAGAAGCATTAAAACCAAATTTCTTACCCTTACCTCTCTTACTTTTATTCTTAACCTTGGGGAACTTGTGAATGCTTGGTGGAGAAAGAAAGCACATGGTGCCCTTTTCCATATCTATTATTGCTCCAAGAAGTTTCAATAGGGATCTTCCAAGTGTGATTTGTCCTTTTCCTACACATTCAATAACAAGATAATCAGTAGAAACCATTTTCCCTAGGATCTTTGTAAACACTCCTTCAGCTATTCCAATGGGTAATAATGTGGCATTATTAGAAAGAAAAATTTCTTCTCCTCCTTCAGAAAGCCTCCAAAGATTCAAACATTCATAAATATCTTTGGACATAAGACAAAATTCAGACATGATATCACAGCGAGCATGAAAAGTTTCATTGTTTATAGCAATCTTTACCGTGGGAAGCCATTCTGAGGGTTCAAAATTTATTGGAACATAGTTATGATGCTCTCTAAGCGTATTATAGCAATCTTTCAAACTAGCAGTGCTGGTCTCAAGAGTATTCAATCTAGCAAATATGTTTATGAAAGAAGAATCAGATTTGCTAGGCAAGTTGTAAGTAAAGACCAATTTCTTTATGGCATTAACAGCATCATCCTCATTGCATTGGAGGAAATCTCCTCCCACAACAGCATCTAAAGCATATCTGTAGCAAAGAGCAATTCAAAGGTAAAAACTGCTAAGGAACAAGCTTTGAGTCATTTTAGGCTCAGTTTTTTCATGTAGATCAGAGATTTTATACCAAGCTTCTTTGAAACTCTCTTGAATTCCTTGTTTAAAAGTGAAAATCATTTCCTCAGGTGACATAGTGATTGGAGAAATGCTAGACATAATGGCAACTTAGGATAAGAACTAATTTTTTTGTGTTTTCAATAAAGGAAGCAAACTTGTAGAACTAATTTTTTTGTGTTTTTGATAAAGAAACAAGCAAACAAAGAAAAACAAAAATAACAAAGTAAAGAGATTGGTTATGAGGGACTCCCCTTGTGAAGATGTCTTTGACTCCCCGGCAATGGCGCCAGAAAAAGTACTTGCTGACTCGTGTATTAACGAGCTCGTTTGGGAACCCCAAGAGGAAGGTATGATGAGCACAGCAGTGAGTTTTCCCTCAGTTATGAAACCAAGGTTATCAATCCAGTAGGAGCGAGGAAACACCCCAAAGGTGTAGCTAGCTGAACTTTGGTAGGGCGCACTACCAGTGCCAGCAGCAACGTGGAGACCTACACAACACAACCACAGAACTCTGTCTCCAACTTGCGATGAGATTGTCAATATCACTGGTTTTGCTGAAAACAAAGGACTAAACGTATCGAGTGGAAGAAAGTAATAGTTTGCAGAAAGTAAACACAAAGCAGTAAACAGTTGATTGTAGATTGAAAGTAAAAGAAAGGACCGGGGTCCATAGTTCACTAGAGGTGGCTCTCCTTAAGATAGATGACATTTTGGGTGAACAAATTACAGCGGGGCAATTGACAAATATCGAGAAAGCATACAAGCATATACTACTCATCTTGACTCCTTTGAGATTCGATTGGGCATTACAACATTATACATAGACCGCCATCCAACTGCATCTATGACTAATAATCCACCTTCAGGTTATCATCCGAGCCCCCTCCAGTATTAAGTCGCAAGCAACGGATAATTGCATTACAAATTGCGTGTAAAGTAAACAATACGATTGTTCTATGAACAAAGGATTATTGTTTTCTCCCTAGTAGCAACAACACATCTAGTACCTTAGAGATTTCTGTCACTTCCCCAGATTACCAGAGGCATGAATCCACTATCGAGAATAAATACTAACTCTTGGAGTTGCTAGCATCTACTTGGCCAAGATAGCTACTAACAACGGAAAGCATGCAAGATCACAAATAACAAAGACATGATATAATCAATAATCAATCTGAAATAGCATCTCAATATCCATCGGATCCCTGCAAACACAACATGTAGAATTACAAATAGATGATCTTGATCATGAACGGAGCTCACAAAATCTAAACATGATAGCACAAAGGAGGATAACCAGCCATCTAGCTACTACATGGACCTGTAGTCCAGAGATGAACTACTCACGCATCACACCGGAGGCTTGCATGGTGATGAAGAAGGCCTCCAGGGTGAATTCCCCTCTCCGGCAGGGTGCCGGGAAGAGCTTCAGATCCCTCCCGATCTAGGGATGGAGATGACGGCGGCTACAGACTCTTTCGTGGAATTTTGATCGGGTCCTTAGGGTTTCCGTATCAGAGGCAACTTATAGGCGGAAGGAGAGGCCGAGGGGGTGCCTGGGGCGGCCAGACCACCCCCTAGCGCGGGCCAGGCTGGGCCGCGCGGCCAGGTGGTGTGGCCGGGCCCTAGCCCCTCTCCGTCTCGTATTCTGGCTCCAGGTTTCCCTCGGTGAAAAACTGACTTTGGCTTTTGTCCCGTCTAATTCTGAGAATATTCATTTTCTGACATTCTTGGAACCAAAAACAGCAGAAAACAGGCAGCTGGCACCGTGGCTCTTGTTAATAGGTTAGTCCAAGAAATCATATGAATAGTACTCCAAAGTGTGGACAAAACACAAGAAAGTAAATAAAACCAAGCATGGAACATCAAAAATTATGGATACGTTTGAAACGTATCACGCTCCAACTTCTTCTTTTCTTCCTTTAGGCCATCTCTTTCCAGCACAATCTTCTTGTTTTCTTCTTTTAGGCCATCTATTTCAACATGCAACTTGTTCTTTTGACCCTTAAACACATCTGCCTGGGATCTCAGCACATTCTTCATTTCTTCCTTAGCATTCTTGAGCACCTCAACTTCATTCTTCAAAAGTTCTATATGCTTCTCCATCTGGCCAACATCCTTAATCTCACTATCATCACTGCAAATGCTGGCCAAATTTTCTGCTACATATTTCTTCTCAGTGGTCTCAATCCAATTGCGAGTATCAGCTAATAGAATGCATGTTTCTTCTCCAATTTCTCCTCATCTTCAACTAGATCCTTCAGCATCAGGGCACTTTCATACCTCTCATCAATCCTAGCAGAATTGCACTCATTGTACATTGCCCAGAGCAAGCCACAGTTCAACACTTGCTGCTCATCAATAATTTGATGCAATAAGTTATAAGAAGCAAAAATATATAAAGTATAGCTAATTGGTTACACTATACATTAACTGTCAGAGTACTAAATAAATTAACTGTCCTAGTACTACAATCTACACTAAATATATTAACTGTCCTGTCACTACAATGTACACTAAATAAATGAACTGTCCTAGTACTAAATAAATGAACTGTACTAGTACTACCATCTACACTAAATAAATTAACTGTTTTAGTACTACCATCTAAACTAAATAAATTGGTACAATCATCTGAGTCATTCAGAACATTAACAAATACTTTATCTGAATGACAGTTGGTACAATCATATATATTGGAGGAGCACCTGAACTGCATTATACTCTAAACATCTGCATTTCCATTATAACTAAAAATGGCAACACCTGAACTTACATTCTCAATTTGACATAGGTAGAATTTCCTCCCTGTGTCTGTTCCTTCAAAAGCTACACACTTGCGTGGCTCGAGTTTGTGGCAGCGGCAGAGACCATTGCACCCAACCGCTATGCCACAGAAAGAAGGGTCATCCATGGTGCCAGGAGCAAAGTCGAGCGCGGTGAGGTCCTAAAATGGAGTTAAATCGACTTAGCTGGAGCTAAATCGAACAAATTACACAATACAGCTAGGAACCCTAACCCTAAATCCAGGATCTGGACACTACTTACCCCTAAACCGGTGGTGCTCGACGAAGAGCCGTCGTGACAGCTGGACATGGCGAACAGGTGGCGTGAACGGAGGCGAACGGGCGGCGCGAACGGACGGAGCGACCGGGTTGCGGGGGCGGCGGCCTTCCAAGCGGCAGCGACAGCGAGTGCGTGCGTGAGCGATAGCGAGTGCGAACCATGCACCTTATCCACGGTGGGCGGCCGTGGGGCCCGCACGCCGTTAACGGCTGTAACGGGCGTGCCGGGAGACGTCAACCGGGGTGCCACGCCAGCACTGACGGTGGGTCCGGGCTGTCAGCACCAGTGTCAATTCATGTTTAGACGCGAATTGGTGTTTTCGGAGATAACCGACGATGAAAGTGGTAGATTTTGGTAGCAAAAACATAAAGTGGTACCAAATAGTAAATTTAGCTACTAAAGTGGTGGTTTTATGCGAATGCGCGTCTCAGCGCACGAGCGACAGTGCGCTCTTTATCTCCCTCCTCCAATTTAATTCTGGCCGATTTTGGGCTTCTCAAAAAAGCTCTAAAAAATTACGAAATAAATATCGGTATGCAGCCAACGTTCCGCACTACACATCTGCAAAGTTTCAAATAAAACGCCACTGTATTTTCAGCGCAGAAAAAAAGACAAATTTTTCAAATTTCGTATGTGTACTATTCACATCTCAGATCTGAAATTTTTACTTTTTTGCTGAGACCAAAATACAATGTATTTCTACCCAATGTTTTTGCACGCAGGTAGTGTATAACATTACCTACATGCCGATATTTTTCTCCTATTTTTCTGAATCTTCAAATTTGAATTTGTGTTAAGTTTGAATTACCGAGCTCCATGGAGCTCGGCCTCCATTACGCCGCTCTCTGGTTTTATGCCATTAACTCGATTAAGATAGAAGCTAGGATTTCGGTCCTTGCGGGTGCGAAATATTTGGGTAATGTGATGCCGGGAGAGTGATCTCCATGCGCGGAGTGCTGTAATAAAACCTTGAACCCTTTTTTCCCCTCTTTTAATGAATCAAGGCAAGCCTTTTGTCTTTCTTAAAAAAAAAATGACTGCACCAAACAAGAAAAGGCAGCCGTGTGCCGTGATACAGCGTGTGCGATTACGAGTGTAGAGACAAAATTGCCACCACAGTTCAGATTGTCTAGACGTAAGTAACTGAACCTGAGCGTTGGTGCAAATAGTTTCTGACGACGGAAGTGATGTAAGCACTGATCCTTATGTTGCATCTGAATTTGAACGTAGGCTGCGTGCAGCCAACGGACATATTCCCGCGAGTGTTGTTATCATACGAAAGGGTCGAGTATGGTGTTATCGCGTGATGAATATGTAAGCAGAGAAAGAAAAAGTCTTTGAAGATAAGAAACATGTGTATGCTCCTGCCGGTGCGAGTCAAATTTCAAGATTCGGTGCCCGAGCTCACGGAGAAGCAGGCATGAACTGGTCCACCCTTCTCTGTCTACAGGAGCAAAACAACGCGGTGCACGCCGGTGCGATCATGTACGTACTCTCTGTTTGATCGCGGAATAAGATGTTGCTACCTCTAACTAAACCTCTCTCAAAATAGCTTGGAAACAAAGAAAGACATCACACAGAGAAGGACCACTTGGCTATTTTTTGCTCGACAGGATAGACCGGTTGGCTTGTTTTTAATTTTTATGGACAGAGAACTGGGCTGTTTGATTCTACTACAAGTTTACTATACTAGGAATATATCCCTGCAAGTTGCATTAAAAAGACCGTACGTTTCAGAACAAAAAAAAACACAAGCTCAGGCTGCAGCACGTTACTTCTGTGACAAAAACCTTGAGCTCCTTGTACTACTAACTGAGCCCATTTTTGTTTTGTTGAGAATCACAAACTGAACCCAGTATGAAGTGCAAGTATAAAGGTGGAGCTCAGGTGCAAGTGGGACTAGTAGCGGGCGTCCGCTTACTGCCGCAGCAAGCCCGCATATGTTAAGCGGTCGTATGCGGGCAGCCCGCCTAACGCGAAGTCTATTATGCGGCGCCCGCATGTATCGCTTAATCCCGCATCCTTCTGCATAGAGCTAGCTAATTAAAGCGCTGATGTCTCTTTCTCGGTACCTCCCAGCAAACTTCCACCGCTGCTGGCCGTGCTGTAGTGGATGCGGTTTCTGGGCGAATGAACGATCGAGCTTTTGAAGGATGATAAAGGCAGCGTCTCTCAAACAGTACTAGCAGCTTGGAGCCTGCAGCCTGCTTTAACCTTGGACAGGTTTCAATGGAGCAGCTCAAGAAGAGATGTGCGACGAGTCCGTCTCCTGATTCTTCGCCGTCTGCTTTCCTCGCCTAGCACGCACAACCGCCGGCCGCCAAAGGTAGCCCTGCAAACGTGGTCGCCTCTCGGTCATCGCGACTCCTTGAAACGCCGCCGACGTCAACCGCATGTCTACGTGACGCTATCATGCCGTATACGTACGTACACTGGACCGTCGTGTGCAGGCTGATAAAAGAGGTACTGTATTATTTATGTGGGGTATGCGGGTACAGCAGGCAGACCGCAAAATACCACGTATATTTTCCTCTTACCTGCGGGCTGCCGCTTATAATTTTAAGTGGGGCGGGCGTGCGGCGCCGCAGACATCCCACGTCCGCTTGCAGCCTGAGGTGGAGCCCGGTTATAGGAATTCAGACAGCCTGCACCTAAGATACGGCCCGAGAAAAGTACACGGTACCGGGGCCTGAATGGAGAGCCGTGCAAACTGCACAGGGACATTGGCCGGTCCATTTGCTTCACTGTTTGTGGTTTTGCTCTGTTTTTCTTTCTTGTTTTTTCTTTTTGTTTCTTTCATTTTTTTAAGGAACATAATTTGGTAAATTTTCATGATTTTTACAAACGTTCGTGCATTTTAAAAAAAGTGGTTCAAGATTTTTGAAAAATGTTCATGATTTCTTGAAATATATTCACATTTTAAAAAATTGTTCATGGATTTAAAATCTTGTTCATGCCTATCGAAAAATTTCACAATTTTTCGAAAAATATTCATGTTTTTAGAAATCATTATATTAAAATATTCAAACTTAAAAAAATACAAAAAGCTGAAACAAAAAAAGAAAAAGAAAAAATGTGTCACATAGGTCAGCTAGTATGCATGTCTTTTGGGCGGCACGTCGCGGCTAACGCCGCTTGAAGCGGCATATAAACCCACCCGGTGTTATTACGGAATTGATTTATGGAACGACGTGGCTGCAGTTGGTTTGTCACAAATCAGTTTGCCCCTCGTGATTTCAGGCCCGAGATGGCTCCACAGATCTCCACCTCAGCCCGTATTTTTCTTTCAAAGTTGCTCGTACGTGTAGTGTTATTGATGGAACATCGCCTGAAAGAATTATTGAGATGCGTCGTGCTGATTTCCACGTATGCCATTTCTAGTTTTTATTTTCGATAGCAGTTTTCTTTCTTTTCTTCTATTTTTTTATTTTTCTGTTCGCTTTTATTTCCTATTTGTTTTTATTTATTTTATTTTATTTTTTCTATTATTTTGTTTCTTTTTATTTTCCTTGTTCAAATAAGATAAATATTTTTATGAAAAGTAATTTAAACAATTAAAATATATAGTGTAAAATCATTTACATAAGATAAATGTTCTTATTAAAAAACAATTCAAATGAAATAAATATATTTATTAAAAAATCGTTCAAATAAGATTAATATTTGTGTTGAGAAACTGTTAAAACAAGATGAATATTTTAATGGAAAAACATTTAAATGAGATAAACGAGTTGATTGATTTGAAAAATGTTCATATTGTTTTTCAAACTTCACGAGAGTTCATTTTTACACACCAATGAATTTACAATTTTAAGTAACAGAAACTTGATAACTTACTCAGATCTATCTATAAAATAAAATAAAATAGGAAACATGAAACAAAATGAAAAGAAATAAAATATAAAATAAAACAAAAAATATAAAAAGCAAAAAAGAAGAAACTCAATTGTATATAATGGGCCCCAACCTGTGTAGCCCATTTAAGTCACCTGTAGGTGGTGAGAGCGTCCCTCGCCACCTAGGCCAACTCCAATGCCCCCGTCCCCACCGCATTTTGGACACCGAATCCATCTGCTTCGGTCTATTTGCGGTGGCCTGTGCCTCAACTGGCTACCCCATATGCGGCCTCCTGTCCATGGGGAGTGATCAAGCTCAAGTTGATGGTCAATCTCAGCGTAATGGTGGCCGGCGTCCCCGCATGATTCTCCCGCCGGGACTCTAGTTCCCGCCCACTGTCCCCAGTTTTTCCCGCCAGGTCGCGACATTTCCCTCCCGCCTATACCTTGCCGCCCACCGAGCACCCCCGTGAATATAAAAACGGCTAGCCGTCGGGACGGGGAGCACCATGCCGAACAGTTGCCTCCCTATGACCTAGGACGAGCGCAGCAATTCCGCCCTCGCCGCATACCCCCTTCTGCTTCCCCTTCTCCTTCTCCCCGAGCGTCGGTGAATCTTGGGAGGGCGACGAGGAGGAGGAGGACATGGGAGAGTTGGTGCCCTACGAGGAGGAGAAGGAGGAATAGGCCGACCTCAACGGCGAAGTCGATAGCGCAGAAGCAACCCACTACATCCTAGAGAAGCACGTCGTCGAGCTTTACCGGGACTTCGTGTCGAGGGAGGCTGCCGGTCAGCAACCTGGCGAGGAGCTGCGACTGGAGGCTGTGGGCATGGCGAGGGAGGCGGAAGCGGCCCTCGAAGAGTGCAACGAGCAGGATGCGAAGGAATCGATGGAGGCCGATAACACCGTTCGGGTCGCCGCTAAGGCCTCCACGAAGGAGGAGCGGCAGCGGCAAGACGCACAGGAGACACCGGAGGCCGTGGCCTTTGACCGCGTGTTGTCATGCTGGTACTGGGGCAGGAGACCATCCTCAACACGCTTGCCCCATAGGTAGGTGGAGGCGGTTGCCTTGCATACTGCAATGGCGACCGCGGCCCAAAGGGAGGTGGTGGTGGCCACCGCCAAACGAGAGACGAGAGCGACGCGCAACCGCGCATCCGCAATGGTGGCCATGTAGAGGGACGCGGAGACACTCGCGTGCAACTGCAGGAGGCAGGAAATAAAGGCCAAGGACGCTACGTTGGCGGCCTGACGGGCAAAGGGGCCTCTGGCCAGGATGGGGCCTTCGGCAAGGATGGGGCCGATGTATAGTAGATTAGGTTAGTTTAAGAACTAAGTATTTCTATTTTTGTAATAAAAGCAAGTTGTTAGCAATTTTCTGTATATGCCGCGCGGAGCTCGACAAGGACCATGCCGGACGCACGGGCAGTCCGTACTTCGCAAACCGAGCTCAACTTTGTGCCCGGTTTGCGCTGAAACGGACGGGTCTAGGGCTGGCTCTAAATTTACAGGTGCGCGTTAGCCGTGTTCTCGGTCCGGAAAGACAAGATCGGATCCGCGGGGTCCGTTTCGATGGCCTGTTGGAGTTGGTTTTAACATGGGGAAAATGAGCCATGGGCGAATCATATTCTTTGTCCATTCCAGGCACTATCCCGGACTCCACCATCGGAAGAATTCCGTAGATTGGCCGGGGCCATTTACGCAGGTGTCATTTCTGGCTGTTTATTCTTTTTATTAATGTTTTCTTTCTTTTCTTTTTTCTTTTTTTGTTTTCTTTTAGTATCTATTTCCTTTTTTTATTTTGTGTTTATTTTCCCCTTTTTATTTTTATTTTATTTTTTACTTTTATATTTTCTGCTTTTTTCTTGCCTTGTTCAAATAAGATAATAATTTCTACTAAAATTTGTTGATCTAACAAATAAATTATATTGAAATCGTCCAAATAAGAGAATTTTTTTATTGAAAAACCATTCAAATGTGATAAATTTCATTATTGAAAAATCCTTCAAAAAAGGTAAATGTTTGTATTGGAAAACATGGTCATCGGTTTGAAAAAATGTTCATATGGTTTTCCAAAGAAGTTCATGAGGGTTCTTTTTTTCACACCAATGAATCCACTATTTTAAGTAAATGGAAACTTGATAACTCATTCAGATCAATTAAATAAATAATAAAAGATAATAAGAAATAGAAAATTGAAATAAATAAAAAGTAAAAATAAAATAAAATAAAACATGAAAAAAAATCTCAAATGTATATAGTGGGTGCAACCAAATCCGCCCATTTAGCCTGGAGGTGGCGGGAAATGCAGAGAATAGTCGTTCCCCGTACACATGACCTATCATAGTGGGTAGCTCTCACACCGTGCTTGGATGACGTGATGTTGGTCCGAAGATCCTATTTGACCCATGCGAGCCCACAATTAGACCGGCCCAAATAAGCCTTTCTCACTTTCTACTCTTTTCTCGTTTTTTATGTTTTTTTTCCTATTTTGTTCAAGTTTTCTTTTTTAAATTTTTATCTAAATATTTAGATGAGTATTTTAAGATTTAAAAAAAAAGTTGAGATAACATGTTTATAGAGTTCAAATTGAATGTTCATGAGGTTTAATTATTTTGTATAGTTCAAAAATATTCCCGTAGTTAAAAATAATTGTTCACAAGATTCGAAAATATTCATGCCTTACCGTTTATTTTCATATTTATTTCCTTTTTATTGATTCCCCCTTTTCCTTTTATTTATTTTTTCTTTTATTGTTCAAGTTTTCTTTAATTTTTCAAATAAGATAATAAGTTTTGTTGAAAATCGTTCAAATAATAGATAAACTTATATTAAATAATTGTTTAAATAAGATAAATGTTCTTATTACAATATATTTTAAATAAGATAAATGTTCTTATTAAAAACCATTCAATGAGCTAAATATAATCATTGAAAAATCGTTGGAATAAGGTAAATTTTCTATTGGAAAACTGTTTAAATGAGTTAAAAAAATAGTGGTTTTTTTTGAATGAGGTAAAAATGCTCACCAATTTGAAAAAATGTTCATATGGTTTTTAAAGAAATTCATGAATTTTTCACACCAATGAATTCACTATTTTTAAGTAAATGGAAACTTGATAAATTATTGAGATTAATTAAAGGAAATTATAAAATAAAATAAGAATGAAAGAAATAAAAATAAAAATAAAAATAAAACAAAACATAAAAAAGGGAAAAATAAACTCAATTCTTTATATTGGGTTGCAACCCTAGGAGCCCATTTAGCATAGAGGTGGCGGGAGAGTCCGACACCGCTTAATGCGTAATAGGAGCTCCCCACACACATGACCCTATCAATAGTGGGTATCTCTCACACTGGATTGGATGACACGATGTTGGTGGGAAGCTCCTATTTGACCCATGTCGAGCGCACAATTAGACCAGCCCAAATATGTCTTTCTCATTTTTTTAGCTCCTTTCATTAATTACATTTTATTTGTTATGTTTATTTTCTATTTTTTTCTAAATATTCAGATGTATATTTTAAGAAAATATTTTAAAAAGTTGAGATAAAATGTTTATAGTTCAAAATAATTGTTCATGAGATTCGAAAATACTTATGCATCAGATGATAAACAACTCATATGATAGTTAAAAAGAGATAAAACATAAAATGCTTACATAGTTAGAAATAATTGTTTGTGATATTAAAAAATCCTACATTACACAATAAAATATTCATATATGTATTTACAAATAATAGTGAACGAGAAAACATAAACAAAAACGTAAAAAAAGGAATACCATAAAAATAGAAAAAAAGAGAGAGAACCAACCCGTGGTTGGATGGTTACCAGCCCACCAGAGTTCAAACCCCAGATTTGACGCTTTGGTGTCTCATAAATACGGATTATTCTTTTAGTGAGAGGTGACGTTCCTGTCGATAGCGAGACATCTGTGGTGACTTCGTCAATCTGAAGACCCGCCGACTCAGTCTCTCGGAGGTGCTCATAGGGGTGCGTGCGTGTGTTCTTAGAGTGAGTGTACGTATGCATTGTGAGCGTCTACGTTTGAATTGTGTTTCTAAAAAGAAAAAAAAACAGAAAAACTAGCGGGTAGGAAATGACTAGCCTTACTTGACGGCAACCATCATATGAACGACGTGAGTTGGCCCCTATTTGACGCAATGGACATAGATAAGGTTCGTCTCACAAAACCCACTGCTCCGGGACACGATAACAAAGCAGAGCTTCAATGTAGACGGACATCAATCCGCATTAGCAGGCGATTCCATATGCGTACATCTGTAAGTTCGGAAGAAAGTGACGAAGTTCGAGATGAACAGTCCCATTCTTCTCTGCAGATCACTTGAAACTACCACACTCTGAGTAAAATTCCGGAAATCGACAGCTTTACGTTTTTACTGTAAAAATCTACAGGATTTCAACACGTCTTGAACGCGAATTGACACAGTTTCTGACAGGTGGAACCCACCTGTAAGGCTGACGTGGCAAAATCTGAGCAATTCATGAAAATATATAAAATCTAAATAAAAATCAAAATCATATAAAAAAATAAAAAATCAACCCTGTGGCCAATACGCGGGCCACCGCCGGACCCCGAGCCCTAATGGCCAAGGCTCCACCCCGCCGCCACCCTGCCCCTCCTGGCAACCCTGCCTCGCGGCGCACTAGCTACCCAGGCTCCCGCGTGGAGCTCGCCACCCCGCCTCCCCGCATCGCGCCGCCTAGGCTCCCGCCGCCACCCTCCCGCCCCATCCGGCGACAAGCTCACCCTCCCCACTCTGAATCGTCCCCTCCTGCACGGAGCTCGCCACCCCGCCCTGCTGTGCTCCGGAGCTCACCGTGCCTCCCTGTCTCTCACTAGAGCACGCGCCCTACGTCTCCACATCGCTCGTTGGAGCTCGCCGCACTGCCCCGACGTGCTCCAAGGATCGCATGCCCCGCGCCTCTCTGAACCTCGCCAGAACTCGCCGCCCTACTCCTCCTCTTAGCTCGCCAGAGCTCGCCACCCTGCTTGCCCCACCGTGTCCATGGCCTTGGCCGTGAGCATGGGCGAGCACGGTGCATGGCGGCGTGGGACGGGTGGCCCAGCGCGGGGCAGGCAGCTCCGGCGGAGAGCTCCGCGTCGAGGTCGTTTATGGGGCGTGGCAGATCAGGCGGGTGGGTCAAGCCGTTGGGTTTTATTTTATTTTTTTCTCTTCTTTTAGAATATCTAGATTTTCTAAATTGGGCTGACAAATGGGGCCCAGTCTAGCTCATCAGTTTGGTCCTGGTTGGTGGGCTAGCCATGTCAGAAACTGTGTCAATTCGCGTTCAAATCGTGTTTACTATTATTTGAGAAACCGACTCAAAATCCAATAGAATTTTGCAGCGAAAATGTAAAGTGGTAGATTTCTGAAATTTTGCTCGGACTATAGTAGTTTTATGCTAACAACTCAAAATTCTTCTCTGCAGTGACTACTGTTTTAGAGCATCTTCAAGAAGTGATGCAAAATAGGATCCAAACAAATTTTTAGGCATGTGGAGCTAAAATCGTTGCTGCAATAGCAACAGGTGATGTGAACGTATATGGTGATGTAAAAGTTTTTGGGCAGCCCTACATTTTGGCCTCAAGTGATGCAAATTTGGGACACATGCACAGCTGTATTATATTGTGATGTAAACAAAAAACGTTGTGGCTAGAACTAACCGTCAAGGTGAAACTTCCCGCCATCGACCGTTGCCACCCAATGTCGATTCCGGCCGGTTCGCGCTGCCGCACACTGCCTCCATGACTCTGTTGGCACCTCACCGTTCATTCCCTCCGCTCGGGATGCCCGCCGCAACCCCCGCCAAATCTCGCCGTCGGCTAAATCCGCCGATTCCGGCCGTTCCTCGCCCCGCGGCTGCCCGAGATGGCCGCTGCAGCACTGCCACATCCCATTGGCGTTGATTGGCAGCCTCTGCGACCCTAATCCCTATGCAATTGTCGTCGTTATATTCCTCCTTTGCCGAGCTCTCGCCGCTCGGTCAACCAACATGGCGCCGCAGGATTTGCCCGCATCCCCGGGTTCCCATCTAGGCCTTGCATGTCCCGCCCTCGCCACCATTCCTGGGGTTCGGCGACCTCCGCCGGCCTAAGTTGAGCTCGGTGCCCGGTGACCGTCGGATGCGCCTCCCTCCCGCCGTTGGATCTCGTGTGCTATGGTAGCAATGCCCTATTTTACTCTACCTGCTACGACATCACTTTGTATGGCAGAAATTTTTAAAAGCTACTTTTTGGTGCCCTAAAACTTTTTTCAGGGCCCTACTATACATCAGCTGCCGGAAGATTCTCTTACGCAAACATTTTTTCCAATTCGAAACGTCCTGCATGCAATGCAATGCAATGCAATTCAGGCTGCAAGCGGCGTGGGATGTCTGCGGCGCCGCACGCCCGCCCCACTTAAAATTATAAGCGGCGGCCCGCAGGTAAGAGGAAAATATACGTGATATTTTGCGGTCTGCCTGCTGTACCCGTATATCCCACATAAATAATATAGTACCTCTTTTATCAGCCTGCACACGACGGTCCAGTGTACGCACGTATACGGCATGATAGCGTCACGTAGACATGCGGTTGACGTCGGCGGCGTTTCAAGGAGTCGCGATGACCGAGAGGCGACCACGTCTGCAGGGCTACCTTTGGCGGCCGGCGGTTGTGCGTGCTCGGCGAGGAAAGCAGACGGCGAAGAATCAGGAGACGGACTCGTCGCACATCTCTTCTCGAGCTGCTCCATTGAAACCTGTCCAAGGTTAAAGCAGGCTGCAGGCTCCAAGCTGCTAGTACTGTTTGAGAGACGCTGCCTTTATCATCCTTCAAAAGCTCGATCGTTCATTCGCCCAGAAACCGCATCCACTACAGCACGGCTAGCAGCGGTGGAAGTTTGCTGGGAGGTAGTGAGAAAGAGACATCAGCGCTTTAATTAGCTAGCTCTATGCAGAAGGATGCGGGATTAAGCGATACATGCGGGCGCCGCATAATAGACTTCGCGTTAGGCGGTTACGACCGCTTAATATATGCGGGCTTGCTGCGGCAGTAAGCGGACGCCCGCTACTAGTCCCACTTGCACCCTGAAATGCAATGCATCCTTTCTCCGCATGCATTTGCGGCGGATAACTAGTGTTACGCACTGCGGCCGTCCTGTCTCCATCGGCGCGTATAGTACTGCTCCGGCCGCCAGTCAGCCAGTTGATCCGTCGAACGGCCGGCCGGCCGGCCGGCGACGAGCTAACCCGCAAATGCAACGCACCCGGCACGACCGACAAGGGGTCCTGTGGCCAGCGAGAGCTGCCCTGTCTGCCTTTCCCCTTTTCCTCTCGACCGATCGGCGCTGTCCAGCTCCCATTCACCGGCGAGGAAATGTTGGGCGCTCCACTCGCCCATTGGCGTTTCCGGTCGTGTTGTTTGAGCCGCGTACGTACCTGCACATGGGAAAAAGCCAAAAGGAAAATCCCTTGAGACCACGTACGTACGTGCACCATTGTCACCATCTAGAACAATCGATCATCTGTTATCAAGATTTTTAGTTCCCGTGGACGGTTGATGCTGCTTTGTGGAGGGGGAGAAGTCAATGCCATGCCGCATCATTCTAGTCAAGAGGGTCATCATCTAGGAGGTGATCAGTTGGGTATAGCGAGGACGCCAGGAACCAGGCAAATCTTGTACAATCGATCTCGCCATGGGTGTGATCTTCGATCCTGTCTCTTGTCGCATAGTCTCGTTGATCCGATTGGGAAACAAGATCTTGTTGTTTGACATGATATCCCAAGTAGTATACAACCGATCTAGCTAAGGGAGAAACTATGCCTTCTCACTATGCATTGTGTAGTGAGGTTTGTGTAAACCTAGATGGGTTTTGAGAGAGAGAGAGAATATGGGACAATAATGACCGACACCTCAGTATGCGTGGGGTGTGACATTATATTGACAGCCTGATTCAATGCAAGGCAAAGCCTGATTACACGGGATTAGATTAGATGCTGTCTCTAAATATGGTTATCAAATAAGTAACAACCATATATTTTATCAGCCACTCTCAATCTCAACTATCGACAACATATTGAGACTGCGCTTACACTCTTGGAACATATAGGAAAAGCTAGAGGTTTAGTGAACACATCGGCTAGTTGATCCTTAGAAGAAATAAACTGTATTTGGAGGAGTTTCTGAGTAACCTGTTCTCTGACAAAATGATAGTCAATCTTGATGTGCTTAGTGCGAGCATGAAACACTGGGTTGGAGGACAAATACGTAGCACCAATATTATCACACCAAAGGACTAGAGGAGAAACTTGTTGAATGTCGAGTTCCTTGAGAAGTCCCTCTACCCAAATCAACTCTGCAGTAGCATTAGCAACAGCCTTATACACTAAAGAAGGTCTCCATCTATAGCACATAAACGATCAGTAGAGGGCATAGTGTTGGAAATATGCCCCAGAGATAATTATAAAGTTGTTATTATCATATTTCCTTGTTCACGATAAGTGTTTATGCTCCATACTATAATTGTATTAACCGGAAACTAAATACATGTGTGGATATATAAACAACACAGTGTTCCTAGTAAGTCTCGTCTGACTAGTTCGTTATTCAAGTGATGGTTAATGTTCCCTAACCATGGACATCTAATGCCACTTGATAACAGGATCATATTATTAGGAGAATGATGTGATAGACAAACCTAATAAAAAAACATAGCCATTGATCGTGTCCCTTAGTTTGATTGCTATTGCTTTTGTATATGTCAAGTATCATTTCTTTAGACCATGAGATTGTGTTAGTCCTTGGTATCAGAGGAATACTTTGTGGATATCAAACGTTACTTCATAATTGGGTGATTATAAAGATGGATTTCGGGTATCTTTGATGGTACTCCTTGAGTTGCATAGTCAAGAGTAAGATTTGTCACCCCAAGTGACGGAGAGATATCTCTGGACCCTCTTAGTAGTGTAGCATCCTAAAGATTGCAAGCATGTGACACAAAACAAGTAAAGAGAACTTGCCGGTAACAAGAATGAACTAGGTATGATGATACCAATTACCAACTCTCAGGCAAGTGATATATTGCGAGACAAAGGGAATTATATACCGGATTAATAGAATTCTCGACATCGTGGTTCAACTGATAATGATCTTCGTTGAACATGTGGGAGTCGTTATGGGCATCCAGGTCCTGCTAATGATTATTTGTTGGAGAGGAGTCTCGATCATGTCTACATGTTATCAAACCCGTAGCACTACAACACGAACGTTGGGTCCTGGCGCTTATAGACGCCTAAGCACACACCTAGTCTCTGCGCTCGCCCTAGAGCGGCAAAAAAGCTACCAGGGATAAGTGCATCGGGGCAAGTGCAATGAGATCATTTTTTTGGCTCAACACAACGTCATCCACCAACCTAGCACTTCTACAGAGCGAGAGAGGATTTGCCTTGGTACATCAATGAAGGTGATGGAACTTTATTGCCGTGTAAGGGTGAGGTGCGGCGCATTTCACTGTCGTGTTTGATACACATTTCAGTGGCACAATAGTTAATCACGATTAGTCATTACAAATCCTTTTCTAATATAACCAGATTGGGATGTAAAGTTGTTTAAGATATAAAATTCCATTTTATTACAAAACATAAAACTCACTACATTATATTTTGATAATTATTGCACTGTTCTCATGATTTATAATCGAGGATGATTAGAAGAGGGCAATAATTATAAGAGGGGTTTGAGCCCCTCTTTGTTCAACTAACCTAACTGCCAAACCTAATTACACTAATTTTTTGTCATTTGCTCTATTGATGGTGGTAGATCTTTTGAGCATCTCTTTGTTCTACACGAGCGGTGATGATGACCTTCAGGTACTGACTAATGGCTATGAAAATAGCCATTTTTATCTGTGTTTAAATCTTAATTTATATTAAATTGACTAAATAACTCTCTAACTCTGCCACTGATGATTAATTATTGTAAAGATAAGCAAACCTTGGTATTTGTTTGTATGATATAGGAAATCACACTTTTATAGCGAGATCAGGAGCAATTATGGAAGATTAAGACGTTACCGATACAACAAAGTCAACTAGGGTCGACTTATAGGCTCTGGAAGTGTTAACGACCGCCGGTACGGGAAAGCCCTGCCCGTACCGTGCGACTATACCACCCGACACTTCCTTCGCCAGGTCAAACACAACAACTTCTGTGAAGGTCCCCATATATTTTGAGACTCCAGCCGTCGCACATAGAGCCACCATTATTAGGTTGCATGAGAAACACACCGAGGAAGATCTAGCACTTCACCACCACCATAGTTCATCATCTCCTTCTCTAGTCCCATTCATATGCATAGCCATAAGCTTGTATTTGAGATCTCCTCATGGTTTGCGACTATTGTAAGAATATTTTATTTCAATCTAAGTAATTTTACAATGTTTTATATCCTTGATATTATTATTATGAGTGAGTAGTCCTCGTGGGCTGTGGATTGACGAGTAGCCTATCAGTGATTGTATGCATCTAATTACATGGGAATATTGTGTGGTGATTTCATCGGAGATTTGTATATTGTATGTTTATCTCTTATCTAGATCTGAGGACTTGTTAGGTACCCAAGACCCCGTGGATTGATCAAGGTTTAAGATAAGATGAGTGGTGAATGGCGTCTACACGCGAAACCCAGTGACAGCAAGAGGAGTATCGTATTCGTTTAGTGATCCATTTGGAAACAATATCAACATCATAGATTTTAATGTTTTGGTATGTATTTACTTAGTAATCGTTCATAGTCTAGTGCTTCGTGGTATTAATGGTTGTACCAAAAGACTTATGCTATGCATGTTGTTCGCAGGGGCTCTAGTAATTATGGATGTGCTGGCCACAAATCATATCTATATTAGATCTTTTACAAATGAATGTGCTAAATTATCTTTATCATATATGTATGTATAGATGCAGGTGAATCTTTAACCCTGGTCTATCTCCGTCCATCGACACAACCCTAGATACAAAGGAAGCTAGAAAGGTCTAGTAAACATAAGATTAAACGAACTAGCAAGTATTGTAGACGTTCCTTAACCATTATCAAGTGTTTCCCAAGTTCCACAAACCTAGGTCTTGTAGGAAAAAGCTACTATAATGCATCCATAATCGAGATCAAAGGTATCAACCCTTTTTTGGCACCGTTGCCGGGGAAGCAATTTCGCTATCCTGGTAAGGTTACTAGAGACCTTGTTAGTTAGTTATATTTTTGTTTCATTTTTATTATTCTTATTAGTTTGATTTTTGCTATCTATTAAAAACCCCAAAAAATTAGTTACTTGTTTTATTGTTTATCATAATCTAAAAACACCAAAAAGATAAGTACTATGGCACAAAAGAAGTTTGGGGGGGGGGTATGCTACTCCCAATGATGATTTTATTAGTCCACCTATCACTCATCCTGCTGTCACGACAAAGAACTATGAAATTAAGCATAATCTTTTAAGTTTGGTTCAACATAATCAATTTGGGGGCTCAGTTGCTGAACACTTAGGTTTGCACTAAAATACATTTACTGAAATATGCAACATGATACACATACAAGATATTGACCCCGACGCAGTCAAGTTATGCTTATTCCCTTTCTCTCGTAGAGGAAAGTAAAAATATTTGTTGCTAGCTTTTCCTAAAGGCACTATTACTTCATGGGAGGAATGCACTAATATTTTTATGACTAGTTTTTCCCTCCACCTAATACTATGCAACTTTGATCTAACATTATAGGCTTTAGACCAGAAGATCCCGAGCCACTAGCGCTTGCATGGGAAAGAATGAAGGAATCCATAATGAACTATCCTAATTATGGGATGGAAGTATGGTTAATTCTCCACTTAGAAATCTATGCTTGATACTATAGTCGGAGACGGATTCATGGGCAAGAAAGTAGATGTTTCTAAAAGGCTTCTTGATGATATGAAAAACAATCATGCCCAATGGCATGTGCAAAGATCCTCCTCAAGAAAGGTGAATTCAATCACCGAGGAGAAGAATGAAGAGCTTACTTCAAAGGTAGATGCGCTACTAAGTATTATTAACGGTAAGGAAGATACTCAAGTTAATGCTATCACCAACACTAATATAGAAGAAGTAGATTTCATAGCTTGAAATCCTTATAATCCTGCATGGGAGAGTCAAAGTTTTGGCTTGACCTTTCAAAAGCAATATTCTAATCGTGCAGGTGCTCTAAATAATAATAACAATTTAATACTAGTGGAGAAAACTATGGTAATATCCAATTTGAATTTTTTCAGAACTTTTATGCAAATTCAAACTAAGAAAAATAATGTTCTTATCAAAATCACGGATAACCATGATACCATTATTAAAAAATTCTAATCAAGCACTTACTATTAGAAATGTTGTGTAGGCTCTACATGAGAGAATAGATACGTGGATCCACAATTGGGAAAAATAGCTGAGAGTCAAACTCTCATAGTTGCAAGGTTTGTAGTAAAGCCTGATCCAAATACGGTGGAAGACCTCAATATGATGAGGGTTGAAAACAAATATGATAAACCTGAAGAGCTAGATTATAGCAATGCTCCATATCTAGATTAGACCATTGAAGATCTTGTCAAGATGATCACTGTGAAGAATCCCAGTATTGAAGGAGATAATGATGTTGTGTACCAATAGTTCATAGAAGAAGTTGCATCTAAGGTACGTGAATTAAAAATGGGGTATAAAAAACTAGTTGAGAAACTTCCAGCTAAACTTGATGATATATTTGAGCCCACTATTAAGATACATATAGGAGCTAATGAGCTAGCTGCACTTTGTGATCTTAGTGCAAGTGTTTCAACAATTTCTAAAATCTTATTTGATAAACTAAATCTCGGGCAATTTTCAATTACTGAATTGAAAATCCATCTAGCCAATTCTATTTATAAACAAGCTATAGGAATTAAAGAAAATATTGTCGTAGAAATTAAATGATGACCCACACTTATTGATTTTGTTATTATGGACTTGCCTGAAGATCCTATAGCACCAATAATCCTAGATAGGCCATTCTTAAGAACAATTAAGGCTTTTATTAATTTGCATGAAGGGAATATGAGAGTAGGAATACCATCTAGAGAACCATTTGTAGTTCACTTCCCTAGGAAAAAGAAGGCTAAGCCTAATGAAGATGGGATCATAACTTTCAAAGCTAATTAATTTGGAGTGGGTGTTCCACTTCCAAAACCAAAATGATCACCATTTGGGTCAACCTAATTGACCTTAACTAGAAGCGCTTCACGGGAGACAACCAATGTGAAATAAAAGTTTTTGCTCGTGTTAGTTTTTTTTATTTTATTTGTTTGTTTTGTTTTATTTTTAAGCAAGAGTGTTCAAAGATCCTATGAAGAGAGGAGAAGAAATGGTAAAACTCACTCCATTTTATTTGCTAACACATGGTTAAAGGAAGTACTGATTTGTCTATATATTTTTACTATCATTTTCGAAGCTAAATGGCCTTATATATGTACAACATACTTTATGGTAATGTTCCCATATTTGGTAGATGAGTATATCTTGGCATGGTGAAAAATAATGCTACTAGTACTTGGAGTTTCCATAATTTAGGAATAAAAAATCATTTTCAAATTTGAACTACAAGTAAACATGATAGAATGCTCTTAAAAAGTTACAAACATCCTTTGAGTGTTTATGGTACCGAGGCGGTCAATACTTCAAAAACCAACGAGAGTTCTGTAGGATTAAAATTCTTGCTACGAATATGCATGTTGAAAATTTGATCCTCACTAGCTATGAACGAAAATAATGAAAACCCTAAAACTGAAGCCTTCTTCATGGCGTTCTCTTGCGTGTACTACTATTTGCACTAAAAAATAATTAATAACCGTGAGTCATCATAAATTACAAAAAAATAGTTACACAATATATGGCCAACAATGTATGAACCCTCTTGGGTTTCAAGCCGAATGACAAAGGTAACAACCATATGCACATCGTATTATATTGTAATATTCCCATATTTGGTAGATGTGTGCATCTTGGCAAGGTGAAAAATGGTGGCAACCACAGTTTCCAGCTTATAGGAACAATAAGACTTTTTCAGTTTTCGAAGCGACAAGATTTTTTCTATAAGCAAGTATGAAGAAAAATGGCATAGAGTACCACAACAACAACCCTAGTTTTCAGAAAAAGCGTGGACCTTGATACACTTATAATTGATTACCAAGTTTTATAAGTTCCCAAGCTTCCCAACCAACTATTTTACTTGCTTCATTTTAGGGTGCTTCGTGCTAAATGTATGGACATCGATGTATTTTTACTTTTTTAGGTCCTTGATGTAAAATGTACTTCCACCGTCCGTGTAAAATTTGAACCTAAAAGAAAGTGGTAAAATTTAAATATATTTAATATTATTAGTTGTCAATGAGTATGAATATTCTTGGAGCTTCAAGCCAAACGACCAAGATCATGTCCATATCAACATCATACTTTATGCTCATGATGATCCCATATCCAAGAATTTGCATGCCGCCAAATTTGGCCATATATTTTGATAACAAATGAATAGGAAGTAGCGGTATGAAGAGTATGGATCGATCAGCTGCTCTCTCGAGAATGAGCCGAACCCAACTATTTTATTTCTTTGCTTACGTTTGGGGTACTTCATGCTAAATGTAAGGATCTCGATGTAATTTCCTCCTTTTTAGGTCCTTGATGTAAATTGTACTCCCACCATCCGTGTAAAATTCAACTTAAAAGCAAGTAGTCAAATATTAAACATATTAAAGATTATTAGCTGTCGATGATTATGAACATTCTTAGATTTCAAGCCGAACGACCAAGGTCATCGCCATATCTACTTCATACTTTATGTTGATGATTTGTGATCCCATATCCAAGAATTTGTATGCCGCCAAATTTGTCCATATTTTGAAAACAAACAAAGAGGAAGTAGTATGAAGAGTATGGCTCGATTAGCTTCTCTCACGAGAAGGAGCCAAACATGACTATTTTCCCTACTTAATTTTAGAGTGCTTCATGCTAAATGTATGGACCTCGATGTAATTTTACCTGTTTTAGATCTTTTCTATAAAATGTACTCCCACCGTCCATGTAAAATTCAAAGATAAAATCAAGTGGTAAAATTTAAACGTATTTAAGCTTAGTTGTGAATGAGTATGGACAATCTTGGATTTCAAGCCAAACGACCAAGGTCATGGCCATATCTACATCGTAGTTTATATCAATGATTCATGATCCCATATCCAAGAATTTGCATGCCGCCAAATTGGGCCACATTTTGAAAACAAACAAAGAGGAAGTAGTATGAAGAGTATGACTTGACCAGCTGCTCTCTCGAGAAGGAGCTGAACCCGCCTGTTTTCCCTTCTTAATTTTAGGGTGCTTCGTGCTAAATGTATGGACCACAATGTAACTTTATCTTTTTTAGGTCCTTGATGTAAAATATACTCCCACAGTTCGTGTAAAATTCGAACATAAAAGCAAGTGGTAAAATTTAAATGTATTTAAGCTTATTAGTTATCAATGAATATGAACATTCTTGCATTTCAAGCCGAACGACCAGGGTCATGGACATATCTACATCATACTTTATGCTGATGATTCATGATCCCATATCGAAGAATTTGCATGCCGCCAAATTTAGCCATATTTTGAAAACAAACGAAGAGGGAGTAGCATGAAGAGTATAGCTCGACCCGCTTTTCTCTCGAGACGGAGCAAAACATGACTGTTTTCCCTGATTAATTTTAGGGTGCTTCGTGCTAATTGTATGGACCTCGATGTAATTTTACCTTTTTTAGATCCTTGATGTAAAATTTACTTCCACCATCTGTACGTGTAAAATTCGAACCTAAAAGCAAGTGGTAAAATTTAAATGTATTTAAGATTATTAGTTGTTGATGAGTATGAACATTCTTGGATTCAAGACGAATGACCAAGGTCATGGTCATATCTACATCATACTTTATGTTGATGATTCATGATCCCATATCTAAGAATTTGCATGCCAACAAATTTGGCTATATTTTGAAAACAAACAAAGAGGAAGTAGTATGAAGAGTATGGCTTGATCAGCTTTTCTCTAGAGAAGGAGAAAAACGTGACTGTTTTCCCTGCTTAATTTTAGAGTGCTTCATGCTAAATGTATGGACCTCGATGCAATTTTACCTTTTTTAGGTCCTTGATGTAAAATGTACTCCCACCGTCCGTACGTGTAAAATTCGAACCTAAAAGCAAGTGGTAATATTTAAACATATTTAAGATTATTAGTTGTCGATGAGTATGAACATTCTTGGATTTCAAGCTAACGACCAAGGTCATGGCCATATCTACATCATACTTTATGCTGATGATGATCCCATGTCCAGGAATTTTAATGCCATCAACTTTGGACATATATTTTGAAAACAAATGAAGAGAAAGTAGTATAAAGAGTATGACTCGATCAACTTCTCTCTCGAGAAGGAGGCGCACCCGAATATTTATCTTGCTTAATTTGAGGGTGCTTCATGCTAAATGTAAGGACCTCTATGTATTTTTTTCCATTTTTAGGTTCTTGATGTAATTTGTACTCCCACCGTCCGTGATGTTCCCATATTTGGGAGTAAAATGGGTGTGAATCATGGCATGTAACAATGTTGCTACTCGGAGTTTCCAACCATTAGGATATAAAAAATCAATTTTCCAATGACAGGAGTGTATTTTCTGTAAATCAAGTAGGAAGAATATGTATTTTCTATAGAAAAGAAACAAAGAGAAAGAAGAGAAACTATGATCACAGATGAAGTAGCTCGAGAGAGCAATGAAGAGGAGGAGTTGAAGGCGGTGCGATATCAGAGCAAAGTTGTGATGGCTTCTTGACACGAGGTACAGGGTACAGTCACCTAGTAGTACTAGTAGTATAGAACTAGTACTCGTAAATTTCAGGACCTTTACTATATACTGTATGCACGTAAAATAAATTTTGTTTTCTCTCTCCTTTACTGCCTCATCACCATCCCCACATCCCAGCTAGCTGATCTCTCCCTCGTCCAAAACATGGCGCTGCGCATGTGTGTCAACCTGCCTTATCATCGGCCCCGTTTCATTATCAGGCGTGTTGCGTAGAAGGAACCATTTTGGGTCTTGGCAACAAAAGGTATAGTACTCATACTATTATTAGAGTCGGAGTTCAAACTTTCACAGTATCGAAATTTTCACTTCCTTCCCCAATATCCGGAGGGAAGGTTATTCAAAATATAGTTATGCACAAGGGATTGTTTATACTGTCTGCAGTATGTCTCATCGCATTCGATGCACTTCATTATGATCTGGCCAGCTTTACCACTACTCCGTAGTACTCCATTGGCGTTCCATGTCACACCCTGCAAAGAGGAAGCCACCAAGCACACCTGCAGCACGCTGGATCGAAAGTATAGTAGTAGTACAAATGGTATGGCTCGGCCGCTCGCTCGAGAAGGACCCACACCCGACTGCTTTTCATTGCTTCATTTTAGGGTCCTTTGTGCTAAATATATGGACCTCTATGTAATTTTCTATTTTTTGAGATCTTCGATATAAACTGTACTCCACCAACCTTCTCAAATTTTAACTAAACGTAAGCGCGATAGATTGCTCTTAAAATTTTCCAAAAAACTTTTGAAGCTAACCAGGAATTTTGTACATCAAAAAACCACCGAAAGTTTTGAAAAATTCATGTTCTTGCTATGCATCCGCATCCCGACAAAGTTGACACAGTTTTCATAACATTTCAAATAAAGAATAAAAAGTATAATATTTTTTCTAGCATCATGTTACGTGTATCCAGAAACACACGTTATAAAAAGTACAATACAAACATTATTAATTATTCTTTGATTTCGATAATACTTTATGTTGATGATGCCATATCCAAGAATTTTCATGCTGCCAAATTTGGCCATATATGGGATGTGGATGTGATATCTGTAAGTGCACATATTGTTTGTAGCTAGTTTCTAAGTATAGATATCGATCCCACATGGAGTCCAAAGGTAAGTGTTTATAAATGAAGTCTCTGTTACACTCAAAGTTGTCACAGGTCTTCGAGTGAATTGACTGCAAGTGTGGAAATAAAAATGAAATTTGGATTAAATTGCATGTATTTAAATAAAACTAAAATGTAAACTTCAGGAATAAAAAGCATAAAAGTAAAGAACGATTCAATTGTTTGTGGTTTTCTGCAGATAACAAAGAAGGCGCGGGGAGATACAGTTCATGGTGATAGTGACTGTGCCAGGTAGATGAATGATAAGTGTAAAAATTATAATCTTATAAGTATATGTGTAGGCGAGCAACATAGAATTAGCCAGAACTTCTCTTGGTATATTTCATCCCAACTTTAATAATCTTACTAGTCTGTTACCAAAACCATGGTGAGTCACTAGACGATTAAGATCCTTTAGGTTGCTTAGCAATTAAGCTCCTTGGATCGAACTAATGCAATAAGCACAGTGGTTCCTCGTGATCCTCGGGTCAAACTAGTTTCCCATTGATATCCCAGTGTCACTCGGGGGTCGACAGTCTGCTAGCGAACAAGATCCTATCTATGTAGAACAAAGTATCATGTTGTCTGGGCCCTTATTTGGACAACAAGCATTAGCATCCCACAGATAGTCAAGCACACATAATATAATAATTAAAATCAATCACAAACTAATGGAAAATATATGGAGGAACATCACATCTCACCAATCTCTTACATCTCCTACGCCGAAGGAACTTACTCACACATGAGAGAAGAAAGCATCATCGATATAATTGAATAAAGGGAGTTCTTCTTGATATTATAGTGGAGATCCATAATAAGAATAGAAAAGTAATCCAACACAATTCAAGATAGGAAGAAACAATCTCAAACCCTAATCTTGCAAAGTGAAGATCTCTCTCTCTCTCAAGTACAAGTAATGGCTATGAGGGTGTGATGGCTAGGAGGTCGAAGATCGTGGAGCCAGATGAAGAACGTCTTCCCCTTCTTATCCGGATCTCTTTGTTCTCCTTTTTGGATGGGATGGCAACTGCTGTGTTATGATTTCGCGTCCTGTCTCTTCATGAAAGTTGTCCCCTTTTTTTGAAGAAGAGAAAGATCAAGAAGCTGAGGATGAAGAAGAATTTTGGACTAATAATCTATGACAGAAGCCATTGCTAAGGAAGAGATGGCTTCCACGCTCCACCCCACCGCCGCCTGAGACGAGTTTGCCGGCGGCGACCGTACGGCGTCGAGTTTTCTTCAGGTGGGATGTTCCTGGTGTCCTCGCTCCATGTAGACCAGGGACGATCGAGATTTCAGGCGCGAGAACCATCTCTCTTTTCGATGAGGATGGACGTTGTCTTATGGATCAGATCCAGGTCGAGGCAGAGGTTACGTACGGGGCTCATGTCCGCTGTGGTACATGGCACGTATTGGTCGGTCCTCAGGGGGGTGCGTGCGAGCGCCGACACGGTCACACCAGCGCGCCGCCCTATGCGGGTGCGTGTCGGATGATTCTGATCGGCGGTTCCACGAGGCGCACAACCTCTATCGGTGGACCGCATCTATGCGAGGGCCATGCATCAGAAGGAGCGGAGGATATTTCTGTGGGTGAATGTCGCAGATGGAGCGGGGGATACTGATCGACGAGCGGTTTCCAGGTTTCGAGTAACCCTAGATCAGGAGAGGTGGGTAGGGTGGTTTTTGTGCGCAGTCCCTCCACTCCTCCGTCATCCCCGCGAGTTGCAGAACCAGTGAGGTGGAGAGGAACTAGATCTGGCGACGAGAGATCTTTCGCGAAGGTACTCATCGCAGAAGCGTTGGTGATGGATCCTAGACCCTCTGGTTTTCGTCGTTCGCCGCCACGGCAGCCAGCCCGACCTGGTCCCTATGCGAGCAGGCCGCGGTTTGGATCTGCTCCACGCAGACAGATAGAAGATCGAAGGTTTCAGGAGGATCGGCGTGGAGATAGTGGCTGGATCTATGAGCAAGATCGTCGGAGAGAGGAGGAACGCCGGTGGGAGGAGGATCGACTTGCAGATAATCGTAGAAGGTTGGAAGAGGAGGCCAGGGAGGAAAACCGTCGGAGGGATGACATGGCCAGGGAATCAAGGGCGGCTGCGCAAGCCGGGAAGATCTTGCTCGTGAGAGGGCCCTAGTTGAAGCTTGTCGGAGAGAGGACGAGCAAGCAAGACAGAGAGATAGATGGAGCCATAGGCCTGAGATGCAACGAGATTCGCTTTCTGCAGCGTCTGATTCCTCTTTCCTCGGCAGAATAGGTAACTCTGCTCATACTTCGTCCTGGAGTGATGCTCCTCTGTTTGCACGCACTGTTGAACAACCAGCTATTGCTAGAACTGCTACTGCTTCAGTTAATTTGATCGGTGGATCCAATATGCCTGGTGCTAGACCTGTTACCGCTACTTCAGCTAGCATTCCTACTTCAGTCTCTACAAGTGTTCCCTCTGTTGCAGTCTCTCAGCCTGTGCTAGTAGTTGCTGCTAGTCAGATCGATGCAATGGACACAACACTGGTGGGGTCCTCTGTACCTGCACCGGTTGTTGGTGTGCCTGTGAATGTTAATCAGAATGTTCTTATTGAAGGATTCCAACAGACTGCAGATTTAGAAGTGGGAAGACAGGAGTGTGAGAATTGTGGACTCAACCATAGCATTTTGGTATGTCAAGAGAAGAAGCCCTGGGAATATGTACCTCTGTTTTTTGGTAGCATAGACTTTGATCAGGGTTTTCACTCAATCCCAGTCACTGAATCAACCTTTCAGCTAATGGAAAACTGTAACTATGCTCATATTATGGTGGTTAGGGGGGATGTGTCTGGAAAAGACCTGGAGAAGGAATTTCAACTATGGGCAGATGCTATTGGCTCTGGGTGGAGATTCAATGCCAGGCCCATCAGTGATGTTGAGTTTCTTATGAGGTTTCCTTCTGCTAAATCCATTGAAGACTTCCATTTTGGGAAAGTGTTTATGAAGACTATTCCTGATGCTATGATTCAGATCACTAAATGGAATGGAGATTCGGAACCTGTTGAATGGCTTGAGGAGGCATGGTTTCGGGTGGTTGGCATACCCATGAAATATAGAGAAAAATCCACAGTTTTTTATGTGGCATCTCTAATTGGAAAACCTTTGGCATTGGATAGAAACAGTCTCAGAAATCTGGCTTATGTGAGGGTAAAGGTGGCCTGTAAAGATGTAACTTTAGTGCCAAACACAAGAAGAGGAGAAATGAAAGGAGGGATTTATGAGTTTAAATACACAAGAGAAATTTTTGCTCCAGATGCACACCTACTATACCTGTCTCTGTTGATGTGGGAAGTGGGGATATTCCAGCTGCTTCAGACAGACCAGAGGTGGATGTCAATAGACCTATGCTGGCTCTAGTTACTACTAGGGGAATTAGTACAGGAGTTGATGGAGGACAGACTACACAGACTGATAATGTCAGGAGCAACTGTCCTCAGGCTGACCTTCCACAGTGTGCTGCCTGGGAAAAAGGGAAAGGACCAAGAACTGAAGGTGAAAATTCTGAAAATACTGATGATATGTCTTTTGGTGCTCGAGTGGCTCAAATTTGGCCAAGTGGAGGATCTGGTGGTGGGATTTCAATTAGGGAGCCAGTTGTGAGTAATGCTGACATTGCAAATAGGGGCAGTGTGACTGATGCAGGAAATACCAGGCAGCAAAGTACATATATTGAACAGAGTCAGGAACATGTGATGGGTGAGGTGCACATGGAGGTAGCTCAGGCTCTAGCTCCATAGGAAATTGGGGCTGTGGTAAATCCAGGTGATCCAAATGGTGCTGGACAGACATTCCAAGAGTTTGTGCAGGATCTGCTGCAAAACAAAAAGAGTGACAAATATTATGAGTACAGAAGAAAATATGGTCACCTACTGGAACAAATTGATGAGGAGCAGGGAGGTGCTGGTGATGAAAGTGATGGGGGAGATGGGGAATCTAATAGTATAAACAATTCCTCTGCTGAGAGTGATGCTGATGAGGAAAGCAATCCTCCTGTGGAACATCCTATGGTTGGAGTTGAAATTCCTATTCAAAACCAGGAACAAGTGATTCTACAGGTTGGATCCTCTCAGCCAGAAAATTTGTCCCAGGAAAGTCAAGGGTCACAGCAGGAACATGTTGCTGCTCAGGAAGATACAATGCATCAAATGCCTCAAACCAGGGTAAGTGAAAGACTTTCTCAGCTAGGAGGGGGTCCTAATATGAATGAAGGAAGAATGAGACAAAACTCACCAAGAGATTTATCAGGTACTAATCTAACTTTTTATAATTCTTTTGCTGCCCTGGATGATGATGATATTAGGCATAGAGCTTTAGAAATGGGTGTAGAATCTTCCTCTCTATCCTATGAGTATATTAGTTCCTTGAAAGATCTTGAGATTGCTAGGCACAATTTAGCTGGAAAGAAAATTATGGAGACACAGGAAAATGTAGAACAGGGAGAACAGATTGAATTCTTGGAATGAAAGAGTGATTATGAAGAAGAAGAGGTTTTTACTCCAGTGATATCCAGGAGAAGAAAAAGAAACAAGAAGGTGTGTGTCTCGGGTGGAGGTAGCCAATGTAAGTTAAAAGCTGCTGCTGTGAAGGTTAGCAACTACCACCCTATGAGTGGAGTTGTAACTGGAACAAGAGAAAGAAAAACAGTATTATGATAGGTGGTATCTTAAACTATAGGGGGGTTGGCAAGAAAGGAATGTGTTCTTACCTGGTAAATTTGATGCAACAGGAACATTTGGACTTTGTAGGGTTATAGGAAACTATGAAGAAAGATTTTTCTGCTGATTTTTTCAGGAAAATTGATCCTATGAATCAATTTTCTTGGAGTTGGTTGCCATCTGTTGGGAAATCTGGAGGTATTCTGGGGGGCCTAAGATCCTCTAGATTGGAAAATTGTGGGTCATCAGTTGGGAAATTTCATGTCAAGATGAAAGTACATGATATAAAATTGCAAATATATTGGCACTTAGTGGTAGTTTATGGTGCAGCACAGGAAGACCACAAGGAGGCTTTTCTGGTTGAATTGGCTGACATTTGTAGGGATCAATCTCTCCCTTTGTTTTTGGGAGGGGATTTTAATATCATGAGATTTTCCTTTGAGAAAAACAGGAACCATGTCCTAGGCACATGGAGCCATGTTTTCAATAACATCATTAATACTTATGGGCTGAGGGAGATCCAGATGTCAGGGAGGCAATTTACCTGGTCCAATAATCAGAAAATTCCCACTCTAGAGAAATTGGACAGGGTTCTCATTTGTAAGAAGTGGGAAGCTATTTTTCCTTTAGTTACTGTGCATAAACTAACTATAGAAGTATCTGATCATAGTCCTCTGATTGTTGATACTATGGAAGGGCAGAATGCAGGTAAAAAAGATTTCAGGTTTGAGAAAAGTTGGTTGACCAATCCTGAATTTATACAGAGAATTGAAAAAAAATCTGGAATAGGCCTGTTAGATGCAGAAACAGTCTGGATAGAATTCAGAAGAAATTAAAAAATGTGAGAAGTGACCTCAAAGGCTGGGGTGCTCACATCAGGGGGCAGGAGAAGAGAATGAGAAAACAGCTAACTGATGAACTACAAGAATTAGAGGACATTGAGGAGACGATTTTGCTGAATAAAACACAACAAATTCATAAAGCCCAGGTACATAAGCAGCTCTTTGAAATATATGAGAAAGAGGAACAATACTGGCAACAAAGATCAAGAGATTCGTGGCTGCTTAAAGGAGATAGTAACACTGAATACTTCCACAGAGTGGCTAATGGTGTCAGAAGAAAGAAAATGATATATTCCTTGCAAAGTGGTAATGGTGAGATTAAAGGGACCTATGATCTCTTGACTCATGCCACTGCTTTCTATAAAAACTTATTTGGACCTGCTGATGGTTTTGCTATCAGGTTGTCTGATGATAATTGGGAAAATTGGGAAAAATTGAATAACTGTGATAGAGAAGAAATGAGTAGACCTTTCACAGAAGAGGAGATCAGGGGAGTTGTAAATCAGATGGAGAAGAACAAAGCTGCTGGTCCTGATGGGATGCCAGTTGAGTTCTTTCAACTTTGCTGGCATGTTATCAGGGATGATATTTTGGAAGCTTTTGAGGATTTCCATTCTCATAAAATTGATTTGAGTAGTATCAACTATGGTACGATTACTTTGATACAAAAAAGTGAAGATGCTGATGTAATTCAAAAATTCAGACATATTTGTCTGCTGCAAGTGCTTTTCAAAATCTTCACAAAAGCTCTTACTGTTAGGGTTGAACCTGTGATGAATAAGTTGATAGATACCTGTCAGACAACTTTCATCAAAGGGAGATATATATCAGATGGGGTTACTCTGTTACATGAAATCTTGAAAGAATCCAGAACACAGAAACAACAGGAGGTAGTTCTGAAGTTGGATTTTGAAAAAGCATATGACAAAGTTAATTGGAATTTCCTGTTTCACTGCTGTAAACAGAAAGGCTTCAGTGAGGATTGGCTGATTTGGCTAAGAAGTGCTGTTACAATGGGAACCTTGAATGTAAAGGTGAATGGTGAGATGGGTCCTTATTTTGGGAGTCATAAAGGGGTTAGACAGGGAGATCCTTTCTCTCCTTTCTTGTTTAATATGGCTAGAGATTGTTTGGCTAAAATGGTGTTGAATGCTCAGGCAGGTGGCCTTTTTACTGGTCTGGCAGGTAATTTGTTTGCTAAAGGCACTGCCATATTACAGTATGCTGATGATACTATTTTGTTCATCAAGGATGATGTGGAGGGGGCTAGGAATTTGAAACTGCTTCTGTATCTCTTTGAAGCTATGTCAGGTCTGAAAATCAATTTTGAGAAAAGTGAAGTGCTGATGATCTTGGAAGATGATGAGAAGCAAAATCTATATGCAGATCTTTTTAATTGTCAAATTGGTGATTGACCAATCAAATATCTGGGCCTGCCTATCTGTAGTAGAAAATGCTCTGTGGCTGATTTAAGGTTCATATGAGAGAGAATGTGTAAAAAGATGGATGGGTGGACGGGAGGTGCTTTATCTGTTGGAGGGAGATATGTGAAAATTACTGCCTGTATGTCAAGTATAGCAGTCTATCCTATGTCTATGTTTCTGTTACACAAGACAAATGTGGAGGAAATAGAGAAACATATCAGATCTTTCTTCTGGTATGGGAAATCAGGCAGGAAAAAATATCAAATGGTAAAGTGGAAATATATTTGCAGACCAAAAAAGAAAGGCGGCCTGGGTATTAAAAATGTAAGGATTTTTAATATCAGTTTGTTGTGTAAATGGTGGTGGAGATTGGAGGCTGAGGAAGGACCCTGGCAGATTTTTGTGAGAAGAAAATATCTAGGCAGTGGGGGAATCTACTCTGTGAAACATAAACAATCTGACTCAGCATGTTGGTCTGACCTGTTGAAGTTAAAAGAAATTTACCTGGCAGGGAGAAGGATGGTTGTTGGAAATGGCATGAGGACACATTTTTGGGGTGATTCTTGGTGTATGGATGCTCCTCTGAAAAATATTTTCCCTGAGTTGTTTGACATTTGTTGTGATCAAAATGTGTCAGTTGCTGTCATGGCTACAAGAGATTGGCATTGCTCTTTTAGAAGAATGCTGGATGGGGAGAAGCAAGGAAAATATAATAGACTGCAGAAGATAGTCAGGGGGGTTCCTTTGTCAGCAGGGGTGGATAGACCTCGATGGTTATGGAATAAGAGTGGCATTTTCACTGTGAAATCCATCTATAATTATATCTCCAACAGAGGTGTGGATAGGAGTTTCAAACATCTGTGGAAAGCCAAAGTCCCCCTGAAGATCAATATATGGCTGTGGTTAATCTGGCACAATGCCATACCTACCAAAGACAACATGAAAAAAAGAAAGTGGACTCGGGATACAAGATGCAGGTTTTGTGATCAGGAAGAATCTATTGCTCACCTTTTCTTTACCTGTGGGGCTGCAAAGTATGTGTGGGGTGTGATTGCAAGATCAGTTGGTGCTGTGGACAGGCCTGGGTCCTTTTCACAGTACTTCTGGTGGATTCCGAAATATCTTTCTGTCAGTCGTAATGTTCAAATTACGGCTTTAGCCTCTATTTGTTGGGCTATCTGGAAGCTCAGAAATAGAGCTTGTTTTGAACAAAAATTGATTAACTCCCCTGTCGATTTGATCATGTTTGCCTGTGTCTTTATTAAATACTGGGCAGGTCTTCACAATGAAGAGGAGAGAGAGGCTTTGAGGAGTGGTGTTGAGGTGGTGCAGAGAAATGCTCTGTCTGAGGCTGAGGATATGGACACAGCCCCGATCCCACTGTTGGGCCTACCTTCTACTAGTAGGAAACATGCAAGATCCCCTGAAGATGACGGGGAGGAGAAATGATGTTCCTGTCCAGAAAACAGCCTTCGATTCCTAGGGGTGCCCTGTCCGAGTTGTTTTCCGTTGGGAGATTACTTTTGGTGTGTCTTTTGTGGGTTGTGAGGATTGCTGTTATCTCGTGCTCTAGTGGTTGTAGTCAGTTTGTTTTGAACACTAGCGTCATGCGGTGTTTTCTCTTGCGTCTCTCTATCCATCTCTCTTGATCCTTGCTTCTCTTTAAGCATGGATTGTGTTTGTATATAGTCATAAGCTCCAGGAGCTTGAAAACCTACTTCGGTTGGATGTCTGTTCCATTATCTTTTGATAGTGGAACCCGATCCCTATGTCATGGGGATTGTATGGAAAAAATATGAAAGTTGTCCCTTTTTACAAGACGGAGGCGGCGACAACTATACGGCCGAAAAAATACTCCTGCCGTATAGTTACTCGTCAAAGCTACTGTATGCCTCCCGTGATTGCTTCCAAAAACAGACTTGCTTGTTTTCGCCCGAATATTGTGTTTCTCCTGTTAAAACCTTCTGTTGATGTTCAGAACCTGAAACACACATTAAAAACCAAGTTTTCTTCGCTACCGAATTATTACTGTTAGGTAAAGCTAGAAAGTGATCAAATCCAGAAGAAAACCGTCAATAAAAACCATCAAAAATATGTCGAATCTCATAGCTAACAACTCTCCAAGCTTAGATGTTGCTCGCCCTCGAGTGACAAGAAAATAAGGAAGAATAGCGGAGATTCGAGACTAAAATAAAAGAACTTACAAGATCGAATTGGTGCCAAGTTCTTTTCTTCACAATTCCTGCAATCTTAAACATGATCATACAAGTATTCACAAGATTGCAATGAGTCCACTTCCTAACCACGTATATTTTACTAGCAAATAAATCATATGCCCGAGGAAGTGTTAAAAGTTTAGCTAAGAAAGTGAAACAAATTCTTTTGGTGTTTCTCTTTGTTGAGAGATGAAAACTTTTTGCTCTTGTTTCTTTAATCAATTAAGAGTACTCAAGTTGGCACCAAAAACATTCAATTTAAGAATAACTTATCTATTCCCACGTCAAAATTTCAAGACTCTCAAAGCACCTTTTTCATTTCCTTGTTTTTCAAAAACTTCAGCCCTTTCATAGAGAAATCATGACACTGTTTTTAACATGTTAATTGGGACTGTGTTGCGCACTTGTGACCATGCCAATAGATATCTATTGAGCAATAGTGGGTCAGAGGAGTACTACAACTTCACTTGGAACGTGAAACAACGAGGAGACTAAAATTTCACCCGTCATAGCATTGCAGCTACAGACGCTTACATAACTCAATAGCCGAAATCAAGTGGTTTCCCACATTTAGATCGTTCGTTGGCTAGCGGAGTTAATAGTTCCCCATGGAGCATGATAGTGTTGTAATGACACACGTAAAGCAATATCTTACTGTAATTATTAGAAAAAGCAGTGGCATAATCTCTACTACTTCGAAGCATCCATTTTATTAGACAATTTCATTCAAGAGTGCTATCAAGTCTATTTACATTAAGCTCAAATGGGGTTGAGTAGTTCTAAAATCAAATCCTTTGGGATAAACATGGACTCAAGTCATCTTTTGGATGCTTTTTCTTGTTGTAAAAATGTCGGAAATATTTTTAACCAAGTCCATTGCTCATTATTTCAAAGCTAAAAAGGAGACACTAGCAAAGGAATATAATTTATAGGATAACAAGCTAAGTGGAGAGTGGCTCAAGTGCAAGCGGGTAACGAATTGTACGGTCAATTTAAAGTTGCATAAAAGGTGATGAAAGCAATGTGATACCTCCTCTTGCTTGCTTCGTTCTTGTACTTGAGTCGAACCCCCTCTATATTTCCCATTGCCAAGTCACCTGAAATTGAGCAATCTCTGAGAGAAACAAAGAAACAAATTTGCAATAAAGGTTACAACTAATTTTTTTGTGTTTTTTATTTACGAATGCGAACTAAAAGTAAACATTCAATTTTGAAGAAGTAAATTAAATCAAAAGAAGCAATAAAAATATGAATGCAAGGTCTGGAGGTTTTCAAACCTCCCCCAAGCTTAGGCTGTTGCTAGTCTTAGTTGTTGCCATCGTTCGGTGGCGGGTGCAGATATTGCTGGTAGTAGTTGGGGAAGTGGGTCATGAAGTGACTGAAGTTGTGAGTTAAGGCACTAACATCCTCATTCACTCCTTGTAGCATGTGGTCAATCTCCCCAACACGCTGGTTGAGCTGCTAAAAATCTTGATAGGGGACGTTGTTGAACCCCTGCTGCTGATTGGGCCATGGGTCCCAGGATCCCTCCTATTGCTACTGCTGTCCCTCCCAAGCAAGGTTGTATTCCTGCTCCTGCTCATCCTGCTCATCATGATGCTCTCCTTATTCATCTTCTTCTTGACCAGGCTAGAATTCAGCCATGATCTCCACCACTTGATCCTTGGTGAGGATCCAGTTGTCTTTCGCCACAATCGAGAGGGCTTGTGGATAAGGAAACGGAACCTGCTCAACCTGTGCATCACCAAGATAGCCAAACTGATATGCTTGGAGCCTCTTATCATCTTAGTAAACACCGAGGAAACCACAAACAGTTAAATATTTGACATCCATAAGTTTGGAGCCGTCAATAGGTTGCATAAAAGGTAATAGAATTTCCAATGCTAGGACAAGTTGGGTTACCAATCCACCAATGCGAATGTCATCTTTATTTTTATTGCTTTAGTGGTGAAGGTGCTGGAGGAGTAGAGCCGCAGGATTGGGACTTTGCAGTGCATTGGGGAAGAGTGCCTTGGTGATCATGGCCATATCCACATTGGCCATGGAACCGGTATCTCCTCTTCCCAATAGTGTATTTGCGAGGAACAAGGCGAAGTAGCAAATTTTTGAGTTATGAATGGTGGACATATTGTTCTGGTAGAAGTCCCTGCCACCGTTAATAGAAATAACCTCCCAAGTTTCTCCACTTAAGACGCTATATAAATTTGTAACAGTTGACTCCCCACCGTGAGGGAGGCCAAAAAAATCACAAAATCGTTGGTAAGTTATTTCATATGGCTGCTGGTTTATGGTGAGGCTTACCCTGCACGCATTACCTTTCTCCTTGTGGTCATCATAGAAAGAGGCGAGGAACTCATAGGTGAGCTCGGTGTAAGTATTGTGGCCTACGTAGGCGAGTAGTGATAACCCTGTTTTTTCACACATGAGGTCGAAGTCTGCCCTCAACCCTGCCGTGGTGAGAAAGCTATCATCGGTGCAATGTTTGGGCATCACCCTCCTTGATGAAACCATAGACAACTTGCTGTTGAGCTCGGCCCGGAGCCCCGAGCTCTCGCCACGTTGGCGCTTGCTCTTGCGAAAAATGCTACCAATTTTGTTCATCTTGATGCACTGAAAAATTTCACCATGAAACCTTAGGCATATAGTTTCTACATGATATATGAACAATTCTACATGGAAAATTTTAATCCTAACGTGAGAAATCAAAAGGAAAAACAAAATAAGCTTGAGTTCATCCACTAGATCAATATGAGAGTTTCAACCATGGAATTCTGAAAATAAAGCATGGATAGGGAGAGAAACGTACCGATCTGTTGATTCCCCAATTCAAATGAACGAAATCTATGAAGAATCAAGAATTCTAGGTGAGTTTTGAGAGGCTTGGAGAGAGAATATGAGAGAAAAAGTGAGGAGGAGGAAGAACCCTAGCCACCATAGTGCGATTAAGTTGTCGCGCCGAACTATACAACCGCAACTATACGGGCGGGAGAAGTAGTTCCCGCCATATAGTTGCGGCAGCGTAAAAAATTAGGGTTTCTTTATGCTAGATCATAGCTATACGGGTGCAACTATACAGCCGGATCAAAATAGTCCCACCGTATAGTTGGTTGTCAAACCTTCTGGAACCTCGAGATAAAATTTCTGAAACAGGCATCGATAACTATACGGCCAAACTATACGGCCGGAATTTTTATTCCCGCCGTATAGTTGGTCGTTAAACCTTCAGTATCCTGGAAACGAAATTTTACAAAGGCAAAGACAACTATACGGCCGGAACTATACGGCTAGAATTTTTATTCCCGCTGCATAATTGGTCGTTAAACCTTTAGTACCAAGCTTTTTCGCCCAAAAATTTTAGAGATTCACTTTTTAATCTAGACAAAATGATTAAGCTAGTTTTTGTAGATAAAACTCAAACTTTTATTTTTATAATTATTCTACGCTTGTTCAATTGATATTTCTACTACTTTTTGACAACTACATCTTCACGGGCGCGCTTCCACAAGAATGTCTGTGAAAAAATTGTAGGAATGCGATGACCATTTTATTCTTTAGTTTATTTTATTAATGTGATGGGTTTACTCCCATTAAGCATTTTATTAAGAATGGTTGAATAATTCAACCCCTTCTATGTTCTAGAATTCTTACCTTGGGTTGCCCCTTATCAAAGGCACTTACCACATGAACTCGTTTTGCTGGTGGAATATATCTTTCTCCTGCTTCTATCTTTTCTTTGGAAAAGACAGGATGATTTCAGCATCATAAACATTGAAGATTATTTTTCCCTCAACACAATCAACTGGCGCTCCCGTAGTACTAAGAAAAAGTCTTCCAAGTATTATGGATAATTTTTCATCCTCTGGCATTTCAAGAATAATAAAATCAATGGGAATAACATGCTCATCTATTCTAAGTAGAACATCCTCAATCATACCAATGGGTTGTTTAGTGGACTTGTCAGCCATCTGTAAAGTGATAGTAGTAGGGGAATACTCCCCTAATCCTAACCTTTTATAGAGGGAATATGGCATTACACTAACTCTTGCACCTAAATCACACAAGGCATTGTGAATATCTGTTTTGCCAATTGAGCATGAAATAGTTGGTATTCTGGGATCTCCCGATTTAGACAATAGCTTCCCATTAGCAGGATAACTAGTCACCATGGCAACGGTTTCAGTTATTTATTTCTTTCTACTAAGAATATCACGGAGGAATTTAGAATATGTAGGAACTTTTATTGCATTTGCAAATGGAATTTCTAGACGAACATCACCAAGTGCCTTTTTGAAAGAATCATAGATTACCCTATCCGGTGCTTTGTTTTTTCGATCTAGATAAGGAAGCTTTTGCTCACCTTTCTTATTCTTGTCTTTTACCTTTTGTAGGGGACCATGCTTTTTTATTGCTTTCTTTTGTTGATGCTTATCGCTCTTCTTCTTTTCTACTACAACAACTTCATCTTCATTGCTTATATCTTTTTCTTCTCTTGGATCAACTGTCTCTTCATCAGAGTCATAACGGTGATCCTATGCATCATTTTGCTCCTCCATGTTTTGATCTTGTGTTTCTTGAGAAGTTTCATCTTGAGGATCCACTAGTGTATCATCTTCTTGGCTTGCTTTGAGCAAGGCTTTTTCTTTTCGATCTTTTTCAGCTTCATATTCTGGTGGTCCTAATGGTCCTGTAACAACTGCACCTCCCCTTGTAACAACATTAGTAGAAACAGGAATATCTATATCATCTTGAAGAAAAATTTGATAACCAGATGCTATTTGTTCACATTGGGTTTCAATCATACTATGGTACTTGTGAAATAATTTTATTTCTTGGCCAATATCATCATAATTTTCCGTGAGTTCCGCCAAAATCTTCTTATGTCTTTGAAATTGCTTATGCAGGTTATTCTGAGATTTTGCTTGTTGATGTTTTAATTCTTGAAAAACTTTTCTAGTTTCATCTTCTTTAGTAAAAACTTGTTTTCCTTAACAAGTTCAGAAGGTATACCTTTTTATTTCATTGTTTTGTGTACTTTAGGCATACGATCAAGAGTTATATGAAGTATCCCTTTTTCCAGCTTAGTGCCGGAATCAGGATTATATAAAGAATCATTCTTAGCCCTAGTACACATCAATTCCAAACATGCTTTCATAGTTAAAGTATTTATCGATTCTCCTGCTGAGAAGTCAACCAACTCTCTGCATTGAGTATTAAGACCATGGTAAAATAAATGGCAAATAGTTGATTCAGAATATCCATGATTAGAAATACTATTGATCATTCCAAAGAATCTATCCCAGGCTTGTGGGTAGTTTTCTCCCACGTTCTGACTAAAGTTGCCTATATTCTTTCTAATTCCAATTACCTTTTTAAAATGATTAAACCTGTTTATGAATTTAACAATACAGTTTTCCCAACATTTAATGTAATGACGAGGGAGAGAATATAACCAGTCTAGATCCTTACCTTTAAGAGACCGACGAAATAATTTTAGACGAGAGAAGTCTCTTGGCAAACCTTTTGGTCCAAGTAATGTTATCACATCGTCGTACTCTCTAAGATGTCTTCCTGGGTCTTTATCTTCCCTTCCACTGAAAGCTTTTTCCTGCAAAATTTTAATAATTCCACCATCAAATCGGTATTCTCTAACTCCAGGATTAGGAAATTCTATTGGTTGTTTACGAAAAGCAGAACTAGGAGCACTGTATTCTCTGAGAGTTTTCTTAGGTTTCTTGGGAGTTTTCCTTTAAATGGACATGATTTCCATAAAATCACTTAGGTTTTCAACTTCAACCTTATTTGATCTTAAAAGTTTTTCAATAATTTCCTCGCGCCTTTAAATAGGCATGCGCTCAATATAATCTGGTAAATAGGTCCTACCAGAGCGTGTAGACCCTTTGTCTCCTAGGAGACCATTTTGTAATAGTAACACCTGAAATGTCAAGAGACAAAATCTTAGCGCTTAGCTCCCTAGCAACGATGCCAGAAAATAGCTTGATGTCTATAAGTGCACATACCGTTTGTAGCTAGTTTCAAAGTATAGATATCGATCCCATAGGGAGCCCAAATGTAAGAGTTTATAAGTGAAGTCTCTGTCACACTCAAAGTTGTCACGGGTCTTCGAGTGAATTAACTGCAAGTGTGGAAATAAGAATGAAATTTGGATTAAACTAGATGTATTTAAATAAAACTAAAATATAAACTTCAGGAATAAAAAGTATAAAAGTAAAGAACGATTCGATTGTTTGTGGTTTTCTGCAGATGATAAAGAAGGCGCGGTGAGATATAGTTCATGGTGATAGTGACTGTGCCAGGTGGACGAATGATAAGTGTAACAATTATAATCTTATAAGTATATGTATAGGCGAGTAACCCATAATTAGCCGGAACTCCTCTTGGTAGATTTCATCCCAACTTCAATAATCCTACTAGCCTGTTACCAAAATCATGGTCAGTCACTAGATGATTACGATCCTTCAGGTTGCTTAGCAATTAAGCTCCTTGGATCATACTAATGCAATAAGCACAGTGGTTCCTCGTGATCCTCGAGTCAAACTAGTTTCCCATTGATATCCCCATGTCACTCAGGGGTCGCCGGTCTGCTAGCGAACAAGATCCTATCTATGTAGAATAAACCATCTTGTTGTCTAGGCCCTAAATTGGACAACAAGCTTTAGACATCTCACAGATAGTCAAGCACACATAATATAATAATTGATACATTCGATCCGAATTACGGATGTAGTATAACTTCTTTTCTCCTAGTAGACCTAGGTTATCGAATTCTCAGAAAGCAGATGCATAGTGAAGTTACTTTAACGGACCTTCGGGAGTTTTAGAATTCCTTTTGTGTTTTTACCGGACCAAGAGTTTGCGTATTTTTGTTGTTGTCGATGATGGAGAGAGAGAGGGCCTAGGGCGTTCGGTTTCACCTATAGCCGTGCAAAACATCTGATGGGAATGAAAGATAAAAATAAGGTTTAATTGGATAAACACCACCGCAATTTTTAGCTATTTGAAAAACGCCATTGTAACTCTCATCTTTTGGAAAACGCCACTGCAATTTTCTATATGTTTTATAAATGCCATTATGCTCACTTAAAAACACATACCACAGAATATACAGTTGTATTTCTATGTATATACATATACACATACACAATGGTCCTCATCCTAATCAGGTTTTGGAATACGGCAAAATGCAGCCTGGACCGATCCAGAGAGAGCAAAACAGGTAGAGTAAGCATCGAACTCTAACAATAGTTAGCATCGTAATTAAGTAGCGCAAGTAGTACTTCCTGTATTTCTTATTCGAGTCGGTAAGTCAATATCCGATGGAGCCACCCGCAAAAAAAGTCCAATGGATCCGTGACATAGTTTCATAGCATGGTCGGCTCTTTTATTGCTTAAATCGTGTTTGATTAATACCATGCAGCTGTTTGCATATTTCTTAAGGCGCACATCCATGTGACCGCCTTGCTGGATTCAAAGTTTCGATCTATGCATGTACGTGTACGTGACAAGCAATGTGCTTTACATATTATTACGTGAACAAAAGCCAGTCCAGCTCAGACGTTACATGCATGTACCTAGACGGGTGTACATTATGTAACGGGTGTACATTATGTAAACATTTTTTTGCCAGTCGCTGATCCCAATTCACACCTATTTAGGTGTGGCCCTACTGTCTATGCGTATATATGACGGAAATACAAGTATATGTTGATACAAGTATATGTTGTGAGGTATGTGAATTTAAGAGGGCATAATGGCATATATGGAACGTATAAAGAATTATAATGGCGTTTTTCAAAAGACAAAAGTTGCAATGGCATTTCTCAAATAGCCAGAAATTGCAATGGTGTCTATCCAATTAACCTTAAAAATAAAGTATGCATGTAATTGTTAGAGCAAGATAAATTATATATGGACAGTGCATCTATAATTGCTATTTCCTCCACAACCGCTTATAGCAATAACCTACTAGTCTCACCCATAGAAAAAAGAGAACTAATGATATGCATAGTGATGTCACCATTAATCCCATGTAAACCCCTCACATACAACCATACTACCCCTTCTGTTATTAGGGTTCCCAACCTGCAGATCAGTCATTACTCATACTCCCTATACCTGGCTCAACCCTCGGGGTCTTGGGTACCTGACAAGTCCTTAGATTGAGGCAAGAGAGGATACAATAATCACCATGTCATACAAACTAATACATGATCCCATCTATGATAAACAACATGCACAAACGCTTCATGGCTAGGCCGAAGCCCTTAGCCCAAGGAGAATTACTCACACATAGAGATAAGATCAACAATCACAAACATTGTAATGGAAATCATAAGATTGATAGCAATAGTCTTACAATGTCACCAATCGAAGAAGAGATCTACTATTACAAGTGGTGGAATATGGCTATGGAGATGGAGAAGGGTTTTGAGATCTGGAGGCGGCTGATGATCTAGGGCAGAGACTTGAGGGTGAGGCAGGGAGCTGTTTTCTCATTGCCTGAGGCTTTTTTATATGGGGGTCCCTTCACGAAAGTTGTTCTATTTGACCTAACGGTGATGGCGCCAACTATACGACCGGAACTATACGGCCGGAATTTTGTTCCAATCGTATAGTTGGTCATTAAAGCGTCTGCCTCCACTTCACGGCTCTTGGTTTCCTCTGGTTGTTGGAAATCTTGTATCTTTGACTTTAACGTAGTGATTCCCATCTTCAAACGACATTATCTGCGCAGGAAAAAATAGAAAGAAAGGATTGCATACCCGTTTGAATATTAGACATTAGTGGTAGGGTTTAGAGAGATATTTCATAAAAAATATGAATAATATCCAGTTTAAATGTGGACGTACATTGCTATATTTCAGAGCCATCAACCTCCCCAAGCTTAAACTTGATCGTCCTAGAGCAAGAAAACCAAAATCAAAAAGGAACTCAGCATTTAAACTGAAATAACGAGATGATGATCTTAATCATGATTGGTGGTCTCATGTTTCCTCCACTTCATAAATCTGAAAAACTTCAGCATAGATAGAGTAATGTCAAGCATATCATAGGGGTTTGATGAATCCTTATAGCGCAGCAAAATTATTATTAAAAGCATATACACTAGAGTATCTCAATTCTCCCACATCAATAAATAAAGCTTTTCAAGCACTATTTTTCTATTCATTGTCCTTCAAGAATTTCAGTTTTTGAGTAATTGAGAGCATGCCAAAAATTTTATTAGTTTATCAGGCTGTAATGGACACTCGTGGCATCACTAAAGTTTTTGTTCCTTTTGCATAATGGTTACTCATAATAGCCAGAGGAGTGATTCCATCATGATTACAGTTACCCGAAAGTGCCAAGAATCTTACCCACTATAGCATTGCTGCTACATGTGTTTAATCAACTCATAGCCGAAATCTAGGAGTTTCCTCCATGAAGATCGTTCGTAGGCCTGCGTAGTTGTTGGCATCCCATGAAGTTTGACACGCATAAAGCTATATCATTCTTATGATTAACAAGTCAAACTTTGCTACGCTCACAAAAACCGCTAAACGTTAATTCAATCGAACAATTTTTTTAAAGAGAGCTATCAAGTCAATCAATATTTTCAGCGATGTTGAGTGTCTCTAGAAATAAGCCTTCAAGACAGCACTACAACACCCATGCCTTCAATTGTGAGACTTTTTCTTATTATAATTGTTTAGCAATTTTTAGGCAAGACTTGGTTAATTACGAGAGCTGGAACAAAACGTACCCAACTAAATACCCATGCAAACGAAAATCTTACTACAATACAAAGACTCACTCCACCAATATAATATCTCAACATTTACTACTAACTAGCATGGGTTTCTCAAACTTTAAAAGTTGGGAGTCATAAGGCATACCTCTCATGTTTGGTTCCACTTCTCTCTTCCTTTTTTATTTGTTTCTTGGAAACTCGAAGTCAGTCACTCTCCTCCAAACATATGAGAACCTCGAGGCGGAAAGAAAAGAAAGAGGGAAAATAAGGAAAAATGGAGAAATCTTTTTGTGGTTTTTAAGAGAGGGAGTTTAAAGAATAGAAAATTGGTGGCAAAGCTCGGCTAGAAAATCTCAAAAGCAAATAGAAAAAACTAAAAATAAAGTGTCGGGGAAACCAACACGAGTGCTTATAAACTCGAATTAAAAACACAACCTCCAAATAAAGAATATGAACGGCAAATAAAGATACATGAGGAAACTTCCCCAAGCTTAGGCTTTTGTAAGCCCTTCAAATCATTGTGGTGGCGGGAAAAAGTCGTTACTCTAGTTTGCAAATTGAGTTGAGAGGTTACTAGTTGTTCCTCGGAGGTTCAAAGAGAGGCTATGCATCCTCTCCATAGTCCCTCGAAGTCCTTGGAAGTCTTGGTATGTAGCGAACGGGTTTGTGGCTGCTCCTCTTGATAAGGAACTTCTTGCTCCTGTTCTTGGTCATCATCATCCTCCGGAACCTCCTCCTTGGGTTGGTATTTCTCAACCTGCAAGTCATATAGCAAACGTCCTTCCTCGATAGAGAAAAGACCATTAGGCATAGGAGCGGGGTAGAGACGCCCAGCTCCAGCAATATGCAGGTAATAAACACCACCTCTCCTAGTGAGCATTCCACAAGCTTTCAAAGTGGAGAAACCAACACGTCGCTCACCTAGCACGGGTTGCAACTCACCTAGGTCGATGTCTACGGAAGTGGCAAGCACGGTGATGAATCCTCCACCTGTGATTGGTCCTTGGCTTTGGGAGGCTTGGTGCTCCAAGTAGCGCACAAGGATGACACTCAACTTGAGTGACAAGCCGCAGTTGATGTAAGAAGCCTTTGCGAGGACTAAGATGTCCTCCTAGTTGAGTCTCGTGAACTCATTATGTGCCTGCAAGGTGTTAGAAATAACATAGAACAAATAGTGAATTGCAGGATGTTGGATATTCTTCCCCTTGTTCACTCTAGTAGTGAAACTCATTCCATTATAGTATTGTTCAGGGGAAGGTTCTAAGCTACTAAAGGATGCGCATAAGGCATTAACATCATTGTTTGGCATTTTAAAACATGCGCACCATTCATCTAATGTTAAAGTGTCCTCTCCTTGCCATAGTTTAAAGGTTCTTTGCAACAAACTTAGGAATTCAATAGTTAAGCGGCGATAAGTAGGCACATCATTGTACACAAAGTTTTGTAGGCCAGCTCTATTGCCAAGTAAATTGAATTCATTAGAAATACTGAGTTGGTTTAATATAGTGCGGCAAGCCCACTTGGTGGCCTTCACTTCACAGTTCTTGATCTTGTCAAAGTGATCACATTGGAGCTCATTCCTGAACCGTATCCCCATGCGTTCTTGAGCGATAGCCCACGAAGAGCTAGTGGTGGCACGAGCACGAGTCTGGTTCCTTGTGTTCATCATCTAAAACATTGAAGAAAGACAAAAATAAAACTTTTTGATCCAACAACAACAAGTATAACATATTCCTCATCATAGCACACTAAAGCATCTCCTCAAAATAATAATCTAGGTAAGAGAATCATGGCAATTGGTTCATAGTAGGTCTCACCCTAGATTAATATTGACAATAGATAGAAGATGATTTTGCAAAAAGTAATTGCAGGATCAAAGGAGAAACATACCGTAGATCACTTGTGTGCGAGGAAATTGAACGAAATTGAGCAGAGATGAAGATCTTTTGAGGTTTTGAGAAGGTTCGGAGGTAGGGGAGAGAAAAAGGATTGAAGTTTTAGGGTTGGAGGTACCTTCCCGTGTGATTTTGTGGTCGGATGCAACTATACAGGTGGAACTATATGGCCGGAACAATGTGTTCCCACCGTATAGTTGGCCCGCTACCAAAATTTTAGGGTTTCCACCTGGCGGCGCGGCTATACGGCCGGAACTATATGGCTGGAACTATATGTTCCCACCGTATAGTTTGTCGTCAAACCGTCTATACCTGGGAGAAGAAATTATATAAAGGCACCGATATCTATACGGCTGGAATTTTTATTCCCGCCGTATAGTTGGTTGTTAAACTGTTAGTACATTGGAAAAGAATTTGTACGGAAGCACCGATATCTATACGACCAGAACTATATGGCCGAAATTTTTATTCCCGCCGTATAGTTGGTCGTTAAACTATCAGTACATATGAAATAAAAATTGTCGAAGGCAAAGATATCTATACGACCGGAACTATACAACTCTGAATTTTTATTCCCGTTGTATAGTTGGTCGTTAAACTCTCTGTATGCATCGAAAAATTTCTGTTTCTTTGAAAATTATTTCTTATCCTATAACTTAGCGATATATCTTGTTTTTGATAGAAAATTAACAGTAAATATTGTCGACCAACAATAGCATGAATAAAGCAGGATTTTTAGTACTACCGAACTTCTTCTCCTCAATTGGAGTTTTCTAGCACTCTTTATTAAACATATACTTAAACTAAAACTTTAAAACTTTACTCTAACCTTTATTTCACATGGGTTGCCTCCCATGAAGCTCTCTTTTATGGTCAATAGCTTGACCTTAATGTTTCTCACTTAGGCTAGATGAGTGGAACACCCACTCCAGAGTAGTTGGCCTTCAAAGTGATGGCATCCTTTTCATCATATTTGGCTTTGTTCTTCCCAGGGAAATGAATAACAAAAGGATCTCGCGAAGGCAATTGAAGCTTCATGTTCCCTTCATGTAGATTAATCAAAGACTTAATAGTTCTTAAGAAAGGACCTCCTAATATAATAGGAGCAGTAGCATCTTCAGGCATGTCAACAATAACAAAATCGATAAGAGCAGGACAACCTTTAATGTATACTAAAGTATTCTCCTTAATTCTACAGCTTGTTTGTAGGTAGAATCTGCTAGATGCAATTTTAACTCAGTGATCTCAAAAGAGCCAAGATTTAACTTGTTAAAAAGACTCTTTGGAATTGTTGAAACGCTTGCACCTAGATCACAAAGTGCAGCTATCTCATTGGTTCCAATTTTAATCTTAATAGTAGGCTCAAATATGTCATCTAGCTTCACAAGTAATTTTTCAGCAATTTTCTTATATTCTTCCTCAAGCTCACATACCTTTATTGCTACCTGATTAACAAAGTGTTGGTACATAGCTTTCTCACTTCCTTCACTTACCGGAATCTTAACGTTGATCCTTTTTACGAGATCTTCAATGGTGTAGCTTGGTGAATGGGCATTACTATAATCAAGTTCTTCAGGATCCTTCCTTTGGATTCTCATCATCTTGAGGTCTTCAATGGGATTGGGCTCAACTTTTCCTACAAATTTATCTAGAATGAGAGTTTGACTATCAGTTATCTTACCTAGTTGTGCCTCAACGATCCTCGTTCTTTCTTGGAGGGCCTGCAAATCATTTCTCAAACTAACAGCTTGGTTAGATAATTTACCAAGCATAACATCATGGTTCTCCATTATTTTAACAAGAATATTGTATTGTTCATTTTGTGAGTCTATAAAATACTTTAGTGTTTCTTGGAGACTACCATTACTAGTTCCCATATTATTATTAGAGTTACCTACAGGACTAGAATAATGTTTCTGAAAATTAGGATTATAATTCTTCTTCCAAGCAGGGTTATAATCATTACGAGCTATGAAGTCTATTTCTTCAATATTTGTTTCAGGGATAGCTCTTACCTGGGTTTCCTTACCTTGTACAGCTAATATGAGCTCATCCAACTTAGCATTGAGTTCTTCATTTTCTTGTGGTGAGACAGAGTTCACCTTCTTCGTGTTTGATCTATCCACATGTCATTGGGCATGGTTGTCTTGCATATTTTCTAGCAGCTGCTTTGTTTCGGTAATATGTTTCTCATGACTAGGACACAGGGTTAAGAGCATTATAGAATAGATGGAGAATTAACCAGTCTTCCATCCCATGACTAGGATAGTTTCTCATGCATTTTTTCATCCTCTCCCATGCAAGCGCTAGTGGCTCACGCTCTTCTTGTCTAAAGCCAGTAATATTAGATCTGAGTTGCATAGTCTTTGCAGGTGGGAAAAATTTAGTCATAAATAAAGAAGTACATTCTACCCATGATGTAATAGTATTTCTAGGCAAAGATAGCAACCATTATTTTGCTCTTTCTCAAGAGAGAAAGGAAATAAACACAATTTGACCGCATCGGGGTCAACGTCTTTTATACGCATCATATCACATATTTTAGTGAAAGTATTCAAGTGCATACCTACGTCCTAAATATCAGAGTCTCCAAATTGATTCTGTTGAACCAAACTTAAATAATGGGGCTTAATTTCATAGTCATCAGCGGTAGCAATTGCTGGCTGAGTAATAGGAGTACACAAATAATCATTGTTGGGAGTAGCAAACTCCCCAATCTTCTTTTCAGCCATATTTCCTATGTTTTTGGGTTTTCTTAAACAGAGACTTATAACAATAAAAGCAAGAATTTAAAGGCTAACTAATTTTTTTGGTTTTTCAAATAAAAACTGAAAGCAAACTAACAAAATTAAAAACAAGAATTAAAACTAGCAAGGTTCCTACTAACCTCACCAGGGTAGCTATTTCTTCCCCGGCAACGGCACCAGAAAAAGGGTTGATACCTGAAGGGTTTGCAGCATAGAAAACAAACATTTTCCTATGATGAGAACTATACGCCAAGATCTATCTACTAGATACAAGCAACAGATAGATATACATCCATGGAGAACTTACCCTCGAAGACAACAAAGTTTTGTTAATGAGTAGGAACTCGTGGATGATGTAGTCGTACGCTTGCCGATCTCAAGATCATGTGGAAGTCCTAGCACCGCAAACCAGCAGTGCGTCCGCACTCGCACACATGTTCAGGCCACTGAACAACCTCCGCCTCCTCGCTCCAGCAATGCAGTGGAAGCAGCAACTCCTTCCAGACGAAATTCCACCGGGAACATGTATCTCGCTAATCCGAGACCATGGGGGAAAAATTCTAGAGGGGGAGAGAGATCCTTCACAAGGAGGTGTGAGGAAGAAGGGTGAGAGGGGTGGCCTTTTATAGGAGGGGGGGTACCCCTCCCCATGGCCGGCGCCCCATGGGGGGTGACCCCTCACCTCCCCCATCCATGTGGTGGTAACCCCCTCCACATAAAAGTGTCCCTTAACATTCCTCTTTAAAGTCTTTACTTTAAATGCATTAAATTTCTCCAAATTTAATGCTCTCTCATTTAATAAAACTCTTTTATTAATTTTATTCTAATTACTTTAATTAACAAACATTGACATAAAAACCCCTGTGGCATTTCAATATTACATGCAGAACCAATTTCACCCGAAATAGTTTCGGTGTTTATTGAAATAATTCCAGCGCATTGCAATTCATTCGTCTGAAACACATTTGCTCCAAATGGTGTTGGTGTCCCTTAAGTGTGTTACCCTATGATTCGGTGAATAATGCAGACATGATCGAGACCCCTTGCATATCAATAATCAGAAGCGGGACCTGGAGATCCATACTGACTCCTACACATTCTACGATGACTTCTGTGATCGTGAGAACCTTTAACGCTAGTAACTAAATCCCTTTGTCTCGCGATATATTACATGTCTGAGATTCGATCATCTGTATCTCCATACCTAGTTTGATCTCGTTCCCGACATGTACTCTTTTCTCGTTCCCGTGATATAACATTCTAGTGATCTTATCACTTGCTTGCAAGCTAACCAATGTGATATCACCGAGAGGGCCCAGAGTATATCTATCCGTCATCGGGATGGACAAATCCCACTCTTGATCCATGAGCTTCAACATAACACTTTTGTAGCACTGAACCCACCTTTATAATCACCCTTTCACGGTGTGACATTTGAAGTTATCAAGATACTCTTCCAGTGTTAGTGATTAACATGATCTCATGGTCTAAGGACTAGGATTACTTTGTTAGATGTTATAGCAATATAAACACAATGACTTTGATCGTAATGCTATACTTTGGATGAATGTTCATCACATCATTCCACTAATGATCTGACCTTGTTATTAACAACATCCAATGTCCATGATCAGGAAACCTTGATCATCTTGTTAATCAACGAGCTAGTTTATAAGAGAGGCATAACTAGGAACTTTCCTTTTGTTTATTAAACACACATGTATTAACGTTTCCAAATTAATATAATTATAGCATGCAAAATAAACATCTATCATATACTTGGAATACGTATAATAACAACTTTATTATTGCCTCTCAGGGCATATTCCTTTTAGTCTCCCACTTGCACTAGAGACAATAATCTAGTTACATGGTGATAAATCTAACACCCATGGAGTTCTGGTGTTGATCATGTTTTGCTCTAGGGAGAGTTTTAGTCAACGGATCTGCTACATTGAGATCCGTATGTACTTTACAAATCTTTATATCTCCATCCTTGACATGCTCACAGATGGAGTGAAATCGGCGTTTAATATGTTTGGAATTCTTGTGAGACCTTGGTTCCTTTGTGTTGGCTATGGCTCCATTGTTTTCACAATAGATCACCATTGGATCCAACGCACTAGGAATCACACCCAGTTCGGTAATGAAATCCTTCATCCAAACCGCTTCCTGTGCTGCTTCTGAAGCAGCAATATATTCCGCCTCTGTTGTTGACCTTGTTACCACGGGTTGTTTGGAGCTCCTCCAACTAACTGCTGCTCCGTTCATGAGAAATACGTATCCGGATTGAGACTTAGAGTCGTCCGGATCAGTGTTAAAGCTAGCGTCGACAGAATAATTAGCGACCAGCTCTTCTTCACCTCCGTATACAAGAAAAATTTCCTTTGTTCTTCTCAAGTACTTAAGGATATTCTTGACCTCTATCCAGTGTTCCAAACCTGGATCAAATTGGTACTAACTTGTCAAACTAATAGCATGTGCCACATCTGGTCTTGTACATAGCATGACGTACATTATAGAGCCTATGGCTGAAGTATAGGGGATCTTATCCATTATCTCTCTTTCTTCCACCATAGCTGGACTTTGAGTCTTACTCAATGTCTTGCCTTGCAACATAGGTAAGAACCCCTTCTTACTTTCGTCCATTTTAAACTTCTTTAAAATCTTATCAAGGTATGTACTTTGTGATAACCCTATTAGGCGTCTTTATCTATCTCTATAAATCTTTATGCCTAATATATATGACGCTTCACCAAGGTCTTTCATAGAAAATTTGCTGTTTAGATAACTTTTAACACTGTTTAAAAGATCTATATCATTTCCAATCAATAATATGTCATCCACATATAATATTAGAAATGCCACATTGCTCCCACTCACTTTCTTGTAAATACAAGCCTCTCCATTAGTTTGGACAAATCCAAACTCTTTGATCACATCATCAAAGCAGAGATTCCAACTCCGTGATGCTTGCTTCAGTCCATAGATGGATCGCTAAAGCTTGCACACCTTGTTAGCATCCTTAGGATCGACAAAACCCTTTGGTTGTATCATATACAACTCTTCTTCAATGTTACCATTGAGGAACGCAGTTTTGACATCCATCTGCCATATTTCATAATCGAAATATGTAGCAATTGCTAACATAATCCTAACTGATTTTGGCATCGCTACGGGAGAGAATGTCTCATCGTAGTCAACTCCTTGAATTTGTCGAAACCCTTTTGCGACAAGTCGAGCTTTATAGATGGTTACATTACCATCATCATCAGTTTTTATTTTGAAAATCCATTTATTCTCAATGACCTTTCGGTCATGAGGTAAGTCCACAAAGGTCCAAACCTAGTTTTCGTACATGGATTCCATCTAGGATTTCATGGCTTCTAGACATTTTTTGGAATCCGGGCTCATCATCGCTTCTTCATACGTCACAGGGTCATCTATTTCATCAACCATGAAATTTACAACAAGATTCCCGTACAGTTCAGGAGCTGCACGTGTCATACTTGACCTGCGAGGTTCAGTAGTGTCCTCTTTCGGAGTTTCATGATCATTATCATTAGTTCCTTCTTCATTTGGTGAAGTCAACTCCGGAACAACTTCCGGTGCTGCGCCACTTGCCATTTCATGAAGAGAAGGTTCAATAACCTCTTCGAGTTCTACCTTTCGACTACTCACACCTTTCACGAGAAACTCATTCTCTAGAAAGGATCCATTCTTGGCAATGAAAACCTTGCCCTCAGATCTATGATAGAAGGAATACCCAATTGTTTCTTTAGGGTATCCTATGACGACGCATTTTTCCGCTTTGGGTTCGAGTTTATCCGGTTGAAGTTTCTTCACATAAACATCGCATCCCCAAACTTTAAGAAATGATAGCTTAGGTTTGTTTCCAAACCATAATTCATACGGTGTCATTTCAACGGATTTAGACGGTGCCCGATTTAAAGTGAATGCAGCGGTTTCTAGTGCATAACCCCAAAATGACAGTGGCAAGTCAGTCAGATACATCATAGATCGAATCATATCCAATAGAGTATGATTACGATGTTCCGATACACCATTACATTGTGGTGTTCCGGCAGGCGTGAGTTGTGAAACTATTCCACACTCTTTCATGTGTGTGCTAAACTTGTAACTTAGATACTCACCTCCACGGTCGGACCACCGAAATTTGATCTTTTTATTATGATGATTTTTCACTTCATTCTGAAATTCCTTGAACTTTTCAAAGGTTTCACACTTATGTTTCATCAAATAGATATACCCGTATCTACTCAAATCATCCGTGAAAGTAACAAAATAACAATATCCACCTTGTGCTGACACACTCATTGGACCGCATACATCAGTATGTATGATTTCCAATAAATCTGTCGCCCGTTCCATTGGACCGGAAAACGGTGTTCTAGTCATCTTACCCATAAGGCATGGCTCACATGTATCAAATGATTCAAAATCAAATGATTCCAAAAGTCCATCAGAATGGAGTTTCTTCATGCGTTTAACAACAATATGACCTAGACGGCAGTGCCACATATATGCAGATATATCATTATTAAGTTTAATTCTTTTAGCATCAACATTATGGATGTGCGTATGAGTATTATCGAGATTCAATAGAAATAAACTATTCATCACGAGTACATGACCATAAAAGATATTATCCATATAAATCGAACAACCATTGTTTTCGGATTTAAACGAATAACCACATCGCATCAAACAAGATCCAGATATAATGTTCATGCTAAGTGCAGGCACCAAATAACAATTATTTAGGTTTATAACTAATCCCGATGGTATGTGGAGAGGCAGCGTTCCGACAACGATCGCATCAACTCTCGATCCATTGCCGACACGCATCTTGACCTCACCCCTTGCTAGCGGTCGCTTGTTTCGCAGCCCCTGATTCAAGTTACATATGTTAGCAACCGATCCGGTATCAAATACCCATGTGCTACTGCGAGTACTAGTCAAGTACACATCAATAACATGTATATCATATATACCTTTGTTTTCCTTGCCGGCTTTCTTGTCCGCCAAAAACTTGGGGTAGTTGCACTTCCAATGGCTAGTCCCCTTACAATAGTAACACTCGGTATCAGACTTAGAGCCAGCCCGGGATTTCTTTTCAGGCGCAACAACAAATTTGTCGCCCTTCTTTCCCTTATGTTTACCCTTCTTGTCTTTCTTGAAACCGGTGGTCCTATTGACCATCAACACTTGATGTTCTTTCCTAATATCCACTTCTATAGTCTTAAGCATTGACAGAAGCTCGGGGAGAGTCTTCTTCATGCCCTGCATGTTATAGTTCATCACGAAGGTCTTGTAGCTAGGTGGCAGAGATTGGAGAACACGATATATGCCTAAATCAACGTGAATCGTTATTCCCAAGGACACAAGCTTATCAGCGTACCCAGACATTTTGAGTACGTGCTCACTTACGGAGCTATTCTCTTCCATCATGAAGCTAAAGAACTTTTCTGAAGTATTATAACTCTTTATGGCAGCATGGGTATCGAAAATCATTTTCAATTCACCCATGGTATCAAAGGCATTGCCATTTTCGAAACACTTTCGAAGTTCTGGCTCAGGGCCATACAGTATGCCGCAATGAACTAAGTTGTGGTCCTCCTGACGAGTCACATAGACATTCTTTTCCTCTTTAGGGGTGCCAGGAGCTGGTGGGGGGCCTAGAGGCGTTTCTAGCACATATTGCTTTTGTGCAGCAGAGAGGAGAATCCTCCAATTCATAGCCCAGTTGGTGACATTGCTACCATTCGCAGCAAGTTTCTCTTTCTCCATGAATACATGGAAATTAAAAGCAGGTGGTGCCATCTACAACAGAATTTGTAAAGTTTATTTAGACTAAGTTTATGATAGATTGAGTTCAACTAAACTCCCACTAAAAAACAACACCCCTCGTGTCTTTTTGGTGATTACATGAACCAAATCCACTACACCAAGTCCAATCATGATGTGAGTCGGTGTAGCTTCAAAGGCGAGCATCTATATGGGCATCATATCAACTATATGACTCATGCTTAACCTTTCGGTCCGCGTTTCAAGGCCATGTCTGTACATGCTAGGCTCGCCAAGTAAGAACCTTAGTACTCGCGTGTGCAAAACTATCTTACACCCGAAATATGATCGTGGATTCAAGTACACCCGATCATCACGTGATGTCTTGGAGCGGCGAAACATAAATGGTGCGTACTTAAGGAAGAACACATTTTTTATCTTGGTATTTAAATGAGGGATCTTCTTATAACGCTACTAAAATGCCAAACTAGCAATATAAGATGCGAACATCATATGTGTAAAGTGAAATGATATGGTTCTTGCATTTGATCACTATCATATGCATCGTGGTATGATCTCTATCATTCCTTTGTGTGTAAGGCCAAGGTCTATGGAACTTACACATTAAGTGTGTTGTAAGTGTATCAACTGTACATAAACTCACAACAATACCAAATCATGACACAAGCCCAATAACGATTTAAACTAGACGCCTCTAATTTATCAATTGCAAGTTTTACGTGGCTTAGGGATTTCAAAGATAGAACCGTTCTTACCTACAAACATGGAACCACAACGATGATAACCAAATTATTAGCAACTCATTGTAAATCCGATATTGACTATAGTAGGAGAGACAGACACTCGCTAGCCACTTATGCAAAACTAGTTGCATGTCAGTCGTGGAACCGGTCTCATGTGCGATGACATGTAAGGTTGGTCCGGGCTGCTTCATCCCACTATGCCACCAATATCCAAAGTACATATAAGAAGCAATAAATTGATCATCACCGCCCACATACTCTTATGTGTTCTACCCGTGCAAAGTACCTACGCAAAGATCAGGATCTGATACCACTGAAGGTTTCGCAGCATAGAAAACAAAAAATTTCCTACGATGAGAACTATACGCCAAGATCTATCTACTAGATACAACCAATGGGTGGATATACATCCATGGAGAACTTACCCTCGAAGACAACAAAGTTTTGTTAACGAGTAGGAACTCGTGGATGATGTAGTCGTACGCTTGGTGATCTCAAGATCGTGTGGAAGTCCTAGCGCCTCAAACCAGCAGCACATCCGCACTTGCACACACGTTCAGTCCACCGAACAACCTCCGACTCCTCGCTCCAGTGATGCAGCAGAAGAAGCAACTCCTTCCAGACAAAATGCCACCGGGAACATGTATCTCGCTAATCTGAGACCTTGGAGGAAAACTTCTAGAGGGGGAGAGAGATCCTTCACGAGGAGGTGTGAGGAAGAAGGGTGAGAGTGGTGGCCTTTTATAGGAGTAGGGGGTACCCTCCCCATGGCCAGCACCCCATGGGGGGTTACCCCTCACCTCCCCCATTCATGTGGTTGTAACCCCCTCCACATAAAAGTGTCCCTTAACATTCCTCTTCAAAGTCTTTACTTTAAATGCATTAAATTTCTCCAAATTTAATGATCTCTCATTTAATAAAACTCTTTTATTAATTTTATTCAAAATTTTGTTAATTACTTTAATTAACAAACATTCACATAAAACCCCCTGCAACATTTCAATATTACATGTAGAACCAATTTTAGCAATTTCACTCGAAACTGTTTTGGTTTCTATTGAAATAATTCCAGCGCTTTGCAATTCATTCGTCTGAAACACATTTGCTACAAATGGTGTTGGTGTCCCTTAAGTGTGTCACCCTACGGTTCATCAATAATGCAGACATGATCGAGACCCCTCTTAGATCAATAATCAGAAGCGTGAACTGGAGATCCATACTGACTCCTACACATTCTACGATGACTTCTGTGATCGTGAGAACCTTTAACACTAGTAACTAAATCCCTTTGTCTCGCGATATATTACATGTCCGAGATTCGATCATCGGTATCTCCATACCTAGTTTGATCTTGTTTGCAACATGTTCTCTTTTCTCGTTCCCGTGATATAACATTCTAGTGATCTTATCACTTTCTTGCAAGCTAACCAATGTGATATCACCGAGAGGGCCTAGAGTATATCTATTCGTCATCGGGATGGACAAATCCCATTCTTGATCCATGAGCTTCAACATAACACTTTTTTAGCACTGAACCCACCTTTATAATCACCCTTTCACGGTGTGACGTTTGATGTTATCAAGATACTCTTCCAGTTTTAGTGATTAATATGATCTCATGGTCTAAGGACCAGGATTACTTTGTTAGATGTTATAGCAATATAAACACAATGACTTTGATCGTAATGCTATACTTCGTATGAATGTTCATCACATCATTCCACTAATGATCTGACCTCGTTATTAACAACATCCATGTCCATGATCAGGAAACCTTGATCATCTTGTTAATCAACGAGCTAGTTTATAAGAGAGGCATAACTAGGAACTCTCCTTTTGTTTATTAAACACACATGTATTAACGTTTCCAATTTAATACAATTTTAGCATGCAAAATAAACATCTATCATATACTTGGAATATGTATAATAACAACTTTATTATTGCCTCTCAGGGTATATTCCCTTCAATACCTTCGATCCAGATTACAGATGTAGTATAGCTTCTTTTTCCCTAGTAGACCTAGGTTATCGAATCCTCGGGAAGCAGATGCGTATTGAAGTTACTTTAATGGAAATTCGGGAGTTTTAGAATTCCTTTTGTGTTTTTACCGGACCAAGAGTTTGCATCTTTTTGTTGTTGTCGATGATGGAGAGAGAGGGCCTAGGGTGTTCGGTTTCACCTGTAGCTATCCAAAACATCTGTTGGGAATGAAAGATAAAAATAACGTATGCATGTAATTGTTAGAGCAAGATAACTTATATGTGGGTAGTGCATCCATAATTGCTATTGCCTCCGCAACCGCTTATAGCAATAACCTACTAGTCTCATCCATAGAAGAAAGAGAACTAATGATATGCATAGTGATGTCACCATTAATACCAAGTAAATCCCTCACATACAGCCCTACTACCCCTTCTGTCGCTAGGGTTCCCAACCTGCAGATCAACCATTACTCATACTCCCTATACCTGGCTCAACCCTCGGGGTCTTGGTTACCTGACAAGTCCTTAGATTGAGGCAAGAGAGGATACAATAATCATCATGTCATACAAACTAATACATGATCCCATCTATGATAAATAACATGCACAAACGCTACATTACTAGGACAAAGCCCTTAGCCCAAGGAGAACTACTCACACATTGAGATAAGGTCAACGATCACAAACATTGTAATGGAAATCATAAGATTGATAGCAATAGTCTTACAATGTCGCCAATCGAAGAAGAGATATACTATTACAAGTGGTGGAATATGGCTATAGAGATGGAGAAGGGTTTTGAGATCTGGAGACGGCTGATGATCTGGCGCAGAGACTTGAGGGCGAGGCAGGAGCTGTTTTGTCGTTGCCCGAGGCTTCTTTATATAGGGGTCCCTTCACGAAAATTATTCTGTTTGACCTAAAGGTGGCAACACCAACTATACGACCGGAACTATACGACCGAAATTTTGTTCCGGTCGTATAGTTGGTCGTTAAAGCGTCTGGCTCCACTTCATAGCTCCTGGTTTCTTCTGTTTGTTGGAAATCTCGTATCTTTGACTTTAATGTACTGATTCCAATCTTCAAACGACATTATCTGCACAGGAAAAAATAGAAAGAAAGGATTGCATACCCCTTTGAATATTAGGCATTGGTGGCAGGGTCTAGAGAGATATTTCACAAAAAATATGAATAATATCTAGTTTAAATGTGGACGTAGACGACTATATTTTAGAGCCATCAATAATTAAAATCAATCACAAACTAATGGAAAATATATGGAGGTGCATCACATCTCACCAATCCCTTACATCTCCCATGCCCAAGGAACTTACTCACACATGAGAGAAGAAAGCATCATCGATATAATTGAATAAAGGGAGTTCTTCTCGATATTACCGTGGAGATCCACAATAAGAATAGAAAAGTAATCCAACACAATTCAAGATAGGAAGAAAAATACCAAACCCTTACCTTGCAAAGTGAAGATCTCTCTCAAGTACAAGTAATGGCTATGAGGGTGTGATGGCTAGGGGGTCGAAGATCGTGGAGCGAGATGAAGAACGTCTTCCCCTTCTTCTCCGGATCTCTTTGTTCTCCTTTCTAGATGGGATGGTGGCTGTTGTGTTATGATTTCGCGTCCCGTCTCTTCATGAAAGTTGTCCCTTTTGACAAGATGGAGGCAGCGACAACTATACGGCGGGAACTATAAGGCCGAAAAAATATTACTTGTCAAAGCTACTATATGCCTCCCTTGATTGATTCCAAAAAGAGACTTGCTTGTTTTCGCCTGAATATTGTGTTTCTCCTGTTAAAACCTTCTGTTGACACCTGAACTTTTTTTCTTATTTCGCGTCCCTCTACTATGACAGATCCGCTAAAAACATGGAGGAAGCTCGGCTAGCGTGTGGCAGAAGCAAGATTTTCGTTTCCTTGTGCGATGTTGACCCGCCAAAGTCTTTTGAGGCGTGTGGGTCCCGGATGTTAGTGTCTCTAGCGGACCATACTTTTTGGTCACGCCTCCCAGATTTGAACTCGATAATGTTGCTCGATGCGTCTGCCGTTTAGTCAGGCTACTAGGTCCCACATGTAAACCTCTCATTAGAAGAAACGTGTGTATAATGGATTTTTTCCCTTGGCTATTGCCTCTCTGGTTTCAATTTGATAACATTGCTCGATCTATCTGCTCGATCTATCTGCCGTCTAGTCACGCTGCTGGGTCCTCCATGTCAGCCTCACATTATAAGAATCATGTGTATGATGGAATTTTTTTCTTTGCTCGCGCTACCCTGTTCCGAACTTGATAGCGCTTCTCGATGCATCTACCGTTTAATCAAACTCCTGGACCCCACATGTCATCCTCTCATTAGAAGAAACGTGTGTATGATAGAATTTTTTCCCTCGGTCGCGCCTCCGTGTTCCGAACTTGATAGCGTTGCTCGGTGCATCAGCCGTGCTGGTGGGTTACTTATGTCAGTCTCACATTAGAAGAATCGTGGGTATGACGGACTTTTTTCTACTCTAGCGCTACCCTGTTCCTAACTAGATAGCGTTGCTTGACGAATCTGCCGTTTGGTCACGCAACTAGGTCCCACATGACAGCCTCTCATTAGAAGGATTGGTTGTGTGATTGATTTTTTTCTCTGCTCGCGCCTCCATGTTTCGAACTTGATAATGTTACTCGCTGCATCAGCCATTTTTCAGGTTGCTGGGTCCCCCATGTCAGCCTCTCATTAGAACAAACGTGTGCATGATGGACTTTTTTCTCACTCGCCCCTCCCTGTTTCGAACTTGGAAACGTTGCTCGATACAACACCTGTATAAGGCCGCGCTGGTGGGACCCACATGTTGGTCTATCTTTAAATGAAATGTGTGTATGATAGACCTTTTTTCAGCCGCGTCCGCTGTTTTGAGATTTGCAACGTTGATCCATGTGGCAGCCGTGTATGTTCTCGCTGCTGGGGACCCCATGTCAGCTTTCTGGTATGTTCTAGCTTGTGGGTCCCCGATGCAGCCTTGTATGTTCTGGTGGGTAGGTCCCTGATGCCAGCCTCTCTGTACAAGTATTTAACTTTTTTCATACCCGACCAATAAACTCGAGGGATGCTGCAGGCTGGTGGGTTCGTGATGTGAGCCTCTTCGTAATGCAATATTACTACAGTAGAAGAAAAAACTCAAGACTTCCAATAGATTTAATTTGTGCGTGTCGCCACTACGCCAAAGATATTTATAGAAAATATATTATTAAACATTCCTTAGTACCTTCAAGTTATGTTTTAATGTTTTTAAAAATATGTCGTGGGTCCATGTTTATATTTTTAAAAATAAAAGGGCAGCCTCCTGGCATTTCAGTTTATAAAATGCCACATATATAATGGAATAGTTTCTTAAAAATTTGGTGGAATTTTTTTTAAGAGGTGGAGGCGGAGGTTTTTTAAGAGGTGGTGGGCAATGCTCAAAAGACCGAATTAAAAATATTTTGGGCTATTCTATATGGTCCATCTACATGCGCTATACTCCATGGGCTCCTTTCTTAAATTTAACTATGTTGTGCTAAACAGTCCCTTGACCCTGACAAGGCTGAATTAAAATATTCTTGCCTATGCTCCATGGGACCCTTTATCAAATTTCACTGGCCTGTGCTCAGCAGTTCCCCGACCCTGCGCTAAAAAAAGCAGTTCCCTGACCCTGAAAAGGCGCGTGTGTATGTTGGACTATTTTTTCGGGTCGAACTTGATAATGTTGCTGGGTCCTCCATTTTAGCCTCTCACCATGCTGGACTTTTTTCTCACTTGCGCCTCCCTATTTTGAACTTGGCAATGTTGCTTGATGCAGCATCTCTATAAGGTCGCGCTGCTGGGTCCCATGTATCAGCCTCTCTTTAAATGAAACATGCGCATGATGGACTTTTTTTAGCCCCGTCCGCTGTTTTGACGTTGGTCCGGTTCTAGGTCTAAATATACATGGTACAAAGTAAATGACCAAATATACACCCATACTATATAGATGTCGACCAAATTATATTTTTTTGAGAATTATCTATTATAATTTTATATGGTGATCATATGTCATATGTCTATTATCTGGGTCTCTAATAACCCACAAGTATAGGGGATCGTGTGTAGCCTTTTCGATAAGTAAGAGTGTCGAACCCAACGAGGAGCTAAAGGTAGGATAAATATTCTCTCAAGTTCTATCAACCACTGATACAACTCTACGCACACTAAACGTTTGCATTATCTAGAAAATAAAACTAGAGCAACAATACGAGTAATAGAGATAGCTTTGCATGATAATAAATAACAAGAAAGTAAAGCTAGTTGCTGCAGCAATAAAATACACTAAACTAACAGAACCATTAGTGTGGAATAGTGGTGATAATTGTGGTGGCTTTGTCCAAGTTTAAATAGCGAATAGATCGGGTTCATTGTCTTCGATACAGTTTTCTATGTGGGAGAGGCTAAATATACATGCGCTTCACTACTTGGAATTACATGTACTATATGATTGGATTGTTAGCAAACATCCGTAAGTACTAATCAATGCATTAAGGTTTACCCAACCATAGCCTTAAGTTTAATGATCCTCTTACTCCCATACGTGCGACGTTTCGGTTCGCGTCCTCAGGTTTCTGTCACTCCGGCAGAACTTCCCCCTTCCTCTTACACATATTACAAGCCCTATGATGTTTAATCCATGCGCATAAATATAATGGACACCAAAGGACTGTACCATCTCAACATACAACTCTAATGAACCAAAGACATTCAACCATTCAATCTAAGAACAAAGAAACTACGCAAACATGACATAGATCATAGGATTATAACTTATAGCATCAAACACCATGTTTACATAGGACAGTATAGAGGTGTGTGGGAGGATGAATCACTGCATACTAGAAGGATTGGGTGATGGAGATGGCGGTGAAGAGGGCGGCGGCGGCGGCGCGGGGGACTCCTTCCCCGCCGCCGGTATCATGGGGGAGCACCGCCCCTTAGCCCCCTTCCTTCATGGCTTCTTGGGATCCCTCCCCCATGGAGATGGGATCCATGGGGGAGGCAAAACGTGGCTTTGGTGGCTGCAAATTCGTGGGTGGAGATGCCCTGGACGAATTAGGTTTCCTCCCTTTATATAGCTTCTCGGATTCCCGTCACCCCATCTTGGGCTACAGTAAATCGGGCCTAAAAGTCCTGTACGGTCTCGGAATCAGCTAAATTTTATGTCCAGGACTTTTGTCGTGAAATTTCCAACAACTTTGTAGTTGAAGAGTTTTCCGTTTGACGCCTTCGTCGACCCGAAACGTGACCATCTTCAAAAAGAGTTCTGAGACAGATTTCTAGAAATATCCCAATTTGACTCCAACAAGGTTTCCACTTGTATTCTTGGTAATTCCTACACATCAAAGTATAAAACAAGAACATTGTGCACTTTTGCAACTATTAGTAGGTTAGTACAAATAAATCATAAACTTTATACAAAAAAGAGTGTCAAAAGCATATTATTAGCATAAAACCATCAAAAATTATAGATACGTTATGGACGTATCAACATCCCCAAGCTTAGTTCCTGCTCATCCTCGAGTAGGTAAACGATCAAAACAATATAATTTTTGGTGTGAAATGCAGACAACACAATCTTAATCATCATTATTGTAAAATCATTGATAGCTAGGATTAAGGTACTCTAAACATGAATCATGAAAGATAGAGTTCTAATAATAAGACATAGCAACTATGTTGTAATATGAAAAGACACAAACAAAATATTTATGAATAACAATGCTTTGTAAGACGTTCGTTTGTTTCACATAAAGAAAGCATAATGAGAATGGAATTCAGCTTGTCCCTCATAGAGTAGCAAAACATAAATGCATAGGACACCTTCAAAGTTCATAAGGGTGACTAGATACAAATAGTTTAAGAACAAGCAATATCAAAGTTATGCATCAATCAACAAGTCTTGGGACAATGCACATTAAACTAAGAATGGCCAGTATGCTCTCTTAATAGGTGCATATAGATAGAAGATGGAGACTCAATATAAAAGTAAAAGAAAGTCCTTCTTAGAAGGAAGAAGGGATTCAAGTCTCATAAAGAGCTTTCAAAAATTATGGTACTTATTAGCTTTCAGCTCTCATTGCCCCTATCATAAGCATCTTTAGGTGATTAAGGTTAAAGCGACACAACTAAGAGGATATGCTTGACAAGTTATAAGTTGAAATCTCATGCCCCTTACTTACGAGTACCGAACCTTTAAGTTAGGCATAGGAGCAAGATTCAAGTATTTTCGAATGAATAAGCTTTTTAACTGAAATACCAGAAATATCTTTCTTTTTCATAGGAGCAAGATTCATAGGAGCAAGATTCAATACCAGAAATATCTTTCTTTTTCAAGGCTTCATGCATTCCTACAAGTTTTTTAACTGAAAATCTTCCATGGAAAGATTTGTTTTGGTTTCATAGGCATGAACACAAGTGTTCAAGGTCGACCCCCACTTAACCATTCATCTTTGCAATCACTTTCCTTTTTGAAAACATTTTTAGGTAACAAGTACAACTATTTTTTTTGCAATTCGCATTCCTATCCATTCTAATATAGAGAAAAACTTAAAACTGAAACTAAAACCTACTTAGAGATAAAGCAAGCAAGTGCACACAAGAATATTCACCCGCACGCTATTCCTCCTCGGCAACGGCGCCAGAAAAGGTCTTGATAACCCACAAGTATAGGGGATCGTGTGTAGCCTTTTCGATAAGTAAGAGTGTCGAACCCAACGAGGAGCTAAAGGTAGGATAAATATTCTCTCAAGTTCTATCAACCACTGATACAACTCTAAGCACACTAAACGTTTGCATTATCTAGGAAATAAAACTAGAGCAACAATACGAGTAATAGAGATAGCTTTGCATGATAATAAATAACAAGAAAGTAAAGCTAGTTGCTGCAGAAATAAAATACACTAAACTAACAAAACCATGAGTGTGGAATAGTGGTGGTAATTCTGGTGGCTTTGTCCAAGTTTAAATAGCGAATAGATCGGGTTCATTGTCTTCGATGCAGTTTTGTCTGTGGGAGAGGCTAAATATACATGCGCTTCACTACTTGGAATTACATGTACTATATGATTGGATTGTTAGCAAACATCCGTAAGTACTAATCAATACATTAAGGTTTCCCTAACCATAGCGTTAAGTTTAATAGTCCTCTTACTCCCATACGTGCAACGTTCCGGTTCGCGTCCTCAGGTTTCTGTCACTCCGGCAGAACTTCCCCCTTCCTCTTACACATACTTCAAACCCTATGATGTTTAATCCATGCGCGCACAAATATAATGGACACCAAAGGACTGTACCATATCAACATACAACTCTAATGAACCAAAGACGTTCAACCATTCAATCTAAGAACAAAGAAACTACGCAAACATGACATAGATCATAGGATTATAACTTATAGCATCAAACACCATGTTTACATAGGACGGTACAGAGGTGTGTGGGAGGATGAACCACTGCATACTAGGAGGATTAGGTGATGGAGATGGTAGTGAAGATGGTGAAAAGGGCGGCGCCGGCGGCTGCGTGGGGGACTCCTTCCCCGCCGCCGGTATCATGGGGGAGCACCGCCCCTTAGCCCCCTTCCTTCATGGCTTCTTGGGAGCCCTCCCCCATGGAGATGGGATCCATGGGGGAGGCAAAAACGTGGCTTTGGTGGCTGCAAATTCGTGGGTGGATATGCCCTGGGCGAATTAGGTTTCCTCCCTTTATATAGCTTATCGGATTCCCGTCACCCATCTTGGGATGCAGTAAATCGGGCCTAAAAGGTCCGTACGGACTCGGAATTAGCTAAATTTTATGTCTAGAACGTTTGTCGCGAAATTTCCAACAACTTTGTAGTTGAATAGTTTTCCATTTGATGCTTTATTCGACCCGAAACATAACCATCTAGGCTAACTAGGGGTGGATGCCCTATTCTTCATGGGCTCACTTCGGAACTGAATGCACTATGGTCGGCAGCCACAAGACAGTGAAAAGGCCGAATTGGAAGGTTTTGGGCTATTCTTGGGCCTGATAGGCTAATATTATGGGCCGAGTGATAAAAACTCCAGACCTCAACAAGGAAGAAAAAACGAGGGAGAAAATTTTGGCCGATATTTCACGTGAAAATTGTTGACAACCAGGACACATACCCCACGTGCGCCAAAACTTTCCCACTCGCGCCTTCACTCTAGCAACCAACTACTGTCTATTTGCGACATTCTTCTAGAGACACGCAGGCGGTCAAAACCACAAGTTACGCACCAAAACATTCACACTCTGTCTATCAGCTGGGGCGGTCTGACACCATTGCTAGCGGTGCCGTTCTTTTCGAGACGCACACATGCTAGTGGTTAGCTGGTTGTTCCTCACGGTACGCTTATAATATCCTTAGTTCACTCAATCATTCCCTAGAAGTAGTTTTGTACTTGATCTGTTCATTTGATATTGTTCTGCACTTGATCTGTTTGTTCGAATTGGTTGGAATTTTTCGCTCGATCGATCTGTTCTCTCAAATATGTAACATAGTTCTGCACTCAATTCTGAAATTAGCTAAAATTATGTGGCATTTATAGTTCTATATTCAATCAGGTAGCTCAGATATCTTGGCTTAATTAGATATTTAATCAACCTGTTCGGTGAAATATCTTGAAAGCTTTTGACCATCTCTATCCTCAACAGATGGACAAATATTGGATACTGAATGAAAAAAGCAACACCTTCATATTAGGAAGGTGTTAATGACTTCATGAAGTTTGTTAGACAGAATAACAGCGACTCGGATGTGTTTTGCCCATGCCGACAATGCCTTAATTATAAAAAGCTGAGTCAGAGCACAGTCGTAGACCATACATTCATTAATGGGATGCAACACACATATATTAGATGGACTAAACATGGTGAACCATATGATCAGCCTGTTCTTGATCCTCTAGCTGATTCCGATCCGCCCGAAGCTCATCAGATCGAGGATGAGGACCTTTCTGGTTTGTTAAGGGACCTATACCCCACTACAAGCAAAAAAGGCGCTCCTTATCTTAAAAGATCACTTTTCTCTGACCTGATAGAATATGCCAAGTGTTCAGTGGACCCTGATTCTGGTATCTCAAGATTCGAACTGGTAATGAAATTACTAAAGGAGAAGCCATTCAACAAGATTACCAACAAAGCTTTCTATTCAGTGATTAAGGTGTACATCGAGTCAATCCCTTGGGAAGGACTGCCGAAATCCTTTTATGATATGAAACAATACATCAAGGTACTTGGACTATCATATGAGAAGATCCATTTTTGTCCAAATAACTGTGTACTGTTTTGGGAGGATTATGAAAACCTCGATGAATGCCCAGTATGTAACGAATCAAGATGGAAAATGGTGATAAAAAGAAGAAAGATCCTTGTAAGCTTCTGAGATATTTTTCAATTATAGATAGATTGAAGAGGTTGTTCCAGTCAGAACAAACATCTAAGGAAACAAGATGGCACAAAGAGATTCTCAAGCCAGATGATTACTTACTCAGACATCCAGCTGATGGCGATGAATGGAAGAACTTTGACAAGGCTCATCTAGGATTTGCAGCGGATCCAAGGAACCTGAGACTTGGCCTAGCTACAAATGGATTTAACCCATTTGGCAACATGAGTAACTCGTACAGCATGTGGCTAGAACTTGTTACAATTTACAACCTGCCTCCCCGGGCATGCACTGATTAGTCGAACTGCTTGCTGGCTTTACTCATCCAAGATCCCAAATCACCTGGGAAGGATTTTGATCTATTCATGCGACCTCTTATACGAGACTTGCAGGAACTATGGAAGGGTGTCATGACTCCTGATATCTTTGCCAGCAAATCTAAAGATGCCAAGTTCCCTATGTGTGCTGCTATGCTATTCTGCACCCAAGATTTTCCAGCTCTTGGCACTATGTCAAGCAGAGTGACAGCAGGTTATAACGTATGTGTTCACTATGAGACAAAACAAGTCACAGTGAGGCTTCAAAATAAGACTAGTTTCCTTGGACACCAGGTTTTTCTTCCTCAAGGCCACAAATTCTAAAAAAACTTCAAAACATTGCAGTTCTATGGAAAGAGGACTAAATATGGCATTGCACCACAAAATTTCACTGCGGCTGAGTTGTAGGAGCATTTACAAAAGGTCAGAAATGTCAAACCAAGAAAACAACTAGCTATCAGACGAGGTAAAAGAAAGAATACAGAAGATGTACCGATAGTAGGAGCAGCATCTAAAAGGAAGAGCGGAAGAAGTAGCAGCAGATTCCCAAGGGAAGGAAAAGGAACCAAGAATATTTTATAAGCGCAGATCCACTCTATGGGACTTGCCATATTGGTCTGGTAAGACACTTCGACATAATATTGATGTCATGCACATGGAGAAACATATATGTGACAACATTATAGGCACATTACTCAACATTCCATCTAAGACAAAAGATAGCTATAATGCTAGGCTTCACTGCGAAAAACTCAATGTTAACAATAACTTGAAGCTACATCCTGAAGATACGGTTGATAAGGGCAGTGAAAAACATTACAAATTTCGAGGTGCAGAATTTACCTTGCCGATGAATAAAAGGGTACTATTTTGTGACTTCCTCTGAGGTGTGAAGTTCCCATCTGGATTTGCTTCCAACATTGCAAATTGTATCAATGCAGAGGGGAACAAGCTCCAAGGGTTGAAAACTCATGATTGCCACATCCTACTACAAAGGATTTTAGCTCTTGCCGTTAAAGGTTTAGTGAACAAGGATTTGTACAACATGCTTGTAGAGTTGGGAAAGTTCTTTAGGGAAATCTGTAGCAAAACTCTGGACAAAAGAGTTGTTGGCGTCTTCAGACGGACATAGTAGAAATCATGTGTAATCTTGAGCTGATATATCCACCAGCCTTCTTTGATGTGATGGTGCATTTGGCTGTTCATCTGAATTAAGATGCACTTTATAGAGGTCCCGTACACACTACTAGGAAACAGCTCTTCTGTGGCGCATGGGATTCCATCTTCTGTGGTGCATATCCCTGTCGCCACTGTTACCCCGCCACTGATATCTACTTCCTGTGGCGCATATGCAGGAATGCGCCAGACTTCTATGGCGCATTCCTGCATATGCGCCATAGGAAGCAGATATCAGTGGCGCATACAGTCCAATGCGCGATAGAGTCTATATGCGCCACTGAGTATATTACATGTATTCAAAATAAAATACATTCCTGGTGTATAATTAGGTATTTATACAGGATTTATATAGTATTTATCCAGATCAGTATAAACAGTACATTGCACATGTAGTAGATGAAAACCGACATATAATACAAACACAAGTATAATGTCATCACACTTAGAGCCCGATCAAGATACATATATAGTGTCAAGTGCCGAATTTTTACACAAGCACCGAATACAAAGTTCATATCATCTCACATTACAAATATGAAGTGGCCACCGCCGCCTACACTAGGATCAAATAGAATACATTTGTGATAATGGTGAGCAAGAGCATTAGCCCGACCAATATCTTCATCTGGTTCTTCTTCCACTAGTGGTTCCTCCACTTGGCTATCGCCTCCTCTCTAGTCGCGTATCCTTTGTAGATGTTGCCGCTGAACTTGTTCACTTGTTTGTGACAATCCTCCCACTCCTCGTAGACTCCTGGAACCCTACCCATGTACACCACATACCACCTCGTCGCCATCTCTATAGACGACAAGGCATATTAGTAAAAATACAACGAAAATAATTAATAAAGGGTTCACATCCATATATATATATGTTCACAGAATATAAAACAAAGGATCCATAGACCTAAAAGATAGATCATCATAGAAGCAATAAGTTCAACGACAACACGACCACAAGGTAGTTTAAGTCTAACAACAATGACCATTTCGACCACGAGATAGTAAAGTTTATGACACACACACTAATACAGCAGGCGTCCATCAAGAATATACACATTGGATCATGCTAGAGGCACACATCGATCATGATGAAGACTTCCTCTTCTGACTCGGCTTCGGGAACGGTAGATAACCCTCTTTCATCATCCACGTCCTTGTGTCACCCTGCTTACGGAGGCGTTCTTCGATGTAACATCCCAAAACTTCAATCCAAGAGTATCAAAGATCAAATCATCCAAATTTAGGATTATCAAAAACTTTTCCATATTTAAAATGAAAGCATTCATATATGTGTGCATTTAAAATAGGAGTTGTTTTGAATTTCCATGATTGTGTGATCTTTTGCTTCTAAAATGTTTCTTAGGTGATTTAAACATCATCTACATCACTCCCCAAACTTTTCCTAAAAGAAATCAAATAAAAAAGAATTAAAATGAAGGAATGGTCATTTGGACAAATTTAACTCTCATGCCTACTTTGGCTATTCCTAGTACTCAATTCTTAACAGAAACAATTCTTGATCTTTGCACCCCTTGCTAGTACACATAATGAGGTACCAAGGCCCACCTTTTGATCTTCTAAAAACATTCTGGAAACTATTTTAAATGGCAGTTCAAATTTGAATCTAATGCATATGCATAGATCACCCCTATTTCAAAAACCATGTATTTGAGATCCATTTTCAAAACCCTTGCAACCAGAGACTACCTAGCACTAGTGGAGATCACCCAAAATTTTTGAACTCAAAATTCAAAACTTCTTCTCTTGCGGCCAGTTCATCAAACACTTAGCAGACAGATTACAAACTAAACAAATTTCACTATTTTAAATAGTGTTCTGGCCAAACTTGTTCCCCAAATTGCCACCAAAAACCTCTCCACTACCCCCTAACCCTCTCTAGCCCAGCCCCACACTGTGCCACGACCAAATGGTCATGGCCATTAAGGCCGAACCCCCACTTGGGCACCCCACCGGTGACAGCAAGCCACAGTCGCCGCCAACGCCATCCACCATGTCCTGGAGATAGCCAGTGGTCCACCTCCACCGCCCAACCAGTCCCAGTCCAAGGACAGCGACCCGAATGACTAGGAACCGCCGCGCCCCGAGCCTGTCGACCATGCCGACGCTGCCCGCAGAGCGCGCCTTGTCCCCACGTGCACAAGCCACCACTCGACACCAGCCCGCGCCACCGCTCCGCCTCGACCTAGAGAACACCCCAGACACCTCCGTTCGCCGCCCAAAGCCCCACAGCCACCGCTCGCCGTGGACACAGCCGCTTCGGCCGCGCAGAGGGCCACCTCACCCCGACCGCATGCCACCGCCCCTACGGCCACATTGAAGCGCTAGAGCACCGCTAGGGGACCGCCCATCGATCGCCATCCCCAGCCATGCCGCTAGCTTGCCGTAGCCATGTCGTCACCGTCGACCGCCCATCCCGCTCGGTCTCACCGTCGAACCTATAAATGGAGCACTCCCCAGCACCAAAGACTCACACCATTCCACTCCCCTCACCTCTCTGAACCTCACCCACCCCTCGCCGGAGCAAGTGGAGCAGCAGCTCACCGGAATTGGAGCCGGAGCCGCCGCCTTTGGAGAAGAAGGGTGCCGTTGATTCTGGCCACCCCAAGCTCCGCCGCGACCACGCCTCGCCTCGCCATCGTCTTCCACTTTGTTCGCCCGCATCACCGACCCCGCTGGAGCCCTGGTACGCCCCCAGTAGACCCCACCGAGCCGCTAGGGTTCGAGCTCGCCGGCGACCCGTCCGTCGTCAACGACGACCCTCAGCCGCAGATCTAGCCTCTAGTCGCACGGCCCACAGCGCGCGTACCGTTTCGCGTTTTAAGTGCCGCTGACCAGTGGGACCCCCTGTCAGCTGTGCCCCGTGCCGCGTAGCGCCACTGGGCTGGCCCATTTCCTTTCCCGCGCAAGCCCGTAGATTCAAATCTAGGTTTTTCTTTTTAGTTCGAATATAGTTTCTGTCCAGTGTTTCGAAATTCAATTCTGGGAGTTTGACAAATCCAAATTACATGAAACTAATTGTGTCTGAAAGGTATTGAAATGCTCTATCCAAGCCCGTTGGATTTAATTCATTTAGAGTTATAGATTTCTCCTAATAAAAATAAGAAGACATAAGCTTTTGCAACTTGAAACATTTTTGTAAAATCAACCAAGTTAGCTTTTGAGTTGATTCCAACTCTCAAAAATCACATTTCATCATTTCTATCCAAATATGTAATAATATTAAGGTTTACAGGCAGTGCCTTTGGACTAGTACCAAAATAATGCTATATAGGCATTTCTAGTCACTTTAAATCATTAAATAATAAACTTAAACCAAAGTAATATTGATCCAACCTTTAAATCTCATTCCCACATGTTAGAATATGTGGTGAGGACATGTGTCCACATGATCCCATATTTTGGTGGTGAATATTAAAGTGTAGTTAATATTTCAATGAGTAGAAATTACTTTTCCAAAATAAAAAGGTTGAAACTATTGAATTAAAACTTGTGATGTTTGGGATGATAATAGATCATCAATTGTGTGGTTTAGAATACTACTTAGCCTAAGTTAAGTATTGCTTGGTGATTGTGCACTCCCTATGTATTTCTAGACGCTAGTACCGACCAAGCCTTCGAGGAGGAGGAGTTCTACCAAGAAGAAGAAGAAGAAGAAAACTTCAACCACTGCACCAACCAAGGCAAGCTATTAGTGGCAAGCTAACCCTTGCAAACATGCTTTAGTAAGCTATTGAAGCAAGCTAGAATAAAACTAGATAGTTTAGTAAAGATTCCTTAATCATACTTTGATCACACCCCCTTAGTTTACACCAAGTTTTATTATTAATTTTGAAGGTAGCATAAAGAGTATAAAACTTGACCTAATTAGAAACCCTTAGATGTCATTATATGGCATGAGATTGATCCCACCTTTCCACCTTAGTGAACACTCTTAACCTAGTGTTTTAGAATAGATCAAACTTGAGTCATTTTAGATGGGAACACTTGCTTAAAATGAGTTATGAAAACCTTAGAATGATGAGTCATTCTATTGAGATGTTTTGACATGTGTTGAGAAACACAATTGGTTTATGATGATGAAAATGATGAGGCATGAGCCTTAACCCTTTTTTTATAAAACTGATGGTTGGATTCGGATGCGATACCATTCCAAAGTTACCGTACAACCACATTACCTGAATTGGGTAAGGCTTAGCTAGAAATTTATATGCATTAGTATTAGTTCCCTCACGGGAGAGGTTTGAGCTGAGGCTACCTCTCAATGTTGTCCACCTATGCAGTGCCCAAGATGACTGATGGTCATGGTTGGGAGGCCATGCTCATAGGAGATGTGCTTATACTAGGGTGTGTAAAGGGAAGGTTATGTTTGATTATCTGCATACCAAGTATGATGATTCAGGGTTATCCCTGACAGATGTATCGAATCTTGTGGTGAAAGTGTACCACCTCTGCAGAGTGTCAAACTATTCGAATAGCCGCGTCCGCGGTTATGGACAGTTGGAATGGCCATACTCTTTCGTTGTCAGATGTTTTCTAAACGACTTGAAATGAATGATGAACCTTGACTTGACCACAACAGGGTTATGTAGATGAAAATAGCTTCCCAACTTAAGTGATTCTAGACTTTTATTTTATCTTTTCTTACTTCAGAACTCAGCTTAGGTTTCAAACTTAACTTGATAGTTATTCTTTAAATTCAGTACTTTAACATAGAATCATAACCCTTGCTAGTAGTAGTTTGCGAGTACTTAAAGAGTACTCATGGCTTTTGTCCCTGGCTATTATCATGGCCAGACTATGAAGGAGATTATCAAGATGATGGTCAGTAGGACGGCTATGATAACTAGGACTATCTGCCTTCGTCAGCATTGCCTGTGCCCCTGAAGATGGACCCCACCGCTACGCTATCGTTTATTTCCGCTGCTTGTTGTATTAAAGACTGGATCATGAGATCCTTATTTGTGTAAAACCTTATGTATGGTTTGTAATGGATGATGTACTGTGATATCCAATCCGTTATGTCTCACAAAAATGGTAATCCTGGGATTGCGAGGTATGGCATAACGGGCATCTGGGATTAAAAATCCGGGTGTTGACAAGTTGGTATCAGAGCCATCCTGACCATAGGAGAGCCTAGTTAGAATGGACGTCCAAACCAAAAACTTAGCTTCAAAACCAAAGTGAGTATTTATGAAAAACTATTTCCCCTCTTACCCTTGTGAACTCATTCTTTCTCAAAAATACATGTTCCTCAAAATTCTTACATTACTACTTAAAATTTGACACACTTAGTCACTTCACTAATTTCCTCCTCCTAAATTCTTGTAGATGGAGACTCAGTTTAGCAAGTTTTACCAGTTGGGAAACGGAGGTCAGCTGATCTTCGAGAGGGATCTGGATTCACTGTCAGAATTATTGGGACTCCCACATCCGGAGTTTCTTGGAGCTCAACTTCTAGGACCCCTAGGAGGAGACCTACAATGGCTAGTCACCGCAGATCTTCGAGGAAGCATTGAAGCACCAACTTCCGGGATAATTCAGTTCTCTGTGAGAGAGAACAACTGGCTAGATGGATTAGCCAGGGCAATGCATGAAGCTCTCGCACGTCTATGTGCCCTCAGCGTCAACAAGATTCAAGGAACCCGTTTTGCCCACTATGCAAGACGTGACTTCATGGGAATGCCGATGGAGATGCCAAGTCACCCAGAGTTGAGGCGCCAAGTGGAGAACCTCGATTTCTTGCTTCATGACCGACAGCAGGAACTGGACAATGCCAGAGAGTTAGCCAACCAGAACGGTGCAATTGCCGACCAAAAGGCCCAGACTTTCACACTGCTCGTCCAAGATCGCCAGTCTCTTTGTCGCCAGCGTGCAAAGAAGGATCGCACCATCGCCCGTCTTCGCAAGAAGGTGGCCGACCTCGAGAAGACCGTCAAGGAGCAGGAAGCTCAGCTTGCCGCCAAGGAAGAAGATGATGAAGGAGAAGACATCCAGGGGGATATGGATTCGTACCTCAGCAGCGATGATGATTTTCTGGCAGAGGATGTTGTGGACTTCTACACCGATGATGAACACTCCGGCTTCATCGACGATGAGTAGATGCACTAGAGCATTGTCGTAGCATGAGATGTATCATCTCGTTGTATCGTAGTTTGCAGAATGGTTCTTCAAACCATCTGTTTTCCCCTTTGATTGTTGTGGTGTGTGTTGTATCATGTGCTTGCTTGCATGAATGAGAATGAAGTTAGTTGAAAAACCAGAGTCTAACTCAAAGTTGTAGCTTTGAAAACCCAAAACCATGAACCTTAGAATTTCTCTCTTACCCCTATATCTATCTCAATCTTCAGATGACTCGTGGAAACCAAGGAGGGAGCAGCTCATCGCAGGACCCAATGCTGCAAATCTTGCAGAATCTCACCGTGGACCGTGAAGCAAGCAGGGCCGAACGTCAAGCCAACTTAGCAACATTGCAACAGATCGCCCAAATGGCTCTCAACAACCAAGGACATGGAAATCAGGATCACCATGGATCTAAACTCAAAAATTTTCAGAACACCAATCCCCCAATCTTCAACCAATCTGAAAACCCATTAGATGCTGATGACTGGTTACAGACCATGGAAAACAACCTAGAAGTTGCAGGAGTTGAAGAGAATGAGAAAGTTCTCTTCACCACTCACTATCTGGTGGGAGATGCAAGAGCTTGGTGGAATAGCGTCCGCAACATGAACCATGGCCAGGTGCTGACCTGGGAAGCATTCAAGGTCAAGTTCAGCCGCACCCACGTGCCGCAAGGTCTTGTCAACAGGATGAGAGATGAATTCCGTGAACTGAAGCAAGGAAGATTGACTATAGTAGAGTACCGTGACAAATTCTTGTCACTTGCCAGATATGCACCGGATGAAGTCAACACGGAGGCCAAGAAGAAAGAGAGATTCTTAAACGGACTACATGATGAGATGCAGACTGTCCTCATCAACATCTGTTTCCAGGATCTTGAAGAGCTAGTCGACTCTGCCATTCAGATGGAAGGGAAGATTAACCAGGCTAACGACAACCGCAAGCGTCATATGATGCAGCAGTCTGGACCCAGTAGTCACCAGAAGTACCGTCCTAACCCCTCACCAGGATATGCACCAAGGAACAACCGACCCCCAAATTCTCGCCCAAGCTACCCCAACCGTAGCGGAGGAAATGTGAAGCCCGGAGGAAACAATCACAACTCCGGCAATGCCAACAACTTCAACCGTGCCCCTCCCAAGAGCAACAACAACAACACTGCCCCCAGAACTAGCAGCAATGTTGTACCTGTTGCAGTCAAGGACAAGTCCCAGATCACTTGTTTCGAGTGTGGAGTGAAGGGTCACTACTCCAATGAGTGTCCCAAGAAGACTGCCGCCAATGCCCCTGTGAATGCCCCAGCTCAGCAGCAACGTCGTGTTCAACCAGGAAGGAGATTTTCCCCAGGGAACCCGCACAACCGCAACGGTCATCTCTTCCACATGAACGCACAAGAAGCCCAGGAAGCACCAGATGTAGTGCTGGGTATGTTTTCTGTCAACTCAGTTTTAGCAAGAGTATTGTTTGATTATGGAGCATCGCATTCATTTGTCACCGAAGAATTTGTATGCACTAGTAAGATTCGCCCAACCAACCTGAAGCATGTCATGATAGTTCAAATCCCCGGTTCAACTACAAAAGCTAGAAAAATTTGCAAAGCTGTACCTATCAGAATACATGGGATAGATTTTTATGCCAACCTAATTGTACTTGGAACAAAAGGTTTGGAAGTAGTACTAGGTATGGACTGGATGTCAAGGCATAAAGGACTGATAGACTGTGCTAAGAAAGCCATCACCATGACCAGTAGTTCTGGAATAACAGTAGAACATATCTCTAAAACCTTACCCCGTCAATTCAAATGCTACAAAAGTGTAGCCCTGCCTACCATTGACCAAGTCAGAGTAGTCTGTGAATACCCCGACGTATTCCCAGATGAATTGCCAGGTATGCCCCTGGATAGGGATATAGAGCTCATTATCGAACTAATCCCCGGAACCGGACCTATAGCCCAGAGACCCTATACCATGAACCCCTTAGAGTTAGTAGAACTGAAGAAGCAGTTGGATGCTATGTTAGCAACCGGCTTGATTCAGCCAAGTGCATCGCCATGGAGATCACCGGTGTTATTCGTCGACAAGAAAGATGGAGGCAACCGTCTGTGTACAGACTACAGAAAGTTGAATGATGTCACCATCAAGAACAAGTACCCCTTGCCAAAGATAGAGGATCTATTTGATCAGTTGACTAGAGATCAGGTATTCTCAAAGATTGATCTTAGGATTGGTTATCACCAACTTAAGATTCGTGCAACGGATATTCCAAAGACCGCCTTTACTACTCGCTATGGTTTATACGAGTATACGGTTATGTCTTTTGGATTAACCAATGCCCCTGCTTATTTCATGAATCTCATGAATAAGATCTTTATGAATTTCTTAGATAAGTTTGTAGTTGTGTTTATCGACGACATCCTTATCTACTCCAAGTCAGAAGAAGAGCATGAGCAACATCTGAGAATCATCCTAGAAACCCTGAGAAAGCATCAGTTATATGCCAAGTTCAGCAAGTGTGAGTTTTGGCTGAAAGAAGTAGGATTCCTAGGACATATTGTGTCTGCCGGAGGAGTCTCTGTTGATCCCAGCAAGATCAAAGATGTCGAAGAATGGGAAGCCCCAACCAATCAAACCCAAGTTCGTTCATTTCTCGGATTAGCGGGATATTACCGCAAATTCGTAGAAGGCTTCTCGAGCATAGCCCGACCAATGACCCAATTATTGAAGAAGGACAAGAAGTTTGAATGGACAGACAAGTGTGAAGCCAGTTTCCAGGAGCTGAAGAAGAGATTGATATCAGCCCCAATTTTGATCATGCCAGACATCAAGAAGCCATTTGATGTATATTGTGACGCATCCAAGATTGGTCTAGGATGTGTATTGATGCAAGAAGGCAAAGTCATCGCGTATCTGTCTCGACAACTGAAGCAGCATGAATAGAACTATCCGACCCATGATCTTGAGCTAGCAGCTGTGGTTCTAGCGTTGAAGACATGGCGTCATTATTTGATGGGTAATCGCTGTGAGATTTACTCAGATCATAAGATCTTGAAGTATATCTTCACCCAGAAGGAGTTGAATATGAGGCAAAGAAGATGGATAGATTTAATCAAGGATTATGACCTTGACATTCACTATCACCTCGGCAAAGCCAATGTGGTAGTGGATGCTCTTAGCAGATTGCCGTGTAGGCTTAACATCATGATCAAAGATAAGCAACCAAGTTTGTATGAGGAGTTGGAGCAGTTCAAGACTGAGTTAGTTAGCAAAGGATTCCTAGCTAGCATTGAACTTCAACCCACGTTGATTAGCCAAATCAAGGAAGCCCAAAAGGGGAATGAAAGTATTGACGGAATCAAACATCGTATTGGTACAGGCAAAGTACCTGGATTCACCGAAGACGAAGAAGGTGTACTGTGGTACAAGGGACGTATCTGTGTACCAGCAGCTTCGGAACTGAAGGAAATTATCATGAAGGAAGCTCATGATACTCTTTATTCTATCCACCCCGGAGGAACATAGATGTATAAGGATTTGAAAGAGCAATTTTGGTGGCAGAAGATGAAGAGAGAGATCGGAAGCTACATCGCCAAATGTGACATTTGTCAAAGAGTCAAACGGAGTATCAGAGACCTACAGGATTGTTGCAACCATTGCAGATTCCGGAATGGAAATGGGATTCCGTCGGAATGGACTTTATCACCGGTTTACCTACTTCTAGTAGGGGAAATGACTCAATCTGGGTCATAGTTGATAGACTATCCAAGGTAGCCCACTTCATACCAGTCAAAACAACCTACCAGAGTGCAAAGCTAGCAGAGCTGTACATTGCTAGAATTGTTAGTCTGCATGGAACCCCCAAGACCATCGTATCAGATCGAGGAACTCAGTTTACTTCAAGATTTTGGCAGAAAGTTCAGGAAGGTTTAGGAACCAAGTTGAATTTCAGTACCGCTTATCACCCACAAACAGATGGACAGACTGAGAGAGTCAACCAGATCTTGGAGGATATGCTTAGAGCTTGTGTGTTGGAATAGGATCAAAATGGGAAGACTGCCTGCCTTTCACAGAATTCTCATATAACAACAGTTATCAAGCTAGTTTGCAGATGGCGCCATTTGAATTCCTATACGGAAGAAAGTGTCGTATCCCTTTGAATTGGTCGCAAGTAGGAGAGAGTCAGATCTTTGGACCCGACATTCTCCGAGAAGCAGAAGAGAAAGTTCACAAAGTTCGTGAGCACCTCAAGACCGCCCAATCCAGACAGAAGAGCTATGCTGACAAGAGAAGGAGAGACCTGACTTTCAATGTCGGAGATTTCGTATATCTCAAGGTTTCACCATTAAAGGGAACTCAACGCTTTAGTCTGAAGGGAAAGTTAGCTCCCAGATATATCGGACCTTTCAAGATTCTAAACCACCGAGGAGAAGTATCGTATCAACTGGAACTTCCTGAAGAGATGTCAGCCATCCACAATGTGTTCCATATCTCGTTACTTCGCAAATGCTTGGAAGTGCCTGAGAAGACTGAAGTTTTCAAGAATATCGATCACAGAGCAGTGGAAATCAACAATGACCTGACCTATCGGGAAGTGCCCATTCGTATCTTAGAAGAAGCCTACAGAACCACCAGGACCAGGAGTATCAAGTTTCTCAAGATTCAGTGGAGCAACCATACCAAGGAGGAAGCTACTTGGGAACGCGAGGATTACATTAGGACAGAGTTCCCAGATCTCTTTAGTTCCTAGTTTTCTTGTAAATCTTGGGACGAGATTATGTTTAAGGGGGAAGGTTTGTAACATCCCAAAACTTCAATCCAAGAGTATCAAAGATCAAATCATCCAAATTTAGGATTAACAAAAACTTTTCCATATTTAAAATGAAAGCATTCATATATGTGTGCATTTAAAATAGGAGTTGTTTTGAATTGCCATGATTGTGTGATCCTTTGCTTCTAAAATGTTTCTTAGGTGATTTAAACATCATCTACATCACTCCCCAAACTTTTCCTAAAAGAAATCAAATCAAAAAGAATTAAAATGAAGGAATGGTCATTTGGACAAATTTAACTCTCATGCCTAATTTGGCTATTCCTAGTACTCAATTCTTAACAGAAACAATTCTTGTTCTTTGCACCCCTTGCTAGTACACATAATGAGGTACCAAGGCCCACCTTTTGATCTTTTAAAAACATTCTGGAAACTATTTTAAATGGCAATTCAAATTTGAATCTAATGCATATGCATAGATCACCCCTATTTCAAAAACCATGTATTTGAGCTCCATTTTAAAAACCCTTGCAACCAGAGACTACCTAGCACTAGTGGAGATCACCCAAAATTTTTGAACTCAAAATTCAAAACTTTTTCTCTTGCGGCCAGTTCATCAAACACTTAGCAGGCAGATTACAAACTAAACAAATTTCACTATTTTAAATAGTGTTCTAGCCAAACTTGTTCCCCAAATTGCCACCAAAAACCTCTCCACTACTCCCCCTAACCCTCTCTAGCCCAGCCCCACACTGTGCCACGACCAAATGGTCATGGCCATTAAGGTCGAACCCCCACATGGGCACCCCACTAGCGACAGCAAGCCACAGCCGCCGCCAGCGCCATCCACCGTGTCCTGGAGATAGCCAGTGGTCCACCTCCACCGCCCAACCAGTCCCAGTCCAAGGACAGCGACCCGAATGACCAGGAACCGCCGCGCCCCGAGCCTGTCGACCATGCCGACGCCGCCCGCAGAGCGCGCCCTATCCCCACGTGCACAAGCCACCACTCAACACCAGCCCGCGCCCACCGCTCCGCCTCGACCTAGGGAACACCCCAGACACCTCCGTTCGCCGCCCAAAGCCCCACAGCCACCGCTCGCCGTGGACACAGCCGCTTCGGCCACGCAGAGCGCCACCTCACCCCGACCGCATGCCACCGCCCCTACAGCCACATTGAAGCGCTAGAGCACCGCCAGGGGACCGCCCATCGATCGCCATCCCCAGCCATGCCGCTAGCTCGCTGTAGCCATGTCGTCACCGTCGACCGCCCATCCCGCTCGGTCTCACCGTCGAACCTATAAAATGAGCACTCCCCAGCACCAAAGACTCACACCATTCCACTCCCCTCACCTCTCTGAACCTCACCCACCCCTCGCTGGAGCAAGTGGAGCAGCAGCTCGCCGGAATTGGAGCCAGAGCCGCCGCCTTTGGAGAAGAAGGGTGTCGTTGATTCCGGCCACCCCAAGCTCCACCGCGACCACGCCTCGCCTCGCCGTCATCTTCCACTTTGTTCGCCCGCATCGCCGACCCCCCTGGAGCCCTGGTACGCCCCAAGTAGACCCCCACCGAGCCGCTAGGGTTCGAGCTCGCCGGCGACCCGTCCGTCGTCGACGACGACCCTCAGCCGTAGATCTAGCCTCTAATCGCACGGCCCACAGCGCGTGTACCGTTTCGCGTTTTAAGTGCCGCTGACCAGTGGGAACCCCTGTCAGCTGAGCCCCGTGCCGCGTAGCGCCACTGGGCCGGCCCATTTCCTTTCCCGCGCAAGCCCGTAGATTCAATTCTAGGTTTTTCTTTTTAGTTAGAATATAGTTTCTGTCCAGTGTTTCGAAATTCAATTCTGGGAGTTTGACAAATCCAAATTACATGAAACTAATTGTGTCTGAAAGGTATTGAAATGCTCTATCCAAGCCCGTTGGATTTAATTCATTTAGAGTTATAGATTTCTCCTAATAAAAATAAGAAGACAGAAGCTTTTGCAACTTGAAACATTTTTGTAAAATCAACCAAGTTAGCTTTTGAGTTGATTCCAACTCTCAAAAATGACATTTCATCATATCTATCCAAATATGTAATAATATTAAGGTTTACAGGCAGTGACTTTGGACTAGTACCAAAATAATGCTATATAGGCATTTCTAGTCACTTTAAATCATTAAATAATAAACTTAAACCAAAGTAATATTGATCCAACCTTTAAATCTCATTCCCACATGTTAGAATATGTGGTGAGAACATGTGTCCACATGATCCCATATTTTGGTGGTGAATATTAAAGTGTAGTTAATATTTCAATGAGTAGAAATTACTTTTCCAAAATAAAAAGGTTGAAACTATTGAATTAAAACTTGTGATGTTTGGGATGATAATAGATCATAAATTGTGTGGTTTAGAATACTACTTAGCCTAAGTTAAGTATTGCTTGGTGATTGTGCACTCCCTATGTATTTCTAGACGCTAGTATCGACCAAGCCTTCGAGGAGGAGGAGTTCTACCAAGAAGAAGAAGAAGAAGAAGAAGAAAACTTCAACCACTGCACCAACCAAGGCAAGCTATTAGTGGCAAGATAACCCTTGCAAACATGCTTTAGTAAGCTATTGAAGCAAGCTAGAATAAAACTAGATAGTTTAGTAAAGATGCCTTAAGCATACTTTGATCACACCCCCTTAGTTTACACCAAGTTTTATTATTTATTTTGAAGGTAGCATAAAGAGTATAAAACTTGACCTAATTAGAAACCCTTAGATGTCATTATATGGCATGAGATTGATCCCACCTTTCCACCTTAGTGAACACTCTTAACCTAGTGTTTTAGAATAGATCAAACTTGAGTCATTTTAGATGGGAACACTTGGTGAAAATGAGTTATGAAAACCTTGGAATGATGAATCATTCTATTGAGATGTTTTGACATGTGTTGAGAAACACAATTGGTTTATGATGATGAAAATGATGAGGCATGATCCTTAACCCTTTTTTTATAAAACTGATGGTTGGATTCAGATGCGATACCATTCCAAAGTTACCGTATAACCACATTACCTGAATTGGGTAAGGCTTAGCTGGAAATTTATATGCATTAGTATTAGTTCCCTCACGAGAGAGGTTTGAGCTGAGGCTACCTCTCAATGTTGTCCACCTATGCAGTGCCCAAGATGACTGATGATCATGGTTGGGAGGCCATGCTCATAGGAGAGGTGCTTATACTAGGATGTGTAAAGGGAAGGTTATGTTTGATTATCTGCATACCAAGTATGATGATTTAGGGTTATCCCTGACAGATGTATCGAATCTTGTGGTGAAAGTGTACCACCTCTGTAGAGTGTCAAACTATTCGAATAGCCGCGTCCGCGGTTATGGACAGTTGGAATGGCCATACTGTTTTGTTGTCAGATGTTTTCTAAACGACTTGAAATGAATGATGAACCTTGACTTGACCACAAAAGGGTTGTGTGGATGAAAATAGCTTCCCAACTTAATTGATTCTAGACTTTTATTTTATCTTTTCTTACTTCAGAACTCAGCTTAGGTTTCAAACTTAACTTGATAGTTATTCTTTAAATTCAGTACTTTAACTTAGAATCATAACCCTTGCTAGTAGTACTTTGCGAGTACTTAAAGAGTACTCATGGCTTTTGTCCTTGGCTATTATCATGGACAGACTATGAAGGAGATTATCAAGATGATGGTCAGCAGGACGGCTATGATAACTAGGACTATCTGCCTTCGTCAGCATTGCCTGTGCCCCTGAAGATGGACCCCACCGCTACGCTATCGTTTATTTCCGCTGCTTGTTGTATTAAAGACTGGATCATGAGATCCTTATTTGTGTAAAACCTTATGTATGGTTTGTAATGGATGATGTACTGTGATATCCAATCCGATATGTCTCGCAAAAATGGTAATCCTGGGATTGCGAGGTATGGCATAACGGGCATCTGGGATTAAAAATCCGGGTGTTGACATTCGATCTCCCTCTTACTCAACCCTCTGGCTTGTTGTAGGGCACTCCCTTGTGTTGACATCTTCAATGATGATTTGCGATAACTTCATCTGAATGCGATGGAAGTCTTCTCTACGATCAGCATCGTCGATTCGCGCCAAAGTTTCGGCCCATCCTCGGAGACTAGATGGCAACGTTAGGTTCTGGCAATCCCGAACATAGCCTTTAAGGTGATGGGGGACGTAGAAGGCCTCCTTGGCACCAGTAGTCGACTGCTTGACACAGGGGAACTCGAGCACGTGCTTGAACACGTGTTTGCCATCCTTGATATATTACCCCTTATCTACGAAGGTGCATCCCTTCTTGGTGTAGCCCTCGAGAGCCTCATTGAGAACACCCCTTATTCTGGTGTAGTCTTTCTTCTTCGTCAAACTGCCCGAGTCAAAATACGTGGCTAGAGAATACCTCGGGGCAAGGACGACGAGTGTGCTGTATTTGTCTCTGCGCAACACAATTGGAACGGAATGTTGGAAAAAGAGCAAAGGAAGACATCTATAAGAAATGCATAAGTTACGGTGGCAATGAGTGAGTGTGTGTACTTACTCAGGAAAGAAAGGCAAAAGAAGTGTTCCCTTCCTCTTGTTGTCCACCATGAACTTCTCGAGGTACGCTGTCGCCTTGGTCCGTGTCTCTGATCCTTCGACCAACTGGCTGTCCCGCATGTAGTAGGGATCCACTATCGCGATTTCCGGGGTACTTTCTCTCTTGATCGTGATCGCCAAATTGAGGGCGTATAGGCAGACCAAGTTATAGTCCAACCGTTTTGTGAGAAACAGCTTGAATATGTCCTTGAATGCTATGAAGAATATATCCGCGGGGGTTCATCGACGAAGCCCATGTCCAATGGCACCTTGGCCGTGAAAACCAGGTAATTTGGATCTTCGTCTTTAAGAAGGAGGCCCTCTAGTGTCTTGACACCCTCGTGCAAAGTTAACATGGCTCCAACCGCAATGTGGATCATATCCGGAGTCAATATCGAATCACCAGCTACATGCACTCGGGGCAAGCCATATTGTGTGGATGGTACGACGACGGCGTCCTGACCCCGGGTCCTCTTCGGAAGAGGTTGGCTCGCACCCTTCTTATTATTATTACCTCTCTTCCTGTAGTGCTTCTTCTTAAATAGTGTTAGCCACTGCCATCTGCTCATCAGCCGCCTTTCGGAGTGTGTTGGGGCTGAAAACCAATCCCGGTTTCTCTTGTGGTGGATCGACGGCCGGAGGCGTCTCTTGAGAAATACCATGGAAGACCAGGCGCTGCGTGCATGTATTGGGCCGACCAGCTTGATGGTCGTCGCGAGCTGTGAAGGGTTCTTCATCCACAAAAGGCATATACAATCCTTTGGCGGCACCGGTGTTGATGAAGTCGTCAACATTGACAAATTCATCATCATCTTCATGGGTGCCATCATGTGGTGGTGGTAGCGGTGGCGACGGCGGTTGCGGCACAACATCTTTGCCATGTGGCGGTGCACACGCTGCCAAGAGTTGATGGTGACAACTGGTGGTGGCGACGACGACGGCTACTAGCTTCCGAGGTGGTGGCCGGGCGATCGGTCGAGAGGTGGTGCCGGTGCTCCCCCCGCAAGATGAATCTGGGTCTTCGGCCATGTCAAGGGCCAGTTGTAGCATTCTCCAAGGGTCTTGTGTTCGTCGGCTCCCTGAGGTTGAAAGGGGGGTCCATGTCGTCACATCCTGGCAACACCCGAGCCAACCTGACCCTCATCACGTCATCATCCATTGGATTGTTGTGCATCGTGCGGCTCACCGGTTGTATGAGAGTGCCCTTGGCAACATCCTTCAACTCACCGCCGACATCTTTAAGCAGGAGTACACAAGAAGTGTCCTGAGGCAAAAACATGTTGTTGGGCGTCATGAGATGGCAGCAGTCATGCATCAAATGCATAAAGGATATGAAGTGCACTAACTAATTAGTTACCTTGGTGATGGTGTGGATCTCGGCTAATGTAGAGACACGGCCGATGCCGGCGGCCGGCCTATCATCATCTGCAATCTCTCGCTCGGGTGCCTCATGAAGCACCACCGCCGTCGGCTGCACCTTATTGGTATCTTTGGCGGGAGGGGGCGTCGATGTGACAAAAACGAGCGGCTGCATCCTGACGTTGACGGCCGGCAGGGTCACCAGGTCCGGCGACACGGTAACATTGATGCCCGAGTTGCTGCCGCTTAAGCTGGGTAGATGTATCGGCCCCTATCGACCTCCCCTATTCCAAGCAGTAGGCCCCTCTAAAAACTCAGGGGGGGTCATCGAGCGGAGCTTCTCTTCCACTAACTTGTCCACCGTTTTCTCGTCCACCGCCTTCTCCTCTAGTGTCTGCACCTTCATCTTCAGCTCTTCAACAGCAGCTTTATCCTGGTTCTGCCTCTCCCTTCTTTTCTTGGCGTCCTTTTTGTAGTACTCCTTGAACTTCATGCTCGTACTGAAGCCGGACACACGGCCAACTAAGGACGGCGGAAACCCCTTGTCCCTCTTCTTGTAAGCATTGGTCGCCCTGTTGAAAACAGTGTCCCACGGCTCCGTCGAATCCTGGGATGACTCTGTGGCAGTAGCGTTCAGTTCATCCTCCTGCAGAGACAAGGAAAGGTGAACCCATTTAGATTCTTGGCTTCATTATTTTAATTAGAATGCAATAGACTTGAGATCGGCGATAAATTCCTTACCAGCTTCTTCTCGAAGTCGTTCACCTCCGGATCGTTGGTGATGAACTCCCCTGTTTCCTTGTCCAGGTAGTAGCAGGCCCGAACAAATTGCCTAAGCTACAAGTCTGTGATTTTAAGCCAAGGGTTGTATTTACCAAGGCGTTCAAGCTCGGCATCCTCCTTGTCCCAAATGGCCTGTTTCCCCCTGTAACCGCCGCTTCCAAGGTGGTGGTTACCTATGTTCTGTTCCCGCATACTCCTTCCCCATTTAGTCCATTTTATAGCGTCAGCGGCAGCTATATCCGTCTTGAATGTCTTAAACTCCTCTTCGTCGAGCATCGGATTTTTCTTACTAATAACCTCCCAGCTTTCACCTTTGTCAATGCTAGTCTTCACCCTGGTTTTCCAGCTTCTCAAGGCATTGCTCATCTTCGTGAGGGCTAGTTTGTTCACCGGGTTCTTTCTCTCGAGGTTTCTAAACCGCTCTGGGAATCTGTATCGCTTGTGAAGCTTCTTAAGGAGGTTATCTACCAAAGATGCATTGTCAGCATGTCTGATGTACTTTGTGTTGATCGACATGCTTTCCCGGACGATGCACCCGAGTTGCAGGCCGTACCCTTTAGCAATCGCCTCTGGTGCAATGGGTAGGCCACTTTCTATGACCTCAGTGAAGTCATCGCAGATGGTGGCGAGCACTGGCACCTTCCGCTCCTTCTGTTCCTTCTTCTTCTTCTTCTTCTTCTTCTTCTTCTTCTTCTTCTGAGAAGCGGCCGGGTTGTCGCTACCGCCATCCGTGTGCTCGCCGCCATCGGTGCGGGCGCCGCCATAGGTGGTGTCATCCTCTTCGCCGCCGCTTTCACTAGTTCCATCGTAGTCGTCTTCATCCCCCTCATAATCAGGATCTCCGCCCTCATTAGCCCTAGCAGCTCTGGCGACGGTTGCCTCCTCCTCAGGTGGTGGTGTCATCCTCATCGCCTCCTCCTCCTCCTGTTGGGACCCCTGCCAGAATGACTGGTTGGCCTGTCTAGCTTGTTCTTCGACGCTGATCATGTGCTTAGAAGGGCCGGCCTCGTTGTTGCCCGACATGTTTGCACTACTCTATTAAAAAGAGGCAAAAAGTTAGCACAAATCTCGGCCGAAAAATTCGGCATGACGTTTGCTAATTTTTTGACCTAGGAGTGCCCATTTCTCAACCAAAACGGAAGTGAATCGACACTTCGGGAGAAATGGGCAACTCAAATGAAATCCCTGCAACATTCACACACAAGAAAATTACCCCATCCACAACACCATTTATAGCCCCCATCCATAGCCCCATTCACAGCCCTCATCCGCAGCCCATTGACTCAAATAGCATCATATAGTACCAAATAATCCCACCATATAACAAACTCACTTTGAAAAGATAACAAACTCACAACCTTCAAAATTCTTAGAAGCACGGTTCAATCTAGAACATGCATATACAGAAAGGTTGACAATTCAGAATCATCACAAATTCACCTAGTACCAATCTTCGTAAATAAAAATACCGACAAGTCTGAAATGCACCAATGTACAGAAAGGTCAGATGCAAAGCATTCATAGTCAGGGGAAGCAGATGTAGCAGTAGCATAACTGTACAATTAGGCATATAACATTTGCCAGACCTGATATTATTCATCCATAGTTGAAGGCATCTCATTGAATGGAGAGATAACCACAACTTAACAGAATTTCTTAAGATGAGAAAGTAATCACAAACACACAGACAAATAGAACTTTCAGATTTACCCGAGAAACTAGCCAGAAGCTTTTGCTTATCCCTATCATACTACTTGATGGCCAAGCACTAGTTCTTCTTGAATATAGCTTGGACTGCTGTTGATTTTTCCTTTGTTTCTGACAACTCCAGTTAAGACTTAGGAGTAGGTAATTCATTTATAAAGACACTAAGATAGTCAAGAAGAAAAAATAACATGAAGAGCATGATGGAATTCTAGCTGGAACACAATGTACAAAATGTTAAGAAGCACAGTTTCATCTAGAACATGCATGAACCACACCCTTTCAGTTAGAATCGTCACAAATTCAACTACCAGCAGTTACCACAAACAAAAGTGTTGACATGTCTGACATGTTCACAATTATCAAGTATTTATTTTAAAACTGTAAATATAGCACTAAGTAATATACAGACCTCATGTTCTATTTGGAGTTTGTGTAAATATAGCACTAAGTAATATAGACCTCATTTATTTTAAAACTATAAATATAGCACTAAGTAATATACAGACCTCATGTTTTGAGTAATATACAGACCTCATGCTATATTTGGAGTTTCTATTTGGACCTCATGTTCCAAGTAATATACAGACCTCATTTATTTTAAAACTGTAACTATAGCACTAAGTAATATACAGACCTCATGTAAATATAGCACTAAGTAATATATAAAACTGTAAATATAGCACTAAGTTCTACCATTAGTATTGTGAGAAATGGCAGCCTACTGGTGCTGGAATTCAGAGTCTTACGCGCTCAAAGCTGTAGCTCTTTTTAATTTAGCATCTTCTCACAATCTTACCATCGCTGCTAGGTAAATTGTCTCACATCAAGCATCAAGAATGCAAATGCTCTAAGCTAACTGCCTTTATCTTGAATACTCCTGAATATTCACGGTTTGTTTTGTTTTCTCTGATAAGTTATTTCCCATATTTTTTATTGTGACTAAATACTGCTTGAAAGAACATATAGCAAATTAAGATAAGTGGATAAGCTTGGAAACACTCCTATGGAAAACGGCGTGAGCATCAGCGTGTCCACCGCCGCGCCAAAGGGCTACACCGTGCCTTGAGGACGAGTATGACATGGATGGTGTTGCCCTGCGCGCTGTGATGTCTCCGCAGCCTAACTAAACCGAGTGGCTTCGCCAGAGCTTACCTAGATTGCCTCCTCCTCATTTATATGGAGTGAGCTACCACATGTGATTTCACAACCCACTCACGTGAACAAGCTATCAGTGCATGTGTTCTTTATTCTATATATGATTGAAGTGAATTTTGACATTTGTCCATATTGCTGCCATTTCAGGATCTCACAGAATGCTTGTGCAATTGTATGGTCCGGTACTTAGTTGAGACAATATACTTGATCAATCTGCTATTTTCCTTACATACTAGGGTTCAATTAAGACAATCATACTCCATCAAATTTTCCAGGAAGCGGTATCAGACAACAAACATCAGAGATTCAGATTTCAGAGCAGCAAGGTACGTACATGGTACCTAGGGATGGTGGACGGCGGACGGCGACGAGGTGGATGGCGGACGGCGAGGTGGACGGCAGACGGCAAGGTGGTTGCTCCTCCACGGGCTCTAGCGAGGTGGCTGCGAACGGGCTCCTCCTCCTTGATACATTGCAAATGTATCTATAATTTTTGATGTTCGATGCTTGGTTTTATCCACTTTCTTGTGTTTTATCCACACTTTGGAGTACTTTTCATATGATTTCTTGGACTAACCTATTAACAAGAGCCATAGTGCCAGCTGCCTGTTTTCTGCTGTTTTTGGTTCCAGGAGAGTCAGAAAATGAATATTTTTGGAATTGGACGGGACAAAAGCCAAAGTGCCTATTTTTCCAGAAGTCATCAAGTGCTAGAATACGAGACGGAGAAGGGCCAGAGGCCAGCCACACCACCAGGCTGCGCGGCCAGGCTGATCCCGCGCCAGGGGTGGTGTGGTGGCCCCTGACACCCCTTGCCTCCTCTTCCGACTATAAGATTCCCTCGAGACGAAAACCCTAAGGGCCCGATCAAAAATCCACGAAAGAGTCTGTAGACGCCGTCATCTCCATCCCTACATCGGGAGGGATCTGAACCTCTTCCCGGCACCATGCCGGAGAGGGGAATTCACCCTGGAGGCCTTCTTCATCACCATGCAAGCCTCCGGTGTGATGCGTGAGTAGTTCATCCTTGGACTATGGATCCATGTAGTAGCTAGATGGCTGGTTATCCTCCTTTGTGCTTTCATGTCTAGATCTTATGAGCTCCGTTCATGATCAAGATCATCTATTTGTAATTCTGCATGTTGTGTTTGCGGGGATCCGATGGATATTGAGATGCTATTTCAGATTGATTATTGATTCTATCATATCTTTGTTATTTGTGATCTTGCATGCTTTCCGTTGTTAATAGCTATCTTGGCCAAGTAGATGCTAGCAACTCCAAGAGTTAGTATTTATGCTCGATAGTGGGTTCATGCCTCTGGTAATCTGGGGAAGTGACAGAAATCTCTAAGGTACTAGATGTGCTGTTGCTACTAGGGAGAAAAAAACAATCCTTTGTTTATAGAACAATCATATTGTTTACTTTGCACGCAGTTCCTAAAGCAATAATCTGTTGCTTACAACTTAATACTGGAGGGGGTTCGGATGATAACCTGAAGGTGGATTATTAGTCATAGATGCAGTTGGATGGCGGTCTATGTATAATGTTGTAATGCCCAATCAAGTCTCAAAGGAGTTAAGATGATTAGTATATGCATGTATTGCTTTCTCAGTGTTTGTCAATTGCCCCGCTGTAATTTGTTGACCCGGGATGTTATCTATCTTAAGGAGAGCCACCTCTAGTGAACTATGGGTCCCGGTCCCTTTCCTTTACATATAATCTATAAACTGTTTACTGCTTTGTGTTTACTTTCTACAAACTGTTACTTTTTTCCATTCGATACGTTTAATCCTTTGTTTTCCGCAAAACACAGTGAGATTGACAACCTCATCGCAAGTTGGGGACAAAGTTCTGTGGTTGTGTTGTGCAGGTCTCCACGTTGCTACTAGCACTGGCAGTGCGCCCTCCCAAAGCTCAGCTAGTAACACCTTTGGGGTGTTTCCTTGCTCCTACTGGTTCTATTAAACCTGGGTTTCATACTGAGGGAAACTTGCTGCTGTGCTCATCATACCTTCCTCTTGGGGTTCCCAACGAGCTCTACATCAACCACGCACCAGCACTTTTCTGGGCACCGTGCATTGAGCCATCAAGCATTTTTCTAGCGCCGTTGCCGGGGAGTCAAGGACATCTTCACAAGGGGAGTCCCTCATAACAAATCTCTTTACTTTGTTATTTTTGTTTTGCTTAGTTTCTTTTTGCTTTGTTTGCTTGTTTTGTTATCAAAAACACAAAAAAATTAGTTTTACTAGTTTGCTTTCTTTATCAAAAACACAAAAAAAATTAGTTCCTATCTTAAGTTGCTATTATGTCTAGCCTTGCTCCAATCACTATGCTACCCGAGGAAATGATTTTCACTTTTAAACAAGGAATTGAGGAAAGTTTTAAGGAAGCTTGGTCTAGAATCTCTGATCTACATGAAAAAACTGACCCTAAAATGACCCAAAGCTTGTTCCTTAGCAGTTTTTACCTTGGGATTGCTCCTTGCTATAGATATGCTTTAGATGCTGTTGTGGGAGGAGATTTCCTCCAATGTAATGAGGATGATGCTATTAATGCTATAAAGAAATTGATCCCCACTTACAACTTTCCTAGCCAAACTGATATTTCTTTCGCAAAAATATTTGCTAGGTTGAACAGTCTTGAGACTAGCACTACTAGCTTAAAAGATTGCTATAATACGCTTAGGGAGCATCACAATTATGTTCCAATAAATTCTGAACCATCAAAGTGGCTCCCTACAGTAAAGATTGAGATAAACACTGAAACTTTTCAAGCCCGCTGTGATATCATGTCTGAATTTTATCTTATGCCCAAGGATATTTATGAATCTCTGAATACTTGGGGCTTACTGAAGAAGAAAAAGAAATATCTCTTGCTAATAATGCTACCATATTACCTCTTGGAATAGCTGAAGTAGTGTTTACAAAGATCCTTGGGAAAATGATTTCTACTGATTATCTTGTTATTGAATGTGCAAGAAAAGGACAAATTACACTTGGAAGGTCCCTATTAGAACTCCTTGGAGCAATAATAGATGTGGGGAAGGGGACCATGCACCTTTATTCTCCACCAAACAATCATATTTTCCCCAATGTTAAGAATAAAAGTAAGAGACGTAAGGGCAAGAAATTTGGTTTTAATGCTTCTTTATTTGAGAACACTTGATTCTTTCTTTGCTTCTTATACCTAACTTAAAGGCGTTAAAGAAAAGTACTTATTGAGAGATAACCCAAAAGTTTTAGATGAGTCTTGGAAGTTATTACTTCAGTAATAACGGATCCTTATCCTTTTTATTTGCTTTTTGTGCCAAGAGTAACCTCTAATGAGAGAGACGTAATGATTGGGAAAGTTGCTCTCGCGAAACAGATTTCTATGCTTCACCGTAAAAATTCGTGTAAAATCTCTAAACGTCTTTTTGAGGCATGAAGTTTTGTGCTTCTGCCTCAGATTGTTATCTAACTTTCGTTAGTTCAACACTTTTTGATTTGAGCAACAGAAGGTTTTCTAAAAAATCGTCTTTACCTGCTGGTCTGTTTCGACAGATTTCTGCCATTTTCTGCATTTGCTTCTTGTTGGTTCCTTTTTGAGTTCTTTTGGGGAATTGAGCTTTTTGAGGGAAGTACTATAGTAGCTAGTGTTCTAATGGAAGTTTATTTGGTGTTAGAACTGAACCTTAAGACCTTTTATCTTGACTGCACTAATGTTGCTAATAAAGATTGTGTGAAGTTTTGTATGAAGAAAATTTTCAGGTGTATGGAAGGAATGAGTAAAGAGATAAATGATGGACTAAAGCTCAAGCTTGGGGATTCCACTCGTGTCACACGAAGAAATATCCAAGAAGTAAAAGCGTCAAATCTTGGGGATGCCCAAGGCATCCCCTTCTTCATCAATAAAAATCCCAGGTTCCTTCCAAACACTTCATTTTTATTGTTTCATGCACAGTTGTGTTGTTCTTGGAGCGTCTTCTTTTTCGTTTTTGTTTTGGTTTTTTGTTTGCTTGGTTTGCTTAGTTTTCTGAATAAATTTGTTGGACCCCCTCTTTCATACATTGGTTTGCAAATAGTTTGGTTTGGTTTGGAAAAGAGTAGGAAAGTTCATGCTTCTGTGGTAAAAAGAGCTCGTTTTTGACTGTGGCCTATGCTTTGTCATGCCATGCTTGATATTGTTTTGGCTTTATGCTTAGTATTCTTTGCTGTAGCATGACTTGTTATAAACAATTGAGATTGCTTAATGTGCCTTGGATGAATCATGTGTTGTTTTAGCATATTAAAGCATAGTATAGTGGTATTCTCATTTGATGCTTTATTTGGGTTGACTTGGCACATGCTCACACAATGTTATGACTATCTCAAGTCACCATAGCCTTTATGATCCTTTAGTTTTCAACTTGTAGTATCACTTTATGCTTTGATCAATGATGTTTTTGTTGGAGATATGCCCTAGAGGCAATAATAAATATAGTTATTATTATATCTTTGTGTTTATGATGAATGTTTATATTCATGCTATAATAGTATTAACAAGGAAACATTAATACTTGTGTGAATTGTAAACTTAATTTGAAGTCCCTAGTAAAGCCTCTATATATAATACTAGCTTGTTGGTTAATAGATGATTGTGGTTTCCCTATCATGAACATTGAGATGTTATTAACAACAAGATCATATCGTTAGGAGAATGATATGGTGGACATACTCCTATAGATAAGCGTAGCATAAAGATCAAGTCATTTCAATAGTTCAATTGCTATATGCTTTCTGATACATAGTTATCTAATTCCTTCGACCATGAGATCATGCATATCACCTTTACCAGATGGATGCTTTGATATCATCAAACACCACACCGTAACAGGGTGGCTATAAAGGTGGCATTGAGTGTTCGGAAGGTATTGGTTGAAACACATGGATCAAGAGTGGGATTTGTCCATCCATATGACGGATAGATATTCTCTGGGCCCTCTCGGTGAAATGTCATCCAATTAGCTTGCAAGCATGTGACTGGGTCACAAGGGATCACATATCACGGGAACGAGAAAAGAGTACTTATCAGTAACGAGGTTGAACTAGGTATGCAGAGATACCGACGATCATAACCTCGGATAAGTAACATATCGTGAGACAAAGGGAAATTGGTATCGTATGTAAGTGGTTCATTCGATCGCAAAGTAATCGTAGAAATATGTGGGAGCCATATGAATTTCCAGATTCCTCTATTGGTTATTGTTCGGAGAAGTGTCTCGATCATGTCCGCATAATTCACGAACCGTAGGGAGACACACTTAAGGATTCGACGTTGTTTGAGTAGTTATGGTATTATGAGAAAGAGACCGAATGTTGTTCGGAGTCTCGGATGGGATCCGGGATATCACGAGGTGATCCGGAATGGTCCGGAGAATAAGATTCATATAAGGAAAGTCCCGTTTCGGAGTTCGGGAATGATTCCGGTGTTTTCATCGGGGATATTCTAGAAGGTTCCGGATTGTCCGGCACTCCGGGGGGGAAGGGGTACATGAATGTGTCATTGCATATTGGAATGATTGCATCATGTACTAAGTGTTCTTGCTGTCCCAAATATAGGATTAAATTGAATCCTAAAACAGAAAAGTCAAATGTCCAGTTTGAAAGTCAAACTGCCAAAACAAGAAACTGTGGGAAACAAGCAAGAGGAGTTGGAACCAACCTGGAGGAGGAGTTGGACTCCTCCAGGCCGGCGCCCAGCCCTAGGCCGAGTTGGGGAGGGACTCCCTCCCTCCCCTGGCGCGCCCACACCCTCCCACCTATATAAGGAGGGGCAGGGCTCCCCTCCTACACACACAAGTTTCCTATCCTCTAAACTAAACCCTAGATCTAGACCCCGGTTTAGAGCTATTCGGTTTAGAGCCTTCTAATTGGTTTAGAGCCCTCTAATTGGTGTGTCTAATTACTAGACCACTAATAGCCTCTCTCATAAGCTCCACCATACTCGCACCGGCTTAAGGCGAAGCCCTGCGGGATTTCCCCTCTACCTCCGGTATCACGCCGTTGTGCTGCCGGAATCGCAAGGAGAGTGCTACAACCTCCGCTGCCTGCTGGAACAAGGGAGAGGAAGGTCTTCGTCGAGTACCGAACGTGTGACCGACTGCGGGGGCGCTGCTGGAACGTGGCGCCGGAAGGATCGTCTACGCGATCTTGAGATCGGAAAGAGTACGACTACATCACCCACGAGAATCTGCTCTCGTTAACCGCTTTGGAATCTTCGAGGGTGAGTTCCACTATCGACTCGTTGCTACAATCTAGTAGATAGATCTTGGCTTGTTTGTTTGTATGCGGTAGAAAATTTTTGTTTTCCATGCTACGAACCCCTACAGTGGTATCAGAGCCGTGTCTATATGTAGATCTGTTGCACGAGTAGAACACAATGGTCATTGTGGGCGTTGATGCTTTTATTGTAGATTGCTTTGCGTGTACTTTGCATCTTGCGGTATGTTGGGATGAAGCGGCCCGGGCTAACCTTACATGACATCGTTCATGAGACTTGCTCCACGCTTAACATGCAACTCGTATTGCATAAGTGGCTTTGCGGGTGCCTGTTTCTCCTAGCATAGTAAAGATCCAATTTACAACGGGTAATCAACAATGCTAGTATCAATGTTGTGGTTCTTGTTCGTAGGTTAGAACGACACTTATGGAAAGCCCCAAACCACGTAAAATATGCAAAGAAAGTAGAAGCGTCTAACTTTGTTTTGCAGGGGTGTGCAGTGATGTGATATGGCCATGATTGTGATTATATTTGATGTATGCAATGTTCCTTATTGTAAGTTGGCAACCGGCAGGAGCCATATGGTTGTCTTTAAATTCTGTTAAGACCTGCGTGTCTATTCAAAATAGTTGTAATAGTTGAAGCTGGTGGACGACAACCATGAAGAAGCGTCATTGACCTTGATGCTATGCCGGTGATGATGGAGATCATGTTCGTGCTTGAAGATGGAGATTGGAAGCACAAAGAAGAAAGGCCATATCATATCACATATTATGAATTGCATGTGATGTTAATCCTTTATGCATCTTGTATTGCTTAGTAGACGACGGTAGCATTATAAGATGATCCCTCATGCACATAAATTTCAAGTCTAAAGTGTTCGCCCTTAGTTAGCACCGTTGCTAAAGCTTGTTGCTTCGAAGCACCACGTGATGATCGGGTGTCTTTGATTCCACGGGTGAATACAACGTAAGCAAGCCAGATTTGCTTATGCGGTAGCTAAGGTTTGATCTTGACGAGCCTAGCATGTACAGACATGGCCTCAGGAACACGGATCGCCGAAAGGTAAAGCATGAATCATATAGTAGATATGATGAACATGTTGATTGTTCGCCATTGAAAACTATATCAACTCTCGTGATGATCGGTGTTGATGTAGTGGATTTGGTTCGTGTGATCACTAAAACAATGTGAGGGATGTTGTTTTGAGTGGGAGTTCACCTAGTTTAATTTCATTAATTAATTTGAACTCAATTTGTCATAAACTTAGTCTAAACTATTGCAAATATGTTGTAGATCAATGGCAGCCCCTACCATCAATTTTAATGCGTTCCTAGAGAAAGAAAAGTTGAAAAACAATGGAAGCAACTTCGCGGATTGGTTCCGCAATTTGAGGATTGTCCTCACAGCTGGTAATTTGACCTATGTGCTGGATGCACCGCTAGGTGACCCACCTGCAGCTGATGCTACCGATGAAGTAAAGAATGTTTACCTCGCTCGGAAGAATCAGTACTCCATAGTTCAGTGTGCTATCTTGTATGGTTTAGAATCGGAGCTTCAGAAAAGGTTTGAAGAGTCAGACCCATATGATATTGTCGAGGATCTCAAATTAATTTTTGAGACTCATGCGGCAATTGAAAGTTATGAAGCTTCTGAAAAGTTCTTTAACTGCAAGATGGAAGAGGGTAGCTCCGTCAGTGAGCATGTGCTTAAAATGTCTGGGCACGCAAACAAACTTCAAAGCTTGGGTATAGTGATTCCTAATACTTTGGGAGTTTACCGCATCCTCCAATCACTACCACCAAGTTACAAGAACTTTGTGATGAACTACAACATGCAGAACATGAACAAAGAGTTGCCAGAACTATTTGCTATGTTAAAGTCTGCAGAAGTGGAGATCAAGAAAGAGCACCAAGTGTTGATGGTCAATAAGACCACCAAATTCAAGAAAGGCAAGTCTAAGCAGAAGGGACACTTCAAGAAGGGTGGTAAGAAAGCTACCATGCCGACGAAGAGGACCAAGGCTGGACCCAAGCCTGATACTGAGTGCTTTTACTGCAAGGGAGAAGGTCACTGGAAGCGGAATTGCCCAAAGTACTTGGCGGATTTGAAGAACGGCAACATCAAGAAGAAAGGTATATCTGATATACATGTTATTGATGTGTATTTCACTAGTATTCGTAGTAGTGCCTGGGTATTTGATACTGGTTCGGTTGCTCATATTTGTAACTCGAAACAGGAGCTGCAGAATAAACGAAAGCTAGCGAAGAACGAGGTGACGATGCGCGTGGGAAACGGATCAAAGGTTGATGTGATCGCGGTCGGCACGCCACCTCTTCATCTACCATCGGGATTAGTTTTATACTTAAATAATTGTTATTTGGTGCCTGCGTTAAGCATGAACATTATATCAGGATCTTGTTTATTGCGAGACGGTTACTTGTTTAAATCCGAGAATAATGGTTGTTCGATTTATATGAGTAATATGTTTTATGCACATGCACCTTTGATAGATGGTCTATTCATATTGAATCTCGATAGTGGAAATACACATATTAATAACATTGAAGCTAAACGTTTGAAATCAAGCGATAACTTGACCTATATGTGGCACTGTCGTCTTGGTCACATTGGAGTGAAGCGTATGAAGAAACTCCATTCCGATGGGCTTCTTGAATCACTTGATTTTGAATCACTTGAAAGATGCGAAGCATGTCTGATGGGTAAAATGACTAAGACTCCATTTTCTGGTATGATGGAGCGAGCTACAGACTTATTGGAAATCATACATACCGATGTGTGTGGTCCAATAAGTGTAGCATCGCGCGGTGGTTATCGTTATGTTCTTACCTTCACGGATGACTTGAGTAGATATGGGTATATCTATTTCATGAAACATAAGTCCGAAACTTTCGAGAAGTTTAAGGAGTTTCAAAGTGAGGTAGAGAATCAACGTAACAAGAAGATTAAATTTCTACGTTCTGATCGTGGAGGTGAATATCTAAGTTACGAGTTTGGTGAGCATTTGAAGAAATGTGGAATACTTTCGCAGTTGACACCGCCGGGAACACCACAGCGTAATGGTGTGTCTGAACGTCGTAATCGAACTCTCTTAGATATGGTTCGTTCTATGATGTCACTTACAGATTTACCGCTATCATTTTGGGGTTATGCATTAGAAACAGCCGCATTCACTTTAAATAGGGCACCATCTAAATCCGTTGAAACGACACCGTATGAATTATGGTTTGGGAAGAAACCTAAATTGTCGTTCCTTAAAGTTTGGGGATGCGAAGCCTATGTAAAGAAGTTACAGCCGGACAAGCTTGAACCCAAAGCGGAAAAATGCGTCTTCATAGGATACCCGAAGGAAACTATTGGGTATACCTTCTATCATAGATCCGAAGGCAAAATCTTTGTTGCCAAGAATGGATCCTTTCTAGAGAAGGAATTTCTCTCGAAAGAAGTGACTGGAAGGAAAGTAGAACTCGACGAGGTTGTCGAACCTTCTCTCGAAATTGCGAGTAGCGCAGCACCGGAAGAAGTTCCTGTGGTGCCTGCACCAATAAGAGAGGAAGCTAATGATAGTGATCATGAAACTTCGGTTGAAGTTGCTACAGAGCCTCGGAGGTCAACGAGAACTCGTACCACTCCAGATTGGTATGATTCCGTTATGAATGTCATGTTGGTGGACAACACCGATGACCCCGAGACATATGAGGAAGCGATGATGAGCCCAGATTCCAATAAATGGCAAGAAGCCATGAAATCCGAGATTGGATCCATGTACGAAAACCAAGTATGGACTTTGGTGGACTTACCGGATGGCCGGAAGGCTGTCGAGAACAAATGGATTTTCAAGAAGAAAACAGATGCTGATGGTAATGTTACTGTCTATAAAGCTCGACTTGTCGCAAAAGGGTTTCGACAAATTCAAGGAGTTGACTACGATGAGACTTTCTCACCGGTAGCGAAGCTAAAGTCTGTGAGGATTATGTTAGCAATCGCTGCATATTATGATTATGAGATATGGCAGATGGATGTCAAAACAGCATTCCTCAATGGAGACATTGATGAAGAGTTGTATATGATACAACCCAAAGGTTTTGTCGATCCTAAAGATGCTAACAAGGTATGCAAGCTTCAACGGTCCATCTATGGATTGAAGCAAGCATCCCGAAGTTGGAATCAACGTTTTGATAAGGTAATCAAAAGTTTTGGTTTTATACAAACTTATGGAGAAGCTTGTATTTACAAGAAAGTGAGTGGGAGCTCTGTAGCATTCTTAATACTGTATGTGGATGACATATTGTTGATTGGGAATGATGTAGACCTTCTTAAATAGTGTCAAAGAGTATTTGAATAATAGTTTTTCAATGAAGGATCTTGGCGAAGCAGCTTACATATTAGGCATAAAGATTTATAGAGATAGATCGAAACGCCAAATATCATTGTCACAAAGTACATATTTGGACAAAGTTCTAAAGAGGTTTGGAATGGAAGATAGCAAGAAAGGGTTCTTGCCCATGTTGCCCAATACGACCTTGAGTAAAACTCAAAGTCCGACATCGGCAGAAGATAGAGAAAGGATGAGTAAGACTCCCTATGCCTCAGCCATAGGATCTCTAATGTATGCCATGCTATGTACTAGACCCGACATTGCATATGCTGTTAGTTTAACTAGCAGATATCAAAGTGATCCAGGAGTGGATCATTGGACAGCGGTCAAAAACATCCTTAAGTACTTGAGAAGAACTAAGGATATGGTTCTTTCTTATGGAGGTGATGAACAGCTCGTTGTTAATGGTTACACCGATGCTAGTTGGAACACTGATCCGGATGATTCTAAATCACAATCTGGATACGTATTTATTTTGAATGGTGCAGCAGTTAGCTGGAGGAGTGCAAAGCAAAGCGTTGTGGCGAGATCTTCAACTGAATCGGAATACATGGCTGCTTCGGAGGCTTCACAAGAAGCGATATGGATGAAAGAGTTCATTACAGAGCTGGGTGTGGTTCCAAGTGCGCTGGACCCAATGTCTATCTACTGTGATAACATGGGCGCCATAGCCAATGCGCAAGAACCAAGGTCACACAAGAAGCTGAAGCACATCAAGCTACGTTTTCATGCTATTCGAGAACATATCCAGGATGGGGATATAAAGATTTGCAAAGTACACACAGATCTGAATGTGGCGGATCCGTTGACTAAACCTCTCCCGAGGGCAAAACATGACCAACACCAAACTGCCATGGGTGTTCGGTATATTACCATGTAATCTAGATTAGATGACTCTAGTGCAAGTGGGAGACTGTTGGAGATATGCCCTAGAGGCAATAATAAATATAGTTATTATTATATCTTTGTGTTTATGATGAATGTTTATATTCATGCTATAATAGTATTAACAAGGAAACATTAATACTTGTGTGAATTGTAAACTTAATTTGAAGTCCCTAGTAAAGCCTCTATATATAATACTAGCTTGTTGGTTAATAGATGATTGTGGTTTCCCTATCATGAACATTGAGATGTTATTAACAACAAGATCATATCGTTAGGAGAATGATATGGTGGACATACTCCTATAGATAAGCGTAGCATAAAGATCAAGTCATTTCAATAGTTCAATTGCTATATGCTTTCTGATACATAGTTATCTAATTCCTTCGACCATGAGATCATGCATATCACCTTTACCAGATGGATGCTTTGATATCATCAAACACCACACCGTAACAGGGTGGCTATAAAGGTGGCATTGAGTGTTCGGAAGGTATTGGTTGAAACACATGGATCAAGAGTGGGATTTGTCCATCCATATGACGGATAGATATTCTCTGGGCCCTCTCGGTGAAATGTCATCCAATTAGCTTGCAAGCATGTGACTGGGTCACAAGGGATCACATATCACGGGAACGAGAAAAGAGTACTTATCAGTAACGAGGTTGAACTAGGTATGCAGAGATACCGACGATCATAACCTCGGATAAGTAACATATCGTGAGACAAAGGGAAATTGGTATCGTATGTAAGTGGTTCATTCGATCGCAAAGTAATCGTAGAAATATGTGGGAGCCATATGAATTTCCAGATTCCTCTATTGGTTATTGTTCGGAGAAGTGTCTCGATCATGTCCGCATAATTCACGAACCGTAGGGAGACACACTTAAGGATTCGACGTTGTTTGAGTAGTTATGGTATTATGAGAAAGAGACCGAATGTTGTTCGGAGTCTCGGATGGGATCCGGGATATCACGAGGTGATCCGGAATGGTCCGGAGAATAAGATTCATATAAGGAAAGTCCCGTTTCGGAGTTCGGGAATGATTTCGGTGTTTTCATCGGGGATATTCTAGAAGGTTCCGGATTGTCCGGCACTCCGGGGGGGAAGGGGTACATGAATGTGTCATTGCATATTGGAATGATTGCATCATGTACTAAGTGTTCTTGCTGTCCCAAATATAGGATTAAATTGAATCCTAAAACAGAAAAGTCAAATGTCCAGTTTGAAAGTCAAACTGCCAAAACAAGAAACTGTGGGAAACAAGCAAGAGGAGTTGGAACCAACCTGGAGGAGGAGTTGGACTCCTCCAGGCCGGCGCCCAGCCCTAGGCCGAGTTGGGGAGGGACTCCCTCCCTCCCCTGGCGCGCCCACACCCTCCCACCTATATAAGGAGGGGCAGGGCTCCCCTCCTACACACACAAGTTTCCTATCCTCTAAACTAAACCCTAGATCTAGACCCCGGTTTAGAGCTATTCGGTTTAGAGCCTTCTAATTGGTTTAGAGCCCTCTAATTGGTGTGTCTAATTACTAGACCACTAATAGCCTCTCTCATAAGCTCCACCATACTCGCACCGGCTTAAGGCGAAGCCCTGCGGGATTTCCCCTCTACCTCCGGTATCACGCCGTTGTGCTGCCGGAATCGCAAGGAGAGTGCTACAACCTCCGCTGCCTGCTGGAACAAGGGAGAGGAAGGTCTTCGTCGAGTACCGAACGTGTGACCGACTGCGGGGGCGCTGCTGGAACGTGGCGCCGGAAGGATCGTCTACGCGATCTTGAGATCGGAAAGAGTACGACTACATCACCCACGAGAATCTGCTCTCGTTAACCGCTTTGGAATCTTCGAGGGTGAGTTCCACTATCGACTCGTTGCTACAATCTAGTAGATAGATCTTGGCTTGTTTGTTTGTATGCGGTAGAAAATTTTTGTTTTCCATGCTACGAACCCCTACAGTTTTGTCGCTCTGCATGATTATGGACATTATTGCTCTCTTAGTTTGTCGCTCCCAGTCTTTTGCTAGCCTCCACAACCAAGTATGAGTTCCACTCATGCATCCAACTCCCTAAACCAAGTTATTCCAAAGAGTCCACCATACCTTCCTACTAGCTTATGCTATTCCAAGTATATTCATGCTTTTGTTTACCTTCCAAATTAAACTTGTTATGAGAAAACTAGTGATTAAAGCTCTCACTAACTTGATGGCACACTTTACTTTTTGCGTCTAATAAACTTGAACCATTGGGTCCTTCTTTGTTGCGTATATGCTTGCGCTTTATAAGTTGAAATTAGCAGAACCATGTACCATGGGGAACGCTTTCAACATTGCACTTGTACTTTGTACCCCGTCGATATCATGTTCTTTTGCTTACGGATCCCGGCGGTGTGAAATAAAAGTGGAACTTGTAAGATCATGGAGTTTGTATGTGTGTTAGAGAAACGCCTGGGCCGCTAGCCTAAGCCATGCTTAATCATGGTGGAAACTTGCAGCATCACCATAATGAGCACTCTATGAAGCATCCTCAATAAAAACCTACGCAAATAGCAAATAAAAAGATCGCTGAGATGCTCATTGTCTGCTTGCCTTGTCATTTTGATTATGGGAAAGCTCCCGTGTCATGTGCATGGGGTACCCCATTGGCGGTTCTTAATGATACACATGTACTTACAATGACAAGAGCTTACTCGTGATTGAAGTTGAGTAGCATGAGGATCGGTCTTCGTAAGTAAGGGGCATGAGATTTCGGTTTATAACTTGTCAAGCATATCCTCTTAGTTGTGTCACTTTAACCTTAATCACCTTAAAGATGCTTATGATAGGGGCAATGAGAGCTGAAAGCTGTAAGTACCATAATTTTTGGAAGCTCTTTATGAGACTCGAATCCCTACTTCCTTTTACAAAATGCCTTTCTTCCACCATAATTGTTATTGCTTGTTTTAAACTATTGTATCTAGTCACTCTTATGAACTTTGAAGGTGTCCTATGCATTTATATTTGCTACTCTATGAGGGACAAGCTGAATACTATTATGCTATGCTTTCTTTATGTGAAACAAACAAACATCTTGCAAAGCATTGTTATTCATGAATCTTTTGTTTGTGCCTTTCGTGTTGCATCATAGTTTCTTTGCTTATTGCTAGAACTTTGTCTTTCATGTTACGATTGAAGTACTATGATCCCGGCTTTGAATGTTTTACAGATACTTTGATCAAGTCTTTGATGGTCCATGTCACCTCAAAAATTATTCTTTCTTTTTCTCACTTACCTACTCGAGGACGAGCAGGAGTTAAGCTTGGGGATGTTGATACATTGCAAATGTATCTATAATTTTTGATTTACCATGCTTGGTTTTATCCACTTTCTTGTGTTTTGTCCACACTTTGGAGTACTTTTCATATGATTTCTTGGACTAACCTATTAACAAGAGCCATATAGCCAGCTGCCTATTTTCTGCTGTTTTTGGTTTCAGGAAAGTCAGAAAATGAATATTCTCGGAATTGGACGGGACAAAAGCCAAAGTGCCTATTTTTTCAGAAGTCATTAAGTGCCAGAATACGAGACGGAGAAGGGCCAGAGGCCGGCCACACCACCTGGCTATGCGGCCAGGCTGATCCCGCGCCAGGGGGTGGTGTGGTGGCCCCTGGCGCCCCCTCGGCCTCCTCTTCCGACTATAAGATGCCGTCAATACGAAAACCCTAAGGGCCCGATCAAAAATCCACGAAACAGTCTGTAGACGCCGTCATCTCCATCCCTAGATCGGGAGGGATCTGAATCTCTTCCCGGCACCCTGCCGGAGAGGGGGATTCACCCTAGAGGCCTTCTTCATCAGCATGCAAGCCTCCAGTGTGCTGCGTGAGTAGTTCATCCTTGGACTATGGATCCATGTAGTAGCTAGATGGCTGGTTCTCCTCCTTTGTGCTTTCATGTCTAGATCTTATGAGCTCCGTTCATGATCAAGATCATCTATTTGTAATTCTGCATGTTGTGTTTGCGGGGATCCTATGGATATTGAGATGCTATTTTAGATTGATTATTGATTCTATCATGTCTTTGTTATTTGTGATCTTGCATGCTTTCCGTTGTTAGTAGCTATCTTGGCCAACTAGATGCTAGCAACTCCAAGAGTTAGTATTTATGCTCGACAGTGGGTTCATGCATCTGGTAATCTGGGGAAGTGACAGAAATCTCTAAGGTACTAGATGTGTTGTTGCTACTAGGGAGAAAAAAACAATCCTTTGTTCATAGAACAATCGTATTGTTTACTTTACATGCAGTTCGTAAAGCAATAATCTGTTGCTTGCAACTTAATACTGGAGGAGGTTCGGATGATAACCTGAAGGTGGATTATTAGTCATAGATGCAGTTGGATGGCGGTCTATGTATAATGTTGTAATGCCCAATCAAGTCTCAAAGGAGTCAAGATGATTAGTATATGCATGTATTGCTTTCTCGGTGTTTGTCAATTGCCCCGCTGTAATTTGTTCACCCAGGATGTTATCTATCTTAAGGAAAGCCACCTCTAGTGAATTATGGGTCCCGGTCCCTTTCTTTTACATATAATCTATAAACTGTTTACTGCTTTGTGTTTACTTTCTACAAACTGTTACTTCTTTCCATTCGATACGTTTAATCCTTTGTTTTCCGCAAAACACGGTGAGATTGACAACCTCATCGCAAGTTGGGGACAAAGTTCTGTGGTTGTGTTGTGCAGGTCTCCACGTTGCTACTAGCACCGGTAGTGCGCTCTGCCAAAGCTCAGCTTGTAACACCTTTGGGGTGTTTCCTTGCTCCTACTGGTTCGATTAAACCTTGGTTTCATACCGAGGGAAACTTGCTGCTGTGCTCATCATACCTTCCTCTTGGGGTTCCCAACGAGCTCTACATCAACCATGCACCAGCACTTTTCTGGGCGCCCTGCATTGAGCCATCACTCCTACGCGCTGCGGACGGGATCCTCCTCCACGGGCTCTGGCGATGGGGGGCGGCTCTGCTCCACGGGCTCCGGCGCGGCGGTGATGGGGCTCTCCTCCACGGCGGCTCCGACAGCAAGGGCTAGCGCGGCGGTGGTGGCTCCGGCGGTAGCGAGGGCTAGGGTTTGCGTGCGGCGAGCGATCAGACTGAATCGAATGGGGAGAAGGGGAATGAAAGGCCGAACCGTTTATTTCGCTAAGTCCAGGGCTAGGGTTTGCGTGCTGCTTGCTTGTGCCATTCTAAACTTGGGGCAGCCAGGTTCGAATCCTGGCTGTCTCACACATTTTTTTCTTTTTTAAAAACACATTTTTAATTATAGATCTGTTTAAAATAAAGCAAGAACATATACAAACATTCATATTTATTCAAAAAAACTCTTCCCTAAACATATACAATCATGTGATGTGTTTTTAATTATATATGTTTAAAATAAAGCAAGAACATATACAAACATTCATATTTATTCAAAAAACTCTCTCTTCGAACATATAAAATCATGTGATGTGTCGAGCTAGCGTCTCACAATCTTCTTTCCCTTTTTCGTCGCGGTTGAATACTTTAGCCCGTGCACTTTGAGATTTCTTCTTGTGAATGGACAACCTTTAGTAGGCAGTGTGGTCTTCCTTCTTACTTTAGTAGTGGTAGGCATGTCGAAGTACTTGTTGAATTCCTCTTCGATCTTCGGGTCACTTTTTTTGTCGAAGTTTTGCTCGTTAGCGGCTCCTTCCATTCCGATGATGCTCCTCTTGCCCCTCCTAACTACAACACGGTTGGGCTTTGACGGGTTGGTAATAAAAAAACATTGATCAACTTGGCTAGCGAGAACCCAAGGCTCATTTTTTGCGGAGGCGTTCTTCGTCGATTTGGCATCTGGTATAACCATTGTGGTGAAATACCGACCTTCTTTTTCCACGTTCTTGGCCCATCTAACACAGAACATCGGTACGATCTCTCCACAGTAGTCGAGATCCCATATCTCCTCGATCCTTCCGTAGAATCTTTCCATCACAGTAGTCTCATCATCAGCAAAGGATAAAATAGTTACTCCTGAGTTTTGATATTCGCTATTCCTGTCCTTTTCCTCAGTGTAGAATCTGTAACCGTTTATGTCGTATGACTGATAGGTCCTTAGGTTGTGCCCTGGGCCCTGCGACAAGGAGAATATGAGTTTTTGATCTTCCGTAGAAGGCGTCTGTGGGGGATTGTCTAGTTGCTTTTTCTTGAACCAACCCGTGAAGCTGGAGTTGTGCTCTCTGGTTACGTCTTCCTTCTTCCTCGGCCGGCCCTGGTCGACATACTCCTGCTCGATTAAGCTTATGTGTTCTTCGACCCAAGGGCCAACCACTTCAATGTGTTGTAGCGCGACTCGGTGTGCCCTTTCAAAATCAGTGCATCGACCATCAATGCCGACATGCAGTGAGCGACAGCCCTCACTGTGACCATATCCACCGAGCCTGCCGAGATGCTTCTTTGTGGGTATTCCAACATCCTCGTTCTCGGTGGTTATATAATTCTGGCAGAAGGAGATGCACTCGTAGATTAGAAAGCCCTTGGCTATGCTTCCATCTGGACAAGACCTATTGCGAACGAATCCTTTGATGACACCGTTTAGCCTTTCAAACGGCATCATGTTATGCAGGAATGTCGGCCCGAGCTGGATGATGTCGTCCACGACATGTACAAGCAGATGCACCATGATGTCGAAGAATGCAGGCGGGAAGTAAATCTCAAGCTCGCATAGTATCATCACGATCTCTTCCTGTAGCCTGTCGAGCTGCTTCACACCGATCAACTTCCTAGATATGACATCAAAAAAGTTACAGAGGCCAAACAATGTCTCACGGACATGCTCGTCCATTATCCCACGGATCGCAACGGGGAGTATCTGCGTCATCAACACGTGACAGTCGTGAAACTTCATACCGTTGAACCTCTTCTTTGCCACATCCAGATATCTTCTTATCTTCCCCGAGTAACCGTGAGGAACTTTCACTCCTAAGTGGCACCTGAAAAACTGCTCGAGCTCCTCCAGACACAGAGTGAAGCAGGCAGCGCGAAGCACCACCTCATTCTTCTTAACTCTTTTGTGGCGACCTTGAGTCCCTTCCGTCTGATCATCATCATCATCATCACTATCAGGGTACTGAAGATCTTTCTTGATGCCAAGCAATTTAAGGTCCTTTCTTGCTTTTGGCCCATCCTTGGTCCTCTCCGGCATGTTCAGTAGAGTGCCAAGTAGACTCTCGGTAACGTTCTTCATGATGTGCATTACATCGAGGCTATGGGGAGTGTGAAGGACCTTCCAATACGGCAGGTCCCAGAAAATAGACCTTGCTTTTCATACACCCAGGAGCGGCTTTGTCCTCGGTCGTTTTTTCGAGGCGCAGGGCAATCTACCCAATTATTCAAAAGCTCCTCGATTTCTTCGCCGCTCCTCGGACGTGGGGCTCTTTCGAGCTCATCCTTACCATTGAACAGGTCACCACGTTTTCTCCACGGGTGATCCATGCGGATCCACTTTCGAGTACCTTGGAACATGGTTTTCGAAGACCCAGGATCCCTTGGTAGGTGGAGATGCGGTGTCTCATCCATGCACTTGACGCATGCATTGTGTCCGTGGTTCACCTGGGCCGATACATATGCATAACCAGGATAGTCTTGCACGGTCGTGAGCAACATGGCTCTCAGATGGAAATATTCTTTAGTGTAGGCGTCCCACGTACGGGCCGACGTCTCCCACAAGCTGGCTAACTCCTCTCTCAATAGCCCGAGATACAGATGCATATCGATACCTAGTTGTTTCGGCCCCTGAATAAGAATGCTCATGTGTACATACCTTTGCTTCGTGCATAGCCACGGGGGGAGGTTGTACGACCATACAAACACGGGCCAGGTGCTATGCGTGCTACTCTGGTTTCCAAAAGGATTGAGTCCATCGGTGCTCATACCCAGCCTGATGTTCCGTGCATCGCCCCAAACTCTTCGAACTCGATGTCTAATGCATTCCACTGGCTAGCGTCTGAAGGATGTGTCAGGATCTTGCCCTTCTCTAGATCATCTTCGGGTTTATCTCTTTCCGCGTGCCATTGCATGAGCTTTGCTTCCTTAGGATCTACGAAATAATGCTGTAGACGGGGTTGATAGGAAAGTACCATACCACTTTTCAAGGAACTTTCTTGTTCCCTCTCTTGTACCGTCCTTGGCCACACACCGGACATGTGGTTCTATCCACGTACTCGTTCCGATAAAGTGCGCAATCATTGATGCATGCGTGGTATTTAATGTGTGGTAGGTCGAGAGGGCACACGATTTTCTTGGCCTCCTCGATACTTGTTGGCAATGTGTTCCCCTTAGGAAGTCGGTCGTGCCAGTATTCCATGTTCGCGTTGAAGCTCACATCGGTCCATTTGTGTTCGGCCTTCATCTCCAGAGCCTTGAGCGTTACACTCAAACGTGTATCCTCGGGGCGACACCCAGGATACAGTGGAGTCATCCCGTCTACCTCCATTTGGGCCAGCTTGGCTTTCTCTCTGGCTGCAGCTTTGTCGTTGCTCATCTCCTTGAGGAGAAGTTCTTGAACATGAGGGTCCTGCAAGACCGAAGTTATCAGCGTCTGTGTGTTCGCGTCTTCTCCTTCTTCATGATGATCATGCCCGTCGCCATCTCCTTCTCCATGCTGATCATGCCCGCCGGCATCTCCTTCGTCATGATGATCATGCCCGCTGGCATCTCCTTCGTCATGATGATCATGCCCGGTAGACTCTTCGTCTTCTCGCCCGCCCACGTCTTCGTGACCACCACCATGTCCTGCCGGTGCCTCATTGAGGTCGCGCATGAAACCGCGCCTGAGCAGGTGACCCTCCAATTGTTCAGATTCAGGGTCAATCCAGCGCTGCAGTTTGCATGTTCGACATGGAAATCTTATCATGGTCTTGTTGTTCAGAATCATGTCCTCCTTCGCACCTTTCTTTTACCTAGCAATTCGACCTTCGCTCATCGTGAGGACCATGGTGGCCTGAGCGGTCAAAACAGAGAGTATAAGTGAGAACTACACCATATGAACACACACATGCATGAATGCTAGCCGGAAAAAATTAGGCATGACCTTTCCTAAAATTAGGACATATGGGTAGTGCAAAAATTTGCCGAAATGGAAATGAATCAACATTTCGGCAAACATCCATGCAACCACACCGGCCGGGACAACAAGAAGCAAGCAACAAAAAACTTCGTCCCATTGCAAACATTCATGCACCACACAAGCATCGTCTCGCCATGGATCGCACACAGACACCGCCCGCGCGACAAGCTTCACCTACATGTTCATGGCCAAGTACTCACCTAGTAGACACAATAATAGCGAGACGAGACCGTGCGATGAGAGAGTGTGGACAAATAGATCTACAAGTTTGTGGAGAGGAAATTAGTAAACAAATAGAGATGTGAGAGAGAAAAGTAAGGAACTTTTAGATCTAGAAATTGTAGGGAAGCTTCCACTTACCAATCTATGGATTAAAGTAGGTTTAGTTACAAGAAAATGGAGAAACTATGGGCAAAATGGGGTGTGAGGGAGGAGGAAGACGAGTTGGGAGGAGGTAGAAAGGAAGAGATGTGAAATGGGTGGTGGTGGATAGATAAGAGCTTTTGTCACCTTTTTAACATGGATCTGGACGCCCACTTATGTGGCGCATATGGATGAAATGCGCCACAGATGCTGAATCCTCTGTGGTGCATAAGTCCATATGCGCCACAGAAGTGGGTGAATTATATTCCCTATGTGGGGCCCTCCTCCATGTTCTGTGGCGCATGTGGGGATATGCGCCACATAAGTGAAACACATCTGTGGCGCATATCAGAAAATGTGCCACAGATCGTGGGTGAATTAGATTCTGTGGTGGGGCCCTCCTCCATGTTCTGTGGCGCATAATAAAATATGCGCCACAGAAGAGGCAACTTCTGTGGCGCATATCTCGCTATCTCGCTATGCGCCACAGAACTTGGATCAACCCACCCCGGCTGGCGGGTCCCACCAATCTTCTGTGGCGCATATTGTAGGGAATGCGCCACAGAACTTCCAGGTTTCTGTGGCGCATATTTTCTAGTGCGCCACTGATATTTATCTATGGCGCATGGTTTCGCATATGCACCACTGAATATCTTGTCTATCTATAGGTTGTTTCCTAGTAGTGACAGTACGGATGGATGTACCCTATAGAATGTCGACTTTGCACTTTCAAGGGTACTGTTAGGAACAAGGCTAGAGCAGAGGCTTACATTGTAGAGGCATACATTGCTGCTAAAGAATTTGCATTTTGCTCAAGATACATTCCTGATCGTAAAACGAGATCCAATCTGGGTGGCAGAATTGAAGAAGTTGAAAATTCTGTTTTAACCATGGTGTTCGCCTAGTAGGAAAGAAGGAACATAGAACAATAATGTCAATGGAAAGTATTAGTGTGGATTCCCTGCTCCACAGTTACTGACTCTATCTTGTTATTCCTAAGCTAAGTTCTTGCTATTATTTCCTCCCTGGCATCATTCTGCTGTCCTATAGTACCCGTTCAAACTCTTCGTACTAGTTCGATTATAATTTTTTTGTTGCCATCTGGTTCTTCAAAAGCTCCACCTCTGACTATTTTCCTTTTTCTTTGTGTAGAGCTCAAAAAGGCAACACTGAACATGTTGGTTTGCACAGCCTACGGGTCCACCAGCGATGCCATTATATATTTTATGTATTTGGTGCTGGTTTGTCCTAATCAACAACATAATTATTCTTTACTATATAGTTCATTTGTGTTTTCCATTCCTACTCGACAAGTTCTGGTATGCTGCGGTTATAATTTCTATCTGGTTCATTCTTAGCTATGAAAGTAACTACATGCCATTGTGTAGCTCACTACAAATTCCAAGTCACCCAACGTCTCTTGCATTCCAGGAGATACCACTGCTTCCATATATATTTGTTGAAATGACCTGGCTAGTTTATACTGAAATTCTAAGAAACACTTTGTTTGATTGCTCATTTCATTGTTGGCATACTTGTCTAATGCTTGTTTGTCCTATTCTACAGGTTCACAAGCCACACCATTATATCTCGTATCCGGTTCTGTTTCGTCCTAGGCAACAACATAACTATCCTCTACTATATAGTTCATTCATGGTTTATATTCCTGCTCTACAAGTTCGTATTATGTAGTTATAATTCCTATCTGGTTCATTCTTAGCTATGAGTAGTTTGTCTTGTTTGCTATATTAACTTGTTATTACTTAGTTTCAGACTGCAATTATTGCTATCACCACCAAAGAGGGGACTGCAAGATCATGTCTCAAGGTGGTTTTCCAATGTAGCTGTCACACTCAAAGGGAGATGCAGTTGATGGATTGAGAAAGCAAATTGAGGACTCTGCTATCAACTTGATTGGCAATTGAAATGCTGAATTTTCTTTCCCTTTTGTTCATATTATGTAATATTTTTAAGAAGTTTGCACTGATGTAATATCTAGATAACTTGCATAGGCCATGTAGGCATTTAGTTGACGCCGTCCATGCTATGTGGTACCATAACTGCGCCAGCCAGGTCGGTCAGGTAAATGTATAGGGTTTTGTTATTTTCCCTTCTTGTATTGCGCCTTCCATGAACAGTAAAAGATGCTCGCTAATTATACTCCTTTTATGATATTTGCATGGGCTTCAGAAAAGACCGAAATAGTAACTGTAACTGGATAGAACAATAACATGTCAAAATAGTAACAGGCCAAAACATTAATAGGCCAGAACAGTAAAAGGCGAAAATAGTAATAGGCCAAAACAGTAACATGCTAAAACAGTAACAGGCTAAAACAGTAACAGGCTAAAACAGTAATAGGCTAAAACAGTAACATGCCAAAATAGAAACAGGCCAAAACAGTAGCAAGCCAAAACACCAGCAGGCTAGAACATAGGCAACCCAACACAGTAATAGGCCAGAACAGTAACAGACCAAAAAAGTAATAGGCTAGAACAATAACATGCCTGAACAGTAACAAGCATGAACAATGGCAACCAACACAGTAACGGGCTAGAACATTAAAGGACCACAACAGTAACGGACATGAACAGTAGATGGCCAGAACAGGGACGAGCCAGAATAGTAAAAGGGAAGAATAGTAGCGGACCTTCTCAAAAGTGGGTCGTTCGTAGGCGGCCTAGGACGAGCTGTGAGAACAGTGACGGGCTGACCATGGGCCTTAACAGTATTGGGTCTACTTGACGCAGGCTCTTAACGGGCCGCACAGTGTTCAAACAATGTGGGCTTCTATAGGCCGAAACAATAACGGGCCTGACATTCGTGGGCTATTGCTGGCCACATATTTTGGGCCCATTTCAAACAGTGCCGGACGAAACAGTAACGGGCCATAAACTTATTGGGTTCTCCTAATGGGTTGCCCACATAATTATTAGCTAGCCTTGGCTGTGCCTAGCTTCTACCATGGTTTCTGTGGCTATTAATGGCGGTAACTACGCGTTAACGGTGTTTGCCACGTGGCATTTTGCACGACGTCAGCAGTCAATGCGGCTAGCAAACAGATCTACGACGGAACAAGTTTTCGCGGCTGAAGGGTGCGATCCACCACGATAAAAAACCATGGTAGATTCTTTTGTGACAGGGCTTTTACCACGAAGGGCATCCGTCGTAGAAGACTTTTTAGCCACGAAAAACGGGCCTTCGACCACGAAAATCGTCTGTTGTAAAAGCCAACTTTTCTGGTAGAGTGATGTTCAGAACCTGAAACACACATTATAAACCAAGTTTTCTTCGCTACCGAAGTATTAGCGTTAGGTAAAGCTAGAAAATGATCAAATTGAGAAGAAAACCGTCAATAAAATCCATCAAAAATATGTCGAATCTCACAACTATTAGGATGCCACAAGCCAAGTTGACAGACATATATACTGGATTGACAACATGTTATACTTGAGATTCCCATGTTTTATGAGTTTTGAAGCTTCCTAGCTAACCCTGCCCATTTGAATGACTTTATGTTGATATCTCGGAATTAGGTCAAATTTGAAAATACAAGTAAATTGTAGGTTTTTCTTTAATAGTTTTATGAAAAAGATTTTGGAGGTACCCATCGAGGGGTCAAAATTAATATATCAGAAACCATCGAGAGTTTTGATGATAGGTTCAACTGTTGGAGATATGCCCAAGAGGCAATAATAAAGTGGTTATTATTATATCTTTATGTTTATGATAAATGTTTACATCCCATGCTATAATTGTATTAACCGGAAACATTAATACTTGTGTGTTTTGTAAACATAAAAGAGTCCCTAGTAAGCCTCTTGTTGAACTAGCTTGTTGATTAATTGATGATCATGGTTTCCTGATCATGGACATTGGATGTGATTAATAACAAGGTTATATCATTAGGAGAATGATGTAATGGACACACACCCATAGTAAGCGTAGCATAAGATCAAGTGATTAAGTTCGTATTGCTGTAAGCTTTCAAATACATAGTAACCTAATCCTTCGACCATGAGGTTATGTTAATCACCATCACCGGATGGGTACTTTGATGACATCAAACGCCGCTTCGTAACTGGACGGTTATAAAGGTGTCATTGGGTATTCTGAAAGTATGTGTTGAAGCGCATAGACCAAGATTGGGATTTGTCCATCCATATGACGGATAGATATACTCTGGGCCCTCTCGGTGTAATGTCATCTAGATAGCTTGCAAGCATGTGACTAGGTCACAAGGGATGACATAACATGGAATGAGTAAAGAGTACTTATCAGTAACGAGTTAGAACTAGGTATGGAGATACCAACGATCAAACCTCGGATAAGTAGAATATCGTGTGACAAAGGGAATTGGTTTCGTATGTTAATGGTTCTATCGATCACAAAGTCATCGTTGAGTATGTGGGAGCCGTTATGGATCTCCAGATCCCGCTGATGGTTATTGATCGGAGAGGTTTCTTCATCATGTCTGCATATTCACGAACCGTAGGGTGACACACTTAAGGTTCGAAGTTGTTTTAAGTAGGTATGGAATATGCGTTGGAGACCGAATGATGTTCGGAGTCTCAGAATGGATCCGGGACATCACGAGGAGATCCGGAATGGTCCGGAGAATAAGATTCATATATTGGGAATCATTTTCTAAGTTAGGAAATGTTCCGGAGTGTTTGTATGGAGATTCTAGAAGGTTTCGGAATGTTCTAGAAGGTTCTAGAGGATTTCTTGGAGTTTGCTTGAAAACCAAGAAAGGGATCAAGGAGTCCAAGTGGGGCAATACACGGATTCGTGGGGGAGGAGGATTCCTCCCCCCAACCCGCCCGCCCAAGGAGGAGGGGAGTCCTACTAGGACTCCCCCTCCCCAGGCGTGCCTCCCTCCCTTAAATAGAAGGGAGGGGCGCCCCCTCTTGCACCTTGTCTCATAACTCCCAATCTGCCGCCTCTCTCCTCCACCTTTCTTCTGCACAGGCATAGGTGAAGCCCTGCAGAATTCTCACCTCCACCACCACCACCACGCCGTCGTGCTGCTGGGATTCCGTGGAGAAGATCTACTACCTCCGCTGCTCGCTGGAACAGGGAGAGGAAGGTCTGCTTCGACTCCGCACGTGTGACCGTCTGCGGAAGTGCTGCCGGAACGCGGCGCCGGAAGGATCGTCCACACGATCTTGAGATCGGCAAGTGATCGACTACATCATCCACGAGATCTAATCTCGTTAACGCTTTCGGTTCTACGAGGGTTAGTACCGATCTATCTCGTTGCTCATGTCTAGTAGATTAGATCTTGGCTTTTATCTAGATTAGATCTGGGTTTTGTTTGTTCTTGCGGTAGAAAATTTTTGTTTTCCATGCTACGAACCCAACATCAACTTCTTTCTAAGACTTTGCATCTTGACAATTTGACGAAATTAGGTCAAACTTGAGCTAGCTACAAGTAAACGCCATAGATTGCTCTTGAATTAAATATATTTTCAGAGGTAGATCGGTGCATCTTCTTGTAGTAAACAGTGTCATCGTGTGAGTTTCCAACTATCAAGAAAGAACATTCAATTCTACATTTTATGAGTGAGTAAGATCAAGGTTGTTCTTTTTCCTGAAGAAAAGTACGAAGAATATTGGATCTGAATACCACAAGCCAAGTTTACAGACATATATATTAGACCAACATGTTGTACCAACGATTCCCATGTTTTATGAGTTTTCAAACTTCCCAGCTAAATCTGGCCATTAGAATGAATTTATATCGATTTATCAAAATTAGGTCAAATTTGAAACTACAAGTACTAGTAAATTGCACGTGCCCTGCACGTGAGACTCATATAATAGACGTCTGACATATCATCACTACATAAAATTATAATAGGTAAAGCAAAAAAAAATTGATCAACATCTATAAAATATGGGTGTATATTTGGTTCTTGTACTTTGTATATCATGTAGAAGTCAACGATTATTAGCTATCTAAAACTTGAAAATTTTGGTAACATGGTCTACAAAAATGAGGGAGAAGATTCTAGAATGATGGATAAGTGTGTTTTGAGTTTTGTGCATAGCATTCATTGTGATGAAGACTATCAATAGAATTTTCTAGATGCTAGAATGGAAAAGAAGATCCAATGGCTGGAAATGTTAGGATTTGTGAGTCTTGATCCAACGGTCAATATTCAAAGTTATTCGTACACTATATAGTGGTAAGAAATTGTAGGTTGCTTTGAAAGTTCTACGAAAAAGCTTTTTCGGTACCCATCAAGAGGTCACAATTAATATATCAAAAACCACCGAGAGTTTGACCATAGTTTCAACTTCTTGCTAAGATTTTGCATCTTGACAATTTAACGAAATTAGGTCAAACTTGAAATATGAGCAAGTAAGCACGATTTATTTATCTTGAATGAAATGTCTTTTTGGAGGTAGATGGGTGCATCTTCTTATAGTAAATAATATAGTCAGTGTGAGTTTCCAACTATCAAGAAAGAACATTCTTAATTTTCCTAGTGATGACGAGATTGTTCTTTCTGTTAAAGAAAGTCCAAATAATATGGATCTAAATGCCACAAGCCAAGTTTTCACACATATATGGTGGAGCAAGATGTCGTACTTACGATTTCCCATGTTTTATGAGTTCTCAAATTTCCTAGCTAACTTCGTCCACTTGAATGACTTTATGCAGATTTATTGAAATTAGGTAAAAAAATTGAACTACTACAAGTAAACTGTGTAGGTTGCTTTGAAAGTTTTTTCGAGAAAGCTCTTGGAGGTACCCATCGGAGGGGGGTCAATTAATATATCACAAACCACAGAGAGTTTTGATGACAAGTTTATCTTCTTGCTAAGACTTTGCATCTTGATAGTTTAATGAAATTAGGTCAAACTTGAGCTACAAGTAAGCGCGATAGATTGCTCTTGAATTTAATGAAATTAGGTCAAACTTGAAGTACAAGTAATAAATTGTAGGTTGATTTGAAAGTTTTATGAAAAAACCTTTTGGAGGTACCCATTGAGCGGTTAATTAATATATCAGAAACCATAGTGAGTTTTGATGACTAGTTTGACTTCTAGCTAAGATTTTGCATCATGAAAATTTTGAACACCTTTTGAAAATAATCACATGAAACAGGGGGAGAGGGGAAATGATTTTTCTATTCACTATGGGCAACCCACAAACTTGAGGTGCACCTTAGGCTTAAAGATACAAACTTTATTTTCTCCACAATGTATATGGTGAACCTTAGCGGATGCCACATACTAGACCTTAAGGTGTGCTTTTGTACACATTGTTGATGCTCTTATTAGGGAAAAAGAAAATAGTATAGTACACTAGTAGTAGTACTCATTTCTTTGCTTAGACATATTCTCACCTTTGTACATGCGCTATACATGCTGAGAGAATAAAATGTAGGCAGCAGCGAAGAGGAGTTGAAGGCGGTTCGATGTTAGAGGAAAGTTATGATGGGTTCCTGAGATGAGGTACTCCTGCGGCCACTCTACTAGTAGTAAATTTCAGGACCTATGCATGCAAAACAAATTGTGTGTTTTCTCTCTCCTTCACTGCGTCTCACCATCCATCCTCCTTCTCTCCTCCCCTTTCCCCTCGTGCACCAGCCCGACTGATCTCTCCCTCGTCCACGGCATCGTGATGCACACGTGTGCCTTGGTACGGCGGCTCTGTGTGTCTAGCGTGTTCGGAAGCCGTGTTGGTGTGGAGTAGGGACGAGTAGTACATAGGAAGCAAACCACTTTGGTCATTGGCGTTAAAAAATTCAAACTTTTCCGGTTTTCAAAATTTTCACTTGCTTCCCAAACATCAGGAGGGAAGGTTACTCAAAAGATCAGCCATTTGCAGTACTTATTATCTTATCTTTATCTTGTCTTATCTCTTACAATACCATACCATACCACTATATAGTGTATGGATAACTTTGAACATTAACCGTTGGATCAAGACTGGTGAATCCAAACATTCCTAACTGTTGGATCTTCTTTTCCATTCTTAGCATCTACACAAGTAAGGGAAATTGATTGATATTGAATTAAATGTATTTTCAGAGGTAGATGGGTGCATCTTCATGTAGTAAACAATGTTGTTAGTGTTAGGTTCCAACTATCATGAAAGAACATTTAATTCTAAATTTTTCGAGTGATGACGAGATTGTTCTTTTATGTAAAGAAACTCCAAAGAATATGGATCTGAATACCACAAGACAAATTTTCAGACATAAATGTATGAATGTCGATGTAATTTTACCTTTTTAGGTCCTTGATGTAAAATGTACTCCCACCGTCCGTGTAAAATTCAAACCTAAAAGCAAGTGGTAGCATTTAAACGTATTTAAGATTATTAGTTGTCGATGAGTATGAACATTCTTGGATTTCAAGCCAAACGACCAAGGTCATGGCCATATCTACATCATACTTTGTGCTGATGATGATCCCATGTCCAGGAAATTTCATGCTGCCAAATCTGGCCATATATTTTGAAAACAAACAAAGAGAAAGTAGTATGAAGAGTATGGCTCGATCAGTTTCTCTCTCGAGAAGGAGCCAAACATGACTGTTTCCTTGCTTAATTTAAGGGTGCTTCGTGCTAAACGTATGGACCTCGATGTAATTTTACCCCTTTTTAGGTCCTTGCTATAAAATGTACTCCGATCGTCCGTGTAAACTTCGAACATGAAAGCAAGTGGTAAAATTTAAACGTATTTAAGCTTATTTGTTGTCAATGAGTATGAACATTCTTGCATTTCAATCCGAACGACCAGGGTCATGGACATATGTACATCATACTTACTTTATGCTGATGATTCATGATCCCATATCGAAGAATTTTCATGACGCAAAATTTGGCCATATTTTCAAAACAAATGAAGAGGAAGTAGTACGAAGAGTATGGCTTGGTCAGGTGTGCTTCGTGCTAAATTTATATACCTCGATGTAATTCTCCCCTTTTAGGTCCTTGATCAAAACAAACGAAGAGGAAGTACTATGAAGAGTACAACTCGATTAGCTGCTTTCTCGAGAAGGAGCCTAACTCGACTGTTTTATTTGCTTAATTTTAGGGTAGTTCGTGCTAAATGTATGGACCTCGATGTAATTTCCCCCTTTTAGGTCCTTGATGTAAAATGTACTCTACTAACGAGGGTTAAACTCATCAATACCCATTGTTATGGACTTGGGTTTTGGAGAAGGAGGGAGCGCTGGAGGCATCAATCGACTAGGAAACAAGCACATAGGGATGCAAGGTTTACCCAGGTTCAGGCCTCGTAGAGGTCCCTACTCCTGCTTGTATACTCTTGGAATTATCGAGGGAGTCGAACGTTACAAGGGGTGCGCAGATGCAATCTGGCGAGGTTGTGGAAACTAGGGTTGTGATCGTACTCCTCGCCGCCCCCTCCAAGCCTTTATATAGATAGGATAGGTCTCGGGTAGCAGGTCAAGACGGTTACAAGTTAGGGTTTGTCCCTTTAAACTTTCTATCTTAAGCTTTGCCTTGTTCCACAAGCACTCGGAGTCTTCGTAGGCCACCCGAATCCTGGATTGCGCCCTGGTAACGCCATGGGCTTCTGCCAGATCAGGCCGTATATACCAAACTCGAGTACCTGTAAGGTATGCCCATGTTAGTAGCTCCCGAGTGTCCAGTGGAATTGTAGATTCGAGTGGAGACTTTATGAAGTCTTTTGAGTGCATATCTAAACATATTTTCGAGTCATCTGTGTTGAATCATAGGGATTGTTGATACACATGCCTGATTTATCCGATGTATCAGGATCAGTTAACTGCCTTAGGGAAAAACAACGCAATCTACTCAAAGTCGAGTCCCTGGACTCGAATTCGGAAAAGTGCTGGTGTAATTCGACTTAGGTCGCGGAGGTCTTATAGAGTCGAATCCTAGTGTGTAAATGTGAGCACTCAACGCGTCCGTCAAGGATTATTCATCATACCTATAGGTACGGATTATTTCTGGTAGAGCACAACAAATGCGTTGCTAGGCCTTATTTAGGTCTTATCTTCACGCAGTAAGCACGACATCCGAATTTTGTCATCGCAGAGATGATTTGGGTGACCCAGGAGACGCAGTCTCTTTGCAGGGAAAATATGAGGTGGAGTCGCCATAGCATTCAAGTGTGGATGTTATCAACACATGGTGTAATGTATAAGAAAAAATCATAGGGTGCGCAGCCAGCGCTCCCTATGGGAGTAGCCCCCGAGTGCCTATTCGAGTCATAGACTCGAGTGGGGACTATAAGTATTTTGCGACTCCTATCGTCTTTTGCTTGTTTCAGTCGAATATGCTTTCAGCGCTCCCTGTGGGAGTAACCCGAAGTCCACAATCGAATCATAGATTCGAGTGAAGGGTTTTCATGATGCTTGGATGTCTTCACAAATTTCTTCGGGTGTGCGGCCAGCACTCTTGTTAGGAGTAGCCCCCGAGTGCTTGGTCGAGTCGAAGACTCGAGTAAGGACTAAAGTATTCAAAATGTTCTCCTGCCGGAGTTGATGACGTCAGTGCTGACGATGAGATGACTTCAGTTGCCCGCGTGAGCGGCTTTGATGGGACGTGACGAGTAGTGGGTCCCATTTTCTGAATTGGACTTGACCAGGCGTGTGTAATCTTCTGGTTTAACTGTGTCTCCTCGATTCTCCTGCGTAATGGGCAGAGTGGCGCCACAGTTCGTGGATTACCCTTACCACGCGTCGACCTCGATGTGTGCCACGCGCCGGGTTGGTTTTCTCCTGGCCATTGGATTACATCTGCTGTGAGGTTAAGTAGGGGTTCACCGTGCGGTAATTTCCCCACATCTTATTCTCGCTCGCGCACCTCTGCCATTGCTGCTTTTGCTATTCCATTGCTCGCATCTCCTCCATGGCACTAGACCAACTCCGTACCTTTCCCAGCTACTTCCTACACTCACATTGCCAGCGCAAGATGGGCAAGAAGAAGGGAGGCTCCGCCGCTGGATCTGCGACTGTTGCCATCACAGCCAAAAAGAAGGGCGCCGCCACCACGGGCACTAGTGCCGCTGCAGCTGGGAAGAAGAAGGGCGCGGCAACTCGTGTCACCAATGGGTCATGGCACCCATCTATCATCAACTCCCTTGAGCTGTTCACTTAGCACCAGGACGGGGCGCTATCTACCGCAAAGGACGATTCTCGCGTTCCCGATGACGAGGTAATCCCTAGTCCTCCCGCGGGTTTTCGAGTGATGTTCCTTGCGTTCATCATTCGTGGTCTTTCTCTCCCCTGCATCCGTTTGTTAGGGGTCTCCTTTGCTTCTATGGGCTCCAGCTTCACCAGCTAACCCCCAATTCTATCCTCTACATCGCCTGCTTCATCACTCTTTGCGAGTGCTGGCTCGGAATCGAGCCACACTTCGGCCTCTTCAAAAAACTCTTTAATCTCAAATATCAATCGGTGTTGGGCTCAGTAGTCTACGACATAGGAGGCTACGGTATCCACGTCGATTCCAACGTCAGCTATTTCGACATCAAGCTCACTACGTATGTTCAAAGATGGAGGGAGAAGTGGTTCTACATCCACGACCAGAAAGCTGATGGAGAACACTTCGGACTTGCACCCTTCGATCTAGTGGTGGCCTGCAAAAGGAGGAGGTCCTGGAAGAACATTGTGATGCCCGCCGAAGTCGAAGAGATAGAGGCCTTGTATCAGCGTGTCTGTGACCTCGAAAAGCATATAGGCAAAGAAGTAGGTGGCGCAGAGCTCATTCGCACTTGGATGCGTCACCATGTGTAGCGTCTGCAGGACAGGGTACACCCAATGTTCCACTGGACTGGTACTGGTGATGTCACTTGTATCTCTGGAGAGGGCATTTCTTCTGGCAAGGTAGATAGGAGCTTTCAACTGCTGACTAAGTATACCACCAAGGAGGATCTCCCGAGTGACTAAGTCGTGCCTCCATTCTGCGCCAGCAATCCTCCGCTTGAGGTGGATTTCATCTTGAAGTTTCTTGATTTTTCGATTGCCTATAGGTGCTTTGTTTTATATACTAATGTTTCTTCTGCTGTTACAAATGGACCGTGGCCGCCAACTTGCCTCCTCGGCCTGAAGGAATTATTCCTCGTGAGGTGGAAGAAGAGGACGAGTCAGGCTCCACCATCCCTGTTGAGGAGGAGCAGGAAGCCCCCAAGTCCAGCGATCACGTGACTTGCAAGCTCTCCCGTAGCAAGGATTCGGATGCCTCCTCGACACCAGAGGGTCCTCCTGCTGCTACAGAGGAACCAATCCCCGCCGTACCTGTACGCGCCATGGCTCCTCCCTCTTGGAAGAAGCTGAGGTTGTCGAATGAGTTGTCGGGATATTCCTTCGACCTCGACAAATTTGACGGGTAAGTTTTATATCCTTGGGGGTTCGTCTGATATTTCTCAAAGTCTTCTCCTTCTGATTTGGTGTTGAGTTTGATAGTCAAACAATGTCGTCATCCTCCGATGACTACCAATTTGTCAAGGAGTATGGATTCGCAGACTCTAGAGATGAAGAAGTTGCAGCAAAATCTCCTTCTCCTCCGGTAGGGGCCCACTCCGGCGCCAATTCTTCGAGTTCCCTCTCACACTAGGGGGCACCAGATGGTTGCACGAACGACCACTCGACAGGAACCTTCAGAGTCCCTGGAGGAGCATGTAAGTGTCTTTTACCGCTAGCAGTCGAATTTTGATTGATGTTCACATTTTGTTCATTTTTGCTAATGCTAATGCTTCTTTTCTATTGGTGTAGCCTATTTTGATGAATTTTGCTCGCCTCGCCGAGCAGATTATGTCCTTGGGTCGGCAGCATGCCATGCTGGACAACCGCCACCGTGCAGTCGAATGTTTGTGTTAAACTTATCTCTTCTCTCTGCTTGTGTAGAGGTTTGTAAAGCCAGGTGTTGTTGTGCTCTGCCCTTTGTAGGTGAGCATAATGATCTTCTCCATCGTGTCACTTCCCTCGAGAAGGGACTTGCCATGGCGGAGAAGAAACATGCTGAGGTAGTCATGGCTCTAGAGGAGTCGCAAAAGCGCGTGGAAGACCTGCGTGCTTCCACCGTTGAGAGGGAAAATTTGTTTGCAGAACAATTTTTCTCTATCGCGAAAGTGCTCTCAGGTATTATGCTGCTTCTCTTGCATTTTCCCCTATTTTCGTATTCATGTTGCTGTGCTGATACGTGTGTTTTTCAGATGCTGCCGGTGTTAGCTTCGACGCCCAGGCCTTGATCCGCGCGGATGCCTTGGCTGGCACCGTGGCTACAGTCAAAGACCACAGTGCCTCCCTCCAGGACACGCTTGGGAAAGCCAAGGGCGTGTTGAGCCACCTCTGAGAGGACATGGTTCCCAAGTCCAGTTTAATCGACAATCTTGATGGCTTGGTGGAATCCTTCACTGAAGGCATCCCAATGGACTTCAAGAATGCGTAGCGGTCTGTTGGTGCCACAATGGCACTCACGATGGCGCCAGCCCATGGTGTGGAGCTGGACCCCAGCGCGATCTCTGAGGTGATGCCTGTCGACGCGAATGGCCAGCAGGTAGTGTTTGCTCCCTTTGCTGGTAGTTGCAGTAAGTATGGGCACCAGCTCATCGATACAGTCGCCAAATATTCTGCAGAGTTGTGGCGAGTGAAGGTGGCAAAGGCTGTGGCGTCTAGGGCTACCACTGGGAAGTATGTGGCATCAGAGACGTCCACGAAATCGAGGAAGCCCCTCAAGTCGAAGTCGAAGTCAAAAAAGCAGAGCATGCCTTAGCTACCATATGTAATAGTTTAGCTTTCCCTTTGCTGAACCATATTTTGTGGGGGTACCTCTTGTTGATACTTTGCCGAAATTGAATGCACTCCGTCCTTTTATCAATGTATTGTTGGTCTTATTTTTGCCTCTTGTTTGGCTGTAATAGGGTCCTTCAAGTGGTCCTCCTGACTCTCCTCCCACTGATGAAACTGCAGCGCGACCACGTTCAAAGGTGGAGGAGCTGTCGCTGCTTGCGCGACTGCGCGATCGTATAAAGCAGTTGGAGCGAGAGCTATCCATTACCCGTGGTAACAGGGACGTGTGGAAGTCGAAGGCTGAGAAGGCCACTGCTCGTGAGAAGTATCTCCTGGATGAAGTTACGCCGTTGAACGAGGAATTTAAATGTTAGATCTCTATCTTCTTATCCTTTTCTTTAGCCATTCGTGGTGATGCCCTGTCATATGCTTTGGTCCTGATTTTTGTAGTTGTTAGCACTCGTCACCTGCAGGATGAGAGGGACCGGGTTGCCATTTGAATGAATGACTCAACCCAGGAGCAGCTGCAGGCTAGTGGGTACTTCCGGGTGGACCACGATCATGCAGTCGCGTTGGTAACGTTGCAGGATCGTGCGTCACGGGTGCTTTAGTGTTTGAAGAAGGCGTAGTCATGCCTGAGGTATATTTTTCAGACGATGTTTCCGCTGGATGTGGTGCCTTCAAGCCTGTTGGCTCTTCTGGCGAAATTTCAGGATATCAGCATGGTCCGCGAGTGCATGCACCAACAGCTGGTCGCGGGTGCCAAGGCTGCATTGTCGCTTGTTCGACTGCATCAGCCAGATGTGGACGTCACGGCTATTGCCGCTGAACCACCGCCGCCACCAGAAGGTATGAATTTGAATATGGTGCCGCATTATTAGGTGGTTGACCGGCCAGCTGAGGATATTGTAGATTTCTTTAAAGAGCAAACAAATGTGCTCCTTTTGCGGCAGTAGTGTAATATAGACCTGCACAGAGATATACAAGTGTTGTAAAAGTTATACAATTGTGTCGGGTGTGTTTGATACCCGTTAATGTAGAGAGCTTGCTAGCTTGTATATATTTTTTCGAGTGTAGGGTAATCTGCAGTTCCTTTTCGTTAGCCTGATGTAAATTTATCTCAACACCTTGCCAACCTGGTCGGTGCATTGCAGCTGGGTTGGTTTTATCAAGGGTTCAATTGGTAGTGCGTCAGCTACTCAGGATTGTTCGTAGAACAAAGTGTAAAGGGTGGCGCAGCCCCTGTGTGATATAATTGCAAGTAAAATAGAAAAAAACAAGGTTTGGGGCACGCAGCTTTATTTATTCGTAGAATATCACGAGGTACAATGTGTGGCTAAGTAGCCTGGATGATAGCCTTATTTGTAAAGTAAAAACATCTAAGGGCAGAAACGACGCAACTGGGTGATGTTCCAGAGATTGGAGTATGCGACTCTGCTCTCTAAGTCTTTAAGGCGATAGGCGCCACCTGGAATTACTTCGGTAATCACGTGCGGTGACCCAGCATACCACTGCATGATGTAGTACACTATAGTCGTTGACATAACACCAGTGAAACACCATTCACTACTATTACATCCCTCAGAGTGGTACAACAGAAACATAGCAGGTCCAAGACATGACTATAGAATACAACTCGACTCTTTACAAAAGATCCAGAGAACACTCTAGGTTAAAGAGAGAGAAAGAACTTCTTACAAAGAAGAACCAGAAATAATAACTCAGAACTATCTAGTAACTACGACTAGTATATATACTATTTGGCTTGCCATTGCTGCTATTGCAATGCTCTACGGAAGTAGGTTTTATGGCTAGAGAATCAACTTCTATCAACATAACAACTTTGTCTTCACTTCGGCTGATGTCTATGTGGACTTAATTGACTTTACTGAAGAACTTTAGTTGTCGATGATGGTTTCCTGAGCAGACATTGATGTTGACATCGTCTTCAACGGCTTAGAACCTAGCAAGGGTTAAGAAGGTACGGTTGATTACGAGCGTACTCAGCAAGTTCACTAAAAAGGAGTGTAGGATGCACTATCTCTACAGCCACAGACCATAGGTCATAGGCAATGCCGGTTTTCGTAAAATTTCTTCAAAGGTTGCTTTTATTCTGAAAATTATGTCCGATAGCCTTCATAGGTTGACCAGAACTTCATGAAGTTCCTTTCCTGCCGTGTTCGTAGCTCCTTCCCGGAATAGGGAGTAACATGTCACAATTCTTACACTTTGCAGAGGTACGTCACTTTTCCCATAAGAGACCTTATCCTTGTTGCACAACCGGCCGTACTTTCCCGTCCACAATTCCGTGATGTGGGGCCCAGTCTAAGATCCAAGCCAGTACTACCCTCTCTGCGACCACATATGTCTACACGACCCTCCGGGGCTGACTACACCTCCGTTGAGCCCCCAACTAGGGTAGGCTACAACCATAGTGAGTTCCCGAAGACTCTATGAGCTGGTGATGCCCCTAGAGGTCTGGCTATACCTCCAGCAGCCACTCATAAATAATCTAGACACCAAAATCGTGGGGCCTAAGGGTGCCCACCCATATGTTGGATCCACACCGGGAATCCCAACGTCACGATAAGGTCATCTTGCCTCCATATGAAAGGGAGAAGATACATCTAACTTTCCCGTCCCATTCCAAGTCTTATGGTTGACGCGTAATATACGGCGCTAGAATCACTGGCGACATTGGTTGTTAAGTCCTAGATCTTATGTTCCTTTACCACTGGAACTGTATCAATAGATTATTACCACTTGGTAAATAATACATAATCATCTTATTATGAAAATAGTATTTTCTGTCATTTTTGAAATGTAGGTGATGACACAGTTGAGTTACAAGCATATAAAATAATCAAAGGACATGAGCAAGTTGTGAACTTGCCTTTTGTGATCGCAAGATTATGCACTCACGGTCTTCGAGATATTAGAAGATCCAAATTCTGTAAATAGCATCATTGGTCTAGTAAGGACTAATCTTTAAAGAAGCAAGATGCAACGATGCATAAGTAATGTAATGCATTTTGATAAACACGAATTCGCGGAATAGTCGTATCTGATCTAGGATTCGGAAACTAGAAATGGTTCTTTAGAATGTGTTTCACTTTTATATCAGCTTCACACTTGTGCTTCTTATTAAGGTTTGTGAGAGTGTGTGAAACAATAAGTAAATACAACAAGTAGTATACAATACTAAATCATTCAAATGGATCATGGTATCTAAAATATTTCTTAAACAAGATTAAGAATCAATTAGAACTTTTAAAGGAGTGTTCAAGTATCACTTTTAATGTTTCTTAAAAAAAATAACCTTTGAGGAAAATATTACTTTACAAATTAAAAGTATTTAAACTTAAGGCTAACACTTTAAGGTTTTCTTATTAGCTAATATTATTAAAGAGGAAAACATTACTACATTAAACAATCATAGCATAAGTAGTGGAAATTTGCATGTATTGAATAAGGCATCACATTGTAGATGGTTTACTTCTTAACATTCCACAAAGTTAGAATTTTAAATGTTATTACTTGAATGAGGTGGTATTTTATTCAATTTATAAGTGAATAGGATTCTTGTGATGAACAATATCCTATTTTAGTTGATTTTATAATTAGTAAAATCTTTTTAGGAAAATTAAAATACCCTTAATTTGATATGATAGTTTTAGCAGATTTATTTTAAAATGGTTTGACCTATCTAAACTTCACTTAAAAATTAATTGACTTGCTATTACAATTTAAGATTTTAAACAAACAATACTAAAGGCAATAGTAAAGATTTATATATTTTTAATGAATTAAAATAAAAGAAAAGGGTTTAAATAAGATTTATTAGACCTTTACCTTTTATTTTTCTTCAAAAGTATGAGTTGATATTTTTAGTGTGTAGATTTCATTTTTGTGATCATTTTGGTATATTATAAGTATTTTTGTGAATTTTAAAAAATAAGTTATGATTTTTATAAGTTTATTCACTTTATAAATACTAAACAAATAATAAATATTATTTAAGGGGTACAAAAATAATTGAAACAAGTTTGTACATATAGATTTGTTTTTATAAGAATTTTGGTATATTATTTATATTTTTCTCATTTACTAATATTAAAATATGAATTTTCGAAGTATTATTACTTATAAAATCTTTATAAAATAATATTTATTTAAAAAGTTCACACAATAATGTTTGTTAATAAAGTTAAATTATAGATTTTATTTTTCTGAATATTTTGATATATAATATATATTTTTCTAAATTACAAAACAAAAGATATAGAATTAACAAGATTTAATCCTTTTATTAAATTTCTGAAATTATATTTATATTTAAACTTATTTTGTTTTATCTATTTACTAGACAGAGAATATTTTTACACCGGTCCTTATTTTACCCCGAGTCACTGACCCATGGGGTCAGTACCATGTTAGTAGCCACACAAGCAAAGACTAGTCAAGGATGATGCCAGGCTAGCGATAGTCCACCGGACTCTCGCTGGAGTACGGCGGTGACGCTAAAATACTACACCAGTGACCACGCGAAGGGGTGCGTTCGATGCTACGGATGACAGCGAGTCAGACCAACTCGTTGGTACTAGCTCTAGAGCGCTAAAGCAGTGACTAGGACGATGACCTACGGCGGTGCTCACCGACGACACGACGAACTAGAGCTACAGGCTAAACTGGGATATGTCACTAAGTCTGGAGAAGCGTATGCTCACCCTGAGTATGTCTGTGTAGTCGATGGTGATGATGGTGGCCGGAGATGAGCACACGGTCAAGAATTCCGGCGATCACCGACGGAAAGAAATCAAGAAATACTCTTATCTCCGACTTCCTCTAGGCGCCAGCTTACACCGAGATAATCACGACGATGAGGGGCTTCTTCTCAGCCACTCCATGGAATCGGAGGTGGATTTATTCGGTGGCAAGCGGAAGCTTGCCGGCGGCAGCTTCGGTGAGCTAGAGGATGACTAAGAGCGGGAGGGAGGAAAATAGAGGATGAGGACCGACCAGGAACTCGAGGCGGTCGCAGGAGGCTCTTTTATACGGCTCGGACACCTTGGCACGACGGCAAGGACCGATGAGATGCGGAGGCGGTAATGTGCTCGATTTGGGCACGAATCTTGGCAGAATAGGTGGAGGCGGACTCCAAGCAAGTAGGGTGACGTTCTGAGGTGGTGACGTGGCTCACTGGCGGCATGTCGATCCAGCGGAGGAAGACGAAGACGATGGTTCTCTCTCGCGTGGTCCCACCTGCCAACGAGAGAGCGAAACGGTACCTGGACTCCGGACCAAGATGGGCTACTCCTGGGCTCTAGAAAAGTGAGCGAGGCGAGGAATGACACGCAGGTAGGCGGTAAATAGCATAGGAACAACCTGGGCCATCGGCCAATTCTAGAGTCTGCTTATTTCCTTTTCTTTTTCTTTTTTAATTCATTTTCTATTTTACTTTTCTTTTACAAAACCCTTTTTAAATTCGAATTTCTTTAGAGATTTCAATATTTAGAGAGTTTGTAGACCCGCCGCTCTTCATTACTCATTGTGTATTAAAAATATTCATAATTATATGAAAAGTCTTTTTATTAAGAAAGATTAATAAGGATTAGGGTTTTAGGAATTTTCTTCCTATAAGAAGACCTTATAGAAATTATTCTAGTTTCACTTGATCATCTACATGGTACTAGTTTGAGACGTGTATTCATGTATGTAGAATCTTGTTCCTACTTATCTTAATAAAGGATTTACATATATACATAAGAAGGTATTAATCTTTGTGGTTCATAATGGGTGATATAAGTTTCATGGTCCTCCATATTTGGTGATTTGCCAAATCCAATTCTACTTGATTTGTAAAGTTTAGAATTACCACAAAACACTCACATAATGTGACCTTGATGGTTCTATGAGATTAGGTTCTTTATCAGGGTTTAAGAAAATAAGGTAGACAAGGGTTTCTTCCATAAACTCTCAACTGGTACTCTACTTATCTCTTAGACATTTATTTGACTAATAGATATTATCCATTGGTTGCCTTAAAATAAGAATTGGTCTAACTACCCTCTTTAATCTAGGTTTAAAACACAGAGATAGACATGTTAAAACACAGAGATAGACATGGTCTTGTCATGGCTGCATGTATAGCTAGCTAAAGGTTTCTAAAGAATTCTTACCTCAATACTTCATTAAGCTTATCTTGAGATAAGGAATTCCTTTCCTAAATATACTCTAGAAATCTCTCTTATATTATTTACAAAGATCCCATCTTCCTGAATAAGACAATCATATGACTCCACTATATCCTGTTGAATTCGCAGCATAGAAAACAAAAAATTTCCTACGATGAGAACTATACGCCAAGATCTATCTACTAGATACAGAGCAATGGGTGGATATACATCCATGGAGAACTTACCCTCGAAGATAACGAGTTTTATTAACGAGTAGGAACTCATGGATGATGTAGTCGTACGCTTGCCGATCTCAAGATCGTGCTGAAGTCTAGCAGGTCCGGCTCCAGCACGTCCATAAGATCCAGCTCCAGCAAGTCCAGCACCACCAAGTCCAGCACCGCAAAGCAGCGGTGCATCCGTTATCGCACACACGTCCGGTACCCCGACAACCTCCATCCCTCGCTCCAGCAAAGCAGCGGAAGCAGCAACTCCTTTCCAGATAAAGCCCCCGAGAACATGTATATTGCTAATCCGAGACCATGGGGAATAATACTAGAGGGGGAGAGAGATCCTTCACGAGGAGGTGTGAGGAAGAAGGGGTGTGAGGGTGGACTTTTATAGGAGGAGGGGGGTACCCCTCACCATGGCCGGCACCCCATGGGGGGTGACTTCTCACCTCCCCCATTCATGTGGTGGTAACCCCTCCACATTAAAATGCCCCTTCACATTCTCTTTTAAAGTCTCCACTTTAAATGCATTAAATTTCTCGAAATTTAATACTCTCTCATTTAATAAAACTCTTTTATTATTTTTATTCAGATTTTTTTGTTAATTACTTTAATTAACAAACATTCACATAAAACCCCCTGCAACATTTCAATATTACATGTAGAACCAATTTCAGCAATTTCACCCGAAACAGTTTTGGTGTCTATTGAAATAATTCCAGCGCTTTCTTAAATCTTTATCTGAAACATATTTTCTCCAAATGGTGTTGGTATCCCTTAAGTGTGTCACCCTACGGTTCGCGAATAATGCATACATGATCGAGACCCCTCTCCGATCAATAATCAGCAGCGGGACCTAGAGATCCGTACTAACTCCCACATATTCAACGATGACTCTTGTGATCATGTGAACCTTTAACGTCGTAACTAAATCCCTTTGTCTCACGATATATTACATGTCCGAGATTCGATCATTGGCATCCAAATACCTAGTTTGATCTCGTTACTGACATGCACTCTTTTCTCGTTCCCGTGATATAACATTCTACTGATCACATCACTTGCTTGCAAGCTATTTCAATGTGATATCACCGAGAGGGCCCAGAGTATATCTATCCGTCATCGGGATGGAAAAATCCCACTCTTGATCCATGAGCCTCAACATAACACCTTTGTAGCACTGAACCCACCTTTATAGTCACCCTGTTACGGTGTGACGTTTGATGTTTTCAAGATACTCTTCCGGTGTTAGCAATTAACATGATCTCATGGTCTAAGGACTAAGATTACTTTGTATGATGTTATATCAATATAAACATAATGACTTTGATCATAATGCTATACTTTGGATGAATGTTCATCACATCATTCCACCAATGTTGTGACCTCGTTATTAACAACATCCAATGTCCATGATCAGGAAACCTTAATCATCTTGTTAATCAACGAGCTAGTTGATATGAGAAGCATTACTAGGAACTTTGTATTTTGTTTATTAAACACACATGTATTAACGTTTCCAATTAATACAATTATAGCATGCAAAATAAACATTTATAATAAACATGGAATAAGATAATAAGCACTTTATTATTGCCTCTCGGGCATATTCCCTTCAGTCTCCCACTTGCACTAGAGTCAATAATCTAGTTTAAAAAACTTTGCGTATTGAACACCTATGGCTTTCTGGTGTTGCTTATACGCGTTTGCTAGTGGTTAACATAATCTTCGAATCTGACAGATTCAGGTCCGTGTGTATTTGCATGTCTTTGCGTCTCTACGCATCACTCATTCTCAAATGAGATGGCGTTGTATAAATTTAGTCCTTTGGTGAGACCTTTAGTTCGTTCGGGTTAAAATATGTTGATGTTATTGTCATACAATATATCTTCATAGTATTAGGCCACTTCGAACCACACCTAGTTTGATAACAAACTACTTAACACAAATGCCCTCCTTTGCTACTACTATAGCAGTCATATACTTAGCCTTTTGTTGTAGTATCTGTCACAATTCCTCAACATTGGAACTCATCCAAATACATCATGGAACATCCTTTCCATTAGATTGTGCTACCCATAGTCTAAATTGAGATAAATTTAATTTGTATCTTGTGACAAAACTAGTATCAATGTAACACTTTACAATGAACTACCTTTAACTATTTGTCACTTATACATGATATATTCTTAGTTCTTCCAAAGCTCATAAGGATATCTTTAATATTGTCCAATGATCATATTATGAATCATTCTGGTATGTGCTCATAACATTTAGAGCATAGGACATTCTGGATATATACATATCACGGTATAATCGATCAAAATCTTCATGTGATTTTACTCACCAAGTGTTGAAACACTTGAATCTTGATACAATCCTTTCCATGCAGCAAGAACCTTTCTTATTGTTTCCATATTGAACCCTTTCAATATCTCATATATGTATGTCTGGCACAACCATATTAGCGCCTCAATCTATCCATATAGATATTGATGCCAAATATTCCGGGTTTGCCCAAGTCTTTCATCGAAATCTTATTTTAATGAAATTCTTAACTTGTGTCAATACAAGATACATCATTTCCAATCAACAATATGTTCTCTACATAATGTATTAGAAATATGTCTCAGTGCTCCCACTTAATTTCTTGCAAATGCAAGCATCTTCATCATCTCCGATGAATTCAAACTCTTTTAACAGTTTCATCATGGTGAAGATTCCAACTCCGCTATGCTTACTTCAACTATTGAAGTTTGCATGCCCTTTTAGCACCCTTTGAATTAACAAAACCCTTCAGACCGTGTCTTGTACATGTCCTAGGTAACCATTCTATTAGAAGAACATTGTTTTGTTTGTTCAACTACCATACATCAAATTATATGTAGTGGTTGCTACATTAATCCGTCAAGACTAAATATCACTATGAAAGATCAAATCCTGTCATAGTCAACTCCTTGAACATTGTTGTAAACTTCTTTCCGACATGTCGACTATTTCATAGATGTTAAACATCCATGTCTATTTCTTTATAGATCCAAACACGACCGATAGGCTTCACGCCTTTCTGGAGGGTCTTCCAAGTTCAGAAACTTCATTTCTTGTGTATGGATACTATCACGGATTCTATGACTTCTAGTCATTTTATGGAGTCAGGGCCCATCATCACTTCTTTGCATGTAGTTGGTTCATCATTGTCAAAACAATAACGACTTGCTTATCAAATCACACTATTTGATTCTTACCGACCCACACGGTTATAGGAACTCTAACCTCCGAGATCACACCCTTTGTAATCACGGGAGCCATGAGCATTGTGGCCACCACCAGGACACTTTCTGGCGCTGCGCTACTTAGCACATATAGCTAAGGTTCAACAACCTTATCAAAGTTCTATTGTCCGCCCACTTAACTTTTCACGAAAAATTCCTTCTCAAGAAACTTGACATTCCAAGTAACAAACTCTTTTGTCCTCGGTGTTATGGAGAAATTCCCAACAAATTCTTTGGGATAACCTACAAAGATGCGCTTATCCGACTTTGGTTGTAAACATTTTACTTCTGCATAGCATACCAAAATTTAAGAAAGACAATTCGGGTTTTATCCCAAACCATAACTTATATGGTGTCATTTCAACGGATCACGATGGTGCTCTTTTCAGGGTAAAAGCTGTGGTCTCTGAAGCTTCAATCCTTAAAACATAATGGAAGTTTTATAAATGACACCTTTGATGTTACCATGTCAAACATGGTTTGATTTCATCTCTCGAATATGCCATACTCCTATGGTTTACCGGGAAACACAAATCATGGAACAATTCCTCAAATCTTAAGTGTTTTGCTAAACATGTAACTCAAATATCTTCCTTTATGATCAAATCATAAACTCTTTTATTTTCTTGTTACAATGATTTTTCACTTCGTCTTGAAAGTATTTGAACAATTTTCAAATGTTTCATACTTCTTCCTTATTAAGTAAATATATAGATATATTCACTCAAATTTCTAGAGAAAGCATATAAAGCAAAAATATCCATCGCATATGGCTACATATAATGGACTATATACATCAATATGTATAATATCCAATAAGTTAGTCATCCGTTCCTCTTTGGCCTATGGACGAAGTTTCAATTATCTCGAGGAAAGTCTCACAAGCGTCAATTGATCAAAATCAAAGACTCCAAAAATCCATCAACATGGAGTTTCTTCAAGTTTTCTTTCCAATATAATTTAAACAGCGATGTCACTTCATAAGTGATCTTTCAATCATTTGTCTTGCGACATTTTAGCAATAGTGTTGATGGATGTGATTTCTCCCACTAGACTTGTAAAAGTTCATCCATCCTTTATGGAATACGGTAATTATTTGAACAACCATTGTTCTCGTAATACCGGAACAAAATAACAATTATTAAAACAAATCTTGAAGGCTAGGTTTGATGACAACGGAAAACACAATAACACTTTATTTGTTTTCGATGAACATCATCACTTATTCTCTTGCTAGTTACTTAGGCCATTGCAGTTCATGAATTGCGTTGTCCTGTATGACACTTCATACCAACCAATTCGGTATCCAATACTGGTATCCAATACCTCAGAACCACATTGTTTAATAAGCAAGGAATATAGCCATAACATGTATATCTTCTATATACCTAAGTTGGACATCTCCAGCCTTTTCTTTTCTGCCAAATATTTTATAGATTCTCTTTCAACAATTCCTTTTCTTTTAAAAGAATCTATCAACATCAATAGTGGTGTCATTCACATGACACATAGTACAAAGTGTATATAGTCAAATACTAATACCTTTGGACTTGCACTTTGAAGTGGATCACCATCATCAAATGTTTGGTGTTCTTTCAAAAATCCATTCTTTAGTAATCTATTAGTGTAGTAAACATTTTACTTACATCTTCTATTCATCCTTATCATGACAATTTTCATGATCAAGCTACTATAGCCTGTAAGGAAGAATCGCGAGTATAATGTTAGTTCCCAAAACCTTTTGGGAGATCCGGATGCTTAGCATCTCCATCCTTCACAAATTCTCATACAATATGAAAACATGTATTTTGCTAAATTACACTCTATCATAATGCAACCAAAAAATTTGTTTTAGATATCACAATATCTTTCACACATGATGGTTTTTGAAACAATTCTTTCAGCTCCTAGATAACCTCGATATTAAAACAACTTTTGAATATCAAGAATCATGGAGGCAAACATGATACTTTAGATACTAACATTGGAATTCTTACTCTTGATTTAATACTACTTATTAAACTTCACGGAGTAAATAGAGTTTGCTGAAAGTTTGCAATAGGACTTTTAAACTTTAAATTGACATTCAAAACAATACGATACCAATTCGTAAAGTAAATATCCAGAATTATATAGTTCTATTATCTCAATTAAAACTAAGCATAAGGTAGTGAACAGACGCCAATGACTATAACAAATTATGCAAATTCACTTTGATTTACTTTATGACAAATTTAGTTCGACTAATTAAAATTAGAAATGAACTCCCACTCAAAAACGACATCCCTCGTGCCTTTTTGGTGATTACATGAACCAAATCCACTACACCAAGTCCGATCATCACTTGAGTCAGTGTAGCTTCAAAGGCGAGCATCAATATGGTCATCATATAAACTATATGACTCATGCTTAACCTTTCGGTCCGTGTTTCGAGGCCATGTCTGTACATGCTAGGCTCGCCAAGTAAGAACCTTAGTATTCGCGTGTGTAAAACTGTCTTACACCCGTTATATGAAAGCGTAGAGTCGAGTACACCCGATCATCATGTGATGTCTCGAAACACGATCCATACAACGGTGCATACTTAAGGAAGAACACATTTTTATCTTGATATTTAAATGAGGGATCATCTTATAATGCTACTAAAATGCCAAACTAGCAATGTAAGATGCAAACATCTAATGTGTAAAGTGAGATGATATGGTCCATGCATTTGATCTCTATCATATGCATCATGGGATGATCCCTATCATTCCTTTGTGTGTAAGGCCAAGGTCTATGGAACTTGCAAGTTGAGTGTGTTGTAAGAGTATCTATCATACATCTACTTACAACAATACCATATCAAGACACTAGCCCACCAATGATCTAAACTAGACGCCTCTAAATTATCAATTGCAAGTTTTACATGGCTTAGGGCTTTCAGAGATAGAACCGTTCTTACCTACGAACATGGAACCACAACGAGGATAACCAAGTTATTAGAAACTCGTTGTAAATCATATATTGACTATAGTAGGAGAGACAGACACCCGCTAGCCACTTATGCAAAACTAGTTGCATGTTAGTCGTGGAACCGGTATCATGTACGATGACATGTAAGGTTGGTCCGGGCCGCTTCATCCCACTATGCCACCAATATCCAAAATACATGAAAGAAGCAATAACATGATCATCATCGCCCACATATAAACATATGTGTACTACCCGTGCAAAGCACCTATGCATAGATCAGGCTCTGATACCACTGTTGAGTTCGCAGCATAGAAAACAAAAAATTTCCTACGATGAAAACTATACGCCAAGATCTATCTACTACATACAGATCAACGGGTGGATATACATCCATGGAGAACTTACCCTCGAAGATAACGAGTTTCGTTAATGAGTAGGAACTCGTGGATGATGTAGTCGTACGCTTGCCGATCTCAAGATCGTGATGAAGTCTAGCAGGTCTGGCTCCAGCACGTCCATCAGATCTAGCTCCAGCAAGTCCAGCACCACCAAGTCTAGCACCGCAAAGCAGCGATGCATCCATGATTGCACACACGTATGGTACCCCGACAACCTCCGTCCCTTGCTCCAGCAAAGCAGCAGAAGCAGCAACTCCTTTCCAGATAAAGCCACCGAGAACATGTATCAAGCTAATCCGAGACCATGGGGAATAATACTAGAGGGGGAGAGATATCCTTCACGAGGAGGTGTGAGGAAGAAGGGGTGTTAGGGTGGCCTTTTATAGGATGAGGGGGGTACCCCTGCCCATGGCCGGTGCCCCATGGGGGGTGACTCCTCACCTCCCCCATTCATGTGGTGGTAACCCCTCCATATTAAAATGCCCCTTCACATTCTCTTTTAAAGTCTCCACTTTAAATGCATTAAATTTCTCCAAATTTAATGCTCTCTCATTTAATAAAACTCTTTTATTATTTTTATTCAGAATTTTTTTTGTTAATTACTTTAATCAACAAACATTCACATAAAACCCCCTACAACATTTCAATATTACATGCAGAACCAATTTCAGCAATTTCACCTCAAACAGTTTCGTTGGCTATTGAAATAACTCCAGCGCTTTCTTAAATATTTATCTGAAACATATTTGCTCCAAATGGTGTCGGTATCCCTTAAGTGTGTCACCCTACGGTTCGTGAATAATGCAGACATGATCGAGACCCCTCTTCGATCAATAATCAGTAGCAGGACCTGGAGATCCGTACTGACTCCCACATATTCAACGATGACTCTTGTGATAGTGTGAACCTTTAACGTCGTAACTAAATCCCTTTGTCTCATGATATATTACAAGCCCGAGATTTGATCATTGGTGTCCAAATACCTAGTTTGATCTCGTTACTGACATGCACTCTTTTCTTGTTCCCGTGATATAACATTCTAGTGATCACATCACTTGCTTGCAAGCTATTTCAATGTGATATCACCGAGAGGGCCCAGAGTATATCTATCCGTCATCGGGATGGACAAATCCCACTCTTGATCCATGAGCCTCAACATAACACCTTTGTAGCACTGAACCCACCTTTATAGTCACCCTGTTACGTGTGAAGTTACATGTTATCAAGATACTCTTCTGGTGTTAGCAATTAACATGATGTCATGGTCTAAGGACTAAGATTACTTCGTATGATGTTATAGCAATATAAACATAGTGACTTTGATCGTAATGCTATACTTTGGATGAATGTTCATCACATTATTCCACCAATGTTGTGACCTCGTTATTAACAACATCCAATGTCCATGATCAGGAAACCTTGATCATCTTGTTAATCAACGAGCTAGTTGATATGAGAGGCATTACTAGGAACTTTGTATTTTGTTTATTAAACACACATGTATTAACGTTTCCAATTAATACAATTATAGAATGCAAAATAAACATTTATCATAAACATGGAATAAGATAATAACCACTTTATTATTGCCTCTCGGGCATATTCCCTTCATATCCATCATCATATGATGACATGGTCATGCCACTTCAACATTACTCCATTCTTACTCCTAGTATATAACTCCTCTTAATTAACTACCATTGATACACCTATCAATGTAGCTACTGCTAACTCCATCTACTAACTTCCTTAACTTCATATTGCAACTTCTTTCAAGACTTACAAGATTACAATCCTCTCCATCTCACATGGGATATCAATGCTATAGAATAGGTATGGTACTAATTCTAGTTAACTCATAAGTGAGTTAACACCTCCAGCATCAAATGATTTGATCTCCACTAAAGATCACATTTCATTGATGATGGCATACTTCATCATAGCTAGTTCCTATTCCTTACTAATTTACTTAAGGTCTTTGGAAAGTTAATACATTAGGTCAATGCTAAAGGTTAACAAGGACTATGTCAAGAATTGGTACTCAATTGTGATGATCCATTGACACTAGGACTTGGTTAAATAGGATTATTAACTAATAACATGTCACTAAGGGGATGTGATGAATGGTCTTGACTAGACTTTCCTTACTAATCTATTTGTAATAAGAGTTGATGTTTAAGAGCTACCATAATTCCCATGGTAGGTATTACTATGGCCAGTAAGCATATCAAGGTTTAGTTATGGGGTTTCATTACTTAAGTTATATACTTAACTTGGTATTCAGGGTTTGTTGTGGATAATACCTTGATATCATCTTTAGAGTATTAAGTATTCATCCTTGAGTTGTTGTATGGAATACCATGTAATGATCTCTAGAAGATGTAGTACTCCTTATTAAGTAGTGTGTTGTGACTTAGTTTTATTACATCTGATCTACCCTTAGATCAAATTATATTACCCAAAGACAAGGTTTTAGCAAAGGTCATATTGAAACTTATCGTAGTCAACTTGATGATCTACTTCAGTTCCACCAAGTTAAGAGAAGATTCAATCACTTTGACAAGTTTTATTTAAAAGCGTGAAAATTATCCGGATTTTCTATGCATGAATGCAATGCACACACCTTTGTTCAACTTACTTCTAAGCTCTAATGCTGGGACGTTACAGACTCTCCCCCTTAAAATAAACTTCGTCCCCGAAGTTCATACTCTCTAACGTTTCGGAATGAGGAGTTGACTTGTATTGATCACGACCTTTCTCGAAATCCATTGTGATCACAGTTGGGGATAATTGTGGTATCCCGTATCTAGATCTGTTTTCTTGAATCCTTTTCATTCTTGACAACTTTGAACTATCATTCCTAATTTATTCTATGGTTTCTGTTACGATAATCCCTTGGATGATGTCCTTACAATTCCATTTAGAATTGGTTGTGGACACATTTTGTCCATTCCAATCTGGTTTGCCTATAACACTTTAGTGATATATCTTGGAATACTCTCTTCACTCTTAGGGACAACTTACGAGTTGTTTCCCCTATATAACTAGTCCACTAGGTTTAAGTTGTTATATCTCCTTCGATCTTTCATCCGGACATACTCTAGAGAGTACTCTTATATAGACGATTTCTTATAACCTTTTGAGAATAAGGCTTAATCTCATCATAGTTTAGTACTTCTTCTCCAACCTTTAGTCGGAAAGTTAGACAACAACAGTTTAGAGTTTATTGTTTACTCTCCCCCTTGGGGTTTCCTAATGGTCTCTAATCTGTATGTATAATATCCAATAGTTAAGGTATTGGTCTCTGTCCAGCTTATATCTCATCTCTATAAGGCTTCACGAAAGAATTTGTTGTAACCCACATAGTTGTGGATCTCCAAAATGAATTTTCCAACACTATTTGTCTTACTTCTAACCTTTTGTACATTTTCACTTTGGTAAGCCCGATTTCATGAAGCGTCTCGAAAGACGATCTTTAATTTCATACTTCCTTAGGTCTAACTTAACTTAGGCCAAGTTTTTTACTCTTTAGATTACACAAATATGACTTACTTCACTACACCGTTAGGATACCAGCTACGGATACCAGCTGCGGATACCAACTATGAATACTAGCTGCGGATCCTCCTAGGTGTACGAATTACCCTACGGTTTTTGACTTCTTATTGGCATTCTCTTTGAATTGTTAGAGCTTGAATACCCCTCTTATTCCAAAACTTCTTCCTTGCTCTGATTCATGATACTTCCATGAACCTGGTATAACTACTTCATTAGCTTCTTAGCAACATCACCTATATTAAGTGAACTTAAATTCATCCTTCATGTTGCTCTCCCCCTTTTTCTGCACTAATAATCCTTCTTATTTCCAGCTCATAGTGAGTTGGGATTGATCCATCCTTCAAAATAGTTTTGATACTACTTATATTCAGCTTCCTTCCTCGTGCAAGTCTTCAACTTGATCTTCAGAACTTGTCACTCCCTTACACGAATTGCCTGATTCCTTAAATGCATGTATGAAGCATCTTATACAACTAATAATGTATTGACTTACCACTTGCTTCATTACGATTGACTTGAGTCATGGTCTCAAACTTTCGTTTTCCTGAAGATGTACCTTCTTCAATAACACCCTCCTTGGAAGATGACCAGGGAACGTTAAATTTCCTCCTACGGATGTTCCATATTTCTCCCGATGTTCTGGACAACATGATTTCTTATGTCCAATAATTCCACACTTGTTACACTTTCCTTGAAATGCTCTTGCATTTCTCTTCATTGAAGTAGGATGAATGTTTGGACTAGATGGTAGCCCCATTATTGATCCTATTCCTCATGTTGACAACCCCCGAGTTAACGGTCGGTTTAGGCAGTTCATCATCATGTGTCCAGGTTCTCCACATTGGTAACATAATATCCAAGGGTTTGGGCACTCCTTAATAGCGTGGCCCCTAATTCCACAGTTGTGACATCTCCTCTTTGTGTTGTACATTAGATGTGGATCCGGAAAATTCTCCATCATATGTCCTTGGACCTGACATGTTGTGGTTTGTTTTTGAACTTTCTTCCTCTTTCCTTCAGGTACAACAATCTCATCACCTTTTGATATATGTGCACCATCCAATAATTCCTCAAACTCCTTTGTATGCACAATCCTAAGTTGCATCCTCATAACTTCTTGTAGTCCCTTCATGAACTTCCTTTGTCGTTTCGCCTCCATGTTTACTTCCGCTCTAATGTACTTAGATAAACGATTAAACTCCCGTAAATGTTTCAGAACTGGAAGATTCTTCATTTCTAAGGTTTCATCCTCCTTCCTTTTCCCATTGTTCCGATGAACAAATTCTTCACGAAACTTCTTTTTGAACTCAGCCCAGGTACTAACACCTTCTCCCAATGTTGTGAACCTAGACTTCTCCCAATACGTGGCTGCAGTTCCGATCAATAGATAAGTTGCATATCGCACCTTTTCTTCATCCTTACATCCCACACTTTTAAGCTTCCGAGATGTATCCATTAACCAATTTTCCGCCTCCAAAGGTTCTTCTACCATGGAAAAATCCAAGGCTTGGTTTGTAAGAACTTCACTAATTTAACCCTTGGATATAATTCTTCAGGTTGCTTCTCTTGCATTTTATTTAAAGTCTCCTGATAGAGCTAATCGTGGCTCTCTATTTTAGCATTTCTCCCGTCTTCCATACCCTTCATATACTGAAGAACTCCTTCGTTGGGAATTAAATGCGGCATTTGTACTTCTACTTCCTTTGGAATTGGATCTCTAACCCCCTTTTGTTGTGTCAGAATCATCTCATGAGCCTTCACCTTCCCTTCATCGGAGTGATAATTCGCCTCTCCCTCACGCGAACCCATTTCCCCTCTAGACCTGTACATCAAGTAAGAACTCCATGAAACAGCATGCATATGCCCATAAAGTTACACTTCATGCATAAACCTAGTCAATCAAGAAGATGCAAGAAAAACCAGAAATCCAAATGTGGTACATATAACACACATCATTCTAAGCCCAGAATATAATAGTTGAGTATAATACCTCTAGAATTCAGGCTTAGCTGTGTAGTATATGACACCTCCTAATATAGGTTTACCTCGTGATACTTAGCACTTACGGGTTAAATTACTATTCGTCTCAATATCTACCCAAATTGCTCAGGTGCAACAGGATAATCTTGAGCAAAGTGGTCTCACTTTGGTTCTAACTAATCTCTTACCTTTCTTTTAGGACCACTAAATACTACCAACTTTCCATTCTATCGTAACTATCCTAACATGATCTCTCAAAACTTCTAACACAATTGTTTTCACTACCTTAATCAAAAAAAATTATCGTAATATTATAATATCTTATGACTTCTATCATAGACCTACACGGTTCTTTACTTACTGTTATTACAAGATTATTTACTAAGTACTTGTCCTAATTGGAAACTTATCATGGTCTCGGAGCTATTCTCACCACGAACTTGTTAAGATTTACCTAGTCATCATGATTAAAGAGCTAACCTCACCATGACTCTTCTTCTTCTTCTTATCTTACTATTAATGGTTCTTAACAAAATTATACTCCATCACATGGAATTATCAAGTGGATGCCACATGATTTACTTCCATTTGTATCTATACATACTCTGATAGTCTAACTTAAGTGGTATGGTGGTATCTACTAGTGATAAGATTCTACTACTTCCCATGGATTCTAAATATAGACTCCATCATTAATACTACTCTACAGGATATCCTGGTCTTAGCCATAATCTTCTTTGATATTTTAACTAACTTAAGATATCTTAGTAATGTTATACCTATCTAGAATGAGACTAAAATGGCATTTCTCTAGAGAATACATATAACTAATCCTTAAGAAAGATGATAAGAACATCCAACTTAAGTGTGACAAGATTTATCTTCAAGTGGATACTCATCACAAGTCTTGGTTTAGATAAGATGGCTCCTATAGTCACTATCCAACCTACAGATCCTCCAAAAAGGGTTTTAATCCTAAGGTCAAAGCATACGCTCTGATACCAGCTACGGTGACCCAACATACCACTACATGATGTAGTACACTATAGTCGTTGACATAACACCAATGAAACACCGTTCACTAGTATTACATCCCTCAGAGTGGTACAACAGAAACATAGCAGGTCCAAGACATGACTATAGATTACAACTCGACTCTTTACAAAAGATCCAGAGAACACTCTAGGTTAAAGAGAGAGAAAGAACTTCTTACAAAGAAGAACCAGAAATAATAACTCAGAACTATCTAGTAACTACGACTAGTATATATACTATTTGGCTTGCCATTGCTGCTATTGCAATGCTCTACGGAAGTAGGTTTTATGGCTAGAGAATCAACTTCTATCAACTTAAGAACTTTGTCTTCACTTCGGCTGATGTCTATGTGGACTTAATTGACTTTACTGAAGAACTTTAGTTGTCGATGATGGTTTCCTGAGCAGACATTGATGTTGACATCGTCTTCAACGGCTTAGAACCTAGCAAGGGTTAAGAAGGTACGGTTGATTACGAGCGTACTCAGCAAGTTCACTAAAAAGGAGTGTAGGATGCACTATCTCTACAGCCACAGACCATAGGTCATAGGCAATGCCGGTTTTCGTAAAATTTCTTCAAAGGTTGCTTTTATTCTGAAAATTATGTCCGATAGCCTTCATAGGTTGACCAGAACTTCATGAAGTTCCTTTCCTGCCGTGTTCGTAGCTCCTTCCCGGAATAGGGAGTAACATGTCACAATTCTTACACTTTGCAGAGGTACGTCACTTTTCCCATAAGAGACCTTATCCTTGTTGCACAACCGGCCGTACTTTCCCGTCCACAATTCCGTGATGTGGGGCCCAGTCTAAGATCCAAGCCAGTACTACCCTCTCTGCGACCACATATGTCTACACGACCCTCCGGGGCTGACTACACCTCCGTTGAGCCCCCAACTAGGGTAGGCTACAACCATAGTGAGTTCCCGAAGACTCTATGAGCTGGTGATGCCCCTAGAGGTCTGGCTATACCTCCAGCAGCCACTCATAAATAATCTAGACACCAAAATCGTGGGGCCTAAGGGTGCCCACCCATATGTTGGATCCACACCGGGAATCCCAACGTCACGATAAGGTCATCTTGCCTCCATATGAAAGGGAGAAGATACATCTAACTTTCCCGTCCCATTCCAAGTCTTATGGTTGACGCGTAATATACGGCGCTAGAATCACTGGCGACATTGGTTGTTAAGTCCTAGATCTTATGTTCCTTTACCACTGGAACTGTATCAATAGATTATTACCACTTGGTAAATAATACATAATCATCTTATTATGAAAATAGTATTTTCTGTCATTTTTGAAATGTAGGTGATGACACAGTTGAGTTACAAGCATAGAAAATAATCAAAGGACATGAGCAAGTTGTGAACTTGCCTTTTGTGATCGCAAGATTACGCACTCATGGTCTTCGAGATACTAGAAGATCTAAATTCTGTAAATAGCATCATTGGTCGGGTAAGGACTAATGTTTAAAGAAGCAAGATGCAATGATGCATAAGTAATGTAATGCAATTTGATAAACACGAATTCCCAGAATAGTCGTATCTGATCTAGGATTCAGAAACTAGGAATGGTTCTTTAGAATGTGTTTCTCTTTTATATCAGCTTCACACTTGTGCTTCTTATTAAGGTTTGTGAGAGTGTGTGAAACAATAAGTAAATACAACAAGTATTATACAATACTAAAGCATTCAAATGGATCATGGTATCTAAAATATTTCTTAAACAAGATTAAGAATCAATTAGAACTTTTAAAGGAGTGTTCAAGTATCACTTTTAATGGTTTTTTAAGAAAAATAACCTTTGAGGAAAATATTACTTTACAAAGTACAAGTATTTAAACTTAAGGCTAACACTTTAAGGTTTTCTTATTAGCTAATATTATTAAAGAGGAAAATATTACTACATTAAACAATCATAGAACAAGTAGTGGAAATTTGCATGTATTGAATAAGGCATCACATTGTAGATGGTTTAGTTCTTAACATTCCACAAAGTTAGAATTTTAAATGTTATTACATGAATGAGGTGGTATTTTATTAAAGTTATAAGTGAATAGGATTCTTGTAATAAACAATATCCTATTTTAGTTTATTTTATAATTGGAAAAATCTTTTTAGGAAAATTAAAATACCCTTAATTTGATATGATAGTTTTAGCAGATATATTTTAAAATGGTTTGACCTATTTAAACATGACTTAAACATTAATTGACTTGCTATTACAATTTAAGATTTTAAACAAACAATACTAAAGGCAATAGTAAAGATTTATATATTTTTAATGAATTAAAATAAAAGAAAAGGGATTAAATAAGATTTATTAGACCTTTACCTTTTATTTTGCTTCAAAAGTATGAGTTGATATTTTTAGTGTGTAGATTTCATTTTTGTGACCATTTTGGTATATTATAAGTATTTTTGTGAATTTTAAATAATAAGTTATGATTTTAATAAGTTTATTCACTTTATAAATACTAAATAAATAATAAATATTAGTTAAGGGGTACAAAAATAATTGAAACAAGTTTGTAAATATAGATTTGTTTTTTATAAGAATTTTGGTATATTATTTATATTTTTCTCATTTACCAATATTAAAATATGAATTTTCAAAGTATTATTACTTATAAAATCTTTATTAAATAATATTTATTTAAATAGTTAACACAATAATGTTTGTTGATAAAGTTAAATTATAGATTTTATTTTTCTGAATATTTTGATATATAATATATATTTTCTGAATTACAAAACAAAAGATATAGAATTAACAACATTTAATCCTTTTATTAAATTTCTGAAATTATATTTATATTTAAACATATTTTGTTTTATCTATTTACTAGACAGAGAATCTTTTTACACCAGTCCTTATTTTACCCAGAGTCACTGACCCGTGGGGTCAGTAGCCACGCAAGCAAAGACTAGTCAAGGATGACACCAGGCTGGCGATAGTTCGCCGGACCCTCGCCGGACTCTCGCCAGAGTACGGTGGCGATGCTAAAATACTGCAGCAGTGACCACGCGAAGGGGTGCGTTCGACGCTATGGACGACCGCGAGTCAGACCAACTCGTTGGTACTAGCTCTAGACCGCTGAAGCAGTGACTAGAACGACGACCTACGGCGATGCTCACCGGCGACACGATGAACTAGAGCTACGGGCTAAACTGGGATGTGTAACTAAGTCTGGAGAAGCGTATGCTCACCCTGAGTATGTCTGTGTAGTCGATGGTGATGATGGTGGCCGGAGATGAGCGCAAGACCAAGAATTCCAGCGATCACCGACGGAAAGAAATTGAGAAATACTCTTATCTCCAACTTCCTCTGGGCGCCAGCTTACACCGAGATGATCACGACGATGAGGGCCTTCTTCTCAGCCATTCCATGGAACCGGAGGTGGATTTATTCGGTGGCTAGCTGAACCTCACCGGCGGTAGCTTCAGTGAGCTAGAGGATGACTAAGAGCGGGAGTGAGGAAAATAGAGGATGAAGATCGACCAGGAACTCGAGGCGGTCGCAGGAGGCTCTTTTATACTGCTCGGCAGGCTCGGACACCTCGACACGACGACAAGGACCGACGATATGCGGTGGCGGTAATGTGCTTGATTTGGGCACGAATCTTGGCGGAACAGGTGGAGGCGGACTCCAAGCAAGTAGGGTGACGTTCGGAGGCGGTCAATCGCATCCGGAGTAGTCCACAATGACGGCGGCGACGTGGCTCATCGGCGGCGTGTCGGTCCAGCGGAGGAAGACAAAGACGACGGTTCTCTCTCGCGTGGTCCCACCTGCCAGCGAGAGAGCGAAACGGTACCTGGACTCCGGACCGAGATAGGCTACTACGGGGCTCTGGAAAAGTGAGCGAGGCGAGGAACGGCACGCAGGCAGGCGGTAAATAACATAGGAATAACCTAGGCCGTGGGCCAATTCTGGAGTCTGCTTATTTCCTTTTCTTTTTCTTTTTCAATTCATTTTCTATTTTACTTTTCTTTTACAAAACCCTTTTTAAATTCGAATTTCTTTAGAGATTTCAATATTTAGTGAGTTTGTAGACCCTCCTCTCTTCATTACTCATTGTGTATTAAAAATACTCATAATTATATGAAAAGTCTTTTTCATTAAGAAATATTAATAAGGATTAGGGTTTTAGGGATTTTCTTCCTATAAGAAGACCTTATAGAAATTATTCTAGTTTCACTTGATCATCTACATGGTACTAGTTTGAGACGTGTATTCATGTATGTAGAATCTTGTTCCTACTTATCTTCATAAAGGATTTACATATATACATAAGAAGGTATTAATCTTTGTGGTTCATAATGGGTGATATAAGTTTCATGGTCCTCCATATTTGGTGATTTGCCAAATCCAATTCTACTTGATTTGTAAAGTTTAGAATTACCACAAAACACTTACCTAATGTGACCTTGATGGTTCTATGAGATTAGGTTCTTTATCAGGGTTTAAGAAAATAAGGTAGACAAGTCTTTCTTCCATAAACTCTCAACTGGTACTCTACTTATCTCTTAGACATTTATTTGACTAAGAGATATAATCCATTGGTTGCCTTAAAATAAGAATTGGTTTAACTACCCTCTTTAATCTAGGTTTAAAACACAGAGATAGACATGGTCTTGTTATGGCTGCATGTATAGCTAGCTAAAGGTTTCTAAAGAATTCTTACCTCAATACTTCATTAAGCTTATCTTGAGATAAGGAATTCCTTTCCTAAATATACTCTAGAAATCTCTCTTATCTTATTTACAAAGATCACATCTTCCTGAATAAGACAATCATCTGACTCCACCATATCCATCATCATATGATGACATGGTCATGCCACTTCAACATTACTCCATTCTTACTCCTAGTATATAACTCCTCTTAATTAACTACCATTGATACACCTATCAATGTAGCTACTGCTAACTCCATCTACTAACTTCCTTAACTTCATCTTGCAACTTCTTTCAAGACTTACGAGATTACAATCCTCTCCATCTCACATGGGATATCAATCCTATAGAACAGGTATGGTACTACTTCTAGTTAACTCATAAGTGAGTTAACTCCTCCAAAATCAGATGATTTGATCTCCACTAAAGATCACATTTCATTGATGATGGCATACTTCATCATAGCTAGTTCCTCTTCCTTACTAATTTACTTAAGGTCTTTGGAAAGTTAATACATTAGGTTAATGCTAAAGGTTAACAAGGACTAGGTCAAGAATTGGTCACTCAATAGTGATGATCCATTGACACTAGGACTTGGTTAATTAGGATTATTAACTAATAACATGTCACTAAGGGGATGTGATGAATGGTCTTTACTTGACTTTCCTTACTACTCTATTTGTAATAAGAGTTGATGTTTAAGAGCTACCATGATTCCCATGGTAGGTATTACTATGGCCAGCAAGCATATCAAGGTTTAGTTATGGGGTTTTATTACTTAAGTTATATACTTAACTTGGTATTCAGGGTTTGTTGTAGTTAATACCTTGATATCATCTTTAGAGTACTAAGTATTCATCCTTGAGTTGTTGTATGGAATACCATGTAATGATCTCTAGAAGATCTAGTACTCCTTATTAAGTAGTGTGTTCTGACTTAGTTTTATTACCTCTGATCTACCCTTAGATTAAATTATATTACCCAAAGACAAGGTTTTAGAAATGGTCATATTAAAACTTATCATAGTCAACTTGATGATCTACTTCAGTTCCACCAAGTTAAAAGAAGATTCAATCACTTTGACAAGTTTTATTTAAAAGCGCGAAAATTATCCAGATTTTCTATGCATGAATGCAATGCACACACCTATGTTCAGCTTATTTCTAAGATATAATGCTGGGACGTTACATCACGTAAGGTCCTTCCCAAGGGGACTCGAGTTTGAGGTGCCCTTGCTGCTTTAGTCGCAGGACCAGGTCTCCTTCGACGAAGGATCTGAGGCGTAGCCGGCTGCTGTGGTAGTTGTGGAGGTTCTGTTGGTAGATTGTGGATCTCTCTGCTTTAATCTCGTGTGCCTCATCGAGGAAGTCGACGGAGTCTTCGAGTGCGAGAGTTGATTCTGTCTCGCTGTATGCTACCACCCGCGTGGCTTTGTAGCGCACTTCTGGGGGTAGCAACGCTTCCGTGTCGTGTACCATGAAGAACGGAGTGTAGCCTGTGGCGCTGTTTGGAGTTGTGCGCAGGCTCCATAGTACTGATTGCAGCTTGTCGGGCCAGCACCCTGTAGCTCTTTCGAGTGGTCGAAGGAGCCTTTTCTTGATTCCGTTGTAGATGCCTTTTCGACTTGACCGTTGGTCTGGGGGTGTGCCACGGAGGCGTAGCTGATGTTGATCCCCAGTTTCTCGTAGAAGCCCTGAAATTCCTTCGAAGTGAAGTTTGTTCCATTGTCCGTGATGATGCTGTGTGGCACCCCAAACTAGAAGACGATGGACTCGAAGAATTTTATGGCGCTGGCCCCTGATTGGTTTGTCACCAACATGGCCTCAATCCACTTGGTGAACTTGTCGATTGTGACGAGGAGGTAGATGTATCCTCCGGGGGAAGACTTCTGGAGCTTGCCGGCCATGTCGAGTCCCCATTGTGCAAAGGGCCATGCCATAGGTATTAGCCTGAGCTACATGCCAGGTGCGTGCGGCTTGTCCACGTATCGTTGGCAAGCATTGCAACGCTGGATGATGTCCTTGGCATCACGCATGGTCGTTGGCCAGTAGAATCCAGCTCGTAGAGCTTTGACGACGAGGACGCGACTACCGACATGGTTCCCACAAGTTCCTTCGTGTATGTCGAGGAGGATGGATCTTCCGTCCCTGTTGGAGACGCATCGATGAAGGACTCCTATGATGGTGCGCTTATATAGTTCGCCATTGATGAGGGTGAATGCCTTGGATCATCGCGCTATGTGACATGCATCCGTCGGGTCATCTGGCAGCCTTTTGCTGAATAGGTATGTAATGTATGGCTGTGTCCAGGATGGCTCGATCATCATGACCTCCATGGGGCCTTCGAGTCCTGCGTTTGGCTCCATGTTGTCGAGTGCCATGGGCTCGCTCGGTGGCGTAGCCCCCGAGTCCTTTGTTGTGCTAGCTTTAGGCTTTGTAGCCTTTGGCTTGAAGGAGAGCTCACAGATGTGTTGGGCCACGCAGAGAAAAACAAAACTTTTTCCTACGCGGTGATCCCAAGATCAAGCTGAGGTAGTAGGCCACGAGAATTACCACTAGACGTGTGGTTGCGGAATCGATGAAGTACGTCACTTGATGCAGTGTAGTCCTGACGATCCGTTCCGATCCACGATCGTCAAAGTGCTGAACGTACAACACCTCCACCAGTATCCACACATACGAGGAGGAGTGACGACGATGGGCTGCTAGGTCCGGTACGGCGGCGACATGACCGGACTGGAGCTAGGGTTTCCAACACATGGAGTGACTTGACCGTGTGCTCTAAGCACCTGCGCCCCAGCTTATATAGGGAGTGAAAGTGGGCTCCACTCACCTGTGGCCCATTAACTAAAAGACCTATATTAGCCAGTGCAAGTCCCACTTGCTGACTAAGTCCATGTCTCTATTTGGGTCCAACCCAAATAGATTTCCTGTTTGGGTCTAACCCAAACTTGCTCCCGCTGTTAAGTGTGTGACCCGACAGGATCATGGTGACCCAGACACGATCCGAGTCTCACTCGTGACCGATCAGTTGGTAGCGGCTCCTAGCAGAACGTGCCAACTCCCAAGTACCAAAGAGTCATGACGATATACCTTCCAATGTGACTTTCGTCTGTGTCCCTTTTGCCTCACGATATACCTGATTAATCGTCATCCCTTAAATAGTTTGACTCTCTTTCTCGATCCGAGATAAGTGATTCATCCGACTAACTCTTAGTCGGTCGCCTCGGTTAACACTTAACCGAGTACGCATGGCCATGCTTTCCGAATCATATCTTCCAAGAGGTCCCAGAGAATATCTCTCCAAACGGAGGGGCAAAATCCCATCTCGGTTATTCACATCATGCAGCTTGATTCTCAGTTGACCCAAACTCCGCCTTTATAACTGCCCAGTGACGGAACAACGTTTGACAGAACCTAAGTCGGTGATCCTCAACTCGGATTGTGCAATAACCTCAGGTCTAAGGATTACATTGATTGAGATATACAAATGACGACTTACTCGTTTTATCTCAATATGGGTCAGTCCGACTCGCTAAACTTTTTAGCCGAATCCGTGTAAGTCGTAATAGCATCTCTATGCCCAAGACAAGTGGAACCTAGTTATTTGCCGACTTTCACATTGATCTAAGTTGTGTGTCCAGCACAACCTCAATGACCAAGGACAATTAGCATGAACAACATGAATATATAGTTCCACAATCGAATCACATATTCGATGATACATATCAGTAGTTCATACATGGACTATAACTTTATGAATACATTGAGAAATATCATCAACCATGATTGCCTCTAGGGCATTTTCCCAACAGTCTCCCACTTGCACTAAAGTCAATCATCCGACATCACATGTCTAGGCATCTAATGCCCATAGCTCTCAAGTGCGCCTCATGCTTCGGCTGTGGAAGTGGCTTTGTCAACGGATCCGCAATGTTTGCATCCGTGTGTACCTTGCATAACTTGATATCACCTTGTTCCATGAACTGGCGAATAAGGTGGTACCGCATGAGTATATGTTTGTTCTTCTGGTGTTGTCTAGGTTCCTTGGCTTGTGCAATAGCACCATTGTTGTCACAATACACGTCTAACGGATTGGACGAGCCCTGAACCACACCAAGATCCATGAGGAAATTCCTCATCCAAACGGCTTCCTTTGCCACCTCCGAGGCAGCAATATACTCAGCCTCTGTCGTAGACGCAGACACCGTCTCTTCCTTGGAACTCTTCCAGCTCACAGCCCCTCCGTTTATCACAAACACATATCCGGATTGTGAACGAGAATCATCCGAGTCAATGAGATAACTCGCATCCGTGTAACCCCTTACACTGAGTTCATCCTCACCTCCATAAACTAGGAACATATCCTTAGTCCTTCTCAAGTACTTGAGGATATTTTTAGCCGCTGCCCAGTGGATTTCTCCAGGGTCAGCCTAGTACCTGCTCACAACACTTAGAGCATAGGAAACATCCGGCCTAGTACAAATCATAGCGTACATGATGGATCCGACTGCAGAAGCATACAAAATCGCACTCATCCGACTTCACTCATCAGTTGTCGAAGGACACTGAGTCTTGCTAAGTTTTACGCCATGGGACATCGGTAAGAACCCCTTCTTAGATGATTCCATGTTGAACTTCTTCAACACTTTGTCCAAATATGTACTCTGACTCAATCCAATGAGCCGCTTTGATCTATCTCTATAGATCCGGATTCCTAGTATGTAAGTCGCCTCACCCAAGTCTTTCATCGAAAAACTCTTTTCCAATGATTCCTTGGTCTCTTGCAACATCTGGACATCATTTCCATTCAGTATATGTCATCCACATATAAGATCAGAAAGTTTACTTTGCTCCCACTAAACTTCTTGTATAAACAAGAATCATGATCACTCTTGATGAAGCCAAACGATTTGACTACCTCATCAAAGCGAATGTTCCAACTCCGAGATGCTTGCTTCAACCCATAAATGGATTTCCGAAGTTTGCATACCTTGTTAGCATTAGACGGATCGACAAAACCCTCGGGTTGTATCATAAACACGTCCTCGGTTAAATTTCCATTAAGGAAAGCCGTCTTGACATCCATCTGCCATATCTCATAGTCGAAATAGGCTGCTATAGCTAACATGATCTGAACTGATTTAAGCATCGCTACGGGTGAGAAAGTCTCATCGTAGTCAACTCCTTGAACTTGCCGGAACCCCTTCGCGACAAGTCATGCCTTATAGATAGAAAAATTTCCATCCATATCAGTTTTCCTCTTAAAGACCCATTTGCACTCGACGGGTCTTGCACCGTCCAGCAGATCAACCAAGTTCCAAACTTGATTTTCATCCATGGACTTTAACTCGGATCTCATGGCTCTAAGCCATGACTCAGAATCAGAACCCACCATCGCTTCCGAATAAGTTGCCGGCTCATCACTGTCTAACAGTAACACATCACGAACACTTCGCAATCTGGCCGATCTTCGAAGTGTCGGTGCTGTTTCCGGCTCAGGTACCATGGCCGGCTCAACCTCCAAGGCTTTTTCTGACTCGCTACTGGCCAGTACCTCTCGAATTTCCTCGAGTTGCACCGTGCTCCCATTGACTCCCCGACTAAGAAACTCTTTCTCAAGGAAGACACCATTCCGAGCGACAAACACTTTGCCCTCTTCTCGATTGTAGAAGTAGTAACCCAAGGTTTCCCACGGATATCCTATGAAAATGCACTTGTCCGACTTAGCTGTAAGCTTGACCGACTGAATTCACTTGACAAAAACTTCACAGCCCCAAATCTTAAGAAAAGACAGACTCGACTTCTTGCCTGTCCACATATCATGTGGTGTCTTCTCTACTAATTTTGATGGTACTCTGTTTAGTGTGAACGCTGCAGTTTCTAGACAATAACCCCAAAATGATAAAGGCAGATCTGTCCGACTCATCATTGATCATACCATGTCCAACAAGGTCCGTTTTCTCCTTTCCGACACACCATTTCTCTGCGGCGTTCCTGGAGGAGTGAGTTGGGGAACTATTCCACAACTCTTCAGATGGTCATCAAACTCATGGCTCATGTACTCGCCTCCTCGGTCCGACCGAAGAAACTTTATTTTCTTGCCAAGTTGATTTTGTACCTCATTCTGGAATTCCTTGAACTTTTCAAAGGCATCCGATTTATGTTTCATCAAATAGATATATCCATACCTACTCAAATCATCAGTGAGTGTAATGAAGTACTCATAACCACCTCTAGCTGTCGTGCTCATCGGGCCACATACATCACTATGTACTAGTCCCAATAAGTCGGATGCCCTTTCACAACTCTTTGCAAAAGGTGTCTTGGTCATCTTGCCGAGAAGGCAGGATTCGCATGTCTCGAACAACTCTAAGTCGAACAAAGTTAGGAGTCCATCATCATGGAGCCTCTTCATGCGTTTCCAACTTATATGACCAAGCCGACAATGCCAAAGGAAAGTCATATTCAGATCATTTGGTTTTAACCTTTTCACATTTATGTTAAAGACAGATTCACCCTTAAGATTCAAAATAAATAACCCATCCTAGACGGGTGCAAAGCCGTGAAACATATCATTCAAATATAAAGAACAACCATTATTCTTAATATTCGACTCATAGCCTTGTCTCATCAAACATGAGGCAGAAATAATGTTTGGACTAAGCACTGGAACATAATAACAATTATTCAGCTCCATTAAGAATTCGGAAGGTAAATGAAGTTGCATCATGCCGACTTCCAACGCAGCAACTCTTGCTTTGTTGCCGACCCGAATGTCAACCTCGCCTCTTACCACGCTCCTAGTTCTTACCAGTCCCTGCAACGAGTTGCATATGTGAATGACTGATCCGGTATCATATGCCCAAGAACTACCAGGTGCATCAGCAAGATAAATGTCTATAACATTGCAAACAAGCGTACCTGAGCCGGAAGTCACACCTCCGCTCTTGGCTTTGTCAGCCAGATACTTGCTGCAATTCCTCTTCCAGTGGCCATCCGACTTGCAGTAGAAGCAATTGGATCCGGCTGCAGGAGATGGCTTAGTCCCTGAGGAAGTGCTTTGGACCGGGTCCTCAGCCTTACCTCCCGACTTAGCCTTCTTCTTCTTAGTCCAAGAACTCTTCTTGAACTTAGCCTTATTCTATACCATCAACACTTGACTGACACCTTTCTTAGATCCGCCTTAGCCTGCTTGAGCATCCCATGTAATTCAGTGAGCTTCTTATCCATACCATGCATGTGGTAGTTCGATATGAACTGACCATATGCACTAGGAAGAGAGTTCAGAATTATGTCCGTAGCGAACTCTTCGCTAATGGGGTAGCCCATCCTTTCCAGAGACTGCACGTAACCAACCATCTTGATCACATGCGGACTCAGTGGATCACCATCCTTAAGCTTGCAGCTCAACAAGGCCTGAGAGACTTGATACCTCTTAGTCTTTTCCTGAGCCTGGAACATACTTTTGAGGCTTTCGATCATATCGTAGGCCTCAACATTCTCGAGCTGCTGCTACAAGTCCGGTTCCATGTGAGCAAGCATAAGACAACTAATATCCGTGGATTCATCACAAATCCGACGGTAGGGATTGGTGGCTGCGACAGTCGCATTCTCACTCGGCTCATCTGGAAGTGGGTTATCTAGGACATGGTCCCTCTTTTCTTGCTTGAGAACAATTCTCAGATTACAATACCAGTTGGTGAAGTTAGTTCCATTTAGCTTATTTTTCTCTAAGATGGTTCTCAAAGCAAAACTGGAAATCTGAGGAAGACTGCTAGGTGCCATTGATCTACAATAGAAAATATGCAAAACACTTAAGACATGTATCCATAAAAGAGCAAGCATATTAAACACTTTAATACTTATGCTCCCACTAGAACCAACACCCCTCCGATGGTTACTTAGTGATTCAGGACCCTAAGTAAGCAAGTCGACTAGTGATCTTTAGCATCACCGCTAGCCGTCAAGTGATCTAGGTAGACCACTCCTTGTCAATCGTATCTCATAAGACTCCTGTTGAATGGGTGGAATCACATGCCCCGGCTCCCATCCGACTTTTCCCCGAGTCGCACAACCATTGTGATAGACCCGTCTAGATTACCAAGTGCTTCTGCTGTAAGAGTCCGACTCGAACCCACCTAGTCGGAAAGAATTGATAGTACCACAATTTTATGAGCCCACGACCAAAAATGTCCGACTTATGATGGTGCAGCACTGGCGGGGAAACCGACTAGACCTTCTTTGAGGGATTACTTTCTACCAACTATCTAATAGAGGTAAAACAGAGACATAACAATAACACAAAATAAAGCAATTATAATGTGAAATGGTATGGCTCTCTTCATGGCTATCTCCATCTCCACAAAGCTTGTAATTCGACTCGTGTCAACTCTTGTCACATGCCGCCTTACACCATGTAGCCGACTTGTACATCGACTTGCATGCCATCCGGGTTCTCCAAACAGCTACACTAGCTTGTAAAGTAAATTACATAGAGAATCCGACACGCATGTCGTTATACAATAAAGTGACAGCACCTAGGCTCCAGCCGGCTGACAAAAACCGTGATACGCAGATCACATATGGATTACACACATCACATGCACATCAGCCATACCATTCACAACATCATCCTGCAAAACAAGTTATGCATAGATACGATATCTATCGGTGTTGTGAAAACTCGCAACGACATCTAAGGCCTACGACAGGGCGAAGCGGGACTCTGATTCGACCAAACTCTTTGATCTTCGATCACCGCATCCGGGTTTACGTGTCATAGTCTACCCCGATGGCGGAAGCCGACCGGTAGGGGTATGTCATTCCACGACCTTAGCAGTTAGATCACGGAAACCAGATCATCGATTCCCCGAGTATAGTTGATCCAATCAACTTTGTACAAAACCGATCTATCTCATAGATCGACCACCAAAACTGCAATTAGATCCAATATAACGCCAACCGCATATCACATATGCATGATCTCGAGCCTAAAACCAGAAGCTAACGCTCTGATACCACTGTTAGGCCACGCAGAGAAAAACAAAACTTTTTCCTACGCGGTGATCCCAAGATCTAGCTGAGGTAGTAGGCCACAAGAATTACCACTAGACGCGCGGTTGCGGAATCGATGAAGCACGTCGCTTGATGCAGTGCAGTCCTGACGATCCGTTCCGATCCACGACCGTCGAAGTGCTGAACGTACAACACCTCCACCAGTATCCACACGTACGAGGAGGAGCGCCGGCGATGGACTGCTAGGTCCGGTACGGCGGCGACAGGACTGGACTGGAGCTAGGGTTTCCATCACATGGAGTGACCTAACCGTGTGCTCTAAGCACCTGCGCCCCAGCTTATATAGGGAGTGAAAGTGGGCTCCACTCACTTGTGGCCCATTCACTAAAAGGCCTATATTAGCCACTACAAGTCCCACTTGCTGACTAAGTCCATGTCTCTATTTGGGTCCAATCCAAATAGATTTCCTATTTGGGTCTAACCCAAACTTGCTCCCGCTCTTAAGTGTGTGACCCAACAGGCTCATGGTGACCCGGACACGATCCGAGTCTCACTCGTGACCGATCAATTGGTAGCGGCTCCTAGCAGAACGTGCCAACTCCCAAGTACCCAAGAGTCATGACGATATACCTTGCAATGCGACTTTCGTCTATGTCCCTTTTGCCTCATGATATACCTTGTCGAACTATAGGCGATTAATCGTCATCCCTTAAATAGTTCGACTCTCTTTCTCGATCCGAGATAAGTGATTCATCTGACTAACTCTTAGTTGGTTGCCTCGGTTAACACTTAACCGAGTCACGCATGGCCATGCTTTCCGAATCATATCTTCCGAGAGGGCCCAGAGAATATCTCTCCAAACGGAGGGGCAAAATCCCATCTCGGTTATTCACATCACGCAGCTTGATTCTCAGTCGACCCGAACTCCGCCTTTATAACTGCCTAGTGACAGAACATCGTTTGACAGAACCTAAGTCGGTGATCCTCAACTCGGATTGTGCAATAACCTCAGGTCTAAGGATTACATTGATTGAGATATACAAATGACGACTTACTCGTTGTATCTCAATATGGGTCAGTCCGACTCGCTAAACTCTTTAGCCGAATCCGTGTAAGTCGGAATAGCATCTCTACGCCCATGACAAGTGGAACCTAGTCATCTGCCGACTTTCACATTGATCTAAGTTGTGTGTCCAGCACAACCTCAGTGACCAAGGACAATTAGCATGAACAACATGAATATATAGTTCCACAATCGAATCACGTATTTGATGATACATATCAGTAGTTCATACATGGACTATAACTTTATGAATACATTGAGAATATCATCAACCATGATTGCCTCTAGGGCATTTTCCCAACAAGATGCGCTCTAGAAATACTCCAGGTGGCACTTGGGCGCATGTGGAACCAATGTTGGTGAGTATGTCCGCCTCCTCATTGTTCTCGCGGCCGACGTGTCGCAACTCGCAGCCATCAAAGTCTCCTTCGAGTGCGTCGTAGAGGTCGCGGTAGGTGATCAGGTTGTCGCTCAAAGAGTCACACTCATTCATTGTTTGGTTGACCACCAATTTGGAGTCGCCTAGATGATGAGTCGCTTGGATCCACAAGCTTTTGCCATTCACATCCCATGGAGCAAGGCTTCATATTTGGCTTCATTGTTTCAGGCTATGAACTGCATTCACAGAACATACCTCATCTTGTCACCTTGGGGCGATGTCAGTATGACACCTGCGCCAGCTCCGTCCTTGCGCTTGGACCCGTCGAAGTGCATTGTCCATAGGTAGGACATGTCTGGCTTGTCGAGGAGCTGGTTCTCCATCCAGTACATGATAAAGTCCGGGAGAACTTGCAATTTGACCGCGTCGCGCTTCTCATATGTGATGTCTCGTGGAGACAGTTCTATGCCCCAGAGCGCGACTTGTCCCGTGACATCGGGATTGTTGAGTATATGCCCAAGCGGGGCGTCGTTCACCACTTCGATTGGGTGCTCCTAGAAGTAATGGCGCAGTTGCCTAGCGGTCATGAAGACGACGTACGCCAGCTTCTAGTAGTGTGGGTATCGCTGTTTTGTTGGCGTGAGCACCTCGCTAAGGTAGTAGATTGGGCAGTGCACCCCGTGGACTTTATTTTCTTCGGCTCGCTCTACTACGAGCACAGTGCTGACCACCTGGTTGGTGGCAGAGATGTATAGCAACAACGACTCCTTTTCGCGAGGTGTTACCAACACTGGCAAGGTGGACAATAGACACTTGAGCTCTTCAAATGCTTCTTGTGCTTCGTCTGTCCACTCAAACTTGTCAGCTTTGCAGAGAAGTTGGTAGAAGGGTAGTGCCTTTTTTCCCATGAATCGACTGAGCGCCGTGATTCACCCAGCCAGCTGCTAGACGCCTTTTACGTTCTTTGGCTTCTCCATGGCCAGTATGGCCTTTATTTCCTTCGGTTTTGCCTCGATCCCTCTCGCAGAGATGAGATACCCGAGCAGTTGCCCAGATGGTACGCTGAAGGTGCATTTGTTCGGATTGAGCTTGATCTGGTAGCGATCGAGGTTATCGAAGGTCTTGCGGAGATTGTCGAGTAACACGGCTTCCTCTTTGGTTTTGACGATGATGTCGTTGATGTATACTTGGATATTGCGACCAAGTTGGTTCTTGAGGTAGGCCTGCATACACCGCTAATAGGTGGCTCCTGCGTTTTTAGCCCGAAGGGCATCATTGTGTAGCAGAACATACCAAAGGGTGTTATGAACGCCGTTTTCTCCTGGTCTTCCTCCTTCATTTGAATCTGATTATAGCCTGAGTAGGCGTTGAGGAAGCAGAGGCGCTCGCATCTCACAGTGGAGTCGATTATTTGATCGATCCGTGGCAGCGGGAAGTGATCTTTCGGGCAGTGCTTGTTTAGGAAGGTGAAGTCCACACACATCCACATGATATCCGTGTCCTTTTTAGGCACAAGCACTATATTTGCGAGCCAGGTGCTTTCCTTGATCTCGCGTATGAATTTTGCGTCGAGGAGTCTGTTGACTTACATATCGACCGCTTTTGCTCTTGGTTCAGATAGTCGTCGTATTGTTTGTTTGACTGGCCTTGCATCAGGATTCATGTTGAGTGAGTGCTCGGCGAATTCCCTAGGAACTCCTAGCATGTCCACTGGACACCAGGCGAAAATTTCCCTGCGCTCACGAAGGAATTCGACGAGCACGAGTTCCTATGCGAGACTCAAGTTGTTGGCGATCAGGGCCGTCTTGGTCGGGACTGTTGGGTGAACCTAGACTTTCTTGGTGTGTACCGATGTGTCGAAGGATTGGTCGGGTGAGCTTGGCTTGCTCAGGGGAGGCAGACTGTTGTCTGTTGACTCCCTTAACCTCACTAGTTCCTATTGCATGCCGAAAGACTGGGAGATTCTGTTGAATTCCCTACTGCAGCTGTCGGATCTCTCGAAGCTTCCATTGATTGTGATAATGCCGTTTGGGCCCGGAATTTTCATCTACAAGTAGGCGTAGTGTGGCACTGCCATAAACCTCGCGAACACGACACGTCCGAGGATGCAGTGGTACTATGAGGGCCAGTCGACAACTTCAAAGTCGATGCGTTCACGCCAAAAGTTTTGTGGTGTTCCAAACATGACGTCGAGGTTGATCTTGCCCAAGGGATACGCGCCCTTCCCTGGGACAATGTCGTGGAACACCGTGTCTAAAACTTCCAGACATGTTAGAGGGATCCTCATTGCGCGAAAGGTACTCGCGAACATGAGGTTGATGCCGCTTCCGCCGTCCGTGAAAATGTGACTCATCTTGAAGCCTCCAATTTGTGCCTCGAGTACCAGGGGGCAGTGGCCTGGGCGAGGAACTTGACGTGGGTGGTCGCTCTTGTCGAAGGTGATGCAGGACTCGTTGCCACTGAGGTACTCAGTGGTGGAGGGCGAAGAGTTCATCGCCAGATTGACTTGGCGTGTGATCGATTTTTGTACTCGATTTGAGGGGCGACCCTTCTGGATCATCCCCATGTTCCCAGTGGTCGGGGATATGGTTCGCCTCCATGGTTCTGGACTGGTGCAGTCGCAGGTGGTGATGGACCTGGTGGTGGTGGAGGAGCTCCATGTGCCATAGCGCCCGGGGCAACTCCATAGCCTTGGTTAATCGCGTCACGATTCATCTGGGCTAGGCCTTCGTGAAGCTTGAGGAACTCATGACAATTATTTAGGAGGTGGATGGACTTTTTCTTGCCATCGTGCTTGTTGATGTAGAAGTGCACGTTTCATGGTCTGGACAGTTTCTCTTGGATGGAGGTTGCGGGTGCCTCATCGCGAGTGTGGCATTGCCACACTTGTTGGTATTTCCACCGTTGCGGTATTCGTTATCGCGGTTGTCATCGTGTTTGTCGTCCTAGCCGGCTGCGACCATGTCGACCTCTTCGCGGTCATTGTAACCGCGCATCCGGTGTTTTCCTCGATGATCGCGTCTGCGGCCGAGGTCATCATCATCATCGGAGTGGACACGGTTTTTCACCGAGTCCTCTTCGTCGGCCCACCTATTCGCGATCTCCATCAGGTGGTCAATTGTCTTGGGCTTCGAGCGGCCCAGCTCCTCCCTAAGCTCTCTGCGGCGTACGCCGTCGTTGAACGCGTCGATTGAACAATCTTCAGAGATGTCTTCCGCTGAATATTTTATGATGGACCATCTCTGGATGTACGAGCACAACGACTCGCCCATCTTCTAATAGTAGCTGCGCAATTCTTCGATTGATGCGGGCCTCTTGTAAGTGCCCTTGAAGTTACACACAAAACTATAAACTAGCTCTTCCCAACTGCGAATGGATCCATGCGGGAGATTGTTGAACCATGCACGGGCGGCGCCTTGCAGCTGCAGCTGGAGGCATTGGATCACCATGCTCGTGGATCCGCCATGCAACCTAACGGAGGAGATGTGATCCTCTAGCCAGATCTTCGGGTCCTGTAGGCCATCGAATTTCAGGTTCTCTAATGGGAGTTTGAACCCCTTAGGCATTCTCTTCTACCTGATGGCTCTGCTGACGCAGCTGGCGCCGTAGAGTTCGGTCATGTAATCCTCTGAGTCAGTCGAACAGGCATGCCTTGCATGCATCTTGTCGACCTTGCGTTGCGTGATGTCATCACGCGCGTCATAGTCGCGATCATGCCGCTGTGAGCAGCGACATCGAGATAAGTCATGGCTATCATCGCTGGAGGAGGGCGAGGAGTAGCGTTTAGCCAGAGCCTTGCTCTTTATCGGCTCCGGTGTTGGATCCTTGATGAGGGCGGCTTTGACTATCCCCAAGCCTACGATCGTAGATCGGTGCATGGCAGCTCGCGGATCCCCAGTCGGAGGCTGGTTGTTAAGGAGGTACAAGGTGGCCGCCGTTACCGCCGCCTGCGGTGTCTTCGGGAGCACGTTTCCCCGCATATCCACCGTCATGGACGAGAAGTCGAGGACGCACGCGACCTCTTCTCGCTCCTTGTCAGTGAGATGTGCCAATCGAGAGTGCCTTTTGGCAGCCACATGGTCGTTGCCCTTGGAGGAGGATCCTCCCATGGAAGAGAGCTGATCCCGCCGAAGGCTCGACTCGTCTGCCGCCCTTCTGCGCGCATCGAGATGCACGATTACTTGTTGTTGGCGCCTGTATTCCTCCTTGAGCAGCCAATGGTAACCCATCAACATGTCTTGCGATGAGTTTGGGGGTAGAGGATTACCCCGCAGAGCTTCTCGACAGCAGGCCCACTCATTGTCATTGAGGTGGATCTGCACGCTCTCTCTAGTGTGCTCATTCGCCATGAGATGCGGGTCTCCTCCCATCCCGTTGTTGGTGGGTGCGCCATTGGCGGGACCACCATTTGCGAATGGGATGCCGCCATTGGTCGGACCAGTGCCTGCGTTTTCGTGACTAGTGCCAGTGTCGCCTGCATTGATGACGGCGCACATGTAGTGATTGGGGAAGCTGTTGCTTCCGCAGCTTTCAGATCCAGAGTCGTAGGCTCCGTCTTAAGTGGCTAGATCACCCAGATCGGATCCACAACTACTGTCGCAGATCACGTTCCCGACTGTTGTCGGGGCGTTGAGTTCGCTCAGGGAGACGATCAGCGATGGAAACCATAATGTTGGAGCAATCATAGAAACTGTGGGCTGGTCAGGGAGGCGAAGGGTGCCTAGCTGACCAACTTCGAAACGCAAGCTCCCGATCACTAGGCCGATCCCTTCACCCATGGACTCGAAAGCCGGGCGAGTGGCGACATGTGGGCTGTGAAGTCGAACGCATCGAAGAGGAGGCGAGTCTCTTCTATTGCAGAGTTGTAGATCGCGGTTGATGGGGCCGAAGAAGCCGCGACATCAGCACTCCCAGTTCCCACAGACGGCGCCAATTGACGAGGGTTAAACTCATCAATGCCCATTGTTATGGACTTGGGTTTTGGGGAAGGAGGGAGCGCTGGAGGAATCAATCGGCTAGCAAACAAGCACACATGGACGCAAGGTTTACCCAGGTTTAGGCCTCGTAGAAGTTCCTACTCCTGCTTGTCTGCTCTTGGAATTATCGAGGGAGTCGAAAGTTATAGGGGGTGCGCATATGCAATTTGGCGATGTTATGGAAACTAGGGTTGTGATCGTCCTCCTGGCCGCCCCTCCAAGCCTTTATATAGATAGGATAGGTCTCGGGTAGCAGGTCGAGTCGGTTACAAGTTAGGGTTTGTCCCTTTAAACTTTCTATCTTAAGCTTTGCCTTGTTCCACAAGCAGTCGGAGTCTTCATAGGCCACACGAATCCTGGATTGGGCCCTGGTAACGCCGTGGGCTTCTGCCAGATCAAGCCGTATATACCAAACTCGAGTACCTATAAGGTATGCCCACGTCACCTACTGTCCGTGTAAAATTTGAACCTAAAAGTTAGTGGTAAAAGTTAAACGAATTTAAGGTTAGTTGTGAATGAGTATGAACAATCTTGGATTTTAAACCGAACAGCCAAGGTCATGGCCATATCTACATCATACTTTATATCGATGATTCACGATCCCATATCCAAGAATTTGCATGCCGCCAAATTGGGCCATATTTTGAAAACAAACGAAGAGGGAAGTAGTATGAATAGTATGGCTCGACCAGCCGCTCTCTCGAGAAGGAGCCGAACCCCACTGTTTTCCCTACTTAATTTTAGGGTACTTCGTGCTAAATGTATATACCTTGATGTAATTTTACCTTTTTTAGGTCATTGTTGTAAAACGTACTCCCACCGTCCGTGTAAATTCGAACATAAAGCAAGTGGTACGTATTTAAGATTATTAGTTGTCAATGAATATGAAAATTCTTGCATTTCAAGCTGAATGACTAGGGTCATACATTTCTACATCATACTTTATGTTGATGATTCATGATCCCATATCGAAGAATTTGCATGCCGCTAAATTTGGCCATATTTCGAAAACAAACGAAGAGGAAGTAGTATGAAGAGTATGGCTCAATCAACTTTTCTTTCGGGAAGGAGCAAAAACATGATTGTTTTCACTACTTAATTTTAGGGTGCTTCTTGCTAAATGTATGGACCTTGATGTAATTTTATCTTTTTTAGGTCCTCAATGTAAAATTTACTCCCACCATCCGTACGTGTAAAATTTACTCCCACCATCCGTACGTGTAAAATTTAAACGTATTCAAGAATATTAGTTGTCGATAAGTATGAATATTCTTGGATTTCAACATGAACGACCAAGGTCATGGCCATATCTACATCATACTTTATGCTGATGATTCATGATCCCATATCTTAGAATTTGCATGCTGCCAAATTTGGCCATATTATGAAAACAAATGAAGAGGAAGTAGTATGAAGAGTATGGCTCGATCAACTTTTCTCTCGAGAAGGAGCAAAACATGAATGTTTTCCCTTCTTAATTTTAGGTTGCTTCGTGCTAAATGTATGGACCTCGACGTAATTTTACCTTTTTAGGTCCTTGATGTAAAATGTACTGCCCGTACGTGTAAAATTCGAACCTAAAAGCAAGTGGTAAAATTTAAACGAATTTAAGTTTATTAGTTGTCGATGAGTATGAACTTTCTTGGATTTCAAGCCGAACGACCAAGGTCATGGCCATATCTACATCATACTTTATGCTGATGATGACCCCATCTCCAGCAATTTTCATGCCGCCAAATTTGGCCATATATTTTGAAAACAAGCAAAGAGAAAGTAGTGTGAATAGTATGGCTCGATCATCTACTCTCGCGAGAAGGATCTAGACCTGACTATCCCTTGCTTAATTTTAGGGTGATTCGTGCTAAATGTAAGGACCTCTATGTAATTTTCTCCATTTTTAGGTCCTTGATGTAAATTGTACTCCCACCGCCTGTGATGTTCCCATATTTGGGAGTAAATGGGTGACTCATGGCATGGTAACCATGTTGCCACTCGGAGTTTCCAACCATTAGAAAAATCTAGCACGAAAACATGACTGTATACATTCTAATCTAGATAAATCTGAGAACATTATATAGATCGGAGGGAGTAGTATATATGTATTCAGAATAAATTGTGTTTTCTCTCTCGTTAAGTGGTGCATCACCATCCCCACACGCAAAACAAATTTGAGGACATTTCAAACTTTTTTACTTCGGCATGGTGTGATTTTCTATCCCTAGCTACCGACAAGAAAAAAATAGTAGCTCCTCAAACTAGGGGCCAACATTGCAGGCTGGAGCATTTAAGAAATATATCTAATTTTCTGTTATTATTCATTTTTGCATAAGCATCTATGTTAATGTCCCGTGTTACTTTTTCCCTAATATACTAGGTCGGAGGAGTCGATACGACAACCCGAGGAGAACTGCCCACGCCCCCATATTATTTTTGGCTGAGAAACCGCGTGCCCCTCATCGTCTTCCTCTGCCGCTCCGGCTGGTTGTGCACGACCATAGCCCCTCTCCAGCCATGCAGAAAGGTAGAAACCGCCAACCCATACCAACTAATCTTCCATAGTACTCTTCCCCGAAACAACATCTGGATTGATGAAGCATAAGATATCTGAGCATTACAGCCAGGAAATAGGATTTGGCAACCTCCACTACGGACCGCTGAGCAACATCACCGGTCGCGCCGATCTTCTTAGCACCACTCACCTGGCTTACGGCATGGTTGGCATGCATCGAGGGATTGCAGAAGATCCTAGTCTCCCATTTGGTTTGCCCTGCCTACTTCACTCTGACCCACAGACATGGACACTAGACCATGACAAGCAGGTAAAAATCAGTTTTGCATGATTTTTATAGGATTCGAATCCTTAGATTCTTTCCTATGGATTGCATTTGGATCAAAGGAATCATGGTACCCAAATTATTTTGAACTTCAACCCCCACCCATGCTTAAATCCCATAGGAATTGGAACATCTACTTGAGCCTCAACTCTCATCGTGTGTGTAGGATCGAAACATGCCATTCACGTAGGTAGTTTTCCTATGTTTTATAATCGCCTGTTTTTCACTGGCAAACCTTTGAAATTCCTGTGTTCCCAATCATGCGATCCAAAGAGGCCCAAGACTTTTGCTTCAGTGTCCCCCTCTCCTCCAAACATACTAATCTAAAAACACAAGAATGACCAGGATTGTTGATACCCGTAATGAAAGGTGTATTGGACAATCAAGGATGGCATTATATTTTAAGTTTCATGTGTTTTACAAACACAAGATTTCTATAAAAAGTTAGCTGTTTGGTTTACATGAATACAAAAACATAGGATTACTTTAAAACATGGTAAAATCAAAGTCAAACCTCAGAGGAGAGTATATTTATGATGTTATCATGTATCTTGGGACCTCATTCTTGTTCTTTGCGCGCGTAGGAATTTGAAAATGAGGTCCATGTTGGATATGAAGAATTGCATATGAGTTTTGGATGATTCTAACTCATAGGATTTTGGAAGATATTAAATTTGTCCTTTTGGAAGTCCAATGCGCTCACACTATAATCCTACAAAACTCTTGTGTTTGTTTCCTATTCACCATCCAAAGACACTTGTTACAAAATTCCTGCATTTTTAATTCCTAATATTAATTTACTGTACCTACCATGTCAATCCTATGTTTTTCCTATTCCGACGTTTTTTAAACACCATTGATCGAAACAGACCCCTAATCTTGTTAATCAATCATAGGAAAATTGCCTGTGTTTTTTCCTCTGGTCCATTCCTCTGGACCAAACAGCTGAACAGTGCCAGCATAGAAAATTAACTATTCGTTCACTTTTTCTTTAATGCAAATAAGACCTTATTTCTTGGTGTGTTTGTCTATATGCATTCATGATTTATTCATCATGTTTCTGCATCTTTCAGATAGTAGTTTTTCCGCAAAGCTAGCTAGCACCCCCCTTGTCAAACACCTTGCATGCCCCTAGATATGAAGAAAATCTGTTGCAGGGCATTGACTCGTTGCTGATGCCACTAGACAATCCAACAGTAGAAGCATTTGTACCAGATAGTGACATACCCAGAACATGGGACGTTGAAGGATTTGGAAACAAGGGTCGCTGGGTTGGTGCCAACGGAGAATGGATTGCTATTGCTAAGCACCCAGGATGCTGGTACCTCCAAAACGTCTATAGTATGGCACGTATCGAGCTGCCACGTGTGTAGCGTGTTGATATTTATCCATCGGGTAACCAGTGTTTCCCCGCCCCCCCATGCACTTACCGCTACAGGCACGTGAATATCGAGCTACTGAAGATATAAATAGCAAAGAAACCATAAAATTTGACAACCAATGGCACTACAGCGCGATGGCGGTGTTTGACAAATTCATTGCTACCATAGATTTTCCTTGTGACAAGGACTGGATTATCCTTCAAAACGACTATCTTGCACCAGCAACGTATGTCTATGCCATTTTCATGTGCCTAATCAGTGGTTCTATTGATCGCATATACGCGGTGATAGAACCGCGAGAAGATGTTCTTGTTTGGGAACCAAACAAGTGGAGTGAGTCCCATTATTTAAAAGTAAAATTTATAAATTACTTATAACTACATTGTCCATGATACTTTTGCCAACTAAAATGCACACATAGGTATACTTGCAGGCCCGCGTGTCATACAGGCTCCAGTAATTGAAGAGCCGACAAACATCCAAGCCGGTGACGATGCCAAGGCTGAAGATATTGCATTACGCAGCTGGTACTTGGCAGAGCTTGGCTGAGACATCCTGTGGATTCACACCAGGGGTGCATGAACCAGCAGCCATGGTGATCCTGTATCATACATGGGTAGAGAACTGCTCTCTTATCCCTCGCTCCGCTGCCACGTTTTCTAGAGGGCCCTTAATTTGGATGACCCTGTAGCACCGGATTGGATAAGAAGGGATAATCTTGAAGGGAGGTCAGTGTTTGTGGGAATCAACCATCCATTCATCCTCGACCCCCCTACAAACCCTGAAACTGGTGCTACCGATGTTGACGAAGCTCTTCTAGTGTTCAGAGGAGACTATGTGTTTGCTACACACATGCGATGCGAACATCACCCACAGCCAGTTCCGGATTGGAGCCGCATGTACATCAATGGGGGGGATGCCATAGGTTCATCACTTAAATACACTAGAGCGTAACATAGCGAGCAAATTTTCGAGGCACCAATGTGGTTCGTGTTTGGTTTGCAGCATAGAAAACAAAAAATTTCCTACGATGGGAATTATTATACGCCAAGATCTATCTACTAGATACAAGGAACGGGCGAATATACATCCATATAGAACATACCATCGAAGACCGACAAAGTGTAACGAGATTGAACTCATGGATGATGTAGTCGAACGCTTGCCGATCTCAAGATCGTGTGGAAGTCCTAGTGTCGCAAATCAGCAGCGCATCCATCCTCGCACACACATTTAGGCCACCGAACAACCTCCACCTCCTCGCTCCAGCGATGCAGCGGAAGCAGCAACTCCTTCCAGACGAAATGCCATCAGGAAAATGTATCTCGCTAATCTGAGACCATAGGAGAATAATTCTAGAGGGGGAGAGATATCCTTCACAAGGAGGTGTGCTTTGAGAGGCAGGAGAGGGGTGCCTTTATAGGAGAGGGGGGCTGCCCCTCCCATGGTCGACACCCATGTGGGGTGCCCCCACCTCTTCCTCATTCACGTGGTGGAATCTCCACTCACATCAATTTTGCCTCCACTCAAAATCCCACTCACATGCATTAAATTTCCACCAAATTTAATGCAACTCACATTTAATAAAACTCTTTTATTTATTTTATTCAGAAATTTGTTAATTACTTCAATTAACAAACATTTACATAGAACCCCCTGCAACATTACAATATCACATGCATAACGAATTTCAGCAATTTCACCCGGAACAATTTTGGTGTCTATTGAAATAATTCCAGTGCTTTGCAATTCTTTCGTCTAGAACATATTTGCTCCAAATGGTGTTGGAAACCCTTAAGTGTGTCACACTAAGGTTCATGAATAGTGCAAACATGATCGAGACCCTTCTCGAATCAATAATCAGAAGCGGGACCTGGCGATCCATACTGACTCCCACACATTCAACGATGACTTTTGTGATCGTGAGAACCTTTAACACTTATAACTTAATCCCTTTGTCTCGCGATATATTACATGTCCGAGATTCGATCATCGGTATCCCAATATCTAGTTTGATCTCGATACTGACATGCACTCTTTTCTCGTTCCCGTGATACAACATTCTAGTGATCACATTACTTGCTTGCAAACTATCTTAATATGATATCATTGAGAGGGCCCAGAGTATACCTATCTGTCATCAGGATGGAAAAATACTACCCTTGATCGATGAACCTCAACATAACACCTTCGGAGTATCTGAACCCACCTTTATAGTCAGCCTTCTACGTTGTGACGTTTGATGTTATTAAGTCACTCTTTCGGTTTTAGCAATTAGCATGATCTCATGGTTTAAGGACTAAGATTACTTCGTATAATGTTATAGCAAAATAAACATAATGAATTTGATCGTAATGCTATACTTTGGTTGAATGTTCATCACATCATTCACCAATGTTGTGAACTCGTTATTAACAACCTCCAATGTCCATGATCAGGAAACCTTGATCATCCTGGTAATCAACGAGCTAGTTTATAGAGAGGCATAACTAGGAACTTTCTATTTGTTTATTAGACACACATGTATTAAGGTTTCCGTATTAATACTATTATAGCATGCAAAATAAATATACTTGGAATACATATAATCACAACTTTATTATTGCCTCTCAGGGCATATTCCCTTCAGTCTCCCACTTGCACTAGAGACAATAATCTAGTTTACATAGTGATAAATCTAACACCCATGGAGTTCTGGTGTTGATCATGTTTTTCCCTAGGGGGAACTTTAGTCAACGGATCTGCTACATTGAGATCCATATGTACTTTACAAATCTTTATATCTCCATCCTTGACATGCTCATGGATGGAGTGAAACCAGCGCTTAATATGTTTGAAATTCTTGTGAGACCTTGGTTCCTTGGCATTGGTTATGGTTCCATTGTTGTCACAATAGATCACCATTGGGTCCAACACACTAGGAACCAAACCTAGTTTCGTTATGAACTCCTTCATCCAAACCGCTTCCTACGCCGCTTCTAAAGCAGCAACATATTCCGCCTCCGTTGTTGATCCAGCCACCATAGGTTGTTTGGAACTCCTCCAACTAACCGTTGCTCCATTCAATATAAATACGTATCCGGATTGAGACTTAGAGTCATCCGGATCGGTGTCAAAGCTAGCATCGACATAACACTTAGCGACCATCTCTTCTTCACCTTCGTATATAAGAAACATATCCTTAGTTCTTCTTAAGTACTTAAGGATATTCTTGACCGCTATCCAGTGTTCCAACCTAGATCAGATTGGTACCTACTAGTTAAACTAATAGCATGTGCCACATCCGGTCTTGTACATAGCATGCCATACATTATAGAGCCTATGGCTGAAGCATAGGGGATTTTATCTATTATCTCTCTTTCTTCCACCATAGCCGGACTTTGAGTCTTACTCAATGTCTTGCCTTGCAACATAGGTAAGAACCCCTTCTTACTTCTGTCCATATTAAACTTCTTTAATATCTTATCAAGGTATGTACTTTGCGATAGCCCAATTAGGCACCTTGATCTATCTCTATAGATTTTAACGCCTAATATATATGATGCTTCACCAAGGTCCATCGAAAATTTGCTGTGTAGATACCTTTTAACACTGTTTAAAAGATCTATATCATTTCCAATCAATAATATGTCACAGAAATTCCACATTGCTCCCACCTACTTTCTTGTAAATAAAAGCCTCTCCATAAATTTGGAAAAATCCAAACTCGTTGATCACCTCATGAAAGCGGAGATTCCAACTCCAAGATGCTTGCTTCAGTCCATAAATGGATCGCTAAAGCTTGCATACCTTATCAGCATCCTTAGGATCGACAAAACCCTTAGGTTGTATCATATACAACTCTTCTTCAATATTACCATTGAGGAATGTAGTCTTGACATCCATATGCCATATTTCATAATTGAAATATGCAGCAATTGCTAACATAATCCTAACCGACTTTAGCATCGCTATGGGAGAGAATGTCTTATCGTAGTCAACTCCTTGAATTTTTTGAAACCCCTTTGCGACAAGTCGAGCTTTATAGATGGTTATATTACCATCAGCACCAGTTTTTCTTTTGAAAATCCATTTATTCTCAATAGCCTTTCGGTCGTGAGGTAAGTCCACCAAAGTCCAAACTTGGTTTTCGTACATGGATTCCATCTCGGATTCCATGGCTTCTAGCCATTTGTTGGAATCTCGGATCATCATTGCTTCTTCGTACGTTGCAGGGTCATCTATTTCATCGACCATGAAATTCATAACAGGATTTCCGTACAGTTCAGGAGCTGCATGTGTCCTGCTTGACCTGTGAGGTTCGGTAGTGTCCTCTTTCGGAGTTTCATGATCATTATCATTAGTTCCCTGTTCATTTGGTGAAGTCAACTCTGGAACAATTTCTGGCGCTGCGCCACTCATCATTTCATGAAGAGAAGGTTCAATAACCTCTTTGAGTTCTACCTTCCGACTACACACGCCTTTCGTGAGAAACTCTTTCTCCAGAAAGGATCCATTCTTGGCAACAAAAACCTTGCCCTCGGATCTGTGATAGAAGGAATACCCAATTGTTTCTTTAGGGTATCCTATGAAGACGCATTTTTCCGCTTTGGGTTCGAGTTTATCAGGCTGAAGTTTCTTCACATAAACATCGCAACCCCAAACTTTAAGAAATGACAGCTTAGGTTTGTTTCCAAACCACAATTCTTCACATACTACGTACGTATTACTTTTATACTGTATTGTAGTATCAGTACTTGCAACATCATTTCCACTATTGCTTGTATTAGGCACCATGTACGTAATATTATACTTTCATAGTATGTGTTTGATGTTTCCCTATTCAAGCAATCAAGCTGCCATGCCCAATTTTCTAGGCTATTAATTTTGGCATGACAATTAGTAGTACTATATTGGTGGCAAAGTTTGCTTTGTCCATAGCATTCGTCTGACTCTGCTGCATTTATTCCCTCACCAGCCCCAGAACCACCTCTCTCTCTCTCACAATACTCCTTAATCACCATTGCGCTTCCCTCCATTGACGACCATCGCCGCTGCAACTTACTCATGTTAGGCAGGTTGGCTACGGGCGGTGGGCCCTGCAACCTCATCTATAGAGCCGTCGCATCTGTCAGGGGGATGACCTCCGGATACCCCAACCAGACAAGAATCACGGTAGTCAGATCGTGTCCAGCTGGCTGAGCGCAGCCGGACAGGAGCAAGTCAAGCCGGCTACCTCACGGTAGCCGGAACGGTGAGGGGCAGTCGGCTACATCAGTGTAGCCAGACTCAATCAAGAGGACAGTGCGACGTGCTGCACAGTGCACGGTACGCCCTGGTACGATGACAAGACCCACAACTACCCGATCATACCGAAGACTTTGCGGGGTGATGCGGGAACAGTGGCCAGATGCTGACGACGGGCTTGCACGGCATTCACTGTACTCATGACGACCTTACCGCTTGTACCTTGATGGGATGTAAGTGTACCGAGTACTGTAGATGACCAGCCGGCTGGGACCCGCCTGTGGGGCCCGCCAGCCGGACTGGCCAGTAAGACTGTTGCCTCTCTACCTATATAAGGAGAGGAAATGTTCCAGTAGAAAGGGTTGGTCTCAGTGCATTTAAGACAGTAGCTAGAGAATACAGCTCGAGGAGCGATTGTAGCCCGTATACCACTCATAGTAAGATCGGCAGGAGTAGGAGCTTTACCTCATCACGGGGGCTCTGAACCTGGGTACTTCCCATGTCTCGTTACACTTGCTTGTATCCAATCCCGCCTGCGGACGCCGTCGATAGCTTCCCTGCTAGTCCCCACACCTCTATCTAACATGCTTAGGTACTTTCGTTCCCAATACCATGACAGTTGGCACCCACCATGGGGCAGATGGCTTCGACCGGAGTCACGTTCCGCATAGGACCCCACACTTCAGCCAGTGAGCGCGTGGCCTCTGGCCTGCTGCTCACGCTCGGCAAATTTGATTGCATCATCGACAACGCTTCCTACTTCGCCGGAACCTCGTTTTTCACAAACGGTTCTATCCTGCCTTTCGGCGACCTCCCCGTCTATGTCGCCACCATGCCGAAGTGTTTCCCTAGGGAGATCGTTTCCGTCAAGGAGCTGCCGCACCTAGGCAGCAGCGCCTCCGTCGCCCCTCACGGTGTCGAGGTAATGATGGCTAGCTCCATCTCTCACCCGTGCCAGCCACGGGAGCGGGGCTCGGACGAGGGCGGAACTTCTGCGCCGCCACAGTCCTGAAACCTGGTGGACGAGGCCATCGACCGTATCCTCACGCCGGTTAACCTCGGAGAAAACCCGGAGGAGGCAGAGGTCAACTTCGCCATGGAAAGATAGCTTCTCCTCCAGGAGGCCATGGAGCTAGTTGCGACCCGCAAGCAGATCGAGATCACTCGGCGCGAGTACGACCGTGCGCATGGGTTCACTCTAGCTTCCGTGGAGCCAAGCTGGCGCAGGCAAGTGCGATGCCGGGGCGGCGAGCTAGGCGGTAGGATGGAGAAGGATGGCGAGCTAGATCCGGCACCCGCTCTCATCTGGCCCACCTACAACACGCCCATCAAGAACCAGCGCGCAGAGCGAGCCACAACAGACAAATTGCCCAACTTGGAGGGCGAGGAGCGAGCCCGACAGCATGCTCGGGTGCAGGAGCTCCTCCGGATCCCGGACGAGCAGGTTGATGCCAACCGGCAGATGCAGGAGGACCCCAGATGTTCCAAGGGAAGCAGGCCGCCCCCCAACAGCAAGGGTGCGCCCTGCGACACCCAACAGGCATCCTCTCCTCCGGCTAAGTCCCGCAGCAAGCGCCGCGGTTCTGGCAACAAGTGCCAGCCGCGCCAGGACCAAATGGTGAACAGCAACCCACCGCCTCCCCCTCCACCAACCGGAGCACCAAGACCTGCCGGTTCCCGTCTCTCGGGCCAGGTAAGAGCGCCCAACCCGGATCATCCGGATGCCTGTGACCGTATCGAGCTCCTCGCTCAAGCGCGCGTCACGGAAGAGGAAGACTCCACCATACCAGTTTGTTTTGGATCCCGCGTCTAGAACGAGCCGTTTCCGGATAAGTTCACCCTGCCTAGGGACACCCTCAAGTACGACAGCAGCATGAAGCTGGAAGATTGGCTGACCGACTACGCCACGGTAGTTGGCATCGCCCATGGGAACAAGCGCACAGCTGTGCGCTACGTCCCCCTTATGCTAACCGGGTCAGCAAGGACATGGCTCAACAGCCTCGCGCCCAACAGCATCAACGCCTGGCCAGACTTTGAAAAGGTGTTTGTCCACAACTTCAACGGCACATACAAGCGTCCGGGCCGCCCACGCGACCTGGCCCTTTGCGTCCAGGGCAACCACGAGACGGACCGCGAGTACCTCGCCAAGTGGATGGAGTTGCGCAACACCTACGAGGGCATCCTAGAGAGCCAGTCTATTGGCTTCTTCATCGAGGGATGCCGAGAAGGCACCATGCTTTGCCACCGGCTACACTGTGACGAGCTGAAAACCATGGCGGGGCTCATGACGGTTGCGGACCAATACGCTATGGCGGATGCCGCCATGAAGAAACACCTCTGAGAAGTGCTGACAGGCGTCCGACTCTAACAGAGCCGGCTCGCGACCGTCCGAGCAATCCGGCTGGAGAAGCCGGATCCTCCAGGCGCCACAGCAACGACAACCGGTTCCATGGGGCCGCCAAGCCGGACAGCAGAAGCCCCGCTACCACGCGCGACAGGTCAATGTTGTAGAGGGCACGCCCGACGCGCCGGCTAACGATGCAAGAAGGCAGAAGCCGCGGCTCACCTTCGACCAGATGTTTGACGGCCCGTGTAAGTGGCATAGCGGTCCCTTCAAGCCGGCTATGCACACCACCCGGAACTGCAGCTGGACCCGCCAGCTAAAGGACCAGGGCAACCAGCAACGTCTTCCCCCGCCCCCTCCTGGTGGACCACCACCATCGGCTAGCGGAACCGGTAATGATGGTAAAGGCGGCAACGGCAGCAACAACAACAACAACAATGGCTACCCCCAGCCGTTTCGTCAGCCGGTTGGGGGAGAAGGCACTTCCATTGTACCAGTTGATGAAGAAGACGGACAAGTTCTCCTAGACCTCGCAGGCCGATGATGCTTTTCACGACCTCAAGCGCATGCTATCCATAGTGCCGGTTCTAGCCACGCCAGCTAGCAAGGAGCCGATGTTGCTCTATATAGCAGGCATCAGCCGGGTCGTCAGTGTCGTCCTGGTGGTAGACCACCCCGAGGAAGGCAAGGCTCAGCTGGTTCAGAGACCCGTCTACTACCTCAGCGAGGTCCTCTCCCTCTCCAAGCAGAACTACCCCCACTACCAGAAGATGTGTTATGGCGTGTACCTGGCGTGCAAGAAGCTCAAGCACTACTTTCAAGAGCATCCGATTAAGGTCGTGTGCACTGCACCCCTTTCGGAAATCATCGGCAACAAGGACGCCACCGGCCGAGTCACCAGATGGGCCATCGAGCTCGCCGCCTACTCCATCCAGTACGATCCCCTGCTCACGATCAAGTCGCAAGCTCTGGCGGACTTCCTCGTCGATTGGGCCGAGACCCAGTACCTCCCACCGGTTCCTGATTCGGACCATTGGAGGATGCACTTTGATGGCTCGAAGACGCTCAGGGGCTTGGGACCCGGCATCGTGCTCTCCTTGCCCAAAGGAGACCGGCTGGAGTACATTCTCCAGATCCACTTCAAGGCCTCCAACAATGTTGCCGAATACGAGGCGTTGGCACATGGCCTCTGGCTAGCCAGGGAAATTGGTGTCAACAGGATCCTTTGTTTCGGTGATTCGGATCTGGTGGTGCAGCAGGTATCCTGAGAGTGGGACGCCCGCGATGCAAACATGGCCCTCTACCGGTTCCACATACAGAAGCTCAGCGCCTGCTTCAACGGATGTGAGTTTCATCATGTCCCTCGCATCAACAACGAGGCAGCCGATAAGCTCGCGTGAATCGGATCCATTAGGCAGGCGACCCAACCAGGGGTCTCCTTGGAGCACCTACGCAAGCCCTCCATCAACCCGTCCCCCGAGTCAGATTCCATTATCTGGGCAGGGAGTGCTCCGGTTGACGGCACGGCAGACGCGGAGCCGACACAACCTGCGAATAAGAGGGCCCACACCAACTCTGGCCAGCCCGTACCCTCTGGCTCGCAAGAGCCGGGGGTTGTCGACTCGTCCAGCGGCTCGGGCACTGCCGTTCCGGGTACCTCATCCGGATGAGCCCCAACGACCCTCAACCGGAGAGAGGAAGCATCTTCACTATCCGGGAGATACCATCCAGGGCGCAGCCCTTCATGAACTATATCGCCAATGGAGAGCTTCCGGATGACATGGTAGAGGCCAGGAAAATCCGGCGCCGTGCGCACACGGACACCATCATCAACAAGGAACTGTACAAGCGCAGCGTATCTGGCATCTTCCAAAGGTGTGTCGACGTGGAAATAGGCTATCGGTTGCTCAAGGACATCCACCAGGGCGAGTGTGGGCATCACGCTTCATTCAGGGCAATAGTCACCAAGGCTTTCTGCCATGGCTTCTATTGGCCCACCGCCCTCGAGGACGCCGAGCAACTAGTCCGCGCGTGCAACGGGTGCCAACTCTTCGGGCAGCTCAGGCACATGCCGACTATGGTACTCAAGACCGTACCGATCACCTGGCCTTTCGCTGTCTGGGGCCTCGACATGGTCGATCCCTTCAAGCGGGAACGCACAGGCATGACCCATCTGCTAGTGGTGGTGGACAAGTTTACAAAGTGGATAGAGGCCAAGCCTATCCGGAAGTTGGATGGGGCGACAGTCGTCACCTTCTTCATCGACATCATCAGCCGGTTCAGCTACCCCAACAGCATCATCACCAACAACGGCACGAATTTCGCCAAGGGGCCTTCACCCGGTTCTGCAGCAACAAGGGCATCCGGCTGGACCTCGCTTCCGCTACGCACCCACAATCCAACAAGCAAGTCGAAAGGGCCAATAGCCTAGTGCTAGCTGGCATTAAGCCATGCCTCATCGAGCCCTTGGAGCGGTCGCCCGGATGCTAGATCGAAGAACTTCCGGCTGTGCTGTGGAGCCTCCGCACCATGCCAAATAGGTCAACCGGCTTCAACTCGTTCTTCCTCGTTTACGACTCGGTAGCCATCCTCTCTGCGAACATTGAGTTCGACTCACCGTGCAAGCTCCTCTATGATGAAAATTCTAACCAGGAGGCAGGAGAGGATGGCGTGGACCTCCTTGAGGAGGCCCGTGAGCTGGCATTGTCTAGATCGGCCCTGTACCAGCAGCGCTTACGCCACTACCATTCGAGCCGGATCCCCCACGTCGCATTCCGCGAGGGCGACCTGGTTCTCCGGCTGGTGCAAGACACGAAGGGCATGCACAAGCTATCACCGCCCTGGGAGGGTCCGTTCATCATCAGCTGGTTGTTGCCCAACGACTCCTAATACCTCATCGACGTGCAGCAGCCGCACAAGAACAAGATGGACAAGTCGTACGAGGAGACAGAGCGCCCCTGGAACGCGGCCCTGCTCCGCCCGTTTTACACCTAGTCACCAGACAGTGTATGTATCCCGCAAACCCAATGAATGAAAATGCAGACCCCTATGAGATGCTCGGGGGCTCCTTGCTATAAATTGGTGTGTATTTGTTTCCGGTTAAGTTTTTCCGGCTCCAGCAACCCCTACCCGGGGGCTCGCCAGCTGGCCCGACCTGCTAAATCAACAAACTGGCTGAGTAGTGTGCGACGATGTTAGAGGCCCACTCTTCGTCTTAGCTACATACCGCAACCTGGCTGTCCGGCTAGCAAGAGCAAAAGCCCGAGGCTTCCCACATGAAAAACAATGAGGAGATGCGATAGATCGGGCGTCCCGGCCTTGCAACTAGCTTGAGATAATCTGGCTACCAACCCGTCAGTACCGTGCGCAATGTACTGTCAGCTCCCTTTGATTCCGGCTGCAGACCGCAACCCGGCTGCCCGGCAAGGACGCAGCGTAAATAGCAGAGCACACTGGAAAGTGGCTAAGTGTCCAGAGAGGCACATGCTAGTTTTCGAAAAACAAATCCGCCTTCCGGCTAAAAAGGCGCTACCTTAACCGACCAACCTATTGACGGGTGGGAATGTATGTATGTTTGTTTTTTGTATGACTAAATCTACGCCAGCTACTCCGAATCTCGGGGGGTACACCCACTGGTGCGCTCATGTGCCCCCAGTGGAATATTGTAGTTTCTGACTGGCTAAAGGAGTTAGCCGGATATTTGGAGCCCAGGTGAGGGCAAGGGCAGGAAGAAAAGAAGAAGATTCGAAGCACCTGGCTATGGTAGCTACTCCGAATCTCGGGGGCTACACCCAGTCGGTGCGCTGACGTGCCCCCACTAGAGTGGAGTTCCCCCGGCTGCTGGCGTCCAGCCAGTGGAAGTAACCGGCTAGAGGTGTCTAGCTAGACAAAGCTAAAGACTTGAAGAAAAGAGAAGATTCGAAGCACCTGGCTACGCCAGCTACTCTGAATCTCGGGGGCTACACCAAGTGGGTGCACTATCGCGCCCCCACTGGAGTTGGAGTTCCCCGGCTAAAGGTGTTCAGCCGAGTGAAGTCATCCGATAAATTCAATCGGCGAAATATCAAAACTTTGGAGCACACAAAAATCACAAGTTGGAAGCAAGCCAAATAGTTTAGTTGGATATAAAAAGAGGGGGAGATAAATCTCCCATGAGTTCACCCGGCATCAGAGACAGCCGGCACAGATAATAAGGTTCAAACAAAACAAGACAAATAGCAAGTACACCCGGCATTCCGGGGATCATATCTAGGCAGTATGGCCTTTGCCGTGAAGAGGATCCTGACTGGAAGTAGTCTCGGGAGGAGGAGGAGGCGCGTTGGCTTATTCGGCTCCAGCATCACCACCGGTCGGCTGCGATGAAGCTTCTGCATCCGGAGTGCCGGTGGACTCCGAGTCGGTGAGGAACTCATCGACATCCGCGTAGTCGGCAATCTTGATGGCGGAGGCCCGGAGCTCTGTATGGGCCTAGCGGATGGCGGCGAGGTCGGCACTGGCATGGAAACCCCCGTCTATCTTCTCGACACGGGCGTCCTTGTACCAGGAAAGCATCAGGGCCAGGTCCATTTCCGCCTCGGCTCGTGCCGCCAGATCCCTCAGGCGGTCGACGGTAGCTGGCACCTCCGCCACCTTGGCCACCAGCTACGCCATCGTTTCCGGAACCAGAGCATCCGCCCACAGAAACGTGAAGATAGCCTGAGCCGCCTGGCGATGCTTGGCGGCCTCCTCGCCAAGGAGGACGACCAACTCCTTGGCGGTCGGCTGCTCCCCCGGCCAGTTCTCCTGTAGCCGGTTATATGCCAGTAGGTCTACCCCGAGATAAAAAGTTGTGAGAAAAAAGAACATCACATCCGGCTACTGGATCCGGAAAGATGAAGGGAGTCGGAGAGAAAACTTACCGTTCGTCATGTGCCCAACCTGCATCAGCTCCTCCACCAGGGCCTTCTCCCGAACCGTTAGCCGTTTGACCTCCTTCTCTTGGTCCTTGTTCTGGGCCTCGAGGAGGTCAAATGCTTGGGCCCGACTGGCGAGGGTGGCATCGCGCTCCTTGACGGTGGCCTCCAGGACGTCCATCTTGGCATGCGAGTCCTTATTCTGCAGCCGAAGCATAGAATTGGACTTGCTCAGCCGGTCGTTCACCTCCTTCACCGCCAGCTCGAGGCTGGCGGCAAGGTCCGCCAGCGAAGCGGAGGAGGAGGCATCATCATCGATGGTGTTGGCAACCAGCGACTCCTTTGCCTCGGCCAACGCTGTCCGCCACTCCTCCCCCAGCTCGTCGTCGGAGTTGTCGTCGGTAACAACCACGAGCTCCTTGCCGGTGGAGGCCCTCAGTGCTGCCGCAGGAGAACTACCTCCACTTTGTGAAGAGGGCACAGCCATATCCGGCTGCACCACTACAGTCGGCGGAGCATCCCCTGCTCCAGCTGCGGTAGTCGGATCAGCTTGAGGCGGGGGCGAAGACGGTGCCCTGGACGATGGAGGGGGAGCGGAGGCAGATGTGGGCGGCACGGTGTCCGGCGCTCGGGGTGGCGAGCCACTAGCCGCCCTCACCGGGCTCACGGCACCAAAGGAGACCAGCGTGCTAGGCAGCGGAAAGCAAGACAGAAATAGAAGCAGATAAGCAAAAGACGAAAAAAGTTGCACGAGGAAAGGAGGAAAAGACAAAAGGGCCAGCAGTTAGCTTACCCCGGCACCACGGGGGGTGGCCCCTTCTTGCGACCAAGATGGCTGGGTGGAATGGTGTCGGTCCGGCTCCTCTTGGGGTGCGGCTCCTCCACGGCGGGCCGGCTGGCCCTGTCACCTCCTCTGCTGGACGGCCGGAGCCACCCCCGTCGGCACCAGACCGGCTGGAGTTGCTCCCGCCGGCACGGGACCGGCTGGAATCGCCATCCGTCGCATGGCAACGAGTCGGCTCGGGAGCCGACGCGGCCTCTTCCTCCTCATCAACCTCCGCATAGGGGTCGGCGGCCGGCTCGTCATTCCGGCTGGCGAAGACGTCGCCATCCCCATCTGACTCCTCGCTAGAACGGCGAGCGCGTGACTCGGGCAGGTTAGGCCTAAAGTTCTGGAGGGGTCTCACCCTCCTCCCGGAGGATGCAGGGGAACATCTACCAAGAAAAAAGAAGCGCAAGAGATTAACCGGACGGCAAAAATCGCAAGAAATAAAAATCCAGCTGGCGAGACTTACCCGGGGTGCACGGTTGTCGCGGCTGTAAGGGACCAGCCCGAACTTCCAGCCTTCATGATCGTCCACACCCACTCCTTCAGGTTGTGGTAGCGGGGATCACGGCGGGACAGCCGGGGCGGGTCCAGCAGGCCAGAGTGGAAGCACATCTTGTGCGCGCGCTGTTGCAGTGGCATCATCAGCCTGGACATCCAGCTGAGTGTGATGTCCAGGCCGGTCAAGCCAGCGGTGATGAGGGCACGCATGCGCTACAACATCATATCTGACTCCGTATTCTCACTGTAGATCTTCAGATCCCACTGCTGCCGGCTAGATTCCATGTCCTAGAAAGCCGGCATGTTGATCCGGTCCTTGACGGTGAGGCTGTGGATGTAGAAGTACGACTGTTGCGATAGTCGCACCGTGTCCTGCAGCCGGAACTTGGGGTAGCCGATCTATGTGCGGGAGTAGATGGAGGCGCCGCCGCACGTCACCAGCGGCTCCTTGGTGAACTAGACCTGCGGCCGGACTCGGAAGAGCCGGCAGAAGAGCCCGAGATCCGGCTGGATCCCGAGATAGCTCTCACAGAAGTGTGCCAGCGTCCCGATGGCATTGGCGCCTAGGTGGTGGAGGCGGAGGTCGAAGAAAGCAAGAAAAGTTAGGAAGAAGGGATGCACTGGCAACGCGAAGCCGTGGGCAAGATGCGACAGAAAAATCACCCGCTCCCCCTCCGCTGGGTGTGGTGATTCCTCTCCCTCCGGCGCCAGCTGCACCTCCACTTCTGTGTCCGGCGGCAGCACGCGGGTGGCATGGTACTTCTGGATGTGCTCCTCCGTCACGGAGGAGCCGCCCCATGATCCGTGTTCGGTAGCCATCTCCGGCTCATGAGGAGGCACTCCGGTTGAAGAGTGGCGGTGGCCCGTACCGCCGACGATGCTAAACTGGTGGCACGGCGGACTACAGTAGAAGCAGCAGCGAGCGAGGCGACGTGAGGAAGGCAAGGGCACAGGAGAAAATTGGGGAAGTAGCAAACTGAGGGACGAACTGCTCTCCCCGGGCGGCCCTTTAAAGACCTGAAAGCGGAACCGTCCGTGGTGCCACGTGGCACCCACCCAGCCGCACCCCTCTCTCCCCACTACGCATGATCCTTTGCGCCAGCACGGGATGCACAGACGATCCCGGAGTAGAAACCGAAGAGGCAGACGACAGTTCCCGAGGTGACGTGCGACAGGACGTTACGCTGCCCGCCGCAGTGTAATGATGGTACGTGCACGCGTGGCCGGTGTCAGCATTGACGTAATGGGTAGCTTAACCGCCAGGCGTAGCCGGCCAGAAAATTCAAAATGAAAGAGGAGCGCGCGCACATTTCACCTAAGGGTGAAATCTACACACGCTCGGAGCTAGTGTCGGGGGGATGACCTCCGGATACCCCAACCAGACAAGAATCACGGCAGTCGGATCGCGTCCGGCTGGCTGAGCGCAGCCGGACGGGAGCAAGTCAAGTCGGCTACCTCACGGTAGCCGGAATGGCGAGGGGCAGCCAGCTACATCAGCGTAGCCAGACTCAATCAAGAGGACATCGCTACGTGCTTCACAGTGCACGGTATGCCCTGGTACGACGACAAGACCCACAACTACCCGACCATACCGAAGACTTTAAGGGGGTTGCGGGAACAGTGGCCAGATGCTGACGACGGGCTCGCACGGTGTTCACTGTAACCACGACGACCTTACCGCTTATACCCTGATGGGATCTAAGTGTACCGAGTACTGTAGATGACCAGCCGGCTGGGGCCCGCCTATGGGGCCCGCTAGCCGGACTGGCCAGTAAGAACGTTGCCTCTCTTCCTATATAAGGAGAGGCAAGGTTCCAGTATAAAGGGTTGGTCTCAGTGCATTTAAGACAGTAGCTAGAGAATACAACTCGAGGAGTGATTGTAGCCCGTATACCACTCATAGTTAGATCGGCAGGAGTAGGAGCTTTACCCCATCACGAGGACTCCGAACCTGGGTACTTCCCGTGTCTTGTTACACTTGCTTGTATCTAATCCCGCCTGCGGATGTCGCCGATAGCTTCCCTGCTAGTCCCCACACCTCTATCTAACCTGCTTAGGTACTGTCGTTCACGATACAACGACGGCATCCCTCACACATCACGGTGGCAGTGCGATATGTACATAATCCCCAATGTCAGGGGGATGATCCCCGGGTACCCCACCCGAATAAGAAACAGGACAGTCGGATCTCTTCCGGCTGACCAGATGCAGCCGAACAAGGTAGGATGGACCGTCTACCACCCAGTAGCCAAACCACGAAGAGGCAGCCGGATACGGCGATGTAGCCGGATCCAATCAGAGAGACAGGACGACGTGCGTATCAGTGCACGGTACGTCCTGTATGATGACGAGACGGGCAACCACCCGCCCATACCGAAGACTTTGTGTGGCTGACACGGGAACAATGGCATGTGCTGACGACGGGCTCGCACGGCGTCCACTGTGCCTACGACAGCCATACCGCTCATACACCGATGTGACATACCATACCGGGTACTGTAGATGACTAGTCGGCTGGGACCCGCCTGTGGGGCCCGCCAGTCGGACTAGCCATTGAGACCCTTGCCCCTCTTCCTATATAAGGAGAGGCAGGGCCTCAGTAGAAGGGGTTGGTCTCAGTGCATTTAAGGCAGTAGCTAGAGAACACAGCTCGGGGAGAACTTGTAGCTCGTATATTCCCCATAGTCAGATCAGGCAGGAGTAGGGGCTTTACCTCACCACGAGGGCCCCGAACCTGGGTACTTCTTGCATCCCGCTATGCTCGCTTGTATCCAATCCTGCCTGCGGACGCCGTCGATAGCTTCCCTGCTAGTCCCCACACCTCTATCTAACCTCCTCAGGTACTGCCGTTCCCAATACAACGACAGTTGGCGCCCACCGTGGGGCTGATGGCTTCGACCAGAGTCACGTTCCGCACGGGACCCCGCACTTTAGCCGGTGAGCGTGTGGCCTCCGGCCTGGTGCTCACGCTCGGCAAGTTTGACTGCGTCATCGACAACGCCTCCTGCTTCGCCGAAACTTCCTTCCCAGCGAACGACACCGTCCTGCTATTTGGCGATCTCCCCGTCTACGTCGCCACTATCCCGGAGCGTTTCCCTAGGGAAATAGTCTCTGTCGCGGGGCCGCCATGCTCAGGCGGCGGCACCTCCACCGCACCTCGCGGCGTGGAGGTCATGATGGCCGGATCCAGCTCGCATCCCCGCCAGCCACGGGAGCGAGGCGTGGATGAGGTCGGAACTTCTGCTCCCCCATAGCCTCGGAACCCGGTCGAGGATGCCATTGATCGGCTCCTGACGCCGGTTAACCTCGGGGACAACCGGAGGAGGCGGAGGCCAACTTCACCACGGAAAGACAGATCCTCCTCCAGGACGCCATGGAACTGGCAGCAGCCCGCAAGCAACTGGGGATTGCTAGGCGCGAGTACGACCGTGCGCACGGCCTCACTCCGGCTACCGTGGAGCCGAGCCGGCGTGGCCTGGTACGACGTCGGGGCAGTGAGCTAGGCGGCAGGATGGAGAAGGACGGAGAACCGGATCCCGCGCCTGCCCCCACACGGCCCACCTACAGCACGCCCATCAAGAACCTGCGTGCGGCGCGAGCCGCAGCAGAAGAACTACCCAGCCTGGAGGGCGAGGAGCGAGCCCGCCATCACGCTCGCGTCCAGGAACTCCTCCGCGTCGTGGACGAGCAGGCCGGCGCTAACCGGCAGACGCAGGAGGACCTTAGCTACTCCAGAGGAGGCAGGCTACCTGCCAACAGCAGGGGCGCACCGCGCGACACCCAGCAGGCGTCCTCCCCTCAGCCGCCTAGGGCCCGTAGCAGGCGTCGCAGCTCCAGCAACAGGGGCCAGCCATGCCAGGAGCAGACGGTGAACAGCAACCCGCCACCTCCCCCACCACCAGCCGGAGCGCCCAGACCAGCCGGCTCCCGCCTCTCGAGCCGGGTGGGCGCACCCAACCCGGATTGTCCGGATGCCTGCGACCGCATCGAGCTCCTCGCTCAAGCGCGCGTCACGGAGGAGGAAGATTCTACGGGACCGGTTTGTTTCGGACCCCGCATCCGGAACGAGCCTTTTCCGGATAAATTCTCCCTGCCTAGGGACACCCCCAAGTACGACAGCAGCATGAAGCCGGAAGACTGGCTGACCGACTATGCTACGGCAGTCAGCATCGCCCACGGGAATAAGCGCACAGCCGTGCGCTACGTCCCTCTCATGTTAACCGGGTCGGCAAGGACATGGCTCAATAGCCTCGCGCCCAACAGCATCAACGCCTGGCCTGATTTCAAGAAGGTGCTCGTCCGCAACTTCAACGACACGTACAAGCGTCCGGGGCGCCCGCGCGACCTGGCCCTGTGCGTCCAGGGCGACCGCGAGACCGACCGCGAATACCTCGCCAAGTGGACAGAGCTCCGCAACACTTGCGAGGGCATTCTAGAGAGCCAGGCCATCGGCTTCTTCATCGAAGGGTGCCGAGAGGGCACCATGCTCCGCCACCGGCTACTGTGTGACGAGCCGAAGACCATGGCGGAGCTCATGACGATTGCGGACCAGTATGCCACGGCTGACACCGCCATGAAGAAGCCCCTCCGAGTAAACACGGACGACCGTCCGACTCCCACGGAGCCGGCTCGCGACCGTCCGAGCAACCCGACTGGTGAAGCCGGATCCTCCAGACGCCACGGCAACGACAACCGGTTCCACGGGGACCACCAGGACAGGAAACAGAAGCCTCGCTACCACGCGCGGCAGGTCAATGCTGTAGAGGGTGCGCCCGACGCACCGGCTAATGACACAAGAAGGCAGAAGCCCCGGCTCACCTTCGACCAGATGATTGATGGCCCGTGCAAGTAGCATAGCGGTCCCTTCAAACCGGCTACGCACACCACCCGGAACTACAGCTGGACCCGCCAGCTAAAGGACCAGGGCAACCAGCCTCGTCTCCCGCCTCCCCCACCGGGTGGACCCCCACCATCGGCTAGGGGAGCCGGTAATGATGGTAATGGCGGCAATGGTGGCAACAACAATAACGGCTACCCCCAGCCGCACGCCGCTTACCACATCTTTGAGACGGAGCAGGACGACAAGCACAGCCGCCGGCGACGCTCCAAGGAGGTCAACGCCATCGTCTCTCCGGTCCCCCAGTACCTGAACTGGTCGGAAACCCCCATCACCTGGAGCCGGGCAGATCAGCCCGAGCATCTGCCGACTCCCGGGGGCTACGCCATGGTGCTCGACCCCCTCATCGTCTCCAACGCGCGCACCTGCCGATTCTCGCGCGTCCTCATCGACGGAGGCAGTAGCCTCAACCTCCTCTACCAGTCCTCGCTGGAGAAGCTGGGCATTCGCGAAAGCGACCTACGCCCGACTACCACGACGTTCCACGGCGTACTGCCAGGGCCAGCCTGCGCTCCCCTGGGAAAAATCCAGCTGGACGTCATCTTCGGAACCGAGGAGAACTTCCGCCGCGAACCAATCTGGTTCGATGTGGTAAATTTGACGAGCTCCTACCATGCTCTCCTCGGGCGCCCCGCCCTCGCCAAGTTCATGGTCATCCCCCACTACGCATACCTCAAGACGAAGATGCCAGGACCCCACGGCATGATCACCGTCGCCGGCTGCTTCAGGCGATCGATGGAGTGCGCCTCAGCCGGTTCCAAACTAGCAGAGGCCCTCATCATAGCCGAAGAAAAGCGCGCGATCATGCGCAATGTGGCCATGGCCCAGCAAGACATCCCGGCTAGCAGCAAACCGGCTGGAGAAGGAGCCTTCCAACCGGCAAAGGAGACGAAGAGGATCCTGCTCGACCCCTCCGACCCGACTAAGTTCATCACCATTGGTGCCGTCTTAGACAGCAAATAGGAAGGCGCGCTCGTCGACTTCCTCCGTGAGAATCGGGACATCTTTGCATGGTCTCCCAAAGACATGCCGGGTGTGCCGAGGGAGTTCGCCGAGCACTCACTTCATGTGCGTCTGGATGCCAAGCCGGTCAAGCAACCTCTGAGCCGGTTCGCAGAGGAGAAGAGAAAGATAATCGGTGACGAGATCATCCGACTCCTCGCAACCGGGTTCATCATGGAAGTGTACCACCCGGACTGGCTGGCGAACCCAGTCTTCGTGTTGAAGAAGAACAAGACCTGGCGCATGTGTATCGACTACACCAGCCTGAACAAGGCGTGCCCGAAAGACCCCTTCGCCTTGCCCCGTATCGGTCAAGTCATCGATTCCACGGCCGGCTGTGATTTGTTGTCTTTTCTAGATTGTTATTCCGGGTACAATCAGATCCGGCTAAACCCGGCTGATCAGATCAAGACATCATTTATCACACCCTACGGGGCTTTCTGATATGTAACCATGCCTTTCGGCCTAAAGAACGCAGGAGCCACCTATCAGCGATGCATGCTGAAATTCTTGCACTCGCAGATAGGCCGAAACGTGCACGCTTACGGTGATGACGTAGTCATCAAAACCAAGGAGAAGCGCACCCTCCTCGAAGATCTGAGAGAGACATTCGGCAACCTGAGCTAGTACCAGATGAAGCTGAACCCGGAAAAGTGCGTCTTTGGAGTACCATCCGGCCAGCTACTCGGTTTCCTTGTATCTCAGCGAGGCATCGAGGCAAATCCGGAGAAGATTGCGGCCATCAAGAGAATGCAGCCGCCCAAGAACCTGCTTGGAGTCTAGAAATTCACCGAATGCCTGGCCTCCCTCAGTCGGTTGTCAGCCGGCTGGGGGAGAAGGCACTTCTGTTGTACCAACTGATGAAAAAGATGGACAAGTTCTCCTGGACTTCGCAAGCCGACACCACGTTTCACGACCTCAAGCGCATGCTGTCCACAGCGCCGTTTCTAGCCACGCCGGCTAGCAAGGAGCCGATGTTGCTCTATATAGCAACCCCCAGCCGGGTCGTCAGCATCGTCCTGGTGGTGGAGCACCCCGAGGAAGGCAAGGCTCAACTGGTTCAGAGACCCGTATACTACCTCAGCGAGGTTCTCTCCCTCTCCAAGAAGAACTACCCCAACTACCAAAAGATGTGCTACGGCGTGTACCTGGCATGCAAGAAGCTCAAGCACTACTTCCAGGAGCATCCGATCAAGGTCGTGTGCACTGCACCCCTTTCGGAAATCATCGGCAACAAGGTCACCACCGGCCGAGTCGCCAAATGGGCCCTTGAGCTCGCCGCCTACTCCATCCAGTACGAGCCCCGGCTCACGATCAAGTCACAGGCGCTGGCGGACTTCCTCGTCAACTGGGCCGAGACCCAGTACCTCCCACCGGTGCCGGATTCAGACCACTGGCGGATGCACTTCAACGGATCAAAGATGCTCGGGGGCTTGGGAGCCGGCATCGTGCTCACCTCGCCCAAGGGAGACCAGCTGGAGTACGTATTGCAGATCCACTTGAAGGCCTCCAACAACGTAGCCGAATACGAGGCACTAGCGCACGGGCTCCGGCTGGCCAAGGAGATAGGTGTCAACCGGATCCTGTGCTTCGGCGATTCGGACTTGGTGGTGCAACAGGTATCCGGGGAATGGGACGCCAGAGACGCCAACATGGCCCTCTACCGGTTCCACATTCAAAAGCTCAGCTCCTCCTTCGACGGGTGGGAATTTCATCACGTCCCCCACACCAACAACGAGGTAGCCGACGCGCTCTCCAAGATAGGGTCCACCAGGCAGGCCATCCCACCAGGGGTCTCCCTGGAGCATCTGCGCAAGCCATCCATCAACCCGTCACCAGAATCAGATTCCATCAGCTGGGCGGGAAGCGTTCCGACGGCCGGGGCAGCAGAAGCAGAGCCGGTAGAACCGCCAAAGAAGAAAACTCGCGCCAACTCCGGCCAGGTGGTGCCCTCCGGCTCGCGGGACCCGGGGGTTGCCGACTCGCCCAGTGGATCGGGGGCTGCCGTCCCGGATATCCCACCCGAACGGCCCCCCGACACCAGTCAGCCAGAGGATAGGAGCGTCCTCGTCATCCGGGAAGTGCTAGCCTGGGCACAGCCCTTCATGAACTACATCGCCAACGGCGAACTCCCGGACGACGAGGTGGAGGCCAGGAAAATCCGACGCCGCGCGCATACATACACTATCATAAACGGCAAGCTATACAAGCGCAGTGTATCCGGTATCTTCCAAAGATGTGTCGATGCAGACACAGGCTACCGGCTACTCAAGGACATCCACCAGGGTGAGTGTGGGCACCACGCTTCGTCAAGGGCGATAGTTGCCAAGGCGTTTCGCCATGGTTTCTATTGGCCCACCGCCCTCGAGGATGCCAAGCAGCTGGTCCGCGCGTGCAACGGGTGCCAACGCTTCGGGAAGCTCAGGCACATGCCAACCTCGGTGCTGAAGACAGTACCGATCACCTGGCCCTTCGCGGTTTGGGGCCTCGACATGGTCGGGCCCTTCAAGCGAGCTCGTGCGGGAATGACCCACCTGCTGGTAGCGGTGGACAAGTTCACAAAGTGGATCGAGGCCAAGCCTATCCGGAAGCTGGATGGGGCGACGGTTGTTACCTTCTTCACCGACATCATCAACCATTTCGGCTACCCCAATAGCATCATCACCGACAACGGCACGAACTTCGCCAAGGGGGACTTCGCCCGGTTCTGCAGCAACAAGGGCATCCGGCTAGACCTCGCCTCTGTTGCACATCCGCAGTCCAACGGGCAAGTCGAACGGGCAAACGGCTTGGTGCTCGCCGGCATCAAACCACGTCTCATCGAGCCGTTGGAGCGGTCACCCGGATGCTGGATCGAAGAACTTCTGGCTGTGCTGTGGAGCCTCTGCACCACACTGAATAGGTCAACCAGCTACACGCCATTCTTCCTGGTCTACGGATCGAAAGCCGTCCTCTCCGCCGACATCGAATTCGACTCCCCCCGCAAGCTTCTCTACGACAAGCAGGCCAACAAGGAGGCGCGGGAGGACGGGGTGGATCTCCTGGAGGAGGCCCGCGAGCTGGCCCTGTCCAGATCTACCGTGTACCAGCAACGACTACGCCGCTACCATTCCAGCCGGATTCGCCCAGTCGCATTCCGCGAGGGTGACCTGGTTCTCCAGCTGGCGCAAGACACGAAGGGCATGCATAAGCTATCACCACCCTGGGAGGGCCCCTTCATCATCAGCCGAGCACTGCCCAACGACTCCTACTACCTCATCGACGCATAGCAGTCGCGCAAGAACAAGACGGACAAATTGGACGAGGAGACCGAACGTCCTTGGAACGCGGCCCTGCTGCGCCCGTTTTACACCTAGTCGCCAGACAGTGTATGTATCCCGAAAACCTCATGAATGAAAATGCGGACTCCCACGAGAATCTCGGGGGCTCCTTCTAGAAATGTGTGCGTACCTGCTCTCAGATTCAAATTTTCCGGCTCCGGCAACCCCTACCCGGGGGCTCGCCGGCTGGCCCGGACTGTTAAGCCAACAAACCGACTGAGTAGTGTGCGATGATGTCAGAGGCCCACTATTCGTCTCAGCTACAGACCGCAACCCGGCTGTCTGTCTAGCAAGAGCGAAAGCCTGAGGCATCCCACACGAAAAACGGGAAGGAGGCGTGACAGATCGGGCGTCCCGGCCCCGCAACTAGCTCAAACCAATCTAGCTACTAAGCCGCTAGTACTGTGCATAATGTACTGTCAGCTCCCTTCGATTCCGGCTGCAGACCGCAACCCGGCTGCCCGACAAGGACGCAGAGAAAACAGCAGAACACACGAGAAAGCGACTAAGTGTCTAGAAAGGAGCAAGCCAGTTTTTGAAAAAATAAGCCGTTTTCCGGCTATGATTTGACAGACTAACCTATTAACCTGTGAAGATGTCTGTGTATGCATATGTGCGTTCTTGTCCGACTACTTCGAGTCGGAATTCAGGAGAAGGAAAGAAGATTCGAAGTCCTTGCCTTCATCAAGCGCTCCGAATATCGGGGGCTACACCCACTAGGTGCGCTCGCGCGCCCCCAGTGGGGTCTTGTAGTTCCTGACCGACTAAGGGCGTTTAGCCGGCCGTTCGGAGCCCAACTGAGGGCAAGGGCGGGAGCAAGAAAAGACAAGAAAGATTCGAAGCACCTGGCTACGCCAGCTACTCCGAATCTCGGGGGCTACACCCAGTGGGTGCGCTCGCGCGCCCCCACTGGAATGTTAGTTCCCCCGGCTGAAGGCGTCCAGCCGACGAAAGTAGCCGACTGGGACGAGGCCAGTCGGATAAAGTTATAAGAGTGAGGAAGAACAAGGAAGATTCGAAGCACCTGGCTACGCCAGCTACTCCGAATCTCGGGGGCTACACCCAGTGGGTGCGCTGGCGCGCCCCCACTAGAGGTGTAGTTCGTCCGGCTAAAAGTGTGTAGCCAGACTAGGTTAGCCGGGCGAAGTGAGCCGGCAAAGATATCAAAAGAAAATTCAAGACACAAGTTAAGGAAGACTCAAGAATTCAATATTAACAAGCAAAAGGGAGACGAAGCTTCCAAGTGTTACCCGGCATCAAAGATAGCCGGTACAGACATACAAGTTTCACGATAATCTAAGACAAGACAAATACACCCGGCATCCCGGGCGACAGCTAAATGGCAGGGCCTTTGCCGTGGGGGAGTTCCTGGCCGGCAGAAGCTAGGGGCGGGGGCGGAGCCGCAGTGCTTGTTCCGGCTCCGGCGCTGGCAGGCGGCGGCACCGAGGACTCCACATCCGGAGTGTCGGGGGACTCCGAGTCGGTGAGCACCTCGTCCGGATCCACGTAGTCAGCGATCTTGATGGCGGACCCACGAAGCTCCGGATGGGCTTGGCGGATGGTGGCAAGATCGGCTCCAGCGCGGAAGCCCCTGTCGATCTTCTCGACGCGAGCATCCTTATACCAGGAAAGCATCAGCGCCAGGGCCATCTCCGCTCCACCCCGTGCCGCCAGGTTCCGCAGCCGGTCCACTGCAGCCGGCACCTCTCCCACCTTCGCCGCCAGCTGCGCCATCGTCTCTAGAACCGGAGCCTCCGTCCACATGAAGGAGAAGACGTCCCGTTCCGCCTGACGAAGCTTCACAGCCTCCTCGCGAAGAAGGACGACGAGCTCCTGAGCCGTCGGCTGCGCTCCCGGCCAGTTCTCCTGCAGCCGGTTGTAGGCCAGCAGGTCTATGCCGGGGTAAAAGGCTGTCAGAAAAGAGGAGTCAAATCCGGCTACCGGATCCGGAAAGAAAAGAAGACGGAAGAAAGAACTCACCTTTGGCAGTGTGGCCGACTTGCATCAGCTCCTCCACCAGCGCTTTCTCCTTGACCGCTAGCCATTTTATCTCTTTCTCTTGGTCCTTGTACTGGGCCTCGAGAAGGGAGAAGGCTTCGGCCCGGCTAGCGAGTGAGGCGTCGCGCTCCTTGACGGTGGCCTCCAAGCCGTCTACTCGCGCGTGTCAGTCCTTGTTCTACAAGCGCAGTGTGGAGTTGGACCTGCTCAGCCGGTCGTTCGCTTTCTTCAAGCGACCGATCTCGCGCTGGGCGCACATGAGGACAGCTGCAACGAAGCCGACTATTAAAAAAAGAGAGAGAGAGCCAGACGGATAAGGCAAACTTACTCTGGGAGGTCCCGTTGGCGGCAGCAAGCTTCTGCTCCAGGGTCCGGTTCCCACCGGCTGTGGCCTCAAGCAGCCGGATCTCCTTCACCGCCAGCTCGAGCGTGGCGGTAAGATCCGACAGCGAAGCAGTGGAGGAGGAGTCGTCATCCACGGCGTTGACGGCCAAGGACTCCTTCACCGTGAGCACCGCTGTCCGCCACTCCTCCCCGAGCTCCTCGTCGGAGTTGTCGTCGCCAACAACGACGAGCTCCTTGCCAACAGCCCCCCGCGCGCCCGCGGAGGAACCTTCCGGCTGGGAGTGATCCGCTTCCGGCTGGGAGGGGGCAGACGGTTCATCTTGAGGAGGAGAGGGAGGCTGCGCCTCAGAGGAAGGAGAGGCGCCGGTTGGATCAGTCGGGGCGCGAGGCGGCGACCCGGCTGGCGTCCGAGCCAGGCTCGCGGCGCCGAAGGAGACCAGCGTGCTAAAGGGAAAGAGGAAAAGGCAAGAGCAAAACAAGCTAAAGTCAGAAAAACAAGAAAGAAGGTAAACAGGCAGAAACCACCAAGGGATGGGGGAGAAAAACGTACCCCGGCACGACCGGGGGCGGCTCTTTCTTCCGGCCAAGACGGCTTGGCGGCAGGGCACCGGTCCGGCTCCTCTTCGGAGCCGGCTCCTCCGCCGCAGGCCGCTAGGTGCCTGAATGGCTGGAGCCGCTCCCGCCTGCTTCGCCGTCCGTCGCGGAGCGCGTCACCGGCTCCGCAGTCGGCCCGGCCTCCTCCTCTTCGTGCACCTCCGCGTGCGGGTCGGCGACCGGCTCGTCGTTCTGGCTGGGGAAGGCATTGCCGTCCCCATCCGATTCCTCGCCGGATCGCCGAGCGCGCGGCTCGGGCAAGTCCGGCGCGAACACCTCGAGAGGAGCGTCGCCCTCCTCGCGAAGGATGCAGGCGAAGATCTGGCGAATGCAAAAGGTCAACCAGACAGAACACGGAGATAACACAGAGGGAATAAGCAAAAATTCCGGCTACAAGAACTTACCCGAGGCGCGCGGTTCTCCCGGCTGTAGGGTGCCAGGCTGAACTTCCAGTTCTCTGGTAGCCACTCCTTGCTGATCGTCCACAACCACTCCTTCAAGTTGTGGTAGCGGGGATCACGGCGCGAAAGCCGGGTCGGGTCCAGCCGGCCGGAGTAGAAGCACATATTGTGCGCCCGCTGCTGCAGCGGCATCATCAGCTGGGACATCCAGCTAAGAGTGATGTCCCGACCGGTTAACTGGCAGGTGACAAGGGAGCACATGCGTGCCAGCATCGCATCCGTCTCTACCTTGTCGCCGTAGATCTTCAGGTCCCAGTGCTGCCGGATGGACTCGACGTCTTGGAAAGCCGGCAGGTTTATCCGATCGACGCCGGTGACATTCTTGACATAAAAATACGACCGCTGCCATAGCCGTACCGTGTCCTGGAGCAAGAACTTCGGGTAGCCGGATTGGGCGCGGGAGTATATGGAGGCGCCGCCGCAGACGACTAGCGGGCCCTTCGTGTACTGCACCTATGGCCAAACTCGGAAGAGCAGGCAGAAGAGCCTGAGATCCGGCTGGATCCCGAGGTAACTCTCGCAGAACGCCATGAAGTGCACCAGCGTTCCGATGGCGTTGGCACCGAGGTGGTGGAGGCGGAGGTCAAAGAAGGCTAGAAACGTCAGAAAGAAGGGGTGCAGCGGCAGCGCAAACCCACGCGCTAGGTGCAAGAGGAAGATGACGCGCTCCCGCTCCGCCGGATGCGGCGACACTTCCCCCACCGGTGCCAACCGCACCGCCAGCTCCTCCGCCAGTGGGAGGACGCGGGTCGTGCGATACTTCGCGATCTGGTCCTCGGTGATGGAGGAGCCGCACCAGGCTCCATGGTCAGCAGCCATTTCCGGCTGAGGGAGAGGAGCGGCAACGAAGGAGTGACGATGGCCTGTAACATCGACGACGGCGAGCGGGCGGCGCAGAAGGCAAGAGCGCAGGAGCAAGAGCACGCGAGGAAGAGAAAGATTGCAGCGGGGGAGCGAAGGAAAAGAACTGCCTCCCCCGCGGCGTCCCTTTAAAGGGTCGGAAGGGCAATCGCCTGCAGAGCCACGTGGCGCGCATTCGGCAACCCACATCCCAACCGCCGCCTAGATCCCGTGTGCCGGGACAGGATGCGCAGAAGATCCTAGAGCGAGAACCGAAACGCCGGACAGCAGTTCCCCGAGGAGACGTGCGACAGGACGTTACGCTGCCCGCCGCAGAGCAATGATGGCGCGTGCGCGCGTGGCCGGCGTCAGCACTGACGTCATGGGAAGCGCACCCCCCAGGCTCAGCCGGATGAAAATGCGAAAAGCAAGAAGGAGCGCGCGCACATTTCTCCTAAGGGCGGAATCCACACGCGCTCGGGGGCTAGTGTCAGGGGGATGATCCCCGGGTACCCCACCCGAATAAGAAACAGGACAGTCGGATCTCTTCTGGCTGACCAGATGCAGCCGGACAAGGTAGGATGGACCGGCTACCACCCAGTAGCCGGACCACGAAGAGGCAGCCAGATACGGCGACGTAGCCGGATCCAATCAGAGAGACAGGACGACGTGCGTATCAGTGCACGGTACGTCCTGTACGATGACGAGACGGGCAACCACCCGCCCATACCGAAGACTTTGCGTGGCTGACGCGGGAACAGTGGCCTGTGCTGACGACGGGCTCGCACGGCGTCCACTGTGCCTACGACAGCCATACCGCTCATACACCGATGTGACATACCATACCGGGTACTGTAGATGACTAGTCGGCTGGGACCCGCCTATGGGGCCCGCCAGTCGGACTAGCCAGTGAGACCCTTGCCCCTCTTCCTATATAAGGAGAGGCAGGGCCTCAGTAGAAGGGGTTGGTCTCAGTGCATTTAAGGCAGTAGCTAGAGAACACAGCTCGGGGAGCACTTGTAGCTCGTATATTCCCCATAGTTAGATCAGGCAGGAGTAGGGGCTTTACCTCACCACGAGGGCCCCGAACCTGGGTACTTCTTGCGTCCCGCTACGCTCGCTTGTATCCAATCCCGCCTGCGGATGTTGTCGATAGCTTCCCTGCTAGTCCCCACACCTCTATCTAACCTCCTCAGGTACTGCCGTTCCCAATACAACGACACCCAAAATCCTTGATCTTGATGATGAGATACGGTCAAGCTTTTATTAACGCTTGGTTAACATTGGGTTGGTGTTGAGTATAGTTCTCATCTAGTGCATTTAACATGTTTGTAAACTACAGTTCAATTTTACACATGCAAGCTAGTTCCGGGGCTAGATCTACGGTGAACTGTAATAATAAGTTCAAATTTTGTATTGATTGATCCACGACCGATGATGATTTAGGAGGCCACTCGGCATGTTTTGCTTGATTGGTCTCAGGGGCAGAGGTCCCTTTAATTTGGGCAAGTTAGGGCATTTGCTGCCCTACCCTAATTTTTGCCAAAATTTCAAGTATATGTATGCATCTTTAGCATTAGCAGGAGATAGAGCTCATCCTGTTCGTCCAATCGTCTGTTCCTCGGTGTTCAGTATCTGTACTACTCGATAATGAACTACACTAATGTGATGCCTAGACCTGGGAAGTAGTACTAATATAACCAGTGTTCATGCTAGCTAGAGTTAAGACTTCAATTTGTGTACTTGATAAGAAAATTGCTCCACTTTACTTTCTTAGCTGATCTTGTATTGTACTCTATCAGCTAATATTGTACTATTTCACAATTATTGATAGTTGGTATACACATTATCTGTCCATGGGAGTTTTTTGCAGTGTTCGGGAAAGAAGCTCAAGCTTGGAGAGACTCATCATCGAAGAATACAAGAGAGCCATGTGCAGCTTGGATGGAGGGGCGAGCCAGGAAAACCCACGTGGAGAATACCTCTCACGAGTTCTGCAAGATGCTGTTAATACCGGGAGGGTTAGACGTGTGGAGCCTACCTAGCTTCTTTTTGCCAATGTTTGGTGGTGAGTATCCATAGGGAATGAAGCTGAAGATATGCAAATCCTGCAACTGGGATGTCGACCCGAGGAAGCAAGATGGCAAGGTAATCCTTGAAGAAGGATGGCTAGATTTTGTCAAAGCACATGACTTGAAGGTAGGATCCTTACTGGTATTCTAGAAGCCTGCCACCACTTCCTTTAAGGTGATAGTATTTGATCATGATAACTGCGAGAAGGTGATTAGATGTGTAGGTTATCACCCATCATTTGACGGATAATTTACTATATCGTAGGTGTATTAATGTAATGACTCTTCGCTTCTGATTATAACTATTCTGTAAGAGGTTCTTAAACACCTTTCGTTATCATGCATCGTTTTGGAACACTGTGGTACTTGATCGCGCTAGGATCCAATGTGGAGGTATTTACTGTACTATGTTTGCAGCAAAACTGCAAAACAAACTTCTAGTGTACTACTTATAGTATTGTACTACCTCTATTCCACAGTATAATCCTTTTTAGCAAACTAAACAATCATCTTGTAATGCTACTAAAATGCCAAACAAGCAATATAAGATGCAAACATCAAATGTGTAAAGTGAAATGATATGGTTCTTGCACTTGATCACTATCATGTGCATCGTGGTATGATCTTTATCATTCCTTTGTGTGTAAGGCCAAGGTCTATGGAAATTACATGTTAGGTGTGTTGTAAGAGTATCAACTATAAATCAACTTACAATATTACCATATCATGACACTAGCCTAGCAGCGATCTAAACTAGACGCTTCTAATTTACCAATTGCAAGTTTTTACGTCGCTGAGGGCTTTCGAAGATATAACCGTTCTTGCCTAAGAACATGGAACCACAACGATGATAACCAAATTACTAGCAACTCGTTGTAAATCAGATATTGACTATAGTAGGAGAGACAGACACCCGCTAGCTACTTATGCAAAACTAGTTGCATGTCAAGCGTGGATCAGGTCTCATGTGCGAGGACATGTAAAGTTAGTCTGGGCCGCTTCATCCCACTATGCCACCAATTCCAAAATACATATAAGATGCAATAACATGATCATCATCGCCCACATACTCATATGTGTACTAACCATGCAAAGCACCTACGCATAGATTAGGCTCTGATACAACTATTTGGTTCACAACATAGAAAACAAAAAAATCCTACTATGGGAACTATTATACGCCAAGATCTATCTACTAGATACAAGCAACAGGTGGATATACATCCATAGAGAACATACCCTCGAATACCGACAAAGTGTAACGAGATTGAACTCATGGATGATGTAGTCCAACGCTTGACGATCTCAAGATCATGTGGAAGTCCTAGCGCCGCAAATCAGCAGTGCACCCGTCCTCGCACACACGTTCAGGACACCGAACAACCTCCACCTCCTTGCTCCTATGATGCAGCAGAAGCAACAACTCCTTTCAGACGAAATGCCGCTGGGAACATGTATCTCGCTAATCCGAGACCATGGGGAATAATTCTAGAAGGGGAGAGAGATCCTTCATGAGGAGGCATGCTTTGAGAGGGAGGAGAGGGGGGATTTTATAGGAGGGGGGCTGCCCCCCTCCCATGGCCGGCGCCCATGGGGGGTGCCCCCACCTCTTCCTCATTCATGTGGTGGAAACTCCACTCACATTAATTTTGCCTCCACTCAAAATCCCACTCACATGCATTAGTTTTCCACCAAATTTAATGCAACTCTCATTTAATAAAACTCTTTTATTTATTTTATTCAGAATTTTGTTAATTACTTTAATTAACAAACATTCCCATAAAACCCCTACAACATTTCAATATCACATGCAGAACCAAATTTCAGCAATTTCACCCGGAACAATTCTGGTGTCTATTTAAATAATTCTAGCGCTTTGCAATTCTTTCGTCTAGAACATATTGATCCAAATGGTGTTGGCAATCCTTAAGTGTGTCACCCTACGGTTCACGAATAGTGCAGACATGGTCAAGACCCCTTCTCGGATCAATAATCAGAAGCGGGACCTGGAGATCCATACTGACTCCCACATATTCAATGATGACTTCTGTGATCGTGAGAACCTTTAACGCTTGTAACTTAATCCCTTTGTCTCGCGATATACTACATGTTCGATACTTGATGATCGGTATCCCAATACCTAGTTTGATCTTGTTACTGACATGCATTCTTTTCTCCTTCCCGTGATATAATATTCTAGTAATCACATCACTTGCTTGCAAGCTATCTTAATGTGATATCACTGAGAGGGCCTAGAGTATATCTATCCGTCATCGGGATGGACAAATTCCGCTCTTAATCCATGGCCTCAACGTAACACCTTTGGAGCATCTAAACCCACCTCTATAGTCACCCTTTTATGGTGTGACGTTTGATGTTATCAAGTCACTCTTTCGATGTTAGAAAGTAACATGATCTCATGGTCTAAGGACTAAGATTACTTTGTATAATGTTATAGCAATATAAACACAATGACTCTGATCATAATGCTATAATTTGGATGAATGTTCATCACATCATTCACGAATGATGTGACCTCGTTATTAACAACATCCAATGTCCATGATCAGGAAACCTTGATCATCCTATGAATCAACGAGCTAGTTTATAGAGAGGCATAACTAGAAACTTTCTTCTTGTTTATTAAACACACATGTATTAAGGTTTCCATATTAATAAAATTATAGCATGCAAAATAAACATCTATCATATACTTAGAATACATATAATAACAACTTTATTATTGCCACTCAGGGCATCTTTCCTTCTGTTCGTGCCAACCTTGCCTCGTTAGAACTATGTGAAGTTTGACTAAAATACAGAAAATCTGATTATGAGCATTCGCAACATTATTTCTGTAGCTAGTACTTGTCACCATGTAATGTAAAATACTACGTACATAGTACTTTTATACTGTATTGTAGTATCAGTACTTGCAACATCATTTCCACTATTGCTTGTACTAGGCACCATGTACATAATAATATACTTTCATAGTATGTGTTTGATGTTTCCCTATTCAAGCACTCAAGTTGTCATACCCAATTTTCTAGGATATTAATTTTGGCATGACAATTAGTAGTACTCTATTGGTGGAAAAGTTTGCTTTGTCCATAGCATTCATCTGACCTTGCCACATTTATTTTCTCACCAGCCCTAGACCCATCTCTCTCTCACACAACACTCCTTAATCACCATTGCGCTTCCCTCCATTGACGACCACCGTCATCGGGATGGACAAATTCCACTCTTGATCCATGACCTCAAAGTAACACCTTTGGAGCATCTGAACCCACCTTTATAGTCACCCTTTTATGGTGTGACGTTTGATGTTATCAAGTCACTCTTCTGATGTTACTAATTAACATGATATCATGGTCTAAGGACTAAGATTACTTCGTATAATGTTATAGCAATATAAACACAATGACTCTGATCGCAATGCTATACTTTGGATGAATGTTCATCACATCATTCACCAATGATGTGACCTTGTTATTAACAACATCAATGTCCATGATCAGGAAACCTTGATCATCCTATGAATCAACGAGCTAGTTTATAGAGAGGCATAACTAGAAACTTTCTGCTTGTTTATTAAACACACATGTATTAAGGTTTCCATATTAATAAAATTATACCATGCAAAATAAACATCTATCATATACTTGGAATACATATAATAACAACTTTATTATTGCCACTCAGGGCATCTTTCCTTCAGTTCGTGCCAACCCTGCCTCGTTAGAACTATGTGAAGTTTGACCAAAATACAGAAAATCTGATTATGATCACTCGCAACATTATTTCTATAGCTAGTACTTGTCACCATGTAATGTAAAATACTACGTACGTAGTACTTTTATACTGTATTGTAGTATCAGTACTTGCAACATCATTTCCACTATTGCTTGTACTAGGCACCATGTACATAATAATATACTTTCATAGTATGTGTTTGATGTTTCCCTATTCAAGCACTCAAGCTGTCATACCCAATTTTCTAGGATATTAATTTTTGCATGACAATTAGTAGTACTCTATTGGTAGCAAAGTTTGCTTTGTCCATAGCATTCGTCTGACCTCGCCGCATTTATTCTCTCACCAGCCCTAGACCCATCTCTCTCTCACACAACACTCCTTAATCACCATTGTGCTTCCCTCCATTGACGACCACCGCCGCCGCAATTTACTCATCTTAGGCGGGTCGACTGCGGGCGGCGGGCCCTGCAACCTCATCTATAGAGCCATCGCATCACTCATACATCACGGTGCCAGTGTGATATGTACATAATCCCTGAAACCCTTGATCTTGATGATGAGATGCGGTCAAGCTTTTATTAATGCCTGGTTAACATTGGGTTGGTGTTGAGTATAGTTCTCATCTAGTGCATTTAACCTGTTTGTAAACTATAGTTCAGTTTTACACATTCAAGCTAGTTCCGAGGCTAGATCTACGGTGAACTGTAATAATAAGTTCAAATTTTGTATTGATTGATCCATGACCGATGATGATTTAGGAGGCCACTCGGCATGTTTTTCTTGATTGGTCTCAGGGGCAGAGGTCCCTTTAATTTGGGCAAGTTAGGGCATTTGCTACCCTACCCTGATTTTTGCCAAAATTTCATGTATATGTATGCATCTCTAGCATCGGTGGCATATAGAGCTCATCATGTTCGTCCATTCGTCTGTTCCTTGGTGTTCAATATCTGTACTGCTCGATAATGAACTACACTAATGTGATGCCTAGACCTGGGAAGTAGTACTAATAAAACCAGCGTTCATGCTAGCTAGAGTTAAGACTTTAATTTTGGAACTTTGATAAGAAAATTGCTCCACTTTACTTTCTTAGCTGATCTTGTATTGTACTCTATCAGCTAATATTGTACTATTTCACAATTATTGATAGCTGGTATACACATTATCTGTCCACGGGATTTTTTTGCAGTATTCGGGCAAGAAGCTCAAGCTTGGAGAGACTCATCATTGAAGAAGACAAGAGAGCCATGTGTAGTCTTGATGGAGGGGTGAGCTAGGAAAACCCACATGGATAACACCTGTGACGCGTTCTGCAAGATGATGTTAATACCGACAGGGTTAGACGTGCGGAGCATACCCATCTCCTTTTTGCCAACATTTGGAGGTGAGTATCCAGAGGCCATCAAGCTGAAGATATGCAAATACTACAGCTGGGACATCGACCTGAAGAAGCAAGATGGCAACATAATCCTTGAAGAAGGATGGCTAGATTTTTTCAAAGCACATTACTTGAAGGTAGGATACTTTCTGGTATTCAAGAAGCTTGCCACCACTTCCTTTAAGGTGATAGTATTTGATCATGATAACTGCGGGAAGGTGATCAGATGTGCAGGTTATCACCCATTATTTGATGGATAATTTACTATATCATAGGTGTATTAATGTAGTGACTATTCGCTTCTGATTATAACTATTCTGTAAAGAGGTTCTTGAACACCTTTCGTTATCATGCATCGTGTTGGAATACCGTGGTACTTGATCATGCTAGGCTCCAATGTGGAGGTATTTACTGTACTATGTTTGCAGCAAAGCTGCAAAACAAACATCTTGTGTACTACTTCTAGTATTGTACTACCTCGGTTCCACAGTATAATCCTTTTTAGCAAACTAAACAATCATCTTGTTAGTTCGGCCGCATACAAGAGTTGTGCCGTGCTGGTGTACCTAACAATCAAGTGGGTAGGTGTAGTAGAACTCCTGTATGCAGCGGAACTGACGAGATGATTGTTCGTTGTACTCTACTACTAGTAGTAGTACATATTGTACTAGTACAAGTGTATTACTACTAGGTAGGAGTACTTTTTTAGGAAAATAGAAGCTATAAATAAACATCATCTGGTCAAACATGACAGTAGTAGTAACTCTAGTCAGCGTACACAGCAATGTGTCGGCTTAGCTGTAATGGCGCAAGTAATGGCATGGTTAATTTAGTGCATGGCAGCGGGCCAGCCTAGCTATAAAATGCGCCAGGATTTCAGATGGTTAATTTAGTGCATTGCAGCGTGACAGCCAAGCTAATCGGCGTCCTTGATGTAGCTCCAGAGGCCTTGCAAAAAAAACCTCATTCAAAGAGCCATCCCATCTTCCCCATCTCGGTTGTTTTTATCCCCACTCGCCAACGCCGCCTGACCCGGCATTTGGGATCATCTCCAGTGTGCACTTCGTACATTTTCCTCGCTATCTCGCATCGGATCTCGTAGGCCGTGCCACCCCTCTCCAGAAGTCCCCCGACAGTCATACTCTAATTCGACGTCTTCCCCCCCAATCCATCCTGATGTCGCAATCGACACACAACCCACTGCACAGCGTCGAGAGCAAGGCCGGCGATGATATTTTCAACAAAATTGCTATGCGTCTGGACACTACCAGCGCTGCCCGGCTGGCCGCATGCTCCAAGGAGCTGTATCTCCATGTCGCGGGCGGAAAAGATAGCAGATTCCCCAACAACCACTGTAGGACATTCTTCCCCTACAATGTCGTCTACGACCACATAATCTGGTGCTTTCACGGCCAACAAGTCTGCATGGAGCTTGGATACGAGTTCATCACCTTGTCGGTAGAGCTAACACATATGGTAGAGCTCATCTACCACCTTAGAGTTACCCACTCGAGGACTGTGCCCATAATGCCCTATAGCCACGAACAGTAGGAGTCGTCTAAGCCGGTGCCCACAAGAGGCTCACGGAGAGTGGATATCATTGGCATCGGGAAAGAGGGCACCGTGTTTGACGCCCAAATTGATGGCCACTCCATGGGCATCGTCATATCCCCCAGGTTCGTCAATTCAGGGGCGTGTGAATTGTCGTGGTACAAAGTGAAGCTTTGGTCGTTGTCTCTATGGCATGAGTTCCATGCGGTCGAAATGGTGGTGACATATGAGCTGACGAGCAGGCCATCATCGGCCGAAGTCGCCCTGGAAGGACTCAGGTCGTACCTGTCACAACCGCGGTGTTAACTAGAAGCTTCTAAACCATTCGTCGGAATTCCTTGTGGATTAGGAGTATTGCATTGACAAGTTTCAAAAGTGAGATAAAACATCTAAATCTTCTTTGTGATAATCCCAATGTTAAGATATGTAACATCGTACTAATTAATTACTACTTTATGTTGGTGAAAGATTCAATTTGTATGGGGAGAGGTGGAACAAGATTGCAGCAATGTATACCTATTTCCAATGTACGCTGCTGACATAGTGGGCCCTTAGGCGACAATGTGACAAGGAAAGCGTAACATGCAGGAAATAAAGTGCTACCCGGCCAGCACTTGACACGCTGTTGCGTTATGCCGTGTATTTTGTATGGAGGTCTTAACTTGCTATTGCTAATCCATTTTGTAGTAATACATATGTACTGGTACTTATTCAGATCGACCGATCGAGTGCTATATATGGACTCTATTTCCTTTTGAGTCATGGCCTTGCTACAACTATTAAATTTCAATGTCTACATTGATGAATCTGTCATTTCTTTTAGCCATTGTTTGTATTGCTGAATCGGTCACTTTGAAATGCTGCTAAATCTGTCAAGTGGTACTGAATATGAATTGGAAATCTATAGATATTTTTTGTCTTATTCTGTTTTGTCAATCTTCAAATGCTACTCAATCTATCAAGTGTTATGTCATTACTATTACTAAGGTATTTTCTAGAACTAATATTGATGTACTGGTACTTTATTAGATCAAGTGCAGTAGATGGTCTTGCTTTCATTTTTTAACTTGGCCTTGTCACAATCTAGATGAGGCTTGGGCATTTTAGGATGCATATATGGGGGTCATACTAGTATTAATGTGAAGAGGAGGTATGAACACAAAAGCATACTTGATCGTCAGTTTTGCTTGCTCCAATGATCGAGTGTGTTTGGAGAAAGGGCAAACTGATCGTGCGACAAGGGTTTTAGAGCTGAAACATGAACGGGTTCTCTCTGTACTGCTATTGAGTTTCATTGTTTGTATAGCTGAAGCAGTCACTTTGAAATGCTGCAGAATCAGTCAAGTGCTGCTGAATATGAACTAGGAATGTGTCGATATTTTTTTTGTCTTATTCTGTACTACTGGATCTTTCAAATGCTACTGAATTTGTAAAAAAGTTATGTTGCTGCTGTTGGGCTTCTTGCACTAGAGCTTTTGCCTGTGTGTCATCGGAACCGTTGGATGTGTTTTGGACAGAAATGAGAGGGTACCAAATGAAGTCATTGGATACAAGTCTAGTTTTGGCGCACGTGGTCTGTGTCCCTTGTTCTTCAGATATTTTTACACGAATATCTGTCAAAAGAATTATCACTTTTTTCCTCCGGTAGTGAGGTCTTGTTCCGAATCCGGCTGAGCACAATGCAAATTTTACTAAAGAGAAGGTAAAATCTAGCCCATTCGGCCCCTCTTTAGCCCAGAATAATTTAATTCAGCCTTGTAGGGGTTAGGGAACTTGCTGACGACAACCTATTTAACTTTTTATCAAGGAGCCCATGGAGAATAGCGCATGGAGTATAGCCCATTGAGTATAGTGGATGTAGACTAACCCAAAATCTTTAATTCGGTGTTTTTAGAATTGCCCTTTAAAACAAAAAAATCTGCCTACCCATGTTTTTAAGAAACTAGTCCGGTATCTGGCATTTAATAAATTGAGATGCCAGGTACGCTTCCCTTTTATTTTAATAAGAGAGATAACATGGACACATACAATCTTTTTAAGAAGGCTAATATATAAGTTATAGGTACTATAAATCTTTTAATGATAATGTTCATCCTATTTGTTTGTCGTAGTGGCAACGCACATGGTTTATATGTGTTTTGAAGTCTTGAGTTCGATTATCTGTGCTTGACATAAAATTATCGTGGGTTTGCATTTTTTATTCTAGCAATATTGCTTTACGGATAGGCTGACATCACGGACCCACCAGTCTATAGCATCCCTCGAGTTTAATGGTCGGGTTTGAAGAAAAAGTTAAATACTTGTACAGAGAAGCTGGCATCAGGGACCACCCTTCAGAACATACAAGGTTGCATCTAGGATCCACAAGCCAGAACATATCAGAGAGGCTGACATGGGGGCCTCAGCAGCAACGCCATCCACGGCTGCCACATCGAGCAACATTGCCAAGGTCAAAACAGAGGACGTGTCCAAAAAAAATCCATCATACAAAGGTTTCATTTATAGAGAGACTGACATGTGGGACCCAATAGCGCGGCCTTATACAGGTTCTGCCTTGAGCGACGTTGCCAAGTTCAAAACAGGGAGACGCGAGCGAGAAAAACGACTAGCATGCACACATTTCTTCTAATGAGAGGCTCACATGGGGGACCTAGCAGCCTGGAAAGATGGCTGATGCATCGAGCAATGCTATCAAGTTCAAAACACGGAGGCGCGACCGAGGGCAAAAATTCCATCATACACACGTTTCTTCTAATGAGTGGATGACATGTGGGGCCTAGGAGCATGATTAAATGGTAGATGCAGCGAGTAATGCTATCAAGTTCGAAACACGGAGGCGCGATCGAGCGAAAAATTCTATCATACACATGTTTCTTCTAATAACAGGATGACATGTGGGGTCTAGGAGTTTGATTAAACAGTAGATGCATCGAGCAACACTATCAAGTTCGGAACATGGTAGCGCGAGTGAAGAAAAAATTCCATCATACACACGATTCTTGTAATGTAAGGCTGACATGGGGGACCCAACAACGTGACTAAATGAAAGAGAGATCGAGCAACATTATCGAGTTGAAATCAGGGAGACAATAGCCAACTAAAAAGTTTCCATCATGCACACGTCTCTTCTAATGAGAGTATGACATGTGGGACCCAGCAGCGTGATTAAACGATAGATGCATCGAGCAACGCTATTAAGTTCACAACAGGGTAGCGTGGGTGAAGGAAAAAGTTTCATCATACACACGATTCTTATAATAAGAGGCTGACATGTGGGACCCAGCAGCCTGATTAAACGGCAAACGCATCGAGCAACGTTATCAAGTTCAAATCAGAGAGGCGCGACCGAAAAGTATGGTCCGCTAGAGACACTGACGTCCGGGACCCAAACGCCTCAAAGAACTTTGGTGAGTCAACATCGCGCGACGAAATGAAAATCTTGCTTCTACCACAAGCTTGCCGAGCTTTGATAAGGTTATTGAACCTTAGCTATATGTGCTGAGTTACGCAGCATTGTAAAGTGTCCCGGACGTAGCCATAATGCCCATGGCTCCCGTGCCTCAAAGGTTGTGGTCACGGAGATCTAAGTTCATATTGAACCACGTAGGTCAGGTAAACAATCAAATACTAATATTTGAAATTAAATCATTATTGTTTGACAATGATGAACCGATTACATGCAAAGAAGCAATGATGGGCCCTGACTTCGTCTAACAGCTTGAAGCCATACAATCTGTGATAGTTCCATACACGAGAAACCAAGTTACTGAACTTGGAAGACCCTCTAAAAGGTATAAAGTTTATCAGTCGTATTTGGATCTATAAAGAAACATACATGGATGTTTCACATCTATGAAATAGTAGACATGTTAGTAAAGAGTTTATGACAATGATCAAAGAGTTGAATACGATAAGATTCGATATTTCATAGCGATATTTAGTCTGGACGGATTAGTGTAGTAACCACTACATATGTCAATTGTTGTATATGCTAGTTGAACAAACAAAATAATGTTCTTCTACTAGAATGGTTACCTAGGACGCGTACGTGACACGGTCTGAGGAGTTTTGTTAAATCAAGGATGGTAAAAGGCATGCATACTTCAATAGTTCAAGTAAGCTTAGCGGAGTTGGAATCTTAACCATTATGAAAATGTTAAAATGTTTAATTTCATTAGTGGATGATGAAGATGCTCGCATTTGCAAGAAATTAAGTGGGAGCGCTGAGACATGTTTCTAATACAATGTGTATAAAACATACTGTTGATTGGAAATGATGTATCTTTTATTGACACAAGTTAAGGATTTCATTAAAATTAGATTTAAATGAAAGGTTTGGCCAAAACTAGAATATTTGGCATCAAAGTCTACTTGGATAGATTGAGACACTAATATGGTTATGCCATATGTACATAGATGAAATATTGAATGAGTTCAATATGGAAATGACGAGAAAGGTTCTTACATGGAGAAGGTTGAATCAAGATTTAAGTGTATTTACACTTGGTGAGTGAATCAAGATTCAAGTGTTTTGACACTTGGTGAGTAAAATCACATGAATATCTTGATAAACGAGATCCAAGTTTTTTGACACTTGGTGAGTAAAATCACATGAATATCTTGATAACGAGATTCGATTGTTTTGACACTTGGTGAGTAAAATTAGATGAATATCTTAATCAATCATATTGTGATATGTACATATCCAGATATGTCCTATGCTCTAAATGTTATAAGCATATACCAGGGTGACTCATAAGATGATCATTGGACGATAGTAAGGATATTATTATGATATTTGGAAGAACTAAGAACATATTATGTATGTAGAAGTGCCAAATAGTTCATTGTAAAATGTTACATTGATACTAATTTTGTCACAAGATACAAACTAAGTTTATTTCAATCTAGGCTATAGGTTAAGGTGGCACAATTTGATGGAAGAAAGTTCCATGATAGATTTGGATGAGTTCCAAAAGGTTGTGACAGATACTACAACAAAAGGCTAAGTATAAGACTGCTATAGTAGCAACAAAGGAACTAGGTGTGGTTTACAATAGGCTAGTATCATGAAGATATATTGTATGACAATAATATCAACATATTTTAAACCCCAAGGAACTAAGGTTTCACCAAAGGACCAAAGTTATACAATGTCATCTCATTTGAGAATGAGTGATGCGTAGAGACGTAAAGACATGCAAATACACACAGACCTGAAAGTGTTAGATCTGGAGATTAGGTTTACCACAAGCAATGCGTACGTATAACACCAGCCATAGGTGGTTATATGCACAAGTTTCAACTAGATTATTGATTCTAGTGCAAGTGGTAGACTGAAAGGAATATGCCCGAGAGGCAATAATAAAGCGGTTATTATCTTATTCCACGTTTATGATAAATGTTTATTTGTCATGCTATAATTGTGTTAACCAGGAACATTAATCATGTGTGTTTAATAAACAAAGAAAAGGTTCCTAGTAATGCCTCTCATTACACTAGCTTGTTGATTAACAGATGGTCAAGGTTTCCTGATCATGACATTGGATGTTGTTAATATCGAGGTCACAATATTGGTAGAACAATGTGATGAACATTCTCCCAAAGTATAGTAATACGATCATGCCATTATGTTTACATTGCTATAACATCATTTGAAGTAACTCTAATCCTTAGACCATGAGATCACGTCAATCACTAACTCTAGAAGAGTACTTTAATTCCATCAAATGTCACACCATAAAAGGGTGATTATAAAGATGTCATTAACTATGTGGAAAGTCTTAGTTGAGGCTCTTGGATCAAGAGTGGGATTTGTCCATCCTGATGACAGGGAGATATACTTAGGGCCCTCTCTGTGATATCATATTAACATAGCTTGCAAACAAGTGATAAGATCACTAAGAATGTTATATCACTGAAACGAGAAAATTTTCAGTAACGAGATCAAACTAGGTATGGATGATAACAAATGATTGGATCTCGGAGAAGTAAAATATCGCGAGACAAAAGGATTACTACAAAAAAGGTTCACGCGATCACTAGTTTATCGTTGAATTAGTGGGAGTCATTATGGATCTCCAGGTCCTGCTAATGATTATTGATCAGAGAGAGTCTCGATCATGTCCACATAATTCACAATCCCGTATGGATACACACTTAAGGGTAGTTGTCTCATTTGAGTGGATAGGGAACGCATGATAAAATACTGGACAACGCAGAAACTGTTCTGATAAAAACTGCCAGAATAGTTTCGGTGTATAGAAATATTGCAAGGGTATAAAATGTTAATGTTTTCATTAAATGAAGTGTTCATTAAAGAAAGTACTCATTAAATGAAGTGTTCCTTAATTTGGGTGGCATTAATCCAAGTGAGTGGAGAATTATGAGAGATGGCATTAATTTGGTGGAAAATTAATGCAAGTGAGTGGAGTTTTGAGTGGATATGGATTAATGTGAGAGTAGCATCCACCCACATGATAAGGGGAGAGGTGGGGGCACCTCTTGGGGCGTGCTCACCCCTTGGGGCAGCCTTCCTCCTATAAAAGGCCATCTCCTCCTCCTCTCATCACACGTTCCATTCCTCTCATATGCCCTTTGTTTGGCATCTTCTCCCCTTGCTAGCTTGTCCACTATCACGAGTATGGTGCTTAGGCGAAGCCGTGATCAAGACATTCTCCTACACCACCACTACCATGTCATAGTGCTATTGGAGTTCCCGAGGATCCACTAATTCCGCTGCCCAACATGGAGCAAGGGACGGAGGTCGTTGGCACACCGAATGTGTGACTATAAACGGAGGCGCTGCCCTTTGTGGCGCTTATAGTAAGCGCGTCCTTGACGATGATTGTGTACATTCTACACCAGCCACATTTATTTGCAGGAACGTTATCCCGCTTACGGTCTTCGAGGGTGAGTCCTTCTGAAAATATTACAAGTATCGCTTATATTCGATCTTGGTAGTTACAACCGTAGGAAATATTTGTTTTATATGCAACGAACCCCAACACACCTGGGGTCCACATGGCGCCCGGGGGCTTCCAGTGATCCTCACCCCACAGTCATTGTAGTCTGGGAGGAACGCGATGATGGCATGATGATCGCCGTCAGGCCCAAGCGGGCATACACTCGGAGAAAGGTTGGTCGCTGCACCTCCCTCGTAGACGAACTTCACATTCATGTTCAGGAGCCGTGGGCCGAGCATCCTATCGGAGCGCAGGCGAGTCATGTCGCTCGGGCCCTTGTACACGCACATTGCATGCTGCTGATGGCGCAGTAGAGCCACTCATTCTCTTAGGAATTTTTTCACAACTTAGCGAACCACTAGCCCACATTATCAGGGACTCCTGATCCTATCAAGAGTGTAACCTCCTCATCAAGGGATCTGAGCAGCTCCCAGGACGCATCCGCCTCCGCAGCAGAGGCAAGATCCTTGAATTGGTCGATCCACTCTAGAACACGAATGAGACACTAGTTTTGGAGCTACTCTCCCCACCTCTGTTGGAAATCTTCGACAAGATACTCATCTGCAAGCCCCTTTTAGAGGAGGAAGTCTACTACCCTAGCAAGGACTATCGTATCGACCATGCGCGGAACAAAGTAATGTCGGAAGAAGGAAACTGGCGGCATGACATCGAGAAGGTCTAGCACAAGTGCTGAAATGCTGCCAAATTGGCGACAGCGCGAGGTTGAAGCTATGCCATGTAGATTCCATATGTGCCATGACCGAGTGGAAGAAGTGCGATATCGGGGGAAGGACGTGAGCTACGAAGAATCTGACGAAGATTGGGATGTCAAACTCATCCTTGTCCAGGGAATTGGTACGATTCACCAACATCGCACCTCTGGCATGCGCTTCATCGTCAACGACCCAACGTACCATGACAGGGCCACTCTCGCTTCTGAGATTGTCCAGAAGCCACACCTTATCCTGCGGTCGTCCCCACTGACGGTGTGAAGCCGACTAAACCACAGTGGTAGTAGTGTTTTATCTTTTGGGAACTCGTGGCGCCATTGGAGGATGCAGTGGAAGCAGAAGGAAAGCAAGGGGAAATGACGAAGAAGAAAGGGTCGGGCACCACCCGGTCCCCTTAAAAGGGAACTAGTCATGCACCAGAACAGAAATTGTTGTCTCCTCCCTAGACGAGCCCACGACTGACATCACCCCTCCTTTTGTGGCAACTGAGGCAACACTGCTATGACCCAATATTAGGAGATTAAGCAAGACGCATCGACCATTGCGCTATCTACACGCCATCATTATGGGGCGTGACTAGATTGCGGCCCACCTTGACTTGGGCGCAGCCTCGGTTAGAAGTCGTCCCCACACCCGGGAGCTTCTGCCCGGGTACGATCCCACTCAGGAAAGACCCAGGAAGACCTCTGGCTGACTTCACCCTCGCACCTCTTCCGCTGCATGACAGGTCAAGTGGGGTTATACAAATGGCAGCCACGATGAAGAAAAACCTCTGGTCACGCGCCTAGGATGGCAGCTTGTATGCCATGTTGCTTCCATGCAACGCACTCCAACAACATGTTCCAAACAGCTAGATGTGGTCACCCCCTGCCACTGTAAAAGGAGGCCCATGCAGCGTATAAAACAGGGATTAACTAGAGAAGAACACAAGCTAAATTAGAAGGGAAGGTGACGAGGTTAAACTCATCAATTCCCATTGTTATGGACTTGGGTTTTGGAGAAGGAGGGAGCACAAGAGGAATCAATTGGCTAGCAAGCAAGAACACATGGACGCAAGGTTTACCCATGTTCAGGCCTCGTAGAGGACCCTACTCCTTCTTGTCTGCTCTTGGAATTATCGAGGGAGTCGAAAGTTACAGGGGTGCATAGATGCAATCTGGCAAGGTTGTGGAAACTAGGGTTGTGATTGTCCTCCTTGCTGCCCCCTCCTAGCCTTTATATAGATAGGCTAGGTCTCGGGTAGCAGGTCGAGTCGGTTACAAGTTAGGGTTTGTCCCTTTAAACTTTCTATCTTTGAACTTGTTGTGTGCCGCAAGCAGTCGGAGTTTCCTTCGGTCACCCGAATCTTTGATTGGGCCTTGGTAACACCATGGGCTTCTGCCAGACTGGACCGTATATACCAAGATCGAGTACCTATAAGGTATGCCCACGTCAGTAGCCCCTGAGTGTCTGGTTGAATCATAGATTCGAGCAGAGACTTATGAAGTCTTTCGAGTGCATATCTGGGCATATTTTTGAGTGCCCTAACTTGTATCATAGGGATTGTTGATATACGTGCCTGATTTATCCGATGTATCAGGATCAGTTAACTGCCTTAGGGCAAAACATAGTAATCTACTCAAACTCGAGTCCTCGGACTCGAATTCGGAAAAGTGTTGGCGTAATTCAACTCAGGCCGCGGAGGCCTTATAAAGTCGAATCCCAGTGTGTAAGTGTGAGCACTCGATGCGTCCATCAAGGCTTATTCATCATACCTATAGGCACGGATTATTTCTGGTAGAGCATAGCAGGTGCGTTGCCAGGCCTTATTCAGGTCTTATCTTCACGCTGCAAGCATGGCATCTGAATTTTTATCAATGCAGAGATGATTCGGGTGACCCAGGAGACGTAGTCTCTTTGCAGGGAAAATACGAGGCGGAGTCGCCAGAGTATTCGAGTGTGGATGAATCAACACACAGTGCAATGTATAAGAAAAAATCATAGGGTGCGTGGCCAGCGCTCCCTATGGGGGTAGCGCCCGAGTGCCTATTCGAGTCATAGACTCGAGTGGGGACTATAAGTATTTTGCGACTATTGTCATCTTTTGCTTGTTTCAGTCGAATGTGCTTTCAGCGCTCCCTATGGGAGTAACCCGGAGTCCATAGTCGAATCGTTGATTTGAGTAAAGGGTTTTTGCAAGAAAATATGTTCTCATAATGCTTGGATGTCGTGCAAAGTTCCTCGGGTGTGCATAATCTCTTTTTTAACTATGTCTCCTCGATTCTCACTCATAATGGAGGGAGTGGGGCGACAGTTCGTGGTTTACCCTTGCCACGCATCGACATCGATTTGTTCCACACCTCAGGTTGGTTTTCTCCTGGCTGTTGGATGGCATCTTTGATGAGGTTAAGTAGAGGTCTTCTGTGCGGTAATTTCCCCACATCTTCTTCTCGCTCGCACACTTACGCCATTGTTGCTCTTGCTATTCCATTGTTCTCGTCTTCTTTGTGGCACTGGACCAACTCCGCACGTTCCCGAGCTACTTCCTGTGCTCCCATCGCAAGCGCCAGATGAGAAAGAAGAAGGGAAGCTCTGCCGCTGGATCTACGGCAGCCACTGTTGTGGCCAAGAAGAAGGGCGCCGCCACCACGGGCACCAGCACTGCGGCCGCAGCTGGGAAGAAGAAGGTCCCGGGGACCCGCGTCACCAATGGGTCGTGGCACCCATCCATTATCAAGCCCTCAGAGATGTTCACCCAGCGCCAGGATGGAGCGCTCTCTACCGCGGAGGATGACTCCCGCGTTCCCAGCGATGAGGTAATCACCAATCCTCCTGTGGGGTTTCGAGTGATGTTCCTTGCTTTCATTATCCGTGGTCTTTCTATCCCCCTTCACCCCTTTGTGAGGGGATTGCTTTGTTTCTACGGGCTCCAGCTGCACCAGCTGGCCCCGAATTCTATCCTCCACATCGGCTGCTTCATTACTCTTTTCGAGTGCTGGCTCAGAATCAAGCCACACTTCGGCCTCTTCAAAAAACTCTTTAAGATCAAACGCTAGTCAGGTTCGGGTTCATTAGTCTATGATATAGGAGGCTACGTGATCCACGTGACTCCAACGTCACCTATTTCTCCATCAATCTCACTACGTCTATCCAAGGATGGAGGGAGAAGTGGCTCTACATCCACGACCCGAAGGCCGATGGAGAGCACTACGGACTCGCACCCTTCGATCCAGTGGCGGCCTGCAAGAGGAGGAGGTCCTAGAAAAACATTGTGATGCCCGGTGAAGTCGAGGAAACAGAGACTCTGTATCAGCCTGTCTGTGACCTCGAACACCGCATAGGCAAAGAAGTAGGCGGGGCAGATCTCATTCGCACTTGGATGCATCCCCGAGTACAGCCTCCGCAGGCTAGGGTGCATCCGATGTATCGCTGGATTGGTACTGGTGATGTCACTAGCATCTCTGCGGAGGGCATTTCTTCTCGTGAAGTAGACATGAGGTTTCTACTGCTGACCAAGTACACCACCAAGGAGGATCTCTAGGGTGACGCAGTCGTGCCTCCATTCTGCGCCAGCAATCCTCCGCCTGAGGTGGATTTCTTTTTGAAGTTTTCTTGACTTTCGACTGCCTATTAGGTGTCTTTTATACTAATCCTTCTTCTGATTTTAGGACTGGAAAGTGGCCGCCAACTTTCCTCCTCAGCCCGAAGGAATAATTCCGCGCGAAGCAGAAGAAGAGGACGAGTCGGGCTCCACTGTCCCTATTGGGGAAGAGCAGGAAGCCCCCGAGTCCAGTGGGCATGGGACTCGCAAGCGTTCTCGCAGCAGGGATTCGGACGCTTCATCACCGACGACGCTGGAGGGTCCTCCTAATGCTGTAGAGGAGCCAATCCCTAGTTCACTAGTGGTGATTCTCCTTAAGATAGATGACATGTTGGGTGAACAAATTACAGCAGGGCAATTGACAAACATCGAGCAAGCATACATGCATATACTAATCATCTTGACTCCTATGAGATTTGATTGGGCATTACAACATTATATATAGACAGTAATCCAACTACATCTATGACTAATAATCCACCTTCAGGTTATCAATCCGAACCCCCTCCAGTATTAAGTTGCAAGCAACAGATAATTGCATTACGCATTGCGTGTAAAGTAAACAATACGATTTTTATATGAACAAAGGATTGTTGTTTTCTCCCTAGTAGCAACAGCACATCTAGTACCTTAGAGATTTCTGTCACTTTCCTAGATTACTAGAGGCATGAACCCACTATCGAGCATAAATACTCCCTCTTGGAGTTGCTAGCATCTACTCGGCCAAGATATCTACTAACAACGGAGAGCATGCAAGATCACAAATAACAAAGACATGATAGAATCAATAATCAATCTGAAATAGCATCTCAATATCCATCGGATCCCCGCAAACACAACATGTATGATTACAAATAGATGATCTTGATCATGAACGGAGCTCACAAGATCTAGACATGGTAGCACAAAGGAGAAGAACCAACCATCTAGCTACTACATGGACCCGTAGTCCAGGGATGAACTACTCACACATCACACCGGAGGCAGGCATGGTGATGAAGAAGGCCTCCATGGCGAATTCTCCCCTCTGGCAGGGTGCCGGGAAGAGCTTCAGATCCCTCCCGATCTAGGGATGGAGATGACGGTGGCTACAGACTCTTTTGTGGAAATTTGATCGGGTACTTAGGGTTTCTGTATTGGAGGCATCTTATAGGCAAAAGGGGAGGCCGAGGGGGTGCCCTAGGCGGCCACACCACCCCCTGGCGCGGGCCAGGCCTTGCCGTGCAGCCAGGTGGTGTGGGTGGCCCTTGGACCCTCTCCGTCTCGTATTCTGGCTCCGTGTCCCCCTCGGTGAAATACTAACTTTGGCTTTTGTCCTGTCCAATTTCGAGAATATCCATTTTCTGACTTTCCTGGAACCAAAAGCAGCAGAAAACAGGTAGCTGGCACTGTGGCATCTTGTTAATAGGTTAGTCCAAGAAAGTGTATAAAAAGTACTCCAAAGTGTGGACAAAACATAAGGAAGTAGATATAAACTAAGCATGGAACATCAAAAATTATAGATACATTTGCAACGTATCAGGGCACCCCTTTTTGGTGCTTGTTGAATTTGAATGCACTTCTTCGTTTTATTGATGGATGGTTGGTCTTATTCGCCTCTTTCTTTGGCTGTAATAGGGTCCTTTGAATGGTCCTCCTGACTCTCCTCCCACCAATGAAACCGTGGCACGACTGCGTTCAAAGGTGGAGGAGCTGTCACTGCTTGCGCGATTGTGTGATCGCATAAAGCAGTTGAGCGAGAGTTGCCCATGATCCATGGCAACATGGACGTGTGGAAGTCGAAGGCTGAGAAGGCCAGTGCGCGCGAGAAGTACCTCTTGGGCAAAGTTGCTTAATTGAATGAGCAATTTAAATATTAGCTTTCTAGATTCTTTTCCTTTTCCTTAGACACTCGCGGTGATGCCTTATCCTGATGATTTTCTCTGCTTCTTGTAGTCGTTAGCGCTCGTCATCCGCAGGATGAAAAGGATCGAGTTGCCATTTGACTGAACGACTTGACCCAGGAGCAGCTGCAAGCTAGTGGGTACTTCTGGGTGGATCACGATCGTGCGGTCGCATTGGCGACGCTGTAGGATCATGCATCGTGGGTGTTGTAGTACCTGAAGAAAGCGCAGTCGTGCCTTAGGCATATTTTTAGGACAATCTTTCCCCCGGACATGGTGCCTTCAAGCTTGCTAGCTCTGCTGGCGAGGTTTCAGGATATCAGCGTGGTCCGTGAGTGCGTGTGCCAGCAGTTGGTTGCAGGTGCCAAGGTTGCACTAGCGCTTGTTCGCTTGCATCGAGCATATGTAGATGTCGCAGCTGTTGCTGTTGGACCACCGCCGCCGCCAGAAGGGATGACTCGGAACATGGTGCCACACTACTAGGAGGTTGACCGGCCAGCCGAAGATATTGTTGATTTCTTTGAAGAGCAAACAAATGTTCTCCTTTTGCGGCAGTAGTGTAGTTTAGACCTGCATATTGATGTATAAGTGTTGTAAAGTTCATACAATTGTGTCGGGTGTTTTTGATACCTGTTAATGTGTAAAGAGCTTGCTAGCTTGTATATGTTTCGAGTTATTGTAATCTGCAGTTCCTTTTTGTTAACTTGACGTATAATTATCTTAGCACCTTGCCAACTTTGTTAGGTGCGTTGCATCTGGGTTGGTTTTATCAAGGGTTCGATTGGTAGTGCGTCAGCTACTCAGGATACTGCGTTGTTCGTAGAACAAGGTGTAAAGGGTGGCGTAGCCCCCGAGTGATATAATTGCAAGTAAAATAGAAAAACACAAGGTTTGGGGCACTTAGCTTTATTTATTCGTATAATATCACGAGGTACAATGTATGGCTAAGTAGCCTGGATGAACAGCCTTATTTGTAAAGTAAAAACATCTAAGGGTAGAAACGTCGCAGTTGCACGACGTTCCAAGTGTTGGAGTATGCGACTCCGCTTTCTAGATCTTTAAGGCGGTAGGCGCCACCTGGGATTACTTCGGTAATCACGTAGGATCCTTCCCAAGGAGACTCGAATTTGAGGTGCCCTTGCTGCTACAATCGCGGGACCAGGTCTCCTTCGACGAAGGATCTGGGGCATAACCTTCTACTTTGGTAGTTGCGGAGGTTTTGCTGGTAGATCGTGGATCGCTCTGCTGCAATCTCGCGTGCCTCATCGAGGAGGTCAACGGAGTCTTCGAGTGCAAGGGTGGATTCTGCCTCACTGTATGCTACTACCCGTGGGGCTTTGTAGTGCACCTTTGCGGGTAGTACCGCCTCGGCACCGTGTACCATGAAGAATGGAGTGTAGCCTGTAGCGCTGTTTGGAGTTCTGCACAGGCTCCATAGTACTGATTGTAGCTCGTCGGGCCAGCACCTGGCAGCTCTTTCGAGTGGGCGGAGGAGCCTTTTCTTGATTCTGCCGCAGACAAGGTCGTTGGCCTTTTCGACTTGACCGTTGGTCTTAGGGTGCTCCACGGAGGCGTAGCTGATGTTGATCCCCAGCTTTTCGCAGAAACTCTAGAATTCGTTCAAGGTGAAGTTTGTTCCGTTGTCCATGATGATGTTGTGCGGCTTCCCGAACCGAAAGACGATGGACTCGAAGAATTTAATGGCGCCGGCTCCTGATTGGTTTGTCACTGGCATGACCTCAATCCACTTGGTGAATTTGTCGATTGTAACGAGGAGGTAGACATATCCTCTAGGTGAAGACTTCTGGAGCTTGCCGACCATGTCGAGTCCCCATTGCACGAAAGGCCAAGCCACGGGAATCAGCCTGAGCTCCACGCCAGGTGCATGCGGTTTGTCCGCGAATCGCTAGAAGGCATTGCAACGCTGGACGATGTCCTTGGTGTCGCGCATTGCCGTTGGCCAGTAGAATCCAGCTTGTAGAGCCTTGGCGATGAGGGCACGACTACCGGCGTGGTGCCCGCAAGTGCCTTCGTGTATGTGAGGAGGATGGCTCTTCCGTCTCCATTGGAGACGCACCATTGAAATACTTCTGTGATGCTGGGCTTGTACAGTTCACCATTGATGAGGGCGAATGCCTTGGATCGTCGCGCTATATGGCGCGCATCTGTCGGGTCATCTGGCAACCTTTTGCTGAGCAAGTATGTGATGTATGGTTGTGTCCAGGATGGCTCGATCATCATGACCTCCATGGGGCCTTCGAGTCCTGTATCTAGCTCCATGTTGTCGAGTGTTGTTGGCTCGTTGTGTGGCGTAGCCCCCGAGTCCCTTGACGTGCTGGTTTTGTGCTCTGGAGCCTTTGGCTTGATGGAGCGCTCGCAGATGCGCTCTAGAAATACTCTGGGTGGCACTTGGGCGCAGGTGGAGCCGATGTTGGCGAGTACGTCCACTTGCTCGTTGCTCTTCCGGCCGACGTGCCACAGCTCGTAGCCCTCGAATTCCCCCTCGAGTGTGTCGTAGAGGTCGCGGTAGGCAATCATATTGTCGCTCAGGGCATCACACTCGTTCATTGTTTGGTTGACCACCAGTTTGGAGTCGCCGTATATAACAAGTCGCTTTGCACCGCAAGCTTTTGCCATACGCATCCCATGGAGCAAGGCTTCATATTCAGCTTCATTGTTGGAGGTGGTGAACTGCATTCGCAGAATATACCTCATCTTATCGCCTTGCGGCGATGTCAATATGACGCCCGCACCAGCTCCCTCCTTGCGCTTGGACCCATCGAAGTGCACTGTCCATAGATAGGACATGTCTGGCTTGTCGGGGAGCTGGTTTTCCATCCAGTGCACGAGAAAGTCCGGCAGAACTTGCGACTTGATCATGTCACGCTTCTCATATGTGATGTATCATGGAGACAACTCTATCCCCTAGAGCGTGACTCGTCTAGTGGCATCAGGATTGTTGAGTATGTGCCCAAGTGGGGCATCGTTTACCACTACGATTGGGTGCTGCTGGAAGTAGTGGCGCAGTCGTCTGGCTATCATAAAGACGTTGTACACCAAATTCTGAAAATGTGGGTACCGCTGTTTTGTTGGCGTGAGCACCTCGCTGAGGTAGTAGACTGGGCGTTGCACCCCGTGGACCTTATTTTGTTCGGCTCGTTCCACTACGAGCGCAATGCTTACCACCTGGTTGGTGGCGGAGATGTATAGCAACAGTGGTTCCTTTTCGCGAGGTGTTACCAACACCGGCGAGGTGGACAGTAGACACTTGAGGTCATCGAATGCTTCTTGTGCTTCATCTGTCCACTCGAATTTATCAGCCTTGCGGAGAAGTTGGTAGAAGGGCAGGGCCTTTTCGCCCATTCGACTGATGAATCGACAGAGTATGGCCTTTATTTTCTTCGGGTTGGCCTTGATCCCTCTTGCAGAGATGAGGTACCCAAGAAGTTGCCCCGATGGTACGCCAGAGGCGCATTTGTCCGGATTCAGCTTGATCCGGTAGCGGTCGAGGTTATCGAAGGTCCCGTGGAGATCATCGAGCAACAAGGCTTCCTCCTTGGTTTTGACGATGATGTTTTTGATGTAGACTTGGATGTTGCGACCAAGCTGGCTCTTGAGGCAGGCCTGCATACACCGCTGGTAGGTGGCTCCTGCGTTTTTCAGCCCGAAGGGCATCGTTGTGTAGCAGAAGACACCGAAGGGCGTGACGAATGCCGTTTTCTCCTGGTCCTCCTCCTTCATTCGAATCTGTGGATATCCTGAGTAGGTGTCGAGGAAGTAGAGGCGCTCACATCCTGCAGTGGAGTCGATTATTTGGTCGATCCGTGGCAATAGGAAGTGGCCCTTCGGGCAATGCTTGTTTAGGGAGGTGAAGTCCACGCACATCCGCAGGATATCCGTGTCTTTTTTAGGAACGAGCACCGGATTTGCGACCCAGGTGCTTTCCTTGATCTCGCGTATGAATTTAGCGTCGAGGAGTCTGTTGACTTCCATACCGACCGCTTTTGCTCTTGGCTCAGATAATCATCGTATTGTTTGTTTAACTGGCCTTGCTTCAGGATTCACGTCCAATTGACAAGGGTTAAACTCATCAATTCCCATTGTTATGGACTTGGGTTTTGGAGAAGGATTCACGTTGAGTGAGTGCTCGGCGAATTCCCTGGGAACTCCTAGCATGTCCGCTGGACACCAAGCGAAAATTTCCCAGCGCTCACGGAGGAATTCGACGAGCGCGAGTTCCTATGCGATACTCAAGTTGTTGGTGATGAGGGTCGTCTTGGTCAGGTCCGTTGGGTGGACCTGGAATTTCTTGGTGTGCAACAACGTGTCGAAGGATTGGTCGGGTGAGCTTGGTTTGCTTGGGGGAGGTAGACTATCGTCTGTCGACTCCTTCAACCTCGCCAGGTCCTCTTGCATGCCGAAAGATTGGGAAATTCTGTTGAATTCCCTATTGCAGCTGTTGGATCTCTCGAAGCTTCCGTTGACTGTGATAATGCCGTTTGAACCCGGCATCTTCATCTGAAGATAGGCGTAGTGTGGTACCACCATGAACCTTGCGAACACGACACATCCAAGGATGCAGTGGTATTGAGAGGGCTAGTCGACAACTTCGAATTCGATGCGTTCTTGTCGAAAGTTTGTCGGCATCCTGAAAATGACATCGAGGCTGATCTTGCCTAGGGGGTATACGCCCTTCCCTGGGATGATTCCGTGGAAAGTCGTGTCTGAAGTTTCCAGACATGACAGAGGAATTCGCATTGAACGCAAGGTACTTACAAACATGAGGTTAATGCCACTTCCGCTGTCCATGAAGACACGACTCATCTCGAAGTCTCCAATCTACGCCTCGAGTACTAGGGGACAGTGGCCTGGGCGAGGAACTTGGCACGGGTGATCGCTCTTGTCGAAGGTGATGTAGGACTCGCTTCCACTGAGGTACTCAGTGGTGGAGTGCGGAGAGTTCATCGCCAGATTGACTTGGCGAGTGATCGATTTCTGCACTCGATTTGAGGGGCGACCTTTTTGGATCATTCCCATGTTCCCTAGTGGTCGGGGGTATGGCTCGCCTCCATGGTTCTGGATTGGCGCAGCTGTGGGTGGTGGTGGCCATGGTGGTGGTGGAGGAGCTCCATGAGCCACAGCGCCCGGGGCAGCTCCATAGCCCTGGTTCTTCGTGTCGTGGTTCATCTAGGTCAGGCCTTCGTGGAGTTTGAGGAACTCGCGACAATCCTTTAGGAGGTGGCCAGACTTTTTCTTGTCGTCGTGCTTGTCGATGTAGAAGTGCATGTTGCACGGTCCGGACAGTTTGTCCTGGATGGATGCTGCAGGTGCTTCATCGCAAGTGCGGTGCTGCCACACTTGGGTAGTTTTTCCGCTATCTCGGTATCTACTGCTGCGGTATCTGCTGTTGTGGTTGTCGTCGCGTTTGTCAAAATAGCCAGCTGCGACCGTGTCGACCTCTTCGCGGTCCTCGTATTCGCGCATTCGACGTTTTCCTCGATGATCGCGTTTGCGGCCGAGGTCATCATCATCATCAGAGTGGACATGGTTTTTCACCGAGTCCTCTCCATCGGCCCACCTATTCACGATCTCCATCAGGTGGTCGATTGTCTTGGGCTTAGAGCGACCCAGGTCCTCCCTGAGCTCTCTTCGGCGTACGCCGTTATTGAATGCGTCGATTGCGCGATTCTCTGAGATACCTTCTGCAGAGTTTTCTATGATGGACCATCTCTAGATATACGAGCGTAGCGGCTCGCCAGTCTTTTGGTAGCAGCTGCGCAATTCTTCGATTGATGCGGGCCTTTTATAAGTGCCCTTGAAGTTTCGCACGAAGCTGTAGACTAGCTCTTCCCAGCTGCGAATTGATCCGCGTGAAAGATTGTTGAGCCATGCACGGGTGGCACCTTGCAGCTGCAGCTGGAGGCATTGCATCACCATGCTTGTGGTTTCGCCATGCATCCTAACGGAGGAGATGTGATCCTCTATCCAGATCTTCGGATCCTGCAGGCCATCGAATTTTGGGTTCTCCGATGGGAGTTTAAACCCCTTTGGCATTCGCTTCTGCCTGATGGCTCTGCTGAAGCAGCTAGAGCCGCAGAGCTCCATCCCATCATCTTCCGAATCAGTCGAACAGGTGTGCCTTGCACGCATCCTATTGACCTTGCGATGTGTGATGTCATCACACGCGTCGTAGTCGTGGTCGTGCCGTCGTGAACAACGCCGTTGCGACAAGTCATGGCTGTCATCGCTAGAAGAAGGTGAAGAGTAGTGTTTTGCTAGAGCCTTGTTTTTCTTCGGCTCCAGCGTTGGATCCTTGATGAGGGTTGCTTCGACTAGCCCCAGGCCCGCGATCATGGATCGGTGCATGGTGGCCCGCGGATCCCCAGCCGGTGGCTGATTGTTGAGGAGGTACATGGTGGCCGCTGTTACCGCTGCTTGCGGTGTCTTTGGGAGCACATTGCCCCGCGTATCCACCATCATGGATGAGAAGTCGATGACTCGTGTGGCCTCTTCTCGCTCCTTGTCGGTGAGGTGGGCCAGTCGAGAGCGCCTCTTGGCGGCCACATAGTCATTGCCCTTAGAGGAGGATCCTCCCATGGAAGAGAGCTGAGCCCGCTGAAGGCTCGACTCGTCCGCCGCCTTTCTGCGTGCATCAAGCTGCGCGATTACTTGTTGTTGGTGCTTGTATTCTTCCTTGAGCAGCCAATGGTAACCAATCAGCATGTCTTGCGATGAGTTTGGGGGCAGGGGATTTCCTCGCAGGGCTTCTCGACAGCACGCCCACTCGTTGTCATTGAGCTTGATTAGCACGCGCTCTTCGGTGCGCTCATTTGCCGTGAGATGCAGGTCTCCTTCCGTCCCGTTGTTGGTGGGTGTGCCATTGGAGGGATCACCGTTCACGACTGGGATGCCACCGCCGGTAGCGGTGTTGTCTCGAGTGCCGCCGTTCTCGCATGTGTTGACGACGGTGCACATGTAGTGCTGGGGGCAGTTGTTGCTTTCGCAACTTTCAGATCTGGAGCCATTGGCTCCATCTTCAGTGGCCAGATCGCCCATATCGGATCCATGACTGCTGTCGCTGATCGCGTTCCCGACTGTTGTCGGGGCGTCGAGTTTGCTCAGGGTGCCGATCGGCGGTGGAAACCACGATGCTGGAGCAATCGCGGGAACCGTTGGCTGGTCAGGGAGGCGAAGTGTGCCTAGCTAACCAACTTGGAAGCGTAAGCTTCCGATTGCTAGGCCGATCCCTTCGCTCACGGACTCGAAAGCCGGGCGAGTGGCCGGCGTATGGACGGCGAAGTCGAAGGCACCGAAGAGGAGGAGAATCTCTGATGTTGCAGAGTTGTAGATCGCAGTTGACGGAGCCGAAGAAGCCGCAACATCAGCACTCCCAATTCCCACAGACGGTGCCAATTGATGAGGGTTAAACTCATCAACGCCCATTGTTATGGACTTGGGTTTTGGAGAAGGAGGGAGCGCTGGAGGCATCAATCGGCTAGCAAACAAGCACACAGGGACGCAAGGTTTACCCAGATTCAGGCCTCCTAGAGGATCCTACTTCTACTTGTCTGCTCTTGGAATTATCGAGGGAGCTAAAAGTTACAAGGGGTGAGTAGATGCAATCTGGTGAGGTTGTGGAAACTAGGGTTATGATTGTCCTCCTCGCCGCCTCCTCCTAGCCTTTATATAGATAGGCTAGGTCTCGGGTAGCAGGTCGAGTCGGTTACAAGTTAGGGTTTGTCCATTTAAACTTTCTATCTTTGAACTTGCCGTGTGCCGCAAGCAGTCGGAGTTTCCTTCGGTCACCCGAATCTTCGATTGGGCCTGGTAACGTCGTGGGCTTCTGCCAGACTAGACCGTATATACCAAGCTCGAGTAGTTGTAAGGTAGGCCCACGTCAACATATCCTTCCTGAGGAACACCACTTGTAATCAGTTCATCGTTCACCATATATACCATAGTTGCAGGGCGTAGGGTTTTGCACAATGTGGCCTGAACCTGGGTAAAAAACCTGTGTTTTCGTGTGATCATGTGTTCTTCGCGTTCTCGGATCGAGCTTGGTGTGTATTGTGCTTATGACCGAACTAAAAGGGGCTGTTTTTTCCCGTGTCAAAATTTAGGACACGACACAAAGAGTAAAAGGAAGGAATAACATGAATAATTTGATAAATATTTATTATCATTAGCAACTATTTGTAGGAGATACTAACTAGCGGTCACCTTCTAGGAAGGTGCCACTATCGGACCCGCCGGATGTACATATTGTACTAGTTTTACGGAAAGGACTCCCTCGCGAGCGACCATCGGCTTGATCACGCGCCACCCGCATTTTGTTGCGTCATATAGATAGGACAAAAGGCACGACAACCACCCATGTGGCTCTCTCTTACAACCTTCTTGTTGTATCTTCCCTCTCATTTGAAAATTCGGATTATAGTATTTCAAATTTCTAAAAGTCTAAATTTTGGAAAGTTCAAATGTTTGAAAAAATAAATTTCCAAAAAAATAATTTGGCTAGAAGTTTGAATTCCTATTTCTCCAAAGTTTGAAAAGGTGAAAGTTCACTATTCCAAAAGTTCAAAAGTAAAAAAGGAAAATTGAAAAGATGAAATATTTGAAAGTTGGTGCTGGATTTCCTCAGAGTTTTCAAAATAGAGACTTACCAAAGAGGAAAGCTCGTCTCGATTTGAAAGTGACCGCTAGGAACTTCTGTGGGGATGACCGCCATATAGTGAGCATCCTTAGCATCCCAACTAATAGTATCTAGACATCTTTGCGATATTTATTTTGAGACAGAGGGAGTAGTATAATCTCTTAATGGTCAAGATAGTTCACCGTGAAAAGCTTCCACTGTCACTATTCATCACTAGAACGTTGTCTCACACTAATCAAGGCGATGTATGTTTTCCCAATCATCCCAAAAAAAAGGTTGATATGTACTACATGTGATGAGAAGTAACTTCCCTACTTCTATCCCATAATCTTCAAGTAAAAACATCTCAAGTGATTAGTCGCACACGATGCATGATCAGTATAAAATTGGCCACTCGTGCATAACGACCCATTTTTGTCTAGCTCCCGGTTGATCTGCTAGCGGTAAGAGTGGAGATTTGGTGCACATGTGCACCGGTGATCCCTTTTAAAAAAAGCTATTTCTGAGTTCTTGAAAATTCTAAAAGTAAATCAAGATGTAACCATTGATGTATATCGAGAACGTGCAAACTCTCAATTGGGAATAATCTATATTTGAGCTACATAAAAATGTTAAAACCGCGGATCTGAGTATCACAGTTTCAAATTTCTAAAAATTATTAAATTTTATTATTTTTGTGTAGCCCATAATAAAAGGAATTCCGCACTGCGATTATGGATCGGAGGGAGTACAATAGTGTGGTTTCTATCGATTTGAATTATGTCACTACCCATTGGTCAATCTTGTTGCTGCTGTTTTCTTTTAGACCTCAAACGCCGTGTTCCGGAGAATCTCTTCAGCACACCGGCTGTCTTCCTCGTGGGCTAAACAAAAATCTGTCCCAACTAGCAAACTTTTCCTGAAGGATAGAATGACTGAACGAGCACCAACCTAGAGGAAAGGCATTGAGAATGCAGGTACTACTGAACAATATGTCTTCCTCTCTCCTGTAGGCGACAAACTGTCATGTACGATGACAATAGGACATGACGGGACGACAACAGGACATAAGCTGAAACAGTTTCCTCCACGTAGAAGATCTTCATCTTAGATCGATACAATAACGGCATGAGCCATAACTTGCAAAAACACAAAACGAAACTTTCTGGCCGTCCAGTCAGGAGGCAGCAGCATCATTCAGTCGATCGGCAAAGCTATGTGGAGTTTCGCAAGTGCTAGCTTTATTTCCATATTCTCTGATCCCACAATTGGCATACACGACCGGCCGGGATGTGTGTGGTGCTCTTGGATTCAGACATGACAATCGATCGGCTGCTAGATTTGATGCCCCACATAGCCAGCTAGTAGCTACCAAAGCTAGGCTCTCGCAGATTAAAAGAAAAGGAAAAGAAGAAGCAGCTGGCAAAGCTAGGCAGAGATTGTGCTTTCTCTGATGGGTACCGCCACAGTTTTGCCTAGGCTTTGAGAGAGAAACAAAAATGAACTCCAAGTTGTCTCTTTGCATTTCTCTTGTTGCAAAGGTTATGATCTGTTCCTGAGCTAGTGCTCGATCTGGTTGCGGCAGGTAGGTTTGCTTGCCTCTGATTTGTATAACTACGGACGGAATCTGAACTTCTGCCACTTCATTCCAACTTCTAAGTTAATCTCCATTTCTTCTTTATATATAAAAACTAAGCCCCATTTCAGGTGGTCTGTTTTTCTTGAGATCTGCATGGGTCTGTTTTTTGTTTTTTTGAGGGTTTTTATAAGAAGAATGTTGGTTCAATTTCCAAAACAGACCAGAGACTAAGATACTTCAAAGTACTAACACATCGTCCCAACCGTTACGTCAATCTACCTAGCAGTTCTTCCGGGTTCAGTTAATCAAGAAAGCTACTCTGGAAATTCATTGCTCCTTGGTGTAAAAAAATGATTTTTCCAAATAGAGGTTTTTTTTCTGAAATCATTTAGCCCTGCAAATGTCTGAGTCTTTATGTAATTGTAAAATTTCGTCAATTTGTTTTTTCAGATTTATGTCCTTTGTGAAAGAAAAATATTCAGTTCTAATAAATTTGCTTTTTTAGGGCATCCTTTTTCATTCTCTTAGGACACAAGTGTGCTCGTTTTAAAAAAGTTATATGAACACACATTTATATTTATATATACAGCTATCAATATTTTCTAATTATTTTTTATTTTCTGTATTTGTAACTATTTACCCTCTTTCGCTTTACAAGACCCGTATGTATTCCTATACCGTCAATTTATCCAGCGGAATACGAGCTATATGCTATAAGTGTGGTATACTTTTTGTGGCATATACCTCATGTTTTATTGCCAAAATTGATAATCAAGTATTAGCCGCGAGCCTTATAAAATGACAAACTATTTCTTACGAATTCACCGTTCACATTATAAGCACTTGCACCCGAACAATTTTGCCTCACTTAAGGGCTACTCCCTCTATTTTTCTACATAAGAAATCTCATTGATATATCTAGTTAGTTTAGATGCCCACGTTTTTTTCCCGAAACGATCGTTCGCCCACGTTATTAATAAGGTAGCTAAAGTCGATACCTATAAGAAAAAGTGCTAATCATGCCGCATTACACAAAGGTGACATAAAAGCATCGGTGCACTTTGCACCTAAGGTGTAGCTAGCTACAAAGAAAAGAAAAACGAGATATGTACAACTTGAGCGCTCGGCGCCAACTCACAGCTTGGCAAGCGTGTGGCTCTTGCGGCTACTGTTGGATTAAACCGCAGCGGTGCATCCGCTAACACGCACAATGCACCGGCTACTGTTGGATTAAACCGCAGCGACGCCACGCCTACGATTACCATGGCTGATGCACATTTGAGATGCTTCGATAGTTAGTACCATGTACCTCCACGGATTGTTTAAAGGCTGTTTATTTTCATATGGCACATATCATGATAAAGTTTACTACTCTCTTTGTCCTGCAATAGAAGTTGTTATTACCACCAATATACTCCCTCCATTTAGAAATATAAGATGTTTTAGCTTTGTGAAAGGAGTGTATCTAGACATGTTTTAGTGTGTAGGTTTATCAAGGTTTGGAGTGAACCTACACACTAAAAAGAGTCTAGATACACTCCTTTCACAAAGCTAAAACATCTTATATTTCCGAACGGAGGGAGTAAGAGTTAACAGGTTGTAATAACACCTATAATATTCAGGTCGGAGGGAGTACTAACAATATTCACAACTAAAAATGACAATGCAGCCGAACAAATATCCGATTGCTAGATCCATAGGCTAAACTATACACTTCTCTCACCATCTTGCTCCCCACTCTCAATTCATGACATGCTCTCTGCCTCCTCGTTGTTCACCTCATTATCTTGCCTTCTAAGAACTCATTTTCCATCTTCATTCTCCAGTCTACCACCATAAGATCTCCGTGTCTTCTCCTCCTCGCCCCAACTCTGCGATTAACCGTTGTTGCTGGGGTGTCAAGTTGTTCGACGCCAGTAGCCATTCCTTCTTTTATTTCATGCTCATTTATAAGCCACGGACCACGGTAGTGTGGCATGATCGTCCCCGCAAAAGAACTTCTGTATTTCAATATTCGTATTTGTGATTGGTATATGGTTGTATTTGTATACTGGGAACATCAAGATTTAGTGGATGCGTGTTAATTTTATTAGAGGTTGGTCTACAAGTAACTCTTAAAAAGCTACTAGTCAGAAAAACAGTTGGAAGTTAATATTCACAACCAGTTAACATGATTGATATTTATTTTCACCCGGGTTAACCCATTTTCGTTCATTGCTTGATGGAAAGAACTAATTTATTATAAAACAAAAGAGATGATGGAAAAGAAGATAACAAGTTGAAGCACCAGCAGGAAACACGTTGAAATGCTCGATCTCGAGCAAACTTACCGAACGGAGGGAGCACATTTTACAAAAACATGATCGACATTTGCCATTGGCAACAATAAGAGCACAGTAATACTCTCGCGGAACGACGAAATATTATACTGGAAGTACATACTAATAATAATTAGCTAAAGATTTCTCACTTTGCACAAAGCAAAGTTCTCCTTTTGTCCAATGTAATGCTTCACAGCTAGCCGAGACAGAGGAGAAAGAGAAGCGGGGTTAGATAGATAGTGTGAGATAAGGTTCTCTACTTATGAGTGCTTTTTTTTCTTCTTGTGGCGAAGCTACTGATGAGTGCTTATTTGGCACTGATTAATTAATCGGATGCCATCCCTGCCCAGTAACGATATGTTAATTAAATGGGCGACAGACTGTCTAATGCATCTGATGACATGATCGATCGATCGCTCCTTGTTTTGTTGGCATTTTGCTAGGACTAGGATGGGCGCGCACACACGTGCGGCCAGAAGCAGGTCGCGACGGACTTGCCTTTTCGGGACAGTGTTAAGGCGGCTTTGGCCTTTGTTTGCCAACACCTGTTCGGCCCCCTTGACCTTAGCACCATCCAAGGGCTCATAACACTAGTAAAAAAACTAGCTTTCGTTCAGAGCGGCCCAGAGCATTAGTCCCGGTTCCACCACGAACCGGGACTAATGCTCGCATTTGTCCTGGTTCGAGCGGCCCAAGCGTCGCACGGGACCAGGGGCATACGTTCCGGTTCGTCAGAGACTATTTGTCCCGGTTGGTATTATGAACCTGGACTAAAAGTCGTGCGTTAGACACGTGGCCCATCACACATCTTTAGTCCCGGTCTGTAATACCAACCGGGACGAATAATTCACCTATAAATACGCCTCCCCAGTCCTCCCTCTGTTTTTTCTCTTGGTGGAAGGAGCGAGGTGTGTGTGCTAGTTTTTTTCCTATGCACATTAGGTGTTCGACGAAATGTCTGAGAGAATGATACCGCTTGATTTCACACAAAACAAAAATGATATGAGGTGCCTGAGCCACACTTAAGCATTTCTCCTCTTTCTTTCCTTCTCGATCGAGGTTAGCAACCTTATCCTTCATCTGTCATTGATATAATAATGCATGTGTCGACGTAAAGAAGATTCTCTGCCCTCTAGGATTAGATGTGCAGAAGATACATGCATGCAATAATGACTGCATCCTCTACCGCGGTGAGGAGTACGAGAATTTAGATAAATGTCCAGTATGCACTGCACTGCGGTATAAGATCAGACGAGATGACCCTAGTGATGTTGATGGCGATGACGAGCCCCCCAGGAAGAGGGTTTCTGCTAAGGATATGTGGTATGCTCCTATAATACCAAGGTTGAAACGTCTGTTTAGAAACAAAGAGCATGCCAGGTTATTGCGATGGTGATGGCTCAAAATGTAGCGAGCTCATTGGTGAACCCCAAGAGCAAGGTATGATGAGCACAGTAGCAAATTTTCCCTCAGTTATGAAACCAAGGTTATCGAACCAGTAGGAGCAAGAAAACACCTCCAAGGTGTTGTTTCCAACTTGGAATCCTGCACAACACAACCACAAAACGTTGCTCCCAACTTACAGTGAGGCTGAAAACAAAGGATTAAACGTATTGTGTGGAAGATAGTAATTGCTTGCAGAAAGTAAACAGAAAATAGTAAACAGATGGTAGATTGATGGTAAAAGAATGGACAGGGGTCCATAGTTCACTAGAGGTGATTCTCCTTAAGATATTTGACATGTTGGGTGAACAAATTACAGCGGGGCAATTGACAGACACCAAGAAAGCATACATGCATATACTAATCATCTTGACTCCTATGAGATTTGATTGGGCATTACAACATTACACATAGACCATAATCCAACTGCATCTATGACTAATAATCCACCTTCAGGTTATCATCTGAACCCCCTCTAGTATTAAGTTGCAAGCAACAGATAATTGCATTAAGCAAAGTGTGTAAAGTAAACAATACGATTGTTCTATGAACAAAGGATTGTTGTTTTCTCCCTAGTAGCAACAACACATCTAGTACCTTAGAGATTTCTGTCACATCCCCAGATTCCTAGAGGCATGAACCCATTATCGAGCATAAATACTCCCTCTTGGAGTTGCTAGCATCTACTCAGCCAACATAGCTACTAACAATATAAAGCATGCAAGATCACAAATAACAAAGACATGATAGAATCAATAATCAATCTAAAATAGCATCTCAATATCCATCGGATCCCTGCAAACACAACATACAAATAGATGATCTTGATCATGAACAGAGCTCACAAGATCTAAACATGGTAGCACAAAGGAGGAGAACCAACCATCTAGCTACTACATGGACCCGTAGTCCAGGGATGAACTACTCATGCATCACGCCTGAGGTAGTCATGGTGATGAAGAAGGCCTCCAGGGTGATCTCTCCCCTCCGGCAGGGTGCCGGGAAGAGCTTCAGATCCCTCCCGATCTAGGGATGGAGATGGTGGCGGCTACAAACTCTTTCTTGGAATTTTTGATCAGGTGTTTAGGGTTTTCGTCCCGGGAGGATTATATAGGCGAAGGGGCAAGGTCGGTGGAGTACCAAGGGGCCCACACCCCCTGGTGGCGCGGCTAGGGCAGCCCGCGCCACCACCAGGTGTGGCCGCCCTGGTTCCCCTCTTCGTATCCTCTTCGGACTCCATGTTGCTTCGGGTAAAATATTGACTTTGGCTTTTGTCCGGTCCAATTCCGAGAATATTTCCTTACTAGCTTTTCTGAAACGAAAAACAGCAAAAAACAGAAAACTGGCACTGTGGCATCTTGTTAATAGGTTAGTTCCAGAAAATGTGCAAAAATACTCCAAAGTGTGGACAAAACATAAGAAAGTAGATATAAAACAAGCATGGAACATCAAAAATTATAGATACGTTTCCAACGTATCAACATCCCCAAGCTTAACTCCTGCTCGTCCTCGAGTAGGTAAGTGATAAAAAAAGAAGAATTTTTGAGGTGACATGCACCATCATAATCTTGATCAAGGTATTTGTAAAACATTGATAGGTGGGATCATAGTACTTTAACATAGCATGAAAGATATAGTTCTAACAATAAGACATAGCAACTATGTTATAAAATGAAAAGGTACAAACAAAAGATTCATGAATAACAATGCTTTGAAAACGTGTGTTTGTTTCACATATAGAAAACATAATGAGAATGGTATTCAGCTTGTCCCTCATAGTGTAGCAAAACATAAATGCATAGGACACCTTCAAAGTTCATAAGGGTGACTAGATACAAGTAATTTAAGAACAAGCAACATCAAAGCAATGAATCAATCAACAAGTTTTGGGACAATGCACATTAAACTAAGAATGTCCACTATGCTCTCTCAATAGGTGCATAAAGATAGAAGATGGAGACTCAACATAAAAAGTAAAATAAAGGTCTTCATAGAAGGAAGAAGGGATTCAAGTCTCATAAAGAGCTTCCAAAAATTATGGTACTTATTAGCTTTCATCTCTCCTTGCCCCTATCATAAGCATCTTTAGGTGATTAAGGTTAAAGTGAACAAATATGAGGATATGCTTGACAAGTTATAAGCTGAAAATCTCATGCCCCTTACTTACAAGCACCGTTCCTCATGCTACTCAAGTTTAGTCACAAGTAAGTTCTTGTCATTGTAAGTGCATGTGTATCATAGAGAACCGCCAACGGGGTACCCCTTGCCCGATGATACAGAAGATTCCCCATATCAAAATGACAAGGCAAGCAGACAATGAGCATCTCAGCAATCCTTTTATTTCCTATTTGCATAGGCTCTTTTTTATAGAGGATGCTTCATAGATTGCTCACTATGGTTACGCCGCAGGTTTCCACCATGATTAGGCATGGCTTAGACCAGCCGCCCAGGCGTTTCTCTAACACATATACGAACTCCATGAGCCTTACAAGCTCCCCTTTCATTTCACACTACCGGGATCCATAAGCAAAATAACATATATCAACTAAATAAAGTGCAATGCTGAAAGCTTTCCCCATGATAGCATGGTTCTGCTAATTCACAACTTACAAAACGCAAGCATATACGCAACATAGATGGGCACAATGGTTCAAGTTTATTAAGTGCAAGAAAAGTAAAGTGTGCCATAAAGTTCGTGAGATCTTTAATCACTAATTTTCACATAACAAGTTTAATTCAGAAGGCAGATATAAACATGAATATAGTTGGAATAGAAAATGCTAATAGGTAGGTATGGTGGACTCTTTGGAATAACTTGGTTTTATTTGGAGTTTGATGCATGAGTGGAACTCATACTTGGTATGGAGGCTAGCAAAAGACTGGGAGCGACCAACTAAGAGAGCAATAATGGCCATAATCATGCAAGTGACAAAACAACATTAATTAAAGCATAAAGTATTATTACAAGTCGAAAACTAAATGATCATAGAGGCTATGGTGACTTGGGATAGTCTTAACATGGTGTGAGCATGCGCCAAGTTAACCCAAATAAAGCATCAAAGGAGAATACCACAATATTATGCTTTAATATGCTAAAACAACGCATGATTCTTTAAAGGCACATTAAGCAATCTCAGTTGTTTGTAACAAGTCATGCTACAGCAATAATCACTAAGCATAAAGTCAAAACAATATCAAGCATGACATGATAAAGTCTAAGCCACAGTCAAAAACAAGCTCATTTTATACCACTTAAGCATGAACTTTCGTACTCTTTTCCAATCCAAATCAACTTATTTTAAAACTATCATATATGAATGAGGGGGTCCAACCAATTTATTTAAGAAAACTAAGCAAACAAAAACTAAAAAATAAATGAAGACGCTCCAAAAACAACACAATTGTGTATGAAGCAATAAAAATGAAGTTTCCGGGAGAAACCTGAGATTTTTATTGATGAAAAAGGGGATGCCCAGCTTTGACGCTTGTACTTCTTGAATATTTCTTGGGGTGACACGGGTGGCATCCCCAAGGTTGAGATTTTGTCCATACTTCATCTTATCACATTACTCTTCCCTACATTTTAAAATTTACTTCATACAAAACTTCACACAATTTTCATTAGCAACATTAGTGCACTCAAGATAATAAGTCTTCAGATTAAGTTTCAACACAAGTAAAACTTGCATCAAAACACAAGCTACTGTAGCAATTCCTTCTAAAAGTTCAAGTGATCAAAGATAACTCAAAGAGAAAAAGATTAAGAGGCATATCCAAATAATGGCAGAAATCTGTCAAAACAGACCAGCAGGTAAAAACCAATTTTTTCGAAGACCTTCTGTTGCTCAAATGGAAAAGTGTTGAACTAACAAAAGTTGGATAACGACCTGGGTCAGAAGCACAAAATATTACATCTCAAACCGACGTACAGAGATTTTTCACGAATTTTTACAGCGAAGCACAAAAATCTGTTTCGGGACAGCAACTTTCCCAAGCATTATTTCCCTCTCATTAGAGGTTACTCTTGGCACAAAAACCACACAAAAATGATAAGGAGTGGTTATTACAGAGGTAATAACTTCCAAGACTCAACAAAAGGTTCCTAAAGAAATTTTGGTTATCTCCCAATAAGTTATTTTCTTTAACGCCTTTGAGCTAGGCATAAGAAGCAAGAAAAGAATCAAGTATTCTCGAATGAAGAAGCATTAAATCCAATTTTCTTTCCCCTACCTTTCTTACCTTTATTCTTGTTCTTGGGGAACGTATGATTGTTTGGTGGAGAAGCAAAATGCATGATACCCTTTTCCACATCTATTATTGCTCCAAGGAGTTTTAGTAGGGATCTTCCAAGTGTAATTTGTCCTTTTCCTACACATTCAATAACAAGATAATCAGTAGACACCACTTTCCCTAGAATCTTTGTAAACACTCCTTCAGCTATCCCAATGGGTAATATTGTGGCATTATTAGCAAGAGATATTTCTTCCCCCCCTTCAGAAACTCCCCAAAGATTCAGAGATTCATAGATATCTTTAGGCATAAGACAGAATTCAAACATGATATCACAACGAGCACAAAAAGTTTCATTATTTATAACAACTTTTACTATAGGAAGCCATTTTGAAGATTCAGAATTTATTGGAACATAATCATGATGCTCTCTAAGCATGTTATAGCATTATTTTAAACTAGCTATGTTGGTCTCAAGAGTGTTTAATCTAGCAAATATGTTTATGAAGGAGGAATCCGATTTGCTAGGCACGTTATATGTTGAGACCAACTTCTTTATGGCATTAAAAGCTTCACCCTCATTGAATTGGAGGAAATCTCCTCCTACTACAGCATCCAAACCATATCTATAGCAAATAGCAGTTCCAAAGTAAAAACTGCTAAGAAACAAGCTTTGAGTCATTTTAGGTTCAGTTTTTGCATGTAATTTAGAGATTCTAGACCAAGCTTCTTTGAAACTCTCTTCAATTCCTTGTTTGAAAGTAGAAATCATTTCCTCATGTGACATAGTGATTGGAGCAATGCTAGACATAATAGCTACTTTAGATAGAAACTAATACTTTTTTGTTTTTAATATAAAGAAGTAAATTAGTACAACTAATTTTTGTGTGTTTTTGATAAAGAAACAAGCAAACAAAACAGAAATAAACTAAGAAAAACAAATAAAACAAAGTAAAGAGATTGGTTATGAGGGACTCCCCTTGTGAAGATGTCCTTGACTCCCCGGCAATGGCGCCACAAAAAGTGCTTGATGGCTCAAAATGTATCGAGCTCGTTGGGGAACCCCATGAGCACAGTAGCAAGTTTTCCCTTAGTTATGAAACCAAGGTTATCGAACCGGTAGGAGCAAGGAAACACCTCCAAGGTGTTGTTTCCAACTTGGAATCCTGCACAACACAACCACAGAACTTTGCCCCCAACTTACAGTGAGGTTGTTAATCTCACCGGTTTTGCTGAAAACAAAGGATTAAATGTATTGTGTGGAAGATAGTAATTGCTTGCAGAAAGTAAACAGAAAATAGTAAATAGATGGTAGATTGATGGTAAAAGAATGGACCGGGGTCCATAGTTCACTAGAGGTGATTCTCCTTAAGATAGTTGACATGTTGGGTGAACAAATTACAATGGGGCAATTGACAGACACCGAGAAAGCATACATGCATATACTAATCATCTTGACTCCTATGAGATTTGATTGGGCATTACAACATTATACATAGAACATAATCCAACTTCATCTATGACTAATAATCCACCTTCATGTTATCATCCGAACCCCCTCCAGTATTAAGTTGCAAGCAACAGATAATTGCATTAAGCAAAGTGTGTAAAGTAAACAATTACGATTGTTCTCTGAACAAAGGATTGATGTTTTCTCCCTAGTAGCAACAACATATCTAGTACCTTTGAGATTTCTGTCACTTCCCTAGATTCCTAGAGGCATGAACCCACTATTGAGCATAAATACTCCCTCTTAGAGTTGCTAGCATCTACTCGGCCAAGATAGCTACTAACAACGGAAAGCATGCAAGATCACAAATAACAAAGACATGATAGAATCAATAATCAATCTGAAATAGCATCTCAATATCCATCGGATCCCCACAAACACAACATGTAAGATTACAAATAGATGATCTTGATCATGAACGGAGCTCACAAGATATAAACATGGTAGCACAAAGGAGGAGAACCAACCATCTAGCTACTACATGGACCCGTAGTCCAGGGATGAACTACTCACGCATCACACCGGAGGCGGTCATGGTGATGAAGAAGGCCTCCAGGGTGATCTCTCCCCTCCTCCAGGGTGCCGGGAAGAGCTTCAGATCCCTCCCGATTTAGGGATGGAGATGGCGGCGGCTAAAGACTCTTTCGTGGAATCTTTGATTGGGTGTTTAGGGTTTTTGTCCCGGGAGGATTATATAGGCAAAGGGGCAAGGTCGGTGGAGTACCAAGGGGCCCACACCCCCTGGTGGCGCGGCTAGGGCAGCCCGCGCGCCACCAAGTGTGGCCACCTTGGTTCCCCTCTTCGTCTCCCCTCCGGACTCCATGTTGCTTCAAGTAAAATATTGACTGGATTTTTTCCGATCCAATTCCGAGAATATTTCCTTACTAGCTTTTCTGAAACCAAAAATAGCAGGAAACAAGCAACTGGCACTGTGGCATCTTTCTAATAGGTTAGTTCTAGAAAATGTACAAAAATACTCCAAAGTGTTGACAAAACATAAGAAAGTAGATATAAAACAAGCATGGAACATCAAAAATTATAGATACATTTCCAACGTATTAGATGGCACAATGAGGACTGTAAGAAAGACGGGAAGTTGAGACACCCCGCTGATGGGTCAAAGTGGAGAAAAATCGAGAGAGAGTTCCCGTACTTTGCAGGTGACTGATGATAGCCCAAAATATATCGAGCTCGTTGGGGAACCCCAAGAGGAAGGTATGATGAGCACAGCAGCAAGTTTTCCCTCAGTATGAAACCAAGGTTATCAATCCAATAGGAGCAAGGAAACATCCCAAAGATGTAGCTAGCTGAACGTTAGCGGGGCGCACTACCAGTGCCAGCAGAAACGTGGAGACCTGGACAACACAACCACAGAACTTTGCCCCCAACTTGCGATGAGGTTGTCAATCTCACCGGTTTTGCTGAAAACAAAGGATTAAACGTCTCGAATGGAAGGAAGTAATAGTTTGCAGAAAGTAAGCACAAAGCAGTAAACAGTTGATTGTAGATTGAATGTAAAAGAAAGGACCGGGGTCCATAGTTCACTAGAGGTGGCTCTCCTTAAGATAGATAACATGTTGGGTGAACAAATTATAGCGGGGCAATTGACAAACATCAAGAAAACATACAAGCATATACTAATCATCTTGACTCCTTTGAGATTCGATTGGGCATTACAACATTATACATAGAACGCCATCCAACTGCATCTATGATTAATAATCCACCTTCAGGTTATCATCTGATCCCCCTCCAGTATTAAGTTGCAAGCAACAGATTATTGCTTTACGAATTGCGTGTAAAGTAAACAATACGATTGTTCTATGAACAAAGGATTGTTGTTTCCTCCCTAGTTACAACAACACATCTAGTACCTTTGAGATTTCTGTCACTTCCCCTGATTACCAGAGGCATGAACCCACTATCGAGCATAAATACTAACTCTTGGAGTTGCTAGCATCTACTTGGCCAAGATAGCTACTAACAACGGAAAGCATGCAAGATCACAAATAACAAAGACATGATAGAATCAATAATCAATCTGAAATAGCATCTCAATATCCATCGGATCCCCGCAAACACAACAGGTAGAATTACAAATAGATGATCTTGATCATGAACGGAGCTCACAAGATCTAAACATGAAAGCACAAAGGAGGAGAACCAGCCATCTAGCTACTACATGGACCCGTAGTCCAGAGATGAACTACTCACGCATCACAACGGTGGCTTGCATGATGATGAAGAAGGCCTCCAGGGTGAATTCCCCTCTTCGGCAGGGTGTCGGGAAGAGCTTCAGATCCCTCCCGATCTAGGGATGGAGATGACGGTGGCTACAGTGTCTTTAGTGGATTTTTGATCGGGTACTTAGGGTTTTGATATCGGAGGCAATATATAGGCGGAAGGAGAGGCCGAGGGGATGCTGGGGTCGGCTAGACCACCCCCTGGCACGGGCTAGGCCTGGCCGTGTGGCCAAGTGGTGTGGCCAGGCCCCAGCCCTTCTCCGTCTCGTATTCTGGATCCAGATGTCTTCCGGTTAAATAGCAACTTTGGCTTTTGTCCCGTCCAATTCCGAGAATATTCATTTTCTGACTTTCCTGGAACCAAAAATAGCAGAAAACAGGCAGCTAGCACTGTGGCTCTTGTTAATAGGTTAGTCCAAGAAATCATATGAAAAGTACTCCAAAGTGTGGACAAAACACAAGAAAGTAGATAAAACCAAGCATGGAACATCAAAAATTATCGATACATTTGCAATGTATCAACATCCCAAGCTTAACTCTTGCTCGTCCTCGACTAGGTAAGTGATAAAAATAAAGAATAATTTTTGAGGTGACATGCACCATCATAAACTTGATCAAAGTATTTGTAAAACATTCAAAGTTGGGATCATAGTACTTCAATCATAACATGAAAGACAAAGTTCTAGCAATAGGACAAAGAAACTAAGTTGCAACATGAAAAGGCACAAACAAAAGATTCATGAATAACAATGCTTTGCAAGACGTTTGTTTGTTTCACATAACGAAAACATAGCATAATAGTATTCAGCTTGTCCCTCATAGAGTAGCAAATATAAATGTATAGGACACCTCCAAAGTTCATAAGAGTGACTAGATAAAAATACTTTAAAACAAGCAATATCAAGGTATGCATCAATCAACTAGTCTTGGGAAAATGCACATAGAACTAAGAATGGCCACTATGCTATCAAAGTAGGTGCATAAAGATAGAAGGTGAAGACTCAATATATTGGTGGAAGAAGGGCCTCCATAGAAGGAAGTAGGGATTCAAGTCTCATAAAGACCTTCCAAAAATTATGGTACTTATAGCTTTAAGCTCTCATTGCCCCTATCATAAGCATCTTGAAGGTGATTAAGGTTAAAGTGACACAACTAAGAGGATATGCTTGACAAGTTATAAACTGAAATCTCATGCCCCTTACTTACGAAGACCGAACCTCATGCTACTCAACTTTAGTCACAAGTAAGCTCTTGTCATTGTAAGTACATATGTATCATAAAGAACTGCCAACGAGGTACCCCTTGCACATGATACAGGAGCTATCCCATAATCAAAATGACAAGGCAAGCAGACAATGAGCATCTCAACGATCTTTTTATTTGCTATTTCCATAGGTTTTTATTGAGGATGCTTCATAGAGTGCTCATTATGGTGATGCTGCAAGTTTCCACCATGATTAGGCATGGCTTAGGCTAGCGGCCCAGGCGTTTCTCTAACACACATACAAACTCCATGATCTTACAAGTTCCACTTTTAGTTCACACCGCCGGGATCCATAGGCAAAAGAACATGATATCAGTGGGGTAGAAAGTATAGGTGCAATGTTGAAAGCGTTCCCCATAATACATGGTTCTGCTAACTTCAACTTATAAAGCGTAAGCATATACGCAACAAAAAGGACCCAATGGTTCTGGTTTATTAAATGCAAAAAGTAAAGTGTGCCATCAAGTTCGTGAGAGCTTTAATCACTAGTTTTCTCATAACAAGTTTAATTTGGAAGGTAAACAAAAACATGAATATACTTGGAATAGCATATGATAATAGGTAGGTATGGTGGACTCTTCGGAACAACTTGGTTTAGGGAGTTGGATGCATGAGTGGAACTCATAGTTGGTTGTGGAGGCTAGCAAAAGACTGGGAGCGACAAACTAAGAGAGCAATAATGGCCATAATCATGCAAAGCGACAAAACATCATTGATCAAAGCATAAAGTGATACTACAAGTTGAAAACTAAAGGATCATAAAGGCTATGGTGACTTGAGATAGTCATAACATGGTGTGAGCATGCGCCAAGTCAACCCAAATAAAGCATCAAAGGAGAATAGCACTATACTATGCTTTAATATGCTAAAACAACGCATGATTCATCCAAGGCACATTAACAATCTCAATTTTTATAACAAGTCATGCTACGGCAAAGAATACTAAGCATAAAGCCAAAACAATATCAAGAATGGCATGACAAAGCATAGGCCACCTTCAAAAACAAGTTCTCTTTACCACTTAAGCACGAACTTTCCTACTCTTTTCCAAACCAAACCAAACTATTTGAAAACCATAGTATGAAAGAGGGGGTCCAGCCAATTTATTCCGCAAACTAAGCAAACCAAGAAAACGAAAAACAAAACGAAAACGAAAAAGAAGACGCTCCAAGAACAACACAACTATGCATGAAACAATAAAAATGAAGCGTTTGGAAGAAACCTGAGATTTTTATTGATGAAGAGGGGGATGCCTTGGGCATCCCCAAGCTTTGACGCTTGTTGACATGGGTATACCCTACAGGTACTCGATCTTGGTATATACGTCCTGAATACAGCAGGAGCCCACGGTGTCGTCAAGGCCCAAATAGAGGACTCAGGTAACTTAAGGACTCTCGATTCCTTCATGAACAAGAAGAAGCTAAAGATAGAAAGTTCAAAGGGGAAACCCTAACCTGTAACCGACTCGACCTGTCACCCGAGACCTAGCCCATCTATATAAAGCTAGGAGGGGCGGCGAGGAGGACACACGCAACCCTAGTTTCCACAACCCTTGCCAGATTGCATCTGCGCACCATTGTAATCCTCGATTCCTTTGATAATTCCATGAGCAGACAAGCAGGAGTAGGGACCTCTATGAGGCATGAACCTGGGTAAATCTTTGAGTCCCCTGTGTGCTTGTTTGCTAGCCGCTAGATGTCTCCAGCACTCCCTCCTTCTCCAAAACCCAAGTCCATAACAATGGGCATTGTTGTGTTAACCCCTCGTCAATTGGCACTGTCTGTGGGAATTGGGAGTGCTGATGTTGCGGCTTCTTCGTCCCCATCAACCACGATCTACAACTCCACAACAGCGGAGATTCGCCAGCTCTTCAGCGCGTTCGCCTTCACCGTCCACACGCCAGCCACTCGCCCGACTTTCGAGTCTGTGGGCGACGGAATCAACCTGGCGATCGGGAGCCTCCGCTTCCAAGTTGGTCAGATGGGCACGCTTCGCATGCCTGACCAGCCGATGGTACCATCGATTGCTCCAGCATCATGGTTCCCTCCACCGATCGGCACCCTTAGTAAGCTCAACGCCCCGACAACAGTTGAGAATACAGTCAGCGACAGCAGTCGCGAATCTGATCTGAGTGATCTGGCAACTGAAGACGGAGCCTACGGTTCCGGATCTGAAAGTTGCAGGAGCAGCAGCTTCCCCAACCACTTCATGTGCGCCATCATCAACGCAGGCGACACCTCCGCCAATCGCGACAACACGGGCAATGGCGGCCATGGAGCTAACCCGCCAAACGACGTCATACCCAACGGTGGACCATCGCCCAATGGCGCCCCTGTCAACAACGGGGGAGCAGTCGAGCCTCCAACCATAATAAACGAGCAGACTGGCGAACGCATCGTGATCAGGCTCAATGAACTCCAGTGGGCTCACTGCCGCGAGGCCCTACGGAGTAACCCTCTGCCCTTCGGCTCCCCGCAAGAGCTGCTAATGGGATATCATTGTCTCCTGAAGGAAGAATTCAAGCGTCAAGTGCAAACAATCACACAACTCGAGGCGCGCAAAAAGGCGGCAGATGAGTCGAGTCTTCGACGTGCTGGGCTCTCCTCCCACGGAGGATCCTCCTCAAAGGGCAACGAGCACATCGCAAACAAGAGGCGATCCCGGATGGCCCATCTCACCGAGCAAGAACACATAGAAGCTGCAAAGGTCCTTGACTTCAGCTCTATGACAGTTGACACACGGGGCAACGTGTTCCCAAAGACGCCGCAAGCTGTAGTGACGGTAGCCACCATGTACCTCCTAAACAACCAGCCGCCAGTTGGAGATCCCCGAGCCACCATGCACCGATCTACGATCGCAGGCTTGGGACTAGTTGAGGCCTCCCTCGATAAAGAGCCAGCACCAGAGCCAAAGAAAGGCAAGGCTCTGGAAAAACGCTACTCCTCGCCCTCATCCAGCGACGACAGTCACGATCTGTCTCGACGTCGCCGCTCACAGCGACACGACCACGACTATGATGCGCGCGATGACCTCACGCAACGCAAGATTCACAAATCTAGGGCACGACGTTCCCGGTCGACTGACTCAGAAGATGAAGATGTGGAGCTCTGTGGCGCTAGGTGCTTCAGCAGAGCCATCAGGCAAAAGTGAATGCCCAAGGGGTTTAAGCTCCCATCGGAGAACCTGATGTTTGATGGCCAGCAGGACCCAAAAATCTGGTTGGAAGACCACATATCCTCCATCAGGCTCCATGGCGGGAGTCGAAGCATGGCCATGCAATGCCTGCAGCTACAGCTGCAAGGCGTCGCCCGAGCCTGGCTCAACAACCTCCCACGCGAATCAATTCATAGTTGGGAAGAGCTGGTATACAGCTTCGTGCGCAACTTCAAGGGCACATACAAACGGCCCGCATCAATCGAAGATTTGAGATGCTGCCAGCAAAGATCGGACGAATCGCTACGCTCCTACATCTAGAGGTGGTCCATCATCAAGAATTCCGTAGAGAATATCTCAGAGGATCACGCGATTGACGCATTCAACAGCGGTGTATGCCGCATAGAGCTCAGGGAGGAGCTGGGCCGCTCGAAGCCCACAACCATCGACCACCTGATGGAAATCGCGAATCGCTAGGCAGATGGAGAAGATTCGGTAAAAACCCGCATTCACTCCGACGACGAGGTAGAACTCGAGCGCAGACGCGATCGCCAAAGAAAGCGCCGCATGCGCATCTACGATGATCGTGACGACGTCAACATGGTCGCAACCGGCTACACCGACAAACGCGACGACAACCGCAACAACAGCGGCTACCGCGACTCCGGAAAGACCACGCAAGTGTGGCAGCACCGAAATCGTGATGAGGCACCCGCAACATCCATTGAAGACAAGCTGTCCGGGCCATGCACTGTGCACTTCTACATTGATAAGCATGACGGAAATAAGAAGTCCAGCCACCTCCTCAAGGACTGCCGCGAGTTCCTCAAGCTACATGAGGGGCTGGCTCGGATGAATCACACCACAGTCGAAAGGGGTTACGGAGCCGCCCCAGGCGCCGTGGCACATGGCGCTCCACAACCACCATCTGGACTACCCCCAAATGCAGCTGCGCCGGACCAGCACCAGGGAGGCGAACCATACCCACGGGCCATGGGTACCATGATGATCCAAAAGGGACGCCCCTCAAATAGGGTGCAGAAGGCCATCACTCGCCAAGTCAACTTGGCCACAAACTCGCCACCATCTACCACTGAGTACCTCAGCGGAAGCGAGTCCTGCATCACCTTCGACAAGCGTGACCATCCGTGACAAGTACCTCGCCCAGGCCATTGTTCCCTCGTCCTCGAGGCACAAATTGGAGGCTTCGACATGAGTCGCGTCTTTATGGACGGCGGAAGCGGCATCAACCTTATGTTCGCGAGTACCTTGCGAGCAATGAGGATCCCTCTAACCTGCCTAGAAGCCTCAGACACAACATTCCACAGCATCGTCCTAGGCAAGGGCGTGTATCCCCTTGGCAAAATCAACCTCGACGTCATCTTCGGCACGCCGAAAAACTTTCGGCATGAGCGCATCGACTTAGAGGTCGTCGACTGGCCCTCGTAGTACCACTGCATCCTCGGACGTGTCGCGTTCGCTAGGTTCATGGCAGTGCCATACTATGCCTATCTACAGATGAAGATGCCAGGCCCTAATGGTGTCATCACAGTCAACGGGAGCTTCAAGAGATCCGACAGTTGCGACAGGGAATTCAATAGAATCTCCTAGTCCTTCGGCATGCAGGAGGAACTCGCAAGACTAAAGGAGTCAACAGACAACAATCTGCCTCCCCTGAGCCGGCCAAGTTCACCCGACCTATCTTTCGAATCATCGGTGCACACAAACAAAGTTCAGGTCCACCCATCGGATCCTGCCAAGACGACCCTCATCGCCAACAACTTGAGTCCCGCATAGGAACTCACGCTCGTCGATTTCCTCCATGAGCACTGGGAAATCTTCGCCTGGTGTCCAGCGGACATGCCAGAAGTTCCCAGGGAATTCGCCGAGCACGCACTCAATGTCAACCCAGACGCGAGGCCAGTCAAGCAAACAATTCGGCGATTGTCGGAACCAAGGGCAAAGGCAGTCGGAATGGAGATCAACTGACTCCTCGACGCCAAATTTATACGCGAGATCAAAAAAAGCACTTGGCTCGCTAACACGGTGCTAGTAACAAAATAGGACATGGATATCCTGCGGATGTGCGTGGACTTCACCTCTTTGAATAAGCACTGCCCAATGGACCACTTCCCGCTACCGCGAATCGACCAGATCATCGACTCCACCACGGGATGCGAGTGCCTCTGCTTCCTCGACGCCTACTCAGGCTACAACCAGATTTGAATGAAGGAGGAAGATCAAGAAAAAACAGCGTTTACAACGCCTTTTGGTGTGTTCTGCTACAACACAATGCCCTTCAGGCTAAAGAACGCAGGAGCCACCTGCCAGCGGTGCATGCAGGCTTGCCTCAAGAACCAACTCGGTCGCAACATTCAAGTCTATGTCGACGACATAGTAATCAAGACCAAAGAGGAAGCCTCACTAATCAACAATTTGCACGAAACCTTCGCCAACCTCGATCGCTACCGGATCAAGCTCAATCCGGACAAGTGCGCCTTCGGCGTACCATCTGGGCAATTACTCGGGTACCTTATCTCCGCGAGTGGGATCGAAGCAAACCCGAAGAAAATAAAAACTATAATGTCCATGGAGAAGCCAAAAAACATAAGGGGCGTCCAGCAGCTGGCGGGGTGAATCGTGGCTCTCAGTCGATTCATCAGTCGGATGGGTGAAAAGGCACTGCCCTTCTACCAACTCCTTCACAAAGCTGACAAGTTCGAATGGACCAATGAAGCGCAGGAAGCATTTGAAGACCTCAAGCGCCTGCTATCCACCTCGCCAGTATTGGTAACCCCACGAGAAAGGGAACCATTGTTGCTATACATCTCCGCCACCAACCAGGTGGTCAGCACAGTGCTCGTAGTCGAACGAGCCGAAGAAAGCAAGGTCCATGGGGTACAGCGCCCAGTCTATTCCTCAGCGAGGTACTTACGCCAACAAAACAGCAGTACCCGCACTACTAGAAACTGGCATATGACATCTTCATGACAGCCCGGCGACTGCGCCACTACTTCCAGGGACACCCAATCATGGTAGTCAACGACACCCCGCTTGGGCATATCCTCAACAATCCTGACGCCACCGGACGAGTCGCACTTTGGGGAATCGAACTGTCTCCACGAGACGTCACATATGAAAAACGCGACGCAATCAAGTCGCAAGTTCTCCCTGATTTCCTCATGCATTGGATGGAGAACCAGCTGATGGGTTCGTAGCATGGAAAACAAAAAAATTCTATCGCAAGAACGAACAAAACCCAGATCTAATCTAGATAAAAGCCAAGATCTAATCTATTAGACATGTGCAACGAGATAGATCTGTACTAACCCTTGTAGATCCGAAAGCCTTGTGCAAGATCGGATCTCATGGTTGATGTAGACGATCACTTGCCGATCTCAAGATCGAGTAGACGATCCTTCTGGCGCCGCGTTCCGGCAGCGCTTCCGCAGTCGGTCACACGTGCGGAGTCGAAGCAGACCTTCCTCTCCCCGTTCCAGCGAGCAGCGGAGGTAGTAAATCACTCCACGGAATCACAGCAGCACGACGGTGTGGTGGTGGAGTAGAGAATTCTGCAGGGCTTCGCCTAAGCCAGAGCAGATGGAAGGAGGAGGAGAGAGGCGGCTAGGGTTTTGAGTGGGAGGGGGCAAAGGGGGGTGTCGCCTCCACCCCTATATATATATAGAGGGAGGGGTGCGGCCTAGGGTTCCCACCCCTAGGCCCACCCCTTAGGGCCGGCGCACAAGGGAGCTTGGGGGAGAGTCCTTCCCCGCCAAGTTTCCCTTACTTACCCTTTAAGTTTCCCTTTATCCTTTCTTGGTTTTCAAGTAAACTCCAAAAAATCTTCTAGAACCTTCCGGAACATTCCGAAACCTTCTAGAATCCCCATATAAATACTCCGGAACATTTCCTAACTTAGAAAATGATCTCCATTATATGAATCTTATTCTTCGGACAATTCTAGATCTCCTCGTGATGTCCCGGATCCAATCCGAGACTCCGAACAACATTCGGTCTCCAACGCTCATTCCATATCTACTTAAAACAACTTCGAACCTTAAGTGTGTCACCCTACGGTTCGTGAATATGCAGACATGATGGAAACACCTCTCCGATCAATAACCATCAGCAGGATCTGGAGATCCATAACAGCTCCTACATACTCAACGATGACTTCGTGATCGATAGAGCTATTAACATATGAAACCAATTCCCTTTGTCACGCGATACTCTACTTATCCGAGGTTTGATCGTCGGTATCTCCATACCTAGTTCTACCTCGTTACTGATAAGTACTCTTTACCCATTCCATGTTATGTCATCCCTTGTGACCTAGTCACATGCTTGCAAGCTAACTAGATGACATTCCACCGAGAGGGCCTAGAGCATATCTATCCGTCATATGGATGGACAAATCCCAATCTTGGTCCATGCGCTTCAACACATACTTTCAGAATACCCAATGACACCTTTATAACCACCCAGTTATGAAGCGGTGTTTGATGTCATCAAAGTACCCATCCGGTGATGGTGATTAACATAACCTCATGGTCGAAGGATTAGGTTACTATGCATTTGAAAGCTTGTAGCAATACGAACTAAATGACTTGATCTTATGCTACACTTACTATGGGTGTGTGTCCATCACATCATTCTCCTAATGATATGACCTTGTTATTAATGACATCCAATGTCCATGATCAGAAAACCATGATCATCTATCAATCAACAAGCTAGTTCAACAGAGGCTTACTAGGGACTCTTTTATGTTTACAAAACACACAAGTATTAGTGTTTCCTAATAATACAATTATAGCATGGGATGTAAACATTCATCATAAACACAAAGATATAATAATAACCACTTTTATTATTGCCTCTTGGGCATATCACCAACAGTCTCCCACTTGCACTAGAGTCAATAATCTAGATTACATGGTAATATACCTAACACCCATGGCATTCTGGTGTTGGGCATGCTTTGCTCTAGGGAGAGGTTTAGTCAACGGATCTGCCACATTCAGATCAGTGTGTACTTTGCAAATCTTTGTGTCACCATCTCAGACATACTGGCGAATAGCATGGAAACGTAGCTTGATGTGCTTCAGCTTGCTATGTGACCTTGGCTCCTGTGCATTAGCTATGGCACCTGTGTTGTCACAGTAGATGGCCATCGGGTCCAACGCACTAGGAACCACGCCAAGTTCAGTAATGAACTCCTTCATCCATATGGCTTCTTGTGCAGCCTCCGAAGCAGCTATGTATTCCGATTCTGTTGAAGATTTCGCCACAACGCTTTGCTTGGCACTCCTCCAGCTCACTGTAGCACCATTCAAAATAAATACATATCCAGACTGTGACTTCGAGTCATCTGGATCGGTGTTCCAACTAGCATCAGTGTAACTGTTTACAACAAGCTATTCATCACCTCCATAAGAAAGAACCATATCCTTAGTCCTATTTAGGTACTTTAGGATATTCTTGACCGCTGTCCAGTGCTCCATTCCAGGATCACTTTGATATCTGCTAGTCAAACTAACAGCATGTGCTATATCCGGTCTTGTACACAGCATGGCATACATGATAGAACCTATGGCCGAGGCATAGGGAATATTATTCATCTTCTCTCTATCTTCTGCCGTAGTTGGACTTTGAGTCTTACTCAAGGTCTTACCTGACAACATGGGCACGAACCCTTTCTTGCTCTCTTCCATTCTAAACTTCTTCAGAACTTTGTCCAAGTATGTACTTTGTGAAAGCGCTATTAGGCGTCTTGATCTATCTCTATAAATCTTGATGCCTAGAATATATGCCGCTTCGCCAAGATCCTTCATTGAAAAACTATTATTCAAATAGGCTTTGACACTATTAAGAAGTTCTATATCATTCCCAATCAACAATATGTCATCTACATATAGTACTAGGAATGCTACAGAGCTCCCACTCACTTTCTTGTAAATACAAGCTTCTCCATAAGTTTGTATAAATCCAAAGTTTTTGATTACTTTATCAAAATGTTGATTCCAACTCCGGGATGCTTGCTTCATTCCATAAATGGAGCACTGAAGTCTGCATACCTTGTCAGCATCTTTAGGATCGACAAAACCCTTGGGTTGTACCATATACAACTCTTCCTCAATGTCACCATTAAGGAATGCCGTTTTGACATCCATCTGCCAAATCTCATAATCGAAATATGCAGCAATTGCTAACAAAATCCTCACAGACTTTAGCTTCGCTACTTTTGAGAATGTCTCATCGTAGTCAACTCCTTGAATTTGTCGGAACCCTTTCGCGACAAGTCGAGCTTTATAGACGGTAACATTACCATCAGCATCTGTTCTTCTTTTGAAAATCCATTTGTTCTCGATAGCCTTACGGCCATCCGGTAAGTCCACCAAAGTCCATACTTGGTTTTCGTACATGGATCCCATTTTGGATTTCATGGCTTCTAGCCATTTGTCGGAATCTGGGCTCACCATAGCTTCTTCATACGTCGCAGGGTCATCAGTGTTATCCACCAACATGACGTTCAAGGCAGGGTCATACCAATCAGGAGTGGTACGAACCATCGTTGACCTGCGAGGTTCAGCAGCAACTTCGTTCGAAGTTTCATGATCACCATCATTAGCTTCCTCTCCAATTGGTGCAGGCGGCACAAAAACATCTTCTGGTGGTGCGCTACTCTCAACTCCGAGAGAAGGTTCAATAACCTCGTCGAGTTCTACTTTCCTTCTAGTCACTTCCTTCGAGAGAAACTCCTTCTCAAGAAAGGATCCATTCTTGGCAACAAAAACTTTGCCTTCGGATCTATGATAGAAGGTATACCCAATTGTTTCTTTCGGGTATCCTATGAAGACGCATTTCTCCGCTTTGGGTTCAAGCTTATCAGGTTGTAACTTCTTTACATACGCTTCACAACCCCAAACTTTGAGGAACGACAACTTAGGTTTCTTTCCAAACCACAATTCATACGGTGTCGTTTCAACGGATTTAGATGGTGCCCTATTTAAAGTGAATGCGGCTATCTCTAATGCATAGCCCCAAAACGATAGCGGTAAATCTGTAAGCGACATCATAGACCGAACCATATCTAAGAGAGTTCGATTACAACGTTCGGACACACCATTACACTGTGGTGTTCCCGGCGGTGTCAATTGCGAAAGTATTCCACATTTCTTTAAATGCATGCCAAACTCATAACTTAAATATTCACCTTCGCGGTCAGAACACAGAAACTTAATCTTCTTGTTACGATGATTTTCCACTTCACTTTGAAATTCCTTAAACTTCTCGAAAGTTTCGGACTTATGTTTCATAAAGTAGACATACCCATATCTACTTAAGTCATCCGTGAAAGTGAGAACATAACGATATCCACCACGCGATGCTACACTCATTGGACCGCACACATCGGTATGTATTATTTCCAATAAGTCTATAGCTCGCTCCATTATTCCAGAGAATGGAGTCTTAGTCATTTTTCCCATTAGACATGCTTCGCATCTTTCAAGTGATTCAAGAAGTCCATCATAATGGAGTTTCTTCATACGCTTCACTCCAATGTGACCAAGACGACAGTGCCACATGTATGTAGAATTATCATTCAGTTTTGTTTGTTTAGCATCTATGTTGTGAACATGTGTATCACTACTATCGAGATTTAGTAAGAATAAACCATTCATCTCAGGTGCATTACCATAAAAGATATTACTCATATAAATCGAACAACCTTTATTCTCGGACTTAAAAGAGTAAACGTCGCGCAATAAACAAGATCCAGATATAATGTTCATGCTTAACACAGGCACCAAATAACAATTATTCAAATTTAAAACTAATCCTGAAGGTAGATGTAGAGGGAGCGTGCCGACGGCGATCACATCAACCTTGGAGCCATTTCCAACGGGCATCGTTACCTCGTCTCTTGCCAGTCTTCGCTTATTCCGCAGCTCCTGTTTCGAGTTACAAATATGAGCAACCGAACCAGTATCAAATACCCACGCACTACTACGATTACTAGTAAGATACACATCAATAACATGTATATCAAATATACCTTTCTTCTTGATGTTGCCGTTCTTTAGATCCGCCAGGTACTTGGGGCAGTTACGCTTCCAGTGACCGGCACCCTTGTAGTAGAAGCATTCAGTTTCAGGCTTAGGACCAGCCTTGGGCTTCTTAGCAGGTGCGGCAGCTTTCTTGCCATCCTTCTTGAAGTTGCCCTTGTTCTTAGGCTTGCCCTGTTTCTTGAAATTGGTGGTCTTATTGACCATCAACACTTGGTGCTCCTTTTTGATCTCCACTTCAGCAGTTTTCAGCATGGACGATAGTTCAGGCAACGTCTTGTTCATGCAGTGCATATTGTAGTTCATCACAAAGTTCTTATAACTCGGTGGCAGTGATAGGAGGACACGGTGAATCCCTAACTCATTAGGAATCGTTATCCCCAACTCTTGGAGCTTGTTTGCGTGCCTAGACATGGTGAGCACGTGATCGCTAATGGAGCTACCCTCTTCCATCTTACAGTTAAAGAACTTTTCGGAGGCCTCATAGCTCTCCACGGTCGCGTGAGTCTCAAAAATGAGCTTGAGCTCCTTAATGATCTTGAACGGGTCGTGGTGCTCAAAGCGCTTCTGAAGCTCTGTTTCTAAACTGTACAGGATGGCACACTGAACTGTGGAGTAATGATTTTTCTGAGTGGCGTAAACATTCTTTACTTCATCGGTGGCATCTTCTGCAGGTGGGTCACCTAGCGGTGCTTCGAGCACATAGGTCAACTGACCAGCCCTGAGGAAAATCTTCAGTCCACGGAGCTAGTCCATGAAGTTGCTTCCATTGTTCTTAAGCTTTTATTTCTCTAGGAATGCATTGAAATTGATGGAGAGGTTCGCCATAATCTACAACAAATTTGCAAGTAGTTTAGACTAAGTTTATGATAATTTGAGTTCAATTTTAATAAATTAACTAGGTGAACTCCCACTCAAAACAACATCCCTCACATTGTCTTAGTGATTACACGAACCAAGTCCACTACACCAAGTCCGATCTTCATGAGAGAAGATGTAGTTTCATCGGTGAACAATCTTCATGTTCATCATATCATTTATATGACTCGTGCTCTACCTTTCGGTATTCCCTGTTCCGAGACCATGTCTGTACATGCTAGGCTCGTCAAGATTAACCTTAGTTTTCGCATGTGCAAATCTGGCTTGCACCCGTTGTATGCACACGTAGAATCTATCACATCCGATCATCACGAGATGCTTCGAAACGACGAGTCTTAGCAACGGTGCCAACTAAGGACGAACACTTTATTACTTGATATTTAGTGAGAGGGATCATCTTAAAATGCTACCGTCGCGATCTAAGCAATACAAGATGCATAAAGGATTAACATCACAGGCAATTCATAATTAGTGTGATATGATATGGCCCTTTCTTCTTATACCTCTGATCTCCATCTCCAAAGCACGGACATGATCTCCATCATCACCAGCATTGCGTCAAGGTCAGTGGCGCCGCTTTATGGTTATCCATCATCACTAGCAACTATTACAACTACTTGGAATAAAGCTATTACAAGATGAATAGACACGCAGGTCTTAACAGAATTAAAGACAACCATTAGGCTCCTGCCGGTTGCCATATTACAACAAGGATCATTGCATACATCAAATATAATCACAATCACATGATGGCCATATCACATCACAAAACCCCTGCAAAAACAAGTTAGACGCCTCTAATTTTCTTTGCATGTTTTACGTGGTTTGGGGCTTTCGAACAAGAACGGATCTTACCTACGAAACTGAACCACAACATTGATACAAGTGCTATCAAGTACAAAGTGTAAATTGGATCTATACTATGGTGTGAGAGACAGACACCCGCAAAGCCACTTGTGCAAAGGAAGTTACACGTCAAGCATGGAGCAAGTCTCATGTGCGATGACATGTAAGGTTAGCCCGAGCCGCTTCATCCCACCATACCGCAAGATGCAAAGTACACAAAGAAAAAGACGGCACGAGCACCAACGCCCACAAAACCATTGTGTTCTACTCGTGCAACAGATCTACGCATAGACAAGGCTCTGATGCCACTGATGGGTTCATAGCATGGAAAACAAAAAATTTCTACCGCAAGAACGAACAAAACCCAGATCTAATCTAGATAAAAGCCAAGATCTAATCTATTAGACATGTGCAACGAGATAGATGTGTACTAACCCTTGTAGATCCGAAAGCCTTGTGCGAGATCGGATCTCGTGGTTGATGTAGACGATTACTTGCCGATCTCAAGATCGAGTAGACGATCCTTCCGGCGCCGTGTTCCGGCAGCGCTTCCGCAGTCGGTCACACGTGCGGAGTCGAAGCAGACCTTCCTCTCCCCGTTCCAGCGAGCAGCAAAGGTAGTAGATCACTCCACGGAATCCCAACAGCACGACAGCGTGGTGGTGGTGGTTGAGTAGAGAATTCTGCAGGGCTTCGCCTAAGCCAGAGCAGATGGAAGGAGGAGGAGAGAGGCGGCTAGGGTTTTGAGTGGGAGGGGGCAAAGGGGGGTGGCGCCTCCACCCCTCTATATATAGAGGGAGGGGTGCGGCCTAGGGTTCCCACCCCTTAGGGCCGGCGCACAAGGGAGCTTGGGGGGAGAGTCCTTCCCCCCAAGTTTCCCTTACTTACCCTTTAAGTTTCCCTTTATCCTTTCTTTGTTTTCAAGTAAACTCCAAAAAATCTTCTAGAACCTTCCGGAACATTCCGAAACCTTCTAGAATCCCCATATAAATACTCCGGAACATTTCCTAACTTAGAAAATGATCTCCATTATATGAATCTTATTCTCCGGACAATTCCGGATCTCCTCGTGATGTCCTGGATCCAATCCAAGACTCCGAACAACATTCGGTCTCCAACGCTCATTCCATATCTACTTAAAACAACTTCGAACCTTAAGTGTGTCACCCTACGGTTCGTGAATATGCAGACATGATGGAGACACCTCTCTGATCAATAACCATCAGCGGGATCTGGAGATCCATAACAGCTCCTACATACTCAACGATGACTTCGTGATCGATAGAACCATTAACATACGAAACCAATTCTCTTTGTCACGCGATACTCTACTTATCCGAGGGTTTAATCGTCGGTATCTCCATACCTAGTTCTACCTCGTTACTGATAAGTACTCTTTACTCGTTCCATGTTATGTCATCCCTTGTGACCTAGTCACATGCTTGCAAGCTAACTAGATGACATTCCACCGAGAGGGCCCAGAGCATATCTATCCGTCATATGGATGGACAAATCCCAATCTTGGTACATGCGCTTCAACACATACTTTCAGAATACCCAATGACACCTTTATAACCACCCAGTTATGAAGCGGTGTTTGATGTCATCAAAGTACCCATCCGGTGATGGTGATTAACATAACCTCATGGTCGAAGGATTAGGTTACTATGCATTTGAAAGCTTGTAGCAATACGAACTAAATGACTTAATCTTATGCTACACTTACTATGGGTGTGTGTCCATCACATCATTCTCCTAATGATATGACCTTGTTATTAATGACATCCAATGTCCATGATCAGGAAACCATGATCATCTATCAATCAACAAGCTAGTTCAACAAGAGGCTTACTAGGGACTCTTTTATGTTTATAAAACACACAAGTATTAGTGTTTCCTAATAATAAAATTATAGCATGGGATGTAAACATTCATCATAAACACAAAGATATAATAATAACCACTTTTATTATTGCCTCTTGGGCATATCTCCAACACCAGCTCCCCGAAAAACCAGATATGTCCTACCTCTGGACAATGCACTTCGACGGATCCAAGCGGAAGGATGGAGCTGGTGCGGGTGTCATACTAACATCGCCCCAGGGAGACAAGCTAAAATATATCCTACGAATGCAGTTCACCGCCTCCAACAACGAAGCTGAATATGAGGCCCTGCTCCACGGGATGAAGATGGCAAAAGCCTGCGGCGCCAAAAGGCTCATAATATATGGCGACCCCAAGCTGGTGGTTAACCAGACAATGCACGAGTGCGACGCACTAAACGACAACATGATCGCCTACCACGACCTCTATGACACACTTGAAGGAGACTTCAACGGCTGCGAGCTGCGGCACATAGGTCATGAAAGCAATGAAGAGGCGGACGCACTCGCCAACATAGGCTCTACCTATGCCCCCATACCACCTGGGGTATTTCTCGAGCGCATCTACGAACTCTCCATCAAGCCAAAGGCCACAGAGAAGAAAACAAGCGCATCAATGGACTCGGGGGCTATGCCGCCCAATGAGCCAATGGCACTCGATGACTTGGAGCTGGATACAGGACTCGAAGGACCAATGAGCGTCATGATGATCGAGCCATCTTGGACTCAACCGTACATCACGTACCTTCTCAGCAAGAGGCTACCGGACGATCCGACTGACGCACGGCACATCGCGTGGCGATCCAAGGCATTCGCTGTTATCAACGGCGAACTATACAAGCATAACATCACAGGAGTACTCCAACGATGTGTCTCCATGGACGATGGAAGAGCTGTCCTCCTCGACATCCATGAGGGGACCTGCGAGCACCACGTCGGCAGTCGTGCCCTTGTTGCCAAAGCTCTACGAGCTGGATTCTACTGGCCTACGTCCATGCGCGACGCCAAGGACATCGTCCAGAAATGCAACGCGTGCCAGCGATTCGCGGACAAGCCGCACGCACCTGGCGCAGAACTCCGGCCAATTCCATTGGCCTGGCCCTTCGCGCAATGGGGACTCGACATGGTTGGCAAGCTCCCAAAGTCCTCACGAGGAGGCTACGTCTACCTCCTGGTCGCGGACGACAAATTAACCAAGTGGATAGAGGCCATGCCAGTGACCAATCAATCAGGTCACAGCGTAGTCAAGTTCTTCGAGTCCATCGTCTACCGCTTCGGAGTGCCACATAGCATCATCACCGACAATGGGACGAACTTCACATCCAAGGAGTTCCAAGAATTCTATGAAAATCTGGGAATCAACATCAGCTATGCCTCGGTAGCACATCCACATACCAACGGTTAGGTCGAAAAAGCTAATGGGCTCGTCTGCGGCGGCATCAAGAAGCGAATCCTCCGACCACTCGAGCAGGCCGCGGGTTGCTGGCTAGACGAACTACAATCAGTACTCTGGAGCCTACGCACAACTCCAAACAATGTTACAGGGTACACCCCGTTCTTCATGGTGTACGGGGCTGAAGCGGTGCTATCCGCCGAAGTACGATACAAAGCACCGCGCGTGGTCGCTTACAGCGAGCAGGAGTCAACTCTTGCACTCGAATACTCTGTCGGCCTCCTCGATGAGGCAAGGGAAATCGCCGCGGAGAGATCAACGATCTACAAACAGAACCTGCACAACTACCACAGCAGAAGGCTACGCCCCAGATCCTTCGTCGAAGGTGACCTGGTCCTGCGACTGAAGCAGCAAGGGCACCTCAAGCTCGAGTCCCCCTGGGAGGGACCATACGTGATTACAGAAGTAATCCCGGGTGGCGCCTATCGCCTCCAAGATTTAGAGATAGGAGTCGCATACTCCAACCCTTGGAACGTCGCGCAGCTGCGACAATTCTACCCTTAGTCGCTTTTACTTTTACATTACAAATAAGGCTACTTAGCCACACATTGTACTTCGTACTACCCCGGAAATAAATAAAGCTAAGTGCCCCGAAACTCTGTGTTCTTCTTTAAATTTTTCGCAAATTATCCACTCGGGGGCTGCGTCACCCTATACACATATGTTCTACGAACTCAAATGCGATATCCTGAGTAGCTGGCACACCAATCGAAACCCTTGACAAACATCAACCCAGTTGCAACGCACCTGACAGGTTGACAAGGGACTGAGACAAACACTAGGCCAGGCTAACGAAAAGGAATCGCATAGTGCAAAGCACTCACAAAACATACACGCTAACAAGCTCTTTTATACATCATCGTCAATCAATTATACACAGCATATATACGAACTTTACAACACTGATACAACTATGTGCAAGATACAAACTAAACTACTGTTGCAGCAAGAGAACATTGGTCTGCTCCTCAAAGAAGTCGACGATCTCCTCTGCTGGGCGATCCACTGCCTGGTAGTGCGGCACCATGTTCCAAGCAGAACCTACCAGCGGCGCAGCTGGTCCAGCCGCAATTGCTGCAACGTCCACATCAGGTCTATGCAGCCGCACCAGTGACAGCGCAGCTTTGGCACCAGCCACTAACTGTTGCCGCACACACCGCACTCAAGTCCTGGAATCTAGCAAGAAGGGCCAGCAGGCTCGGTGGAACGACGTCCAACAGGAACATCGCCTGGTAAATGTTTTTCAAGCATGACTGCGACTTCTTCAAGAAATGAAGCACTCGTGGCGCACGATCCTCCAGGGTCGCCAACGCGATTGCGCGATCATGATCTACCCAGAAGTACCCACTCGCCTGAAGCTGCTCTTGGGTTAGGTCATTCATTCGAATGGCAATTCAATCCTTCTCATCCTGCGGATGGCGCGCGCTGACAACTATACAAGGCAAAGGCAAAATATGAGAACAACGAACTACTGCGAGTGACTACAAGGAAACGGCGGGAGGAAAAGAAGACTGACATTTGAACTGGTCACCCAACTGCGTCACCTCCTCTAGCAGATACTACTCTCGGGTGGCGGCTTTTTCTGCTTTCAACTTCCATACGTCCGCATTTCCGTGGAGTACGGGCAATTCACCCTCCAATTGCTTCACGTGGTCACGGAGTCGCGAGAGTAGAGAAAGCTCATCCACCCTTGAACGCGGTGGTGTCGAAGCGTCATCAAGGGGCAGCGAATCTTGAGGGTCCCTGAAAGGATCACTCGACGTGCCCTACCACAAGTCAAGCAAGAGAAAATAAGAGGACTAAGGCGAGGCATAAACAAAAGATTCGAGTGCATTCAAGATTAACAAAAGTATCAGCAGATACACTTGCCAATAGGCATGGTCTTGACAAAAGACATAATCTATATAACTATTACAAATTGCGACTACCGAGAAGCAACTGGCTTCTTCGACTTCGAGTTCGGTTTCGGGGGCCTCATCGAGTCTGTGGCAGTATCAGATGCCACAGACTTCCCGTCAGCCCCTAACGTCGCAGCCCTCGCAGCTTTCTTAGTGCGCTGAAGCTCCTCAGAGTACTTCGCAACTGTATTGATCAGCTGCGGGCCATACTTGCCACAAGCAGTCGCGAAGGGAGCAAAGACTACCTGCTGGACATCGATGCTGACAGGCATCACCTTCGAGACCGCTGTAGGATCAATTTCAACTCCATGGGCTTGAACCATTGCGAGTGACATCGAAGCGCCAACCGCACAGAGCGAGTTCTTGAAACTTGCAGGGACGCCACCGGCAAAGGACTCCACTAGTTCATCCATATTCTCGATATGCTCATCCTTGGGCGCCATCTCTTCCCGGAGGCGACTGAGCACGCCCTTGGTGTTGGAGAGCGTCTCTTGCACGGCAGCGCTACGATCCTCGACTGCTGAAAGAGCACCAGCCAAGGCATCGTCACGGCGGAGGGCCTGAGGGTCAAAGATCAAACCGCTGGCATCTACAACCAAGCATAGGCACAAGGGTCAACGCCAACAACAAATTCAAAAGAAGAAGAAAGCACCAAAAATTCACACAAGGGAATACTTGAGAGAGCCTTGGCAATTGAGAAAAGCTGTTCCTCGAACAACTTCTCCCTAGCCACAATGGAGGCGCGCCGATCCTCCTCGCGCTTCCTCGACTCGGCACATGTTGCGACTGCCTCATCGTGGCTCTTTACCGCTGCAGCGAGAATATTTTCAAGGGAAGCGGCGTCGCGGAGGAGTGCATTATGCTCAGCTATGAAACAAATAAGGACAGGCTATCAGTCAGATATATCACAGAGAGGACGAAGAAGAAGCAAGGCACTTACTTTCAACTACGTGGTGGCGAGTATCCAGCATCGCGTGCTGGCGACCCATCGCAAGTACTTGCTCCGCTAAGCGAGCGGCTTCTTTCACAATAAGCTGCGACAGAAGAAAATAGCAAAGGATAAACAAGACGGTAGAAAGATGATACATTCGACTGCCAACATAGATGAAACAAATACTACACTTACATGATCCTCCAAAGACTCCAAAGCCGATGGATTCGCAGTCGTCCGGATAACCATCTGGTGCTCCACATCATGCGGAGAACTCGATGAATTATGGCTGGAGTGGGCCGCCAATGGAGGAGAAGGAGTGTGCTCAGCCACTTTCTTGGATTTGGAGGTCGCGATTCCAGATTCTTTCAAAAATTGTACGTCGTCACAAGATGACGATGCTTGTTGGCTGCAAAACAAAACCAATGTCAAGAAAAGGCAACTCCAAAGAAGAACCAAAAAGGAAGACTCGAATACTTACCAATCAAACTTATCAAAGTCGAAGGTTTGATCCCCCGACTCCGACGAAGATTCCTTCGGTAGCCGCATCTTCTTGCGAGAGGATGGCGCCATGGCACTCACAGGAACGGCAGGGATCGGCAACTCTGCAGCAACACCTGCACCTTCCGGAGTCGAAGGGGACGACGCATCTGAATCCTTGCTGCGCGAACGCTTGCGAGTATCCGGACTACTCGACTCGGGGCCTTCCTCCTCCACATCGGATGGGACGGTCGACTCCGACTCGTCCTCTTCCAAGGCTTCACGAGGGATAACCCCCTCAGGAAGAGAGGGCATACAGGGTGACACCATCCAATCCTGCACACAGAAAACAATTCAGCACCAAGTCAAGAAACAGCAAAGAAGCAATCGACAAACAAAGCTACTACGTAGCACAACTGTACCTCAGGAGGAGGGTTAGCAGCATCGAATGGAGGAACGACTGGTTCACTGGGGAGCACATCCTTGACGGTGTACTTGGTGACCAGTCGCACCCTTTTATCTACCTCACTCGCGGACATGCCATCAGCAGACACGTGAGTGACATCGTCCGCGCCAGCCCACTGGAACATGGGGTGGACTCTGGCCTGCAGGGGCTGGACGCGACGGTGCAGCCATGTGCGAATGAGGGCGCAGCCTCCCTCCTCTTTGCCCATGCGACTCTCGAGGCCGCATACGCGCTCGTATAGCACATCTGTCTCTGCGGACTTGCCAAGCATAATTACGTTCTTCCAGGAACGCCTCCTCTTGCACGGCATTGCGGGGTCGAAGGGCGCGAGTCCTTAGTGATCTCCGTCGGCCTTCTGGTCGTGGACGTAGAACCACTTGTCCCTCCACCTTTGGACGGACATCATCAGCTTATGTCGAAGTACGTGGCGGAGGGATCGACGTGGATACCGTAGCTTCCTACATTGTAGACTACGGAGCCAGACACCGATTGGAGCTTCAACTTGAAGAGGCGCTTGAAGAGGCCGAAGTGCGGATCGATTCTGAGCCAGCACTCGCAAAGGGTAATGTAGCAAGCTACATGGAGGATGGAGTTTGGGGACAGCTGATGGAGCTAGAGCCCGTAAAAACAAAGAAGGCCCCTGAAGAAAGGATGCAGGGGCAACGAAAGGCCGCGGATGATGAATGCTAGGAACATCACCCGAAAACCGGCAGGAGGAGAGGGGATTACCTCGCTGCAAGGGACACGCGGGTCCACGACTGTGGAAGACAAAACTCCGTCCTAGCGCAGAAGATGAAGCTCAGAGGACTTTATCACGGACGTGTGCCACGTACCATTGGTGACGCGAGTGCATGTGCCCTTCTTCTTTCCGGCGGCGGCGGTGCTGGTGCCCGCAGTGGCGGAGCCACCCTTCTTCTTCATAGCAGCCGCGGCAGTAGCAGAATTGGCCGCAGCACCTCCTTTCTTCTTCCCCATTGTGTGGCGGCGGTGTGACTGGAGGAAGTAGCTAGGAAATACGTGGAGCTGGTCCAGTGCTGCGAAGGAAAGGAGCGCAGAGAAGTAGAGGAGCAGCGCAATGGCGACGGAGGCAAAGGCAGAAAAGAAGCAGATGTGAATTTTACCGTTGCCGCATCGCTATTTAACCCCCTAGAAGATGCAATCCAACAACTAAGAAAAACCCTATCAGACGTGTGGCATTCATCATGCTCGACACGTGGAGGACCTGAAGCGTTAACCGTCCCCCACTACTACCATTACGTGCGTAAATCGAGGAGGCGCAGTTAAAACAAAGATTACGCACGCCCGGTCAAATCAGAGTCAGGAAATGGGACCCACCGCTCGTCACGTCCCATCAAACTCGCTCACGCGGGCAACTGAGGTCATGGAATAATCAGCACTGACGTCATCCACAATTATGCAGCAGAATATTTCGACTACTTTAGACCTTGCTCGAGTCTTCGACTCCACCAAGCACTCGGGGGCTACTCCCATAGGGAGCGCTGATCGCGCACCCTACGATATTTTCTTCTTCTTTTTACAGGAATGTGGACAATCAAAGCAAACCCAACCACTCGAAGCACGATTCGACTATGGACATGGGTAACTCCCATAGGGAGCACCGGAAGCAAATTCGACTAAAACAAGCAAGCAAAAGACGACAGCAGTCGCAAAAGTTCTTTAGTCCCTGCCTGAGTCTTCGACTCAACCAGGTACTTGGGGGCTACTCCCATAGGGAGCATTGGTCGCGCACCCTATAATTATTTGTACATCGTACTGTGTGTTGATAACATCCACACTAGAAACTTATGGCGACACCGCCTCATGATTTCTCCCTGCAAAGAGATTACGTCTCCTGGGTTACCCGAATCATCTCCGCGATGACAAAATTCGGATGCCGCGCTTGCATCATGAAGATAAGACCTGAGTAAGGCCTGGCAATGCATTTACTGTGCACTACCAGAAATATATCCGTGCCAACAGGTACGATGAACATGCCTTGACGGATGCGTTGAGTGCTCACACCCATATACTGGAATTCGACTCCTCTAAGACCTCCGTGGCTTGAGTCGAATTACACTAGCACTTTTTCGGATTCGAGTCCGGGGACTCGAGTTCGAGTAGATGGCGTTGTTTTACCCTAAGGTAGTTAACTGATACTGATGCATCGGCTAAATCAGGCATGCACATCAACAGTCCCTATGACATAAGAAAAGTAGTCGAAAAACATACTCATCCATGTACTCGAAAGGCTTCATAAAGTCCCCAGTCGAATCTGCGATTCCACTTGACACTCGGGGGCTACTGACATGGGTATACCCTACAGGTAGTCGAGCTTGGTATATATGGCATGAATACAGTGGGAGCCCATGGTGTCGTCAAGGCCCAAACAGAGGACTCGAGTAACTTAAGGACTCTCGATTGCTTGAAGAACAAGAAGAAGCTAAAGATAGAAAGTTCAAAGGAGAAAACCCTAACCTATAACCGTCTCGACCTGTCACCCGAGACCTAGCCCATCTATATAAAGGATAGGAGGGGGCGGTGAGGAGGACACACGCAACCCTAGTTTCCACAACCCTCGCCAGATTGCATCTGCGTACCATTGTAATCCTCGATTCCTTTGATAATTCCACGAGCATACAAGAAGGAGTAGGGACCTCTACGAGGCCTAAACCTGGGTAAATCTTCGAGTCCCCTGTGTGCTTGTTTGCTAGCCGATAGATGTCTCCAGCACTCCCTCCTTCTCCAAAACCCAAGTCCGTAACACTGGGCATTGATGAGTTAAACCCTCGTCAGTTGTACTTCATGGATATTTCTTGGGGTGACACGCTTGGCATCCCCAAGCTTGAGCTTTAGTCCATCCTCATCTCATTACTCATTCCTTCCATACACCTGAATTTTTCCTTCATACAAAACTTCACACATTCTTTATTAGCAACATTAGTGCACTCAAGATAATAAGTCTTTAGGTTCAGTTCTAACACCAATAAAACTTTCATTAAAACACTAGCTACTGTAGCACTTCCCTCAAAAAGCTCAATTCCCCAAAAGAACTCAAAAAGGAACCAACAAGAAGCAAATGCAGAAAATGGCAGAAATCTGTCAAAACGGACCAGCAGGTAAAGGCGAATTTGTTCGAAGACCTTCTGTTGCTCAAATCAAAAAGTGTTGAACTAACAAAAGTTAGATAACAACCTGGGTCAGAAGCACAAAAATTCACGCCTCAAAAGAACGTTCATATATTTTACACGAATTTTTACGGTGAAGCACAGAAATCTATTTCGGGACAGCAACTTTCCCAATCATTACTTCTCTCTCATTAGAGGTTACTCTTGGCACAAAAAGCAAATAAAAAGGATAAGGAGCGGTTATTACTGAAGTAATAACTTCCAAGACTCATCTAAAACTTTTAGGTTATCTCCCAATAAGTACTTTTCTTTAACGCCTTTAAGTTAGGCATAAGAAGCAAGAAAAAGAATCAAGTGTTCTCAAATGAAGAATCATTAAAACCAAATTTTGTTTTCATATGAGAGGCAAAAGAAATCTTCTCTCTCTTCTTGGGGAAATGTTCTGTACCTTTCTTGAGTGGGAGTTGATATTTAATGGTGCCTTCTTTCATATCAATAATGGCACTAACAGTTCTAAGAAAAGGTCTTCCCAAAGTAATAGGACAAGAAGCATTGTATTCAACATCCAAAACATAGAAATCAACGGGGACATAGGCATTGTTAACCATAATAAGAACATCATTAATACTCCCCATGAGTTTCTTTTTAGCATTATCATCAAGTGGGACATTCAAATAACAATCTTCAAGTGGTGGCAAATCAAGCATATCATAAATCCTTCTAGGCATAATAGAAACACTACTATCAAGGTCACATAAAGCTTTGAAATCAAAATCATTCACTTTCATATTAATGATGGGTTCCCAACCATCTTCTTGTTTTATAGGAATAGAAGCTTTATGTTTCATCTTTTCTTCTTTAATCTTTATGAGAGAATCAGTAATGTGTTTTGTAAAGGCCATGTTCATAGCACTAGCATTAGGACTTTTAGCAAGCTTTTGTAGGAACTTAATAACTTCAGAGATATTACAACCATCAAGATCAAAATCAAAATTATCATCTAAGGTAGTAGAGCTATTACTAGCCTCAACACTAGTAGTGGTTATAGTAGAAACAGTAATGTTTCTACGAATTTCATCTTCTCTTTCCCACTTAGCATGTAACTCAGCTAATAGTCTAACATTTTCATCAATTCTTACTTGTATGGTATTAGATGCAAAGGGATTATCATTAGTTTCAGGTTTAGCAGCCATTTTATTAATCAATGAAGATTAAGCTTCAGACAAAGATGATATATTCCTTTCAGCATTAGAGAGTTTTTCCTCAATAGTTTTATTGAAAGCAGTTTGTTTACTAATAAAGTATTTAAGCATAACTTCAAGTTTAGAGGGAGCACTCCTATTATTGTTGTGAGAATTTTCATAAGAATTACGATTGTTGGGAGGATATGGCTTATAATTGTTGTTACCAAAATTATTCCTATAAGCATTATTGCCAAAATTGTTATTTCTTATGAAGTTCACATCAACTTGCTCTTCTTGAGCAACCAAAGAAGCTAAAGGAACATTATTTGGATCAATATGGGATTTCCCATTCACAAGCATAGACATAATAACATCAATCTTATCACTCAAGGAGGAGGTTTCCTCAACAGAATTTACCTTCTTACCTTGTGGAGCTCTTTCAGTATGCCATTCGGAATAGTTAACCATCATATTATCCAGAAGCTTAGTTGCAGCACCCAAAGTAATGGTCATAAAGGTACCTCCAGTAGCAGAATACAATAGGTTCCTAGAAGAATAGTTCAATCCTGCATAAAAGGTTTGGATAATCATCTAAGCAGTCAGTCCATGAGTGGGACAATTCTTTACCAAAGATTTCATTCTTTCCCAAGCTTGAGAAACATGTTCATTATCAGATTGTTTAAACTTCATTATTTCACTTCTCATAGATATAATATTAGCAGGAGGATAGTATTTTCCAATGAAAGCATCTTTGCACTTAGTCCAAGAATCAATACTATTCCTACTTAAGGAATTCAACCACTCTTTAGCTTTTCCTCTCAAAGAGAAAGGAAAAAATTTAAGCTTAATAAACAACCCTATGCTTTTGCATCTCACAAAGTTCAACAAAGTTATTTAGATGGGCAGCAGCATCTTCATTACAATACCAGAAAATTGTTCTCTCATAACAAGATTGAGTAAAGCAGGTTTTATCTCAAAGAAAGTGGCTTCAGGAATAGGTGGAGCAATAGGTGTGCTCATAAAATCATTGTTGTTGGTGCTAGTGAAGTCACACAACTTAGTGTTTTCAAGAGTAGTCATTTTTTTGTGTTTTTGATAAAGAAAGCAAACTTGTAAAACTAATTTTTTTGTGTTTTTGATAAAGAAACAAGCAAACAAAACAAAAAGAAACTAAGCAAAACAAAAATAACAAAGTAAAGAGATTGGTTATGAGGGACTCCCCTTGTGAAGATGTCCTTGAGACCCCGGCAATAGTGCCAGAAAAAGCTTGATGATAGCCCAAAATATATCGAGCTCGTTGGGGAACCCCAAGAGGAAGGTATGATGAGCACAGCAGCAAGTTTTACCTCTGTATGAAACCAAGGTTATCAATCCAGTAGGATCAAGGAAACACCCCAAAGGTGTAGCTAGCTGAACATTGGCAGGGCGCACTACCGGTGCCAGCAGCAACATGGAGACCTGCACAACACAACCACAGAACTTTGCCCCCAACTTGTGATGAGGTTGTCAGTCTCACCGGTTTTGCTGAAAACAAAGGATTAAACGTATCGAATGGAAAGAAGTAATAGTTTGCAAAAAGTAAACACAAAGCAGTAAACAATTGATTGTAGATTGAATGTAAAAGAAAGGACCGGGGTCCATAGTTCACTAGAGGTGGCTCTCCTTAAGATAGATAAAATGCTGGGTGAACAACTTACAGTGGGCAATTGACAAACATCGAGAAAGCATACAAGCATATACTAATCATCTTGACTCCTTTGAGATTCGATTAGGCATTACAACATTATACATAGACCGCCATCCAACTGCATCTATGACTAATAATCCACCTTCAGGTTATCATCTGAGCCCCCTCTAGTATTAAGTTGCAAGCAACAGATTATTGCTTTACGAATTGCATGTAAAGTAAACAATACGATTGTTCTATGAACAAAGGATTGTTGTTTCCTCCCTAGTTGCAACAACACATCTAGTACCTTAGAGATTTCTGTCACTTCCCCTGATTACCAGAGGCATGAACCCACTATCAAGCATAAATACTAACTCTTGGAGTTGCTAGCATCTACTTGGCCAAGATAGCTACTAACAACAGAAAGCATGCAAGATCAAAAATAACAAAGACATGATAGAATCAATAATGAATCTGAAATAGCATCTCAATATCCATCAGATCCCCGCAAACACAACATGCAGAATTACAAATAGATGATCTTGATCATGAACAGAGCTCACAAGATCTAAACATCAAAGCACAAAGGAGGAGAACCAGCCATCTAGCTACTACATGGACCCGTAGTCTAGAGATGAACTACTCACGCATCACACCGGAGGCTTGCATGATGATGAAGAAGGCCTCCAGGGTGAATTCCCCTCTTCGGCAGGGTGCCAGGAAGAGCTTCAGATCCCTCCCGATCTAGGGATGGAGATGATGGTGGCTATAGACTCTTTCATGGATTTTTGATCGAGTAGTTAGGGTTTTGGTATCGGAGGCAATATATAGGCGGAAGGAGAGGCTGAGGGGATGCTGGGGTCGGCCAGACCACCCCCTGGCGCGGGCCAGGCCTGGCCGCGTGGCCAGGTGGTGTGGCCGGGCCGCAGCCCTTCTCCGTCTCGTATTCTGGCTCCAGATGTCTTTTAGTAAAATAGCAACTTTGGCTTTTGTCCCGTCCAATTCCGAGAATATTCATTTTCTGACTTCCTGGAACCAAAAACAACAGAAAATAGGCAGCTGGCACTGTGGCTCTTGTTAATAGGCTCTTGTTAATAGGTTAGTCCAAGAAATCATATGAAAAGTACTCCAAAGTGTGGACAAAACACAAGAAAGTAGATAAAACCAAGCATGGAACATCAAAAATTATAGATACATTTGCAATGTATCAGTGACACGAGGAACTTATGGTTTGGTCTAAGTATAGATGGCATGAATCCTTTTGATGAGCAGAGCTATAGTCACAGCACCTGGCCTGTGACTCTATGTATCTACAACCTTCCTCCTTAGCTGTGCATGAAGCGTAAGTTCATTATGATGCCAGTGCTTATCCAAGGCCTGAAGCAACCTGACAACGACATTGATGTGTACCTAAGGCCATTAGTTGAAGAACTCTTACAGTTGTGGGGAAAACCAGGTGTACGTGTGTGGGATGAGCACAAACAGGATCCATTTGACCTACGAGCGCTGCTTTTCATAACCATCAATGATTGGACTGCTCTTAGTAAGCTTTTAGGATACACAAACAAGGGATACAAGGCATGCACACACTGTTTAGACGATACTGAAGCTACATATTTGCATAAATGTAAGAAGGTTGTGTACCTGGGAATCGTCGATTTCTTCCGACCAATCATCAAGTAAGAAAGAAAGGCAAGCGTTTAAAAGGTGAGGTAGATTACTGGAAGAAGCCTGATGTATGCAAGAGCACAGATCGTTTGTAGCTAGTTTCGAAGTTCAGATATCAATCCCTTAGGGAGCCCAAATGTAAGTGTTTATAGGCGAAGTCTCTGTCACACCCGAATTTGTCACAGGTCTTTGAGTGAATTGACTGCAAGTGTTGAAAATAGGAATGGGGTTTTGATTAAATGAGATGTATTTAAATAGAACTAAAATGTAAAATTTAGAAATATAAAGCATAAAAGTAAAGAACGGCTTTGTTGTTTGTTGTTTCCTACAGATGGCGAAAGAAGGCGTGGGGAGAGTCAGTTCATGGTGATAGTGATTGTTGAAGGGAATATGCCCAAGAGGCAATAATAAAGTGGTTATTATCGTATTCCATGTTTATGATAAATGTTTATTTTGCATGCTATAATTGTATTAATTGGAAAAATTAATACATGTGTGTTTAATAAACAAAATACAAAGTTCCTAGTAATGCCTCTCATATAAACTAGCTCATTGATTAACAAGATGATCAAGGTTTCTTGATCATGGACATTGGATGTTGTTAATAACGAGGTCACAACATTGGTGGAATGATGTGATGAACATTCATCCGAAGTATAGCATTACAATCAGAGTCATTATGTTTATATTGCTATAACATCATACGAAGTAATCTTAGTCCTTAGACCATGAGATCATGTAATTGCTAACACCGGAAGAGTATCTTGATAACATCAAACCTCACACCGTAACAGGGTGACTATAAAAGTGGGTTCAGTGCTATGAAGGTGTTATGTTGAGGATCATGGATCAAGAGTGGGATTTGTCCATCCCGATGACGAATAGATATACTTTGGGCCCTCTCGGTGATATTACATTGAAATAGCTTGCAAGCAAGTGATGCGATCACTAGAATGTTATATCACGGGAACGAGAAAAGAGTGCATGTCGGTAACGAGATCAAACTAGGTATTTGGATGCCAATGATCGAATCTCAGACATGTAATATATCGCAAGACAAAGGGATTTAGTTACAACGTTAAAGGTTCACACGATCATAAGAGTCATTGTTGAATATGTGGGAGTCAGTACGGATCTCCAGGTCCCGCTGCTGATTATTGATCAGAGAGGGGTCTCGATCATGTCTGCATTATTCGCGAACCGTAGGGTGACACACTTAAGGGATACCGACACCATTTGGAGAAAATATGTTTCAGATAAATATTTAAGAAAGCGCTGGAATTATTTCAATAGACACCGAAACTATTTCGGGTGAAATTGCTAAAATTGGTTTTGCATGTGATATTGAAATGTTGCAGGGGGTTTATGTGAATGTTTGTTAATTAATGTAATTAACAAAATTTTGAATAAAATAAATAGTTTTATTTATGAGAGCTTGCATTAAATTTGGTGAAAATTTAATGCATGTGAGTGGAAGTGTGAGTGGAGCATCCACCACATGAATGATGGAAGAGGTGGGGGCACCACCATGGCTGCCACGCCATGGCCCTTGGTTGCCCCCCTCTTCCCTATAAAAGTCCCCCCTCTCCTCCTCACAACACACACCTCCTCGCGAAGGATCTCTCTCCCCCTCTAGTTATTCCCCATGGTCTCGGATTAGCGAGATACATGTTCCCGGTGACTTTATCTAGAAAGGAGTTACTGCTTCCACTGCTTTGCTAGAACAAGGGACGGAGGTTGTCGGGGTACCGGACGTGTGTGCAATCACGGATGCACCGCTGCTTTGCGGTGCTGGACTTGGTGGTGCTGGACTTGTTGGAGCTGGATCTGTTGGATGTGCTGGAGCCGGACCTGCTGGACTTCATCACGATCTTGAGATCGGCAAGTGTACGACTACATCATACACAAGTTCCAACTCATTAACAAAGCTTTGTTGTCTTCGAGGGTAAGTTCTCTATGAATGTATTTCCACCCGTTGCTTGTATCTACTAGACAGATCTTGGCATAAATAGTTCCCATCATAGGAAATTTTTTGTTTTCTATGCTGCGAACCCAACAGTGGTATCAGAGCCTGATCTATGCGTAGGTGCTTTGCACGGGTAGTACACATATGTTTATATGTGGGCGATGATGATCATGTTATTTCATCTTCTACGTATTTTGGATATTGGTGGCATAGTGGGATGAAGCATCCCGGACCAACCTTACATGTCATTGCACATGAGACTGGTTCCACGACTGACATGCAACTAGTTTTGCGTAAGTGGCTGGCGGGTGTCTATCTCTCCTACTATAGTCAATATCTAATTTACAATGAGTTGCTAATAACTTGGTTATCCTTGTTGTGGTTCCATGTTCGTAGGTAAGACCGGTTCTATCTCCGGAAGCCCTAAGCCACGTAAAACATGCAATGGATAAATTAGAGGCGTCTAGTTTAGATTGTGTCAACACCCGGATTTTTAATCCCGATGCCCGTTATGCCATACCTCGCAATCCCAGGATTACCATTTTTGCGAGACATAACGGATTGGATATCATAGTACATCATCCATTACAAACCATACATAAGGTTTTACACAAATAAGGATCTCATGATCCAGTCTTTAATACAACAAGCAGCGGAAATAAAAGATAAGCGTAGCAGTGGGGTCCATCTTCAGAGGCACAAGCAATGCTGACGAAGGCAGATAGTCCTAGTTATCATAGCCGTCCTGCTGACCATCATCTTGATAATCTCCTTCATAGTCTGGCCATGATAATAGCCAGGGACAAAAGCCATGAGTACTCTTTAAGTACTCGCAAACTACTACTAACAAGGAGTATAATTCTAAGTTAAAGTGCTGAATCTAAGTTAACTATCAAGTTAAGTTTGAAACCTAAGCTGAGTTCAGAAGCAAACAAAGATAAAGTACAGTTCTAGAATCACTTAAGTTGAGAAGCTATTATCATAAACACAACCCTGTTGTGGTTAAGTCAAAGTTCATCATTCATTTCAAATTATTTATAAAACATCTGACAACAAAACAGTATGGCCATTCCAACTGTCTGTAACCGCGGACGCGGCTATTCGAATAGTTTGACACTCTGCAGAGGTGGTACACTTTCACCACAAGATTCGATACATCTGTCAGGGATAACCCTGAATCATCATACTTCGTATGCAGATAATCAAACATAACCTTCCCTTTACACACCCTAGTATAAGCACCTCTCCTATGAGTATGGCCTCCCAACCATGACCATCAGTCATCTTGGGCACTGCATAGGTGGACAACATTGAGAGGTAGCCTCAGCTCAAACCTCTCCCGTGAGGGAACTAATACTAATGCATATAAAATTTCCAGCTAAGCCTTACCCAATTCAGGTAATGTGATTGTACGGTAAATTTGGAATGGTATCGCATCCGAATCCAACCATCAGTTTTATAAAAGGGTTAACGATCATGCCTCATCATTTTCATCATCATAAACCAGTGGTGTTTCTCAACACATGTCAAAACATCTCAATAGAATGACTCATCATTCCAAGATTTTCACAATTCATTTTCCCAAGTGTTCCCATCTAAAGTGACACAAGTTTTTGATCTACTCTAAAATACTAAGTTAAGAGTGTTCACTAAAGTGGAAGGATGGGATCAATCTCATGCCATAGAATGACATCTAAAGGTTTCTAAGTAGGTCAAGTTTTATACTTTTTATGCTACCTTCAAAATAAGTAATGAACTTTGCATACTAAGGGGAATAAAACTTGCAAGCAAGACTTGGGGTACTAATAGTTAAAAGGGGTGTGATCAAAGCATGCCTAAAGCATCCTTGCTCATTCATCTAGCTTAATTCTAGCTTGCTAACAATAGCTTGCCTTGGTTGGTGCAGTGGTTGAAGTTTTCTTCTTCTTCTTGGTAGAACTCCTCCTCCTCGAAAGCTTGGTCGGTACTAGCGTCGATAAATACATAGGGAGTGCACAATCACCAAACAATACTTAACTAGGCTAAGTAGCATTCTAAAACACACATTTGATGATCTATTATCATCACAAACATCACAAGTTTGAATTCAATAGTTTCATCCTTTTTATTTTAGAAAAGTAATTTCTACTCATTGAAATATTAACTAAAATTTAATATTCACCACCAAAATATGGGATCATGTGGACACATGTCCTCACCACATACTCTAACATGTGGGAATGAGATTTAAAGGTTGGATCAATATTACTTTAGTTTAAGTTTATTATTTAATGATTTAAAGTGACTAGAAATGCCTATATAGCATTATTTTGGTACTAGTCCAAAGTCACTTCATGCAAACCTTAATATTATTACATGGTTAGATAGACCTGATGAAATGTGATTTTTTAGAGTTGGAATCAACTCAAAAGTTCACTTGGCTGATTTTATAAAAATGTTGCAAGTTGGAAAAGCTTATGTCTTCTTATTTTTATTAGGAGAGATCTATAACTCTAATTGAATTAAATCCAACGGTCTTGGATAGATCATTTTAATACCTTTCAGACAAAATTGGTTTCATACAATTTGGATTTCTAAAACTCTCTGAAATGATTTTTAAACTAGTGGACAAAAACTAGATTTAACTAAAAAGAAAAATCCAGATTTGAATCGATGGGCTAGCGCGGGAAAAGGAATGGGCCGGCCCCATGGCACTCCGCGGCGCGGGGCTCAGCTGACAGGGGGTCCCGCGTGTCAGCGGCACTTAAAACGCGAAACGGTACGCGCGCTGTGGGCCGTAGGATTAGAAGCGAGATCAACGGCTGAGGGTCGTCGTCGACGACGAACAGGTCGTCGGCGAGCTCAAACCCTAGCGTCTCGGTGGGGGTCTACTGGGGGCGTACCAGGGCTCCAGCGGGGTCGGCGAGGCGGGCAAACAACATGGAAGACGACGACAAGGCGAGGCGCGGTTGCGGCGGAGCTTGGGGTGGTCGCAATCAACGACGCCCTTCTCCTCCTGCCGCGGCTGCTCCGGCTCCAATTCCGGTGAGTTGCTGCTCCACTTGCTCCGGCTAGAGGTGGTTGAGGTTCAGAGAGGTGAGGGGAGTGGAATGGTGTGGAGAGAAGAAGCTGGGGAGAGCTCCTTTTATAGGCCCGACGGTGAGACCGAGCGGGATGGGCAGTCGACGGTGGCGACATGGCTACGGCGAGGTAGAGGCATGGCTGGGGGTGGCGATCGATGTGTGGTTCCCTGGCGGTGCTCTAGGAATTGAATGTGGCCATAGGGGCGGTGGCACCCGGTCTGGGTGAGGTGGCGCTCTGCGCGGCCGAAGCGGCGGTGTCCACGGCGAGCGGTGGCTGTGAGGCTTTGGGCGGCGAACGGGGATGTCTGGGGTGTTCTCCAGGTCGCGGTGGAGCGGCGGGCACGGGCTGGTGCCAAGGGGTGGTCTGTGCGAGCGGGGACAGGGCGCGCTCTGGGGGTGGCACTGGCATGGTGCGGTGGCACTGGGCGCAGTTTGTGCTCGGTGGTCCACCGCTGCTCTGGGCTCGGGCAAGGGACAGGGGGTGGCGGTGAGGTGTGAGCTACCTCCTAGACATGGAGAGAGGGAGAGGGGCGGTCTGCTGCGGTGAGGGCAAGGTTGGCCGGCGAGAGGCGGCTCGGCATGGCATGGCCGTGCCACTAGGGGCTAGGGGAGTGGGTGGTTAGACTCTGGTTAGATCAAGAGGGGACAGGGGAGATAAATGAAGATCAATTGGGGGCAAAACCCTATAGTAAACAGTGAGCTCAAATAGATGGTTTTGAAAGTGGAGCTCAAATAGATGGTTTTTGAAATAGGGGTGATATATGCATATGCATTAGATTCAATTTTAAACTGTCATTTAAAATAGTTAACAGAATGTTTTTAGCAGATCCAAAGGTGGTCCTTGGTACCTCATTATGTGTACTAGCAAGGGGTGCAAAGATCAAGAATTGTTTCTGTTAAGTTTTGAGTACTAGGAATAGCCAAAGTAGGCATCGGAGTTAAATTTGCCAAAATGACCATTCCTCCTTTTTAATTCTTTTTTGTTTGATTTTCTTTAGGAAAAGTTTGGGAATGATGTAGATGATGTTTAAATCACCTAAGAAACATTTTACAAGCATTGGATCATTCAATCATGGCAATTCAAACAACTCCTATTTTAAATGCACACATATATGAATGCTTTCATTTTAAATTTTGGAAAAGTTTTTGTTAACCCCATTTTTGGATGATTTGATCTTGATAAGCTTGGATTGAAGTTTTGGGATGTTACAGATTGTTGCTGGGCTAGTGCCATGATATGGTAATGATGTAAGTTGATGTATGGTAGATACCCTTACAACACACTTAACGTGTAAGTTCCATAGACCTTGGCCTTACACACAAAGGAATGATAGAGATCATACCACGATGCATATGATGGTGATCAAATGCATGGGCCATATCATCCCACTTTTCACATATGATGTTTGCATCTTATACTGCTAGTTTGGCGCTTTTAGTAGCATTGTAAGATGATCCCTCATTTAGATATCAAGATAAAATATGTTCTTCCTTGAGTATGCACCGTTATATGGATCGTGTTTCGAGACATCACATGATGATCGGGTGTACTCAAATCTGCGCTTTCATACAACGGGTGTAAGACAGTTTTACACACGCGAATACTAAGGTTCTTACTTGACGAGCCTAGCATGTACAGACATGGCCTTGGAACACGGACCGAAAGGTTAAGCATGAGTCATATAGTTGATATGATGCCCATATAGATGCTCGCCTTTGAAGCTACACCGACTCACGTGATGATCGAACTTGGTGTAGTGGATTTGGTTCATGTAATCACCAAAAAGGAACGAGGGATGTCGTTTTTGAGTGGAAGTTCATTTCTAATTTGGATTAGTCGAACTCAATTTGTCATAAACTAAATCGAAGTGAATTTTCATAATTTGTTGTAGTCATTGGCATATGTTCACTACCTTATGCCTAGTTTTAATTGACATAATAGAACTATAGAATTCTGGATATTTACTTTACGAACTGGTATCGTATTGTTTTGAATGGAAATTTAAAGTTTAGAAGTCCTATTGCAAACTTTCAGCAAACTCTATTTACTCCATGAAGTTTAATAAGTAGTATTAAATCAAGAGTAAGAATTCCAATGTTAGTATCTAAAGTATCATAGTTTCCTTCATGATTATTGATATTCAAAAGTTGTTTTAATATCAAGATTATCTAGGAGCTGAAAAATTGTTTCAGAAACCATCATCTGTGGAAGATATTGTGATATCTGAAACAATGTTTTTTGGTTGCATTATGATAGAGTATAATTTAGCAAAATACATGTTCTCATATTGTATGAGAATTTGTGAAGGATGGAGATGCTAGGCATCTGGATCTCCCAAAAGGTTTCGGGAACTAACATTATACTCACGATTCTTCCTTATAGGATATAGTAGCTTGATCATGAAAGTTGTCATGATAAGGATGAATAGAATATGTAAGTAAAATGTTTACTACACTAATAGATTACTAAAGAATGGATTTTTGAAAGAACACCAAACATTTGATGATGGTGATCCACTTCAAAGTGCAAGTCCAAAGGTATTAGTATTTGACTATATACACTTTGTACTATGTGTCATGTGAGTGACACCACTATTGATGTCGATAGATTCTTTTAAAAGAAAAGGAATTGTTGAAAGAGAATCTATAAAATATTTGGCGGAAAAGAAAAGGTTGGAGATGTACAACTTAGGTATATAGAAGATATACATGTTATGGTTGTATTCCTTGCTTGTTAAACAATGTGGTTCTAAGGTATTAGATACCGGTATTGGATACCGAATTGGTTGGTGTGAAGTGTCATACAGAACAACACAATTCATGAACTGCAATAGCCTAAGTAACTGGCAAAAGAATAAGTGATGATGTTCATCGAAAACAAATAAAGTGTTATTGTGTTTTTTCGTTGTCGTCAAACCTAGCCTTCAAGATTTGTTTTAATAATTGTTATTTTGTTCCGGTATTACGACAACAATGGTTGTTCAAATAATTACCATATTCCATAATGGATGGATGAACTTTTACAAGTCTAGTTAGAGAAATCACATCCATAAACATTATTGCTAAAATGTCGTAAGACAAATGATTTGAAGATCACTTATGAAGTGACATCGATGTTTGAATTATATTTGAAAGTAAACATGAAGAAACTCCATGTTGATGGATTTTTTGAGTCTTTTGATTTTGATCAATTGATGCTTGTGAAACTTTCCTCGAGATAATTGAAACTCCGTTCATAGGCCAAAGAGGAACGGATGAGTAACTTATTGGATATTATGCATGTTGATGTATATAGTCCATTATGTGTAGCCATATGCGATGGATTTTTTTGCTTCATATGCTTTCTCCAGAAATTTGAGTGAATATATCTATATATTTACTAAATAAGGAAGAAGTATGAAACATTTGAAAATTGTTCAAAGACTTTCAAGATGAAGTGAAAAATCATTGTAACAAGAAAATAAAAGAGTTTATGATTTGATCATAAAGGAAGATATTTGAGTTACAGGTTTAGCAAAACACCTAAGATTCTAGGAATTGTTCCATGAATTTGCATTTCCTAATAAACCACAAGAGTATGGTATGTTCGAGAGATCAAATCAAACCTTGTTTGACATGGTAAGATCAAAGGTGTCATTTATAAAACTGCCATTATGTTTTAAGGATTAAAGCTTTACAGACTACCGCTTTTACACTGAAAAGAGCACCATCATGATCCATTGATATGACACCATATGAGTTATGGTTTGGGATAAAACCCGAATTGTCTTTTCTTAAATTTTGGTATGCTATGCATAAGTAAAATGTTTACAACCAAAGTCGGATAAGCACGTCTTTGTAGGTTATCCCAAAGAATTTGTTGGGAATTCCTCCATAACACCGAGGACAAAAGAGTTTGTCGCTTGGAACGTCAAGTTTCTTGAGAAGGAATTTTTCATCAAAAGTTAAGTGGGAGGACAATAAAACTTTGATAAGGCTGTTGAACCTTAGCTACATGTGCTAAGTAGCACAGCGTCGGAAAGTGTCACGGTGGCGGCCACAATGCTCATGGCTCCCGTGATCACAAAGGGTGTGATCTTGGAGATTAGAGTTCCTATTGAACCATGTGGGTCGATAAGAATCAAATATTAAGATTTGAAACAGAAGTCGTTATTGTTTTGACAATGATGAACCGACTTCATGCAAAGAAGCGATGATGGGCCCTAACTCCATAAAATGACTAGAAGTCACAGAATTCGTGATAGTATCCATACACGAGAAATCAAGTTTCTAAACTTGGAAGACCCTCTAGAAAGGCGTGAAGCCTATCGGTCATGTTTGGATCTATAAAGAAATAGACATGGATGTTTAACATTTATGAAATAGTCGACATGTCGGAAAGAAGTTTACGGCAATGTTCAAGGAGTTGACTATGACAAGATTTGATCTTTCATAGCGATATTTAGTCTTGATGGATTAATTTAGCAACCACTACATATAATTTGGTATATGGTAGTTGAATAAACAAAACAAGGTTCTTCTAATAGAATGGTTACCTAGGACATGTACATGACACGGTCTGAAGGGTTTTGTTAATTCAAAGGGTGCTAAAAGGGCATGCAAACTTCAATAGCTGAAGTGAGCATAGGGAGTTAGAATCTTCACCATGATGAAAATGTTAAAGGAGTTTAATTTCATCGGAAATGATGAAGATGCTTGCATTTGCAAGAAATTAAGTGGGAGCGCTGAGACATATTTCTAATACATTATGTAGAGGACATGGTGTTGATTGGAAATGATGTATCTTGTATTGACACAAGTTAAGAATTTCATTAAAATAGGATTTCGATGAAAGACTTGGGCAAAACCGGAATATTTGGCATCAATGTCTATATGGATAGATTGAGGCGCTAATATGGTTATGCCAGATGTACATATATGAGATATTGAAAGGGTTGAATATGGAAACAACAAGAAAGGTTGTTGCTGCATGGAAAGGATTGTATCAAGATTCAAGTGTTTCAGCACTTGGTGAGTAAAATCACATGAATATTTTGATCGATTATACAGTGATATGTATATATCCAGATATGTCCTATGCTCTAAATGTTATGAGCACATACCAGAATGATTCATAAGATGATCATTGGACGATAGTAAAGATATTCTTATGAGCTTTGGAAGAACTAAGAATATATCATGTATAAGTGACAAATAGTTAAAGGTAGTTCATTGTAAAGTGTTACATTGATACTAGTTTTGTCACAAGATACAAATTAAATTTATCTCATTTTAGACTATGGGTGGCACAATGAAATGGAAAGGATGTTCCATTATGGATTTGGATGAGTTCCAAAGTTGAGACATTGTGACGGATACTACAACAAAAGGCTAAGTATATGACTGCTATAGTAGTAGCAAAGGAGGGCATTTGTGTTAAGTAGTTTGTTATCAAAATAGGTGTGGTTCAAAGTGGGCTAATACTGTGAAGATATATTGTATGACAATAATATCAACATATTTTAACCCGAAAGAACTAAAGGTCTCACCAAAGGACCAAATTTATACAATGCCATCTCATTTGAGAATGAGTGATGCGTAGAGACGCAAAGACATGCAAATACACATGGTCCTGAAACTGTCAGATCTGGAGATTATGTTAACCACTAGCAATCGCGTATATGCAACACCAGAAAGCCATAGGTGTTCAATACGCAAAGTTTTTCAAACTAGATTACTGACTCTAGTGCAAGTGGGAGACTGAAGGGAATATGCCCGAGAGGCAATAATAAAGTGGTTATTATCGTATTCCATGTTTATGATAAATGTTTATTTTGCATGCTATAATTGTATTAATTGGAAACATTAATACATGTGTGTTTAATAAAAAAATACAAAGTTCCTAGTAATGCCTCTCATATAAACTAGCTCGTTGATTAACAAGATGATCAAGGTTTCCTGATCATGGACATGGATGTTGTTAATAACGAGGTCACAACATTGGTGGAATGATGTGATGAACATTCATCCGAAGTATAGTCAGAGTCATTATGTTTATATTGCTATAACATCATACGAATAATCTTAGTCCTTAGACCATGAGATCATGTTAATTGCTAACACCGGAAGAGTATCTTGATAACATCAAACGTCACACTGTAACAAGGTGACTATAAAGGTGGGTTCAGTGCTACGAAAGTGTCATGTGGAGGCTCATGGATCAAGAGTGGGATTTGTCCATCCCGATGACGGATAGATATAATCTAGGCCCTCTCGGTGATATTACATTGAAATAGCTTGCAAGCAAGTGATGTGATCACTAGAATGTTATATCACGGGAACGAGAAAAGAGTGCATGTCGGTACGAGATCAAACTAGGTATTTGGATGCCAATGATTGAATCTCGGACATGTAATATATCGTGAGACAAAGGGATTTAGTTACTACGTTAAAGGTTCACACGATCACAAGAGTCATCGTTGAATATGTGGGAGTCAGTACGGATCTACAGGTCCCGCTGCTGATTATTCATCAGAGAGGGGTCTCGATCATGTCTGTATTTTTCGCGAACCGTTGGGTGACACACTTAAGGGATACCAAAACCATTTGGAGCAAATATTTTTCAGATAAAGATTTAAGAAAGCGCTGGAATTATTTCAATAGACACCGAAACTGTTTTGGGTGAAATTGCTGAAATTGGTTCTGCATGTGATATTGAAATGTTACAGGGGGTTTTATGTGAATGTTTGTTAATTAATGTAATTAACAAAATTCTGAATAAAATAAATAAAATAGTTTTATTTAATGAGATCTTGCATTAAATTTGGTGGAAATTTAATGCATGTGAGTGGAAGTGAGAGTGGAGGCATATTTATGTGAGTGTAGCATCCACCACATGAATGATGGAAGAGGTGGGGGTACCACCATGGCTGCCATGCCATGGCCCTTGGTTTCCCCCCCTATTCCCTATAAAAGGCCCCCCTCTCCTCCTCGCAAGACACACCTCCTCGCGAAGGATCTCTCTCCCCCTCTAGTTATTCCCCATGGTCTCCGATTACCGAGATACATGTTCCGATGACTTTATCTGGAAAGGAGTTGTTGCTTCCGCTGCTTTGCTGGAGCGAGGGAAGGAGGTTGTTGGGGTACCGGACGTGTGTGTGATCACGGATGCACCGCTGCTTTGCGGTGCTGGACTTGCTGGAGCTGGATCTGATGGACGTGCTGGAGCCGGACCTGCTGGACTTCATCACGATATTGACATCGGCAAGTGTACGACTACATCATCCACGAGTTCCAACTCATTAACAAAGCTTTGTTGTCTTTGAGCGTAAGTTCTCTATAAATGTATATCCACCCGTTGCTTGTATCTAGTAGATTGATCTTGGCGTATAGTTCCCATCGTAGGAAATTTTTTGTTTTCTATGTTGTGAACCCAACAATTGTGCCAGGTGGACGAGTGATAAATCTAACAATTATAATCTTATAAATATATGTGTAGGTGAGCAACCCATAATTAGCTGGAACTCCTCTTGGTAGATTTCATCCCCACTTCAATAATCCTACTAGCCTATTACCAAAACCATGGTCAGACACTAGACGATTAAGGCCCTTCAGGTCGCTTAGCGATTAAGCTCCTTGGATCGGACTAATGCAATAAGCACAGTGGTTACTCGTTATCCTCGAGTAAACTAGCTTTCCATTGATATCCCCGTGTCACCCGGGGGTCGCCGGTCCACTAGCGAACAAGATCTTATCTATGTAGAACAAAGTATCATGTTGTCTAGGCCCTTAATTGGACAACAAGCAATAGACATCCCACAGATAGTCAAGCACACATAATATAGTACTCCCTCCATCCAGGTTTATTGGTCTACCAGTAGAATTAGAAAAATTCCAAATAGGCTAGATTTGCTACTTAATTCTTGGTTTAATTGTCTCGATTTCTGAAAACCAACCTCGTGGCAACCTTTTGTGTATGACTCCATGACACTACCCTATGCATGACATTGCATGTAATGGAGAAGTAATTAGTCCTCGTAGTTAATGGGAGGAAATCAGCAATTACAACCCGTCTATGCGATTTTTCTCCACCAATAGAATCCCACCTTTATCGCAGTGCTGCTCCGATTAAGCCCAATAAACCTAGATGGAGGGAGTAATTAGAATCAATCAAAAAATAATGGAAAATATGAAGGCACATCACATCTAACCAATCCCCTACGTCTTCCCCTTCTTCTCCAAATCTCTTCTTTCTCCCTTCTGGATGGTATGGCGGTTGCTGTGTTGTGTTTTCGTCCTTGGTTCCTTCACGGAAGTTGTCCCTTTTGATAAGACAAAGGCGGCGGCAACTATACAGCGGGAACTATACGGCTGTAAATATTCCCGCCGTATAGTTGCTCGTTAAAGCTTCTGTGAGCTCCCCTCGCGCGCTTCCAAGGTGGGACTCGCTTGTTTTCTCCAGAATATTGTTTTTCTCTAGTTAAATCCCTCTGTTGATGTTCAGAACCTGGAACACACATTAAAAACCAAGTTTTCTTTGCTACCGAAGTATTAGCGTTAGGTAAATCTAGAAAATGATTAAATCCGAGATATCAAAGCCTGACCTCCCTACTGGTGATGATGTATTTGGTATGGTCAAGGACTTAGAAGTAATCTTTGGAAAGGGTCCTAGCGGTCAACCTGTTCTGAATGACATCACTACCGAACACGCGCCCATGTCGAAGAAGAAATCTATATTTTGGGAGCTACCCTATTGGAAAGTCCTATGTGTCTGCTCTTCAATCGACATGATGCGCGTGACGAAGAATCTTTGCATGAACCTGCTAGGCTTCATGGGCGTGTATGGGAAGATAAAAGATACACCAGAAGCACGGGAGGACCAACAACGTATGAAAGAACCACAAAACATGCATCCATAGAATAAGACGGATAAAGGGCATCACTTAAGTCCTGCCAGCTATGCTCTTATGAAAGAAGAGAAGGAAATCTTTTTTGAAGTCCTTTATAGTATCAAGGTTCCATTTGGATTCTCGTCTAACATAAAGGGGATAATAAATATGGCAGAGAAAAATTCCAAAACCTGAAGTCTCATGACTGTCACGTGATTATGACGCAGTTGCTTCCGATTGCATTGAGGGGGCTTCTACCGGAAAATGTTCGAGTACCCATTGTGAAGCTATGTGCATTCCTCAATGCAATATCTCAGAAGGTGATCAATCAAGATATTATAACAAGGTTACAAAAGGATGTGGTCCAGTGTCTTGTTAGTTTTGAGTTGGTGTTCCTACCATCCTTCTTCAATATTATGACGCATCTCATGGTTCACCTAGTCGAAGAGATTCCATTCTTGGTCCTATATTTCTACACAGTGTGTTTCCCTTTGAGAGGTTCATGGGAGTGTTAAAGAAATATGTTCATAACCGTGCTAGGCCATAAGGAAGCATCTCCAAGGGCTATGGAACAAAGGAGGTCATTGAGTTCTGTGCTGACTTTATTCCTGACATTAAGCCGATTGGTGTTCCTAAATCGCGGCATGAGGGGAGACTAAGTGAAAAGGCATGCTAGGAAATAAAACAATGATATGTAGGGACGGACAATCTTTCACTCAAGCACACTACATGGTTCTACAGAATTCCACCTTGGCAGCTCCGTATATCGGGGAACACAAGAATATTGTACGCTCCAACAACCCAAGAAAGCCTGACTCCTGGATTAGAGATGAACACATGAAGACTTTTGGCAGTTGGTTGCGAACACATCTAATGAATGACACCATTGTTGGAGATCAGCTCTACTTGTTGGCTGGGTCACCATCTTCTACTATATTGAATTACCAAGGTACGAGATAAATGGGAATACATTTTACACGATCGCCCAAGATAAAAAGAGCACCAACTAGAACAATGGTGTCCGCTTTGATGCAACTGATGAGAATGGCAAAAAGGACACATACTATGGTCACATAGAGGAGATATGGGAACTTGACTAGGAGTTTCTTTTAAGGTCCCTTTGTTTCGGTGCAAATGGATCAACCTGAATGGAGAAGGGGTAAAGGTAGACCAGTTGTACAGAATGACAACAGTAGATCTCAACAATCTTGGTTACAGAGACGAACCATTCGTCCTAGCCAATGATGTGGCACAGGTTTTCTATGTGAAGGACATATCCTCCATACCAAAAAAAAGAAAAAATAAGCAAACGAATACATCACACGATGAGCCAAAGCATCACCTAGTTCTTTCAGGGAAAAGAAATATCATCGGAGTCAAGGACAAGGCAGACATGTCAGAAGATTATAATAAGTTTGATGAAATTCCGCCCTTCATCGTGAAAACTGACCCAAGCATCCCGTTAAGCAAAGAAGATGCTCCATGGTTACGGCCGAAGCGACCACAAGCGACCATAAACAGGCACAAGACATTCAAAAACGGTCCAAACAATGTAAATCCTTCGCGTGGTGTCATATTATATGACATAGTTGCAAGGAAAAATACCAAACTTGGTATATTGATTATGTCTCGAAAAACCTTCACAAAATGACCTATCATGTTTGAGGTTTCATGGCTTTCGGTCCAAATGACCAATATTATGTGCATAATCGAGGCATAGTTTGTGATATTGTGCCCATATTGTGCATACATGTGCATCTTGGGATGGCTACAATGTTGCAGGAGGAAGTTTTATTTTTTGTCGCATGGAAAAGCCATTTTCTATTTTTCGAGTGCCAAAATCAGGGTGTTTTGTGAAGTAACACAAAATGTTAAATAAAAAAATCGTACCACCCCATTTTACAAAAATACTAGACCACCTTACATGAACAATGTCCCAACCGGGGATTTTAAAACATTTCCATCCACCCCTGGAGAAAAAGACAAATGTCTACCGAATCGGCAGGAAGTGGGTCCAGTTTGACCTACAGGTACATGATCTAATGCTCGTGATTTTTTGAAAAAAAATCATTTTTAGACTCATAATGTGATGTTTCTTCAGAGATCCATCCCCTATGGCCAGCTTAAGGGAGATGCCGTAGGACTGGATCCGTAGGCCTCTCCCTGAAGCTGGCCCTAGTATTGTCCCTGCTCTCGCACACCATCTTGGAGTTTATAACTTCTCTAACTAGATCAATATGCTAGGTGGCTAACTAATTTCATATATTAGGGAGTGCCTCTATGGCCAGCTCACAGAGATGCCTGAGGACTAGATCCTTAGGCATCTCCCTGAAGTTGGCCAAAGTGTTGTCCCTGCTCTCGCACACCATCGTCTTGCAGTTTATAACTTCTCGAAGTAGATCAATACGCCATGAGCTAACTAATTTCACATATTAGGGAGTACATCTATGGCCAGTTTGTTGGAGATGCCGGAGTACTAGGCTCCACCGGCATCTCCCTCAAACTGGTCGTAATGGTGTCTCTTCTCTCGCACACCATCATGTTTGCAGTTGATAACTTCACAAGGATGCCTTTAAGCAGCACAACATAGTGTCGACACTCACGACATAATGTCGACACTCTTGTTGATAGTCCCGGTTGGAGCCACTAACCGGGACTAAAGATATTTCCCGCCATTTCCCACCGCTTTCCGCTATGCTTTCCCGCCCTTTCCCTCTAACCGGGCCTTTTAGTCCCAGTTGGAGCCACTAACCGAGACTAAAGATATTTCCCGCCATTTCCCACTGCTTCCCACTATGCTTTCCCATCCTTTTCCTCTAACCAGGCCTTTTAGTCCCAGTTGGAGCCACTAACCAGGACTAAAGATATTTCCCGCCATTTCCCATCGTTTCCTGCTATGCTTTCCCACCCTTTTCCTCTAATCGGGCCTTTTAGTCCCAGTTGGAGCCACTAACCGGGACTAAAGATATTTCCCGCCATTTCCCACCGCTTCCCGCTATGTTTTCCCGCCCTTTCCCTCCATATCTAGGCTGATCGCACCATGGCTATCAACACATCCACACCTTCCTCTCTCAACAATGGACACTGTATACTGGGCCATTCTGACACTTGAAGAGACCGAGGTGTTGTGCGCCTCCAGCTACCCATGCTCGTCGGGCTACTGGATGCTGAGCATTGGAGGAGTTCATGTCCCTCCTGTGCCTCAAGGTTCCACCCGCCAGGCGGCCATCACGAACCACTTCTACCTAGAGCTCACGCTAGAGCAGCGGATGGATCCCCATTGGGATCTCGGCAACTACGCACCTAGAATGTCTTCTTCCCTAACTGGTGGGAAAGGGAGCTCACCAGGTACAAGGGTGACGGCCCAACCCGGTGAACCACAATGAAACCGGTCATCACATGTGGTGGGCGAACCGGACTATCACCGGTGTGATACGCTACATCGCTGAGGGATATCATCCTCGCCTGCGGTACCCGCACCTGCACCCGCCGCAAAGCCACAATAAGGGTGGTTGTCGTGAAGGTCACGGGCGTAGTGGCATCGTCATCCGGGCGCCCCCTCCCCCCCTCCCCCCGTGTCGTGAATACGAGGCCGGAGTGGTAGGTTCCCCCGGAATATGTTATGGTTCATGGTCCCCGGTTCCCCCCTACACAAGTCGGGGAAGGGCTGAGGATCCCCGGAATATGCCATAGCGACGATGACGAAGATGATTAGGAAGATGACCCTGAAGCTGTGTACTATAGGGCTAGACATGATTATGACTAATCCATTGGCTAGGACGAATGGTTCGTCTGTGTACCCAAGATTGTCGAGAGATCCACTATTTTCATTCTATAATGCATTTTTATTTGAAAATGGAAAAATGGTTCATAGTTTGAACAATTATTTTAGGAAATACAAAATGGTTTTGCATTAGTTATTCAAATTCAAACACTTTTCATGTTGAAAGTGTTTTCAAATTCAAATTTAAACCATTTCAGAAATTTCAATTTTAAACCATTTCAAATTTAATAGTTTGAATAGTTAGAATAATTATTTTATAAGATAGAAAGTTTTTCAAATTCAAATCATTTCAAATGTAAACACCTAAATAAAAAATAAGGCGGGAACATCTGAAAAGTTTGAAAAACTTTTGAAAATAGGACTTTTAGTCCCGGTTGGTGTCACCAACCGGGACTAAAGATCCTCTGCACATGCCGCTTTCGTGGCCAGAAAAAAAGATCATACGTCCCGGTTGGTGGGTCCAACCGGGACGTATGCTCTGGTCTTTCGTCCTGGTTGGTGCCACCAGCCGGGACGAATGGCCTCTTCATCCCGGTTGGTGGCTCCAACCGGGACGAAAGACCCTCCCCTTTATAACGCGTGCGCCCTGTTCCTCTCCTTCCCCATCGTTTCATCTCTCTGTAGCTTAGGAGTGTGTGCGATTTGGAAAGATCTCAGGAGCGTCGCCTCGATTCCACGCTGGCAGGCTGCCCGAAGTCGTCGTCCGGACCGCCCGCGTGCCACCACCCGACTGCGCCGCCACCGAACGACCGCAACACCATGCCAGAGAGGACCGACCCGCTATCGTTCGCAGAAACCATGCCACCGGAGGACCACCACCACCGTCATCGCCCCGGCAAGCCGCGCCACCACCCGCAGGTGCGCCCGCGCGCGCCCTCTCTCCCCCTTTTCTGTTTCTCTCTGCTTAATAATTAGTTTAATTAGTTTTAGTTAGTTATTTAGGGTTTAGTTAGTTAGTTTTAGGGTTTAATTTAATTAGTTAGTTAGTTTTAGGGTTTAGTTTAATTAGTTAGATAGTTTTAGGGTTTAGTTTAATTAGTTAGTTATTAGGGTTTAGTTTTTTAGGTTTAATTAGTTAGTTATTAGGGTTTAGTTAGTTGGTTTTAGTTAGTTAGGTTTAATTAGTTAGTTATCAGGGTTTAGTTATTTAGGTTTAATTAGTTAGTTATTAGGGTTTAGTTATTAGGGTCTAGTTAGTTAGTTTTAGTTGATTAGTTAGAGTTTTAGTTAGTTAGTTAGGGTTTTAGTTAGTTATTTTTACACCAGACCACTGCCCAACCGGCCGCCACACCGGATATCGCCGCCCGGCTGCCACACCGGATATATATATTAGGGTTACTATATGTACAAATTGTAATAAAGAATTATTATTGTGTATGTATATATTTTGTTATGTTACTATTTTGGATTATTATGTGAAATGCCAATCCCTTCACATTTGTTCGAGGGAGTACTGTCTTGGGGTCGGGCGCGGCAACACGCGACATATAGGTACGATAGACGGGTGCAGCAACACGCGCCATATATTAGGGTTTCTTCAAATTACGGTTTATATCCCTCGGACCGCGCTTTAAATTGTTAAGCATGTATTAGGGTTACATTTAAGGTTATCTCGTCGTCAAACCACAACACCCTAGCCCGTCAAATCTTGCCTACCTAACCTCCTCACTTGGCCGCTTCGACTCATCCACTTTCCCCTTTTGCAAAAACTATGGAACCTAGAGATGAAGAAAAGGAAATGGCGCTTGAGGATATGATCAACGAGGGAGGACATATCAATAACAATGTCACCTCGCTATATCTGAACAACTTCGGTGAGGGAGATCCGGGTTTCAACCGAACAGACGGCTCTAGTGAGGGAGAAGCCGACAAGGCAGAAGCCGATGAGGTGCATATATATATTAATTAATCCTCTTTTGTCTATATACATATATATTAACGCTCTTTCTTATTTTAGCCCTTCGGATCGACCAAATCTTCTGCAAAGAATAAACGAGGCCCAGTCAGAAATTTGGGAGACCATGAATGGTACAGGATCAAACAAGTCGCACTAGACATCCAACCGAAGGCTCCCATTGATGTTGTAAATAAAATTATAAGGCAATGCGTAGTTATTGTTAGGGACTACATCCCGATCACCATTAGAGAATGGAATAGGTTAAAGGATTCAGAATCTCTATATGTCAGTGGTTTAGCCAAAGATACTCTTTGGAAAAAGCTCATGGTTAATTTCACCCTACCGACGTTAGAGGTGGATATAGGTGAGTTCGATCTAGATGAGGATATTCCAACTCAGGAGGAACTATAGAAACACATGGAGGAAAAAGTCAAGGAGTGGGCTCTTAAGAAGATGGTGTTGGAAATATGCCCTAGAGACAAATAGTTATAAGGACTGTTATCATATTCCATATAGTTTATGATAAAGTTTTATATCATGCTATAACTGTATTGAGTGGAAACATCAATACACGTGTGATATATAAACAACCGGGGGTTCCCAGTGAAACTCTAGTCACTAGTTCATTGGTCAACAGATGATCAAGTTTCCTGATCATGTGGCATTTATGCCAGTTGGAAATGGAGTCAACTCATTCTGAGAATGAGATGATGGACCAATACCCAACCTAAACATCGTGACCCGATCATGTCACAAAGTTCAAGTTACGATGATTAGAAATGGATCCTTGTAGACTATTCCTTAGACCGTGAGGCTATATCAATCACTGTCTCCCGAGAGTGCTTAGATAGCATCAAGCGCCACTTGGTAATACAGTGGTTATAAAGGTGTGTTCAGGTACTCGGAGGAAACCGTAGAGGCAATATATGTCAAGAGCGGGATTTGTCCGTCCATGTGATGGAAAGATACTCAAGGGCCCACTTGGAGAAGTTATATCCAATAGCTGCGCAACATGTGATTTGATCACAGGGATATCACTTGTCGGAACGAGTCAAGTAGCATTGTTTGGTAACGAAATTGAACACGACATGGTGATGTCATTGATTAGATCTCGGGCAATGAAAGTATCGAGAGACAAAGGGAATAAGACACAACTGTCCCGGTTCAAACGACAAAAGATCTCCGTGGAACGCACATGGGTCACATGGCCATCTAGGTCCCTCTGTCGATCATTGGTGCGGGAGTGTCCCGACCATGTCTGGAGTGTTCCCGAACCGTGGGGTATCACGCTTAAGGGCTTGATGGTTCTTAGAGAGTGTTTATAGGATTGGTAAAATCACCGAAGAATAGTAGAGAGAAACCCGGAAGGGTTTCGGTAAGTCTGGAGGATGTCCGAAGTGGAGGTGGAAGTGTTCCATAGCCACGGAGATTGAATAATATGTGAATGAATGTTAAATAATGATTTAATCATTTATTCATAATTATTTAATAAAAGAGAAAATCAATTAAAAGGTCAAAAGGCTTAATCGGCCAATTCCGGAGGGAAGAGGGTCCATTAGGGAAAAGGCAAGAGGGAGAAGGGCCAAGAGGGGAGGCCGGCGCCCTAGTGGGACATCCCCCCGCGCGGGGCCCATGGGGTGGCCGGCGGCACCACCCCCTCCCCCTCTCCTCTCCTTTAGTCCCACCCCGGGACTTTGAGGGAGGTAGTACCTCCCCTCCCCCTATATATAGTTGGGGTATTTGGCCAGATAAATACACATAATATTCAATAAAGGTCTTCTCACTTTTGGGAAGACCTCTAGTTGATATTTCTCTCTCTCTCTCTCCTCTCTCTCTCTCTCTCTCTCTCTCTCTCTCTCTCTCTCTCTCTCTCTCTCGTGATCGTGGTCCCAAGTTCGGACTGTGCGAACGAGAGACATCTTCACCGCAGAGCGTCGTCGCGCTGCGGGATTCGGATCTAGGAGCTCTACTTCCACAACTGCTGCTGGATCGGGGAAGCGGGAGTCATCGTCAGGCACCGGACGTGTGTAACTCCCCACGAGGTGTCGCACTTGAGGCACTCAAGTCGTTGGAGTCAAGGGAGCACGAGGACTTCATCACGACCTTGAGGTCGGCTTCGGCTCGTCTACATCAACCACGCTCTCCTGAGCATTGACAACGCTTTTCGGTCTTCAAGGGTAAGTTCCCGAAAAGCCCCTCTCGTTACTATATTACTAATAGATAGGTCCTGGCAACATCAGGGGTTCAGGGGCGTAGGGTAAAAGTTTATTGTTTTCATACGCGGAACCCATATAGTGGTATCAGAGCTAGATCTATGCGTAGTAATGCTAGTACAGGTAGAACACACGCGATGTAGCATGTGGACATTATTCTTTTAGTTGTTACCCTCCCACGTGTACTTGTGTATACCGCAGTAATGCTTGATGAAGCGGCCCCCAACCGACTTTACGCGCTCATTTGCGAGACTGGTCCACGGTTGACATACGGATTGTAACGTATAAAGTGTCTTATGGGGGGGTGTCTGTCTCTCTCGCATTAGTTTGTATGCCATTTACAAGGGAGGGCCCCGAAAGGGGTGTAGTAGAGACAACTACTTGATCAGCATTGTGCTGAAAGTTTGTAGGTAAGAACGGTTCTTGTGCGAAAGCCCATTCAGCCACGTAAAATATGCAAAGATAAAGTAGAAGCCTCTAACTTTGTTTTGCAGGGGGTGTTGCTTTGTGATATGGTTGTGGAAAAGGTAAAGTGATTACCTTATGTTACGTAGTAGTCGATAGTGACGGAGGTGACGGACTACCACGCCGGAAAGACACTAGTACCCTGGTGTCTACGGCGCCGAAACTCTGGCACTGGAATCCGGTGACGACGGATGGAGATCACGACATGAAGGACCATATCACATCGCATTTACATTCAATATTATTGGTAGTATATCTTATTGTGTGCTAGTATTAGATACTCGACGGTAGCCTAATAAGATGATCCCTGTTAAAATTACCAATGATTGTGTTCTCCTTAGTGTGCACTGTAGGGAAACGGGTAGGCTACACTAGCGTAAAATCAAAATTTTCTACCGCGTCAACCAGGAATACTATTGTCATAGATCACGGGATTACCGCTAGACGCGCAGGTGCGGAACTCGATGAAGCACGTCGCGGCAGTGTAGATGTTCTACGTCTCCTCCTTGCCCTCGTCCCATGAGCAGCTCCCCTTTGCGTGGCTCGTCCAAGTGCTACAGATGCAGCACCTCCGAGGTATCCACACGTCCAGAGTGGAAGCCGTCACACGCCAGACTGCTAGGTCTACACGTGCAACACAGGCGGAAGAGGAGTGGCGGCTGGGTGGAATGCTCAACCCTATTCAGCTCGCCTCACCCTCTGTTATATAGGCATCCCTAGTGGGCTTCTACATTAGCAGCCCATTAGCAGCCTAAGCCTGGTCTAATTCGGATCCAATCCTCATTAGGCTTCCAGCCCCTAAAGTGTGTGACCCTATAGGTTCATACACGTATAGACATGACACGAGTACACTTACTCCGTCAATAGTTGGTAGCGGCCTCTAGCAAGACGTGCCAACTCCTAAACGCATATAAAGATCATTCGGACGAACCACCACAAGGTTGAGTACATGTCTTTCCCTTTGCCTCACGATATTTGGTCTAGCTCCAAGCTGACCTCTCTTTCTCGATACTGTGATTCGGAATCCCTTTACTAGGTTAACTCTTAACCATATGTAGCACGACCATGCATTTTTGGATCCTATCACTCGAGGGGCCCAGAGATATCTCTCTCAAGTAGAGAGGGGAAAATCCCATCTTGATTGACCGATGCCTTGCAGCATGTATCAGGACAAACCCAAAAGCTACCTTTATAACTACCCAGTTACGGAGTAGTGTTTAATAGCCCCAAAGTAGGTCGATCCACATCTCAAGTACATGCGACAATCTCAGGTCTAAGGACAAAACGTACACGATGTGTAGAGAGAGCTGCAAGTATTATTGCTAGTCTCAAGTTGGGTCAGTCCAACCCCATGTTCATAACATGTGTCCACATCATTGGTTTGACATCTCCATGTCTATGACTTGCGAAACATAGTCATCAACCAATCGATGTGCTAGTCTAATATTCACGTGTGTCCTCACATGAACTCCAACTAGGGACAATTATTAGATAACCATACAAGTAAAGAGTTTCACAAACAATTCACATAATTGCCAATCAATACAAGTTGCCTAGTATATGGATATTCAAGGAACATTATAAAAACTCATGGATACACATGAAATACAATCATCTCTATGATTGCCTCTAGGGCATATTTCCTTCATGCACCACCAAGAAAGTTCTTCGGTATGAGGCGACCCAGGTTACTGGGTGTCAGACATATCTACATTCGCATACAGTGGGTGTACGCCATGGTGCACAGCGAATACACTAAGGTTGAGTTGGCGAGCCTAGCACGCCATAGAAACGTGGCCTCGAAACACGGATGGTCGAAAGATCGAGCACGAGTCGCATGAATGATGTGACCGACGTTTAGCGTCCAACCTTGAACCCACATTGATGGCCGTGATGATCGGGGGAGATGTGGCTGATAGGGGTCGTGTTATCACTAGGAACCCTTCTGGGGATAGATGTTTCTGAGTGGAGTTACTATTAACTCATTTAATTATAAACTTAGTCTAAATTCCTTTTGCAATTATAAATGTAGAGATGGCTCACCGTGAAGCTTACTTTGTCATTGAGGAATGGGTAAAGGGTGAGAAACTTAGACTTGATGGATCCAACTTCCCTAGTTGGCTTGTGCTCCTGAATGATCTCCTTACTAGGAATCATGTGATAGATTACATACGTCGCACGATGGATTTGACTGAGCCAGACCACTATGAGAGCCCACAAGAGCTGGTACACCGCTACTATCGTCAAGAGATGTCCACCTACATTCAGATAATAATGTGTTACGGGATGGTGGATGAACTCCATCCGCTCATGGGTGATCTTGATCCATATTCGATGGTGGATCAGCTGAGAGCAGAGTTCATAAGCCATGTGCACATGTGGAAGCACGAGCTGCTTGGAGAGTTCCTTTCCATACAGATGGAGGAGCACACATGTCTGAAGGGTCACTTGGAGCACATGCTTGATGCACACATGAGACTGGTTCACTTCGTGGACTACTGGATGGATGATCCGTTTGCAATAGGCGTGTTTGTTTGATCGTTGCCTCCTAGCTACAAAGGACATGTACGGAGTAGCATTATTAGTGGTGATACGGAAACATTGGATTTCCAAGAGTTCATATTATGTTTCAGGAACGTAAAGGTTGAACCAATCACCGGTGAGGTCATCGATGACAAAGGTATATATTCGATATACAATTTTATAAATGTTATAATCTTGCAAACACATTTGCAGTGCTAAGTATATTTGATACTTGTTCTGTTTTACTGAAAACAGGTCCTTCTGCATGAGAGGTGCTTGCTGGAGAGGAGGTGACATTGCGTGTTGATGGCGAGCATGATGATGATGGCCAATGACACTCTCCCTCGACATTTATCATTTAGTTTATGTTTTGGATAGTGATTGTAATCAAAATATTATGAACTTCTTTAGTGTGTCTCACACTTTGTGAGACGGTTATTCATATGAGTTTGTAACAAACAGTTGTTCTACTTTTATGAATGATTTCTATTTGTGTTCATATCTTGTTTGATTCATTATATGTGAATTATCCTGCTTGTTTTGAAACTAATTGATAATGCATGAACATTTGTGAAATATTGAAATGCCTTAAAATAGCCAACTTAAATGATATTTCATTACGGAATGAAAACCATTGTTTAAATTCAAAGTTATTCTGATAATATGTGAAAGTCATTCGATTTCTTATCACATATAAATCATGCCTAAGTTCAGCAAAATAACTTGAACACCGTGTATTACTTGAATACAAAGTGTTTAATGAATTGTTGAAAGTAAATACATATTCGATGTATTGTGTTTTAACAAAAATGGTAATTCTCAATATATGATTGTTTAAATGTGTAAAGAAGTTTACCAAAAGAAACATGAATATGAAATTATTTCATATGATTAAAGTGTTTCATCAAAAAAGGGTATAAATATAAAAGAGAATCTAATTACTATGATTTGATCAATAGTAATGAAATTCAACTTTATAAGATTGGCATAAAAGAAATTGTGAAATGCAAAGCATTTTGAAACGTCAAAATGCAAAGCATCACAATGTGATATTAGATATCAAAATGGGTGTATAGATGGCACCAAATAAATCGTTGTAGTGTAGATGTAGAGACCATTAGTTAGAAATAGTTAGCACTCAATTAGAATGTAGTGAACCATTTGAATTCGTGAGAACGGCTCCATATCTAGTATGGATCATCGTGAAAGTTTTGGGGTTATTTGATATAACCAAAACAATAACGAATAAGTCCTTGTAGAGTATTCATTGGAAACTTTGAATACGAAATCCATAGCTGAAACCAAAAGAGAAGCAAAACTTGTATTGCTTGTTTTTGGTGCATTCTTGAAAAGGTTCACTTTTAGTGATATTTCTCGATTATGGAGCAAATGGAAGATGGTGAAAAACACAATGAGGATTCAAAACCCTGCATCAGAGTGTTGAGAAGCGCAACGGACAACGTTCCTGAATGATTCTCTTCACAGAAGGAAAGAATCAATCATAATGATCATTGTGTTTTCCCCACTGGTGTTTTCACTACATGAAGTAGGATTCAAAATAATCCATATCTTATATGGAGACATTTGTGAATCATTTGTCATGATTCTCGGAATATTACATACCTACGAACTACTAAGGAAATAATGGTAAACTAGAATTATGAGAAATCCTAATAATAAAATTCACTTGAGATTATAAAGCAATTCATTGTTGAATCTCACAAGTAAAAGGGGTTACTTGGATTTTCCCAAATGACTGCAAAGCCATAGTGGAGAAGGGGTGAATGACGAAAGCACAATTTGTCAAGTATTGGACGAATTCAAATGAATTTGATTCATGTGTGCTTAATGTCTAGTGGATTTAAACCTAGTAAAAGTACTAGTATATCAAAGTAAATCTCCAAGTTTGATATTTGATTAAAAGTTTTGAAGTTGTTCAAAATAGTGAGTAGATGTGCAATTTGCATGAAATTGAGTGGGAGCTATGAAAGTCTTCCTAAAACAATATGTGAATGACATATTTTTGAGTGGGAGCAATATAAGTCTCAAATTCAAATATGTAGGAACATAGTTTGAGTAAGAGTACTGACTCATACCCAAATATGGTAGGAACATATTTTGAGTGGGAGCTTATAGGAGTGATTCTTAAGTGTGTATTCGACACATTAAGAATGAAAGCGCAAGTACCAATAAATAATGATTTATAAGGTGTAGAAGTTGATAATAGGTGTATTATGATATTATGTAATATTCCTTAAGGGATTCTGAAAAGGGTTTCAAAATAGAAGTTAATTAAGGAACTAGTCCTTAATAACTCAACGTTAGGAATAGTATTAAGTTTAACATCAATGGTTGAAATAAAGAAAAGGATGATCACCATCCACTATGTTGAGACATAGGTTCTATCTTAGAAAACCATGATGATAACTTAGCATAATATATGATCCAATAAGGAACGTTTAAAAGTGATTAAGTTTGAATCCCAGAATGTTGAGCTAAGTTTGTCCGTAGTGTCTAATAGAGAATTGTAGACATATTTTCCAAATCCATAAAGGATGACATATCTTAGAGCATAAAGAGTTATGTTATAAGGGAATATGTTGAAAACTCCTATAATACCGATTAGAGTCAAGTAGGAAGCGAGGTGAACAAAACATCAAAAGTTGCACAGAGTGCACTAGTGTTTCGATGAATACATTTATAATAATAGATAAGGGTACCATCTAAAGTGTTGTATAATGTTATGGCGGGGATAGTTCGCTTTTAACGTAGAATTTATGTGTCCCAGGGCACAGTGCCCAAGAGAAAGCCCTCGAGGTTGATCTAAAGTCACTGTAGGCTCTTGGAATCAGGCCTCGTTTTGCTGCCATAGCGACGATGCATACACACAGATGTTATCATGTGATGATAAAGTATTAATGTCAATCAAGGTGACATTAGTAAGTTGCAAAGGATTTGGGACTGTAAAGTACAGGCCCAAGACTTATCCTCTTCCATGAGCAAGCATGTTCAGGGTACCGGATATGGTGCAAATGATTAAGAACAAATGCAGCTAGTGTATTTGTACTCTAGTGCAAGTGGGAGACTGTTGGAAATATGCCCTAGAGACAAATAGTTATAAGGACTATTATCATATTTCATATAGTTTAGGATTATGTTTTATATCATGCTATAACTGTATTGAGTGGAAACATCAATACACGTGTGATATATAAACAACCAGGGGTTCCCAGTGAAACTCTAGACACTAGTTCATTGGTCAACAGATGATCAAGTTTCCTGATCATGTGGCATTTATGCCAGTTGGAAATGGAGTCAACTCATTCTGAGAATGAGATGATGAACCAATACCCAACCTAAACATTGTGACCCGATCATGTCACGAAGTTCAAGTTACGATGATTAGAAATGGATCCTCGTGGACTATTCCTTAGACCGTGTGGCTATATCAATCACTGTCTCCTGAGAGTGCTTAGATAGCATCAAGCGCCACTTGGTAAAATAGTGGTTATAAAGGTGTGTTCGGGTACTCGGAGGAAACTGTAGAGACAATATATGTCAAGAGAGGGATTTGTCCGTCCATGTGACGGAAAGATACTCAAGGGTCCACTCGGAGATGTTATATCCAATAGCTGCGCAGCATGTGATTTGATCACAAGGATATCACTTGTCGGAACGAGTCAAGTAGAATTGTTCTGTAACGAGATTGAACACGACATGGTGATGTCATTGATCAGATCTCGAGTAATGCAAGTATCGAGAGACAAAGGGAATAAGACATGACTGTCCTGATTCAAATGACAAAAGATCTTCGTGGAACACACAGGGGTCACATGGCCATCTAGGTCCCTCTATCGATCATTGGTGCGGGAGTGTCCCGACCATGTCTGGAGTGTTCCCGAATTGTGGGGTATCACACTTAAGGGCTTGATTATGCTTAGAGAGTGTTCATAGGATCGATAGAATCACCGAAGAATAGTAGAGAGAAAACCGGAAGGATTTCGGTAAGTCCGGAGGATGTCCGGAGTGAAGGTGGAAGTGTTCCATAGCCACGAAGATTGAATAATATGTGAATGAATGTTAAATAATGATTTAATCATTTATTCATAATTATTTAATAAAAGATAAAATCAATTAAAAGGTCAAAAGGCTTAATGGGCCAATTCTGGAGGGAAGAGGGTCCATTAGGGAAAAGGCAAGAGGAAGAAGGGCCAAGAGGGGAGGCCGGCGCCCTAGTGGGCTAGCCTCCCATGCGGGGCCCATGGGGTGGCTGGCGGTGCCACCCCTCCCCCTCTCCTCTCCTTTAGTCCCACCCCGGGACTTTGAGGGAGGTAGTACCTCCCCTCCCCCTATATATAGTGGGGGTATTTGGCCAGATAAATACACACAATATTCAATAAAGGTCTTCTCAATTTTGGGAAGACCTCCAATTGATATTTTCTCTCTCTCTCTCTCTCTCTCTCTCTCTCTCTCTCTCTCTCTCTCGTGACCGTGGTCCCAAGTTCGGACTGCGCGAACGAGAGACATCTTCACCGTAGAGCGCCATCGCGTTGCGGGATTCGGATCCAGGAGCTCTACTTCCACAACTACTGCTAGATCGGGGAAGAGGGAGTCATCGTCAGGCACCAGACGTGTGTAACTCCCCGCGAGGTGTCGCACTTGAGGCACTCAAGTCGTTGGAGCCAAGGGAGCGCGAGGACTTCATCACGACCTTGAGGTCGGCTTCGGCTTGTCTACATCAACCACGCTCTCCTGAGCGTTGACAACGCTTTTCGGTCTTCAAGGGTAAGTTCGCCAAAATCCCCTCCTGTTACTATATTACTAATAGATAGGTCCTGGCAACATCAGGGGTTCAGGGGCGTAGGGTAAAAATTTATTGTTTTCATACGTGGAACCCCTACAGATGGCACAACAATTCAACAACTGGAAGAAAAGATTGCACCTTGACTATGTCGTGAAAGAGTAGACTCCAAAATTCATTGGAGCATTTGAGAAGCTAAAAGACTACTGGGCTGATTTTGTGGCATACAAGACATCAGCGCCAGCTAAGAAAAGGTTTGAAATGAATAAGCAAAATGCTGCGAAAAATCAGTATCACCATACTATGGGGCAAGGTGGCTACAATGTTAGCAAGCCTAAGTGGGAGAAACTCGAGTCCGACCTGTTTGCTAAAGGAATCAGCCCAGAGCCATACAATTGGATCGAACGGGTAAAGAATTGGTTTTATGGGCATGGGGCACGTTGGACTCAGAAGGGAAGTGCATATATAATACAATACATAAAGAAACTCCCATACCCATCGAAGACATTAGAAATGTAGTAAAGGATGGTGAAGATGAGGAGTTCATTCCCGATAGAGAGAATGACGAGCTCGCACTCGCCCTTGGGAACAAGGAACACGAGGGACGAACACGAGGCACGGAAGGCTCCAAACCATGGAACCTTGGGTTTCCTGACATTGGGAAGAAATATCCCGATAGAAGCCATCGAAGGAGGCAGGAAAGGGAGGAAATTGAAGTAATGAAGCAGGCAGACCGAATGCGCAACATAGAAGAACAATTGAAGCGGTAGCAGAATCAACTTGACGTACTTAGCTAGCAAGCTACCGGCCCATCTAAGCGGCACATGGTAGACGAAGCTGCCTTCGATGCTACCGGCCCATCCACTAATCCCAAGGACACAGAGGATAAAATTGTAATGGCGTTAAGGTTTCAAGAAACCAAAAGAGAAATATTGTTACCTTACAACTTCAAGTGAGTGTTATTGTCTTGTAGACATTCCATTTTTCTTACTCGATGTTAAATGTATAATTGATGAGTTATGCATGCACAGATTTCATTATATTCTGCTAATCATTCAACCTGACAATGGAGTAGTTTAAGTCATGGATTCTAAACGTAAACCTCTTGAGGAGTGGGCCCCCATGTAGGATATGCTCCAACAGTAATTTCAGTCATTATGACACTATATCGACAACTTTCATTCATTTACTGATATCAAGTAATTAATAACTCATTTCATTCATTTTCTTTGCCGGTAAGCGCTTGGAAACGGTTGACCAACAAGGCTAAGGGTGTCTAGAAAGAGAAGCTTACATTTAAACCACTAAATGTAAGTACTACTAGCTAGACCCGTGCATCTCTTTGATTCTAGTTTTGATACCATTATCATGCTTAATTATTATTATTTTGATTGAACTTTGTTCTCGTAAAGTGTCTGAGACAGGCAGACAGAAATAACTTATGTGGATACTATGTTTACGAGTTCATTCGTCAGACGACCTGTGAGAATGGCAGAAATTTAGAACAACTTCAAGTATGTAAACAATATTTAGAATTTTGTTTTATTACCATCAATTGTGTTTAGTTTCATTCATATATGTTGCCTCCTTCTTTTAAATTATATCGAACAGTTGCGGGACCATCTTCTACCAAAGGATCGCATACAAGCAATCCAAGAGGAAATTGTGGGATTCTTAGATGCAGAGGTCCTAGATTCAAAAGGAGAATACTATTGGAAGATGATGATAATGTAATAGGGATCATAAAAGACTTTATATTGTATATATGCATGAATGTAATATATTCGATACTTGCTGTGTAATATAATCAGAAGATGTTTTGTAATATAATGGTTCCCTTAAGGTAGATGACATTTACCCCTGCACCATGTTGTGAGGAATGCACGTCCTCATAGTAGATGGTGCGAGCTTAATGTTATTGAAAGTGGATTCGCATGGAGATATGGTGCGGATTTGAGGGACATCATGTTGTATGTCTCTCAAATCCGCACCATGCCTCCATGCGAATCCACTTTGGGTAACATAAACCTTGCACCATCTACTATGAGGAGGAGCATTCCTCACAACATAGCGCTAGGGTAAGTGTCACAAAATAAATGTTGCTCAAAACACAAAAAGGAAATAGATAAAGGGGAAAAAAATAAATGAAAATATACAAAAAAATCTCCGCCGCGGCACATAAAGTGCCCAAAATGCTGTCGCGGTAGAGGCCTATAGATCCCGGTTCGTATTACGAACCGGGACTAATGCCCCCCTCCTTGCAACAGCCAGCGGCCATGTGGACCGCCGTTTTGTCCCCATTCACAGCACAACCGGGACTAAAGGGTTGGGGCTTTAGTCCTAATTGCCTTGTCCCGGTTGTGCAACCGGGACTAAAGCCCCTTACAAACCGAGACAAAATGCCCATTTTCCACTAGTGCAGAAAAGAACGAGGAATAAAGACCAATGCAGCAATATCTAACTTCTTGCTTATGGTATAAATTTTGACAAAATTCTAAAAAAACATTTGGAAGGTGTCAGTACCGCACTCCGAAGATCGAAAAGTTACATCCGATTTCAACAGCCTAAGGTCACTCGCACAAATGACATATTTTTAAAATTACAAAGGAAAATATGAAGCAGGAAGATTTTAGGTTTTGTCAGAAAAAATGAGAAAATTTATTATTTTTTGAAATTTTTGAATTTATTTTATTGTTTATTTTACTTTTTACTTATTTTGAAGTTTTGTTATTATTTTGGAATTTTTTAAAATTTTAGCTTTTTGAGAGTTTTATTTTTATTGTTTTGAAAATTTTGAGTTTTTAAATTAATAATTGAATTATGCATAAAGATTATTTGGAATTCATTATTGCTTATTATTACTTAATCATTGTTGCTTATTTTCAAAATTATTTAGAATTCAAAAAATAAAATCATGTGTTATCAAAGTTTAAGGTTAATAGAATTGATAGCATACTTTTATCAGCAACGCACGAGAGCAGCCTTGGAAGCTAATTCAGAAGGAACTCAAAAGTTAAGCGTGTTAAGAGTGGAGCAGTGAGGATGGGTGACTGATCAGGAAGTTTAAACATAAGTATGCACTTTGAAATAAGAATAGAGGTGATTAGAAATTAAACTATCAAACAATTCAAAAATCCAAAACTTTGAAATTCAAAAAAAACTGAAGATTTTTTCGAAAAAAATTAAAGAAATGGATAGAGAGAGCCTACATGTTATCTGTCCATGAGAGACAAAGTTGTAGCGTGGGCAACACACGAACACGGGGTAACCTATAACGCGTCATAATATATGTGTGATTAGACGTGTCTGCTCTTATAGCCATCCCAACACCCTATCAAACCATAGCAAACTAGGAGTACTTAATTTGCATGATGCATGCTCTGCAGTATTGTCTCGTCATGCCAATCAACAGTACCATCATGACAGAAGATTAGGTCACGGTCGTGAGAAACGGAGAAGGCATCGAAGAGATGAGGTTACAGGTGATATGTTCTACGGCGGTTGATGCGTACAGAAATAGAAAAACACCGAAAACTATTTCACAACAATATGTCTGGATTGTATGTCTTGGTTTTCCATCGCATGTCATGTACGGTTATGCAAATCGTGTGACCACGTAGTGGAAGTGCGTCGGTACTTACACGTACAGGCTATCTTTTTTTCTAGAGACTCTAGAAAGCTATTGAAATGGATCAAAGCACGCGTACTTTAAGTGTATGTAGCGTGAAGCATCGTATCGTCCAGCCAACGATTGTACTATTATCTGCGGCACTCACCGTGTGGAGAAGTAAGAGACATTAAAACTTCTTTGACAATTTGGCATCTCTTTGACTTGTATTTTTCCAAAACCGTCCAAAAAATAACGCTTGAAATGACCACACAACATTTAAACAAATGGCAACCGCACACGCAAGACACGGAATAACTTATTACGATAGACTTTTTAGTCTAAAGTTCTAGGTGACACGATAGATATACAGTGACTTATCAAAATAGACATAGGAAATACGTAATCTAATATTTTTTAAAGACTACTTTTTTTGCCTCTTGGAGGGCCTGGCCTCGCCATCGTCGCGACAACATATCATGTTGGTCGTGGAACGGCCGCCATGGTAGTCATCATCGCCAGCAGAGGAGTGACCGAGCCCGTTACTTGGCACCGACTCATCGCCTTCGTCATCTTCCTCCTCCTCAATCTCCGCCTCCTGGTACTCATTCTGGGAGTCGTACTCCACATATTCCTCTCCCCCAGCATCAGCGCATTCCTACTTCTCACACTCCTCCTCGTCGTAGTACCCTTCACCATCTGCTTCGCCCTACGCTTCTCACGCCGCTCGTCCTCCTATAGCCTCCTCCACATGGACTCTCTACTCTTGCTAGAGTCGGCGGCATCGGCATGCTCAGTGGAGTGGTCAGTGCAAACATTAGCGTTGTTCGAAGAACTGGCATGCGCCTTCTCGTAGCCATCACTTTCGATGTGGCAAAGAGCACCAGCCTTGGCGTCCTCGATGTTGGATGCGTCAGCCCGAACGTAGGTGGCGGTCCCGGAATGGTCGGCGCTAGACATGTCGGTATCAGAACCGCCGCGGGAAGACATCACCGAGAGAGACGGTTGTGAAATAGGGTTTTTCCGAGAAGCCATCCGTAGGAGTAGAGGGATTAGGGCGGGAATAGAAGCAGCCATAAAATTGACAAGCAAAAAATGTAATAGGCATAACGGCACGTGGGAGGAGGGACATAGATTAATACCTTTTCCATGCGTCGTCTGGACTTACATGTATGCACTCGTATCCGTTCTCAACATAATCCACTTTCGATCTTATTGGTATGCAACGAGTTCACATCCAACATAGTCACAATCAATGGTCTTGCATTAAACGGTTTAGCTCTTAAACATGCAAGCGATAAAGATTGTAACAAACTAAGAATAGCAAAAGGAAAAAGAGAAAACCAAAAAATAAAAAAGCAAAAGAACGCGAAATAAAATAGGGAGAAGCAAGAAAAAGCTTAGTAGCAAACGAAAAATGGCAAAAATAAAAACTAAAATGCGAAGTAAGGAAAACAAAATGAAATTTAATACTTACCTAGCCCTCGAGGTGTCGTTTGCAGTTGCTCAGATCACCACCGCCCACGAGGTCATCTACGGTTGTAGCATCCCGAATCACGCCCTGGTCAAAAGCTCGACCAGCACCAGCATGAAGCTAAACCGTATGGAAACTACTAGAGCAACCCCTAGGCTACTATGACCACACCGGAGTACGGGAGGCCAGGTGCTCGTCGCGTGTTGCGCCGTTTAGCACGCTCTCTCTTCTACCAATCATGTTGTTGTAGGAAGTCACATCGCCGGCACTAGGTGTGTTCATCGGACTGACGCATCTGACCGCAAATGGGAGCGAGCTAACGAAGAGGTGACAAAAAAATAGGGACTACATCTGACAGCCACCCGCGACTCATATTTTATACCATGGCTACGCCACGAGAACTCGCGCACACCTAGTGTCTACTATGTCAGCTCAGAGCCTCGCAACGAGAACCTGCGCACACCTAGTGTATACGATGCTAGTCTCGTGTTAGGGACTCGTCGCGAGAACCCACGCACAAGTACCATCTATGATGCCCGCTCCCGTGTCAGGAGCGCTATCACGTTGACAGCTCGTTCTAATGTGGGCCCCCCTAGAGAGCCTTGTCGTGAGACCTCGCTGATGCCTACGGTCTATGGCGCTAACTGCAATGTCCGCCCATGATCAACCAAGCCGCGTGCGGTATAGGCTGACGTACGGTATGGATTTACATCACCACGTCGGCCTGGATGGGTACGACATCCGCGAGAAGCCACATCCGAACCGGGCTTACATAGGTGGGGCCCATGTTCGCGGAAACCAGGTGGGTGCGGAGCTTATGGCTTCGGCTCAATGCGGGCTCCACAACCCGGCAGGTGTGGAGCATTGTCACGCAGAGAACGCCTCTCACCGCATGTGTTCCAACCCGTGTACGCTAGCGGCGGGCCGATGTCACGCGTGTAGCCCACCTTCTAGCGACGCGGGATATGACGGTGCACAGTACACCCGATAGTGGTATGGAATCTTTCATCCTGGCCCACAACGGGACCCTCCTCATGGGATAGCAGGGCTCCGTTATGATTCCGCTGCGTGTCCTCATCGGCGGCTATCCCATGACCGAAAAAAATAGAGACGACATGGATAGCAGTTTGAGCCAAAACAATCTAGTGTTATTATTTACTCTGATACTTTCATAAACATATTTTTTCATAAATAATTCTTGATTTGAACCCACAACGGTTTTCGTATATCATGGCTAAGCATAACTACGGTATCACCGAAATTTGCTAGACTTAATTCTAGCACTATTTTGCCTAGGGTGTCAACGGGGGGTGGTTCCTACTGTTTACTCTACTATAGGGAATAGCTAAGAAAAACATCGCCACTTTATGAAATAATTGAAATGGTATATCGTGGGTATTCCTACTTACATAAATAAAACAACATAAAAGATATGTAAGACAAAACATGGTAGTGTAACTTTCGTGAATACTAGAAGTGATAGTCTACTTCCTCCTGTCAGTCAGTACCGCACTCCGAGAAATCTAACACAAAGAACATAGTCCACATAAATGAAAATTACAACTTAGAGAACCAAATGAGAATGCAACATGAAAATACTATGCAAAACATGGTTAGGTTCACTTAGATGTTCCAATATGTGAAATGTGCTCAAATATTAATGTAGGACAAGATTTGGCTAGAAGAGGGCCAAAAGATGGAAACATATGGCTAAAATGGCTCAACTTAGATTTTTACCTAGATTCATTTTAAACGGGTTGCAAATATTACATACTATGTGTCAACAGGAAGTATTTCCAATTACAAACCTACTACAAAAAGAATTTATAAATTTGGAGAAGAAATGACCAAGATATGACATTCTTAGGAAAAATTAAAATTCTACTCAAGTTCCATTCGTAGCAGGATTTTGGGACCTTTTTCTTCCAAGGTAGAGCCACGGAAGAGGGTTCATGGACTGGCTTTGAACCCGAGGTTTTACCCATGGTGTGGACCGGCCATGGACTGGGTCTGTGTTGACCCAGTTGACCGCCACGCTCGTGCTCAATCCAGTGGCTGGGAACAAAGGGAAGAGAAGAATCTCACCCTAGCACGGTAGTGCAACTTTCCTTTTGATTGATGAGATATTAGTTTGTCATTGAAAAATTATTATTAGTAGTAGTAGTACCCTTTCTCAATTCCTCGTAACTAAACGCAGAAACAACTATAATCGAATAAACTCCAAATTCAAATATAAGAACCAAATATAAATTCAAATGTTATAATTATATTTATTTATTGATATTATGTTAGATGGTATGATTTTGAGAAATTTGGCAAAGGAATGGGTCCATTCGGTGTTAGAGATCAAAAGATATGGCCAAAACAAGTTTAAACGGAGTTCGAATTTGAACCCATTTGAAAGTAGGTTGAAATGTATTATATGGTGTCTAAAAGATGGTACTTCATCCTATAATTCTAATGCAAAAATAATTTTGAATTTGGATCAAAATTGGACAATATATGACAATTTGAAGATACAAAATAATTTTTGTCAGGTTCCAGATTTTGGTCTATTTTCTGCCGCAAAAGAGTGATGACAGGGGTGCAATGAAAGGGTTCCATAGCAGAAAACAAAAAATTCCTAACAACGAGAATGATATAGCCAGGATCTATTCTATGCAGATGTAAAGTAACGGAGGGATTCAGTGTTTATACCCTTGAATATCGAAAAGTGTTATGTTCCAATAAATGTTGATGATCAAGTCGTACGGCGATGCCGACTTCAAGGTCATGCAGGCGTACAAGCGATGAGTGCCACAACTGGCTGCACCTCCGCAGTTCTACACGCATTCGGTGTAGTCGATGCCCCCGGGCTCCGGTCTAGATAAGCAGCGCAAAAAGATTGATCCGAACCGAGATACCAGCAGCACGACGGTGTTCTTATGGTGGAGAAACCTCTAACCCTGTATGCTCATTCCAATCTTACGAAACCACACGTGAGGGAGAGAGGGAGATTGGGAGAGAAAAGCCACCAGGGGAAAATGCCTTGGGGCTAGAGGATTGGTGTGCTCTCCCCTCCCCCACATGCCCCTCCTTATATAGGGGGAGGGGAGGGGTGCGCCCAAGGGGGAGGAGGCTGCTAGCCAAGGGAGGAGGGGTGGCAGCCCTAGTTGGCCCCCAAGCTTGGAAACCCTAGGCGCCCCATTTCCCCTTGTCTTATCCGCAAGGAGTGGCTAGCCCCACTTAGGTCCTTCCTTCGGGAAGAGGCCCAATAAGGTGGGTTGCCCATAAAATATTAAATAAAATACATTTTTAATATTAATTCCATTAATTGAGATTAAATATATAATATTTGATTCTCTTTGCGCTAAAACACCTTTCGGATCACTCTAAACAACCTTCGGATCAACATGGAACATTTCCCGTTCTCTCCTCTCGTTTCTCCAATGATCTCGAATCAATCCCTAAGCATCATCTACCCTTAAGGGTGCCACCTGATAGTTTGTGAATGTGTATACATGATCGAGATATCTCTCTGATTAGTGATCAACAATAGGATATGGAAACCCATGATGGCCCCCATGCATTCCACGAATTAACTTGATCGCTTGAACCTTAAACGTCGAGTATTATTCCCTTTTCTACATGATACCTGGTTTGTCCAAGATATCATCTTCGATATCTCTATACCTAGTTCGATCTTGTTACCAACAAAAACATTTACTTGTTCCCGTAATATTACATCCCCATGACCTAATCACATGTTTGCAAACTTTGTAGATGTAATCTCACCGAGTGGGCCTAGAGTATCTATTTGTCACGTGGATGGGCAGATCTCTATATGGATGCATACGCCTCAACCTACCCGGAATACCTGAGAGACACCTTTATGATCACCCTATTATGGTGTGACGGTTGATGCAGTCAAGACAGCCTCCGGTGATAGTGATTACATATTATCTCGCAGTCAAAGGATTGATTTACTACATTTTCCTAGTTATTGCAATGTTGAACTTTCTGACTACATCTCATTGCAATACTAAAGTTGGGTGTGTGTCCATCATTTCATTCACTCAATGACATGACCCCATTTCAATTGACATAAATCTCCATGATCGAGAAACCTCAATCATCAGTTGACCAATGAGCTAGTTGACTACAGGATACTAGAGGCTTGGTTTGTTTATATATCATACGTGTACTAATGTTTCCGCTCAACACAGTTATAGCATGGTATAAAACTCACTATGAACATTTGAGATGTGACAATAAAAATATCTTCATTATTTGCCTCTAGGGGGCATATCTCCAACAGTCTCCCACTTGCACTAGAGTCAATAATCTAGTTAATTATTTGTGCATTTAACACCTACGACATTCTGGTGTTGTCCACATGTGTTGTTGGTGGTAAACTTAATCTCCAGAACTGACACTTCCATCTCTATGTGTATTTGCATGTCTTTGCGTCACTACGCATCAATCATTCTCCAATGAGTTGGCATTGTATAAATTTAGTCTTCTGGTGTGACCTTAATTCCTTAGCCAAAACTATGTTGAGACTATTGTCGTACAAAATATCTTCATAGTATAACCCACTTGGAACTGCACCTAGTTTGCTAACAAACTACTTGACACAAAAGCCTTATTCATGTTGCTGCTAGAGCAGTCATATACTCAGTCGGTGTTGTAGTATCTATCACAATGTTACAACTTTCGAACTAGTCCAAATCCATCATGTGGAACTTTCTTCCATTTCACTATGCCACCTTATTTCTTAACACATATCCTAAATTGATATAAACTTCATTTGTGTATGTGACAAAACTTGTATCAATGTAACATATTACAATGAACTATTTCATCATATCTACATACATATCATATTCTTGGTTCTTCCAAAGTACACAAGAATATCGTTATTATTGTCCAATGATCATCTTATGAATCACTCTAGTGTATGTTCCTAACACTTAGAGCATAGGACTCATCTAGATATGTACATATCATGGCATTCATGATTAATCAAAACATTCATGAGGTTTCACTTACATATTATCAATACAATTGATCTTGCTTCCATGTGGCAAGAACTTTTCTTGTCCTATCCATCTTTAAATAATTCAATATTTCATCTACATATTTTGGCATAACTATGTTAGCAATTCAATCTATATGTATAGACTTTGATGTTTAACATTCTGGTTTTGCCTAAATCTTTCATCGAAATCCAATTTTAGTGAAATTCTTAATTCACGTTAAAATATAAGATACATCACTTTCAATCAACAAAATGTCTTTTTACATAAAGCATTGGAGATATGTCTTAATGCTCCCACTTAATTCCTTGTAAACAAAAGCATCTTCATCATTTCTGATGAAATTAAACTACTTAACATTTTTATCACGGTGAAGATTACAACTCCAGGATGTTTACTTGAACCATTGAAGTTTGCATATATATATTAGCACCCTTCGAATTAACAAAACCCTTTGAATTATTTCATGCAGACATCCTGGGTAACCATTATTTTAGAAGAACATTGTTTTGTTTATTCAACTATCACATCTCAATATGTAGTAGTTGCTACAATAATTCGTACAAACTAAATATCGATGCAGAAGATCAAATCTTATTGGAATCAACTCTTTGAACTTTGTCGTAAACTTCTTTCCGACATGTCGACCATTTTGGAGATGTAAATATCCACTATTTGTTTATAGCTCCACTTATGCTTTGAAAATCGTCACGACTTCCTGAGGGTCTACCAAATTCATAACTTGATTTTTGTATATGGATACTATCACGAATTCTTATGGCCTCTAGCCATTTAACAGAGTTAGGTCTCATCATCGTTTCTTTGCATGTAGTCGATATATCATTTTCTAGCAACGACACTTTGTCCTCAAATCTTGTTATTTGATTATCATCTGATCCACATGGTTCAATCGGAACTTAGATTTCCAAAACTACAACATTTGCAGAAACGGTAGTCATGAGCATTGTAGCTACCTCTAGGACACTTCCGAGCGTTGCGCTACTCTGATCATGTCACTTAGGTTCAAATAACCTCATTAAAATTTCTATCGTCCTCCCGCTTAACTTTTCAAGAAAATTTCTTCTCAAAGAACTCGTCGTTTTAGCGACAAACACTTTTGTCTTTAGTGTTACAGTGCAAGAATTCCCAACGATTACTTTAGGATAACCTACAAAGACTTGCATATCCAACTTTGGTTTTGTAAACTTTATACATATGCCTTGCATACCAAAATTTAAGTAAAGACAATCTAGGTTTTACCCCTTGCTATTTCAGTAGATCATGATGTTGCTCTTTTTAGTGTATAAGCGGTAGTCATTATAGCATAATCTTTTAAATCATAATGTCAGTTTTATATTTGATCTTACCAAGTTAAACTAGGTTCATTCTCAAAACATTCCATGCTACTATGGTGTTTCAGGAAACTCAAGTTTACGAAACAATTTCTCAACTTTTAGATGTTTGCTAAACTTCTAACTCAAATATCTTCTTTTATGATCCAATCATAAACTCTTGATTTTATTGTTATGAAACTTCACACTAAAACCTTTGAACATGTTTCAAATGTCTTATACTTCTTCCTCATTAAATAGATATACTCATATATCTATTCAAGTCCTTGGTTATGAGATCCTGGCGCATGGCTTAATAAGATTGGTATGATACACATACCAATAAGTTGCAACTTCTTTTTCGGAAGCTCCTCCAAAAAGAACCTCTAGGTTAAGCATGCTTGGCCTGGAGAAATTTAAGGTTGGCTAACTGACCAGTAAGTTGTTCCTGGGTGCGCACGAGTGAGGATAAAGTGAAGGGTTCTCATAGTAGAAAACAAAAAAATCCTACGTTGGAACTCCCTAACGCCCAAGATCTATCTATGTAGTAATGTAGTAATGACCGGAGCGTATAGAATACATACCCTTGTAGACCATACACGGTTAATGTTACGAGGGGAACATGGTTGAAGTAGTCGAACTCATAGCCGACCTCAAGGTCGCGAAGCTCCTCGCAGGTCACCCCTTGCTCCTTCTTCATCGTGTAGCAGCTCCGGCTCACGACATCCAAGGTGCCTCAAGTGAGGCCCCTCGTGGTTTTGTACACATAAGGTGTATGACGACGACCTCCGACTCCTTGATCCCTGCCGGGAGTGCCGAAGTAGGTCTCCGGCTTGGAATCCCTACAGCGCAACGGCGTGCTGCAGGTGTGCCGTCTCTTGCGTGAACAGTCCTTTCTTGGGACTGTGCCAATGCGTGGAGACGACTATGTAGAGAGAGAGGGGGAGGAATTCTCTAAGGAAAATGCCTTAGAGAACATCTCAAATTGTGTGTCTAGTCCCACCCATGGGCACCCCTTTATATAGGGGGAGGGAGGTGTGCCCTCCCCTTTGGGTTTCCCATGTAGGACTATTCAAGGGAGAGAGTGGAGGCACATGGGCCAGCCGGCCAGGCAGTGGCGGACCTAGGATTTGGGAAAGATCGGGGCTAATTTCTAATACTCGAAAAAACTAAGAAACATACTACCTTCTAATCCTCTCTCAATAACTCAATATATTAGCCAAAACACACTAAAAATGCATAGGTAGAGTTCTGAGGTGAAACATAAGTCCAATGCTTAACCAAATGACAATAAAAAATCACAATAAAGTGCAGTGGCAATAAACGCATAATTGAGATGTAATTTTAATACCTAAACAATGAGGCTTTTCTCTCATCCTAGCCTAACATTTTCTCATCAATCATAGAAGAAGAACCAGATCCTACAAAGACAAGAAAAAATAATCAGAAAATGGTATGGATAAATATAGAGTAAAATGCATTGGGGTCCTAAAAGTTTGGAGGAAACCATATGCAGGTCCTAAAAGTTTCAACTTGTGTACCTGAGGTCCTAATTCTCAAATCCATGTGCACTGTAGCCAAGGCTGTAGTTGAGAATTAGGACCTACAGTGCACGACTAACTGAGAATTAGGACCTGCAGTGCACAACGAACTGAGAATTAGGACCTCCGGTACACAAGTTGAAACTTTTAGGACCTGCATACATTTTCTCCAAACTTTTAGGACCTCCGGTGCATTTTACTCATAAATATATAATACATAGTTGTATTGATAAGAAAGTAACTTACCGGTAGCTACATGTGGTAGTTGTCCCTTGCATGACCTCATACTTTGGAAACACTCCAAAATCTTATCATCTTCTATTCTTGCAAATATGTCTCGCTCAATATAGCATAACATACTATGATTCATCCAATCATCATTCATCTTGTTCCTCAAATCTGTCTCGATTATCTTCATTGCCGAGAATGCTCTTTCCATAGTCGCCATTGCAATCGGCAAAATCAAAGCTAACTCAATAAGACGATATACCTAAGGAAAGATCTTGTGTGTCTCTGTTTGAACCATCTTAACGACAAGCTTCCCAAGATCAATACAATCTGCAAAGTCTGGATCTTCTCTCGCATCAACAATAAATGTGCCAAGTTGGTCCCGAAGGACTATACACTCATATTGAGAGAAGTCATCAGCATACATTTTTGCAAGTTCAATTAACTTATCAATATCAAAATTAGAAAATGAGTTCTTTGGATCAAGACAAGCTATGCACCTCAATAGCTGAGTAGGCCTTTCAGCAAAGTGGTTATTGAACTCAACAATAATTTGATCAAGTGCCACATTGAATATTTCATGATGGAAATGGTCATAATAAGTTACCAACTGGCTGCCACGACCCCTTGAACAACCTCTAGCTGGTATTTTATCTTCCATATTTGGCACAACAATATTATGTTGAAGACAAAAGCCCTTTGTATCTTCCAAAATCTCACCCCAACCGGAGTTTCTTATTTTCTCAACTTCCTTCAATGTAGTACCAATCATCCCTACAATGCGCACAATGTTTTGATCTTTCCTTTGCAAGCACATTGATAGATCATTAGTCTTGCCAAGAATTCTAATCATAAGATGCATAATAAATACAAACTCAAAGCTTTCCATTTTTCCAATAAACCTGAAGTTGTGGTTTTTTGTGTTGCATTAGTGGCATCATCACTCAGATTCTCTAGTACATGTAGGACGGATTTCCACATGTGAACAAGACATACATAAGGTTTTATGGTGAGTGCCCCAACGAGTATCCCCTGGCCTTGCAAGATTAGTCTCCTGGTTCTTTCCTCTTCCAGTGAAGATATCACCGGACTCAATTCTGTTCACAAGTTCATCATGCCGACTTTGCAACAATTTATCTTTTCTATGGCAAGAAGCATTAACCGTGTTCACAATCATGGTAGCATAGTTAAAGAAGTCCAAGACAGAGGAACAACACTTGGCAACAGATACAACCACTAGCTGCAATTGATGGGCAAAACAATGGATATAGAAGGCATATGGGTTTTCATCTAATATGCGTCTTTCTAATCCATGGAATTGTCCCCTCATATTTGATGCCCCGTCATAATCTTTACCTCTCACATTAGAGATGGATAAATGAAGAGATTTTAACATACCATCCAAAGATATCTTCAGTGAAGTAGATGTCATGTCTGGAATATGCTTCACACCAACAAACCTCTCTACTACATGTCCCTTATTGTTGACATACCTACATAAGAAAAGAAAAGGCATTAGTTAGCATACATTCTGAATCACTCAAATAGGAGAAATATAAATCCTTAATAGATGCATCTCGTGCCTCATCAACAAGTACCGCAAACTACGGTTGTTGGGGAGGGACTGCCTATTCAAGAACCGTCCCATTGCCACCAACATTTGTCTCGAATCCTTGAGCAGGAGAAGATTGACTCGAATTGGTAATTTGTGAAACTAATCGAAAATAAGATGATACGGGTCTTGATGAATAAGGCTTCAACCTCTTTGTCCCCTTCATTATCTATGCAATCATACTAAGTAAAATTACTAATCACCAATCAATTTGATATAACTGAACTAGTTAAATTTCTGTTACAGTAATTTAGATGGCAAACCTTGTGCGGTGATAGTGCGGCAATGTCTTGGCTAGCGTCTGGCGGGGTCGAGACGGAGATAGGCGAGCAGCGCGACTGTCAGCGTGGGCGATGGTGAGTCGAGTATTCGTCGGTGTCAGCCGTCACGGTGGTGGAGCGATCAACTCGATAGGGCAGTGGCAGCATGCTAGACACGATTTGGTCGAGGTCGAGCCATCGAGGTGTCGCTTGGAATTTAGATCACAGGCGGTTTTTTCTCTGCTTGCCAAAAAAGGAATCGATGTGATGCGAGCTAGCTCCAGCCAAATCGCTTCCTTCGCTCCCTTTTTTTCTTGAAACTAATCGCTAGCCCCGGTCGTACTAGCCCAAGGACACGGGTTGTGCTGCCTAAGGCCTGAACTTTCACAGAATTTTCTAAGGGATCAACCTATACTACATGGTCCATGACCCGTACTGTCGCCCGGGCTGCCCGGGGCCCAGATCCGCCCCTGCGGCCAGGGGTGAGCCCCACCCCGCGCATAGCCCTAGGCTGGCCAGGTGGGCCCCCTTGAGGTGGCTAGGCCTTGGCCCTTCCCTCTCACGGTCTTCCCTCATGGGCCCTTTTTCCCTAGGAAGTTTGGCCCATTAGTGGAATACCCCTTCAAATTAGATTTTAATATTATATTTAATATTAATTACATCAATTAACATGTAAATACATATTACAAAATCTGATTTGACCCGAAACACCTTTCGGTTCCCTTTCCATTTCCTCCGAACGACTTCGGAACTTTTTCGGAACAATTCCGGTTCTCTCATGGAACTTTTCCGGTTTCCTTTTCTTTTTCATATAGTGATTCCAACTTACAGAGGATCTCTATCTCATCGTACCCTTAAGTGTCGGCTCGGGAATGGCACAGATATGATCTCCATCAATGATCAATAGGGGGACCGTGATGCCCATAATGACCCTTCTACAGTCCACGATGATAATGTCGTTTGAGCCGTAAACAGTCGTTTCCCATTCCCTTTGCCACTTGATACCTAGTTCACTCGAGATTTGATCTACGGTATCTCCATACCTTCGTTGGATCTTGTTACCGATGAACTTGTTTTCTCATTTCCGTGTCATTGCGTTCCGTGACCCAGTCACACGCTTGCAAGCTTCGTTAATGCAAAGTCACCGAGATGGCCATTAATGTATCTATCAGTTACATGGATGGGCAAATCATGGTCTTGATATGTACTCCTCTACACGCCCCTTTGGGAAACCTTAGTGGCACCTTTTTAATCATCCAGTCATGGAATGATACTTGATAACCATCTAAGATCCCTCCAGAATAGTGATTTGCATTAAGTCATAGTCTCAGGACAGGTTATGAGGTTTCCTTAGTTTTATCATTAATGGTGAACTTTGTAACTAGATCTCATTAAGATATAACTAGTTAGGTTGTTTGTTTATCACATCATTCAACTAATGACGTGACCTCATTGTCAATTGGCATAAATTCCCATGATCTCGAAACCCTAGATCATCCTCATGACCAATGAACTAGTTTGCTAGAGGTAACTAGAGACTTGGTTTGTTTACATACCACACGTGTATTAACGTTTCGTATTAATACAGTTATTGCACAGTATGAAACTATTATGAACTAATTGAGATTATGACAATAAAACTTATTTATTATTTGGCTCTAGGCATATCTCCTTCAATCTCCCACTTGCACTAGAGTACAAATAATCTAGCTCGCATTTTACTCATCATAAACCATATAACATATGCGTTTATAGATCATGCATGCTCACGGGAAACATCATGTACATGTTCTATTTTACCAGATCATTGTGTCTTTTGCAAATCATTAATGTCTTCCTAATTTTGACATTCACACCATTATCGTATAATGGGTCGAAGTATTCGTTTGGGGACAAAGTGAGACTTTGTTTCTAGTGTTTATAATGAAGGTCGTTTTCACTATTATCATCTAAACTTCAAAACACATTTTGCAATCCTTTGTGTATATTTGGCAGTTATGGCAGTAGAACGAGGCTGGTTTCCAGGAGCCTATAGTGACTTTAGATCAACCTCAGGGGCTTTCTCATGGGCATTGTGCCCTAGGACACATCATTCTATGTTAAAGACGAACTAGTCCCGCCATAACAATATACATCACATCAGATGAAGCCTTTTATACTTCTATATCTATGTAGATCCTAGTGCATGAAATGCAACTATGCCACTTACTTTGCTTCTTGCCATTTAAGTACAAACTTAATTCTGGTTCAGTGATTAACTTAGGAATCACAGACATGTTCTTACAGTTAAGAGCTTGTCCTTCCAACCAGAACCTCGGGTCACATTACGTCGAGTATACAATATGGTTGTATGGAAGAACCTATGACTGAGGCATAGGAGATGCAACACATCTCTTTCTTTCTTTTAACCATCATTGTAATACTAAGACTAACTCTATGCTTCATACAAGTGAAAACCTCTTTCTTTTCCTTGTTCCATTCTGAACTACTTCAGAATCTTATCTAGGATATTCTGAACATCTTTAGAATGTCCAGGAAGCATTCGACTATGATGTTTATTAAACTTACCAATCTATCTCGATAGATCTCATTGTTTAATAATTTGTTCAACTTCATTCATATTTACTAACTTAAATGTTATCAATACCAATCACATCATTCATATATGTTGTCCACATATCTCGGAATGATTTCATGCTCCCACTCAAATATGGCATCCATATATGAGATCCAGGGATTTCACTTAGCCCTCACTCAAAATATGTCTACAACATATTAAGATTTAGCCAAGATACTTAGATCCCACTCAAAATATGTCTCTTACATATTAAGATTTGCCAAGCTAATTAGTTCCCACTCAAATGTAGGTCCTCTCGATAATCTTGCACATTCTAAAATTCTTTGATCACCATCAAATCGAGAATTCCAGTTACGAGATTCCAATATCCATATATTGCTGGTGTAAATCAAATAGACTCAAGCATCGCTATATTTGTAGTCAACTCCTTGAATTTTTCCATACTTTGTGACAAATCGAGCTTTATGTCTCCATTAAATTTCATTTCCATCTTATGACTTTGAAGTCATTCAGAAATATCAAGTAAACTTCTTTACTTAATAAGATCAAGTAACATATTACTTCACAATCTTAAATATAACTTAATATAGGATTTTATGACTACTGATCATTTCTCACACTTAGGTCCATCATGCTTCTTTGTAATTCATAGGTATGTCTTGTTCATAAACATGACAAGTGAATCAATAATATATTTCCATGAACTTGCAGAGTATATATTGCTGAATCCTATTTTCTTTAGTAAAAGTATTCACTGAAACGTTACGATCATTATCATTAGTTTCTTCTCTATTTGTAGAGTTCGGTTTCACAAAACAAATTTCCCTACGCTACTCAACAATCAGGAGGTAAGGTCAAATACATTGTTTTGATCTTTTACTCTCTTCCACCTATACGTTCATCAAGACACATCAACTTTGGACAACAGCAGGTTTGACCCTTATGGAACATGTATTCATAGTTGCCTAAGAATATGCTACAAAGACTTGTTTATTCGCCACGATTTCGAATTATCAAAACCTCTAGAAACTCGAATATGCCATAACTCTTATGGTGTTGTTTCCATGAATCTTTAGATGTTCCTTTGTATTTCAACCGAGTGTTTGCTCATTTTAATCTCTAACTCTAAATGATAACTATAACCCCGATAAGAGATAATATTACATTGTATGTATCTAATACATAATGATTATGATATTTAGACATTTCAATACACTTTGAATTTGCCCTATTATCATAATTTGTGAAACCTCTTTCACATGTACTTTTATGCCAAAATTAACTTAAATACTTTAGTCATGTCGATCAAATCGAAGAGACTTTTCTATTCTTGTTAATTCAATATCCTCCTTCACTCTGAAATCTTTTGAACAATTCAAAATAGTTTCAAACTTATGTTTCATTAAGTAAAATACTCATATTCACTTAAATCCACAATGAAGTGTGAAATAATGATTTCCACTATTTGTTGAAAATACGATACATCACTATGTATAAGATTCAACATTAAGTATAAATAATGATTTCCACTATCTTGTTGAAAATACGATACATCATTATGTATAAAGTTCAACATTTCTTTGCATATCACCGTTTTACAACAATGCGGCTTTAGTCATTCTGCCCTATGAGGCATGGTTTTGCAAAGTCTCTAGATTAAGCATCTAGGACCATGATCTTCATTTATAATGAATAACATGCAATAACAAAAATGACTTAAACTATAGTGTCATGTCATTATTAAACTTTGGATATCTTTTAGCATTCCAATCTTTTATAAATGTTTAAACTATTATCATTAACATAGTGATGAAAATAACTCATTTATAATCGTAATGTGACCATACCGGTATTGTTCATAAGAATAGTACAACTGCCTTGTAACTCGTTCATATGAATAATTGTCTCGCCAAAAGCAAGACACACCAACAAGGATTACAAAATTATATTCAAGTCCACTAATCCAAATGATAAACCTTGAGGAAATGGGTGATGTCGGAAATCTCATGTCCCTTGTATACGAGGGACGCTCCTCATGCTACTCAAGTTTAGTCACCGGTAAGTTCTTGTCATCATAAGTACATGTGTATCATTGAGAACCGCCAACGGGGTACCCCTTGCCCGATGATACGGAAGAATCCCCATATCAAAATGACAAGGCAAGCAGACAACGAGCATCTCAGCATTCTTCTTATTTACCATGGGAATATGGTGCTTTTTTCTCTCTTTCCTCTTTTCATAGTATCTCTTTTTTTTCTTTTTTTTCTCTTTTTTCTCAATATAGGACTCTTTTTTTTATAAGAAGAATGCTTCATAGACAGCTCATTATGGTTACGCTGCAGGTTTCCACCATGTCATCATGGATTAGACCAGCGGCCCAGGCGTTTCTCTAACACATATACATAACTCCATGGACTTACAAGCTCCCTTTTCATTTCACACCGACGACATCCATATACAAAAGAGCATGATATCCACTTGGTACAAGTACCAAGTGCAATGTTGAAAGCGTTCCCCATGAAAGCATGGTTCTGCTAATTCCCAACAAATAAGTGCAAGCATATACAACATAGACGACACAATGGTTCAAGTTTATTAGAGGCAACAAAGTAAAGTGTGCCATCAAGTTCGTGAGAGCTTTAATCACTAGTTTTCTCATAACAAGTGGAAGGTAGACAAAAGCATGAATATACTTGGAATAGCATAAGCTAGTAGGTAGGTATGGTGGACTCTTTGGAAAAACTTGGTTTAGGGAGTTCGATGCATGAGTAGAACTCATACTTTGTTGTGGAGGCTAGCAAAAGACTGGGAGCGACAAACTAAGAGAGCAATAATGGCCATAATCATGCAGAGCGACAAAACATCATTGATCAAAGCATAAAGTGATACTACAAGTTGAAAGCTAAAGGATCATAAAGTCTATGGTGACTTGTGATAGTCATAACATGGTGTGAGCATGCGCTAAGTCAACCCAAATAAAGCATCAAAGGAGAATACCACTATACTATGCTTTAATATGCTAAAACAACGCATGATTCATTCAAGGCACATTAAGCAATCTCAATTGTTTATAAAAAGTCATGCTACAGCAAAGAATACTAAGCATAAAGCCAAAACAATATCAAGCACGGCATGACAAAGCATAGCCACAGTCAAAAACGAGCTCTTTTTACCACAAAAGTATGAACTTTCCTACTCTTTTCCAAACCAAACCAAACTATTTGCAAACCAAAGTGTGAAAGAGGGGGTCCAACCAACTTATTCAGAAAACTAAGCAAACCAAGCAAACTAAAAACCAAAACGAAAATGAAAAAGAAGACGCTCCAAGAAAAACACAATTGTGCACGAAACAATAAAAATGAAGCGTTTGGAAGAAACCTGGAATTTTTATTGATGAAGAAGGGGATGCCTTGGGCATCCCCAAGCTTTGACGCTTGTACTTCTTGGATATTTCTTGGGGTGACACGCGTGGCATCCCCAAGCTTGAGCTTTAGTCCATCCTTCATCTCATTACTCATTTCTTCCATACACCTAAAAATTTTCCTTCATACAAAACTTCACACAACCTCATTAGCAACATTAGTGCACTTAAGATAAATAAGTCTCAAGGTTCAGTTCTAACACCAAATAAACTTCCATTAGAACACTAGCTACTGTAGAACTTCCCTCAAAAAGCTCAATTCCCCAAAGGAACTCAAGAAGGAACTAACAAGAAGCAAATGCAGAAAATGGCAGAAATCTGTCAAAACAGACCAGCAGGTAAAGACGAATTTTTTCGAAGACCTTCTGTTGCTCAAATCAAAAAGTGTTGAACTAACGAAAGTTAGATAACATCCTGGAGCAGAAGCACAACACATTACAGCTCAATCCGACGTACAGAGCTCTCTCGGGAATTTTTACGGTGAAGCACAGAAATCTGTTTCGGGACAGCAACTTTTCCAATCATTACTTCACTCTCATTAGAGGTTACTCTTGGCACAAAAAGAAAATAAAAAGGATAAGGAGAGGTTATTACAGAGGTAATAACTTCCAAGACTCATATAAAACTCTTGGGTTATCTCCCAACAAGTACTTTTCTTTAACGCCTTGAAGTTAGGCATAAGAACCAAAGAAAGAATCAAGTGTTCTCAAATGAAGAAGCATTAAGACCAAATTTTGTTTTCATAGGAGAAGCAAAAGAAATCTTTTCAATCTTTTTAGGGAAGTGTTCTATACCTTTATTGAGTGGGAGTTGATATTTAATGGTGTCTTCTTTCATATCAATGATGGCACCAACAGTTCTAAGAAAAGGTCTTCCCAAAGTAATAGGACAAGAAGCATTGTATTCAACATCCAAAACATAGAAATAAACGGGGACATAGGAATCATTAAGCATAATAATAACATCATTAAGACTCCCCATGAGTTTGTTTTTAGCATTAGCAGCAAGTGGGACATTCAAATAACAATCTTCAAGAGGAGGCAAATCAAGCATATCATAAATCCTTCTAGGCATAATAGAAACACTACTATCAAGATCACACAAAGCTTTGAAATCAAAGTCATTCACTTTCATATTAATGATGGGTTCCCAACCATCTTCTTGCTTTATAGGAATAGAAGCTTTATGTTTCATCTTTTCTTCTTTAATCTTTATGAGAGCATCAGTAATGTGTTTTGTAAAAGCCATGTTCATAGCACTAGCATTAGGACTTTTAGCAAGCTTTTGTAGGAACTTAATAACTTTAGAGATGTTGCAACCATCAAGATCAAAATCAACTTTATCATCTAAAGTAGTAGAACTATTACTATCCTCAACACTAGTGGTGGTGATAGTAGAAACACTAATGTTTCTAGCAATTTCATCTTCTCTTTCCCACTTAGCATGTAATTCAGCTAAAAGTCTAACATTTTCATCAATTCTTACTTGTATGGCATTAGTAGTTGCAAAGGGATTGTCATTAATTTCAGGTTTAGCAGCCATTTTATTCAAAGAAGATTGAGCTTTAGCCAAAGATGTTATATTTCTTTCAGCATTAGAGAGTTTTTCCTCAATAGTTTTATTGAAAGCGGTTTGTTTACTAATAAACTCTTTAAGCATAACTTCAAGTTCAGAGGGAGCACTCTTATTATTGTTGTAAGAATTTCCATAAGCATTACCATTGTTGGGAGGATATGGCTTATAATTGTTGTTACCAAAATTGTTCCTATAAGCATTATTACCATAAGCATTGTTGCCAAAATTATTATTTCTTATGAAGTTCACATCAACTTGCTCTTCTTGAGCAACCAAAGAGGCTAAAGGAACATTATTTGGATCAATATGGGCATTCCCATTAACAAGCATGGACATAATAATATCAATCTTATCACTCAAGGAGGAGGTTTCTTCAACAAAATTTACCTTCTTACCTTGTGGAGCTCTCTCAGTATGCCATTCAGAATAATTAACCATCATATTGTCCAATAGTTTTGTTGCAGCACCCAAAGTGATGGTCATAAAGGTACCTCCAGCAGCTGAATCCAATAGGTTCCTTGAAGAATAGTTCAATCCTGCATAAAAAGTTTGGATGATCATCCAAGCAGTCAGTCCATGAGTGGGACAATTCTTTACCAAAGATTTCATTCTTTCCCAAGCTTGAGCAACATGCTCATTATCAAGTTGTTTAAACTTCATTATTTCACTTCTCATGGATATAATCTTAGTAGGAGGATAGTATTTTCCAATAAAAGCATCTTTGCACTTAGTCCAAGAATCAATACTATTCCTAGTTAAGGAATTCAACCATTCTTTAGCTTTTCCTCTCAAAGAGAAAGGAAACAATTTCAGCTTAATAATATCACCATCTATATCCTTATGCTTTTGCATCTCACAAAGTTCAACAAATTTATTTAGATGGGAAGCAGCATCTTCATTACCAATACCAGAAAATTGTTCTCTCATAACAAGGTTGAGTAAAGCAGGTTTTATCTCAAAGAAAGTATTTTCAGCCACAGGTGGAGCAATAGGTGTGCTCATAAAATCATTGTTGTTGGTGCTAGTGAAGTCACACAACTTAGTGTTCTCAAGAGTAGTCATTTTTTTGGGTTTTCAAATAAGAAAGCAAACAAGTAAAACTAATTTTTTTGGATTTTTGAAGAACAAAACAAGCAAACAAAGCAAAAAGGAAACTAAGCAAAACAAAAACAACAAAGTAAAGAGATTGGTTATGAGCGACTCCCCTTGTGAAGATGTCCTTGACTCCTCGGCAACAGCGCCAGAAGATCGCTTAATGTCTCAATACACGGCGCCTAGAAAAGTGCTTGGTGCGTGGTGTTGATGTAGAGCTCGTTGGGAACCCCAAGAGGAAGGTATGATGAGCACAGCAGCAAGTTTCCCTCAGTGATGAAACCAAGGTTTAATCGAACCAGTAGGAGCAAGGAAACACCTCAAAGGTGTTACTAGCTGAGCTTTGGCAGGGCGCACTACTGGTGCTAGTAGCAACGTGGAGACCTGCACAACACAACTACAGAACTTTGTCCCCAACTTGCGATGAGGTTGTCAATCTCACCGTGTTTTGCAGAAAACAAAGGATTAAACATATCGAATGGAAAGAAGTAAAAGTTTGAAGAAAGTAAACACAAAGCAGTAAAAGATTGTAGATTGTATGTAAAGGAAAAAAGGACTGGGATCCATAGTTCACTAGAGGTTGTTCTCCTTAGATAGATAACATGCTGGGTGAACAAATTACAGCGGGGCAATTGACAAACACCGAGAAAGCAATACATGCATATACTAATCATCTTGTCTCCTCTAAGACTTGATTGGTCATTACAACATAATACATAGACCGCCATCCAACTGCATCTATGACTAATAATCCACCCTCAGGTTATCATCCGAACCCCCTCCAGTATTAAGTTGCAAGCAACAGATTATTGCTTTACGAACTGCGTGTAAAGTAAACAATACAATTGTTCTATGAACAAAGGATCGTTGTTTTCTCCCTAGTAGCAACAGCACATCTAGTACCTTAGAGATTTCTGTCACTTCCCCAGATTACCAAAGGCATGAACCCACTATCGAGCATAAATACTAACTCTTGGAGTTGCTAGCATCTACTTGGCCAAGATAGCTACTAACAACGGAAAGCATGCAAGATCTCAAATAACAAAGACATAATAGAATCAATAATCAATCTGAAATAGCATCTCAATACCCATCGGATCCCCACAAACACAAAATGTGTGAATTACAAATAGATGATCTTGATCATGAATGCAGCTCACAAGATCCATAGTCCAAGGATGAACTACTCACGCATCACACCGGAGGCTTGCATGGTGATGAAGAAGGCCTCCAGGGTGAATTCCCCTCTCCGGCAGGGTGCCAGGAAGAGCTTCAGATCCCCCCCCCCCCGATCTAGGGATGGAGATGACGGCGGCTATAGATTCTTTCGTGGATTTTTGATCGGGTATTTAGGGTTTTCGTCCCGAGGGAAACTTATAGGCGGAAGGAGAGGCCGAGGGGGTGCCGGGAGCCACCACACCACCCCCTGGCGCGGGCCAGGCCTGGCCACGCGGCCAGGTGGTGTGGCCGGCCCCTAGCCCCTCTCCGTCTCGTATTCTGGCACTTGATCCCTTCCAGAAAAATAGGCACTTTGGCTTTTGTCCCGTCCAATTCCGAGAATATTCATTTTCTGACTTTTCTAGAACCAAAAACAACAGAAAACAGGCAGCTGGCACTGTGGCTCTTGTTAATATGTTAGTCCAAGAAATCATAATAAAATTACTCCAAAGTTGGAACAAAACACAAGAAAGTGGATAAAACCAAGCATGGAACATCAAAAATTATAGATACATTTGCAATGTATCAATGATCTCGAAACCCTAGATCATCCTCATGAGCAATGAACTAGTTACCTAGAGGTAACTAGATACTTGGTTTGTTTACATACCACACATGTATTAATGTTTCGTATTAATACAGTTATAGCACAGTATGAAAGTATTATGAACTAATTGAGATATGACAATAAAAACTTATTTATTATTTGCCTCTAGGGTATATCTCCTTCACAAAGTGCGTAGAAAAAACAAGTGTTGGTCTATGTAGCCAGTCTAGATATCTTAGTAAGCTGCCAGGAGTGACACCCCGGGGCCTGGTGGATGGGGTGTTACTAGTGGTATCAAAGTCGATCCTCATGTTTACATGGGCGTGTGCAGGTCAGTGGCAGACATGTGGAGCATGGTGTGTGTGGCCTAGAGTGGACACGGCATGGCACCTTTGTCGGCACTAAGTGCACATACATGTGCCAAGAGGGGACGTTCTTGTCTTATGGTTGATCGACGAGGGAATCAATATTATAATGGTGGGTGTATGTGAGATCCTGGAGCATGGTTTAATAGGATTTATGGGATACCCATACCAACAAGTTACAACTTATTTTCTAGAAGCTCGTCCAAAAAGAACCTCTAGGTTAAGCATGCTTGGCCTAGAGCAATTTGAGGATGGGTGGCTAACCAAGAAGTTGTTTCCGGGTGCGCATGAGTGAGGAAAAAGTGCACAGGAAAGATAAGTGTTGGTCTGTGGCACTAGTCTAGAGATCCTAGTAAGATGCTAGTAGTGACACCCTTGGAGCCTGGTGGACGAGGTGTTAGATCGGTGGAAGTATACGAAGTATAATAATCGACCAGATACTGTTTTACATAATGGACCACATACATTAATATGTATTACTTCCAATAAGTTAGCCGTCCATTCAACTTTTGCCCGTGAATATATTTTTAGTTATCTATAGGAAAGTTGGACAAGCGTCAATTTATTCAAAAACAACTTGACTCCAAAATTCCATCAACATGAGTTTCTTCATGTTTTCCTTTCCAATATAACTTAAACGGTGGTGTCACACTTAAAATGAAATTCCAATCATTTCATCTTGCGATGTTTCAGCATTTAGTTTTATGAATATTATTTCACCAACGAAATTTATAATGGTTCATCCATTGTCTATTGAATACAATAATTATATGAACAACAACTTGTTCTCACAATACTGGAACCAGATAACAATTATCGGAATAAAGCTTGAAAGCTTGGTCTTTGATGTAGATGACAAACATAATAACATTTAGTTGTTTACCGATGAACATCATCACCATATTCTCTTGCTAGTTACTTGGGCTATTGTATATCTTATATTAAGTTACCTTTTATATGAAACTTCATACGAACCAATCCAGCATCCAATGCCGAAGAATTGCATTGTTTTAACAAGCAAAGAATATACTGATAACATGTATATCGTCTATATACCTGAGCTGGAAAATTCCAATCTTTTATATTCTACCAATTACATTTATGGATTCTCTTTCAATGTTTTACTCTCTTTCAAAAGAATCAATCAACATTAAGAGTGGCACTAATCATATGTTACTTGGTTCAAGTGTGTTAGTCACACACTAATACCCTCAAACTTTCACTTAGAAGTGGATCATCATCATCACATGATTCATGTTCTTCCGGATTCTACTTTTAGTGATCTTTTAGTATAGTAAACAGTTTACCTATACCACGTATCCATCCTATCAAGAAAACTTCCATGATTAAACTACTATAGTTCATAAGGACGACGTTTGTATAACTTTAGTTCCCAAACCTATTGGGTGATAGATACGCCTAGCGTCACCATCATTCGCAAATTATCATCCAATATGAGAATATGCTTCTGACTAAATAATATTTCATCATACTGCAATCAAAGTGTTTTAGATATAACAATATCTTTTACACGAAATGATTTCTAAAATGAATCTTTCAACTCCCAGATAATCTTGATACTAAAAACTTTCTTTCCAATATTAGGTATCTTGGAAGCAAGCATGATCTTTTAGACACTAACTTTGGAATCAATTACTCTAAGATTAATACAATTTTATTGTAACTTATGGAATAAGTGGTTTACTTGAAAGTTTTATTTAGGACTTTTATCTTTCAATTCAACACTCAAACAATACAGTACTAGTCCGTTAAGTAAGTATCTAGAATTCTATAGTTCTATTATCAATTACAACTAAGCGTAAGGTATTCTAATGGATGCCAACTACAATAGAGCTATGCAAATTCACTTAGATTGTTTAGTTCGTGATAATGGTTTATATTACTAAAGAACTTCCACTTAAGGGAACATCCCTCATTGTTGTTTTTGTGATCATATGATCCTAATTCACTATATCACCCCCGATCATCATGGCCGATAGCATAGTTTCAAAGGTAGACATCAAAATGTCAATCACATCAACTATGTGATCACTTGTGTTTCAAGTTCATGTATGTACATTCTAGGCTCGAAAATGTTAACCTTAGTGTATTATTGGGTAACATGGCTTACACCCACCGTATGTGAACGTCGATATGTGTAACACTCGATCATCACGGCGTGCTTCATAACGGAGAACTTTCTTAGTGGTCCACACTAAGGGAGAACACGTTTCTTGGAATTGAATTTGAAGGATCATCTTATAATGCTACCATCATATATCTAATACAAAAAATAAGATGCATAAATATTTCAACATCATATGTAATGTGACATGACATGGTCTTTGCGCCTTGACCTCCATCGAGTGCTCCCGCATGGAACCAGGTTCACGGTGCCTCCATGCTAGTGGCTTAACATTTCATAAATACTTACTATGACCATATCATATCACATGCCCTACAAAATAAAGTTAGACGCCTATACTTTATCTTTTACAAGTTTTACGTGGTTGTTAGGTCATTTGCAAAAGAACTATTTCTTACCTATGAACTTTCAGTTATAGCATGGATTGACTAGTTGTTGCTTTAAATCCCTTTTCAGGGCCATCCATTGTAAATATCATATCAACTAATGTAGAAGAGACAAACATCTGTCAGCCACATATGGTACAAGCCATATATTAGGTGTGGAACCAGTCCCGCGTAAGATTATGCGTAAAGTCGGTCCGGGCCGCTTCATCAAACATTGCCACGATATGAACAAGTAAACGTGAGAGGGTAATAACTAGAAAATCAAAGCCCGCATATCACTATATGTTCTAACCATTCCAACACATCAATGCATAGATCGGCTCTGATACCATTGAAAGGGTTCCGGGGCAGAAAATAAAAAAAATCCTAACAACAAGAACGACATAGCCAAGATCTATTCTATGCATATGTAAGGTAACGGAGAGACACGATGTTTATACCCTTGAAGACTAAAAATTCTTACGTTCCAATGAATGTTGATGATGTAGATGTATAGTGATGCCGACCTTAAGGTCATGTAGGCGTACAAGCGATGTGTGCCACAACTGGCAGCACCTCCGCAGTTCTACATGCATCTGGTGTAGACGAAGACCTCCATGCTCCAATCTAGTGAAGCAGCAAAAGAATCTCGATTCAGACCGAGATACCAGCAGCATGAAAACGTGTGTATGATGGAGAAACCTCTAACCCCGTATGCTTGTTCCAATCTTACGAAACCACATGTGAGGGAGAGAGAGGGAGAGGGGGTGAGAGGGAGAGAGGGAGAGAAAAGTCACTAGGGGGAAATTCCTTGGGGCTTGAGGATTGGTGTGCTCTCCTCTCCCCACATGCCCATATTTATATAGGGGGAGGGGAGGGGTGCTCCCCCAAGGAGGAGGGGCGACAGCCCTCATGGGCCCCCATGCCTAGAAACCCTAGGCGTCCCCTTTTTTGCCTTATACACAAAGGGTGGCTAGCCCAACTTGGGCCCTTCCTTAGGTAAGATACCCAATAAGGTGGGCTGCCCCTAAAATATTAAATAAAATAAATTTTTAATACTCCCTCTGACCCATATTAGTTGACTCAAATTTGTCTAGATTCGGATGTATCTAGCACTAAAACTTGCCTAGATATATTCATATCTAGATGAATCTATGTCAACTAACATGGGTCAAAGAGAGTATTAATTCCATTAATTAATATTAAATACAAATTATTTAATTCCCTTCACTATGAAACACCTTTCGGATCACTTCGAACAACCTTCAGATCCACACGGAACATTTCTGGTTCTCTCCTCTCTTTTCTCCAATGATCTCAAATCAATCCCTAAGTGTCATCTACCCTTAAGCGTGCCACCGTACGGTTGATGAATGTGCAGACATGATCGAGATATCTCCCCGATCAATGACCAACAACGGGATCTGGAAACCCATGATGGCCCCTATGCATTCCATGAATTAACTTGATCGCTTGAAACTTAAACATCGAATCTCATTCCCTTTGCTACACTATACCAGGTTTGTCCATGATATGATCTTAAGTCTATCTATACCTAGTTTCATCTTGTTACCGACAAACACATTTACTCGTTCCCGTGATATTACATCCCCATGACCTAGTCACATGTTTGCAAACTTTGTAGGTGTAATCTCACCGAGTGGGCCCATAGTATGTATCTGTCACGCGGATGGTAAAATCCTAATCTTGATGCATACGTCTCAACCTACCCCTTCGGAATACCTGAGAGACACCTTTATGATCACCCTGTTATGGTGTGACGGTTGATGTAGTCAAGACATCCTCTGGTGATAGTGATTAGATATGATCCCACGGTCAAATGATTGAGTTACTATGTTTTTCTACTTATCGCAATGTTGAACTTTGTGACTGGATCTCATTGCAATACTAAAGTTGGGTGTGTGTGTCCATCACATCATTCACTCAATGACATGACCCTATTGTCAATTGACATAAATGTCCATGATTGGGAAATCTCGATCATCAGTTGACGAATGAGCTAGTTGGCTAGAGGCTAATAGGGACTTAGTTTGTTTACATACCACACGTGTATTAATTTTTCCTTTTAATACAGTTATAGCATGGTATAAAACTTATTATGAACATTTGAGATATGACAATAAAAACATCTTTATTATATACCTCTAGGGTATATCTCCAACATGGACCATGTCAACCTTGACCCTTATGGACCGGGGTGTTTACTCCGCTGATCTGGGGGCTAATGTGGAGGCTGGCATGATGATGGTGGCTGAGCGAGCATGCGCTGATGAGGTGGTGTCTGGTATTCATTTTTGATATGATGTAATAATGATATGACTATGGTATTCATCTCGTGAATGTGCGTACTAGCAATTATTGGGACTAATACAGTGGTTGCACAAAGAATCCGGATCCTACGAGGTTCGGGTCTTCACACCTATTAATGAAAAACACTCCATTAAATACAATACTTCTTTCTGTCACCCTAGTTTTATCAAGAAAAAATAGGACCTAGAATAGTCGAGTATTTTCATAACCCATATAGGAAAATAGAAGAAATATATCATGCATAACACCATGTTGATTCACATAGATTGATCGGAACATACCATAGGATGCTGGTTCGAAATAGGTGGAAATATGTCGAAATTGTTGTAACTTTGAAATTTGAGCTCTTGATCATGCTCTCATAGTCGTGGTATTTCCTACAGACTCTCAATTGATCAAACTGTGATATACAACATGATTAGCGACTTCACCATCATCTCCACTTAGGTGGCATGGACTTCAAGGCGAAGTTGAGGATGATTACCTTGTCAAAGAGGTTATGGTTGCTCAAATTTGACACAGAAGTAGTGATGAAGTCAAAGATAACTACCTCAATGTAGAGGTTATTGTCAAAGGTGAGAGTGCTCATGTCGATGGATCCTTATTATACATCATAAAAGAAGCACTATGAAGATATTGTTGAATCATGTTCAGAGAAAAATCACATCTTTTAAAAATGAAATAGTGCTAGGAGGAACTAGACACTTTTTGATATAGTAGAAGCGGGTCAGCGTGAGAATTCCGAAAATTCATCCCTGATAGGGATCTAACTCCGGTTGCTGGGATGCGCCAACTGCGACCCAACCACTAGGAAAAAATAAACAGTGCTAAGAGGAACTAGACACTTTTTTGATATAGTAGAATCGGGTCGGTGTGAGAATTCCAAATATTCGTCCCTAACAGGGATATGCGCCAACTGCAACCCAACCACTAGGGACGACCATGTTTTTTTATGTGTTCAAAATTAGCACACACTTAACATGGTTTGAAAATACGCATAAAAATAGTGTACAGCTTCAACACCACTTATGTACTAACTCAAGCATCAATGCTCAATTACAGAAAGAAGCATATGCATCCAATGAAACTAAGACAAGACATGGGTCTCTTAGCTCACAAGTAGGACAAGGGATCTCTGATTTTAGCAAGTAGTTAAGGCATATCCTATGTGCACTCAACCTAAAAGTGCAACAATAATACCAACACAGAGACAACAATTTCTTATGTGGAAAACGCTCAATATGACGAGAAAATCACATGCCAAAGCCAACTAAATCTATTTCGAATATTATCAAGTGTGTGATACAATAAATTCTTCTCCAGTGAAAACTAGAGGCTTCATCCATCAAAATATCACAGATCTTGGATGACAACAATAAGATGTGGGCACAAGATCTAAGTATTGAAACAATCTCATCAAAAATGGTGAAAAGATAGCTTGAAGGAGATGAGGACATATTGGATCTGAACTTCATAAGCTTGTGAGAAATACCAGTCGATTGATCTCAAGCTCCTCTTCAACTTCCTCTCCTTCCCTTCTGGCAAGGGGTAACCTCGGCAATGTCCATGAAGAAGGACTTAGGGTTTCGCAGAAAGAGAACGCTGGGGATTTCGTCGAATGTCAGGAGAACAATGGAGTCAAAGTCGCCTGAATATTTGGTGAATCTCAATATTAAAAATCGCTTGGGGATTGTTCGGTATCCTCGTCTAAGCCCCTCCCGTCCTATATATAATAGACCGGGTCTCAAAGCCATGTGCGGATAGATTACATATACATGATTACAATACCAACTCGATGTCGGTGCGTTCTCTTCTTTCCTAATACAACTACACCCTTTGTCGGTTGCTCCTTTCGGGCTATCATCTTGACTCTTCATGGGCCGTAAACCTTCCTTCAGGCCTGGGTAGCAAATCATAACTACCCAAGTAATCATACCTATGTCAGTAGCCCCCGAGACTCTACTTGAATCGTATGACAAGCAAAGACAAGCAAAGCCTTCAGGCCGGAATTTCTTCTGTCCATTTAGTAAATTTGTCAACTGCTGCTAGCAGAAAGACGTGTCCTCCTGGAAATGACTTGTGAAGTTTACCTACGATATCAAGTCCACATTGAGCAAGGGCCAAGCCAAAGGTATAGGGTTTAATTCAGCGGTAGGTGCACCAGGTTTTGTTGCGAAGCGTTGACATGCTTCACATGTTCTAAATATGTCTTTTGCGTCTTGAACTGCTGTGAACCAATAAAATCCTTCTTTGAATGCTTTGGCTGCAATTGCTCGGCTGCTAGCATGATGGCCACAAATTCCTTCATGTATTTCCTTGAGTATAGTTTTCCCTTCTTCGGGTGTGACACATCGCTGCAACACTCCTGAGATACTTATTTTATATAGATATCCCTTAATTATCCTGAAGGCTTTCGATCTCCGAGTGATTTGCCGGGCTTCTGTCACATCTTAGGGTAGTACTCCCTGAGTCATATAGGCTATGTATGGCTGCATCCATGTAGGTTTGATTATCATGACCTCATCAATTTCTAGTTCTTCAAGGGTCCCTTCTATGCTTGCACTAGCTGATGAAGCCCCCGAGTCTTTTCTAGGCTTATTCTTTTTTCCTGTCTTGGGAGCTATGACCTCAGAAACACTTTTTTCTTTGATAGAACGCTCAGATATTTCTTCCCAAAAAACCCAGGTGGCGCTGATAAGCACAAGGACCCGATGTTTGCCAAATTGTCAGCTTCTTCATTACTTGCTCTTCCTATGTGCGATACTTCACATCCATCAAACCCAGCTTCCATGATGCTATAGAGATCTCGGTAAGCAATCATGTTGTCGCTAACAGCATCACACTTGTTCATTGCTTGTTGTGCTACAAGATTAGAATCACCAAAAAATTTAGGCGAGTTGCACCGCAAGCTTTAGCCATCTGCATGTCGTGCAACAAGGCCTCGTATTCAGCTTCATTATTGGATGCGTTTGCAAAGCTCATCCGAAGTATATATCGCATCTTGTCACCTTGCGGTGATATCAATATGACTCCTGCTACTGCTCCTTCCGTTCTTTTTGATCCGTCAAAGTACATTGCCCAGGCGCTAGAAAGATCAGGTGGACCCGCACATTGCATCTCAATCCATTCTGTGATGAAGTCGGGTAGAACTTGTGTTTTAATCGCTTTACACTTCTCGTACGTGATGTCTCGAGGGGCTAATTCGATGCTCCATAGAGATACACGCCCAGTTGCTTCTGGATTGTTGAGGATGTTCGACAAAGGTGCTTCATTTACCACTATGATCGGATGTTCTAAAAAATAATGGTGTAACTTTCGTGTTGTCATAAATATTCCATACGGTAATTTTTGATAATGCGGGTACCTTTGTGTGGATGGCGAGAGCACTTCGCTCAAGAAATAAACTGGCCTCTGAACACCATGGGTTTTTCCTTCTTCAGGTCGCTCCACGACCAGGACCGTGCTGACCACCTGATTTGTGGCGACAATGTACAGGAGTAGTGGCTATTTTTCTCGTGGAGACACGATGACAGGGGCGTCGAAAGTGTCTTTTTGAGGTCTTCAAAAGCGTGCTGAGATTCTTCGATCCATTCGAACTTATCTGACTTCCTCATTAGAGCATAGAATGGTAGTGTTTTTCTCCTAATCAAGAAATGAAGCGGCTGAGTGCTGCCACTCTCCCGGCCAACTGTTGTACACCTCATAGATTTGTTGGTTTTTCCATTGTCAAAATTGCCTATATTTTCTCGGGATTGGCTTCGATTCCTCTTGCTGATACCAGATATCCAAGGAGTTGCCCTGCTGGGACTCCAAAGGAACACTTTGTCGGGTTTAATTTGATGCAATACTTATCGGGATTTTTGAATGTTTCTTCGAGATCCTTGATAAGTGATGATTCTTGCTTTATTGTAACTATGACATCATTAATATATACTTGGATGTTTGTGCCGATTTGACTTCCTAGGCAATTCTGCATCATCCGTTGATATGTTGCTCCGGCATTCTTGAGGCCAAAAGGCATTATTGTGTAACAAAATACACCATAAGGTGTGATGAATGTTATTTTCTCCTAATCTTCCTCCTTCATCCGAATCTGGTGGTGTCCTAAATATGCATCCAAAAAGGAAACACGCTCGCAGCCCGCAGTTGTGTCGATTATTTGATCAATTCACGGTAGTGGGAAGTGATCCTTTGGATAGTTTTTATTTAATGAAGTGAAGTCGATGCACATCCACAGCTCTTTAATGTTTTTCTTCGGGACGCATTGTGGGTTTGCAAGCCATTCTGCTTTCTTTAGTTCCTTTATTAAGTTAGCGTCAGTGAGGCGATGTAGTTCTTTACCAATAGCTTTGTGTTTCGGTTCTACAAAGCGACGAAGCGATTGCTTTACCAGTTTTGCTTTTGGATCTAAATTTAAAGCATGCTTAGTGAGTTCCCAGGGAATTCCCGGCATGTCAAAAGGTAGCCATGCAAAGATTTCCTAGTGCTCACGGAGGAACTCGATGAGTGCGTTGTCATATGCGGGACCAAGGTTGGAGGCCACAAATGTTGTCTTCTTCGGGTCGGTGGGATGGATATGTACTTCTTTTGTGTCTTTCGCAGTGTCAAAGGCCTGGTCAGGATTGACAGGTGCTACTACCAGAGGTTCTGTGGTTGTTGTCTTTTTGAGCTACTCAAACTCTGTTGCCATCCCGAAAGATTCGAAGATTTTGTTGAACTCCCTGTCGCAATTGTCAAAATGTGTGAAACTTCCTTTTACTGTTATGATTCCCTTTGGTGCTGGCATCTTCATGACTAAGTATGCATAGTGCAAGACTGCCATAAATCGTGCAAAAGCCGGGCGTCCCAGGATCGCGTGATACTGCGATGGCCAGTCCATGACTTCGAACTCGAGTTTTTCCTGCCTGAAATTTTCTTTGGATCCAAAAACAACGTCAAGGAAAATTTTACCTAAAGGAATTTCGGCTTTACCTGGTAAGATGTCGTGGAAAGATGTTTCTGTTGGTGCCAGATTTGTCAAGGGGTAGTTCATTGCCCTTAGTGTTTTAGCTTAGATCAAGTTTATGCTGCTTCATGTAGCCATGAAGACCTTGCTCATGTCGAACCCACCAATTCATGCTTCTACTATCAAGGTCGAATGACCCGGTCTTGGTACTCGATGTGGGTGATCAGCTCTGCTGAATTTGATTTCCTGTTCTGACCAATGGAGATACTCGGGTGTGGCTGGTGGATCCACCTCCACCATGTTGACTTGTCGTGTGATTAGCTTTTGAATTCTGTTGGATGGACGCCCTTTTTGAATCATTGACATTGCCCCCCTTTGACCTAGGGTATTCGGTGTTCTGATCAGTTGTGTTTTGTGGTTGTCTTACTAGCAGAGGTGGCGTACTGATGGCTAATGTGCCAGGTGTGGATGCATATCCTTGTCTTGCTGCTTTAGTTGCTTTTGCATTGCATAGCTCTTGCAATTTTATGAATGTTCGGCAGTCTTTTATAAGGTGATTGGATTGTCTTCTTCCCGTTGAGTCGACATAAAAGTGCATGTTGCAAGGCCATTCCAATATTTGTATTGCGGACATGGGTGGGTCCCAAGCTTTTGGTTGATATCGCTGCGTTGACTGGCTTCCCCCACCTTCATCCCTGTTGCGGCGGTACCCGCTATTTTAGTCATTGTTCCTATTGTTGCCTTCACCCGAAAAACTAGTTGTAACGTAACTTGGTCCCGTGTTGCTGTCATTGTTTCGTCGCCTCCTGTCATTTTCGTGCTTATCTCTGTCTTCTTCGGGTGATCGTGTTCATTTCTTGTACAGCGCGTCTTCTCCATCAGCCCAGCAGTTTGCTATGTCCATTAACTGTGAGATTGTCTTGGGTTTAACTCAACCCAGTTCTTCTATGAATTCTCGGTGATGGAGGTCGTCGTTGAAAGCATCAATGGCTCTTTTGTCGGATATGGATTCAGCTATATTTTTGATGATGTTCCATCAATGGATAAATCCTCTTATTGACTCTCCGGGTTTTTGTTTGCATGCTCGCAATTGCTCTAAAGTCACGGGTCATTTGAATGTGGATAGAAAGTGTCGGATGAACTTATCTTCGAGATCGTTCCATCTACTAATAGAATCTTCGAGCAGTTTTCTGAGTCATGACCTTGCAGCACCAGTGATGTGCAATTGTAAACTTTGCATTGGGGTGGTTGTCGAGCCGCCCTGTAATTTGACAATAGCCAAATAATTTGCCAGCCAAGCTTCGGGTTCTTGGAGTCCATCGTATTTTTGGCGGTCATGCAGAAGTTTAAAATCTTTGGGTACTGAAGTTTTCCGAATCCGCTTACTAAAGCAACTGACTTCGCAGAGTTCATAGTCGTCTTCGTCGTCGTGGTATCTTCGGTTGCGGTTTTTGTCTCTTGTGTTACTTCACGGCTCCAGTCCTGAAAGATGTTCCTGATGTGGGGATCGTGATCGTCGGGTGTGTCCCGCTTGCCGAGGGCTACTGCGATGGCGTGGGGATCTGTCGGGTTGATGCGTAATTCCTTGTTCTGCTTGTGCGAGAGTTGCTCCTACCTTTCTGAGGTTCATTAGGGCAGAATGGTGAAGAGTCGCATGAGGATTGTTGGGTGCAAGTTGAGTTGTGATCAGATATGTTTGTGCAGCCACAATAGCTGCTTGGGCTGTTTTTGCTTTGATGTTTCCTGCTTGATCTACTGACATAAACGATAGATCAAGGTCTCGGATCAAAGCGTTCCTTTCTGTTTCAGGGATGTTCTGTAGTCGAGATATTCCCCTTCCTGGTAGTGCTCTTCCTATTACGCTCCCAGAATTTCGTGTAGAGATTAGTTGTGCCCGTCGTAGGCTGGATTCATCAGCTAACCTCTTTCTTTCGTCGAGTTGCCTCTGCATCCTTAGTAAGTCTCTCTTCTTGTGGTGAAGCAAGTATTGGTATGCTAATAAATCTTTGTGTCAGGCGTCGACTGTCATTAGAACTGCACCCGAAATTTCTTCCATGGCCTTTTTTCATGCGGCCATTGGTAGCCGAAGAGTTCGCCTTTCTTCCCCTTTGGTTCTGCTCTTCCTCCTGGGATTATGCGGTTGTTCGTTGTTTCTCCCCCGTTTCCGTGGTCTCCATCGTTGCTCTAGTTTCCTGCATAGTAATTTGATAAAGTATCATTGGGATCGACAATAGGGTTACCATTAGAATCGCGTGGTGTTGAGGTATTCCTATTGACCATGCACACTTAATGGCGCGTCATGTATGGGCTCTTGTCATTGTCATCTGAATTGATGGAGACATTGTGGATCAGTGAAGTCCATTAGTTTCTATTCTGGGTAGATTTCTGCCATGGAAGGCAGAGAATGGTTTGTCTGACAAGGGATTTGAGAAGCTACTGAAAATAATGAAGAAGAAGCTTCCAAAGGATAACATATTTCCTGTCAGTACGTACGAAGCAAAGAAGGTTGTATGCCCTCTAGGATTAGAGGTGCAGAAGATACATGCATGTATTAATGACTGCATCCTCTACCGCGGTGAGGAGTACAAGAATAAGAATGAATGTCCGGTATGCGGTGCATTGAGGTATAAGATCATACGAGATGATCCTGGTGATGTTGAGGGCGAGCGCCCTAGGAAGATGGGTTCCTGCCAAGGTTATGTGGTATGCTCCTATAATACCATGGTTGAAACATTGCATGCCAAGTTATTGTGATGGCACAAAGAAGACCGCAGAGTTTGACCCCCGGGTTCATCTCCATCGACTCCACCGCCATCTCCGTCGTCGTTGCTGACTCCCATGATGAGGAAGGATTAGATCTCTCTCGAGGCTAAGGGCTCTACAAGTAGCTATGTGTTCATCTCTCACTCTATGCGTGATCTTATTGAGATCATGAGCTTTGTAATCTAGGATCTATTATGCTACTCAAGTGCTTTAATTAATCTCTGCTTATCCCCACGTGTGTGAAGTTGACAGTGTGCACACCGTGTGGCACTTTGGCTAAGGTTACATAAATACTTATCATGAGTATAATTTGAGTTGGATGTCTCTATGAGATTGTGGTGTTTGTTGGAACCATCTAGCGCTCAAGATGACAGTGAGGGGTTATCTAGATGGGGAATGCGAACTTTAAGGTGTGATGTTATAGCCCTACATCGTCCAACCAGAGAGTAGTTCAGGGTAGCATCATGAAGAGAAGATATTTATATGAGAGTGTCCACTAGTGAAAGTATGATCCCTAGGCCTTATTTCTAAGCATTGAAACACCATTTACAATCAGTCCTATTACATGTTTGCTTGCTGCTACTTTTATTTCAGATTGCAATTACCACTTATAATCATCCATATTACTTGTATTTCACTATCTCTTCGCCGAACTAGTGCACCTATACACCTGACAAGTGTATTGGGTGTGTTGGGACATAAGAGACTTCGTGTATCTTGATTGAAGGGTTGCTTGAGAGGGATACCTTTGACCACTTCCTCCCTGAGTTCGATAAACCTTAGGTGATCCACTTAAGGGAAACTTGCTGCTGTTTGATACATTGCAAATGTATCTATAATTTTTCATCTTCCATGCTTAGTTTTATCCACTTTCTTGTGTTTTGTTCCAACTTTGGAGTACTTTTATTATGATTTCTTGGACTAACTTATTGACAAGAGCCACAGTGCCAGCTGCCTGTTTTCTGTTGTTTTTGGTTCCAGAAAAGTCAGAAAATGAATATTCTCGGAATTGGACGGCACAAAAGCCAAAGTGCCTATTTTTCCGGAAGGGATCAAGTGCCAGAATACGACACGGAGAAGGGCTAGGGGCCGGCCACACCACCTGGCCGTGCGGCCAAGCCTGGCCCGCGCCAGGGGGTGGTCTGGCCGCCCCCAACACCCCTGCGGCCTCTCCTTCCGCCTATAAGTTGCCCTCAGGACGAAAACCCTAAGTACCCGATCAAAAATCCAAGAAAGAGTCTGTAGCCGCCGTCATCTCCATCCCTAGATCGGGAGGGATCTGAAGCTCTTCCCGGTACCCTGCCAGAGAGGGGAATTCACCCTGGAGGCCTTCTTCATCACCATCCAAGCCTCTGGTGTGATGCGTGAGTAGTTCATCCTTGGACTACGGATCCATGTAGTAGCTAGATGGCTGGTTTCTCCTCCTTTGTGCTTTTATGTTTAGATCTTGTGATCTCCGTTCATGATCAAGATCATCTATTTGTAATTCATACATGTTGTGTTTGCGGGGATCCGATGGATATTGAGATGCTATTTCAGATTGATTATTGATTCTATCATGTCTTTGTTATTTGAGATCTTGCATGCTTTCCGTTGTTAGTAGCTATCTTGGCCAAGTAGATGCTAGCAACTCCAAGAGTTAGTATTTATGCTCGATAGTGGGTTCATGCCTCTGGTAATCTGGGGAAGTGACAGAAATCTCTAAGGTACTAGATGTGTTGTTGCTACTAGGGAGAAAACAACGATCCTTTGTTCATAGAACAATTGGATTGTTTACTTTACACGCAGTTTGTAAAGCAATAGTCTGTTGCTTGAAACTTAATACTGGAGGGGGTTCGGATGATAACCTGAAGGTGGATTATTAGTCATAGATGCAGTTGGATGGCGGTATATGTATTATGTTGTAATGCCCAATCAAGTCTCATAGGAGTCAAGATGATTAGTATATGCATGTATTGCTTTCTCGGTGTTTGTCAATTGCCCCACTGTAATTTGTTCACCCAGCATGTTATCTATCTAAGGAGATCCACCTCTAGTGAACTATGGATCCCGGTCCTTTTTCCTTTACATACAATCTACAATCTTTTACTGCTTTGTGTTTACTTTCTGCAAACTTTTACTTCTTTTCATTCAATACGTTTAATCCTTTGTTTTCCGCAAAACACGGTGAGATTGACAACCTCATCGCAAGTTGGGGACAAAGTTCTGTGGTTGTGTTGTGCAGGTCTCCACGTTGCTACTAGCACCGGTAGTGCTCCCTGCCAAAGCTCAGCTAGTAACACCTTTGAGGTGTTTCCTTGCTCCTACTGGTTCGATTAAACCTTGATTTCATCACTGAGGGAAACTTGCTGCTGTGCTCATCATACCTTCCTCTTGGGGTTCCCAACGAGCTCTACATCAACACCGCCATCAAGCATTTTTCTGGGCGTCGTGCATTGAGCCATCACTATTCTAAAAACCTCTACACTTGGAGGCCCAACACTGTCTACAAGGATAGAAGCGTGCGTAGACATCACCTCCCTCCTGGCTCCCCTCCGTCTCCCCTTTGGACTTCGTGTCGTGTCGGGAAAAATAGGAACTCCGGCTATTGTTTCGTCCAATTCCGATAATATTTATTTTCTGGCTTTTCTGAAACCAAAAACAGCAGAAAACAGGCAACTGGCACTGCGGCATCTTGTTAATAGGTTAGTTCCAGAAAATGTATAAAAATACCTCAAAGTGTGAACAAAACATAAGAAAGTAGATACTAAACAAGCATGGAACATCAAAAATTATAGATACATTTACGACGTATCAATCCGCCGTTGAATTCGGCTGGTACTATCACAGGGGTGGGCGAGTGTGGAACTATTTTGTTGGGTTGTTGTTTGAAAATGAGGGTTCCACCGTATCCATGGTTCCAGCGTTCAAGTTTCCCACAGACGGCACCAATTGACGAGGGATAACCTCGGTAATGTCCATGAAGAAGGACTTAGGGTTTCGCGGAAAGAGAACGCTAGGGATTTCGTCAGATGTTAGGAGAACAATGGAGTCAAAGTCGCCTGAATATCTGGTGAATCGCAATATTACAAAACGCTTGGGGATTGTTCGGTATCCTCCCCTAAGCCCCTCCCATCCTATATATAATAGGTCGGGTCTCAAAGCTGTATGTGGATAGATTACATATACATGATTACAATACCAACTTGATGTTGGTGCTTTCTCTTCTTTCCTAATACAACTACACCCTTTGTCGGTTGCTCCTTTCGGGTTATCATCTTGACTCTTCATGGATCGTAAACCTTCCTTCAGGCCTGGGTAGCAAATCATAAGTACCCAAGTAATCATACCTATGTCACCTTCTCTCTTTATTTTGTTTCTTTATTCTCTAATGGATGCTTACCCAGAATTTCCATCACTCCTCTTGGTGATGGTTGGATGGGAGTTTAAACGCCACATTCTTTAATGTGTCAATCCAAAATACCGGGGGCTCATAATCGTAATGGGTGGTGAGATTCAGCGCCTATTTTGACTGACTAAAAGGCTTCATCTCATCATCTGCATAGCCCACGTGAGGAGAATATCCCATTATGTCTATCTGATAACCGGACTGGGTGAACTCCATCCCGCACACGAAGGAGTTCAGGAAGTTTGTGGTTCACTGTTGGTCAAGCGACGGGATAGGCTCCCAAATGGTTAACGAAATTCATGTCCAGGATTTTATTTGTAAACATCACACATACTCAACAATGTACTGTAGTAAAGTAGTTAAATTTCAGCAGTGCGTGTATGTTAAAAGTTCATCTGATGGACACAGGAATTTGAGACCGTGTGTATCCCTAAAATTCTCAGGGAATGTGCTACTCAGTGGTTAGTAAAGTTCGTTATGTTTCTGCTCATTTTATAGCTGTCATTCTATAGTAATTAATTTGAATTACCAAAACATCTTATATTTAGCACACATATGCTTAAGCCTTCAAGCACTTTTTCCTACTATGACACGTCTCTTATCACACTAGTAGAAAACAAGGCTTCTGTCCAAGCGATCTGTCCCGGTTCCAATATGAACCAAGACTAATCGTAGCATTAGTCCTAGTTCATTAGGCCAGGATGGCACACGGGGCTGGACCACGGTTAGTCCCGGTTCAAACCGGGACTAAAGGTGTCCAGCGCCTGTCTCTAGCCCTTTGGTCCCGGTTTGTGGTAAGAACCGGGATAAAGGTTCATGTTCCTATATATATATCCCCAGCCCCACATTCTTGTGTGTGAGCTTTGTTTTCCCCCTATCATGCACTAGTGGTGTATGTTGCTTTGTTTTCTCCTCTATGCACAAGAGGTGCTCGATGAAATGCCTATGAGCATGATGACACTTGGGTTCACCCAAAACAAACATGATATGAAGTGCCTGAGCCACACTTAAGTTTTCCCCTCTTTCTTTCCTCCTTGATCGAGGTTAGCAACTTAATTCTTTCATTTGTCATTGATACAATAATGCATGTGTCAATGTATAGTATTGGTCGGTCATTTCTCTAGATCTTCTGTAATGTTTTTTCATAAATTCAATTATATAATGCAGATGAGCAGGCAATGGATGTATGGTGACCGACGTAATGGAGAGTTCATTACGGGCCTTCATAATTTCATCGGTGTGGCCGAGGAAAATAGTGTGAATGGTTTTATGCATGCTCCATGTGTTGTATGTTGGAATCAGAAGGGTTACTCTTCCTCAAGAACCCTTCACACCCACCTACTTCAGTCTGGTTTCATGCCTAGCTACAATTGTTGGACCAAGCACGGAGAAAGAGGGGTTATGACGGAAGACACCAAAGAATAAGAAGAGGATGATGACAACTATCCTATGTTTCCTGAATATGGTGTTACTGCAATGGGTGAAGCTGAAGATGAAGAGGCACCAGATGAGATCGTTGATGATCTTCACCAGGTCATTGTTGATGCGTACAGAGAATGCGAAAGTGAAAATAAGAAGTTGAAGTTGAAGCGCATGTTAGATGATCACAAAAAAAATGCTGTACCCAAATTGCGAAGATGACAACATAAAACCCGGTACCACACTGGAACTACTGCAATGGAAGGCAGAGAATGGTTTGTCTAACAAGGGATTTGAGAAGCTACTGAAAATAATGAAGAAGAAGCTTCCAAAGGATAACATATTTCCTGTCAGTACGTACGAAGCAAAGAAGGTTGTATGCCCTCTAGGATTAGAGGTGCAGAAGATACATGCATGTATTAATGACTGCATCCTCTACCGCGGTGAGGAGTACAAGAATAAGAATGAATGTCCGGTATGCGGTGCATTGAGGTATAAGATCATACGAGATGATCCTGGTGATGTTGAGGGCGAGCGCCTAGGAAGATGGGTTCCTGTCAAGGTTATGTGGTATGCTCCTATAATACCATGGTTGAAACATTGCATGCGGCTATTCGAATAGTTTGACACTCTGCAGAGGTGGTACACTTTCACCATAAAATTCGATACATCTGTCAGGGATAACCCTGAATCATCATACTTAGTATGCGGATAATCAATCATAACCTTTTAATTACACACTCTAGTATAGGCACCTCCAATATGAGCTTGGCCTCCCAGCCATGGCCATCTGCCATCCTGGGCACTGCATAGGTGGACAATTCGGACTCACGAGGTAGCCTCAGCTCAAACCTCTTACCCGAGAGAACCCATAATAATGCATATAAACTTCCGGCTAAGCCCTACCCAATTCGGGTATTGTGGTTGTACGGTAAAATTGGAATGGTATCGCATCCGAACCCAACCATCAGTTTTTATAAAGGGCTAAGGCTCATGCCTCAACATTTTCATCATCAAATTCTTTTGTGTCCATAACACATGTCAAAACATCTCAATAGAATGAATCATCATTCCAAGGTTTTCATAATCATTTTCACCAAGTATTCCCATCTAAAGTGATCAACTTTTATGCTTAGCTCTAGCCACTAAGGTTAATAGTGATCACTAATGAGGGATGCTAATCTTCATTCTCATGCCATAGAATGACATCTAAGTATAGGCCTAGTTTTATACTCTTTATTCTATCTATACTATTTTTCCAATACTCACAAAGCACTAACTAAAAGTAAAGAACTTTGGTAAGTAAAAGAGTAAAGCTTTCAAGTAAAACTGGGGATTGGTATAAATCAAAGGTATATAACCAAAGCATGCCTAATGCATCTTGCTTAGGTTATCTTGCAGTTAGTGATGGCTTGCATAGGTATAATACTTGCAAGTGTTAGCTTGACAATAGTAGCTTGCCTTGAGTAGAGCAGTGGTTAAAGTTTTCTTCTTCTTCTTGGTAGTACTCCTCCTCCTTGTATCCCGGGTCGGTACTATCATCTATAAATGAATACGGGGTACACAATCACCAAACAATACTTAACTATTTCTATTTATCACACTAAGGCTCACACTTGATGATATAGTATCCTCACAATCATCACATGGATTAAAGACTTAATCTTATTTATCTTGTTTTAGAAAAGTAATTTCTACTCATTGAAAAATAATTAAGATTTAATATTCTCCAATTAAAATATGGGATCATGTTGACACATGTCATCACCACATATTCTAATACATGGGAATGTGATTTAAAGTGTTGGTCATATTTTATAAAGTTTAAGATTATCATTTAATAGATTTAAAGTGACTAGAAATGCCTACATAGCATTATTTTGGTACTAGTCGAAAGTCACTGCATACGAACCTAAATATTTTTAAATATTCAGATAGATCTTATCAAATGTGATTTTTGAGAGTTGGAATCAACTCAAAAGCATTTATGGTTGATTTTTGAAAAATGTTTGAAGTTGAAAAAGCGTCTGTCTTCTTATTTTTGGTATAGGTGATCTTTAACTCCAATTGATTTAAATCCAACGGGCTTGGATAGATAATTTAAATATATTTCTAGCAAAATTGGAATCATGCAATTTGATTCAGTGAAACTCTCTGAATTGATTTTTGAATCTATGGACAGAATAGGGTTGAAACTAAATTGGAAAATAGTAATTTGAATTCACTGGGCTACGCGGGAAACTAAACGGGCCGGCCCAATCTGCACAGCACAACTCAGCGGGCTACTGATAGACGGGGTCCACCAGTCAGCGAGTCTATCTACGCGAAACGGTATCGTGCAATCTAGGCCATGCGATTAAAATCTAATCTAACGGTTGGTGTTCATCATCGACGACAAATAGCTCCAGCAAGGATTTTAACCTAACGCGGCGGTGGGGGTCTGACGAAGCTCACCTGGGCTCCAACTAGGGTCGGTGATGGGGGCGAACGATGTTGTCGTGGACGGCGGTTCGAGGCACGGTCATGACAGCTCCTGGGGCGGGTCCAATTGACGGCGCCCTTCTCCTCCTGCAACAGCGGGCTCTGGCCAAATTCCGGCGAAGGAATGCTCGCCTTGCTCCGGGGAAGGGTGAGGGAGTGTCAATGAGGAGTGGTGAGGGTGTTGGTGTGGATAATGGAGGCAGAGGGGGTCTCCATTTATACTGCGGCGAGGGGACCAAACAGCGTGGGCTCGGGCTCGTCGGTGACGATGCTACAGGTGGCTAGCAGCACGGCTGAGGCTAGGGGACGGTGCAGCATTCCCTGGCGATCATCACGGAAATAATGGCGTGGCACGAGACGGTCTAGGCTGGTCGAGAGCGTGTGGTGCTCTGTGCAGACGCAGCTGTGTTTGCGATGGCGTGCGGGAGCTACGGGTCGCGTGGCGGTGAACGGGGGTGTCTGGGCGGTGGTGGTGATCATGGGGAGTGGGCGCGTGCGCGGAGTGGGCAAGGCGTGGTCTGTGTGAGGCGGTCGGCTACGGCGCGCTAGCGCGCTCTGAGCACGGCGCAGAGATGGTGGGCGTGGAGTCGCTAGGGTGGTCTAGGGCTTGGCTAGGGTCGTGGCTTGGACAGGGGGTGGCGATGGACGGTGGCGTGTCTGGTGCGCGTCATGGGCAAGGGCGGCGTGGCTTCTGGTGCGTTGTCCACTGTCAGCCGGCACGGCACTGGTGCACATCGGCTAAGGGGGAGATGGTCTGGTGTTGCTCGACACTAGGGAGACAAGGGAGTGAAGAGGGGACACTGAGGTGGGTGATTACTGCTCCAAAATAGTGAAGTTAGGTAATAGTGGTTTTGTGTCTACAAGGTGTTTGAGGAAATGGCCGAAAGAAATAAAGTTTGAAATTTTCAAATGAATTTTGGTGAGTGATTTGATCTTAAGCTTGAGTGTCTATGATTGCTTGGAGAAGTCAAATGGAATTAGTTTGATAGGTTTTTGAAAAAGTGTGATCTTACCATATGAACTAGATTCAAAATTGAACTGTCCATTAAATTGATTTGGAAAATGTTTTGTAACTTTGTAAAGTGGGACTAGATACACTTTTACTTGGTCTAGCAAGGGGTGAAAAGAAGTAGAATTGTTTGTGTTAAAAGTTCTCTTTTAGGAATACCTAAAGTGACCTAGTGGTTAACTTTGGTCAAAATGACCATTTGATTAATTAATTCATATTTAATTTCTTTTTCTTTTGATTTAGCTTGTAAATGGCCTAGATGATGTAGCATTCACCTTTAAACAATTTCTTATCATTTGTAGCAATCAAGCATGGCAAATTCAATCAATTCTACCCTAATGCAAAACACACATGCATTCATATTCAAATTTGTAATAAAAGTTTTTGTTAACCCTAAACTTGGGTGATTAGAACTTGATAATCTTGATTAGAAGTTTTGGGGTGTTACAAACCTTCCCTCCTTAAACAAAATCTCGTCCCGAGATTTAAGAAAAACTAGGAACTAAAGAGATCTAGAAACTCAGTCCTAATATAATCTTCTCGCTCCCAAGTAGCTTCTTCTTCGGTATGATTGCTCCATTGGATCTTGAGAAACTTGATATTCCGGGTTCTGGTGGTTCTGAAAGCTTCTTCCAAAATACGAATGGGCACTTCACGATACGTCATATCCTTGTTGATATCTATGGCTCGGTGATCGATGTTCTTGAACACGTCGGTCTTCTCCGGAACTTCTAGGCATTTGCGAAGTAATGAGATATGGAACACATCATGGATGGTTGACATCTCCTCTAGCTGTTCCAGTTGATAAGATACTTCTCCTCAGCGATTCAAAATCTTTAAGGGTCCAATATATCTGGGGGCTAACTTTCTTTTTAGTTGAAAACGTTGCATTCCCTTCATGGGCGATGCTTTGAGATACACAAAATCTCCAACATTGAAAGTTAGGTCTCGACGTCTCTTGTCAGCATAACTCTTCTGTCTGGATTGGGCAGTCTTGAGGTGTTCACGGACTTTGTGAACCTTCTCTTTGGTTTCTCGTAGGATGTCGGGTCCGAAAATCTGACTCTCTCCTACTTGCGACAATTCAAGGGAGTACGGCACTTCCTTCCATACAGAAATTCAAATGGGGCCATTTGTAAACTGGCTTGATAACTGTTGTTGTATGAGAATTCTGCGAAAGGCGGGCAATCTTCCCATTTTGATACATATTCTAGAACACAAGCTCTCAACATATCTTCTAAGATTTGGTTGACTCTTTCAGTCTGTCCATCAGTCTGCGGGTGATAAGATGTGCTGAAATTCAGCTTCGTTCCTAATCCCTCTTGGACTTTCTGCCAAAATCTTGAGGTAAATTGGGTCCCTCGGTCCGACACTATGGTCTTAGGGGTTCCATGTAAACTGATGATTCTAGCAATGTACAACTCTGCTAGCTTCGAACTCTGGTAGGTAGTCTTGACAGGTATAAAATGGGCTACCTTGGACAGTCTACCAACTATGACCCAGATAGAGTCATTTCCCCTACTAGAAGTAGGCAAACCGGTGATAAAGTCCATTCTGACGGAATCCCATTTCCATTCTGGAATCTGCAATGGTTGCAAAAGTCCTGCGGGTCTCTGATGTTCCGCTTTGACTCGCTAACAGATATCACACTTAGCTATGTAGCTTCCGATTTCTCTCTTCATCTTGTGCCACCAAAATTGCTCCTTCAAATCCTGATACATCTTCGTTCCTCCAGGGTGGATAGAATAAAGACTATCATGAGCTTCTTGAATGATAACTTGCTTCAGCTCCGAATCTGTTGGCACACAGATACGTCCTTCGTACCACAAAACTCCTTCTCATCTTCGGTGAATCCGGGTACCTTTCCTGTACCAATACGACGTTTGATTATGTCGATACTTTCATTTCCTTTTTGCGCCTCCTTGATCTGACTGATCAAAGTGGGTTGAAGTTCAATGCTAGCTAAAAATCCTTTGCTAACAAGCTCCATTCTAAACTTCTCCAACTCTTCATGCAAACTTGGCTGGGCTTCTTTGATCATGGTGTTTAATCTACACGGAGCATCTGCTACCACATTGGCTTTGCCGGCGTGATAGTGAATGTCAAGGTCATAATCCTTGATTAACTCTATCCATCTCCTTTGCCTCATATTCAGCTCCTTCTAGGTGAAAATATACTTCAAACTCTTGTGGTCCGAATAAATCTCATAGCGGTTACCCATCAGGTAATGATGCCATGTCTTCAAGGCTAAAACTACAGCTACTAGCTCAAGATCATGGGTAGGGTAGTTTTGCTCATGCTGCTTCAGTTGTCGAGACAGATATGCTATGACTTTGCCTTCTTGTATCAACACACATCCGAGACCAATCTTGGATGCATCACAATACACATCAAAAGGCTTCTTGATATCTAGCATAATCAGAATTGGGGCTGAAATCAATCTCTTCTTGAGTTCTTGAAAACTTGCTTCACATTTGTAGGTCCATTCAAACTTTCTATCTTTCTTCAACAATTGGGTCATCGGTCTTGCAATGCTCGAAAATCCTTCAAAAAACTTGTGGTAATATCCCGCTAATCCGAGAAATGCACGGACTTGGGTTTGAGTGGTTGTTGGGGCTTCCCAGTCTCCAACATCTTTGATCTTGGAGGGATCAACAGCGACTCCTCATGCCGACACAATATGTCCGAGGAATCCTACTTCCTTTAACCAGAACTCACACTTGCTAAACTTAGCATATAACTGATGCTCTCTAAGGGTTTCAAGGATGGTTCTTAGGTGTAGCTCATGGTCTTCTTCTGACTTTGAATAGATTAGAATATCGTCAATAAAAACAACGACAAACTTATCCAGGAAGTTCATAAAAATCTTATTCATGAGATTCATGAAATAAGCGGGGGCATTGGTTAATCCAAAATACATGACCGTATACTCATAGAATCCATATCTGGTGGTAAAGGCGGTCTTTGGAATATCCGTTGCATGAATCTTGAGTTGATGATACCCAGTTCTAAGATCAATCTTAGAAAACACTCTAGCACCAGTCAACTGATCAAACAGATCCTCAATCTTTGGCAGTGGGTACTTGTTCTTGATGGTGACATCATTCAGCTTTCGGTAATCCGTGCACAAACAGTTACCTCCATCTTTCTTATCCACAAACAAAACAGGCGATCTCCATGGCGATGCGCTTGGTTGAATCAAACCTTTCTCTAGCATAGCATCAAGTTGCTTCTTGAGCTCCACTAATTCAGATGGGTTCATACTATAAGTTCTCTGAGCTATGGGTCCAGTTCCAGGAATTAGTTCAATAATGAACTCGATATCCCAATCTGGGGGCATACCGGGCAATTCATCTGGGAATACGTCGGGGTATTCACAGCCTACTCTGACTTGGTCTATGGTTGGTTGGGCTAGACTCTTGTTGCATTTGAATTGACGGGGCAAGGTCTCAGAAACATGCTCTATTGATACTCCAGGGCTACTGGTCATGGTTATGGCTTTCTTGGCACAGTCGATCAATCCTTTATGTTTCGACATCCAATCCATTCCTAGTACTACTTCGAAACATTTGGTTCCAACTACTATTAGATGGGCATAAAAATCTATCCCATGGATTCTGATAGGTACAGCCTTGCAAATTTTTCTAGCTTTGGTGGTTGAATCAGGTATTTGAACTATCATAACATGCTTCAATTTTGTCGGTTGAATCTTACTAGTGCATGCAAATTCTTATGTAACAAACGAGTGCGATGCTCCAGAATCAAACAACACTCTTGCAAGTACTGAGTTAACACAGCACGACATTAGGCGCTTCCTGAGCTTCTTCGGCATTCATGCGGAACAGACAGTCGTTGTAGTTGAGCGAATTCCCTGGGGAAAATCTCCTTCCAGGCTGAACACGGCATTGCTGCTGAGCGGGTGCATTCACATTGGTGGCTGATGTAAGATTCTTGGGACACTCATTGGAGTAGTGACCCTTGACTCCACATTCAAAGCAAGTAATTTGGGACTTGTCTTTGGCTGCAACAGGCACAACATTGCTTCCAGTCCTTGGGGCAGTATTGTTGTTGTTGTTGTTAGACTTGGGCGGTGCATGGTTTAAGTTGTTGGAGTTGCCAAGGTTGTTGTTATGGTTTCCTCCAGACTTCAGGTTTCCTCCGCTGCGATTGGGGTAGCTTGGACGGGACATCGGCGGTCTGTTGTTTCTTGGGGCATATCCTGCAGACGGGTTGGGGCGATACTTCTGGGTATTGTGAGATCCAGTCTGGTGCATCATGCGATGCTTGCGATTGTCATTGGCTTGGTTGATCTTCCCTTCCATCTGGATGGCAGAGTCTACTAGCTCTTATAGATCTCCAAAGCAGATGTTGACTAATATAGTCTACATTTCATCATGCAATCTATTCAGGAACCTTTCCTTCTTCCTGGCTTTAGTGTTAATCTCATCAGGGGCATATCTAGCTAGGGACAGAAATTTCTCACGGTACTCAACTACCGTCATCCTTCCTTGCTTCAGTTCTCTGAACTCATCTCTCATCCTAGTGACCAAACCTTGTGGCACATGGGTGCGGCTGAACTTGATCTTGAATGCTTCCCAAGTCATCATATGACTGTCGTTCATAGTACGGGTGCTATTCCACCAAGCTCTTGCATCTCCTGCCAGATAGTGGGTGGCAAACAGTACTTTCTAATTGGCCTCAACTCCTTCAACCTCCAGGTTGTTCTCCATGGTTTGCAGCTAGTCATCAGCATCTAAGGGATCCTCAGATTTGTTAAAGATAGGTGGGTTGGTATTCTGAAAGTTCTTAAGCTTGGATCCATGGTGATCTTGATTTCCATGGCCTTGATTATTGTGGGCCATCTGAGCTATTTGTTGAAGAGTGGCTAGGTTGGCTTGGCATTCGGCTCTACTAGCTTCACGGTCAGAAACTAGCATTTGCAGAATTTGCAGCATCGGGTCGTGACATGAGCTGCTTCCTCCGGGGTTTCCACGATTCATCTGAAGATTGAGATAGATAATGAGATAAGAGGGAAATTTCAAAGGTTCATGGTTTTGTTTCAAAAGCTTTAAACTTTGAGTTTGACTCAGGGACTCAGGTTTTGCAAACTTTAACATCCCAAAACTTTAATCTAGGTTAATCAAGATCAAATCTACACAATTTAGGGTTAACAAAAACTTTTTCCATTTAAAATCTTTAAGCATTCATATGTGTGTGCATTTAAAATAGGAGTTGTTTGAAATGCCATGATTGTGTGTTCTAATGGTTGTAAAATGGTTCTATGATGAATGTCACATCATCTAGATCATTCCCAAGCAAAAACCAAAGAAAAAGAAATCAAAAAGAATTAAATAAAGGAAATGGTCACTTTTGCCATTTTAATCAACTAGCCCACTTTGGGTATTCCTAGCACTCAATTTCCAACAGAGACAATTGTGGTTCTTTGCACCCCTTGCTAGTACAAGTAGTGATGTGCCAAGGCCCACTTTGTGATCTCCCAAAAACATTCAAACTCTAATTTTAAATGACATTTTAAAATTAAATCTAGTTCATGTGTATAGATCACACTTTTTCAAAAACCACTCAAATGAATTCCATTTGAAAAATCCTAGCAACCAGAGATGCTCAAGCATGAGACCAACAACTCCACCAAATTTCATTTCAAATTTCCAAATTTGAATTCATGCGGCCATTTGATCGAACACTTGGTGGGCAAAATCAAACTGGCCTAACTATCACTGTTTTTTATCAAATTTTGTCGAGCCATTCGAACTCAAATCAATGCCCTTGTCTACCCTAAACCCAACCAGTCCATCAAGGACCTACCCAATGGCCTAGGGCAACAGTTCACCGCCACCCTGAGGCCATGCTCGCCGGCCAAACATGCACAAGCCGTAGCAGACCGCCAGCCCCTCTCCGCCGCTCCAGGGAGTGAGGCGTGACCTCACCGCCGCCCACGGTCCACCCCACGGCCCCTGCTAGCCCCTGGACCACCCCAGAGCCGTGTCGCACTAAGTCTCTGTGCCACGCCAGAGCACCCTCACTGCCAGCATGCCACAGACCGTGCCTCGACCGTAGACCGTGCACGCCGCTCTGCCTTGACCACCTCACCCCGCCAGACACGGCTGTGCACCGCCACGCGACCCACAGTCGCCAGGAACCCTGTCGAGCACCACCCCTATCTTCCAGAGCGCGCGATGCTCCCGACCGATTGCCACCGCCCCTAGCTTCGGCATAAAGCCGTAGAGGACCGCCAGGAGGCAAGCCACTGTCTGCTTACGCCGCCCATGCCTCTAGGCCCATGTATCATCGTCACCGACGAGCTCGCCGTCGCCACTTCGGTCCCCTCCTCGGGCCTATATAAGGAGTCCTTCCCCAGCCTCAATCGCCACACCATTCCACTCCCCTCTCTCCACCAGTCCTTCCCACCTCTCGCCGGAGCAGCTCAAGCAGCAGGTCGCCGGAATTTCACCGGAGGCAGCCGCAGCAGAGGAAGAGACGCTACTGTGGATTTCGTCCACCCCAGCCCCTGCCATGACTTCGCCTGAGCTCTCCATCATCTACTTGTTCGTTTGCCCGCCTCGCCGCACTAGCTGGAGCCCCGGTACGTCCCCACTGCACCCCCACCGAGCCAATAGGGTTCAGTCTCGCCGACGACGAGTCCGTCATCGACGATGATCGTGAGCCGTTAGATCTAGTTCTAATCCTATGGTCCATCTCGCCCCGTACCGCTTCGCGTGTAATGAGCCACTGACAGGCGGACCCCCCCTGTCAGCAGCCCTCAGCGCCGCGGAGTGAATCTGGGCCGGCCCGTTAGTGTTCCCGCGCGACCCAGTTAATTCAAATTAAGATTTTTCTTTTTAGACTTAAACTAGAATCTGTCCCTTAGTTTAAAAATCAATTCAGAGAGTTTTACAAATCCAAATTGAGTGATTCCAATTTTATTGGAAAGGTAATGAAAATATCTATCCAAGCCCGTTCGATTTAAATAATTTAGAGCTAGAGATCTCTCCTAGAAAAAATAACAAGACAGAAGCTTTTTCACAATCAAACATTTTTATAAAATCAACCATAATAGCTTTGGAGTTGATTCCAACTCTCAAAAATCACATTTAACCATACCTATTTGAATACGTAATAATATTGAGGTTTTCATGCAGTGACTTTGGATTAGTACCAAAATAATGCTATATAGGCATTTCTAGTCACTTTAAATCATTAATTATTAAACTTAAACTTATTAAAATGTGTTCCAACCCTTAAATCTTAGTTAATTTCATATGATCCCATATTTTAATTGGAGAATATTAAATCTTAGTTAATTTCAATGAGTAGAAATTACTTTTCTCAAATAAAATAAATGAAACTAGTTCTTTAAACCTTGTGATGTTTGTGATGATACTAGATCATCAAAGGTGTGCCTTAGTGTGCTAAGTAGATTAGTTAAGTATTGTTTGGTGATTGTGTATCCCGTATGTCTTTATAGATGATAGTACCGACCAAGCTTTCGAGGAGGAGGAGTTCTACCAAGAAGAGGAGGAAGAGAATTCCAACCACTTCACCAACCAAGGCAAGCTATTGTTAGCAAGTTAGAATTAAGCTAGATAACCTAAGCAAATGCATTAGGCATGCTTTGGTTATAACATTTTGACTTATACCTACTCCAAGTTTTATTTACAAGCTTTACCTTCTTTACTTTACTGAAGTCCTTTACTTGTTTAAAGGTAGCATAAAGAGTATAAAACTTGACATATCTAGTTAGACTTAGATGTCATTCTATGGCATGAGATTGAGATTAGCATCCCACATTAGTGAACACTCTTAACTTAGTAGTTTAGAGCTAAACCCAAAACTTGATCACTTTAGATGGGAATACTTGGTGAAAATGACTTATGAAAACCTTGGAATGATGAGTCCTTCCATTGAGATGTTTTGACATGTGTTGAGAAACACAAATGGTTTATGCTGATGAAAATGTTGAGGCATGAGCCTTAGCCCTTTTATAAAACTGATGGTTGGGTTCAGATGCGATACCATTCCAATTTTACCGTACAACCACAATACCTAAATTGGGTAAGGCTTAGCCGGAAGTTTATATGCATTAGTATTAGTTCCCTCGCGGGAGAGGTTTGAGCTGAGGCTACCTCTCGATGTTGTCCACCTATGTAGTGCCCAGGATGACAAATGGTCATGGCTAGGAGGCCATACTCATAGGAGAGGTGCTTATACTAGAGTGTGTAAAGGAAAGGTTATGTTTGATTATCTGCATACTAAGAATGATGATCCAGGGTTATCTCTGATAGAAGTATCGAATCTTGTGGTGAAAGTGTACCACCTCTGCAGAGTGTCAAACTATTCGAATAGCCGCGTCCGCGGTTATGGACAGTTGGAGTGGCCATACTGTTCCGTTGTCAGATGTTTTGCAAAACGAATTATGAAATGAATTGTGACATGACTTGACCACAACAGAGTTGTGACTATGACAACTAAGTTCCCACTTAGGTCTTTTCAACTTTATTTTATCTTTCTTTGTTTCTAAACTCAGCTTAGGTTTCAAACTTAGCTTTACAAATAAACTTAGAACTTAGCATTCCTACTAGAACTACCTTACTTGTTAGTGATAGTTTGCGAGTACTTAAAGAGTACTCATGGCTTTTGTCCCTGGCTATTCTCGTGGCCAGACTATGAGGAGGACTACCCTGAAGGAGGACAGCAGGACGGCTATGATAACTAGGATCATCTCCCATCGTCAGCATTGCCTGTGACTCTAAAGATGGACCCCACCGCTATGCTATTTAATCCGCTGCTTGATTGTACTAAGACTGGATCATTAGATCCTTTATTTGTGTAAGACCTTATTATGGTTTGTAATATGGATGATGTACTATGATATCCAACCTGTTATGTCTCACAAAAATCGTAATCCTGGTATTGCGATGTATGGCATAACAGGCATCTGGGATTAAAAATCCGGGTGTTGACAAGTTGGTATCAGAGCCATCCTGACCATAGGAGACCCTAGTTAGAATGGACGTCCGAACAAAGACTTAGTTTCAAAAACCAAAGTGAGTATTTATGAAAACTATTTCCTCTCTTATCCTTGGGATTCTTTATCTCAAAAAAATCCATGTTCCTCCAAATTCTTACATTACTACATAAAACTTTGACATACTTGATCACTTCACTAACTCTCTCATCCTAAATTCTTATAGATGGAAGCTCAATACAGCAAGTTCTACCAGTTGGGCAACGGAGGCCAACTGATCTTCGAGAGGGATCTTGATTCACTATTGGAGTTCTTGGAACATCCGCATCCGGAATTTCTTGGAGCTCAACTCCCGGGTCCACCAGGAGGAGATTTACAATGGCTAGTAACTGTTAATCTTCGAGGAAAGATAGAAGCACCAGTATCTGGGAGGATTCAGTTCTCAGTGAGAGAGAGAACAACTGGCTAGATGGATTAGCCAGGGCAATGCATGAAGCTCTTGCACGTCTGTGTGCCCAGAGTGTCAACCTAATCCAAGGAACCCGCTTTATTCACTATGCAAGGCATGATTCCATGGGAATGCCGCTAGAGATGCCAAGTCACCCAATATTGAAGTGTCAAGTGGAGAACCTCGACTTCCTACTATACGACAGACAGAAGGAGTTGGACAATGCTAGAGAGGTCGCCAACCATAACCTCGCCCTTGCCACCCAGAAGGCCCAGACTTTCTCACTGCTAGTCAAGGATCATCAGTATCTTCACCGTCAATGCGCAAAGAAGGATCGCACCATCGACCGTCTTCACAATAAGGTGGCCGACCTCGAGAAGACCATCAAGGAGCAAGAAGCTCAGATTGCAGCAAAAGAAGAAGAAGAGGAAGGTGAAGATATCCAAGGGGATATTGACTCATACCTCAGCAATGGTGATGGCTATCTAGAGGAGGATGCCGTGGACTTCTACATCGACGATGATGACTCCGACTTCATCGATGATGAGTAGATGCACTAGAGCACTATCGTAGAGTGAGGAGTATCGGTCCCATTGTATCGTAGCTTGCAGAATGGTTCTTAAAACCATCTGTTTTCCTTTGATGGTGTGGTGTGTGTGTTTTTGTATCGTGTGATTTGCTTGAATGAATGAAAAGAAGTTAGTTGCAAAACCCGAGTCAAACTCAAAGTTTTAGCTTTGAAATCAAAACCATGAACCTTAGAACTTTCCCTCTTACCCATTTATCTATCTCAATCTTTAGATGACTCGTGGAAACCAAGGAGGGAGCAGCTCATCGCAAGACCCAATGTTGCAGATTCTGCAGACTCTCATTGCAGACTGTGAAGCTAGTAGGGCAGAACGCCAAGCTAATCTAGTAACAATGCAGCAGATCCCCCAGATGGCTCACAACAACCAGAACCATGGAAATCAGGAGCATCATGGATCCAAACTCAAAAACTTCCAGAACACCAATCTTGATGCCCAATGGGAATAGGTTTTCATAAATACTCACTTCTTTTGTTTTGAAACTAAATTTTTGTTCGGGCGTCCATTCTAACTAGAGTCTCCTATGGTTAGGATGGCTCTGATACCAACTTGTCAACACCCGGATTTTTAATCCCAGATGCCTGTTATGTCATACCTCGCAATCCCAAGATTACCATTTTTGCGAGACATAACAGATTGGATATCACATTACATCATCCATTACAAACCATAATAAGGTCTTACACAAATAAAGGATCTCATGATCCAGTCTTAATACAATTCAAGTAGCGGAAAGAAATGTAGTAGGGGCCCCATCTTCAGAATCACAGGCAATGCTGACGATGGGAGATGATCCTAGTTGTCATAGACATCCTACTATCCATCATCCTAATAGTCCTCCTCATAGTCTGGCCACGGCAATAGCCAGGGACAAAGCCATGAGTACTCTTTAAGTACTCGCAAACTATCACTAACAAGTAAGGTAGTTCTAATAGGAATCTTAAGCTCTAGGTTTATTTGCAAAAAGGCAGATTTATCTAAACTGAGTTTAGAAGTAAATAAAACTAAATTAATGTTCTAAATCACTTAAGTGGGAACCTAGTTTTCATATTCACAACCCTGTTGTGTTCAACTCAAAATCATAGTTCACTTCACAAGTCATTTTGAAAACATCTGACAATGGAACAGTATGGCCACTCCAACTGTCCATGACCGCGGACGCGGCTATTCGAATAGTTTGACACTCTGCAGAGGTGGTACACTTTCACCACAAAATTCGATACATCTGTCAGGGATAACCCTGAATCATCATACTTAGTATGCGGATAATCAATCATAACCTTTCAATTACACACTCTAGTATAGGCACCTCCCTTATGAGCTTGGCCTCCCAGCCATGGCCATCTGCCATCCTGGGCACTGCATAGGTGGACAATTCGGACTCACGAGGTAGCCTCAGCTCAAACCTCTTACCCGAGAGAACCCATAATAATGCATATAAACTTCCGGCTAAGCCCTACCCAATTCGGGTATTGTGGTTGTACGGTAAAATTGGAATGGTATCGCATCCGAACCCAACCATCAGTTTTTATAAAGGGCTAAGGCTCATGCCTCAACATTTTCATCATCAAATTCTTTTGTGTCCATAACACATGTCAAAACATCTCAATAGAATGAATCATCATTCCAAGGTTTTCATAATCATTTTCACCAAGTATTCCCATCTAAAGTGATCAACTTTTATGCTTAGCTCTAGCCACTAAGGTTAAGAATGATCACTAATGAGGGATGCTAATCTTCAATCTCATGCCATAGAATGACATCTAAGTATAGGCCTAGTTTTATACTCTTTATTCTATCTATACTATTTTTCCAATACTCACAAAGCACTAACTAAAAGTAAAGAACTTTGGTAAGTAAAAGAGTAAAGCTTTCAAGTAAAACTGGGGATTGGTATAAATCAAAGGTATATAACCAAAGCATGCCTAATGCATCTTGCTTAGGTTATCTTGCAGTTAGTGATGGCTTGCATAGGTATAATACTTGCAAGTGTTAGCTTGACAATAGTAGCTTGCCTTGAGTAGAGCAGTGGTTAAAGTTTTCTTCTTCTTCTTGGTAGTACTCCTCCTCCTCGTATCCCGGGTCGGTACTATCATCTATAAATGAATACGGGGTACACACTCACCAAACAATACTTAACTATTTCTATTTAGCACACTAAGGCTCACACTTGATGATCTAGTATCATCACAATCATCACATGGATTAAAGAGTTAATCTTATTTATCTTATTTTAGAAAAGTAATTTCTACTCATTGAAAAATAATTAAGATTTAATATTCTCCAATTAAAATAGGGGATCATGTTGACACATGTCATCACCACATATTCTAATACATGGGAATGTGATTTAAAGTGTTGGTCATATTTTATAAAGTTTAAGATTACCATTTAATAGATTTAAAGTGACTAGAAATGCCTATATAGCATTATTTTGGTACTAGTCCAAAGTCACTGCATGCAAACCTAAATATTTTTACATATTAAAATAGATATTATCAAATGTGATTTTTGAGAGTTGGAATCAACTCAAAAGCATTTATGGTTGATTTTCTAAAAATGTTTGAATTTTATAAAGCCTTTGTCTTGTTATTTTTGGTATAGGTGATCTTTAACTCCAGTTTATTTAAATCCAACGGGCTTGGATAGATAATTTAAATATCTTTCTAGCAAAATTGGAATCAGGCAATTTGGTTCAGTGAAACTCTCTGAATTGATTTTTGAATCTATGGACAGAATAGGGTTTAAACTAAATTGGAAAATACTAATTTGAATTCACTGGGTTGCACGGGAAACTAAACGGGCCGGCCCAATCTGCACAGCATAGCTCAGCGGGCTGCTGATAGATGGGGTCCACCAGTCAGCGAGTCTATCTACGTGAAGCGGTATCGTGTAATCTAGGTCGTGCGATTAAAATCTAATCTAACGGCTGGTGTTCATCATCGACGACGAACAGCTCCGTGAGGATTTTAACCTAACGCGGTTGTGGGGGTCCGGTGAGGCTCACCTGGGCTCCAGCTAGGGTCGATGATGGGGGCGAACGGTGTTGTCGTGGACGGCGGTTCGAGGCGCGATCACGGCAGCTCCTAGGGCGGCTCCAATGGACGGCGCCCTTCTCCTCCTGCAGCGGTGGGCTCTGACCAAATTCCGGCGAAGGAGAGCTCGCCTTGCTCCGAGGAAGGGTGAGGGAGTGTCAGTGAGGTGTGGTGAGGGTGTTGGTGTGGAGAATGGAGGCAGAGGGGGTCTCCATTTATACTGCGGCAAGGGAACCGAACGGCGTGGGCTCAGGCACGTCGGTGACGATGCTACAGGCGGCTAGCAGCGCGGCTGAGGCTAGGGGACGGTGTAGTGTTCCTTGGCGATCATCATGGAAGTAATGGCACGGCACGGGACGGTCTAGGCTGGTCGGGAGCGTGCGGTGCTCTGCGCATACGCGGCGGTGTTTGCGACGGTGTGCGGGAGCTATGGCTCGCGCGGCGGCGAACGGGGGTGTCTGGGAGGTGGTGGTGATCATGGTGAGTGGGCGCATGCGCGGAGAGGGCGAGGTGCGGTCTGTGCGAGGCGGTCGGCTACGGTTTGCTAGCGCGCTCTGAGCACGGCGCAGAGATGGTGGGAGCGGCGTCGCTAGGGTGGTCCAGGGATTGGTTGGGGTTGTGGCTTGGATAGGGGGTGGCGGTGGACGGTGGCGTGTCTGGTGCGCGTCATGGGTGAGGGCGGCGTGGCTTCTGGCGCGCTGTCCACTATCGGTCGGCGACGACCATATTCGGGCGGCGCGGCACTGGTGCACAGCGGCTAAGGGGGAGATGGTCTGGTGCTGCTCGACACTAGGGGAGACAAGGAAGTGAAGAGGGGACACTGAGGTGGGTGATTACTGCTCCAAAATAGTGAAGTTAGGCAGTAGTGGTTTTGTGTCTGCAAGGTGTTTGAGGAAATGGCCGAAAGAAATAAAGTTTGAAATTTTCAAATGAATTTTTGTGAGTGATTTGATCTTAAGCTTGAGTGTCTATGATTGCTTGGAGAAGTCAAATGGAATTGGTTTGATAGGTTTTTGAAAAAGTGTGATCTTACCATATGAACTAGATTCAAAATTGAACTGTCCATTAAATTGATTTGGAAAATGTTTTTGTAACTTTTACTTGGTCTAGCAAGGGGTGAAAAGAAGTAGAATTGTTTCTGTTAAAATTTCTCTTCTAGGAATACTAAAGTGACCTAGTAGTTAACTTTGGTCAAAATGACCATTTGATTAATTAATTCATATTTGATTTCTTTTTCTTTTGATTTAACTTGTAAATGGCCTAGATGATGTAGCATTCACCTTTGAACCATTTCTTATCATTTGTAGCAATCAAGCATGGCAAATTCAATCAATTCTACCCTAATGCAAAACACACATGCATTCATATTCAAATTTGTAATAAAAGTTTTTGTTAACCCTAAACTTGGGTGATTAGAACTTGATAATCTTGATTAGAAGTTTTGGGGTGTTACACAAGCATATCGCAAGAAATAAAGGCAAGCATTTCAAATGTGAGAAATATTACCGGACCAAGCCTATCCCCGTACTGTTGATAATGTATTTGGTATGGTCAAGGATCGAGAAGTAATCTTTGGAAAGGGTCCTGGCGGTCAATCTATACCGAATGATGCTACCGGACACGTGGCCATGTGGAAGAAGAAATCTATATTTTTGGAGCTACCCTATTGGGAAGTCCTAGAGGTCCTCTCTTCAATCGACACGATGCACGTGACGAAGAACCTTTGCGTGAACCTGCTAGGATTCTTGGGTGTGTATGGGAGGTCAAAATATACACCGGAAGCACGGCGGGACCAGCAACGTATGAACAAACGAGATGGCCTGCATCCAGAGAAGTATCAAGGTCCTTCCACCTACACACTTACCAAAAAAGAGAAGGAAATATTTTTTGAATGCCTGAACAGTATCAAGGTCCCGTCTATCTTCTCTTCAAATATAAAGGGAATAGTAAATATGGCAGAGACAAAATTCTAGAATCTAAAGTCTCATGACTTCCACGTGATTATGACGCAATTGCTTCCGGTTGCATTGAGGGGGCTTCTACTAGAAAAAGTTCGAGTACCCATTGTGAAGCTATGTGCATTCCTCAATGCAATTTATCAAAAGGTAATCAATCCAGATACTCTATCAATGTTACAGAATGATGTGGTCCAATGTCATGTTAGTTTTGAGTTGGTGTTCCCACCATCCTTCTTCAATATTATGACGCATCTCCTGGTTCACCTAGTGGAAGAGATTGCCGTTCTTGGTCCTGTATTTCCACACAATATGTTCCCCTTTGAGAGGTTTATGGGGGTCTTAAAGAAATATGTTCATAATCGTGCTAGGCTAGAAGGAAGCATCTCCAAGGGCTATGGAATAGAGGAGGTCATTGAGTTCTGTGTTGACTTTACTCCTGACCTTAAGCCGATTGAAGTTCCTCAATCGCGGCGCGAGGGGAGACTGAGTGGAAAATGCACGCTAGGAAATAAAGCAATAATATGTAGAGACGGGCATTCTTTCACTCAAGCACACTACACAGTTCTACAAAGTTCCACCTTGGTGGCTCCATATATCAATGAACACAAGAATACTTTATGCTCCCAATACCCGGGGGAGTCTGACGACTCGATTACACATGAACACATGAAGACTTTTGGCGGTTGATTGCAAACACATCTCATGAATGACACCACTATTGGAGATCAGTTGTACTTGTTGGCCATGACACCATCTTCAACGGTATTGACTTTCCAAGGGTACGAGATAAATGGGTATATATTTTACACGATTTCCCAAGATAAAAAGAGCACCAACCAAAATAGTGGTGTCCGCATTGATGCAACAAAAACAATAGGAAAAAGGACACATGTTATGGTTACATAGAGGAGATATGGGAACTTGAATATGGACCTTCTTTTAAGGTCCCTTTGTTTTAGTGCAAATGGGTCAAGCTGACAGGAGACGGGGTTTAGGTAGACAAGAAGTACGGAATGACAACAGTGGATCTCAACAATCTTGGGTTCACAGACGAACCATTTGTCCTAGCCAATGACATGGCTCAGGTTTTCTATGTGAAGGACATGTCTACCAAACCGAAAAAAGAAAAAATAAGCAAATGGATAGATCAAACAATGAGCCAAAGCGCCACATAGTTCTTTCAGGGAAAAGAAACATTATGGGAGTGGAGGACAAGGCAGACATGTCAGAATATTATAATAAGTTTGTTGAAATTCGGCCCTTCACAGTGAACACTGATCCAAGCATCCTATTAAATTATGAAGATACTCCATGGTTATGGTCAACACGATCATAAGCAAGGAAATGTAGGAAATAAGTGACTATATTTATTTTGCTTTATGCATTTTAAGAAACATTGTACGAAACCACGCATTGTAGGAAACAAGTGACTATATCGATCATAAGCAAGGCATTGTAGAAAACAAGTGACTATATTTATTTATTGTATGAAACCACGCGACGTGATTTACATTCTATGAAACCACGTGAAGGATTTATATTGTTTGGCCAGTTTTTGAATTTCTTATGCCCGTTTCTAAATTTTCCCGTTTTAAACTAAGGTCAAACCGGCGGGCATGAAGATAGGGGATGAGCCTCACTAAAACTGGCACTAGATCTCTGAAGAAACATCATATTATGAGTCTAAAAATGATTTTTTTCAAAAAATCATGACCATTAGATCATGTACCTGTAGTTCAAACCGGACCCACTTCCTACCGATTCGGCAGAAATTTGTCTTTTTCACTCAGGGTGGAAGGAAAGGTTTTACATACCCTGGTTGGGACATCATCCATGTAATGTGGTCTATTATTTTTGAAAAATGGGGTGGTATTATTTAGAAATAATCCTTTGGTGGTTGCTTCACAAAACGCTCTGTTTTTTAGAACTCGTAAAATGGAAAAAAGGCTTTTTCGTGCGACAAAAAGGAAACTTCATCCTGTAACATTGTTAGCCATCCCAAGATGCACATATGTGGACAATATGGTCACACTATCACAAACTATGTCTCGATTCTGGCTATAACATTGTACATTTGGACCAAAAGTCATGAAACCTCGAACATGATAGCTCATTTTGAGAAGGAATTTTCGAGATGCAATTAATATACCAAGTTTGGTATTTTCCTTGCAACTATGTCACATTGTATGAAACCACGCGAAGGATTTACATTGTTTGGACAGTTTTTGAATTTCTTATGCTTGTTTCCAAATTTTCTGGTTTCAAACTAAGTTCAAACCGGCGGGCATGAAGATAGGGGATGAGCCTCGCTAAAACTTGCATTAAATCTCTGAAGAAACATCATATTGTGAGTCTAAAAATGATTTTTTTTCAAAAAATTCATGAGCATTAGATCATGTACCTGCAGTTCAAACCGGACCCACTTCCTACAGATTTGGCAGAAATTTCTGTTTTTCACTCAGGGTGGACGGAAAGGTTTTATATACCCCGGTCGGAACATCGTCCATGTAGGGTGGTCTATTATTTTCAAAAATGGGGTGATATCATTTAGAAATAATCCTTTTGTGATTGCTTCACAAAATGCCCCATTTTTGGAACTCATAAAATGGAAAATGGCTTTTTCGTGTGATGAAAAATAAAATTTCCTCCTACAACATTGTTCACCATCCCAAGATACACATATGTGCACAATATGGGCACACTATCACAAACTATGTCTTGATTCTGGCTATAACATTGTACATTTGGACCGAAAGCCATGAAACCTCGAACATGATAGCTATTGTTGAGAAGGAATTTTCGAGATGCAATCAATATACCAAGTTTGGTATTTTTCCTTGCAACTATGTCACATTGTATGGAACCACAAAGGATTTACATTGTTTAGACAGTTTTTAAATTTCTTATGCCTGTTTCCAAATTTTCCCGTTTTAATCTAAGGTCAAACCGGTAGGCATGAAGATAGGGGATGTGCCTCGCTAAAACTTGCATTAGATCTTTGGAGAAACATCATATTGTGAGTCTAAATATGATTTTTCAAAAAATCATGAGCATTAGATCATGTACCTATAGTTCAAACCGGACCCACTTCCTACCGATTCAGTAGAAATTTGTCTTTTTTACTCGGGGTGGACGGAAAGGTTTTAGATACCCTGGTTGGGACATCATCCTTGTAAGGTGGTCTATTATTATTGAAAAATGGGGTGGTATCATTTAGAAATAATCCTTTGGTGGTTGCTTCACAAAACGCCCCATTTTTGGAACTCGTAAAATGGAGAATGGCTTTTTCGTGCGACGAAAAGGAAAACTTCCTCCTGCAACATTGTTCGCCATACCAAGATACACATATGTGCACAATATGGGCACACTATCACAAACTATGTCTCGATTCTGGCTATAACATTAGCGAGTGCTTCTATGGCGAGCTCCTCGAAGATGTTTGAGGACGGGATCCTCAGACATCTTCGAGAAGCTCCACCGTATTGGTTTTCCTGCTCTCGCACACCATATTGCTTGCAGTTTGTAACTTCTATATCTAGATCAATATGCAGGCAAGCTAAAAACACTACATATTAGGGAGTGCCTCTATGGCGAGCTCCTCAAAGACGTCTGAGGACCGGATCCTAAGACATCTTCGAGAAGCTCCATCATAGTGATTTCCCTGCTCTCGCACACCATCTAGCTTATAGTTTGTAACTTCTATAGCTAGATCAATACGTCGGTAAGCTAAACATAGCACATATTAGGGAGTGCCTCTATGGCGAGCTCCTCGAAGATGTCTGAGGGCGGGATCCTAAGACATCATCGAGAAGCTCGCCATAGAGGCACTCCCTAATATGTGGTATGTTTAGCTTTCCAAAGACATCTTCGAGAAGCTCAGCCGTAGTGGGTTCCCTGCTCTCGCACACCATCTAGCTTGTAGTTGATAACTTCACAGGGATGCATATTTATAGATTAAGCAACAGAACATAGTGTCGACACTCACGACATAATATCGACACTCAGCCCGAATCTGGGACTGCTGGGCTGCTGCCAAATCTCTTTAGTCTCGGGTCATGGCATGACCCAGGACTAAAGGTCTCACCGACCCGGGGCTAAAGACCTCTGCCATATAAGTGCGCCGCCCCTTCTCCCCCAAATCCCCATCTCTCACACTTCGACCAGCGCAGGAGGTCGCAAAGCAGAGAGCTCCCCTGACATCAGTAGGCTGCCCGACCTCCGCGTGCACCGCCCCCCTCTCTGTCGCCATCCGCCGTCCGGCCACCACGCGCAGAGCCGCCCCCTCTCTGTCACCAGCACTGCACCAACCACTACCGTTGTCGCCGTCGTCGCCTCTCCCATAGGTACCTCGTGCTCTCTCTATATATATGCCACATCTAGCTAGGCGGTTGGGGCGGTGCGGCGCAGAGAGCAGGGGCAGGGTGGCGCAACAAGGAGGGGCAGGGCGGGGCGGCGTGTGGCAGTGTTGTGGACGGCCGGCGAGCAGGGGCAGCGCGGCAGTGCTGGCCGGCCGGCGAGCAAGGGCGTGGCGCGATAGTGCGCAGGCGGGCCGGCCGGTGGTTTTTTAAGTAGTATTTTTATTATATTTTTTAGTAGTATTTCTTTATTATTTAGTAGTATTTAGTAGTCTTTTATTATTTGTTTATTATGTAGTCTTTTTAGGAGTCCTTTTATTATATGTGTAGTCTTTTTTTAGTAGCACTAGCTAGTATTCGTATTAGTTTACTAGTATTTGTACTATTACTAGTACTATATTATTAGTAGTATTTGTATAGTATTAGCAGTAGTATTATATTTGTGGTTAGGGAGGGCCGATGGACGGGTGTGGCAACACGCGCCATGCATATAGAGCGTATGGACGGACGCGGCAACGCGCGTCATATAGGGCGGATAGACGGACGCGGCAACGCGCGCCATGTAGGGCCGATGGACGGACGCTGCAGCGCGCGCCACATAGGGTCGATGGACGGGCGCGGCAACGCGCATCATATAGGGTGGATGGACAAACACGGCAACGCGCGGCATGTAGGACCGATGGACAGGCACGGAAGCACGCGCCATGTAGGGCCGATGGATGGTCACGGTAACACGCGCCATATAGGGAAGATGGATGGTCGCAACAACACGCGCCATATAGGGAAGATGGATGGTCGCGACAACTAGCAAGTGTATAGCATTGTAATTTATTAGCGCTTTGCTATGTTTGTAGTACTAAAATAACTAGCAAGTTATTGCAGAAACTATGGATCGCGACCTAGATCAAGAATAGATATTGGATGATATGATAAAGGACAATAATAATATCACCTCGCAGTATCTGAATGACTTCGGTGAGGGAGTGGAGGAGGATGTCGAGCAAGGAGACGACTCTGGTGAGAGAGTTGAGGAGGATCTTGAGTGAAGAGGCCGCGCCGGTGAGGGAACCTTGACTACAAAGTCCAGCGAGGTATATAAATTTAGTCGCTGCTGACTAGATGCATTAATTGATTTGTATATATATTAACGATTATTTCTTCTTTTAGCCCTCTGGATCGAAGCAATCTACTGGAAGCAAACGAGGCCCGACAAAAAAGTTAGACCTCATGCTAGGTTCATGATCGAAGAAGTCACTACAAAAGGTGCCCCCATTGCTCCGGAGCACAATGCAAGATTATTTATAAGTCAATATGGAGTTATTGTTAGGGACATTATCCCGATCACCATTCGAGAATGGAATAAGCCAAAGGAGGATAGAGTTAGTTATGTCGAGGATATATGTAAAGATAATTTTTGGAATACGCTAATGAAAAATTTCACCCTACCGCCAGAGGTGGATCCAGAACACAAATTTATAGAGCCAAAAGTCAAGCAGTGGACTCTTAAAAAGATGGCTTCACAATCCAGAGAACACAAGAAAAGATTGTACAAAAAGTATGTCTTGGACGAAAATACTCTAGAGTTCAAAGGAGCAAACGAGAAACTAAGAGATCACTGGGAGGAATTTCTACAGTACAAGAAATCGGCTGTAGCTGTGAAAAGGTCTAAAATAAACAAGGCAAATGTTGCGCTGAAGAAATATCACTATGTTATGGGGACAGGTGGCTACAAGGCTGTCAGGCCTAAGTGGGAGAAAGCTGAGAATGACCTGATTGATAAAGGTATCGATCCAGAGACATTGGGGTGGACCGATCGGGCAAAGTCTTGGTTCTATGGGCATGGGGGAAAGTTGGACCCAGAAACAGGGAAGTGTATTTATTCGAAAGAACATCTTGGAACACCTTTAGAAGCCCCGAAAACTACAGAGGTGGAGGAGGGGAAGTTCTACCCCGACAGAGAGAACGGCGAGATGACACGCATCCTTGGGAATAAAGAACACAAAGGATGAATAAGAGGCACGAAAGGATACATTCCGTGGAAGCTCGGCTTTCTCGATGACAGCAAGGAGAAAAGACAAGGAGGCAGACCGGATGCAACATATAGAAGAAACATTAAGGATGCAGCAAGATCAAAAAAATGCACTTCGTATCCAGCAAGCTACTGGCCCATCTCAGCAATAGGCCGAAGATCCTGCATTCGATGCTACCAGCCCACCATCTCGGTGGAAAAGCAGTGTGGCTTCCACGGAGGTCCCGGTAGATGATGATGTACTGATGATAGCTCGTCGCTACCCTATGGATGATATCACAGGTTCCAAAAATTGCGAGCTTCATGTTGTGAACATCTCCGTAAAGGTGGCGGTCGGCTTTGCCTTACCTTCTGGACCTAGACCAACTTACCATTGCTCTCCAGCTCCAGATGGCTACACTGTTGTTGGGGTGGATGAAGTTATGAAGGGATTTGAGCACCTAAAGCTTAAATTCCCTCTAGGAGAAGGAGATCTGACTGAACCGGGAGAAGTTAGGAAAGGCACCATTCTATGGCGAAAGGAAAACATCATGCTTCCAAATTTCACGCCAAGGCCATCTCAATCTCCATTGCCTCATCCGTCTCCGCCGCGTCTGTAGACTCCGTCACGTCAACAGACTCCGCCAGCCTCAGCCGCCTCATCCCTCTCCAGCGCATCTGCAATCTCCATCGCCTCAGCTGTCTCCAGTGCGTCTACAAACTCTGCCACCTCTGCCGCGCTAGCACACTCTTCCGCCTCAGCCCCAGTTGCAAAAGTGGAAGAGCACCGACGCTACGGCGGCTAGTACTACAGTATGTACAAGGACAAAAGTCCTAGTCGGTAGGAAGAAAGCCAAGGCAGAATCTTCCAAGTTACCTTACGACATGAGCGATGAGGAACTCAAAAGGGTCATGCTGAAGATGTCAAATGCCATCTTGCACCGAAAAAGCCCCCACCAAAGTAGTACATAGCACCGAAAATGGTGCAACACTTTGTGAACATGCTTGAGCGACCAAAGCCAGACAATCTTCCTTCAGACTATGACCACTCAATTATGAAGTCACATAAGGAGAAAGTGGAGTAGTCGAGAGGTCCTAGTAGAAGCGGGAAAACAATTCCCCAGCTCGGCGAACAAAAGAACCAATCGTGTCCTTCGCTGAAAGTATTATCCGATCCAGATCCAGAGATTGCACAAATAGTCGTACAAACGACACACGATCTTGGTATGACTGTTGGTCAATACTTAGGCACAAAAGCCGCACCCATGGGTGAATTGGCATACAAATACGAGTACGGAAAGCCTCTTGTCAGATCTGAGGAGGTCCCTCTTCTAGGAACACAAATGCGGAAATTGCATGATTGATATCTGTAAGCCTCAAAGGAAGGCATGATCATGATCATAGTGGGAGTTAGAGATGAACATTACTTCCGTGGAAATGACGAGATACACATTGACTTCACGAAATTATTTCAGTTATTCAATCAAGACGCCCTCGACAAATCTCTCAATAGTTGTTATTGTCTATAAGTGATTTATTTCTGTAATTATGTATCTAGCTCAGCTCGTTCATTTCATGTATAATTATCCTCACTATATTCTTTTATACGATATTATGCAGAATGAAGATTTTAGAATGAAAAAGAGCATGAATCTATGACCTTGGGTTCATTGATCGAAATAGTATTCATGAATATATGGTAAAGAATAACGCTAAGGAAATAGAGGATTACTTGCTAAAGTTTCTACTGAAACAACAAATCAAAACAGAAATATTATTTCCTTACAACTTCTAGTGAGTGTTACTATCTTGTACACATTCGATTTCGTTTACTCGATTTTAAGTGTAACTGATGAGTTATGCGTGCGCAGGTTCCACTTCATGCTGCTAATCATTCATCTTGACAAAGAAAAAGTACTAGTCATGGACTCGAAACATAAAGACCCTCGCATATGGGAGGACCTGATTGAAATGTTCCAGAGATAACTTCAATCATTATCAAACTATATCGGCATCTTCCATTCATTTCTTGATATCAAGTAATTAATAACTCTTTTACTCATTTTTCTTTGTCGGGCAGGGTTTGGAAACGGTTCATCAAGGCTATTAGGGGTGAATGGCAAGAGGAGCTGCGATTTCAACAACTCAATGTAAGTAGTATTATAGCTAGGTTCGCGCATCTTTTTGATTCTTGTTTAGCATGCTTGATTATTATTTTGATTGAACTCTATTCTCGTGAAGTGTTTGAGGCAAGAAGCCGGCAATAATTTATGTGGATACTACGTTTGCGAGTACATTCGTCAGATGACCTACTGGGCAGAATTTCACAACAACTTGCAATACGTAAACAATATTCACAATCTTATTTTATTACCATCAGTTATGTTGAGTTTTATTCATATATATTGAAGATCTCCTTCTTTAAATTAGATCGAACGGATGCGGGACAGTCTTCTAGAAAAGGATCGCATAGGAGCAATTCAAGAGGAATTGGCAGGATTCTTAAATAAGGAGGTCATAGATCCATCCGGAGAATACCATCGGGAATATGTATTTATCCATTAGAAATCGTAAGAGCAATTATATTGTAGATATATGCCTTCTGTAATGCATGGTTCTTCATTTTCTATACATTTCGGAGAATACTTCGATCTCTATATTCATGACGATGTTCTATAATGGTTCCTTCATTTCTGTAGTTATACATATATCAACTCTCGACAGGTCACTTACGACAAACCTCTCCCTCCTGCCGTGGCAGAAAAATACCCCTAAACTCTGCCGCGGTAGAACCCTAAACCCTGCGCTATCGCGGCAGAGTATTGAGACGTTTTTCTGCCGCGACAGAGATCGGTTAGTCCCGGTTCGTGGTCCTCCACCCCCCGCTATCCTGGACGGCCACGTGGAGCTCCTTTAGTCCCGGTTCATAACCGAACCCCCGATTCATAACCCAACCGGGACTAAGAGGGGAGGGGGGCACTAGTCCCGGATGCTAGTCCTGAATCCGAAACCGGAACTAAAAGCCCAAACGAACCGCGACTAATGCCCCGTTTTCCACTAGTGTCACTACATGATATTGGTGAACTGTTGAAAGTGTCTGCATTGTATTGCAAACGTGGCAGTACCGATGTCAAAACGTAACAACTGCATGGTAGTGTCTACCTTCTGTCATTACTAATTACTAAGTTTGGTTTATGTGAAAAGTGACCTCAACACTGTTTTCTCTCAAAAAGAAAAGGAAGAAATGCAAAAGATTGCTGAGTACAATTTGCCAGTTGTATGTAAATTCTTCTTTGTTAAGTTTACCATAACAAAAAATTATCATGCCATTTGCATATACTGTATATATCATCTAACGGGAGCAACTATGTCTAGCATATACTAGCCGGGCCAACTGACAGGTGGGCCTTGCCTGTCAGCCGGACAGCTATCCCCAACCAATCACAAACCATAAAACGTTCTTTCTCTATAGTCGATGGAGGCCCGCGCCAAACGAGCACAAGAAAATTGGAGGCCCTACGGCCGCAGCGGCTGGAGGTGGACGGGCACGCCGTACTTTGGACGGAGCGTGAGGACGTTGACCGGCGCATGACGGTAGTCGTCGGAGATGGTGAACCGAAAGCTTGCGAGCAGCATGGCGAGGACGACCTTGGCCTCGAAGAGCGCGTAAGTCTGGCCGACGCAGTTGCGCGGCCCGGCGGCGAATGGCAGGAACGAAGAGCGCCGTCCGCTGCCGGCGGCGAACCGCTCCGGCCGGAACTCGTGCGCGTCGGCGCCCCAGATGGACTCGTCGTGGTGGATTGCCAGCACGGGTATCCACACTGAGATCCCGCGCGGCAGGTGGAGGCGGCCGTCGCCGAGCGTGATGTCCTCGAACGCCATCCGCGGCAGCAGCGTCGCCGGCGGGTACAGCCGCAGCGTCTCCTGGATGATCATCTGCAGCTGCAACGTTTCGTAGAACAAAAACTGTAGTAAGATTTGCGGTCCTACAAAAAAAGACTTGGCTATATGCGTGTGCACTGCACGACGGACATACCACGGTGAGCTTGGAGAGGTGGTCGGCGGACGGCGGAGCGTCACCGCAGACCTGGGCGACCTCGGCGCGGGCCTTGTCCTGCCACTCCGGGTGCGTGGCGAGCAGCATGAGCGTCCACGTGAGCAGCAGCGCCGACGTGTCGTGGCCGGCGAAGAAGAAGGTCTTGCACTCGTCGATCACCAGCCGCATGTCGTAGCTGAACTTGCCAACGCCGTCTCCTGTTGCACCCTTGTTCTTCTCCTCCATCTCGGCGAGCAGCATGGCGAGGAGCCCCCGGCCGTATGTGGACGTCGTCCGGCCCTCGTCGGCGATCTCGCGGCTCCGGCGGATGGACTCCAGCACCACGCCCTCCAGCTCGCCGTTCAGCCTGCCGATCTCCCGCCTGTACTTGCTCGGGAAGTACCTGCAACCGATGATCGAAGTCTCTCGTCATTGTCAGGCGCAACAGTTGTTTACCCGTGTGCGTGCGTACGGCAATGGACGTATGCGCGCGCACGGGGTGGATGATAATGGAATCAATCCGAAGCGCCGGACAAATTGAAGTTAGTGCCAGTGCCCAAAGCTAAACAGGACATGGATGGCCTGCACGTCGCATAGTTAATTAAGACCAATTACCAAATCGAGCACCTTAGTTTAGCTTAATCATCTTGGTTATCCTAGTGCCGGGAACAAGGCGGGCGGGCGCGCGTATATGTTTGCCAGATACGGCCGCAAGTGAACGACGGTAGAGACAAAGGCCAGCTAGGTGGTAAACAGAGAGTGAGTGGAATTGAGTTGGCCGGCCGCAGCCCGCAGGCCGGGGGAGGGGGAGGGGGAGGGGAAGGTGATCGATCGTGACTCACTGGCTGCCGGGGATCCAGAGGTAGCGGCTGGAGCGTGCGGTGAGGCGCTGCAGGTCCTCGAGGAGGTGGAAGATGCGCTTGCCGGTCTCGTAGCTGGTGTCGAACTCGGTGCGGGAGATGATGTCGCCGGTGAGCCGGGTCATGTGCGCGCCGATCTCCACCTCGCCGTGCTGCCGAGCCGCCGCGTCCCGCAGCGACAGGATTGTCTGCTTCGTGCACTCCACCATGTGCCCCACCCGCCCCTGCATAAAACACGTGCGATATACATCCGACATACGGCAAGGAGGATTCAGGAACCGGTGTTAATTAGTGGCAATGCCACCATTGTTCGATCGAGGCGACGCATACCTTGAGCTTGTCCGGCATGAAGGCCGGCGCGACGACGTGGCGCTGGTGCGACCACCTGGCGCCGTTGGCCATGAGCAGGCCGCGCCCGATGAAGTGCCTGGTGCCCTGCCGCTGGAGCCACGATTTCCCGGTGGCGTGGGCGTACTTGGACGACAGGAACTCCTTGATCATGTCCGTGTCCGTCAGGCAAAGCCGCGGCTCGCTCCCGTACCAGTACACGAAGAGCTTCCCTGAAACGCACAATTCCCACGGTCGATCAGATCAGTACGACGTCCGCACCTCCGGCGTGCGCGCAATGCCTATGTCCAGTTCTCTAAATACTCACCGTATATCCCTGACCAGTGCACGTAATGGGGCATGAGGCGGCCGACGATGTCGTGGCTCAGCGACGGCATGTCGCCGGCGGTCGCCTTCGCCACGAGGGCCGACACCTCGCGGAGATTACCGACGAGCGGGCGCGGCGGGGGCCCGTGGACGCCCTGCGCCGCCATGGCCCTACGGATCCTCATTGGCGTCAGGAAGTAGCACGACAGGGTCACCCATACCGCTCTCAGGAGCAACGCCACGGCAGCCGAGGCGATCGCCCTGACCATGACCGCCACGAAAGCCATCAGAGCAGAAGTGGGGAACAGAGAGATATCGACGATTAGAGGCGTTAGTAGTTTCGATGACGACGACGACTCCTGCTAGATGCCGCCTGTAATCCAGGCTTTCTCTGCGCCCCCTCATGTCTATATATACAAGATCTCCAAGGAGGTCGTCGCCGAATTTTGGTAAGTACTTACTGCCTATGGTAAAGACTTGTTTTTCCCCCAAATATGTGTCTTTCTTCTTTCCTTTTGGTCGACTGATACGGAAGGCGATGATGGATTACCATGTGAGACGAAACCAAAAGTGATTCTCCTCTGGCGTGGTTACTCCATTAGTGGTTAGTGCCTTAATTGGAGAGGCTAATCTACTCATTTGGATGGATTGCCATCCTTGAGATGTTCTGGGATTTTTTTATTCGGCAGCAATTGATGTGGTCAATGTATCTTCCCACTACGAAAAAAGTAGTAGTGCATCAGTTATATATGGAAGCCACTTATTATGATACTAAAGATTGAGATATAAAGGATTCAATTCTTAATTACTATATAGCTGCTAATACTACTAATAAAGATCGAGACATAAAGGATTGATATGGTCTTGATTTATTTCAAGATCGGTAGAGATCATGTACAAAAGATCCTACTGAATTCATGTGCAGAAATTGCATATATACAGTAGTACACTATACTATATACATACAGAACAGACTGGCAGGTGGGCTCAATGGACGCCAGGGAATTAGACGGCCGCTATGAAATAAAATTTTACTCAGTTTATGCAAATTGTTCCCTTCCGTATGACAGAAGATAAAACAACAGTATAGAGAAACTCCAAAACTGAAGCACTTGAGGGCAGCATCATAAGGATGGCACCAAATGCTGTTCTAATAATCTAATTATAAGGCTTAGGCATGAATTCTTGTCTGAACCAGGCTTAATTTAGAGTATCAGTGTATCATCATCATCACATAGAGTAAGTATAGACTGGTCAATCCCTTAAATAAATGGCAAATCTCGTTCAGGATCGATGGCTTTATATATTCTCTATTCCCTATCCCTGCACTTCCACCATATATGATTCTCAGATAAAGGTCTCTGATCAGAAACATATACAGGCCGTAGATGGTTCTGAAGCAAAGTTTGTTATTTTCTCTGACAGGATACATAAACTAGCTATGCACCGCAGCAAACGAAACGCAAAAGGGCAAAGGGGGGCACAAAAGGAGGCCATTTCTGGTTTTTCAATAGCAAAGCCTAGTTAGTTCTCTGCACCCCGTGCAACTTGGAGAAAGATAATGTACAGTATGTGTTTGGGCATAAGAACAAAAACCCTAGCGTCGCAGACACCATTGTTTAGTGCCGATCTCTCGCATTTTTATGCCAAGAAAAAGGGAGAGCTCGGAGCTTCAGCTGGAACAGAAACAGCGTGGATGAGCTGTAGGCCAATCGAAGCAGGTCGGTGCACCGGCAAACACCGCTAAGTACTCTGACTAGTTACGGTTTAAGAAAGTAGTTTAGCCTTTTTTTTGCCAGTGATGAGCAGATTTGATTTGACACTTTTCCACTGGAAGATTTTGTTCATAGACACATTCACGCGGAGAGCGAAAAAAGAAACACAAGGCTGAGTGTCACTGCTCTGTTTTTCAAGTCGTCAGCAGTTTCCGCTGTTGTCGGTTTTTTGTCAGTCGGTAAAAAAGTAGGAAAACGCTCCCATCATACCAGGTTGTAACCCCTCTTTATATAGTCAAAAAGAATTAGTCAGAGCATCTGCCAGTTTTTCATGAAACCGAGTGCTTGATAGCTGCATAAGCGTAACTGAAACTGAACCCTAATTGTATATGACAAACAATCTGGAACCTTTGTATCGTGAGGTTTGAATTATAGTTCTCTTCCTTTTCAGGATGAGCTGTAGGCGATCGAAGCAAGTCGGTGCACCGGCAAACACTCCTAGCATTCCTACTAGTTACGGTTTAAGAAAGTACAGTAGACAGTAGTATACTAGTTTTCAGTGAGCTGATCTGGTTCATAGACTCATGAAGAGAAAAGAGAGAACAGAGAACAGAAGACTGAGAGATACTTCTCTGTTCTTCAAGTCTCAGCTGTTTCCGTTGTTGTCTGAACTTTTGTCCGTCCGTAAAGGTAGGAAACACGCCCACTAGTCAAGAATTAGTCAAAGCATCTGCGATTTTTTTCAAGAAACAGGGTACTAGCTAGTACTTTATGTTGCTGAAATGCTAGATAAGCATAGCTGAAACTGCAACCCCGTTGTGTAGGAAACATTATGTGGAACCTTTTTTCGTCGAACATTCCTAGAAGCCCGTCTTTGTATTGATAAAAGTGCACTAGGATAGCGTACACGAACAAATTTACAGATATTTACAATACGTGCAAAACACCCATCAACGGCGAGTCTAGAAAAAGAAAAGAAAAAAGAAGAGGAAACCACAATTGTCCTCATCAAATGGCCTACCAAAGGGTGAGGAGGCCAGAGACCTAGTTTGCCTAGCCTCCACCCATGAACTGTGAGGAGGCAAGGCTTAGTGCATCAATCCCGTGTCACACCCTCTGTTGGACGCCTCCATAGCACGACCAAAACTCTAGGCTAGGTCAACTTACCCTCGCCTACGTGCCAAGGAGAGTGGGCGGGTGGATGACAGGAATTACATGGAACTAGTGAAGGCATCGCCTAGAAGGCGTCGAAGACGACATACATTGCGGGATCTCATCATGTGCAATGTCCGACAAGCAACACCTTACCACAAGACTCAATAGTGAGACCAGGGAGGCCGACAACTCCAACTGCCACATCCGGGAATCCTTGCTCAACCCAAGAAGTGCCTCCAATGAAGGAATCGTGCTATGACACCGAAGAAAAAATATGAAACAGTGCTAGGAGGAACTAGACACTTTTTTGATATAGTAGAAGCGGGTCGGCGTGAAAATTCCGAAAATTCGTCCCTGACAGGGATCAAACTCCAGTCGCTCGGATGCGCCAACTGCGACCCAACCACTAGGATATTTGTTTAGCAAATTGAACATAGGGTTTCTCTCGGTGCTCGAGGAAGGGAAGGTCCATACATGACCGTGACAACACCCCCATGGAGGTACACATTAGCGTTGACCGTTGTTGGGCAATGATTTCTCCATGACCGCATGATCATAGACCCACGAAGACCTCGGAATAAAGGCAAACCTTCAAGGAAATCTCTCTTGTAGGCATCATAATACAAGTACATATTTGTCAAATGCTCCTTAGGAACAAGGTATGTGCTCTCTTTTATTTGATTTGTGGTAAGGAAAAAACCTACAGCTAGGATTTGATCTCCTCAATCCTTGGCCATAGTCACACAACAATGAGAATTGCTCTGCTTCATCACCATAGATAATATTCAGTGCAACCTTTCTTGCTCCACCCAACTTAAATCTGTTTGGTATCATGTTGAATTTCCTTCTTACTTTTGCTCCAAATGCCTTCCAATCTAATTTTTTGGTCATTTTTTAACTCATCAATGAAACATTGAGTGAGAAATGGAGCAACCTTCCTCTTCATCACATACAACATGTATCCTCCTTGCTTCCTTCCTCACCTTAACTCTTTCATTGACACTGTAAGCATTTAGTGGTTTTCTAAATTCTACCATACAAGAGAAAACCATGTTTGTTTTGAACACTGGTGTTGCCATATCAACTTCTGGATTGAATTCTTTGAACTTGTACTTTAGCTACATGTACTGATCCCTTGTGAGATTTAAATCGTCATGCTCCAGCCCACCATCATCCTCTTCCTCAATTATCTCTGACAGCTCATTGTTATCATTAACATCCTTGTTAGTGTATTCTAGGAAAAGATCATCATCACCATCCTCTGCATCATAGTCACTTTCATAAAATTCAGTATCAGTGTCACCCTCTTCACTACCATCATCACCATCATCTGCATCATAAATCTTTTTGATGATTGCATCTGAGCTTGCTGAAAGATTGCGGAAGTATAGAGATTGTATTGATATTGCAAGAGGTGATTACATCGTGAGCTCTTAGGCTGTTTATATAGTACTAGAAGACTTGGGGGACAAGAAGTCTAATAGAGATAGAGTTGGATTACAATATTGAACTACCAAATATGTCTAGCCATAATATACTCTAACACCCCACCCCCCCCCCCCCACCCACCCGCGCAATCGGATCGGTAGTGACGCGGACGGTCTGACTGGAGAATAAGCCAAAGGTGAGGTGGTAGCCCTTGTTGCCGATGTCGATGTAGCCGGGATTGAGGGTGCTATAGTTGTGGTTGATGGTGTCGTTGGGGAAGTCGTCGCCATTGATAAAGTCGATGATGTTGTTGTGTTGTGGTTGATGTCGTTGTTGAGTCTGGAGAATTCGTCGTAGTAGTTGAGGTAGATGTAGTTTGCATCGAAGTAGCTCGACCCGCAGTGCCGAGCTTGCAAGACTCGGGAGCGTATCGGGGACGAAGGCACGCGTCGGTGTTGCCAATACCGGACGTGCGAAGACAGGGACCATCATGAGACATGCGTGCCAGAGCCAAATTGAGGAGCAAAGAAATTTTTCTATAAAAGGTCGATGTAGAAGTTGTCCGCCGTGTCAGAGTAGACAAAGTGGCTGCAAGAAGAAAAATTGAACACAGACTTGTGCAAATAAAAATTAGACTGCATCTTTGGTGGCAAGGTCATGGTGGACGAAGACGGTGGTGGTAGATGTTGATGGCAATTGAATTGTAGTGGTAGTCGATTTCAGGGATTAGACCCGTATTTTCCGCTTGTATGAGCGTGGCATCGCTCGTGGAGAAGAACTTGTTGGCATTGATGATGACGATCGGTGGTAGCGGCGACAATGTGGCGATGTTGTTAGTGTAGATGGTTGTCGGCGATAATGACCACGGGTGATGAAGATGCAGTCATTTGTTGATGGCGAGACGCGTACTCAAGGACGTGCTCCCGGTAGATGTTGGCGAAGACGGGCCGGCGTGGAGACGACGTGAGGACGGAGCAGCCGATGCAGCGCGTGAAGGCGTCCCTTGGGGCGCCGCTCGGAGCCTCCTTGCCACGATCGTTGACGATGATTTGCCGGAGTTGAGTCGACGCCGAGGTTGAAGTAAAGGCACGTGATGACGACATGCGGCTATGGACGATGCTTTTGGTGGCTAAATGAAAAATAGATCTAATAGGAAAAATAAATTTGCTAGAACTATGATACATTGCAAATGTATCTATAATTTTTGATGTTCCATACTTGGTTTTATCTACTTTTTTGTGTTTTGTCCACACTTTGGAGTACTTTTCCTATGATATCTTGGACTAACCTATTAACAAGAGCGACAGTGCCAGCTGCATGTTTTCTGCTGTTTTTGGTTCTAGGAAAGTCCGAATATTCTCGGAATTGGACGGGATAAAAGCTAAAGTGCCTATTTTCCCGGAAGTCATCAAATGCCAGAATACGAGACGGAGAAGGGCTGCTCTCCTTCCTCCTATAAGATGCCCTCGAGACGAAAACCCTAAGTACCCGATCAAAAATCCACGAAAGAGTCTGTAGCCGCCATCATCTCCATCCCTAGATCGGGAGGGATCTGAAGCTCTTCCCGGCACCCTGACGGAGAGGGGAATTCACCCTGGAGGCCTTCTTCATCACCATGCAAGCCTCCGGTGTGATGCGTGAGTAGTTCATCCTTGGACTACGGATCCATTTAGTAGATAGATGGTTGGTTCTCCTTCTTTGTGCTTTCATGTCTAGATCTTGTGAGCTCCGTTCATGATCAAGATCATCTATTTGTAATTCTGCATGTTGTGTTTGCGGGGATCCGATGGATATTGAGATGCTATTTCAGATTGAGTATTGATTCTATCATGTCTTTGTTATTTGTGATCTTGCATGTTTTCCGTTGTTAGTAGCTATCTTGGCCAAGTAGATGCTAGCAACTCCAAGAGTTAGTATTTATGCTCGATAATGGGTTCATGCCTCTGGTAATGTGGGGAAGTGACAGAAATTCTAACGTACTAGATGTGATGTTGCTACTAGGGTGAAAACAACAATCCTTTGTTCATAGAACAATTGTATTGTTTACTTTACACGCAATTCGTAAAGCAATAATCTGTTGCTTGCAACTTAATACTGAAGGGGGTTCGGATGATAACCTGAAGGTGGATTATTAGTCATAGATGCAGTTGGATGGCGGTCTATGTATAATATTGTAATGCCCAATCGAATATCAAAGGAGTCAAGATGATTAGTATATGCATGTATTGCTTTCTCGATGTTTGTTAATTGCCCCGCTGTAATTTATTCACCCAGCATGTTATCTATCTTAAGGAGAGTCACCTCTAGTGAACTATGGATCCCGGTCCTTTCTTTTACATACAATCTATAAACTGTTTACTGCTTTGTGTTTACTTTCTGCAAACTATTACTTCCTTCCATTCGATACGTTTAATCCTTTGTTTTTAGCAAAACCGATGAGATTGACAACCTCATCGCAAGTTGGGGACAGAGTTCTGTGGTTGTGTTGTGCAGGTCTCCACGTTGCTGCTGGCACCGGTAGTGCGCCCTGCCATCGTTTAGCTAGCTACACCTTTGGGGTGTTTCCTTGCTCCTACTGGATTGATAACCTTGGTTTTGTACTGAGGGAAAACTTGATGCTGTGCTCATCATACCTTCCTCTTGGGGTTCCCCAACAAGCTCGATACATTTTGGGCCATCAAACTACTAAACCGATCTAGGGAATTGAAAGAAAAACTAGCTACGAGATTTGGTGCCCCGGTGGAGATCATGGAGCTCGATCTCGCCGGGGACGGCACGGCGGAAGCAGTGGCTAAACCCTAGGCGGAGAGAACCGCTCTGATACCATGTAAGATTGCGGAAGTATAGATTGTATTGATATTGCAAGAGGTGATTACATTGTGAGCTCTTAGGCTGTTTATATAGTAGTAGAAGACTTGAGGGGCAAGAAGCCTAATAGAGATAGAATTGGATTACAATATTGAACTACCAGCTATGTCTAGCCGTAATATACTCTAACACTTGCAAATTCATCATGTACATCAAACTCTGTCTCAACTGCAAATGAACCAGGACTTTCATTCACTTGAACCTCTCTACTAGCATTCACTACATATTTGCTAGGTATTGGTACACTAACATCTCCTCTCGGACCCTTTAGGAAATTTGTGTGATCCACCATCAAGCGTGCACATTCTATCATTTCTGGTGTGTGGGAATCATTCTCAATAAGCCACATGCCATCTAAAAGATTTTTCCTGGGTAGGCACTAGTAGACACGTGTTCTCTCTATGACCTCAACCCTCCTTGCTTAATGAAATCATCAATCGAAACCTTGAAGAAAGTGTCAGTGTTGTAGTAGTCAAAGTGATCAACACTACTACTCACATAGCTAAAATTTTCCTTTAATCCACAGAAAAATCCATTGTGCTCCAAAACTACTATGGACGATCATCTATTGTGCTCTAAAACTACTATGGACGATCATCTGCACAAATCAAACCAAAAAAAGAAATTCCAGTCATTGTCTAGCTCTGACTTCCTCGCCTCCGTCCTCACCTCAATGACCCCTCCACAACCAAAACAAGGGATAAGAAGCTGCCCTCCCCCGAGAGCCCTCTACAGTACCTCGCCCAGATCCAGTGCGACCGGGCCAAACCTGAGCCACTCTGGCAGCCACGGCGGCCGGAGGCGGCGGAGGGGAGGTGCCGGGGTAGTTTTATAGATGTAGGCCGATGTTGGTGGCCGCTATGTCGGTAGTTGTGGAGTAGGGTGCCGATGTTGGGGTCGAGCTTGGCACATCCGGTGATGGTGGATGGGGGCTGTGTGCTTCGGTGGACGAAGCTGGCGCTCCTCTTCTCCGGTTATGGGATCTCCGTAATAAGACCCGTTGCCCCGATCCGAGCTTGTGGCGGCTCTGCTTTCCTGCTCCTGGCCGGTCGTGGTGGCGGGGGGGATTGGTGAAGCAAGCTCTTCTTGGCTCGATCTGGTGGTAGCAGGGGCTTCTCTTGGTGTGGTGGCGCGGCGCCAAGGTCCGCCCTAGTCGGCCTCCTCTCAGATCGATGGCTGATCCAAGTTGGAGGTCGTCTGGTGGCAAGCCTCTTCATAAGACGCCTAGGAGCTGGCGCCTGGTGTGGGATCTATTTGCCTCTTCGCTCTCCTCGGTCGGCCTTGGTGGCGAGGGAGGTTGGGCAGAGTGGCGGCGGCGTATGTTATCTGATTCCCGGCCTGCCGAGGTGGCGAGGGGGTTGGATGGCTGCGTTGCCCTCTTCTTTTCGTCCAGGTGTTGGTGCTGTCCTTGCCGTGTGGTCCTCTCCTCTTGCCTGCTCCAGCGTCTATGGTAGACGCTTCGAGTATGCAGCTAGGGAGTCTGCAGCGGTGGTTTTCTCTAGAGCTCCTCTCCGGTGTTTCATGGCGGTTCTTGCCGTCTTCGAGCCGGACCGAATGGCAGTAGGGCTGTCGCTGCTTCGCTCCGTCTGTCGGTGTTCATCTGCGTTTGTCTCCAAGTGGCATTGGAGTCGCCGTTGTAGTCCGACGCCGGAGCCCTGAGATCTGGAGGAGGAAGAGGACCGGGGACTGGATCGCTTTCCATGTTTTACCCTAGGTTCTTTGTGCTTAATTTAGGACCCATGTGTAATTTTTCTTTCTTTTTTGGTCTCCTTGTACTCCAGACTTTTATTGCAGCTTCATGTCGGGTGTGTTTCACCCGTTCATCATTCAACAAAAACAAGAAAAGTGGCATAATTGACTCCCCTCTCCCTGGAGGGGTATGGATGCTAAAGAACTGGAAGGAAAAGGGAAAAGGGGTTTCCAAAGTGAATGGGGACCTTTTTGTTAATTTTCCATGCGCATGTCTTTCTCGAGCAAATTATCTTTTAGTAGCATAAATGGGGCTAGGATAATAACTTAGTGCCACTTTTGCAATTTTTTGCTTATGCATACCACTTTTGGGACGAGCTGTTACAAATAGTCACTTTTTTAGCAAATCGTATTTTAATAGCAAAACTAACAAAATGGGTCCACAATTAAACGATGACATGGACCTAGGTCCCACGTGTCATCCCTCTCATCTTCTTCACTCTCCTCTCTCTCTTCTTTTGTATCCTTCTTTTTCCTTCTCCCCTCTCTCTCTTCTCTCGTATCCTTCTTCCTCTGGTCTACCTCATCACTTACATATGACCTCAGGTACATGTCATCGTTTAATTGTAGGCCCATTCTATTATTTTTGTTGTTAAAACACAATTAGCCAAAAAAATACCCTATTTGTAACAGTCCGTCTCAAAAGTGGTACCTATATCAGCAAAAACTTGCAAAATTGGCACTAAGTTGTTACCCTCTCCCTAATTGTGGTACTAAAATATAGTTTACTCTTCTTTCTCATAGTTTCGATAGCCTAGGCTTCTTTGCAAAACATCCGATCTAGCGTGATACGGGATATATGTCGTCTCCAGATAGAATTGTATGAACGGTGCTGCACAGCCAATACAACTATGTGTACCGTGGGATCACAACGTGCAAGAAGTTGTATGAAAACGAACATGCTGGATAACTCGTTGTATGGCCGGTGCAATTATCTCTTTACATTATGTATATACTTCCTCCGTTCGAAAATATAAGACGGTTTAGTTTTATAAATCGAATGTATCTAGACATCTTTTAGTGTATAGGTTCGTAGAGATTCGGTATGAACCTATACACGAAAAAGTGTCTAGATACACTCATTGGATAAAGTTAAAGCGTCTTATATTTTCAAACAGAGGGAGGGAGTATCTGTGAATGTTCTGTGTGCGCGTCTGCGTACTCGCTTCGCGCTATTGAATCGGACTCGCCCCGGCCAAGATTGAGGAGGCACGAGATGATTGTATATACTCCAGTAGATGCAGCTAATTCACATAAACAAGTGCCTGTATCTTGGAGCCGTGCCTGGTAGCAGAATATCCTGCACGATGTGCACGCATCATAGCTTATTATAGGGAAGTAATAACTAATCCATCCTCGTGCGCAAATTTTTATAAGTTTCCTTACTTATCACACTATACTCGCAACTGCCAACTCACGAATTAAATCTGGCCATCGTATCGGATGGCAAGCTAAGGCTAGTCATAGTGGTAGTATCATACTACTAGTATCATGCATATGATACTAGCGTATGATACTATCTTCATAGTGCATGGTATCATATAGGAGTATCATGCTAGTACTATATTTAATAATTTGTAGAATCTCAATGCAAAATTATGTAGAAGATTTATTTGTATGAAGATTTTTTAGTTTTACGTGCTATGATACGGTAGTTATCTATGATATTCTAACCATCTTTTTCTTCATTAAAATTATTGTGACACATTAAATTTTTTTCAACATAGCATGCATGATACTAGCTATGACACTTTCACTATGACCAGCCTAAGACCAAAGAAATGGTCATCGGCTATCGACATTGACTATATTCAGAAAACGGCATATCCGTTGCTACTAATCAATGAGATCGGCTGGAGTGTGCATGTATATATTGGCATATTCTGCAAGTAACTGGTACGTCAGATGGATCCGACAATCTCAGGCCTTGGCACAGGGAACTCTGACTTGTGCAGTATATTTGCTTTCTAGAGTGTCTGTGACAGCTTGTAGCTGACCTCTGCATATTCAGCAAGCGACTATTGGTGTGGACTAATATCAGTTTGATTCTTCTGAACTCGTCAAAGAAACTTTGCCCAAGCGCCTAAACTTCAATAGGACTTTGTTACTAGATTAGTCGCATCTATTTGTCCTTCATCCTGTACACTATATTTTCATGACAGTTTCTTCAACCTGTCCACTAATTGTCTAATTCTGTCCTTTTTTTTTTTGAGAGAGCAATTGTCTAATTCTGTCCTGAGTCCTAAACTAAACTCACTTCTGTACTGGCACTTCGAACCGCGTGGCGCTAGGTGGGCTGCTAACCCATTTAGGGCGGGCGTATGGATCCGTGGGCCAAAACCTTCACTTCGTATGGGCCGTACAGCGCATCGGACAACACCCTTTTCGCGTACCATTCGCTCGCAGTCGAACCCTATAGTATTTCGTGAAGCGGAAGGAGGACATACGGCATCTGGAAAGGATCTCCGCTCTCCGGTACAGCTCAGAAAGCCACGCAGCCGAGGGATCCGCTGCGAACTAAGCGCCGTGTGGCCAACAGGCCAAGGCGCACATCTTCGCAGGCCTGTGAAAGCGCTGGGGTTTCGTTGGTCCCGGCCGCTGTATGCTGTTACGGGTGGCGTGAGACAGGAGACGCCAGTTAATACGCCGCCGTCTGCTGCTATATGGAAGGCGGTTTTCCGCGTGCACCCCTGTGCTGATTTAGTTTTCCAGTTTGGGGTTGGCTGGACCTCTGAGGACAAGTATTATTCTTTCCTTGAAAACTACTACGTTAACAGGTCACAAATCTTTTGTCATTTTCATGGTCGAATTAATACGGCCAGGTGTGAGAGCAATGAATTTTTTCCTTGAAACCAGAAAAATTTAATTTGAACAAGGAAACAAAAAATAAAAGAAAATATATTTTTCTTCTACTATAGTAACCGGTAACGGCGTCAATTTATTGGCATAGTTTCAATGCTGGTTATTCCTCAAATGTTATAGGGTTGAGGATCTTTTACCAAACGACTATGCGTAGCTTTTCTTTAATATCATAAGAGCATCTCTAGCAGTGCCGCATCCCTCCATACCATAAAACATGGATGCGGTAAACCCCAACTAGAGTTCGCGGTTCGAAAAAGAGCGGGGCGGATCAGATGCCGCATAATTGTACCGCAAAACAGAATATTCCAATATTCCGCCCCATCGCGTGTACTGCAAAATAACATATGCTGAAAAAATCAGATTCTACAAACCAACAGTTCAAACCAATACAAAGTTTTCGAAGTTTACAATAGCAAACAGTTACAACAGTACAAACAAACGGAAAATAAACATACTAGGCTTCCTGATGATCAGCCTCACCATTCGCAGCAGCACTTGCAGCAGCTCTGTGAGCTTTCCTTGCCTCGAGGATCTCCAACCTTCTATCTTCCCACCACTCTTTTGTGATTGGATCCATCTTCTCAGGATCCATTGTCATCACTCGTGTTTCATCGGCAATCACACCTGCCCTAGCCTTTTCCTCTTAGAGATGGATCCTCCGCTTCTCAAACTCAGTTTTGCGCTTCTCATCTTCACGAGTTGCAAGCCACATTTTGAGCTTGGTCTCTTCTCTCTTGTCGGCCATCTTGAGCTTGGTTTCCATTTGTTGTTGCGCTACTAGCGACTTGTGCCTCATCATTCCATCCATCTTGTCCCTCAACTTTTCGTGCTCAATCTTTCTCTTCAACTCTTCTTTCACCTTCTTTGTACCATCTGGCCTTTTTTTTGGCTTTCAGTTCGTCGTCTTCCTCTTCATCCTCTTCCTCCAAGTTTATTGCCGCACCGTTTCTCGGAGGTGGTGCCTCTCGATCCCATACTCTCCACTTCTCACTATCCTTGAGCAATTCTCAGCAGTGATGGAGAGCGAACGGTTTGTTCCTCGATGAGGCCATGTCCTTGTACCTAAATTGTGCAACCTTGTCATATTCGTCAATGTTGACCCCGCTAGGGGGATGAGTCTTGACTTGCTCATAGGCGGCACTCCAATGATTGCAAGACTGTTTGATTGTATCCCACCGATCTTGGAGAGATCTCAATGTAGGAGTGCTACCTTTCGGTACTAACTTGAATAAATTATCCTCAATCCGCTGCCAATACTTCTTCTAGGATTGGTCACTCCCGGTGATAGCATCCATGGACACACCCTCCCAAGCCCGGATTTGTGTTGTGTCCTCGTCCACGGTGTAGTTAGCAGATCTCTTAGATTTCACCTTCTCTTGGGCAGCACTAATGCCTCCTCGTCCACCTCTTCAAGTTCATCGTCTTCCCAGTCATCGGTGTCGCGCACTCCTTCCTCCCCACCGTTGCTGGTAGCTGCAGTAGCTGCCTCGTCTAGTAGGGGTGGACCTTCGTTGACGTTCACCCCCGCGTCGTTCATCATGTTAACGAACAAACACGGAACTGAGAGAAGATCCTCGCTACGAACACCCAAAATACGCGATTTTCAGGCAATAAATTTCTACGCGGCACGTGCGACAAATCTAGGGCGAATTCGACTATGATCAGATCAACATGGAGATATACCTTCCAGGAATAGGCGCGAATTGGGTGGGTGGTCGCAGGGGAGCTATGGTCACCGACGTGCATGCCGAGAGGGGCTTTCGGGTCACGGTTCTCTTCGGCTTCGGGCCAGAGAGAAGCTTGGATCCGCTGACTTTCCTTCGACCGCCGGAGGGTCGTGTGAGGACAGTCGAATCACCGATTGTGCGGGGATGCGCTCCTAGTTGCTCTCTCACTAGTTTCGCCACCGGCGCAAGCGCAAGGCTGTCATCGATGACATCCATGACGAGAGGGGCCATCGGCAGGGATTCCGATGTGGAATCGATCGGCTGAGGCTGGGGAGTGTCCATAATGGTGGTGGTGGGCGGCGATGCGCTAGGGAAAGACTAGAGGTGTGAGGACGATGAGATCGGAAATTGGTGGCAGCGGCAGCGGAAATGTCCTTGGCGCAAAGCGAAAGTTAGGATGCGGTGAACCGCATCTGCAGCCCTCGGTACAGGACATATGCGATACGGAAGCGAGCTTTTGCAGTGAACCGCCAAAAAATTCTAGATGCGGTACGTTTTAGGGTATCTAGAATGGTCACTTTTTCCGCCTTGTACCGCATACTGGCGGTTATTTTGCAGGACGATGCCGAATGCGGTATCTGCTAGAGATGCTCTAAGCGTGATCGATTGGACACGAGGGGCACCGTTGGAGTTGCCCTAAGAGAAGTAGTCTAACATTCTATGTCATAGCTCGACAAGATTGTTCCCATGTTTTGTTGTGTTTTTATCCTGAGCTTATCACAATAAGTGTCGGTTCTTTTCGGCTAGGGCTTGTGCAAGAACGGTTTAAGTTAGCTACCCCATAAAAACTATAGTGGCATTAAGCCCTTGAGAAATGGTAGTATAGTTCTTTTTAGCTTATTTCTCGAAATAGGCTTCGCCCAGCTTTATAAATAAAGAAACCAACATACAAAGTCTCATCTAGTTCGCACGACGGAAAAATAAAGCTAGGGGCACAACACAATCACCCCACTAACCTGAGATACAACATAAGCCTCGAAAGCGACATGAAGGAGGGATCCCACAGTCCAGTAAGGGCTCATGATCGGGTGGGCGGCGGTGGATGCGACGTGCCTCCTCAATAAGATGTTGGAGGATGTCATCTAACTTCTCCTTGTCCTGGCTCCTACATAGAGGGTGCCACTACTGCAAAAAAGAGGAATTTGAAGATCGAGTTAGTGGCACGTCGTAGGAACATTTTTTCTATCACCATATTATTGCGCACCATCCACAGGGTCCATGATAGCACTACAAAAATGAACTAAAAGAGGCGTTGCCTCTTGCTAGGTTCATTCGCGTGGGTTTCCAGGAATTGCCCAAGATCCTGAGCATCCAAGTCGGGGCCTAGGGATTCTCGAATAAAATTCATAGAAACCGGGTCGCATGACAAGTGAACATTATGTGAGATCCCGTTTCCGGGATCAAACATAATGGGCATAACCCGTCCCCCGGCCCATGCCGCAGGGTCACCTCTATGCCTGAGGGAAGGCGATTGCGAAGCAGTTTCCACACAAAAATCTTTGTCTTCAGGGGTAGAGGGGTTTTCCACAGGTGCTTGGTCCAAGGCATGGCGGGTCCTCTAAATAGGGTCCTATATGTCGAGCTAACACAGAAGGCCCCTGACGAGGTCAACCTCCAAGACACTGAGTTTGCCTCCCTTGAGAGAGAAGCGGGCAAGCGAGCCCTCAGAGTCTGCCACTCAACTATTTCAACTAGGCCAAAGGTCCTCCTAAAGGCGACGGGCCAGGACCCTTCATGGGCTACCTCAGCAACGAATACTTATGGGTCCATGCAGATCGCAAAGAGCTGTGGGTAAGAAATCCTAAGAGGGTGTCCATCAAGCCATGGATCCAACCAGAAGAGTGTGCCTTTGATGCATGTAAAATGCATACATGAACTTTGTAGTTTATTGTCATATATTTCAACATATTTGCATGTTATTAGATGTTATATTCATATTTTGCATTGATTTATGGGGATTTTCCATTGGTCCCCTTGCATTGGTTTATAACTCTGCAAAACAGGAAACCCCTATTTTGTGGATTTTTAAGTTTCAGGGACCTTACGAAACTCAAATGGAGCGAGAATTTTTTTGGAGTCAATATTTTCCCGGAGACACAATATGAGAAGAAGAAGTACCGGAGGGGGCTAACGAGGCCCGAACAAGTACAAGTGGCATGGGCCCACCCTAGGCCACACCACCATGTCTCGTTCCCTCCTCAAGCGTCTGCAGCCGTCCGTTCTGATCTTAAACTGACGGGCTTGACCTAAAAACCACTATATATAGACCCTCCCGAGGCGTTCTCGGGGGCACACGAAGAAACACAAAAACCACAAAACTGAGGCTGAACCTACAAATATTGGAGGGGGAAACGCTGTTGGAGCCATCACCGGTTGCATCTCCACCCTCTCTAACATCATCAACACCGCCACCATGATGAAGAGGGAGTAGTCCACCTCTGGACTATGGGTCTGTGGCAGTATCTTGATCTCTCTCTCTTGTGCTATGTTGTTTAGATGCCATATGAGCCACTATCATTATTATGGCCATATTTGTAATTCCTATGTGGTGGATATTTTGTTTTGTTGGATAATTGATACGTCCATTTTGCATCACTATTCTATATCATAATTTATTGTTATTCATTGATATATTTCATTTTAAGAGGTGATACTTATGTTATTTCATCTGTTTTTGCATGGTTGATGACTTTTGGAGCATGGACCGCTACACTCAGGATTCTGATGGAAAAGGTGATGTTTGGAGGAAAAATTCGCGAAGATCAGAAAATCTGGGAAAATACATGGAAAATTCTATTTTTCCAGAAGATGAAGAATGCCAGAAGGGGAAGTGGAGATGGGCCACAGGAGGCCCACAAAACCCCCTGGCGCGGGCCACCCCTGGCCGCGCCACCAGGTGGTGTGGCCACCCTGGCCCACTCTAGGCTCTCCCCTCTGGCGTATATTATCCTCCCGAAACCCTAAGACTCGGGGAGCGACCACAGAAAGATTCCGCCGCCTCTGCGGGACTGAAAACACCGAGCGAGAAAGATCTCTCCGGCAGACAGAATTCTACCGGGGGAATTCCTTCCTGGAGAGGGGAGATCGTCGCCATCAACACCACCATCAAGCTGGACTTCATCGGGATCATCATCATCACCACCATCATCATCACTAGAACCATCATCACCACTTCATACCGATGTAACAATTGGGTTGAATCTTGCATAGTTCTTAGGGGAAACTTTCCCGGTGTTGATTACTCCTTGTAGTTGATTCTATTGAGTGAACCATTGAATTATAGTTTATGTTCAGATTGTTACATATCATTATTTCATCTCTGATCATGATCCATATGATGTCTTGTGAGTAGTTTGTTTTGTTCTTGAGGACATGGGAGAAGTCATGTTGTTAGTAGTGGAATTGTGTTGAGAAAGATTCAATGGTTTGATATTTAAGTTGTGGTGTATTTCTTCAAGTGGTGTCATGTGAACATCAACTACATGACACTTCACCTTTATGGGCCTAGGGGAATGCATTGTGTATTTGGCTACTAATCGTAGGGGTTGCCGGAGTGACAGAAACCTGAACCCCCGTTAGGAAACCTTTGCACAAGGGACGTCAGGGTCTTAGAGTTTAAAATTGTGGTTAGGTTTCTACCTTAATTACTTTCGTGTACTTGCGGATGCTTGCAAGGGTTATAATCACAAGTATGTATTAGTCCTAGGAAGGTCGGTACATTAGCACAGGTTCACCCACACAACACTTAGCAAACTAAAGAAGATTAATCAACTATATGAAGCGAAAGCACTTGACGATATTCTTGTGTGTCCCCAAGAACGTTTGGTCATCTTAAGTAATACTCCCTTCGTTTCATAATATAAGTGAAGGAAATATGCCCTGAGAGGCAATAATAAAGTTGTTATTATGTATTCCTTGTATATGATAGATGTTTATTTTGCATGCTATAATTGTATTGATAGGAAACATCAATACATGTGTGTTTAATAAACAAAAGGGTTCCTAGTTATGCCTCTCTTATAGACTAGCTTGTTGATTAACACGATGATCAAGGTTTCCTGAATATGGACATTAGATGTTGTTAATAACAAGGTCACAGCATTTGTGAAATGATGTGATGAACATTCATCCGAAGTATAGCATTACGATCAAGTCATTATGTTTATATTGCTATAACATCATACAAAGTAGTCTTAGTCCTTAGACCATGAGATCATGTTAATTGCTAACACCGGAAGAGTATCTTGATAACATCAAACGTCACACCGTAACAGGGTGACCATAAAGGTGGGTTCAGTGCTATGAAGGTGTTATGTTGAGGCTCATGGATCAAGAGTGGAATTTGTCAATCTCGATGACGGATAAATATACTCTGGGCCCTCTCGGTGATATCACATTAAGATAGCTTGCAAGCAAGTGATGTGATCACTAGAATGTTATATCACGGGAACGAGAAAAGAGTGCATGTCGGTAACGAGATCAAACTAGGTATTTGGATACCGATGATCGAATCTCGGACATGTATTATATCATGAGACAAAGGAATTAAATTGCTGACGTTAAAGGTTCTCATGATCACAGAAGTCATCGTTGAATATGCAGGAGTCAGTATGGATCTCTAGGTCCCGCTTCTGATTATTGATCTGAGAGGAGTCTCAATCATGTCTGCATTATTCGCGAACCGTAGGGTGACACACTTAAGGGTTGCCGGACACCATTTAGGAGCACATATGTTCTAGACAAAAGGTTTGCAAAGCACAGGAAATGTTTCGATAGAAACAGGAATTGTTTCGATAGAAACCGGAATTATTTCGGGTGAAATTGCAGAAAGTGGTTCTGCATGTGATATTGAAATGTTGCAAGGGGTTTTATGTGAATGTTTGTTAATTAAAGTAATTAACAAAATTCTGAATAAAATAAATAAAAGAGTTTTATTAATTGAGAGTTGCATTTGATTTGGTGAAAATTAAATACATGTGAGTGGGATTTTGGGTGGAGGCCATGTTTATGTGAGTGGAGGTTCACCACATGAATGAAGGAGGGGAGGAGTCCCCCCTCATGTGCCAGCTATGGGAGGGGAGGGGTCTCCCTCCCTCCTATATAAAGCCCCCCTCTCCCCTCTCATAAACCACACCTCCTCGTGAAGGATCTCTCTCCCCCTCTAGATATTCCCCCATGGTCTCGGATTAGCGAGATACATGTTCCCGGTGGCCTTGCGTCTAGAAGGAGTTGCTGCTTCCGCTGATTCGCTGGAGCGAGGAGGTGGAGGTTGTCCGGTGGCTTGAACGTGTGTGCGAGGACGGATGCGCTGCTGATTTGCGGCGCTCGGACTTCCACACGATCTTGAGATCGGCAAGCGTACGACTACATCAACCACGAGTTCCTACTCGTTAACAAAACTCGTTGTCTTCGAGGGTAAGTTCTCCATGGATGTATGTCCACCCGTTGCTCTGTATCTAGTAGATAGATCTTGGCGTATAGTTCTCATCGTAGGAATTTTTTGTTTTCTATGCTGCGGACCCAACAGTGGTATCAGAGCTAGGTCTATGCGTAGGTGCTTTGCACGGGTAATACACATATGTTTATATGTGGGCGATGATGATCATGTTATTGCATCTTCTATGTACTTTGGATATTGGTGGCATAGTGGGATGAAGCGGCCCAGACCAACCTTACATGTCATCGTACATGAGACCGGTTCCACGACTGACATGCAACTAGTTTTGCATAAGTGGCTAGCGGGTGTCTCTCTCTCCTACTATAGTCAATATCTGATTTACAACGAGTTGCTAATAACTTGGTTATCCTCATTGTGGTTCATGTTCGTAGGTAAGACCGATTCTATCTCCGAAAGCCCTAAGCCACGTAAAACTTGCAATTGATAAATTAGAGGCGTCTAGTTTAGATCGTTGCTGGGCTAGTGTCTTGATATGGTATTGTTGTAAGTAGATGTATGATAGATACTCTTACAACTCACTTAACGTGTAAGTTCCATAGACCTTGGCCTAACACACAAAGGAATGATAGAGATCATACCACGATGCAAAGGCTAGTGTCCCTGTGCTTTCTGTTAGAATTGGTGATCATTGCTATTATGGTTTATGTGATATTGGTGCAAGTTCAAGTGCTATCCCTTATGAGTTTTACAAAGAAATTATGCATGAAATCAGTCCCTGCGAACTAGAAGAGATTGATGTGGTTATTCACCTTGTTAATAGAGAGACCATCTCTCCAATTGGTATTGTACGGGATGTAGAAGTTCTTTGTGGTAAGATTAAATATCCTGCTGATTTTCTAGTACTTGGTTCAGCTGCTAGTAAAACCTATCCTATCATTTTTGGTAGACCTGTCTTGAGTACTTGCGGAGCCATTATTGACTCCAAAAGGGAGAAATTTTTAACTAAATTTGATGGGGAATCTTATGAGTTTAATTTTTCAAAATTTACTAAAGAACCTTGTGAAAATGAAATCCATAATGAGGATTTTAGAGTTGAACATCTTGCTTCTATTTCTCTTGCTCCTAACAATGCTTTGCAGCAATTTATGGAAGACCACGAAAGTGAAATCTTCATGGAAGAAAGAAATGAGATTGACGAGATTCTCCGTCGTCAACCTAAGATGCTTAAGCATAACTTGCATGTGGAACATTTGGGTACCACGTTGCCACCTAAAAAGGATACGGTCTTCGATCTAAAACCTTTACCTGACGATCTTAAGTATGCTTATGTTGATGATAATAATATATATCCTGTTATTATTAGCTCTAAACTTTTAGGGAAGGAAGAGGAAAGATTATTGGAGGTATTGAAGAAACACCGAGGGGCTATGCGTTATACTATGGATGATTTAAAAGGAATTTCTCCTACTATATGTCAACATGCTATCAATATAGAACCAGATGCAAAGCTAGTGGTAGAGCACCAACATCGTTTAAATCCTAAGATGAAGGAAGTGGTAAGAAACGAGGTATTGAAACTCCTTGATGCTGGTATTATTTACCCTATTGCTGATAGTGAATGGGTTAGTCCTATTCATTGTGTCCCTAAAAAGGGGAATTACCGTGGTTCCTAATGATAATGATGAGCTTATTCCCCAAAGAATAGTAGTAGGTTATAGGATGTGCATTGATTTCAGAAAAGTTAACAAAGTCACTAAGAAAGATCATTACCCACTTCCTTTTATTGATCAAATGTTAGAAAGGTTGTCTAAAAAGACACATTTTTGTTTTCTTGATGGATACTCTGGCTTCTCTCAAATTGTTGTTAAACAACAAGATCAAGAAAAAACTACTTTTACATGCCCTTATGGAACCTATGCTTATAGACGTATGCCTTTTGGTTTATGTAATGCTCCTGCTACTTTTCAAAGATGCATGTCTGCTATCTTTCATGGTTTTTGTGAGGAAATTGTGGAAGTGTTCATGGATGACTTCTCCGTATATGGAACTTCTTTTGATAATTGTCTGCACAACCTCGATAAAGTTTTGTAGAGGTGTGAAGAAACTAATCTTTTTCTTAATTGGGAGAAATGCCACTTCATGGTGAATGAAGGGATTGTCCTTGGACATAAGATTTCTGAAAGAGGCATAGAAGTTGATAGAGCTAAAGTTGAGGCAATTGAGAAAATGCCCTGTCCAAGAGACGTCAAAGGTATTCGTAGTATCCTTGGTCATGCTGGTTTCTATAGAAGGTTTATTAAAGATTTCTCTAAGATATCAAAACCCCTCACTAATATTCTTCAAAAGGATGTACCCTTTGTCTTTGATGACAATTGTAAGGAAGCTTTTGAAACTCTAAAGAAGGCTTTAACTACTACTCCTATCGTTCAACCACCTGATTGGAGCTTACCCTTTGAAATAATGTGTGACGCTAGTGATTTTGCTGTAGGTGTTGTCCTTGGGAAACGAATAGATAAAAAGTTAAATGTTATCCATTATGCTAGTAAGACTCTTGACGCTGCTCAAAGGAATTATGCTACTACTGAAAAAGAATTCTTAGCCGTTGTCTTTGCTTGTGATAAGTTTAGACCTTATATTGTTGACTCAAGAGTTACCATTCATACTGATCATGCTGCTATTAAGTACCTTATGACGAAGAAAGATGCTAAGCCTGGGCTTATTAGATGGGTGCTACTCTTACAAGAGTTTGACCTACATATTGTAGATAGGAAAGGTGCTGAAAATCCTGTAGCTGATAATTTATCTCAATTGGAAAACATCTCTTTTGATCCTATGCCTGTTAATGATAGTTTCCCAAATGAACAGTTGGCTGCAGTAGGGGTAAGCTCGCGAGGGAGCCCTTGGTATGCTGATTATGCTAACTTTATTGTCTCCAAGTATTTGCCTCCAACTTTTACAGCTCGGGAAAGAAGGAAGTTCTTTTATGATTTGAGGCATTATTTTTGGGATGGCCCACATTTATATAAAGAAGGAGTAGATGGTATTCTGAGAAGATGTGTTCCATAATATGAACAAGAGGAGATATTGAGGAAATGTCGTGGTAGTGCCTATGGAGGACATCACGCGGGCGATAGAACCGCACAGAAGGTACTACAATCAGGTTTTTACTGGCCTACCCTTTTCTAAAGATGCAAGAAAATTTGTCTTATCATGTGATGAGTGCCAACGAGTGATACATTGCAAATGTATCTATAATTTTTGATGTTCTATGCTTGGTTTTATCTACTTTCTTATGTTTTGTCCACACTTTGGAGTACTTTTCATATGATTTCTTGGACTAACCTATTAACAAGAGCCATAGTGCCAGTTGCCTGTTTTCTACTGTTTTTGGTTCCAGGAAGTCAGAAAATGAATATTCTCGGAATTGGACGGGACAAAAGCCAAAGTTACTATTTTCTCGAAAGACTCGCGGAGCCAGAAGGAGAGTCGGAGAGGGGCCACAGGGTGGCCACACCCCCCCTTGGCACGGGCCAGCCTAGGCCGCGCCAGGGCATGGTGTGGGCCCCCTGGTCGGCCACCGACCTTGCCTCTTTCACCTATAAGAGCCTCCCGATACCAAAACCCTAAATAGTCAATCAGAAATCCACGAAAAGTTCCACAGCACCGCCGCCACCGAAGGGGAGATTCGGGGGACAGAAAGTCTCTGTTCCGGCACCCTGCCGGGATGAGGAAGTGCCCCCAGAGCCATCTCCATCGATCTCCACCGCCATCTCCATCACCATTGCCGATTACCATGATGAGGAGGGAGTAGATCTCTCTCGAGGCTAAGGGCTCTACCGGTAGCTATGTGTTCATCTCTCTCTCTATGCATGATCATATTGTGATCATGAGCTTGTAATCTATAGATCTACCTTGCTACTCAAGTGCTTTAATAGATCTCTGCTCTCCCCATGTGTGTGAAGTTGACAGTGTGCACACCATGGTGGCACTTAGGCTAGAGATTACAAATACTTGTTATGAGTTATATTTGGAGTTGAATGTCTCTATGAAATTGTGGTGTTTGTTGGACTCATCTAGTACTCAAGGTGACAGTGTGGGGTTTCTGGATGGGAAAGATGAACTTTGAGGTGTGCTCTTATAGCCCTACCATGGATTAGAGTGTCCAACCAGAGAGTAGTTAAGAGTAGTATCATAAAGAGAATATATTTATATGAGAGTGTTCGCTAGTGAAAGTATGATCCCTAGGCCTTGTTTCTTAGCATTGAAACACTGTTTGCAATTAGATCTGTTACATGTTTGCTTGCTTCCTTCTTTATTTCAGTTTGCCTTTAGTCTCTTTCACGCCATCAATCTATATTCTATCATCGTTACCACTTGTATTTCACTATCTCTTCGCCGAACTAGTGCACCTATACACCTGACAAGTGTATTGGGTGTGTTGGGGACACAAGAGACTTCTTGTATCTTGATTGCAGGGTTTCTTGAGAGGGGATACCTTTGACCACTTCCTCCCTGAGTTCGATAAACCTTGGGTGATCCACTTAAGGGAAAACTTGCTGCTGTTTTACAAACCTCTGCACTTGGAGGCCCAACAACTGTCTACAAGAATAGAAGTGCGTAGACATCAACGAGTAGGTAACATTTCTAAACGTAATGAGATGCCTATGAATTACTCTCTAGTTATTGAACCATTTGACTGTTGGGGATTCAAATTTATGGGTCCTTTCCCCCTTCAAAGGTTATACCCATATTCTTGTTACTGTTGACTATGTTACTAAGTGGGTAGAAGCCATACCTACAAAAAGTGCTGATGGGGAGACCTCTTTAAAAATGCTTAAGGATATTATCTTTCCTAGGTTTGGAGTGCCTAGGTATCTTATGACTGATGGAGGTTCTCACTTTATTCATGGTGGTTTTAGGAAGACCCTTGCTAAATATGATGTTAATCATAGAATTGCTTCAGCTTCTCATCCCCAAACTAGTGGACAAGTAGAGTTATCAAATAGAGAAATTAAATCCATCTTGCAAAAGACTGTTAATAGATCTAGAAAAAATTGGGCTAAAAAGTTGAATGATGCTTTATGGGCTTATAGGACTACCTATAAAAATCCTATGGGAATGTCTCCTTACAAAATGGTTTATGGGAAAGCTTGCCACATGCCCTTAGAATTAGAACACAAAGCTTATTTGGCAGTGAAAGAACTTAATAGAGACTGTAAACTAGCTGGTGAGAAAAGATTGTTTGACTTAAGTTCGTTGGATGAATGGAGAAGTGAAGCATATGAGAATGCTAGACTCTTTAAGGAAAAAGTTAAAAGATGGCACGACAGGAGAATTCTTAAGAGGGAGTTCCATGTTGGTGAGAAGGTTCTATTATATAGGTCTCGTCTCAGATTTTTTTCAGGGAAACTACTTTTAAAATGGGAAGGACCTTTTGTTATCGAAGAAGTATATTATTCAGGTGCAATAAAATTTTCTTCTTTAAAAGATAACACTACACAAGTGGTGAATGGTCAGCGACTCAAGCACTATATTGCGGGAGATTCATACAATGAAGATATTGATGCTATTCAAGTAGTAACTCCGGAAAAATTTATCAAAGACCAAATTCAGAGACCGGCAAAGTCCGTTTTCGAATAGGTAACGGCTCTGGTAAGAAAAGTTCCACGAAAATTCTATCCAGTTATATTTTTGCAGTTTTTATCCAACAAGGAAAGCTACAAAGTGAAAGAGGGACGGAAATAGATCCAGGATGGCTCACACCACCCCCTGGCGCGGGCCCCCCTGGCCGCGCCAACAGGTGGTGTGGCTGCCCTGGACTCCGTCTCCGATCCGTTTTTTCCCAGTACCTTCCTTTTGTTGTAAAACTTCATAATATATAATCCCCCGGATCCCTAGAGGTTCGTATATCGTGTTCTCGTCGTGTTTTCGTTTCGAGCTATTTCTGCCAGGAACTATTCTTAAAGTTTAGAAGCACAATGGTCTCCGCCAAGGATAAGGGAAAGGAGCCTATGGAGGAGGATCCTCAAGACCCTGGCCAGGAGAAGGAGATCAAGAGTGAAGGTGAAGAGGAGGCAAAGGAAAGCCAGCATCCGCACACCGGCACTACCATTGCAAGCATTGGAGTGTTGGCAAACCCTGCCAAGATCAAAAGAACTGCGCGGATGTCAACTGGAGGGAAGCCTCCGCGTCATTGTTTGGCTCCACGGTCACTTCCTCCATGCACCAAGAATCCCTTACATACCCTTATCCATGAGCATCAGTTCCAGAATATGCCCAAGGAGAAGCTACCCTCCAATTGGGATATGCCTCGTTCTAACCATGCAGGAAAAGAAGACTTCAAGGAGGAAGAGTGGGGAAAGAATCGCAAGAGCTGGAATTCGAACACGACATGATCATGAGCCGCATTGAGAAAAACTTGGAGTTGATTCGTACTCTCACCTTTGAGATTGAGGACTTGGGGAAACTAATCAAAAAGCTCATCGAGAGAATACCACCACCACCGAAGGAGTAATCGTCATCAGGTTTTGGCATCCCCTTGGTTTGTTCCAAGCTTGGGGGAGTGTCGCGGTATCACATCACTATCTTCTATCTTTTTACCTTGTTAGTAGAGTCATATCATGAATAGAGAAGTTATCATGTAGGATGGTTTGCATTATGGAAATGTCCCCCCTCTCGTTAGATATCTATGTATCCCTTGGTGTGAGTTGTCGTTATGGAATATTAATGAGAAGTTCTATCATTTACTCTTTTGCATATCTTATTTTAGTTTTCAATTCATGGTTATATGATTGATCTTGTCATTAGTATTGGTATCACTTTGGGATCATTGAGTTAATTTAGTTGGTTTTGGCCAACCTGGCTCAGTCAGTAGCAACACTATTTTGAGAATTGAATGAAAAAGATAAAAGTACTCTTAAAGAAATATAATTTCATCATCTTTCTTTCTTGATTTGCTCATAAGCTTAGTATTCTCTAGTTAAGATCTTTTGTGCTTCCAAGGAAGATTGCATGTTTGTTTTTATCACTAGTATGTTTGTTTGGTTCCTTCAACTCTTATGCTTTCTACCCAGCCTTGCTAGCCAAAAACCTGTACTGAGAAGGAATGCTTCTCGTGCATCCAATCCTTAAACCAAAACCTATGCCATTTGTGTCCACAATACCTACCTACTAGCATTATTGCTATTCCAAGTAAATTAATGTTTTTATCTACCTTCCAAATTGAACTTGTTATGTGAAAAATAGTGATTAAAGCTCTCACGAACTTGATGGCACACTTTACTTTCTTGCATTTAATAAACTTGAACCATTGTGCCCATCTATGTTGCGTATATGCTTGCGCTTTGTAAGTTGTGAATTAGCAGAACCATGCTGTCATGGGGAACGCTTTCAACATTGCACTGTTACTTTGTACCTAGTTGATATCATGCTCTTTTGTCTATGGATGTCGTCGGTGTGAAATGAAAGGGGAGCTTGTAAGTCCATGGAGTTGTGTATGTGTGTTAGAGAAACACCTGGGCCGTCGGTCTAATCCATGCCTAATCATGGTGGAAACCTGCAGCGTAACCATAATGAGCATCTATGAAGCATTCTTCTTATAAAAAAAGAGATAGAGATTGAGAAAAAGAAAAAAAGAAAAAAAAAGATGAGAAAAGAGGAAAGAGAGAAAAAACACCATATTCCCATGGTAAATAAGAAGATTGCTGAGATGCCCATTGTCTGCTTGCCTTGTCATTTTGATATGAGGATTCTCCCGTATCATCGGGCAAGGGGTACCCCGTTGGCGGTTCTCTATGATACACATGTACTTACTATGACAAGAACTTACCGGTGACTAAACTTGAGTAGCATGAGGAGCGACCCTCGTATTCAAGGGACATGAGATTTTCGACTTGCAACTTGTCAAGCATATCCTCATATTTCATCACTTTAACCTTAATCACCTAAAGATGCCTATGATAGGGGCAATGAGAGCTGAAAGCTAAATAAGTACCATAATTTTTGGAAGCTCTTTATGAAACTTGAAATCCCTGCTTCCCTCTGCGAAGGGCCTATCTTTTACTTTTTAGTTGAGTCAGTAAACCTATTCCCTTCTACCTCAGCAAGTACTTTGAGTTGTTGTGTTTCATTCATTCATATGATGACTTATTCAATCATGTTTCTTATGTTCCTTGTTTTGCACATTGCTCTTATCTTAGTGTCTACTACTTTGAAAGCTATCATTGAAAACTAGTTATTTGTGAACTCCTACAAATTGTAAACTATTCTTCGACCAAGAGCTAAGTTTGCCATTACCAATTATGATTTACTTTATGTATCTTTATTGTGTTTCCTTTACTTATTACAAGTTAAGTTATATAATAGTGAGTTGTCTTCTATTATGGTTTGTGTATTGATGAATGTGATGCTTCTTGTCCGTATTCTTTTATCGACTCTTCACTCCATAAACCTGAGGTCATGTTTATTGAGCTCAATTTTCGCTTGGGGACAAGCGAAGTCTAAGCTTAGGGGGAGTTGATACGTCCATTTTGCATCACTATTATATATCATAATTTACTATTATTCATTGATATTCCACTTTAAGAGGTGATACTTATCTTATTTCATCTGTTTTTGCATGGTTGATGACTTTTGGAGCATGGACCGCTGCAGTCAGGATTCTGATGGAAAAGATGCTGTTTGGAGGCAAAATTCGCGAAGATCAGAAAATCCGGGAAAATACATGGAAAATTATATTTTTTCTAGAAGACGAAGAATGCCACAAGGGGAAGTGGAGATGGGCCACAGGGGGCCCACACCACCCCCTGGCGCGGGCCACCCCTGGCCGCGCCACCAGGTGGTGTGGCCACCCTGGCCCACTCCAGGCTCTCCCCTCTGGCGTATATTATCCTCCTGAAACCCTAAGACTCGGGGAGCAACCACAGAAAGATTCCGCCGCCTCTGCGGGGCGGAAAACACCGAGAGAGAAAGATCTCTCCGGCAGACAGAATTCTGCTGGGGGAATTCCTTCCTAAAGAGGGGAGATCGTCGCCATCAACACCACCATCAAGCTGGACTTCATCGGGATCATCATCATCGTCATCACCACCATCATAATCACCAGCACCATCATCACCACTTCATACCGCTGTAACAATTGGGTTGAATCTTGCATAGTTCTTAGGGGAAACTTTCCCGATGTTGATTACTCCTTGTAGTTGATGCTATTGAGTGAACCATTGAATTATCGTTTATGTTCAGATTGTTACATATCATTATTTCATCTCTGATCATGATCCATATGATGTCTTATGAGTAGTTCGTTTTGTTCTTGAGGACATGGGAGAAGTCATGTTGTTAGTAGTGGAATTGTGTTGAGAAAGATTCAATGGTTTGATATTTAAATTGTGGTGTATTTCTTCTAGTGGTGTCATGTGAATGTCGACTACATGACACTTCACCTTTATGGGCCTATAGGAATGCATTGTGTATTTGGCTACTAATCGTAGGGGTTGCCGGAGTGACAGAAACCTGAACCCCCGTTAGGAAACCTTTGCACAAGGGACGTTAGGGTCTTAGAGTTTAAAGCTGTGGTTAGGTTTCTACCTTAATTACTTTCTTGTACTTGCGGATGCTTGCAAGGGGTATAATCACAAGTATGTATTAGTCCTAGGAAGGTCAGTACATTAGCACAGGTTCACCGACACAACACTTAGCAAACTAAAGAAGATTAATCAACTATATGAAGAGAAAGCACTTGACGATATTCCTGTGTGTCCTCGAGAATGTTTGGTCATCTTAAGTAATACAACCGGCTTGTCCTTTGCTAAGGAAAGGATTGGGCCACTTGCTGCATTTATTCTTATTGTCTTTTATTTACTCGTACTTTATTTACTTGCATTATCAAAAAACCCTAAAAATCCGTTAGTTAAGTATTTACAGAGAATTCCTGCTCCAAGCCATTCGCCAACACCTTCTGCTCCTCGTTGGGTTCGACACTCTTACTTATCGAAAATACTGCGATACACCCCCTATACTTTTGGGTCATCAATAATCTATGAGACCTGAATCTTTATTGTGTTCTTGATGTATTAATAAATGCATCTTGTTACCATGCTTTTTATTTACTTGTTCTGATCAAACTTGTATGCAAGAGCATGCGTGGGGGTGGTGTGTATTAGATGGAGTAAAATGGTGGTAGTAATGGGTTGTGATAGCAAACCTCATACCACGAAATAGGCTTTCGCCCCGCTATATTAATATAGCAACCACACGATACACTTGCTGGGGCAGCAGCACAAGCAAGTCCAAACGAAAGAAAAGAGAAAACAACATAGAAAATAATGCCAATAGAGTCGGATCGACAAAAACGATGATGACTCAAAACCGGTATGCCCTTAGAAGAATTCCCACCATGCTCCTAGCACTCTGAATTGCCGCATAGCAAGCAACACCTTTAAGAAGGAATGTGATGATGACGACACTATTGTTGGACTGGTCCTAGGGTTTCGCTTGGTACGCAGGGAGGGGGAGGGGGAGGGGGAAGAGGTACACATGACTCCCTTGAGGAAGGAACAACAACGCCCGCAGGCGTCACCGCATCATTGCCGGCCAAGCCGACAGGGATTTCTCTCGACCCCCAAAAAACACAGCCTCGGACGATTCACTTCACTCCACCAAACGTGCCGCCAACCAACATGCACCACCACGATCTCGTAATCATCATCACCATCTCATCGTGGCCAACATCACGAGACCGGCATGACCGAGAGGTAGTAGGCAGGAGCGAGGAGCGGTAGTACAACTACCACGCGGGAGGGAACATCCTCCACCGCTATTGGTGGTAGTCGACCGGACATAGCGCCAGGAGCAAACCAGGCCCCATAGAACCAACCGAGCCCAAATAGGGCTCGTGAATCTCCCGGTGCCATGCTACAGTAGGCGTGTTGCCGTTGCCAGCATCCCAGGTACGGGTTGCTCCTTGGACTGCCAGAGACAGTGCAAACAGGCCCTGACCTAGCTCGCCAAGACACAGATAGGGTGCAAAAGGGCCCTGATCTGGGTCGGGAGAGCACCGCCGCCGGCCACCTTGCCGCCCTATAGCAATGGCCATATCTTCGCCACCTCGTCACCCGGATCCAAGCCGGAGCTATCTTTGACCAAGGCGCACTGCCGCCTGGACGCGCACCCCGTGTTGCGCCTCCTACGCGTGGGAAGTGGAGAGACCCACCACCGCCGGCTCTATCCATGCCTAGCGGTGATACGTCGTAAACGTATCTATAATTTTTGATGTTCCATGCTTGTTTTATATCTACTTTCTTATGTTTTGTTCACACTTTGAGGTATTTTTATACATTTTCTAGAACTAACCTATTAACAAGATGCCACAGTGCCAGTTGCCTGTTTTCTGCTGTTTTTGGTTTCAGAAAAGCCAGTAAATACATATTCTCAGAATTGGACAAAACAAAGCCCGAAGTTCCTATTTCTCCCGACACAACACGGAGTCCAAAAGGGAGACGGAGGGGAGCTAGGAGGCAGCCACACCCTAGGGTGGTGCAGGTCACCCTTGGCCACGCCACCAGGTGGTGTGGCCATCCTGGCCCACCTCTGGCATCGCCTCTTCGCCTATATATTCCCCTGGGGACGAAAACCCTAAGTCCCAGATCATAATTCCACGAAAGGTTTCATAGTGCCGCCGCCACCGAAGAGGAGATTCGGGGACAGAAGTCTCTGTTCTGGCACCCTACCGGGACGGGGAAGTGCCCCCGGAGCCATCTCCATCGACTCCATCGCCATCTCCATCGCCGTTGTTGATTCCCATGATGAGGAGGGAGTAGTTCTCTCTCGGGGCTAAGGTATCTACCGGTAGCTATGTGTTCCTCTCTCTCTATGCGTGATCTCATTGAGATCATGAGCTTTGTAATCTAGTTGGATCTATTCTGATACTCAAGTGCTTTAATTAATCTCTGCTTATCCCCACGTGTGTGAAGTTGACAGTGTGCACACCGTGTGGCACTTTGGCTAAGGTTATATAAATACTTATCATGAGTATAATTTGAGTCGGATGTCTATATGAGATTGTGGTGTTTGTTGGAACCATCTAGCGCTCAAGGTGATAGTGAGGGGTTATCTAGATGGGGAATGTGAACTTTAAGGTGTGTTGTTATAGCCTTACATCGTCCAACCGGAGAGTAGTTCAGGGTAGCATCATGCAGAGAAGATATATATATGAGAGTGTCCACTAGTGAAAGTATGATCCCTATGCCTTGTTTCTAAGCATTGAAACACCATTTACAATTAGTTCTATTACATGTTTGCTTGCTGCCACTCTTATTTCAGATTGCAATTACCACTTATAATCATCCATATTACTTATATTTCACTATCTCTTCGCTGAACTAGTGCACATATACACCTGACAAGTGTATTGGTTGTGTTGGGGACATAAGAGACTTCTTGTATCTTGATTGCAGGATTGCTTGAGAGGGATACCTTTGACCACTTCCTCCCTAAGTTCGATAAACCTTGGGTGATCCACTTAAGAGAAACTTGTTGTTGTTCTACAAACCTCTGCACTTGGAGGCCCAACACTGTCTACAAGAATAGAAGTGTGCATAGACATCAAGCTATTTTCGGGCGCCGTTGCCGGGGAGGTCAGGTAAAAGGTACTCACATCTTCTGGCTACTAAGCTATATTCTAGTACTATTGCTGGTGTGTGAGTGCTCGAAGTTATTTCCTTTAGATTCTGCAATTATATCTTTTTGTTTCTTGTTTTTATTTTCACTAGTTAGGCTTAATGGAAAACAAAAAAATTAGAGAACTTTTTAGTATTTTTCCTAAGGTAGAACATCAATGGTTTGAAAAGAAAATTTAAAAACCCATGGAACTTTCTTTGCATGCTAATAGCAATGTTATTAGTATGAATTTTTTGAACACATTTGTTACTAATGCTATGGCAATGTCTAAGCTTGGGGAAGTTAGTTTTTATGAAAATGATCTTTTTAGTTCCCAGCTTTAAAGAAGAAAAATTGCTCTGATGATACTTTATCTCCCATTTGTGGTAATTCTAAAGATACTTGTGATATTTTAGATCCACATACTGAAAGCGTCCCTTTTAAAATACCTATGGAAATTGTTGAACATGTTATGAATAACTGTTATTTTGGAGATGGAACTGTCCATCCTGGTGATCATTTACTCTTTATACATGAATTATGCGAGTTGTTCAAGTGTTCAGGTATTTCAATGAACCAAGTTAAGATGAAGCTATTCTCTTTATCACTTAAGGGTAAAGCAAGGGAGTGGTATGAGCTACTAGACGATCCTCATCATTCGGAGTAGAAGGAACTTGAATCTCTCTTTTACTCTAAATTTTATCCTCCTCACAAAGTTCATAAATATAGGAATTATATTTATAATTTTCATCCTCATGATGGAGAAAGTATTTCCCAAGCATGGGGAGATTGAAGTCACTAATGCTCAAATGTACCATTCATGAGCTCCCCAGTAATATTGTTATTAATAATTTTATGCAACATTACAAGGACTATTTAGATACTTGTTTAGAGGGATCCTTCACAAGTAAGGAGGTAAAATCTAAGTAGGATCTTCTTGAAACAATTCAAAGCAATGCTGAATATTGCGATAACGACAAAGGTAAAGAACTAGGTATAAACTATGTGTATGATTGCATTAAGTCTTTCGCTGAAACTGCTGATTTTCAAGAGCTTAGTGCTAAATATGGTCTTGATCCTCAAATTCTTGTTGATTGTTGTAGAGCCTTTGCTTCTCATATTAATGCTCCTAAAGAAAAATGGGACATGTATCATGAACCTTTTAAAGACACTTGCATGAAAAATGAAATTGTTATTAATGATAGAAATAAACATGCTCAAACCTTCGAAAGTACTATTTCTTATAAGCACGCTAATTTTTGTGGAATATATAGACCTTGTGAGAAGAATCAAATTGAAGAAGAATATTGTATCACCCACATGAATGAAAAAACTAGAATGTGGTATAGGGATCTAAATGATCTTGGTAAAAAAGTGTGTGCCCTCTATCCTTTTATTTGTGAACTTTGCTTTGAAGTGGGTCATTTCAATTTTCAATGCTCATGCCATAATAATAGCCCTTCTAATCCAATGAGTACTGCAAGTTTGTATTGTGATAACATGATCACTCCTAATCAGCATGATGAACTTACATTACTTTTGGGGTGTGAAGAGTTATTAAGAAAAACTTCTTTGGTAAATATGAGTGCTTTTGATATGAATAGCGTCCTGCATGGTTGCCATCTTTATTGTGTTGATAATTGCCACACAAATACTTACATACAAAATATTATAAAAGATGAGATTTTACCAAAATATGACAGGACTAATATCTGTTTTGTTCTTATTAATGAAAAGGAGGAATCCTCCAAAGTTTCTTATATTGTCTCTAACAATAAACCATGGTATATGGAGAAGCTTCCTTTCAAGGCTCTCCCTCCTAAAGAGAAGAAGAAAAATAAGAAGAGGAGGAGTAAAAGGAGGGAGGAAACGGTATTTTTCCCTAAGCACGTTGCTCCTATTATAGTTTTTGATGAGTCTGAACTCGATGATGTTCTTATGCCTGTTACCTATAGTAGTGATCATTATTGGGAAAAGCACACTACTTTTGATATTGAAAGTCTCTTTGGTACCAATTCTGAAAATGATGATATTAATAATTGTTGTATTATTAGTGTTATCCATGTTCCTTCCAATGATGATATGTTTACAAACAAACACACTTTGGAAGATAGCTATTCTATTGCTTATGATGATTACAATATGCCTCCTATATTTGATGATTATGGTGATGAGAATAATAATGATAGCTATTTTGTTGAATTTGCTCCCACTACAATTAATAAGAATGACTATGTTTATGTGGGAAGTATTAATTCTTTTATGCATGTGGCTCATGATAAGAATGTTTTATGTGATAGTTATATTGTTAATTTTATTCATTATGCTACTGAAAGTTATTATGAGATAGGGAAATATGGTTTTATGTGTGTCAACAATATTAAGTTTCCCCTCTTTATGTTGAAAATTTTGAAGTTGCACTTGTTTTGCTTTCCTATGCTTGTTGCTTTGTGATTTCATGACTTGTTTCTTTACAAGATTATTTTTCATAGGAAGTGGGTTAGACTTAAATTTGTTCCATATTTGCTTCTTGATGCTCTCTTTTACTTCAATTCATATTTCTTATGTGAGCATCATCCAAACTATCATGCCTATCTTAATGGCTATAAAGAAAGAGCTTTTAGGAGACAACCCATTATATTTTTTACTTTCAGTTTATTTTTGTTTTGTTGAGTCTTGGAAGTTATTACCTCTTTAATAACCTCTCCTTATCCTATTTGTGTGGTTTTTGTGCCAAGAATAACCTCTAATGAGAGAGAAGTAAGACTTGGGAAAATTGCTGTTCCGAAACAGATTTTTATGCTTCACTATAAACAATCATGAACAATCCCTGTACATTGGATTGAGCTGTAATTTTCTGTGCTTATGCCCCAGGCTATTATCTAACTTTCGTTAGATTTGAGCAACATAAGGTCTTCGAAAAAATTGGTTTTTACCCACTGGTCTGTTTTGACAGATTTCTGCAATTATTTGCATTTGTCTCTTAGTCTCTTTCTCTTTGAGTTCTCTTTGATCACTTGAGCTTTTAGAAGGAATTGCTACAGTAGCTTGCGTTTTAGTGGAAGTTTTACTCGTGTTGAAACTAAACCCAAAAACTTATTATCTTGAATACACTAATGTTGCTAATGAAAATTGTGTGAAGTTTTGTATGAAGGAAATTTTTAGGTGTAGGGAAGAATATGAAGGGAATATGCCCTGAAAGGCAATAATAAAGTTGTTATTATACATATTCCAAGTATATGATAGATGTTTATTTTGCATGCTATAATTATATTAATTTGGAAACGTTAATACATGTGTGTTTAATAAACAAAAGGAAAGTTCCTAGTTATGCCTATCTTATAAACTAGCTCGTTGATTAACAAGATGATCAAGGTTTCCTGATCATGGACATTGGATGTTGTTAATAACGAGGTCACAACATTAGTGGAATTATGTGATGAACATTCATCCGAGGTATAGCATTACGATCAAAGTCATTGTGTTTATATTTCTATAACATCTAACAAAGTAATCCTAGTCCTTAGACCATGAGATCATGTTAATCACTAACACTGGAAGAGTATCTTGATAACATCAAATTTCACACCGTGAAAGGGTGATTATAAAGGTGGGTTCAGTGCTACAAAATTGTTATGTAGAAGCTCATGGATCAAGAGTGGGATTTGTCCATCCCGATGACGGATAGATATACTCTGGGCCCTCTCGGTGATATCACATTGGTTAGCTTGCAAGCAAGTGATAAGATCACTAGAATGTTATATCACGGGAACAAGAAAAGAGTACATGTCGGTAACGAGATCAAACTAGGTATGGAGATACCGATGATCGAATCTCGGACATGTAATATATCGCGGGACAAAGGGATTTAGTTACTAATGTTAAAGGTTCTCACGATCACACAAGTCATCGTAGAATGTGTAGGAGTCAGTATGGATCTCCAGGTCCTGCTTCTGATTATTGATCTGAGAGGGGTCTCGATCATGTCTGCATTATTCACGAACCATAGGGTGACACACTTAAGGGACACCAACACCATTTGGAGCAAATGTGTTTCAGACGAATGAATTGCAAAGTGATATGTTGCTAATGTATCTATAATTTTTTATGTTCCATGCTTGTTTTATATCTACTTTCTTATGTTTTTTCCACACTTTGGAGTATTTTTATATGTTTTCTAGGACTAACCTATTAACAAGATGCCATAGTGCCAGTTGCCTGTTTTCTGCTGTTTTTGGTTCAAGGAAAGTCAGAAAATCAATATTCTCATAATTGGACGGGACAAAAGCCAATATGCCTATTTTTCTCGGAGCAACACGGAAACACGAAGCAGAGACGGAGTAGGGCACCAGGGTGGGCACACCATATGGTGGCGCGGCCTATCCCTAGTCGCGCCACCAGGTGGTGTGGGCCCCCTGGCCGCCCACCGACCTTGCCTCTTCGCCTATAAGATGCCTCCTGATGCAAAAACCCTAAATCGTCAAGCCTCCAGCCACGAAAAGTTCCGCAGCGCCGCTGCCACCAAAGGGGAGATTCAGGGGACAGAAAGTCTCTATTATGACACCTTGCCGGGACGGGGAAGTGCTCCCGAAGCCATCTCCATCAATCTCCACCACCATCTCCATCGTCGTTGCTGATTCCCATGATGAGGAGGGAGTAGTTCTTCCTCGAGGCTAAGGGTTCTACCGGTAGCTATGTGTTCATCTCTCTCTATGCGTGATCATATTGTGATCATGAGCTTTGTAATCAAGTAGATCTACCATGCTACTCAAGTGCTTTAATAGATCTCTGCTCTCTCCATGTGTGTGAAAGTGACAGCGTGCACACCATGGTGGCACTTAGGCTAGAGATTACAAATACTTGTTATGAGTTATATTTGGAGTTGGATGTCTTTATGAAATTGTGGTGTTTGTTGGAACCATCTAATGCTCAAGGTGACAGTGTGGGTTTATCTAGATGGGAAAGGCTTACTTTGAGGTGTGCTGTTATAGCCCTACCATGGATTAGAGTGTCCAACCAGAGAGTAGTTAAGAGTAGTATCATGAAGAGAAGATATTTATATGAGAGTGTTCACTAGCGAAAGTACAATCCCTGGGCCTTGTTTCTAAGCATTGAAACACCGTTTGCAACTAGATATGTTACATGTTTGCTTGCTTCCATCTTTATTTCAGTTTGCCTTTAGTCTCTTCCACGTCATCAAGCTATTTTCTGGCACCATTGTCTTATATCTATACCACTTGTATTTCACTATCTCTTCGCCGAACTAGTGCACCTATACACCTGACAAGTGTATTGGGTGTGTTGGGGACACAAGAGACTTCTTGTATCTTGATTGCAGGGTTGCTTGAGAGGGATACCTTTGACCACTTCCTCCCTGAGTTCGATAAAACTTGGATAATCCACTTAAGGGAAAACTTGCTGCTATTCTACAAATATCTGCACTTGGAGGCCCAACAATTGTCTACAAGAATAGAAGTGCATAGACATCAAGCTATTTTTAGGCGCTGTTGCTGGGGAGGTAAGGTAAAAGGTACTCACATCCTCTGGTGTGAGTGCTCGAAGTTATTTCCTTTAGATTCTGCAATTCTGTCTTTTTGTTTCTTGTTTTCACTAGTTAGGCTTAATGGAAAACAACAACAAAATTAGAGTGCTTTTTAGTATTTTTCCTAATGTAGAACATGAATTGTCTGAAAATAAAATTAAAAAACCCATGGAACTTTCTTTGCATGCTAATAGCAATGTTATTAGTATGAATCTTTTGAACACCTTTGTTACTAATTCTATGGAAACGTCTAAGCTTGGGGAAGTTAGTTTTTATGAAAATGATCTTTTTAGTTCCCCATCTTTAAAGAAGAAAGTTTGCTCTGATGATACTTTATCTCCCATATGTGGTAATTCTAATGATACTTGTGATATTTTAAATCCACATACTGAAAGCATCTCTTTTAAAATACCTAACAAAATTGTTGAACATGTTATGAACAACTGTTATTTGGGAGATGGAACTGTCCATCCTAGTGATCATTTACTCTTTATACACGAATATGCGAGTTGTTCAAGTGTGCAGGTATTTCAATGAACCAAGTTAAGAGGAAGCTATTCCCTTTTTCACTCAAGGGAAAAGCAAGGAAGTGGTATGAGCTACTAGATGATCCTCATCATTTGGAGTGGAAGGAACTTGAATCTCTCTTTTACTCTAAATTTTATCCTCCTCAGGAAATTCATAAAGAACATTTATAATTTTCATCCACATGATGGGGACAGTATTGCCCAAGCATGGGGGTGATTGAAGTCACTAATGCTCAAATGTCCCATTCATGAGCTCTCCGGTAATATTGTTATTAATAATTTCTATGCAAGGCTTTCAGGACATTACAAGGACTATCTAGATACTTGTTTTGAGGGATCCTTCACAAGTAAGGATGTCAAAGCTAACTGGGATCTTCTTGAAACAATTCAAAGCAATACCGAAGATTGGGATAAAAACAAAGGTAAAGAACCAGGTATAAACTATGAGTATGATTGCATTAAGTCTTTCGCTAAAACTGCTGATTTTCAAGAGCTTAGTGCTAAATATGGTCTTGATCCTCAAATTCTTATTGATTGTTTTAGATCCTTTGCTTCTCATATTAATGCTCCTAAAGAAAAATGGGACATGTATCATGAGCCTTTTAAAGACACTTGCATGGAAAATGAAATTGTTATTAATGATAGCAATAAACATGCTCAAACCTCTAAAAGTACTATTTCTTATAAGCATGTTAATTTTTGTGGAATACATAGACCTTGTGAGAATAATCAAATTGAAGAAGAATATTGTATCACCCACAGGAATGAAAAAACTAGAACATGGTATAGGGCTCTAAATGATCTTGGTAAAAAAGTTTGTGCCCTCTATCCTTTTATTTGTGAACTTTGCTTTGAAGTGGGTCATTTCAATTTTCAATTCTCAGGCCATAATAATAGCCCTTCTAATCCAATGAGTACTGCAAGTTTGTATTGTGATGACATGATCACTCCTAATCAGCATGATGAACTTACATTATTTTGGGGTGTGAAGAGTTATCAAGAAAAACTTCTTTGGTAGATATGAGTGATTTTGGTATGAATAGTGTCATGCATGGTTGTCATCTTTATTGTGTTGATAATTGCCACACAAATACTTACATAGAAAATATTATAAAATATGAGATTTTACCAAAATATGACAGGACTAATATGTGTTTTGATCTTATTAATGAAAAGGAGGAATCCTCCAAAGTTTCTTCTATTGTCTCTAACAATAAACCAGGGTATATGGAGAAGCTTCCTTTAAAGCCTCTCCCTACTAAAGAGAATAAGAAAAAGAAGAAAAGGAGGAGTAAAAGGAGAGAGGACACGATATTTTTCCCTAAGCATGTTGCTCCTATTATAGTTTTTGATGAGTCTGAACTCGATGATGTTCCTATGCCTATTACCTATCGTAGTGATCATGATTGGGAAAAGCACACTACTTTTGATATTGATAATCTCTTTGGTACCAATTCTGAAAATGTTGATATTAATAATTGATGTACTATTAGTGTTATCCATGTTCCTTCCAATGATGATATGTTTACAAACGAACACACTTTGGAAGATAACTATTCTATTGCTTATGATGATACTATACCTCCAATATATGATGGTTGCAATAATGAATATGATATTTTCAGTCCACCTACTATTGAGGAGAAAATTAATTATGATTACAATATGCCTCCTATATTTGATGATTATGGTGATGAGAATAATAATGATAGCTATTTTGTTGAATTTTCTCCCACTACAATTAATAAGAATGACTATGTTTATGTGGGGAGTATTTTTTTTTTATGCATGTGGCTCATGATAAGAATGTTTCATGTGATAGTTATATTGTTAATTTTATTCATGATGCTACTGAAAGTTTTTATGACAGAGGGAAACATGGTTTTATGTATCTCAATAATATTAAGTTTCCCCTCTTTATGTTGAAAGTCTTGAAGTTGCACTTGTTTTGCTTTACTATGCTTGTTAATTTGTGCTTTCATGACTTGTTTCTTTACAAGATTCCTATACATAGGAAGTGGGTTAGACTTAAATGTGCTTTGAATTTGCTTTTTGATGCTCTCTTTTACTTCAATTCATATTTCTTATGTGAGCATCTTCTCAAACTATCATTCCTAACTTAAAGGCGTTAAAGAAAAGTACTTATTGGGAGATAACCCAAAAGTTTTAGATGAGTCTTGGAAGTTATTACCTCAGTAATAACCGCTCCTTATTCTTTTTATTTGCTTTTTGTGCCAAGAGTAACCTCTAATGAGAGAGAAGTAATGATTGGGAAAGTTGCTGTCCCGAAACAGTTTTCTATGCTTCACCATAAAAATTCGTGTAAAATCTCTGTACGTATTTTTGAGGCGTGAATTTTTTTGCTTCTGCCCCAGGTTGTTATATAACTTCCGTTAGTTCAACACTTTTCGATTTGAGCAACAGAAGGTCTTAGAAAAAATTGATTTTTACCTGCTGGTATGTTTTGACAGATTTCTGCCATTATTTGCATTTGCTTCTTGTTGGTTCCTTTTTGAGTTCTTTTGGGGAATTGAGATTTTTGAGGGAAGTGCTACAGTAGCTTGTGTTTTAATGGAAGTTTCATTGGTGTTGAAACTGAACCTAAAGACTTATGATCTTGAGTGCACTAATGTTGCTAATAAAGATTGTGTGAAGTTTTGTATGAAGGAAAAATTTCAGGTGTATGGAGAGAATGATGTAATAAGATGAAGAATGGACTAAATCTCAAGCTTGGGGATGCCACCCCATGTCACCCCAAGAAATATTTAAGAGGTACAAGAATCAAAGTTTAGGGATGCCCAAGGCATCCCCTTCTTCATTAATAAAAATCCCAGGTTTCTTCCAAACACCTCATTTTTATTGTTTCATGCACATGTATTGTTTTTGGAGCGTCTTCTTTTTTGTTTTTCGTATTGGTTTTCGTTTGCTTGGTTTTCTTAGTTTGCTTGAATAAATTGGTTGTACCCCCTCTTTCATGCATTGTTTTCAAATAGTTTGGTTTGGATTAGAAAAGAGTATGAAAAGTTCATGCTTAAGTGGTAAAGAGAGCTTGTTTTTGACTGTGGCCTATGCGTTGTCATGCCATGCTTGGTATTGTTTTGGCTTTATGCTTAGTGATTATTGATGTAGCATGACTTATTATAAACAATTGAGATTGCTTAATGTGCCTTGGAAGAATCATGCGTTGTTTTAGCAAATTAAAGCATAGTATTGTGGTATTCTCCTTTGATGCTTTATTTGGGTTGACTTGGCGCATGCTCACACCATGTTATGACTATCCCAAGTCACCATAGCCTTTATGATCCTTTAGTTTTCGACTTGTAATATCACTTTATGCTTTGATTAACGATGTTTTGTCGCTCTGCATGATTATGGCCATTATTGCTCTCTTAGTTGGTCGCTCCCAGTCTTTTGCTAGCCTCCATAACCAAGTATGAGTTCCACTCATGCATCCAACTCCTAAAACCAAGTTATTCCAAAGATTCCACCATACCTACCTATTAGCATTTGCTATTCCAAGTATATTCATGCTTTTATCTACCTTCCGAATTAAACTTGTTATGAGAAAACTAGTGATTAAAGCTCTCACGAACTTGATGGCACACTTTACTTTTCTTGCCCTTAATAAACTTGAACCATTGCGTCCATCTTTGTTGCGTATATGCTTGCGCTATATAAGTTGAAGTTAGCAGAACCATGTATCATGGGGAACGCTTTCAACATTGCACTTGTACATTGTACCCCATTGATATCATGTTCTTTTGCCCATGGATCTCGACGGTGTGAAATAAAAGGAGAACTTGTAAGATCATGGAGTTTGTATTTGTGTTAGAGAAACACCCGGGCCACCAGCCTAAGCCATGCCTAATCATGGTGGAAACTTGCAGCATAACCATAATGAGCACTCTATGAATCATCCTCAATAAAAACCTATGAAAATAGCAAATAAAAAGATCGTTGAGATGCTCATTGTCTGCTTGCCTTGTCATTTTGATTATGGGATAGCTCCTGTATCATGTGCAAGGGGTACCCCGTTGGCGGTTCTCTATGATACATATGTACTTACAATGACAAGAGCTTACTTGTGACTGAAGTTGAGTAGCATGAGGTTCGGTCTTCGTAAGTAAGGGGCATGAGATTTCAGCTTATAACTTTTCAAGCATATCCTCTTAGTTGTGTAACTTTAACCTTAATCACCTAAAGATGCTTATGATAGGGGCAATGAGAGCTGAAAGCTAATAAGTACCATAATTTTTGGAAGCTCTTTATGAAACTTGAATCCCTACTTCCTTCTATGAAGGCCTTTATATTACTTTTATGTTGAGTCTCCACCTTCTATCTTTATGCACCTACTTTGAGAGCATAGTGGACATTCCTAGTTCTATGTGCATTGTCCCAATACTTGTTGATTGATGCATAATTTTGATATTGCTTGTTCTTAAACTATTTGTATCTAGTCACTCTTATGAACTTTGAAGGTGTCCTATGCATTTATGTTTGCTACTCTATGAGGGACAAGCTGAATACTTTTATGCTATGTTTTCTTTATGTGAAACAAACAAACGTCTTGCAAAGCATTGATATTCATGAATCTTTTTGTTTGTGCCTTTTCATGTTGCAACATAGTTGCTATGTCTTATTGTTAGAACTTTATCTTTCATGTTATGATTGAAGTACTATGATCCCAGTTATCAATGTTTACAAATACTTTGATCAAGTTTATGATGGTGCATGTCACCTCAAAAATTATTCTTTCTTTTTATCACTTACCTACTCGAGGACGAGCAGGAGTTAAGCTTGGGGATGTTGATACGTTGCAAACGTATCTATAATTTTTGATGTTCCATTCTTGTTTTATATCTACTTTCTTATGTTTTGTCCACACTTTGGAGTATTTTTATATGTTTTCTAGGACTAACCTATTAACAAGATTCCACAGTGCCAGTTGCCTGTTTTCTGCTGTTTTTGGTTCCAGGAAAGTCGGAAAATCAATATTCTCATAATTGGACGGGACAAAAGCCAATATGCCTATTTTTCCCGGAGCAACACGGAAACACGAAGCAGAGACAGAGTAGGGCACCAGGGTGGGCACACCATATGGTGGTGCGGGCTAGCCCTAGCCGCGCCACCAGGTGGTGTGGGCCCCCTGGCCGCCCACCGACCTTGCCTCTTCGCCTATAAGATGCCTCCCAATGCAAAAACCCTAAATCGTCAAGCCTCCAGCCACGAAAAGTTCCGCAGCGCCTGATGGCTCAGTGTATGGAGCCAGAAAAATGTTGGTGCGGTGTTGATGTAGAGCTCGTTGGGAACCCCAAGAGGAAGGTATGATGAGCACATCAGCAAGTTTCCCTCAGTTATGAAACCAAGGTTTAATCGAACCAGTAGGAGAAAGGAAACACCCCAAAGGTGTTACTAGCTGAGCTTTGGCAGGGCACACTACCGGTGCTAGTAGCAACGTGGAGACCTGCACAACACAACCACAGAACTTTGTCCCCAACTTGCGATGAGGTTGTCAATCTCACTGTGTTTTGTGGAAAACAAAGGATTAAACGTATCGAATGGAAAGAAGTAAAAGTTTGCAGAAAGTAAACACAAAGCAGTAAACAGTTTATGGATTGTATGTAAAGAAAAAGGACCGCGATCCATAGTTCACTAGAGGTGGCTCTCCTTAAGATAGATAACATGCTGGGTGAACAAATAACAGCGGGGCAATTGACAAACACCAAGAAAGCAATACATGCATATACTAATCATCTTGACTCCTTTGAGACTTGATTGGGCATTACAACATAATACATAGACCGCCATCCAACTGCATCTATGACTAATAATCCACCTTCAGGTTATCATCCGAACCCCCTCCAGTATTAAGTTGCAAGCAACAGATTATTGCTTTACGAACTGCGTGTAAAGTAAACAATACGATTGTTCTGTGAACAAAGGATTGTTGTTTTCTCCCTAGTAGCAACAACACATCTAGTACCTTAGAGATTTCTGTCACTTTCCCAGATTACCAGAGGCATGAACCCACTATCGAGCATAAATACTAACTCTTGGAGTTGCTAGCATCTACTTGGCCAAGATAGCTACTAACAACGGAAAGCATGCAAGATCACAAATAACAAAGACATGATAGAATCAATAATCAATCTGAAATAGCATCTCAATATCCATCGGATCCCCGCAAACACAACATGTATGATTGAGTTCTTTTGGGGAATTGAGATTTTTGAGGGAAGTGCTACAGTAGCTAGTGTTCTAATGGAAGTTTATTTGGTGTTAGAACTGAACCTTAAGACTTATTTATCTTAAGTGCACTAATGTTGCTAATGAGATTGTGTGAAGTTTTGTACGAAGGAAATTTTTTGGGTGTATGGAAGGAATGAGTAATGAGATGAAGGATGGACTAAAGATCAAGCTTGGGGATGCCACGTGTGTCACCCCAAGAAATATCCAAGAAGTACAAGCGTCAAAGCTTGGGGATGCCCGAGGCATCCCCTTCTTCATCAATAAAAATTCCAGGTTTCTTCCAAACGCTTCATTTTTATTGTTTCATGCACATTTGTGTTTTTCTTGGAGCGTCTTCTTTTTCGTTTTTGTTTTGGTTTTTAGTTTGCTTGGTTTGCTTAGTTTTCTGAATAAGTTGGTTGGACCCCCTCTTTCACACTTTGGTTTGCAAAGAGTTTGGTTTGGTTTGGAAAAGAGTAGGAAAGTTCATGCTTATGTGGTAAAAAGAGCTCGTTTTTGACTGTGGCTATGCTTTGTCATGCCATGCTTGATATTGTTTTGGCTTTATGCTTAGTATTCTTTGCTGTAGCATGACTTCTTATAAACAATTGAGATTGCTTAATGTGCCTTGGATGAATCATGCGTTGTTTTAGCATATTAAAGCATAGTATTGTGGTATTCTCCTTTGATGCTTTATTTGGGTTGACTTGGCACATGCTCACAACATGTTATGACTATCTCAAGTCACCATAGCCATTATGATCCTTTAGTTTTCAACTTGTAGTATCACTTTATGCTTTGATCAATGATGTTTTGTCGCTCTGCATGATTATGGCCATTATTGCTCTCTTAGTTTGTCGCTCCTAGTCTTTTGCTAGCCTCCACAACCAAGTATGAGTTCCACTCATGCATCCAACTCCCTAAACCAAGTTATTCCAAAGAGTCCACCATACCTACATACTAGCTTATGCTATTCCAAGTATATTCATGCTTTTGTTTACCTTCCACTTGTTATGAGAAAACTAGTGATTAAAGCTCTCACGAACTTGATGGCACACTTTAATTTATTGCCTCTAATAAACTTGAACCATTGGGTCCTTCTTTGTTGCGTATATGCTTGCGCTTTATAAGTTGAAATTAGCATAACCATGTACCATGGGGAACGCTTTCAACATTGCACTTGTACTTTGTACCCCGTTGATATCATGTTCTTTTGCTTACAGATCCCGGCGGTGTGAAATAAAAGTGGAACTTGTAAGATCATGGAGTTTGTATGTGTTTTAGAGAAACGCCTGGGCCGCTAGCCTAAGCCATGACTAATCATGGTGGAAACTTGCAGCATCACCATAGTGAGCACTCTATGAAGCATCCTTAATAAAAACCTATGCAAATAGCAAATAAAAAGATCGCTGAGATGCTCATTGTCTGCTTGCCTTGTCATTTTGATTATGGGAAAGCTCCCGTATCATGTGCAAGGGGTACCCCGTTGGCGGTTCTTAATGATACACATATACTTACAATGACAAGAGCTTACTCGTGACTGAAGTTGAGTAGCATGAGGATCGGTCTTCGTAAGTAAGGGGCATGAGATTTCGGTTTATAACTTGTCAAGCATATCCTTTTAGTTGTGTCACTTTAACCTTAACCACCTTCAAGATGCTTATGATAGGGGCAATGAGAGCTGAAAGCTATAAGTACCATAATTTTTGGAAGCTCTTTATGAGACTTGAATCCCTACTTCCTTTTTACAAAAGGCCTTTCTTCCACCATTATATTGAGTCTCCACCTTCTATCTTTATGCACTACTTTGAGAGCATAGTGGCCATTCTTAGTTCTATGTGCATTGTCCCAAGACTAGTTGATTGATGCATAACTTGTTATTGCTTGTTTGAAACTATTGTATCTAGTCACTCTTAGGAACTTTGAAGGTGTCCTATGCATTTATATTTGCTACTCTATTGAGGGACAAGCTGAATACTTTTATGCTATGTTTTCTTTATGTGAAACAAACAAACGTCTTGCAAAGCATGTTATTCATGAATCTTTTGTTTGTGCCTTTTCATGTTGTATCATAGTTTCTTTGTTTATTGCTAGAACTTTGTCTTTCATGTTATGATTGAAGTACTTTGATCCCAGCTTTGAGTTTTGCAAATACTTTGATCAAGTTTTTGATGGTGCATGTCACCTCAAAAATTATTCTTTCTTTTTATCACTTACCTACTCGAGGACGAGCAGGAGTTAAGCTTGGGGATGTTGATACATTGCAAATGTATCTATAATTTTTGATGTTCCATGCTTGGTTTTATCCACTTTCTTGTGTTTTGTTCCAACTTTGGAGTACTTTTATTATGATTTCTTGGACTAACCTATTAATAAGAGCCACAGTGCCAGCTGCCTGTTTTCTGTTGTTTTTGGTTCCAGAAAAGTCAGAAAATGAATATTCTCGGAATTGGACGGGACAAAAGCCAAAGTGCCTATTTTTACGAAAGGGATCAAGTGCCAGAATACGAGACGGAGAAGGGCTGAGGGCCGGCCACACCACCTGGCCGCGCGGCCAGGCCTGGCCCGCGCCAGGGGGTGGTATGGCCGCCCCCAACACCCTCTCGGCCTCTCCTTTCGCCTATAAGTTTCCCTCGAGACGAAAACCCTAGGTACCCGATCAAAAAATCCACGAAAGAGTCTGTAGCCGCCGTCATCTCCATCCCTAGATCGGGAGGGATCTGAAACTCTTCTCGGCACCATGCCGGAGAGGGGAATTCACCCTGGAGGCCTTCTTCATCACCATGCAAGCCTCCGGTGTGATGCATGAGTAGTTCATCCTTGGACTACAGATCCATGTAGTAGCTAGATGGCTGGTTTCTCCTCCTTTGTGCTTTCATGTTTAGATCTTGTGAGCTCCGTTCATGATCAAGATCATCTATTTGTAATCCATACATGTTGTGTTTGCAGGGATCCGATGGATATTGAGATGCTATTTCAGATTGATTATTGATTCTATCATGTCTTTGTTATTTGAGATCTTGCATGCTTTCCGTTGTTAGTAGCTATGTTGGCCAAGTAGATGCTAGCAACTCCAAGAGTTAGTATTTATGCTCGATAGTGGGTTCATGCCTCTAGTAATCTGGGAAAGTGACAGAAATCTCTAAGATACTAGATGTGTTGTTGCTACTAGGGAGAAAACAACAATCCTTTGTTCATAGAGCAATCGTATTGTTTACCTTACACGCAGTTCGTAAAGCAATAATTTGTTGCTTGCAACTTAATGCTGGAGGGGGTTCGGATGATAACCTGAAGGTGGATTTGTTGGAGATATGCCCAAGAGGCAATAATAAAAGTGGTTATTATTATATCTTTGTGTTTATGATGAATGTTTACATCCCATGCTATAATTGTATTATTAGGAAACACTAATACTTGTGTGTTTTGTAAACATAAAAGAGTCCCTAGTAAGCCTCTTGTTGAACTAGCTTGTTGATTGATTGATGATTATGGTTTCCTGATCATGGACATTGGATGTGATTAATAACAAGGTTATATCATTAGGAGAATGATGTGATGGACACACACCCATAGTAAGCGTAGCATAAGATCAAGTCATTAAGTTCGTATTGCTGTAAGCTTTGAAATACATAGTAACATAATCCTTCGACCATGAGGTTATGTTAATCACCATCACCGGATGGGTACTTTGATGACATCAAACGCCCCTTCGTAACTGGGCGGTTATAAAGGTGTCATTGGGTATTCTGAAAGTATGTGTTGAAGCGCATAGACCAAGATTGGGATTTGTCCATCCATATGACGGATAGATATACTCTGGGCCCTCTCGGTGGAATGTCATCTAGATAGCTTGCAAGCATGTGACTGGGTCACAAGGGATGACATAACATGGAACGAGTAAAGAGTACTTATCAGTAACGAGGAAGAACTAGGTATGAAGAAACCGACGATCAAACCTCGGATAAGTAGAATATCGTGTGACAAAGGGAATTGGTTTCGTATGTTAAAAGGTTCAATCGATCACGAAGTATTCGTTGAGTATGTGGGAGCTGTTATGGATCTCCAGATCCCGCTGATGGTTATTGATCGGAGAGGTGTCTTCATCATGTCTGCATATTCACGAATCGTAGGGTGACACACTTAAGGTTCGAAGTTGTTTTAAGTAGATATGGAATTTGCGTTGGAGACCGAATGTTGTTCGGAGTCTCGGAATGGATCCGGGACATCACGAGGAGATCCGGAATGGTCCAGAGAATAAGATTCATATATTGGGGATCATTTTCTAAGTTAGGAAATGTTCCAGAGTGTTTGTATGGAGATTCTAGAAGGTTTCAGAATGTTTTGGAAGGTTCTAGAGGATTTCTTGGAGTTTACTTGAAAACCAAGAAAGGGATCAAGGAGTCCAAGTGGGGCTAGACACGGATTCGTGGGGGAGGAGGATTCCTCCCCCCTTCCCACCGCCGGCCCAAGGAGGGGAGTCCTACTAGGACTCCCCCTCCCCAGGCGCGCCTCCCTCCTTTGATAGAAGGGAGGGGGCGCCCCCTCTTGTACCTTTTCTCATAACTCCCAATCTCAGCCGCCTCTCTCCTCCACCTTTCTTCTGCACAGGCATAGGCGAAGCCCTGCAGAATTCTCACCTCCACCACCACCACCACACCGTCATGCTGCTGGGATTCTATGGAGAAGATCTACTACCTCCGCTGCTCGCTGGAATGGGGAGAGGAAGGTCTGATTCGACTCCGCACGTGTGACCGTCTGCGGAAGCGTTGCCGGAACGCGGCGCCGGAAGGATCGTCCACATGATCTTGAGATCAGCAAGTGATCGACTACATCATCCACGAGATCTAATCTCGTAACGCTTTCAGTTCTACGAGGGTTAGTACCGATCTATCTCGTTGCTCATGTCTAATAGATTAGATCTTGGCTTTTATCTAGATTAGATCTGGGTTTTGTTCGTCCTCGCGGTAGAATTTTTTTGTTTTTCCATGCTACGAACCCATCAGTGGTATCAGAGCCTTGTCTATGCGTAGATCTGTTGCACGAGTAGAACATAATGAGGTTGTGTGCGTTGGTGCTCATGTCGTCTTTTGCTATGTGTGTACTTTGCATCTTGCGGTATGGTGGGATGAAGCGGCTCGGGCTAACATTACATGTCATCGTACATGAGACTTGCTCCACGCTTGACGTGCAACTCGTATTGCACAAGTGTCTTTGCGGGTGTCTGTCTCTCCCATCATAGTATAGATCAAATCTACACTTTGCACTTGATAGCACTTGTATCAACGTTGTGGTTCAATTTCGTAGGTAAGATGCGTTCTTAGTCGAAAGCCTCAAGCCACGTAAAACTTGCAAAGAAAATTAGAGGCTTCTAACTTGTTTTTGCAGGGGTTTTGTGATGTGATATGGCCTACATGTGATTGAGATTGTATTTGATGTATGCAATGATCCTTGTTGTAATATGGCAACCGGCAGGAGCCTAATGGTTGTCTTTAATTCTGTTAAGACCTACGTGTCTATTCATCTTGTAATAGCTTTGTTCCAAGTAGTTGTAATAGTTACTAGTGATGATGGACAACCATGAAGCGGCGCCACGGACCTTGACGCAATGCTGGTGATGATGGAGATCATGTCCGTGCTTTGGAGATGGAGATCAAAGGCATAAGAAGAAAGGGCCATATCATATCACACTAATTATGAATTGCCTGTGATGTTAATCCTTTATGCATCTTGTATTGCTTAGATCGCGACGGTAGCATTATAAGATGATCCCTCTCACTAAATATCAAGTAATAAAGTGTTTGTCCTTAGTTGGCACCGTTGCTAAGACTCGTCGTTTCGAAGCATCTCGTGATGATCGGGTGTGATAAACTCTACGTGTGCATACAACGGGTGCAAGCCAAATTTGCACATGCGGAAACTAAGGTTAATCTTGATGAGCCTAGCATGTACAGACATGGTCTCGGAACACGGAATACCGAAAGGTAGAGCATGAGTCAGCTGATTGATATGATGAACATGAAGATTGTTCGCCGATGAAGCTACATCATCTCACGTGATGATCGGATTTGGTGTAGTGGATTTGGTTCGTGTAATCACTAAAAAAACTCAAGGGATGTTGTTTTGAGTGGGAGTTCACCTAGTTAATTTAAGAATTAAATTTGAACACTATTTATCATAAACTTAGTCTAAACTACTTGCAAATTTGTTGTAGATTATGGCGAACGTTTCCATCAATTTCAATGCGTTCCTAGAGAAAGAAAAGCTTAAGAACAATGGAAGCAATTTCACGGACTGGTTCAGTGGACTGAAGATCGTCCTCAGGGCTGGTCAGTTGACCTATGTGCTCGAAGCACCGCTAGGTGACCCACCTGCAGAAGATGCCACCGATGACGTAAAGAATGTTTATGCCACTCGGAAACATCACTACTCCACAGTTCAGTGTGCCATCCTGTACGGTTTAGAATTGGAGCTTCAAAAGCGTTTTGAGCACCATGACCCGTTTGAGATCATTAAGGAGCTCAAACTCATTTTTGAGACTCGCGTGGCCATGGAAAGCTATGAAGCTTCCGAGAAGTTCTTTACCTGCAAGATGGAAGAGGGTAGCTCCGTTAGCGAGCACGTGCTCACCATGTCTAGGCACGCAAACAAACTCCGAGAGTTGGGGATACCGATTCCTAATGAATTGGGGATTCACCGTGTCCTCCAATCACTGCCACCAAGTTACAAGAACTTTGTGATGAACTACAATATGCACTGCATGAACAAGACGTTGCCTGAACTATTGTCCATGCTGAAAACTGCTGAAGTGGAGATCATGAAGGAACACCAAGTGTTGATGGTCAATAAGACCACCAATTTCAAGAAACGGGGCAAGCCTAAGAACAAGGGCAACTTCAAGAAGGACGGCAAGAAAGCTGCCGCACCTGCTAAGAAGCCCAAGGCTGGTCCTAAACCTGAAACTGAGTGCTTCTACTGCAAGGGTGCTGGTCACTGGAAGCGTAACTGCCCCAAATACCTGGCGGATCTGAAGAACGGCAACATCAATAAGAAAGGTATATTCGATATACATGTTATAGATGTGTATCTTACTAGTAATCGTAGTAGTGCCTGGGTATTTGATACTGGTTCGGTTGCTCATATTAGTAACTCGAAACAGGAGCTGCGGAATAAACGAAGACTAGCGAGAGACGAGGTGACGATGCGCGTTGGAAATGGCTCCAAGGTTGATGTGATCGCCGTCGGCACGCTCCCTCTACATCTACCATCGGGATTAGTTTTAAATTTAAATAATTGTTATTTGGTGCCTGTGTTAAGCATGAACATTATATCTGGATCTTGTTTATTGCGAGACAGTTACTCTTTTAAGTCTGAGAATAAAGGTTGTTCGATTTATATGAGTAATATCTTTTATGGTTATGCACCTGAGATGAATGGTTTATTCTTATTGAATCTCGATAGTAGTGATACACATGTTCACAACATAGAAGCTAAACGAATAAAATTGAATGATAATTCTACATACATGTGGCACTGTCGTCTAGGTCACATTGGAGTGAAGCGTATGAAGAAACTCCATTCTGATGGACTTCTTGAATCACTTGATTTTGAATCACTTGAAAGATGCGAAGCATGTCTAATGGGAAAAATGACTAAGACTCCATTTTCTGGAATAATGGAGCGAGCTACGGATTTATTGGAAATAATACATACCGATGTGTGCGGTCTAATGAGTGTAGCATCGCGTGGTGGATATCGTTATGTTCTCACTTTCACGGATGACTTGAGTAGATATGGGTATGTCTACTTTATGAAACATAAATCCGAAACTTTCGAGAAGTTTAAGGAATTTCAAATTGAAGTGGAAAATCATCGTAACAAGAAGATTAAGTTTCTGCGTTCTGACCGCGGAGGTGAATATCTGATTTATGAGTTTGGCATGCATTTAAAGAAATGTGGAATACTTTCACAGTTGACACCGCCGGGAACACCACAGCGTAATGGTGTGTCCGAACATCGTAATCGAACTCTCTTAGATATGGTTCGGTCTATGATGTCTCTTACAGATTTACCGTTATCATTTTGGGGCTATGCATTAGAGACAGCCGCATTCACTTTAAATAGGGCACCATCTAAATCCGTTGAAACGACATCGTATGAATTGTGGTTTGGAAAGAAACCTAAGTTGTCGTTCCTTAAAGTTTGGGGTTGCGAAGCATATGTAAAGAAGTTACAGCCTGATAAGCTTGAACCCAAAGCGGAGAAATGCGTCTTCATAGGATACCCTAAAGAAACAATTGGGTATACCTTCTATCATAGATCCGAAGGCAAAGTTTTCGTTGCTAATAATGGATCCTTTCTGGAGAAGGAATTTCTCTCGAAAGAAGTGACTGGAAGGAAAGTAGAACTCGACGAGGTTATTGAACCTTCTTTCAGAGTTGAGAGTAGCGCAGCACCGGAAGATGTTTCTGTACCGCCTGCACCAACTAGAGAGGAAGCTAATGGTGATGATCATGAAACTTTGAACGAAGTTACTACTGAACCTCGCAGGTCAACAAGGGTCTGTACCACTCCTGAGTGGTATGACTCTGCCTTGAACGTCATGTTAGTGGACAACACTGATGACCCTGCGACGTATGAAGAAGCTATGGTGAGCCCAGATTCCGACAAATGGCTAGAAGCCATGAAATCCGAAATGGGATCCATGTACGAAAACCAAGTATGGACTTTGGTGGACTTACCGGATGGCCGTAAGGCTGTCGAGAGCAAATGGATTTTCAAAAGAAAAACAGATGCTGATGGTAATGTTACCGTCTATAAAGCTCGACTTGTCGCGAAAGGGTTCCGACAAATTCAAGGAGTTGACTACAATGAGACTTTCTCAACAGTAGTGAAGCTAAAGTCTGTGAGGATTATGTTAGCAATCGCTGCATATTTCGATTATGAAATTTGGCAGATGGATGTCAAAACGGCGTTCCTTAATGGTGACATTGAGGAAGAGTTGTATATGGTACAACCCAAGGGTTTTTTCGATCCTAAAGATGCTGACAAGGTATGCAAACTTCAGCGCTCCATTTATGGACTGAAGCAAGCATCCCGGAGTTGGAATCAACGTTTTGATAAAGTAATCAAAAACTTTGGATTTATACAAACTTATGGAGAAGCTTGTATTTACAAGAAAGTGAGTGGGAGCTCTGTAGCATTCCTAGTACTATATGTAGATGACATATTATTGATTGGGAATGATATAGAACTTCTTAATAGCGTCAAAACCTATTTGAATAATAGTTTTTCGATGAAGGATCTTGGCGAAGCGGCATATATTCTAGGCATCAAGATTTATAGAGATAGATCAAGACACCTAATAGCGCTTTCACAAAGTACATACTTAGACAAAGTTCTAAAGAAGTTTAGAATGGAAGAGAGCAAGAAAGGGTTCGTGCCCATGTTGTCAGGTAAGACCTTGAGTAAAACTCAAAGTCCAGCTACGGCAGAAGATAGATAAAAGATGAATAAAATTCCCTATGCCTCGGCCATAGGTTCTATCATGTATGCCATGCTGTGTACAAGACCGGATATAGCACATGCTGTTAGTTTGACTAGCAGATATCAAAGTGATCCTGGAATGGAACACTGGACAGCGGTCAAGAATATCCTAAAGTACCTGAATAGGACTAAGGATATGGTTCTTTCTTATGGAGGTGATGAACAGCTTGTTGTAAACGGTTACACTGATGCTAGTTGGAACACCGATCCAGATGACTCAAAGTCACAATTTGGATACGTATGTGTTTTGAATGGTGCTGCAATAAGCTGGAGGAGTGCCAAGCAGAGCGTTGTGGCAAAATCTTCAACTGAATCAGAATACATAGCTGCTTCGGAGGCTGCACAAGAAGCCATATGGATGAAGGAGTTCATTACTGAACTTGGCGTGGTTCCCAGTGCGTTAGACCCGATGGCCATCTACTGTGACAACACAGGTGCCATAGCTAATGCACAAGAGCCAAGGTCACATAGCAAGCTGAAGCACATCAAGCTACATTATCATGCTATTCGCGAGTATGTCCAAGATGGTGACATAAAGATTTGCAAAGTACACACTGATCTGAATGTAGCAGATCCGTTGACTAAACCTCTCCCTAGAGCAAAGCATGACCAACACCAGAACGCCATGGGTGTTAGGTATATTACCATGTAATCTAGATTATTGACTCTAGTGCAAGTGGGAGACTGTTGGAGATATGCCCAAGAGGCAATAATAAAAGTGGTTATTATTATATCTTTGTGTTTATGATGAATGTTTACATCCCATGCTATAATTGTATTATTAGGAAACACTAATACTTGTGTGTTTTGTAAACATAAAAGAGTCCCTAGTAAGCCTCTTGTTGAACTAGCTTGTTGATTGATTGATGATCATGGTTTCCTGATCATGGACATTGGATGTGATTAATAACAAGGTTATATCATTAGGAGAATGATGTGATGGACACACACCCATAGTAAGCGTAGCATAAGATCAAGTCATTAAGTTCGTATTGCTGTAAGCTTTGAAATACATAGTAACCTAATCCTTCGACCATGAGGTTATGTTAATCACCATCACCGGATGGTACTTTGATGACATCAAACGCCGCTTCGTAACTGGGCGGTTATAAAGGTGTCATTGGGTATTCTGAAAGTATGTGTTGAAGCGCATAGACCAAGATTGGGATTTGTCCATCCATATGACGGATAGATATACTCTGGGCCCTCTCGGTGGAATGTCATCTAGATAGATTGCAAGCATGTGACTGGGTCACAAGGGATGACATAACATGGAACGAGTAAAGAGTACTTATCAGTAATGAGGAAGAACTAGGTATGAAGATACCGACGATCAAACCTCGGATAAGTAGAATATCGTGTGACAAAGGGAATTGGTTTCGTATGTTAAAAGGTTCAATCGATCACAAAGTAATCGTTGAGTATGTGGGAGCCGTTATGGATCTCCAGATCCCGTTGATGGTTATTGATCGGAGAGGTGTCTTCATCATGTCTGCATATTCATGAACCGTATGGTGACACACTTAGGGTTCGAAGTTGTTTTAAGTAGATATGGAATTTGTGTTGGAGACCGAATGTTGTTCGGAGTCTCGGAATAGATCCGGGACATCACGAGGAGATCCGGAATGGTCCGGAGAATAAGATTCATATATTGGGGATCATTTTCTAAGTTAGGAAATGTTCCGGAGTGTTTGTATGGAGATTCTAGAAGGTTTCAGAATGTTCTGGAAGGTTCTAGAGGATTTCTTGGAGTTTACTTGAAAACCAAGAAAGGGATCAAGGAGTCCAAGTGGGGCTAGACACGGATTCGTGGGGGAGGAGGATTCCTCCCCCCTTCCCACCGCCGGCCCAAGGAGGGGAGTCCTACTAGGACTCCCCCTCCCCAGGCGCGCCTCCCTCCTTTAAATAGAAGGGAGGGGGCGCCCCCTCTTGTACCTTGTCTCATAACTCCCAATCTCAGTCGCCTCTCTCCTCCACCTTTCTTCTGCACAGGCATAGGCGAAGCCCTGCAGAATTCTCACCTCCACCACCACCACCACGCCGTCGTGCTGCTGGGATTCCGTGGAGAAGATCTACTACCTCCGCTGCTCGCTGGAACGGGGAGAGGAAGGTCTGATTCGACTTCGCACATGTGACCGTCTGCGGAAGCGCTGCCGGAACGCGGCGCCGGAAGGATCGTCCACACGATCTTGAGATCGGCAAGTGATCGACTACATCATCCACGAGATCTAATTTCGTAACGCTTTCGGTTCTACGAGGGTTAGTACCGATCTATCTCGTTGCTCATGTCTAATAGATTAGATCTTGGCTTTTATCTAGATTAGATCTGGGTTTTGTTCGTTCTCGCGGTAGAATTTTTTTGTTTTTCCATGATATGAACCCATCAGGATTATTAGTCATAGATGCAGTTGGATGGCGGTCTATGTATTATGTTGTATTGCCCAATCAAGTCTCAAAGGAGTCAAGATGATTAGTATATGCATGTATTGATTTCTCGGTGTTTGTTAATTGCCCCGCTGTAATTTGTTCACCCAGCATGTTATCTATCTAAGGAGAGCCACCTCTAGTGAACTATGGATCCCGGTCCTTTTTCTTTACATACAATCTACAATATTTTACTGCTTTGTGTTTACTTTCTGCAATCTTTTACTTCTTTCCATTCGATACGTTTAATCCTTTGTTTTCCGCAAAACACGGTGAGTCGTGGTGGTGTCACGGCAGATGTCATGGATAGGCTAAAGGTGGGGACTAATACACGCTAGGGGAATCCAGGGAGGGATAGTGAAGTGATTCTCCACACAGAAGATTGTATTCCTTTCAAGTTTACAAGTGCTCCTAGAGCTGTATTGGCGAGAGGAGGAAGAAGAAGCCCTCTTACTCTCAACTACAGTTCCCTTCTTAGCATCTTAGCGAAATCAGTATCGAAGAAAGACCAACCAAACTAGAACCCAACCCCTCTACTGAAACCCTAGCCCCCTTATATAGAGGGGGCTCGGTCTCTGCCTAGGGCATACGTGGAGGCATATTCCTAAGAATATGCCTCCTCTCAAACTGGTAACCCGACCGGGGTGCTTTTCCCCCGCGTCATACATGCTTTAGCTACGTGAGCCTCTGCGGCGCCCGCGTCAGCCGACATGGGCGTCGTCACCCTTGTTGGCCATGACCCGGTGGTCCTGCCCTTGCTTGCTTCGCTCATGCAGTGTGTACCGGGCCTTCTTTTTGACCAGAAAGATTCCTTCCTTCTCCCAGAAGCCAAACGGGACCCGAATCACGGTAGATCCGGCCACACCTATTCCTGCATATAAGTTAGACAAGCACTTCCGACTTACTCCTTAAGTCGGCTGAGACAATGTTAGGCGACCCCCCCTGGTCCGGGTTACTCCGTGATCCGGCCTGCCCTGAGGTGACCCGGCCAGCATCCGCTTTGACCTTGCCGAACCTCGGCTGACTCGGCCTTTATACCCCGGAGTGACCCTACCCGGGGGTATCCCCCAACATTAGTCCCCGAAGCTGGTGCAGTCTTAGCTGCCTTGGCTGCTAAGGCCACATCAGGTTCATTCATGTTCGAGCCTTGGACGTTATTTCCGGGTTAGCTCTTTACCTCGGATTATATGGATTTACGTTCCCTTTGCACGTTCCAAGTTTTCACTTGCCGGCCGGGTTACCACTTTGACTCGGATCTCATGGTTTTACTTTCCCTCTGCACACTCTAAGTTTTTACTTGCCGTCCGGGTTACCATGGTTTGATCCGGGCCTTGTTTCCTTCTCTCGTACGCCAACCCACGTGGAGGCTAATCATTACGTTGTCTTATTTTAAGGGCCTGCACAGTTACCGCCGCAGTAATTGTCAGTTATCACTGTGTGTGGGTCACGTCACGCCTGCCTCCTCGTTTACCACATCTGTGCGTCACGTCACGGGATCGCTTCTGCCCTGTGGCCCTCTGTGTGGCTCCTCTACGATTGGGTGAGGCATGTGATACACAGCCACACCATGTTGCTATTTGGCAGGGCGTGATCCCACTCACCCTCTCAGGGGGTGGTTAAGTAGCGGAGGGGCGCACCCCTTAGAATTTTTCCCTCTTCTGCGCCCCTCTGCCCGTTGCTCTTCTTCTTCATCTTCCTCGTGACCGCGCCGCCGCCAGTGCCCCTAGCAGCAGCGCCGCCGCCGCACTCTTCCCCGTGCCTCTACATTGCAGCCACCGCTGCGCAACTTCCTCGCCACGGGTCCTCGCCAATCCAGGCCTCAGATCCCCGCCGCCGCCAGCGCCAGCGAGGGTAGCGACCACGAGATGACGGAGGAGGAGCTGGTCGTCGCCGAGCAAGAAATGGAGGAGGACGTCGCTGCGGCGGACCGTGGCGCGTGGGCCGGATCATGGGTCTGTCAAGATGACCTTGACTGGCTCTACCAGACCAGACGCATTCCTGCCGGCGTCGCTGCTCGTCTCCCCTCTGCCGAACTGGCCCCCTCACCCAATCCGGGTGAGTTCGTCGTGTTCTTGTCCCACTTTCAGCGGGGATTTGGCCTGCCGGTGAGCGATTTTTTCCGGGATTGGCTTAGCACCTACCACCTGCAGCCGCACCATCTTCCAGCCAATGCTATCACCTCTCTCTGCCTTTGCTTCTACGATCGAAGGCTACACCGAACTGTGGCCCACGAAGGAGCTGTGGATCCGGTTCTTCGGCCTTCGTCGTAACGTCATCCCCAATAACCAAGTTGAATCCGAGGATAAGCAGCTCACCCAATTCGGAGCTGCGTCCATCTCACCCCGAAGGACTTCCGTTTTCCCCCAGGTCACCGGGCTTGACTCCTGCAAAGGATGGGCCCGGACCTTCTTCTATGTCCGGAACTCGGGCACTGAAGATTTGATTCGGTTGCTCCCCTACACTCCGGGTCCACCTGACCCGGAATTCTGGAGGAGGTCTCCAAGAAGCCCACGGCTCTGGCCAACCAAGTTAACAAGAGGTTCGTGGAACTGAAGAAACTCGGATTGCGCAACGAGGATGCTATGATCACGTTCATGCGCAACCGAATCTCTCCCCTCCAGAAGCGCACCCACAAGGTGTGCCACATGAGTTTCGGCCGCGACCCCAACCGGACCTCCTCCTTCGAGCTGAGCAACACGGAGATTTTTTGCCGGGTTAAGGCTCTCTTCACCACCCACAAGAACTTCTCCGCCGAATGGACGTGGGGAATTGAGCACTTCTGTCGTGACAGGCTCCCTCCCGCGGTAAGCTTCGCGGGGCAAACCTATTTCGGATCAAATATGTGTCGGTTTTTGTTGTATTTTTGACTCTGTTCTTCATGCTTTCTCTCAGCTGTTCCTTCAGCAAACTCTTGAGGATGGTACGGATCCGACCCTTAAGTGGGCGCCGGACTGAGAAATCCCGGATGAGGAGGAGCCGGACCAGGAGATGTTTCTCCCTATGACCGACGCTACAAAACGACCCAAGAGGTGTGCTATTTGTTGGAGATATGCCCAAGAGGCAATAATAAAAGTGGTTATTATTATATCTTTGTGTTTATGATGAATGTTTGCATCCCATGCTATAATTGTATTATAAGGAAACACTAATACATGTGTGTTTTGTAAACATAAAAGAGTCCCTAGTAAGCCTCTTGTTGAACTAGCTTGTTGATTAATTGATGATCATGATTTCCTGATCATGGACATTGGATGTCATTAATAACAAGGTTATATCATTAGGAGAATGATGTGATGGACACACACCCATAGTAAGCGTAGCATAAGATCAAGTCATTAAGTTCGTATTGCTACAAGCTTTCAAATGCATAGTAACCTAATCCTTCGACCATGAGGTTATGCTAATCACCATCACCGGATGGGTACTTTGATGACATCAAACACCGCTTCATAACTGGGTGGTTATAAAGGTGTCGTTGGGTATTCTGAAAGTATGTGTTGAAGCGCATGGACCAAGATTGGGATTTGTCCATCCATATGATGGATAGATATGCTCTAGGCCCTCTCGGTGGAATGTCATCTAGTTAGCTTGCAAGCATGTGACTAGGTCACAAGGGATGACATAACATGGAACGAGTAAAGAGTACTTATCAATAACGAGGTAGAACTAGGTATGGAGATACCGACGATCAAACCTCGGATAAGTAGAGTATCGCGTGACAAAGGGAATTGGTTTCGTATGTTAATGGTTCTATCGATCACGAAGTCATCGTTGAGTATGTGGGAGCCGTTATGGATCTCCAGATCCCGCTGATGGTTATTGATCGGAGAGGTGTCTCCATCATGTCTACATATTCACGAACCGTAGGGTGACACACTTAAGGTTCGAAGTTGTTTTAAGTAGATATGGAATGTGCGTTGGAGACCGAATGTTGTTCGGAGTCTCGGATTGGATCCGGGACATCACGAGGAGATCCAGAATTGTCCGGAGAATAAGATTCATATAATGGAGATCATTTTCTAAGTTAGGAAATGTTCCGGGTATCTATATGGGGATTCTAGAAGGTTTCGGAATGTTCCGGAAGGTTCTAGAAGATTTTTTGGAGTTTACTTGAAAACCAAGAAAGGATAAAGGGAAACTTAAAGGGTAAGTAAGGGAAACTTGGGGGGAAGGACTCTCCCCCAAGCTCCCTTGTGCGCCGGCCCTAAGGGGTGGGCCTAGGGGTGGGAACCCTAGGCCGCACCCCTCCCTCTATATATAGAGGGGTGGAGGCGCCACCCCCCTGAGCCCCTCCCACTCCAAACCCTAGTCGCCTCTCTCCTCTTCCTTCCATCTGCTCTGGCTTAGGAGAAGCCCTGCAGAATTCTCTACTCCACCACCACCACCACGCCGTCGTGCTGCTAGGATTCCGTGGAGAGATCTACTACCTCTGCTGCTCGCTGGAACAGGGAAAGGAAGGTCTGCTTCGACTCCGCACGTGTGACCGACTGCGGAAGCGCTGCCGGAACACGGCACCGGAAGGATCGTCTACTCGATCTTGAGATCGGCAAGTGATCGTCTACATCAACCACGAGATCCGATCTCGCATAAGGCTTTCGGATCTACAAGGGTTAGTACAGATCTATCTTGTTACACATGTCTAATAGATTAGATCTTGGCTTTTATCTAGATTAGATCTGGGTTTTGTTCGTTCTTGCGGTAGATTTTTTTTGTTTTCCATGCTACGAACCCATCACTATTATATCCCTACCATGGATTAGAGTGTCCAACCGGAGAGTAGTTAAGAGTAGTATCATGAAGAGAAGATATTTATATGAGAGTGTTCACTAGCGAAAGTATGATCCCTAGGCCTTGTTTCTAAGCATTGAAACATCGTTTGCAACTAGATATGTTACATGTTTGCTTGCTTCCATCTTTATTTCAGTTTGCCTTTAGTCTCTTCCACGCCATCAAGCTATTTTCTGGCACCGTTGTCTTATATCTATACCACTTGTATTTCACTATCTCTTCACCGAACTAGTGCACCTATACACCTGACAAGTGTATTGGGTGTGTTGGGGACACAAGAGACTTCTTGTATTTTGATTGCAGGGTTGCTTGAGAGGGATACCTTTGACCACTTCCTCCATGAGTTCGATAAACCTTGGGTAGTCCACTTAAGGAAAAACTTGATGTTGTTCTACAAACCTCTGCACTTGGAGGCCCAACAACTGTCTACAAGAATAGAAGTGCGTAGACATCACAAAGCGCTGGAATTATTTCAATAGACACCGAAACTGTTTCGGGTGAAATTGCTGAAATTGGTTCTGCATGTAATATTGAAATGTTGCAGGGGGTTTTATGTGAATATTTGTTAATTAGAGTAATTAACAAAATTCTGAATAAATTTAATAGAAGAGTTTTATTAAATGAGAGAGCATTAAATTTGGAGAAATTTCATGCGTTTAAAGTAAAGACTTTAAAGAGGAATGTTAAGGGACACTTTTATGTGGAGGGGGTTACCACCACATGAATGGGGGAGGTGAGGGGTCACCTCCATGGGGAGCCGGCCGTGGGAGGGGTACCCCCACCTCCTATAAAAGGCCACCCCTCTCACCCTTCTTCCTCACACCTCCTCGTGAAGGATCTCTCTCTCCTCTAGAATTATTCCCCCATGGTCTCGTATTAGCGAGATACATGCTCCCGGTGGCATTTCGTATGGAAGGAGTTGCTGCTTCCGCTCCATCGCTGGAGTGAGGAGGCAGAGGTTGTTCGGTGTCCTGAACGTGTGTGCGAGTGTGGATGCACTGCTGATTTGCGGCGCTAGGACTTCCACATGATCTTGAGATCGGCAAGCGTACGACTACATCATCCACGAGTTCCTACTCGTTAACAAAACTTTGTTGTCTACAAGGGTAATTTCTCCATGGATGTATATCCACCCGTTGCTTGTATCTAGTAGATAGATCTTGGCATATAGTTCTCATTGTAGGATCTTGGCGAACCCTTCAGTGGTATCACAACATGATCTATGCGTAGGTGCTTTGCATGGGTAGAATACATAAGAGTATGTGGGCAGTGATGATCATGTTATTGCTTCTTATATGTACTTTGGATATTGGTATAGTGGGATGAAGCGGCCCGGACCAACCTTACATGTCATCGCACATGAGACCGGTTCCACGACTGACATGCAACTAGTTTTGCATAAGTGGCTGGCGGGTGTCTGTCTCTCCTTTTATAGTCAATATCTAATTTACAACGAGTTGTTAATAACTTGGCGGTTAGGAAAGAATATCAAGTGTTGATTGTCAATAGGACCACCGGTTTCAAGAAAGACAAGAAGGGTAAATAGAAGGGAAAGAAGGGAGGCAAATCTGTTGCTGCGCCTGAAAAGAAATCCCGGTCTGGCCCTAAGTCTGATACCGAGTGCTACTATTGTAAGGGGACTAGCCATTGGAAGCGCAACTGCCCCAAGTTTTTGGCGGACAAGAAAGCCGGCAAGGCAAACAAAGGTATATATGATATACATGTTATTGATGTGTACTTGACTAGTACTCGCAGTAGCACCTGGGTATTTGATACCGGATCGGTTGCTAACATATGTAACTCAAATCAGGGGCTGCGAAACAAGCGACCGCTAGTAAGGGGTGAGGTCAAGATGCGTGTCGACAATGGATCAAGAGTTGATGTGATCGTCGTCGGAACGCTGCATCTCCACCTACCATCGGGATTAGTTCTAAACCTAAATAATTATTATTTGGTACCTGCACTGAGCATGAACATTATATCTGGATCTTGTTTGATGCGATGTGGTTATTCATTTAAATTTGAAAACAATGGTTGTTCGATTTATATGGATAATATCTTTTATGGTCATGCACCCGTGATGAATGGTTTATTTTTGTTGAATCTCGATAATACTCATACGCACATCCATAATGTTGATGATAAAAGAATTAAACTTAATAATGATATATCTGCATATATGTGGCATTGCCGTCTAGGTGATATTAGTGTTAAACGCATGAAGAAACTCCATTCTGATGGACTTTTGGAATCATTTGATTTTGAATCATTTGATACATGTGAGCCATGCCTTATGGGCAAGATGACTAGAACGTTGTTTTCTAGTTCAATGTAACGGGTGACTGATTTATTGGAAATCATACATACTGATGTATGCGGTCCAATAAGTGTGTCAGCGCGAGGTGGATATCGTTATTTTGTTACTTTCACAAATGGTTTGAGTAGATATGGGTATATCTATTTGATGAAACACAAATCTGAAACCTTTGAAAAGTTCAAGGAATTTCGGAATAAAGTGGAAAATCATCGTAATAGAAAGATCAAATTTCCGCGGTCCGACCGTGGAGGTGAGTATCTAAGTTACGAGTTTAGCACACACATGAAAGAGTGTGGAATAGTTTCACAACTCATGCCTGCCAGAACACCACAACGTAATGGTGTATCAGAACATCATAATCATACTCTATTAGATATGGTTCGATCTATGATGTCTCTGACTAACTTGCCACTATCATTTTGGGATTATGCACTGGAAACCGCTGCATTCACTTTAAATTGGGCACCGTCTAAATCCGTTGAAATGACACCGTATGAATTATGGTTTGGAAACAAACCTAAGCTGTCATTTCTTAAAGTTTGGGGATGTGATGTTTATGTGAAGAAACTTCAACCGGATAAACTCGAACCCAAAGCGGAAAAATGCATCTTCATAGGATACCCTAAAGAAACAATTGGGTATTCCTTCTATCACACATCTGAGGGCAAGGTTTTCGTTGCCAAGAATGGATCCTTTCTAGAGAAAGAGTTTCTGGCGAAAGGTGTGAGTAGTCGAAAGGTAGAACTCGAAGAGGTTATTGAACCTTCTCTTCATGAAATGGCGAGTGGCGCAGCACCGGAAGTCGTTCCAGAATTGACTTCACCAAATGAAGAAGGAACTAATGATAATGATCATGAAACTCCGAAAGAGGACACTACTAAACCTCGCAGGTCAAGCAGGACACGTGCATCTCCTGAACTGTACGGGAATCCTGTTGTAAATTTCATGGTTGATGAAATAGATGACCCTGCGACGTATGAAGAAGCGATGATGAGGCCGGATTCCAACAAATGGCTAGAAGCCATGAAATCCGAGATGGAATCCATGTACGAAAACCAGGTTTGGACCTTGGTGGACTTACCTCATGACCGAAAGGCCATTCAGAATAAATGGATTTTCAAAAGAAAAACTGATGTTGATGGTAATGTAACCATCTATAAAGCTCTACTTGTCGCAAAAGGGTTTCTACAAATTCAAGGAGTTGACTACGATGAGACATTCTCTCTCGTAGCGATGCTAAAATCAGTTAGGATTATGTTAGCAATTGCTGCTTATTTCGATTACGAAATATGGCAGATGGATGTCAAAACTGCGTTCCTCAACAGTAACATTGAAGAAGAGTTGTATATAATACAACCAAAGGGTTTTGTCGATCCTGAGGATGCTAACAAGGTGTGCAAGCTCTAGCGATCCATCTATGGACTGAAGCAAGCATCACGGAGTTGGAATCTCCGCTTTGATGAGGTGATCAAAGAGTTTGGATTTGTCCAAACTTATGGAGAAGCTTGTATTTACAAGAAAGTGAGTGAGAGCAATGTGGCATTTCTGATATTATATGTGGATGACATATTATTAATTGGAAATGATATAGATCTTTTAAACAGTGTTAAAAGTTATCTAAACAGCAAATTTTCTATGAAAGACCTTGGTGAAGCGTCATATATATTAGGCATAAAGATCTATAGAGATAGATCAAGATGTCTAATAGGGCTATCACAAAGTACATACCTTGATAAGATTTTAAAGAAGTTTAAAATGGACGAAAGTAAGAAGGGGTTCTTACCTATGTTGCAAGGCAAGACATTGAGTAAGACTCAAAGCCCGACTACGGCGGAAGAAAGAGAGATAATGGATAAGATCCCCTATGCTTCAGCCATAGGCTCTATAATGTACGCCATGCTATGTACAAGACCGGATGTGGCACATGCTATTAGTTTGACTAGTAGGTGTCAATTTGATCTAGGTTTGGAACACTGGATAGCGGTCAAGAATATCCTTAAGTACTTGAGAAGAACTAAGGAAATGTTTCTTGTATATGGAGGTGAAGAAGAGCCGGTCACTAATTGTTATGTCAACGCTAGCTTTCACACTAATCCGGACGACTCTAAGTCTCAATCCAGATACGTATTTCTCATGAACGGAGCAACAGTTAGTTGGAGGAGCTCCAAACAACCCGTGGTAACAAGGTCAACAACGGAGGTGGAATATATTGCTGCATCAGAAGCAGCACATGAAGCGGTTTGGATGAAGGAGTTCATTACCAACTGGGTGTGGTTCCTAGTGCGTTGGATCCAATGGTGATATATTGTGACAACAATGGAGCCATAGCCAACGCAAAGGAACCAAGGTCTCACAAGAATTCCAAACATATTAAGTGCCGATTTCACTCCATCCACGAGCATGTCAAGGATGGAGATATAAAGATTTGTAAAGCACATACGGATCTCAATGTAGCAAATCCGTTGACTAAAACTCTCCCTAGAGCAAAACATGATCAATATCAGAACTCCATGGGTGTTAGATTTATCACCATGTAACTAGATTATTGTCTCTAGTGCAAGTGGGAGACTGAAGGGAATATCCCCTGAGAGGCAATAATAAAGTTGTTATTATACATATTCCAAGTATATGATAGATGTTTATTTTGCATGCTATAATTGTATTAATTTGGAAACGTTAATACATGTGTGTTTAATAAACAAAAGGAAAGTTCCTAGTTATGCCTCTCTTATAAACTAGCTCGTTGATTAACAAGATGATCAAGGTTTCCTGATCATGGACATTGGATGTTGTTAATAACAAGGTCACAACATTAGTGGAATGATGTGATGAACATTCATCCGAAGTATAGCATTACGATCAAAGTCATTGTGTTTATATTGCTATAACATCTAACAAAGTAATCCTAGTCCTTATACCATGAGATCATGTTAATCACTAACACTGGAAAAGTATCTTGATAACATCAAACGTCACACCGTGAAAGGGTGATTATAAAGGTGGGTTCAGTGCTACAAAAGTGTTATGTAGAAGCTCATGGATCAAGAGTGGGATTTGTCCATCCCGATGACGGATAGATATACTCTGGGCCCTCTCGGTGATATCACATTGGTTAGCTTGCAAGCAAGTGATAAGATCACTAGAATGTTATATCACGGGAACGAGAAAATAGTACATTTCGGTAACGAGATAAAACTAGGTATGGAGATACCGATGATCGAATCTCGGACATGTAATATATCGCGAGACAAAGGGATTTAGTTACTAATGTTAAAGGTTCTCACGATCACAGAAGTCATCGTAGAATGTGTAGGAGTCAGTATGGATCTCCAGGTCCCGCTTCTGATTATTGATCTGAGAGGGGTCTCAATCATGTCTGCATTAGGGTGACATACTTAAGGGACACCAACACCATTTGGAGCAAATGTGTTTTAGACGAATGAATTGCAAAGCGCTGGAATTATTTCAATAGACACCAAAACTGTTTCGGGTGAAATTGCTGAAATTGGTTCTGCATGTAATATTGAAATGTTGCAGGGGATTTTATGTGAATGTTTGTTAATTAAAGTAATTAACAAAATTCTGAATAAATTTAATAAAAGAGTTTTATTAAATGAGAGAGCATTAAATTTGGAGAAATTTAATGCATCTAAAGTAAAGACTTTAAAGAGGAATGTTAAGAGACACTTTTATGTGGAGGGGGTTACCACCACATGAATGGGGGAGGTGAGGGGTCACCTCCATGGGGCGCAGGCCATGGGAGGGGTACCCCCTCCTCCTATAAAAGGCCACCCCTCTCACCCTTCTTCCTCACACTTCCTCGTGAAGGATCTCTCTCTCCCTCTAGAATTATTCCCCCATGGTCTCGGATTAGCGAGATACATGTTCCCGGTGGCATTTCGTCTGGAAGGAGTTGCTGCTTCCGCTGCATTGCTAGAGCGAGGAGGCGGAGGTTGTTTGGTGGCCTGAACGTGTGTGCGAGTGCGGATGCGCTGCTGGTTTGCGGCGCTAGGACTTCTGCATGATCTTGAGATCGGCAAGCGTACGACTATATCATCCATGAGTTCCTACTCGTTAACAAAACTTTGTTGTCTTCGAGGGTAAGTTCTCCATGGATGTATATCCACCTGTTGCTTGTATCTAGTAGATAGATCTTGGCGTATAGTTCTCATCGTAGGAATTTTTTGTTTTCTATGCTGCGAACCCTTTAGAATAATTTGATGAGATGAAGTATGGACAAAAGCTCAAGCTTGGGGATGCCACCCGTGTCACCCTAAGAAATATTCAAGAGGTACAAGCGTCAAAGCTTGGGTATGCCCAAGGCATCCCCTTCTTCATCAATAAAAATCTCAGATTTTCTCCTAAAACACTTCATTTTTATTGTTTCATGTACAATTGTGTTGTTCTTGGAGCGTCTTTGTTTTTTAGTTTTCTTTTGTTTGGTTTGCTTAAATAAGTTGGTTGGGTCCCAACACACTTCTTTTGGAGAGAGACACACCCCGTTATTCATTGCATAGAACACTCTAGTTTTCACTCTTATTGTTCTGTGAGTGTTCTCCTTTGCTAGCACCGCGTTTAGCTTTAGTTTTCGATTGGTGTTGGAAAAGAGTAGGAAGTTTCATACTTATAGTGGTACAAAAGGAAGCTTGTTTTGACTGTGACTTAGACTTTATCATGTCATGTTAGATGTTGCTTTCACCATATGCTTAGTGATTATTGTTGTAGCATGACTTGTTTCAAACAATTGAGATTGCTTAATGTGCCTTGAAAGAATCATGCATTATTTTAGCATACAAAAGCATAATATTGTGGTATTCTCCTTCGATGCTTTATTTGGGTTGACTTGGCACACTTTACTTTCTTGCACTCAATAAACTTGAATCATTGCGTCCATCTATGTTGCGTATATGCTTGCACTTTATAGGTTGAGAATTAGCAGAACCATGTTGTCATGGGAAAAGCTTTCAACATTGCACTTATTATTCAGTTGATATCATGTTCTTTGTTTATGGATCCCGGCGGTGTGAAATAAAAGGGGAACTTATAAGATCATGGAGTTTGTATAGGTGTTAGAGAAACGCCTGGGCGGCTAGCCTAAGCCATGTCTAATTATGGTGGAAACTTGCAGCATAACCATAGTGAGCATTCTATGAAGCATCCTCAATAAAAACCTATGCAAATAGCAAATAAAAAGATCGCTGAGATGCTCATTGTCTGTTGCCTTGTCATTTTGATATGGGATAGCTCCTGTATCAGGGGGCAAGGGGTACCCCGTTGGCGGTTCTCCATGATACACATGTACTTACAATGACAAGAACTTACTTATGACTAAAGTTGAGTAGCATGAGGTCCGGTACTCGTAGGCAAGGGGCATGAGATTTTTGACTTATAACTTGTGAAGCATATCCTCATATTTGTTCACTTTAACCTTAATCACCTAAATATGCTTATGATAGGGGTAATTAGAGCTGAAAGCTAATAAGTACCATAATTTTTGGAAGCTCTTTATGAAACTTGAAATCCCTGCTTCCCTCTTATGAAGGGCCTTTCTTTTTTACTTTTATATTGAGTCTCCATCTTCTATCTTTATGCACCAATTGAGAGAGCATAGTGACCATTCTTAGTTTAATGTGCATTGTCCCAAAACATGTTGATTGATTCATAACTATGATATTGCTTGTTCTTAAATTATTTGCATCTAGTCACCCTTATGAACTTTGAAGGTGTCCTATGCATTTATGTTTTGCTATACCATGAGGGACAAGATGAATACCACTTTTATTATGTTTTCTGTATGTGAAACAAACAAACGTCTTTCAATGCACTATTATTCATGATCTTTTGTTTGTACCTTTTCATGTTACAACATAGTTGCTATGTCTTATTGTTAGAACTCTATCTTTCATGCTTATGTTTATAGTACTATGATCCCAGTTATCAATGCTTTACAAATATGATGATGCATGTCACCTAAAAAATTATTCTTTTTATCACTTACCTACTCGAGGACGAGCAGGAGTTAAGCTTGGGGATGTTGATACGTCGTAAATGTAACTATAATTTTTGATGTTCCATGCTTGTTTTATATCTACTTTCTTATGTTTTGTTCACACTTTGAGGTATTTTTATACATTTTCTGGAACTAACCTATTAACAAGATACCAGAGTGCCAGTTGCCTGTTTTCTGTTGTTTTTGGTTTTAAAAAAGCCAGTAAAGACATATTCTCGGAATTGGATGAAACAAAGTCTGAAGTTCCTATTTTTTCCGACATGACACGGAGTCCAAAAGGGATACGGAGGGGAGCCAGCAGGCAGGCACACCCTAGGGTGGCGCGGGTCACCCCTAGCCGCGCCACCAGGTGGTGTGGCCGCCCTGGCCCACCTTTGGCATCGCCTCTTTGCCTATATATTCCCCCGGGACGAAAACCCTAAGTACCAGATCAGAATTCCATAAAAAGTTCCGCAACGCCACCGCCACTGAAGAGGAGATTCGGGGGACAGAAGTCTCTGTTCCGGCACCCTTCCGAGACGAGGAAGTGCCCTCAGAGCCATCTCCATCGACTCCACGGTCGTTGCTGATTCCCATGATGAGGAGGGAGTAGTTCTCTCTCGAGGCCAAGGGCTCTACCGGTAGCTATGTGTTCATCTGTCTCTATGCGTGATCTCATTAAGATCATGAGCTTTGTAATCTAGTTGGATCTATTCTTCTACTCAAGTGCTTTAATTAATCTCTGTTTATCCCCACGTGTGTGAAGTTGACAGTGTGCAGACCGTGTGGCACTTTGGCTAAGGTTATATAAATACTTATCATGAGTATAATTTGAGTTGGATGTCTCTATGAGATTGTTGTGTTTGTTGGAACTATCTAGCGCTCAAGTTGATAGTGAGGGGTTATCTAGATGGGAAATGCGAACTTTAAGGTGTGTTGTTATAGCCTTACATCGTCCAACCGGAGAGTAGTTCAGAGTAGCATCATGAAGAGAAGATATATATATATATATATATATATATATATATATATGAGAGTGTCCACTAGTGAAAGTATGATCCCTAGGCCTTGTTTCTAAGCATTGAAACATCGTTTACAATCAGTTTTGTTACATATTTGCTTACTATCACTCTTATTTCAGATTGCAATTACCACTTATAATCATCCATATTACTTGTATTTCACTATCTCTTCGCCGAACTAGTGCACCTATACACCTGACAAGTGTATTGGGTGTGTTGGGGACACAAGAGACTTCTTGTATCTTGATTGCAGGGTTGCTTGAGAGGAATACCTTTGACCACTTCCTTCCTGAGTTCAATAAACCTTGGGTGATCCACTTAAGGGAAACTTGCTGCTGTTCTACAAACCTCTGCACTTGGAGGCCCAACACTGTCTACAAAAATAGAAGCGTGCGTAGACATCAGTCTACGGGACAAGAGGAGGACGGGGGGAGGTCACTTGGAAGGAAGGAGGACGGGGCCGCCCAGTCGCCTCGCGCGGGGAGGCAGCCCGCTGGGGTACGGGGTCGAGAGAGGAGAAGGCTCGCTCCGTGCCAACTCAAAAAAGTCGCAAGCCTCATACCTACTATGGTCTTTACCAATTCTTTTGTTACCTCACTAGGTATAAAGTGAATGCATATGCTATATAATTCTTAGTGACAGCTAAGAATAGATCATATGCTTGATCTATTGTGATATGTTTAATTCAAGATATCATATTTGTTATTCAAACATCATGTCAAAGTATCTAAAGCTATGCTCTGTTAATTCTTAAATTTAGATAGTTTGGAGTGTATCCCTTTCTAGTGGAGTATATAAATCTAGATTGCTTGGAGTGTATCTCTTTATAGTGGAGTATAAGTAAGATGTGTAGTATCATCTTTATGTTAGGACGTGATGCCCATATGAATGCTAATCAAGACACATTAATAAAATCTTATCAATATTTAGTTATCTATCATGTTCTTAATGTCACCACACCTTTATGAGAGAGTAGACAAGTGATCCCATGAACCTCGGTCCACTTTTTATCATAAGAACAACTTTTACTTGCTTTTACTTGTCTTTACATTTTTAGCATTAATTAATTTCGAAAATACAAAAATATCTTTACTTCTTGCAACTACAATCAAAAACCCAAAAACATCTTTATTTACTTGTTTTAGTTTACTTTATAGTTTTCATTTTCTTTCCAGTATTTTATTTATTGTCATTTTACTTTACTAATATCGAAGTCTTGTGCTTGACAAACACACGGTGAAGTTGGGGGCACAAGACAAAGACTTCCCTTTGCAGGTTGCTAGACGAGGTCGGAAGAAGCTTCGCTTTGTTCCCCAAGAGTTCGATATAAACCCCAAGTCACCCTTGTGGGAAAAATTTCTCTTGCTGCATCACTCTGCACTTGGAGTCCTAATAAATTGACACACTTGCTGTAGTGTCACCAGCCTTTTCCATTCCCAGTGGTGAAGGTCACCCCTCACCGTATCTCTGCATTGATTTCCTGTATGGACCGCCAAAACTACGAGCCATCTCGGTGGTCACATGCAATAAGTGGGCACCCTCAGAGGTATTTAGCTTCTATAAGTTGAAGCCAAAGACCTCACTCCCTTGTCAGAATGCGCCAAACCCATTTTAGCATGATCACCGCATTGAATTGGCGTGGAGCTAGAGTGTCTATACCCCCAAGCTCCTTGGGGGTGCAGATATCTGCCCATTTCACCATGTGATATTTCTGGCGGCCGTGGAGATCCTGCTAGAAGAAGCAGGACGACTCCTTGTCAAATGAGCCATGCATCCCTTCCCGGAGAAGGTACAACCCCATAATATATATTGGTAGGCTGGATAGACAGGCGTCGATAAGGATCGTCTTGCTACCTTTTGAAGTAAACCTGCCGCACCATGGTTCTGATTTGGCCCGCACCTAGCCAACTAGGGGCTCTAAGTCTCTAATGAGAATCTTAGACGCCCGGACCGACATTCCCAAATAGGTGATGAGAAATGATGTCAGCCGACAATTGAGATTGTCAGCTATCCTCTGCTGGTCCTCTAGGGAGAAACCTAGAGCAATGACCTCGCTTTTGTCAAAATTAATCCTAAGTCCCGACATTTCCTATAAGCTTATTTTATCAGTTGTATTGCAAAAAGTATGTAATGCCCCAGTCCCTAGACTTTAATATTGTGGTATATAATTTATACTAAATAATTATCTAATGTGTTCATCGTCTATGCGAGCAAAAAAATGATTTGCGGACATCATAAAAATGAAATATCACGAGAAAAATAGTGCCTTGTGCTTGAGAAACATGTCAAACAAAATCAAGGTAATCCAATTATCACAAGTTTCTTCCTAACAAAAACGATCACAATTATTACAAGTTTAATATGTTTGTACAGATAATTCTTCAAGTTTTTTGTGAATAATAATTCTTCATGTTCTATGTTGAGATATTTGGATACATGTCTAAAAAACTGTGTGATACCTATTATTTTTATCATGACTAGGTTTATTTTGCCAGATATACTACTGTATGTACTCCAGTTTATATATTAATTTAAATTCTCTAAAAAATATTCGTTAATTGCTTAGTTGTTGTTACACGCAACAAAGCCACATCACTGACATACTACTCCTGTAGACCACAAATACACGATCGAAACAGTGTCCTTTTCTACCCATAGCTCTCGAAGCCGCATCGTGAAAAAGCCCAAACCGAAAAGCGACCCTTGCAGAGAAGTACGGTCGTATATAAATCCAGCAGAACAGAGGGGTTAACCTAGAAAACCATCCGTCCACGCTGCTCTCGGGGACCGAAACAAAAAACAAATCCGAGAAAACTCGCCGCCTCCTTTGTTCTCTCCTCTCTTCCCCTCCGCCTCCTCCTCCTCCTCCTCTCGAACTCGACGAACGCCGCGGCGACGCACGCGAGCGACGCGGCGAGATGAAGGTCTCCATCAAGACGCTCAAGGGCTCCAGCTTCCAGATCGAAGTGAATCCCGCCGACAAGGTATCGCCGCTCCCGCTCCGCCTACCGATCTGTCTCTCTGTCGTCGCGAGGGTTGGTGTTATTTGGGCCAGATTTAGGCGGTTGATTATTGAGTCGCTCGCGGGGCTGGGTTACTGGGTACGGTTTTTGCGCCGAGGGATTGGTAGAGTGCGTCGGGAACTGGTAAGGGTGCGAGTTGTGTGAGGCCCGAACCGATGTTACTGTGAATCCAATCTGTGGTTCCTTGTTTGGGTTCTGCTGTGGCTGGAGCAGAGGGCAGATGCAGATCGTCTAGGTTATGGTCTCTTTGATGGGTAGATTGTGATTGTATGGCGAATACAGGGGTGTAGAATTTGTGAGGTTAGACTGATTGGCGTGTTAACCAGATGCACAACCAACTTGTATCCTGACTATAAACCGGGACTTCCTTCTTCCAGGCTGCAGGTGACATCTACTGATGAAAATTTTCTTTTGGGGGGTATATATCGATGAAACTTTGATCCCTTAGTTGCTGTATGTCAAACTTTATATGGAGGTCCCGTTAGTTTGGGCTATGTTTTGATAATTGAGGAGAACTACTTATGTCAAATGTAGAATGTAATGCTGGATTAAGAATCTGATAGGACCAATTAAAGCTTTATAAATACATACATTTATCTGTTGGCTGGTAGAAAACAATTTTTCTTCACAATATGTGAACTTGTTAGTTAGTGACCTTTTGTTTGGTCGCCAAAATAGATTAGGACTGAGTAAAGATGGGTGTTCTTTTTTGAATATTTGTGTATCAAGATGAAGGAATAATATGCTGGCAACAATCAGATAAAAAGAAACGTTACGAATTAGAGTTGAAGGATTGCTGTTGGAGATAGGGTTTGGGCTGGCCACATTTTCTTTTTCTGTAGGCTGTAGCTACCATTTCTTGGTATGAATGTGTGATTTCAGTACATACCGTAGAAACAGAAAGGCAAGGACGTTCTTAATTATTACTCTAGTGCTACTTGTCATTTTGTTACTCACTGGAGAAGCAAATAATAAAGAATATTGACTTAAAACTAACTAACTAACTGAAAGAATTATTTATGTAATGTTATATGCTACTCCCCCTATGTGCAACCTCCTCATGGTGGGTCCGTGACATGTACAAACAAATTGTGACCTTTCACAGTTTTGATGCCCAAATTACTGAATTATCATGCATAATACTAGTTAGTTCAGGATACATATATATGTATATGTCAGTTACAGCTTTTGGATGTATGTCACCACAAACAGCATTTGCTAGTTAGGGACTAGGGCCAGCTGCAAGGGCCTGCAGCAACTTAGTTGGCATCTTATCTCATTAGTTGAGACCTTAACTGTTAGTTAGGTAAGATAGTCTTAGACTGATCTTATCTATGTAAGAAAGCTCCTGTAATTGTTGGCATTAAGCGAGCAATAATTACCATGTTTATACTATTGAGGTCCATCCAGGCCTCTTTGGCTGCTGAAACTGCAAAAGTATTATAAGTGGGCCTCATGTGCTTGCAGGATTTACAGGAGACATGCTATCAACCAGACATATTGATTTATGAAATTGCTGAAATATCAGATCAAACCATTAGTTCTACAACCAATGCGACTTTATTCAGGGCTTCTCGATGTGTGATCTATGACTATGCAAACTCATCTGTTGGTCTTTTCATTTCCTAGTTAGATTGCTACTCCATCAAATCATAAACTCCACCATCCATCTCGGTTTTTCTTCAGATTGCTCGCACCCGATCAAATAGTGAGTGGGTGAAGGGATATTGCAAGATCACATGAATAGACCATCATCACTGACTGGTCTCTTCATAGCTGTAAAGATGGTGTCTATGCCGTGTGTTTTAAATAGCATGGATTTATTTTTAGCATTTAGATTTAATCAGAATGTCAATTCCTGCTCCTTTGGATCCTTTGTAATGGGAATGCTGCAAATTTTATAATTGATTCGTTCATGCAGGTTTCTGACGTGAAGAAGCTCATTGAGAGTTCACAAGGGCAGAATGTATACCCAGCTGATCAGCAAATGCTTATACACCAAGGGACGGTGCTTAAGGATGAAACTACGTTGGAGGAAAACAAAGTTCTTGAAAACAACTTTCTTGTGATAATGCTTAGACAGGTAGGTATCCTGTTTAATTACTAGTTAATAGATAGCATGCTATAAAATCGTGGAATAGGATAGCAAATTAGCAATGCATAGAATGAGAAGAAAATTTATTACATTATCTTCTCTTGTGCATCGTATTCAGTATGTATTGGAATTGCTGTGAAAGTTATATGCGTTTCTATTACTGTTCCTAGTTTTGGTATAAACTTCGATTCAGAACTGCTACAGCCTACAATTGCTTCAGGGCTGATTTGTACTAACTCGTCATGAGAATAGATAATTGTTATTATCGCTTTTGACTCTTGTCCTTTCATCACAGAATAAGGGCTCATCAAGTGCAGCTCCAGCTAAATCCAAGGAACCCTCAAATCAGGTGAGATGGAACTTGGTTATACTGGGTTACTCATACCTAATGTGCCTTTATGTAATTTTGACACAAAACTTTCTTTCACCCGTACTCTATATCTGAAACTTTGTCATGATTCTTTGAAGTCATATTTGCAAACAGTACTCTTTACCGCAATTAGTCACTGAAACTATGGTACAGTTTAAGTTTGTTGGTTCTTTAATAGGCAGACACAGTTAAGCTTTGAGCCAACTGTAGTTGAATTAGATGGCAGATTTTATGAAGTTCTCAACTTCAAGCTCTTGACTGGATGTATTTTTTGTCATCTGCACGTGTTTCTTCTTCTTGTGAAGTCATTACTTTCTCACAAAATTTTTATGCTCGAGTGTGTTATTATGTTACACTGCTTTCTGACTGTATCTTCTTCTGTTGGTGATATTGTAAATTTTAACTTGCAATTACTCCATAGGCACCCCCTACTCAGACAGTGCCTGCTACTCCTGCCTCTCAAGCACCAGCCGCACCAGTACCTCAAGCAGTGGCTGCGCCAGCACCTATGTGAGTGTTACTCATTTTAGAAAAATAACAGACCTGATTTTACACTTTTCAGCTGTATTCTGCTGCACTCAGGGTCTCTTTTGTTCTGTATTAAGATATTTTTTTGTCATAGAATATGTAATTCTATTAGTACTTTGACATGCCATAAGATGCACAAGTCTGTATCATCTTTTTTTTTCGCCAATCACAGAAGACATAGTATTTTACATCTTGCCCATAGTTTAACTTCTGCAGGAAAGTTTCTAAAGGTTGTTAGTGATGATAGCTGTCCTACCATTGATTGTACTGTTATTATTGTTATGTTGTATGGTTAGTGGTTGTTGCCAGCTATATAACCCTATCCTTATCTTTACTGAAGTAGTGCACCTGCCAGTGCACCTGCTCCAGCTGCCACGGCTTCTCCAGCTCCTGCTGTCGCTGTCTCGTGAGTTGATTTATTTTCTTTATTTCATCTTATTTTGATTTGTAATCTCATAAAATACTTTTCCTGTTTCAAGACATTATATTACTTCCTGTTGAGCCTGTTTAATATGTTTTTACTACTGTCATTTGTACAGCACTGAAGCAGAAACTTATGGTCAGGCTGCCTCAAACCTTGTTGCGGGGGGCAACCTAGAGGCAACAGTTCAGTCAATTCTTGAGATGGGTGGTGGAATGTGGGACAGAGACACTGTGCTGCGTGCCCTACGGGCTGCATTCAACAATCCAGAGAGGGCTGTTGAATATTTATATTCTGTAAGAAGATATCCTCCCTTAGTAATTGCCAAATCTTCTTTGATAGTTTGATTATGACTCAGTGTTCCTCAAATTACATAAATAATAGCAGTGAGCATTATGTCTTTGCTCACAAGACATTGAATATAGCTACAAAATGAGCAAATAACTAGATTATATGCTGATTTATTTAGTTGAAACCGCTTTTAGGATAATTTAACAGGATCTCTTGGCTGCAAAAGTAATAAAAACTTTTTGATCTTTAATGTAGGGCATTCCTGAGCCGATGGAGATTCCTGCACCACCTCCAAGTGCCCAACCAGCTGATCCAGCCCAGGCTTCACAAGCGACTCAAGCTGCAATTGCCTCTTCTGGACCTAATGCTAGTCCTTTGGACCTCTTTCCTCAAGTAATTTCTCCCTCCCTCCCTTCCCTTGGTCTGCAATTTACTTTTTTGCATAGACCTAACGCTTGCCCTTTGTAACTTGCAGGCCCTTCCAAATGCTTCTGCAAATGCTGCTGGTGAGGGAAATCTGGATGTTTTGCGTAATAATGCACAGTTCCGAAGCTTACTTTCTTTAGTGCAGGCTAACCCTCAAATCTTACAGGTACTTTTTGTGCTTTTTCCTGTGTCAAATAGTTTGCTTATTATAATTGACTAACAGATCATTTTCCTTTTGTATAGCCATTGCTTCAAGAGCTGGGAAAACAAAATCCTCAGATTTTGCAGCTCATTCAGGACAACCAAGCTGAGTTCCTTCGTTTGATCAATGAACCAGCGGAGGGTGATGAGGACGAGTATGAATCTTCTCCATCTCCGTGACACTTTGCTTTGAGCTTTGCATGTTGTTTGACAATCTCATACTCTTGCCGAACCAGGAATCTCCTAGACCAGTTTGCAGAGGGAGTGCCTCAGACCATAGCTGTTACTCCTGAGGAGAATGAAGCTATCCTTCGCGTAAGTTCATAGATCTTGACCCAGTTCCTTCACAACTGCCTGCGTTTGTATTTTCATGCGCCTTGAATAAAAACCTTGCTCATTTTTTATATGCAGCTTGAAGGAATGGGCTTTGACCGGGCGCTTGTTCTGGAGGTGTACTTTGCCTGTAACAAGGATGAGACGTTGGCCGCAAACTACCTCTTGGACCACATGAATGAGTTTGATGATGGAGCGCCGCAGTAAGATGAAGCCGCTTGTTTCTGAATTACATGCAGATGCCACAAGCCCAATGAAAGCAAGGGTGTGGGGAGGCTGATACACCCGCACTCGCAGGGCAAGCCCTTAGATCTTTCTTTTTGAGATTTGTCTCGCGTTTAGTTTGTAATTCTTTTCTGCCTTACTATTAGTACATACTCTAGTTTATCTTCATGAATGTTAATCACAGATTTGATAACAGCTTATAAAAGTTGTCTGTCAGTTTTACTGGATCTGCTGAAGAAGTTGGGTTTACCAGTAATTGCCTTTACCAGTTGGATCTGCTGAAGAATGTAACCCCATTCTTATTGCCTTTACCAGTTGTGCGCATAGAAAAATATATTTGGTCCGAGTCAAGAGGGAAACGTCTGTCCTCTGATCTGAAGGCAAAAGTGCATAGGTGCAGATTACATTTCACCAAAGTGTACATGCGCGGGATTATTGTACACTTTGGCCAGCACATGAATCAAATTTATCCCGATTCACAAGTCAGTATTTCACCCAGAAAGTATTTCATTGGTGAAATGTCATGTTCATAAAAGCAGCATGGCAAGCAAGCAGTGACATCCACTAAAAAAGGAAGAAGCAAAGGAGTGACAATAACCAGTAACCATGAGATGGAGCAGCACCAGCTGACCACAAGTACAAAGTCTAAACTTTTCCCAGTATACGCCTATCAACGTTACAATGCAACCAACTTTTCATGCTCCAGCGTCTCCAATTATACACTCCCTCCGTCCGAAAAGAAGTGACTTGAATTCAAATGTGTCTAAATACATGCGAATCTAGACAAATTGAAGTCACTTATTTCTGGACGGAGGGAGTACTACAAAAAATCACACAATGTTTCCCCGTTCAGATCAAAGCCGTATGCCTCCACAGAAAATCAGTCATGCTACCATGATGATGCTACTAGTACCTCCTTATTGTAAGCACTAACCATAAGCAGAGCATAGAGTTGATGGAAAGAAAGTTCAGTCATCATCAGAAATGTCTATCACGTCAGGGTTACTGCTTGCATTTGAAGGAGGTGGAACCACTTGACCCGTAGAGATGGAGCATGGCGCTGGTGTCTGCAACCGATGTACAGGAGGGGCCTGAGTCAACACATCAGCAGGAGGGACAGCAGCAATGTCCATGCATGTAGATGGAGCAGGCTGATCTCCGCGGGCTCGAGCCATCACCAGGTCGGCGAGAGGCTGGACAATGTCCATGCGTTGAGCTGGTGGCTGGGACTGGCCTCTTGGAGCTTGAGTCATCACCTTGTCCACAGGAGGAACAACAACAGTGCCCATGCGTGTAGCTGGTGCCTTGGACTGATCTCTAGGGTCTCGAGTCACCGCCTTGTCAGTAGCAATAGCATCGATAAGAATGAAATCCAGGCATTGGGATTGAGGTGGTGGCATGGCTTGCTGAGATGATACTTCTTCCTCAGCAGGTTTGGAGCTTGTTCCACTGGCGCTTCGCTTCCTAGACCGCAAGTAGGTTATCTGAACCAAGCGTTCTCTCTCCCGTCTCCTTCGCTCTGTTCTTTTGTTGACCAGCGGCTCGGCGGATCCACTCGAGCATTCCGACTCATAGATGTTTGCCCACACGCTAATGCAAGCATACTCCTTTTTCTTTCCGCTTCTTGTCTTTTTCTTTCCCGGCGCAACGCTTCTTGTCCTTCTCTTCTCAGGTGCAACACTTCTTGTCTTTGGCATCTCCGGCGCGACAGGGTTTGATTGCCTCCTCAGCTTACTTTCAGAAACAGCAGGCTGGAGAACTGTTCTCCGAAGGTCTTCAGGATTATTATGCCGCTTCTCTTCCTTGGTAGAGGAGTTAGTTTTGTTTTGCTGCTTGGGTATTATACTTTGAGGGGCAGCAGTCCGCGCAACGGGTTTCTGAGACTCTTCTTCGTGCTGCTGCGAGTGTGCCTTCTCTGAGGAGATGTTGTCCGGTACCGTTGCATTGCTCTTCCCCGCGAAAGAGGAAAGCTCATTCTTCTGCGATGCAACAAGGTCTTGTTTCAGTTTTCTGGGAGGGGCAGCAGGTAGCACGGTGGCTTTCTGAGTGTCTTCAGGCTTGTGAAGTTTGCCTTCTTTGTTTCCGGTGCTGCTGCTGCCTCCTAGTGGCTTTGTATCCCCATGTTTGCCAACCAAGTCTTGCTCGACCTTCAGTTTTTTTGGGGGAGGCGTAGGCGCGACACTGCATTTCTCGACACCCTCGGGCTGGCGCCACGTGCTTGCTTTCCTGGACGTGCTGCTTCCTGGTGGCTTTGCATTGTTGCAACTCCCTAGAGAGAAAACTCCATGTCTCTCTGGTGAAGTCAAGTCTTCCTCAGTGTTCAGTTTTTTTGGGGGAGGCATAAGCGCAACACTGGATTTCTCAACACCCTCGGGCTTGTGCCACGTGCGTTCTTTCCTAGACGTGCTGCTTCGTGGCGGCTTTCCATTGTTGCAACTCCCTAGAGAGAAAACTCCATATCTCTCTGATGAAGGCAAGTCTTCCTCAATCTTCAGTTTTTTGGGGGGAGGCGTAGGCGCAACACTGGATTTCTCAACACCCTCAGGCTTGTGCCACATGCTTGCTTTCCTGGACGTGCTGCTTCTTGGTGGCTTTGCATTGTTGTAATTCCCTAGAGAGAAAACTCCATATCTCTCTGATAAAGTCAAGTCTTCCTCTACCTTCAGTTTTCTCTGAGATGCAGCAGGCTGTACGTTGGATTTCTGAACGTGCTCTGGATTACGCCACCGGCTTGCCTTCCTGGAGGTGTCACTTCTCGACGAATTTGCACTGTAGAAACTCTCTACAGGTCTAAGCTCATGCTTCTCCGATGCAATAGATGTCTGCTTCCGCTTCAGTTTGCTCAGAGGGGGATCAGACAAAACAATTGTTTTTTGAAAGTCATCTACCTTCTTTGAGGAGCAACTACCCAGTGATTTTGCATTGTTGCAACCTCCTATAGAGAAAAGCTCGCGCTTCTCCAATGCAACAAACTCCTGCCTCAGCTTCAATTTTCTACGAGGGGTAGCAGGCACAATTGCTTTCTGGAAGTCTTCCGGCATATTGCTCTTGCTTGCCTTCCAGGAGGAGCTACTACCTGGTGATTTTGTGTTCCTGCCACCCACTTGAGAGAGAAGTTTTCCTTTTGCCACAGTAGAGTTCTCCTGAACTTCATCTGAATCTGATTCTTGTACAGTGTCTTCTGACTTGGATGTTTCAGATGTTTCAGTCAGAAGCCCCCGCTTACCTGAAGAAGCCATGTTGTTAGTTATATGGGTAACATGAACTTACTACAATAACATGTTAGCTCTAACAGGAATTGTCTTGGGAACCAGTCTGAAGTCTGCGTTCTTGTTGGAGAATGAATTTTCACGCTAATATTGGAAGTACCGAAGTCCGCATAATGAAATGATTAAACAAATCAAAAGTTCAGTGATGTCATGTGGGGGACTACCTACAAGCGTAGGGACAAGTCCTAGCTCTAGTTATCCCTAGTTCATACCGATTTAAGAATCAGAGTTCTGATATAAAAAGGTTTCGCCCCGTAGAAGGTTCTCCGGCTATATTCTAATTCTGTCATTTTTTCCCCCAAGATTAATTGGCTTTATATGCTAGAATAAAATACAACATGGGCACAAATGCACGCTGGCAATAAATAATGTGTTTCTTTATAAAGATGGAGAAGCTTGAATCCATACTTGAATTCTACTTGCACGAACTTGATGCACCATCAATGGCAGATACAAGAATGCAAAATTGATTGTAAACCGAACTAATTAAGTTGGATTTGTTTTTTGAGAGTACGCCAAAGGCACACCATATTTTTTATAGAAGGCAAAATTCAAGTACTCCCTCCGATTCATAATAAGTGTCGCTCATTTTGTACTAAGCTAGTACAAACTTTGTACTAGATGAGCGACACTTATTATGGATCGGAGGGAGTACAAGACGACTACCACTCGCTACAAACAACGAGAGTAGTACAAACTCCATACCGGCTAGTTCAAAGACAGACACCAAGGACAAAACAACTACAACATGAAAGAGCATGTCCTAAACTGAGCAGCAAAGCCACATCTCGACCAATGCTGGACACCTTCGAAGAACAACTCCAACTGGAGTACATAGTAGGAAAACTATGAAGCACAGGAGCCAAGTTAGTTCAGAGCTTACAACCAACAGCAGAACCTTTCGGAACCATCTTTTGACCTCGTCTCCCTGGCACCACATATGTACCACCACACTTCATCTTGTGGCTGCAGAAATAGCATCAGTCAATATACCTTGAAGCTCACCACGCAACACAATAGTTGAAAGTAAATATTATCAAGAGATACATTGATATAAGGCACCAAGAGTATAAAAAACAAATGGAATATGCATCTAATTATCAGTTTGTGAGGTCATTATGCATCTGAATGATTCAGAGGCAATTTCGCATAACAGATGCACCAGTCACAGTCCAAGGGCATATCGTATCGACTTTGTGCGACAAAATAACATTTACGAATGTAAGGTACAGTTTTACAACGCTATCCTATAATCATGATGAGTTATAGTCAGGGCAAACTTATACAGTCTTACTTGTGCCAGTTGCAAAGCATGTTGCCACAGGTAGCATGTTGTCTAACATTCTCAATACAGCAGGAATCAGATGGAGGGCCCAGCTTTGTGGCCCTCAAAAGTGTAGCGGCACACGATTTACACTGAAATGTAAGAAGTTGAGCATGCCAGTAAGAGGTAAAACTGGGAAGAAATTAAGAACAAAAAGGGGGCATTCAAAAGGAGAGCTATGGAAAGTAGTACCTTCCACAGATTTCCCTGGATGCTCTGGAGCTCTTCCGGACTGAAATCATGGGTGGTGGTGATATGATAGCCACCTTTTGGTCTCTGGATGGCGCAAGCAAAAAATGAAATCATCAATGGAGTATATAATGGTTTAGAACTTATCTGCCAGAAAATACTGACCAGGTAATCCTCAATGGAGCAATCGTTGATAGCATCCATCCAATCGCGAAAAACAGGACCATGAAAACTGCATGAGTTCACAGAAATATTTAAGCAGCAGGCAGGCTGGGAGATGACTAAATTGGAACACACAATCTTAGTTAACAGGGTATGAGCATTTACCTGAGGCACGTCATACCATGCTTTACAAATATGATTGCGTGAATCATCAGATGCAGCAGGGCGTTCTTCAGATCAGCCTTTGTGCGACATCGCAGCATTGGCTGATAGAGTGTTATGGTTTTGCTCATTTTTCCAAAGTAACAGGACCCGAAACCACTGCTTATGGACAACGAAATCAGTGCTTTCTTTAACCTTTTTCATTCATATAAAGTTTGCAAACACAGTTTAATAACTGAGCGAAACACTATATTAATTATTAACACACATTTTACAACCCAGGATCAACATGCAGTTAAAAAAAATCTCTTGGCTAATGTGATAATGAACTTGTTAAGGATGTGATGTAACCTAAAGAGCTAATCCTTTCCAAAAAAAACAAACCCTAAAGAGATAATTAGCTCAAACAATAAGTGAATGGGAAAATGCTATATTTGAAAGCAATAATTCAAGTATACGTACTGTACATATATTTGTGTACACCAATTTCTGCAGGAATAACTAATTTTGCATGTGCCCAAACCCGTATTCAATATTTTCAAATGCATCGAGATGATCTAAATGTCGGACTAACCTATGAATTGCTCCTTCCTCTTTGCATAGCCTTAGACTGTGAATAAGTACAGTGAAACCATAACGTTTAGCAGAGCCTATGGGAGGGAGGTTGGCCTAAAGCCACAAACCTTGACAACACATTTATGTTCAATTAATATACACGGCACTTGACACCTTCAGTGCTACTAATTAAACCCCTGTAACCCTAACCCCTATGCCATTATCGAACGGGAGGAAATAAACCTAGCTAGGGCAGCATCAATGTAGGGCAAAATTAAAAAACAAAACTCTGAAATTTGAACACTTTACACCATCTCCTCGTAAACAGCGAGCTCCTCCAACGAATGGCAGGATTGCAGAGAATCGAGTTAAGAAGAACAAAAAAAGAAGAAGAGGGGGAAGGGGGAGGGGGGGCATCTTTTATGGCGAATCGAAGTGTCAAATACTAAATATTTTGTGGACATTGCGAAGAATCTAAAGCACCGCGATCCTAGGCATGATCGGTCTTCAAAGAATCGAAGAAAAAATCGGTGAGCCAGCCCGGGATTCCAGCAACAACCTGGCATGCCCAAAATCAAAGAAACAGGGGCGCAGCAACCGACTCGAGCAGCAGCAGGAGGAGGCCGAGAGAAGAGGCCTACGCACCTGCTCGTCTTCAAGCGCGGGGAGGTCCACTCGAGCTCGAAGGCGGCGCTGTCGAGCGCGCCGCGGAAGTAGAGCTTGTCGTAGTGCCGGAACAGCTCCCACACGTCCGGGTTCTTCCCCACCGCCGCATCCGGCGCCGATTCCATGGTCGCCCCTCCACTTCAAGGCTCGCGCAAATGCAAGGACGGAGCTGCGAAAATAAATTCTCTTCTCGGGGGAGCAGCAAGAAGAGCCGGGTAGGAGAAGAGAGAAGGGGAAAAATTTGGGGTTTTTGATCTTGAATGCCTCTCTGCTCTGCTCCGCCGGTGCATGCAAATGGCATTGGGTGAGAAAGCAGGAGAGGTGTTGTGCGACAGTGTGGGTGGTGGGGGTGTCAGTGAGGCTGACCGTGGGCCCGCGTGGAGACGGTGGTCCTGTGCGGGCGGTTGGGTGGACGGTCGAGATGCTGCGGCGCTTGGTGCGGGCGCCACCCGAGCCGCCGGATTGGTAGTCACGCGGACTCTTGACTTGCCAATGCCTTTCGCCTCGCGTGTGGGTTCCGCACCCCAGCAGGCCAGCAGGAGCTACAGGAGTGGTACAAAGATGCTTCTCGCTGTAGAACTGGAAGTTTTTACTCTGCCATTTTTGTTTCTTGATGGTTTTTACTGTGCCTTCGGAGTTTGCAGTTTTGCACGGGTGAATTGCGTTGCGGAGCAAGAGAAAATTTAAAATCAAAATTTAACAAGAAAAATGTTCAGGAACCGGGAGCAAGCAGACTCCTAAACAAATTTCTCATCATCACGAGCTCTAGGAAATATAAGCGATTTTTTTAAATAATACACTTTATTTAATGATTTTGAGATGTATTGTACAATTTTGAAAATTTATAAAACTAGCACAAAGTCGGCTTCGGCCAACCCAACATGCAGTCGGTCAGCCCAAACCGAACGTGCCAGCACCATTCGGTCAGACCCTGGCCGACTGCTCTACTCGTCTTAGTTCTTACCAAATCCTGCATGATCAATACAACACCACGTGATTAACCTAAACCTAGATAGTTGCAACCCTCTATTTTCTCCTGCCAGTGGTTTCCGCCATTTTCTCCCGCCACCAGTTCTTGTCATTTTCTCCCGCCGAATCTTTTGAGTGCTTCTATAAAACACCGGCCACCCGATATATTTTCATTCACCATTTCATCAGTTCACCTCTTTCTCTCTCCCCTAGACTTCACCATGAGTGTGCCTTGTTCGGACCGTGAATACATGTCGAGGAAGACGAAATATGCAAGGTTGCCACCGAGGGCGAGAGCGGAGAGTTGTTGGTGCGGCCATTTTTCCAAGGTGAAGGAGAGCGAGGATTTCTCTGACAAGATAGGCATGAAGTTCTTCATGTGTCCCAACTATGACCAGAGCCCACCCGTCAAGCTAGTTCATCGCACGAGAGGCCTCCGGTATGTTCTGAAAGCATGATGAATATGCTTTTTTACATAATTTATTTTTCTTTTATTCATACCATTAATGTGGTTGCAGTCTCCTCCGCCTCTCTGCAAGTTGCAGGAGATTGCGGACAGAAGTCGGTGTGCATGGGCTAGCTTTTACGCTGAGGAACAGGCTGAAAGGATTGCCGCGAATGAGAAGAAGGATCGAGACATAGAACTGAAAGAACTAAGAGCGGAAAAAGCTCGAAATCACGAGTTAAACATGAATAGAAGGGAAGAAGAGGAGCGCTTGGAAGAGGTGCGCAAGGAGGCCCGTGCGGCCGAAAAGCAAAGATTAAGGAAAAGGGCTGTTGAGGCGCAGGCAATAGAAGAACATGGAGACAAGACCGAAAAGTACCTGATGTATCTTCATTTCAGTTGTAGTGTCGTGAAGTATCTTAATTTCAGCATAAGTGTCTTGATGTACCCTAATTTCAGTTTTAATTTTGAGATGTATTCCGCGCTTCGGACACAATGTATTTGTCTCCTCCAAATTCCCCAAAATTCTCCCGCAAAAGAGTTCCCGCAAAAAAATTCCCGCCAATTTCTTCCCGCCAGATTCTCCCCGCCATTTTTTCCCGCCAACATCTTCCCGCCATTTTTCCGACCGACTTCTTTCCACTGTTTCTTCTATTTCCACTCTATAAAACCCTCCTCTCCCTTATATTTGTAAGCACACGAGCTTTTTCCTCACCTACAAATGTCTAGTTCTCCTTCTGGTCGTAGGTTTGAGAGGTGAGAGTCCCTCAAGCTTTTACGTTTGGGTAGAGAGTATTTGATAGACGAAGCTCCAGTTACATGGGACACTCTCATTAGTAGTGACGTCCTCCTTAATAAGCTGACTGAGAGATTATTTAGGTATAGCCGTCCTAAGAGGACTCCTGAGGAAATTCACAAAGAACTTCTCAGGTTGAATGCATTGTGGGAAGCGTTAAAGCTTCGGACCACCAGTCCGATGGAGTTTTTGGTAGAAAAACACTTGGTACTAGGTAAATAGCGACGGTAAGGAAGAAGACAAAGATGATATCCTCATGCCGCCCTATGTTGGGACCAGGGCGAGGGCTAAGTGGGACAAGGCGCATGCCAAGAAGAAGGCATCATCTAAGGGTAAGGGCGAGGCATCATCGAAGGGTAAGGGAGAGGAAGAAGATGAAGATAATATATTCATGCTGCTCTATGTTGGGACCAGGGCGAGAGCTGAGTGGGACAAGGCACATGCCAAGAAGAAGGCATCGTCAAAAGGTAAGGACAAGGAGAATGCCAAGAAGAACTAGAATAATGCTCCCTTGTAGTTCGTGTTTGTATCTTAATTATCTCGTTTGTATCCTAATTATCTGTTGTAGTTGTTTGTTAGCGATCTCGTCAGTGAAATGAATAACATTGCGAAATAACAGTAACGTGTCTCACACATAGACAGATTCATGTCTCACACATAGATAGGTCCATGTCTCAGAAGTAGATAGACATATGTCTCATACATAGATAGATAGCCGACTCGTACATAGCTAGCAGAGAGAGGTATCAGCGACGTCGTCTGCCATGATGCTCAAGTGGTGGAACAGGAGGCGTCTAGCCGTACCTATGGGGCAGCCCAACGTTTCGAGAAGGAATCACCGACCCTTGCTCATCGTACTGATTTTCCTGTGTGGGGTCTAGGGAAGGAGTCTGAAAAATGTTCAACCAATTGGTTTGCGTCATGAAATCTTGAGTGTTGTCATCCACGTTGTGATCACTCGACCACGCAGATCGGCCAACTGGTGAAGACCCAACTGCCTCATTACTCTCTGTAGGCTCATCTCCTCTGCCTGCATGTCGAAGATGATCTTTGATTTTGTTAGCCAATACACCGCATCTCTGGTGCAGAGAGTACAAATCCCCATGTAGTTCGCATTCATGCGGAATCTAGCACCGATGGCTGCATCCGTGTAGGGCTCCCACATCACCGAACTCGCGAGCAGCACATAAAAAATGCTCGGACAATGCAGGATAGCAAGCCCTCACCTGACCATGAGAAAAGCATCTCTGCCAAAAAACTATGTCATTTCTAGTTATAGTGTATGTGCACTAATTAATGAAACAAAAAAATTACACATACCTTGCGGCGTGTCCAAACTGTATCGAAAGTAGGTAAGTCGACACGCTCCGTGTCGAACAATCCGGTCGGAGGGTCACCCAACTCAGCTGATGGGTAAGCCTTTTCAACACAAACGCCTGGTCGGCCTATAGGAAACCGCTCCCAGGACCAAAGCTGCAACAATAGTGGACATCAAAGCAAGCCTGACTTAGGCGCTCTATGCTAGCAACCGCTGCACATACCTCGGTACGTAGCCGCTAAGACCATAGAACCCCAACTCATTGGTGTAATCATGTCGGCAATAGTTGCATTAGCAATCTCCGATACAATAGGGATGTAGCAAGCGGTGATAGTAGTGACATGGTTCTCGGTGAACATCACCTTCCCGAGAAGCCAAAGTATGTATGCCTCCAAGCACCGAGTGATCTGTGGCTCAATCAACTAGGTAACCTTTTGATCTGCATTAACCAAAGATAGTTCAATAAGTAAAATCATAGGATAATACGATGCATTCTCTAATAGAATAAACACAAGTTAGCAAACACACCTGAAATCCTAGTAACCAGTCGAACTTGGGTTCATGATCATCGTGCTCGAAGGGATCAAACAAGGCACTAATACCCTAGAAATGTTGTGCCATATCGCCTTGCCAATTGGTCGGTGCCTGCAGTGGCCCAATGGGCTAGCCTGCTAAAGGAATTCCTAACAAGTATGACACATCCTGGAGAGTAGGAGCCATCTCTCCCCAATGAAAGTGAAAAATGTGCGTCTCGAGCCTCCAACAGTCAACCAAGCAGGTGAGCAACGACTGGTCATATAACAGGCGTGTAGAGTCTCTAGTATCCTCAACCATACGAGTGAAAGGTAAAAACCCAGCCCACTTCAACTTGCATATCCAAATAGCGTGATAACTTATTTAGTGCGTCCTGAAAATACTCATGTAATGAATGACTAAATAAAAATCGTACCTAGAAACACAAGCCGGGTGTATCCTCCAGTTTACATTAGAAGTGCGAGTGACCAAGGGCTCGAGGGAGTTAGGCTCATCCTCCAAAATTCTAGCACAATGCTTCTTTTCAATGTCTACACTGAGCAACCCATATCTTCTCGCCATTTCTGCACATATTACAAATTAAAACATAATTCACCACATATTATAAATACTAACATAGTTCATCACATATTACAAATTAAAACATAGCTCTTCACATATTGGTTCAACGCCTAGTTTTTCCCGTGTCCTCTATCTCCCTCAGGTACTATGCCTGTACCGAAAGTGGGACAATTACTATACCTATGACCAAATAAATTGCATAGAAAATACTGCCGAGTTGGGCCTCTAGCTTCTGATTCGTCCATATCATTCCGGATGTGCCTACACTGGCGTCTTCCTCTGCATGTTCGCATTAGAACAAGGTGGAGGATGTACTGCCTTTCACCAGGGTTCACCGTGTTGAAATTGCCCACTACTCGAAATCCTGACATCTCATCGGTCCAGGTATTGACCAAAGATTCTTTTAGGTAGTAGGAAGACACGAACGAGATTGCGCCCATCCCCAGCTACCCACAAGCAGCAAGCACATGCGAGCAAGGCAGGTGAAGCAACTTTGTTTTGTTGCACGTGCACTCACAAGTTGTCCATTGCTCATTTCCAATATTCACCTCATACGTCCTTAGCTCATTATCATACCCAAACTTATCACGGGTAATCGCACCTCAAACCTTCTTTCTTCATAGCTATGACCACGATAATGTGTGTCTGAGCTTTTCCCATCTTTTTATCCATGTAGTCCATAATATTTTCACAGAAACATGTGTTCAGATTGTTCAAGATATGCAACTGAGCTCTCTTCCCTCTATCTTTGAAATATTTAATCGTGCCATACAAAATACCCTCGACAATGGCTGTAAGTGACAGAGCCCTGTTACCTCTGAGGACAAAGTTATATGACTCGTCTAGGTTTGTAGTCATGACACCATACCTTGCTCCATGTGTGTCGTGTAGAAAAGACCATCTCTCCAAAGGCTCATGCTCTATCCACTGTTGGAAGTTTTTAATCTGTCTCCCGAACCTTCTCCTAGTACTAGGCCTATCAAATCCTGGCAAGTCACAAAGCCCTACAGGGTTTTCCTCCACAGGCACTGCTCTAGTAGTAGCATGTGCAACTCCACAGGCACTGCTCTAGTAGTAGCATGTGCAACTACTATTGCTTGATGTGCAGCTATAGCTACGGTTTGTGCCGCTTTCCTCGCCCTGATATGTTTCTGAGTGAAGTCAACGAGATGTGCACGTATGAAATCATACTTCCATTTTTGGTTCTGCTTGCACAATTTTTAATAGATTCATTAGGTTCTTGTTCCTGAACTGTGAGAACAAATTAGCTTCCAAATGGCGCATGCACCAACAACTCTACATGTCAAGCCAGGGTGTTTGTTCTTCAGGCCCTGGCTGTGTCAAACACTTGGCCGCATTGAGTATACATGCATTCCTATCGTGAATGATGCACACAATGGGCTTATATTTCACAATTGCTATCTTGAGCTGCCTGAAGAACCATGTCCAACTTCCAGTGTTTTCGCTCTCCATAAAAGCAACTGCGAGTGGGACAATTTGATTGTTGTCATCTTGACTAGTGGCGGTATGGATCTAACCCTTATACTTTCCAGTGAGAAAAGTGCCATCTACACATATAACCGGTCGGCAATGACTGAAAGCTTCGATGCATATAGCGAAAGAGAAGACCACTCGATGAAGCACCTTCACAGATGGGTCCTCTGGTATCACATAGTATTGGATGTCGACATAGGTGCCTAGGTTCCTATCTTGCAGTGTATGGAGTTGTCGGACTACATAGTAGTACGAGTCTCTGAATGAACCAAGCATGTCCTCAATAGCCCTTTGCTTTGCCCTCCAAGTCTTGTCATAAGAAATGTTGTACTTAAACCCAACCCTTACTTTATTCATTATAGACTTCACTTCCATCGCTTTGCACTCCACTATCTTCGTGTAAAACAACTGAGCCAGAAGCATGGAGGAGAGGTTACGATGATCTATAGGATAGATGGAATCCGACATGTGTGCATCACTAAGTTGATGACCAACCAATTTGTGTCGTACTTAGGGATATATCCATGCACCCTATCTGGACAATTTATATCCATGCATTCTATGGTAAAGTATTTTTTATTGGACATCGTTGTACTGAAAACCCTCTGTGTAGACAATGCCCAAGCAGGGATTGCATCTTGCAAATGCTTCTTGTCTGAATATCTGGTGCCCTAGGCATTTTTATTCTTGTGATATTCCCACGCAAAATCATGACCGTCGTTAACCGTCATTCCATCCGAGATGTTTTGATTCCATGATGTAGGAATTAGCACGTCCTCTCCGTTGCCTTCTCCATCAGAATCATCACTTTCACCATCCATGTAATCCTCATCTTCCCTCAAATCCTCCATGTGTCCACCTTCCTCGTCCGCATCCGCCTCTCCACTATCGTCTCCTCCACCTCCAGCCTGACGGCTATGCCCTGGTTCGTAACCACCACCTCCTCCAATCCTCCTATCTGATTGCTCTGCTGATTCATAACCACCACCTCCAACATTGGTCATAGAGTACATCCCGTAACTGGATTTAGCACTATGGCCAGGACCATGTCCACCATCGCCTCTAGGCAGATCGATCTCCTTCAAGACGAGAAGTACTAGTGCAACAGGGTGTATGTGCCTGTCCTCGCAACCTTTTAACCACTTAAACCAGTCTCTTTATGATATACATGCCTCAAAATCTAGAAAATGTTTTTGCTTGACTTTGTCCATAATGCTTGGATACTAACGGTGTATGTTTCGAGGTTATAGCCTAAACAACATGCCAACCATTCCTTAAAATGACTAACACTCCATGTTTGAGGGGTAGTCAAATCTAACTCCGTATACTGAAACTCACTAAAATCTGCTCTATAATCATAGTATTGGATATTACCAGGACCATAGTAAAACCACAAACTTCACTATATTGGACATCTCCGCTGACATAAAAAATTCAAACTAATCAATTAATTATCGACCATGCGTGCAACTATGTGCAACTATCCACAGATATTCAAAAAAATGAACTAATAAACTATATACAACTATCCACAAATATTCTAAAAAATGTACTAATAGCCTGCCAAATATTTCCATAAATCCAATTGCCAAATCTTCCCATTAATCCACCTGCCAAATATTCAATTGGTCGGAAATACTAACTAAACCACCAGACAAATTTTCCACTAATCCACCTGCCAAATATTCTAATAGACTACTAACCATAGCTGACTAGCTGCGTAACCATATACAATAACTGTGATTATCGAGGGATTCAAGTTTACCCTTGAAGCGTGAGAAGCCACTCAGTATAGCAGCCTCGGTTCACCGGACAAGCCGCACGGCGCAGCTCATGCAGTCCCTAGCTCCAAGCTCCACCACAACACCACCATTGCCATTTCTCTACCATAGCACCACCACCATTCCTTCAAAGAACCACCAACAAATCAAGTCCCGAGCTAACCCATTAGTATATCGATCTTCCCATACCTCTCTAATGGTTTTAGAATGAAGATTTGGTGGAAAATCGGGGCCAAATTGGGGCAAAATAGCAGCTGGGAAGGAAGAACTCGCGCATGAGAGAGAGGAAGAAGACAATGACGAGAGGAAAAGAAGAAGAGGAGCAGGGGAGCCCGTGCCGCCCTCGACCTAGTCACTTCCATTCAGCCTCCTCCTGATCGAGTGGGCATTCGGCCTCCTCCTGACCGAGTGGCGCATTCGGCTAGCGCGGGTCCCATGGCCCCACGTGGCCACATGTAGTCGTTTTGCTCCTCGCCGAATGGAACTGACTCAGCTTGGCCCATGCTGATAGGCCCATTCGGCTAGGCCAAAGCTGACTTTGCGCTGGTTTTGTAAATTTTCAAAATTGCGCAATACATCTCAAAATCATTAAATAAAGTGTATTATTTAAAAAAATCATTTTGGTCTCAAAATCATTAAATAAATCATGAAATAAAATCCCTGACCAAATCAACGTGCAACCCTGGGTCTCACCCCTTCCCACCTCCGGCGCCAGGTCCGTGTAGAATAGTCTTATGTTTCACAAAGTCCTGACTTGTCCATTCTAGTTATGGAGAGTCAGAGTATGTTTAGACTTGAGAAGTGTTCTAGTCGAGTAGTGGGGAGACTCAGAATCTGTTCTGAATCCCCATGGAGGGTCCGAATCGGAGCTTGTTCCCGAGTCAACATGGAGAATTCAGGTGTGAGTAGTCAACTAAACCCGAGTAGTCACGTTTGTACAAAGTCATACAGAGTAGGTAGACTAGGATGTGGTAAAGTCATGCATAGTGATAAAGCGTACTACAGTAGTCGGCACCATCAGTCCATACGTTGCATTAGAGTATAATTGGACGGTAGCTTTTGACTTTGTAGTCAACCTGTCCCTATATAAAGTGCGCCACAAAAATGAGAAAAGTGTGGCGAACCATTCTTCCCTGCTTCACTCGCCTTTGTCTCTGACTCACCAAGTCTCGCATTTCGGCCGACAATTGGTATCAGAGCCTTGAGTTTGAGAGCCGCGGTGATGGGAGACACCAAGGCGTTGGAGGCCGCCGCCGCCGCGGCAGCGAAGAAGGATGACAGAAGCTGGCTGGTGGTACAATGTGTGGTCTGCAAAACTAGTGGTGTGTGGCTGTTGTTAAATCGCTCGAACTACGCGGATTTGGGCCCTCCTGATGTAGGTCATGCTAGAGGCACGCCAGATTTGGGTTGCCATCAACGACGGGACGCCGGAGTGCGAGATGGACCGCACGACCATGGAGTGTATGTTGTGGTCTATCCCGCCTGCGATGCTCTCCACCCTCAATGTCAAGAAGACATCAAAGGAGGCGTCAAAGACGGTGAAGACGTTGCGGCTCAGGTGTCCTGCATGCGCAACGCGAAGGCGATGACCCTGAAGAATCATCTCGAGGCCATCAAGCAATGATGACGAGGGCATCAACGAATTTGGCATGTGCCTATTGTTGCTCGTGTCGCAACTTGGGGTACCCAGTGTGCATATCGGCGAGTCGATGTCGTTTGTAAGTTCCTCTTCGTCGTCCCTCCTAAGTTCTCGTAGATGGCATGTTCCATCGAGACCTTGCTCAATCTCGACACCCTCTCGGTAGAGGAGCTCATCGGCCATGTCAAGGTCACCGAGGAGCGCTACGAGTCAGAAAATCCAGATGCCAAGAAAGTAGACAAGCTTATCCTCTGAAGAGGAGTGGGTCACCCGGGTGAAGCTGCGAGATGGAGGCTCATCATCCAACCAAGTTGGACGCGGACGTGGCAAGGCAACTTGGGCGTGTAACACAATGAGGATCATGGCACATGTCGCTACTGCAGAGTCGCCTACCATTGGGAATGGGACTCCTGGACCCGCTGGGTCACCCAGTCGGATCTGCTAACTCAGGCAGATTCAAAGTCACCCCGACTTCCAGAGTCGGAGGCGACACTAGCATGGGAGTCTTAGCGACTAGCCGTAGAGACTCGAGAGCAACTCTCAGAGTCGACCCTCTTCCTGTTGGATGAGAAGGCACATGTCAACCTGGCGCAAGAGGGAGACGGCAAGGAGGGCGTGTGGTACCTCGACCTAGGCGCCACCAATCACATGACTGGTGACCGCGTCGCATTCATAGCTTGATAGCACCATCATCGAATCCATCAGGTTCGAAGATGGATCAATGGTGGAAATCTGTAGGAAAGGGATGGTGTTGTTCATCTATAAGTTAGGCGAGCACCAGGCCATCACCTGGGTGTACTACATATCCCGGTTGAACACGCACATCATCATATTGGGCCAGTTCGACGATAACGGCTGCCAAGTGCTGATCGAAGGAGGAATCCTCCAAGTACGGTACCAGGAGAGGCAACTCCTGCTGAAGGTCAGGCTTGAGACAAATCGGCTATAAAAATTGACTGCACGATTCGCTTAGCTAGTGTGTTTATCAATACACACTAGAATCGACTCGACATTGACTTGGCATGTGCAATTCGGCCACCTCAACTTAGGAACCTTGGGTCAACTGGTGAGAGGCAACATAGTGCATGGACTCCCTCGACCGGATCACGTGAACCAACTTTGTGATGCCTGCCTAGTGATACATTGCAAATGTATCTATAATTTTTGATGCTCCATGCTTGGTTTTATCCACTTTCTTGTGTTTTGTCCACACTTTGGAGTACTTTTCATATGATTTCTTGGACTAACCTATTAACAAGAGCCACAGTGCCAGCTGCCTGTTTTCTGCTGTTTTTGGTTCTAGGAAAGTCAAAAAATGAATATTCTCGGAATTGGACGGGACAAAAGCCAAAGTGCCTATTTTTTCTAGAAGACTCCAGGAGCTAGAATACGAGACGGAGGAGGGCTAGGGGCTGGCCACACACCCCCAGGAGCGGGCTGGGCCTGGCCGCGCCAGGGCATGGTGTGGTGGCCCTAGGCACCCCCTCGGTCTCCCTCTTCGCCTATAAGAAGCCTTCTGACCTAAAAACTCCGGGGGGTTCGACGTTTTTCTAGAAAAAGTTCCACAGCGCCGCCAGCACCGAAGGGGAGATTTAGGGGACAGAAAGTCTCTGTTCCGGCACTCTGCCGGGACGGGGAAATGCCTCCGGAGCCATCTCCATCGATCTCCACCATCATCTCCATCGACCATCCATGTTTCCCCCATCTATGAGCGAGTAATCCCCCGCTGTAGGCTATGAGGATGGTAGGGATTGGAAGAGATCATTCATGTAATGGCATCAGATTGTTAGGACATGGTGCCTAGTATCTTTTATTAGTGCTTTATGACTTTGTTGCGACTTGTTGTGCTTAATGCTTGTCACTAGGGCCCGAGTGCCATGATTTCAGATCTGAACATGTTATTGATTCATTATGATAGTATTGTTTTTGGTCTTATCTGCAAGTTGTATACACACGTTGTTGTCCAGAACCTATGGCCCTGAAGTGACAGAAATCGGGATAGGATCACATGTGTTCACAGAGTGTTAATGCTTTGCTCCGGTGCTCTATTAAAAGGAGCACCTTAATTGCCAGTAGTTCCCTAGAGGCCCCGCTGCAAACGGGCTGACAGGACAAAAGATGTTGTGCAAGTTCTCATTGCGAGCACGTATGACTATATATGGAACACATGCCTAGGCTTGTCTAGTACTTGGATGCTTTATCTTATTTATCTGCAATTGCCCTATGTTCTGATTGCTATTTGAATTGTCTTGTCCATTCAACGCCCATCCATCCATCCCTATGCCTACCGCACTCGAATCCCACTGTTTACTGCTTTTGTTACTACTGTCTTTGCTTTACTACTGCTATTACTTTACTATTCCTACTACAAAACTATTGCTACTGATAAACTGCTGTGAGCAAGATTGTTTCCAGGTGCAGCTGAATTGACAACTCAGTTGTTAAGGCTTATAAATATTCTTTGGCTCCCCTTGTGTTGAATCAATAAATTGGGTTTCACTTCCCTCAAAAATACTGCGATACACCCCCTATACTTGTGGGTCATCAAGACTATTTTCTAGCGCCGTTGCCAGGGAGCATAGCTTTATTTATCAAGTTCACCTGGATTCACTATTGTTCAAGCTAAGTTTATTTTCGCTTTGTTTGCTTGTTTCTTTATCAAAAATACAAAAAAAGTAGTTCCTACTCTAGTTGTTATTTTCGTTGGTCTGTTATTGTCTTGCGTTATCATGCTTGTTGTCAATGGTTGGTTTCTTTGAAACTGAAGCTTATTGGCAAGGTGGGTTCACGGAAGATCAAAAATATTATTATAAGGAACACCGCTTGTCACAAAAAGGGAAACACTTATGGGAACAAATTGATAGATTGTACCATTGCTAGAAACGTGTGCTCTACTTATAGTGTTACTTATTGCTGTGATGAATCTCGTTGCAGAAAGAGGTATAAACACCTCCCTTTTCAATGTGAGTATAATGATAATGATACCATATCTTCCTATGCTAAAGGAATTTATGACTTTTATGATGCAGAACAAATTGAAAAATTTATTGCTTGGAAGGGTGCTTTTGAACTTACTAGTTTGCTTGAAAATATTGATGATTCACCTTATAAGTATGAGGTTTATGGTATACCTAAATTTTGCTTTGATAATTGCAAGGATGAAAATGGCTGTATTCTTGAATATTTTAATAGATGCTTTCCACAAATGGAAGAGACTAATGCCTTGCAGGATCCTATGGAAGAAGAAATTGATGAACCTGAAATCTCATTAGATGAAAAAGAGGAGGAGAGTGATGAACAAAAGGAGGAAGAATGGATTAGCTACCCATGCCTACCTTCTAATGAGAGTAACTCTTTATCCCTTACATTATTTGATTGTCCCCCATGCTTACTAAAGGAGGATGAATGTTATGTTCCTGAGGTTTCTTTTGAAGATGTTTATAATAAAGCTCTAGTGCTTGTAGATCATGAAAAGCATGCTTTATGTGATAGTTATATTGTTGAGTTTATTCATGAGGCTACTGAAAATTATTATGAGAGAGGAAAATATGGTTGTAGAAGTTTTCATGGTATTGAAACACCTCTCTATGTGCTGAAAGTTTTGAAGTTACTCTTGTTTTATCTTCCTACGCTTGTCACTTTGTTCTTTGTGAATTTATTTGCATACACGATTCCTATGCATAGGAAGTGGGTTAGACTTAAATGTGTTTTGAATTTGCTTATTGATGCTCTCTTTTACTTCAACTCATATTTTTTATGTGGGCATCCTCTCAAACTTTTATGCCTGAAGATGATAATATGTCTACTATTCTTGGGAGACCTTTTCTTATATTCTGCAGGAGCTGTTATTAATTGTAATCAAGGGAAGGTGACCTTCAATGTCAATGACAAGGAACATACTATCTATTTCCCCAAGAAGATTGATAGACTTATGGTTTTGAATTCAATTGAACATGTTGAGGGCATTCAAGTTGGAGAAATATATTGTCCCATACCAAGAGAAAAATTTGAAACTATTATGATTGGGACTATTGCTATCAAGGTTGAGGTAACATAATCATTAGTGGAATACAAAGTTTTGTCTCATATGGAATTGTTTTGGTAGCAAGACCTGATCAACCTTGTTAACAAAAGGATTTCATTGAACAAAACAATGTTTTCACCATGATTATCTCCGCTTACTTCTATTCTATCCATTTCAGTTTTTCCTTATGCCTAACTTAAAGGCGTTAAAGAAAAGTACTGATTGGGAGATAACCCAAAAGTTTTATATGAGTCTTGGAAGTTATTACCTCTGTAATAACCGCTCCTTATCCTTTTTATTTGCTTTTTGTGCCAAGAGTAACCTCTAATGAGAGAGAAGCAATGATTGGGAAAGTTGCTGTCCTGAAACAGATTTCTGTGCTTCACCGTAAAAATTCGTGTAAAATCTCTGAACATCTTTTTGTGGCGTGAATTTTTGTGCTTCTGCCCCAGGTTATTATCTAACTTTCGTTAGTTCAACACTTTTTGATTTGAGCAACAGAAGGTCTTCGAAAAAATTCGTCTTTACCTGCTGGTCTGTTTTGATAGATTTCTGCCATTTTCTGCATTTGCTTCTTGTTGGTTCCTTTTTGAGTTCTTTTGGGGAATTGAGCTTTTTGAGGGAAGTGCTACAGTAGCTAGTGTTCTAATGGAAGTTTGTTTGGTGTTATAACTGAACCTTAAGACTTATTTATCTTGAGTGCACTAATGTTGTAATAAAGATTGTGTGAAGTTTTGTATGAAGGAAAAAATTTAGGTGTATGGAAGGAATGAGTAATGAGATGAAGGATGGACTAAAACTCAAGCTTGGGGATGCCACGCGTGTCACCCCAAGAAATATACAAGAAGTACAAGCGTCAAAGCTTGGGGATGCCCAAGGCATCCCCTTCTTCATCAATAAAAATCCCAGGTTTCTTCCAAACGCTTCATTTTTATTGTTTCATGCACAGTTGTGTTGCTCTTGGAGCGTCTTCTTTTTTGTTTTTGTTTTGGTTTTTAGTTTGCTTAGTTTTCTGAATAAATTGGTTGGACCTCCTCTTTCATGCATTGGTTTTCAAATAGTTTGGTTTGGATTGGAAAAGAGTAGGAAAGCTCATGCTTAAGTGGTAAAGAGAGCTTGTTTTTGACTGTGGCCTATGCTTTGTCATGCCATGCTTGATATTGTTTTGGCTTTATGCTTAGTATTCTTTGCTGTAGTATGACTTGTTATAAACAATTGAGATTACTTAATGTGCATTGGATGAATCATGCTTCGTTTTAGCATATTAAAGCATAGTACAGTGGTATTCTCCTTTGATGCTTTATTTGGGTTGACTTGGCGCATGCTCACACCATGTTATGACTATCCCAAGTCACCTTAAGCCTTTATGATCCTTTAGTTTTCAACTTGTAGTATCACTTTATGCTTTGATCAATGATGTTTTGTCGCTCTGCATGATTATGGCCATTGTTGCTCTCTCGTTTGTCGCTCCCTTACTATTGCTAGCCTTCACTTTCACTGAGTATGTTTTACTCATGTTTCCAACTCCCTAAAACCAAATATTGCAAAAGTGTCCACCATACCTACCTATTAGCATCATTTGCTACTTCCGTGCATATTCATTATGCCTTGTTTTCTTCCGAGTAAAATGTTTGCTTGTTATGAGAAAGTTAGTTAGTAAAGCTCTCACGAACTTGATGGCACACTTTATTTTCTCGCATTTAATAAACCTGAACCATTGCGTCCTTCTTTGTTGCGTATATGCTTGCGCTTTATAAGTTGAAGTTAGCAGAACCATGTATCATGGGGAACGCTTTCAACATTGCACTGGTACTTACTACCTCGTTGATATCATGTTCTTTTGCTTATGGATCCCGACGGTGTGAAATAAAAGTGGAACTTGTAAGATCATGGAGTTTGTATGTATGTTAGAGAAACGCCTGGGCCGCTAGCCTAATCCATGCCTAATCATGGTGGAAACTTGCAGCATAACCATAATGAGCATTCTATGAAGCATCCTCAATAAAAATCTATGCACATAATAAATAAAAAGATCACTGAGATGCTCATTGTCTGCTTGCCTTGTCATTTTGATTATGGGATAGCTCCTGTATCATGTGCAAGGGGTACCCCATTGGCAGTTCTCTATGATACGTATATACTTACAATGACAAGAGCTTACTTGTGACTGAAGTTGAGTAGCATGAGGGTCGGTCTTCGTAAGTAAGGGGCATGAGACTTCGATTTATAACTTGTCAAGCATATCCTCTTAGTTGTATCACTTTAACCTTAACCATTTAAAGATGCTTATGATAGGGGCAATGAGATCTCAAAGCTAATGAGTACCATACTTTCAGCATTTGGAAGCCTTTCAAACTTTTCAAAACCTTTTCATTTCCTTGTTGAGTCTCCACACATTCTATGAGCACTTTCTCGAGAGCATAGTGGCCATTCTTAGTTCTATGTGCATTGTCCCAAGACTTGTTGATTGATGCATACCTTGATATTGCTTGTTTTAAACTATTTATATATAGTCACTCTTGTAAACTTTGAAGGTGTCCTATGCATTTATGTTTGCTACTCTATGAGGGACAAGCTGAGTGCCACTATGCTATGTTTTCTTTATGTGAAACAAACAAACATCTTGCAAAGCATTGTTATTCATGAATCTTTTGTTTGTGCCTTTTCATGTTGCATCATAGTTTCTTTGTCTTATTGCTAGAACTTTGTCTTTCATGTTATGATTGAAGTACTATGATCCCAGCTTTGAATGTTTATAAATACTTTGGTCAAGTCTTTGATGGTGCATGTCACCTCAAAAATTATTCTCTTTTTATCACTTACCTACTCGAGGACGAGCAGGAGTTAAGCTTGGGGATGTTGATACATTGCAAATGTATCTATAATTTTTGACGCTCCATGCTTGGTTTTATCCACTTTCTTGTGTTTTGTCCACACTTTGGAGTACTTTTCATAAGATTTCTTGGACTAACCTATTAACAAGAGCCACAGTGCCAGCTGCCTGTTTTTTGCTGTTTTTGGTTCCAGGAAAGTCAGAAAATGAATATTCTTGGAATTGGACGGGACAAAAGCCAAAGTGCCTATTTTTCCAGAAGACTCCAGGATCCAGAATACGAGACGGAGGAGGGCCAGGGGCTGGCCACACCCCCCAGGCGCGGGCTGGGCCTGGCCGCGCCAGGGCATGGTGTGGTGGCCCTAGGCACCCCCTCGGTCTACCTCTTCGCCTATAAGAAGCCTTCTGACCTAAAAACTCCGGGGGGTTCAACGTTTTTCTAGAAAAAGTTCCGCAGCGCCGCCACCACCGAAGGGGAGATTCGGGGGACAGAAAGTATCTATTCCGGCACCCTGCCGGGACGGGGAAGTGCCCCCAGAGCCATCTCCATCGATCTCCACCATCATCTCCATCGACCATCCATGTTTCCCCCATCTATGAGTGAGTAATCCCCTGCTGTAGGCTATGGGGATGGTAGGGATTGGATGAGATCGTTCATGTAATGGCATCAGATTGTTAGGGCATGGTGCCTAGTATATTTTATTAGTGCTTTATGACTTTGTTGCGACTTGTTGTGCTTAATGCTTGTCACTAGGGCCCGAGTGCCATGATTTCAGATCTGAACATGTTATTGATTCATTTTGATAGTATTGTTTTTGGTCTTATCTGCAAGTTGTATACACACGTTGTTGTCCGGAACCTATGGCCCCGAAGTGACACAAATCGGGATAACCGGAAGGGAATGGCTTTGATGTGAGGATCACATGTGTTCACGGAGTGTTAATGCTTTGCTTTGGTGCTCTATTAAAAGGAGCACCTTAATTGCCAGTAGTTCCCTAGAGGCCCCGCTGCAAACGGGCTGGCAGGACAAAAGATGTTGTGCAAGTTCTCATTACGAGCACGTATGACTATATATGGAACACATGCCTAGGATTGTCTAGTACTTGGATGCTTTATCTGATTTATCTGCAATTGCCCTATGTTTTGATTGCTATTTGAATTGTCTTGTCCATGCAACGCCCGTCCATCCATCCCTATGCCTACCGCACTCGAATCCCACTGTTTACTGCTTTTGTTACTATTGTCTTTGCTTTACTACTGCTGTTACTTTACTATTCCTACTACAAAACTGTTGCTACTGATAAACCGCTATGAGCAAGATTGTTTCCAGGTGGAGCTGAATTGACAACTCAGTTGTTAAGTCTTATAAATATTCTTTGGTTCCCCTTGTGTCAAATCAATAAATTGGGTTTCACTTCCCTCGAAAATACTACGATACACCCCTATACTTGTGGGTCATCACCTAGCAGGGAAGCAACAACGAGCCTCGTTTGCGCAGCAGGTGAAGTTCCGGGCAAAGGGGTGACTTGAGCTGGTCCACAACGACTTATGCAGGATGATCACGCTGGAAACACCAAGAGGGAAGAGGCACTTCCTCATCCTAGTTGATGACCTGACGCGGTACATGTGGATATCCCTTCTCATGATGAAAGACGAGGCCGCAACCTCCATCATCCGACTCAACAAGGAAGTCGAGTCAGAATCTAGCTACAAGCTATGCACGCTGAGGACGAATCATGGAAGCGAGTTCACCTCCATCTCCTTCACCGCGTATTGCGTCAAGCTCGAAGTGGAGAATCACCTGATGGCTCCCTACTCCACACAGCAGAACATTGTCATCGAGCGCCACAACCAGACAATTGTGGGCATGTCCCATAGTCTCCGGAAGGCCAAGAGAGTCCCTAGAGAGTTCTAGGGTGAGATAGTGTTGATGACCGTGTTCATCCTGAACAAGTCGCCAACCAAGAGCATGGACGGTAAGACACAATTCGAGGCCCGACATGGCTGCAAATCGGACATGCACTTCTTGCGCACATTCGGCTATGTGGTGCATGTTACAGAGACGTGACCCGGGCTGAAGAAGATTTACTATCACAACAGGCCGATGATCTTTGTGGGCTACAAGGCGACACAAAGGGTTATTGAGCCTACGACCTGGTGATAGGCTGATTCACCATCACCCATGGCAATGTGTTCTATGAGAGTGTGTAGTGGGACTAGAGCTCTCCAGAGACGTCGGTGAACACCTTCAGAGAAGACTTGTTCATGTTCGAGCACTTTGTGCTCGAGTCGCCACCGACTTCGGTAAATGGGAGTGTGGATCCTGGATTCGATTCGCCACCTTAACTGACTCCGCAAGCGGGGAGTGCATCCCCTCCAGCCGGCTCGCCATCGACACCATGTACCCCGACAACGGAATCACGAACTCCAGCTACCACATGAGTCAAGTTCGTCTCGCCACCTTCGAGATACCCAAGTATGGTCGATGTAGAGGACGACTCTTACTACAAGCACTAGTTCCACACCTTGCCGAACATGCTCGATGTAGGTCCGACAATAGAGCCGGACAAGGAACTCCACTTCCTCGCCACTAAGGTGCCCGAATCGTTTAGTGAGGCAAAATCGTACACCAGTTGGAGGCGTGTTGTGGTAACCCCGTACACCACTGCATGTTGTAGTGTATAGTTCATTGATATAATACTCACGGAAGTCCTTATCCGCAAATATCACATCCCTCAGGGTGTTACAACAGAAACATTTTGGGTCCAACACTATTTTTATTTATACCAAGAGCTAAAAGTGTACAAAGGTTTCGAGATCATCCTCGGTGCAATGAGGATTCATGGTGCGATGGTTACTTAAATGCAAATGGAATAGCTTCCTAAATAAATGGTAATACTAAGCTTAAAACCATTGGAGTTGGTAACTCGATGGAGAACTATACTATTGCTAGCTCAACTACTTATGAGTGCTATTGTGGATCCTATGTCTACATCTTTTATTTCTGTTATATCTACACCTCCCTTGTCTTCTGATTTTTCTAATACCATATTTGAAGGGTTCGCAGCATATAAAACAAAAAAAATCGTACGATAAGAACGCTAATTGCGCAAAGATCTAATCTAGTAGATGCTAGTACTGAGTATGATGGTAACCAGAATAACTTACCCTCAAAGACCGAAAGCTTTTATGAAAACTGATTTTGTTTATGATGTAGTTGATCACTTTATGATCTCAAGATCATGTTGAAGAACACCGCAACCCAGCAGCGTATCCGTCCTCGATCACATGTCTGGCTCCCGACAACCTTCGCGCCTCCACTGAGGTAGAGCAGCAGAAGGAGTAGATAAATCTTACTCTGAGAATCCAACAGAACATGTACCTCACTAATCCGAGTCTATGAGGGAAATGCTAGAGGGAGAAGAGAACCTTCACGAGGAGGTGGTGCATCTAGAGAGAAGGATGAGGGCTCCTTATATAGGGGAGGGAGTCAGCCCAAGGGGGTACCCTACCTCTCCCTCATTCATGTGAGTGCACATCCCACTCACATAAACTCCATCTCCACTCACATGCATTTATTACACATTAGCATAAATGCATTTTTCTCTTTAAATACAAATCTTTTATTTATTTTATTCAGAATTTTGTTAACTACTTTACACTACAAGAAAAGTTTCCTTCCGCAACGACTTGGCCCGACGGTCGTTGTAGAAGGCGCATCTTCCGTGACAAAATTCTTGGCTCGGCCGTGGCCGATGGAAAACTTTTTTTTCCAGTTTCGTGGCCCTCTACTACGATGGATTTGCTAAAAACATGGAGGAAGCTCAGCCAGCGCGTGGCAGAAGCAAGATTTTCATTTCCTTGCACGTTGTTGACTCGCCGAAATCTTTTGAGGCGTGTGGGTCCCGGACGTTAGTGTCTCTAGCGGACCATATTTTTCAGTCGCGCCTCCCTGATTTGAACTCGATATGTTGCTCGAGGCGTCTGCCGTTTAGCTAGGCTGCTAGGTCCCACATGTCAGCCTCTCATTAGAAGGATCGTGTGTATGATAGAATTTTTTCCTTCGCTCGTGCTACCCTGTTCCAAAGTTGATAGCGCTGCTCGATGCATCTACCATTTAATCAACCTCCTAGGACCCACATGTCATCCTCTCATTAGAAGAAACGTGTGTATGATGGAATTTTTCCTTCGCTGGTGCTACTCCGTTCTGAAGTTGATAGCGCTGCTCGACGCATCTACCGTTTAACCAACCTCCTGAGCCCCACATGTCATCCTCTCATTAGAAGAAACGTGTGTATGATGGATTTTTTCCTTAGCTCGCGCTACCCTGTTTCGAACTTGATAGCGCTATTCGATGCATCTAATGTTTAATCATGCTGTTGGGCCCCATATGCCATCCTCTCATTAGAAGAAACATGTGTATGATGGATTTTTTACCCTCTGTCGTGCCTTCGTGTTCCAAACTTGATAGCGTTGCTCGTTGCTTCAGCCGTTTATACAGGCTAGTGGGCCCGACATGTCAGCCTCCTCTGTGCAGGAAATGTGTGCATGCTAGACTTTTTTTCTTCTCTCGCGCCTCCCCGTTTGGAACTTGGCAACGTTGCTGGGTCCACATGTCAGCCGCCTATGTAGAGGAAACGTGTGTATGTTGGACATTTTTTTTGGTCGCGTCAGCCAGTTTGACCTTGGTAATGTTGTTCCATGTGGCAGGCGTGTAGGGTCTTGCTGTTGGGGCCCACATGTTAGCCTCTCTCGACAAGAAACGTGTCGATCTTGGTCTTCTTTTTTCCGATCGTGACTGTTGTACAAGTACTTTTTAAACGCGTGATGACCCACAAGTATAGGGGTGTATTGCAGTATTTTCGATAAGTAAGAGTGTCGAACCCAACGAGGAGCAGAAGGTGTTGACGAGTGGCTTGGAGCAGGAATTCTCTGTAAATACTTAGAAAACGGATTTTTAGGGTTTTTTGATAATGCAGATAAATAAAGTGTGAGTAAATAAAAGACAATAATAATAGATGAAGCAAGTGGCCCAATCCTTTCTTTAGCAAAGGACAAGCCGGTTGTATTACTTAAGATGACCAAACGTTCTCGAGGACACATGGGGATATCGTCAGGTGCTTTCGCTTCATATAGTTGATTAATCTTCTTTAGTTTGATAAGTGTTGTGTGGGTGAACCTGTGCTAATGTACTGACCTTCCTAGGACTAATACATACTTGTGATTATAACCCTTGCAAGCATCCGCAAGTACAAGAAAGTAATTAAGATAGAAACCTAACCACAACTTTAAACTCTGAGATCCTACACTCCCTTGTGCAAAGGTTTCCTAACGGGGGTTCAGGTTTCTGTCATTCCGGCAACCCCTACGATTAGTATCCAAATACACAATGCATTCCCTAGGCCCATAAAGGTGAAGTATCATGTAGTCGACGTTTACATGACACCACTAGAAGAATAACACCACAACTTAAATAACAAACTATTGAATCTTTCTCAACACAATTCCACTACTAACAACATTACTTATCCCATGTCCTCAAGAACTAAACGTACTACTCACAAGACATCATATGGATCAAGATTAGAGATGAAATAATGATAAGTAACGATCTGAACATAACAATAATTCAATGGTTCCACTCAATAGCATCAACTACAACAAGTAATCAACACCGGGAAAGTTTCCCCTAAGAACTATGCAAGATTCAACCCAATTGTTACAGCGGTATGGACTGGTGATGATGGTGCTGGTGGAGATGATGATGATGATCCCGATGAAGTCCAGCTTGATGGTGGTGTTGATGGTGACGATCTCCCCTCTCCGGGAAGGAATTTCCCCGGTAGATTTCTGCCTGCCGGAGAGCTCTTTCTCTCTCTATAGTTTTCCACCCCGTAGAGGCGGTGGAATCTTTCTATGGTTACCCCCCGAGTATTAGGGTTTCGGGGGGATAATATACGCCAAAGGGGAGAGCCAGAGGTAGGGCAGGGTGGCCACACCACCTGGTGGCGCGGACAGGGCTAGCCCGTGCCAGGGGGTGGTGTGGGCCCCCTGTGGCCCAACTCCGCTCCCCTTCTGGCATCCTTCATCTTCTGGAAAAATAGGATTTTCCATGTATTTTCTGATCTTCGCGAATTTTGCCTCCAAACGGTGCCTTTTCCATCAGAATCCTGACTTCAGCGGTCCATCCTCCAAAAGTCATTAAACATGCAAAAATAGATGAAATAACATAAGTATCATCTCCTAATATGAAATGTATCAATGAATAACAGTAAATTATGATATAGAATAGTGATGCAAAATGGACGTATCAACTCCCCCAAGCTTAGACTTCGCTTGTCCCCAAGCGAAAACTGAGCTCAATAAATATGACCTCAGGTTTATGGAGTGAAGTGTCGATAAAAGAATACAGAAAAGAAACATCACATTCATCAATACATAAATCATAATAGAAGACAACTCACTATTATATAACCTAACTTGCAACAAGTAAAGGAAACACAATAAAGATACACAAAGTAAATCATAATTCGTAATGGCAAACTTTGCTCTTAGTCAAAGAATAGTTAACAATTTGTAGGAGTTCAAACATAATGGGGTTTTCAATGATAGCTTTCAAAGTAATATTCACTAAGATAAGAGCAATGTGCAAAACAAGGAACATAAGAAACATGATTGAATAAATCATCATATGAATGAATGAAACATAACAACTCAAAATACTTGCTGAGATAGAAAGGAATAGGTTTACTGACTCAACTAAAAAGTAAAAGATAGGCCCTTCGCAGAGGGAAGTAGGGATTTCAAGTTTCATAAAGAGCTTCTAAAAATTATGGTACTTACTAGCTTTCAGCTCTCATTACCCCTATCATAAGAATCTTGAGGTGGTTAAGGTTAAATTGAACAAATATGAGGATATGCTTGACAAGTTATAAGTTGAAAATCTCATGCCCCGTGCTTACGAGTACTAGACCTCATGCTACTCAGCTTTAGTCACGAGTAAGTTCTTGTCATTGTAAATACATGTGTATCATGGAGAACCACCAATGGGGTACCCCTTGCCCGATGATATGGAAGCATTCCCATATCAAAATGACAAGGAAAGAAGACAATGAGCATCTCAGCGATCTTTTTATTTGCTATTTGCATAGGTTTTTATTGAGGATGCTTCATAGATTGCTCACTATGGTTACGCTGCAAGTTTCCACCATGATTAGGCATGGCTTAGACTAGCGGCCCAGGCGTTTCTCTAACACATATACAAACTCCATGAGCTTACAAGCTCCCCTTTTATTTCACACCACCAGGATCCATAAGCAAAAGAATCATGATATCAACTAAATAAGTGCAATGTTGAAAGCGTTCCCCATGGTAACATGGTTTTGCTAACTCTCAACTTATAAAGCGCAAGCATATACGCAACATAGATGGGCACAATGGTTCAAGTTCATTAAGGGCAAGAAAAGCAAAGTGTGCCGTTAAGTTTGTGAGAGATTTAATCACTAATTTTCACATAACAAGTTTAATTCGGAAGGTAGATAAAAACATGAATTTACTTAGAATAGCAATAATGCTAATAGGTAGGTATGGTGGACACAAGTGGCATAGGTTTTGGTTTAAGGATTGGATGCACGAGAAGCATTCCCTCTCAGTACAGGTTTTAGGCTAGCAGGTCTAGGTAGCAAGTATAAGAATTGAAGGAAACAAACAAACATACAAGTGATAAAAACAAACATGCAATCTTCCTTGGAAGCACAAAAGATCTTAACTAGAGAATACTAAGCTTATGAGCCAATCAAGAAAGAAAGATAATGAAATTATATTTCTTAAGAGTATTTTTATCTTTTTCATTCAATTCTCATAATAGTGTTGCTACTGATCGAGCCAGGTTTGCCAAAACCAACTAAATTTACTCAATGATCCCAAAGTGATACCAATACTAACAACAAGATCAATCATATAATAGAAATTGAAAACTAAAATAAGGTATGCAAAAGGTAAATGATAGAACTTCTCATTAATATTCCATAACGGAAACTCACACCAAGGGATACATAGATAACTAACGAGAGTGGGGGATACTTCCATAATGCAAACCATCCTATATGCTAACTTCTCTATTCATGATATGACTCTACTTAAAAAGGTAAAAAGATAAAAGATAGTGATGTGATACCGCGACACTCCCCCAAGCTTGGAACAAACCAAGGGGATGCCAAAACCTGATGACAAATTACTCCTTCGGTGGTGGTGGTGTTCTCTCGATGAGCTTTTCAATCAATTTCCTCAAATCCTCAACCTCGAAGGTGAGAGTATGAATCAACTCCGAGTTGTGCTCAATGCGGTTCATGATCATGTTGGGCTGTGAATCCTAACTCTTGTGATTCTTTCCCCACTCTTCCTCCTTGAAGTATTCTTTTCCTGCGTGGTTAGAACGAGGCATATCCCAATTGGAGGGTAATTTTTCCTTAGGCATATTTTGGAATTGATGCTCATGTATAAGGGTATGGAAGGGATTCTTGGTGCGTGGAGAAGGTGACCATGAAGCCAAGCAATGACACCGAGTCTTCCCTCCAGTGGACATCCGTGCAGTCCTCTTGAACTTGGCGGGATTTTCCACCACTCCAATGCTTGCAATGGTGGTGCTAGTGTGCGGGTGCTGGTCTTCCTTTGCCTCCTCTTCAACTTCACTCTCGATATCCTCCTCCTGTTCAAGGTCTTGGAGATCCTCTTCTGCAGTTTTCTTGCCCTTATCGTTGGCGGAGACCATTGTGCTTCTAAACTTTAAGAATAGTTCCTGGCAGAAACAGATCAAAATGAAAACTTGACGAGAACACGATATACGAACCTCGAGTGATCTGGGGATTATATATTACGAATTTTTACAACAAAAGGAAGGTATTGGGAGAAAACGGGTCGGAGACGGGCTCCAGGGCGGCCACACCCCCTGGTGGCGCGGCCAGGTGGGCCCGCGCCATGGGTGGTGTGAGCCACCCGGACTCCATTTCCGTCCCACTTTCTACTCATTGCTTTCCATGTTTGATAAAAACTGCAAAAATATAAATTGACAGATTTTTTGTGGACCTTTTATTACCAGAACTGTTACCTATTCGAAAACAGACTCTACAGGTCTCTGAACTTGGTATTTGATAAAATTTTCCGGAGTTACCATTTTAATAGCATCAATGTCTTCATCCTCTTAAACATATTGTTTGAGTCATTTAACCATTCACCATCTTATTACACCATTTTCTCCTATAACCTGGAAATTTCTTTCACACAAAACTTCACACAATTCTCATTAGCAATATTAGTGTAAGCGAGGTAATAAACCTTTTAAGTACAATTTCAACTGAAATCCATCAAATCATAAGGTACTGAAACAACTCCTATCGAAACCCCAAAAAGGAATTCAAAAAGGAAATCGATTTAAGAGGCAAATGCAAGAATGGCAAAAATCTGTCAAAATAGACCAGTAGGTAAAGATCAATTTTTTCGAAAATCTTCTATTGCTCAAATCAAAAAGTGCAAATCTAACGAAAGTTAAATAATAACCTGGGTCATGCGCACAAAAAATTACAGATCAGTACGCTGTTCTGGGATGTTTCACATTTTTTATAGTGAAGCACAAAAATCGGTTTCGGGACAGCAACTTCCCCACATCTTACTTCTCTCTCATTAGAGGTTGATCTTGACACAAAAACCAAACAAAAGGATAAGGAGAGGTTATTGCAGTAGCAATAACTTCCAAGACTCAAATAGACAAAAACAAACTGAAAGCAAAAATATATTGGGTTGTCTCCCAAAAATCTCTTTCTTTATAGCCATTAAGATCGGCATGATAATTTCAATGATGCTCACATAAGAATATGAATTGAAGTAAAAGAGAGCATCAAGAAGCAAACATACACATGTTTAATTCTAACCCACTTCCTATGCAAGGGAGTTCTGTAAGAAAATAAATTGTTAAAACCAGAGGCTGCTAGCATAGGAAGGCAAAAGAAATGTAACATAAAGACTTTCAGCATAAAGCAAGGAAACTTAATATTATTGAGATGCATAAGAACAGTCTTCCCTCTCTCATAATAACTTTTAGTATCATGCATAAATTCAACGATATAACTATCACATGAACCATTGTAGCAATGATCACTTATCCTAACAGAAAACACAGGGACAGTAGCTCTCATAACACTACTTTGTGAGACAATATTAGAAGTATCCTTAGAGAGGACAGTGTGTCCATCTTTTACATATTTAGTGACAAAGTCTTTCACATTTGCTATTACAGGTTCATCAACTTTATTTGTAATTTCATTAACCATACTAGCTATCATAGAATGTTCCTTTATCTTAACTAGGAAAGGCATTTTCTCAATGTAAGTTTCAGGTAAAACATGATTAGTAGTATAAACTTCAGTATCTCTTGCAGGAACACTATTAACAATATCTTTATATGGCTCATGATACTTATCCCATTTATTTTTAGGAATTTCAATATAGGAAGCAAAAGCCTTAAAATAACTTGCAATAGCTTGAGAGTCTAGACCATAAGCATTACTAATATTACAAAAGTCACCAGTTCCCATAAAAGATTCAATGCATTCATAATCATAACTTATACCTGACTTTCTTCCTTTATCATTCTCCCATGCTTCAACATTGTCTTGAATACGGTCTAGAAGATCCCATTTAGCTTCTTCTTCTATGCGTGTAAATGATCTAGCACAAGAAGCATCCAATAGATCCTTATCATGAAGAGAAAGCCTTGCATAAAAGTTATTGATAATAATATTGTTAGGGAGCTCATGAATAGGACATTGCAACATTAGTAACTTCAATCTCCCCCAAGCTTGAGCTGTACTCTCTCCATCTAGAGGCCAAAAGTTGTATATTTGATTCCGATCTTTATGAATCTCACTAGGAGGATAAAATTTTGAATAAAAGAGATGTACAACTTCCTCCCATTCAAGATCTTGACCATTCTTCAGCAACTTGTACCATTCCTCAGCTCTTCCTTTTAGTGATAATGAGAATTGAAGGAGTTATGCCCTAGAGGCAAATAATAAAGTGTATTATTTGATATACCTCCTATATGTTCATAATACGTTTCATACTGTGCTATAACTGTGTTAATACGAAACGTTAATACACGTGTGGTATGTAAACAAACTGTGTCTCAAGTTACCTCTAGTGAACTAGTTCATTGGTCATGAGGATGGTCTATTTTTCAAGACCATGGGCATTTATGCCAACTAACAATGAGGTCATGTTATTAGTTAAATAACATGATAGTCAAACATCCGACCGTTATATCATAATGAGATCTAGTTACAAAGTTCACCATTGATGATAAAACACAGAGAACCTCGCAACCTGATCCTTTGACTGTGAGGTAATGCAAATCACCATTCTGGAAGAAGCTTAGATGGTTATCAAGAATCATGTCGTAACAGGGTGATCAAAAAGGTGCCACTCAGGTTTTCCAAAGGAATGCGTAGAGGAGTACATATCAAGACTAGGATTTGTCTAGTCCATGTAACGGACAGATACATGTGGCCATCTCGGTGACGTTGCATTAATGAAGCTTGCAAGCATGTGACTAGGTCACGGAATGCAACGACATGAGAACGATATCGAAAAGGTATAAAGATACCGAAGATCAAGTCTCAGATGAATTAGGTATCGTATGACAAAGGGAATGGGGAAAGACTATCTCACGGTTCGAGCGATTGTATTCGTGAAACACACGGGGGTCACATGGCCATCCAGGTCCCTCTGTTGATCATTGATATGAGAGTGGTCTCTATCATGTCCGGAGTGTTTCCGAATCGAAGGATGTCACGCTTAAGGGTAGGGACGCTTAGGGTAGATGAGGCATCATATGAGAAATAGAGAGAGAGAGACCGGAATAGTTTCGGCAACATCCGATGGAGATCGGAAAGGGGTCCGGAAGATGTTCCGGAGTGAAGGAATAATATAATATGTGTATTTGAATGTTAATTGGAGAATTAATATTAAATATATATTTTATTTTATTTTTGAAGGCACTATATTGCTAATGGGCCTCACCCGAAGGGAGGCCCAAGTGGGCAAGGCGCCTAAGGGGTGGGGGCCAGCCGTAGGGCTAGTGGGCCACCCGAGTGGGGCCCACCTATGGCCGACGGCTGTCCCAAGGTGGCCGGAGGGTGTGGGCATTAGTCCCACACCGCCCGGCCCCTGAGTGGTGCCCCCCTCCTACTATATAAAGGGCCCCCTTCCCTTGGAGTACACCCATTCCTCTCATTCTCTCTCTCTTCTACTGAGGACTTCCCCGTAATATTGGGGAGGACCTCGTGGTTGAGTTCTCCACCTTCACACTACCGTCGTGTGATCGGTGATCTGACATCTACTTCTTCCGCTGCTCGGCTGGATTGGAGCCCGGTTGACGTCCACTACACCAGACGTGTGACGAACTTCAGAGGCACCACACTTGGGGTGCTGCTAGTCTTCATCAATATACGCCTTCGTGCGTAAGGCGTGCCTCTCTCTGCAAAGGTATGGATACTGTATTCCTTCTCCGTTACTTATGTCTACACAGTATAGATCCTGGTATTAGTGTTCGAGTAGATAGAATTTTTTTGTTTTCTGCTACGGAACCCTTCAGTGGTATCAGAGCCAGGTTTATGGGTAGACATGTCATACGGATAGAACACATAGCAATATGTGGGCATTGATTCTCTAGTTGCTACCCTCTTTAGTGTTATTGTTCATATCGCGACACTGTTTGATGAAGCGGCCCCCAACCGACCTCACGTGGTGATTCACGAGACTGGTCCACAAATCAAAGTGGCTTAGGGGGGTGTCTGTCTCTCTATAGTAGTTGATATGGCATTAACATTAGAGGGTCCTAAAAAGGGAAGAATAACGGCAATCATTGAATCCATGTTGTGGCTCGACGTTCGTAGGTGGGAAAGGGTTCTACTGCGAAATCCCTAAAGCCGCGTAAAACATGCAATAGTCAATATAGAAGCGTCTATCTTCATTATTGCATAGGGGCAAGTATTATAACATGGCAATGACAATTTTGTGAAACTCTCATTGAAGCTATTGATGATGATCACAAAGCTATAACTATGTCATAACACTTCACTTTAGAAGTATTACTTATTGTGCTGGTATACTTACTAGACGGTAGCATAATAAGATAATCCCTCATAGTATTCCAGTTATCATATTCCCCTTGTGTGTGCACCACCAATAAAGTTCTTTGGTATGAGGTGATCCAGGGTGACAGTCCTGGGTGTCAGACATATCTACGTTCGCATACAGTGGGTGTAAGCCATGTTGCACTGCGAATACACACGAGTTAGAACTGGCGAGCCTAGCATGTACAAACATGGCCTCGGAATACAAGAGACTGAAAAGTCGAGCATGAATCGCATAGTTGATGTGATCGACATTAGGGAATGTCCGCCTTTGATACTGCACTGATGGCCGTGATGATCGGGGGAGGTGTAGGGGATAGGGATCATGTGATCACTAAACAAGTAGAGGGATGTTCGTTTAAGTGGGAGTTCCTTTATTAAAATTTGAACTCATTATTATGAACATAGTCTAAATACTTTGCAAATTCCTTTGTAGATGTCTCGCCCACCCACCTTCAACCTTAGCACTTTCCTCGAGAAGGACAAGCTGAACACTGATGGAACCAACTTCACCGCATGGTTCCGCAATCTTAGGATCCTCCTAGTCCCCTACAAGTTGACTTATGTCATCGAGGCTGAGCTTCCGGCTAAGCCTGCAGATTCCGCCTCTGAGGACGAAAAGAATGTCTGGTAGTCCAAGGCAGATGATTTCTCCCTCATCCAGAGTGGAATGCTCTATGCCATGGAGCCAGAGCTTCAAATGCGTTTTTAGAAGATGAATGCTTTTGAGATCATTGAGGATCTCAAGGCTGTCTTTGCTCCACAGGCTCGTGCAGAGAGGTATGATGCTTCCGAGCTCTTCTTCTCTGCTAAAATGGAAGAGCACAGCAGTATTAGTGAGCACGTGGTCAAAATGTCTGGCTACGTTAAACGCTTAAACGCCCTAGATTGCAAAATCCCGGAGGAACTCGCTATAGATAGGGTGCTGCATTCGCTGCCCCCTAGCTATAAGGGTTTTGTGATGAACTACAACATGCAAGGGATGACTAAGACCCTTGCTGAGGTGTTCGCCATGCTCAAAACTGCTGAGGTTGAAATCAAGAAGGAACACACGGTGCTGATGGTCAACAAGACCACCAACTTTAAGAAACCGGGGCAAAAGGGAAAAGGCAAGAGCAAGAATCCTAAGAGGGATGGCAAGTTTGTTCCCACCACCTCAAAGGCTGCCAAGCCTGGCCCTAAGCCCGGCACTTCGTGCTTCTACTGCAAAGGGGATGGGCACTAGAAACGCAACTGCCCCAAGTACCTTGAAGACAAGCGAGCTGGCAAGATAGCCATTCCAGACAAAGATATATACGATATACATGTTATTGATGTATTCCTTACAAGCGCCAGGAGTAACACCTAGGTATTTGATACCGGATCTGTTGCTCACATTTGTAACTCTCAGCAGGATCTGCAGAGTAGGAGGCTCCTGAGGAAGGACGAGGTGAGGATGTGCGTCGGCAATGGTTCGAGAGTCGAAGTGATGGCCGTCGGCACCCTGCATCTTCGTCTACCGTCAGGATTATTATTGGTTTTGAATAAATGCTATTATGTACCCGCACTGAGTATGAATATTGTGAGTGGGTCTTGCTTGTTGCAAGACCGTTATTCGTTTAAATCAGGAACAAGTGGTTGTTTAATTTATATGAATGATGTTTTCTATGTTCATGCTCCTGTATGTGATGGTTTATTCTTACTTAATCTTGATTATGATACACACATCCATAGTGTTGATGCTAAATGTTGTAAGCACAATGATGATAATTCCATGTACATATGGCATTGCCGTCTTGGTCATATTGGCATAAAGCGCATGAAGAAGCTTCATTCAGAAGGGCTTCTTGGATCATTGGATTTCGAATCCCTTGATACATGTGAGCCATGCCTCATGGGCAAGATGACTAGGACACCATTCTCCGGCATAGTGGAGAGAGCTGTAGACCTACTTGGGATCATACATACAGATGTATGTGGACCAATGAGTGTCTCAACACGCAATGGTTATCGTTACTTTGTTACCTTTACTAACGACTTGAGCACATATGGATATATCTACTTGATGAAGCACAAGTCTGAAACCTTTGAAAAGTTCAAGGAATTTCAGAAAGAGGTAGAGAATCAACTTAACAAGAAAATCAAGCACCTTCGATCAGATCAAGGAGGCGAGTATTTGAGTTATGAGTTTAACATGCACTTGAAGGACTGTGGGATCATCCCACAGCTTACGCCAGTCGGAACACCACAACGTAATGGTGTGTCGGAACGCCGTAACCCGACCCTATTGGATAGTGTACGGTCCATGATGTCTTTAACTGATTTGTCTGTGTCTTTTTGGGGATATGCGTTAGAAACCGCCGCTTTTATTTTAAACCGAGCACCATCCAAATCCGTGGAGACAACACCTTATGAGATATGGTATGGGCAGAAGCCAAAGTTGTCTTTTTTGAAAGTTTGGGGATGTGAGGCGTATGTTAAGAAACTGCAGCCTGACAAACTCGAATCCAAGTCGGAAAAATGTATCTTTGTAGGATATCCAAGGGAAACCATTGTATATACCTTCTACAACCAAGCCGAAGGCAAAACGTTTGTCGCAAAAACTGGCACCTTTCTCGAGAAAGAGTTTCTTGCAAAAGGAGTGAGTGGAAGGAAAATAGAGTTAGATGAAATTGTTGACCCTTCTCTCCGTATTCTAAGTAGTGCAACGGAAACTGTTCCAAAACCGCTCTCCAACATGGAGGAAGAGCCCATTGATGCTGATCAAAACAATGACATCGAGACTCCTGAGGTTCGCAGATCTACAAGGGTTCGTGCCACTCCAGATTGGTACAGTAGCCTTGTAATGTCTGTCATCTTAGATGATCAGGAAGAACCTGCAAACTACAAAGAAGCTATGGATACTGCTGACTCCGACAAATGGCTAGAAGCCATGAAATCCGAAATAGGATCCATGCATGAAAACCAAGTTTGGACCTTGGTGGATCTTCCAGAGGGTCTCAAGGCTATGGAAAATAAATGGATCTTTAAGAAAAAGACAGATGCGAATGGTAATGTAACCATTCACAAAGCTCGACTTGTCGCGAAGGGGTTTCGACAAATTCAAGGAGTTGACTACGACGAGACTTACTCTCCCGTAGTGATGCTTAAGGTTGTCAGGATTTTAATAGCAATTGCTGCACATTTCGACTATGAAATTTGGCAGATGGATGTCAAGACCGTGTTCCTCAATGGTCACATTGATGAAGAGTTGTATATGATGCAACCAGAAGGTTTTGTTGATCCTAAGGATGCTGGAAAGGTATGCAAGCTCCAACGGTCCATTTATGGGTTGAAGCAAGCATCTCGAAGCTAGAACCAACGTTTTGATCAAGTGATCAAGAGTTTTGGATTTATCCAAAACCAACAAGAGTTCTGTGTTTACAAGAAAGCGAGTGGGAGCTCGGTAGTTTTCTTAGTAGTATATGTGGATGACATATTACTCATGGGAAACGATGTGGATCTTATGAATAGCGTGAAAGCGTATTTGAGCAACCAATTTTCCATGAAGGATCTAGGTGAAGCTGCATACATATTAGGAATCAAGATCTATAGAGATAGATCAAGACACCTAATAGCATTAAGTCAGAGTACTTACATAGATAAGATTTTGAAGAGGTTCAAAATGGAAAACACCAAGAGGGGCTTTACACCTATGATGAAGAATTGCAACTTGAGTGTGACTCAATGTCCTGTAACGGACAATGATAGAGAGAAGATGTCTGACATCCCCTATGCTTCTGCAATAGGATCATCATGTATGCAATGCTTAGTACCTGACCTGATGTGGCATTGTCTCTTAGTTTGACGAGCCGATATCAGAGTAATCCAGGACCGGATCACTGGACAGCTGTGAAAAATATCCTAAAGTATCTGAGAAGAACAAGGGATATGTTCCTAATCTATGGAGGAACTGATGAAGCTCTTAACGTAACAGGTTACGTAGATGCGAGCTAGAATTCAGATCATAATGACTCTAAGTCTCAAATGGGATTTGTTTTCTTGGTGAATGGTGGGGCCGTAGGCTGGAAAAGCAAGAAGCAGCCGATGGTGGCACAATCTTCAATGGAGTCTAAATACATTGCTGCAGCAGATGTAGCAAATGAAGCTATTTGGCTAAGGAATTTCGTCATCGAACTAGGAGTTTTTCCCAATGCACAAGACCCCGTGACAATCTATTGTGATAACACGGGAGCTATTGCAAATGCAAGGGAACCAAGAACTCATTCCACAACCAGACACATCAAGCTTAGATTTCACGTCATCCGAAAGATTGTTGACGAAGGTGAAGTCAAGATTTGCAAAGTAGATACGGAACTGAATGTAGCAGATCCTTTGACTAAAGCTCTCCAACATGACAAGCACGAACAACATCAAGATTCCATTGGTGTTAGGTTCCTGCCTATTGTAAACTAGTTTTGTATACTCTAGTGCAAGTGGGAGACTGAAGGAGTTATGCCCTAGTGGCAAATAATAAAGTGTATTATTTGATATACCTCCTGTATGTTCATAATATGTTTCATACTGTGCTATAACTATGTTAATACGAAACGTTAATACACGTGTGGTATGTAAACAAACCGTGTCTCTAGTTACCTCTAGTGAACTAGTTCATTGGTCATGAGGATGGTCTATGTTTCAAGACCATGGGCATTTATGCCAACTGACAATGAGGTCATGTTATTAGTTAAATAACATGATAGACAAACATCCGACCGTTATATCATAATGAGATCTAGTTACAAAGTTCACCATTGATGATAAAACACAGAGAACCTCGCAACCTGATCCTTTGACTGTGAGGTAATGCAAATCACCATTCTGGAAGAAGCTTAGATGGTTATAAGGAATCATCTCGTAACAGGGTGATCAAAAAGGTGCCACTCAGGTTTTCCGAAGGAATGCGTAGAGGAGTACATATCAAGACCAGGATTTGTCTAGTCCATGTAACGGACAGATACATGTGGCCATCTCGGTGATGTTGCATTAATGAAACTTGCAAGCATGTGACTAGGTCACGGAATGCAACGACATGAGAACGAGAAAACAAGTTCATCGGTAACGAGATCGAACTAAGGTATAAAGATACCGAAGATCAAGTCTCGGATGAATTAGGTATCGTATGACAAAGGGAATGGGGAACGACTATCTCACGGTTCGAGCAATTGTATTCATGAAACGCACGGGGGTCACATGGCCATCCAGGTCCCTCTGTTGATCATTGATATGAGAGTGGTCTCTATCATGTCCGGAGTGTTTCCGAACCGAAGGAGGTCATGCTTAAGGGTAGGGACGCTTAGGGTAGATGAGGCATCATATGAGAAATAGAGAGAGAGACCGAAATAGTTTCGGCAACATCTGATGGAGATCGGAAAGGGGTTCGGAAGATGTTCCGGAGTGAAGGAATAATATAATATGTGTATTTGAATGTTAATTGGAGAATTAATATTAAATATATATTTTATTTTATTTTTGAAGGCACTATATTGCTAATGGGCCTCACCCGAAGGGAGGCCCAAGTGGGCAAGGCGCCTAAGGGGTGGGGGCCAGCCGGCCTAGGGCTAGTGGGCCACCCGAATGGGGCCCACCTAGGGCCGGCGGATGCCCCAAGGTGGCCGGCGGGTGTGGGCATTAGTCCCACACCGCCTGGCCCCTGAGTGGTGCCCCCTCCTACTATATAAAGGGGTCCCCCTTCCCTTGGAGTACACCCATTCCTCTCATTCTCTCTCTCTTCTACTGAGGACTTCCCCGTAATATTGGGGTGGACCTCGTGGTTGAGTTCTCCACCTTCACACTACCGTCGTGTGATCGGTGATCCGACATCTACTTCTTCCGCTGCTCGGCTGGATCGGAGCCCGGTTGACGTCCACTACACCGGACGTGCGACGAACTTTGGAGGCACCACACTTGGGGTGCTGCTCGTCTTCATCAATATACGCCTTCCTGCGTAAGGCGTGCCTCTCTCTACAAAGGTATGGATACTGTATTCCTTCTCCGTTACTTATGTCTACATAGTATAGATCCTGGTATTAGTGTTCGAGTAGATAGAAATTTTTTGTTTTCTGCTACGGAACCCTTCACGAATAACTTCTTCTTGACTTGATCTGTTGTAATTCCTACACACTTGAACAACCCGCATAATTCGTGTATAAAGAGCAAATGATCACCGGGATGGACAGTTCCATCTGCAAAATAGTAGTTATCTATAACACGATCAATAATTCTTGTAGGTGTCTTAAAAGTATCATTTTCAGCAGGTGTAGGTTCATCTACTACCTTAGCAGTGGTAGTAGCATTATGAAATAAGAAACTAAGTGAATTATCCATATTGAAATAAAGTAACTAACGAAAATAGACAATACTCACAGTAGAAGTTTACTTTACCAGTTCCACTCTCCAATAGTGCTTCACTCCCCGGCAACGGCACCAGAAAATAGTCTTGATGACCCACAAGTATAGGGGGTGTATCGCAGTATTTTCGATAAGTAAGAGTGTTGAACCCAACGAGGAGCAGAAGGTGTTGACGAGTGGCTTGGAGCAGGAATTCTCTGTAAATACTTAGCAAACGGATTTTTAGGGGTTTTTGATAATGCAGATAAATAAAGTGTGAGTAAATAAAAGACAATAATAATAGATGCAGCAAGTGTCCCAATCCTTTCTTTAGCAAAGGACAAGCTGGTTGTATTACTTAAGATGACCAAACGTTCTCGAGGACACATGGGGATATTGTCAAGTGCTTTCGCTTCATATAGTTGATTAATCTTCTTTAGTTTGATAAGTGTTGTGTGGGTGAACCTGTGCTAATGTACTGACCTTCCTAGGACTAATACATACTTGTGATTATACCCCTTGCAAGCATCCGCAAGTACAAGAAAGTAATTAAGATAGAAACCTAACCACAACTTTAAACTCTGAGATCCTACACTCCCTTGTGCAAAGGTTTCCTAACGGGGGTTCAGGTTTCTATCACTCCGACAACCCCTACGATTAGTAGACAAATACACAATGCATTCCCCTAGGCCCATAAAGGTGAAGTATCATGTAGTCGACATTCACATGACACCACTAGAAAAATAACACCACAACTTAAATAACAAACTATTGTATCTTTCTCAACACAATTCCACTACTAACAACATGACTTCTCCCATGTCCTCAAGAACTAAACGTACTACTCACAAGACATCATATGGATCGTGATCAGAGATGAAATAATGATAAGTAACAATCTGAACATAACAATAATTCAATGGTTCCACTCAATAGCATCAACTACAACAAGTAATCAACACCGGGAAAGTTTCCCCTAAGAACTATGCAAGATTCAACCCAATTGTTACAGCGGTATGGACTAGTGATGATGGTGCTGGTGGAGATGATGATGATGATGATGATCCCGATGAAGTCCAGCTTGATGGTGGTGTTGATGGCGACGATCTCCCCTCTCTAGGAAGGAATTTCCCCGGCAGATTTCTACCTGCCGGAGAGCTCTTTCTCTCTCTGCAGTTTTCCGCCCCGCAGAGGCGGCGGAATCTTTCTGTGGTCGCCCCCCGAGTGTTAGGGTTTCGTGGGGGATAATATATGCCAAAGGGGAGAGCTAGAGGTGAGCCAGGGTGGCCACACCACCTGGTGGCGGAGCTAGGGCTGGCCCGTGACAAGGGGTGGTGTGGGCCCCCTATGGCCCAACTCCGCCCCCCTTCTGGCATCCTTCATCTTTTGGAAAAATAGGATTTTCCATGTATTTTCTGGAATTTTCCGATCTTTGCAAATTCGCCTCCAAACGGTGCCTTTTCCATCAGAATCCTGACTTCAGTGGTCCATCCTCCAAAAGTCATCAACCATGCAAAAACAGATGAAATAACATAAGTATCATCTCCTAATATGAAATATATGAATGAATAACAGTAAATTATGATATATAATAGTGATGCAAAATGGATGTATCAACACGCTCGTTAAACTTGATCTCTTGTATGGTAAAGTTGATGGACACTAGCTACAAGCAGGTGGGTCGGCCATGTCAGCCTCTCAGTACAAAAATATTGCTACAGATAAACTGCATGCCTTGCCACTACACAAGAAAACTATTATCCTTTTATAAAACGTAAAAAATGTATACTAACATCATATATAACTTATTTATTTTTCTTCTTAAAAATTTCTTATCCATCTGCTATGCGTGATTGCTAGCAGCTCAACTAAAAAATGTTAAGTATAAAAAATGTAGTAGGTAGTACTTAAAACATGGATAGACGGAGTTTTTTAGGGTGGGTGGACGGTGCCCAAAAAAGGCCGAATTGAAGAAAAATGGGCCAAGCAGGGATTGATGGGCTATTTTTCATGGACTCTTGCCCAATCTAACTGGGCTATTTGCGCGGCCGAATGACCCAAAACATGGCCGAGTTAGAAGGTCTTGGGCTATAATGAGTCCGGATGGGCTAATTTCTTGGGATCGATAGTTAAAATCCCAAGGTACGTGCTGGGACTCGGCTGGATTCGAAACAAAGTCGTCAACAAGGGGAAAATGTATAAAATATGAGCGCCTAGATCCTAGGTGCCTGAGAACTTGTTATGTTAAGTAGCTGACGTCACCCTACTAATTGTGCTAATACTCAGTTGTAACCTAGTAGTTGCAACTCATTAAATTCCCAGTTACAAGCTGTTGCAACAAATGTGTAACCCTCACGTTGCACCAATCGTGAGGTAAATCCAATGGAGAGAGAGGTGACTCTTGAGAACTGACAATTCCGATAAAATATTCACAGATATTTCTGTGAAAATTGTGGACAAACACCCCGCGCCCGCCAAAACTTTCCGCCGAGACCCCAAACTTTCCTAAGCCCACCCTCAATCGAGCGACCAGCCCCCGTCTCTTCAAATTTTGCGTCATTATTATGGGAGATGCACCGGATTAGAACCAGGCCGCAAACTTCTCCACACCTTAAAAAAACTTCTCGACGCCTTTCTATCAACAGTGCTGTCCTACACCATTGGCTGCGCTGTTCTTCATGAGACGCACCGGCCTGCGGTCAGCTGGGCGATCCCGACGCTTTGCCTGCTAGATTCAGGCACTAGACATTCTTCTTGGCTTTGGTTTGTTCTCCACCTCTCCTAGAAATAGTTAAAGCTTATGATCATCTAGATTTACAAGGTGCTTGCAGATTTGGGTAGGTACGTTCTTTAGGTAAATCTATAGTAAAGCTTTGGGCAGAAGAGTTCGAAACCATCTTAAAAAGGACTTGGCAGAGATCCTGTGCAAGATTTTGACCTGATATATTCCCCATCCTTCTTTGATACGATGGAGCATTTGGCTGTTGATGTACCTGACGAGGAAGTACTTAGATGTACAATACAATATAGATGGATGTACCCTATAGAACGTCGACTTTGCATTTCCAAGGAGCGGGAAGATATCCGTAGACATTTTGATAAGTGAGTGTTATGCAAAGATATCTTCACATATAAGACTATAGAAAAGTTAGATATATTCAGATGTCTGACTTGGCTATGTTTTGTAGGTTCTTCGCAGAAATAAAAGTACTTGCAAATTTCGTTCCACCAATAAAAGACCGGATGGACAAAGATCTAAGGATCATGTAAGATGCTCAAATTGCACTGTGAATTGTCTATGAATTGTCCAGATGGGGTAACCTCTTGTCTATTTTGTAACGCTAGATTTTAGAGCTTGAATTTTTGGCCCTTTTCTGTGGTCCTGATAGGAGTATAACAACAGCTCCAGGTTGCATTTCCAACGGTGTTTGCCATAGCACTGATGTACCTTCTGTGGAGACTGATGCAGCTGGAGGTTATCCTGATGAACCTGCACTGGATTGCGTTTAGATTCAAAATCCTGCACTTGACATTGTCGTCCCAAGGAAAAGAAGGTTGTGGATCTGGTAATAACGCCTTCTGTAGAACAAGATGCTGGAGGTGACGATTTCCTATGGCAATCCCTACCATTCTATGACTTGTACGAGTAGTTACCGAAGTTTAATTGAATTGCATGTCCCTCTCTATCAATGAAAATGGCATATCGTTTGCCTTGTTTCAAAAATAAAATAAATATTTGCATGTCTCCTTATGTTAGTCGATGCAAAGAAGATACTGTTTTCTGTTCAAGTCATGTGAACAAATATGTTTGTATGTAGAGACATAAATGCGGATTGGGTGACAAAATCAGCATAAAATTGCCAGATCAATAACACAATCATAATGGCTTTGCAATAAAAGGAACAGAACCATCTTTTCACCATGCTTGTGAAAAGGAGATGAGCTAGGAACCACGCCTACAAGTGGCAGAGGACAATTCTCGTGCAGCTCAGCTAGCATTGGTTTATCATCGATAATACTCAAGCATCCGAATACTATGATTACATACTAGGAAAAGTTCCAGTTCCACACTACAGTTCAACAGGCAAAAGTGTAAGAAATGCGTAAGGTAGCTCCATAATATAGGTTCCAGAGAAAAGCATACAAATCATAAGAAAGAAATCTCTGCATCACAGTTCACCACCTTCAGGTGCAACCGTTTCTACAGATTGTAAACCCAAATCACCGCCTCCTTCAGGTGGCACTATAATTTCGGGAGCGGGATCAACAACACCAACAGCAGCGCTAGCACCGGTAGCATGAGTCTCCATAATAGGTGAACTATCGAGCACCACAATGTCCTATGAAGGCTCTTCACTGCCAGCTCCAGCTACACAAGTCTCTGCGGATGGTAAAACCAATCCACCACCTCCATCATCTGGCACGACGATGGCAGGTGCAGGCTCATCAGTACTAGCTGCAGCTGCAACTGCATCAGTCTCCACAGAAGGTAAACAAGGAGGCATCTTAGGTGTAGCAATCTAACATCCATTTTGTACTCCGTCATCAGGAAACTGAGAGTTTTCTTCAACTTTGTGCTTCTGCAGTTACAAGATAAACAGAGATTATAGTGAAAGCATCTATGCGGGACGACAAGAACATATGTCATTCTATTGATTTACCTTGTCATCTGGGATAGTAGAAGTCACAGGATTGGAACCTATTTCATCGAGAATCCTCTTTTTCGCTCCTTCCCCTATCTCCTTCTATAGCAAGTTGTAATATTGATTACATGATGTTGATTGACAAATATATGCAAATGTTCAAAAGTTTGCGCTGTCGAACTACCAACTTTGAACGGATCCCCACTGTTCTTAGTTATGGGATCTAGCCCAGAAAACAAGCTTCTACGCAATCCTAGTCTACAAAAAAGGATGCATACCCGAGATAAGAACTACTCTACACATGACAATGCTGCGCAATCGACAATAAAAATTTAACCGCATCATCAACTCTAACATGTAAGTTCAGAGTGAATCTAGATACACTCGTTTCACATAAACTAAAACATCTTATATTATGAAATGGAGGGAATAGGTACGAGTATTCTAGTATTTCACAAACCGCCATTGCTGCCGCGGGACAGAGATGACGGATGCTCCACCGCCCTATAGAAGGTTGCCACGCTTATCTCGCCGCCACCTGTAGAGGACGGATCCGAGGAGCTGGTCGGCAACTATATGGAGCGAGAGGCCAGGGGCGGTAGTGGATGGGAAGAAGGGACCGAGTAAAAGAGGTTGTGTGTGCATGGGGGGAGGCTGCTGAGGGAGTTAAATCCAGCTTGTCTCGGAAGGAACGCGCTGCCTCGTGCACCGGCGTGTGCAAAACTCCCTCCCTCTCTCTTCTACGGCAGCTACTAACAGTAGTAGTCCAGCTAGCTTCATCGAGTTCTCTAGTACTCCTACTAGTAGACCTTTACTACTACTACTAGGTAGACAAGGAGTACTTGTTTAGAAGAAGAAAAAAACTAGACTAGCACACCGTCATACAGTATTGCCTTGTCAAATCACTAGCGATGCCATGATGAACGACATGTTTTTACTGGTAAACCTGGAAACATCATGTTCCTTCCACCGCGTGCAGTTTCTAAGCAAAGTACTTACCAACACGTCCAACTTAGGCTTACATGACCCAAACTGCAGTGAAAAAGAAACAAAACTACGGACCTGCAAGGAGTAATACTAATAGTACTACTATTATACAACATTCTGGAAGAAATTATGTATGGAATAGTAGTAGTAGAGTACAACTGTACTCCTAATAAGGTTCTTTTACAAGCTAAGTGAAATATACATACTGGAGAAACTACCAAGTGTACAAAAGGGTTTTTTGGTCATACAGAGTATTGTACAAGCCGGACCGGGTGCAAAATTAATGCTGAGTACTCGTACATCAGCTAAAAACCAGCCAAAAGAAAGAGTTCAATAGAAGGCCGAGACCAAATGAGCTATTTTTGAACAGGCTCGTTCCACTCCAAGGCATTTGAGAAGCTTGGGATGAACCAAAATGGAGTCTCCAACCATGTTCGACGAGTGTTGGTGTGGAAACCAACAGCTGCGTCACCATTCAGACTGAAGCGGCAAATTTCAGGACGCGGCCTATACTCGTAGCCAATTTCTTGGTGTGATGTGGAAACACAGTTCCTTCTCGTCAGATGTCCTAGCGGATCATTTGCATCGCCTACTGCAATGATAATCGGATAGTTCACACCAAGGAAAAGAGAATATGATCCAAGGTCAGTAACCCTTTTCCATCGATTAGCTGAAGTTAACTGGCTTATGTCCATCGAGAACACCATGCACTCAAACCCAGAAGGATAGGTGCGAACAGTGCGACCATAGTGAACAACACTAGTATCATCAGCAATTGCATTGCTTGAGACACCACATGTATAGACCAGAAGAAGTCTTGAACCACCGACAGATCTTGCTAACCACCACCTACCATGATCATTCTCCTCATCGTCCTCAACAAACCCATGTGTCAGGTACAACACATCGTGTGGCGACAAGATAAGGATAGGACCTTCAAAGGGAAAGGAAATGTAACGTGGAAATAATATTGATATTGATCTGACATTGTAGAAGTTGATATACAATAGTATTTTCAAAAATCTTGATTATACTTAAGATGTTTGATTGTGTAAAAAATTCCAACCTAGGGAGATGCTATAGAAATTCTAATTCTTTTCGAAATGGGGATATGCTATGGAAATTCTCCGAGAGACACGATTTGATTCATGGGATCAAATGAAATAGGAAATAATCCTATAGGATCTTGAATGTAAAGTTCATAGGGAAAAAAGCAAGGTTGGATCCTACAAGATTTTGGTGTCTTATATACCAAAGGAAAACCAACAAGGATTATTTCTAGGAGGTTTAATATCTTATCTTATCTTATCTTATCTTATCTTATCTTACCACTATGTAGTGTATGAATAACTTTGAATATTCACTGTTGGATCAGGACTTGCCAATCCCAACATTGCCAGCAATTGGATCTTATTTTCCATTCTAGCATCTACTTGAAGATTCTGTTGATAGTCTTTAGCACAATGAACGCTATGCACAATCCTAAAAACACACTTCTCCATCATTCTAGAATCTTCTCCTTCATTTATCAAGACCATGTTAACAAAATTTACAAGTACTAGTACCTAATAAACATTGACTTCTACATGATAGAAAATACAAGAACTAAATATGCGCCCATACTTTATAGATGTTGATCAAATTTCTAATTTTTTGAGCTTTACCTAGTATTATAATTCTTTATAGTTATGATATGTCATATGTCTAGTATTTGAGTCTCACGTAAATACTACTAGTAGATACCATATTTTCCATGGATGTACTAGTACTAGGAGACAAGGCAATACTATCAGCAGAACTCAATCCTATGAATCAAATTACTTATATGTAAGAAAACTTAGTAAGGATTGCAATCCTCTGAAATTCCTAGGGAATTCGTACGAATCGAAGAGGCTAGAATTCCTATGAAATTCCTACTAACCAAAGAAACTTCAGAAAAAATAACTTACATTGATTCAGGAATAATATCTGGGTCTCACATAAGTCCTTACTACTAGTAGATACCATATTTTCCATGGGATGTACTAGGAGACAAAGCAATACTATCAGCAGAACTCAGTCATATGAAACAAACTACTTATATGTAAGAAAACCTCCTAAAGATTGCATTCCTCTAAAATTCCTAGGGAATTCCTTCGAATCAAAGAAACTAAAATTTTAATGGAATTCCTACTAACCAATGAAAGTTCAGAAAAAATAGCTTGCATCGATTCAGGAACAAAGCTAATAAAATACGTAGGGAGGAGAATTTACCAAGTTCTAGAGACTTCCATGCATAAACACAACCGTTCTTGGTCACGGCGAATACACGAACGTGTTGGATAATAGCATCGCAGTATCTGAAGTAGCCCTGGAACTTGTTCACACAAAATAACCATCCATGACTATCATTCCCGTTGATGACATCAATCTTGAATTTGAAAATGGCGACTAGAGAGAAATCTTTGTATCCCCCAGCAGCTATCGGAACTTGGCAAATGACTATCTTCTGCAGTTTAGTACGTCGACCTTCATCAGCATCATCCTGAAATGTAAGTGCAGAACCTTCGGTTGGTTCAAACCCCGACACTTGCGGAATAACAATCTTGTGACGAGTGTACACGTTGACAAGGTCCCACATGAAATCGGGCCCCACTATGACGATGCAATCTCCATTGCCGCCTGCTCGCTGCTCATCAAAACCATTTGGCATCACAACATTGGAGGAGAACCTGTCCAGCAATGCCAGCTTGCACGGGCTGCCCGCCACTTCGAAGCAGTCTTTGGATTCCCACGGTCTCACCATCGGGTGAGGATGAAGAACACATGGGAGGCCAAACAGATGAGAAGAAGGCGTAGTTCTGCTCTCTTTTCCTGATTGAAGAATATGTTTGGACGAACCGACGAGGCTCGCGGTGGTGGTGGCGTCGCAATGGTTGATGAGTACTTGAAGAGGGCCTTCGGTGAACACCTTCTGAAACTGCTCAGGATCTTTATAGACCTTGCTCAATCTCACCATGGAAGGAGGCTGCGGATGGTGTTTTGGGGTCTTTCTTGGGGTGGGGTGAGGTAAGGGAGGGAGGTAAGATCATTGGCGTGAGCTGGCGGCCGGGGTGCGATGGAGAAGACAAAGGCTGATGGTGTGTAGTAGTACTACTAGTAGTATTGCAGAAGGTGGGTGAGTGGGGGTGGGGGCTCCAATTGAGGCTAGTTACACAAACCTCCAACAATTAGAGCCGTAGTTGCAAAGAGCTCCAACTGTTGAGCCCCGGGTATGTAAGAAATAATGTTAAGAGGGCTAATCAAGAATTTTGTGCTATGTGTAGCATTTGTACCCAAAAGTAATTGTAGTACAGTAGTTTCTTGCAACTAGACTATCCTGATTATCTGGAGTTCCTTGCAATTTCGAATCCAATTGTTGGAGGTTTGTGCAATTTCCACCCTCCTCGTGTTCCGAGGAAGCTCTATAACCCTATGTTCAAACAAAAAATAATAATCAAAGACAAACAAAAAAAAGACCATCTCTCAAGGCTTGTTTGATTTACAGGATTCTCAAAACATAAGAAGAGGAAACTACAGGAATTTGGATCAAGTATGTGTTTGAATCACAGGGAAAGCAAAGCAATTATACCATGAGGTTGGAGTGGACAGAAATTTTCCTAAAAATAGAGGGCAAAGGAATACTTTGAAGGAATCTCAATTCCCGTGTTTTTCCTATTCCTATATTTTTCCTATCCTGCGTTCCAAACGGGACATAATTCCTACATACTGGAATCCTATGAATCAAACAAAATAGCATAGGATTATTTTCTAAGGGACAAGATCCTTCACAAAACCTTTGAATTTTCTTTGAATCAAAGAAGGAATAAAAAAGGTTTCCTCTCCTAGGAAAAAAGGAACTCTACCCCTTGGAGAGAAAAAGGAACTCCACCTCTTGGAGAAAAAAAAGGAACTTCACCTCTTGGACAATTCACTGTGACGAGAGTAGCTACTAAAGTCTATATCTAGTACTAGCTGTAGGGCCCAACCATAGCACATTATTTACTAGTAGTATACTAGTACAGTATCAGTCTTTGTAGGTGCCCCAAAGGAAACAAAATAAAGCTCTGTAGGTAATAAATGACCATGGCAATTTCCAAGATACACAATCTTTTGCTTGTTTATTTTCATCTGGGCGATAGCCGAAGGATAGAGGAGTACTAGCTGCTTCATGTCTTGAGCCATCGAGTTAGAGTAGAAATTTGGATATCTAAAAACCTGAATTGTCTTGTTAAACCAATGCTCGTTGCATGCAGGTTGACCAAACATACTTACTGCACTACTTTACTGCACGTCCGAAAAACTAGGGAGTATAAGAAGTACTAGTACAGTAATGTTATACAGAGAATTTTTTTGAATGGACACAGAGAGTTTCACATTCATCCTGTAGCGTCAAAAGCAGAAGTTGCGCCAATATAGTACTGTAGTAGTCATGTCCAGGTTGCCTTACAGGGAACAAATAGTACAATGAGCAACGAGATCTATCTATTTTTGTACTCCTATTTGTGTATACTAGTAGTACTATTACGTACTTAGGAATGACACGAGCGTGTGCTCCACTAGTGCGCCTCCGCACGTAGGGTAATCCAGTACGGAGTAGATCGGCACTGCATGGTCGCGTGATTATTATGCATTGGTCCATGCTCTAGTCGTGGGCACGTGCCGTAGCAGTAAATTTTTTTTGAAAAAAAATAGACTACTCATAAATAATTACTCCCTCCATCCTAAAATACTAGTTACTAACTTGGCTTTGTCTAGATACACATGTATTTCGACGCATTTTCGTACTTAGATGCTCCCTCATTTTCAAATTAGAAAGCATACTAGGTTTTGTCGAAGTCAATATTTATAAAGTTTGACCAACTATATGTACAAATATACTAACTTACATAATGTCAAACGCATATAATATGAAAACATGGTTCATGATGATTCTGATAACATTGAGTTGATATTGTAGATGTCCATATTATTTTCTAGATATTTAGGAAAAATTCTAGGGCAGCCTATCCTGCACACCGGACCCACGTCGATGCATCGTCCACACAAGCGCAATTTCGACGACAATCTTGGTTTAAGACTTAAATCAAGTCGAATTGACAAGTTTGGGCATAAAATTTCGTAATCACTAAGTTAGATGACTAAAATCGAAGCACCATAAGAACGGTTAGTGTGTTTATCTCTGTCCATGTCGTAGAAGTAAACAATTACATAAAAGTCGTACTAAACCCCTAAATACTCCGTAATAACATTAGCAGCAAACTTAGTTTACATCCAAAATGCATCCTTCCTAGTACCAAAAGAGAACCTACATGCGACAAACACTAGTAAACTGGAGTAGTAAAATAGTACTACTAGTAGTACTATTTATCTGCTAGTACACCATTGCAGTCTTGATCATCAGTCGTAGTTTAAAATCATTTTTTCCTATCGATACAAATCTAGAAAGATACATGGGTGGACTGTCCAACCTTCATCAGGAATCATGGCGGCACCCCGAGGTACGTCCTGAGCTTGTCGGACGGGAAGTTGGCCAGCGACAAGCTGCTCGTCAGCTCGATTACCGCATTAAGGCTCTCGACCATCGACAAGTCCGCCGACCCCGGCAGGCCAGGCGCACATAGTTTCACCGTGTACCGCGATCACAAGCACCTGTCCTGCCTGATGCACACCAAGGACACGACGACGGCTAGGCCGAGCGCGCTAATGATCATGCCAAACACGGCACCGTCATCCCCGTAGAGGAAGCGCGTGAATCCCCTCGTGCTTGTTGGTGGCGGAGTCGGGATGAGGCAAAAGAAGGCGTTGCCGTAGATGGCCCTGGTTACTATGACCCCATGGGCCTCCTTCATGTGGGGAAGAAGACCTGCCGGCGAGGCAATGAAATCACAGGCGGAATCAATGCAGGAGCACGGGCCGTGCGAGCACACGATCTTGTGCTCGTTGAGCTTGTCGAAGGCGACCAAGCTAAAGCAGCCGTCGTAGGGGCACTCAATCATCGCCTCAGACTAGACGGCATCCGTAGCAGCCAGCTCACGGTCGAATCTGCCGACATGGTACACGAACTTGTGGGAGTGGTTACAGAGGGAAGACCGGCTCGCCGACATAGTGCCCGCCGGCCAGAAACCCGGGTTGGGTGGGTATACTAAAGAATATACTGATTGAGTTTCGTACTGTACTAGTATGATTTTACAGGAATATGCTAGGCATGGGTGCACCGACGACGACTGCACTTGGCCACTTTTTTCTTAGACAGTGTCCACACGCTGTACATGCTTCATCAAAACAAAAAGGCTGCAGAAAGTTGACAGGTGAGTAATAAAGTAGGTATCACGCTGTACTGTACCAGACAGTACAATACAGACAGAGGGATAGACCGAGGCAAGAAGATCCAGGTGAGTGAGAGGCAAGAAGATCTACTCCTGGAGAGAGACGAAAAGCCTACGGCCTGCTGCAGGGTGCTCAATGCTGCAGGGGAGAGACCAAGGATTGCATGCATGTCTTCGACACCAACCTATAATTAACTTTTTTAGTCTTATCAAATTGAAATGGCCTTAATAATCCCATACAGAGGAAGTACTAGTAATAGTAGTAGTAGTACTACATCTTAGAACAAATCAGACAAACTAAAACTGCATTTATTAGTGGTACTTTTTTTTGAGAAATTATAATTAGTAGTAGTACTTAGATATGTGAAAGACCAATCCAAGTTACTACTACAATAGAGAGTACGATCACTCTGTTTTATGGATTCTTGTTTACTATATGTATTAATAGTAAAAGCTAGAATGTAGATTATTTTAGAACAAATTTTGGCTCTACAATATCTAGCATACACGCAAACCTCAAAAGACACTTCATTGCTTAGTTTCAGGGATCTTGTACTAAATGCATGGACTTGGATGCAATTTTCATTTTTATGAGGTCCTTGATGTAACTTGTACTTTCACCGACCGCGTGTTAACTAATAAAGCACCTCACTCCTACGGGACCTACCACGATTAAAAAATAATTACACTGCCCCGATTATCAGACAAAGTGGAACATGGTTTCTTATAATTCCAAAAGTTCTTAGAAATAGGATGTTTCAAGCTTCCCCAGCTAACTTTACACACTTTAGTGACTTTTTACTGATTTAACGAAATTAGGTCAAACATTTGCTACACAAGTAACGGCAATTGATTGCTATTGAATTAAATGTATTTTTAGAGGTAGATGGGTGATGTAGTAAACAATGTCATCGGTGTTAGTTTCCAACTATCACGAAAGAACATTTAATTTTCAATTTTTCGAGTGATGACGAGATTGTTCTTTTACGTAAAGAAACTCCGAAAAATATGGATCTGAATACCACAAGACAAGTTTTCAGACATAAAGAGTGGACCAACATGTTGTACTGATGATACCCATGTTTATGAGCTTTGAAACTTCCAAGCTAACTCCGCCAACTTGAATGACTTTATGCCAATTATTTATCGAATTTAGGTCAAATTTGAACTACAAGTAAATTGTAGGTTGCTTTGAAAGTTTTATGAAAACTCTTCTGGAGGTACCTATTCAGGGGACAATTAATATATCATAAACCACCAAGAGTTTTGACGACACGTTCAACTTCATGCTAATATTTTGCATCTTGACAAGTTTAACAAAATTAGGTCAAACTTGAGCTACAAGTAAGCGTGAAAGATCGCTCTTGAATTAAATGTTTGTCAATATTTGAATGACTTCCTAGCTAACTCTGCCCATTTGAATGACTTTATGTCGATTTATCGAAATTAGGTCAAATTTGAAACTACAAGTAAATTGTAGGTTGCTTTGAAAGTTATACGAAAAAGCTTTTGGGGGCATCCATCGAGGGGTCACAATTAATATGTCAGAAACCACCGGGAGTTTTGATGATAGTTTCAACTTCTTGCTAAGATTTTGCATCCTGACTATTTAACAAAATTAGGTCAAACTTGAGCTACAAGCAAGTAAGCGCGATAGATTTCTCTTGAATTAAATGTCTTTTCAAGGGTAGATGGGTGCATCTTATTGTAGTAAACAATGCTGTCAGTGTGAGTTTCCAACTATCGGGAAAGAACATTCTCAATTTTTTGAGTGATATCGAGATTATTCTCTCCTATAAAGGAAGTCCGAAGAATAAGGATCTGAATGCCACAAGCCAAGTTTTCACACATATACAGTGGACCAACATATTGTACTTATGATTTCCCATGGTTTATGAGTTCTCAAACTTCCTATAGCTTATCACTCTGCCCACTTGAATGAATTTATATGTCGATTAATCAAAATTAGGTCAAATTTGAACTATATACTACAAGTTTTGTAGGTTGCTCTGAAAGTTATACGAAAAAGCTTTTGGAGGTACCCATCGAGGGGTCACAATATATACATGAGAAACAACCGAGAGTTTTGACAACTAGTTTGACTTTATGCTAAGATTTTGCATCATGACACTATTTAACGAAATTGGGTCAAACTTGAGCTACAAAGTAAGCACGATAGATTGCTCTTGAAATATATGACTTCTCAGAGGTAGATGGGTGCATTTTATTGTAGTAAATAGTGTCGTTGGTGTGATTTTAGGAAAGAACATTCAATTCTCAATTTTTTGAGTGATGACGAGCGAGGTTGTTCTTTTCCATAAAGAAATATCTGAAGAATATTGGATCTGAATGCCAGAAGCCAAGTTTACCGACATATATAGTGGACCAACATGTTGTACCAACGATTCCCATGTTTTATGAGTTTTCAAACTTCCTAGCTAACTCAGCCCATTTGACCGAATGACTTTATGTCGATTTATCAAAATTAGGTCAAATTTGAAACTTCAATTACATTATAGGTTGCTTTGGAAGTTTTACAAAAAAAACTTTTGGAGGTACCCATCGACGGGTCACAATTAATATATCATAAAACACCGAGAGTTTTGAAGTTCAATTTCTTGCTAAGATTTTGCATCTTGAAAATTTAATGAAATTAGGTTAAACCTGAGCTACAAGTAATTAAGCGCGATAGATTGCTCTTGAAATTAAATGTATTTTTAGAGGTAGATCGGTGCATCTTGTTGTAGTAAACAATGCCGTCAATGTGAGTTTCCAACTATCAGAAAAGAACATACAATTCTTCATTTTCCAAGTGAAGACGAGCGAGGTTGTTCTTTTTCGTAAGAAGTCCGGAGAATATTGGATGTGAATGATATGCCAAGTTTACAGACATATATAGCGGACCAACATGTTGTAGCAACGATTCTCATGTTTTATTTATGAGTTTTTAAACTTCCTAGCTAACTCTACCCATTTGACCGAATGACTATATGTCGATTTATCGAAATTAGATCAAATTTGAAACTACAAGTAAATTGTAGGTTGCTTTGAAAGTTTTAAGAAAAATCTTTTGGAGATACCCATCATGGGGTCACAATTAATATATTTGAAAACAATGAGAGTTTTGATGATAGGTTCAACTTCTTGCTAAGATTTTCCATCTTGACAATTTAACGAAATTAGGTCAAACTTGAGCTACAAGTAAGCGCGATAGATAGCTCTTGAATTAAATGTCATTTCAGAGGTAGATGGGTGCATTTTCTAGTAGTAAGCAGCGTCTATGGTGTGAGTGTCCAACTACTAGGAAAGAACATTGAATTCTACATTTTCCGAGTAAAGACGAATGAGGTTAGTTGTTCTTTTCTGTAAAGATAGTCCAAAGAATAATTGATGTGGATGCCACAAGCCAAGTTGACAGACATATATATATATAGTGGATCGACAACATGTTGTACTTATGATTCCCATGTTTTATGGGTTTTGAAGCTTACTATAGCTAACCGCGCACATTTGAATAACTTTATGTCGATATCTCGGAATTAGGTCAAATTTGAAACTACAAGTAAATTGTAGGTTCTGCTTTGATAGATTTACGAAAAAACTTTTGGACGTACCCATCGAGGGTTCAAAATTAATATACCTGAAACCAACGAGAGTTTCGACGATAGGTTCAACTTCTTGCTAAGACTTTGCATATTGATAATTTAACAAAATTAGGTCAAACTTGAGCTATATACAAGTAAACGCCATAGATTGCTCTTGAATTAAATGTCTTTTCATGGGTAGATCATCGGTGCATCTTCTTGTAGTAAACAATGTCGTAGGTGTGAGTTTCCAACTATCAAGAAAGAACATTCAATTCTACATTTTCTGAGTGAAGAATACGAGCGAGGTTGTTCTTTTTCCTAAAGAAAAGTCCAAAGAATATTGGGTCTGAATGCCACAAGCCAAGTTTACATACATATATATTGGACCAACATGTTGTACCAACGATTCCCATGTTTTATGAGTTTTCAAACTTCCCAGCTAACTCTGCCCATTAGAATGACTTTATGTCAATCTATCGAAATTAGGTCAAATTTGAAACTACAAGTACTAGTAAATTGCACGTACCCTGCACGTGAGACTCAGATAATAGACATCTGTCATATCATCACTATATAAAATTATAATAGGTAAAGCGGAAAAAATATAATAGGTAAAATTTGAACTACTACAAGTAAACTGTGTAGGTTGATTTGAAAGTTTTACGGAAAATCTCTTAGAGGTACCCATCGGAGGGCGCGCGGGGGGGGGGGGGGGGGGGTGTCAATTAATATACTATCAGAAACCAAAAGAGAGTTCTGACAACAGGTTCATCTTCTTGCTAAGGTTTTGTGTCTTGACAGTTTAATGAAATTAGGTCAAACTTGAGCTACAACAAAGTGCGATAGATTGCTCTTGAATTTAATTAAATTAGGTCAAAATTGAACTACAAGTAATAAATTGTAGGTTGCTTTGAAAGTTTTATGAAAAAAGCTTTTGGAGGTACCCATTGAGCGGTTAATTAATATATCAGAAACCACAGAGAGTTTTGACGAGTGGTTCGACTTCTAGCTAAGATTTTGCATCATGAAAATTTTGAAAACCTTTTGAAAACTATCACATGAAATAGGGAGAGAGGGTAAATGATATTTCTATTCTCTATGGGTAACCCACAAGCTTGAGGTGCACCTTAGGCTTAAAGATAACTTTATTTTTTTCCACTATGTATAAGGTGAACCTTAGCGGATGCCACATAGTAGGCCATATTAAGGTGTGCTTTTTTTACACAATGCGGGAGTAGTATATTTCTTTGCTTAGACATATGGTCACCTATGTCCACACGCTGTACATGTTGAGAGAATAAAACGTTGGCAGGGGAAGAGGGCAATAGCGAAGAGAAGTTGAAGGCGGTTCCATGTCAGAGAAAAGTTATGATGGGTTTCTGACACGAGGTACTCCTGCGGCCTTACAGTGTACTACACTATGCTAGTACTAGTAAATTTCAGGACCTATGCATGCAAAACAAATTGTGTGTTTTCTCTCTCCTTCGCTACCTCTCACCATCCATCCTCCCTCTCTCCTACCCTTTCCCCTCGCGCACCGGCCCGACTGATCTCTCCCTCGTCCACAACATGGTGCTCTCCACGTGTGCCTTGGTACAGTGGCTCTGTGTCTCTAGCGTGTTCGGCAGCCACGTTGGTGTGGAGTAGGGACGAGGAGTACATAGGAAGGAAACCACTTTGGTCCTTGGTGGCAAAAAAATTCAAACTTTTCCGATTTTCAAAATTTCCACTTCCTTCCCAAACATCAGGAGGGAAGGTTACTCAAAAGATCAGCCATTCGCAATACTTCTTATCTTATCTTTATCTTGTCTTATCTCTTATAATACCATACCATACCACTGTATAGTGTACGGATAACTTCGAACATTGACCGTTGGATCAAGACCGGCAAATCCAAACATTGCTAACCATTGGATCTTCTTTGCCATTCTTAGCATCTACAAAGATTCTATTGATAGTCTTTAGCACGATGAATGCTAGTATGCGCAAACCTCAAAACACACACTTCATTGCTCAGTTTCAGGGTCCTTGCTAAATGCATGGACTTGGGTGCAATTTTCATTTTTATGAGGTCCTTGATGTAACTTGTACTTCCACCGACTGTGTTAACTCTCAAGCACCTCGCTCCTACGAGACCTACCACAGTTAGAAGAAAATGCAACCGCCCCAATTATTAAACAAACTGGACTACAATTTCTTATACGTAATACCCAACTTTTTAGTACTAGGATTTTTCAAGCTTCCTAGCTAACTTCTCACACTTCAGTGACTTCTTGCCAATTAACGAAATTAGGTCAAACTTGAGCTACAAGTAAGCGCGATAGATTTCTCTTGAATGAAATGTATTTTCGGAGGTAGATGGGTGCATCTTTTTGTAGTAAACAATGTCGTCAGTGTGAGTTTCCAACTATCAGGAAATAAAATTTTCAGTTTTCCAACATGTTTTACTTACGATTCCCATATGTTTTTTGAGTTTTCAAACTCCCTAGCTAATTAACTCCGCCTACTTGAATGACTACATGTCGATTTATCGAAATTAGGTCAAACTTGAACTATAACTAAATTGTAGGTTGCTCTGAAAGTTTTACGAAAGAGCTTTTGGAGGTACCGCACCGATCAGGGGGGGGTGTCACAATCAATATATGAGAAACAACCGAGAGTTTTGACAACAGGTTTGACTTCTTGCTAAGATTTTGCATCGCATGACACTATTTAACGAAATTGGGTCAAACTTGAGCTACAAGTAAGCGTGATAGATTTCTGTTGAAATATATGACTTTTTAGAGAGGTAGATGGGTGCATTTTCTTGTAGTAAACAGTGCCGTCAGTATGGTGTGATTTTCGAACTATATCAGGAAAAGAAGATTCAATTATTCACAATTTTTCGAGTGATGATGAGGAGGTTGTTCTTTTCTGTAAAGAAATGTCCGAAGAATAATATTGGATCTGAATACCAGAAGCCAAGTTTACCGACATATATAGTGGACCAACATGTTGTACTGATATGTTGCAAACGTATCTATAATTTTTGATGTTCCATGCTTGTTTTATATCTACTTTCTTATGTTTTGTCCACACTTTGGAGTATTTTTACACATTTTCTGGAACTAACCTATTAACAAGATGCCACAATGCCAGTTACCTGTTTTCTTCTGTTTTTGGTTCCAGAAAAGCCAGAAAATGAATGTTCTCGGAATTGGACCAGACAAAAGCTAAAGTGGATATTTTACCGGAAGACTCACGGAGCTAGAAGACGAGACAGAGAGGGGCTAGGGGCTGGCCACACCATGTGGTGGCGCGGGTCCCCCTGGATGCGCTACTAGGTGGTGTGGGCCCCTAGTCCACCCTCTGACATCGCCCCTTCGCCTATAAGAAGCCTCCCGATGAGAAAACCCTAAATCATCCAGCCTCCAGCCATGAAAAGTTCCGCAGCGCCGCCACCACTGAAAAGGAGATTCAGGGGATAGAAGTTTCTGTTCCGGCACCCTGCCAGGACGGGGAAGTGCCCCCGGAGCCATCTCCATCGATCTCCACCACCATCTCCATCACCATTGTTGATTCCCATAATGATGAGGGAGTAGTTCTTCCTCGAGGCTAAGGGTTCTACTGGTAGCTATGTGTTCATCTCTCTCTCTATGCATGATCATATTGTGATCATGAGCTTTGTAATCAAGTAGATCTACCTTGCTACTCAAGTGCTTTAATAGATCTCTAGCTCTCCCCACGTGTGTGAAAGTGATAGCATGCACACCATGGTGGCACTTAGGCTAGAGATTACAAATACTTGTTATGAGTTATATTTGGAGTTGGATGTCTCTATGAAATTGTGGTGTTTGTTGGAACCATCTAGCGCTTAAGGTGATAGTGAGGGGTTATCTAGATGGGGAAAGAGAACTTTGAGAAGTGCTGTTATAGCCCTACCATGGATTAGAGTGTCCAACCAGAGAGTAGTTTAGAGTAGTATCATGAAGAGAAGATATTTATATGAGAGTGTTCACTAGCGAAAGTATGATCCCTATGACTTGTTTCTAAGCATTGAAACACCATTTGCAACTAGATCTGTTACATGCTTGCTTGCTTCTAAATTTATTTCAGATTGCCTTTAGTCTCTTCCTACCCGTCAAGCTCTTTCCTAGCACCGTTACCACTTATAATTATCTATACCACTTGTATTTCACTATCTCTTTGCCAAACTAATGCACCTATACACCTGACAAGTGTATTGGGTGTGTTGGAGACACAAGAGACTTCTTGTATCTTGATTGCAGGGTTTATTGAGAGGGATACCTTTGACCACTTCCTCCTTGAGTTCGATAAACCATGGGTAATCACTTAAGGGAAACTTACCGCTGTTCTACAAACCTCTGCACTTGGAGGCCCAACAACTGTCTACCATTGTCGGGGAACTAAAAGAAGAAGAAGCTCCCATGTCAACAACATGCCATCAAGGCTATTTTTAGCGCCATTGCCGGGGATAGAAGAAGAAGAAGCTCCCACGTCAACCACGCGCCATCAAAGCTATTTTCTGGCACCGTTGCCGGGGAGGTAATGTAAAAGGTACTCACATCCTCCGGTGTGAGTGCTCGAAGTTATTTCCTTTAGATTCTGCAATTTTGTCTTTTGGTTTCTTATTTTCACTAGTTAGGCTTAATGGAAAACAACAACAAAATTAGAGAGCTTTATAGTATTTATCTTGAGTTAGGACATGAAGTGTTTGAAGAGAAAATTAAAAAACCTATGGAACTTTATTTGCATGCTAATAGAAATGTTGTTAGTATGAATTATTTGGACACCATTATTGCTAATGCTATGGAAAAGTCTAAGCTTGGGGAAGCTAGTTTTTATGAAAATGATCTTTTTAGTTCCCTAGCTTTGGAAGATAGCTATTCTATTGCTTATGATGATAACAAACCTCCAATATATGATGATTATAATGATGAATATGATATTTTCAGTCCACCTACTATTGAGGAGAAAATTAATTATGATTACAATATGCCTCCTATATTTGATGATTATGGTGATGAGAATAATAATGATAGCTATTTTGTTGAATTTGCTCCCACTAGAATTAATAACAATGACTATGCTTATAGGGAGAGTAATAATTATTTTATGCATTGGCTCATGATAAGAATGTTTTATGTGATAGTTATATTGTTAATTTTATTCATGGTGCTACTGAAAGTTATTATGAGAGAGGGAAACATGGTTTTATGCATCTCAACAATATTAAGTTTCCCCTCTTTATGTTGAAAGTCTTGAAGTTGCACTTGTTCTGCTTTACTATGCTTGTTGCTTTGTGCTTTCATGACTTGTTTCTTTACAAGATTCCTATGCATAGGAAGTGGTTTAAACTTAAATGTGTTTTGAATTTGCTTCTTGATGCTCTCTTTTACTTCAATTCATATTTCTTATGTGAGCATCTTCTCAAACTATCAAGCCTAACTTAAAGGCGTTAAAGAAAAGTACTTCTTGGGAGATAACCCAATAGCTTTCTTGAGTCTTGGAAGTTATTACTTCTGTAGTAACCTCTCCTTATCCTTTTTTATTTGATTTTTGTGCCAAGAATAACCTCTATTGAGAGGGAAGTAAGATTTAGGGAAGTGTTGTCCCGAAATAGATTTTTGTGCTTCACTGTAAAAATTCGTGAAAAATCTCTGTATGTCGGATTGAGCTGTAGTTTTCTGAATAAATCCCCCAGGTTGTTAGCCAACTTTCGTTAGTTCAAAACTTTTTGATTTGAGTAACAGAAGGTCTTCGAAAAAATCGGTTTTCACCTGCTGGTCTGTTTTGTCAGATTTCTGCCATTATTTCCATTTGCCTCTTTATCGATTTCTTTTTGGGTTCTTTTTGGTGAATTGAGCTTTTTGAGGAATTGATACAGTAGCTTGTGTTTTTAATGAAAAAATTTCTGTTTTAAAACTAAAACCCAAAGGTTTATTATCTTTTGAATGCACTAATGTTGCTAATGAAGATTGTGTGAAGTTTTGTATGAAGGAAATTTTCAGGTGTAGGGAAAGAATGATGTAATGAGATGAAGAATGGACAAAAGCTCAAGCTTGGGTGTGCCACCCCGTATCACTCCAAGGAAATATTCAAGAGGTACAAGCGTCAAAGTTTGGGGATGCCCAAGGCATCCCCTTCTTCATCAATAAAAATCTCAGGTTTCTTCCAAACACTTCATTTTTATTGTTTCATGCACAGTTGTGTTGTTCTTGGAGCATCTTCATTTTTGTTTTTGGTTTTAGTTTTATTTGTTTGCTTAGTTTTCTTGAATAAATTGGTTGGACCCCCTCATTCATACATTAGTTTTCAAATAAGATTGGTTTGGATTGGAAAAGAGTAGGAAAAGTTCATGCTTAAGTGGTAAAAGGAGCTTGTTTTTGACTGTGGCCTATGCTTTGTCATGCTTGATATTGTTTTGGCTTTATGCTTAGTGATTTTTGCTATAGCATGACATGTTATAAACAATTTAGATTGCTTAATGTGCCTTGAAAGAATCATGCGTTGTTTTAGCATATTAAAGCATAGTATTGTGGTATTCTCCTTTGATGCTTTATTTGGGTTGACTTGACGCATGCTCACACCATGTTAAGACTATCCAAGTCACCATAGCCTCTATGATCATTTAGTTTTTGACTTGTAATATCACTTTATGCTTTAAATTAACGATGTTTTGTCGCTTTACATGATTATGGCCATTATTGCTTTCTTAGTTGGTCGCTCCCAGTCTTTTGCTAGCCTCCATAACCAAGGGTGAGTTCCACTCATGCATCCTACTCCAAATAAAACCAAGTTATTCCAAAGAGTCCACCATACCTACCTATTAGCATTTGCTATTTCAAGTATATTCATGTTTTTGTCTACCTTCCGAATTAAACTTTTTATGAGAAAACTAGTGATTAAAGCTCTCACGAACTTGATGGCACACTTTACTTTTCTTGACCCTAATAAACTTGAACCATTGTGTCATCTATGTTGTATATGCTTGCACTTATACGTTGGGGATTAGCAGAACCATGCTGTCATGGGGAACGCTTTCAACATTGCACTTGTACATTGTACCCAGTTGATATCATGCTCTTTTGTTTATGGATGTCGTCAGTGTGAAATGAAAGGGGAGCTTGTAAGTCCATGGAGTTATGTATATGTGTTAGAGAAACGCCTGAGCCGCTAGTCTAATCCATGCCTAATCATGGTGGAAACCTACATCGTAGCCATAATGAGCAATCTATGAAGCATTCTTCTTATAAAAAAAGAGATAGATATTGAGAAAAAGAGAAAAAGAAAAAAAGAGATGAGAAAAGAGGAAAGAGAAAAAAAGCACCATTTTCCCATGGTAAATAAGAAGATGCTGAGATGCTTATTGTCTACTTGCCTTGTCATGGGGATTCTTCCGTATCATCAGGCAAGGGGTACCCCATTGTCAGTTCTCTATGATACACATGTACTTACTATGACAAGAACTTACCGATAACTAAACTTGAGTAGCATGAGGAGCGGCCCTCGTATTCAAGGGACATGAGATTGCCAACTTATACTTTGTCAAGCATATACTCCATGGTTTGTTCACTTTAACCTTAATCACTTCAAGATGCTTATGATAGGGGCAATGAGAGCTCAAAGCTAATAAGTACCATAATTTTTGGAAGCTCTTTATGAGACATGAATCCCTGCTTCCTTCTATGAAGGCCTTTCTTTTACTTTTATGTTGAGTCTCCACCTTCTATCTTTATGCACCTATTGAGAGAGCATAGTGTCCATTCTTAGTTTAATATGCATTGTCCCAAAACTTGTTGATTGATTCATAACTTTGATATTGCTTGTTCTTAAACTATTTGTATCTAGTCACCCTTATGAACTTTGAAGGTGTCCTATGCATTTATGTTTTGCTACACTATGAGGGACAAGCTGAATACCATTCTCATTATGTTTTCTTTATGTGAAACAAACAAACGTCTTGCAAAGCATTGTTATTCATGAATCTTTTGTTTGTACCTTTTCATGCTACAACATAGTTGCTATGTCTTATTGTTAGAACTATATCTTTCATGCTATGTTAAAGTACTATGATCCCAGCTATCAATGTTCTGTAAATACTTTGATCAAGATAATGATGGTAAATGTCACTTAAAAAATTATTCTTTCTTTTTATCACTTACCTACTCGAGGACGAGCAGGAGTGAAGCTTGGGGATGTTGATACGTTGCAAACGTATTTATAATTTTTGATGTTCCATGCTTGTTTTATATCTACTTTCTCATATTTTGTCCACACTTTGGAGTATTTTTACACATTTTCTGGAACTAACCTATTAACAAGATGCCACAGTGCCAGTTGCCCGTTTTCTTCTGTTTTTGGTTCCAGAAAAGGCAGTAAATGAATATTCTCAGAATTGGACCGGACAAAAGCCAAAGTGGATATTTTACTGGAAGACTCACGGAGCCAGAAGACGAGACAGAGAGGGTCCAGGGGCTGGCCACACCATGTGGTGGCGCGGGTCCCCCTGGTCATGCCACCCGGTGGTGTGGGCCCCTGGTCCACCCTCTGACATCGCCCCTTCGCCTATAAGAAGACTCCCGATGAGAAAACCCTAAATCATCCAGCCTCCAGCCATGAAAAGTTCCACAGCGCCGCCACCACCTAAGAGGAGATTAGGGGGACAGAAGTCTCTGTTCCGGCACCCCGCCGGGATGGGGAAGTGCCCCCGGAGCCATCTCCATCAATCTCTGCCACCATCTCCATCGCCATTGCTGATTCCCATGATGATGAGGGAGTAGTTCTTCCTCGAGGCTAAGGGTTCTACTGGTAGCTATGTGTTCATCTCTCTCTGTCTATGCATGATCATATTGTGATCATGAGCTTTGTAATCAAGTAGATCTACCTTGCTACTCAAGTGCTTTAATAGATCACTGGCTCTCCCCACATGTGTGAAAGTTATAGCATGCACACCATGGTGGCACTTAGGCTAGAGATTACAAATACTTGTTATGAGTTATATTTGGAGTTGGATGTCTCTATGAAATTGTGGTGTTTGTTGGAACCATCTAGCGCTCAAGGTGATATTGAGGGGTTATCTAGATGGGGAAAGCGAACTTTGAGGAGTGCTGTTATAGCCCTACCATGGATTAGAGTGTCCAACCGGAGAGTAGTTCAGAGTAGTATCATGAAGAGAAGATATTTATATGAGTGTGTTCACTAGCGAAAGTATGATCCCTAGGCCTTGTTTCTAAGCATTGAAGCACCGTTTGCAACTAGATCTGTTACATGTTTGCTTGCTTCCAAATTTATTTCAGATTGCCTTTAGTCTCTTCCTACCTGTCAAGCTCTTTTTCCTGGCACCGTTACCACTTATGATTATCTATACCACTTGTATTTCACTATCACTTCGCCGAACTAGTGCACCTATACACCTGACAAGTGTATTGGGTGTGTTGGGGACACAAGAGACTTCTTGTATCTTGATTGCAGGGTTGCTTGAGAGCGATACCTTTGACCACTTCCTCCCGGAGTTTGATAAACCTTGGGTAATCCACTTAAGGGAAACTTGCTGCTGTTCTACAAACCTCTGCACTTGGAGGCCCAACAACTGTCTACAAGAATTGAAGTGCGTAGACATCATGTACCAACGATTCCCATGTTTTATTTATGAGTTTTCAAACTTCCTAGCCAAGTCTGCCCATTTGACCGGATGACTTTATGTCGATTTAACGAAATTAGGTCAATGAAACTACAAGTAAATCGTAGGTTGCTTTGAAAGTTCTACGAAAAATCTTTTGGAGGTACCCATCGAGGGGTCACAATTAATATATCATAAAACACCGAGAGTTTTGACGATATTTTCAACTTCTTGCTAAGATTTTGCATCTTGACAATTTAACGAAATTAGGTCAAACTTGAGCTACAAGTAAGCGTGATAGATTACTCTTGAATTAAATGTATTTTCAAAGGTAGATCGATGCACCTTGTTGTAGTAAACAATGCCGTTAGTGTGAGTTTCCAACTATCAGGAAAGAACATTCAATTCTACATTTTCTGAATGAAGACGAGTGAGGCTAGTTGTTATTTTCCGTAAAAAGAAGTCCAAAGAATATTGGATGTGGATGCCACACGCCAAGTTGACAGACATATATAGTCGATCGACAGCATGTTGTACTTGTGATTCCCATGTTTTATGAGCTTTCAAACTTCCTAGCTAACTCTGCCCATTTTAATGACTTTAAGTCAATTTATCGAAATTAGGTCAAATTTGAAACTACAAGTAAATTGTAGGTTTTGCTTTGTAATTTTTACGAAAAAGCTTTTAATTTGGAGGTACCCATCGAGGGGTCACAATTAATATATCTAAAAACAACAAGAGTTTTGACGATAGGTTCAACTTCTTGCTAAGATTTTGCATCTTGACAATTTAATGAAATTAGGTCAAACTTGAGTTACAAGTAAGCGTGATAGATATCTCTTGAATTAAATGTCATTTCAGAGGTAGATGGGTGCATTTTCTAGTAGTAATCAATGCCGTGGGTGTGAGTGTCCAACTACTAGGAAAGAACATTGAATTCTATGTTTTCTGAGTGAAGACAAACGAGGTTAGTTGTTCTTTTCTATAAAGAGAAGTCCAAAGAATATTGGATGTGGATGCCACAATCCAAGTTGACAGACATATATATATATAGTGGACCGACAACATGTTGTACTTACGATTCCCATGTTTTATGGGTTTTGAAGCTTACTATAGCTAACCGCGCACATTTGAATAACTTTATGTCGATATCTCGGAATTAGGTCAAATTTGAAACTATAAGTAAATTGTAGGTTCTGCTTTGATAGATTTACGAAAAAACTTTTGGACGTACCCATCGAGGGTTCAAAATTAATATACCTGAAACCAACGAGAGTTTTGACGATAGGTTCAACTTCTTGCTAAGACTTTGCATATTGATGATTTAACAAAATTAGGTCAAACTTGAAATAGCTACAAGTAAACACCATAGATTACTCTTGAATTAAATGTCTTTTCATAGGTAGATCATAGGTGCATCTTCTTGTAGTAAACAGTGTCGTCGGTGTGAGTTTCCAACTATCAAGAAAGAACATTCAATTCTACATTTTTCGAGTGAAGAATACGAGTGAGGTTGTTCTTTTTCCTAAAGAAAAGTCCGAAGAATATTGGATCTGAATGCCACAAGCCAAGTTTACATACATATATATTGGACCAACATGTTGTACCAACGATTCCCATGTTTTATGATTTTTCAAACTTCCCAGCTAACTCTGCCCATTAGAATGACTTTATGTTGATTTATCGAAATTAGGTCAAATTTGAAACTACAAGTACTAGTAAATTGCACGTGCCCTGCACGTGAGACTCAGATAATAGACATCTGGCATATCATCACTATATAAAATTATAATAGGTAAAGCGAAAAAATATAATAGGTACAATTGGAACTACTACAAGTAAAATGTGTAGGTTTCTTTGAAAGTTTTACGGAAAAGCTCTTAGAGGTACTGATCGGAGGGGGAGCGGGGGGGGGGGGGGGGGGGGGGGTCAATTATTATTCTATCAGAAACCAAAAGAGAGTTTTGACGACAGGATCATCTTCTTGCTAAGATTTTGCGTCTTGACAATTTAATGAAATTAGGTCAAACTTGAGCTACAACTAAGTGCGATAGATTGCTCTTGAATTTAATGAAATTAGGTCAAACTTGAAATACAAGTAATAAATTGTAGGTTGCTTTGAAAGTTTTATGAAAAAAGCTTTTGGAGGTACCCATCGAGCGGTTAATTAATATATCAGAAACCATAGAGAGTTTTGACGAGTGGTTCGACTTCTAGCTAAGATTTTGCATCATAATTTTTTTGAACACCTTTTGAAAATGATCCCGCGCATCCGGACATAGTTCGTGCCCCAAAATTTCAGATACTTTCAAATTCCCATTCGACCCCTATTAAATTCGGTGGGTGGGGGGCTTCACTCATAATTTTCCCATTATAGTGCTAGCTGTACATAAACCCAACCCACCCCTCCCCCTCTCTCTCCTCCAGGAATACGTCACCGGCCGGAACATCCCCGCTGCACTTTAGCCGGCATACCCGCACACCTGATCTGCTCAACGAACCCTCTTGTCCGGTATGATGAGCACATCATCGACCGCCTAGGATCTGCTCCACGGACACTGTGGTCCAGCGTTCTGCTTATATCCTCGCCCGCCCAAGATTTGCTTCCCCATCATCGACACCCACTACGACCATAGAACGTTCAGTGACCTCGACGTGACCCTTGAGGATGCCGAGGAGGCCTAGACGCCGCCTCGACCGAGGTAAAACCAGATCTCCCTGCGTGATTTTTTTGTTGGCAATGTACTATATTCATGCTAAATTTCCTAACTAACAGGTTCTTTACTTGATATACACCTGTTATGTACTAAATTAACCCATTGTGGTTACGCTTAAACTCCACGCATTGAACTGTTTTTATGTACTGTACTATTTCTTTGTGAATTATTAGTCACTTAACATATTTGTTTACATTTTCCGCTGTACCTGTCCACATGAGATATGATTATATAATATCTCTCTCATTCACCGATTTACGAACTATAGTATTCCATCGTGCTATTGTCCTGCTATCCTATACTACACATTTACACACGTCATACTTTTTGACCATTATGTACTGTCGATTTGATTCCTCTTAACCTACGGCTCAAACTGTTTGCTGTTATTATGCAAGGAGCAACCTCAGTTTGCACACAATATCATAGAGTGAATAGATCCTATAATCTTGTAAGACCCCATCACTTTTGTTTCACTTCATGCCAACGTATATCATGTTGGAACCTGTTTGTATTTACAGTTGGCCTTACCTTCATGCAGAGGAGCAACAATGGAGTACAAACTCCGCTCGTCCACATGAGCCACCGTAGATCTCGTGTAACACCTACCGTAAGGCCCCCCACCCGATGTTTGGTCCTTGCCACATTTTTTTTGCTTAAATTTACCATTTGTCTTTCTTGTTTTCATATTTTTTTGCCAAAAATTAGCGTAAAACATTTTAGCCCCACTATGGTCTGCTTTTGTTCCATGTTCTTAGTTCAATTTACTAGATATGGAGAGGCCGGGTGTATTGCATCTGAGTTGTCTGATAATAAGAACAAGGCCACACTAGCGATAAGATCCACACATGTATCATAAGGAACTCTATGCAGTTCATCTCACTCTTGTATCTACTGTGTATCATAGTTACATGAACTGACTATTTTAATATGAGGCACTTGATGGTTCAGTTTGTTGTTCTCAGGCCGTCGAAACTATCTAGCTATTCATGAGTAATTCAATGTATGATTGCTTGATTCATTGTTTGTTTGAAATTATCTTGCTAGCATATTCGAGGCTCACAATTGATGTGTTTTTGTTGACTGAGTTACTCTTTTTTTTGTCTATGATTAAATCAGTTGCAGATTTTGTTGTGTAGTTCCTGGCTAGTTTATATATGAAAAACATAATAGCTTAGTTTTAACATTCGTTTTGTTCATGTTCTGCACATTCTAGTTTGAGCAGTCTGCATCAGGTACTCTGGTTGATTGCTCACATTGTTATTCAAAATGAACTTGTAGTTTGTTTCCCAAGTCTGTTGTTTAAGTAACTTGTTTTGTCTTGGTCTCAGCCATCTTCAAGTAGAGCAGTCATTTCACAGAGCCGCACATGCTTGATGACCCACAAGTATAGGGGGTGTATCGCAGTATTTTCGAGGGAAGTGAAACCCAATTTATTGATTCGATACAAGGGGAGCCAAAGAATATTTTATAAGCCTTAATAACTGAGTTGTCAATTCAGCTGCACCTGGAAACAATCTTGCTCACAGCAGTTTATCAGTAGCAACAGTTTTGTAGTAGGAATAGTAAAGTAACAGCAGTAGCAAAGCAAAGACAGTAGTAACAAAAACAGTAAACAGTGGGATTCGAGTGCGGTAGGCATAGGGACGGATGGACGGGCGTTGCATGGACAAGACAATTCACATAACAATCAGAACATAGGGCAATTGCAGATAAATAAGATAAAGCATCCAAGTACTAGACAATCCTAGGCATGTGTTCCATATATAGTCATACGTGCTCGCAATGAGAACTTGCACAACATCTTTTGTCCTGCCAGCCCGTTTGCAGTGGGGCCTCTAGGGAACTACTGGCAATTAAGGTGCTCCTTTTAATAGAGCACCGGAGCAAAGCATTAACACTCCGTGAACACATGTGATCCTCACATCAAAGCCATTCCCTTCCGGTTATCCCGATTTCTGTCACTTTGAGGCCATAGGTTCCAGACAACAACGCGTGTATACAACTTGCAGATAAGACCAAAAACAATACTATCATAATGAATCAATAACATGTTCAGATCTGAAATCATGGCACTTGGGCCCTAGTGACAAGCATTAAGCACAGCAAGTCACAAAAAAGTCATAAAGCACTAACAAAAGATACTAGGCACCATGCCCTAACAATCTGATGCCATTACATGAACGATCTCATCCAATCCCTACTATCCCCATAGCCTACCGCGGGGGATTACTCACTCATAGATGGGGGAAACATGGATGGTCGATGGAGAAGCGATGGTGATGATGATGGCGATGATCTCCTCCAATTCCCCGTCCCGGCAGTGTGCCAGAACGGAGTTTCTGGTGCTGTTTCGTGGAATCTAGTGGTGGCGGCGGAGCGGAACTCCTTCTGGAAAAACGTCGAACCCCCCGAAGTTTTTAGGTCAGAAGGCTCCTTATAGGCGAAGAGAGAGGCCGAGGGGGTGCCTGGGGGCCCACACCACCCCCTGGCGCGGCCTGGCCTGGCCCGTGCCAACAGGTGGTGTGGCCACCCCCTGGCTCTTCTCCGTCTCGTATTCTGGCTCCTGGAGTCTTCGGGTGAAATAGGATTTTTGGCATATTTTCCGGGATTTTTCCTGATAGTTGATTTTCTGCACAAAAAGTAGACACCAAGGCAATTCTGCTGAAAACAGCGTCAGTCCGCATTAGTTGTATCCAAATCACACAAGTATAGAGGAGAAACAATAGCAAAATTGTTCGGGAAAGTAGATACGTTTTGGACGTATCAACTCCCCCCAAGCTTAGCTTATTGCTTGTCCTCAAGCAATTCAGTTGAAAACTGAGTGCGATAAAAGAACTTTCACGAACACATTTGCTTCATAAGATGTAAATATTCTCAGCAATGCGATCAACTACTTAAATAGTTCATAATAAAGAGTATGCAACTGAGTCTACTTAATAGTCACTGCAAGCTATGAAGAGATTCCAACTCAATAATAATAAGTAGCATGAGGCACACACATAAGCAACATTATAATGCTCATAGAAAGGTATGATAGAGTGGTATCTCGCTTGCCTTTGATTATGAATATCAAGGCACCTCTGAAGTTCAAGTGATGACTAGAAGTAAAGATATCAAGGATACAAGCATCAAAGTCATAACACAAATAATCAAGTAATGGAACAAACACAAAGAATGACAACTATGCTCTCAAGAAGGTGCTCAAAGAATAAATGGAGACTCAACAAGTAAAGAAAAAGGTTTTGAATAATTTTGAAAAGCTTCCAAATGCTGAAAGTATGGTACTCATTAGCTTTGAGCTCTCATTGCCCCTATCATAAGCATCTTTAAATGGTTAAGGTTAAAGTGACACAACTAAGAGGATATGCTTGACAAGTTATAAATCGAAGTCTCATGCCCCTTACTTACGAAGACCTATCCTCATGCTACTCAACTTCAGTCACAAGTAAGCTCTTGTCATTGTAAGTATATATGTATCATAGAGAACCGCCAACGGGGTACCCCTTGCACATGACACGGGAGCTATCCCATAATCAAAATAACAAGGCAAGCAGACAATGAGCATCTCGGCGATCTTTTTATTTACTATGTGCATAGATTTTTATTGAGGATGCTTCATAGAATGCTCATTATGGTTATGCTGCAAGTTTCCACCATGATTAGGCATGGCTTAGGCTAGCGGCCCAGGCGTTTCTCTAACATACATACAAACTCCATGATCTTACAAGTTCCACTTTTATTTTACACCACCGGGATCCATAAGCAAAAGAACATGATATCAACTAGGTACAAAGTACCTATGAAGCATTGAAAGCGGTCCCCATGATACATGGTTCAGCTAACTTCAACTCATAAAGCGCAAGCATATGCGCAACAAAGAAGGACGCAACGGTTCAGGTTTATTAAGTGCAAGAAAATAAAGTGTGCCATCAAGTTCGTGAGAGCTTTACTAACTAACTTTCTCATAACAAGCAAACATTTTATTCGGAAGAAAACAAGGCATATTGAATATGCACGGAGGTAGCAAATGATGCTAATGGGTAGGTATGGTGGACACTTTGGAAATATTTGGTTTAGGGAGTTGGGAACTTGAGTAAAACATACTCAGTGAAAGTGAAGGCTAGCAATAGTAAGGGAGCGACAAACGAGAGAGCAATAGCTGTCATTATCATGCTTGCAACAAAACAAGGACTACTCATGGCATGAAAGTGATTCAAGATCCTCAAGGCAAAATAATTCATCAAGGCTTAACTGATTATCACAGTCATGTGCATGCGTGAGCATGTGCCAAGTCAATTCAAATGAAACATTCAGAGGAGGATACCACGGTGTCATACCAATTTATGAATAGAGCAATGCAAGCAAACATTCATAAGACATGCTACAAACTATTAGCGAGCTGGAGCTAATCATAAGAAAGCAAGAACTACTAAGCATCCAAAGATAACATAGACCCTACTTGAACGGACTAAGCAAGCTCAAAATGATGAGTATATGTACAAAATGAAAACAAATAGAGTTCGTTACCAGCCTCTTACCACGCCTCAAGTTGTCATTGATCCTCATTATTGCTCTTCACTTGTGTGGCTTGAATAATAATATGAAACCAATATCCACTGAGGACTGCTGAACCCTGTAGCAAACTCACAAAACCAAAGAAGAACGACAAATATTTTTGGTGTTTTCGATTTTTAAACAAGAGCCAAAAGGGAAAAACAAGCAAAGCAAAATCTTTTTGGGTTTTTTGAATAGTTCAAACAAAGCAAAAAGGGAAAAATCAAACCAAGGCAAAAAGAAGAAGCAAACCAAAGAGAAACAACAGAAATATTTTTGGTCTTTTTGTGTTTTTAGAAAGCAAAAGCAAAGAAGAACGAAAACTAAAAAGAGAACCAAAACATGAATATACAAAGTACCGACGCAACATGATATGGAGATGAGTGCGGTGTCGGCGTACCTCCCCCTAAGCTTAGGCTTTTGGCCTAAGTGGGTATCAATCCATGTACGGATAGGGGGTTCCAAGCGGGCGGATCTTGGTAAGAATGGTCGTAACTGGGCCGATGAGAAGAAGAAGAAGCTCCCCAATCATAAGCGAGCTGCTGATATGAAGACTCTCCCTCATTCGAGGGCTGGACCGAATCATACGTAACCTCCCTTCTTGTGTCCTGCTCCTGTTGGGAGAGCTCTTCAAAGTACGTGTCAAGCTCCTCCTCAATGAGGGACCATCCTTCCCTGTTTTCAAGGTTAAACAAAACAGGTGCATGCAAAAGAACAACACGCTCAGACTTGCTCTTTCTCCAACCAGCTTTGAGAAAGGTTATTTCATAAGATAACTCACTCATACTAGCCCACGAGGAAACAAATTTATGCTGTATCATGGAATTAAGGTCTAGATGATGAGGCACTAAACCATGCAATGCTAGTAAACGAGAAGCAATGAGGCCTCCACAAATTCCACCCTTCTCACAATTATCAGCAAGACGGAAAGCTATCAAAGCACCTAAGTTGTAAGACCTATCTCGTTTAAGAGCAGCAGAGATAAATGCTAGATCAAACGAAGATAACTTATTGGCAGTTTTCCTGGCAAGAACACACTTGGCAATAAAGTAGGCAAAGTAGCGAATGGAGGGAAAATGAATGTTACGGATTTTTCCACTCTCCTTCGAGAAGCTACTCCCTTGGCAAATTTCTGCGTATAAATCCATGAGTGGTTCAGGTCTCTCCTTAATCTTTCTACATGATCCCCATTGAGGTACCTTAATAGCTGCACAAAAATCATCAAGAGAAAGGTCGACATCTATATTGTAAATTTTGTAATGGACCATGGGGTTAGGAAAAGAGTGACTAAATTGGAAGTCCTGCACCACAGACATGGTTAGCTTCACAAATTGACAAGGTTCATGTTCCAAAAAGTGCTCTAACCCTGCATTAGAAACCAAAGTGTGGAAATCTTGTAGAATTCCTGCAGCTCTCATGAACTCAGAGCATGGATAAATGGAAGGAAAAACTTCCTCCTCCCAGTGGACCTTCATGACCTCAGGCACCCAAAGCTCATGTTGGTTTAGGTGGTGTTCACTCATCTTCTATTCTGAAATTTAAACACCTATTAAACAAGTGATTGCAAAGTAAATATAATGAAGGATTCTACTCATAGGGACTTGCAAGAGGCCTAAACATGCATCAAAACTATATCTCTAAGCATCAAACAAGCTTACAAGCTCTCATAACCAGTCACCTACAGCAGCAAAGTACTCAATATATAATCCACTAAACACAAATCTACTTGGACAAGGGGAGGAGTCACATACCAGGGAACAAATGCTCCAAATTTCAGCAAGAAAGATGGGACGAGCAAGGAGATCGAAAAAATCGAGAGCAAGCACAGCAACAACGCGATTTTGAGCTATGAACTGGAGCTTACTCCGGAGAGAGAAGAAAGTGGCAGGTGAGAGAGTTAGTGGGGGGCCAGGGGTGGCCCACACCAGGGCATGGCGCCACCCAAGGCTGGCTGTGCCACCATGTGGTGTGCCTGCCTGGTGGGCCCCCCTGGTACGTCCTAGGTACTCCTCTGCCCCTTTTTTCACGTAAAAATTTAATATGAAATTTCTATAATTTTTCGAGACACTTTATTTTTGGGCATTTTTCAGAAATAGAAGAATGATTTTTCTGACAGACAGATTTTTTTTCTTTTGGAAACATGATGCAAGGACAAAACAAGGCTAGACCTACAGAAGTTCTAACATGCAAGCAACTAACAACAAAAAGAAAACTAAACGAAAGCAAAAACTAAAATGCAAAGGATCGAAATAAACGGAGATAATCATAATGAAAACATTGTTTTGTTCAATGGAATCTTTTTGTTAAGAAGGTTGATGAAGTCTTGCTACCAAAACAATTGCATATGAGACAAAACTTTGTACTCCACTAATGATTATGTTACCTCAACCCTGATAGCAATGGTCCCAATCATAATAGTTTCAAATTTTTCTCTTGGTATGGGACAATATATTTCTCCAACTTGAATGCCTTCAACATGTTCAATTGAATTCAAACCATAAGTCCTTTCAATCTTCTTGGGGAAATAGACAGTATGTTCCTTGTCATTAACATTGAAGGTCACCTTTCCTTGATTACAATTAATAACAGCTCCTGCAGTATTAAGAAAAGGTCTCCCAAGAATAATAGACATATTATCATCTTCGGGCATTTCAAGCACAACAAAATCAGTTAATATCAAGCAATTGTGAGCCACCTAAACAAGTACATCCTCACATATACCCACAGGAATAGTGGTAGATTTATCAGCCATTTGCAAAAATATATCAGTTGGTATTAATTTTTCAAGTTGAAGCCTCTTATAGAGAGAGAAAGGCATAACACTAATTCCAGCTCCCAAATCACACAAAGCAGTTCTAACATAACTGTTCTTAATAGAGCAAGGGATAGTTTGAATCCCTGGGTCTCCAAGTTTCTTAGGAACCTTACCATTGAAGGAATAATTAGCAAGCAAAGTAGAAATTTCCTCATTAGGGATCTATAGCAGGTTCGGAGGGTTCCACAACAGTTTTATGTTTTTTTCCTTTTCTTACGAGTAGAGCCACTATTTTCAGCTTGTTGAGAATCCTGCTCAATTCTTTTGGGATGCCCCTTAGGATATAGAGGATCCTGGGTAGCAGCACCACTTCTAGTTCTAATTTCATAAGCATGTTTTTCTTTAGCAGCATTAACTAGCAAGTCGTTTTGCACTTTAACGAGTTGATCTATTTGAGTTTGAACCATTTGAAAGTGTTTAACAATCATTTTAACATCATTAGAGGTTCTTTCCACAATATCTTTCAACTTAACAATAGCTCTAGTGTTTTCCATGAGATGATTTTGCACCCTTTTATTAAAGTTATCTTGCTTAACAATAAAGATATTGAATTCTTCTAAGCATTGATCAGGAGGTTTAGAGTAAGGGATATCACCTTCATCAAAGTGTTGGAGAGAGTGTACCTCAATAGTGGATGAGTAGGGAATAGGCTTACATAATTCTTCTATAGGAGGTAAATTCTTGACATCTGCAGCTTTAATTCCCTTCTCCTTAAGACATTTCTTAGCTTCCTTCATCACTCATCATTTAATTCAATAACTCCCCTCTTCTTTGATGTTGGAATAAGCACCGGAATAGATGGTTCAGGTACAATTACTTCAGGTATAGCTTGTTTAGGAGGAGTCCAATCTTCATAATTCTTGCTTATTTTAGCCATTAATTCCTCAGCTTCCTTAGGAGTCCTATTCCTGAAAACACAATCAGCACAACTATCTAAGTATGTCCTAGATTCCTCTGTTAGTCCATTATAAAATATATCAAGAAGCTCATTCTTAGGTAATGGACTTCCAGCCTGTGCATGAATCAAAGCACAAAACCTTGCCCAAGATTCGGGCAATACCTCTTTTCCTCCCTATTTAAAATCAAAAAGTTCCTGCAAAATAGCATGTCTAGCACTGGGAGGAAAATATTTCTGCAGGAAAGTACTAATCAAGCACTCAAGGCTATCAATAGATCCAGGAGGTAAATTACTAAACCAAGTTTTAGCTTCTCCTTTTAGTGAAAAGGGAAAAATCTTAGCAACAAAGTAAGTACACATCTTAATATCATCAGAAAACAAGCCACTCATGGTAGAAAGTTCATTCATATGTGCTACTGCACTTTCATTCTTAGTCCCACAAAAAGGTTCTTTCCCGACAATAGCTATGTAAGATAAATCGAGAGAGAAATCATAATCTTCATCTATAATGTTTATGGGAGAAGCAGCAAACTTAGCAGCAGGAGATAATTTGGGTCTAATAGTACGCCTCTCAAGGAGACTCTTAGCAACGCTCCTATCATGGGTGTTCTTACATTCTTTAATAAACTCATCGGTCATCTCAACATAACCATCTTCAATATCATAACTCTCACTAGACTCAGGTGAGCTAACAGGTGTGGTAGTGTCTTCATTAGGAGTTTTGGTATTTCTAGCTATAGTTCTAGCAATCGTAGCATCTAGGAAAGGACCTAATGAACCACTCTTATCAAGCACAGTAGAAGCAACATCATAAGAATCAGAAGTTTCAGATTCAGCAGTAGTAGCAGTGTGTGTAGCATGTGTATGTGGTGATGTAAGGAACTTACTCATAACAGACGGTGAATCAAGAGTAGCAGAGGTATTCAGAACCGTACCTCTTCTTGTAGTGGATGGTAAAATAGGAACCTTGCCATCACGAGACTTACCCATGATGGATGGATAACAGCAAACAATAGAGAATCCAAGTGAACTTGATAAATAAAGTTATGCTCCCCGGCAACGGTGCCAGAAAATAGTCTTGATGACCCACAAGTATAGGGGGTGTATCGCAGTATTTTCGAGGGAAGTGAAACCCAATTTATTGATTCGACACAAGGGGAGCCAAAGAATATTTATAAGCCTTAACAACTGAGTTATCAATTCAGCTGCACCTGGAAACAATCTTGCTCACATCAGTTTATCAGTAGCAACAGTTTTGTAGTAGGAATAGTAAAGTAACAGCAGTAGCAAAGCAAAGACAGTAGTAACAAAAGCAGTAAACAGTGGGATTCGAGTGCGGTAGGCATAGGGATGGATGGATGGGCGTTGCATGGACATGACAATTCACATAACAATCAGAACATAGGGCAATTGAAGATAAATAAGATAAAGCATCGAAGTACTAGACAATCCTAGACATGTGTTCCATATATAGTCATACGTGCTTGCAATGAGAACTTGCACAACATCTTTTGTCCTGCCAGCCCGTTTGCAGCGGGGCCTCAAGGGAACTACTAGCAATTAAGGTGCTCCTTTTAATAGAGCACCGGAGCAAAGCATTAACACTCTGTGAACACATGTGATCCTCACATCAAAGCCATTCCCTTCCGGTTATCCTGATTTCTGTCACTCCGGGGCCATAGGTTCCGGAAAACAACGTGTGTATACAACTTGCAGATAAGACCAAAAAAAATACTATCATAATGAATCAATAACATGTTCAGATCTGAAATCATGGCACTCGGGCCCTAGTGACAAGTGTTAAGCACAGCAAGTCGCAACAAAGTCATAAAGCACTAACAAAAGATACTAGGCACCATGCCCTAACAATCTGATGCCATTACATGAACGATCTCATCCAATCCCTACCATCCCCATAGCCTACAACGGGGGATGACTCACTCATAGATGGGGGAAACATGGATGGTCGATGGAGAAGCGATGGTGATGATGATGGCGATGATCTCCTCTAATTCCCCGTCCTGGTAGGGTGCCAGAACGGAGTTTCTGGTTCTGAATCGCGGAATCTGGTGGTGGCGGCGGAGCGGAACTCCTTCTGGAAAAACGTCGAACCCCCCGAAGTTTTTAGGTCAGAAGGCTCCTTATAGGCATAGAGAGAGGCCAAGGGGGTGCCTAGGGGCCCCACACCACCCCCTGGCGCGGCCTGGCCTAGCCCGCGCCAGCACGTGGTGTGGCCACCCCTGGCTCTTCTCCGTCTTGTATTCTAGCTCCTAGAGTCTTCGGGTGAAAATAGGATTTTTGGCATATTTTCCGGGATTTTTCCTGATAGTTGATTTTCTGCACAAAAAGTAGACACCAAGGCAATTCTGCTGAAAACAGCGCCGGTCCGCATTAGTTGTATCCAAATCACACAAGTATAGAGGAGAAACAATAGCAAAAGTGTTTGGGAAAGTAGATATGTTTTGGACGTACCAATGCTCGCATCGCTCCATGGCACTAGTTGGTCCACTATTCAAGAAGAAATAGATGTATGAGTCACCACTGTTAATTACTTCCTTCCTTATATATTACCGCATTGACACATTTAAAATTCATGGTGGTGTGATTGCATGGTAATGCTGTTATAACTTTTTTTGTGTTTTTTCAGGCTGCAAATGACCCTCTGAATGCCGAACAAAGACCCGCTTCTCCCAAGTTTAGATTTTGTTTGACACATCAGCAGTGACAATACCTATTGCTCATGGCACACCACTTCGACTGATCCTCTTTTTTCAGCCGAAAGATTATTTGAGGATGCCCTCCAAGATGCCCGTGATATTGTTGAGCAAGAAGCCAACAAAACAGATTCAGTAATCACCATAGCACGCAAAGACTTATACGAATTGAAAAACAGACAAGCTTTAACACAAAACATACTTAATAATCTCATCTGCAGCTCTCATGGGAAGCCAGTTGTTACATGTGTCGGAATGCAAGCACCATAGAGACCTTTTCTGTAACACCAATTATGGTGTTTTTTAGTTGTCTACACTGTGATGCAACTTTTATGCTTCATTTTATTACTATCAAGTTTACTGAGGATTGTAATAATCTACTGTAATTTGCAGTTGTAAGTTGTTTGAGGATTGTTACAAACTGAGCATCTATTAGAATTACTACACACACATGAAAAAACAGTGAAATTGTAAGAAGTACAACACACAATCTACCGGAACAGGGAGAACGTCCATTGTATTACACGAGCACCATAGAACTTGCAAAATTCATAGACGTTCACTCAACAAAGTGAACACATAAAGAGCTAATCTAAAGAGAATACATCAGGAGCTGACCCACACAATCCATCAATATGATGGATAGCCGTCGTAATAATCGTAGTGGGTGGTACCATCCTCGCCATTAGGCGGCACCATCTGCAACTCAGAATGCTCGACGATTCTGCAATACTCTGCCAGCAATCGATCGAGTTCAAAAGGACGATCATTGATCCATAATCCTCCTACACCATACCCATATACAACGGTTGGCTCCTCTTCCCACGCAAGAGCCTCAAAGTTGTAAGATCTAATCTCGGATAGGTCCGCATAGTATATGTTGCTGGCCTGCACCGTGGATACCCTGGCGCTGTCGATGCAGACGCACCGATTGTCAGCAACAAAGAGAGCACGACTTCTGATGCCTCTGACCGGCTGAAGGACACGGTTATGGGTATCAACCTAGTAAACAACCGGTCTCTAGGAACTCACAATGAACAGCAACTCCCTGTCGGACTCGATGAGGTAAAAACGATTCTCTGGGAACTGGCAGCCTGGAACAAGGCCTACAATGGTGGGATGCATCTACAAGGTTCGTGCGGAGCGCTGCAGCTGGACATCTCCAAGAGAAGTGATGACCCACAAGTATAGGGGGTGTATCGCAGTATTTTCGAGGGAAGTGAAACCCAATTTATTGATTCGACACAAGGGGAGCCAAAGAATATTTATAAGCCTTAACAACTGAGTTGTCAATTCAGCTGCACCTAGAAACAATCTTGCTCACAGCAGTTTATCAGTAGCAACAGTTTTGTAGTAGCAATAGTAAAGTAATAGCAGTAGTAAAGTAAAGGCAGTAGTAATAATTGCAGTAATAGTAGGATTAGAGCGCGGTAGGCATAGGGATGGATGGACGGGCGTTGCATGGACAAGACAATTCATATAGCAATCAGAACATAGGGAATTTATAGATAAATAAGATAAAGCATCCAAGTACTAGATAATCATAGGCATGTGTTCCATATATAGTCATACGTGCTCGCAATGAGAACTTGCACAACATCTTTTGTCCTGCCAGCCCGTTTGTAACGGGGCCTCAAGGGAACTACTGGCAATTAAGGTGCTCCTTTTAATAGAGCACCGGAGCAAAGCATTAACACTCCATGAACACATGTGATCCTCACATCAAAGCCATTCCCTCCGGTTATCCCGATTTTTGTCACTTCGGGGCCTTTGGTTCCGGACAACAATGTGTGTATACAACTTGCAGGTAAGACCATAAACAATACTATCATAATGAATCAATAACATGTTCAGATCTGAAATCATGGCACTCAGGCCCTAGTGACAAGCATTAAGCATAACAAGTTGCAACAAAGTCAAAAAGCACTAATAAAAGATACTAGGCACCATGCCCTAACAATCTGATGCCATTACACGAACGATCTCATCCAATCCCTACCATTCCCATAGCCTACAGCGGGGGATTACTCACTCATAGATGGGGGAAACATGGATGGTCGATGGAGAAGCGATGGTGATTATGATGGTGATGATCTCCTCCAATTCCCCACCCCGACAGGGTGCCAGAACGGAGTTTCTGGTTCCGAATCACGGAATCTGGTGGTGGCGGCGGAGCGAAACTCTTTCTGGAAAAACGTCAACCCCCCTGAGTTTTTAGGTCGGAAGGCAACTTATAGGCGAAGAGGAAGACCGAGGGGGTGTCTGGGGCGGCCAGACCACCCCCTGGCGCGGCGAGGTGGTGTGGCCTGGTCCCAGCCCCACTCCGTCTCGTATTCTGGCTCCGTGAGTCTTTTGGCGAAATAGGATTTTTGGCATATTTTCCAGGATTTTTCCTGATAGTTCATTTTCTGCACAAAAACTAGACACCAAAATAATTCTGCTGAAAACAACGTCAGTCTGTGTTAGTTGTATCCAATTCACACAAGTTTAGAGGAAAAACAATAGCAAAAGTGTTCAGGAAAGTAGATACGTTTTGGACGTATCACCCCCCAAGCTTAGCTTATTGCTTGTCCTCAAGCAATCAACTGAAAACTGAGTGCGATAAAAGAAACTTTCACGAACACGTTTGCTTCATATGATGTATATATTCTCAGCATGTGATCAAATACTTAGGCAATTCATAATAAGGAGTATGCAACTAAGTTTACTTAATAGTCATTGCAAGCTATGAAGAGATTCCAACTCAAAAATAGTAAGTAGCATGAAACATAAACATAAGCAACATTGTACTACTCATAAAAAGGTATGATAGAGTGGTATCTCGCTTGCCTTTGATTGTAGAGCAAACATAAATGCCAAGGCACCTCTGAAGTTTAAGTGAAGACTAGAAGTAAAGATATCAAAGATACAAGCATCAAAGTCATAACACAAATAATCAAGTTTTGAGACAAGCATATTACACTAAGAATGACAACTATGTTCTCAAGCAAGTGCTCATAGAATACATGGAGACTCAACAAAGAAATGAAAAGGTTTTGAATAGTTTGAAAGGCTTCCAAATGCTGAAAGTATGGTACTCGTTAGCTTTGAGCTCTCATTGCCCATATCATAAGCATCTTTAAATGGTTAAGGTTAAAGTGACACAACTAAGAGGATATGCTTGACAAGTTGTAAGCTAAAGTCTCATGCCCCTTACTTACGAGTACCGGACCTCATGCTACTCAACTTCAGTCAAAGTAAGCTCTTGTCATTGTAAGTACACATGTATCATAGAGAACCGCCAACGGGGTACCCCTTGCACATGATACAGGAGCTATCCCATAATCAAAATGACAAGGCAAGCATACAATGAGCATCTCAACAATCTTTTTATTTGCTATTTGCATAGGTTTTTATTGAGGATGCTTCATACAATGCTCATTATGATTATGCTGCAAGTTTCCACCATGATTAGGCATGGCTTAGGCTAGCAGCCCAGGCGTTTCTCTAACACATATACAAACTCCATGATCTTACAAGTTCCCCTTTTATTTCACACCGCTGGGATCCATAAGCAAAAGAATCATGATATCAACGGGGTACAAAGTGCCCGTGAAATGTTGAAAGCGTTCCCCATGATACATGGTTCTGCTAACTTCAACTTATAAAGCGCAAGCATATACGCAACAAAGATGGACGCAATGGTTCAAGATTATTAAGTGCAAGAAAGTAAAGTGTGCCATCAAGTTCATGAGAGCTTTACTAACTAACTTTCTCATAACAAGCAAACATTTTATTCGGAAGAAAACAAGGCACACTAAATATGCATGGAACAACAAATAATGCTAATAGGTAGGTATGGTGGACACTTTTGGCAATATCGGTTTTAGGGAGTTGGAAACACGAGTAAAACTTATACTCAGTGCAAGTGAAGGCTAGCAATAGTAAGGGAGCGAAAAATGAGAGAGCAGTAATTGTCATAATCATGCTTGCAACAAAACAGGACTAATCATGGCATGAAAGTGATTCAAGAACCCGAGGCAAAATACTTCATCGAGGCTTAACTGATTATTGATTCAGCCATATGCATGCATGAGCATGTGCCAAGTCAATTCAAGTGAAACACTCAGAGGAAGATACCACAGTGTCATACCAAATTATAAATAGAGCAATGCAAACAAACATTCATAAGGCATGCTACAAATTATTAGTGAGCTGGAGCTAATCATAAGAAAACAAGAACTACTAAGCATCCATAAATAACATACACCCTACACGAACAGACTAAGCATGCCCACAATGATGAGTATATGTACAAAAATGAAAACAAATAGAGTTTGTTACCAGCCTCTTACCACACCTCAAGTTGCCATTAATCCTCATTATTGCCCTTCACTTGTGTGGCTTGAATAATATCATGAAACCAAATTCCACTGAGGACTGCTGAACCCTGCAACAAACTCACAAAACCAAAGAAGAACAACAAATATTTTTGGTGTTTTCGATTTTTAAAAAATAAGAACCAAAAAGGAAAAAACAAGCAAAGCGAAATCTTTTTGGGTTTTTCGAATAGTTCAAACAAAGCAAAAAGGGAAAAGCAAACCAAGGAAAAAAAGAAGAAGAAGCAAATAAAGAGAAACAACAGAAATGTTTTTGGTCTTTTTGTGTTTTAGAAAGCAAAACAAAAAAAGAACGAAAACTAAAAAGAGAAAAAAACATGATATGGAGATGAGTGTGATGTCGGTGTACCTCTCCCCAAGCTTAGGCTTTTGTCCTAAGTGGGTGTCAATCCCAAGCTGGCCAAGATGGAGCGCCTCCATAGTACGGTGAGGAGGTACCCTCGTCCTGGTGAGATCTCGAGGACGCCCTATCGTAGTGCGCAGAGTAATCGTAGGAGGGCACATCCTCCTGGTGCTGCCCGTGGAAACCCAGCAAGCGGAGCTGCTCGTCCACCTCCTCCTTGGAGCGCGACCACGGCCTCCTGTGAACACTGAATAAAGTAGATTGCGGCAAAGGAATCTCCCTTTCATCCCCGTCAGTAAACAACATCCTGTATACTAGACTGTCCATATCAGAGTTAGCAGTGATGAGGTGATGTGTTTTCATGGCAGCAAGGTCAAGCCTTTTTGGTGCCAATATAGTGTCATTGGGATCCACCGAAAGCTCTAATGCATTGACCATACGTGAAGCGATGATGCCCCCATAAATAGGTCCCCTAGCAGCTAGGCGGCGAGCAATAAGAGAGCCAAGATTGTACCGAGTATCATTGTTAAGCGCAGCAAAAAGGAAGGCTAAATGATAGTTGGAGATATTACTCGTATTCTCCCTACCAAGAATGCTAGTAGCAAGATAATAGGCAAAGTATCTAAGAGCAGGGAGTTGGATGTTTCTTATCTTCCCGCGCTGAGCTACGCGGTCATCGTCATTGGTCACCCCTCGATAGAGCTCCAACAAATCAGCGGGTCACCCTTGAATCTTCTTCATGGTCCCTACCATGCCTACACCTATAATGCTGCAAAATCTTTCCAATGGCATGGTAAAAGGCAGATTATAGATTCCGAAAGAGACAGTTGACTGGTAGGGGGTGTTAGTGAAAACGAAACTCTCAACAAAAGTTTTGGTGAGCATAGCATATTGCTCACTCTCATCTTGCATGTATGAGGTCAAACCAACCCTCTGAATAAATAGCAAGAAATCATCAAGAATTCCTGCAGCTTGTAAGAAAGTATAACAAGGAAAAGTAGATGGGTGAGCATCCCCATCATCTCCTTCATTACCAATGCGAGGTGCAATGAGATCTTCATTGTATGAAGGCCTAAACTGAGAGGTTGATCTTGAGGCCCTTGACCTCCTAGGTGCATCCCTCTCAAATATTTCTCCAAAGGTATGGTTGTTCATCTTTGATATTCTGAAATTTAAACATCTATTAAACAAGTGATTGCAAAGTGAATATATAATGGAGAGCACTACTCGTAGGGACTTGTAGAGGCCTAAACATGCATCAAAACTATATATCTAAGCATTGAATAAGCTTACAAGCTCTCATAACCTATCACCTACAACAGCAAAATACTCAAGATATAAACCACTAAACACAAATCTACTTGGACAAGTGGAGGAGTCACATACCGGAGAACAATTGCTCCAAATTTCAGCAGCAAGGATGTGCTGAGCAAGGAGATCGAAAAATTGAGGGCAAGAGCTGCAAGAATGAGATTTCGAGCAATGAACTGGTGTTTTCTCGGGAGAGAGAGAAGTGGCAAGTGAGAGAGTGAGTGGAGGGCCAGGGGTGGCCCATACCATGGCTAGGCGCGCCCCTGGGCTGGCCGTGCCACCAGGTGGTGCGCCTGCCTGGTGGGCCCCCCTGGTACCTTCCAGGCACTTCTCTTCCCCTTTTTTCATGTAAAAATTTAATATGAATTTTCTGGAATTTTTCGAGACACTTTATTTTTGAGCAATTTTCAGGTATAAATGATTGATTTTCCGACAGAAAAAAGTTTTTGGAATGATGCATAGACAAAACAAGGCTATAACTTTAGAAGTTCTAAAACACTCTAACATGCAAGCAACTAACAACAGAAAAGTAAACTAAACAAAAACTAAAATAGATAGAATAGAAGTAAGCGGAGATAATCATGGTGAAAACATTGTTTTGTTCAATGAAATCCTTTTGTTAACAAGGTTGATCAGGTCTAGTTACCAAAACAATTTTATATAAAACAAAACTTTGTATTTCACTAATGATTATGTTACCTCAACCTTGATAGCAATGGTCCCAATCATAATAGTTTCAATTTTTTCTCTTGGTATGGGACAATATATTTCTCCAACTTGAATGCCATCAACATGTTCAATTGAATTCAAACCATAAGTCCTATCAATCTTCTTGGGGAAATAGACAGTATGTTCCTTGTCATTAACATTGAAGGTCACCTTTCCTTGATAACAATTAATAACAGCTCCTGCAGTATTAAGAAATGGTCTCCCAAGAATAATAGACATATTATCATCTTCAGGCATTTCAAGCACAACAAAATCAGTTAATATCAAGCAATTATGAGCCACTTGAACAGGTACATCCTCACATATACCAACATGAATATTGGTAGATTTATCATCCATTTGCAAAGATATATCAGTTGGTATTTGTTTTTCAAGTTCAAGTCTCATAGAGAGAAAAAGGCATGACACTAACTCCTGCTCCCAAATCACACAAAGCAGTTCTAACATAACTATTTTTAATAGAGCAAGGAATAGATGGAATCCCTGGGTCTCCAAGTTTCTTTGGAACCTTACCATTAAAGGAATAATTAGCAAGCAAAGTAGAGATTTCTTCATTAGGGATCTTCCTTTTATTCAAGACAATATCCTTCATATACTTTGAGTAAGGAGGTAATTTAATAGCATCAGTCAAAGGAATTTGCAGGAATAAAGGTTTCATCTACTCACAAAACTTATTATAGTGTTCATCTTCCTTTGACTTGTGTTTCTTATCAGGGAAAGGCATAGGTTTTTGGACCCAAGGCTCTCTTTCACTACCATGTTTCTTAGCAACAAAATCTTCTTTAGTGTATTTAGTATTCTTAGTGTGCCCTTCAAGTTCTTCTTCAACTTTTTCTTTATCAGGAACATCATTTTCTTCATTACCACTTTCAGTTTCAGCATTAGAGACAGATATACTATTAGGATCTTTAGCAGGTTCAGAGGGTTCTACAATAGTTATGTTTCTTTTTTCTTTTCTTACGAGTAGTACCACTATTTTCAGCTTGTTGAGAATCCTGCTCAATTCTTTTTGGATGCCCCTCAGGATATAGAGGATCCTGGGTAGCAGCACCACTTCTAGTTCTAATTTCATAAGCATGTCTTTCTTTGGCATCATTAACTAGCAAGTCTTTTTGCACTTTAAAAAGTTGATATATTTGAGTTTGAACCATTTGAAAATGTTTAACAAGCATTTTAACATCATTAGAGGTTCTTTCCACAATATCCTTCAACTATACAATAGCTCTAGAGTTTTCCATTAGATGATTTTGCACCCTTTTATTAAAATTATCTTGCTTAACAATAAAAATATTGAATTCTTCTAAGCATTGATCAGGAGGTTTAGAGTAAGGGATATCACCTTCATAAAAATGTTGGAGAGAGTGTACCTCAATAGTGGATAAATGGGGAATTGGCTTACATAATTCTTCTATGGGAGGTAAATTCTTGATATCTGCAGCTTTAATTCCCTTCTCCCTAAGACATTTCTTAGCTTCCTTCATCACTTCATCATTTAGTTCAATAACTCCCCTCTTCTTAGATGATGGTATAGGCGCCAGTATAGCTAGTTCAGGTATAATTGTTTCATGTATAGTTGGTTCACGAGGAGTCCAATCTTCATAATTCTTGCTTATTTTAGCCATTAATTCCTCAGCTTCCTTGGGAGTCCTATTCCTGAAAACACAATCAGCACAACTATCTAGGTATGTCCTAGATTCTTCAGTTAGTCCATTATAAAATATATCAAGAAGCTCATTCTTAGGTAAAGGACATCCAGCCTGTGCATGAATCAAAGCACAAAACCTTGCCCATGATTCAGGCAATATCTCTTTTTCTCCCTGTTTAAAATCAAAAAGTTCCTGCAAAATAGCATGTCTTGCACTAGGAGGAAAATATTTCTGCAGGAAGGTACTAATCAAGCAATCAGGGCTATCAATAGATCAAGGAGGTAAATTATTAAACCAAGTTTTAGCTTCTCCTTTCAGTAAAAAGGGGAAAATTTAGCAACAAAGTAGGTGCACATCTTAATATCATCAGAAAATAGGCCACTCATGGTAGAAAGCTCAGTCATATGTGCTACCGCACTTTCATTCTTAGTCGCACAAAAAGGTTCTTTCTCAACAATAACTATATAGGATAGATCAAGATAGAAATCATAATTTTTATCTTTAATGTTTATGGGAGACGCAGCAAACTTAGCATTAGGAGACAATTTGGGTTTAATAGTACGCCTCTCAAGGAGACTCTTAGGAGTACTCCTATCATGGGTGTTTTGACATTCTTTAATAAATTCATCAGTCATCTCAATATAACCGTCTTCAATATCATAGCTCTCTCTAGACTCAGGTGAACTAACATGTGTAGTAGTGTCTTCATTAGGAGTTTCAGTATTTCCAGCCATAGTTCTAGGAATTGTAGCATCTAGGAAAGGACCTAATGAATCACTCTTATCAAGCACAGAAGAAGCAGCATCATAAGTATCAGAAGTTTCAGATTCAGCAGTAGTAGAAGTGTGTGTAGCATGTGTGTGTGGTGGTGTAAGGAACTTACTCATAACAGACGATGAATCAAGAGCAATAGAGGTGTTAAGAACCATACCTCTTCTTGTAGTGGATGGTAAAATAGGATCCTTGCCATCATGAGACTTACCCATGATGGATGGATAGAAGCGAACAATAATGATTCCAAGTGGACTTGATAAATAAAGCTATGCTCCCCGGAAACGGTGCGAGAAAATAGTCTTGATGACCCACAAGTATAGGGGGTGTATCGCAGTATTTTTGAGGGAAGTGAAACCCAATTTATTGATTCGACACAAGGGGAGCCAAAGAATATTTATAAGCCTTAACAACTGAGTTGTCAATTCAGCTGCACCTAGAAACAATCTTGCTCACAACAGTTTATCAGTAGCAACAGTTTTGTAGTAGCAATAGTAAAGTAATAGCAGTAGTAAAGTAAAGGCAGCAATAATAATTGCAGTAATAGTAGGATTAGAGCGCGGTAGGCATAGGGATGGATGGACGGGCGTTGCATGGGTAAGACAATTCATATAGCAATCAGAACATAGGGCATTTGCATATAAATAAGATAAAGCATCGAAGTACTAGATAATCATAGGCATGTGTTCCATATATAGTCATACGTGCTCGCAATGAGAACTTGCACACCATCTTTTGTCCTGCCAGCCCGTTTGTAACGGGGCCTCAAGGGAACTACTGGCAATTAAGGTGCTCCTTTTAATAGAGCACCGGAGCAAAGCATTAACACTCCATGAACACATGTGATCCTCACATCAAAGCCATTCCCTCCGGTTATCCTGATTTCTGTCACTTCAGGCCTTTGGTTCCGAAAAACAACGTGTGTATACAACTTGCAGGTAAGACCATAAACAATACTATCATGATGAATCAATAACATGTTCAGATCTGAAATCATGGCACTCGGGCCCTAGTGACAAGCATTAAGCATAACAAGTTGCAACAAAGTCAAAAAGCACTAATAAAAGATACTAGGCACCATGCCCTAACAATTTGATGCCATTGCACGAATGATCTCATCCAATCCCTACCATCCCCATAGCCTACAGCGGGGGATTACTCACTCATAGATGGGGGAAACATGGATGGTCAATGGAGAAGCGATGGTGATGATGATGGTGATGATCTCCTCTAATTCCCCGTCCTGGTAGGGTGCCAGAACGGAGTTTCTAGTTCCGAATCGCGGAATCTGGTGGTGGCAGTGGAGCGGAACTCTTTCTGGAAAAACGTCGAACCCACCCTGAGTTTTTAGGTTAGAAGGCAACTTATAGGCGAAGAGGGGGACCGAGGGGGTGTCTGGGGCGGCCAGACCACCCCCTGGCGCGGCTAGGCCTAGCCCGCGCGGCCAGGTGGTGTGTCCTGGGCCCAGCCCCACTCCGTCTCGTATTCTGGCTCCGTGAGTCTTCTTGCGAAATAGGATTTTTGGCATATTTTTCGGGATTTTTCCTGATAGTTGATTTTCTGCACAAAAACTAGACACCAAAGTAATTCTGCTGAAAACAGCGTCAGTCCATGTTAGTTGTATCCAATTCACACAAGTTTAGAGGAAAAATAATAGCAAAAGTGTTCGGGAAAGTAGATACGTTTTGGACGTATCAAGCAGCATCACACATAGTCGAGAGGACAGACCCGTATCTGTCTATGATAAAAACATCACCAGCGTAAGAAGTCATTCTCCGGAGTTCCGCAAAGTCATACGGCGAGTACCACCCTTCACCAAAGACCAGGCTACTCCCTTCCTCCGTGCTCTCATCTGCCCACCGAATGGTGGTGTTCTGATGGTTTGATGTAAACACCATCAATGACGGGAACATCGTCATAGCGACAAAAGCCACCTGCTCGGTCGGTATCTCCGCTCTCAGGCGCTTGATAGCACCCGAGAAGGGGTTGTACAACCGGGTCTTGTATAGCTGCACCCTCTATCCAAGCACAAGGAGGCTGCCGGTTGTGCTACCGACATAAAAGTACCTTCCAGAGAGAGAGGGAGGAGAAACATAGATTCAATCAAGGTAAACATACTGAAATTCAATCAAGGTAAACCATGGAGCAAAACCCTGGGCAACAAGTGGATGAAGAAACAAAACTTGAAAAATAGATAGTATAGGATGTGAATGCAAAAAAAGGATCGCATATATACAGATGAATATAAAGAAAGCACCTGCGAATAACCCGGCTAATCTTCTTCTCAAGGTGGTGGCCAGTTCTCACGTTAAGCAACGTGATGGTGGCGTCTTCTACCCGATACTCCTCTGACAACTGGTGCTCTAGAACAATCCAGTTGGCTGGCATAAAGCGCTCCTCTGTGAAGCCGCACAAGGCGCTGCAGACTGCTCGAAAGGCGGCGTAGTAGTCGAAGTTGTCCGTCGAAAGGAAGATGTCACCTATCTTCTGGACAAGTCCCTCAGGGAGACCAGCCCATGGCGAGTCCTCCTTCTTCTTGCCGGCCATGGATGATGGTGTTCGTGTGGCTCGGTCCCACCGACTGGCACAAGAAGCGGTTCCAGAGACACACATTTAAACAAAGACCTAGGAAAGCCAAGCGAATCGTGTGGAAACGAGACAACGGCATGAACACAGCAACCACAAGCGTGTTTCATCAAACTGGCATGGGCACGTGCATGCGCACACGCACTAATTACGGTACAACGGTTGTGCACACCAGCTTACGACTCCTGGGAGCACACGAGTGTGTAGGTGTAGGATGATACGAGTAGTAGTAGTATCATAACCTCATTGTATTTAATTATCCCAAAATCTAATAAGAAATCATGCGCTCCCTGGTTCCTCAGGGCACACGCAAACGCTGGGCATTTTCCATTTTTTGCATGACATTTTCCATTTTTCAATTTCTCTTTTTGGCTATGCCCTTGAATGCTCACCATGTGGCCGGATGGGATGTATGCTTTGTGGAGCTAAAAACCTCATGTTCTCTCAATAGCATGGCCATTAATTATTGAGGTATATATGTTTTTAGTCCCACAACTTGCACCGCGGGAGCGCTTTAGTCCCACATCTATCAAAGTGAGGAACACTAGCCCCACAACTTGTAACCAGGAACATTTTAGTCCAATTCAATCGAATTTCTGTGATTTTGTCCGAATTCGTTGTAACTAATTCTAGAAGTGACATGTGGCATCATAATTTTTGCAAAATGACCCCTGTGTATTTTTGGCCTGCCAGTTGTGACCTTGGTACGACTTAACAGGAGGATCTGAATAAGAAAAAAATAGGAAAAACTACCAATGCATTGTAGGGTACCGAACTGATTACCTACGCTAGTGAAGAAATCAACCTTGCCACTACAACATGCACACAGAAGTGATTAACTGAAGAGCGCTCTGGCTGATGTGTTCTTTATTTTGGATATTCAAAAATATGTGTTCTAGAATACAATAACAACTCAACTTTATTCATTTTCATTTTTGCGAATAAGAAAAAACTCAAGTTTATTCTAGACACTGCAACTAGCTACTAGGTTAACGACAAAGCTATACAATTGATATTATGGATAGTGCCAACATAGACGTGAGCATTTTTTGCGTTCATATGTACTTTTTTATTGTATAAATAATTACTTCCCCCAAGTACTTCTCGTATGGCATAATTACGTCCTCTGAAGTACTCCTCGTCTCACATAAGTAGTCATGGGCATCTACCGGCATAGTGGCTTGTGGGTGTGTTGTACAAAAGTGTTAAGTTCAAATCCATTCTCCTCTTAGGGATTTAACTATTTTATTTATATGTCTACTAACAGGTGGCCCACTTATCAGTCCGCATAGGGACACAAATGACATAAAAAAATATAGAGGGATCATTTTAAAAAAATCAACGTTATTTGTGGACAAATTAAGTCAAGTTCACTAAAATTCCATTAAATTGGACTAAAATGCTCTCGAGATATAAGTTGTGGGACTAGTATTGCTCATTTTTCAATATGTGGGACTAAAACGCTCTCGCAGTGCAAGATGTGGGACTAAAGGTGTATATACCTCTTAATTATTTTACAGCCTCAATTGCTAGGCCATAGGACCAATTAATAGTCCTAGTTTTGCTCAATTACTCCTCTAGTTAACCGTAAAATATGAACCACCACGTCGTGTAATGCTCCTGGCCGATCATATTATTAAAACGGGAGTGCATCCATTGGCTTGCATGTTTTCAATTAGATGCGGTGGCCACGTGCATTGGCTGGATTTTAGGATTACTACTGCATGCAATAACTAGCTATAAAGCGAGTAGGTGAAGTTAATTCTCCGAACTAGTACTACTCCGGCCTAGTAATACCAGACACAGGGAGTACCTCAAGTGTGGTTATATGGATGATCAGTTGATGTGACTCTCGGCCATGAATTCCTGACCATATAGGCGTACATTCTACCACCTTTTTTACTACTACTACTAGTAGTACATGGATGCTAGCAAAATTTAAAATCTCAATCGAGCGGCAATATCACACACACCGACTTCGAAGCATTTCCCGCCTAACCGTTTCAAAAACTTTGAGCCAAAATCTCCCACCTAGGGAGTACCATTTTTATATTATTATTATTATTAGATGGGCGCTTGTCAAATTCAAAATCTCAATCGAGCGGCAAAACCACACACCCACTTTGAAGCATTTCCCGCCCCTCCGTTTCAAAATCTTTGAGGCACAATCTCCCACCGGGGGAGTACCATTTTTGTATTATTATCAGAAGATGGGCGCTAGTCAAATTCAAAATCTCAATAGAGCGGCAAAACCGCACACCAACTTTGAAGCATTTCCTATCCCTCCGTTTTAAAAACTTTGAGGCAAAATCTCCCACCGGGGCAGTACCATTTTTGTATTATTATCAGATGAGCGCTTATCAAATTCAAAATCTCAATCGAGTGGCTAAACCATACACTGATTTTGAAGCATTTCCCGCCCCTCAGTTTCAAAAACTTTGAGGCAAAATATCCCACCGGGGCAATACCATTTTTATATTATTATTAGATGGACGGTCACCAAATTCAATATCTCAATCAAGCGGCAAAATCACACACCAATATTGAAGCATTTCCCACCCCTCAGTTTCAAAAACTTTTGACTTCAAAATTCCGATTCTACCCATTGTTCTGACGCCGTATGGGCAAGCTAAAGTCGATAATTTAGGGACACGATCGTAATTTATGTTTCTGTTCACCTCCTTAGTCCAGATTTCCTAGATTTTCCCGCTGGTCCTTCCAAAAATCCCAGCCCCTCTCTCCCATGCCCTCACCTCCATGACCACCACGCGCACCGGTCGGCGGCAATTCCATGGCGGCCAGACCCGCTTGAGCGGCGGTCTCGTGCACCGCCATGGAGCCGCTTCAGAGATGCTCACCCACCGGATCTGGTTCGCCGGGTCTCTCTGCCACTACACTGGAGCTGCGGTGTCGTTCACCATGCCGATGGCATCATCGATCGCCCAAACTCTACTTCCCGGCCACCGAAAGCTACCCAACCTTACCGGATCTGCTTCACCGGTGTACACAGGACGTGATCTAGTTCAGGGAGTTCCATGTCCATCGCTCTAGACCAGCTCCTCGACCATCACTGTTCACTGCACTGGATGTGCCCCAACGACACTCTCGTCCACCGCGCTCAAGCTGGCATCGACCACCCAAGATCTGCTTCCCCGACGCCAACATCCACCGCAACCACAACACCCTCAGTGACCTGGACGTCACCCGCACGGTACCAACGGTGCTTAGACGCCTCTCCGACTAAGGTTAACCAAATCTGTAACCCGTTTATGTTTTATCAGTAATGAACTGCATTTTTGTCATCGTGCTCGTATATACAAGTCAGTGGGATGCCTATTCTTCGTGCTAGTACATACCAGGTCATTAGACATGTTGGTTTGCATTCGCTGCTCTACAAATTTCAAGTCATCGACATGTCTGTTATTTTGTCATACACATGTTCTTAGCTACTCCATACAACAGTAATTGCCTGCTACCGTGTAATTCTTGCAAAATCTGAAGTCAGCGGAAAATATTAGTGTGGATTCCCTGCTCTAAAGTTGCTGAATCTATCTGGTTCGTCCCGAGATCAGTTCCTGCTACTATTTCCTCCTTGGCATCATTCTGCTATCCTGTAGTAGAAGTTTAAACTCTTCGTACTAATTCGATTATAATTTTGTTATTGCCATCTGCTTCTTCAAAAGCTGCATCACTAACTATTTCCTTTTTCTTGCATATAGCTCAAAATGGAACAATGAACATGTTGGTTTGCATAGCCTATTCTACAGGTTCACAAGGGATGCCATTAATTCCTTATCTGGTGCTAGTTCATCCTGACAACGGCATAACTATCCTCTACTATGTAGTTCACTCATGGTTAACATTCCTCCTCTAGAAGTTCTCTTATGATGCCATTATAATTTCTAGCTGGTTGATTCTTAGCTATGACAGTAACTACATGCCATTGTGTAGCTCACCGCAAATTCTGAGTCACCCAATGACTATGCATTCCAGGAGATGCCACTACTTCCATATATATTTGCTGAAATGACCTTGCTTGTTTATATTTGCTGAAATTCTAAGAAACACTTTGTTTGATTGCTCATTTCATTCTAGGCACACTTGTCTAATGCTTGTTTGTCATGCTCTACAGGTTCACGAGCGACACCATTATATCTTGCATCTGGTTCTGGGTCTGGTTTGTCCTAAGTCACGACATAACTATCCTCTACAATATATAGTTCATTCGTGGTTTGCATTCCTACTCTACAAGTTCTCATATGATGCGGTTATAATTTCTATCTGGTTCATTCTTCGCTATGACAGTAACTACATGCCATTTTGTGTCTCAGTGCAAATTCCGAGTCACCCCACGTCTCTTGCATTTTAGGGTATAGAATTGCTTCCATATATATTTGTTGAAATGACCTGGCTAGTTTATTTTTGCTGAAATTCTAAGCCACACACACACATTTTTTGATTGCTCGTTTCACGGTAGGCACACTTTGTTTAATGCATGCTTGCTTGTCTTGTTTGTTTGACGTGTTGGTCAATAATTGAACCATTGACCAGTTGTAAACTCCAGATCATAGCTCCTGTCATATCAATCAAATGAGTAGTTTGTCTTGTTTGATGTATTAACTTGTTATTACTTAGTTTCAGGGTACAATTATTGCTATCGCCACCAAAGATGGGGCTGCAAGATCATGTCTCCTCCAATGTAGCTGTCACACTCAAAGGAAGATGTAGGTGATCAATTGAGGACTCTGCTATCAACTTGATTATCAACTGAAATGCCGATTTTTCTTTCCCTTGATTTGATAATATGTAATAATTTTAAGAAGTTTACAGCTGATGTAATATCTAGATAACTCGCGTATGCATTTAGTTGACGCCGTCCACACATTGCGGTAGTCGTTATGGGAACTATGCCAGACAGGTCGATTAGGGAACAATACCATGCTTTGTTATTGGCCCGTCGTGTATTCAGCCGACGATGAACACTAAAAAATGCTGGATTGTATAGACGTTTTATGATATTGGCATGGGCTTCAGAAAAGGCCGAAACTGTAAAAGGCCATAAACATAATGGGCCGACCTACAAGTTGTAACTAGACGTAACAGTAACAGGCCATAATGGTAACATGCCGTAAGAGTAACATGTCATAACAGTAATAGGCCATAATAGTAACAAGCCTTAACAATAGCAGGCCGTAGCAGAAACAGCCCATCACAGTAACATGCAAGAAACCGTGAAATCCCAGAATAGTAACAGGCCAAAATAGTAGCCAGCCTCAACAGTAAAGGGACACAACAGTGAAAGGCCAGAATAGTGACAAGCCAGAACAGTAACGGCCCAAGAAATTTCTAGGCGAGGGCAGTAATAGGCCGGCACATTTACCAGACTAGAACAGTAAAGGGCCTCTTGTGGGCCTGAACAGGTAAAGCCCGGAACAGTGAAAGGCTAGGATAATAACATGCCTGAACAATAATGGGCCATCTTAGACAAGGGCCGTCAGTAGGCGGCCCACGATGGGCTGCGATAAACAGTGATGGGCTGCCTGTAGGCCTTAAGTGTACAGGAGCAACTTGGCGCAGGCTGCTAATGGGTTGCAGAGTGTTGGACCATCATGGGCCTTCTTTAGGCCAAAACAGAATTGGGCTTGAAAGTTCGCAGGCCGCTGCTGGCTGCAACTTTGGGCCCATTTCAAACAGTGCAGGACAAAACAATAATGGGCCATCTTCTTATTGGGCTCCCCTAATGGGCCGGTCTAGTTAGTATTTAGCAGGCCTTGGATGGGCCTGACTTCTACCATGGTTTCTATGCCCGTTAACGGTGGTAACTAGCCTCTAACGGCGGCTACCACGTGGCAGTTTGCATGACGTCAGTAGTCAATGCGGCTGGCGAACAGATCTACGACAGAACAAGTTTTCGTGGCTGAAGGTTGTGATCCACCACGGCGAGGAAAAAACCGTGGTAGATTCTTTTGTGACGGGGCTTTTACCATGAAGGGCATCTGTCGTAGAAGACTTTTTAGCCACGAAAAATGGGCCTTCAACCACGAAAATCCTCCATTGTAAAAGCCAACTATTCTTGTAGTGTTAATTAATAAACATTCACATAAAACCCCTTGCATTGTTTCGATATTACACCTGAAACCATTTTTCATCGATTTGACCCAAAACAATTTCAGCTCTAACAAATTTATTCTCGGATATGTTTTATCTACCACTTAGTGTTGGAGAACCTTAAGTGTGTCACCCTACGCTTCGCGAACAATGTAGACATGATAGAGACACCTCTCTTATCAATAATCAGAAGCGGGACCTGGAGATCCGTACTGACTCCTGCAACGATGACTCTTATGATCGTGTGAACCATCAAAGTCGTATCCAATTACTTTTGTCTTGTGATACTTTACTTGTCCGAGATCCAATCACAGGTATCAACCATACCCTAGTTCGATCTCGTTCCTGACAAGTACTCTTTACTCGTTCTATGATACAACATCCCTGTGACCTAGTCACGTTCTTGCAACCAGTCACTACAAGAAAAGTTGGCTTTCACAACGGATGATTTTAGTCGTTGAAGGCCCATTTTTGTGGCTAAAAAGTCTTTCGTGACGTATGGCCTTCGTGGTAAAAGCCCCATCACAAATGAATCAACCACCGTTTTTTTGACCATGGCGGATCACACCCTTCGGCCACGATAAATCGTTCCATCGTATATCTGTTCGCTAGCCGCGCTGACTGCTGATGTCATGCAAACTGCCACGTGGATGCCGCTGTTAACATCCGGTTACCGCCATTAAAGGTTGCAGAAACCGTGGTAGAAGCCATTGAAAGGGTTCCGTAGCAGAAAACAAAAAAAATCGTACGTTGGAACTACCTAATGCCCAAGATCTATCTATATAGTACTACAGTAATGACCGGAGCGTATAGAATACATACCCTTGTAGACCATACATGGTTAACGTTCCGAGGGGAACGTGGTTGAAGTAGTCGAATGCGTAGCCGATCTCAAGGTCGTGAAGCTCCTCACAGGTCACCCCTTGCTCCATCTTCATCGTGCAGCAGCTCTGGCTCGTGACATCCAAAGTGCCCCAAGTGTTGAACCTTGTGGCTTCATACACATCCGGTGTATGATGAGACCTCCGTCTCCCTGATCCAACCGGGAGTGCGAAAGTAGATCTCTGGTTTGGAATCCCTGCAGCGCAACGGCGTCCTATAGGTGTGCCTTGTTCGCACGACCCATACATGGGGCTATGGTCATAAGGTATAGAGAGAGAGGGAGAATGTCAACCAAAAGACTTCTCAAAATTGTGTGTCTAATCCCACCCATGGGTACCCCTTTATATAGGCAGAGGAGGGTGTACCCTCCCCATTAGGTTAGCCGACTAGACTGGCTGGCCGAATTCGGCCCAACAGCTGGCAACAACTATGGCAGCCTGTAGTAGCAGGAGGCGACGCAGGTGGGCTGGCGCCCACTCCATGGCCCAGCAACGGAAGCCGCTCGGGCTGGCGCCTTCCCGACCGGGTGGGACTAGCTACGGCCTAGCCGCCTCAGCGCCCCTGCCTGGGTACCTGCCCACTTAGTTGTCTAGGTGGGCCAATTGTGGCTGCGGCCTGCCCGCCAAGATGGCACCCCCATAAGCCCGCGTGGGCCGGGGTTGAGCTGGCTGGCCTGGTGGTTGTTTGGCTGCGATCCGGCCTCGTGCGGCAGTTAATATCCGCTGTCCACGTGGGCCTTTAGCTGTTTTCCTTTTTCCTATTTTCTGCAGCTTTTCTCCTAGGTCAATTATCTCCGGGGATTTAGCCTAATATGAAAGTTGCTTTTATAAATCTTAATTTAAATATTTATTTATAATATATTAATTCACAATTAAAATATAATAAATACATATATTAAATTGAAATTTATCTGAAACACCTTTCGGCCCTTTTCCTTCCTTCTTTCTTTCTTTCTTTCTTTCTTTCTTTCTTCGAACAACTTTGGATCTCTCCGTGGAACAATTCCGTCTTTCTCTTTCTCTAGTGTGATTCCAACTTACAGATGATCTCTCTCATCATACATTTAAGTGTATCTCCTCATGGCTCAGGAATGGTACATACGTGATCTCTATCAATGATCAACAGTGGAACCGGGATGCCCATGATGACCCCTGTACATTCCACGATGATGATGTCGTATGAACCGTAAAACGTTGAGTCCAATTCCCTTTGTTTCTCTGATATGACTTGTCTGAGATTCGATCATAGGTATCGCATACCTTGTTCAATCTCGTTACCGACAAGTTCTGTTTTACTTGTTACCGTGATATTACATCCCCATGACCTAGTCACATATTGCAACATTTATGGATGTAATCTCACCAAGCTGGTCGTATGTATCTTACCCGTCACGTGGGTGAACAAATCCTTCTCTTGAGTCACATGTCATCTACTATTCATTTGGAATACCCAACATACACCTTTACGATCACCATGTCACCGAGTGATGTTTGATGCAGTCAAAGCAGCCTCGAGAAACAGTGAGTTATAGGATCTCATGGTCTAAGGAGAAGGAGACTACGTTTCTAGCTATTGCAACAATGAACTCTGTGTGACTTGATTGTGTTGAAATCATTGAGGAATGTCCATCACATCATTCACCAATGATATGACCTCGTTGTCAATTGGCATAAATTCCCCATGATCAGGAAAATCTTGATCATCACTTGACCAATAAACTATTATGAATAGAGGCTACTAGGGACTTGGTTTGTTTCATACTACACATCTACCAATGTTTCCACTTGATACAATTATTGCACAATATGAAACTATTACGAACTAATTGAGATATGAAAATAAAAACCTGCCTCTAGGGCACATATCCTTCAGCCATGCCTAGCCAAAGCCTGATAATGATTAAATGGGCCAGCCCATGAGGAGAGCCCAATAGGATTACATCCCTTTACTGTTTGTCCTGCACTGTCTGGAATCAGCCAAGAACTACAGCCAGCACCGGCCCGTACACTTTTGGGACTGATACTATTTCGGCCTACATGAGGCCCAAATTAGCCCAACACTGTGCTGCCACTTGAGGCCTGCACCAAGATGGCCCGGTACTGTTCATTCCTGGTGCCAGTCTAGTCTCTTACTATTCAGGCTTGTTACTGTTCTAGCCTTTTAGGATTTCTGCCCTGTTACTGTTTAGGCCCTTTAGAGTTTGGGCTTTTGCCTATTCAGGCCAGTACTGTTCGGCCTGTTACTGTAGTAGCCTTCCACTGTACTGGTCTTTCAATGTTCTGGCCTTTTACTGTTCTGGCCTTTTACTGTTTTGACCTTTTACTACTCTGACCTTTAAAAGTTCTGGCCATTTACTATTGAGGCCATTCACGGTTCCGGCCTTCCACTATTCAGGCCTTTCACTATTCTGGATTTCTACTGTTTAGGCCTTACACAATTTTGGTCTTCTACTGTTCCAGCCTATCACTGTCCTAACCTTTCACTATTCTAGACTTTCACTGTTCTAGCCTTCCACTATTCTTATATTCTATGATTCTAGCCTTTTACTGTTCTGGCCTTTGACTGTTCTCCCCTTTAAATTTTCATTTTGGACCGTAACATGCGCACGTTGTTTCAATGTTTAGCATGTTACTGCTCTGGCCTGTTACTATTTCGGCCATTTTTGCTAGCGCCTACTTTTTTGGCAGAACACAGGAATATCAAGATAGCAATTAATGAACACGCACAAATTAAAACTACTTATTACACAACAATAAAAGTTTATTACAATGGATTATACAACAAGATCGAAATTCCGGAAGATTACAAAGTGTTGGTATCATCAATAAGAGATCGGTACATGGTGATTCGCTTCAATGTATCATATGTCCTCTTTTTCAACATTTTAGCTATATATCTAAGAGCAGCTACACCCTTTCTATATGTTTATATATTTATCACCTGGAGGAGTTGTTCTAGGTGGATTGTTAAGTAAGTTGTCCGCTTCACAAATGCAATGGGAGGATGAATGGGAAGAGGGATCACAACTTGCAGTCCTGCCTTTCGAGGACTCCTGCTTGGTTTTAACTACAGCCTACTAAAATATGGTGAAAGAGGTTAAAAAAAGAACAAGGGAAACAAGTAGTATTATATAAAGTAGAGATCATTTAAAGTAAGTATGAACTTATAGTAGCATGTTCAGGCTGATAGTAGCTCCTTCTCGAGTGGGTGCGACTCCTAGTCAATATGCTAGAAGAATCTGAGCCGAGCAACTGGAAATCTGGTCCTTGTACTCCATTGTCATTTCTCTGCATTAAGGCGTGACATTTAAAACCAAGTTAGCTGATTTGGAAGGATGAAAACTCTTGAAAAACACCAAAAACATAGCATTAAAAATTACCAAATGTAAGATTCAAACTAGATAGCTGGTTTGGAAGGATGAAAGCAGGTGAAAACACCAAAATATAGCATTAAAAATGACTAGATATATGATTCAAACTAGATGGACATTTTATGAATTAAGCATTCGTAGATAGAAACACAATAGAACATGAATGCAAATGTCATGGCAAGGTTTTAGGTAGAATGAATTATTAACTTATTAGGCATGCAGGTTATATAACTTAGGAATTTCTATTTTCGTGCCCCTGGTTCGTTAGTTGTACTCATTTTCCCTAGCCTCTTAACTTTTCATCACTTTTGCCCATCTCCTTATCGGAAACTCATCAAAGAGCTCGAACAGCAGATGCCGTTAGGTTGACCATTGGCTGACGTGTGGGGCTGCGTGGTGTGGGACCACGTGGGGCCAGTTGGTCAGGAACGCGTGATGCTGACCTGTGGGGCCTGCCATGTGGGACTGTGTGGGGCCGGTTTGTTGGGAACACGTTATGGGAGACATGATGTGGGACCATGTGGGGTGCATTTGGTGGTTACGTGTGCCCTGTCACCTAAATTGGAACTTTTATTTTCTATTATTTTTATGATTGGCTTTTTTAAGAGCGCCTTTTCCCCTCTCTCTCGCTAATAGTTGTGTTTCTTTGCCAAAAAGGTAGCGAATCTAGAGCAGCTTCCTCTTCATTCATTGTTCCTTTTGGCCCTCGTTTTTCCCAATCTGGTAGCAAATCTAGAGCAAAAAATCTAACCAGCTCCATAAATACATTCAGTAAACAGAGCAGATGTAGATAAAGCAGCTAATATAGGATATATAGTATGGTACTTAATGAGGTTCGACATTTAGGCTGCTCAGCAGTAGCAACAGAGAAGTTCAACACAGACAATACAAAAGAAGCTGCTTTACAGCAGCAGTAGCACAAGATCAGGTATCCCTCATGGCCTCCGCCTCCTCCCTCTAGCGCCTCCTCCACTTCTTGCTGCCCAGTCCCTTGACCTTGGGAGCCTTGGGCTTGATCGGGGCATGCGACCCTCCTCGATGGCCACCTCCCGGAGGTGAAAACCGAGCACCTGGTGCTTGGCTCTGAAGCAGTGGATGTTCATAGACAGGCCGTAGGTCTTCACATCCTCGGCATGCTTCACGAGGGAGTTGAAGTCGGTGGTGAGGAGCCTCCTGGTGCAGAAGGGGAACCTGTAGACATTACCGACGAAGAAGTTGTCGAACTGGCCAGACTTCAACCTCCTCAACACCTGACAAGTATTGGTGTCCTTGGCCTCTACGTCACTGTAGACGTCGCTGCTATCCTCCTATTGGAAAAACAGTAGAGTGCAATATGGACATGATTGAGATATCTTGATTATCAGGATTGATTATTTGCATAAATTAACTGATTGAGATCCTCTGATTATTCCCCAATCTCCATATCTCAAACCAGATCGAATAGTGATCCCAACAACAGATCGACGCTAGTAATAACTAGGGAATCCCTTAACTGCAACTCGGAGGACAAATAAAACAGGATTGAAACACAAACATGGGGATTCATTGAAATACGAGATCTAACATAAGAGGAATAGCTACTACGAAAATACCTAGCATCCAACGATTGAAAATACGAATAGACGAACCCTAATAACATATGATCTAGCATCCAACGATGGGAATGGGGGAAGAACAAGGGAAGGGGAGAAAACCCTAGTTACATCCGACCATGGGTCGGCGATGCTGGTGTCGTTGGGGTTCTCTGTCCTGATGTAATCCTCCTCCTCGTAGGGGTCCCAATCGAGTGGGATCTGCCCGAAACCGATGGGGGCCTCCTCACCGGCGGCTATGGTGGAAGCGGGGACGGGGGTATCGTCTGGGCATCGATAGCAGCTGCCTTTGATGCCTCGACGGGGGCCTGTATGGGGACGGGGGCCTCCTGGCCAGTGGCCTTGGAGGCGATGATGGACACTGCACCGTTCTTCTCCATCACCGACGTGGTTGGGGTTTTCTTAGGGTTTTGAAGAAGGTGATGGGACAGTGGAGACAGTTGCATGAGTGAGCGAGTGAGTGATGAGTAAGAGTGAGGAGGCCTCTATAAAGTTGAAGGGCAGGGACGTTTCGTTGCACCACCTTGCACCGTGTAACCGCGTACGCTACTGCCCAGTGCACAAACACACATGTCCGCTACCTCCCTGTGCACCGTGACACGCGTACCGTGCGTCACGTTTTTGCCCTTGTGTCTAACCCTGGCGACTTAGTTGTGCTTAGTTATACCCTTGAGTGTAACACTGGTTGACGAGGGTTTAACTCACCAATGCCCATTGTTATGGACTTGGGTTTTGGAGAAGGAGGGAGCACTGGAGACATCTATCGTCTAGCAAACAAGCACACAGGGGACAAAGGATTTACCCAGGTTCAGGCCTCGTAGAGGTCCCTACTCCTGCTTGTCTGCTCGTGGAATTATCGAAGGAGTCGAAAGTTACAATGGTGCGCAGATGCAATCTGGCGAAGGTTGTGGAAACTAGGGTTGCGTGTGTCCTCCTCGCCGCCCCCTCCTAGCCTTTATATAGATAGGCTAGGTCTCGGGTAGCAGGTCGAGTCGTTTACAAGTTAGGGTTTTCCCCTTCAAACTTTCTATCTTTATCTTCTTCTTATTCTTCAAGCAATAGAGAGTCCGTAGGTCACTCGAGTCCTTTCATCCGGGCCTTGGCGACACCGTGGGCCTGTACGTATTTGGACCGTATATACCAAGCTTGAGTACCTGTAGGGTATACCCATGTCACTGGTAGTTTGGTTGTACTCAGTTTTTCCCTCTAGTACTAACATTGTCGTGTGTAATATAACCAGTTTTACCCTCTGGTGGCTGGTCAACAGAGAGCCAACGAATGGGTTGTAGCTAGCTAATTGAGTCATATTATGCACAACAAATTCAAAAAGTTCAAAACATTGTGGCATCTACCCATGGAGTCTTATTATGTGACCTGTCACCATAAGAAATGTATTGAAATCAAGTTTTAACCTAAATCACCACTTCTCAAACCACCTACTATCTATGAAGGTTCATGGCTTTCTACTCAAGCCTCTTCCCAAAACATCCCTCCCCAAAACATAGTTTGTCTGAATGAGGCAATAATTGTCAAACTGATGTATATTTGAATTGCAAATAGTTTGATGTATGCCAAGATGTATTTTATTGTATAAAAGACGCATTTTCCATTTTTTTAAATATCTTTCTATTTTCTATTTGAATCCCTTTGTCAGTTTTGCCCTTGGTTGTTAAGTTCGACTTAGTTTTGCCCTTGGTTTTTAAGTTCTACTTAGTTTTCCCCTCTCTCTTAGTCACAAACTCTCACACCTGTGCTCATCTTGGCTGCTACGCTCTGATTGGTTGAGACAGTTGGCAAGCGGATCGTGCCCACCAACTGTGGACCCTTTGTGATCTAGCGGACAGGATAACCCCTATATCTGTCGGGGGGCACCCCTTGATGTCTACGCACTTCTATTCTTGTAGACAGTTGTTGGGCCTCCAAGTGCAGAGGTTTGTAGAACAGCAGCAAGTTTTCCCTTAGGTGGATCACCCAAGGTTTATCAAACTCAGGGAGGAAGTGGTCAAAGGTATCCCCTCTCAAGCAACCCTGCAATCAAGATACACGAAGTCTCTTGTGTCCCCAACACACCCAATACACTTGTCAGGTGTATAGGTGCTCTAGTTCGGCGAAGAGATAGTGAAATACAAGTGGTATATATAATTATAAGTGGTAACAGTGATAGAAAATCGCTTGATGGCGTGGAAGAGACTAAAGGCAAACTGAAATAAAGATGGAAGCAAGCAAACATGTAACAGATCTAATAGCAAATGGTGTTTCAATGCTTCAAACAAGGCCTAGGGATTATACTTTCACTAGTGAACACTCTCATATAAATATTTTTTTCTTTATGATACTACGCTAAACTACTCTCCGGTTGGACACTCTAATCGATGGTAGGGCTATAACAGCACACCTCAAAGTAAGTCTTTCCCATCTAGAAAACCCCACACTGTCACCTTGAGTACTAGATGGTTCCAACAAACACCACAATTTCATAGAGACATCCAACTCCAAATATAACTCATAACAAGTATTTGTAATCTCTAGCCTAAGTGCCACCATGGTGTGCACGCTGTCACTTTCACACACTTGGGGAGAGAAGAGATCTATTAAAGCACTTGAGTAGCAAGGTAGATCTATAGATTACAAGCTCATGTTCTCAATAAGATCATGCATAGAGAGAGAGATGAACACATAGCTACCGGTAGAACCCTTAGCCTCGAGAGAGAACTACTCCCTCCTCATCAAGGGAATCAGCAATGGTGATGGAGATGGTGGTGGAGATCGATGGAGATGGCTCCGGGGGAACTTCCCCGTCCCAGCAGGGTGCCGGAACAGAGACTTTCTATCCCCCGAATCTCTCCTTCGGTGGCGGCGGCGCAACGGAACTTTTTGTGGATTTCTGATTGATGATCTAGGGTTTTGATATCGGGAAGCTCTTATAGGCGAAGGAGGCAAGGTCGGTGGCCCGCCAGGGGGCCCATACCATGCCCTGGCGCGGCCTGGGGTACCCGCGCCTAGGGGGGGTGTGGCCACCCTGTGGCCCCTCTTCGACTCTCCTTCTGGCTCCGTGAGTCTTCCTGGAAAATAGGAACTTTGGTTTTTTTTCCTGTCCAATTTCGAGAATATTCATTTTCTGACTTTCCTGGAACCAAAAACAGCAGAAAACAAGCAACTGGCACTGTGGCTCTTGTTAATAGGTTAGTCCAAGAAATCATATGAAAATTACTCCAAAGTTGGAACAAAACATAAGAAAGTAGATACATTTTCAAGCATGCAACATCAAAAATTATAGATACATTTGCAATGTATCACCCCTCTATCCATGCAAAATAACGAGTTTGCCACCGGTACTTTAACTCCATAAACAAATTATTTGAATATAATTTGAAGGGAAAGTGTCCGAAGGTGTATAATTTTCGTATATGCAAGTTTATGCATTACATTCCACTCTATGAAAATGATAATCTCTCAAGATTTTCTTAGCACAACATTATCACGCATTAAGTGCGATTTCAAAGAGTTCAAATGTGTATAATATTCATATATGCAAGTTTATGCATTACATTCCACTCTATGAAAATGGGGAGAGAATGATAATCTCTCAAAATTTTGTTAGCACATCATTATCACATATTAAGTGTGATTTCACAGTGTTCAAAGGTTTATAATTTTCATATACGCAAGTTTATGCATTATATTTCACTCCATGGAAATGATAAATGATCAGGATTTTATTAGCACAACATTATCATGTCCTAAGTGCGATTTCAAAGAGTTCAAAGGTGTATAATTTCCGTATATGAAAGTTTATGCATTACATTTCACTATATGAAAATGATAATCTCTCAAGATTTTGTTAGAACATCATTATCACATATTAAGTGCGATTTCACAGTGATCAAAGGTGTATAATTTTTGTATATCCAAGTTTATGCATAATAATTCACTCCATGAAAATGATAAACTCTCAAGATTTTCTTAGCACAACATTATCATGTCCTAAGTGCGATTTCACAATGTTCGAAGGTGTATAATTTTTGTATATGCATGAGGCATAAAGTTTTCAGTTTAGGGATCACTTTCACGCTCTAAAAATGGTAAACTCTCAAGATTTTCCTAGGACAACATTATCATGTCCAAATTATAATTTGAAAGTGTTCAAGAGTTGTGTCAATTATAAACACTCTTTTACATTAAGAGTTGTATAATTTTTTTAATTTGAAAGTGTTCAAGAGTTGTGTCATTCTCTTATTTCTTATACATCCATATCCCTAGATATCAAAGTTTGACTTTCACCTCATAGATTCACTTGATTGCAGCCGAGACATTAACTCGACAAACCAATTAAATCATCATAATGGCTCCCCGCCCGCATTCTCCACATAAAGCACACGCCCAATTGAGCTCCCAAGTTGCGCCAATTGATTGTCCACGACAAGCACCCTCGTCTAATCAGAGCATTTTGGTGTGAGATCTAACCTTCCCTACGCATGGTTGCCATTGTCATCCTTCATACAGGTCAATGGGACGACACCATACTATGGCCAGGACGAATGGGAGGCCGAAGTGAATCTAGACAAAGGGCCTCCATCGCCGGAGAAGGGCCACCGTCACCGGAGAAGAAGAAGAAAGGGGAGGCAATGGCACATATGCGGGGCTGGCTCGGGGTAACCTGGGTAAGATGTGGGTTCGACACTCACGTGGATAAGATGTGGGTCCCATGCTGATCTGGATAAGTGGAGAGAGGTGTCCACTACGGGAACTGACTGAATGCGCCCCCACTTGTCAGCATGTAATGGCAAGAGTCCACTATAGGACCCGAGAGAACGCGTCCCCACTTGTCAACACGTAATGGAGAGGGTCCACTATGGGACCCGACTGAATGCAGCCCCACTTGTCAGCACATAACGACAAGGCTAACGCACAGCGAGTTTCAGACCATGTGAGAGTTTCATAGAAGGAGATGGGCAAAAGTGAGGAAAAGTTAAGCGGTTGGGGAAAAGTGAGTACAACTAAGAAACCAAGGGCACGAAAATAGAAATCCCTATAACTTATTAACATGACAAGAAACTAGCCTAAGTAACACAAGAAAACCTCACACTTCAGCCTTGCTTGGCATTAGATTGTCAGTGTTGGATCCTCTTTGAGCTGTTTGCATGACCCGTGCGAGCACTCGGAAAGAAATAACATCTATGAGTTGTTGTTGGAGGATTATACCGATAGTGTGAGAATGTAAGAAAGGGAATAAAAGCGAGAAGCTAATGATGTGGATAGTACTAAACATATGTGGGGTGCAAATGAAATGGTAATAGGATGCAGGATATCGAGCAACATTCTAACGATTTCGTAGCTTACGAGTACCAAAACAAATAGCGAACGGGCAAGATAAATTACCGCTATGCAGCGAGGAGGGGTGGGACAGGCAAGAGGGTGGCGGCTCGGCATTTCGGGGTCAACAACGAGTGATTCAGTGAAGCGCCCCCCATTGGGTAGACGATGGCGTTGGTGAAGCAAATCCGGTGCAATGAGGGAGTCGGTGAAATAGTTCCGTTGAGGAAGAGAGCGTCGGAAGTGAAGGAGCTCCGGTGTGGAAGAGAGGACCGGTGGTGAAGGAGCTGGATGTAGGTCGAGGATGTACGGGTGTTTGTGGCAAAGATGCGATGAGGGGATATAGGTGGGATGACGCACATTTACCACCTATACCCCTCTATTATTTCATTACTCCTCCGGTCCTTGTTTCTAGACTAGGGATAGAAGAGGAATTTTGCATTTTCAAAAAGCGAGGCGAGATATTTGAATAGATGCGTGGGATGTTTCGGTGCTCTGCGGAAATTTTCAGGTTGAAGCTTCCAACATACACTACTCCGACGCGGCTGCTCTAACGTGTTGGCCCAGTCTAGACCCACACGCCAGCGATAGTATGCTTAACAATATTCTAATGAGTTTCCATACATTTGCCAAAATTGATAAACATTATATTTTGAAGGCTTTCATACAAGATGACCAAGGTCACGGCCATATCTCTGCTATAGTTTATGATAGCATGTTCATATCTGGTAGATCGCTGCATCTTGGCATTTCAAAAGAAGATTCTAGATTAGATGGATAATGCCCAACTTTCATGAATTTCCAAACTTACTAGCTAAATCTATGCAATAAAATGACTTTTTGACAATCTGAAGTAAGTATGTCTAATTTCGAACTACAAAGTGTGTGATATACCTTGCTCTTGAATTTTTAAAAATAATTCAAAGGTACCAAGTAGTCAAATATTGGAGAACCACTGAGAGTTTCTCAAGATTCAACTTTTTGATATGAATGGTAATGACACCAAATTTCGGCCATTTTTAAAAAATACAAAGAAACAAAATATGAAACAAAATACAACCATTTTTCTCTCTCTTGGTGTCTCACTATGGGCACTAGCTAGTTTCCATGGAAAATATAATCTTAAAATTTCATAACTTTTGAAAAAAATTGTATCATAATATATGGAGTACCATGTATGAAGATGCATGGCTTTCAAATCAGATGACCAAGGTCATGGCCATATCTTTTCTATAGTTTAAAATAACCTGTCCATATTTGTTAGTTGGTGCGTATTGGCATTTAAAATATTATTTACAAAGGAAGCTTCCAAATTCGAAGTTATTTCAATTTTCTATGGCACAACAATGGCTTTTGTCATGAAGCAACTACAAAATCTGGCTCAAAATCCCACGGCCCCAGTGTTCACACAAAGTACATATAGCCTAGGGTTAATTTTAGGGTTTGGGGTTTATTTTGTGTTGAGGATTTAGGGGTTCATGGTTTAGGATTTTAGGGCTTACGCTTTTAGGGTTCATGATTTAGGTTTTAGGGTTGTTTAGGGTTTTAGGGTTTATGATTGTTTAGGTTTTAGGGTTTAAGGAATTTTCAATAATAATGTTCAAGCTTTATATTTGCTTATATTCATGGAATAAAATGGCGTTATCGCAATTTAATGAAAGTATCTCAATTTTTGATCTATAGGAGCATTATACCTGCTTGGTAAGGGTTTAGGGTTCTAGGGTTAGGAGGTTAGGGTTTAGGGTTAAGGGTTTTTGATTTTCAATAATGTTCAAGCTTTATGCTTATATTCATGGAATAGAATGGCGTTACCACAATTTAATGAAAGTATCTCAATTTTTGATCTATAAGTGCATGGTACCTGCTTGGTTTAGGGTTTATGGGTCGAGGATTTAGGGTTTTAGGGTTTATGGGTTGTTTAGGGTTTAGGGTTTAGAGAATTTTCAATAATGCTCAAAGATTTATGCTTATATTCATCGAATAGAAAGGCATTACCCGATTTAATGAAAGAATTTTGATCTATAAGTGCATGATACCTTCTTGGTTAGGGTTTATGGGTTCAGGGTTTTTGGTTTTAGGGTGTTACGGTTTAGGTTTTATGGTTGTTTAGGTTTTAGGGTTTAGCGAATTTTCAATAATGCTCAAGCTTTATGCTTATATTCGTCGAATAGAATGGCGTTACCTAATTTATTGAAAGTATCTCAAAATTTGATCTATAAGTGCATGATACTTGCTTGGTTAGTGTTTATGGGTTGAGGGTTTGGGGTTTTAGGGTTTATTAGGTTTTAGGTTTTAGGGGTTGTTTAGGGTTTAGGGTTTAGGGAATTTTTGATAATGCTCAAGATTTATGTTTATATTCATCGAATACAATGGCGTTACCAATTAAAGTACATTATATCAAATTTTGATCTATAAGTGCATGACGTGTGCTTGCTAAGGGTTTAGGGTTTTAGGAATTTTCAATAATGTTTAAGCTTTATGCTTATATTCGTGGAATAGAATGGCGTTAGATCAATTTATTAAAAGTTTCTCAAATTTTGATCTATAAGTGAATGGTACCTGCTTGGTTAGGGTTTATGGGCCGAGGGTTTAGGGTTTTAGGGTTTTACGCTTTAGTTTTATGGGTTGTTTAGGGTTTAGGGTTTAGCAAATTTTCAATAATGCTCAAGATTTATGCTTAAATTCATCGAATAGAATGACATTAGCTAATTTAATGAAAGTATCTCAAATTTTGATCTATGAGTGCATGACACCTGCTTGGTTAGGGTTTATGGCGGAGGGTTTAGGGCTTTAGGGTTTAGGGTTTTGGTTTTAGGGGTTTATAGGGTTTAGGGAATTTTTGATAATGCTTAGGATTTATGCTTATATTCGTCAAATAGAATGGCGTTACCCAATTTAACGAAAGTATCTCAAATTTTGGTCTATAAGTGCATGTTACGTGCTTGGTCAGGGTTGAGGGTTTAGGGATTTAGGGTTGAGGAGTTTAGGATTTGGGTTTTAGGGGTTTAGGGTTTAGGGAATTTTCAATAATGTTCAAGCTTTATGCTTATATTCGTGGAATAGAATGGTGTTACCCAGTTTAATGAAAGTATCTCAAATTTTGATATATAAGTGCATGATACCTGCTTGGTCAGGGTTTAGGGGTTTAGAGTTTATGGATTAGGATTCTGTGAATTCTCAATAATATGTTCAAACTTTATGGTTATATTCGTGGAATACGATGATGTTACCACAATTTAATGAAAGTATCTAAAAATTTGATCTACAAGTCGATGATACCCTGCTTGGTCATATTTTTTTGTTAAATGCAATTGAAGGTACCCAAGTACTAAAACAAGGGAGAAACACCAATAGTTCCGTGAGATTTTGGCATTGTTTGGCTGGGCTCTAATTTTGGCTTCTGATTTTTGGCTTATAAAGGTAGGAACGTGTTTTTGGCTTTGTTTTTTAGCTTTTACTCTGACATAGTTGAATGATGGTATAAGACGAAAGCAAAAGTCTAAAGTGGCTTATAAAATAAAGCTAAAAGCGATAGATAATCTTAACCAAACAACCCCTAAACTTCTTGATATGAATGCTAATGCAACCAAATTTGGGATATTTTGAAAGAAAAATCCAAATAAAATATATATAAATTGAAGCAATGTTTTTCTTTCATGGAGTATTGTTATGTGCACTTCCTAGTTTCCATGAAAAATTATGCTAAAACTTGACAACTTTCAAAGAAACCCGTTTTACAATATGGCGTACCATGTATGAACATTCATGGCTTTCAAACGAAATGACCAAGGTCATGGCAATATGTTTGCCATAGTTTATGATAACATGTCCATGTTTGGTAGATCGGTGCATAACTGCATATTGGCATTTCACAATGTTTACAAAAGAGGGTGCACCCAAATTCGAAGTTATTTTAAATCGTCGAAGTGACAATAATGGCTTCCATTGTGAAGCAACTACAAAGACTATATGTGGTTCAAAATCTCACCACACCAATTTTCTCACAAAGTATAAAAATTTGATGGGTAATGCCCAAGTTTCATGAATTTTCAAGATTTCGAGCCAGGTTCGATGATTTTAACGATTTTATCTCGGTTTAGAGAAAAATGTTCGAATTTTGAACAACAAGCGACGAGATTCTCTACTTCCCGTAATTCTGGCTCACTAACATGTGGGTCACTTGCATGGTGGGTCCAAAAAGTTAGTGTAGGTTGGAGTGGGCGGGTAGGTAAATATTGAAGAAGGGAAGGGGAACATCGATGGGTCGATGCACTTGGGAGATGAATGCAAATTTACCACCTATATCTCTCTATTATTGCAGTGCTCCTCGAATTCTTGTTTCCAGAGCAGGGATAGAAGAGGAATTTTGCATTCTAAAAAGAGGTGAGGCATGTTTGAATGGATGCACGGGATATTTTAACTGATGGGTGCGATGTTTGGGCGCCGTACCAAAATTTTGAGGTCGAATCTTCTAGCATACACTACTCCAGCGTGGGGCCGCTCAGATGCGCTATCACCGTCTAGACCCACCCACCAGCGAGAGTTGCTTTCCTGCATTTAAATGAGTTTCTAGGCATTTGCTGAAATTTTCGAACAATTCAAGGCTTTGAAGAAGATGACCATCGTCCAAAAATAAAAGGTGACCAAGGTCATGGAAATAGTTTATGATGACGTGTCCGCATTTGGTAGATCGGTGCATGATACTTTGCTAACGTATCCATAATTTTTGATGTTCCATGCTTGGTTTTATCTACTTTCTTGTGTTTTGTCCACACTTTCGAGTACTTTTCATATGATTTCTTGGACTAACCTATTAACAAGAGCCACAGTGCCAGCTGCCTATTTTCTGCTGTTTTTGATTCCAGGAAAGTCAAAAAATGAATATTCTCGGAATTGGACGGGACAAAAGCCAAAGTCATTTTTTCACCAAGGGACACCCGGAGCCAGAATACGAGATGGAGAGGGGCTGGGGCCTGGCCACACCACCTGGCCGCGCGGCCAGGCCTGGCCCACGCCAGGGAGTGGTCTGGCTACCCCAGGCACCCCCTCGGCCTCTCCTTCCGCCTATAAGTTGCCTCCGATACAGAAACCCTAAGTACCCGATCAAAATTCCACGAAAGAGTCTATAGCCGCCGTCATCTCCATCGCTAGATCAGGAGGGATCTGAAGCTCTTCCCGGCACCCTGCCGGAGAGGGGAATTCACCCTGGAGGCCTTCTTCATCATCATGCAAGCCTCCGGTGTGATGCGTGAGTAGTTCATCTCTGGACTATGGGTCCATGTAGTAGCTAGATGGCTGGCTCTCCTCCTTTGTGTTATCATGTTTAGATCTTGTGAGCTCCATTCATGATCAAGATCATCTATTTGTAATTCTACATGTTATGTTTGCGGGGATCTGATGGATATTGAGATGCTATTTCAGATTGATTATTGATTCTATTATGTCTTTGTTATTTGTGATCTTGCATGCTTTCCGTTGTTAGTAGCTATCTTGGCCAAGTAGATGCTAGCAACTCCAAGAGTTAGTATTTATGCTCGATAGTGGGTTCATGCCTCTGGTAATCTGGGGAAGTGACAGAAATCTCTATGGTACTAGATGTGTTGTTGCTACTAGGGAGAAAACAACAATCCTTTGTTCATAGAACAATCATATTGTTTACTTTACACGGAATTCGTAATGCAATTATCCGTTGCTTGCAACTTAATACTAGAGGGGGTCTATGTATAATGTTGTAATGCCCAATCGAATCTCAAAGGAGTCAAGATGAGTAGTATATGATTGTATGCTTTCTCGATGTTTGTCAATTGCCCCGCTGTAATTTGTTCACCCAACATGTCATCTATCTTAAGGAGAGCCACCTCTAGTGAACTATGGATCCCGGTCCTTTCTTTTTCTATCAATCAACAAGCAATTGTTTACAGTTTTGTGTTTACTTTCTGCAAACTATTACTTTCTTCCACTCGATACGTTTAATCCTTTGTTTTCAGCAAAACCGGTGAGATTGACAACCTCATCGCAAGTTGGGGACATAGTTCTATGGTTGTGTTGTGCAGGTCTCCACGTTGCTGCTGGCACCGGTAGTGCGCCCTGCCAAAGTTCAGCTAGCTACACCTTTGGGGTGTTTCCTTGCTCCTACTGGATTGATAACCTTGGTTTCATAACTATGGGAAACTTAGTGTTGTGCTCATCATACCTTCCTCTTGGGGTTCCCCATGTTGGGTCTATAGCATAGAAAACAAAAAAATTCCTACGATGAGAACTACACGCCAAGATCTATCTACTAGGTACAAAGCAACGGGTGGACATACATCCAACGAGAACTTACCCTCGAAGACAATGAGTTTTGTTAACGAGTAGGAACTCGTGGTTGATGTAGTCGTACACTTGCCGATCTAAATATGGTGAGGAAGTCCGAGCACCGCAACTCAACAGCGCATCCATACTCGCACACACGTTCAAGCCACCGGACAACGTCCACCTCCTCGCTCCAGCGATCCAGCGGAAGCAGCAACTCCTTCTAGCCGAAATGCCACCGGGAACATGTATCTCGCTAATCCGAGACCAAGGGGGAATAATTCTAGAGGGGGAGAGAGATCCTTCACAAGGAGGTGTGAGGAAGAAGGAGGAGGAGGAGGGCCTTTTATAGGAGGAGGAGGGGTGCCCCTCCTCTCCATGGCCGGCGCATGGGGGGGTGACCCCTCACCTCCCCCATTCATGTGGTGGTAACCCCTCCACATTAAAATGCCTCTTCACATTCCCTTTTAAAGTCCCCACTTTAAATGCATTAAAATTCTCCAAGTTTAATGCTCTCTCATTTAATAAAACTCTTTTATTAAATTTATTCAGAATTTTGTTAATTACTTTAATTAACAAACATTCACATATAACCCCTTGCAATATTTCAATATCACATGCAGAACCAGTTTCTGCAATTTCACCCGAAACAATTTCCGGTTTCTATCGAAACAATTCCTGCGCTTTGCAATTCTTTCGTCTGAAACATATGTGCGCCAAAATGGTGTCCGGTAACTCTTAAGTGTGTCACCCTACGGTTCGCGAATAATGCAGACATGATTGAGACTCCTCTCAGATCAATAGTCAGAAGCGGGACCTAGAGATCCATACTGACTCCTGCATATTCAATGACGACTTCTGTGATCGTGAGAACCTTTAACGCTTGTAATTTAATCCCTTTGTCTCATGATATAATACATGTCCGAGATTCGATCATCGGTATCCAAATACCTAGTTTGATCTTATTACCGACATGCACTCTTTTCTTGTTCCCGTGATATAACATTCTAGTGATCACATCACTTGCTTGCAAGCTATCTCAATGTGATATCACCGAGAGGGCCTAGAGTATATCTATCCGTCATCGGGATTGACAAATTCTACTCTTGATCCATGAGCCTCAACATAACACCTTCGTAGTACTGAACCCATCTTTATAGTCACCCTGTTACGGTGTGACGTTTGATGTTATCAAGATACTCTTCAGGTGTTAGCAATTAACATGATCTCATGGTCTAAGGATAAAGATTACTTCATATGATGTTATAGCAATATAAACATAATGACTTGATCATAATGCTATACTTCGGATGAATGTTCATCACATCATTCCACCAACGGTGTGACCTTGTTATTAACAACATCCAATGTCCATGATCAGGAAACCTTGATCATCTTGTTAATCAACAAGCTAGTCTATAAGATTGGCATAACTAGGAACCCTTTTTGTTTATTAAACACACATGTATTGATGTTTCCGATCAATACAATTCTATCATGTAAAATAAACATCTATCATATATAAGGAATACATAATAACAACTTTATTATTGCCTCTCAGGGCATATTTCCTTCAGTCTCCCACTTGCACTAGAGACAATAATCTAGTTCACATAGTGATAAATCTAACACCCATGGAGTTTTGGTGTTGATCATGTTTTGCCCTAGGGAGAGCTTTAGTCAACGGATCTGCTACATTTAGGTCCGTGTGTACTTTACAAATCTTAATATCTCCATCCTTGACATGCTCGCGGATGGAGTGAAACCGACGCTTAATATGCTTGGAATTCTTGTGAGACCTCGGTTCCTTTGCGTTGGCTATGGCTCCATTGTTGTCACAATAGATCACCATTGGGTCCAATGCACTAGGAACCACACCTAGTTCCGTAATGAACTCTTCCATCCAAACCGCTTCTTGCGCCGCTTCTGAAGCAGCAACATATTCCACCTTCGTCGTTGATCCAGCCACCACAGGTTGTTTGGAACTCCTCCAACTAACTGCTGCTCCGTTCAAGAGAAATACGTATCCGGATTGAGACTTAGAGTCATCCGGATCGGTGTCAAAGCTAGCATCGACATAACACTTAGCGACTAGCTCTTCTTCACCTCCATATATAAGAAACATATCCCTAGTTATTCTCAAGTACTTGAGGATGTTCTTGACCGCTATCCAGTGTTCCGAACCTGGATTAGATTGGTACCTACTAGTCAAACTAATAGCATGTGCCACATCCGGTCTTGTACATAGCATGGCATACATAATAGAGCCTATGGCCGAGGCATAGGGGATCTTATCCATCATCTCTCTTTCTTCCGCCGTAGCCGGACTTTGAGTCTTACTCAATGTCTTGCCTTGCAACATAGGTAAGAACCCCTTCTTACTTCCGTCCATATTAAACTTCTTTAATATCTTATCAAGGTATGTACTCTGCGATAGCCCAATTAGATGCCTTGATCTATCTCTATAGATTTTAATGCCTAATATATATGACGCTTCACCAAGGTCTTTCATCGAAAATTTGCTGTTTAGATAACTTTTAACACTGTTTAAAAGATCTATATCATTTCCAATCAATAATACGTCATCCACATATAATATCAGAAATGTCACATTGCTCCCACTCACTTTCTTGTAAATACTAGCCTCTCCATAAGTTTGGACAAATCCAAACTCTTTGATCACCTCATCAAAGCGGAGATTCCAACTCCGGGATGCTTGCTTCAGTCCATAGATGGATCGCTGAAGTTTGCATACCTTGTTAGCGTCCTTAGGATCGACAAAACCCTTAGATTGTATCATATACAACTCTTCTTCAATATTACCATTGAGGAACGCAGTTTTGACATCCATCTGCCATATTTCATAATTGAAATATGCAGCAATTGGTAACATAATTCTAACTGACTTAAGCATTGCTACGGGAGAGAATGTCTCATCATAGTCAACTCCTTGAATTTGTCGAAACCCCTTTGCGACAAGTCAAGCCTTATAGATGGTCACATTACCATCAGCATCAGTTTTTCTTTTGAAAATCCATTTATTCTCAACGGCCTTTCGATCATGCGGTAAGTCCACCAAGATCAAAACTTGGTTCTCGTACATGGATTGCATTTCAGATTTCATGGCTTCTAGCCATTTGTTGGAATCCGGGCTCATCATCGCTTCTTCATACGTCGCAGGGTCATCCATTTCATCAACCATGAAATTTACAATAGGATTGCCATACAGTTCAGGAGTTGCATGTGTCCTGCTTGACCTGCGAGGTTCGGTAGTGTCCTCTTTCGGAGTTTCATGATCAATATAATTAGCTCTCTCTTCATTAGGTGAAGTCAACTCCGAAACAACTTCTGGTGCTGCGCTACTCGCCATTTCATGAAGAGAAGGTTCAACAACCTCTTCGAGTTCTACCTTCCGACTACTCACACCTTTTGCGAGAAACTCCTTCTCAAGAAAGGATCCATTCTTGGCAACAAAAACCTTGCCCTCGAATCTGTGATAGAAGGTATACCCAATCGTTTCCTTAGGGTATCCTATGAAGACACATTTTTCCGCTTTGGGTTCGAGTTTATCCGACTGAAGTTTCTTCACATAAACATCGCATCCCCAAACTTTAAGAAATGACAGCTTAGGTTTGTTTCCAAACCATAATTCATACGGTGTCGTTTCAAAGGATTTAGATGGTGCCCGATTTAAAGTGAATGCAGCTGTTTCCAGTGCATAACCCCAAAATGACAGTGGCAAGTCAGTCAGAGACATCATAGATCGAACCATATCTAATAAGGTACGATTACGATGTTCCGACACACCATTAAGTTGTGGTGTTCCGGCAGGCGTGAATTGTGAAACTATTCCACACTCTTTCATGTGTGTGCTAAACTCGTAACTTAGATACTCTCCTCCATAGTCAGACCGTAGAAATTTGATCTTTCTATTACGATGATTTTCCACTTCATTCTGAAATTCCTTGAACTTTTCAAAAGTTTCAGACTTGTGTTTCATCAAATAGATATTCCCGTATCTACTCAAATCATCCGTGAAATTAACAAAATAACGATATCCACCTCGCGCCGACACACTCATTGGTCCACACACATAAGTGTGTATGCAATAAATCTGTCGCCCGTTCCATTGAACTGAAAAACGGCGTTCTAGTCATCTTGCCCATAAGGCATGGCTCACACGTATCAAATGATTCAAAATCAAGTGATTCCAAAAGTCCATCAGAATGGAGTTTCTTCTTGCGTTTAATACCAATATGACCTAGACGGCAGTGCCACATATATGCAGATATATCATCATCAAGTTTAATATTTTTAGCATTAACATTATGAATGTGCGTAATATTACTATCGAGATCCATCAGAAATAAACCATTCAACACAGGTGCATGACCATAAAAGATATTATCCATATAAATTGAACAACCATTGTGTCGTGGTGGTGTCACGGCAGATGCCATGGATAGGCTAAAGGTGGGGACTAAATGCACTAGGGGAATCTAGGGAGGGCTAGTGTGGTGATTCCACACATAGTATCCTTGTATTCGATTCACTTACAAGGTTTACAAATGCTCCTCGAGATGTATTGGAGAGAGGAGGAAGAAGGAGCTCTCTTACTCTCACCGCTAGCTAGCCCTCAGGAACTAAGTAAAATCTAGCCAATAGAGATCAGCCCCTTCTACAGAGGCCCTAGCCCTCCTTATATAGGGGTGGCTAGGTCTCCAATTAGGGCATACGTGGAGGCATATTCCAGGGAATATGCCTCCTCCCAAAGTAGTAAGCCGACCGGGTCGCTTTTTCCCCGCGTCATCCATGTAGAGGCTACGTGAGCCTCTGTGGCGCCCGCATCAGCCGACATTGGTGTCATCACCTTTGTCGGCCACGCCTCAGTGGTCCTGCCTCTGTCCGCTTCGCTCATGCTGTGCGTACTGGGGTCACCTTTGACCAGCGAGATACCTTCCTTCTCCTAGAAGCTTGATATGACCCGGATCGTAGTTGATCCGGCCACACCTGTTCTTGCATACAAGTTAGATTCATCTATCCGACTTACGGCTTAAGTCGGTTGAGACCCAGTTAGGTGGATATCCCCTGGTCCGGGTTACCCCGAGATTCGGCCTGCCTTGAGGTGACTCGGCCAGCATTCGCTTTGACCTTGCCGTACCTCGGCTAACTCGGCCTTTATACCCCGGCGTGACCCTACTCGGGGGTATCCCCCCAACATTAGTCCCCGAAGCTGGTGCGGTCTTAGTTGCCTTAGCCGCTAAGGCCACAGCAGGTTCAATTTTACCGAGCTTTTGTTCCTTCTCCGAGTTACCTCTTATCTCGGATCTCATGGGTTTACTTTCCCTTGGCACATTCCAAGTTTTCATTTGCCGGCCGGGTTACCACAATCTCATCCGGGTCATTCTCCTTCTCTCGTACGCTTCTCCACATGGAGGCTAATCATTAGTTTGCCTCATTTTAAGGGCCAGCAACAGTAACCGCCGCAGTTATTGTCAGGAGTTACTGTGCGCACGTCACATCACGCCTGCCTCCTCGTTAACTGCATCAATGCGTCGCGTCATGGGATCCGCTACACCCTGTGGTCCTCCGTGTGGCTCGTCGCTGATTGGTTAATTCGGGTTATACACGGCCACACTGCATGGCACACCCGCATAACACGATCCCACTTCCCCCTCGAGAGAGTGGTTAAATAGGGGAGGGGCGCGCCCCTTGGGTCTTTTCCCCACTTCTGCACCCCTGTGCCTCTAGTTCTCCTTCTTCTTCTCCCTCGACAGCGCTGCCGCCACTACGTCTGAGTAGCAGCACCGTTGCCGCACTGCCTCCACGCTCACCAACGTCGCCGCCCCCTCCGCGCATCTCTTCCGCCACGGGTCGCTGCTAGTCTAGGCCGCTGCCTCCCACCACCGCTAGCGCTAGTGAGGGCAGCGAACTTGAGATGACTGAGGAGGAGCTCGTCGTCGCCGAGCAGGAGATGGAGGAAGATGCTGCGGGCGCCGACCGCGGCGTGTGGGCAGGCTCTTGGGTCTGCCAGGATGACCTGGATTGGCTCTACCACACCAGGCGTATCTCGGAGGGCGTCACCGCACACCTTGCTTCCTCCGAGTTAGCCCCCTCACCCAATCCGGGTGAGTATGTGGTGTTCTTATCTCATTTTCAGCATGGATTTGGTCTACCAGTGAGCGAATTTTTCCACGACTGGTTAAACACATACGAACTCTAGCCGCACCACCTTCCAGCCAATGCCATCACATCTCTCTCTGCCTTCGCCTCCACCATCGAAGGTTATGCCGGACTGTGGACCACGAAGGAGCTCTGGATCCGGTTCTTTGGCCTTCGCCGGAACGTGATCCTGAACATCTAGCTTGAACTGGAGGACAAGCAGCTCACGCAGTTCGGTGCTGCGTCAATTTATCCTCGAAGGCTGTCCGTCTTCCCCCGAGTCACTGGGATGGACTCTTGCAAAGGATGGGCCCGGACTTTCTTCTATGTCCGGAACGATTCCACCGAGGATCTGATCCGGCTGCGCCCCTACGCTCCGGGTCCTCCCAATCCGGAGCTATGGGACGTGGTCCCCAAGAAGCCCACCGTCCTGGCGAACCAGGTCAACAAGAGGTTCCAGGAGTTGAAGGACCTCGGATTGCGCAATGAGGACGCCATGATCACGTTTGTTCACAACCGGATCTACCCCCTCCAGAAGTGCACACACAAAGTCTGTCACATGAGCTGGGGCCGTGACCCCAATCGGACCTCGTCTTTCGAGTTGAGCAACACAGAGATCTACTATCGGGTCAAGGCCCTCTTCACCACCCACAAGGACTTCTCCTCTGAGTGGACGTGGGGAATGGAACATTATTGCCGAGATAGGCTTCCTCCCGTGGTAATCTTCATGCCGCAAACTTTCTCCGAATTAAATTATATGTCGGTCGCTGTTGTATACTTAACTCTGTTGTCTTTTCTTTCCCTTAGCAATTCCTTCAGCAAACTATCGAGGATGGCACCGAGCCCTCCCTCAAATGGGCACTTGACCGGGATACCTCTGACGAGGAGGAACCGGATCAGGAGATGTTCCTTCCAATGGCCGACGTGACCAAGCGACCCACCGGTAAACTCTCTTCCATTAGAGATTGGCCTGACGATGAAGATGACTCGGATGTTGAGGTGATGGAAGCATTTGACGCTGTCCCCCTTTCTTATGCTTTTCCGGCATCAGCTAACCCCGGTGGGCAGATCCATGAGGACCCTCCCCTTGCCATGGGTGATCCTGTTCCGGTTGCGCCGAAGAAGAAAAGGGGAGCCGCATCAACTTCTTCCGCCGGGCCTTCTCAGCGAACCAAAAGGCGAAAGAAGTCCGGGGACAAAACTGCCTCCAAGCCTGTAACCAAGGCCCCAACACGAAGAGCTCGGAAGCCCAAGGAGCCCCTGACCTCGGATGAGTAAGCCTCTTTTCCCTCTGCCATTTACTTATTCTTCTATTGTTATAGTTTCTCATCCGACGCTGTTTGATTAGGCAGGGCCACGGTGGAGGTCCCACAGAGTGGATCCGGCATTGCCTCCCCGCTCCGACACAGTCCTTCTCCCCCTCGTGGCGACAATTCACGCCCGCTGAGCCCAATTCCGAAGGGTTCAGCGGCTGCTCCGGGTTCCAGCCCACCTCGTCAAGAGGAGGGCAACCTTGGAGCAGGGGAGACTGGCTCTGCCGAGGCAGCGACCACCACTACTTTGGCTCCGCCGCAACCAGCTACCATCGAGGTTACCTCAGCACCCCCACCGAAGAAGAAACCAGCACCAGCACCAGCACCAACTCAAGCACCAGCAACCAAAGCAACAAAAGCAGCACCAAGCCCCTCCGCCTCGTCCGAGTCTTCTCAGTCTCGGCGAGAAAGCACCAAGGCAGCTTCAAAGGGTAAATCTGCTGCAACAACTTCCACTTCTCAGCAGCAGCCTAAGGGAAATAAAGCCCCTGACGCCACTAGGGCAACATCCATCGAGGCTGGACAGCGCACACTCGCGTCCATGCTCTCGAAGAAAACTCCACCACCGAAGGACGTCCTTGCTGACCCAGCTGACGAGCAACTCGTTTTGCACACCAGCCTGGCCCTTGCCCAGGTTGAGAGGAGGGAAGCACATGCCAAGGGCTTGGTAGCACCCCACATGCTCAGCGGTGAACGATACCCTCCGACCTTGATCGAGTTCGTGAACAACTAGAACAAGGCGGAGTTCGTCCACAACGACGATCTCCCGGAGAAGTTCGGTCCCGCCGAGTTTTCTGCTCAAATGAACACAGCCGCTAAGGCAATTAACCTTGTGGGTCGGATGATGGAGGTACGTTACTTCACCTTTTCCTTAGCATGTTGTAGATATTAGTGATATAACCATTAGTCCCCGAGCCTCCGAGGGAGTAACTTCTTACTCGGCTGGATACTCCTTAGAAAACTAACGTAGCTCCTTGATCACTTCAAATATGCACACACCTAGAGCCGGGTTAAGTTCCACTTGGCCCGGATCTCGTATACTTCGAATATGCACACACCTAGAGCCGGGTTAAGTTTCACTTGGCCCGGATTTTGTACACTTCGAATATGCACACACCTAGAGCCGGGTTAAGTTCCACTTGGCCCGGATTTTGTACACTTCGAATAGCACACACCTAGAGCCGGGTTAAGTTCCACTTGGCCCGGATCTTGTACACTTCGAATATGCACACACCTAGATCCAAGTTAAGTTCCACTTGGCCCGGATCTTGTACACTTCGAATATGCACACACCTAGAGCCGGGTTAAGTTCCACTTGGCCCGGATCTTGTACACTTCGAAGATGCACACACCTAGAGCCGGGTTAAGTTCCACTTGGCCCGGATCTTGTACACTTCGAATATGCACAAGACTAAGATATATTTCTGTACTCTTTTCAGGTGACTACCAACCGCCGGAGCGTTGAATTTCAACGTCTCCTGGACACTCACAAGATGTTGCGGATAAAGCATAATGCACTTCTCGCTGAACACGAGAAAAGGGGTAAGTTCTCTTCTTGACACCTCTCCCTGTTTTCTTCCTCTTTTTCTGCCGAACTAACTCATCTTTCGGTTTTCGCAGCTGGGGTTGAAGATGAGAATATCCTCATGCGGAAGAATCTTGACCAGATCAAGGGTAAGTTACTTTTGTGCGACCTTGTTATGCTTTATATCTCCTTTTCTTCTTGGCTCGGCGAACATTCATACCTCGGCTTTGGCGGGTCAACAAACTATTTTAGTATCGCTGGAAGATAGTGTGCCCGTGCCTGATATGATGCTGCATTTTCTCGAACAAGCAGGGCAACATCAGGCCGAGCTCAAAAAGAAAGATGACGAGCTTGCCCTCCTTCGAACCAAGGATGATGAAATTGCCAAGCTCAAGGCAAATATGAAGAAGTTGAAAGCGCAGCACCAAACCGACCATGAAAAAGCTGGCCAGGACTATACTTAAGAGCACGAGCGCCTCAATCTCCAGATTGCCAAGGACCGAGAACTTCTCCAGGAGGCCGACATGAAACTTGAGTCGGCGAATACTGAACTTGTGCAGCTTCGCAAAAGGCGTGATGACTGTACCAAGGAGTTGACCCGGATCCACAGCCATATTTCACGTAAGCTCCTTTCCCTCATCCGACATATTTCTCCGGGTTACTTCACATGTCTTTTCTTTACCCGCTTCTCTTGTCTTGTTTTCAGGCAAATTTCCAGAGAGCAATGCCATTGCAAGCACCGCAGTTGATAATTTCCGCCGACAGAGGGGTACCCCCGTTGCTCCTAACGCTGAAGAGATTCCCTACGACATGGAGGACCTGTTGGTCAGCTTGTCTTCTCGCGTGGAAATCGTGAAGAACTATGGCAAGGATATCCTTGACATTGCAGTCCGGATCTTCAACACTTTTTGGCCTACAGAAGACACTCCGGAGGGAACCGCATTTCTTGTTGATAAGTTGATGGAATGTGAGACCCAACTCGACCTTTGGAGGGAATCTGTTGGGCGTGCCGGAGCTGAGACCGTTCTCCATTATGTGCTTACGTGGTATGAGAAGATCGACCTCAACCTCTTAGCGCGCATGCGCACCGGATCCAAATGGACCAGTGACCCGAAGTGGGTAGCTCGGCGCAAGGCTTGCGCCCATAGCCTCGTCGAATATGCCCCCGTTCATGAATGGACCGAGGGACCGAGCTTCCTGGAAGCCACCAGTGACGAAAACGCTGAGAACGTTGAAGATGACTCGGATGAGGATGAAGAGGACGATGCCTCGGACATCAAAGACAGCGAAGATGACGCCAAACTTCCTCCTCCTGCTGCTCCTTGAGTGAAAAAACTTTAAAGTTTATCAGATCCCCGGTATGCCGGGTGGAATTGTATCTAGTACACATGTGATATTTTGCTACTAAGTTTTTTATGTCGGATTAACTTGGGCGTAGTCCCCGAGTTTCATTTTCTTGTTCCTCCAATCTTTTGGCTCGGCTCGTGTCTACCTTGATTCAGTTTTACGACTTACGAATCCGAGCTTCCAAAATTGTCTTAACAATACTTGGAAACTTTAGGCTTAGCTCAAAATAATGCAGCATAATAATTCGAAAGTAAACACAAGGTTAGTCCGAAAAATAAACGTCGGCTCGATTAAGTTCTTTTCCTTAGTCGTTTTTCATGTGCTACGCAATTCCAAACTTGTTCTCTTGCTTGCCATGAAGTCAATTCTTGTTGGACAGCAGCAAGTCGAAGAGTTGGGTTTTTGGTGCTCACACATTACTAATCCAACCTAAGTAGAACAACTTACGCTAGCCGACGTATAAATAATAAATACAGAAGACAATAATCATTATTAGGGCAGTCCCCGAGTTACTGCTCGAGGCGCCAACATTTCATTGATAAGCTCATTGCCGGCATACATACCGACATATGAGAGACTCGGATACATACACTTCTCTGCTAAGTGTAGAAAGGACGAAGTAGAGGTACATTCCATGGGCGCTTAGATTCCTCGCCGGACCTGTCCGCCTTGTTCTTTTCCTGTGGTTTTGCATTGATGAGATAGTATGAATCATTGTGCAATGCTTTGCTCACAGTTAATGGCCCTTCCCATGGGGGGATAACTTATGCATGCCAGCAGTATGTTGTACCAACCGGAGTACCAGATCACCTTCCCGGAAGACTCGGGGGTTTACTTTCCGGCTATGATAGCGTCGGAGATTTTGCTGATATATGGCGGATCTGGACAATGCCAATTCTCTCGCTTCTTCCAGCAGATCAACATCATTTTGCCGGGCTTCTTGCACTTTGGCTTCTGTGTATTGGGTGACCCTAGGCGAGTCATACTCTATGTCGGCTAGTAATACAGCTTCTGCCCCATATACCAGAAAAAATGGCGTATAGCCTGTTGATCGATTTGGAGTTGTTCTTAAACTCCACAGTACCGCTGGTAGTTCTTCTATCCAGCACCCCGCTGATCTTTGCAGCGGCTCAATGAGCCAGGGGTTTATCCGTTGGATCTTTCCACTTGTCCGTTTGATGCAGGATGGGCTACCGAGGCAACGTCTAGCCGGATCTTCTTATCTCGGCAGAATCGCGCAAATGCTCCTTCAGCAAAATTTGTGCCATTATCAGTTATGATACTGTGAGGATAACCGTATGTCTAGATGATGTCTGAGAAATGTCACGGCCGTAGATCCATCACATTTTCTTATTGGCTTTACTTCAATCCACTTTGTAAATTTATCCACCACGACCAAAATGTGAGTCATATTTCCCCTTGCTGGTTTGAACGGGCCAACCATGTCCAAACACCATACGGCAAACGGCCATGTGATTGGTATGGTCTTGAGTTCCGACATTGGCATATGTGTCTTGGTAGCATACCTCTGACAACCATTACATTTTCGCACCAAATCTTCTGCTTGTTCTAAGGCACTTGGCCAGTAGAATCCATGCCGGAAAGCTTTTGCTACCAAGGCTCTGGACGAGGCATGATGCCCGCACTCCCCTTGATGTATATCTCGGAGGATGTCAAGCCCTTCTTCCGGGTCAACGCATCGCTGGAGGACATTGGTCACACTCCTTTTGTATAGCTCAAAATTAATAATTGTGTATGCCTTTGCTCTCCTCTGAGTTTGCCTGGATAACACCTCCTCAGTGGGTAAAATTCCATCTTTCAGGAATTGAAATATAGGCAGTGCCCAAGCTGGTATTGCTCGCACAGGGAACACATCCTCATCAATTTCCATCTGATCTACCGGCATAACTTCAATCGGATCATGCTGAGCAGTCCCCGGGTCCTGCGAGGCAGTCCCTGGGTTCGCTGATGCAGTCCTGGGGTTTGCTGAGGCAGTCCCCGAGTTTCGCGCACCACCTCCCATGTCAATGTCCATGGGCACAGCTCCAGACTCCGGATCCTCCGGGACGTAAATTGAGTCGGTTTCTAGGGACGGTCTGATGGATGGTTTTCTGAGGTGTTCTAATGCTACACCTGGTGGAATTGCTTGTCGGGTTGATCCGAGCTTCGACAATACGTCGGCAGCCTCATTTTCCACCCGGGGAACATGGCGAAATTCGCACCCGTCAAAATAACCAGATATTTTCTGCACATGGAATCTGTATAATGCCATGTTTGGATCAAGAGCGTCCCACAGCCCCGAGACTTGCTGTACTACCAAATCCGAGTCACCAAAACATTGGATCCGACGTATCCCAATTTCTTTTGCCACTTTGAGCCCATGCACAAGTGCTTCATATTCAGCGACATTGTTCGATGCTGCGAAATGGATCTGTAGCACATACTTCAACTGGTCATTCTTTGGCGAGGTAAGCACAACTCCGGCGCCTAACCCGGTTTTTGTTTTTGACCCGTCAAAGTGCATTCTCCAGTAGTTCGGATCTGGTAGCGGTGGTTCATATTGTACCTCGGCCCAGTCCACAAAAAAGTCGGCCACAGCCTGAGACTTGATTTCTTCTCTTCTGTCATATTGTGGTGCATAGGGAGCTAGTTCAATTGCCCATTTTGCAATCCTGCCACTTGCATCCTTGTTACTCATTATCTCAGATATGGGAGCTTCACATATTACCTTGATAGGGTGCTCCTCAAAATAATGTTTTAGCTTCTTTGCCGACATATACACACCATACGCCACCTTCTGATAGTGCGGATAATTTTGATTTGATGCTAACAATACCTCGCTCAGATAATACACTGGCCTTTGCACTGACTTACCTTCTTCGTCGCGCTCTACCACAATTACTGCACTTACAACTCGGTTGGTTGCGGCTATATAGAGCAACATTGGCTCCTTTGATAGTGGAGAGGCTAACACTGGTGCAGTGGCTAGCATTTTCTTTAATTGGATAAAGGCTTCATTGGCCTGCGGCGTCCAAATGAAATTGTCTGAATTTTTCATGAGTTGATAGAGAGGCAATGCCTTTTCTCCCAACCGACACACAAACCGACTTAACAATGCCAGGCAACCAGTAAACTTCTGGACATCGTTAAGACACTTCGGCAGTTCCATTCGCTCAATGGCCCGGATTTTAGTTGGATTGACTTCGATACTTTGGCTGGAGACAAGCAATCCGAGTAATTTTCCAGCCGGGACACCGAAGGTACATTTTTCCGGGTTAAGCTTCATCCGGAACCTCCTTAGGTTCGCGAATGTCTGCCTGATATCATCAAGGAGCGTTTTGCTTTCCTTGGTCTTGATAACCACATCATCCACATACACCTGTACATTTTGACCAATTTGGTCGTGCAAACATTTCTGCAGACATCTTTGGTACGTTGCCCCTGCATTACGTAAACCAAATGGCATGGTGCGATAGCAATAAGCCCCATACAGGGTGATAAATGCAGTCTTTATTTGATCATTCGGATTTAGAGGTATCTGGTGGAAACCAGAATATGCATCAATGAATGACAACAATTCACATCCAGCAGTTGAGTCTATGACCTGATCTAACCTTGGCAGTGGAAATGGATCTTTTGGACACGCCTTATTCAGGTTCGTGTAATCGATACACATACGCCAAACCACTGCCACATTCGGATCATCCTTCTTCTTCTCCACCAGCACCGGATTAGATAGCCAATCCGGGTAAAGAACTTCCATGATAAATCCTGCTGCTAGTAACCGAGCTATCTCATCTCCAATGACTTTTCTCCTATCCTCGGCGAAGCGGCGGAGAGGTTGCTTCACCGGCCTTGCTCTGGGTCTTATGTTCAAAGAGTGCTTGGCCAACTCCCTCGGAACACCTTGCAAGTCCTGTGTAGACCAAGCAAAAATATCCCGATTCTCATGGAGGAAGTTGACGAGCTCGCTTTCCTATTTATCATTTAACCCGGCACCAATTGTTACGGTGCGCTATGGGACCATATCATCAACAAGCACTTTCTTGGTATCCTTTGTGGCTTGGAACGAAACATTACCATGCGGATTACTCAACGCCGACATATATTGCTGCGCGGACTGAGCCAACGCTGCCACCTCCTGGATTTTTCTTTTCTCTTGCGCAATCACGTGTGACTCGGCTAGGTTAGACCCGACTGACGCACACTCAATGGAACGTCGGAAATCTCCAGCAATGGTAATCACTCCATTTGGCCCGGGCAAGTTCATCTTCAGATAACTGATGTGGCAGCTTGCCATGAACTTGTTCAGCGCTGGTCTTCCGAGTAACGCGTGATATGCACTTTCTAAGTTCACCACTTCAAATTCCAAGTTCTCAGTTCGGCAGTTATCTCTCGTGCCGAACAATACGTCAACCTGGACTTTGCCTATGGGCTCACAAGAAATGCCTGGCACAATGCCATGGAAAGTTGTCCTTGTAGCTTGGAGCATGTTCTCCGAGATACCCAACTTGCGCATTGTATCCGCATACATGATGTTAATGCTACTGCCATTGTCAATCAGTACCTTGGAGAACCTTACATTGATGTTAGGCCTAATGAATGTAGGGTCCAGCACTAGCGCATATGAACCAGGACTTGGCCAAGCTTGGCATGATCTTTGATGCTCCAGGTAATCTCCTGGTCCGACCAAGGCATATACCTCGTCACTGCTGGCATTACCACATTCACCTCCATATGTCGGCACTACAAGCTCTTTCTATCTGTTTCCTCAGTGGTAAACACACAGTAACTCTGATGATGCTCTCTGTACTCATTCCTCCCCTCATTTCCGGGGTACCTTTGATCTGGCTGATCCTGGTCTTCCACTTGATGCACCGCATCCCTTCTCTCATGGTTATCATACCTCGGCAGAGGGGGAGGCAACATTAGCTGTTGCGTGTTCGCTCCGGAGAGCAATTGCTGCCAGGGTAACTCCTGCCGAGGTTGATCGTTCCGAGGTGCCTGAGCATTCCCCAAACCACCTTGTTCTATCTTACGCATCCACTCACATTGCCTCGTTGTATGACCCGCTGGGTTACTCGGATTTGGCGTGTGATTTACACGGCTGATCCAACATTGACTCGTAAGTATACCTCGGACGGTCCTTCTTTTCCTGCCACTGTTTATTTTGCTCTGGCATCCAAGTTTTCTTGCCATCATTTCTCGGTGTCCATTGTTGGCCCCTAGTTTTCTGACGTTGATTTTCCCCTTGCTCCGGGCTGATCTTGATTCACAGCAGCAACTTGTTGCGAATTGTACCCGTAATCCGGTCTATCATCTCTTCTTTTACCCTGGTAGTCATTCCTCCAGGACGACCCGGCTCCATCTCTCTGGAAACACTCCTCATTTGACTCGTTTGACACGAGCCTAGGTTGAGTCGGATCACCCAAAGCATACAAATCTGCAATCCGGATCGTCTCTGCCAATGTAGTTGGCATATCCCTTTGCAATCTTTGCCACAACATGCTCGCATATCTACATCCTTGAGCAAACCATGCTATGGCCTACAACTCTATCACACCCTCACACGAGTTTCTCACGGTACACCACCGGGTTAAAAACTCCCGGTCCGTCTCATTCGGTCTCTACTTACACATAGCTAGGGTCTGTGGCCTATTTGGCCTCTGATACGTACTTGAGAAATTGCTGATAAACATTTCCTCAAAATCGATCCAGCAGTTAATACTTCGGGGTGGCAAATTGTTTAGCCATACCCTTGCTGGCCCCTCCAACATCTGGGGTACATATCTCACATCCCATCTCAAGTTGCCTGTAGCAATTTTCATAGCCGTAGCATAGTTTATCAACCAATCTTCTGGCTTAGTACTGTCGTCATACGTCTTTGTGCCTCTAGGTAACTGGAATTTAGGTACGGGAGGCTCCTTCATGATCTGGGGCCCAAAACATGCAGTACCCGGGGGACCTTGACATTCAATCTGTTCTGACCTATACAGCCGATCCAGTTTCAATCTGGCATCATCAGGCATCAAATCCCTGCTTCCCAATCTTGACCCTATCACATGATAGTCCGGCCTTGGGTATCCTGCGTTCACCATTTCCGAATCTCCATCGTTATACCGGTCTTGCTCTCGTGGAGCACCTCTCTGTTGCATACCTCGGCCGGCACTTTGCTCTTGCCTTGGTATATTCTGCTGCTGCAGTTGTCCTGCCGAGTTGCGCTGTCCGGCATTGCCATTTACAATATTTCCTTAACCGGCATTGCCTTGGTCATGGTTACCTCAGCCAGCTTCACCTCGGCTCACACTCCATCGATCGTCATTTCTCTATACTTCTTTTCCTTTCCCTGCCCTTGTCGGGTCATACGGGACGATCTGTTTGTTCCTCCTGGCCGAGGTTACTACCTCTTCTCTCCTAGGACCACCATGAGGAGACGATGCGGCTCCAGCGGATTTCTCCGGGTTACCCACCGCCGAATGAACGATCTTGGAGGCCCTAGCTCTCTCCGGGTTAGCTCTGAGTAATTCCTCATTTTGCCTGTTCGTGATCCGAACCAACTCATTGACCCTATCTTGTTGTCTCTGATGGGCTTCACCCGTTAGACCCTCTAACTCGGATGCAGCTGCATCCGCTGCTCTGAGGTTTTTCGCCAGGGTACTATACTTCGGCAGCCCCATGGACAAACAGTTTTCTGACTCCTCAATCCTAGTATCACCCTCTTTGTTCATTTCACTCATGAGATTTCTCCCTTTTACTTTTATAGCATCTACTTTATTTGCCTTTGCATACTCACGCATCGTCATGTTCAACGACTGCTGAGCCGCGGCTATCTTTTTCGCTCCCTCTAGAATTTTTTGCCTAGTTTCCTCTAACTCGGCCTGTGCCTGAGCCGGATCTACCACTGCTGCTATCGGGTTTGCCAAGCTATCCATCGCTTCCCGCAGCATATTCTCTGGCCTCTCTAGTGGAGGACCTCTACCTTTCCTTGGTGCCTTAGGCGTTACCTCCGGATCTGGTGCTGGATCCTTGCTTGCGCCAGCGCCAGGCGTAGTTATCATCACCTCAGCACGGTCCGGGGAGCGAGTGATACGCGCCCCGTGAACCACGCTAAGGGGTGGCTCCCTGCCTCGACGACGTGCCGCGGATGAACACATGACACATCGACAGCAACGTAGACCTTGTGCGCACCGAGCTTGACAAAGAGGCCATTGTGCGGAAGAGGGCACTTGCCGAAGCAGCCAGCGTTGTCGCTCACAAAGTCCAGCGCTCCAAAGCGCTGAACAAGCCCAGAGACGATGCGTTCGCCGGTGCCGATGAGGTTTCTTGTCCGGATCTTGACCCCTGCTAGCACCGCTAGCCCCACGGTGGGCGCCAACTGTCGTGGTGGTGTCACGGCAGATGCCATGGATAGGCTAAAGGTGGGGACTAAATGCACTAGGGGAATCCAGGGATGGATAGTGTGGTGATTCCACACATAGTAGCCTTGTATTCGATTCACTTCCAAGGTTTACAAATGCTCCTCGAGCTGTATTGGAGAGAGGAGGAAGAAGGAGCTCTCTTACTCTCACCGCGAGCTAGCCCTCAGGAACTAAGTAAAATCTAGCCAATAGAGATCAACCCCTTCTACAGAGGCCCTAGCCCTCCTTATATAGGGGTGGCTAGGTCTCCAATTAGGGCATACGTGGAGGCATATTCCAGGGAATATGCCTCCTCCCAAATTAGTAAGCCGACCGGGTCGCTTTTTCCCCGCGTCATCCATGCAGAGGCTACGTGGGCCTCTGCAGCGCTCGCGTCAGCCGACATTGGCATCGTCACCTTTGTCGGCCACACCTCGGTGGTCCTGCCTCTGTCCGCTTCGCTCATGCTATGCGTACCGGGGTCACCTTTGACCAGCGAGATACCTTCCTTCTCCTAGAAGCTTGATATGACCCGGATCGTAGTTGATCCGGCCACACCTGTTCCTGCGTACAAGTTAGATTCATCTATCCGACTTACGGCTTAAGTCGGTTGAGACCCAGTTAGGTGGAGATCCCCTGGTCTAGGGTACCCCGAGATTCGGCCTGCCTTGAGGTGACTCGGCCAGCATTCACTTTGACCTTGCCGTACCTCGGCTAACTCGGCCTTTATACCTCGGCATGACCCTACCCGGGGGTATCCCCCCAACACATTGTTTTCAGATTTAAACGAATAACCACTTTACATCAAACCCGATCCGGATACAATGTTCATGCTAAGTGCAGGCACCAAATAACAATTATTCAGGTTTATAACTAATCACGATGGCATATGGAGAGGAAGCGTTCCGACGGCGATCACATCAACTTGATCCATTGCCAACCCGCATTGTGACCTCATCCCTTGCTTGTTGTCGCTTATTCCGCAGCCCCTGAATCGAGTTACATATATTAGCAACCGATCCCGTATCAAATACCCAGGTGCTACTGCGAGTACTAGTCAAGTACACATCAATAACATGTATATCATATATACCTTTGTTTGCCTTGATGGACTTCTTGTCCGCCAGATAGTTGGGGCACTTGCGCTTCCAATGGCCAGTCCCCTTGCAATAGTAGCACTCGGTATCAGACTTAGGGCCAGCTCGGGGTTTCTTTTCAGGCGCGGTAACAGATTTGCCACCTTTCTTTCCCTTGTGCTCGCCTTTCTTGTCCTTCTTGAAACCGGTGGTCCTATTGATCATCAACACTTGATGTTCTTTCCTAATCTCCACTTCTAAAGTCTTCAGCATTGACAGAAGCTCGGGAAGAGTCTTCTTCATGCCCTGCATATTATAGTTCATCACGAAGATCTTGTAACTAGGTGGCAGAGATTGGAGAACACGATGTATGCCCAAGTCAATGGGAATCGTTATTCCCAAGGACACAAGCTTATCGGCGTACCCAGACATTTTGAGTACATGCTCACTAATGGAGCTGTTCTCCTCCATCATGCAGCTAAAGAACTTTTCAGTAGCATTATAATTCTCTATGGCAGCATGGGTATCGAAAATCATTTTCAATTCTCCCATGGTATCAAAGGCATTGCCATTTTCAAAACACTTTCGAAGTTCTGGCTCTAGCCCATACAGTATGCCGCAATGAACTAAGTTGTGGTCCTCCTGACAAGTCACATAGACATTCTTTTCCTTGTCAGGGGCATCAGGAGCTGGTGGGGGGCCTAGTGGCGCATCTAGCACATATTGCTTTTGTGCAGCAGTGAGGAGAATCCTCAAATTCATAGCCCAGTTGGTGAAGTTGCTACCATTTGCAGCAAGTTTCTCTTTCTCCATGAACACATTGAAATTAAAAGCAGGTGGTGCCATCTACAATAGAATTTGTAGAGTTTATTTAGACTAAGTTTATGATAGATTGAGTTCAACTAATCCAAATTACTAATGAACTCCCACTCACAAACGACATCCCTCGTGTCCTTTTGGTGATTACATGAACCAAATCCACTACACCAAGTCCGATCATCACGTGAGTCGGTGTAGCTTCAAAGGCGAGCATCTATATGGGCATTATATCAACTATATGACTCATGCTTAACCTTTCGGTCTGTGTTCCGAGGCCATGTCTGTACATGCTAGGCTCGCCAAGTAAGAACCTTAGTACTCGCGTGTGTAAAACTGTCTTACACCCGTTGTATGAAAGCGTAGAGTCGAGTACACCCGATCATCACGTGATGTCTTAAAACACGATCCATAGAACGATGCATACTCAAGGAAGAACACATTTTATCTTGATATCTAAATGAGGGATCATCTTACAATGCTACCAAAAGAGCCAAACTAGCAGTATAAGATGCTAACATCTAATGTGTAAAGTGAGATGATATGGTACATGCATTTGCATCATGGTATGATCTCTATCATTCCTTTGTGTGTGTAAGGCCAAGGTCTATGGAACTTACACGTTGAATGTGTTGTAAGAGTATCTATCATACATCTACTTACAACAATACCATATCAATACACCAGCCTAGCAACGATCTAAACTAGACGCCTCTAGTTTATCAATTGCAAGTTTTACGTGGCTTATGGATTTCGGAGATAGAACCGTTCTCACCTATGAACATGAACCACAACAAGGATAACCAAGTTATTAGCAACTCATTGTAAATCAGATATTGACTATAGTAGGAGAGACAGACACCTGTCAGCCACTTATGCAAAACAAGTTGCATGTCAGTCGTGGAACCGGTCTCATGTACGATGACATGTAAGGTTGGTCCGGGCCGCTTCATCCCACTATGGCACCAATATCCAAAATACATAGAAGATGCAATAACATGATCATCGTCACCCACATATAAACATATGTGTACTACCCGTGTAAAGCACCTACGCATAGATCAGGCTCTGATACCACTGTTGGGTCCGCAGCATAGAAAACAAAAAATTTCCTACGATGAGAACTACACGCCGAGATCTATCTACTAGGTACAAAGCAACGGGTGGACATACATCCAACGAGAACTTACCCTCGAAGACAACGAGTTTTGTTAACGAGTAGGAACTCGTGGTTGATGTAGTCGTACACTTGCCGATCTCAAGATCGTGAGGAAGTCCGAGCGCTCCAAATCAGCAGCGCATCCATACTCGCACACACGTTCAAGCCACCGGACAACCTCCACCTCCTCGCTCCAGTGATCCAGCGGAAGCAGCAACTCCTTCCAGACGAAATGCCACCGGGAACATGTATCTCGCTAATCCGAGACCATGGGGGAATAATTCTAGAGGGGGAGAGAGATCCTTCACAAGGAGGTGTGAGGAAGAAGAAGAAGGAGGAGGAGGGCCTTTTATAGGAGGAGGGGGGTGACCCTCCTCTCCATGGCCGCTGCATGGGGGGTGACCCTCACCTCCCCCATTTCATGTGGTGGTAACCCCTCCACATTAAAATGCCTCTTCACATTCCCTTTTAAAGTCCCCACTTTAAATGCATTAAAATTCTCCAAGTTTAATGCTCTCTCATTTAATAAAACTCTTTTATTAAATTTATTCAGAATTTTGTTAATTACTTTAATTAACAAACATTCACATATAACCCCTTGCAATATTTCAATATCACATGCAAAACCACTTTCTGCAATTTCACCCGAAACAATTTCTGGTTTCTATCGAAACAATTCCTGCGCTTTGCAATTCTTTCTTCTGAAACATATGTGCTCCAAAATGGTGTCCGGTAACTCTTAAGTGTGTCACCCTACGGTTCGTGAATAATGCAGACATGATTGAGACTCCTCTCAGATCAATAGTCAGAAGCGGGACCTGTAGATCCATACTGACTCCTGCATATTCAACGACGACTTCTGTGATCGTGAGAACCTTTAATGCTTGTAATTTAATCCCTTTGTCTCATGATATAATACATGTCCGAGATTCGATCATCGGTATCCAAATACCTAGTTTGATCTCGTTACCGACATGCACTCTTTTCTCATTCCCGTGATATAACATTCTAGTGATCACATCACTTGCTTGCAAGCTATCTCAATGTGATATCACCGAGAGGGCCCAGAGTATATCTATCCGTCATCGGGATTAACAAGTTCCACTCTTGATCCATGAGCCTCAACATAACACCTTCGTAGTACTGAACCCATCTTTATAGTCACCCTGTTACGGTGTGACGTTTTATGTTATCAAGATACTCTTCAGGTGTTAGCAATTAACATGATCTCATGGTCTAAGGATAAAGATTACTTCGTATGATGTTATAGCAATATAAACATACTGACTTGATCGTAATGCTATACTTTGGATGAATGTTCATCACATCATTCCACCAATGGTGTGACCTTGTTATTAACGACATCCAATGTCCATGATCAGGAAACCTTGATCATCTTGTTAATCAACAAGCTAGTCTATAAGAGAGGCATAACTAGGAACCCTTTTTGTTTATTAAACACACATGTATTGATGTTTCCGATCAATACAATTCTAGCATGTAAAATAAACATCTATCATATATAAGGAATACATAATAACAACTTTATTATTACCTCTCAGGGCATATTTCCTTCACCCCAACGAGCTCGTTAGTACATGAGTCAGCAAGTATTTTTCTGGCGCCGTTGCCGAGGAGTCAAGGACATCTTCACAAGGGGAGTCCCTCATAACCAATATGTTTACTTTGTTATTTTTGTTTTGCTTAGTTTACTTTTGCTTTGTTTGCTTGTTTCTTTATCAAAAACACAAAAAAATTAGTTTTACAAGTTTGCTTTCTTTATTAAAAGCACAAACAAAATGACTACTCTTGAAAACACTAAGTTGTGTGACTTCACTAGCACCAACAACAATGATTTTATGAGCACACCTATTGATCCACCTATTCCTGAAGCTACTTTCTTTGAAATAGAACCTGCTTTACTCAATCTTGTTATGAGAGAACAATTTTCTGGTATTGGTAATGAAGATGCTGCTACCCATCTAAATACTTTGTTGAATTTTCTGGAAAAGCTAAAGAATGGTTGAATTCCTTAACTAGGAATAGTATTGATTCTTGGACTAAATGCAAAGATGCTTTCATTGGAAAATACTATCCTCCTGCTAAGATTATATCTATGAGAAGTGAAATAATGAAGTTTAAACAATCTGATAATGAACATGTTGCTCAAGCTTGGGAAAGAATGAAATCTTTGGTAAAAAATTGTGCCACTCATAGACTAACTGCTTGGATGATTATCCAAACTTTTTATGCAGGATTGAACTATTCTTCAAGAAATCTATTGGATTCTGCCGCTGGAGGTACCTTTATGACCATTACTTTGGGTGCCGCAACAAAGCTTCTGGATAATATGATGGTTAACTATTCTGAATGGCATACTGAGAGAGCTCCACAAGGCAAGAAGGTAAATTCTGTTAAAGAAACCGCCTCCTTGAGTGATAAAATTGATATTATTATGTGTATGCTTGTTAATGGGAAAGCCCATATTGATCCAAATAATGTTCCCTTAGCCTCTTTGGTTGCTCAAGAAGAGAAAGTTGATGTGAACTTTATAAGAAATAATAATTTTAGCAACAATGCCTACAAGAATAATTTTGGTAACAACAATTATAAGCCATATCCTCCTAACAATGGTAATGCTTATGGAAATTCCTACAACAACAATAGGAGTGCTTCCTCTGAACTTGAAGTTATGCTTAAGGACTTTATTAGTAAACAAACTGCTTTCAATAAAACTATTGAGGAAAAACTCTCTAATGCTGAAAGAAATATAGCATCACTGGCTGAAGCTCAATCTTCGTTGAATAAAATGGCTGCTAAACCTGAAACTATTGATAATCCCTTTGCAGCTACTAATGCCATACAAGTGAGAATTGATAAAAATGTTAGACTATTAGCTGAATTGCATGCTAAATGGGAAAGAGAAGATGAAATTGCTAGAAACATTAGTGTTTCTACTATCACTACCACTAGTGTTCAGGATAGTAATAGCTCTACTACTTTAGATGATAATTATGATTTTGATCTTGATGGTTGCAATATCTCTGAAGTTATTAAGTTCCTACAAAAACTTGCTAAAAGTCCTAATGCTAGTGCTATGAACATGGCCTTTACAAAACACATTACTAATGCTCTCATAAAGATTAAAGAAGAAAAGATGAAACATAAAGCTTCTATTCCTATAAAACAAGAAGATGGTTGGGAACCCATCATTAATATGAAAGTGAATGATTTTGATTTTAAAGCTTTATGTGATCTTGATAGTAGTGTTTCCATTATGCCTAGAAAGATTTATGATATGCTTGATTTGCCACCACTTGAAGATTGTTATTTGAATGTCCCACTTGATGATAATGCTAAAAAGAAACTAATGGGGAGTATTAATGATGTTCTTATTATGGTTAACAATGCCTATGTCCCCGTTGATTTATATGTTTTGGATGTTGAATGCAATGCTTCTTATCCTATTACTTTGGGAAGACCTTTTCTTAGAACTGTTGGTGCCATTATTGATATGAAAGAAGGCACCATTAAATATCAACTCCCACTCAAGAAAGGTATAGAACACTTCCCTAACAAGAGAGAGAATATTTCTTTGTCCTCTCCTATGAAAAAAATTTTGCTCTTAATGCTTCTTCATTTGAGAACACTTGATCCTTTTTCTTGCTTCTTATGCCTAACTTAAAGGCGTTAAAGAAAAGTACTTATTGGGAGATAACCCCAAAAGTTTTAGATTAGTCTTGGAAGTTATTACTTCAGTAATAACCACTCCTTATCCTTTTTATTTGCTTTTTGTGCCAAGAGTAACATCTAATGAGAGAGAAGTAATGATTGGGAAAGTTGCTGTCCCGAAACAGATTTCTGTGCTTCAACGTAAAAAATTCGTGTAAAATCTATGTACGTCATTTTGAGGCGTGAATGTTTGTGCTTCTGCCCCAGGTTGTTATCTAACTTTCGTTAGTTCAACACTTTTCGATTTGAGCAACGGAAGGTCTTCCAAAAAATTCATCTTTACCTGTTGGTCTGTTTTGACAGATTTCTGCCATTTTCTGTATTTGCTTCTTGTTGGTTCCTTTTTGAGTTTTTTGGGAAATTGATCTTTTTGAGGGAAGTGCTACAGTAGCTAGAGTTTTAATGAAAGTTTTATTGGTGTTGGAACTGAACCTAAATACCTATTATCTTGAGTGCACTAATGTTGCTAATAAAGATTGTGTGAAGTTTTGTATGATGGAAAAAATTCAGGTGTATGGAAGGAATGAGTAATGAGATGAAGAATGGACTCAAGCTCAAGCTTGGGGATGCCACGTGTGTAACCCCAAGAAATGTCCAAGAAGTACAAGCGTCAAAGCTTGGGGATGCCCAAGGCATCCCCCTCTTCATCAATAAAAATCCCAGGTTCCTTCCAAACACTTCATTTTTATTGTTTCATGCACAATTGTGTTGTTCTTGGAGCGTCTTCTTTTTCGTTCTCATTTTGGTTTTTCGTTTGTTTTGTTTGCTTAGTTTGCTAAATAAATTGGTTGGACCCCCTCTTTCATACATTGATTTTCAAATAGTTTGGTTTGGTTTGGAAAAAGAGTAGGGAAGTTCATGCTTAAGTGGTAAAGAGAGCTTGTTTTTGACTGTGGCCTATGCTTTGTCATGCCATGCTCGATATTGTTTTGGCTTTATGCTTAGTATTTTTGGTGTAGCATGACTTGTTATAAACAATTGAGATTGCTTAATGTGCCTTTGAAGAATCATGCGTTGTTTTGGCATATTAAAGCATAGTATTGTGGTATTCTTCTTTGATGCTTTATTTGGGTTGACTTGGCACATGCTCACACCATGTTATGACTATCCGAAGTCACCATAGCCTTTATGATCCTTTAGTTTTCAACTTGTAGTATCACTTTATGCTTTGATTAATGATGTTTTGTCGCTCTGCATGATTATGGCTATTATTGCTCTCTTAGTTGGTCGCTCCCAGTCTTTTGCTAGCCTCCATAACCAAGTATGAGTTCCACTCATGCATCCAACTCCTAAAACCAAGTTATTCCAAAGAGTGCACCATACCTACCTACTAGCATATGCTATTCCAAGTATATTCATGTTTTTATCTACCTTCCGAATTAAACTTGTTATGAGAAAACTAGTGATTAAAGCTCTCATGAACTGGATGGCACACTTTACTTTTCTTGCCCTTGATAAAATTGAACCATTGTGTCGGCTATGTTATATATGCTTACACTTATTTGTTGGGGATTAGCAGAACCATGTTGTCATGGGGAATGCTTTCAACATTGCACTTGTACTTTGTACCAAGTTGATATCATGCCCTTTTGTCTATGGATGTCGTCGGTGTGAAATGAAAGGGGAGCTTGTAAGTCCATGGAGTTTTGTATATGTGTTAGAGAAACGCCTGTGCTGCTGGTCTAATCCATGCTGTCATGGTGGAAACCTGCAGCGTAACCATAATGAGCTGTCTATGAAGCATTCTTCTTATAAAAAAAGAGTCAGATACTGAGAAAAAGAAAAAAAGAAAAAAATATGAGAAAAGAGGGAAGAGAGAAAAAAGCACCATATTCCCATGGCAAATAAGAAGATTGCTGAGATGCTCATTGTCTGCTTGCCTTGTCATTTTGATATGGGGATTCTTCCGTATCATCGGGCAAGGGGTACCCCGTTGGTGATTCTCTATGATACACATGTACTTACGATGACAAGAACTTACCGGTGACTAAACTTGAGTATCATGAGGAGCGACCCTCGTATTCAAGGGACATGAGATTTCCAACTTATACTTCGTCAAGCATATACACCATAGTTTGTTCACTTTAACCTTAATCACTTCAAGATGCTTATGATAGGGGCACTGAGAGCTGAAAACTATTAAGTACCATAAGTTTTGGAAGCTCTTTATGAAACTTGAATCCCTACTTCCTTCTATGAAGGCCTTTCTTTTACTTTTTTGTTGAGTCTCCACCTTCTACCTTTATGCACCTACTTTGAGAGCATAGTGGCCATTCTTAGTTCTATGTGCATTGTCCCAAGACATGTTGATTGATGCATAACTTTGATATTGCTTGTTTTAAACTATTTCTATCTAGTCACTCTTATGAACTTTGAAGGTGTCCTATGCATTTAAGTTAGCTACTCTATGAGGGACAAGCTGAATACTACTATGCTATGTTTTCTTTGTGTGAAACAAACAAAGGTCTTGCAAAGCATTGTTATTCATGAATCTTTTGTTTGTGCCTTTTCATGTTGCAACATAGTTTCTTTGTCTTATTGCTAGAACTTTGTCTTTCATGTTATGATTGAAGTACTATGATCCCAGCTTCGAATGTTTTACAAATACTTTGATCAAGTTTATGATGGTGCATGTCACCTCAAAATTTATTCTTTCTTTTTAACACTTACCAACTTGAGGACGAGCAGGAGTTAAGCTTGGGGATGTTGATACGTTGCTAACGTATACATAATTTTTGATGTTCCATGCTTGGTTTGATCTACTTTCTTGTGTTTTGTCCATACTTTGGAATACTTTTCATATGATTTCTTGGACTAACCTATTAACAAGAGCCACAGTGCCAGCTGCCTATTTTCTGCTGTTTTTGGTTCCAGGAAAGTCAGAAAATGAATATTCTCGGAATTGGACGGGACAAAAGCCAAAGTCAGTTGTTCGCCGAGGTACACCCAGAGCCAGAATACGAGACGGAGAGGGGCTGGGGCCCGGCCACACCACCTGGCCGTGCGGCCAGGCCTGGCCCACGCCAGGAGGGTCTGGCCGCCACATGCACCCCCTCGGCCTCTCCTTCCGCCTATAAGTTGCCTCCGATATAGAAACCCTAAGTACCCGATCAAAATTCCATGAAAGAGTCTATAGCCGCCGTCATCTCCATCCCTAGATCGGGAGGGATCTGAAGCTCTTCCCGACACCCTGCCAGAGAGGGGAATTCACCCTAGAGGCCTTCTTCATCATCATGCAAGCCTCCGGTGTGATGCGTGAGTAGTTCATCTCTGGACTACGGGTCCATGTAGTAGCTAGATGGCTGGTTCTCCTCCTTTGTGCTATCATGTTTAGATCTTGTGAGCTCCGTTCATGATCAAGATCATCTATTTGTAATTCTGCATGTTGTGTTTGTGGGGATCCGATGGATATTGAGATGCTATTTCAGATTGATTATTGATTCTATCATGTCTTTGTTATTTGTGATCTTGCATGCTTTCCGTTGTTAGTAGCTATCTTGGCCAAGTAGATGCTAGCAACTCCAAGAGTTAGTATTTATGCTCGATAGTGGGTTCATGCCTCTGGTAATCTAGGGAAGTGACATAAATCTCTAAGCTACTAGATGTGTTGTTGCTACTAGGGAGAAAACAACAATCCTTTGTTCATAGAAAAATCGTATTGTTTACTTTACATGCAATTCGTAACGCAATTATCCATTGCTTGCAACTTAATACTAGAGGGGGTTCGAATGATAACTTGAAGGTGGATTTTTAGTCATATATGCAGTTGGATGGCGGTCTATGTATAATGTTGTAATGCGAATCGAATCTCAAAGGAGTCAAGGTGAGTAGCATATTCTTGTATGCTTTCTCGATGTTTGTCAATTTCCCCGCTGTAATTTGTTCACCCAACATGTCATCTATCTTAAGGAGAGCCACCTCTAGTGAACTATGGACCCCGGTCCTTTCTTTTACTATCAATCTATAATCAACTGCTTACTGTTTTGTGTTTACTTTCTGCAAACTATTACTTTCTTCCACTCGATATGTTTAATCCTTTGTTTTCAGCAAAATCGATGAGATTGACAACCTCATCGCAAGTTGGGGACATAGTTCTATGGTTGTGTTGTGTAGGTCTCCACGTTGCTGCTGGCACCGGTAGTGCCCCTGCCAAAGTTCAGCTAGCTACACCTTTGGAGTGTTTCCTTGCTCCTACTGGATTGATAACCTTGGTTTCATAACTAAAGGAAACTTACTGTTGTGCTCATCATACCTTCCTCTTAGGGTTCCCCAATGAGCTCGTTAGTACACGAGTCGGCAGTGCATCTTGGCAAATCAACCAATATGTCTGGATCCAAATTTGAAGTTTGTTTTCGAATTTCCAAGCAACAACAATGTGTTTTGTTCTGGAGCAACTAGAAAGATGATGGCTCAAAATTCCACTGCCCCTATTTTTCACACAATGTATAATGCCCTTTCAAGCTTCTAGGCTAAATTTGTGCAATAAAATAATTTTTGGCGCTAGATGTTTGAATTGGTGGGATGTTTGAATGGATGGGCGGGATATTTCAACACTCTGCTGAAAATTTGAATTTGAAGCTTCTAAGGTACGCTACTCCCACTTGGGATGATGTCCCCGTTAGATAGACCACATGCCTATATGCTTTCCAGCATTTAGTGAGTCTATATAGATCTGGCAAAATTAATGAACATTAATTCAAGGCTTTCAAACAAGATGACCAAGGCCACAAACATACTTTTTGTACCGTGTCCATGTTTTGTACTACTCCATACATTGAAGCATCTTCGCCAATCAAGCTTACAAACGTGTCCATATTTGGTAGATCGGTGCATCTTGGCATTTCAAGCAATTGTTTACAAAAGGAGATTCTAGATTTGATGGATAATGCCCTACTTTCATGAATTTCCAAGCTTCCTAGATAAAGATGTGCAATAAAATTACCTTTTGACAATTTAAAGTAAGTATGTCTAATTACGAACTACAAAGTGTGTGATATAGCTTTCTCTTGACTTTTTAAAAATAATTTAAAGGTACCTAATTAGTTAAATATTGGAGAACCACCGAGAGTTTTGCAAGATTTCAACTTTTGATATGAATGGTAATGACACCAAATTTGGGCCATTTTAAAAAAAATAAAGAAACATAATATAAAACAAAATGCAACCATTCTTTTCTCTGTTGGTGTCTTATGTGTGCATTAGCTAATTTCCATGAAAAATATATAAAACTTTATAAACCTTTAAAAAACTCGTTTCATAATATCGCGTACCATGTTTGAACATTCATGGCTTTCAAAAACTAGATGACCAATGTCAAGGCCATATGTGTTACCATACTTTATGATAATGTAACCATGTTTGGTAGATTAGTGCATATTGGCATTTAAACATTGTTTACAAAAAGAGTTTCCATATTTGAAGTTATTTTATAAGCCCCAATCAATAATAATGGATTTAGTTTTATCATACGATATATGGCGTACCATAAATAGATGACCAAGGTCATGGCCATATCTTTGCTATAGTTTATAACAACATGTCCGTATTTGGTATATTGGTGCGTATTATTGGCATTTAAAATATTATTTACAAAGGAAGCTTCCGAATTTGAAGTTATTTTCAAATTTTCAAGCGACAACAGTGGCATTTGTCGTGAAGAAACTACAAATAAGTATGGCTCAAAATCCCACTGCCCTAGTTTTCATACAAGATATATATAGCCTAGGGTTTAAGGTTCGGGTTTTTTGGGTTGAGGGTTTAGGGGTTTATGGTTTATGGTATATGGTTTAGGATTTTAGGGTTTAGGGTTTAGGAGTTTAAGGTTCGGTATTTAGGGTTTAGGGTTCAGGATTGAGGGTTTTAGGGCTTAGGTTTGTCTAGGTTTTAGGGTTTAGGGAATTATCAATAATAATGTTCAAGCTTTATGTATATATGCATATATAAATTCGTGGAATAGAATGGTGTTATCACATTTAATGAAAGTATCTCGGATTTTCATCTATAAGTGCATGATACCTACTTGGTAAGGGGTTGAGGAGCTGAGCGTTTAGAGTTTGTTGTTTTTAGGGTTTTAAGGTTTAGGGGTTTAGGGTTTAGGTTTTTGTGGAATTTTCAATAATGTTTAAGCCGTTTTATGCTTATATTCGTGGAATGGAATAACGTTAGCACAATTTGATGCAAGTATATCTGAAATTTTGATCTACAAGTTTATGATACCTCATTTGCTAGGGTTGTTTAGGGGTTGAGGGTTTAGGGCATTTTCAATAATGTTCAAACTTTATGGTTATATTCATGGAATAGAATGGCGTTACTGCAATTTAATGAAAGTATCTCAGATTTTGATCTATAAGTGCATGGTACATGCTTGGTTAGGGTTTATGTGTCGAGGGTTTAGGGTTTTACGGTTTAGGTTTAAGGATTGTATAGGGTTTAGGGGGTTTAGCGAATTTTCAATAATTCTCAAGCTTTATGCTTATATTCGTCGAATAGAATGGCGTTACCTAATTCATAGAAAGTATCTCAAATTTTGATCTTTAGGTGCATGATACCTGCTTGGTTAGGGTTTATGGGTTGAGGGTTTAGAGTTTTAGGGTTTATTAGGGTTTAGGTTTTAGGGGTTGTTAGGGTTTATAGAATTTTCGATAATGTTCAAGATTTATGCTTATATTCGTCGAATAGAATGGCGTTACCAATTTAATGAAAGTATATCAAATTTTGATCTATAAGTGCATGCTACGTGCTTGGTTAGGGTTTAGGGTTTAGGGTTTTGGTTTTAGGGGTTTAGGGTTTCAGGAATTGTCAACAATAATCAAGCTTTATGCTTATATTCATGGAATAGAATGGAGTTACCACAATTTAATGAAAGTATCTCAAATTTTGATCTATAAGTGCATGATACCTGCTTGGTTAGGGTTTATGGGTCAAGGGTTTAGGGTTTTATGGTTTAGTTTTATGGGTTGTTTAGGGATTATGGTTTACCGAATTTTCGGTAATGCTAAGGATTTATGCTTATATTTGTCGAATATAATGGCGTTACCTGATTTAATGAAAGTATCTCAAATTTTGATCTATGAGTGGAGGACACCTGCTTGGTTAGGGTTTTTGGGCTGAGGTTTTTAGGGTTTAGGTTTTATGGTTTAGGAATTTTTGATAATGCTCAGTGTTTATAGTTATATTTGTCAAATAGAATGGCGTTACCCAATTTAACGAAAGAATCTCAAATTTTGATCTATAAGTGCATGCTACGTGCTTGGTTAGGTTTTTGGGTCTAGGGGTTTAGGGTTTGGGTTTTAGGGGTTTAGCTAGGGTTTAGGGTTTCAGGAATTTTCAATTATGTTCAAGCTTTATATGTGCTTATATTCGTAGAATAGAATGGTGTTACCCAATTTAACGAAAGTATCTGAAATTTTGATCTATAAGTGCCTGCTTGGTCAGGGTTTAGGGGTTTAGAGTTTATGGTTTAGGATTCCGTGAATTCTCAATAATATGTTCAAACTTTATGGTTATATTCGTGGAATAGAATGGTGTTACCGCAATTTAATGAATGTATCTCAAAATTTGATCTACAAGTCGATGATACCCTGCTTGGTCATTATTTTTGTTAAATACAATTGAAGGTACCCAAGTACTAAAACAAGTGAGAAACACCAAGAGTTCCGTGAGATTTAGGCGTTGTTTGGTTGGGCTCTAATTCTGGCTTTTGATTTTTGTCTTATAAAGCCAGGAACGTGTTTTTGACTTTATTTTTTTTTGTTTTTACTCTGACATAGTTGAATGATGGTATAAGCCAAAAGCCAAAATGTAAAGTGGCTTATAAAACAAAGCTAAAAGCGATAGATAACCTTAACCAAACAACCCCTCAACTTCTTGATATGAATGCTACTGCAGCAAAATTTGGGACATTTTGAAAGAAAAATCCAAATAAAACATATATAAATTGAAGCAATGTCTTTCTTTTGCAGAGTATTTTGTTATGTGCAGTTCCTAGGTTCCATGAAAAAGTATGGTAAAACTTGACAACTTTCGAACCACATTTCACAATATACATGGCATACCATGTATGAACATTCATGGCTTTCAAACGAGATGACCAAGGTCATGGCAATATGTTTTCCATAGTTTATGATAACGTGTTCATGTTTGGTAGATCGATGCATAACTGCATATTGGCATTTCAAACAATGTTTACAAAAATGGGTGCACATCCAAATTCAAAGTTATTTTAAATTGTCCAAGTGACAACAATGGCTTCCGTTGTGAAGCAACTACAAAGACTATATGTGGTTCAAAATCTCACAACACCAATTTTCTCATAAAGTATATTTTTTATGGATAATGCCCAAGTTTCATGATTTTTCAAGCTTTCAAGCCAGGTTCTGATTTTAACAATTTTATCTCGGTTTAGCAAAAAATGTTCGAATTTTGAACAGCAAGTGATGGGAATCTCTACTTCCCGTAATTCTGGCTCAATGACATGTGGGTCACTTGCATGGTGGGTCCAAAGAGTTAGTGTAGGTTGGAGTGGGCGGGCAGGTAAATATTGAAGAAGGGTAGGGAAACATCGATGGGGTGATGCACTTGGGAGATTATCCGTCGAAGGGTAGGAAAATTTTGAGGTCGATGCTTCTAACATACGCTGCTCCGACATGAAGCAGCTCAGATGCACTATTACCCTCTAGACCCGCATGCCAATGAGAGTTGCTTTCTAGCATTTAAATGAGTTTTTAGGCATTTGCTAAAATTATTGAACAATTCAAGGCTTTCAAAAAGATGACCATCATCCAAAAAAGGTGACCAAGGTCATGGCCATAATTTATGATGGCGTGTCCGCATTTGGTATATCGGTGCATCTTGGCAAATCAACCAATATGTCTGGTTCCAAATTTGAAGTTTATTTTCGAATTTCCAAATTTGGCCCCTTTTCGAAAAAATTAGGGACGGAATTAAATATATGTTGAAATAAAGCCATTTGTTCGCAAAGTGCAATGCTATGTGCATTAGTTTCCATGGTAAAACATAAACTTGTATTTTGACAACTTTTGGATCAATTTTGATCTATGGTGATTGGCAGGTGGGCCACGTATATGGTGGTTGATATGTCCATTTTGCATCACTATTCTATATCATAATTCACTATTATTCATTGATATATTTCATATTAAGAGATGGTACTTATGTTATTTCATATATTTTTGCATGATTGATGATTTTTGGAGGATGAACCACCGGAGTCAGGATTCTGATGGGAAAAGCACCGTTTGGATGCAAAATTCGTGAAGATCAGAAAATCCTGGAAAATATACAGAAAATCCTATTTTTCCAAAAGACAAAGGAAGCCAGAAGGAGGAGCGGAGATGGGCCACAGGGGGCCCACACCCCCTGGTGGCGTGGGTCCCCCTTGGTCGGGCCACCAGGTAGTGTGGCCACCCTGGCCCACTCCCAGCATCGCCCTTTGGCGTATATAATCTCCTTGAAACCCTAAGACTTGGGGAGCGATCACACAAAGATTCCGCCGCCTTTGCGGGGCGGAAAACTGTTGTTGGGGGGATACCCCCGGGTAGGGTCACTCCGGGGTATAAGGGCCGAGTTAGCCGAGGTTCGGCAAGGTCAAAGCAGATGCTGGCCGAGTCACCTCAAGGCAGGCCGGATCACGGAGTAACCCGGACCAGGGGGGTCGCCTAACGTTGTCTCATCCGACTTAAGGAGTAAGTCGGAAATGCTTGTCTAACTTATATGCAGGAACAGGTGTGGCCGGATCTACTATGATCCGAATCCTCGCTTAGCTTCTGGGAGAAGGAAGGAATCTCTCTGGTCGAAAAAGAAGGTCCGATACGCACTGCATGAGCGAATAAAGCAAGGGCAGGACCACCGGGTCATGGCCGACAAGGGTGACGACGCTCACGTCGGCTGACGCGGGCGCCGCAGAGGCTACGTCGCTAAAGCATGTGTGACGCGGGGGAAAAGCACCCCGGTCGGGTTACCACTTTGGGAGGGGGCATATTCTTAGGAATATGCCTCCACGTATGCCCTAGGCCAGGACCGAACCTCCTCTATATAAGGGGGGTTAGGGTTCTGGTAGAGGGGGTTGGTTGAGCACTAGTTGTTTTGGTAGTTCCATAGCACTAGTTGATCTAGGGTTCTTGGGCAAGATAGTAGGCAAGAGTAAGAGAGCACCTTCTTCCTCCTCTCGCCAATACAACTCAAGGAGCACATGTAATCTTGAAGATATAGCAATACAAACTTCTGTGTGGAGAATCACTCTACTATCCCTCCCTGGATTCCCCTAGCGCATATTAGTCCACACCTTTAGCCTATCCATGGCATCTGCCGTGACACCACCACGACAGTTGGCGCCCACCGTGGGGTTAGCGGCGCTAGCAGGGGTGAAGATCCGGACGGGAAACTTCCTCGACACCGGCGAACGCATCGTCTCCGAGCTTGTTCAGCCCTTTGGAGCGTTGGATTTCGTCAGCGAGAACGCTGGCTGCTTCGGCACGCGCCCGCTTCCGCGCAACGGCCTCTTTGTCAAGCTCGGAGCGCACAAGGTCTACGTTGCTATGGACGTCTCGTGCGTTCATCCGCGTTGCGTTGTCGATGCGGGGGAACCACCCCTCACTATGGCTCGCGGGGCGCGTATCGCTTGCTCCCCGGACCATGCGGAGGTGATGATGACTACGCCAGGTGCAGGCGCAAGCAAGGACCCGGCACCAGACCCGGAAGTAACACCTAAGGCACCGAGGAAAGGTAGAGGACCTCCACTAGAGAGGCCTGAGAATGTACTGAGGGAAGCTATGGATAGCTTGGCTAACCCGGTAGCAGCAGTGGTAGATCCGGCTCAGGCACAGGCCGAGCTAGAGGAAACTCGGCAAAAGATACTGGAGGGTGCAAAGAAAATAGCCGCGGCTCAGCAGTCGCTGAACATGACGCTGCGTGAGTACGCAAAGGCAAACAAGGTTGATGCAGTAAGGGTAAAAGGGAGAAATATCATAAGTGAGATGAACAGAGAAGGTGATGATGGAGCAGAAGGGTCGGAAAACTATCTGTCTGTGGGGTTGCCGAAGTATAGTACCCCGGCGAAGAACCTCAGAGCAGCAGATGCGGCTGCGTCCGAGCTAGAGGGTCTGACGGGTGAGGCCCGTCAAAGAAAGCAAGACAGGGTTAATGAGCTGGTTCGGATCGCGAACAGACAGAACGAGGAGCTGTTGAGGGCTAACCCGGAGAGAGCTGGGGCTTCCAAGATCGTCCATTCGGTGATGGGTAACCCGGAGAAATCCGCTGGAGCCGCATCATCGCCTCATGGCTGTCCAAGGAGAGAAGAGGTAGTAACCTCGGCCAGACGGAACAAACGGATCGTCCCGTACGACCCAACGCTTGCGGGAAAAGAAAAAGAGATGCGGAAAGGTGATGATCGACGGAGTGTGAGCCAAGGTGAAGCTGGCCGAGGTAATCACGACCAAGGCAATGCCGGTCAAGGGAACGCTGCCAACAGCAATGCCGGACAGCGCAACTCCGCAGGAGCAGGACAACCGCAGCAGCGGAATATACCGAGGCAAGAGCAAAGCGTCGGCCGAGGTATGCAGCAGAAAGGTGTGCAACGAGAGCAAAACCGGTACAACGACGGTGATTTGGAGATGGTGAACGCAGGGTACCCCAGACCAGACTATCCTGTGATAGGGTCAAGATTGGGAAGCAGGGACTTAATGCCGGATGACGCCAGGTTAAAACTGGATCGCCTGTATAGGTCGGAACAAATCGAATGTCAAGGTCCTCCGGGTCCAGTGTGCTTTGGACCCCGGATCATGAAGGAACCACCGGTACCCAACTTCCAGTTACCCAGAGGCACGAAGACGTATGACGGCAGTACCAAGCTAGAGGATTGGCTGATAAACTACGCTACGGCGGTGAAAATTGCAACTGGCAACTTGAGATGGGATGTGCGTTACGTACCCCAGATGTTGGAAGGCCCAGCCAGAGTATGGCTGAATAACTTGCCACCCGGAAGCATCAACTGCTGGATAGATTTTGAAGAAATGTTTATCAGCAACTTCTCAAGTACATACCAGAGGCCGAATAGACCGCAGACCCTGGCAATGTGCAAGCAAAGACCCAACGAGACGGATCTTGAATTCTTGACCCGGGGGTGTACCATGAGAAACTCGTGTGAAGGTGTCATAGAGTCGCAGGCCATAGCGTGGTTCGCGCAAGGGTGCAGATATGGCAGCGAGCTGTGGATGAAGCTGCAAAGGAAAATGCCAGTTATGCTGGCAGAAATGATCCGAATTGCTGATTCGTATGCATTGGGCGATCGGACTCAACCTAGGCTCACGTCAAGTGAGTCAAACGAGGAATACTATCAGAGGGATGGAGCCGGGTCATCCCGGAGGAATGATTACAGAGGAAAGAGGAGAGATGATAGACCGGATCATCGTTACGGTTCGCAACAAGTTGCAGCCGTGAATCAAGATCAACCCGGATCAGGGAGTAACCAACGCCAGAGAACTGGAGGGCAGTGGACTCCAAGAAATGATGGCAAGAAGACATGGACTCCAGAGCAAAAGAAACAGTGGCAGGAAAAGAAAGACCGTCCGAGGAATACCTATGAGTCGATGCTGGACCAGCCGTGTAAGTTTCACACGCCAAATCCGAATAGCCCGGCGGGTCACACGACGAGGCAATGTGAGTGGATGCGTAAGATATAGCAAGGTGGTTCGAGGAATGCTCAGGCACCCCGGAATGATCAACCTCGGCAGGAGTTACCCCGACAGCAATTGCTCTCCGGAGTGAACACGCAGCAGCTAATGTTGCCTCCCCCTCCGCCGATATATGATAACAATGAGAGAAGGGATGCAGTGCATCAGGTGGAAAATCAGCAACAACCGGATCAGAGGTACCCCGGAAACGAGGGAAGGAATGAGTACAGGGAACATCACCAGAGTTATTGTGTGTTCACGACTAAGAAACAGATAGAAAGAGCTTGCAGCACCGACATATGGAGGTCAATGCGGTCATGCCCGCAGTGACGAGGTACATGCCTTGGTCGGACCAGGAAATCACCTGGAACATCAAAGACCATCCTAAACTTATGCCGAGTCCAGGTTCATATGCGTTAGTGTTAGATCCGACATTCATTGGATCGAACATCAATGTGAGGGTCTCCAAGGTTTTGATTGATAATGGGAGTGGAATTAACATCATGTATGCGGATACGATGCGCAAGTTGGGCATCTCGGAGAACATGCTCCAAGCTACGAGAACAACTTTCCATGGCATTGTACCAGGCGTTTCTTGTGAGCCCATAGGAAAAGTCCAGGTCGACGTGTTATTTGGCACAAGGGATAACTGCCGAACTAAAAATCTGGAGTTTGAGGTGGTGAACTTGGAAAGTGCATATCATGCGTTACTCGGAAGACCAACATTGAACAAATTCATGGCAAGCTGTCACATCAGTTATCTGAAGATGAAGTTGCTCGGGCCAAATGGAGTGATTACCATTGCTGGAGATTTCCGACGTTCCATGGAGTGTGCTTCAGCCGGGTCTAACCTAGCCGAGTCACTCGTGATTGCGCAAGAGAAAAGAAAAATCCAAGAGGTGGCAGCATTGGCTCAGTCCGCGTAGCAATATATGCCAGCATTAAGTAACCCGCATGGCAGCATTTCATTTCAAGCCGCAAAGGACACCAAGAAGATTCCAGTTGATAACATGTTCCCGGAGCGCACCGTAACAATTGGTGCCGGGTTAACTGACAAATAGGAAAGCGAGCTCGTCAACTTCCTCCGTGAGAATCGGGATATTTTTGCTTGGTCTACATAGGACTTGCAAGGTGTTCTGAGGGAGTTGGCCGAGCACTCTTTGAACGTAAGACCCGGAGCAAGGCCGGTGAAGCAACCTCTCTGCCGCTTCGCCGAGGATAGGAGAAAAGTCATTGGATACGAGATAGCTCGGTTACTAGTAGCAGGATTTATCATGGAGGTACTATATCCGGATTGGCTCTCTAATCCGGTGCTGGTAGGAAAGAAGAAGGACGATCTGAACGTGGCAGTGGTTTGGCGCATGTGTATCGATTACACGAACCTGAACAAGGCGTGTCCAAAAGATCCATTTCCACTGTCGAGGATAGATCAGGTCATAGACTCAACCGCGGGATGTGAACTGTTGTCATTCATTGATGCATATTCTGGCTTCCACCAGATACCTCTGAACCCGGATGATCAAATAAAGACGACGTTTATTACCCCATACGGGGCTTACTACTATCGCACTATGCCGTTTGGTTTACGTAATGCAGGTGCAACGTACCAAAGATGTATGCAGAAATGTTTGCACGACCAAATAGGTCAAAACGTACAAGTATACGTGGATGATGTGGTTATCAAGACCAAGGAAAGCACAACGCTCCTTGACGACATAAGGCAAACATTCGCAAACTTGAGAAGGTTCCGAATGAAGCTTAACCCGGAAAAATGTAACTTCGGTGTCCCGGCTGGAAAATTACTCGGATTTCTCGTCTCCAGCCGAGGTATCGAAGTTAATCCAACTAAGATCCGAGCCATCGAACGAATGGAGCTGCCGAAGTGTCTCAATGATGTCCAGAAGTTCACTGGATGCCTGGCATCGTTGAGTCGGTTTGTATGTCGATTGGGAGAAAAGGCACTGCCTCTCTACCAACTCATGAAAAAGTCGGATAAATTCGTTTGGACACCACAGGCCGATGAAGCCTTTGCCCACTTAAAAAAGATGTTGGCCACTGCTCCAGTGTTAGCCTCTCCACTATCGAAGGAGCCAATGTTGCTCTACGTAGCCGCAACCAACCGAGTTGTAAGTGCAGTAATCGTAGTGGAACGCAATGAAGAGGGTAAGTCGGTGCAGAGGCCAGTGTATTACCTGAGCAAAGTATTGTCCGCCTCAAAACAGAACTACCCGCACTTTCAAAAGGTGGCATACGGTGTCTATATGGCGGCGAAGAAGTTAAAGCATTACTTTGAGGAGCACCCCATCAAAGTAATATGTGAAGCTCCCATATCCGAGATAATGGGTAACAAGGATACGAGTGGCAGAATCGCAAAATGGGCAATTGAGCTAGCCCCTTATGCGCCCCAATACGACAGAAGAGAAGCGATCAAATCTCAGGCTGTGGCGGACTTTTTTGTGGATTGGGCCGAGGTACAATACGAACCACCGCCACCAGATCCGAATTACTAGAGGATGCACTTTGACGGGTTGAAAACCAAAACAGGATTAGGCGTCGGGGTTGTGCTTACCTCGCCAAAGAAGGATCAACTAAAGTACGTATTGCAGATCCATTTCGCGGCATCGAACAATGTCGCTGAGTATGAGGCTCTTGTGCATGGGCTCAAAGTGGAAAAGGAGATTGGCATACGTCAGATAATATGCTTTGGCGACTCGGACCTGGTGGTGCAGCAGGTGTCCGGAGTGTGGGACGCCCTAGATCCAAACATGGCACTATACAAATTTCACGTGCAGAAGATATCTGGTTACTTCGAGGGGTGTGAATTTCACCATGTACCCCAGGCGGAAAACGAGGCTGCCGACATGTTGTCCAAGCTCGGATCGACCAGACAGGCAATTCCACCGGGTGTAGCATTGGAACACCTCAGAAAACCATCTATCAGGCCGTCCCCAGGAACCGACTCGATCTATGTCCCGGAAAATACGGAATCCGGAGCTGAGCCCATGGACATTGACATAGGAGGTAGTACCCGAAACCCGGGGACTGCATCAGCAAACCCGGGGACTGCCTCGGCAAACCCGGGGACTACCTCGCTAGACCCGGGCACTGCTCAGCGTGATCCGGCTGAAGTTATGCCGGTGGATCATATGGAAATTGATGAGGAGATGTTCCCTCCACGAGCGATACCAGCTTGGGCACTGCCTATATTCCAATTCCTGAAAGACGGAACGTTACCCGCTGAGGAGGTGTTAGCCAGGCAAACTCAGAGGAGAGCAAAATCATACACAATCATCAATTCCGAGTTATACAAACGGAGTGTAACCAATGTTCTCCAAAGATGCGTTGACCCGGAAGAAGGGCTTGACATCCTCCGACATATACACCAAGGAGAATGCGGGCATCATGCCTCATCCCGGGCCTTGGTGGCAAAGGCATTTCGGCATGGATTCTACTGGCCAAGTGCCTTGGAACAAGCAGAAGATCTGGTGAGAAAATGCAATGGTTGTCAGAGGTACGCCAACAAGACACATATGCCTATGTCGGAACTCAAGACCATACCGATTACGTGGCCATTTGCTGTATGGTGCTTGGATATGGTTGGCCCATTCAAACCAGCGAGAGGAAACATGACACACATTTTGGTCATGGTGGAGAAGTTTACAAAATGGATTGAAGTGAAACCTATAAGAAAATGTGATGGAGCTACGGCCGTGACATTTCTCAAAGACATCATCTTGAGATACGGTTATCCACACAGTATTATAACTGACAATGGAACAAATTTTGCGGAAGGAGCATTTGCGCGCTTCTGCCGAGATAAGAAGATCCGCTCGATGTCGCGTCGGTAGCCCACCCCGCATCGAACGGACAAGTGGAAATATCCAACGGATTAGTATTATCCGAGATAAAACCCCGGCTCATTGAGCCGCTGCAAAGATCAGCGGGGTGCTGGATAGAAGAACTACCAGCGGTACTGTGGATCTTAAGAACAACTCCGAATCGATCAACAGGCTATACGCCATTCTTTCTGGTATATGGGGCAGAAGCTGTATTACCAGCCGACAAAGAGCATGATTCGCCTAGAGTCACCCAATACACAGAAGCCGAAGTGCAAGAAGCCCGGCAAAATGATGTTGATCTGCTGGAAGAAGCGAGAGAACTGGCACTGTCCAGATCCGCCATATATCAGCAAAATCTCCGACGCTATCATAGCCGGAAAGTGTGCCCCCGAGTATTCCGGGAAGGCGATCTGGTGCTCCGGTTGGTACAACGTACTACTGGCATGCATAAATTATCCCCCCCCATGGGAAGGGCCATTCATTGTGAGCAAAGCATTGCACAATGATTCTTACTATCTTATAGATGCAAAGCCACAGGAAAAGAACAAGGTGGACAGGTCTGGAGAAGAATCCAAGCGACCGTGGAATGTAGCACTACTTCGTCCTTTCTACACTTAGCGAAGAAGTGTATGTATCCGAGTCATCTCATATGTCGGTATGTATGTCAGCGATGAGCTTATCAATGAAATAGCAGCGCCTCGAGCAGTAACTCGGGGACTGCCTTAATAATATTTGTCGTAATTTCTTATGCGGTAGCTGGAATAAGTCGTTCTACTTAACCCGGATTAGTAATGTGTGAGCACCAAAAACCCAACCCTTCGACTTGCTGCTGTCCAACAAGAATTGGCTTCATGGCAAGCAAGGGAACAAGTTTGGAATTGCGTAGCACATGAAAAATGGCTAAGGAAACGAATTTATTCGAGCTAACGTTTGTTTTTTCGGACTAACCCTGTTTTTATTTTCAAGTTATTATGCTGAATTATTTTGAGCCAAGCCTCACAGTTTCTAAGTATTGTTAAGACATTTTTTGAAGCTTGGATTCGTAAGTCGTAAAACCGAATCAAGGTAGACACGGACCGAGCCAAAGAATTGGACGAACAAGAAAATGAAACTCAGGGACTACGCCCAAGTTAATCCGGCATAAAAACGTAGTAGCAAAATATCACATATCTAGCATACAATTGCACCCGGCATACCGGAGATCTGATAAATTTTCAAGTTTTTTAGAACTAAGGAGCAGCAGGAGGAGCAGGTTCGGCGTCGTCGTCGATGTCTTCAATATCTGAAGCATCATCTTCCCCGTCCTCATCCGACCTATCTTCAACATTCTCATTCTGCTCCTCCCCAGCGAATTATAGGAAGCTCGGCCCTTCAACCCAGTCATGAATAGGAGAATATTAGACGAGGCTGTAGGCGCAGGCCTGGCGCCGAGCTACCCACTCCGGATCATCGGTCCATCTGGATCCGGTGCGCTGGCGTGTAAGGAGGCTGAGGTCGATCTTCTCGTACCATGTGAGAATATGGTGAAGGATGGTATCAGCTACGGCACGACCAGCGGACTCTCTCTAGAGGTCAAGCTAGGTCTCAACTTCCATTAATTTCTCGACGAGAGTTGCGACGGTCTCCGGGCTACTCTCTCTGGGCCAGAACGTATTGAAGATGCGCACTGCAACATCGAGGATATCCTTCCCATAATTCTTGATGGTCTCCACGCAAGAGGACAAGCTGACCAATAGGTCCTCCATGTCCAAGGGAATGTTCTCACCATCAGGAGCAATGGGGGTACCCCTCTCTCGGCGAAATTTGGCAACAGCAGCGCTGGCAATCGCAGTACCCTCTGGAAAGTGGTCTAGAAACAAGGCAAAAGAAGAAGGTAAAGAAAAGACATATGAGGTAACCCGGAGAGTTATGTTGGACAAGGGAAAGGAACTTACGAGAAATATGGCTATGGATCCGGGTCAACTTACGAGAAATATGGCTATGGCTATGCATCGCATCTTTTGCGAAGTTGCTCAAGCTCAGCGTTTGCCGACTCGAGCTGGAGGTCGGATTCTCTGAGTATGTCCTGGCCCTTGGAGATTTGGAGAGTAAGGCGCTCACGCTCTTCTGTTAAGTCCTGGCCAACCTTTTGGAGCTCGGTTCGGTGCTGGGTCTTCATCTTCTCCATCTCGGCCTTGAGCTTGGCAATCTCGTCGTCCTTAGTCCGGAGGAGAGCAAGCTCATCATTCTTCTTCTTCAGCTCGGCCTGATGCTGCCCTGCTTGTTCGTGAAAATGCAGCATCATATCAGGCACGGGCACACTATCCTCAAGCGATGCTGAAATAGTATGTTGACCCGGCATAGCCGAGGAGTGAATGTTTGCCGAGCCAAGGAGAAGAAGAAATGGAAAACACTACAAAGTCGAACAAAAGAGGACATACCCCGGATTTCCTCCAAGTTCTTCCGCATAATTTTGTTCTCAGCCTCCACCCCAGCTGTAGAAACCGAATGAAGAGATTAGTCCGGCGGAAAAAAGTAAAAAAAAACGGAGAGGTGCCGAGGGAGAAAATTACCTCTCTTTTCATGTTCTGCACCAAGTGCAACATGTTTTGCGCGTAGGATCTTGTGGGTATCAAGTAGGCGTTGGAATTCGGCGCTCCGGCGATTGGTAGTTACCTGAAAAAAGTACAGAAGTGAAAAATTAGCTTGGTGCATATTCGAAGTGTGTAAGATCCGAGCCAAGTGGAACTTAACCCGGGTCTAGGTGTGTGCATATTCGAAGTGTGTAAGATCCGGGCCAAATGGAACTTAACCCGGCTCTAGGTGTGTGCATATTCGAAGTGTGTAAGATCCGGGCCAAGTGGAACTTAACCCGGCTCTAGGTGTGTGCATATTTGAAGTGTGCAAGATCCGGGCCAAGTGGAACTTAACCCGGCTCTAGGTGTGTGCACATTTGAAGTTTACATGCAGCTATGTTAGTTTTCTAATGAGCATCCGGCCGAGTAACAAGCTACTCCACCGGAGGCTCAAAGACTAATGGTTATTATCTACAGCATGTAAAGGAGAAACAACATACCTCCATCATTCGCCCCGCGAGGTTTATTGCCTTGGCGGCAGTATTCATCTAGGCAGAAAATTCTGCGGGGCCGAACTTTTCCGGGAGATCGTCGTTGTGGACGAACTCCGCCTTGTTCCAGTTCATGACGAACTCGATAAGGCTCGAAGGGTACCGTTCGCCAGTGGGCATGTGGGGTGCCACCAAGCCCTTCACATGAGCTTCCTTCCTCTCAATTAGGGCAAGAGCTGGGCTGATGTGCAGAACCATCTGCTGCGCATCGGTTGGCTCGGCAGGAAGATCCTTCGCTGCTGGTGATTTCTTCGGAAGCATTGACGATAGAGTTCGCTGCCCGGCCTCGATGGATGCAGATTTGGTAGTATCTGGGGCCTTCTTGCCTTTAACTTGCTCGGAAGAAGTAACTGCGGTGGAATTCCCTTTATAAGCTGCTAGAATAGTTCCTCGCTGAGGCTGAGATGACTCGGACGAGGCAGAAGAACTTGGCACTGGAGCTGCTGTGCGTTTCCTTGGTGCCGGGACAGGTGCTGGCTCGGTAGCTGGTACTGGAGCTGCTGCTGGTGCTGGTGTTGCGGTAGACTCGGTGGTTGCTGGTCGCGGCAATTTCGAAGTGGTGGACACCGTCGCCTCGGCCGAACCGACCCCTCCCGCTCCGAGGTCGTGTTCCTCTCGATGAGGTACTGTGGAACCCGGAGCAGCCGCAGAGCCCTCCGGAATAGGGCTCAGCGGGCGTGACTCGTCGTCACGAGCAGGAGAAGGGCCGGACCGAAGGGGAGAAGAGATGCTCGATCCGCTCTGAGGGACCTCCACAGGAGGCCTGAAAAAGAGAATAAGGTCAGGTGTAAAATTACCGCGATGCAAGGAAAAATGAGTTGCGCAATGAAAAATGACTTACGCATCCGAGGTTTCAGCCTCCTTGGGTTTCCGGGCCCTCCGTGCCGGGGCTTTGCCTGCTCGCTTGGAGGCAGTCTTATCTCCGGCCTTTTTTTGCCTTTTTGTGGCCTGGGAAGGTCCGGAGGAAGAACTCGATGCGGCTCCACGCTTCTTCTTTGACGCCACCGGAACCGGCTCGCCCGTGGCAAGTGGAGGATCCTCGTGGATATGCCCACCGGGGTTAGATGATGCCGGAAAGGCAAAAGAAAGAGGGACAGCCTCAACGGGTTTAATCACGTCAATATCCGAGTCATCCTCATCATCGGGCCAATCCCTAAGAGAAGAGAATTTACCGCTGGGTCGTTTGGTGGCGTCGGTCATAGGGAGGACCATCTCCTGGTCCGGCTCCTCCTCATCCGGGATTTCTCGGTCCGGTGCCCACTTGAGGGTCGGGTGCGTACCATCCTCGAGAGTTTGCTGAAGGAACAGCTGAGAAAAAGCATGAAGAACAGAGTCAGAAATATAACAAAAACCGACACATACTTGATCCGAAATAAGTTTGCCCCGTGAAGCTTACCGCGGGAGGGAGCCTGTCGCGACAGTAGTGCTCGATTCCCCACGTCCATTCGGTGGAGAAATCCTTGTGAGTGGTGAAAAGAGCTTTAACCCAGTGAAAGTTCTCCGTGTTGCTCAACTCGACGGAGGAGGTTCGGTTGGGGTCGCGGCCAAAGCTCATGTGGCACAACTTGTGGGAGCACTTCTGGAGGGGAGAGATTCGGTTGCACACGAACGTGATCATAGCATCCTCGTTGCGCAATCCGAGCTTCTTCAGCTCCGCGAACCTCTTGTTAACTTGGTTGGCCAGAGCTGTAGGTTTCTTGGGGACCTCCTCCCAGAAATCCGTGTCAGGTGGGCCTAGAGCGTAGGGCAGCAACCGAATCAAATCTTCAGTACCCTCGTTCCGGACGTAGAAGAAGGTCCGGGCCGATCCTTTGTAGGAGTCAAGACCGGTGACCCAGGGAAAGACTAAAAATCTCCGGGGCGAGATGGAGGCAGCTCCGAACTGGGTTAGCTGCTTGTCCTCCGACTCTACGTGGATATTGGGGACGATGTTACGACGGAGGCCGAAGAACCGGATCCACAGCTCCTTCGTGGGCCATAGTCCGGTGTAGCCCTCGATCGTAGAGGCAAAGGAAGAAAGAGAGGTGATTGCATTCACTAGGAGATGGTGCGGCTGCAGGTGATACGTCCTAACCCAATCTCGGAAGAAATCGCTCACCGGAAGGCCAAATCCCCGTTGGAAGTGGGACAGGAATACAACGAACTCACCCAGATTGGGTGAGGGGGCCAGTTCGGCGGAGGGGAGACGAGCGGTGACGCCGGCAGGAATGCGCCTGGTCCGGTAGAGCCAGTCAAGATCATCTTGACAGACCCATGACCCGGCCCACGCGCCGCGGTCCGCCGTGCCGGCGTCCCCCTCCATCTCCTGCTCGGCGACGACGAGCTCCTCCTTCGTCATCTCGTATTCGCTATCCTCGCTGGAGCTAGCGGCAGCAGGGATCTGAGGCCTAGATTGGCGTGGACCCGTGGCGAAGAAGCTGTGTAGTGGTGGCTGTGGTGCAGAGGCACGGGGAGGCGCGGCGGCGGCGCTGCTGCTAGAAAGCACCGGCGGCGGCGTGGTCGCAGGGAAGACAAAGGAGAAAACGCAATGGGCAAAGGGACGCAGAGGTGGAAAAACGCTAAGGGACGTGCCCCTCCACTATTTAACCACCCCCAGTGATCGATGAGTGGGATCGCGCTGCGCCGACGAGCCACACGGTGTGGCCGTGTATCACCGACATCAGCCAATCAGAGAAAAGCCACACAGGGGGCCACAGAGTAGAAGCAATCCCATGACGCGACGCGCTGTTGCGGTAAACGAGGAGGCAGGCATGACGTGACCCACGCACAGTGAAACTGACAATTATTGCGACGGTTACTGTGCAGGCCCTTAAAATAAGACAAGGTAATGATTAGCCTCCACGTGGGTTGGCGTATGAGAGAAGGAAACGGGGCCCGGATCAAGCCATGATAACCATGGGATCCGAGCCAAAGTGGTGACCCGGCCGGCAAGTGAAAACTTGGAACGTGCGAAGGGAATGTAAATCCATATAATCCGATATAAGGAGCTAACTCGAAATTAAACATCCGAGGCTCGAACATAAATGAACCTGATGTGGCCTTAGCGGCCGAGGCAGCTAAGACCGCACCAGCTTCGGGGACTAATGTTGGGGGGATACCCTCGGGTAGGGTCACTCCAGGGTATAAGGGCCGAGTTAGCCGAGGTTCGGCAAGGTCAGAGCGGATGCTGGCTGAGTCACCTCAAGGCAGGCCGGATCACAGAGTAACCCGGACCAGGGGGATCGCCTAATGTTGTCTCATCCGACTTAAGGAGTAAGTCGGAAATGCTTGTCTAACTTATATGCAGGAACAGGTGTGGCCGGATCTACTATGATTCGGATCCTCGCTTAGCTTCTAGGAGAAGGAAGGAATCTCTCTGGTCAAAAAAGAAGGTCCGATACGCACTGCATGAGCGAGTAAAGCAAGGGCGAGACCACCGGGTCATGGCCGACAAGGGTGACGACGCTCACGTCGGCTGAGGCGGGTGCCGCAAAGGCTATGTCGCTAAAGCATGTGTGACGCGGGGGAAAAGCACCCCGCCGGGTTACCACTTTGTGAGGGGGCATATTCTTAGGAATATGCCTCCACGTATGCCCTAGGCCAGGACCGAACCTCCTCTATATAAGGGGGGTTAGGGTTCTGGTAGAGGGGGTTGGTTGAGCACTAATTGGTTTGGTAATTCCATAGGACTAGTTGATCTAGGGTTCTTGGGCAAGATAGTAGGCAAGAGTAAGAGAGCACCTTCCTCCTCTCGCCATACAGCTCAAGGAGCACTTGTAATCTTGAAGATATAGCAATACAAACTTCTATGTGGAGAATCACTCTACTATCCCTCCCTGGATTCCCCTAGAGCATATTAGTCCCCACCTTTAGCCTATCCATGGCATCTGCCGTGACACCACCACGACAACTGCAGTGAGAAAGAGCTCTCCCGCAGGCAGAAATCTACCGGGGAAATTCCTTCCCGAAGAGGGGAGATCATCGCCATCAACACCATCATCAAGCTGGACTTCATCGGGATCATCATCATCATCATCATCATCATCATCATCATCATCATCTTCACCATCATCTCCATGAGCACCATCATCACCACTCCATACTGATGTATCAATTGGGTTGAATCTTTCATAGTTCTTAGGGGAAACTTTCCTGGTGTTGATTACTTGTTGTGGTTGATGCTATTGAGTGGAACCATTGAATTATTTTTATGTTCAGATTGTTACTTATCATTATTTCATCTCTGATCTTGATCCATATGATGTCTCGTGATTAGTTCGTTTAGTTCTTGAGGACATGGGAGAAGTCATGTTGTTAGTAGTGGAATTGTGTTGAGAAAGATTCAATGGTTTGATAATTAAGTTGTGGTGTTATTATTCTAGTGGTGTCATGTGAACATCGACTACATGATACTTCACCTTTATGGTCCTAGGGGAATGCATTGTGTACTTGGCTACTAATCGTAGGGGTTGCCGGAGTGGCACAAACCTAAACCCCTGTTAGGAAACCTTTGGACAAGAGAGTGTAGGATCTCAGAGTTTAAGGCTGTGGTTAGGTTTTTATCTTAATTACTTTCTTGTAGTTGCGTATGCTTGCAAGGGGTATAATCACAAGTATGTATTAGTCCTAGCAAGGTCAGTACATTAGCACAGGTTCACCCACACAACACTTATCCAACCAGAGAAGATTAATCAACTATATGAAGCAAAAGCACTTGACAGTATTCCCATGTGTCTTCGAGAACGTTTGGTTATCTTAAGTAATACAGCCGGCTTGTACTTTGCTAAATAAAGGATTGGACCACTTACTTCAATTATTATCATTGTCTTTCGTTTACTCGCATTTTATTTATCTGCATTATCAAAAAAAACCTAAAAATCCGTTTGCTAAGTATTTACAGAGAATTCCCGATCCAAGCCACTCGTCAACACCTTCTGCTCCTCCTTGGGTTCGACACTCGTACTTATCGAAAATAGTGCGATACACCACCTATACTTGTGGGTCGTCAGTGGTGCCCAAAGCAGGGTAGGTTAGAATTTCCAAAGTTATCCCTCCCACCCCTTCATGGTGTGTAATAACTTCCACCCTCCGCCGCCTAGACCCTCACCCCCTTGCCCACAAAACAGACACCCTCACGACCGCTCCTCATCACCACTATGCGTGAAGAAGCTTTCCCTACCCGTCGTTCTTCTTGAGATGCACTGGTGGGCACGTCGATCCATTAGGCAGTGCTGAAATGCATTGGCCATATATAGTTTTTGTACTCCATCTATATGTTTCCTACTTTTCTTCTAATAAGAACCAACCTTGTATGTCATAATTAAACATATAGGCAGATTGTGGATAGATATTGCTCCACTAGGCAGTGCTAAACATATCCTTGGTGTTCTACGATTTATGGAGTTTGTTAGAGATCATTGTAACAACTCAAAAGTACATTGCCCCTGCCAGTTGTGTGTGAATCGTAGGGTCCTGCCTCAAACTATAGTGGAAGACCATATTTTTATATTTGGGATGCTAAGCACATATGTTAGATGGGTATTTCATGGTGAACCATATAATCCTCCAAATGAACCGGGGGAAGCACATCTTTATCATCAAGATCAAGTAGGGTAAGCAGATGTTGATCAACTAGATCAACTAACAAAGGCAGCTCCTGAGCATCTAGATCAACTTGGAGAAGGGGGAGGAGAGAAAAGTGCAAGTTGCATGAAACGGGTTTCATTTCTGGTACTACTGCTATGCCAGATGACAAGGTATATCTATAGAACAACAAATGTTTAGGTTGTGTGTCTTTGATGTTTATCTATAAACATATTGGTTAATCTACTAATCGCAGAAGCAAACAACCGAAGAGGACTTTGATGGTAATGACGATGAACTGTTCATTGATGAGCCTGCACCTGAGGCTGTGGATCGAGTACACTACTTCTGTATGGAGTTGATGTAGGGTTGTTGATCATCAGGGGTGTACTTTTGGTGTCGTCGGGGTAGTCTCATGACCACTAGCCCAGCTGCAAAACTCTTGGGGTGTAGAGCTACCCCATGATTGGTTTGCTATTGTCGTAGTTCTGTAATATGGAGCTACCTTATGATTTCAAGAATTTTGTTAGCAGAACTGTAATTGGAAACTATTCCGTATATTAGTATATACTCCCTCCGTTCAGAAATATAAGATGTTTTAGCTTTGTGAATCGAATGTATCTAGATGTCTTTTAGTGTATAGATTCGTAGAGGTTTGGAGTGAACCTATACACTAAAAAGCGTCTAGATTCATTCATTTCACAAAGCTAAAATGTCTTATATTTCTGAACGGAGGGAGTATATGTGTGTTTGTGTGTGTGTTTCCAGTCTGAAATCTGAGCTTATGCTTTTATCGGTTCCTAAACAGTTTTTGAGGCCTGATACGTTGCAAACGTATCCATAATTTTTGATGTTCCATGCTTGGTTTTATCTACTTTCTTATGTTTTGTCCACACTTTGGAGTACTTTCTATACACTTTCCTGGACTAACCTATTAACAAGAGCCACAGTGCCAGCTGCCTATTTTCTGCTGTTTTTGGTTCCAGGAAAGTCAGAAAATGAATATTCTCGGAATTGGACGGGACAAAAGCCAAAGTTAGTTTTTCACCAAGAGGGACACGGAGCCAGAATACGATACGGAGATGGGCCAGGGGCCGCCAGACCACCTGGCCGCGCAGCCAAGCCTGGCCCGCGCCAGGGGGTGGTCTGGCGGCCTCGGGCACCCCCTCGGCCTCCCCTTTCGCCTATAAGATGCCTCTGATATAGAAACCCTAAATACCCGATCAAAATTCCATGAAAGAGTCTGTAGCCGCCGTCATCTCCATCCCTATATCGGGAGGGATCTGAAGCTCTTCCCGGCACCCTGCCGAAGGGGAGAATTCACCCTGGAGGCCTTCTTCATCACCATGCAAGCCTCCGGTGTGATGCGTGAGTAGTTCATCCCTAGACTACGGGTCCATGTAGTAGTTAGATGGCTGGATCTCCTCCTTTGTGCTATCATGTTTAGATTCTTGTGAGCTCCGTTCATGATCAAGATCATCTATTTGTAATTCTACATGTTGTGTTTGCGAGGATCCGATGGATATTGAGATGCTATTTAAGATTGATTATTGATTCTATCATGTCTTTCTTATTTGTGATCTTGCATGCTTTCCGTTGTTAGTAGCTATCTTGGCCAAGTAGATGCTAGCAACTCCAAGAGTTAGTATTTATGCTCGATAGTGGGTTCATGCCTCTAGTAATCTGGGGAAGTGACAGAAATCTCTAAGGTACTAGATGTGTTGTTGCTACTAGGGAGAAAACAACAATCCTTTGTTCATAGAACAATCGTATTGTTTACTTTACACGCAATGCGTAATACAATTATCTGTTGCTTGCAACTTAATACTGGAGGGGGTTCGGATGATAACCTGAAGGAGGATTATTAGTCATAGATGCGGTTGGATTACGGTCTATGTATAATGTTGTAATGCCCAACCAAAACTCAAAGGATTCAAGATGTTTAGTATATGCATGATTGCTTTCTCGATGTTTGTCGATTGCCCTGCTGTAATTTGTTCACCCAACATGTCATCAATCTTAAGGAGAGCCACCACTAGTGAACTATGGACCCCGGTCCTTTCTTTTGCCATCAATCTACAATTGTTTATTGCTTTCTGTTTACTTTCTGCAAACTATTACTTTCTTCCACACAATACATTTAATCCTTTGTTTTCAGCAATACCGGTGAGATTGACAACCTCACTGTAAGTTGGGAGCAAAGTTATGTGGTTGTGTTATGCAGGATTCCATGTTGCTACTGGCGCCGGTAGTGCGCCCTGCCAAAGTCTAGCTAGCAACACCTTGGAGGTGTTTCCTTGCTCCTACTAGTTCGATAAACCTTGGTTTCATAACTGAGGGAAAACTTGCTGCTGTGCTCATCGTACCTTCCTCTTGGGGTTCCCCAACGAGCTTGATGTATTTTGGGCCATCAAGGACTTTTTCTGGTGCCATTGCCGGGGAGTCAAGGACATCTTCACAAGGGGAGTCCCTCATAACCAATCTCTTTACTATGTTATTTTTGTTTTGCTTAGTTTATTTTTGCTTAGTTTGCTTGTTTCTTTATCAAAAACACAAAAAAAATTAGTTTTACTAGTTTGCTTTGTTTATTAAAAACACACAAAAATTAAGTCTTTCTATAGTTGTTACCTCTTAGCTCACCATGTTGATCCCTAAATTCACCCTGAAAGACCTTTCAATAGGTAGTGGCTCTATAATTGGAAAAAATAATATTGAAGAATTCTTTAATCATGTTAGTAAGCATGAGGATATTGAGGATAGATCCCTTGTAGAACTTGCTCCAAACTATGAAATTGCTGCAGCTTCTTTAGTTCACATGTTAGAAGCTAGGTTTGTTAACCTTAACCCCTTAATGCAAGTAATGTTTCTTAAACTTAAAGAAATTGAGGACCCTGAAAAGAGAGATTTTATTCTGGAAACTTTGCTTAAGGAATTCTATGATGTTGCAAAGGAAACTAGAAAAGTCTTTGAACATTTTAATATGCTAGGCTCATGTGTAGATGTTGTTGGTACACGAGAAAAGATGAACAAAACCGAACCTAATGGGGAGAAAATTAAGATACCAATACCTTTCAAACTTGTAGCAATGCATGAAGCCATAGAAAAGAATCTTAATTGGATTGTTCCTGAAAACCCGTTTGATGAAAATAGTGAACCCAAGAGCATTGAGAGAGAATCCTCTAGAACTTATTTGGATGAGATACCTTGCCTTGTTGAAGATATTTCTAGTATTAATCTTAATGCTTCTTCATTTGAGAACACTTGATTCTTTTTCTTGCTTCTTATGCCTAACTTAAAGGCGTTAAAGAAAAGTACTTATTGGGAGATAACCCAAAAGTTTTAGATGAGTCATGGAAGTTATTGCTTCAGTAATAACCGCTCCTTATCCTTTTTATTTGCTTTTTGTGCCAAGAGTAACCTCTAATAAGAGAGAAGTAATAATTGGGAAAGTTGTCAATTTTGAGGTGTCAATTTTTGTGCTTCTGCCCCAGGTTGTCATCTAACTTTCGTTAGTTCAACACTTTTTGATTTGAGCAACAGAAGGTCTTCTAAAAAATTGGATTTTACCGGCTGGTCTGTTTTGACAGATTTCTGACATTATTTGCATTTGCTTCTTGTTGGTTCCTTTTTGAGTTCTTTTGGGGAATTGAGCTTTTTGAGGGAAGTGATACAGTAGCTTGTGTTTTAATGGAGGTTTTATTGGTGTTGAAACTTAACCTAAAGACTTATTATCCTGAGTGCACTAATGTTGCTAATAAAGATTGTGTGAAGTTTTGTATGAAGGAAATTTTTTAGGTGTATGGAGAGAATGATGTAATGAGATGAAGAATGGACTAAAGCTCAAGCTTGGGGATGCCACGCATGTCACCCCAAGAAATATCCAAGAAGTACAAGTGTCAAAGCTTGGGGATGCCCAAGGCATCCCCTTCTTCATCAATAAAATTCCTAGGTTTCTTCCAAACACCTCATTTTTATCGTTTCATGCACAGTTGTGTTGTTCTTGGAGCGTCTTCGTTTTTGTTTTTGGTTTTCGTTTGCTTGGTTTTCTTAGTTTGCTGAATAAATTGGTTGGACCCCCTCTTTCATGCATTGGTTTTCAAATAGTTTGGTTTGGATTGAAAAAGAGTAGGAAAAGTTCATGCTTAAGTGGTAAAAGGAGCTTGTTTTTGACCATGGCCTATGCTTTGTCATGCCATGCTTGATATTGTTTTGGCATTATTCTTAGTGATCTTTGCTGTAGCATGACATGTTATAAATAATTGAGATTGCTTAATGTGCCTTGGAAGAATCATGCGTTGTTTTAGCATATTAAAGCATAGTATTGTGGTATTCTCCTTTGATGCTTTATTTGGGTTGACTTGGCGCATGCTCACACCATGTTATGACTATCCCAAGTCACCATAGCCTTTATGATCCTTTAGTTTTCGACTTGTAGTATCACTTTATGCTTTGATTAATGATGTTTTGTCGGTTTGCATGATTATGGCCATTATTGCTCTCTTAGTTGGTCGCTCCCAGTCTTTTGCTAGCCTCCATAACCAAGTATGAGTTCCACTCATGCATCCAACTCCTAAAATCAAGTTATTCCAAAGAGTCCATCATACCTACCTATTAGCATTTTCTATTCCAAGTATGTTCATGTTTTTATCTACCTTCTGAATTAAACTTGTTATGAGAAAACTAGTGATAAAAGCTCTCACGAACTTGATGGCACACTTTAATTTTCTTGCCCTTAATAAACTTGAACCATTGTGTCGTCTATGTTGTATATGCTTGCACTTATATGTTGGGGATTAGCAGAACCATGCTGTCATGGGGAACACTTTCAACATTACACTTGTACTTTGTACCTAGTTGATATCATGCTCTTTTCTCTATGGATGTCCTTGGTGTGAAATGAAAGGGGAGCTTGTAAGTCCATGGAGTTATGTATGTGTGTTAGAGAAACGCCTGGGTCGCCGGTCTAATCCATGCCGTCATGGTGGAAACCTGCAGTGTAACCATAATGAGCTGTCTATGAAGCATTCTTCTTATAAAAAAAGAGTCAGATATTGAGAAAAAAGAGAAAAGGAAAAAAAGAGATATGAGAAAAGAGGAAAGAGAGAAAAAAGCACCATTTTCCCATGGTAAATAAGAAGATTGCTGAGATGCTCGTTGTCTGCTTGCCTTGTCATTTTGATATGGGGATTCTTCCGTATCATCGGGCAAAGGGTACCCCGTTGGTGGTTCTCTATGATACACATGTACTTACTATGACAAGAACTTACCGGTAACTAAACTTGAGTAGCATGAGGAGTAGCCCTCGTATTCGAGGGGCATGAGATTTCCAACTTATACTTTGTCAAGCATATACTCCATAGTTTGTTCACTTTAACTTTAATCACTTCAAGATGCTTATGATAGGGGCAATGAGAATTGAAAGCTAAAAAGTACCATAATTTTTGGAAGCTCTTTATGAAACTTGAATCCCTACTTCCTTCTATGAAGGCCCTTCTTTTACTTTTATGTTGAGTCTCCACCTTCTATCTTTATGCACCTACTTTGAGAGCATAGTGTCCATTCTTAGTTCTATGTGCATTGTGCCAAGACTTGTTGATTGATGCATAACTTTGATATTGCTTGTTCTTAAACTATTTGTATCTAGTCACTCTTATGAACTTTGAAGGTGTCCTATGCATTTATGTTTGCTACTCTATGAGGGACAAGCTGAATGCCCCTATGCTATGTTTTCTTTATGTGAAACAAACAAACGTCTTGCAAAGCATAGTTATTCATGAATCTTTTGTTTGTGCCTTTTCATGTTGCAACATAGTTGCTATGTCTTATTGTTAGAACTTTGTCTTTCATGTTATGATTGAAGTCATTTGATCCCAGCTATCAATGTTTTACAAATACTTTGATTAAGTTTATGATGGTGCATGTCACCTCAAAAATTATTCTTTCTTTTTATCACTTACCTACTCGAGGACGAGCAGGAGTTAAGCTTGGGGATGTTGATACGTTGCAAACGTATCCATAATTTTTGATGTTCCATGCTTGGTTTTATCTACTTTCTTATGTTTTGTCCACACTTTGGAGTACTTTCTATACACTTTATTGGACTAATCTATTAACAAGAGCCACAGTGCCAGCTGCCTGTTTTCTGCTGTTTTGGTTTCAGGAAAGTCAGAAAATTAATATTCTCGGAATTGGACGGGACAAAAGCCAAAGTTAGTTTTTCACCGAGAGGGACACAAAGCCAGAATACTAGACGAAGAGGGGCTAGGGGCCGCCACACCACCTGGCCGCACGGCCAAGCCTGGCCCATGCCAGGGGGTGGTCTGGCCGCCTCGGGCACCCTCTCGGCCTCCCCTTTCACCTATAAGATGCCTCTGATACAGAAACCCTAAGTACCTGATCAAAATTCCACGAAAGAGTCTATAGCCACCATCATCTCCATCCCTAGATCGGGAGGGATCTGAAGCTCTTCCCCGCACCCTACTGGAGGGGAGAATTCACCCTGGAGGCCTTCTTCATCACCATGCAAGCCTCCGGTGTGATGCGTGAGTAGTTCATCCCTAGACTACGGGTCCATGTAGTAGCTAGATGGCTGGTTCTCCTCCTTTGTGCTATCATGTTTAGATCTTGTGAGCTCCATTCATGATCAAGATCATCTATTTGTAATTCTACATGTTGTGTTTACGGGGATCCGATGGATATTGAGATGTTATTTCAGATTGATTATTGATTCTATCATGTCTTTGTTATTTGTGATCTTGCATGCTTTCCATTGTTAGTAGCTATCTTGGCCAAGTAGATGCTAGAAACTCCAAGAGTTAGTATTTATGCTCGATAGTGGGTTCATGCCTCTAGTAATCTGGGGAAGTGACAGAAATCTCTAAGGTACTAGATGTGTTGTTGCTACTAGGGAGAAAACAACAAACCTTTATTCATAGAACAATCGTATTGTTTACTTTACACGCAATGTGTAATGCAATTATCTGTTGCTTGCACCTTAATACTGGAGGGGGTCAGGATGATAACCTGAAGGTGGATTATTAGTCATAGATGCAGTTGGATTACGGTGTATAATGTTGTAATGCCCAATCGAAACTCAAAGGATTCAAGATGTTTAGTATATGCATGATTGCTTTCTCGATGTTTGTCAATTGCCCCGCTGTAATTTGTTCACCCAACATGTCATCTATCTTAAGGAGAGCCACCACTAGTGAACTATGGACCCCGGTCCTTTCTTTTACCATCAACCTACAACTGTTTACTGCTTTCTGTTTACTTTTTGCAAACTATTACTTTCTTCCACACAATACGTTTAATCCTTTGTTTTTAGCAAAACCGGTGAGATTGATAGCCTCACTGTAAGTTGTGTGCAAAGTTCTGTGGTTCTATTGTGAAGGATTTCATGTTGCTGCTGGTGCCGGTAGTGTGCCCTGCCAAAGTCCAGCTAGCAACATCTTGGAGGTGTTTCCTTACTCCTACTGGTTCGATAAACTTTGCTTTCATAACTGAGGGAAAACTTGCTGTTGTGCTCATCATACCTTCCTCTTGGGGTTCCCCAACGAGCTTGATATATTTTGGGCCATCAAGGCCCCAGCGCTAGTGCCCTATGCTGCAACTACCGCCGTCTTGTCCTCTGCTAGCTCTTCCCCTCCCTCGATGCTCTGTGAGCCAAATTAGCAAAAGAATATATAAGTTGGGATCAATTTGATTTGAAGAGGGGCGATTTTCTCGGTCCTCGGTGAGGAACCCAGGAGAACTAGTAGTACCAAGGGAAGGAGGAGGTTGGCTCGGTCAATTATCTCACCCCCTTATGTGGGACCCACTTTAACTCACCCCTGACGTGGTTCTCGCTTGAAACAGTTGTAGGCCACCACATGATAGCTGGGATCAAAAATTTGGGAATCTCTCTCGGCAAAATGTCCCCTCCACTGCCACTTAAAAATACTTACTGTAGAAGAAGTGTAATGCCCATCCCTGCTACTACTAGTACTACTACTCCCCTGCCCATGCCTTTCTACTGACGACAAGACAAGAAACCACCACTAGCTAGCTCCCATCCAGCAAGCAACTATTGGAACTGGTGGAACCTCCGATTAGGGAGTTCTTCCTAAAATAGGTGGGTGAATTTGCTCACCTTGAAATCCGGCTTTGTTTAATTTGCTTCCGATTGGGACACTGGGGGTACTATTAGTAGTATTAGGTATGCTTTGATTGTGGAGTTTTTGCTTATTGCTCACCTCAGAATCACCTAATCAGGATATTTTCCCTTTGCTCTGATCGATTGGGTCATTTGGGTGGGGGGTGGTGGGGGTGGGGGGTTTGGAGGGGGGAGGGGGTACTGATTTTGTATGGATTCGGGAACGGGGCATGGTCACTATTATTCTGATTGGGGCATTTGGTCGGGTTCAATTTTGGTGTTCTTCACTTCTATAACCTTTAGTTGCTACTCGTAATGTGCAATGAATTTTGCGTTAGATTCTGTATGGAGAACTATGGGTCAGTCGCACGCACGACCACTACGGACATGGATGGTATCGTCAGTTCCCTTAAAAGTTGCCTCAAAAGGTAATGTAGCAGTATAGTCATTGTGTTCTTCCATTCTTTGCAATGCTGAAAGTGGTTGGCTACAACCTTGATGTATCCCTATTCTAAAAGCTATCTATGTCTGCATCCTATTTTTGTGCAAGCCTCTGTGACACCATCTCTTCTTTATTTACTATAGCACGGTGGTACATACCTACGAACATGCGGTGCTCTAGGTGCAGCAAACAGGATGGTACCCCCACATGTCGCAGGATCCGGCCAGTACCACTACTCACTAAACAAGCACAAGGCCACTAACCAGCTAGGAGGGCCCAACTTAAAGAGAAAGGTATTTTTTCTTAATACCCTTATTACCATGGTGTAGTCTGATTTAATTATTACCCGCTTGGTGTCATGCATGCTTATCATATGTTCAGAAACATATGTGTGATTTTTATTAATTCTGGCACTGTGTTTATGTGAATCCAGATCTGGATCTGTCTGACTATCTCATACAGTTAGTAGATGACTACTATGTACTATATTGAACTGTTGAGCTTTGTTGCTATTTATGCAGATTGAAGGTGCTGCTGTGGAGGCTGAGGCTACTGTAGAGGCTAGTAGATTGCTGATGACCGCACCAAAAGCAGACATCATCTACACGACAAGGAAGCGCCAACATAGTACCCAGGTGGGCAGTGACCTCTCTAAGAAGTGGGTATAATTTGGAAATCCACAATTTCACATGTTATGATTTTCCATGTTATTGTTATCAGTTATTACTATATCTTTACGCTCATAAGAAGTTCACAAAAATCAAATCTGTTTACTTTACAGGCAATGGTTTTGTCTTATATTATTAGATTTTCTTGCTCTTTACATAATTTTTTTACCGTAATACCGTAGGGGAAGCCCCTACGGTGTGATTTTCTTTATTTATTTATGCACAAGGAAACCAAACACAAAAAACGAATACATCATGGGGGAGGAAATGGAAAGGAGGGAACATTATGAAACTATACAAAAGAGAGGAGGATCCAGTCAATGAGGGGTTGGACTAAGGTATCATTGACTCTGAATCTATGAAGCATTAAGTCACTTTGGAACCTCACTCTCCATCTAGCAACAGATGGTTGTTGGTTCTTGAAAATGACATCATTTCGTTCCTTCCATACATTCCAAGTCGCACAAGCAAAAACCTCCATGAAACATGGGCCAATAAAATTCGATTCAGCCATGGCTCTTTACATAATTTAACCTTTGCACTTAATTTCAATCAATACCACGCACCAGCTGCTCAACCCTTTCTACTACTGTTCTCTTGTCAAGCTTGTGGATTGAAAGGGGAGCCCTGTATGCCCTTTGTAAAGATAGAGGGAAGAAAAATTGTGCATGGCCACCCTTCGCAAAGGGTACCCATGGTATCAGGTATGGATTCCAAGTGGTTTAGACAGACTTGATGTAAGATCTTGTATCTCACTTCTCTATCACTTTTTATTGGGGGGATACCCCCGGGTAGGGTCACACCGGGGTATAAAGGCCAAGTTAGCCGAGGTACGGCAAGGTCAAAGCGAATGCTGGTCGAGTCACCTCAAGGCAGGCCGAATCACGGAGTAACCCGGACCGGAGGATGTCCATCTAACTGGGTCCTAGCCTACTTATGTCGTATGCTGGCAGGATTTATGTATGTTGTATGCAGGTACCAGTGTGACCAGATTTACTAGGCACGATCCGGGTTATATCAGGCTTGCAAGAGAAGGAAGGTATCTCGCTGGTCAAAAGGTGGTCTCTGTATGCTGGAGCATGAGCGAAGAGGACAGACACTACTAGGAAAATGATTATAGGTAGATTTTAATTATGTGGCGCATATGCAAAAAATGCTCCACTAAAATTAATTTTGTGGCGCATGTAGCAAATGCGCCACAGAATTCCTGCAATTCTGTGGCGCATATGGATATATGCGCCACAGAAAGTGAGAATTATGTGGCGCATATATGCTACATGCGCCACAGAATTCCTGTGGGCCTGACCCCAGCACATGGGCAGGCCAGAATTCTATGGCTCATATGGATATATGCGCCACAGAATGTCAAAATTCTGTGGCGCATATAGCATATGCGCCACAGAATTCTCACTTTCTGTGGCGCATGTAGCTATATGCGCCACAGAATGTTGACATTCTGTGGAGCATTTTCCATATGCGCCACAGAATATGCGAAACAGATCTACAAAAGGTGGCAGCCCCCCTTTCCCTTGTTCCCACCACCTCCAACTAGCTAGCTCGTCCCCCTCCTCCCTCCCAATCCATTTTGCTCATACTCACCTCCATTGTTGATAGCTAGACCTACTTTGGTTCATGTACTTGTGAGGGGAAGCTACTCCTACTTGTAAAGGTAGTAAACCACTCATACTTTCCTCCTCCACACATCCCAACACCCCCTCTTGCTACACTATATATATGCATATGGGGTTTGTAGATTTGTGAGGCATGTGTGCATGGGTACTTGTGTGATGCATGTTTTGTGTGGCCGGCGGGCCTCGGCGCGGTGTGTATGGATGTTTTGTAGGTGAAGATGGTCCCGCGGGCAGTGTGCGATGGCGAGAGATGATGTTCCTTTGCTTTGTGTTGTGCTTGAATACATGTTGCTTGTGGAGTGAGGTTGTGTTGTGCTTGAATGCATGTTGCTGGTGCCGGGTGCATGGAGGTTTGCCGAAATGTTGATTCACGTCCATTTCAGCAAATTTCTGCACTGGCCATACGTCCTATTTTTAGGATAGGTCATGCCGAAATTTCCCGGGCGATCATGCGCATGCATGTATGTGTGCGCGTCGTGTGTGTGCATGGTTCTAACATACTCTCTTTAATTTGGTCTATGTTCGCGCGCAGGCGACCATGGTCATCCATATGAGCGAACGCTGGGTGGTTAGATACAAGGATGACGCGGTAGCCGACATGGTTCGGAACAACATGACCAAGATAAGATGTCCGTGACGAACGTGCAAACACCGGAAGTGGATCAACCCTGATTCCGGACAACTGGAGTCTCACCTGTTGATGCGCGGTTTCATGCCAGGATTCTTAGTGAACGAGGAGCCGTCGGTACATGGCGGTGGCCATGATGAAGAAGAGGCCGGGGGCGGGGGAGAAGACGAAGGGTCTCCTGGACATGGTCATCATGACGAAGGAGATGCCGACGAAAATGATCATCATGAAGAAGGAGATGCCGGCAGACACGATCATCATGAAGGAGACGATGCCGTAGGAGATGGTGGTGGTGGCGGTGGAGAAGACGGGAGCATGGACACGCCGCTAACTTCGGCCTTGCGGGACCCTCATCTTCAAGAAATACTCCTCAAGCAGACGACCAACATGAGAGCTATAGCTAGAGAGAAAGGCAAGCTGACACAAATGGAGGTAGACGGGAGGACTCCATTGTATCCTGGGTGCCGACCCGAGGATACACGCTTGAGTGTAACGCTGAAGGCTCTGGAGATGAAGGCAGAGCACAAATGGACCGACACTAGCTTTAACGCTCACATGAAATTCTGGCATGCTTGTCTTCCCAAGGACAACACATTGCCAACAAGTATCGAGGAGGCGAGGAAAGTAGTTTGCCTACTAGACCTACCGTATGTGAAGTACCACGCATGCATCAACGACTGCGCACTTTACCGGAACGAGTACAAGGATAAAACCACATGCCCGGTGTGCGGCCAGGGACGGTACAAGAGAGGGAACAAGAAAGTTCCTCGAAAAGTGGTGTGGTACTTTCCTATCACTTCTCGTCTGCAGCGGTATTTCGTAGACCCTAAGGAAGCGGAGCTTATGCAATGGCACACGAAGAGGGAGAAGCCGGAAGATGATCCGGAGAAGGGCAAGATCCTGACACACCCCGCGGATGCTAGCTAGTGGAATGCGCTGGACATCGAATTCCAAGATGAGTTCGGGCTCGATCAAAGGAACGTTAGGCTGGGCATGAGCACCGACGGACTCAATCCCTATGGCAACCAGAGTAGCACGCATGGCACCTGGCCCGTGTTTGTATGGCCATACAACCTCCCACCCTGGTTGTGCATGAAGCAGCGGTACGTACACATGAGTATCCTTATCCAGGGGCCAAAACAACCGGGTGTCGACATGCATCTGTATCTCGGGCTCCTGAAAGAGGAGTTAGCGACACTGTGGGAGACGCCGACACGTACGTGGGATGCCTACACTGGAGATTATTTTGACCTGAGAGCTGTGTTGCTCACGACGGTGCAGGACTATCCTGGTTACGGATATGTAGCGTGTCAGGTGAACCACGGATTCTGTGCATGTGTCAGGTGCATGGATAAGACCCCGCATCTGCAGCTGCCGAGGGATCCTGGGTCTTCGAAAACCGTGTTCCAAAGGACTCGAATGTGGCTCCGCAAGGATCACCCGTGGAGAAAACACGGAGACCTGTTCAATGGCAAAGACAAGCTCGAAAATGCCCCACGTCGACCGTTAAGCGGCAAAGAAATCAAGGAGCTTCTGGACAATTGGGAAGAGTGCCCTGCGCCAGGAAAGAAGCGGCCGAGGGAACAGCCATCACCACTGCATGGAGTATGGAAGGCGAGGTCCGTTTTCTGGGACCTTCCTTACTGGAAGGTCCTCCACACGCCCCATAGCCTCGATATGATGCACATCACGAAGAAAGTTACCGAGAGCCTGCTCGGCACTCTGATGAACATGCCAGATAGGACCAAGGATGGGCCGAAAGCAAGAAGCGACCTAAAATTGCTTGGCATTAAGAAGGAACTTCAGTACCCCGATAGTGACGATGCCGACGATGACGATGAACAGACGGAAGGGACCCAGGGTCGCCGCAAAAGGGCTAAGAAGAATGAGGTGGTGCTTAAAGATGCATCCTTCACTCTAAGCGAGGAGGAGCTCGAGAGGTTTTTCCGTTGCCTCCTAGGAGTCAAGGTTCCGCACGGCTACTCTGGGAAGATAAGCAGATATCTGGACATAGCGAAGAAGAGGTTCAGTGGGATGAAGTCTCACGACTGTCATGTGCTGATGACGCAAATACTCCCCATTGCGATCCGAGGGATAATGGACAAGCACGTCCGTGAGACGCTATTTGGCCTCTGCAACTTCTTCGATGCCATATCTAGGAAGTCTATCAGCGTGAAGCAGCTCAGCAAGCTACAGGAAGAGATCGTCGAGATACTATGCGAGCTTGAGATTTACTTCCCTCCCGCGTTCTTCGACATCATGGTGCATCTGCTTGTCCATGTCGTGGATGACATCATCCATCTCGGGCCGGCGTTCCTGCACAACATGATGCCATTCGAAAGGCTAAACGGTGTCATCAAAGGATTCGTTTGCAACAGGTCCCGTCCAGATGGAAGCATAGCCAAGGGATTTCTGACCTACGAGTGCATCTCCTTCTGCCAGAAATACCTAAGCACCAAGAACCAGGATGTCGGTCTCCCCACCAGGAAGCACCTCGGGAGGCTCACTGGATTTGGTCACCACGAGGGCTACCGTGCACTCCACGTCAGCATCAAACTCGAACACGTCGACTTTGATAGGGCAAACCGAGTCGCGCTACAACACATACAGTTGGTCGGCCCCTGGGTGGATGAGCACAAAACCTTAATCGAGCAAAAGCTCGCCAACATGGGTAAGCCGAGGAAGAAGGGAGACGTAACCAGAGAGCACAATGCCAGCTTCACGGGGTGGTTCAAGAAAAGGCTACTGGAAAGTCCCATGCCGACGCCTTATACTGAAGATCAGAAACTCATATTCTCACTCTCACAGGGGCCCGGGTGCAACGTTAGGACCTATCAGACGTACGACATCAACGGCTACAGATTCTACACCGAGGAGAAGGACAAGAATAGCGAATACCAAAACTCAGGAGTAACTATGCTATCATACGCTGATGACGAGACTGATGTCAAGGAAAGATTCTACGGAAGGATCGAGGAGATATGGGAATTCGACTACTGCGGAGTGACGGTGCCGATGTTTCGTGTCAGATGGGCCAAGAGCGTCGAAAAAGATGGCCGGTTTTTCACCACCATGGTTATACCTGATGCCAAATCGAAGAACGCCTCCACAAAAAATGAGCCATGGGTGCTCGCTAGCCAAGTTGACCAATGCTTCTTCATTACCGACCCGACAAAGCCAAGCCGTGTTGTCGTGAGGAGGGGCAAGAGGAGCATCATCGGAATGCAAGGACCCGCCAACAAGCAAGACATCAACAAGAAGAGTGATCCCAAGATCGAAGAGGAATTCGACAAGTACTTCGACAAGCCAACTACTTATGCTAAAGTAAGAAGGAAGACCACCCTACCGGCTAAAGGTTGCCCGTACACGAGAAGAAATCTCAAGGTGGCCGGCCTAAAGTATTCTACCGCGAAGAAGAAGGGCAAGAAAGTTGTTGTGAAGAGACACTAGCTACCTCGGAGCCAACTTAGCGGTTTTTGACGCCTTTTTTTGTACTAATTAATGCACATGTGTGCTCGCGCGCCTGTATATATGTATTACTTTGACAAACTAATGTTTGCGGATATTGATGTGGGTGTGACACAAGCATATATATAATATAATATCGAGGCAAATATATTAATTCTTGTTTTTAATAGGCAAATATATTAGTTCTTGCTTTTAATATATTATTACCATCCTAAAAATATTTTTTAAAAAGTCAAAAAAAAAGATGAGGCAGCCAGCAACCGAACCTGGCCACCCTAGGTTCAAAACAAAGGAGCAAGCGTTGAACCGGTGTGGTAAGCAAGTGTTTCTGTCACACAATAGCGCAACGTGCCTTTTGTACCATCTGCAGCAATTCTGTGGCGCATATCTGTACAGATGCGCCATAGAATTCTTTGACTTAGTGTTTTGATGAGGCCTCAATCTCACTGCCCCTTTTTCCCCAAATCGAGTCAAATCCCCCACAGAACCCTAGCACGCCTCCGCTCTCCCCGCCGTGCCACGCCCGCCGTGCCGCGCCCACCTTGCCTGGCCACCATACCCACCATGGCCTCGCAGAGCACTAGGAGGAGGAGGAGGAGGCTCTGTCGTCCCCATCACCGGAGCCCGTGGAGGAGAGCCGCCCCCATCACCGGAGCCCGTGGAGGAGGAGCCTGTCCGCAGCGCGCAGGAGGAGGAGCCCGTCCGCAGCACGCAGGAGGAGCAGCCACCTCGCCATCCACCGTCCACCAGATAGCATCCACCTCACCGTCCGTCGATCACCGTCCCTAGGTAATATAAAATAGAACAAACACCAGATAGCTCTGCCTGTTCTTGATTTGGGCTTGGATCACTTTGTAGTACTGTACTTGTTTGGGTAGTAGGGACTCTTAGAAGGGCCAGGATTATTCGTGCTATTTCGTGTACTTGGCTAAGATGTCGGCTGTTCCTTAACAAGAATTGAGTTTGTCATTGTTGTTTGCGCCTGAATCTCGACATTTGTAGCATGGAATGCCTTAATCTATGCACAACTGCTGTTCTTGCTGCCAGTTTTCGTGTACAATTTGCTTAATACTTGCAGTATGTGGTACCTAAATCGTCATCTACATGCTGTGGTGAAGTATCGAGTTTATGTTGACTGTACTGAATCGATGAACAGTTTCAAAACCTAGACTGAACTTCTTGCTTCAAAGAGAATCAGTGACGGTTTCCTTCAGACCACCAGAGCTTCGGATTTTTCCGCAGTTGGAGATCTTTGAGCGAACAACTCTTTAGATAGTAGTAAGTCTGAGCGAAAAGCATGATTACATCTATTTTGCAAAACCATAAAATAAAAATTCGTTCTTATTTAAAGCAGGTTATTTTAGTACCACTGCTTTTTCCCTATTCCGCTAAACTTCAGCTGAAATTTGCAGTCATGCTTCAGCTAATAGTACTAGTACTACTTCTTATTTTATCACTGATGTCTAACAGAACAAACACCTAGGTCTCAAACACCCGCTGATGATATAAAATAGATGTGTCAAGAAACTTTTCATATGCATCGCCTGCCTCTTAGTGTAAGGCTTCAAGGTGGTTTTAAATTTCTCGACATGTGCTTTACTGGCCTTAGCAACTTGATTAATATAAGGTTTGTACAACTTCTTGGCTTCCTCAAAATATATACCCGAATGACATAGATAAATAATTTAGTAGTAGTGTTCAGTACCGATAACAGAAAACTATAACCCAAGTGTAAAAGGCATGTTGTCCCTCAAATTGCTTTACAAGCATGATCTAGTCTACCTACAAATAGAGACCATTTGCACATAAGGTTCGGTGCTTGTTTTCTGTGCCTTTTCTATGCTGCTGGACCACTTTAATTTCCCACTTGTGCCACTCACAGGGAATAACACTGTTAATTAACCGCTACTGTTTTTGCACTATTTTGGTCCAGTTTTAAATCTGGAATGAAATCTAGAAATGCTGGAGCACTATTTGTGCCTTTTTTGTGCTGCTGGACCACTTTAATTTTAGTGATGTTTGTATGGTGTTGGAGCACCATATGTGGCTGTGGAGCACAATTTGTGTTTGTTTGTATGTGAAATGTTTGCAGGGAAATCACCCGAGCTTCCCATTTCTCCTGAAATGTTGATTTCGATCCATTTCAGTCGAGAAATGGGGCTCATATGTCAAAAAATTAGCGAAGGTCATGCCGAATTTTTTGGTCGACACTTAGTAATTTTTTGACATATGAGCCCCATTTCTCGACCGAACTGGAAGTGGATTGACACTTCGGGAGAAATGGACAGCTCATTTTAAATATTGTCAACAATAATTAATACTAACTTCCTTATTTTAATTTGTTTAGAAGTGTGCAAACATGTCGGCCGCCGATGGGGCCGGCACTTCTAAGGCCGCAATGAGCATCGAAGACCAAGCCAGAGTGGTGAACCTCACTTTCTGGGAGGCGGCGACGCAGCACGAGGCGGCGGAGTCTCAGCATGAGGACGTGGCAGCTACTGCGGGCCACGATGGGGATGATGAGCAAGAGGGGGACGAGGACTACCGGATAGATGAAGCCGAGGAGGAGGATGCGACCACCTCCGATGGTGGAGGCCGCACGACCGATGGCGAAGGCCGCACGACCGATGGCGGGGACCGCACGGATGGCGGTAGCAGCAACCCGTCTGTTAAGAAGAATAAGAAGCCGAGGAAGGATCGGAAGCCGCAAAAGCTCGCTGACACCACCGTTGAGATCACTCTGGTCTCGGAAAGTGGCCTTCCGTTGGAGCCTCCGGATGTTGCCGCCGGGTACGGCATGCAACTCAGGTGCATCATCCGGGAAAGCATGTCGATCAACACGAAGCACCTGAGAAGTGAAGCGAATGAGCGGTTGGTGGCAAACTGCCTTAAGAAGCTTCACCGACGGTACAAGTTCCTAGCACCGTACACCGACAAACTGGAAAAATCCAATAAGGTGAACAGGTTAGCCATCACGAAGATGGCCAATGCCTTGAGCAGCTGGAGAACCCGGGTGAAGAACAAGATCGCAAAAAAGGAAAGCTGGGAGAAGATCAAGAAGGGTGAGCCCATGATCGACGAAGACGAGTTCAAGATATTCAAGGCGGAGTTGGAGACTGACGAAGCGAAGGCATGGACGGAGTGGGGTCGGGAAATGCGGGAACAGAACATAGGTAACCACCGATGTGGAAGCGGCAGTTACAGGGGAAAGAAGGCCATATGGGCAAGGGAGGACGCCGAGGTTGAGCGTCTCGGGAAAGAAAACCCGTTTTTAAAAATCACGGACGAGCAGACCCGGAACTTTGTCTGGGCCCGCTACTATCTGGACAAGGATTCCAAGGAATTCATCACCGATGATGACGATGTGAGGAAGTTTGAGAGTAAGCTGGTAAGGAATTTACCCGCGGTCCATTTGCTTTCATTTTGAATAATGAAGGCAAGTTCCTAAATGGGTTCACCTTTCCTTATTTGCAGGACGCTAAAATCAAGGCTACACGCGAGGCGCCGGACTCGTCGTCCCAGGGCTCGACGGAGCCGTGGGACACGATTTTCAATAGGGCGACCAACGCCTTCAAGGGGAGGCCACAGTCTGAGCCGCCCACATCATTTGGCCGTATCTCTGGCTTTGGTACGAGCACAAAGTTCCACGAGTACTATAGCGAGGAAGCCAAGAAGAGAAAGGAGAGGCGGACCCAGTCGGCGGCTCAGGATCAAGCCGAGAAGGAAGAGCTGAAGCGGAAGATCACGCATCTAGAGGACAGTAAGGTGGACTAGGACGAGGTGAACGCGATAGTGCAGCAGAAGATCCTTGAGATGCTACCCCCTCGGCTGATGGAGGGGATAGCAAAATGGAATGCAGATGGTCAGGTGGGGCCGATACAAGTGCCCAGCACCGGCGGCAGCACCTCGAGCCCCCAAGTGTCGCCAGACATGGTTACCCCGCCGCCCTCCCGGTGCAGCCGATGGAGTTGGATGCGCCGGAGCTGCCCCCTCCTGCCGAGACTACCAAGGCGCAGCAGCTGGCGGCGGCGGTGCTTCCTAATGCACTCGAGACGGAGAAGAAGAAGGATCAGCCACCGGTCGCCTGTGTCTTGACATTAGCCGAGCTCGGCTCCCTCACCAAGGTAAAATAAGTAGATAGTTAGCATGCTCTACTTAATGCCTTTGATTGGTTGCCATCTCATGATGCATATATGTATGCCTCAGGACACTCCGTGCGTGATCCTGCACAAGGTGCCCGGCGGCGAGTTGAAGGATGTTGCCACGGTTAAGCTAATAAAACCGACGAACCGCACGATGCACTACAAGCCCATGGACGATGCCGTGATGCGCGTCGAGTTGGGTCGGGTGTTGGGGGGGTGCGAAGACATGGACCCTCCCATGCAACCTCTGGGAGCCGACGAGCACCTGACCCTGGAAGGTTGCCATGCCTATCCCATGATTTGGCCAAAGACCCAGATTCGTATTGGGTCTCGGTCCACCGGTGCCACCTCGGTTGTCCGGCCGCCAAGGACGAAGCCTCCTGCTGCACCGGTCGTCGTCGCCGCCACCACAAGCCGTCACCAGAGACTCTTGGGAGCGTCTGCACCGGCGCCACAAGCAGCCAAGGGCGTGGTTTCTCCTCGACCGCCATCGCCCCCGCCTAAAGGCAAGGCCGTGGCACCGCAACAGCCATCGCCACCACCCCAGGATGACATGGACATGGTGGCCTTCGATGCCAACATCGAGGTGGATGATGATGATGATGCACCCGTCGACGTCAATGCCTTCGTCAACACCGGCGCCAGCAAAGGACCGTTCATGCCTCCTCTCGTTGAAGAACCATCATTCCGCGATCAAGCTAGCCATCCCAAGAAGCGCCTGGTCTTCCGTGGGTTTTCTCAGGAGACGCCTCCGGCCGCTGATACACAACCTCCATCAGCCGGAATCATTTTCAGCCCTGACACACTCCGCAGGATGGCCGGTGACGGGTTAGCATCGCCAGTGGAGGCTGCTGATGCAAAGAGGAAGAGGGTGAGGAAGAGGCCGAACAGGAACAAGGACAAGGCTGCACGCCATCCCGCTCCGATCCGTTACCGGGACGATGTTGTACCACCCCGCGAGGATGGCTTGACCAGAGTGCACGAAGCTGGTCAGCCCATACTGCCTCCGGAACTGCGCCGCTTGGCTTCGGGAGCTATGATGAGTTTGCATGAAGGTGTCCTGACACTAGAGGGCCTCCTTCTCAAGGACAAGGACCCGAGTTACCCGGTGTTCACCACCAAGGTGCCGGAGGACGTGGGATTCATCACCGATGCCCCCGCGGATGTGTTCTTCATAGCCTACGAGGACATCTTCAAGCTGTTCCACTCGAGACGGCTGGACTATAACTTGGTCCGCCTATTCGCGCTCAATCTGGCGATCAAGGTCAAGAGAGAGGACACCCCGTTCGTCGCGATAGCGGATCCCTACTACATGCGGGATAGCCAGCTGGAAGAAGGAGCAAGGACCCGGGCCCGGGCAAACTCCTACCTTCAGAAGCTACTGATGGACAACAAGAGGAAGGACAACATCCTTGTGCCTTTCTTTCCCGAGTAAGTGTACACATCCTCCTACCGCCGTCGTAACACATAAGTATTTCTTTCCATTGATCTTTTCCAACATCCCGTTCCACATTGTGTGTTGCGCAGAGATAAGTACTGCACGCTCATCGTCCTCTCCACGAGGTATTCGCTTGCCACCTACTTCGACTCGGGGAGTGCGAGGAGGAAGAACTACGCCAAAGTATGGAGCGTTCTGGATGATGCTATCGAGGGCTATGCCAATCAGGGAGGCCCATTCAACTATAAGGGGGAGGCTTACAGGGACGATGGTCGACACAAGTTCAAGCATGTGTTCGAGTTCCCCTGCGTCAAGCAGCCGTCTGACAGTGTGAAGGAGGCCTTCTACGTTTGCCATCACCTCAAAGGGTTTGTCCGAGATTGCGAGATGCTAATGCTGCCATCTTCTCTCCAAGGATGGGCCCAAAAGTTGCATGGGATCAGTGACCCCGATCTCAGGGAAGACTTCCATGATACGCAGGTGAAGCTGTCACATATCATCATGGAACAGGTCAACACACATGGTGGGCTCTTACACTAGCCCAGGTCGTTCACCAAGAGGGATATCGAAGCCCGCCTCAAGGCGTAGGGTGACTTCAGGACATGGACGACGAAAGACATGTACAAGCCATTCCCGGCACCCTGCGAGGAGAAGGCTACTTGACCGAGAGAGCGTGTGTATCGGTGGACATGTAGTGTGTGTCGAAAAACTTAACTTGCCTAGCTTGAAACCGTCGTTGTTATTGTGTCGGACATGTTGTCGTGTTTCTTTCATTGTCATCGACGCATTGTTTTAAGTTTATGAATGCCTTGCTCTAATATTTGTCAACATATATATTTGCATGATGTACTAATATTCCTTGTCAATAGAGATGCCGACGTACGTTGTGTACAAGGGTCGGGTTCCAGGTGTCTACGAGGAGTGGGTGGACTGCCACCAACAAGTGGACAAGTTCAGCGGCAACAGCTACAAGGGATACGTGACTAGAGAGGAGGCGGTGGCCAAGTGGAGGAGACACGTGTGGAAGAAGAACCGGACGAAGATCTTGGTGCCGCTCCTCCTCACTGGCATCGCGATTACGGTTTACTACATTCTGTCCTAAGGTATAGGCGGTGACAACATTCGTAGTTGTAAGTTATGTGAGTGAGATGAACACTTATGAAATATACTTGTACACTTATTCGGTTCTAAGTGATCTGATTGATGAACACTTGTGAACATTCGTGCTTGTTGATGTATTATATGTGAACTGGAACATTTGTACTGCTGTGTACAGCTTTTCTGTGAATTTCTGTTAATTTTTGTGTATTTCCTGTAATATACCTGTTATATACTGTATTTGTATCAGATTCTGAAAATTTCAAAATTCTGAAAAAAGGATGCTGTATATGCGCCATAGAAATCTGGGACAGAGAATTCTGTGGCGCATATGCATATGCGCCACAGAAATGTAATTTTAGTGGCGACAATTTAGTGGCGACTGCTAGATGCGCCACAGAAAGTTGTTTTGCTGCGCCACTGATAACGTTTTTCCTAGTAGTGAGAGGGAAGGACCACCGAGGAGTGGACGACAAGAGTGACGTTGCCTGTGTCGGATGACGCTGGCACCGCAGAGGCTCACGTAGCCTCTTCATGGCTTACGATGGGGAAAAGTGACCTGGTCGGTTTGCTATTTTGGGAGGAGGCATATTCCACATATGCCCTAATTGGAGACCTAGCCTACCCTATATAAGGAGGGCTAGGGCCTCTGTAGAAAGGGTTGAGTTTTACTTGGTTGATGATTAGTTGATTGGCATCTGAGTAGTGGGTTCCTGAGAGCAAAGTAGTGGTGAGAGTAAGAGAGTTCCTTCTTCCTCCTCTTCCCCACACAGCTCAAGGAGCACTTGTAACTCATCTAGCTTCAAGAATACAAAGCATCTGTGTGTGGAATCACCACACTATCCCTCCCTGGATTCCTCTAGTGCATCTTGTCCCCACCTTTAGCCTATCCATGGCATTTGCCGTGACACCACCACGAAAGTTGGTGCCCACCGTGGGTGGAATCACCACAACTCGGCGGGTGCAGGACAACCGCAGCAGCGGAATATACCACGGCAAGAGAGAAGTGCTGGCCAAGGTATGCAACAGAGAGGCGCTCCATGAGAGCAAGACAGATACAATGATGGTGATTCGGAAATGGTGAACGCAGGATACCCTAGGCTAGACTATCACGTGATAGGGTCAAGGTTGGGATCAAGGACTTGATGCCTGATGACGCCAGGTTAAAACTAGATCGGCTTTATAGGTCGGAGCAAATCGAGGGGCAAGGTCCTCCGGGTCCGGCATGCTTTGGGACCCGGATCATGAAAGAAGCTCCGGTACCTAACTTCCAGTTACCCAGAGGCACGAAAACATATGACGGTAGCACCAAGCCGGAGGATTGGTTGATCAACTACGCTACGGCAGTGAAAATTGCTATAGACAACTTGAGATGGGCTGTGAGATATGTACCTCAGATGCTGGAGGGGCCAGCAAGGGTATGGCTAAACGATTTGCCACCCGGAAGTATCAATTGTTGGATTGATTTTGAGGAAAAGTTTGTCAGTAACTTCTCGAGTACGTATCAGAGGCCGAATAGGCCACAGACCTTAGCAACGTGCAAACAGAGACCAAATGAAACAGACAGAGAATTCTTGACCCGCTGGTGCACCGTGAGAAATTCATGTGAGGGCGTGATTGAGTCACAGGCAATAGCTTGGTTTGCACAAGGGTGTAGATATGCAAGCATGCTGTGGCAAAGGCTACAAAGGGATATGCCAACTACACTGGCAGAGACAATCTGAATTGCTGATTCGTATGCTTTGGGTGATCCGACTCAACCCTGACTTACGTCAAACGAGTCAAATGAGGAGTACTACCAGCGAGATGGAGCCAGATCATCCCGGCGGAATGATTACTGGGGTAAGAGAAGAGATGATAGACCGGATTACCGGTACAGTTCACAACAAGTTGCTGCTGTAAATCAAGATCAACCCAGAGCAGGGAGTAATCAGTGTCAGAAAACTGGAGGGCAACAATGGACTCCAAGAAATGATGGCAAGCAAATTTGGATGCCAGAGCAGAAGAAACAGTGGCAAGAAAAGAAGGACCGTCCAAGGTATACATATGAGGCAATGCTAGATCAGCCGTGCAAATTTCACACGCCAAATCCGAGTAACCTAGCGGGTCACACGACCCGACAATGTGAGTGGATGAGAAAGATTGAACAAAGTGGTTCGGGGAATGCTCAGGCACCTAAGAATGATCAACCTCGGCAGGAGTTACCCCGGCAGCAATTTCTCTCCGGAGCAAACACGCAACAGTTGATGTTGCCACCACCTCCGCAGAGGTATGAAAATCATGAGAGAAGGGTTGCAGTGCATCAGGTGGAAAATCAGCATCAGCCAGATCAAAGATACCCCGGAAATGAGGGGAGAAATGAATACAGAGAGCATCACCAGAGTTACTGTGTGTTTACCACAGAGGAAACGGATAGAAAAAGCTTGCAACGCCGACACATGGAAGTGAATGCGGTTATGCCGGCAGTGACGAGGTATATGCCTTGGTCGGATCAAGAAATTACCTAGAATATCAAGGATCATACCAAGCTTATGCCGAGTCCTGGTTCATATGCATTAGTGCTAGACCCAACATTCATCGGCCCCAATATCAATGTGAGATTTTCTAAGGTGCTAATCGACAATGGCAGCAGCATTAATATCATGTATGTGGATACCATGGGCAAGTTGGATATCTCGGAGAACATGCTCCAGACCACGAGGACAACTTTCCATGGTATTGTGCCAGGAATTTCCTGTGAACCCATTGGCAAGGTCCGAGTTGACGTCTTGTTCGGCACACGAGATAACTATCGAACTGAGAATTTGGAGTTTGAGGTTGTGAACTTGGAAAGCGCATATCACGCATGGCAAGTTGTCACATCGGTTACCTGAAGATGAAGTTGCCTAGGCCAAATGGGGTAATTACCATAGCAGGAGATTTCCGGCGTTCCATTGAGTGTGTGTCGGCCGGGTCTAACCTAGCCGAGTCGTTGGTGATCGCATAAGAAAAGAGAAAGATCCAGGAAGTGGTGGCATTGGCTCAATCCACACAGCAGTATATGCCGGCGCTGAGTAACCCGCATGGAAGTGTCTCATTTCAAGCAACAAAGGATACAAAGAAAGTGCCTGCTGATGATCTGTTCCCAGAGCGCATCGTAACAATTGGTGCCGGGTTAACTAACAAATAGGAAAGCGAGCTCGTCAACTTCCTCCGTGAGAATCGGGATATCTTGGTTGGTCCACACAGGACTTGCAAGGTGTTCCGAGGGAGTTGGCCGAGCACTCTTTGAATGTGAGACCCAGAGCAAAGCCGGTGAAGCAACCTCTCCGCCGCTTCGCCGAAGATAGGAGAAAGGTCATTGGAGATGAGATAGCTCGGCTCCTCGCAGCCGGGTTTATCATGGAAGTGCTTTACTCGGATTGGCTATCTAATCCGGTGCTTGTGGAAAAGAAAAAAGATGATCCGAATGTGGTAGTGGTTTGGCGTATGTGCATCGACTACACGAACCTGAATAAGGCGTGTCCAAAAGATCCATTTCCACTGCCAAGGATAGATCAGGTCATAGATTCTATAACTGGGTGTGAACTGTTGTCATTCATAGACGCATATTCTGGTTTCCACCAGATACCTCTAAACCCAAGTGATCAAATAAAGACTGCGTTTATCACCCCGTACGGGGCTTATTGCTATCGCTCCATGCCTTTTGGTTTACGTAATGCAAGGGCAACGTACCAAAGATGTATGCAAAAATGTTTGCACGATCAAATTGGTGGAAATGTGCAAGTATATGTGGATGATGTGGTCATAAAAACCAAGGAAAGCAAAACGCTCCTTGAAGATATCAGGCAAACATTCGCGAACCTAAGGATATTCCGGAGGAAGCTTAACCCGGAGAAGTGTACCTTTGGTGTCCCGGCTAGAAAATTACTCGGATTTCTTGTCTCTAGCCGAGGTATTGAAGTTAACCCAACGAAAATCCGAGCCATAGAACAAATGGAATTGCCAAAGTGTCTTAATGATGTCCAGAAGTTCACTGGTTGCCTGGCATCCTTAAGTCGGTTCATATGTCGGTTGGGAGAGAAGGCGTTACCTCTCTATCAACTAATGAAAAAGTCAAACAAATTCGTATGGACGCCGCAGGCCAATGAAGCCTTCATTCAGCTAAAGAAAATGTTAGCCACTACACCAGTATTAGCCTCTCCAGTATCAAAAGAGCCAATGTTGATCTACATAGCCACAACCAACCGAGTTGTAAGTGCGGTAATAGTGGTAGAGCGCGACGAAGAGGGTAAGTCGATGCAGAGGCCAGTCTATTACCTGAGTGAAGTATTATCAGCATCAAAGCAGAACTATCCTCGTTATCAAAAATGGCATGCGGTGTATATATGGCAGCGAAGAAGCTGAAGAACTATTTTGAAGAACACCCCATTAAATTCATATGTGAAGCCCGCGTATCTGAGATAATGAGCAATAAGGATGCAAGCGGCCGAATCGCAAAATGGGCAATTGAACTAGCTCCTTATGCCCCACAATTCGGCAGGAGAGATGCAATCAAGTCTTAGGCCGTGGCTGACTTTTTCATGGATTGCCAGATCCGAACTACTGGAGAATGCACTTTGACGGATCAAAAATGAAAACCGGGTTAGGAGCCGGAGTTGTGCTTACCTCGCCCAAGAAAGACCAGCTGAAGTATGTGCTACAAATCCACTTCACAGCATCAAACAATGTTGCAGAATATGAAGCACTTGTGCATGGGCTCAAAGTGGCAAAAGAAATTGGAATACATCGGATCCAATGCTTTAGTGACTTGGATTTGGTGGTTCAGCAAGTCTCGGGGATATGGGATGCCTTGGATGAAAACATGGCACTATACAGATTTCATGTGCAGAAAATATCGGGATACTTCAAGGGATGCGAGTTCCATCATGTACCCCGGCTGGAAAATGAGGCTGCCGACGTACTGTCGAAACTCGGATCCACCCGACAAGAGATTCCACCAGGTGTAGCACTGGAGCACCTCAGAAAGCCATCTATCAGGCCACCCCCAGAATCCGAGTCAATCTATATCCCAGAAAATCCGGAGTCTGGAGCTGTACCCATGGACATTGATGTGGGAAGTGCCTCAGGAGACTCGGGGACTGCTTCGGCAAACCCGGGGACTGCTTCACAGAACCCGAGGACTGTGCAACCTGACCCGACAGAGGTTATGTGGATAGATAGAATGGAAGTGGACGAGGATGTGTTTCCAGTCCGAGCCATACCTGCTTGGGCATTGCCTATATTCTAGTTCCTGAAGGATGGGTCCTTGCCCGATGATGAAGTGCTTTCAAGGCAAGTGCAGAGGCGCGCTAAGGCATACACGATTATCAATGCCGAGCTATACAAGAGGAGCGTCACAAATGTCCTGCAACGATGTGTTGACCCGGAAGAAGGGCTTGACATCATCCGAGATATACATCAAGGGGAATGTGGGCATCACGCCTCATCCAGAGCATTAGTGGCAAAAGCTTTCCGACATGGGTTCTACTGTCCAAGTGCCCTCGAACAAGCAGAAGATCTGGTGAGAAAATGCAACGGCTGTCAGAGGTCTGCTACCAAGACACACATGCCAATGTCGGAGCTCAAGGCCATACCTATTACATGGCCATTTGCCATATGGTGTCTGGATATGGTTGGCCCATTTAAACCAGCAAGAGGAAACATGACTCATATCTTGGTTATGGTTGACAAATTTACAAAGTGGATTGAATTAAAGACAACAAGAAAATGAAACTCGGGGACTATGCCCAAGTTAATCCGACACGAGCAACTTAGTAGCAAAATATAATCAATGTGCTTAATACATTTGCACCCAGCATACCGGGGATCTGATAAACTTCAAAGTGTTTGCTGGTGATCAAGGAGCAGCAGGAGGAGGTAACTCAGTGCCAGCTGGTGGAACTTCGGCCTCAGCTTCAGCGTCATCTTCATTCTCTTTGACGTCCGAGGCTTCGTCCTCTTCATCCTCACCCGAACCATCTTCGATATATTCACCGTCAACAGCGCCAAGGAAGCTTGGTCCCTCGTTCCATTGATGGATGGGACATACTGAATGAGGCTATGGGCGCAAGCCTTGCGCTGAGCTATCCAATCCGGGTCATTGGACCACCTTGATCCGGTGCGCATGCGCTCGAGAAGCTTCAGGTTTATTTTTTCATACCATGTGAGCACATAGTGGAGGACGGTTGCAGCTCCGACGCGTCCAGCGGATTCCCTCCAGAGGTCAAGTTGAGTCTCGCACTCCATTAACTTGTTAATCAGAGCAGTGGACCCCTCCAGAGTATCTTCATCAGGCCAAAAGGCATTAAAGATCCGGATTGCTACATCTAAGATATCCTTACCATAGTTCTTCACAATCTCGACGTGAGAAGATAAGCTGACCAGCAGGTCCTCCATGTCATAGGGAATATTTGCAACGCCAGAACCAGCTGGGGTACCCCTTTTCTAGCGGAACTTGGCAATGGCAGTGGCTGCAATGGCATCACCCTCCGGAAATTTGTCTGAAAACAGGACAAGTGAAATAGGTGAAGGAGGTTGACCCGGAGAGATTCATGCCGGCTGAAGGAAACGAACTTATGAGAAATATGGCTATGGATCCGGGTTAGCTCCTTGGTGCAGTTGTCACGCCTCTTCCGGAGTTGCACAAGTTCAGTGTTTGCCGACTCAAGCTTAACGTCGGCCTCCTTCAGCAGTTCTTGATCTTTGGCAATTTGGAGGTTGAGACGTTCTCGCTCTTTAGTGAAATCTTGGCCAGCTTTATCCATCTCGGTTTTGTGGAGTGCCTTGAGGTTTTTTATTTCTGCCTTGAGCTCGGCAATCTCATCATTTTGGTCCGGAGGAGGGCGAGCTCATCGTCCTTCTTCTTAAGTTCGGCCTGATGCTGCCTTGCTTGTTCGAGAAAATGCAGCATCATATCAGGCACGGGCACACTATCTTCAAGAGATGTTGAAACAGTTTGTTGACCCGACAAAGCCGAGGTATGAATATTTGCCGAGCTCAGGAGAAGGGAAACAGAGCACAGAAGTTAAGTAACCGAAGTGACTTACCTTTTATCTGGTCCAAGTTCTTCCTCATGAGGGTGTTTTCGGCCTCCACTCCAGCTGTACAAATTCAAATGAGAGATCAGTTCAGCGAGAAAAGACCCAAAAAGATAGAAAAAAGTCAAAGTGAAAACTTACCCCTTTTCTCGAACTCAGCGAGAAGTGTAGAATGCTTCGAGCGCAGTGCCTTATGTGTATCCAAGAGGCGCTGAAACTCAGCACTCCGGCGATTGATGGTGACCTGAGAAAAGCAAAAATGACTTGATCATGTGCATATTCAAAGTGTACAAAATCCGGGCCAAGTGGAACTTAACCCGGCTCTAGGTGTGTGCATATTCGAAGTGTACAAAATCTGGGCCAAGTGGAACTTAACCCGGCTCTAGGTGTGTGCATATTCAAAGTGTACAAAATCCGGGCCAAGTGGAACTTAACCCGGCTCTAGGTGTGTACATATTCGAAGTGTACAAAATCCGGGCCAAGTGGAACTTAACCCGGCTCTAGGTTTGTGCATATTCGAAGTGTACAAAATCCGGGCCAAGTGGAACTTAACCCGGCTCTAGGTATGTACATATTCGAAGTATACAAATTCCAGGCCCAGTGGAACTTAACCCGGCTCTAGGTGTGTGCATATTCGAAGTGTACAAAATCCGGGCCAAGTGGAACTTAACCCGGCTCTAGGTGTGTGCATATTCGAAGTGTACAAGATCCGGGCCAAGTGGAACTTAACCCGGCTCTAGGTGTGTGCATATTCGAAGTGTACAAGATCCGGGCCAAGTGGAACTTAACCTGGCTCTAGGTGTGTGCATATCCGAAGTGGCTAGGGAGATACGCTAATTTTCTAAGGAGCATCCGGCCAATTAACAAGTTACTCCCCCAGAGGCTCGGGGACTAATGATTATATGACTAAGCACTAGTACATGTTAAAGAAAAGACGAAGTAGCGTACCTCCATCATCCGGCCGGCAAGGTTGATAGCCTTGGCAGCTGTGTTCATCTGCACGGGAAACTCGGCAGGCCCAAATTTCTCCAGGAGATCGTCGTTATTGACGAACTCCGCTTTGTTCCAGTTATTGACAAACTCGATCAGGGCCGGAGGATAGCACTCTCCACTAAGCATGTGGGACGCGATAAAACCCTTGGCGTGGGCCTCCCTCCTCTCAACTTGTGCAGCAGTGGGGCTGGTGTGCAAAACAAGTTGCGCATCAGCTGACCCGGCGGAGGTGTCTTTCTTTGGTGGGGTCTTCTTCGGAAGCATGGACGCGAGTGTACGCTGTCTAGCCTCGATAGATGCTGTCCTGGCGGCGTCAGAAGTTTTCTTGGCCTTAGGCTGCTGCTGAGAAGTTGAGGTTTGAGCCGCGGTTTGGTCTTGGGAGCTGCCTTAGGGCTAACTGGGCCTTCTTGCCGAGTCTTGGAAGACTCGGACGAGGTGGATGGAGTTGGTGCTGCTGCTGATACTTGTGCTACTGTTGTTGGTGTTGGTGCTGGTGCTGGTTTTGGCGGGGGTGTTGTGGGTACCTCGGAGGTAGCAGGTTGCGGCTGAGCCGAAGTGGAACTGAGAGCATCTGCTGCCTCGGCAGAGCCACTTCCCCCTGCTCCAAGGTTTCCCTCCTCTAGACGAGGTGGGCTAGAACCCGGAGCAGCCGCTGAACCCTCCTAAATGGGGCTCAACGGGCGTGTATCCTCGCCACGAGGGGGAGAAGGGCTATGTCGGAGGGGCGAAGCGATGCTAGATCCACTCTGGGGAACCTCCACAGCAGCCCTACCGAATCAAATGACGAATAAATAAGTTGCAACAGAAGAAAAACACGAAGCAAATGATTAGACAGAGAGAAGGTGACTTACTCGTCAGAAGTCAATGGCTCCTTGGGTTTCCGAGCTCTTCGAGCTGTGGTCTTAGTCGTAGGCTTGGTGGCGGCTTTGTCTACGGACTTCTTTCACCTCTTGGTTGGCTTAGAAGGTCCGAAGGAAGAAGCAGAAGCAACTGCCCTTTTCTTTGACGCGACTGGGACAGGCTCGCCCGTGGCGAGAGGAGGATCTTCATGGATCTTCCCACCCGGGTTAGCTAATGCCGGAAAGGCGTAAGAAAGGGGGACAATGTCAAATGCTTCCATCACCTCAACGTCGGAATCATCTTCTTCATCAGGCCAATCTCTTAAAGAAGAGAATTTACCGGTGGGTCGCTTGGTCGCATCAGGGAATGGCAGGAACATCTCCTGATCCGGCTCCTCCTCGTCCGGGGCATCTCGATCATTCGCCCATTTGAGAGAAGGCTCGGTGCCGTCCTCGAGAGTTTGCCGAAGAAACAACTAAGAAGAAAAATGCAAAGGGATCAAACAAACAACAAATTCCGACATATGATATAACTCGGAAAAAGATTGGATCATGAAATTTACCGCAGGAGGAAGCCTGTCTCGGCAGAAATGTTCAATTCCCCACTCCCACTCAGCGGAGAAGTTTTTGTCAGTTGTGAAGAGGGCCTTGACCCGGCGGAATATCTCGGTATTGCTGAGCTCAAATGAGGAAGTCCGGTTGGGGTCAAGGCGCCAGCTCATGTGGCAAAGTTTATGTGTGTGTTTCTAGAGAGGGGAGATCCGGCTGCGGACGAAAGTGATCATCGCGTCCTCGTTGCGCAGCCCCGCGTCCTTCAGCTCCTGGAAACATTTGTTGACTTGATTCGCCAACATGGTGGGTTTCTTGGAAACCCGGTCCCAGAGATCCGGATTAGGAGGACCCGGAACGTAGGGGCGCAGCCGAATCAGATCTTCATTCGTGCCATTTCTGACATAGAAGAAGGTTCGGGCCCAGCCCTTACAGGAATCGATCCCCGTAACCCGGGGAAAGACAGATTGTTTCCAGGGACAGATAGAAGCAGCACCGAACTGCGTAAGTTGTTTGTCCTCCGGGTCAAGCTCCTTATTCGGAATCACGTTCTGGCATAGACCAAAAAACCGGATCCAGAGCTCCTTGGTGGGCCACAATCCGACATACCCCTCTATGGTGGAGGCAAAGGAAGAAAGAGATGTGATGGCGTTCGCCGGAAGGTGGTGCGGTTGAAGCTCATAGATGTGAGCCAATCGTGGAAGAAATCTCTAACGGGGAGGCCGAACCCGCGCTGGAAATGGGAGAGGAACACCACGAACTCATCGGGATTGGGTGAGGGTGTGAGCTCCTCGGAGGCGAGCCGGGCAACGACGCCCTCTAGGATGCGGCGCGTGCGGTAGAGCCAGTCGAGGTCGTCCTGGCACACCCACGAGCCAGCCCAGGCGCCACGTTCGGCGTTCTCCGCCTCCTCCTCCATCTCCGCCTCCGCGACGGCGAGCTCTTCCTCTGTCATATCTAGGTCGCTGTCCTCACCGGCCCTATCGGAGGTGGGGGCAGTACCTTGGATTGGCGCGGACCCGTGGCGGTGGAGCAGTGCGGGAGCGGCGTCAAGGCAGGAGCAAGGAACGATGCGGCGACGGCGCTGCTGAGTAGGTGCGGCGGCGCTGTCACTGGGAGGAAGAAGAAGAAGAAGAGGCAGAGGGGCGCGAGAATGGGGAAAAATACCAAGGGGCGTGCCCCTCCCCTATTTAACCATGCCCAGGCAGGGGTAGTGGGATCATGCGGTGCGACAAGGCCACACGGTGTGGCCGTGTATTTGCCGAGTTAGCCAATCATAGACAAGCCACAGGAAGGGCCACAGGCCGCAGGAGATCCCACGACGCGACGTGGTGATACAGTTAACGAGGAGACAGACACGATGTGACGTGTGCAACAGTAACACCTGACATTAACTGCAGCAGTAACTGGTGTAGGCCCTTAAAATGAGGCAAAGTAATGATTACCCTCCACGTGGGGAAGCGTACGAGAGAAGGAAGAATAACCCGGATAACTATGGGATGACCCGACCAGCGAGCGAAAACTCGGAATGTGACAAGGGAAGAGCTAGCCAATGAAATCCGGGATAGGAAGTAACTCGGAAAAGGGAGCAAAAGGCTCGGTAAAATTGAACCTGCTGTGGCCTTAGCTGTTGAGGCTGCTAAGACCGCACTAGCTTCGGGTACTAATGTTGGGGGGATACCCCGGGTAGGGTCACGCCGCGGTATAAAGGCTGAGTTAGCCGAGGTACGGCAAGGTCAAAGCAAATGCTGGCCGAGTCACCTCAAGGCAGGCCGAATCACAGAGTAACCTGGACCGGAGGATGTCCACCTAACTAGGTCCCGGCCGACTTATGTCGTATGCCGGCAGGATTTATGTATGTTGTATGCAGGTACCAGTGTGGCCGGATTAACCAGGCATGATCCGAGTTATATCAGGCTTGCAAGAGAAGGAAGGTATCTCACTAGTCAAAAGGTGGTCTCTATACACTGGAGCATGAGCAAAGCGGACAGAGGGAAGGACCACCGAGGCATGGCCGACAAGGGTGACGTTGCCTGTGTCGGATGAAGCTGGCGCCGCAGAGGCTCACGTAGCCTCTGCATGGCTTACGATGGGGAAAAGTGACCCGGTCGGTTTGCTATTTTGGGAGGAGGCATATTCCCAGGAATATGCCTCCACGTATGCCCTAATTGGAGACCTAGCCTCCCCTATATAAGGAGGGCTAGGGCCTCTGTAGAACGGGTTGAGTTTTACTTGGTTGATGATTAGTTGATTGGCATCTGAGTAGTGGGTTCCTGAGAGCAAAGTAGTGGTGAGAGTAAGAGAGTTCCTACTTCTTCCTCTTCCCCACACAGCTCAAGGAGAACTTGTAGCTCATCTAGCTTGAAGAATACAAAGCATCTGTGTGTGGAATCACCACACTATCCCTCCCTGGATTCCTCTAGTGCATCGTGGCCCCACCTTTAGCCTATCCATGGCATCTGCCATGACACCACCATGACACTTTTCTCATGAAGGATGTCCCTTGTGTCGCTCGCCCCATTATAAACAAGATGTTCGGAAACGACAAGTTTCTAACTCTGTGTAGCAAGATCCCTAAAGGCATGCGGCAACTATATGATGTGGATGTCTCCCATACGATGGCCACCACCTATGTGGGTGGCCGAGGTTGGTCCAAGTATGTCCGTGAGAATGGTCTGAAGAAGGGGGATGAGGTAACATTCATTTTAGCAAGCCTAGGAAGATACTTGCATGCCATCGTACACCTGTTGCCCTAAGGACCAAGATTAGAGGTAGTACTAATTATTTTGCTTCTATACTCATCACAACCTCTAATGATTTTCTTGCGACTAACTATTCTGCACCATTGTCTTTACTCATCATATGACCCTGACCACTTCTACAGTCCGCTGCCCCTTATGTACCCCAGAAGGGTGCCAGCATCAAGCTGCTGGCAATGGCACCGGCCCCAGTTCCTCAACGGCACTTGTTGACCTCAGTAGGAGAAAGAATATATGTAGTAACTTAATTCACTTGTATACTCTCATTTCTGTCTAGGAGTAATTATTGTATAAGAAACCATTTTGCTTGTACACATCTCATATGCCTCTCTGAGCACTCCTGTAGTCCCCTTACCTACTCCTAGAAGGTAACCAACATCAAGATGCTGGCACCCGCACCGACATTGGCCCTAGTTCCTGCTCCAACACCTATTGACCTAAGGAGAAAGAATGGAGGTAGTAAATTAATTTGCTTGTATACTCATCATATCCTCTGATCACTGTCTTGTGAGTAACCATTGTATAAGAGACCATTTTGCTTGTACACATCTCATCTTCCTCTACCATCCCTGCAGTCAGCTTAGCTACCCCTCAGAAGGAATCTACCATCAAGTTGCTGGCGCCGACACCAGTTTTGGGCCTTCTGGCTCCTGCACTAGCCCCTCTACAATTAGTGGCACCATCTCCTACACCAGCACCAGGTACCACACCAGCCTCAGCACAGGCACAGGCACCGGCACAAGCTCCTTCATCACCCCAGACAGTGCCTTGTCAGACCATATTCTACACTTGTTTCATCACAAGGCCGCACCAGATTATGTTTGTGAGTATATGGCGGCAGATAAACTGCTTTCAATGTCTTCTCAAGTTTCACATGATTCAGTGCATTGCTCTTAGTAATTATGCGTCTCTCTCTTTCTTTGACTCAGAAATTGCCTATGAGTGCCACAAAGCAACTCCAGGCCAGACGAAAGGGTACAATAGTCTTCACGATGCAGAGAGAAGGAGTACAAATCATTGGGACGCTATGCCATTAACTTGACTGATGGGCGCTTGGCAGCTACTTCTAGGTGGATCAAGTTTTGAAATACAGCCAAACTTACCATTGGAAGAACGGTCAAGGTCGATGTATCTAGCTACCCTGAATACCACATGCTGCTCATGTACTTCCTAGTTGTCTAGCTCTTTGGTCGCATGCTGTTGTAATTAATCATGTGGTTGTCTTATCTCGGCTGATCATATATGGGTGATAAAACTATGATAACATTTTGCTGGATTGGAGCTATGAGTAGTACAACGGGTATGGTATATCTGTATCTATATGGAGGTTTTCTATATGACCAAATATTATGAAAATGACTGTGTTCTATTGATCGAGTGTGTTTGGAGAAAAGGGCAAACAAATTGTGTGACATGGTTTTTAGAGCTGAAACAAGAACTTGCTCTCTCTGTACTGCTATTGAATTTCAGTGTCTATATTGCTGAATCAGTCACTTTTAAATGCTTCTGAATTGGTTAAGTGTTGCTGAATATGAACTAAGAATCTGTCAATATTTTTATGTCTTATTATTCTGTACTCCTTAGTATTTCAAATGCTACTAAATTAGTCAAAAGTTATGTCGTTGCTGCTGGCATCTTGCTCTAGAGCTTTTGCGTGTGTGTCATCAAAACCATTGAATATGTTTTGGATAGAGATTAGAGGGTAAAGATATACACCGTGATTTCACCAAGTGAAGTCATTGGATACCTACCCTATTTTGGCGCATGTGGTGTGTGTTCTTTAGATATTTTTACATGAATATTTGTCAAAGGAATTATCGCTTTTTTCCTCCCTCGGTGAGGTCTGTGTTTGAATCCGGTGAGCCACAACCTAGTGAAATTTGAGATAGGAGCCCATTGACCATAGCCCAAAAACTTTTTAATTTGGCCTTTTGGCATTGCCCCCCACCTCTAAAAAAGTTTGCCTACCCATGTTTTTAAGAAACTAATCCATTATGTGGATTTTTATAAATTGAGGTTCTAGTAGCACTACCCTTTTATTTTAAGAGATATAAACATGGACACAAAAAATATTTTTAAGAAGATTAATACATAAGTTATAGGTACTATAAAGCTTTTAATGATAATTTTCATCCGATTTCTTTTGCGTAGTGGCAACACATACGGTTTATATTTGTTGAGGTTTTGAGTCCGAATCATGTGTGCTTGACATATATATTTGGGTTTACTGGTTTTTCATGTATCAATACTATTTTATGGAGAGGCTAACATCGCGGACCCACCAGCCTACAGCGTCCCTCGAGTTTAATCGGCGGGTTTGAAAAAAAAAGTTAAGTACTTGTATAGAGAGTCTGGCATCAGGGACCCACAAGCCAGAACATACCAGGTAGGCTAACATGCACAAGCCAGAACATATCAGGGAGGCTGACATGTGGCCCTAGCAGCAATACCACAAGCGGTTGCGGCATCGAGCACTGTTTCCAAGGTGAAAACAGCAGATGCAGCCAAAAAAAAGTCCATCATACACATGTTTCATTTACAGAGAAACTGACATGTGGGACCCAGTAGCGAGACCTTATAGAGGTGCTGCATCGAGCAATGTTGCCAAGTTCAAAATAGGGAGGCGCGAGCGAGGAAAAAGTCTAGCATGGACACTTTTCTTCTAATGAGAGGGACATGGGGGACTTTTTTGAGAGAAAGACAAGGTGGACTATTAAGAAAAGCCCAGCGAAATTTGAGAAAGCAGCCCATGGAGTATAGGCTATGTAGTATAGCCCATGTAGAGCATCCCATGTAGATAGGAAAAATCTTTTTAATTCGGGCTTTTGGGCATTGCCCCCACCACTCAAAATACAAAAACTCTGCCTACCCATATTTGAAACTGCTCCATTATGTGGCATTTTATAAATTGAGATGCCTGAGAGCTGCCATTTTATATTTTAAAATAGATAAAGGTGTACACACAAAATATTTTTTAGAAGACTAATACATATTTTTTATTACTAATACATGTTTAATGATTTAATTTTTATAAATATCTTGGGTGTAGTGGCAAAGCACTCAGTTTATGTCTATTTGATTTGAAGGTCTTTAGTTCAAATCCTCTGTGTGTACATACTTATATATATCTTGGGTTTATATTTTTTGACATATATTTATTTGTGTGTGATAACCTTTTGCTGGATTGGAGCTATGGGTAGTACGTACTAGTATGGTATATCTGTACCTATATGACGGTTCCCTATATGACCAAATATGATCACAATGATTGTGTTTCAGTGATCGAGTGTGTTTGGAGAAAAGGGCAAACTAATCGTGTGGCATGGTTTTTAGAGTTGAAACAAGAACTGACTTTTTCTATACTGCTATTGAATTTCAGTGTCTATATTGCTGAATCAGTCACTATCAAATACTTCTGAATTGGTCAACTGTTGCTGAATATGAACTAGGAATTTGTCGATATTTTTATGGCTTTCTATTTTCGTGCCCTCGGTTCGTTAGTTGTACTCACTTTTCACCAGCCGCTTAGTTTTTCCTCACTTTTGCCCATCTCCTTATACAAAGCTCTCACATGGTTTGAAACTCGCCGTCCGTCAGCCTTGCCGTTACGTGCTGACAAGTGAGGTCGCGTTCAATCGGGTCCCATAGTGGACCCTCGCTGTTACGTGCTGACGAGTAGGGCCGCGTTATGTCCGGTCCCGTAGTGTATCCTTGCTGTTACATGCTGACAAGTGGGGCCGCGTTCAGTCGAATCCCGTAGTGGACACCTCTCTCAACTTATCCAGATCAGCATCGGACACACAGCTTATCCACGTGACCGCTGTACCCACAACTTATCCATGTGAGCACCGGACCCACAGCTTACCCAGGTTGGCGTTGCAAGATGGGACCCCGAGCCAGCCCCGCGCCCACGCCCATGCCGTTGCTTTATTTTCATATAGTGAAATGTAATGCATATACGAAAATATACAAAAATTATACACCTTTGAACTCTTTTAAATCGCACTTAGGACATGATAATGTTATGCTAATAAAATCCTGATCATTTATCATTTCCATGGAGTGAAAATATAATGCATAAACTTGCGTATACAAAATTTATACACCTTTGAACTCTTTGAAATCGCACTTAATACGTGATAATGTCGTGCTAAGAAAATCTTGAGAGATTATCATTTCCATAGAGTGGAATATAATGCACAAACTTGCATATGCGAAAATTATAAACATTTGAACACTTTTAAATTGCACTTAATACGTGATAATAATGTGCTAACAAAATTTTGAGAGATTATTACTTTCTCCCCCATTTTCGTAGAGTGGAATGTAATGCCTAAACTTGCATATACGAAGTTTATACACCTTTGAACTCTTTGAAATTGCACTTAATACATGATAATATTATGCTAACAACATCTTGAGAGATTACCATTTCCATGGAGTGAAATATAATGCATAAACTTGCATATACAAAAATTATACACCTTTGAACTCTTTGAAATTGCACTTAATACGTGATAATGTTGTGCTAAGAATATCTTGAGAGGTTACCATTTCCATGGAGTGAAATATAATGCATAAACTTGCGTATACAAAAATTGTACACCTTTGAACTCTTTGAAATCGCACTTAATACGTGATAATGTTGTGCTAAGAAAATCTTGAGAGATTGCCATTTCCATGGAGTGAAATATAATGCATAAACTTGCGTATACAAAAATTATACACCTTTGAACTCTTTGAAATCGCACTTAATACATGATAATGATGTGCTAAGAAAATCATGAGAGATTACCATTTCCATGGAGTGAAATATAATGCATAAACTTGCGTATACAAAAATTATACACCTTTGAACTCTTTGAAATCGCACTTAATATGTGATAATGTTGTGCTAAGAAAATCTTGAGAGATTATCATTTTCATAGAGTGGAATGTAATGCATAAACTGGCATATACAAAAATTATACACCTTTGGACTCTTTGAAATCGCACTTAGGTCATGATAATGTTGTGCTAATAAAATCCTGATCATTTATCATTTCCATGGAGTGGAATGTAATGCATAAACCTGCGTATACGAAAATTATACACATTTGAACTCTTTAAAATCGCACTTAATACATGATAATATTGTGCTAAGAAAATCTTGAGAGATTATAATTTTCATATAGTGGAATGTAATGCACAAATTATACACCTTTGAACATGTTCCCTTCAAATTATATTTAAGTTCATTTGTTTATGGAGTTAAAGTACCAGTGGCATACTCGTTATTTTGCATGGATAGAGGGGTGCCCCCCGACAGATATAGGGGTTATCCTGTCCGCTAGATCATAGAGGATCAACGGTTGGTAGGGATGATCCGTGTGACAACTGTCTCGACCAATCTGAGCGTAGCAGGGAAGATGAGCACATGTGCGAGAGATGGATACAAAGAGAAAGGAAAACTAAGTAGCACTTAAGAACCAAGGGCAAAACTGAGTAGAACTTAAAAACCAAGGGCAAGACTGACAAAGGGATTCAAATAGAAAATAGAAAAAGATTTAAAAAATGGAAAATGCGTCTTTTATACAATAAAATACATCTTGGCATACATCAAGCTATTTGTAATTCAAATATACACCAGTTTGACAATTATTGCCTTATTCAGACAAACTATGTTTTAGGGAGGGATGTTTTGGGAAGAGGCTTGAGTAGAAAGCCATGAACCTTCATAGATAGTAGGTGATTTGAGAAGTGGTGATTTAGGTTAAAACTTGGTTTATATACATTTCTTATGGTGGCAGGTCACATAATAAGACTCCCTGGGGAGATGCCACTATGTTTTGCTATATTTGAATTTGTTGTGCATAAAATGACTCAATTAGCTAGCTAAAACCTATTCGTTGACTCTCTGTTGACCAGCCACCGGAGGGCAAAACTGAGTATATTGCACAAGGCAATGTTAGTACTGGAGGGCAAAACTAAGTACAACCAAACTGCTAGTGTTACACTCGAGGGCAAAACTGAGTACAACTGAGTCGCCAGGGTTAGACACGAGGGAAAAACATGACTCGCGGTACGCGTGTGTGGTGCACGGGGCGGTAGTGGACACGTGTTCCTGTGCATGGTGCAGTAGCGTACGCGGTTACGTGGTGCACGGTAGTTCAACGAAACATCGGTTCCCTTCTCCTTTAATAGAGGCCTCCCCACTCTCACTCACTTGCTCACTCAACCGTCTCCACTATCCCATCACCTTCTGCAAACCCCCAAGAAAACCCCAACCACGCCGACGATGGAAAAGAACGGCGCGGTGGCCATCGGCGCCTCCAAGGCCGCCGGCGAGGAGGCACCCGTCCCCGCATCCGTCGTAGCCGCCGGCGAGGAGGCCCCCGCCGGTCTCGGGCAGATCCTGCTTGGCTGGGACCCCTACGAGGAGGTTGTTTACATAAGGCCGGAGAACCCCTACGACACCAGCATCACCGACCCATGGTCGGAGGTAACCAGGGTTTTCTCCCCTTCCCTTGTTCTTCCCCCGTTCCCATCGTTAGATGCTAGATCATATGTTATTAGGGCTTGGTTGTTCGTATTTTTACAGTAGCTAATCCTCTTGTGTTAGATCTCGTATTTCGATGAATCCCCCTGTTCGTATTTGAAGCCCCTGTTGGTAATTGGGATCAGTATTTGATTTGGTTTGAGATTTGGGGAATAATCAGGAGATCTCAATCGATTAATTTATGCAAATAATCAATCCTGATAATCAAAGTATCTCAATCATGTCCTTATTGCACTCTACTATTTTTTTTCCAACAGGGGGATAATAGCGACGTCCGCAGCGACGACGAGTCCAAGGACACCAAGACTCGTCATGTACTGAGGAGGCTAAAGTCCGGCCAGTACAACAATTTCTTCGCCGACGACATGTATAGGTGCCCCTTCTGCCCCACTAGGAGGCTCCACGCCACGGACTTCAACTCCTTCGTGAAGCATGCCGAGGATGTGAGGACCTGCGGCAAGTCCGTGAACGTCCACAACTTCATAGCCAAGCACCAAGCGCTTGGTCTTCACCTCCGCAACCTCCAGAAGGTGGCTATCGAGGAGGGTCGCATGCCCCGATCAAGCCCAAGGCGCCCAAGGTCATGGGACTGGGCAGCAAGAAGTGGAGGAGGCGCCAGAGGGAGGAGGAGGAGGCCCTCCTAGCAGAGGCCATGAGGGACCACTGATCTACTGCTACTTTAAAGCAGCTTCTTTTGTCTTGTCTGTGTTGAACTTATCCACTGCTACTGCTGAGCAGCCTAATTGTCGAACCTTGTTAAGTACCATACTATATAACCTATATTAGCTGCTTTATCTACATCTGCTTTCTTTACGGAATTTATTTATGGTGCTGGTTAGTTTTTCTACTCTAGATTTGCTACCTGATTGGGGAAAAACGAGGGCAAAAGGGACAATGAATGAAGAGAGAAGTTGCTCTAGATTCGCTACCTTTTTGAGAAAAAACACTACAGTTAGCGAGAGAGAGAGAGAGGGGAAAAGGCGCTCTTAAAAAGGCCAATCATAAAAATAACAAAAAATAAAACTTCCAATTTAGGCGACAGGGCGCACGTAACCACAAAACGCGCTCCACATGGTCCCACACCATGTCCCCCATAATTAGCGAGAGATGGATGGCTGGTCTGCTGTGTATCCTGGCCCCACCTGTTAGCATGTAATGGTCGAGGCGATGTAACGTATCGCTCAACGCACGACTCGCCCCAATGCGGTCCCACCGGTCAGCATCTAACGGTCAAACCTTTGACCTGATAGCATCCCCCCGTCCGAGCGCATGTGAGGGTTTCAGAATGGATGGAGGGTGATACGTTGCAAACGTATCCATAATTTTTGATGTTCCATGTTTGGTTTTATCTACTTTCTTATATTTTGTCCACACTTTGGAGTGCTTTTCATATGATTTCTTAGACTTCCATGCCAGCTGCCTGTTTTCTGTTGTTTTTGGTTCTAGGAAAGTCTGAAAATGAATATTCTTGGAATTGGACGGGACAAAAGCCAAAGTCAGTTTTTCACCGAGGGACACCTGGAGCCAGAATACGAGACGGAGAGGGGCTGATGCCCGGCCACACCACCTGGTCGCGCGGCCATGCCTGGACCGCGCCAGGGGGTGGTCTGGCTGCCCCAGGCACCCCCTCGGCCTCTCCTTCCGTTTATATATTGCCTCTGATACGGAAACCCTAAGTGCCCGATCAAAATTCCACGAAAGAGTCTATAGCCGCCGTCATCTCCATCCCTAGATCGGTAGGGATTTGAAGCTCTTCCCGGCACCCTACCAGAGAGGGGAATTCACCCTGGAGGCCTTCTTCATCATCATGCAAGCCTCCGGTGTGATGCGTGAGTAGTTCATCTCTGGACTACGGGTCCATGTAGTAGCTAGATGGCTGGTTGTCCTCCTTTGTGCTATCATGTTTAGATCTTGTGAGCTCCGTTCATGATCAAGATCATCTATTTGTAATTCTGCATGTTGTGTTTGCGGGGATCTGATGGATATTGAGATGCTATTTCATATTGATTATTGATTCTATCATGTCTTTGTTATTTGTGATCTTGCATGCTTTCCATTGTTAGTAGCTATCTTGGCCCAGTAGATGCTAGCAACTCCAAGAGTTAGTATTTATGCTCGATAGTGGGTTCATGCCTCTGGTAATCTAGGGAAGTGACAGAAATCTGTAAGGTACTAGATGTGCTGTTGCTACTAGGGAGAAAACATCAATCCTTTGTTCATAGAACAATCGTATTGTTTACTTTACACGCAATTCGTAATGCAATTATCCGTTGCCTGCAGCTTAATACTGGAGGGGGTTCGGATGATAACCTGAAGGTGGATTATTAGCCATAGGTGCAATTGGATGGCGGTCTATTATAATGTTGTAATGCCCAATCGAATCTCAAAGGAGTCAAGATGATTAGTATATGCTTGTATGCTTTCTCGATGTTTATCAATTGCCCCGCTGTAATTTGTTCACCCAAAATGTTATCTATCTTAAGGAGAGCCACCTCTAGTGAATTATGGACCCCAGTCCTTTCTATTACCATCAATCTACAATTGTTTACTGATTTATGTTTACTTTCTACAAACTATTACTTTCTTCCACTCGATACGTTTAATCATTTGTTTTCAGCAAAACCGGTGAGATTGACAACCTCATCGCATGTTCTCCATGTTGCTGCTGGCACCGGTAGTGCGCCCTGCCAAAGTTCAGCTAGCTACACCTTTGGGGTGTTTCCTTGCTCCTACTGGATTGATAACCTTGGTTTCATAACTGAGAGAAACTTACTGCTGTGCTCATCATACCTTCCTCTTGGGGTTCCCCAACGAGCTCGTTAGTACACGAGTCAGCAAGTATTTTTCTGGCACCGTTGCCGGGGAGTCAAGGACATCTTCATAAGGGAAGTCCCTCATAACCAATCTCTTTACTTTGTTATTTTTGTTTTGCTTAGTTTCTTTTTGCTTTGTTTTCTTGTTTCTTTATCAAAAACACAAAAAAATTAGTTTGCTTTCTTTATTAAAACACAAAAAAATAGTTCCTATCTTAAGTTGCCATTATGTCTAGCATTGCTCCAATCACTATGTCACCTGAGGAAATGATTTTAACTTTTAAACAAGGAATTGAAGAGAGTTTTAAAGAAGCTTGGTCTAGAATCTCTGATTTACATGAAAAAACCGAACCTAAAATGACTCAAAGCTTGTTTCTTAGCAGTTTCTACCTTGGAATTGCTCTTTGCTATAGATATGCTTTAGATGCTGTTGTGGGAGGAGATTTCCTCCAATGCAATGAGGATGATGTTGTTAATGCTATAAAGAAATTGATCTTTACTTACAACTTGCCTAGCAAAACTGATTCTTCTTTCATAAACATATTTGCTAGATTGAATACTCTTGAGACCAGCACCGCTAGTTTGTCTATAATACGCTTAGAGAGCATCATAACTATGTTCCAATAAACTCCGAACCCTCCAAATGGCTTCCCACAGTAAAGATTGCTATAAACAATGAAACTTTTCATGCTTGCTGTGATATCATGTCTGAATTTTGTCTTATGCCCAAAGATATTTATGAATCTTTGAATCTTTGAGGGCTTTCTGAAGGAGGAGAAGAATTTTTTCTTGCTAATAATGCCACAATATTACCCATTGGAATAGCTGAGGGAGTGTTTACAAAGATCCTAGGGAAAATGGTTTCTACTGATTATCTTGTTATTGAATGTGTAGGAAAAGAACAAATCACACTTGGAAGATCCCTATTGAAGCTCCTTGGAGCAATAATAGATGTGGAAAAGGGCACCATGAGCTTTGTTTCTCCACCAAGCATTCACAAATTCCCCAAGGTTAAGAATAAAACTAAGAGAGGTAAGGGCAAGAAAATTGGTTTTAATGCTTCTTCATTTGAGAACACTTGATCATTTTTCTTGCTTCTTATGCCTAACTTAAAGGCGTTAAAGAAAAGTACTTATTGGGAGATAACCCAAAATTTTTAGATGAGTCTTGGAAGTTATTACTTTAGTAATAACTACTCCTTATCCTTTTTATTTGCTTTTTGTGTCAAGAGTTGTTGGGGATCGGTGCGGAAAACAAAAAAATTCCTACGTTGAAACCCCAGAAACTGACTAGGATCTATCTATGTAGTAATGCAGTAACGACCGATGCGTAGAGAGTACATACCCTTGTAGTCTGTACGCGGTTAACGTTCCGCGGGGAACGTGGTTGAAGTAGTCGTACTCGAAGCTGACCTCAAGGTCGCAAAGCTCCTCGCAGGTCACCCTTGCTCCTTCTTGATCTTCATCATCTTCATCGTGCAACAGCTCCGGCTCAGGACATTTAAGCGCCCCAAGTGTTGCGCCTCGTGTATTCGTACACATCCGGTGCACGATGAGACCTCTGGCTCCCCGATCCCACCGGGAGTGCGGAAGTTGATATCCGGCTAGGAATCCCTACAGCGCAACGGCGTACTACAGGTGTGCCTCGATCGCACAGCCCAGACTTGGGGGCATGGTCACGAGGTATAGAGGGAGAGAGAGAAGGAGAAAGTCAACCAAAGGACTTCTCCAAATTGTGTTGTGTATCATCCCACCCATGGGCACCCCTTTATATAGGGGGAGGGGGTGTGCCCTCCCCTTTGGGTTTCCCATGTGGGACTATTCAAGGGAGAGAGGGGGAGGCGCATGGGCCCTTAGGGCTTCATAGGCCAGCCGGCAAGGGGTGGGACCCACCCCGCGCATAGCCCTAGGCTGGCCGGGTGGCCCCCTTGAGGCGCCTAGGCCTTGGCCCTTTGGCCATTGGCCCTTCCCCCTTCGGTTTTCCCCTCATGGGCCTTTATTCATAGGAAGTTTGGCCCATTAGTAGAATAACCCTTCAAATTAGATTTTAATAATATATTTAATATTAATTACATTAATTAATATGTAAATACATATTACAAAATCTGTCTTGACCCGAAACACTTTTCGGTTCCCTTTCGATTTCCTCCGAACGACTTCGGATCTTTCCCGGAATGATTCCGGTCCGTTATTCTTTCTCCAAACAACTTCGGATCTCTCTGTGGAACGATTTCGGCTTTCTCTTTCTCTATTTTGATTCCGTCTTACGAATGATCGCTCTCATCGTACCCTTAAGTGTATCCTCTCACGGCTCAAGAATGCTCTAGACATGATTTGTATCAATGATCAACAGAGGGACCAGGGATGTCCATGTGACCCCTATGCATTCCTGATGACAATGTCATTTGAACCGTCTAAATGTAGCATCATCTTCCTTTTGTTTCTTGATACAACTTGTCCGAGATACGATCATTGGTATCCCATACCTTTGTTCAATCTCGTTCACAACAAGTTCTGTTTTCTTGTTACCGTGATATTACATCCCCGTGACCTAGTCACATGTTGCAACATTTATGGATGTAATCTCACCAAGCCGGCCGTATGTATCTTTACCCGTCATGTGGGTGAACAAATCTCGTTCTTGCAGTCACATGTCATCTACTGTTCCTTCGGAATACCCAACGTACACCTTTATGGCCACCGTATTACCAGATGACGGTTGATGCAGTCTAAGCAGCCTAGGGAAACAGTGAGTAATATGAGCTCACGGTCTAAGGATAAGGAGTCTAGGTATAGCTGTTGCAACAATGAACTAGATGACTTGATTGTGTTGCAATCCTTCGAGGAATGTCCAATCACATCATTCTCCAATGATATGATCTCGTTGTGAGTCGGCATAAATGCCCATGATCTTGAAACCCAGATCATCTTCGTGACCAATGAGCTAGTATGAATAGAGGCTACTAGGGACTTGGTTGTTTCATACCACACCTGTACCAATGTTTCTACTTGGCACAGTTATAGCACAATATGAAACTATTATAAACTAATTGAGATATGATAATAAAAACCTATTTCTTATTGGCCTCTAGGGCATATCTCCTTCAGTCTCCCACTTGCACTAGAGTACAAATAAACTAGCTCGCATTTTACTCATATAAACCATATACCATATGCGTTTACAGATCATGCATGCTCATGGGAACTGTCATGTCCATGTTCTGTTTTACCAGATCATTATGTCTTTTGCAAATCGTTAATGTCTTCCTAATTTTGACATTCACACCATTATCTTATAATGGGTCGAAGTATTTGTTTAGCAACAAAGTGAGACTTTTGTTTCTAGTGTTTATGATGACGGTCGTTTTCACCGTTGTCATCTAAACTTCGAAACACACTTTGCTATCCTTTGTGTATATACTATAGTCATGGCAGCAGAACAAGGCCGGATTCCAGGAGCTTACAGTGATGTTAGATCAACCTCGAGGGCTTTCTCATGGGCACTGGGCCCTGGGACACATCATTCTACGTTAAAAGCGAACTAGCCCCGCCACAACATTATACATCACATCAGATGTAGCCTTTTTACTTATATATCTATGTAGATCCTAGTGCATGAAATTCAACTATGCCACTTACGTTGCTACTTAAGTACAAACTTAATTCTGGTTCAGTGGTCAACTTAGGAATCACTTAAAGACACGTTCTTACAGTTAAGAGCTAGTCCTTCCAACCAGAACCTTGGGTCACATTATGTCAAGTATACAACATGGTTATATGGAAGAACCTATGACTGAGGCATAGGAGATGCAACGCATATCTTTCTTTCAACCATAGTTGCAATACTCAATGCTTCATATAGTAAGAACTATTTCCTCACTTGTTCCATTCTGAACTTCTTCAGAATCTTGCTTAGGACATTCTGAACATCTTTTTAGAATCAAGTCCAGGAAGCATTCGACATTCAGTGTTTATTAAACTTACCAATCTATTTCGATAGATCTTATTGTTTAATAACTTCAACTTCATCCTTATTTATCTAACTTAAATATTATCAACACCAATCACATCATTCACATATGTCGTTCACATATCCTAGAATGATTTCACGCTCCCACTCAAATATGACATTCATGTTTGAGATCCAGGGATTTCGCTTAGCTCCCACTCAAAATATGTCAGCTACATATTATGAATTAGCCAAGCTGATTTGCTCCCACTCAGAACTAGGTCCTCTCGATAATCTTGGACATTCCAAAATTCTTTGATCATTATCAATTTGAGAATTCCAATTAAGAGACTTCAATATCCATATATTTCTAGTGTAAATCCAAAAGACTTAAGCATCACTACTGCTTGTAGTCAACTCCTTGAATTTGTCCAAACTTGTGACAAATCGAGCTTTTTGTCATTCATTAAGTTTCATTTCCTTCTTATGACTTTGTAGTCATTCAGAGATATAAAGTAAACTTTTTTACTTTAATAAGATCAAGTAACATGTTACTTTGTAATCTTAAATGTAACTTAATATAGGATTTTATGACTCCTTGTCATTTCTCGCACTCAGGTCCATCACGCTTCTTTATAATTTGTAGGTATGTCTTGTTCAAAACATGACAATTGAATCAATAATATAATTCCACAAACTTGTAGAATATATAGTTGAATCCTACTTTCTTTTGTAAAAGTATTCACTGAAACTTTATGATCATTATCATTGGTTTCTCCTCTATTTGCAGAGTTTGGATTCACGAAACAAATTCTGCTGCGCCACTCAACAATTCAGAGGCAAGGTCAAATACCTTGTTTTGATCTTTTACTTTCTTCCACCTGTATCTTCATCAAGACACATCAACTTTGGACAACAACAGGTTTGCCCCCTTTTGGAAGATGCATCCATAGCTTCCTAAGAATGCTCTACAAAGACTTGTTTATTCGCCACGATTTCGACTTATCGAAATCTCCAAAAACTCGAACGTGCCATAACACTTATGGTGTTGTTTCCATGAATCTTCAGATGTTCCCTTGTATTTCAAATGAGTGTTTGCTTATTTTGATCTCTAACTCTAAACGACAACTACAACCCCTATAAGAGATAATATCATGCCATATGTATCTAATCCATAATGATTATGATGTTTAGACATCTCAACATAGTTTGAATTCGTCCAATTATCATAATTTGTGAAACATCTTTCACAAGTCCCTTTTATGCTAAACTTAACTTGAATGCCTTAGTCACGTCGATCAAATTGAAGATACTTGTTAATTCAGTTAATTCAATATCCCATTTAGTTATCAACTCATTTGAACAATTCAAATCATTTCAAACTTATGTTTCATTAAGTAAATACGCTTATTCACTTAAGTCCACAATTAACGATTTCCACTACTTGTTGAAAATGTGATACATCATTATGTATAAGTTTCAACATTTCTTCGCATATCACCGTTTTACCAGAATGCGGAGTTTTAGTCATTCTACCCGAGAGGCATGGTTTTGCAAAGTCTCTAGATTAAGCATCTAGGACCCCGATCTTTCATAAAGAACCTGCAATAACCAAAATGACTTAAACTGTAGTGTCATTTCATTATTATACTTTGGATATCTTTTAGCATTCTAATCCTTTATAAAATTTTAAACTATTATCATTAACATAGTGATGAGAATAACTTATTTGTAATTGTAATGTGATCATAAGGTATTGTTCATAAGAATAGTACAAACTGGCTTGTAACTTGTTCATATGAATAATCATCTTGGAAAAAGCAAGACACACAAACAAGGATTACAAAATTATATTCAAGTCCACTAATCCAAATGATAAACTTTGAGGGAAGAGGTGATGTCGGCCATCAACTGTTTTGCTTGCCGCCATCAAGTCACTTTGCCTTAAATCCAGCAATTCTCAAGCAGATCCTCCTGTTTTCTCAAAACGGGACAAGTATCAAATACTTTGCAAACTGCAATGAGTTCTGCAAGAACCACATTTATAATTTGTATATCTTATATATACCTTTTCATCCATGACTTCCATTCACAATCAAGCCCTTTAAGAGTTATCAACTCTAATGCATGATTGCCAAGTGATTTTTCCAAACATTCTCTTTTCATCCATGATGGAGGAAAACCCATCCAACGGCTCATACTCTATGTGCCTTATTCTGTAGAATACAAAATGTAGCCCAACTCTCCATCAAATGGAGAATGTCTTGTTGGATGTTTATGGAGAAAACACAAACATTTCAGAGTCATCGAATTATCTCCTAATGGTTATTGTATCAAGAAGAGAAGATCACCTTTTACGAGGATATCCCTTAGGCATGGGTATTAATCTATGAAGTTGGACCATTTTGCTAAGTTCCAAATTAAGCAATATATTCCCATGGTCGCAAAGGACCTCAATGGGATAGGACAAGGTCTACTAAGATATTTGCAAATAGACATCTAGACTAAGTTTATAATAAGAGATCAATTTATAATTGGTCTCCACTAAAATTGTCATCCCCTGGACGATTTCAGTGATCGCATGATCCCTATCCTCTGCACCTCCCCCGATCGTTACGGCCATCAGTGCATTATCAAAGGTAGACATTCAATAATGCCAATCACATCATCCATGTGACTCATGCTCGATCTCTCGATCTCTTGTGTTCTGAGGCCACGCTTCTCTAGCGTGCTAGGCTCGCCAAATCTAACTTGTGTGTATTTGCTATGCAACATGGCTTACACCCACTGTATGCGAACGTAGATATGTTTGACACCCAGGCCTGTAACCCTAGATCGCCTCATACCGAAGAACTTTCTTGGTGGTGCACACACAAGGGGAACACGGAACAATGGAATTAAATAGGGATTATCCTATTTGCTACCGTTGAGTATCTAAATACTAGCACACAATAAGATGATAAAAAAACTGGTATCAACATCATATGTATAATGTGATATGATATGGTCTTTTTGCGCCTTCATCTCCATCGAGCGCTCCGGCATGATCTCCATCGTGCCCTTGGTTTGACGCCAAGTCCACGAAGCCTCCACCAGGTCGTCCATCGGAACGATGACTATTACTATGCTACTTAGTAATAGAAAAGTAAACTACTTTACCTTCGTAGAGACCATTGCCATATCATAATCACATGCCCCCTGCAAAATAAAGTTATACGCCTCTACTTTATCTTTTGCAAGTTTTACATGGTTGTTAGGGCTTTCGCACTAGAACCGTTTCTAAACTACGAACTTTCCAACCACAACATGGATCCGACAGTCGTCTCTACTACACCCCTTTCGGGGCCCTCCGTTGTAAATGCTATATCAACTATCAAATGACAGACAGACACCCGCTAGCCACTTATACGGTACAAGCCGTATGATGAGCATGGAACCAGTCTCGCATACGAATACGCGTAAGGTCGGTCCGGGCCGCTTCATCAAACAATACCGCGATATAAACAAGTACACGTTAGAGGGTAACAACTAAGGGATCATGCCCGCACAATACTTGTGCGTACTGGCCGTACAACACTCCTACGCATAGATCGGCTCTGATACCACTGTTGGGGATCGGTGCGGAAAACAAAAAATTTCCTACGTTGAAACCCTAGAAACTACCTAGGATCTATCTATGTAGTAATGCGGTAACGGCCGATGCGTAGAGAGTATATACCCTTGTAGTCTGTACGCGGTTAACGTTTCGCGGGGAACGTGGTTGAAGTAGTCGTACTCGAAGCCGACCTCAAGGTCGCGAAGCTCCTCGCAGGTCACCCCTTGCTCCTTCTTGATCTTCATCATCTTCATCGTGCAACAGCTCCGGCTCACGACATTTAAGCGCCCCAAGTGCTGCGCCTCGTGTCTTCGTACACATCCGGTGCACGATGAGACCTCCGGCTCCCCGATCCCGCCGGGAGTGCGGAAGTTGATATCTGGCTAGGAATCCCTACAGCACAACGGCGTACTGCAGGTGTGCCTCGATCGCACAGCCCAGACTTGGGACCATGGTCACGAGGTATAGAGGGAGAGAGAGAAGGAGAAAGTCAACCAAAGGACTTCTCCAAATTGTGTTGTGTATCATCCCACCCATGGGCACCCCTTTATATAGGGGGAGGGGGTGCGCCCTCCCCTTTGGGTTTCCCATGTGGGACTATTCAAGGGAGAGAGGGGGAGGCGCATGGGCCCTTAGGGCTTCATGGGCTAGCCGGCCAGGGGTGGGCCCCACCCCACGCACAGCCCTAGGCTGGCCGGGTGGGCCCCCTTGAGGCGCCTAGGCCTTGGCCCTTTGGCCCTTGGCCCTTCCCCCTTCGGTTTTCCCTCATGGGCCTTTATTCACTAGGAAGTTTGGCCCATTAGTAGAATAACCCTTCAAATTATATTTTAATATTATATATAATATTAATTACATTAATTAATATGTAAATACATATTACAAAATCCGTCTTGACCTGAAACACTTTACGGTTCCCTTTTGATTTCCTCCGAACGACTTCAGATCTTTCCCGAAATGTTTCCGGTCCTTTATTCTTTCTCCGAACAACTTCAGATCTCTCTACGGAACAATTTCGGCTTTCTCTTTCTCTATTGTGATTCCGTCTTACGAATAATCGCTCTCATCGTACCCTTAAGTGTATCCTCTCACGGCTCGGGAATTCTCTAGACATGATCTGTATCAATGATCAATAGAGGGACCAGGGATGTCCATGTGACCCCTATGCATTCCTGATGACAATGTCGTTTGAACCGTCTAAATGTAGCATCCTCTTCCTTTTATTTCTCGATACAATTTGTCCGAGATCCGATCATTGGTATCCCATACCTTTGTTCAATCTCGTCCACAACAAGTTTTGTTTTCTTGTTACCGTGATATTACGTCCCCGTGACCTAGTCACATGTTGCAATATTTATGGATGTAATCTCACCAAGCTGGCCGTATGTATCTTTACCCGTCATGTGGGTGAACAAATCCCGGTCTTGCAGTCACATGGCATCTACCGTTCCTTGGACTACGGATCCATGTAGTTGCTAGATGGTTGGTTCTCCTCCTTTGTGTTATCATGTTTAGATCTTGTGAGCTCCGTTCATGATCAAGATCATCTATTTGTAATTCTGCATGTTGTGTTTGCGGGGATCCGATGGATATTGAGATGCTATTTTAGATTGATTATTGATTCTATCATGTGTTTGTTATTTGTGATCTTGCATGCTTTCCGTTGTTAGTAGCTATCTTGGCCAAGTAGATGCTAGCAACTCCAAGAGTTAGTATTTATGCTCGATAGTGGGTTCATGCCTCTGGTAATCTAGGGAAGTGACAGAAATCTCTAAGGTACTAGATGTGCTATTGCTACTAGGGAGAAAACAACAATCCTTTGTTCATAGAACAATCGTATTGTTTACTTTACACACAATTCGTAATGCAATTATCCGTTGCTTGCAACTTAATACTGGAGGGGGTTCGGATGATAACCTGAAGGTGGATTATTAGTCATAGATGTAGTTGGATGGCGGTCTATGTATAATGTTGTAATGCCCAATCGAATCTTAAAGGAGTCAAGATGATTAGTATATGCTTGTATGCTTTCTCGATGTTTATCAATTGCCCCGCTGTAATTTGTTCATCCAACATGTTATCTATCTTAAGGAGAGCCACCTCTAGTGAACTATGGACCCCGATCCTTTCTTTTACCATCAATCTACAACTGTTTACTGTTTTGTGTTTACTTTCTGCAAACTATTACTTTCTTCCACTCGATACATTTAATCCTTTATTTTCAGCAAAACGGGTGAGATTGACAACCTCATCGCAAGTTGGGGATAGAGTTATGTGGTTGTGTTGTGCAGGTCTCCACGTTGTTGCTGGCACCGGTAGTGCGCCCTACCAAAGTTCAGCTAGCTACACCTTTGGGGTGTTTCCTTTCTCCTACTAGATTGATAACCTTGGTTTCATAACTGAGGGAAACTTACTGATGTGCTCATCATACCTTCCTCTTGGGGTTCCCCAACAAGCTTGTTAGTACACGAGTCAGCAGAGGGCAAAAGTGAGGAAAAACTAAGTGGCTAGGGAAAATTGCGTACAACTAACGAACCAGGGGCACAAAAATAGAAATCCCTATTTTTTATGTCTTATTATTCTATACTCCTTAATCATTCAAATGCTACTAAATTAGTCAAAATTTCTGCCATTGTTGCTGGCTTCTTTCTCTAGAGCTTTTGCTTGTGTGTCATCGGAACCGTTGGATGTGTTTTGGATAAAGATTAGAGGATAAAGATATACAGCGAGATTTCACCAAGTGAAGTCATTGGATACCAGCCCTATTTTCGTGCATATGGTGTGTTCTTTAGATATTTTTACATGAATATCTATCAAAGGAATTATCTTTTTTTTCCTCCCTCGGTGAGTTCTGTGTTTGAATCTGGCAAGCCACAACCCAGTGAAATTTGAGATAGGATCCCATTGACCATAGCCCAAAAACTTTTTAATTTGGCCTTTCTGGCATTGCCCCCACCTCTAAAAAAACTCTGCCTACCCATGTTTTTAAGAAACTAATCCATTATGTGGTTTTTTATAAATTGAGATTCTAGTAGCACTGCCCTTTTATTTTAAGAGAGATAGACATGGACACAAAAATTATTTTTAAGAAGACTAATACATAAGTTATAGGTACTATAAAGCTTTTAATGATAATTATCATCCGATTTCTTTTGGATAGTGGCAACACATACGGTTTATATTTGTTGAGGTTTTGAGTTCGAATTATGTTAGCTTGACATATATTTATTTGGGTTTACTTGTTTTTCATGTAGCAATACTATTTTATGGAGAGGCTGACATCATGGACCCACCAGCCTACAAAGTCCCTCGAGTTTAATGGGCGGGTTTGAAAAAAAGAAGTTAAGTACTTGTACAGAGAGGCTGGCATCGGGGACCCACAAGCCAGAACATACCACGTAGGCTGACATGCACAAGCCAGAACATACCGGGGAGGCTGACATGTGGGCCCTAGCAGCAAGACCACAAGCGGTTGCGGCATTGAGCAATGTTTCCAAGGTCAAAACAGCAGACACAGCCGAAAAAAGTCAATCATACACACGTTCCATTTATAGAGAGACTGAAATGTGGGACCCAGTAGAGAGACCTTATACAGGTGCTGCATCGAGCAACGTTGCCAAGTTCAAAACATAGAGCCATGAGCGAGGAAAAAGTCCAGCATGGACACTTTTCTTCTAACGAGAGGGACATGGGGGACTGTTTTTTTTTTAGATAAAGACATGGTGGACTGTTGAGCACAACCTAGAGAAATTTGAGAAAGGAGCAAGCATAGCCTATATAGTATAGCCTATGTAGAGCAACCCATGTAGATAGGCAAACTCTTTTTAATTCGTCCTTTTGGGCATTACCCCTACCTCTCAAAATATAAAAACTCTGTCTACCCAAGTTTGAAACTTCTCCATTATGTGGCATTTTATAAATTGAGATATCTGAGCGCTACCATTTTATATTTTAAAATAGATAAAAGTAGACACACAAAATATTTTTTAGAAGACTGATACATAAGTTGTATTACTAATACATGTTTAATGATTTAATTTCTATAAATATCTTTGGTGTAGTGGCAAAGCACTCAGTTTACGTCTATTTGATTTAATTTGATGGTCTTTAGTTTAAATCCCCTGTGTGTACATACTTATATATATCTTGGGTTTATATTTTTTTTACACATATTTATTTGTTTGTGATAACCTTTTGCTGAATTGGAGCTATTAGTAGTATGTACTCTTATGGTATATTTGTATCTATATGACGGTTTCCTATATGACCAAATATTATGACAATAATTGTGTTTCAGTGATCGAGTGTGTTTGGAGAAAATGACAAACTGATCGTGTGACATGGTTTTTGAGCTGAAACAAGAACTGACTCTCTTTGTACTGCTATTGAATTTCAATGTCTGTATTGCTGAATCAGTCACTTTGAAATGCTTCTGAATTGGTTAAGTGTTGCTGAATATGAACTAGGAATATATCGATATTTTTTATGTCTTATTATTCTGTACTCCTTAATCTTTCAAATGCTATAGAATTAGTCAAAAGTTATGTCGTTGCTATTGGCTTCTTGCTCTAGAGCTTTTTTCTGTGTCATCGGAACTGTTGGATGTGTTTTGGACAGATATTAGAGGGTAAAGATATACAGCGTGATTTCATCAAATGAAGTCATTGCATACCAAGCCTATTTTGGTACACGAGGTGTTTGTTCTTTAGATATTTTTACATGAATATATGTCAAAGGAATTATCTTTTTTTCCTCCCTCGGCGAGGTCTGTGTTTGAATCCGGCGAGCCATAGCCTAGTGAAATTTGAGATAGGAGCCCATTGACCATAGCCCATTTTTTTTTAATTTGGCCTTTTTGGCATTGCCCCCCACTTCTAAAAAACTCTACCTACCCATGTTTTTAAGAAACTAATTCATTTTGTGGTTTTTTATAAATTGAGGTTCCAGTAGCACTTCCCTTTTATTTTAAGAGAGATAAACATGGACACACAAAATATTTTTAAGAAGACTAATCCATAAGTTATACGTACTATAAAGCTTTTATTGATAATTTTCATCTGATTTATTTTGTGTAGTGGCAACGCATACGGTTTGTATTTGTTGAGGTTTTGAGTTTGAATCCTGTGTGCTTGACATATATTTATTTGGGTTTACTTGTTTTTCATGTAGCAATACTATTTTACGGAGAGGCTGAGATCATAGACCCACTAGCCTACAGCGTCCCTCGAGTTTAATGGGCAGGTTTGAAAAAAGAAGTTAAGTATTTGTACAGAGAGGCTAGCATCAGGGACCCAAAAGCCAGAACATACTAGGTAGGCTGACATGCACAAGCCAGAACATACCAGGGAGGCTGACATGTGGGCCCCAGCAGCAAGACCACAAGCGGATGCGGCATCGACCAATGTTTCCAAGGTCAAAACAGCAGACGCAGCCAGAAAAAAAGTCCATCATACACACGTTTTATTTACAGAGAGACTAACATGTGGGACCCAGTAGAGAGACCTTATACAGGTGCTGCATCGAGCAATGTTGCCAAGATCGAAATAGGGAGGCGTGAGCAAGGAAAAAGTCCAGCATGTACACTTTTCTTCTAATGAGAGAGACATGGGGGACTGTGTTTTGGAGAGAAAGACATGGTGGACTGCTGAGCACAGCCTAGAAAATTTTGAGAAAGGAGCCCATGGTGCATAGCCTATGTAGTATAACCCATATAGAGCAGTCCATGTAGATAGGCAAACTCTTTCTAGTTAGGCCTTTTAGGCATTGTCCCCTACCTCTCAAAATACAAAACTCTACCTACCATGTTTGAAACTGATCCATTATGTGGCATTTTATAAATTGAGATGTCTGAGCGCTGTCATTTTATATTTTAAAATAGATAAACGTAGACACACAAAATATTTTTTAGAAGACTAATACATAAGTTGTAGTACTATTACATGTTTAATGATTTAATTTCTATAAATATCTTTGGTGTAGTGGCACAACACTCAGTTTACATCTATTTGAGGTCTTTAGTTCCAATCCCCTATGTGTACATACTTATATATATCTTGGTTTTACGTTTTATTGAGAAAGGGTTTACATTTTAATATCACATGACGGAAAGGCTGCCATCGCGGATCCACCAGCCTGTAGCATCCCTCGAGTTTAATGGTCAGATTTGAAAAAAAAGTTAAATACTTGCACAGAGAGGCTGTCATTAGGGACCCACCCGCCATGACATACAAGGCTGCATCAGGGACCCAGAAGCCAGAACATACCAGAGAAGCTGACATGGGGGCCTCAGCAACAAGACCATACACAACTGCGATATCGAGCAACGTTGCCAAGGTCAAAATAGCGGACATGGCTAAAAAAAAGTCCATCATACGCAGGGTTCATTTACAAAGAGACCGACTTGTGGGACCAGCAGCACGGCCTTATACAGGTGCTGCCTTGAGCAATGTTGCCAAGTTCTAAACAGGGAGGTGCGAGCGAGATAAAAATCTAGCATGCATACGTTTCTTCTAATGAGAGGTTCACATGGGGGACCCAGCATCCTAAAAAATGGCTGATGCATCGAGCAACGCTATCAAGTTCGAAACATGCAGGTGCGACTGAGGGCAAAAATTCCATAATACACACGTTTCTTCTAATGAGTGAATGACATGTGGGGCCCAGAAGTGATTAAATGGTAGATGCAGCGAGCAACACTATGAAGTTCGGAACACGGAGGCGCATCCGAGAGAAAAATTCTATCATACACACGTTTTTTCTAATGAGAGGATGACATATGGGGTCCAGGAGTTTGATTAAACGGTAGATGCATCGAGCAACGCTATCAAGTTTAGAACATGGTAGCGTGAGCGAAGAAAAAAATTTCATCATACACATGATTCTTGTAATATGAGGCTGAAATGGGGGACCCAACAGCATGACTAAACGACAGATAGATCGAGCAACGTTATCAAGTTGAAATCAGGGAGGCAATAGCCAAGGAAAAAATTCCATCATGCACATGGTTCTTCTAATGAGAGGATGGCATGTGGGACCTAGCAGCCTGATTAAACGGCAGATGCATCGAGCAACGCTATCAAGTTTGGAACAGGGTAGCGCGAGCGAAGGCAAAAAGTTCCATCATACACATGGTTCTTCTAATGAGAGGCTGACATGTGGGACCCAGCAGCCTGACTAAACGACAAACACATCGAGGAATATTATCGAGTTCAAATTAGGGAGGTGTGACCGAAAAGTATGGTATGCTAGAGACACTATCGTTCGGGACCCACACGCCTCAAAAGACTTCGGCGACTCAACATCGCGCGAGGAAACGAAAATCTTGCTTCTGCCACGCGCCAGCCGAGATTCCTCCATGTTTTTAGTGGTTTCGTCGTAGTAGAGGGCCGCTAAACTAGGATTTTTTTTTTATCAGCCACGGTCGAGCCGAGAATTTTATCGCGGAAGACGCGCCTTCTGCGATGACCTTTAGGCCAAGTTATTGTGGAAGTAAATATTTCTTGTAGTGGGTGTTGATGTGGTATCATCGAGAGGGCCTTGAGTATATATCCATCATTAGGATGGAAAAATCCCACTCTTGATCCATGAGCCTCTACATAACACTTTCGAAATACCTAAATCTACCTTTATAGTCACCCTGTTATGGTGTGATGTTTGATGTTATCAAGGCACTCTTCCAGTGTTAGTGATTGCCATGATCTCATGGTCTAAGGACTAGTAATACTTCATATGTGTTTGATGTAGCAATGTGAACTTAATGACTAGATCGTATTACTAAATCTACTTTGGGTGTATGTTCATCATATCATTCTTCTAATGGTATGATCTTGTTACTAACAACATCCAATGTTCATGACCAGAAAACCTTGATCATCTGTTAATCAACGAGCTAGTATATATGAGAGGCATTACTAGGAACTTTGATTTGTTTATTAAACACATATATATTAATGTTTCCTATTAATACAATTCTAGCATGAGAAGTAAACATCAACCATAAACTTGGAATAACATAATAACATTTTATTATTGCCTCTCGGGCATATTCCCTTCACTCTTGTAATTATCCGTCGGTTCGGATCTTCTGGTCCATCGATAACCTAAGAAAGGGTTATGAGAAGTATAGGTTGAGTACGAGTATATTCAACAAGTTATATGGTGTGTCTGATTCTCTAGCTATAGTCATAGAACAATGAACCAAGACTTGTGTAGGTTTTTGAAAATGGTTTTTAGAAAAGGTAAGTTTTTAGATTTTTAAAATTCTAAGTCTGACAGCCTTCACAGATTTTCTAAACTTCGTGGAGTTCTTTCCCACTCCACGATTGTAATGCTTTCTAAATATAGGGAGTAACATGTCACATTTAATGCAACTATATGCAATGAAAATCCTTGGTGTATTTTAGTTGATTTCATTTGTATTTCCTTGTCTTTTAGTGAATTCTTCCCTTTTTAGGGTTTTTATGAATTTTACTTGGTGTATTTTATTTGTATTCTTGAATTTACACTCAAACATCAATTTTATCTTTAAATTTTCAATTACTATGAAAATTAGGTTTACATATTAGTTCATAATTTCCTTAGCATTTTTCCATGAATTAAGGAATATTTAAAATGGCCTTTTTAAAATCCTATTTTCGCACATATTCAAAGTGTTGGAAAAATACCACAAAAATACTTTTTGGAGTCTTTGAACTTTCTACATACAAAACTATTTTTATTTTATTTTCTAAGTTTTAATTTGGGTGTTATTTATTTTATAGGGTTTTCTGCCTATTTATTGAATTACCAAAATACCCCTAAGGGTTAGGCCACTAGTCAGACCCTCTAGGTCAAAACCAGCCCCCCAGCTAGTTTAGTCGAACCAGACCACCTCCCCTCTCGCTCACTCTCTTGATCCAGCACCCTCGCGATGGCGATGGTGATGGTGGCTACATCACTGTCGCTCTACTCCGGCTACCTCCGGCTTACTCCACTACTGCACTTCCACTCAAAATTCTCTCCTTGCTCTGCTCTACCTTTCCACCACAAAGATCTCTCTCTCTCTCCTAGCGGTTCACAACTCTAACCCTAACTAGGGTTTTCGTGATGTGTTGCCCTCCTCTACTTTGGCACAACTCTGGCATCCTCCTACTGTCGAGACGGTGCAGGATCTCGCCCTCGCCGCCTCCTCTTGTTTCCTTGGCTGGCGTAGGACGAGACACCCCCAGGGTACTTCTTGTGCCTCTATCCTTCGTGTTCAACCCTACTTTCTTTGTGTGGTCATTGGTGAGCTGGGCTCCCACTTTACAAAGGTAAATATCCTCCTCATACTTCTTCTACAACTATTTCTACTACTGGTTCTCCTTGGGAATTTTCCCATATTTCTAGGATTCTTCTCTATCTATTATTCAGCACTAGTGTTTCAGGGTTCTTGTAGGTTCTAGTGTTGGGTCCGCAACATAGAAAACAAAAAATTTCCTACGGTGTGAACTACACGACAAGATCTATCTACTAGGTACAAAGCAACGGGTGGACATACATCCAACAAGAACTTACCCTCGAAGACAAAGAGTTTTGTTAACGAGTAGGAACTCGTGGTTGATGTAGTCGTACACTTACCGATCTCAAGATCGTGAGGAAGTCCGAGCGCCGCAACTCAGCAACACATCCATACTCACACACACGTTCAAGCCATCGGACAACCTCCACCTCCTCGCTCTAGCGATCCAGTGGAAGAAGCAACTCCTTCCATACGAAATGCCACCGGGAACATGTATCTCGCTAATCCGAGACCATGGGGGAATAATTCTAGAGGGGGAGAGAGATCCTTCACAAGGAGGTGTGAGGATGGAGGGAATGGGTGGCCTTTTATAGGAGGAGGGGAGGTGCCCCTCCTCTCCATGGCCAGCGCATGGGGGGGGGTGACCCCTCACCTCCCCCATTCATGTGGTGGTAACCCCTCCACATTAAAATGCCTCTTCACATTCCCTTTTAAAGTCTCCACTTTAAATGCATTAAAATTCTCCAAGTTTAATGCTCTCTCATTTAATAAAACTCTTTTATTAAATTTATTCAGAATTTTGTTAATTACTTTAATTAAAAAACATTCACATATAGCCCCTTGCAATATTTCAATATCACATGCAGAACCACTTTCTGCAATTTCACCCGAAACAATTTCCGATTTCTATTGAAAAAATTCCTACGCTTTGCAATTCTTTCGTCTGAAACATATGTGCTTCAAAATGGTGTCCGGTAACTCTTAAGTGTGTCACCCTATGGTTCACAAATAATGCAGACATGATCGAGACACTTCTCCGATTAATAATCAGCAGCAGGACCTAGAGATCCATACTGACTCCTACACATTCAACGATGACTTCTGTGATCGTGAGAACCTTTAACCCTTGTAACTAAATCCCTTTGTCTCGCGATATATTACATGTCCGAGATTCGATCATCGGTATCTCCATACCTAGTTTGATCTCGTTACCGACATGCACTCTTTTCTTGTTCCCATGATATAACATTCTAGTGATCACATCACTTGCTTGCAAGCTATCTCAATGTGATATCACTGAGAGGGCCCATAGTATATCTATCCGTCATCAGGATTGACAAATTCCACTCTTGATCCATGAGCCTCAACATAACACCTTTGTAGTACTGAACCCATCTTTATAGTCACCCTGTTACGGTGTGACGTTTGATGTTATGAAGATACTCTTCCGGTGTTAGCAATTAACATGATGTCAGTGTCTAAGGATAAAGATTACTTCGTATGATGTTATAGCAATATAAACATAATGACTTGATCGTAATGCTATACTTCGGATGAATGTTCATCACATCATTCCACCAATGGTGTGACCTTGTTATTAACAACATCCAATGCCCATGATCAGGAAACCTTGATCATCTTGTTAATCAACAAGCTAGTCTATAAGAGAGGCATAACTAGGAACCCTTTTTGTTTATTAAACACACATGTATTGATGTTTCCGATCAATACAATTCTAGGATGCAAAATAAACATCTATCATATATAAGGAATACATAATAACAACTTTATTATTGCCTCTCAGGGCATATTTCCTTCAGTCTCCCACTTGCACTAGAGACAATAATCTAGTTCACATAGTGATAAATCTAACACCCATGGAGTTCTGGTGTTGATCATGTTTTGCCCTAGGGAGAACTTTAGTCAATGGATCTGCTACATTTAGGTCCGTGTGTACTTTACAAATCTTTATATCTCCATCCTTGACATGCTCGCGGATGGAGTGAAACCGGCGCTTAATATGCTTGGAATTGTTGTGAGACCTCGGTCCCTTTGCATTGGCTATGGCTCCATTGTTGTCACAATAGATCACCATTGGGTCCAATGCACTAGGAACCACACCTAGTTCCGTAATGAACTATTTCATCCAAACTGCTTCCTGCGCCGCTTCTGAAGCAGCAACATATTCCGCCTCCATCGTTGATCCAGCCACCACAGGTTGTTTGGAACTCCTCCAACTAACTGTTGCTCCGTTCAAGAGAAATACGTATCCGGATTTAGACTTAGAGTCATCCGGATCAGTGTCAAAGCTAGCATCGACATAACACTTAGCGACTAGCTCTTCTTCACCTCTGTATATAAGAAACATATCTCTAGTTCTTCTCAAGTACTTAAGGATGTTCTTTACCGCTATCCAGTGTTCCGAACCTGGATCAGATTGGTACCTACTAGTCAAACTAATAGCATGTGCCACATCCGGTCTTGTACATAGCATGGCATACATAATAGAGCCTATGGCCGAGGCATAGGGGATCTTATCCATCATCTCTCTTTCTTCCGTCGTAGCCGGACTTTGAGTCTTACTCAATGTCTTGCCTTGCAACATAGGTAAGAACCCCTTCTTACTTTCGTCCATATTAAACTTCTTTAATATCTTATCAAGGTATGTACTCTGCGATCGCCCAATTAGGCGCCTTGATCTATCTCTATAGATTTTAATGCCTAATATATATGACGCTTCACCAAGGTCTTTCATCGAAAATTTGCTATTTAGATAACTTTTAACACTGTTTAAAAGATCTATATCATTTCCAATCAATAATATGTCATCCACATATAATATCAGAAATGCCACATTGCTCCTACTCACTTTCTTGTAAATACAAGCCTCTCCATAAGTTTGGACAAATCCAAACTCTTTGATCACCTCATCAAAGCGGAGATTCCAACTCCGGGATGCTTGCTTCAGTCCATAGATGGATTGCTGAAGTTTGCATACCTTATTAGCATCCTTAGGATCGACAAAACCCTTAGGTTGTATCATATACAACTCTTCTTCAATATTACCATTGAGGAACGCAGTTTTGACATCCATCTGCCATATTTCATAATCGAAATCTGCAGCAATTGCTAACATAATCCTAACTGACTTAAGCATCGCTACGGGAGAGAATGTCTCATCATAGTCAACTCCTTGAATTTGTCGAAACCCCTTTGCGACAATTTGAGCCTTATAGATGGTCACATTACCATCAGCACCAGTTTTTCTTTTGAAAATCCATTTATTCTCAACGGCCTTTCGATCGTGAGGTAAGTCCACCAAGGTCCAAACTTGGTTCTCGTACATGGATTCCATCTCGGATTTCATGGCTTCTAGCCATTTGTTGGAATCTAGGCTCATCATCGCTTCTTCATACATCGCAGGGTCATCCATTTCATCAACCATGAAATTCACAACAGGATTGACATACAGTTCAGGAGCTGCACGTGTCCTGCTTGACCTGCGAGGTTCGGTAGTTTCCTCTTTCGGAGTTTCATGATCAATATCATTAGCTCTCTCTTCATTAGGTGAAGTCAACTCCGAAACAATTTCCGATGCTGCGCCACTTGCTATTTGATGAAGAGAAGGTTCAATAACCTCTTCGAGTTCTACCTTCCGACTACTCACACCTTTCGCGAGAAACTCCTTCTCAAGAAAGGATCCATTCTTGGCAACAAAAACCTTGCCCTCGGATATGTGATAGAAGGTATACCCAATTGTTTCCTTAGGGTATCCTATGAAGACGCATTTTTTCGCTTTGGGTTCGAGTTTATCCGATTGAAGTTTCTTCGCATAAATATCGCATCCCCAAACTTTAAGAAATGACAGCTTAGGTTTGTTTCCAAACCATAATTCATACGGTGTCGTTTCAACGGATTTAGATGGTGCCCGATTTAAAGTGAATGCAGCTGTTTCCAGTGCATAACCCCAAAATGACAGTGGCAAGTCAGTCAAAGACATTATAGATCGAACCATATCCAATAAGGTACGATTACGATGTTCCGACACACCATTACGTTGTGGTGTTCCAGCAGGCGTGAGTTGTGAAACTATTCCACACTCTTTCATGTGTGTGCTAAACTCGTAACTTAGATACTCTCCTCCACGGTCAGACTGTAGAAATTTGATCTTTCTATTATGATGATTTTCCACTTCATTCTAAAATTCCTTGAACTTTTCAAAAGTTTCAGACTTGTGTTTCATCAAATAGATATACCCGTATCTACTCAAATCATCCGTGAAAGTAACAAAATAACGATATCCACCTCGCGCCGAAACACTCATTGGTCCACACACATCAGTATGTATGATTTCCAATAGATCTGTCGCCCGTTCCATTGAACCGGAAAACGGCGTTCTAGTCATCTTGCCCATAAGGCATGGCTCACATGTATCAAATGATTCAAAATCAAGTGATTCCAAAAGTCCATCAGAATGGAGTTTCTTCATGCGTTTAACGCCAATATGACCTAGACGGCAGTGCCACATATATGCAGATATATCATCATCAAGTTTAATTTTTTTAGCATTAACATTATGAACATGCGTAATATTACTATCGAGATCCATCAGAAATAAACCATTCAACACAGGTGCATGACCATAAAAGATATTATCCATATAAATAGAACAACCATTGTTTTCAGATTTAAACAAATAACCACTTTGCATCAAACATGATCCGAATACAATGTTCATGCTAAGTGCAGGCACCAAATAACAATTATTTAGGTTTATGACTAATCCCGATGGCATATGGAGAGGCAGCGTTCCGACGGCGATCACATCAACTCTTGATCCATTGCCGACTTGCATTGTGACCTCATCCCTTGCTAGTTGTCGCTTGTTCCATAGCCCCTGAATCGAGTTACATATATTAGCAACCGATCCCATATCAAATACCCAGGTGCTACTGCGAGTACTAGTCAAGTACACATCAATAACATGTATATCACATATACCTTTGTTTGCCTTGCCGGACTTCTTGTCCGCCAAATACTTCGGGCAGTTGCGCTTCCAATGGCCAGTCCCCTTGCAATAGTAGCACTCGGTATCGGACTTAGGGCCAGCTCGGGGTTTCTTTTCAGGCGCGGCAACAGATTTGCCACCCTTCTTTCCCTTGTGCTTGCCTTTCTTGTCCTTCTTGAAACCGGTGGTCCTATTGATCATCAACACTTGAGGTTCTTTCCTAATCTCCACTTCTCCAGTCTTAAGCATTGACAGAAGCTCAGGAAGAGTCTTCTTCATGCCCTGCATATTATAGTTCATCACGAAGCTCTTGTAGCTAGGTGGCAGAGATTGGAGAACACGATGTATGCCTAAGTCAATGGGAATCGTTATTCCCAAGGACACAAGCTTATCGGCGTACCCAGACATTTTGAGTACATGCTCACTAACGGAGCTATTCTTCTCCATCATGCAGCTAAAGAACTTTTCAGTAGCATTATAACTCTCTACGGCAGCATGGGTATCAAAAATCATTTTCAATTCTCCCATGGTATCAAAGGCATTGCCATTTTCGAAACGCTTTCGAAGTTCTGGCTCTAGCCCATACAATATGCCGTAATGAACTAAGTTGTGGTCCTCCTGACGAGTCACATAGACATTCTTTTCCTCGTCAGGGGCATCAGGAGCTGGCGGGGGGCGTAGCGGCGCATCTAGCACATATTGCTTTTGTGCAGCAGTGAGAAGAATCCTCAAATTCATAGCCCAGTTGGTGAAGTTGCTACCATTCGCAGCAAGTTTCTCTTTCTCCATGAACACATTGAAATTAAAAGCAGGTGGTGCCATCTACAACAGAATTTGTAAAGTTAATTTAGACTGAGTTTATGATAGATTGAGTTCAACTAATCCAAATTACTAATGAACTCCCACTCAAAAATGACATCCCTCGTGCCTTTTTAGTGATTACATGAACCAAATCCACTACACCAAGTCCGATCATCACGTGAGTCGGTGTAGCTTCAAAGGTGAGCATCTATATGGGCATCATATCAACCATATGGCTCATGCTTAACCTTTCGGTTCATGTTTCGAGGCCATGTCTGTACATGCTAGGCTCGCCAAGTAAGAACCTTAGTACTCGCGTGTGTAAAACTGTCCTACACCCGTTGTATGAAAGCGTAGAGTCGAGTACACCCAATCATTACTTGATGTCTCGAAACATGATCCATAGAACAGTGCATACTCAAGGAAGAACACATTTTATCTTGATATCTAAATGAGGGATCATCTTACAATGCTACCAAAAGCGCCAAACTAGCAGTATAAGATGCTAACATCTAATGTGTAAAGTGAGATTATATGGTCCATGCATTTGATCTCTATCATTTGCATCGTGGTATGATCTCTATCATTCCTTTGTGTGTAAGGCCAAGGTCTATGGAACATACATGTTGAATGTGTTGTAAGAGTATCTATCATACATCTACTTACAACAATACCATATCAATACACTAGCCCAACAACGATCTAAACTAGACGCCTCTAATTTATCAATTGCAAGTTTTACGTGGCTTAGGGCTTTCAGAGATAGAACCGTTCTCACCTACGAACATGAACCACAACGAGGATAACTAAGTTATTAGCAACTCGTTGTAAATTAGATATTGACTATAGTAGGAGAGACAGACACCCGCCAACCACTTATGCAAAACAAGTTGCATGTCAGTCGTGGAACCGGTCTCATGTACGATGACATGTAAGGTTGGTCCGGGCCGCTTCATCCCACTATGCCACCAATATCCAAAATACATAGAAGATGAAATAATATGATCATCATCGCCCACATATAAACATATGTGTACTACCCGTGCAAAGCACCTACGCATAGATCAGGCTGTGATACCATTGTTGGGTCCGCAGCATAGAAAACAAAAAATTTCCTACGGTGTGAACTACACGCCAAGATCTATCTGTTAGGTACAAAGCAACGGGTGGACATACATCCAATGAGAACTTACCCTCGAAGACAACGAGTTTTGTTAACGAGTAGGAACTCGTGGTTGATGTAGTCGTACACTTGCCGATCTCAAGATCGTGAGGAAGTCCGAGCGCCGCAACTCAGCAGCGCATCCGTACTCGCACACACGTTCAAGCCACCGGATAACCTCCACCTCCTCGCTCCAGCGATCCAGCGGAAGCAGCAACTCCTTCCAGACGAAATGCCACCGGGAACATGTATCTCGCTAATCCGAGACCATGGGGGAATAATTCTAGAGGGGGAGAGAGATCCTTCACAAGGAGGTGTGAGGATGAAGGAGGGAATGGGTGGCCTTTTATAGGAGGAGGGGGGTGCCCCTCCTCTCCATGGCCGGCGCATGGGGGGGTGACCCCTCACCTCCCCCATTCATGTGGTGGTAACCCCTCCACATTAAAATGCATCTTCACATTCCCTTTTAAAGTCTCCACTTTAAATGCATTAAAATTCTCCAAGTTTAATGCTCTCTCATTTAATAAAACTCTTTTATTAAATTTATTCAGAATTTTGTTAATTACTTTAATTAACAAACATTCACATATAGCCCCTTGCAATATTTCAATATCACATGCAGAACCACTTTCTGCAATTTCACCCGAAACAATTTCCGGTTTCTATTGAAACAATTCCTTCGCTTTGCAATTCTTTCGTCTAAAACATATGTGCTCCAAAATGGTGTCCATTAACTCTTAAGTGTGTCACCCTATGGTTCGCGAATAATGCAGACATGATCGAGACCCTTCTCATATCAATAATCAGCAGCGGGACCTGGAGATCCATACTGACTCCTACACATTCAATGATGACTTCTGTGATCGTGAGAACCTTTAACGCTTGTAACTAAATCCCTTTGTCTCGCGATATATTACATGTCCGAGATTCAATCATCGGTATCTCCATACCTAGTTTGATCTCGTTACCGACATGGACTCTTTTCTTGTTCCCGTGATATAGCATTCTAGTGATCACATCACTTGCTTGCATGCTATCTCAATGTGATATCACCGAGAGGGCCCAGAGTATATCTATCCGTCATCGGGATTGACAAATTCCACTCTTGATCCATGAGCCTCAACATAACACCTTCGTAGTACTGAACCCATCTTTATAGTCACCCTGTTACGGTGTGACGTTTGATGTTATCAATATACTATTCTGGTGTTAGCAATTAACATGATCTCATGGTCTAAGGATAAGGATTACTTCGTATGATGTTATAGCAATATAAACATAATTTGTTGATCGTAATGCTATACTTAGGATGAATGTTCATCGCATCATTCCACCAATGGTGTGACCTTGTTATTAGCAACATCCAATGTCCATGATCAGGAAACCTTGATCATCTTGTTAATCAACAAGCTAGTCTATAAGAGAGGCATAACTAGGAACCCTTTTTGTTTATTAAACACACATGTATTGATGTTTCCGATCAATACAATTCTAGCATGCAAAATAAACATCTATCATATATAAGGAATACATAATAACAACTCTATTATTGCCTCTCATGGCATATTTCCTTCATCTAGATGCTTATAGGTTGTCCTGTTAGGCTTCTAGTGGTTGAGATGGTCAAAATTTCTAGGCTTTGCTTTCTATTAATTTTACTGAATCATGTGATTGACACTTATTTAGTAAAGTTCAATGTTCAGTTAGAGTGGATTACTATGTGTCAGTGATGTTCTACTGTAATTCACTATCTAATGTGTTCTTCCTAGAGTTTTTAGTACTGATCAGTGCTAGTGTATAAACAATACTGTTATGTTTTTCCTAGTTAAGTACTCTTATTAATTCTAGGTTTCTGTCAGTAGGGTGTTATCTAATTGGCCATGTTCTAGTGTCTCACATCACTCCACACTTTCAATCTATCATTCACATTCAATCATTGTATATTATAAGTATTATTTTGATATGTTTAGCTTAGGGTTTTATATGTAAGTGTTTTAATTAAGGGTTATTTATCCTCCTCTTATATAGGTTTACTTGTTTACTTATTGAATACTCAGTCTATATCTACCTTTTCTTCCTTAGGTTGATCTTTGGATCATATCTAGGGAAGTGAGGTTAGATAGTGTTTGTGTTCTTTATTACTGGCTATTGTAGATAAACTCTACTGTTTATCTTCTAATTATAGTCTCTCATGTTTATCTGTGCTCATGGTCATGGCTTAGCCTTATGGTGTTCCTCAGCAATGAGAATGCACATGGATGCCTGACTATTGTCAGTTCAACTAAACATTCTCTCTCCTACTGTTGGATCATAGTGATATATGTCTAGTATGATCTAAGATTAGTAATTACCTACAACCTTTGTAGATTCCTAAGATTCCTTGATGAAGATATATATATGCTTCTCCTTCTGCCTCCTGTTCTTGAAGTGTACTTTGAGTTCTTGCTATATTCCTAGCTTCCTTTCTCACTCAGATCTCTCTCTAACTAGTGTGTTTTTTTAGTCTAAGCTCGATTGTTGAGTTATGAGCTCTGGAGTGTGAGATCCCCAACTATTTATAGTGTCCCCTAATGAATGAGGTACTGACACCTAACACATGCATATATGGTGATTCACCTGCCTGGGTATGAGTGAAACCATCTTTGTAGCTTAACCTATATGTTGGCGGCATATAATTTATGGTGGTTAAGCCCATGCTGGTTTTAACTCATATATGCTTGCCAAATTTGGCATATGGGATCAGTTGTCCTACGTGCAGATTTAGTGAGTCTACACATTCCTAATTGGGCATGTCAGTTTAATTTTTGTCTTGTCCTATTCTTGGACATTGACAAGTGGTTTATCTATTACTAGTATTATTATTATTTGTTGAGCTGATTTAATCTACGAGTCCTTACAGTTCTATGGTTAAATCGTACTAATAGCTATTACTCTTCATTCTAATTGGTTTAGATTTTGGATAGTATCCATTTTACTTTCTGTCTATAGTTTCATATCATAATTTTTGGTGGTTTAATTCAATATCCATTTGGATGGTTAAGTTTAGAATATGGTATCCTTAATTTGTATTGGATGGTTTGTTAGACATGCTTTCATTTAATTTTCTGAGATTGGTTGGTTCGTTATAGCATCCATGGTTGGAAGAGAACTATTTGGTTGATCTACTCCTATTTGGTCTTGGACAAGATGAAATCTAGGCTAGATTTTAGTACTTGGTTCACTCATCCTACTATTGGGTTTGTTCTTGTGACTGTCAACTACTGCGAGTAGTTGATCCTGTTATGACTGGTCCTTGTACTTGGTTCTTATTTTAATCTATTTGTTCGGTGATTTATACTTTCCTACCTCAAGATCCTAAGGTCCAAGACTAGTTTCTGAATCTTGATCACGGATTCCATAGCAAAATGGGTTCACTTATGTGAATCTAACATTTTAACCATAACAATTTATTTTCTATTTTGTCTTTATCTTGCAGGTTTGAACCAATAGAAGAATGATCAAGTGGAAAAGAGAAAGTAGATATGCTTAGATAGGTTTTCTATTTTGGTAATTTATATTAGGATTTCACATTTAGTAGTCTTAACACTGTAATTGATCCTTGTATAAGAATATCAGGAGTAAATAATAGCGCTAGATTGTTTCGGCTCAAACTGCTATCCACATCATCTCGATTCTTTTCGGCCATGGGATGGACACTGAGGAGGACACGCAGCGACGTCGTAACGGAGCCCTGCTATCCCCTGAGGCGGGCCCCGTAGTGGGCCAGGGCGAAATATTTCATACCACGGACTGGTGTATCGTGTGTCGCTATAAGATGGGATGCGCGCGTGACATGGCCATTGTTAGCGTACACATGTTGGATCGTGCGTGGTGAGAGGCGTTCCCTTCGCGAAAAAGCTCCGCACCCACCGGATTGCGGGGCCCGCCGAGAGACGACGTGGCGCATCGGAAGGCATGGACGGGATCGTTTTCTAGCAGCGGAGAGCTGTCTTCGCAGCGTAGGCCATAGATGTCCTCGGCTTTTCGTGGCCGACGTACGGGTGAGCTTCGACCGTAGGTTGTAGACATGCGCATACGTCGGTGACATGGCACTATGGACCCTTTACGGATGTGTTGTTCGGCGGTGGACAACCGAGCTGGCACCATAGGCTATAGATATACGCGGTTCCTCGCGGGCGGGCTATAGTCCAGTTGGGTGCATAGGTGACATACGCGGGTTTTGGCGGACGCTGGCAACGTGGCATTGTGCAGTCTCGGCGGTAGTGTTTCTACGCGCCGGACGGACGACCTGGCAGCCTGCGATGTACACCTCTGCGGTTTCACGCGGAAGAGATCCAACGTGGACGAGTAGACTATATAGTCTTGCGCGTGTTCTCGCAGCGATATAGTACGGTGGGTCCCTGCTTGCACGGGAGAGTGCATCTCACCTGCGTAGAATGCACGCCAAGGTCCATGCCTTGCCCGCGCGGCTATAAAACACCCCCTCTTTGTTGCTTCTCTCATTGTTTTTCTTTTTCTTCCTCCTCACCACGGCTTAGCTTTGGCAGCACGCCGTCCTTTAGGTAGCCAGGTTCGACCATCCGAATGATGGCATAGCCGCATTCGACATGTTCTGGGTGGCGGCGTGGTTGCTTTTAGGCGGAGCGGTGCTGCAAGCGAGAGCTCCCTGATATAGAATGCACCGATAGGTTAGGCATAGGTTTTAGATGAATGCGCCGTCGTGAGCTAAAGCTTGATGATTTTTGTTGCATAGATAAGATAACTACTCAGATTAGGTATTTTGGTAGATTAGGTATATCGGCATGTATGTGTTAACGATGCGCTGAGCATGTTCGGTTCCCTAGGTATGTTTGGTGACTCTGCGTCCTCCACCGTGTTGACCCCTAATCCGTCCGGCCAGTGATATTTCCTGGTGTGTCGGCGGCTCTCGGCACGGCGATGTGCAGCAGCGATGTCTGCATGTTTACGTGCGTGGTGAGCGCTCTCGTGTCCCTACCGTTGTTTTCTTTCTTTCCTTTGTAGCTTTTATTTAATTTTCTGAGCATTCTCGCTTTTTGTTTGCTTTTTTATTTACTTTGTGTTTTCCTTCTTATTTCATTTTGATGTTCTGTTTTATTATTTTTCTCTGTTCTTCACTTTTTTATTTTTGGCGCTGGCATCCTTGCCTCTGTTTCTTTTTTCATGTGTTTTCCTATGCTCTTTTCTTTGTTCGCCTTTTTCCTTATTGGACTTCTTAGTGTTATTTTTTAACTTGAAGTTTTCTCGTGTCTGTTTGACTTGCTATTTTCTTATGATTTTTCTGCTTCTTACGCGTTTGTACGTATCAGGAGTAAAACACGTATAAAATGAAAACATTTTCGCGAACATCGATGACGAGAAAAGATGATCGAAGCCATTCTCGCAAACATAAGTGATGAGTAAACATAAATGACGTAGAAACGTGATTGAACACGATATCTGTCTAGTAGCGCAAATAATAGCCATTTTCGTCACCATTTAGAGAGCGCCATGTGTACCACTCTCGCAAACATAAGGGATAAGTGACAAGCAAAATCTCGCAAACATAGGTTATGAGAAAACGCGATCGAACGTGGTAGCTTCCTGGTGGTGCGAGTGACTATTTACAGAACGCCCCGATGCCACGGTTGATCCATACGAAGCGTCCACGATGAATGACGATTGTACTTTGCTGAGAAAGTTCTTTTTGCGACTTCTCGCTGTAGTCAATGGTAGAACCCCGACTATTGCATCCACGTCACGTGAAGGTTGTTCAAGTTGTCAATATTGTACCCTTTATTTATTTATCTTATATAGTTTCTGCTGTTTGCAGTATAAAATGTTAATCTAGCTGGTGAATATGTACTGTGATTTATAAAATCAAGCCATGTGTATGTGTTCTATATACGTTTATCACAGGAACGTTTGTTGTAAAATGTATACGTATAATAAATGAAAATAGTTTATATACTACTTTACACTACGTGTGCTTTTTGATTATTACGTTCGTATAGCATTTCTACCTTGATGTTGAGACTTTTCTTCTCACAGTTTGGTCTTACTGGAAAGCCACGTGTGTGTGTTCTATATACGTTTACTACAGGAATATTTGCTGGGTTCTTACGCTTTGTACGACGTTTCTGTCTTGACATTTAGATTTGACGTCTTGTAGTTTTGTGTTACAGATGCGCTTGTAATATAAGTAGAACCACATAAGCACGTACGATTTTGGGATGTGAAAATTTATCTTCATCGCGAATACGCATCGTGTACCTCGGAATGCACGACTGACAGCTTTAGAATGCACCGAAGACAAAAAAAATTGTCATTTATTGTCGCGCCTATGGTGGCTACAATATTATCTGACATAAAAAAAGGTACTGTAAAGAATCGTCCGTGGTAAACAAAGACGCACATACAGCAACATTGCGATGCATAGAATTGGCACCGACTCAACCGTACATTACGTGCTTCCAAATACTCTTAGAGGATTTAGTAGAGTAAGAACGGTTTCTAGTAGCAGCGAGACTCACGATTTAAGAACAACACACTATTACTTAGCATTTCGAGGCCAGATCTTTTCTCTTGCACGTAGATGTACCACGGTCATATCATAAAACATTCTGCATACCGACCACGCTCCATGGGGGAGGGGCAGAGAGAAGTCTTGTTTGAATAAAGTTGATTTCTCAATCCTATGCTTCTCTAATTTGAATTTTGTTATTTCATTGTTGATGTGTTGGTTGTTTTCAATTCTCGATATATCCATATGTTTGTGTTGGTGTGAATATGAATTCAAGTTTTACTTAGGTCAAACCTCAATTTTGAATTCATTCAAGCTTTCCAAAATCCTCAACTAAACTTGGTTCAATTCCTCACTTGGTTTAACTATAGAATTATGAGTTAGTTTGAAAATTTGGTTTTAAAACCTTACTAGAGCCAAATTCAAATGAAGTTTTTGAAAGTTACAAACTAACTCATAATTCTATATGCATGCTATGAAATAGTGCAATTAACACAAATACCCTTTCCTAAATAATATTCCTTAGGTTTTTACATCCTTCTCCCCTTATAACAACTTCGTCCCAAAGTTCTGGAACTCGGTATCTAAAAGGATGGGGATAGTTTCTACATAAATCTTCCTATTTTCCCAGGTAGCATCTCTTTCTAGATTGTGTTTCCACTGGACTTTGCAATACTTTATTGCTTGATTCCTATGTCGTTTCCAATTCTCTTCAAGAATCTTGGATGGTACTTCCTCATATGTAAGATCTGGTTGTAATTCTATTTCTTTATAGGGTAACGGTTCATCTGGTACTTTCAAACATTTGTGGTTCTAAATTCTTGGCAATTCTAGTTCATACTCTACTAGTACTTTGTTACTTAGAATACAGAATGGTCTTATTTATCATGGACTTAGTTTTCCTTTCACTCTGAATCTTTTCACTCCTCTCGTCGAACTAACTCTTAAATACCATATCCTCGACTTGTGGTTCCAAATTCATCTCTCAAGGTCCGCATAGCTTTTTTGTCTTCTCTGAGCTATTCTCAATCTATCATGGATGATGTCAATAACTCTCTCTTGTTCTATGATATAACCAGGTTCAAATTGTTTATCTTCTCCCAACTCATACCAGCATATCGGTGATCTGCACTTTCCTCCATAGAGTGCCTCAAATGGTGGTATCATTATGCTACTTTGATAACTAATGTTATAAGAGAACTATGATAATGCTAAATGTTCATTACATGATCTTCCAAAATCTAGGGCACATGCTCTCAACATGTCCTCAAGAATCTAGTTTTCCTCTCTGTTTGTCCTCTAGTTTCCAGATGATATGCGGTGCTAAAGTCTAATATTGATCCTAGAGCTTAGTGTAATCGTTTCTAGAATGTGGTAGTAAATACAGATCCATGGTCTGACATGATTCTTTTTGGTACTCCATGCTTACTCACAATTTCCTTTATGTACAAGTCGACTGGATTCTCACAACTATCTTTCTAATTGATGGATAAGAAATGCGCACTTTTCATTAACCGTTCCACAATTATCCAGATCATATCCTTCTGATTTACTATCATGGGAAATCCGTAACGAAGTCCATTCCAATTTCTTCCCACTTCCAAGTAGGTATTGGTAAAGCTTGTAGTTTTCCTATGGTACTCTGATGTTCAACTTTAAATCTCTGACAAAGTGTGATTCTTCCATGTATCAACCTATCTCTCTTTTCATATTTTCCACCAAAATGTTTGTTTTAGATCCATGCACATCTTCGTATTTCCAGGATTTATCAAATATGGTGTTTGGTGTGCTTCCCTTAAGATGAAATCCTTAATCTCACGTTTATCTAGTACACATATTCTTCCATGGAACCATAAGGAATTGGGATTTCTATTTTCGTTCCTTCGGCTCGTTAGCTGTACACAGTTTTCCCCAGCCGCTTAACTTTTCCTCCCTTTTGCCCATCTCCTTGTATGAAACTCTCACATGGTTTAAAAACTTGTTGTCCATCAGTCTTGTCGTTATGTGCTGATAAGTGGGGCCGCGTTCAGTCGGGTCCAGTAGTGGACCCTCGCCTTTACGTGCTGACAAGTAGGGCCGCATTTTGTTGGGTCCCGTAGTGGACCCTTATCGTTACATGCTGACAAGTGGGGCCACATTCAGTCGGTTCCCGTAGTGGACACCTCTCTCCACTTATCCAGATCAGAATTAGGCCCACAACTTATCCACGTGAGTGCCGGACCCACAAGTTACCTAGCTTGGCATTGCAAGATGGGACCCTGAGCTAGCCCTGCGCCCGCGCCCACGCCCGTGTCATTGCCTCCCCTTTCTTCTTTTTCTCCGGCGACGGCGGCCCTCTGTCTAGCTTTATTTCCATATAGTGAAATGTAATGCATATACGAAAATTATACACCTTTGAACTCTTTGAAATTGCACTTAGGACATCATAATGTTGTGCTAATAAAATCCTGATCATTTATCATTTCCATGGAGTGAAATATAATGCATAAACTTGCGTCTACAAAAATTATAAACCTTTGAACACTGTGCAATAGCACTTAATACGTGATAATGATGTGCTAAATTTTTTTGAGAGGTTATCATTTTCTCCCCCCATTTTCATAGAGTGGAATGTAATGCATAAACTTGCATATACGAAAATTATACACCTATGAACTATTTGAAATCGCACTTATACGTGATAATGTTGTGCTAAGAAAATCTTGAGAGATTATCATTTTCATAGAGTGGAATATAATGCACAAACTTGCATATGCAAAAATTATAAACCTTTGAACACTCTGAAATCACACTTAATAAGTGATAATGATGTGCTAACAAAATTTTGAGAGATTACCATTTTCTCCCCCATTTTCATAGAGTGGAATTTAATGCATAAACTTGAATATACGAAAATTATACACATTTGAACTCTTTGAAATCACACATAATACGTGATAATGTTGTGCTAAGAAAATCTTGAGAGATTGTCATTTTCATATAGTGGAATGTAATGCATAAACTTGCATATACGAAAATTATACACCTTTGAACTCTTTGAAATCGCACTTAGGACATGATAATGTTGTGCTAATAAAATCTTGATCATTTATCATTTCGATGGAGTGAAATATAATGCATAAACTTGCGTATACAAAAAATTTAAACCTTTGAACACTGTGAAATCGCACTTAATAACGATATAATGATGTGCTAACAAAATTTTGAGAGATTATCATTTTCTCCTCCAATTTCATAGATTGGAATGTAATGTATAAACTTGCATATACAGAAATTATACACATTTGAACTCTTTGAAATCACACTTAATACGTGATAATGTTGTGCTAAGAAAATCTTGAGAGATTATCATTTTCATAGAGTGCAATGTAATGCACAAATTATACACCTTTGAACACTTTCCCTTCAAATTATATTTAAATTCATTTGTTTATGGAGTTAAATACCAGTGAGAAACTTGTTATTTTGCATGGATAGAGGGGTGCTCCCGACAGATATAGGGGTTATCCTGTCCGCTAGATCACAGAGAATCAACGGTTGGTGGGCACGATTCGCGTGACAACTGTCTCAACCAATAAGAGCGTAGCAGCCAAGATGAGCACAAGTGTGAGAGATTGTGACTAAGAGAGTGGAAAACTGAGTAGAACTTAAGAACCAAGGGAAAAACTGAGTAGAGCTTAAAAACCAAGGGTAAGACTGACAAAGGGATTCAAATAGAAAATAGAAAGAGATTTAAAAAATGGAAAATGTGTCTTTTATACAATAAAATACATCTTGGCACCTATCAAACTATTTGCAATTCAAATATACACCAGTTTGACAATTATTGCCTCATTTAGACAAACTATGTTTTGGGGAGGGATAATTTAGGAAGAGGCTTGAGTAGAAAGCCTTGAACCTTCATAGATAGTAGATGATTTGAGAAGTGGTGATTTAGGTTAAAACTTGATTTATATACATTTCTTATGGTGGCAGGTCACATGATAAGACTCCCTAGGTAGATGCCACTATGTTTTGATCTTTTTGAATTTTTTGTGCATAAAATGACTCAATTAGCTAGCTAAAACCCATTCGTTGACTCTCTGTTGACCAGCCACTGGTGGGTAAAATTCAGTATATTGCACATGGCAGTGTTAGTGTACTAGAGGGAAAAACTGAGTACAACCAAACTGCCAGTGTTACACTCGAGGGCAAAACTAAGCACAACTAAGTCACTAGGGTTAGACACGAGGGAAAAAGTTACACACGGTACGCGTGTGCGGTGCACGGGGCGGTAGCGGAACGTGTGGTTGTGCACGGTGCAGTAGTGTACGCAGTTACACGGTGCATGGTGGTGCAACGAAATGTCACTTCCCTTCTCCTTTATAGAGGCCTCCTCACTCTCACTCATCACTCACTCGCTCACTCAACCGTCTCCACTATCCCATCACCTTCAACAAACCCCCAAGAAAACCCCAACCATGCCGTTGATGGAGAATAATGGCGCGGTGGCCATCGGCGCCTCCAAGGCCGCCGGCGAGGAGGCCTTGATGACCCACAAGTATAGGGGGTGTATCGTAGTATTTTCGAGGGAAGTGAAACCCAATTTATTGATTTGACACAAGGGGAGCCAAAGAATATTTATAAGCCTTAACAACTGAGTTGTCAATTCAGCTACACCTAGAAACAATCTTGCTCACAGCAGTTTATCAGTAGCAACAGTTTTGTAGTAGGAATAGCAAAGCAACAACAATAGTAAAGTAAAGACAGCAGTAACAATAGCAGTAAACAGTGGGATTCGAGTACAGTAGGCATAGGGATGGATGGACGGGCGTTGCATGGACAAGACAATTCACATAGCAATCAGAACATAGGGCAATTGCAGATAAAGAAGATAAAGCATCCAAGTACTAGATAATCCTAGGCATGTGTTCCATATATAGTCATACGTGCTCGCAATGAAAACTTGCACAACATCTTTTGTCCTGCCAGCCCGTTTGCAGCGGGGCCTCAAGGGAACTACTGGAAATTAAGGTGCTCCTTTTAATACAGCACCAGAGCAAAGCATTAACACTCCGTGAACACATGTGATCCTCACATCAAGGCCATTCCCTCCGGTTATCCCGATTTCTGTCACTTCGGGGCCATTGGTTCCAGATAACAACGTGTGTATACAACTTGCAGGTAAGACCATAAACAATACTATCATAATGAATCAATAACATGTTCAGATCTGAAATCATGGCACTCGGGCCCTAGTGATAAGCATTAAGCACAACAAGTCACAACAAAGTCATAAAGCACTAATAAAAGATACTAGGCACCATGCCCTAACAATCTGATGCCATTACATGAACGATCTCATCCAATCTCTACCATCCCCATAGCCTACAACGGGGGATTACTCACTCATAGATGGGGGAAACATGGATGGTCGATGGAGAAGCGATGGTGATGATGGTGGCGATGATCTCCTCCAATTCCCCGTCCCGGCAGGGTGCCAGAACGGAGTTTCTGGTGCTGTTTCGTGGAATCTGGTGGTGGCGGCGGAGCAGAACTCCTTCTGGAAAAACATCGAACCCCCCGGAGTTTTTAGGTCAGAAGGCTTCTTATAGGCGAAGAGGGAGACCGAGGGGGTGCCTGGGGGGCCCACACCACCCCCTGGTGCGGCCAGGCCCAGCCCGCGCGGCCAGGTGGTGTGGCTGGGCCCCGTCCCCACTCCGTCTCATATTCTAGCTCCGGGAGTCTTCTGGTGAATTAGGATTTTTGGCTTTTGTCCCGTCCAATTCCGAGAATATTCATTTTCTGACTTTTCTGGAACCAAAAACAGCAGAAAATAGGCAGCTGGCACTATGGCTCTTGTTAATAGGTTAGTCCAAGAAATCATATGAAAAGTACTCCAAAGTGTGGACAAAACACAAGAAAGTAGATAAAACCAAGCATGGAACATCAAAAATTATAGATACATTTGCAATGTATCAACATCCCCGAGCTTAACTCCTGCTCGTCCTCGAGTAGGTAAGTGATAAAAAGAAAGAATAATTTTTGAGGTGACATGCACCATCATAAACTTGATCAAAGTATTTATAAAACATTCAAAGCTGGGATCATAGTACTTCAATCATAACATGAAAGACAAAGTTCTAGCAATAAGGCAAAGAAACTATGATGCAACATGAAAAGGCACAAACAAAAGGTTCATGAATAACAATGCTTTGCAAGATGTTTGTTTGTTTCACATAAAGAAAACATAGCATAGTGGCATTCAGCTTGTCCCTCATAGAGTAGCAAATATAAATGCATAGGACACCTTCAAAGTTCATAAGAGTGACTAGATATAAATAGTTTAGAACAAGCAATATCTAGGTATGCATCAATCAACAAGTCTTGGCACAATGCACATATAACTAAGAATGGCCACTATGCTCTCAAAGTAGGTCCATAAAGATAGAAGGTGGAGACTCAATATAATGGTGGAAGAAAGGCCTTCATAGAAGGAAGCAGAGATTCAAGTTTCATAAAGAGCTTCCAATAATTATGGTACTAATAGCTTTCAGCTCTCATTGCCCCTATCATAAGCATCTTGAAGTGATTAAGGTTAAAGTGAACAAACTATGGTGTACATGCTTGACGAAGTATAAGTTAGAAATCTCATGTCCCTTGAATACGAGGGTCGCTCCTCATGCTACTCAAGTTTAGTCACCGGTAAGTTCTTGTCATCGTAAGTACATGTGTATCATAGGGAACTGCCAACGGGGTACCCCTTGCCCGATGATACGGAAGAATCCCCATATCAAAATGACAAGGCAAGCAGACAACGAGCATCTCAGCAATCTTCTTATTTACCATGGGAATATGGTGCTTTTTTCTCTCTTTCCTTTTTTCATAATCTTTTTTTCTTTTTCTCTTTTTTTCTCAATATAGGACTCTTTTTTTATAAGAAGAATGCTTCATAGATAGGTCATTATGGTTACGCTACAGGTTTCCACCATGTCAGCATGGATTAGACCAGCGGCCCAGGCGTTTCTCTAACACATATACATAACTCCATGGACTTACAAGCTCCCCTTTCATTTCACACTAACGACATCCATATACAAAAGAGCAAGATATCAACTAGGTACAAGTACCAAGTGCAATGTTGAAAGCATTCCCCATGACAGCATGGTTCTGCTAATTCCCAACAAATAAGTGCAAGCATATACAACATAGACGACACAATGTTTCAAGTTTATTAAGGGCAAGAAAAGTAAAGTGTGCCATCAAGTTTGTGAGAGATTTAATCACTAGGTTTCTCATAACAAGTTTAATTTGGAAGGTAAACAAAAGCATGAATATACTCGGAATAGCATATGCTAGTAGGTAGGTATGGTGGACTCTTTGGAATAACTTGGTTTAGGGAGTTGGATGCATGAGTGGAACTCATACTTGGTTATGGAGGCTAGCAAAAGACTGGGAGCGACAAACTAAGAGAGCAATAATGGCCATAATCATGCAAAGCGACAAAACATCATTGATCAAAGCATAAAGTGATATTACAAGTTGAAAACTAAAGGATCATAAAGGCGATGGTGACTTGAGATAGTCATAACATGGTGTGAGCATGTGCCAAGTCAACCCAAATAAAGCATCAAAGGAGAATACCACTATACTATGCTTTAATATGGTAAAACAACGCATGATTCATCCAAGGCACATTAAGCAATCTCAATTGTTTATAACAAGTCATGCTATAGCAAAGAATACTAAGCATAAAGCCAAAACAATATCAAGCATGGCATGACAGAGCATAGGCCACAGTCAAAAACGAGCTCTTTTTACCACATAAGCATGAACTTTCCTACTCTTTTCCAAACCAAACCAAACTATTTGCAAACCAATGTATGAAACAGGGGGGTAGAAAATAGTCTTGATGACCCACAAGTATAGGGGTGTATCGCAGTATTTTCGAGGGATGTGAAACCCAATTTATTGATTCGACACAAGGGGAGCCAACGAATATTTATAAGCCTTAACAACTTAGTTGTCAATTCAGCTACACCTGGAAACAATCTTGCTCACAGCAGTTTATCAGTAGCAACAGTTTTGTAGTAGGAATAGTAAAGTAACAACAGTAGCAAAGCAAAGACAGTAGTAACAAAAGCAGTAAACAGTGGGATTCGAGTGCGGTAGGCATAGGGATGGATGGACGGGCGTTGCATGGACAAGAGAATTCAAATAGCAATCAGAACATAGGGAAATTGAAGATAAATAAGATAAAGCATCCAAGTACTAGACAATCCTAGGCATGTGTTCCGTATATAGTCATACGTGCTCGCAATAAGAACTTGCACAACATCTTTTGTCCTGCCAGCCCGTTTGCAGCGGGGCCTCTAGGGAACTACTAGCAATTAAGGTGCTTCTTTTAATAGAGCACCGGAGCAAAGCATTAACACTCCATGAACACATGTGATCCTGACATCAAAGCCATTCCCTTCCGGTTATCCCGATTTTTGTCACTTCGGGGCCATAGGTTCCGGACAACAACGTGTGTATACAACTTGCAGATAAGATGAAAAACAATACTATCATAATGAATCAATAATATGTTCAGATCTAAAATCATGGCACTCGGGCCCTAGTGACAAGCATTAAGCACAGCAAGTCGCAACCAAGTCATAAGCACTAATAAAAGATACTAGGCACCATGCCCTAACAATCTGATGCCATTACATGAACGATCTCATCCAATCCCTACCATCCCCATAGCCTACAGCGGGGGATTACTCACTCATAGAAGGGGGAAACATGGATGGTCGATGGAGAAGCGATGGTGATGATGATGGCGATGATCTCCTCCAATTCCTCGTCCCGGCAGGGTGCCAAAACGGAGTTTCTGGTGCTGTTTCATGGAATCTGGTGGTGACGGCGGAGCGGAACTCCTTCTAGAAAAACATCGAACCCCCCAGATTTTTTAGGTCAGAAGGCTTCTTATAGGCGAAGAGGGAGACCGAGGGGATGCCTGGGGCCACCACACCATGCCCTGGCACGGCCAGGCCTAGCCCGCGCCTGGGGGGGTGTGGCCAGCCCCTGGCCCTCCTCCGTCTCGTATTCTGGCTCCTGGAGTCTTCTGGAAAAATAGTTACTTTGGCTTTTGTCCCGTCCAATTCCGAGAATATTCATTTTCAGACTTTCCTGGAACCAAAAACAGCAGAAAACAGGCAGCTGGCACTGCGGCTCTTGTTAATAGGTTAGTCCAAGAAATCATATGAAAAGTACTCCAAAGTGTGGACAAAACACAAGAAAGTGGATAAAACCAGGCATGGAGCATAAAAAATTATAGATACATTTGCAATGTATCAACATCCCCAAGCTTAACTCCTGCTCGTCCTTGAGTAGGTAAGTGATAAAAAGAAAGGATAATTTTTGAGGTGACATGCACCATCATAAAATTGATCAAAGTATTTGTGAAACATTCAAAGCCGGGATCATAGTACTTCAATCATAACATGAAAGACAAAGTTGTAGCAATAAGACAAAGAAACTATGATGCAACATGAAAAGGCACAAACAAAAGAATCATGAATAACAATGCTTTGCAAGACGTTTGTTTGTTTCACATAAAGAAAACATAGCATAGTGGCACTCAGGTTGTCCCTCATAGAGTAGCAAACATAAATGCATAGGACACCTTCAAAGTTTGCAAGAGTGACTAGATACAAATAGTTTAAAACAAGCAATATCAAGGTATGCACCAATCAACAAGTCTTGGGACAATGCACATAGAACTAAGAATGGCCACTATGCTCTCAAGAAAGTGCTCATAGAATGTGTGAAGACTCAACAAGGAAATGAACAGGTTTTGAAAAGTTTGAAAGGCTTCCAAATGCTGAAAGTATGGTACTCATTAGCTTTGAGATCTCATTGCCCCTATCATCAGCATCTTTAAATGGTTAAGGTTAAAGTGACACAACTAAGAGGATATGCTTGACAAGTTATAAATCGAAGTCTCATGCCCCTTACTTATGAAGACCGAACCTCGTGCTACTCAACTTCAGTCACAAGTAAGCTCTTGTCATTGTATGTATATACGTATCATAGAGAACCGCCAACGGGGTACCCCTTGCACATGACACAGGAGCTATCCCATAATCAAAATGACAAGGCAAGCAGACAATGAGCATCTCAGCGATCTTTTTATTTACTATGTGCATAGATTTTTATTGAGGATGCTTCATAGAATGCTCATTATGGTTATGCTGCAAGTTTCCACCATGATTAGGCATGGCTTAGGCTAGCGGCAGGCGTTTCTCTAACATACATACAAACTCCATGATCTTACAAGTTCCACTTTTATTTCACACCGTCGGGATCCATAAGTAAAAGAACAAGATATCAGCGAGGTACTAAGTACCAACGAAGTGTTGAAAACGTTCCCCATGAAACATGGTTCTGCTAACTTCAACTTATAAAGCGCAAGCATATATGCAACAAAGAAGGACACAAAGGTTCAGGTTTATTAAATGCAGGAAATAAAGTGTGCCTTCAAGTTCATGAGAGCTTTACTAACTAACTTTCTCATAACAAGCAAACATTTTATTCAGAAGAAAACAAGGCATATTGAATATACACGGAAGTACCAAATGACGCTAATAGGTAGGTATGGTGGACACTTTGGCAATATTTGGTTTAAGGGAGTTGGAAACATGAGTAAAACACTCAGTGTAAGTGAAGGCTAGCAATAGTAAGGGAGCGACAAACGAGAGAGCAATAATGGCCATAATCATGCAGAGCGACAAAACATCATTGATCAAAGCATAAGGTGATACTACAAGTTGAAAACTAAAGGATCATAAAGGCTTATGGTGACTTGGGATAGTCATAACATGGTGTGTGCATGTGCCAAGTCAACCCAAATAAAGCATCAAAGGAGAATACCACAATACTATGCTTCAATATGCTAAAACAGCGCATGATTCTTCCAAAGCACATTAAGCAATCTCAAATGTTTATAACAAGTTATGGTACACCAAAGAATACTAAGCATAAAGCCAAAACAATATCAAGCATGGCATGACAAAGCATAGGCCACAGTCAAAAACAAGCTCTCTTTACCACTTAAGCTTCCTACTTTTTTCCAATCCAAACCAAACTATTTGAACACCAATGTATGAAAGAGGAGGTCCAACCAATTTATTCAGCAAACTAAGCAAACCATGCAAACTAAAAACCAAAACGAAAACGAAAAAGAAGACGCTCCAAGAACAACACAACTGTGCATGAAACAATAAAAATGAAGTGTTTAGAAGAAACCTGGGATTTTTATTGATGAAGAAGGGGATGCCTTGGGCATCCCCAAGCTTTGACGCTTGTACTGCTTGGATATTTCTTGGGGTGACACGCGTGGCATCCCCAAGCTTGAGCTTTAGTCCATCCTTCATCTCATTACTCATTCCTTCCATACACCTAAAATTTTTCCTTCATACAAAACTTCACACAATCTTTATTAGCAACATTAGTGCACTCAAGATAAATAAGTCTTAAGGTTCAGTTCCAACAACAATAAAACTTCCATTAAAACACTAGCTACTGTAGCACTTCCCTCAAAAAGCTCAATTCCCCAAAAGAACTCAAAAAGGAACGAACAAGAAGCAAATGCAGAAAATGATAGAAATCTGTCAAAAGAGACCAGCAGGTAAAGACAAATTTTTTCGAAGACCTTCTGTTGCTCAAATAAAAAAGTGTTGAGCTAACGAAAGTTAGATAACAACCTCGGTTAGAAGCACAAAAATTCACGGCTCAAAAAGAAGTTCACAGATTTTACACGAATTTTTACGGTGAAGCACAGAAATCTGTTTCGGGACAGCAACTTTCCCAATCATTACTTCTCTCTCATTAGAGGTTACTCTTGGAACAAAAAGCAAATAAAAAGGATAAGGAGCGGTTATTACTGAGGTAATAACTTCCAAGACTCATCTAAAACTTTTGGGTTATCTCCCAATAAGTACTTTTTTAATGCCTTTAAGTTAGGCAAAAGCAAAAACTAAAAATGGATAAAATAGAAGTAAGCGGAGATAATCATGGTGAAAACATTGTTTTGTTCAATGAAATCCTTTTGTTAACAAGGTTGATCAGGTCTTGTTACCAAAACAATTTCATATGAGACAAAACTTTGTATTCCACTAATGATTATGTTACCTCAACCTTGATAGCAATGGTCCCAATCATAATAGTTTCAAATTTTTCTCTTGGTATGGGACAATATATTTCTCCAACTTGAATGCCTTCATCATGTTCAATTGAATTCAAAACCATAAGTCCTTTCAATCTTCTTGGGGAAATAGATAGTATGTTCCTTGTCATTAACATTGAAGGTCACCTTCCCTTGATTATAATTAATAACAGCTCCTGCAGTATTTAAGAAAAGGTCTCCCAAGAATAATAGACATATTGTCATCTTCACGCATAATAGTTTGAGAGGATGCTCTCATAAGAAATAAGAGTTCAAGTAAAAGAGAGCATCAATAAGCAAATTCAAAACACATTTAAGTATAACCCACTTCCTATGCATAGGAATCATGTATGCAAATAAATTCGCAAAGAACAAAGTGACAGGCATAGGAAGATAAAACAAGAGTAACTTCAAAACTTTCAGCACATAGAGAGGTGTTTCAATACCATGAAAACTTCTACAACCATATTTTTCTCTCTCATAATAATTTTCAGTAGCCTCATGAATAAACTCAACAATATAACTATCACATAAATCATGCTCTTCATTATCTACAAGCACTAGAGCTTTATTATAAACATTTTCAAAAGAAACCTCAGGAACATAACATTCATTCTCCTTTAGTAAGCATGGGGGACAATCAAATAATGTAAGGGATAAAGAGTTACTCTCATTAGAAGGTAGGCATGGGTAGCTAATCTATTCTTCCTCCTTTTGTTCATCACTCTCCTCCTCTTTTTCATCTAATGAGATTTCAGGTTCATCAATTTCTTCTTCCATAGTATCCTGCAAGGCATTAGTCTCTTCCATTTGTGGAAAGCATCTATTAAAATATTCAAGAATATACCCATTTTCATCCTTGTAATTATCAAAGCAAAATTTAAGTATACCATAAACCTCATATTTGTAAGGTGAATCATCAACATTTTCAAGCAAACTAGCAAGTTCAAAAGCACCCTTCCAAGCAATAAATTCTTCAATTTGTTCCGCATCATAAAAGTCATAAATTCCTTTAGCATAGGAATATATGGTATCATTATCATTATACTCACATTGAAAAGGGAGGTGTTTATATCTCTTTCTGCAATGAGATTCATCACAGCAATAAGTAACATTATAAGTAGAGCACATGTTTCTAGCAATGGTATACAATCTATCAATTTGTTCCCATAAGTGTTTCCCTTTTTGTGACAAGCGGTGTTCCTTATAATAATATTTTTGATCTTCCGTGAACTCACCTTGCCAATAAGCTTCAGTTTCAAAGAAACCAACCATTGAAAACAAGCATGATAAGGCAAGACAATAACAGACCAACGAAAATAACAACTAGAGTAGGAACCAATTTTTTTTGTATTTTTGATAAAAACAAGCAAACAAGGATAAAATAAACTTAGCTTGAACAATAGTGAATCCAAGTGGACTTGATAAATAAAGCTATGCTCCCCAGCAACGGTGCCAGAAAATAGTCTTGATGACCCACAAGTATAGGGGGTGTATCGCAGTATTTTCGAGGGAAGTGAAACCCAATTTATTGATTCGACACAAGGGGAGCCAAAGAATATTTATAAGCCTTAACAACTGAGTTGTCAATTCAGCTACACCTGGAAACAATCTTGCTCACAGCAGTTTATTAGTAGCAACAGTTTTGTAGTAGGAATAGTAAAGTAACAACAGTAGCAAAGCAAAGACAGTAGTAACAAAAGCAGTAAACAGTGGGATTCGAGTGCGGTAGGCATAGGGATGGATGGACGGGCGTTGCATGGACAAGACAATTCAAATAGCAATCCGAACATAGGGCAATTGCAGATAAATAAGATAAAGCATCCAAGTACTATACAATCCTAGGCATGTGTTCCGAATATAGTCATACGTGCTCGCAATGAGAACTTGCACAACATCTTTTGTCCTGCCAGTCCATTTGCAGCTGGGCCTCTAGGGAACTACTAGCAATTAAGGTGCTCCTTTTAATAGAGCACGGGAGCAAAGCATTAACACTCCATGAACACATGTGATCCTCACATCAAAGCCATTCCCTTCTGGTTATCCCGATTTCTGTCACTTCGGGGCCATAGGTTCCGGACAACAACGTGTGTATACAACTTGCAGATAAGACCAAAAACAATACTATCATAATGAATCAATAACATGTTCAGATCTGAAATCATGGCACTCGGGCCCTAGTGATAAGCATTAAGCACAACAAGTCACAACAAAGTCATAAAGCACTAATAAAAGATACTAGGCACCATGCCCTAACAATCTGATGCCATTACATGAACGATCTCATCCAATCTCTACCATCCCCATAGCCTACAGCGGGGGATTACTCACTCATAGATGGGGGAAACATGGATGGTCGATGGAGAAGCGATGGTGATGATGGTGGCGATGATCTCCTCCAATTCCCCGTCCCGGCAGGGTGCCAGAACGGAGTTTCTGGTGCTATTTCGTGGAATCTGGTGGTGGCGGTGGAGCAGAACTCCTTCTGGAAAAACATCGAACCCCCCGGAGTTTTTAGGTCAGAAGGCTTCTTATAGGCGAAGAGGGAGACCGAGGGGGTGCCTGGGGCCACCACACCATGCCCTGGCGCGGCCAGGCCCATCCCTCGCCTGGGGGGTGTGGCTAGCCCCTGGCCCTCCTCCGTCTCGTATTCTGGCTCCTGGAGTCTTCTGGAAAAATAGCCACTTTGGCTTTTGTCCCGTCCAATTCCGAGAATATTCATTTTCTGAGTTTCCTAGAACCAAAAATAGCAGAAAACAGGCAGCTGGCACTGTGGCTCTTGTTAATAGGTTAATCCAAGAAATCATATGAGAAGTACTCCAAAGTGTGGACAAAACACAAGAAAGGGGATAAAACCAGGCATGGAGCATCAAAAATTATAGATACATTTGCAATGTATCAGGGGTGCAACCAATTTATTCAGAAAACTAAGAAAACAAAAGAAAATGAAAACCAAAATGAAAACGAAAAAGAAGACGCTCCAAGAACAACACAACTGTGCATGAAACAATAAAAATGAAGTGTTTGGAAGAAACCTGGGATTTTTATTGATGAAGAAGGGGATGCCTTGAGCATACCCAAGCTTTGACGCTTGTACTTCTTGGATATTTCTTGGGGTGACACGCGTGGCATCCCTAATCTTGAGCTTTAGTCCATCCTTCATCTCATTACTCATTCCTTCCATACACTTGAAAATTTTCCTTCATACAAAACTTCACACAATCTTTATTAGCAACATTAGTGCACTCAAGATAAATAATTCTTAAGGTTCAGTTCTTACACCAATAAACTTCCATTATAACACTATCTACTGAAGCACTTCCCTCAAAAAGCTCAATTCCCCAAAAGAACTCAAAAAGGAATCAACAAGAAGCAAATGCAGAAAATGGCAGAAATCTGTCAAAACAGACCAGCAGGTAAAGACGAATTTTTTCGAAGACCTTCTGTTGCTCAAATCAAAAAGTGTTGAACTAACGAAAGTCAGATAACAACCTGGGGCAGAAGCACAAAAATTCACGCCTCAAATAGACGTTCACAGATTTTACACGAATTTTTACGGTGAAGCATAGAAATCTGTTTTGGGACAGCAACTTTCCCAATCATTACTTCTCTCTCATTAGAGGTTACTCTTGGCACAAAAAGCAAATAAAAAGGATAAGGAGCGGTTATTACTGAAGTAATAACTTCCAAGACTCATCTAAAACTTTTGGGTTATCTCCCAATAAGTACTTTTCTTTAACGCCTTTAAGTTAGGCATAAGCAAAAACTAAAATGGATAGAATAGAAGTAAACGGAGATAATCATAGTGAAAACATTGTTTTGTTCAATGAAATCCTTATGTTAACAAGGTTTATCAGGTCTTTTTACCAAAACAATTCCATATGAGACAAAACTTTGTATCCCACTAATGATTATGTTACCTCAACCTTGATAGCAATGGTCCCAATCATAATAGTTTAAAAAATTTCTCTTGGTATGGGACAATATATTTCTCCAACTTGAATGCCCTCAACATGTTCAATTGAATTCAAACCATAAGTCCTTTCAATCTTCTTGGGGAAATAGACAGTATGTTCCTTGTCATTAACATTGAAAGTAACCTTTCCTTGATTACAATTAATAACAGCTCCTGCAGTATTAAGAAAAGGTCTCCCAAGAATAATGGATGTATTATCATCTTCAGGCATTTCAAGCACAACAAAATTAGTTAATATCAAGCAATTATGAGCCACTTGAACAGGTACATCCTCACATATACCAACAGGAATAGTGGTAGATTTATCAGCCATTTGCAAAGATATATCAGTTGGTATTAATTTTTCCAGTTGAAGTCTCTTATAGAGAGAGAAAGGCATAACACTAACTCCACCTCCCAAATCACACAAAGCAGTTCTAACATAACTATTCTTAATAAAGCAAGGGATAGTTGGAATCCCTGGGTCTCCAAGTTTCTTTGGAACCTTACCATTAAAGGAATAATTAGCAAGCAAAGTAGAGATTTCTTTATTAGGGATCTTCCTTTTATTCGAGACGATATCCTTCATAACTTTGAGTAAGGAGGCAATTTAATAGCATCAGTCAAAGGAATTTGCAGGAATAAAGGTTTCAGCCCTGATTGGTTGGTCATTGGCATGTGAAGTTCGTCCCGTTGTCGGTAATGATGTTGTGCGGCACGCCGAAGCGGTAGACGATGGACTTGAAGAACTTGACTGCGATGTGCCCTGATTGGATGGTCATTGGCATGGCCTCTATCCACTTGATGAATTTGTCGATTGCAACCAAGAGGTAGACGTAGCCTCTGCGCGAGGATCATGGCAGCTTGCCAACCATATCGAGCCCCCATTGTGCGAAGGGCCAGGCCAATGGAATAGGCCGTAACTCTGTGCCTGGTGCGTGTGGCTTATCCGCGAATCGCTGGCAAGCATTGCATTTTTGGACTATGTCCTTGGCGTCGCGCATAGCCGTGGGCCATTAAAATCCAGCTCGTAGAGCTTTGGCGACGAGGGCGCGACTGCCTGCGTGGTGCCCGCAGGTCCCTTCATAGATGTCGAGGAGAATTGCTCTTCTGTCAGCCATGGAGACGCATCATTGTAGCACTCCTGTGATGCTGCGTTTATACAGTTCGCCGTTGAGAACGGCGAATGCCTTGGAGCACCGCGCAATGTGCCGTGCATCTGTCGGATCGTCCGGTAGTCTCTTGCTGAGGAGGTACGTAATGTACGGCTGCGTCCAAGATTGCTCGATCATCATGACGCTCATTGGTCCCTCAAGTCCTGTGTCCAGCTCCAAGTCATCGAGTGCCATTGGATCATTGGGTGGCGTAGCCCCCGAGTCCATTGTTGCGCTTGTTTTCTTCTCTACGGCCTTTGGCTTGATGGAGCGTTCGCATATGCGCTCGAGAAATACCCCAGGTGGTATGGGGGCGCAGGTAGAGCCTATGTTGGAGAGTGTGTCCACCTCCTCGTTGCTTTCGCGACCTATGTGTCGCAACTCGCAACCATCAAAGTCTCCCTCGAGTGTATCGTAGAGGTCGCGGTACGTGATCATGTTGTCGTTCAGCCCGTCGCACTCGTGCATTGTTTGGTTGACGACCAACTTGGAGTCGCCATATATGATGAGCCTTTTGGCGCCACACGCTTTTTCCATCCTCATCCCGTGCAACAGGGCCTCGTATTCAGCCTCGTTGTTTGAGGCTGTGAACTGCATTCGCAGGATATATTTCAGCTTGTCCCCTTGAGGTGATGTCAATATGACACCTGCGCCTGCTCCGTCTTTCCGTTTGGACCCATCGAAGTGCATTGTCCAGAGGTAGGACATATCTGGCTTGTCCGGGAGCTGGTTCTCCATCCAGTGCATGAGAAAGTCAGGGAGCACTTGCAACTTGATGGCGTCGCGTTTTTCGTACGTGATGTCTCTTGGAGACAACTCTATTCCCCAAAGCGCGACTCGCCCCGTGGCGTCGGGGTTATTGAGGATATGCCCCAACGGGGCGTCGTTGACTACCACGATTGGGTGTTCCTGGAAGTAGTGGCGCAGTCGCCGGGCGGTCATAAAGACGCCGTACGCCAGCTTCTGGTAGTGCGGGTACCGCTGTTTTGTTGGCGTGAGGACCTCGCTGAGGTAGTATACCGGGCGTTGTACGCCGTGGACTTTGTTTTCCTCAGCTCGTTCGACGACGAGCACTGTGCTGACCACCTGGTTGCTGGCGGAGATGTACAGCAACAGTGGTTCCCTTTCTCGTGGAGTCACCAGTACTCGCGAGGTGGAGAGTAGGCGCTTGAGATCTTTGAATGCTTCTTGCGCTTCATTGGTCCACTCGAATTTGTCAGCTTTGCGGAGGAGCTGATAGAAGGGCAGCGCCTTTTCACCCATCCGACTGATAAATCGACTGAGTGCCGCGATCCGTCCAGCTAGTTGCTGGACGCCTCTTATGTTCTTTGGCTTCTCCATGGCCAGTATGGCTTTTATCTTTTTCGGGTTTGCCTCGATCCCCCTCGCGGAGATGAGATACCCGAGTAGCTGCCCAGATGGTACACCGAAGGCGCATTTGTCCGGATTGATCTTGATCCGGTAACGATCAAGATTGGTGAAGGTTTCGCGCAAATCGTTGATTAGGGAGGCTTCCTCCTTGGTCTTGATTACTATGTCGTCGACATAGACTTGGATGTTGCGACCAAGTTGCTCCTTGAGGCAAGCCTGCATGCACCGCTGGTAGGTGGCTCCCGCGTTTTTTAGTCCGAAGGGCATCATGTTGTAGCAGAACACACCAAATGGTGTTGTAAACGCTGTCTTCTCCTGGTCTTCCTCCTTCATTCGAATTTGGTTATAGACTGAGTAGGCATCGAGGAAGCAGAGGCGCTCACATCCAGCAGTGGAGTCGATGATCTGGTCGATCCGTGGCAGCGGGAAGTGATCTTTTGGGCAGTGCTTGTTTAAAGAAGTGAAGTCCACGCACATCCGTAGGATATCCGTGTCCTTTTTTGGTACCAGCACCGTATTGGCGAGCCAAGTGCTTTCTTTGATCTCGCGTATGAACTTGGCCTCAAGGAGTCTGTTGATCTCCATTCCGACTGCCTGCGCTCGTGGTTCAGACAGTCGCCTGATTGTTTGCTTGACTGGCCTTGCGTCGGGGTTGATGTTGAGTGCGTGCTCGGCGAATTCCCTAGGAACTCCTGGCATGTCCACAGGACACCAGGCAAAAATTTCCCAGTGTTCACGGAGGAATTCGACGAGCGCGAGTTCCTATGCGGGACTCAAGTTGTTGGCGATGAGGGCCGTCTTGGCGGGATCCGATGGATGGACCTGCACCTTCTTTGTGTGCACGGATGAGTCGAAGGAGAGATCAGGTGAGCTTGGCCTACTCAAGGTAGGCAGACTGTTGTTTGTCGTCTCTTTCAGTCTTGCGAGTTCCTCTTGCATGCCGAAGGATTGGGACATTCTGTTGAATTCCCTGTCGCAAGCGTCAGATCGCTCAAAGTTCCCGTTGATTGTTATGACGTCGTTGGGACCTGGCATTTTCATCTGCAGGTAGGCTTAGTGGGGTACTGCCATGAACCTGGCGAATGCGACGCGCCCAAGGATGCAATGGTATTGTGAGGGACAGTCGACGACCTCAAAGTCGATGCGCTCGCGCCAGGAGTTCTTCGGCGTGCCAAAGATGACGTCGAGCTTGATTTTGCCTAGGGGGTATACGCCTATCCCTGGGATGATGCCGTGGAACATTGTGTCCGATGCCTCCAAGCAGGTAGAGGGATCCTCATTGCTCGCAAGGTACTCGCGAATATGAGGTTGATGCCGCTTCCGCCATCCATGAAGACGCGACTCATGTCGAAGCCTCCAATTTGCGCCTCGAGTACGAGGGGGCAATGACCTGGGCGAGGTATTTGAGGCAGGTGGTCGCGTTTGTCGAAGGTAATGCATGAATCGCTGCCACTGAGGTACTCAGTGGTGGATGGTGGCGAGTGCATGGCCAAGTTGACTTGGCGAGTGATGGCCTTCTGCACCCTGTTGGAGGGGCGCCCCTTTTGGATCATCATGGTACCCATGGCCCGGGGGTACGGTTCGCCTCCGTGGTGCTGGTAAAGTGTAGCTCCATTCGAGGGTGGCCCAGGTGGTGGTGCTGGTGCGCCATGTGCCACGGCGCCTGGAGCGGCTCCGTAGCCTCTTTCGACTGCATTGCGGTTCATCCGAACCAATCCCTCGTGTAGCTTGAGGAACTCGCGGCAGTCCTTGAGGAGGTGGCTGGACTTTCTCTTGCCATCATGCTTGTCGATGTAGAAGTGTACCGTGCATGGCCCAGACAGTTTGTCCTCGATAGAGGTCGCGGGTGCCTCATCGCGAGTGCGGCGTTGCCACACTTGCGTGGTTTTCCTGGAGTCGCGGTATCCGCCGCTGCGGTATCCGCTGTTGTGATTATCGTCGCGTCTATCGGCGTAGCTGGCTGCGACCATGTTGACGTCATCGCGATCGTCATAGATGCGCATGCGACGCTTCCCCCGGCGGTCACGTCTGCGTTCGAGTTCTGCCTCCTCGTCGGAGTGAGTGTGATTCTTCACCGAATCTTCTCCATCGGCCCACCGATTCGCGATCTCCATCAGGTGGTCGATGGTCTGGGGCTTTGAGCGTCCTAGCTCCTCCCTGAGTTCCATGCGGCAGACACCACCGTTGAATGCATCAATTGCGCGGTCTTCCGAGATGTTCTCCGCGGAGTTCTTGATGATGGACCACCTTTGGATGTAAGAGCGCAGCGATTTGCCAGATCTTTGCTAGCAGCATCTCAGTTCTTCGATTGAGGCGGGCCGTTTGTACGTGCCCCTAAAGTTGCGCACGAAGCTGTAGACCAGCTCATCCCAACTGTGAATGGATCCGCGTGGGAGGTTATTGAGCCATGCCCGGGCGGCGCCCTGCAGCTGTAGCTACAAGCATTGCATGGCAGTACTTCGACTGCCTCCGTGTAGCCTGACGGAGGAGATGTGGTCCTCCAGCCAGATCTATTAGGGTCCTAAGATCTGGCTGGAGGACCACATCTCCTCTGTCAGGCTACACGAAGGTAGTCGAAGTACTGCCATGCAATGCTTGTAGCTACAGCTGCAGGGCGCCGCCCGGGCATGGCTCAATAACCTCCCACGCGGATCCATTCGCAGTTGCGATGAGCTGGTCGATAGCTTCGTGCACAACTATAAGGGCACGTACAAACGGCCCACCTCAATCGAAGAACTGAGATGCTGCCAGCAAAGTTCTAGCGAATCGCTGCGCTCTTACATCCAAAGGTGGTCCATCATCAAGAACTCCGCAGAGAACATCTCGGAAGACCGCGCGATTGATGCATTCAGCGGTGGTGTCCACCGCATGGAACTCAGGAAGGAGCTAGGCCGCTCAAAGCCCCAGACCATCGACCACCTGATGGAGATCGCGAATCCGTGGGCCGATGGAGAAGATTCGGTGAAGAATCGTGCTCACTCCGACGAGGAGGCAGAACTCGAACGCAGACGCGACTGTCGGGGGAAGCGTCGCATGCGCATCTACAACGATCCCGATGACGTCAACATGGTCGTAGCCGGCTACGCCGATAGACGCGACGATAACCGCAACAGCGGATACCGCAGCGGCGAATACCGCGACTCCAGGAAAACCACGCAAGTGTGGCAACGCCGCACTCGCGATGAGGCACCCGCGACCTCCATCGAGGGCAAACTGTCCGGGCCATGCACGGTACACTTCTACATCGACAAGCATGATGGCAAGAGAAAGTCCGGCCACCTCCTCAAGGACTGCCGCAAGTTCCTCAAGCTACACGAGGGATTGGTTCGAATGAACCGCAATGCAGTCGAAAGAGGCTACGGAACCGCTCTAGGCGCCGTGGCACATGGCGCACCACCACCTGGGCCACCCCCAAACGGAGCTGCACCGGACCAGCACCACGGAGGCAAACCTTACCCATGGGCCATGGGTACCATGATGATCCAAAAGGGGCGCCCCTCCAATAGGGTGCAGAAGGCCATCACTCGCCAAGTCAACTTGGCCACGCACTCGCCACCATCCACCACTGAGTACTTCAGTGGCAGCGAGTCGTGCATTACCTTCGACAAACATGAATACCCGCCTCAAATACCTCGCCCAGGTCATTGCCCCCTCATACTCGAGGCGCAAATTGGAGGCATCGACATGAGTAGCGTCTTTGTGGATGGCGGAAGCGGCATCAACCTCATATTCGCGAGTACCTTGCGAGCAACGAGGATCCCTCTAACCTGCTTGGAGGCATCGGACACAACGTTCCACGGCATCGTCCCAGGTAAAGGCGTATACCCCCTAGGCAAAATCAACCTCGACGTCATCTTTGGCACGCTGAAGAACTTCCGTCGCGAGCGCATCGACTTTGAGGTCGTCGACTGGCCCTCACAATACCATTGCATCCTTGGGCGCGTCGCATTCACCAAGTTCATGGCAGTACCCCACTACGCCTAACTGCAGATGAAAATGCCAGGTCCCAACGGCGTCATAACAATCAACGGGAACTTTGAGCAATCTGACGCTTGCGACAGGGAATTCAACATAATCTCCCAGTCCTTCGGCATGCAGGAGGAACTCGCAAGACTGAAAGAGACGACAGATAATAGTCTGCCTCCCTTGAGTAGGCCAAGCTCACCTGATCTCTCCTTCGAATCATCCGTGCACACAAAGAAGGTGTAGGTCCATCCATCGGATCTCGCCAAGACGGCCCTCATCGCCAAAAACTTGAGTCCCGCATAGCAACTCGCGCTCGTCGAATTCCTCCGTGAGCACTATGAAATTTTTGCCTGGTGTCCTGCGGACATGCCGGGAGTTCCCAGGGAATTCGCCGAGCACGCACTCAACGTCAAACCAACGCAAGGCCAGTCAAGCAAACAATTAGGCGACTGTCTGAACCACGAGCGCAGGCAGCCGGAATGGAGATCAACAGACTCCTTGAGGCCAAGTTCATACGTGAGATCAAAGAAAGCACTTGGCTCGCCTCTGCTTCCTCGATGCCTACTCAGGCTATAACCAAATTCGAATGAAGGAGGAAGACCAGGATAAGACAGCGTTTACAACACCCTTTGGTGTGTTCTGCTACAACACGATGCCCTTCGGACTAAAAAACGCGGGACCCACCTACCAGCGGTGCATGCAGGCTTGCCTCAAGGAGCAACTGGGTCGCAACATCCAAGTCTATTTCGACGACATAGTAATCAAGACCAAGGAGGAAGCCTCCCTAATTGACAATTTGCGCGAAACCTTCGCCAATCTCGATCGTTAGGTGTTCAAGCTCAATCCAGACAAATGCGCCTTCGGCGTACCATCTGGGCAACTACTCGGGTATCTCATCTCCGTGAGGGGGATCGAGGCAAACCCCAAAAGGATAAAAGCCATACTGGCCATGGAGAAGCCAAAGAACATAAGAGGCGTCCAGCAACTAGCTGGACGGATCGCGGCACTCAGTCGATTTATCAGTCGGATGGGTGAAAAGGCGCTGCCCTTCTATCAGCTCCTCCGTAAAGCTGACAAATTCGAGTGGACCAATGAAGTGCAAGAAGCATTCGAAGATCTCAAGCGCCTACTCTCCACCTCGCCAGTACTGGTGACTCCACGAGAAAGGGAACCACTGTTGTTGTACATCTCCGCCAGCAACCAGGTGGTCAGCACAGTGCTCGTCGTCGAACGAGCCGAGGAAAACAAAGTCCACGGCGTACAACGCCCGGTATACTACCTCAGCGAGGTCCTCACGCCAACAAAACAGCGGTACCCGCACTACCAGAAGCTGGCGTACGGCGTCTTTATGACCGCCCGACGACTGCACCACTACTTCCAGGAACACCCAATCGTGGTAGTCAATGACACCCCGTTAGGGCATATCCTCAATAACCCCGACGCCACGGGCTGAGTCGTGCTTTAGGGAATAGAGTTGTCTCCACGAGACATCACGTACGAAAAACGCGACGCCATCAAGTCGCAAGTGCTCCCTAACTTTCTCGTGCACTGGATGGAGAACCGGCTCCTAGACAAGCCAAATATGTCCTACCTCTGGACAATGCACTTCGATGGGTCCAAACGGAAAGACGGAGCAGGCGCAGGTGTCATATTGACATCACCTCAAGGGGACAAGCTGAAATATATCCTGCGAATGCAGTTCACGGCCTCAAACAACGAGGCTGAATACGAGGCCCTGTTGCATGGGATGAGGATGGCAAAAGCCTGTGGCGCCAAAAGGCTCATTGTATATGGCGACTCCAAGTTGGTCGTCGACCAAACAATGCACGAGTGCGACGCGCTGAACGACAACATGATCGCGTACCGCGACCTCTACGATACACTCGAGGGAGACTTTGATGGTTGCGAGTTACGACACATAGGCCGCGAAAGCAACGAGGAGGCGGACACACTCGCCAACATAGGCTCTACCTGCGCCCCCATACCACCTGGGGTATTTCTCGAGCGCATATGCGAACGCTCCATCAAGCCAAAGGCCGCAGAGAAGAAAACAAGCGCAGCAACAGACTCGGGGGCTATGCCACCCAATGAGCCAATGGCACTCGATGACTTGGAGCTGGACACAGGACTCGAGGGACCAATGAGCGTCATGATGATCGAGCAATCTTGGACGCAGCCGTACATTACGTACCTCCTCAGCAAGAGACTACCGGACGATCCGATAGATGCACGGCACATTGCGCGGTGCTCCAAGGCATTCGCCATTCTCAAAGTGAACTGTATAAATGCAGCATCACAGGAGTGCTACAACGATGCGTCTCCATGGCTGACGGAAGAGCAATTCTCCTCGACATCCATGAAGGGACCTACGGGCACCATGCAGGCAGTCACGCCCTCGTCGCCAAAGCTCTACGAGCTGGATTTTACTGGCCCACGGCCATGCGCGACGCCAAGGACATAGTCCAAAAATGCAATGCTTGCCAGTGATTCACGGACAAGCCACACGGACCAGGCGTAGAGCTACGGCCTATTCCATTGGTCTGGCCCTTCGCACAATGGGGGCTCGATATGGTTGGCAAGCTGCCAAGATCCTCGCGTGGAGGCTACGTCTACCTCTTGGTTGCAGTCAACAAATTCACCAAGTGGATCGAGGCCATGCCAATGACCAACCAATCAGGGCATAGCGTAGTCAAGTTCTTCGAGTCCATCGTCTACCGCTTCGGCGTGCCGCACAGCATCATTACCGACAACGGGACGAACTTCACATCCAAGGAGTTCCAAGGACTCTGTGAGAAACTGGGGATCAACATCAGCTACGCCTCAGTAGTGCATCCACAGACCAACGGTCAGGTGGAAAAAGCAAACGGGCTCGTCTGCAGTGGCATCAAGAAGCGACTCCTGCGACCACTCGAACAAGCGGCGGGTTGCTAGCCAGATGAGCTGCAATCCGTACTCTGGAGTATATGTACAACTCCAAACAGCGCCACGGGCTACACGCCATTCTTTATGGTGCACGGAGCAGAAGAAGTACTACTTGCCGAGGTACGGTACAAGGCGCCGCGCGTAGTCGCCTACAGCGAACAAGAGTCATCCCTTGCACTCGAAGACTCTGTCGACCTCCTCGACGAAGCAAGAGAAATCGCCGCAGAAAGATCTACGATCTACCAGTAGAACCTGCGGAACTACCACAGTAGAAGGCTTCGCCCCAGATCCTTCATCGAAGGTGACCTGGTCCTGCGATTGAAGCAGCAGGGACATCTCAAGCTCGAGTCCCCCTGGGAAGGACCGTACGTGATTACAGAAGTAATCCCAGGTGGTGCCTATCGCCTTCAAGATTTAGAGACAGGAGTCGCATACTCCAACCCTTGGAACGTCGCACAACTGCGACGCTTCTACCCTTAGTCATTTTCTTTACTTTTACATCGCAAATAAGGCTACTCAGCCACACATTGTACCTCGCACTATTCTCCGAATAAATAAAAGCTAAGTGCCCCAAAACTCTGCGTTTCTCCTTTACTCTGTCAATTTTACACTCGGGGGCTGTGCCACCCTACTTGCATCTGTTCTTCGAACCAAAACGCGATATCCTGAGTAGCTGGCACATCAATCGAACCCCTTAACACAAACTCAACCCAGCTGCAACGCACCTGACAGGTTGACAAGGAACTGAGATAAAAGATGACCAGGCTAACAAAAAGGACTCGCATAAAGTGCAACGCACCTCGAGCTCACAAAGCTCCTTATACACATTTCGACAACAAAATTATCTACAAAATCTGTACGAACTTTACAAGACAAGTACACTTATGTGCAGGATACAAATTTGGCTACTCTTGCAACTAATGAACGTTGGTTTGCTCCTCGAAGAAGTCGACAATCTCCTCTGCTGGATGGTCCACCGCCTGATAATGCGGCACCATATTCCAGGTAGATCCTGCTGGTGGCGCTGGCGGCCCAGAAGCAATGGCGGCAACATCCACGTCAGGCCTGTGCAATCGCACAATTGAGAGAGCAGCCTTGGCACCAGCCACCAACTGCTGCCTCACGCACTCGCGAACCGCGGGCATATCCTGAAATTTGGCAAGGAGAGCCAGCAGGCTTGACGGAGCGTCATCCAACGGGAACATTGCCCGATAAATGTTCTTCAAGCACGACTGCGACTTCTTCAGAAAGAGCAGCACTCGCGATGCGCGATCCTGCAGGGTCGCCAACGCAGTCACACGGTCATGATCTATCCAGAATTATCCGCTCTCCTGAAGTTGCTCCTGGGTGAGATCATGAAGGCGAATGGCAATTCTATCCTTTTCCTCCTACAGACGGCGCACATTAACAACTACATGAAGAAGCATCAATAGCATGAGTACAACGTACTGTTGCAGGTAACTACAAAGGAAAAGATGAGAATAAGCAAACTAACACTTAAACTGGTCGCCCAGCTGTGTCACCTCGCCAAGCAGATATTGCTCGCGGGCGGCGGCTTTTTCAGCTTTTCACTTCCACACATCCGCGCTACCGCGGATCACGGGGACTCACTCTCCAGCTACTTAACGCGATCACGAAGTCGCGAAAGCAAGGACAGCTCCTCTACCCTGGAGCCCGGTGGTGCCACTGTATCCTCAAGAGATGGTGTCGTTGTATTGGGAACGGCAGTACCTAAGAAGGTTAGATAATGGTGTGGGGACTAGCAGGGAAGCTATCGACGGCGTCCGCAGGCGAGATTGGATACAAGCGAGCATAGCGAGATGCAGGAAGTGCCCAGGTTCAGGGCCCTCGTGGTGAGGTAAATCCCCTACTCCTGCCGGATCTGACTATGAGGGATATACGAACTACAAGTGCTCCTTGAGCTATGTTCTTTAGTTACTGCCTTAAATGCACTGAGACCAACCCTTTCTACTAAGGCATTGCCTCTCCTTATATAGGCAGAGAGGCAAAGGCCTCACTGGCTAGTCCGAGTGGCGGGCCCCACAGGCAGGTCCCAGCCGACTAGTCATCTACAGTATCCAGTATGGCTTGTCTTATTGGAGTATGAGCGGTATGGCTGTCGTAGGTACAGTGGATGCCGTGCGAGCCCGTCGTCAGCACAGGCTACTGTTCCAGCGTCACCCACGCAAAGTCTTTGGTATGGGCAGGTGGTTGCCCGTCTTATCATCGTACATGGCGTACCGTGCACTGATACGCACGTCGTCCTGTCTCACTGATTGGGTCCGGCTACGTCGTCGTATCCGGCTGTCTCTTGTTGATCCGGCTACCGGGTGATAGCCGGCCCATCTTGTCCTATCCGGCTGCATCTGGTCAGCCGGACGCGATCCGACTGTCCTGTTTCTTATCCGGATGGGGTACCTGGGGATCATCCCCCTGGCACTAGCCCTCGAGTGCGTGTGGATTCTGCCCTTAGGCGAAATGTGCGTGCGCTCCTTCTTGCTTTTTGAATTTTCATCCGGCTGAGCCTAGCGGTTGCGCTACCCGTGACATCAGTGCTGACGCTGGCCACGCGCGCACGCGCCATCATTGCTCTACGGCAGGTAGCGTAACGTCCCGTCGCACGTCGCCTCGGGAAACTGCTGTCCGGCGCTTCGGTTCTCGCTCCGGGATCTTCTGCGCATCCTGCCCTGGCACACGGGATCTAGGCGGCGGTTGTGGTGTGGGTTGCCCGGATGCGCGCCACGTGGCCCCGTCGACGGTTGCCCTTCCGGTCCTTTAAAGGGACGCCGCGGGGGAGGCAGTTCTTTTCCTTCGCTCCCCCGCTGCAGTCTCCTTCTCCCTCGCGTGCTCTTGCTCCTGCGCTCTTGCCCTCTGCGACGCGCGCTCGCCGTCATCGACGCTATGGACCACCGCCACTCTTCCGTCGTCACTCCTCTCCACCAGCCAGAAATGGCCGCCGACCGCGGGGTTTGGTGTGGCTCCTCCGTCACCGAAGACCAAATCACGAAGTACCGCACGACCCGCTTCCTCCCGCCAGCGGAGGAGGTGGCGGTGCGGTTGGCATCGGTGGGGGGTATCGCCGCATCCGGCAGAGGGGGAGCGCGTCATCTTCCTTTTGCACCTGGCGCGCGGGTTTGCATTGCCGCTGCACCCATTCTTCCTCATGTTCTTGGCCTTCTTCGACCTCCGCCTCCACCATCTCTGCGCCAACACAATCGGAACGCTGGCGCACTTCATGGCGTTCTGCGAGAGTTATCTCGGGATCCAGCCGGATCTCGGGCTCTTCTGTCGGCTCTTCCGAGTTCAGCCGCAGGTGCAGTACACGAAGGGGCCGCTAGTCGTCTGCGGTGGCGCCTCCATATACTCCCGCACCCCATCCGGTTACCCGAAGTTCTTGCTCCAGGACACGGTACGACTGTGGCAGCAGTCGTACTTCTACGTCAAGAACGTCACCAACGTCGACCGGATAAACCTTCCAGCCTTCCAAGACGTCGAGTCTAGCCGACAGAACTGGGACCTGAAGATCCACGGCGACAAGGCGGAGACGGACACGATGCTGGCACGCATGTGCTCCCTCGTCACCTGCCAGCTAACCGGCCGGGACATCACTCTTAGCTGGATGTCCCAGCTGATGATGCCGATGCAGCAGCGGGCGCACAAGATGTGCTACTACTCCGGCCAGCTGGACCCGACCCGGCTATCGCGCCGTGATCCCCGCTACCACAACTTGAAGGAGTGGTTGTGGACGATCAGCAAGGAGCGGCTGCCGGAGAACTGGAAGTTTAGTCTGGCGCCCTACAGCCGGGAGAACCGCGCGCCTCGGGTAAGTTCTCGTAGCCGGAAATTTTTCTCACTCTTTCTGTGTTATTTCCTTGTTTTGTCTGATTGACTTCTTGCATTCGACAGATCTTCGCCTGCATCCTTCGCGAGGAGGGCGAGGCTCCCCTCGAGGCATTCACGCCCGACTTGCCCGAGCCACGCGCTCGGTGGTCTGGTGAGGAATCGGATGGGGACGGTGACGCCTCCCCCAGCCGGAACGACGAGCCGGCCGCCGACCCGCACGCGGAGGTGCACGAGGAGGAGGAGGCCGGGCCGACCGCGGAGCCGGTGACGCGCTCTGCGACGGATGGCAAAGCAGGCAGGAGCGGCTCCAACCGTTCTGGCTCCCATCGGCCTGAGGCGGAGGAGCCGGCTCCCAAGAGGAGACGGTACGGCGCCCTGCCGCCGAGCCGCCTTGGCCGGAAGAAAGTGCCTCCCCCGGTTGTACCGGGGTACGTTTTTCCTCTCCCCCTCTATCTTTCGGTGCTTTCTGTCTATTTGCCCTCCTTCTTGTTTTTCTGACTTTGGCTTATTTTGCTTTTGCCTTTTCCTCCTTCTCTTTAGCGCGTTGGTCTCTTTCGGAGCTGCGAGCCCGGCACGGGCGCCGATCGGGTCGCCGCCCCGTGCCCCGACTGTGCCAACCAGTGCCTCTCCTTCTTCGAAGGTGCCGCCTCCGTCTCCCCCTCGAGCTGAGCCGGATGCCTCTGCCCAGCCGGAGGGTCCTCAGCCGGAAGCGGAGCCCTCCCAGCCGGAAGGCTCCTCCGCGGGCGCGCGGGGGGCTGCCGGCAAGGAGCTCGTCATTGTTGGCGATGACAATTCCGACGAGGAGCTCGGGAAGGAGTGGCGAACAGCGGTGGTCGCGGAGAAGGAGTCCTTGGCCGTCAACGCCGTGGACGACGATGCTTCCTCTGCCGCTTCACTGTCGGACCTTGCCGCCATGCTCGAGCTGGCGGTGAAGGAGATCCGGCTGCTTGAGGCCATAGCCGGCGGGAACCGGACGTTGGAGCAGAAGCTCGCTGCCGCCAACGGGACTTCCTAGAGTAAGTTCGCTTCACCTAGCTCGCTCCCTTTTTTTTACTGATACCGGTTTTGTTGCAGCCATCCTCGTTTGCGCTCAGCACGAGATCGATCGCTTGAAGAAAGCGAACGACCGGCTGAGCAAGTCCAACTACACTCTGCGGCTGCAGAACAAGGATTGGCACACGCGGGTAGACGGTTTGGAGGCCACCGTCAAGGAGCGCGACGCCTCGCTCGCTAGCTGGGCCGAAGCCTTCTCCCTTCTCGAGGCCCAGAACAAGGACCAAGAGAAGGAGATAAAACGGCTAGCGGTCAAGGAGAAGGCGCTGGTGGAGGTGCTGATGCAGGTTGGCCACACTGCCAAGGGTGAGTTCTTTCTTCCGTCTTCCTTTCTTTCCGGATCAGGTAGCCGGATCTGACTCCTCTCTTCTGACAGCTTTTTACCCCGGCATAGACCTGCTGGCCTACAACCGGCTGCAGGAGAACTGGCCGGGAGCGCAGCCGACGGCTCAGGAGCTCGTCGTCCTTCTTGGTGAGGAAGCTGTGAAGCTTCGTCAGGCGGCACGGGACGTCTTCTCCTTCATGTGGCCAGAGGCTCCGGTTCCGGAGACGATGGCGCAGCTGGCGGTGAAGGTGTGAGAGGTGCCGGCTGCGGTGGATCGGCTGCGGGACTTGGCGGCACGGGCCGGAGCGGAGATGGCTCTGGCCCTCATGCTCTCCTGGTACAAGGATGGCCGCGTCGAGAAGATCGACGGTGGCTTCCGTGCCGGAGCCGACCTTGCCGCCATCCGCCAAGCCCATCCGGAACTCCGCGGGTCCACCATCAAGATTGTCGATTACGTGGATCCTGACGAGGTGATCACCGACTCGGAGTCCATCGGCACTCCTGATGCGGAGGGCTCGATGCCGCCACCCGCAGGCGCAGCAACCGGATCAAGCTTCGCGCCCCCTCCGCCGCCTGAAGCTTCTGTCGGCCAAGATCCCCCGCACGGCAAGGGTCCTGCCGTCTAGTTATTACCCCGGGATGGCGGGTGTATTTGTCTTGTCTTATATGTTCGTGAACCTTGTCCGTTTGTACCGGCTGTCTGTGATGCCGGCTAACTTATGGGAGCTTCGTCTCCTTTTTGTTTGTTATTGTTGAAATTCTTGAATCTTCCTTGTGCGTTGAGCTTTCCTTTTGCGTATTTTGCCCGACTAACTTCGTCCGGCTACACACCTTTAGCCGGGCGTCCTGCACCTCCAGTGGGGGTGCGCTAGCGCACCCACTGGGTGTAGCCCCCGAGATTCGGAGTAGCGGGCGCAGCAGGTGCTTCGAATCTTTCTTATTTCTCCCAAGTCTTCTAACTTTATCCGACTAGCCTCGTCCCAATCGGCCGCTTTTGCCGGCTGAACGCCTTTAGCCGGGGGAAATAACATTCCAGTGGGGGCGCGCGAGCGCACCCACTGGGTGTAGCCCCCGAGATTCGGAGTAGCTGGCGTAGCCAGGTGCTTCGAATCTTTCTTGTCTTTCCTTGCTCCCGCCCTTGCCCTCACCTGGGCTCCGAACGGCAGGCTAAACGCCCTTAGCCGGTCAGGAACTACAAGATTCCACAGGGAGCGCGCGAGCGCACCCAGTGGGTGTAGCCCCCGAGATTCGGAGCGCTTGATGAAGGCAAGGACTTCGAATCTTCTTTCCTTCTCCTGAATTCCGACTCGAGGTAGCCGGACAAGAATGCACATATGCATACACATACATCTTCACAGGTTAATAGGTTATTCTGTCAAATCGTAGCCAGAAAACGGCTTGTTTTTTTGAAAACTGGCTTGCTCCTTTTTAGACACTTAGTCGCCTTCTCGTGTGTTCTGCTGTTTTCGCTGCGTCCTTGCCGGGCAGCCGGGTTGCGGTCTGCAGCCGGAATTGAAGGGAGCTGACATTACATTATGCACGGTACTAGCGGCTTAGCAGCTGGATTGGTTCGAGCTAGTTGCAGGGTCGGGATGCCCGATCTGTCGCGTCTCCTCCCTGTTTTTCGTGTGGGATGCCTCAGGCTTTTGCTCTTGCTAGCCGGACAGCCGGGTTGTGGTTTGTAGCTGAGACAAAGAGTGGGCCTCTGGCATCATCGCACACTACTCATCCAGTTTGTTGACTTAACAGGCTGGGCCAGTCGGCGAGCCCCCGGGTAGGGTTGCCGGAGCCAGAAAATTGAATCGGAAAACAGGTGCACACACATTTCTAGAAGGAGCCCCCGAGATTCTCGTGGGGGTCTGCATTTTCATTCATGGGGTTTTCAGGATACATACACTGCCTGGCGACTAGGTGTAAAACGGGCGCAGCAGGGCCGCGTTCCAAGGACGCTCGGTCTCCTCGTCCGATTTGTCCATCTTGTTCTTGCACGGCTGTTGTGCGTCGATGAGGTAATAGGAGTCGTTGGGCAGCGCCCGGCTGATGATGAAGGGGCCCTCCCAGGGTGGTGATAGCTTGTGCATGCCCTTCGTGTCTTGCACCAACCGGAGAACCAGGTCGCCCTCGCGGAATGCGACTGGGCGAATCCGGCTTGAATGGTAGCGACGTAGTCGCTGCTGGTACAGGGCAGATCTGGACAAGGCCATCTCGTGGGCCTCCTCCAGGAGGTCCACCCCGTCCTCCCGCGCCTCCTTGTTGGCTTGCTCATCGTACAGGAGCTTGCGAGGGGAGTCGAACTCGATGTCGGCAGAGAGGACGGCTTCCGATCCGTAGACCAGGAAGAATGGCGTGTAGCCGGTTGACCTATTCGGTGTGGTGCGGAGGCTCCACAGCACAGCCTGAAGTTCTTCGATCCAACATCCGGGTGACCGCTCCAACGGCTCGATGAGACGTGGTTTGATGCCGGCTAGCACCAAGCCGTTTGCTCGTTCGACTTGCCCGTTGGACTGCGGGTGTGCAACGGAGGCGAGGTCCAGTCGGATGCCCTTGTTGCTGCAGAACCGGGCAAAGGCCCCCTTGGCGAAGTTCGTGCCGTTGTCGGTGATGATGCTGTTGGGGTAGCCGAAGCGGTTGATGATGTCGGTGAAGAAGGTAACAACCGTCGCTCCATCCAGCTTCCGGATAGGCTTAGCCTCGATCCACTTTGTGAACTTGTCCACCGCTACCAGCAGGTGGGTCATTCTCGCGCGGTCTCGCTTGAAGGGACCGACCATGTCAAGGCCCCAAACTGCGAAGGGCCAGGTGATCGGTATGGTCTTGAGTACCGAGGTTGGCATGTGCCTGAGCTGCCCGAAGCGCTGGCACCCATTGCACGCGCGGACCAGCTGCTCGGCATCCTCGAGGGCGGTGGGCCAATAGAAACCATGGCGGAATGCCTTGGCGACTATCGCCCTTGACGAAGCGTGGTGCCCGCACTCACCCTGGTGGATATCCTTGAGTAGCCGGTAGCCCGTGTCCACATCAACACATCTTTGGAAGATACCGGATACACTGCACTTGTACAGCTCGCCGTTTATGATGGTGTATGTATGCGCGCGGCGCCGGATTTGCCTGGCCTCTACCTCGTCATCCGGGAGTTCTCCATTGGCGATGTAGTTCATGAAGGGTTGTGCCCAGGATGGCACTTCCCGGATGACGAGGACGCTCCTGTCCTTCTGCTGACGGGTGTCGGGGGGTCGTCCAGGTGGAATATCCGGGACGGCAGCCCCCGAGCCATTAGGCGAGCCGGCAGCCCCCGGGTCTTGCGAGCCGGAAGGCACTGCCTGGCCGGAATTGGTGCGGGTTTTCTTCTTTGGTGGTTCTGCCGGCTCCGTTTCTGCTGCTCCGGCCACCGGAATGCTTCCCGCCCAGACGATGGAGTCTGACTCCGGCGATGGGTTGATGGATGGCTTGCGCAGATGCTCCAAGGAGACCCCTGGCGGGATGGCCTGCCTAGTGGATCCTATCTTGGAGAGCGCATCGGCTGTCTCGTTGTTGGTGCGGGGGACGTGGTGAAATTTGCATCCGTCGAAGGAGGCGCTGAGCTTCTGGATGTGGAACCGGTAGAGAGCCATGTTTGCATCTCTGGCGTCCCATTCCCCGGACACCTGTTGCACCACCAAGTCCGAATCACCGAAGCACAGGATCCAGTTGACACCGATCTCCTTGGCCAGCCGGAGCCCGTGCGCCAGTGCCTCATATTCGGCTACGTTGTTGGAGGCCTTGAAGTGGATCTGCAGCACATACTCCAGCCGGTCTCCTTTGGGATAGGTGAGCATGATGTCGGCTCCCAAGCCCCCAAGCATCTTCGACCCGTCGAAGTGCATCTGCCAGTGGTCCGAATCCGAAACCGGTGGGAGATACTGGGTCTCGGCCCAGACGACGAGGAAGTCTGCCAATGCCTGTGACTTGATCGTGAGCCGGGGATCGTACTGGATGGAGTAAGAAGCGAGCTCGATGGCCCATTTGGCGAATCGGCCGGTGGCGTCCTTATTGCCGATGATTTCCGAAAGGGGTGCAGTGCACACGACCTTGATCGGGTGCTCCTGGAAGTAGTGCTTGAGCTTCTTGCATGCCAGGTACACACCGTAGCACATCTTTTGGTAGTGGGGGTAGTTCTGCTTGGAGAGGGAGAGAACCTCGCTGAGGTAGTAGACGGGTCTCTGAACCGGCTGAGCCTTGCCTTCCTCGGGGCGCTCCACCACCAGGACGACGCTGACGACCCCGCTGGTGGCTGCTATATAGAGCAACATCGGCTGCTTGCTAGCCGGCATGGCTAGAACCGGTGTTGTGGATAGCATGCGCTTGAGGTCCTGAAACACGGCGTCGGCTTGCGAAGTCCAGGAGAACTTGTCCGTCTTCTTCATCAGCTGGTATAACGGGAGTGCCTTCTCTCCCAGCCGGCTGATGAAACGACTGAGGGAAGCCAGGCATCCGGTGAACTTCTGGACTCCAAGAAGGTTCTTGGGAGGCTGCATCCTCTCGATGGTCGCGATCTTCTCCGGATTCGCCTCGATACCTCGTTGTGATACAAGGAAACCGAGTAGCTGATCGGATGGTACTCCGAAGACGCACTTCTCTGGGTTCAGCTTCATCTGGTACTGGTGGAGGTTGCCAAATGTTTCTCCCAGATCCTCGAGGAGGGTGCACTTTTCCTTGGTCTTGATGACTACGTCATCCACGTAAGCATGCACGTTTCGGCCTAGCTGCGAGTGCAAGCATTTCTGCATCCATCGCTGATAGGTGGTGCCTGCGTTCTTTAGGCCAAAAGGCATGGTTACATAGCAGAAAGCCCCGTAGGGGGTGATAAATGATGTCTTAATCTGATCAGCCGGGTTTAGCCAGATCTGATTGTACCCGGAATAACAATCTAAAAAAGACAACAAATCACAGCCGACCGTGGAATCGATGACTTGATCGATATGGGGCAAGGCGAAGGGGTCTTTCGGGCATGCCTTGTTCAGGCCGGTGTAGTCGATACACATGCGCCAGGTCTTGTTCTTCTTCAACACCAAGACTGGGTTCGCCAACCAGCCCGGGTGGTACACTTCCATGATGAACCCGGCTGCAAGGAGCCGGGTGATGTCGTCATCGATTATCCTTCTCTTCTCCTCTGCGAACCGGCGTTGAGGTTGCTTGACCGGCTTGGCATCCGGACGCACATGAAGTGAGTGCTCGGCAAACTCCCTCGGCACACCCGGCATGTCCTTGGGAGACCATGAAAAGATGTCGCGATTCTCACGGAGGAAGTCGACGAGCGCGCCTTCCTATTTGGTGTCCAAGCCGGCACCAATGGTGACGAACTTAGTCGGATCGGAGAGGTCAAGCAGGATCCTCTTCGTCTCCTTTGCCGGCTGGAAAGCTCCTTCTCCAGCCGGTTTCCTGCTAGCCGGAATGTCCTACTGGGCCATGGCCACATTGCGCATGATTGCGCGTTTTTCTTCGGCTATGACGAGGGCCTCTGCCAGTTTGGAACCGGCTGAGGCGCACTCCATCGATCGCCTGAAACAGCCGGCGACGGTGATCATGTCGTGGGGTCCCGGCATCTTCGTCTTGAGATATGCGTAGTGGGGGATGGCCATGAACTTGGCGAGAGCGGGGCGCCCGAGGAGAGCATGGTAGGAGCTCGTCAGATTTACCACCTCGAACCATATTGGTTCGCGGCAGAAGTTCTCCTCGGTCCCGAAGATGATGTCCAGCTGGATTTTCCCCAGCGGGGCGCAGGCTGGCCCCGGCAGTACGTCGTGGAACGTCGTGGTAGTCGGGCGCAGGTCGCTTTCGCGAATGCCCAGCTTCTCCAGCGAGGACTGGTAGAGGAGGTTGAGGCTGCTGCCTCCGTCGATGAGGATGCGCGAGAATCGGCAGGTGCGTGCGTTGGAGACGATGAGGGGATCGAGAACCATGGCGTAGCCCTCGGGAGTCGGCAGATGCTCAGGCTGGTCTGCCCGGCTCCAGGTGATGGGGGTTTCCGACCAGTTCAGGTACTAGGGGACCGGAGAGACGATGGCGTTGACCTCCTTGGAGCGTTGCCTGCGGCTGTGCTTGTCGTCCTGCTCCTTCTCGAAGATGTGGCATGCGACGTGCGGCTGGGGGTAGCCGTTGTTGTTGTTGCCCCCGTTGCCGCTGTTACCATCATTACCGGCTCCCCTAGCCGGTGGTGGAGGTCCACCCGGTGGGGGAGGCGAGAGATGAGGCTGGTTGCCCTGGTCCTTTAGCTAGCGGGTCCAGCTGTAGTTCCGGGTGGTGTGCGTAGCCGGTTTGAAGGGACCGCTATGCCACTTGCACGGGCAGTCAATCATCTGGTCGAAGGTGAGCCGGGGCTTCTGCCTTCTTGCCTCATTAGCCGGTGCGTCAGGTGCACCCTCCACAGCATTGACCTGCCGTGCGTGGTAGCGAGGCTTCTGCTGTCCGGCCTGGCGGTCCCCATGGAACCGATTGTCGTTGCCGTGGCGTCTGGAGGATCCAGCTTCACCAGCCGGATTGCTCGGACGGTCGCGAGCTGGCTCCGTGGGAGTCGGACGGTCGTCCGCGCTTACTCGGAGGGGCTTCTTCATGGCGGCATCCGCCGTGGCGTACTGGTCCGCAACCGTCATGAGCTCCACCATGGTTTTCGGCTCGTCACACAGTAGCCGGTGGCGAAGCATGGTGCCCTCTCGACATCCTTCGATGAAGAAGCTGATGGCTTGGCTCTCCAGGATGCCCTCGCAAGTGTTGCGGAGCTCCGTCCACTTGGCGAGGTACTCGCGGTCGGTCTCGCGGTCGCCCTGGAAGCACAAGGCCAGGTCGCGCGGGCGCCCTAGATGTTTGTACGTGCCGTTGAAGTTGCGGACGAACACCTTCTCGAAGTCAGGCCAGGCGTTGATGCTGTTGGGCGCAAGGCTATTAAGCCATGTCCTTGCCGACCCGGTTAGCATGAGAGGGACGTAGCACACAGCTGTGCGCTTGTTCCCGTGGGCGATGCCGACTGCCGGCTTCCAGCTTCATGTTGTTGTCGTACTTGGGGGTGTCCCTGGGCAGGGAGAATTTGTCCGGAAACGGCTCATTCCGGATGCGGGGTCTGAAGAAAACCAGGCTGGTCAAATCTTCCTCCTCCGTGACGCGCGCTTGAGCGAGAAGCTCGATGCGGTCGCGGGCATCCGGACAATCCAGGTTGGGCGCTCCCACCCGGCCCGAGAGACGGGAACCGGCTGGTCTGGGCGCTCCGGCTGGCGGTGGGGGAGGTGGCGGGTTGCTATTCACCGTCTGCTCCTGGCGCTGCTGGCCCCTGTTGCCCGAGCTGCGGGCCCTGGGCGGCTGAGGGGAGGACGCCTGCTGGGTGTCGCGCGGCACGCCCCTGCTGTTGGCAGGTAGCTTGCTCCCTCTGGAGTAGCTAAGGTCTTCCTGCATCTGCCGGTTGGCATCGGCCTGCTCGTCCGCGACGCGGAGGAGCTCCTGCACGCGAGCGTGCTGGCGGGCTCGCGCCTCGCCCTCCAGGCTGGGAAGCTCCTCTGCTGTGGCTCGTGTCGCGCGCAGGTTCTTGATGGGCGTGCTGTAGGTGGGCCGTGTGAGGGCAGGCGCGGGATCCGGTTCCCCATCCTTTTCCATCCTACCGCCCAGCTCACCGCCCCGACGCCGTACCTGGCCGCGCCGGCTCGGCTCCGCGGTAGCCGGAGTGAGGTCATGCACGCGGTCGTACTCACGCCGAGTGATCTCAAGTTGCTTGCGGGCTGCTGCCAGCTCCATGGCCTCCTGGAAGAGGATCTGTCTCTCCATGGTGAAGTTGGCCTCCGCCTCCTCCGGGTTATCCCCGAGGTTAACCGGCATCAGGAGCCGATCAATGGCATCCTTCACCAGGTTCCGAGGCTACGGGGAGCGGAAGTTCCGACCTCGTGTCGACACCCGGATTTTTAATCCCAGATGCCCGTTATGCCATACCTCGCAATCCCAGGATTACCATTTTTGCGAGACATAACGGATTGGATATCATAGTACATCATCCATTACAAACCATACATAAGGTTTTACACAAATAAGGATCTCATGATCCAGTCTTTAATACAACAAGCAGCGGAAATAAACCATAGCGTAGCGGTGGGGTCCATCTTCAGGGGCACAGGCAATGCTGATGAAGGCAGATAGTCCTAGTTATCATAGCCATCCTGCTGACCATCATCTTGATAATCTCCTTGGTAGTCTGGCCATGATAATAGCCAGGGACAAAAGCCATGAGTACTCTTTAAGTACTCGCAAACTACTACTAGCAAGGGTTATGATTCTAAGTTAAATTACTGAAATGAAAGAATAACTATCAAGTTAAGTTTGAAACCTAAGCTGAGTTCTGAAACAAGAAAGGATAAAGTAAAGTTCTAGAATCACTTAAGTTGGGAAGCTATTTTCATCTACACAACCCTGTTGTGGTCAAGTCAAGGTTCATCATTCATTTCAAGTTATTTAGAAAACATCTGACAACGAAACAGTATGGCCATTCCAACTGTCCATAACCGCGGACGCGGCTATTCGAATAGTTTGACACTCTACAGAGGTGGTACACTTTCACCACAAGATTCGATACATCTGTCAGGGATAACCCTGAATCATCATACTTAGTATGCAGATAATCAAACATAACCTTTCCATTACACACCCTAGTATAAGCACCTCTCCTATGAGCATGGCCTCCCAACCATGACCATCAGTCATCTTGGGCACTACATAGGTGGTCATCATTGAGAGGTAGCCTCAGCTCAAACCTCTCCCGTGAGGGAACTAATACTAATGCATATAAATTTCCAGCTAAACCTTACCCAATTCAGGTAATGTGGTTGTACGGTAAATTTGGAATGGTATCGCATCCAAATCCAACCATCAGTTTTATCAAAAAGGTTAAGGCTCATGCCTCATCATTTTCATCATCATAAACCAACTGTGTTTTGTAACACATGTCAAAACATCTCAATAGAATGACTCATCATTCCAAGGTTTTCATAACTCATTTTCACCAAGTATTCCCATCTAAAGTGACTCAAGTTTTTGATCTACTCTAAATTACTAAGTTAAGAGGGTTCACTAAGGTGGAAAGATGGGATCAATCTCATTCCATAGAATGATATCTAAAGGTTTCTCAGTAGGTCAAGTTTTATACTTTTTATGCTAACTTCAATTTTAAGTAGAGAACTTGGTATAATCTAAGGTGGGGTAAAACTTGTCCATGAGACTTGGGGCATTAATAGTAAAAAGGGGTGTGATTAAAGCATGCTTAAGGCATCTTTGCTAAACCATCTAGTTTATTCTAGCTTGCTAAGGTAAGTTTGCAAGGGTTAGCTTGCCCTGCTAATAGTGGCTTGCCTTGGTTGGTACAGTGGTTGAAGTTGTCTTCTTCTTCTTCTTCCTGGTAGAACTCCTCCTCGAGAGTTTGGTCGGTGCTATTGTCTAGAAATACATAGGAAGTGCACAATCACCAAACAATAATTAACTAGGCTAAGTAGCATTCTAAAGAACACAATTGATGATCTATTATCATCACAAACATTACAAGTTTTAATTCAATAGTTTTAATCTTTTTATTTTAGAAAATCAATTTCTACTCATTGAAATGTTAACTAAAATTTAATATTCACCACCAAAATATGAGATCATGTGGACACATGTCCTCACCACATATTCCACAGGTGGGAATGAGATTTAAAGGTTGGATCAATATTACTTTAGTTTAAGTTTATTATTTAATGATTTAAAGTGACTAGAAATGCCTATATAGCATTATTTTGGTACTAGTCCAAAGTCACTGCATGTAAACCTTAATATTATTACATATTTGGATAGATATGATGAAATGTGATTTTTGAGAGTTGGAATCAACTCAAAAGCTGACTTGGTTGATTTTATAAAAATGTTGCAAGTTGTAAAAGCTTTTGTCTTCTCATTTTTATTAGGAGAGATCTATAAATCTAATTTAATTAAATCCAACGGGATTGGATAGAGCATTTCAATACCTTTCAGACAAAATTAGTTTCATGCAATTTGGATTTGTCAAACTCACAGAATTGATATTTGAAATACAGGACAGAAACTATATTCTAACTAAAAAGAAAAATCCTAATTTGAATTTCCAACGCGCGCGGGAACGAAATGGGCTGGCCCACTGCGCTCCGCGCGGCATCGTGGGCAAACTTAAGCGAGGACCCCACCCGTCAGTGGCACGGGGGGTGCGAAGCGGTATGGGCGAACGGTGGCCGTGCGATCTGGTTCTAATCCAACGGCTGAGGGTCATCGTCGACGTTGGGTAACGCCGGCGAGACAGAACCCTAGCGCGGACAGTGGGGGTCGTTGGGGGCTCACCGAGGTTCAGGCGAGGGTCGGCAAGGCGGGCGAACGACAAAGTCGACGACGGCGAACCTCCTGGTACCGGCAGCTTCTCCTGGGGCGGCCTGGATCAACAGCGCCCTTCTCCTCCCGAGGCGGCGGCTCCGGCTGCAATTCCGGCGCTCTGGTGCTCGAGCGGCTCCGGCTGGCGGTGGGGAGTGAGTGTGAGAGGTGGTGAGTGAGATGGTGTGCTCAATTCGGCTGGGGGTGGCCTCTATTTATAGTGGTGAGAGGGGACCGACGGGGCGCACGGTGAGCTCGTCGTGGTCGATGGTACAGACGGCTATCGTCATGGGCGACGGTAGGGGCGGTGCGGTGCTCCCTGGCGATGCTCAACGACACGGTGGCGAGACGTGGGGCGGTGCGGTTTGGTCTGGAACACGCGATGCTATGCGCGGCAGAGGCGGCGTCTTCGACGGCGAGCGGTGGCTGTGCGTCATGGGGCAGCGAACAGGGATGTCTGGCGGTCTCCTGGGTCGGTGGCGATCATGTATGCAAGTGGCGAGGGCGGCGCGCGGTCTATGGGCGTCGGTCGAGGGTGGTGCTCTAGCGCATGCTCGGCATGGTTACTGGCAGGCTGGGCGCGGTCCGTGTGTGTGGTCCAAGGGTTGGCAGGGTTCGGGCGCTAGACAGGGAGTGGCGGTGGACGGTGGGCTGCCTCCTAGACAAGGTTGGCACGGCTAAATCTCCTCCTAGCTTGCTGTCTCCACTGGGGTGGCATGGTGAGCTTCGGCTGTTCACCATTGATGTCATTGCCCAGCTTACAGTGAGTCTAGTGCTTGGTTTAACTTGCTAGCTGATCTACTGAGATGGTTGTGAGCTAGAGAGGGAACAAGTTAGGCTTCAATCACTGCTCATAATAGTGTTTGGTTTTTGTTTGATTTGTGTCTGCCACCTGTTCGATGAAATGGCCGCAAGAACTCAAGTTTTGAATTTTGAAAAGATTTTTGGTGGGTGTGCTAAGTTGGTGCTGGTGAGTCTGCAGATGCTTGGGTTTTGAAAATGGTGCTCAAATAGATGGTTTTTGAAATAGGGGTGATCTATGCATATGCATTAGATTCAAATTTAAACTGTCATTTAAAATAGTTTCTAGAATGTTTTTAGAAGATCAAAAGGTGGGCCTTGGTACCTCATTATGTGTACTAGCAAGGGGTGCAAAGATCAAGAATTGTTTCTGTTAACTTTTGAGTACTAGGAATAGCCAAAGTAGACATGAGAGTTAAATTTGTCAAAATGACCATTCATTTATTTTAATTCTTTTTGATTTGATTTCTTTTAGGAAAAGTTTGGGAATGATGTAGATGATGTTTAAATCACCTAAGAAACATTTTAGAAGCAAAGGATCACACAATCATGGCAATTCAAAACAACTCCTATTTTAAATGCACACATATATGAATGCCTTCATTTTAAATATGGAAAAGTTTTTGTTAATCCTAAATTTGGATGATTTGATCTTTGATAAGCTTGGATTGAAGTTTTGGGATGTTACAAACCTTCCCCCCTTAAATAAAATCTCGTCCCGAGATTTACAAGAAAACTAGGAACTAAAGAGATTTGGGAACTCTGTCCTAATGTAATCTTCGCGTTCCCAAGTGGCTTCCTCCTCGGTATGGTTGCTCCACTGAATCTTGAGACACTTGATACTCCTGGTCCTTGTGGTCCTGTAGGCCTCTTCTAAGATACGGATGGGCACTTCCCGATAGGTCAGGTCGTTGTTGATTTCCACAGCTCTGTAATCGATGTTCTTGAAAACTTCAGTCTTCTCCGGCACTTCCAAGCATTTGCGAAGTAACGAGATATGGAACACATTGTGGATGGCTGACATCTCTTCAGGCAATTCCAGCTGATACGATACTTCTCCTCGACGGTTCAGAATCTCGAAAGGTCCGATATATCTGGGGGCTAACTTTCCTTTCAGACTAAAGCGTTGAGTTCCCTTCAAGGGTGAAACCTTGAGATATACGAAATCTCCGACATTGAAAGTCAGGTCTCTCCTTCTCTTGTCAGCATAGCTCTTCTGTCTGGATTGGGCGGTCTTGAGGTGCTCACGGACTTTGTGAACTTTCTCTTCGGCTTCTCGGAGAATGTCGGGTCCAAAGATTTGACTCTCTCCTACTTGCGACCAATTTAAGGGGGTACGACAATTTCTTCCGTATAGGAATTCAAATGGTGCCATCTGCAAACTAGCCTGATAACTGTTGTTCTATGAGAACTCTGCGAATGGTAGGCAGTCTTCCCATTTTGATCCGTATTCCAACACACAGGCTCTAAGCATATCCTCTAAGATCTGGTTGACTCTCTCAGCTGTCCATCTGTTTGCGGGTGATACGCGGTGCTGAAGTTCAACTTGGTTCCTAATCCTTCCTGGACTTTCTGCCAAAATCTTGAAGTAAATTGGGTTCCTCGATCTGATACAATGGTCTTGGGGGTTCCATGCAGACTAACAATTCTAGCAATGTACAACTCTGCTAGTTTTGCACTTTGGTAGGTTGTCTTGACAGGTATGAAGTGGGCTACCTTAGATAGTCTATCAACTATGACCCAGATTGAGTCATTTCCCCTACTAGAAGTAGGTAAACCTGTGATAAAGTCCATCCCGATGGAATCCCATTTCCATTCCGGAATCTGTAATGGTTGCAACAATCCTGCAGGTCTCTGATGCTCTGCTTTGACTCTTTGACAAATGTCACACTTGGCGATGTAGCTTCCGATCTCTCGCTTCATCTTGTGCCACCAAAATTGCTCCTTCAAATCTTGATACATCTTTGTTCCTCCGGGGTGGATAGAATAAAGGGTATCATGAGCTTCCTTCATGATAACTTCTTTCAGTTCTGAATCTGCTGGAACACAGATACGTCCTTTGTACCACAGTACTCCTTCTTCGTCTTTGGTGAATCCAGGTACTTTGTCTGTACCAATACGACGTTTGATCCCTTTGATACTCTCATTACCCTTCTGGGCTTCCTTGATTTGGCTAATCAACGTGGGTTGAAGTTCAATGCTAGCTAGGAATCCTTTGCTAACTAACTCAGTCCTGCATTGCTCCAACACCTCATACAAACTTGGTTGCTTCTCTTTGATCATGGTGTTAAGCCTACACGGCAATCTGCTAAGAGCATCCGCTACCACATTGGCTTTGCCGGGGTGATAGTGAATGTCAAGGTCATAATCCTTGATTAACTCTATCCATCTTCTTTGCCTCATATTCAACTCCTTCTGGGTGAAGATATACTTCAAGCTCTTATGATCTGAGTAAATCTCACAGCGATTACCCATCAAATAGTGACGCCAGGTCTTCAACGCCAGAACCACGGCTGCTAGCTCAAGATCATGGGTCGGATAGTTCTACTCATGGTGCTTCAGTTGTCGCGACAGATACGCGATGACTTTGCCTTCTTGCATCAATACACATCCTAGGCCAATCTTGGATGCGTCACAATACACATCAAACGGCTTCTTGATGTCTAGCATGATCAAAATTGGGGCTGATGTCAATCTCTTCTTCAGCTCCTGGAAACTGGCTTCACACTTGTCTGTCCATTCAAACTTCTTGTCCTTCTTCAATAATTGGGTCATTGGTCGGGCTATGCTCGAGAATCCTTCTACGAATTTGCGGTAATATCCTGCTAATCCAAGGAATGAACGAACTTGGGTTTGATTGGTTGGGGCTTCCCATTCTTCTACATCTTTGATCTTGGTAGGATCAACAGAGACTCCTCCGGCAGACACAATATGTCCTAGTAATCCTACTTCTTTCAGCCAAAACTCACACTTGCTGAACTTGGCATATAACTGATGCTCTCTCAGGGTTTCTAGGATGATTCTCAGATGTTGCTCATGCTCTTCTTCGGACTTGGAGTAGATAAGGATGTCGTCGATGAACACAACTACAAACTTATCTAGGAAATTCATAAAGATCTTATTCATGAGATTCATGAAATAAGCAGGGGCATTGGTTAATCCAAAAGACATAACCGTATACTCGTATAAACCATAGCGAGTAGTAAAGGCGGTCTTCGGAATATCCGTTGCACGAATCTTAAGTTGGTGATAACCAGTCCTAAGATCAATCTTTCAGAATACCCGAGCTCCAGTCAACTGATCAAATAGATCCTCTATCTTTGGCAAGGGGTACTTGTTCTTGATGGTGACATCATTCAATTTTCGGTAATTGGTGCACAGACGGTTGCCTCCATCTTTCTTGTCGACGAATAACACTGGTGATCTCCATGGCGATGCACTTGGCTGAATCAAGCCTGTTGCTAACATGGCATCCAACTGCTTCTTTAGTTCCACTAACTCTGAGGGGTTCATGGTATAAGGTCTCTGGGCTATAGGTCCAGTTCCGGGGATTAGTTCGATAATGAACTCAATATCCCTATCCGGGGGCATACCTGGCAATTCATCTAGGAATATGTCGGGGTATTCACAGACTACTCTGACTTGGTCAATGGTAGGTAGGGCTACACTCTTGTTGCATTTGAATTGACGGGGCAAGGTTTCAGAGATATGTTCTACTGTTACTCCAGAACTACTGGTCATGGTGATGGCTTTCTTAGCACAGTCTATCAGTCCTTTATGCCTTGACATCCATTCCATGCCTAGTACTACTTCCAATCCTTTGGTTCCAAGTACAATTAGGTTGGCATAAAAATCTATCCCATGTATTCTGATAGGTACAGCTTTGCAAATTTTTCTAGCTTTTGTTGTTGAGCCGGGGATTTGAACTATCATGACATGCTTCAAGTTGGTTGGGCGAATCTTACTAGTGCATACAAATTCTTCGGTGACAAAGGAATGCGATGCTCCAGAATCAAACAATACTCTTGCTAAAACTGAGTTGACAGAAAACATACCCAGCACTACATCTGGTGCTTCCTAGGCTTCTTCTGCGTTCATGTGGAAGAGACGACCGTTGCGGTTGTGCGGGTTCCCTGGGGCAAACCTCCTTCTTGGCTGAACACGACGCTGCTGCTGAGCTGGGGCATTCACATTAGCATTGGCGGCAGCCTTCTTGGGACACTCATTGGAGTAGTGACCTTTCACTCCACACTCGAAACAGGTGATCTGGGACTTGTCTTTGGCTGCGACCGGTATAGCATTGCTGCCAGTTCTGGGTGCAGAGTTGCTGTTGTTGTTGTTGCTCTTGGAAGGGGCACGGTTGAAATGATTGGCATTACCGGAGTTGTGATTGTTTCCTCCGGACTTCACATTGCCTCCGCTACGGTTGGGGTAGCTTGGGCGAGAATTCGAGGGTCGGGTGTTCCTTGGTGCATATCCTGGTGAAGGGTTGGGACGGTACTTCTGGTGACTGTTGGATCTAGACTGCTGCATCATACGACGCTTGCGGTTGTCGTTTGCCTGGTTAATCTTTCCTTCCATCTGAATGGCAGAGTCGACCAGCTCTTCGAGATCATCGAAACGGATGTTGACGAGGACAGTCTGCATCTCATCATGCAGTCCGTTCAAGAATCTCTCCTTCTTCTTGGCCTCCGTGTTGATCTCATCCGGTGCATATCTGGCAAGTGACAAGAATTTGTCATGGTACTCTACTACAGTCAATCTTCCTTGCTTCAACTCACGGAATTCATCTCTCATCCTGTTGACAAGACCTTGCGGCACGTGGGTGCGGCTGAACTTGACCTTGAATGCTTCCCAGGTCATCACTTGACCTTGGTTCATAGTGCGGATGCTATTCCACCAAGCTCTTGCATCTCCTGCCAGATAGTGGGTGGCGAATAGAACTTTCTCATTTGCATCCACTCCTGCAACCTCTAAGTTGTTTTCTATGGTCTGCAACCAGTCATCAGCATCTAGTGGGTTCTCAGATTGGTTGAAGATTGGGGGATTTGTGTTCTGAAAGTTTTTGAGTTTGGATCCTTGGTGATCCTGATTTCCATGCCCTTGGTTGTTGAGAGCCATCTGGGCGATCTGCTGCAGTGTTGCTAAGTTGGCTTGACGTTCGGCCCTGCTTGCTTCACGATCCGCTATGAGATTCTGCAAGATCTGCAGCATTGGGTCCTGCGACGAGCTGCTTCCTCCTTGGTTTCTACGAGGCATCTGGAGATTTAGATAGATATAGGGGTAAGAGGGAAATTCTAAGGTTCATGGTTTTGAGGTTTTCAAAGCTAAAACTTTGAGTTAGACTCAGTTTTCTCAACTAACTGCTTTTTCATTCATGCAAACAAGCACACGATACAACACACACCATAGCAATAAAAGGGAAAACAGATGGTTTGAAGAACCATTCTGCAAGCTACGATACAATGAGATGATACATCTCATGCTACGGAAGTGCTCTAGTGCATATACTCATCGTCGATGAAGTCGGAGTCTTCATCATCAGTGTAGAAGTCCACAGCATCCTCTGCCAGAAAATCGTCATCGTTGCTGAGGTAGGAATCCATATCTCCCTGGATGTCTTCTCCTTCATCATCTTCTTCCTTGGCGGCAAGCTGAGCTTCCTGCTCCTTGACAGTCTTCTCGAGGTCTGCCACCTTCTTGCGAAGACGGGCGATGGTGCGATCCTTCTTGGCACGCTGGCGACGAAGAGACTGGCGGTCTTGGACGAGCAGTGTGAAAGTCTGGGCCTTCTGGTCGGCAATTGCACGGTTCTGGTTGGCTAACTCTCTGGCATTGTCCAGTTCCTGCTGTCGGTCATGAAGCAAGAACTCAAGGTTCTCCACTTGGCGCCTCAACTCTGGGTGACTTGGCATCTCCATTGGCATTCCCATGAAGCCACGTCTTGCATAGTGGGCAAAACGGGTTCCTTGAATCTTGTTGACGCTGAGGGCACATAGACGTGCGAGAGCTTCATGCATTGCCCTGGCCAATCCATCTAGCTAGTTGTTCTCTCTCACGGAGAACTGAATTCTCCCGGAGGTTGGTGCTTCAATGCTTCCTCGAAGATCTGCGGTGACTAGCCATTGTAGGTCTCCTCCTAGGGGTCCTGGAAGTTGAGCTCCAAGAAATTCCGGATGTGGGCGTCCCAGAAATTCTGATAGTGAATCCAGATCCCTCTCGAAGATCAGCTGACCTCCGTTCCCCAACTTGTAAAACTTGCTAAACTGAGTCTCCATCTACAAGAATTTAGGATGAGGAAATTAGTGAAGTGATCAAGTGTGTCAAATTTTAAGTAGTAATGTAAGAATTTTGAGGAACATGTATTTTTGAGAAAGAATGAGTTCACAAGGGTAAGAGGGGAAATAGTTTTTCATAAATACTCACTTTCGTTTTGAAGCTAAGTTTTTGGTTTGGACGTCCATTCTAACTAGGGTCTCCTATGGTCAGGATGGCTCTGATACCAACTTGTCGACACCCGGATTTTTAATCCCAGATGCCCGTTATGCCATACCTCGCAATCCCAGGATTACCATTTTTGCGAGACATAACGGATTGGATATCATAGTACATCATCCATTATAAACCATACATAAGGTTTTACACAAATAAGGATCTCATGATCCAGTCTTTAATACAACAAGCAGCGGAAATAAACGATAGCGTAGCGGTGGGGTCCATCTTCAGGGGCACAGGCAATGCTGACGAAGGCAGATAGTCCTAGTTATCATAGCCGTCCTGCTGACCATCATCTTGATAATCTCCTTGGTAGTCTGGCCATGATAATAGCCAGGGACAAAAGCCATGAGTACTCTTTAAGTACTCGCAAACTACTACTAGCAAGGGTTATGATTCTAAGTTAAAGTACTGAAATGAAAGAATAACTATCAAGTTAAGTTTGAAACCTAAGCTGAGTTCTGAAACAAGAAAGGATAAAGTAAAGTTCTAGAATCACTTAAGTTGGGAAGCTATTTTCATCTACACAACCCTGTTGTGGTCAAGTCAAGGTTCATCATTCATTTCAAGTTATTTAGAAAACATCTGACAACGAAACAGTATGGCCATTCCAACTGTCCATAACCGCGGACGCGGCTATTCGAATAGTTTGACACTCTACAGAGGTGGTACACTTTCACCACAAGATTCGATACATCTGTCAGGGATAACCCTGAATCATCATACTTAGTATGCAGATAATCAAACATAACCTTTCCATTACACACCCTAGTATAAGCACCTCTCCTATGAGCATGGCCTCCCAACCATGACCATCAGTCATCTTGGGCACTACATAGGTGGTCATCATTGAGAGGTAGCCTCAGCTCAAACCTCTCCCGTGAGGGAACTAATACTAATGCATATAAATTTCCAGCTAAACCTTACCCAATTCAGGTAATGTGGTTGTACGGTAAATTTGGAATGGTATCGCATCCAAATCCAACCATCAGTTTTATCAAAAAGGTTAAGGCTCATGCCTCATCATTTTCATCATCATAAACCAATTGTGTTTCGTAACACATGTCAAAACATCTCAATAGAATGACTCATCATTCCAAGGTTTTCATAACTCATTTTCACCAAGTATTCCCATCTAAAGTGACTCAAGTTTTTGATCTACTCTAAACTACTAAGTTAAGAGGGTTCACTAAGGTGGAAAGATGGGATCAATCTCATGCCATAGAATGATATCTAAAGGTTTCTAAGTAGGTAAAGTTTTATACTTTTTATGCTACCTTCAATTTTAAGTAGAGAACTTGATATAATCTAAGGTGGGGTAAAACTTGTCCATGAGACTTGGGGCATTAATAGTAAAAAGGGGTGTGATTAAAGCATGCTTAAGGCATCTTTGCTAAACCATATAGTTTATTCTAGCTTGCTAACCATAGCTTGCTAAGGTAAGTTTGCAAGGGTTAGCTTGCCTTGCTAATAGTGGCTTGCCTTGGTTGGTACAGTGGTTGAAGTTGTCTTCTTCTTCTTCCTGGTAGAACTCCTCCTATTCGAGAGTTTGGTCGGTGCTATCGTCTAGAAATACATAGGGAGTGCACAATCACCAAACAATACTTAACTAGGCTAAGTAGCATTCTAAAGCACACAATTGATGATCTATTATCATCACAAACATTACAAGTTTTAATTCAATAGTTTTAATCTTTTTATTTTAGAAAAGTAATTTCTACTCATTGAAATGTTAACTAAAATTTAATATTCACCACCAATATATGAGATCATGTGGACACATGTCCTCACCACATATTCCACAGGTGGGAATGAGATTTAAAGGTTGGATCAATATTACTTTAGTTTAAGTTTATTATTTAATGATTTAAAGTGACTAGAAATGCCTATATAGCATTATTTTGGTACTAGTCCAAAGTCACTGCATGTAAACCTTAATATTATTACATATTTGGATAGATATGATGAAATGTGATTTTTGAGAGTTGGAATCAACTCAAAAGCTGACTTGGTTGATTTTATAAAAATGTTGCAAGTTGTAAAAGCTTTTGTCTTCTCATTTTTATTAGGAGAGATCTATAAATCTAAGTGAATTAAATCCAACGGGCTTGGATAGAGCATTTCAATACCTTTCAGACAAAATTAGTTTCATGCAATTTGGATTTGTCAAACTCACATAATTGATTTTTGAAACACAGGACAGAAACTATATTCTTACTAAAAAGAAAAATCCTAATTTGAATTTCCAACGCGCGCGGGAACGAAATGGGCCGGCCCACTGTGCTCCGCGCGGCGTCGCGCGCTGACTTAAGCGAGGACCCCACCCGTGAGTGGCACAGGGGGGTGCGAAGCGGTATGGGCGAACGGTGGTCGTGCGATCTGGTTCTAATCCAACGGCTGAGGGTCATCGTCGACGTTGGGCAACGCCGGTGAGACAGAACCCTAGTGCGGCCAGTGGGGGTCGTTGGGGGCTCACCAGGGTTCAGGCGATGGTCGGCGAGGCGGGCGAACGACGAAGTCGACGACGGCGAACCTCCTAGTACCGGCAGCTTCTCCTGGGGCGGCCTGGATCAACGACGCCCTTCTCCTCCCGAGGCGGCGGCTCCGGCTGCAATTCCGGCGCTCTGGTGCTCGAGCGGCTCCGGCTGGCGATGGGCAGTGAGTGTGAGAGGTGGTGAGTGAGATGGTGTGCTCAATTCGGCTAGGGGTGGCATCTATTTATAGTGGCGAGAGGGGACCGACGGGGCGCACGGTGAGCTCGTCGTGGTCGATGGTACATACGGCTATCGGCATGGGCGACGGTAGGGGGCTGTGCGGTGCTCCCTGGCGATGCTCAACGACACGGTGGCGAGACGTGGGGCGGTGTGGTTTGGTCTGGAACACGCGATGCTCTGCGCGGCAGAGGCGGCGTCTTCGACGGGGAGCGGTGGCTGTGCGTCATGGGGCGGCGAACGGGGATGTCTGGCGGTCTCCTGGGTGGCGATCATGTATGCAAGCGGCAAGGGCGGCGCGCGGTCTGTGGGCGTCGGTCGAGGGTGGTGCTCTAGCGCATGCTCGGCATGGTTGCTGGCGGGCTGGGCGTGGTCCGTGTGTGTGGTCCAGGGGTTGGCAGGATTCGGGCGCTGGACAGGGAGTGGCGGTGGACGGTGGGCTGCCTCCTAGACAAGGTTGGCACGGCTAAATCTCCTCCTAGCTTGCTGTCTCCACTGGGGTGGCATGGTGAGCTTCGGCTGTTCACCATTGATGTCATTGCCCAGCTTACAGTGAGTCTAGTGCTTGGTTTAACTTGCTAGCTAATCTACTGAGATGGTTGTGAGCTAGAGAGGGAACAAGTTAGGCTTCAATCACTGCTCATAATAGTGTTTGGTTTTTGTTTGATTTGTGTCTGCCACCTGTTCGATGAAATGGCCGCAAGAACTCAAGTTTTGAATTTTGAAAAGATTTTTGGTGGGTGTGCTAAGTTGGTGCTGGTGAGTCTGCAGATGCTTGGGTTTTGAAAATGGTGCTCAAATAGATGGTTTTTGAAATAGGGGTGATCTATGCATATGCATTAGATTCAAATTTAAACTGTCATTTAAAATAGTTTCCAGAATGGTTTTAGAAGATCAAAAGGTGGGCCTTGGTACCTCATTATGTGTACTAGCAAGGGGTGCAAAGATCAAGAATTGTTTCTGTTAACTTTTGAGTACTAGGAATAGCCAAAGTAGACATGAGAGTTAAATTTGTCAAAATGACCATTCATTTATTTTAGTTCTTTTTGATTTGATTTCTTTTAGGAAAAGTTTGGGAATGATGTAGATGATCTTTAAATCACCTAAGAAACATTTTAGAAGCAAAGGATCACACAATCACGGCAATTCAAAACTACTCCTATTTTAAATGCACACATATATGAATGCCTTCATTTTAAATATGGAAAAGTTTTTGTTAATCCTAAATTTGGGTGATTTGATCTTTGATAAGCTTGGATTGAAGTTTTGGGATGTTACACCTCGTCTGCGCCTCGGGGATGCAAGCTGGATCCGGCCATCATGACCTCCACGCCGCGGGGTGCGGTGAAGGTGCTGCCGTCTGAGCGTGGAAGCTCCGCGATAGAGACGATTTCCCTAGGGAAACGCTCAGGTACAGTGGCGACGTAGACGGGGAGATCGCCGAATAGAAGGATGATGTCGTTCATTGGGAAGGAAGTTCCGGCGAAGCAGGAGGCGTGGTCGATGACACAGTCGAACTTGCCAAGCGTGAGCACCAGGCCGGAGGCCACGCGCTCACCGGCTGAAGTGCGGGGTCCCGTGCGGAATGTGACTCCGGTCGAAGCCATCTGCCCCACGGTGGGCGCCAACTGTCGTTGTATTGGGAACGGCAGTACCTACGAAGGTTAGATAGAGGTGTGGGGACTAGCAGGGAAACTATCGACGGCGTCCGCTGGCGAGATTGGATACAAGCGAGCATAGTGAGACGCAAGAAGTACCCAGGTTCGGGGCCCTCGTGGTGAGGTAAAGCCCCTACTCCTGCCGGATCTGACTATGAGGGATATACGAACTACAAGTGCTCCTTGAGTTGTGTTCTTTAGCTACTGCCTTAAATGCACTGAGACCAACCCTTTATACTGAGGCATTGCCTCTCCTTATATAGGCAGAGAGGCAAAGGTCTCACTGGCTAGTCCGACTGGCGGGCCCCACAGGCAGGTCCCAGCCGACTAGTCATCTACAGTATCCAGTATGGCTTGTCTTATCGGAGTATGAGCGGTATGGCTATCGTAGGTACAGTGGATGTCGTGCGAGCCCGTCGTCATCACAGGCCACTGTTCCAGCGTCACCCACGCAAAGTCTTCGGTATGGGCAAGTGGTTGCCCATCTTGTCATCGTACAGGGCATACCATGCACTGATACGCACGTCGTCCTGTCTCACTGATTGGGTCCGGCTACGTCGTCGTATCCGGCTGTCTCTTGCTGATCTGGCTACCGGGTGATAGCCGGCCCGTCTTGTCCTATCCGGCTGCATCTGGTCAGCCGGACGCGATCCGACTGTCCTGTTTCTTATCCGGATGGGGTACCTGGGGATCATCCCCGTGACAGATGGCGAGTCCTGGGTTCCCCCACAGGACGACTTGATGTACCCTACCACAAAGTCAAGACAGAGGCAAATAAGGCGACCAACTTAACACAAAGGCAAAAGTAACAGATGCATTCAGGATCAGCATAAAGTATTCACAAACACACTCGCCAGCAGGCATGTTCTCAGACCAAAAGGACAATTCATCAACTATTACAAAAAGCTAACTACGGAGCAGTCGGCTTCTTCGACTTCGATGGCTTCGGGGGCTTCATCAAGTCCGTGGCAGTATCAGACGCCACTGACTTTCCGCCAGCCCCTGAGGCCGAAGCTTTCGCCGCCTTCTTGGCACGTTGGAGCTCCTCTGAATACTTGGCAACGGTATTTATCAAGGAATGGCCATATTTGGCACAGGCAGTCACGAAAGGAGCGAAGACTACCTTCTGACCGTCTGCGCCAACAGGCATCGCCTTCGACACCGCAGAGGGATCTATCTCTACTCCATGGGCTTGCACCATGGCGAGTGACATAGTCGTGCCAGCCGCGCGGAGGGAGTTCTTGTAGGTGGCAGGCACTTCCCAGGCGAGTGACTCCACCAGCTCATCCACATTATCGACCAGCTCCGCCTTCGGCATCAACTCCTCCCGGAGGCGACTAAGGGTGACCTTGGCCTTGGACAATGTATTTTGGACAACGGCGCTACGGTCCTCGACTACAGACACCGCGCCTGCCAGAGCATCATCGCAATGAAGGGCCTGCGTGTCAAAGCTCAAATCGCCAGCATCTGCACAGAAAACTCACACATGGATGAAATCCCTAGCACCACCGGCAAAACTCCAGATGCAGAGAAGGACAACAATAAAATATCTACCAGTAAAGGTAGCTGAGAGGGCCTTGGCGACTGAGAACAATTGCTCTTCAAACAACTTTTCCCTGGCCGCAAAGGAGGCATGCAGATCCTCTTCGCGCTTCTGTGCATCATCACGAGCCGCGATTGCCTCTTCGCACCCCTTCACAGCTGCGGCTAATGTCTTTTCCAAGGTGGCGACGTTGCGCAGTAAAGCGTTGTGCTCAGCTACATGGCAACCAAAAGCTGACTATCAGTCGACTATACCAAAAAAAGGAGGAGACGAAAAAGAATAAGTGTAGAACACTCACTTTCGACCACGCGGTGACGCGTTTCTAGCATTGCATGCTGGCGACCAATCGCCATCACCTGCTCTGCCACTTGCGCGACTGCCTTTACAAGGAGCTATCGCACAAACAAGGAATCAGAGAGGGCAACAGAGAATGTCGAATGCCATACTAAAATAAGGAAAGATATACTTACATGGTCCTCCAGCGACTCCGAAGAAATTTGCTGAACGGTCATCCGAGCAACCATTCAATGTTCCCCTACGTGAGGAGAGCTCGAAGAATTGTGCCCGGAGTGGGTCGCCGCCGGAGGGGAAGGAGCGCGCTCGACCTCTACCTTGGCCCTTGAGGTCATGACTCCCGATTCTTTCAAAAACTCGACGTCGCCAGAAGATGACGAAGCCTCTTGACTACAAGACCAAATCCACATTGAGAAATGGCAAACTCCAGGGCAAACTCAACAAAAAGAAAATAGAAAAGAATGAATGACCTAGCAAACTTACCAGTCAAACTTGTCAAGATCAAACGTGGCTACCGCCGACTCCGACGAAGACTCCTTGGGCAATCGCATCTTCTTGCGAGAAGACGGTGCCACAGCCCTCACAGGAACGGCTGGAATTGGCGACTCCGCACCAACAGCCGTGCCTCCTGGAGTCGAAGGAGTCGACGCATCGGAATCCTTGTTGCGCGAACGCTTACGAGTATCCGGGCTCTCGGACTCGGGGGATTCCTCTTCCACATCAGAAGGGACAGTCGACTTAGACTCGTCCTCTTACAAAGCTTCGCGAGGAATAATCCCCTCAGGAAGAGGAGGCATACAAGGCGACACTGCCCAATCCTGCATACAGACAGTGAAGATCAGCAAACAGAACAAGTAAGCAAACAGAAAAGCAATCACGAAAATAAGCTACTGCGTAGCACAACTATACCTCAGGAGGAGGATTCGAAGCATCAAAAGGAGGAACAACTGGTTCACTTGGAAGCACATCCTTGACAGTGTACTTCGTGACTAGTCGAATCCTCTTATCCACCTCACTCGCGGACATGCCATCGGCAGACACACGAGTGGCATCATCAGCGCCACCCCATTGAAACATGGGATGGACTCTGTCTTGGAGAGGTTGGACGCGACGGTGCAGCCAAGTCCTAATAAGGGCGCAGCCTCCCTCTTCTGCGCCTATGCGACTGTAACTACCTCGGAGAATTACGCTCTTAGTTACATGCCTGGATGAGCGAAAATGGTTAAAATAGTACGGTGGGGCCAAGGGCCACTCACAGGTAGACCTTTCGGCCGTCCTAACCATTTTCAGAACATTGGGACAAGAACGAGTGGCGTAATCGGCAGGCGAAGGGATCAACTACATACACAAGTGAGTATGTATGCAAGCCACATACAATAGTCCTCAGCCATTCCATCTAAAAGAAATAGAAATATTGCAACACCATACGGCAAGACCCAAATATCCTAGATAGATATAATAGTTTAGGATATCTCCTCATACATCAAACATCAGAGTATCAGGCGGAAGCGGAAAACAAGATCCGAGTACGGATAAGAAGCAAATTGGCATAAGATGCCACATAAATAAACACATCCCGCCCACAGATCTCATGGATCCCTGTTCCCGGAATCTCTACACCGAGTGATCATTGCCAACATCGTCCGTCTCCTCCACCCAGTATCCATCTTGCGAATACACCTGTTCATCTGAATCAAACAATTTATCGTGTGAGACCCTAGGGGTACTCAGCAAGTCTTTATGCCTCTAAAGGGGACATAACCTGGGGTGACGCAATTGGAGCAAAAGATAATAACTAACAAGTCTATAGATACTCGCTAACCATCCGCCTAACCAAAGATAGACGGATGTCCGTTAATTAAGAACAACAGTTATAACAGTATAATTAACAGATCCATCGTCCTTCTCGCTTACCAACGAGAAAGCGGACGAACAACCCCCCATCCGTTGGTAGTTTTATTAGCCATTCCATGAGTGTTGCACTATTTACTAGTCAGTTACTTAGTCAAATTAAAAGCGGTACTTTAGTTATACTTGTCTATGATCGAGAAACTATGCTCCAAGTCATCCATAATCGTAATAAGAATGAATCAAGCTCTGGCTCAGGGGGGTCCACGGCCTCCCGGATGTGGATAGTGCGAATAGTCAAGGAACAGGAATCAAGTACTCGGGGTCCTACGGGACACAAGTGAGCATGAAGAACCAAATAGCAGATATTGCTCACCGGTGCCACTTTCATTAGTTATCCCATTACTACTCAGGTCAAGTTGTTTAGGTACCTCATTATCCATCAGACTCTCACGTACCCTACACATGCTGTTCTACGACCCGCATGGCTCAAACAACTCCTGTAGTAATGGCTCATGGGATGGAGGAACAAGCTTTAGTGGGGTTTAAAAGTAAAGGCTATGCCGTACTTGGGATTCAATTTAATGCAATCGCGACTCAATGATGCAAGAATAAGATAGAGGCAATAGGTACTATATGTATGCAAGCATGTGGTAGTGCTTGCCTGGCAGCTCAGTTGAAGCGAGAGTCGGATCTGGGTAGTGCTCCTGGGATTCTTGATATATCCCCTGCTCAGCGTCTATTCGAAGAAGAACCAAACAAACAAGGGCCAACATAAATAAAGTGCAAGCATATGTATTGAAATGCGACAAGCAAACAAGCATGCCATGATGAATGATGCACAATTGCATGGCATTAAAGTAGCATGGCATGGGTGAGGTGTGGGGTACAAGATTAAAGCATTTTGTTGAGTTTTTAGTCCGGTTTGCTCTCATAACACTTGCTGTACACTTAATATTTATATGATGCATGCTGCAATTCAGAACATGGAATGCATAGATAGAACGGGCTCGTCACGCTGATCGAGTTAGACATATTATTTGTCAAATTTGGAGTTATAAAACTGAAGTTATTAATTAATTAAGAAAAAGGGCATTTTATTGTAATTTTAATCATCTCGAAATTTTAAAGTGCTCAAATGATATTTTGAAGGGCATATTTGAAATCCTCACATTTTTCTGATTCAAAAACATATATCATATGTATTATTTGGATTTATAATTTAAAAGTTATTTAAAACAGAAATTAAATCATTTATAAAACATTTTCTGAAATTGTTTTATTTAAAACAGAAATCATGCAGACTTTTTGTACTCGGAGGAATTGAGCCCGTGTCACTGACGCGCGGGTCCAGTGCTGAGTCAGCACCAGGTGGGGCGCAGTGGGTTTGGGTCAGCTTTTCGCACCCACGGGGAGTTTACCCGCAGCGACCGACAGACGGGCCCGGCCAGGTGCGGGGCCACTCGCGCGCGCGGCTAGCCGGTGGGCGACACGTGGGCGATCCTCGGCAGGCGCGACCAAAAACGGAAAAGCCTGGGTCCCTAACTGTAAAACGGCAAGGGAGTATGACAGGTGGGCCTCTTGGGACTGCGGGTTGAGGCGGGAAAAAGGGCAGGGGTCTAAGTGCAAAAGGGCATCGGCTGTGGCTGCTCGTTGACGGAAAAGGTTCTGCCGGCGGCGGATCTGGCCGTCTTCCGTCGACGGTGGCGATGAAAACGCTGGACGAAACGTGCCGACCTAAAAACAAAAATCGTAGATGGGACAACGGGCTACAGATTACGTTCAGGGAGCGTCTTCGAAGGATGACTATGCTGGCCGGGCTTCGAAGAGGAACAGGGGAGACAGAGGTGTCTGGGCTGTTGCTGACAGTCCGTGCACGGCACGTGGCGGCGCGCAGAGCGCTCGACGGAGTGCGGCGGAGCTACGGCGCAGGAGGAAGAGGGGGACCATGTCTAGGGGATGCAGGGGCTCACCGCGGGGTCGCCGGCGTGGTCGTGCGCGCGGAGGTGGTGGGGATCTGGCGCCGGGCTCGCGGACGATGCTCTCGGTCTTCTATGGTTCACGGTGGCGCCAGGCTGTTCCGGCGAGGCTCTGGTCCCGGGCTGGTGCGAGGCGAAGAAGGGAAAGCAGATGACCTCGTCGGTGCTCCTGGCCGGCTTGAAGAGCACCAGGGCGCGTAGAACCTGAGCAAGGCAGGGGTATCTAGGGTTTTGGGCTAGGTGGTGGCCATGGCTTTTAGGGAGGAAGGAGGAAGGAAGGTGGGTGCCTGGGTTTTTCCTGGGTGGTTGGGGTGAAGAGGGGGAGAGGGGAGAGGCACATGGGATGGGGTTGCTTTAAGCAAAAGGAAGAGGGGCATCGGGTAGATCTGGGTTTCTTCTTCTCTCTCTCCTTCTTTCTTTGATAAGCCCCAAGGAAAAGAGGGGATCAGGGGAGAGGCAGGTTGCTGGTGGGGCATGCTCAAAGGAGAGAGGGGTAGCTCGGGTCTAGCTAGGGAGGGGGATCGGGTTAGAGAGGGGGTTAGAGCTAGGGTGGTTAGGGTTTGAGCATGAACAAAATAAAGAGCAAGCAAAATGTTAGGGTTTGGGTGATGGTCAAGGAGAGAGGGGTATGGTTTGATGGTGGAAGCAAAAGTATGGCCACCTTGAATTGAATCTCAAAGGACCATGCCACACTTCCAAAAAAAATACAAGCAAAACCCAAATCAAGAGGATGGTGATAATTTGCATGGCCCATGCATGGGCATTAAATGCCATGTTTTATTTTGTGAAAACAATAATAATATAACATGGCATGATTCCCATGCATTACCAAAAATGAGGAAAATAAAGACCAAGCAAAAGAAATTAGAATTGGATCCATCCCATCTCACATGAGCTAGATTAAATACCAAAAGAAAAATAAAAGCCCATGGTAAGTAGAATGGTGGAATTATAAGGTGGTGACCAAGGAAAATGGTGGAGTGGAATAAAAGATATGCCCCCAACTCAACTTGGGCATCAAGCATTTATCAAGATTCAAATACAATATAACAAGAGCCAAATTCAATTAATAATGCATATAAGAGAAGAACCAAATCAAAAGGGTTTTATATGATGCTCAAGTGCAAGGTGGCATGATGACATGAGCATGATATAATTATGATGCAACAATTATATGTAGGAAGTAGCCATTATATTACTAGACCATGTAGCATTACATATGTTAGACAGATGGGATGCTACAGCGACTCTCGAGGTCGCAGACGCGTTGATACAGCACGTCTGTCTCCGCAAGTTCGCCAGGCATTACTACGTTCTTCCAAGAACGCATCTTCTTGCAGGGAGTCGCCGGATCAAAGGGCGCGAGTCCAAAGTGCTCATCTTTGGCCTTCTGATCATGGACATAGAACAATTTGTCCCTCCATCCCTGAACGGACTTGGTAAGCTTGATGTCGAAGTAGGTGGCGGATGGGTCGACGTGGATTCCGCAACCACCTACGTCATAAACTAAAGAGCCAGATGCGGACTGACGCTTCAATTTAAACAAGCGCTTGAAAAGACCAAAGTGTGGCTCGATTCTGAGCTAGCACTCGCAAAGGGTGATGAACCAGGTGATGTGGAAAATCGAATTTGGGGACAGCTGATGGAGCTGGAGCCCGTAGAAGCAAAGAAGACCCCTAAGAAAGGGGTGGAGAGGCAAGGAGAGACCACGAATGACGAATGCGAGAAACATCACTCGAAAGCCAGCGGGAGGAGCAGGAATGGTCTCACCGCCGGGGACGCGTGCATCGGCGACTGCCGCAGAGATAACTCCATCCTGGTGAAGAAGACGGAGATCCGACGCCTTGATAATGGAGGGGCGCCATGCACCATTGGTCACGCGAGTGCCCGTGACCTTCTTCTTCACGCCGGCGGCGGCGCTGGTGCCCGCAGCAGTGGAGCCACCCTTTTTCTTTGTCGCAGCGACAATGGCTGCGGAATCAGCTGCAGCACCTCCTTTCTTTTTCCCCATTGTGCGGCAACGATGAGAGCGCAGAAAGTAGCTTGGAAATGAGCAGAGGTAGTCCAGCACTGTGGAGGAGATGAGCGCAGGGAAAAGCAGAAGAACAGCAGCAATGGCAATGGCAGCAAGGAAGAAAGAGCGCAGATGGAAAATTACCGCCGCATCGCTGCTACTTAACCCCTAGGAGATGCAATCCAATGGTTGACAAAAACCCTATTGGACGTGTGGCACGCATCGCGGTGGACACTTGGAGAAGAGGAAGCGCGAACCGTCCCCCCACTTCTACCATTACGCGCGGAAATCAAGGAGGCGCAGTTAAAAAAAGATTACGCATGCCCAGTCAAATCAAAGTCAGAAAGTGGGACCCACCGCTCGTCACGTCCCGTCAAACTCGCTCACGCGGGCAACTGAGGTCATACAAGCGTCAGCACTGACGTCATCAAAGCTACACAGCGGAAAACTTCGACTACTTTAGTCCTTGCTGGAGTCTTTGACTCCACCAAGCACTCGGGGGCTACTCCCATAGGGAGCGCTGGTTGCGCACCCTATGACTTTTTCTTTTCTTGTTGCAGGAACATGGATAATCACAAAGCAAACCCAACCACTCGAAACACAGTTCGACTACGGACATGGGTTACTCCCATAGGGAGCGCCAGAAACAAATTCGACTGAAAACAAACAAGCAAAAGACAACAGCAGTCGTGAAAGTTTTTTAGTCCCTGCATGAGTCTTTGACTGAAACAAGTAAGCAAAAAGACGACAGTAGTCGCAAAAGTTCTTTAGTCCCTGCCTAAGTCTTCGACTCAACCAGGCACTCGGGGGATACTCCCATAGGTAGCGCTGGTCGTGCACCCTATGATTATTTGCACAAAAACTGTGTGTTGATAACATCCACACTCGCAACCCTTGGCGACACCGCCTCACAAATTTTCCCTACAAAGAGACTACATCTCTTGGGACGCCCGAATCGTCTCCGCGATGATAAAATTCGGATGCCGCGCTTATGGCGTGAAGGTAAGACCTGAATAAGGCCTGGCAACGCATTTAACTGCGCACTACCAGAAATGTTTCCGTGCCTACAGGCACGATGAACATGCCTTGACGGATGCGTCAAGTGCTCACACCCATATAACTGGAATTCGACTCCTGTAAGACCTCCGCGGCCTGAGTCGAATTACACCAGCACTTTTTCGGATTCGAGTCCAGGGACTCGAGTTCGAGTAGATTGCGTTGTTTCACCCTAAGGTGGTTAACTGATACCAATACTTCGGCTATATCAGGCATGTATATCAACAATCCCTATGACGCAAATAAAAGCAGTCAAAAATGTACTCGTTCAGGCACTCGAAGACTTCAAAAAGTCCCTAGTCGAATATGTGATTCCACTGGACACTCGGGGGCTACTGACATGTGTATACCCTACAGGTACTCGAGCTTTGTATATACGGTCCAAATACAAACAAGCCCACGGTGTCGCCAAGGCCCAGATGAAAGGACTCGAGTAACCTGCGGACTCCCGATTGCTTGAAGGACAAGAAGAAGCTAAAGATAGAAAGTTTGAAGGGGAAAACCCTAACTTGTAACCGACGCGACCTGCTAACCAAGACCTAGCTTATCTATATAAAGGCTAGGAGGGGCGGCGAGGAGGACACACAACCCTAGTTTCCACAACCCTCGCCAGATTACATCTGCGCACCATTGTAACTTTCGACTCCCTCGATAATTCCACGAGAAGACAAGCAGGAGTAGGGACCTCTACTGAGGCATGAACCTAGGTAAATCCTTTGTCCCCTGTGTGCTTGTTTGCTAGCCGATAGATGTCTCCAGCGCTCCCTCCTTCTCCAAAACCCAAGTCCATAACAATGGGCATTGACGAGTTAAACCCTCGTCACCAAGTGAACTTGATAAATAAAGCTATGCTCCCCGGCAACGGCGCCAGAAAATAGTCTTGATGACCCACAAGTATAGGGGGTGTATCGCAGTATTTTTGAGGGAAGTGAAACCCAATTTATTGATTCGACACAAGGGGAGACAAAGAATATTTATAAGCCTTAACAACTGAGTTGTCAATTCAGCTGCACCTAGAAACAATCTTGCTCACAGCAGTTTCTCAGTAGCAACAGTTTTGTAGTAGGAATAGCAAAGCAACAGCAATAGTAAAGTAAAGACAGCAGTAACAATAGCAGTAAACAGTGGGATTCGAGTGCGGTAGGCATAGGGATGGATGAACGGGCGTTGCATGGACAAGACAATTCACATAGCAATCAGAACATAGGGCAATTGCAGATAAAGAAGATAAAGCATCCAAGTACTAGATCATCCTAGGCATGTGTTCCATATATAGTCATCCGTGCTCGCAATGAGAACTTGCAGAACATCTTTTGTCCTGCCAGCCCGTTTGTAGCGGGTGTCAGGGGGATGATCCCCGGGTACCCCATCCGGATAAGAAACAACACAGTCGGATCGCGTCCGGCTGACCAGATGCAGCCGGACAGGACAAGACGGGCTGGCTATCACCCGGTAGCCGGATCAGCAAGAGACAGCCGGATACGGCGACATAGCCGGACCCAATCAGTGAGACAGGACGACGTGCGTATTAGTGCACGGTACGCCCTGTACGATGACAAGACAGGGAACAACCCGCCCATACCGAAGACTTTGCGTGGGTGACGCTAGAACAGTGGCCTGTGCTGACGACGGGCTCGCACGGTGTCCACTGTACCTACGACAGCCATACCGCTCATACTCTGATAAGACAAGCCATACTGGATACTGTAGATGACTAGTCGGCTGGGACCCGCCTGTGGGGCCCGCCAGTCGGACTAGCCAGTGAGACCTTTGCCTCTCTGCCTATATAAGGAGAGGCAAGGCCTCAGTAGAAAGGGTTGGTCTCAGTGCATTTAAGGCAGTAGCTAGAGAACACAGCTCAAGGAGCACTTGTAGTTCGTATATCCCTCATAGTCAGATCAGGCAGGAGTAGGAGCTTTACCTCATCACGAGGGCTCCGAACCTGGGTACTTCCTGCGTCCAGCTACGCTTGCTTGTACCCAATCTCGCCTGCGGATACCGTCGGTAGCTTCCCTGCTAGTCCCCACACCTCTATCTAACCTCCTTAGGTACTGTCGTTCCCAATACAATGACAGTTGGCGCCCACCGTGGGGCAGATGGCTTCGACCGGAGTCACGTTCCGCACGGGACCCCGCACTTCAGCCGGTGAGCGCGTGGCCTCCGGCCTAGTGCTCACGCTTGGCAAGTTCGACTACGTCATCGACAACGCCTCTTGCTTCGCCGGAACTTCCTTCCTAGCGAACGGCACCGTCCTACTATTCAGCGATCTCCCCGTCTACGTCCCCACCGTCCCGGAGCGTTTCCCTAGGGAAATTGTCTCTATCGTGGAGCTGCCGCGCTCAGACGGCAGCACCTCCGCCGCACCCCGCGGCGTGGAGGTCATGATGGCCGGATCCAGCTCACATCCCCGCCAGCCGCGGGAGCGAGGCGCGGACGAGGTCGGAACTTCTGCTCCCCCGCAGCCTCGGAACCCGGTAGAGGATGCCATTGATCGGCTCCTGACGTAGGTTAACCTCGGGGATAACCCAGAGGAAGCGGAGGCCAACTCCACCATGGAGAGACAGATCCTCCTCCAGGAGGCCATGGAGTTGGCACCAGCCCGCAAGCAACTTGAGATCACTCGGTGCGAGTACGACCGTGCGCACGGCCTCACTCCGGCTACCGTGGAGCCGAGCCGGCACGGCCAGGTACGGCGTCGGGGCGGTGAGTTGGGCGGTAGGATGGAAAAGGACGGGGAACCGGATCCCATGCCTGCCCTCACACGGCCCACCTACAGCACGCCCATCAAGAACCTGCGCGCAGCGCGAGCCGCAGCAGAGGAGCTACCCAGCCTGGAGGGCGAGGCGCGAGCCCGCCAGCACGCTCGCGTGCAGGAGCTCCTCCGCGTCGCGGATGAGCAGGCCGATGCCAACCGGCAGATGCAGGAAGACCTTAGCTACTCCAGAGGGAGCAAGCTACCTGCCAACAGCAGAGGCGCGCCGCCCGACACCCAGCAGGCGTCCTTCCCTCAGCCGCCCAGGGCCCGCAGCAGGCGTTGCAGCTCAGGCAACAGGGGCCAGCCGCGCCAGGAGCAGACGGTGAACAGCAACCCGCCACCTCCCCCACCGCTAGCCGGAGTGCCCAGACTAGCCGGTTCCCGTCTCCCGGGTCGGGTGGGAGCGCCCAACCCGGATTGTCCCGATGCCCACGACCGCATCGAGCTCCTCGCTCAAGCGCGCGTCACGGAGGAGGAAGATTCGACCGACCCAGTTTGTTTCGGACCCCACATCCGGAACGAGCCGTTTCCGGATAAATTCTCCCTGCCCAGGGACACCCCCAAGTACGACAACAGCATGAAGCCGGAAGACTGGTTGACCGACTATGCTACGGCAGTCGGCATCGCCCACGGGAACAAGCGCACAGTTGTGCGCTACGTCCCTCTCATGCTAACCGGGTCGGCAAGGACATGGCTTAATAGCGTTGCGCCCAACAGCATCAACGCCTGGCCTGACTTCGAGAAGGTGTTCGTCCACAACTTCAACGGCACGTACAAACGTCCAGGGCGCCCGCGCGACCTGGCCTTGTGCGTCCAGGGCGACCGCGAGACCGACCGCGAGTACCTCGCCAAGTGGACGGAGCTCCGCAACACTTGCGAGGGCATCCTGGAGAGCCAAGCCATCAGCTTCTTCATCGAAGGATGCCGAGAGGGCACCATGCTTCGCCACTGGCTACTGTGTGACGAGCAGAAAACCATGGCGGAGCTCATGATGGTTGCGGACCAGTACGCCACGGCGGATGCCGCCATGAAGAAACCCCTCCGAGTAAACACAGACGACCGTCCGACTCCCACGGAGCCGGCTCGCGACCGTCCGAGCAATCCGGCTGGTGAAGCCGGATCCTCCAGACGCCACGGCAACGACAACCGGTTCCATGGGGACCGCTAGGCCGGGCAGCAGAAGCCTCGCTACCACGCGCGACAGGTCAATGCTGTGGAGGGTGCGCCCGACGCACCGGCTAATGAGGCAAGAAGGAAGAAGCCCCAGCTCACCTTCGACCAGATGATTGACGGCCCGTGCAAGTGGCATAGTGGTCCCTTCAAACCGGCTACGCACACCACCCGGAACTGCAGCTGGACCCGCCAGCTAAAGGACCAGGGCAACCAGCCTCGTCTCCCGCCTCCCCCACCAGGTGGACCTCCACCACCGGCTAGGGGAGCCGGTAATGATGGTAACGGCGGTAACGGCGGCAACGGCGGCAACAACAACAACGGCTACCCCCCAGCCGCACGCCGCCTACCACATCTTCGAGACGGAGCAGGACGACAAGCACAGCCGCAGGCGACGCTCCAAGGAGGTCAACGCCATCGTCTCTCTGGTCCCCCAGTACCTGAACTGGTCGGAAACCCCCATCACCTGGAGCCAGGCGGATCAGCCTGAGCATCTGCCGACTCTCGGGGGCTACGCCATGGTGCTCGGCCCTCTCATCGTCTCCAACACGCGCACCTACCGATTCTCATGCGTCCTCATCGACGGGGGCAGCAGCCTCAACCTCCTCTACCAGTCCTCGCTGGAGAAGCTGGGCATTCACGAAAGCGACCTGCGCCCGACTACCACGACGTTCCACGGCATACTGCTGGGGCCAGCCTGCGCCCCGCTGGGAAAAATCCAGCGGGACGTCATCTTCGGGACTGAGGAGAACTTCCGCCGCGAACCAATCTGGTTCGAGGTGGTAAATCTGACGAGCTCCTACCACGCTCTCCTCGGGCGCCCCGCCCTTGCCAAGTTCATGGCCATCCTTCACTACGCGTACCTCAAGACGAAGATGCCGGGACCCCACAGCATGATCACCGTCGTCGGCTGCTTCAGGCGATCGATGGAGTGCGCCTCAGCCGGTTCCAAACTAGCAGAGGCCCTCATCATAGCCGAAGAAAAACGCGTGATCACGCGCAATGTGGCCATGGCCCAGCAGGACACTCCGGCTAGCAGCAAACCGGCTGGAGAAGGAGCTTTCCAGTCGGCAAAGGAGACAAAGAGGATCTTGCTCGACCCCTCTGATCCGACTAAGTTCGTCACCATTGGTGCTGGCTTGGACAGCAAATAGGAAGGCGCGCTCGTCGACTTCCTCTGTGAGAATCGAGACATCTTCGCATGGTCCCCCAAGGACATGCCGGGTGTGCCGAGGGAGTTCGCCGAGCACTCACTTCATGTGCGTCCGGATGCCAAGCCAGTCAAGCAACCTCTGCGCCGGTTCGCAGAGGAGAAGAGAAAGATAATCGGTGACGAGATCACCCGGCTCCTTGCAGCCGGGTTCATCATGGAAGTGTACCACCCGGACTGGTTGGCGAACCCAGTCTTGATGTTGAAGAAGAACAAGACCTGGCGCATGTGTATCGACTACACCAGCCTGAACAAGGCGTGCCCGAAAGCCCCCTTCGCCTTGCCCCGTATCGATCAAGTCATCGATTCCACGGCCGGTTGTGATTTTTTGTCTTTTCTAGATTGTTATTCCGGGTACAATCAGATCCGGCTAAACCCAGCTGATCAGATTAAGACATCATTTATCACCCCCTACGGGGCTTTCTGCTATGTAACCATGCCTTTCGTCCTAAAGACCGCATGCGCCACCTATCAGCGATGTATGCAGAAATGCTTGCACTCACAGATAGGCCGAAACATGCACGCTTACGTGGATGACGTGGTCATCAAGACCAAGGAAAAGCGCACCCTCCTCGAGGATCTGGGAGAAACATTTGGCAACCTCCGCCAGTACCAGATGAAGCTGAACCTAGAGAAGTGCGTCTTCGGAGTACCATCCGGTCAGCTACTCGGTTTCCTCGTATCACAGCGACGTATCGAGGCGAATCCGGAGAAGATCGCGGCCATCGAGAGGATGCAGCCGCCCAAGAACCTGCTTGTAGTCCAGAAGTTCACCGGATGCCTGGCTTCCCTCAGCCGTTTCGTCAGCCGGCTGGGGGAGAAGGCACTCCCGTTATACCAGCTGATGAAGAAGACGGACAAGTTCTCCTGGACTTCGCAAGACGACACCACGTTTCACGACCTCAAGCGCATGCTATCCACAACACCGGTTCTAGCCACGCCGGATAGCAAGGGGCCGATGTTGCTCTATATAGCAGCCACCAGCCGGGTCGTCAGCATCATCCTGGTGGTGGAGCTCCCCGAGGAAGGCAAGGCTCAGCCGGTTCAGAGACCCGTCTACTACCTCAGCGAGGTTCTCTCCCTCTCCAAGCAGAACTACCCCCACTACCAAAAGATGTGCTACAATGTGTACCTGGCATGCAAGAAGCTCAAGCACTACTTCCAGGAGCACCCGATCAAGGTCGTGTGCACCGCACCCCTTTCGGAAATCATCGGCAACAAGGACGCCACCGGCCGAGTCGCCAAGTGGGCCATCGAGCTCGCCGCTTACTCCATCCAGTACGAGCCCCGGCTCACGATCAAGTCACATGCGTTGGCAGACTTCCTCGTCGATTGGGCTGAGACCCAGTATCTCCCACCGGTTCCGGATTCGGACCACTGGCGGATGCACTTCGACGGGTCGAAGATGCTCGGGGGCTTGGGATCCGGCATCATGCTCACCTCGCCCAAAGGAAACCGGCTGGAGTATGTGCTGCAGATCCACTTCAAGGCCTCCAACAACGTAGCCGAATACGAGGCACTGAAGCAGGGCTCCGGCTGGCCGAGGAGATCGGTGTCAACCGGATCATGTGCTTTGGTGATTCGGACTTGGTGGTGCAACAGTTGTCCGGGGAATGGAATGCCAGAGATGCAAACATGGCTCTCTACCGGTTCCACATCCAGAAGCTCAGCGCCTCCTTCGACGGATGCGAATTTCACCACGTCCCCCGCACCAACAACGAGGCAGCCGATGCGCTCTCCAAGATAGGATCCACCAGGCAGGACATCCCGCCAGGGGTCTCCTTGGAGCATCTGTGCAAGCCATCCATCAACCCGTCGCCGGAGTCAGACTCCATCGTCTGGGCGGGAAGCGTTCCGGCTGGCGGAACAGCAGAAACGGAGCCGACAGAACCACCAAAGAAGAAAACCCGCACCAATTCTGGCCAGGAAGTGCCCTCCGGCTTGCAAGACCCGGGGGCTGCCGGCTCGCCTAATGGCTTGGGGGCTGCCGTCCCGGGTACTCCATCCGGACGACCCCCCGACATCCGTCAGCCGGAGGACAGGAGCGTCCTTGTCATCCGGAAAGTGCCATCCTGGGCATAGCCCTTCATGAATTACATCACCAACGGAGAACTCCCAGACGACGAGGTAGAGGCCAGGCAAATCCAGTGCCGCACGCATACATACACCATCATAAACGGCGAGCTGTACAAGCGCAGTGTATCCGGTATCTTCCAAAGTACCGTACTATATATATCCTATATTAGCTACTTTATCTACATCTGCTATATATCCTATATTACCTCCTTTATCTACAGCTGCTCTGTTTACTGAATGTATTTATGGTGCTAGTTAGATTTGTTGCTCTAGATTTGCTACCAGATTGGGAAAAAATGAGGACCAAAAGAAACAATGAAATGAAGAGAGAAGCTTCTCCAGATTCACTACCTTTTCGAAAAAAAACCTGTTAGGGAGAGAGTGGGGAAAATGCGCTCTTAAAAAGGCCAATCATAAAAATAACAAAAAAGAAAAGTTCCAATTTAGGCGACAGGGCGCACATAACCACCAAACGCGCCCCACATGGTCCAACCACGTCCCCCATAAAGCGTTCCCAACAAACCTGCCCCACGCAGTCCCACATGGCGTGGCCCCACACATCAGCATAACGGTTCCTAACCAGACGACCCCACGTGGTCCCACATTGTGCGGCGCCACACATCAGCCAACGGTCAACCTGACTGTAGCTGTCGTTCGAGCGCTTTGATGGGTTTCCGAGAAGGTGAGGGGCAAAAGTGAGGAAAAGTTAAGTGGTTGGGGAAAACCTGAGAACAACTAACGAACCAGGGGCACGAAAATAGAAATCCCTAAGGAATTCTCCGCCCTAAGTTCAAACGTTTATGGTTCCCCATTAACTATTTTTTGTATTTCCCTTGTAATGAAAGGGTCATCTTTTTGTCCTTGAACTATCTCATCCTTGAGACTCATATTCATCTCTCCCATATAACCATTGCTGCTAGTGAACCAATGGGTTCTCCCTCCCACATTCTAACTGAGATTGTTTTGTTTACTTTTGGAACTCCTTAGGTAGCTTCCTTCCTACCGGCATGTGACATGTGGTATTCCGACTGAAAGCATCGGCTACAACATTTGCTTTTCCCGGTGTTTAGTTGATAGTTAGGTCATAGTCCTTAATTAATTCCAACTATCTTCGTTGCATCATGTTTAGTTCTTTTTGAGTGAAGAAATACTTAAAACTCCTATGGTCCATGAATAGTTCACACTTTGATCCATATAAGAAATATCTATAACTCTTTAGTGCATATACCACGGCTGCTAGTTCTAAGTCATGGGTTGGATAATTAACTTCATGAGGGTTTAATTTCGGGATCCGTATGCTATGACTTTTCTATCTTGCATGAGAACTGATAGCTCCAAATTTTGACACTTTTTATCAAGGATTTTCCATTGGTTTTCACCGGGATTCGTTGATTTTGATCTTTTAACTAATGTTAACATTGCAAGTTAGCGAAACCTTGTTTTCTTGTATTGGTTTCCAGGTATTGAATACTTCTACAAGATCTGAGAGCATTTATGGGCTAATTACACCTAAATGAGCAAATCCCCAATTGAAGACTCTTACATTCGAGTCGTCAGGAGCCTTTAACGACCACTGGTATTGTTGGAGGCCGCCCATAAGCCCGCCCATACTACTTTCTTTCGGCTCTTTTATATCAATACAAGCAATTTTCATGAAGGAGGAGGGGATGAAATACGAACACAGCCACTACAAACAGTCCTAGGAGAGAGGAGATCAGATCTGAAGAAGGAGAAGAGCACCACCTCATCCTTCAATGATCCCCAATCTCTTGTTCATCAACTCCACCATTATTCCCACTTGTACTAAGAGAGAGAGAGATTCATTCTTGTAAGTGTTAGAGTATTATATGGACTTGGTTATTATGGTAGTTTAGGATAGTTAGGACTCTAGCCTAACTTGACTTGTACTCCAAGATGATCCCCTGTACGTCTATATATACTCACCCATGAGGCTTAATAATACATCATCATATTCCACCATTCTCTCTCCCTCTCTATGATCAGACACAAAACCCTAGCCGGACCGCATCGCCCTACTTCCACCACCGCCGATCTTGGCGCCGCTGATCTGCAAACCACCCATCTACCCCTTCTTGCCGCGTCGCCTCTCCTGAAGCCATGAGCAACGACGCTACATGGGTCGTGCATGCCGCTAAGGAGAAGGTAGATCGTGAGGCTCGTGAGGCCGCTGATGCCAAGGCCAAGATGGCCCTCGCCACGGCCCCTCCTCCAGCGTGGGGGCCTTCTCGCTCACCTCCCTGCATGCCGAAGTCGTCGGCCTCCACTCCATCAAGGGGCACATACCAGTCGAGCTGGCCCTCGACACTGACGTTCATCGCCAATGGCGCCACTTCTTTTGTGCCGCCCTCCGCAAGTACGCGCTGCTCGACCATGTCGATGCGCCTACTCTGATTGATCCAACTCCGGAGTGGTCCTTATTGGATGCCACGGTTGTCTCGTGGCTCTACGGATCCGTCTCCCTTGGCCTCCTTGACGCTGTCATGACGCCAGGTGAAGATCCTCTTACCGTCGATCTATGGACAAGCATCAACGGCCTCTTCAACAACCACAAGATCAATCGCCAGCTCCACCTCTCCACCGAGCTCGGCGAGATCAAGATGGGCGAACTTTCCATGACCGAGTACCTGAAGAAGATCAAGGCCCTAGCCGATTGTCTAGCAGATCTCGAAGCACCGGAAGAAGATGCCAAGCTGGTGATCCACTACCTCAACGGCCTCTCCGGCAGTACGAGCACGCCGCCGACTTGATCTCCCTCATGCCCGAGATCACCTTCGAGAAATTCCGTTCTCTCCTCGTGCTCCAAGATATGAAGCACAAAAATCGTCGAGCTCGCAAATCCGACATGGCTCTCGTCATTGACGGTGCTAACCCTGGCAAAGGCAACGACAACTACCGCAAGAAGAAGAAGGTTGCGGCTGAGGCTGGAAAGGAGGGCGCTATCGTCTAGCACCAGGCCCATGCTACATCACCGGCCGTCGCTTCTCCACCCCCTCGGGTCGTAGCATCGCTGCACGCAGTTTACTTCGCCATCCCTGCGCACCGATGTCCTTGGCTTCCACCATGCCATCTCCCACGGCGCGGATCACCGCCGTCTATGCTTGGTCTTTGTCACGCCTCCGAGTTCTTCCTCGCCTACTTCGAGCACCGCTACCGCACTTCACAAGGTAACCTGCAGGGCGATCTCACACTATCGGAGGTCCCGCCGACTACCCCATCGCCACTCTAGGCATCCAGCATAACCACCCCAGGTCACCGCTATTTTCGCTGCCCTCTACATCTTCGTCCACTACAACATCACCGCCAGCGTCATCGCCTCGTCCCCAACTACACCACCTGCTACTCTACTCCGACAACCATGGACAGCATCGGCATCTCTTCCTTTGCCGCTCTGTGCCTCACAACCACTCTAGAGGCCTCCTCTGCTAGTCTCTCTGACATGGCGACAAGTTCATGATGGTCCCTGCCCCTCACATGCCTGGTACTGGCAACACCAGGTGTGCCTTCGTCCCCGATGTGTTCCCGAGTCTGGCAAGCTTGGATCGGCGCCTCATCTTCATCGGATTCGACACCGTCTTCTTTGGCCTCGCTCCCCTCCTCTACGACTGCCTCGACCACATCACCAACAAGTTCTTATTTGCATACTCGGTTCTAGCAAAACCGGAGTGTGCGTTCATCCCCGACGTGTGTCTAGTTCTGGCAAAACTCTGGCTGCACCTCGTGCCTGATGGCTCAACTGCATCGGCTTCGGCATCGACACCCTCGACGACTACCTCGACGTGTCTCCACCATCCTCCTCATGCACTATGCACATGAGGCTTCACGTGCGGCTACCTCGACACTGGCATCCAGACCACGACATCGACCATGGCGACCCCTCGCATGGCTACCTTGACCATGGCACCACCTCACGCTCTTGGCTCCCTCGACATCGGCAGAAGGGCTATCACCTCGCTTGAGCATCTCACCAGCTTCCTCTACAGTCCAAGCTACCGCGAAGCGATACCGTCCATGATCTTCCTGCTCAGACTGTGGGGGATGTCAGCCTACTGGATACTACTTTGGTTTATCTCCAGTCTGACCGTACGTGATCCAGTTGTTCCTGATGCTACCGCTACGACTGCGAGGGGATGTTATTGTATTATACGGACATGGTTATTATGGTATTTTAGGATAGTTAGGATTCTAGCCTAACTTGACTTGTACTCCAAGATGATCCCTCGTACATCTATATATACTCGCCCATGAGGCTCAATAATACATCCATCATATTCCACCAATCTCTCTTCCTCTCTATCGTTCTACAGTAAGATTAGGGTTTCAACCTCTATTCCACTTTGGTGTGTACTTGATTTGATCTCCAACGGTAGTGTGGCTTTCTATGGTAAAGTTGAGATGATTTCTATTTGCAATATGATTAAGCCTTTCATCTATCTTTCTCCCGTGTCTGATTAAATCCCCATAGGCATGGGAGATGTAGGGGATTGGTGAGATGTGTTGCGCCTCCTATATTTTCATTTAATTTTGATTGTTTTCGTGATTATTATATTGTGAGAATGACTATTTATGTTTGCTTAATGCTTATTGTCCAATTTAAGGGCCCGGATGACATGAACCTGAGATCTCATAGGTATGAACTTGTTTACTAGTGAATCGGTGACCCCCGAGTGACACGGCCGATATCAAAGAGGAGCTAGTATAACTCGAGGATAATTAGGAAGCATCAAGTTTAAAGCCTTGATCGATCTGGTCGGAATACCTTAATTGATGTGCTGACCATTACTGTGGTGACAGACAGATGGATCATTGGGATTGGGAAGAATCTACCAAGAGGACTCATGATCGGTATATGGGTTGCTTGTCTACTCACGTATGAATAAGAAGTATCACAATCACTTATTCCACTTTATCCACCTAGCACATTCACTATCATCATGAACCGTCTCCGCGCCTAACTTCCCATCTACAGGAATCTCGAACAACATCTTTAATTTTACTTTTATGTTATTTACTTCCAGTTACGTTCAATACTTAAATCTGCTCTCTTATTCACTCACCTATTTGACTCTCAATGCTTGTAGTCAATTCACTGAAGACAACGTGACACTTTGGGTGTGACAGAAACGCCTTAGGTAGAAACTTTCCTAAGCTCCTTGTCGGGATCGATATAAAAATTGGAATTAATACTTCCACGAAAACATGCTCTGACAAACATGTGCTCTTGTAGGCTATCAAGCTATTTTCTGGCGCGATTGCCAGCGAGCTAAGTGTTAAGTGTTTGTTTCTTGACATTCGTAAGTGTTAATACCATCCATGATCTCTACTGAAGATAGAGGTACTACACGTTCTGGTAGACCTTATTTACCTCCTTATATTGAATGTATTCCAACTAAAAGATGCCTAGAATTTATTGAAAGATTTCCTAACTCACGTTCTATAGACGTGAACAGTTTGATTCTTCTGATGGCAAATTTGACCATCACCCGAGGGGCCGAAGAGCCTAAGAAATCATTGGGAGATTATGGGAATCCATCTAGGCACCTGAGAAAAAAGCCTATTCTCTATCCTGCTCTTGAAAGCTTGGAATTTGAAATATATCCTGAGCTAATATATATGATGAAATAAATTGATTTTGCGGGAAGAGAAGATGAAGATCCAAGTGATCGTTTGACAAAGGTTCATGACCTTTGTGACACTCTTAAACCAGCATGACTACCAAAGGAGTTTGTACTTCTTAAAAAATTCCAATGGTCTTTAAAAGATAAAGCTTTTACTTGGTTACAATCCTTGCCCAATCATACTATAAAAATCTAGGAAGATTGCATTTGAGAGTTTATGCAAAGGTATTTCTCGTTCACTAAAATTATGCAGATCAAGCACGATATTACAATTTTCTTTTAGAGAGTAGAAGAAAACTATTATCAAGCATGGAAAATATTTTATGGGATGATCATTGAAGTCCCAAATCATGGCTTTAAAGAGCATTTAATTATTCAATCCTTTTATAATGGGCTTACTGATGATTAGAAACATATGATTGATTTAACTGCAAGTGGAGCTATTAGTAACCTGATGCTACCCGAGTGCATAAAATTTTTCGAGGTAATATCCTTCAATGATGAACAATACAATCCTGTTGAGGATATCAAACTAATAAAAGATACGTTTCATATACCTCGGGAACTTATGACTGAAGTAAAAAAATCCATGGAAGAAAAAGGAATAGCAGCGGAGCTTTTTAACGAAAATAAAGTGGATATTCTTCAAACTTTTGTTCAAGGATGAAATGAATCTTGTAAGGAAAAAGTTTAGACACCAACAGAGCTAGTTCCATGAAAAATATTATAAGTGTTTAATGGTTTAAGAGAAAAATATAAAAGAATTAACCGAATTTTTTGATGATCTTGAACATGCCACTCGGCATCTTGATAAACATTTAAGTATGGTTAAAACCCAATACCATCAAATAGTTGAGACACAAGCCTTCATTTTAAGTCAAAGTAATTATAATCGTAATACTGTTTCTACTAACATTGTCACTAGACGTGGTATAGATACACATGAACCTCAAGGTCCACCTTGGTATCAAGAAGGACTGGCTCGGAAGGCAAGAGAGACTCAAGAAATGAGTCAAGAAGAAGAGTACCTTGTTGATCCACAAGATGATATTGATTGTGAAGCCCAAAGGAAAGAAAAAGAAGCTTCAAATAAAGATGAAGAGGAAGAGGCAGGAGACAAAGATAAGCAATATGATTCTGACGCTGAAACTATTGATTCAAGACAAGAAGCTAAACTTAGACAGGAACAAGAATAGCAAGTTGTCACCTCAAGTGAGAAATAAGATGAAAAACAAAATACTAGAACAAAGAAGAAGAATAAAAAATGCCGAACCAGCAGTCAAGGTAAAGGAAAAGGTAACACCAATGTTAAAGAAAGTTGCTTATCCTAACCATGTTCAGTAAGAACCAGACAAGAGTTTTTATGACTCATTTGCCGAAGCTCTGAGTAATATTTGTTTAGAACTTCCTCTGGCTGATGCAATTCAAGTTCCTACTTATAAAAAGTTCATGCGAGATATTCTCAATAGAAAGAAAAAGGTAAGTAAGACTATTGTAGTAATGACAAGCTTTGGGGATAAGCTGTCTGCTAAGCTTGGGGACTCAGGTATACCAACTATCTCTTGCATTGGAAAAACTAACATCCTTAATGCTCTTTGTGATTTAGGTGCATGTGTTAGTGTCATGTCTTATTCCCTCTTTAAGAAATTAAACCTTGGAGATTACTCTCCTACTTCAATTGCCTTGCAAATGGCTGATAAGAGCACTAAACAACCTATCGGTATGATCGAAGATGTTTTACTTAGAATTGATCAACATGTCATACCCGCTAATTTCATTATACTTGATGTTCCTGAAGATGAAAAACTTCCAATCATCCTTGGAAGACCTTTTCCTAGCACTACAGGAGCTAATGTGGATTACTCTAGAGGGAAAATTGTTTTCAATATATATGATGATCAGATTGTCCGTTATATATTTTCCTAAGAAACAAGAACAAGGTGAGAAATATATACCACCGCCTAAGCGCATTCAAGTGATAAGAACCCTCAATGAAGGGCAGCCCAAGGTATGTGCGAAAAACTCGGAGGTTGGTTAGCTAAGATCAACCTTCTCAAATAAAAAGCTTAATGGTAGTCAACCCATTTTCAAAATAAATTAGTTTCATTATTTTTTCATGTTTTAGTTTAGTCGTTCTAATAAAATTCTTGTAGTCATAATGTGTAGAGAAAACAGGCTAATATGAAGCCAAGGTTTAAGTTTGAAGGAAAGTGTTGAAAATTAAAGAAGAGGAAAGGGGTCAGAGACCTTAACAAGAACTGTTACAACGGGAGAGGCCCATATCCACGTGCCCTAACCAATGGAGCACAAGGAAACCAGAAGTTTGTTCTTCGAGATGGTGCACTTAACGAGCAGTGGTACGGCCGGAGCAGCCCATACCACGCGCTTGTACTGCACATCAAAGAAAATCCACAATTTTTTCCTAAGGTACTGAGCAGTTAACGATCACTGGTACAACCGGAGCCCGCCGTACTATCCGCCTATACCAGTTATCTAGGTTTGATCTCGAAACCCTACCTTCCAATCCAACAGCGACGACCGTGAGTACGTGCGGGATGCACCCGTATCGTGTGCTTGTACCGATTGTGTCACCCCATAAGAGCGATGGCGGCTGGCTGCCAAACCAACCAGCTATCTTCTCCCTCTCATTTTCTCTCTCAAAAACAAACCCTAACCTCCTAGAATTCTTTATTCTTCAGTGATTTCGTTCGTTTGAGTGGGGGAATCTTCACATTTGTAAGTTTCTCACCTGATCCGTGCTTTATTTTCTAAAATCCATGGTTGAATCTCGCACATTGACTATCTAGATGAGTTCTTCATATTTTGAGATTTTTATTAATACCTCACGATAGGATTTGTAGTTTCTACCTATAATCGTTTGTTTATATGATAGAAACCTGATGCCTATAGTTTTTTCTTTGAAAGTTTTCAGTACAATGAATATTGGAAAGATTTTCTGCACCGGGAAGGGCTTAGGAACGGCAGGGACCTCAGGCACCTCCAAGGCGCTGGCTGCAAAGAAAATGCGTTCGGAGGGGGATTCTTTGAAGGACGCCCTAGACAAGGACTATAAGAGGGTGAGTGAACGCAAGGTGTTGCCTACCAAGTGGTTGTGACATGGCCTCCTCTTTCGACATGGTCAGAAGAAGGACTTCGATGTGATGACCGAGAATGCCGACATGGTAGCCTTTACCCTTCTCTCCATCGACACCTATGAGTGCACCACACATGAATTTCTTTCGTCTTTCCACGATGACCTTGAGCTCCAACAACGTCATTGCACTATAAGTTTCATGCTCAATGGGCAACCACACAACCTCACGTTTTACCATTTTTGCGATTGCTTCTGGTTCTCCTATGAGGGATAGCTCGATATCACTGAAGAAGTCCTCGTAGAGGTAATGTATGCTTGGGAGCAGATTTCTATTTTTAGGAAAACCGATTATTTGTGGAAGAAGAGCGCCACTATCCAGAATCCCACTATCCGCTACTTCGCCACCTTCTTGGCAAATTATATTTTGGGGAAGGGAGATACCAGGGCAATGGCAGGTCTTGAGATAAGTGTTATTTATATGGCTCTCCATCCGGAGATGGAGCATAAGGTAAACTTGGGTGCTTTGCTAATCCAGCACTTTCACCGCCAAAGGTCGGCTCACTCGGATGACATCCGTTGTGGAGATTTGATCACTCAGATCGCCTACACAAGTGAGTTTGTCATGCCTCGTGAGAGAGTTGTGGCTGGTAGTAAGTATCTGGATGATGCTCACATGGCGAGCACCAAATTCATGGGGGTTTATAGGCCTCAACGCTCTCTTCACGCATTTCAATTTTATTTTGAACCTAATGCTGATGCCCACCAAACTTTGCTTCCATTTGTTCAATATTTTGGTTTACCAGGAAAACATAATTGGGTCCTCGATGAATAAGAATTCCATCAAGCAATGATTCCCTCGGGGAGGATTGCACCCCCAGGAGGGAACCCTGCTTGGGAGCGTGCAGGGCGAAGCCGACATGAGCAGCATGAGGAGGATGAGTAGGACTAGAACACCATGTGATGAGGGGTAACCTTGGCAATGCCCATGGTTATGAACTTAGGGTTTCATGGAAAAGAGAACTCTAGGGATTTTGTTGGCTGATCAGACAAACAAGGGAGTCAAAGTTGTCTGATTACTATGGAAAATATGGTTACAGATTGCTCAAAGCTTCGGTACCTCTCCGTTGGCTCCACAGCCTTTATATAATAGGCTAGGTCCCAAGGCCGTATATGGATAGGTTAAAAGTTACAATTGCAACACTAATACAATGTTGGTTTCTATTTCTTTCTTTATTGCCAAGACAACTTCTATCCGTCGGATGCTCTCTGGACTTTCCTTTACTTTTTACGGGCTTCATGGGCCGCATGCCCTTGTATGCCTAGGGTAGTCAATCACGAGAACCTGATTGGTCATGCCCATGTCAGTAGCCCAAGAGACTCCATCCGAATCATAGATTCAGGTTGAGTCTCGAAGACAGTTTTAGCTGCAAGTCGAAGATTTTCATAAGTAAATATTCTAATGCTCTTTGTATTGTTTGTCATAGGGATTTGGTATAACAGATATGATGCATCCGACAGATTGAGAATCAGTTAATTGCTCTTCAACAAAAACACCGTGAACCTACATCAAATTCAAGTCACGGGGCTTGAACTCGGTATTTGCTGGCGTAATTTAGTTTGGGTCGCTGAGGTCTCATCGAATACTGAATTCCAGTGCTTTTATTTTAGGTACCAATGCATCCGTTGGGATTTTTCATCATATCGTGGATAAAGATAATTTACTGGCAGAGCGCATTCGTGTGCGGTTACCAGACCGCATAGGACGGATCCTGGGGTCTTACCTTCATGTCGTGGACATGACATTCAGACATATTATCGTGTGGACGCGGTTCGAGGATTTTTGAGATTTTTTCAACTGCCTTGTTTGGCTATTGGAATTGCTGAAGTTGTTAGCTTTATTTTAACGGGTGAGATATAGGTGCTCCCGATGGGAGTAACCGTCCGAGAATACAGTCATGTAATGCTCATAGGTTTGGTATCAACTCAGTTGGAGTTTTTATGCTGCTTGTCATTGGGTGCACTTTCAACACACGAGGATAATATTTATCCGAAGAGTTGCTTTACTTTGGGTCTTGTTTGTTTTGTCGACTATGTTGGAGTGTATTTTTCTATCGGGTGCGTGGTCACTGCTCCCGATGGGAGTAGTCCCCGAGTCTATGTTTGGATGCTTGCATCAGGACATAGGCTTAGAGTAATATCTTCAATTGAGAGTGTACCCAACTCAGTCCTTCTTTATTCCAATCCTATTTCAAAAATTCATCGGGTGCGCAACCAGTGCTCCCGATGGGAGTAGCCCCCGAGGCTATGTTCAGGTTCTTGCATCAGGACATATGCTCAAAGTTTACTCCCGATAAATGCTTACGAAGGTTTATTTTTGTACATACCCGAATATTTCCTCATCTTTGGCCACACATGACGTTAGTGCTGACGAAGATGGTGTCGCAGTTTCTGAAAAATAAGACCCGGTGGGAAATTGAAATGGTGGGCATGTGTTGTAGTAATGATGACGCGTGAGCGGCGCGTTAGCATAGATCTTTTTGACCACATAACTCCACTTCTTGTGTGAAAATCGAGGCGTCGTGTAGATTTCTTTCATGTTTAGCGTGGTAATTACTGCCCATGATTTTTATCCCTTTAGTGAACCTGGCCACATGTCTCCATCCTTTGCGTCCTGATGTTTTGCCTCCCTTATCCGACGGCTGATCTTTGCGTTCCTTTTCCTTATAAGCCAAGGAGAATACTTTTACTATTTACTATTCCCCTTTTTTGCACACTTCTTCTTCCTCCTCGCGCCGCATATGTGCTTCCATGCTTCCTGTTCTTGCTTTCTCTCGTGCGCGCCTGTACCTCGCCTTCTGAGCCACCATGGGCAAGAGAAAGCTCAGTTCCTCAACTACTACAGCCAACATGACAAAGAGAAGAGTCATTGGATGGGCCCCTTCTAGATGCACCCAGCGGGAGTTGCGCGAAGAACACAAGGCTAGCCTCCTGGCCGATGATTCCTTTAAGGTTCCTGGGGATGAAGCTATTTTAGTGCCTGAAGAAGGATGGCAGGTAATGTTTCTGTCCTTACTTTTCTGTGGCCTTTGTCTTCTGGCCCACGAATTTCTTCGCCGCCTCCTCTTTGTTTACGGCGTGCAGCTCTATTAGCTCACACCAAACTCCATTCTCCATGTTGCTTGCTTCATCACTTTTTGCAAGTGGTTTCTTGGTATCCATCTCCTAGTGGGTTTATGGAAACACTTCTTCTATGTTCGCCGAAATGCCTCTGATACCATCATTCATGACGTGGGCGTCACAATGTTTTCTATTCACCGGAAGTGAACTACTTTGATTTCAAGTTTGCAGAATCTATTCAAGGCTAGAAGACAAAGTGGTTTTACATCCAGGATCGGCAAGTCCAAGGTCAAAACTTCGGGTTGGCCACCTTCGACCCGAAGAAAACTTGCTAGAGGCTTAGTTCGTGGGACCAAAATCCTAGTGCCGAGGAGATGAAGGAGATCACACCACTACTGCACAAAATCAAGAAGCTGCGCACCGAGGCTGGACACGATCTGTCAGGTTTGCAAATGATGGCTTACTTTCTTCAGGTGCGTATCCAACCTATCTAGGCTCGATTGACTGGTATGTGGGCCTATATCGGCAAGAGGTCCCCAATGAGGACCGCGACAGAGAATCTTCCTATTGCAACTCTTGAGAAAAAGGTGCTGTCTTTCACCACCCTAATGAAGAAAATTCCGGTTCCATCAGATTATTAGGTGGAACCCTATGGCAAGAAAAGAATTCTGCCTGATATAAGTTTGCTTGATTTCTTTTGAGTATTCAACTTTTCTATGCGCTTCTATTGTGATATAAGCTTTCTATGTGCAGGGTCATGATCATGTTCATTCCCTTCCTCCTTTTCCTAAAAGTGGCGAATTTCCATACAGTGCCACTTCACCCAAAGATTTTATCAGAACTGGGACTCCAGCCGATGAAGAAGGGGGAGCATCTATTGATGAATCTTCCCAAGGCACCCATCCATTCCTTCGGCTCATTCCCAGGATTTTGAGAGGGTGCCTGCTCCAGGAAAACCGAAGCATTATGAACACGTCGAAATGGTCGAGGACTCCGATGATTCAACGGGTTCAAAACCAAAATTGTTGAATCCTATGTCTTCTACTCTACCAAAGATGAATCTCTTCCGCATGACGTAGGATATATCTTCGTACGTATCGTTCCCATTGCATTTTGGAAGCTTGAAACTCTTTCCTTGACTAATCCAACCATCTATTTGTTGAACTAGGGGTGATGAGGATGACGAGGATTATCCACGAGCACATCCCGCTACCTCCGTCACATCGCCCAGCGTCAAGTTTCTGATCCAGAGAACCCACAGAAAACGACTGCGAGGGAACCGAACCCAAAATATTTTGCTGCTGCGCTAAAACCCCCACCGTCCAAGAAGAAGAGAACTATGGGTAAAGGCGTAACAATAGCCAAAAACCCTGATGAAGTTGACATGGAAGATGTAAGTGCTATTGTTTTGATAGTTTTGTAACTTGCTCCTGAATGTTCTTTTCTCGATACTAGAGTAATTTCTCTTTTGCGTTCTAGCTGCTGATGCGTGAGATGGTCGATATGGCCTCTCGATTTATCAAGATCTGTAATGAAGCCATAGAATCTAAAGGTCTGTCTTGTGGACTGAATATTGTCCTTCCTTGCAAATCTGTTTTCTGCTGACTCGGTGTAATTTTCATTGTCCAGCTGTTGCCAAACAATCCGAGTTTACTTGGGACAAGGCATTGAAGTATGTCGAGGTTCTTGAAGCCAAATTGTGGGTCGCGGAAAAGGCACTGGAGGAGGCTAAAAAGAATGCCAAGGATGAAGCCAAAAAATGGGAGGGCCAGGCTGCCATCATTGCTAAAAGGGATGAAAATCTTAAGAAGCAACTGGAGACTCTGAATACCTCCTTGACTGGTGAGTTACCTTCTATCATGCTGCCATTCTCTATATTTTCTCTTGACTTTCTTTCCTCACTTTTGATTTCTTCCATCTCAAAAATTACTGGCCAGTCTCTGACTTTGGATGAGGACAAAAGAACTGATCCATTGTCGGATGTTGTGGGTACCTTGGAAGCGAACAATGTCCATGGGAGGAATCTTATGATCCGTTCACGACGCATCTTCAAGAGCCTTCCTGCTAAGATGTTTGCGGGAAGGAAGTTCCCACTGACCTGAATGATCTTGTTGCTATCTTCAATCCGCTGACAAGGTATAGCATGATCCAGTCGAAGAGCGGTGCTGAAACTTCAATGGCACTGGCAATGGCGCACAACGAGAAGGTTGACTAGAAGAAGGTTAGATCCTCTATTCCAGTCACCAGCAATGGCAAAGAAGTTGACCTGACCTCCTTTATTAAAAGGGAAAGAAATATCCGCGGCTCCTTTTATCCATATCTGTAGGTCAAGATATATCTCCTGCCAATCCTGCGACCGGAACACCCTCTGGTAGTACTGCTCCCATTGTCAATCCTTCGACTGAGGCTCCTTCAGCTAGTGCCACGCTCTTAGTCGCAAAGTCTTCCTGATTGTATAGCTTGTGCCTTTCGGCGTTTTCTTTTGCTATAATGAATTGACGACCCGTACTTATCCAGTCTTTGGCTTGGAGGACAGCCTTTGCTCCTTGTATGTATATATATGATGTTCATGTTATATCTATTGTCGTGTATGTGTTCTATATGGCCTGCTAAAACTCTTGTCTTTTCATCTGTCCTATTAGATAACTGCTGATCCGGCTGCTCCTTCGGAGACTTCTCAGGCTCCTGATGTGCGTCCAACATCATCCGGAACAGTTGCACCCAAAAATGTTATCATCCGCGTCATGGATCCGCTGTTGTATGCCGAGAAAATTGAGAAAATAAAACGGCTGGAGAGCAACCTTCGAACCGTGCAGGCTATGCTAGATGTATCATAGTCGAAGATGCGCAAAACTTTGGATCATGAAGTGTATCTCTTGGACTAAATCTCCAGGGCGAGCAAGAAAATGCTCTGTAAGATTTTCACAGAGCCCCCGAGTCTTGTTATTCAGCCGTAGAAAATAACCTTTTGCTTTTTATCAGGTGTACGTTTATGTGAGAGAGAGGAAACTCAGTGTCTTCGAAATCGAATGAATGTTTTGATGGCGGCTTCTCAAGGTACGAGTAGCGATTTCTGGACTGGCCACCATTGTGCCTATACATTGGCCCTTCTATAGGATCGGGTGTCCAAGGTGGAGGAATTTTTCAAGTGTTGTCGTCAGACGCTGGCCATTGTATACAATGCCATGTTTCCTCGAGATCCTCAGTCTCAAGGTCTTGCCGAATTGATGGAGAAGTTTTGGAAAGGCGAGAGTATTTATCACTTCGCGAAGCTGCAGCTTGTCGCATGTGCGAAACTTGCGCTTTCTTGGGTGCACATGCATTATCACATGCTGGATTTGGACACCGTGTCGTGAGGGTTGCCTCCTCCTCCTGGGGGTGGGATGATTAACATGGGCCCCCATTATGCGGCTTCTCGTAGACCTACGATTAGAATCATCCGCTGATGCCTGGAAGAAGACAGAATTCTTCTTCGAGGTGTGACTCATAGTGTGGTCCTTCAAAAGAACATGTAAACTATGTAAAGATTTGTTTTGCTCTTGATAGAGTATATTTTGTTTTCTGTGTGTTTTGTTGTTGACTGCTGTGGAGTCGTTTTTATGCGAGACCCTTTCGTTTGCCCGATGCCCTGGGACCGAGTCAGCTATTCAGGCCAAAGCATTTGTATATTTGTCGGCAAAGCCGAAGGTGTGAGTGTGCTCTGTTTGAGCAAAGCCCCCCTAGTATCGGGTGGATGCTTTTACTCGGATGGTCATTGATGGAGCCTTCGGGTGAGAATTTACAATAACAGAAAAAACTGAGGTTGAGTTTCGGCAACTTAGCTTTATTTATTATCAAACACGAGGTACATATTTTGGCGTAATCGCCTGGCTGTTGGCCTTATTGTATGCAACTGTCACACAACCACGAGGCTGGCGGCTCATGTTCGTGGCGCTATGAGGACACAACGAGACGTGCAACCTGAACTAGGAGGAGGTGGTAGTCCTGTACGAGAACTAACTGCTTGTGCCGAAGGACTAGCGCCTCCCTCACGACTATAACATCAGCGCCGCCAGCTAAGTCGTTCCCTAATCCCGGAGGGGACTAGTTGCACGCCTACATCGACCACCACTGGATGGAGCTGACGCGGCGCAGCAGGTCGATCCGGGATGGGCATTGGGCAATCCTGGTCATCCGCGAGCAGGGCTCACGGGCTCCTCGGCGCCGCTCCTTCGTGCGAAGGAGGAGAATGAAGCACTGCGCCACCCAAAGAAGGAGAAGGAGGAGCCCATCTCCCCACCCCTGCAGCTATGTGGCCAACTTTTCCTCCGACCGAAGAAGGAGCCGCCACCGTCCAAGAAGGCGATAGAGAAGGAGAAGGTGTGGTGGGAGCTGGAGTTGGAGCCGCAGGCGGCCTACCATGACGCCAACGACCACGAGGACACGCCGGGGCAGGGGGTACTCATGAGCAGCTCCTACAACACATGTTAGTTGTTGATCGACAAGCTGAGTGTGGTTTTGTCTGCCGATGACAGCGGCACCATCATCGACCTCGCAGGGATAGATGAGCCGGCGCCGGAGCCGAAGACACCACCGGAGGACAGCAGCTTCGGGTGGGGTGGTGACGGCGGTGAATCCACTACAACGGCTTCTACTTGTAGATAGACGTTTTTTCCCTAAGTTTTAGTTCAAATTTGGGCAAACTATATATACATTTGAATGAATCGGTGTCTTTTGGTTAAATATATACAAATGTTATGCACTGGGGTTGGCTTAGTGCGGGCAGCCACGCCCCATACAGCGGCAACCTATGCCGGCGCCCCCAATAGCTCTCTGCTGGCTATGTGGAGATGCTCTTATTATGGTCCTGCCAAGTCATTCGGAGTGTTGTTGCTTCAAAGCCCTCCGTCGCGCAGAAAAAGCATATTAATTAAGAAACAGTAAAACTCGTTCTAGCTACGAGCCACCACAGTAATTTGAAGTTCCTAGCCGTACGATTGTGCTTCTCGTCTCAGATCATTCGATCACGTAGCTGTGGCCTTTTTACCATGCCAGCCGCCCGTCTTGACCGGCCCATCATTAATGGGCTGCTTCTCCGACGATTGACCTGCGAGGCATCTGATTAACTGGGCCAACTATGCCTTCCATGAAGGATGTGACGACACAATGGTTTACTTCTCGTCTGTGCTCACCTCTTCGTTGTGCTGATACAATACAAGTAGTACGACCAATCTCCAAGAGACGTAGGAAGGGGCGGAGATGAGAAAAACGAAAACAGCCCGGCCTGCAACACCTAGCGGCGCTCGGGCGGCGGTGGCGGTGAAGAACCCACCGTGAGGTCTATTATGCCACGGCGATGGGTCAACCATAAGGAATTTCTGCTCCCCATGTTTGTTGCACGGAACTCTCCGCCTTCGCAACCCCACATTGTGCACAAGCCTCCATTGGTACTCTCTCTCCCTGGCTGCTATCTTGCCGCATCGGCGATGATACTCCTGACACAGCCTTAATGGATCGGAGTTGGGACGGTGAGGTAGCATCCTGGCTAGGTCAACTGTGATAACGAAGCTCATTGCTAAAAACAGGTGTCAAAGTTGGAATTGTCTTTTCATTTAATTCGTACAAGACTGCAGAAAATGCCTTTGCACGAGTAATCCGGGACAGTGATGCTAACAGTCTGAAAAAGACCACCTTCAAAGAATGTTGTCTAAGATTCTCCGGAGGGTGGTATTAAGCAATCCTTAGCAAACTCCCTCATGTGTTCTTGCTGTCAACGAAGGACACACTAGCGATGTGTCTGCTCTTGGTGGGATGACCTGCAGTCTGCTCTTCGTTTGACAATAATGCTACACTTACAAGCTGTATCTACGGAAATAAACCTACAGGATTACGGGGGAATAGTTGGCTGGGGGAAGTCTTTTTCTCCCGTGATTTCATGACCACAAGCGCTCAGATTCTATCCATGTCGCATCATTCCGCAGATTGATCTGTAAACTGCAGCCTGTAAGTTTAGCATAGGATTTTCACAAGTGGTGCTTGAAGCAATTCGATAGGGTGCATTTTTTTTTTTGTACAGATTAGTCTATTCTATGCAATAACATTGTTGCTGAAATTACAAATGGAAAAAGGAAATCGAATTCATATAGAGGAATCAATTGTATATATTCGTGTATGTGTTTAATCCATTATAAACATTGACGGCAATGCGCGCCTTGATGATCTAGTATTCTCTAGAGGTCAATCTCATAGGGAGATTCTCCGTTCAATCGCCTACTAATTCGGTGCAATAGCTCCAAACATACAAGACCAAGTAACTCCACAGGTCCAAGTATAAAGATCATTAACAATGTTACCACTACTATCCTGTCATTACTTAGGTACTATTGATTCGGTGCAATAATTCCAAACTTACAAGACCAAATAGCTCCACAGGTCCAAGCATAAAAATCATTAACAATGTTACCACTACTATGTTGTCATTACTTAAGTGCAAATTTGTTCGAATAAAATATGAGCAAACCATTCTTTGGGTACGTCTTGAGCAGTCATTGTGATATCATGTCACAACGGTCTACATATAACTTTTTGTTCAATCTTACGACGGCGACGATGTTCACTCGGGTAGTACCAGTATGGCTTCGGCACCGGCCAACTGTCATTGATATAATTTAAAAACAAATCAGACACAAGAACCCATGTAAAACGGTAACCAAAACTTATTGATACATGTTACAAAAAACATACCTAGAATTAGGCTTCTTTGTAATTCCAGCAGCAAAAGGCCTACAGTAGACCAAAGGATGGTTTTAACATCTAAGGATAATTGAATGCCTAAACTGGCGTTTTACAAAAATCTGATCAGATACAGTAGCTCAATAGCTTAGCAAGTTAAATAGGGTTGGGGAGGAGAGGGAGAAATGGATAAGCCACCCTGAGAGCAGCGGCACCTGACCCGCAGTAACTCCAGCACATGATTTGAGGCCTAGAGCCCTAGTGACTATGTTTGGCCTCGGCTTTGGCATATTTGAACTAACAAGAACTAGCAAGCATGAGATTATTGAGACCATTAATGTTTTTTTAACATTTCCAACATGTTGAAAAAGTGCAGAATCAACTAAAAAGCTTACGCATCAGTGCCAAATTAGATCTGAAAATTTCTGTAAGGCAAAAGATAGACCAACCAAACTGAACCCAGATTCTGCAATTGTCCACTCCAAGATGTATGACGCAAAGTTGAACTAGAAAGGAGCAAACTGATGACACTCAAGTCTACTTCACTAACACCTCAATATTATGTACAATAAAAGTACTTGGGCACTTGAATACCGTACAAAAAAAGATAGAAGGCATACCCCTCTGCATCAAAACTCCTCAATACTTTCAGAATTATCTTACTTGGCAGGTAAGGAGTTCCTCCTGTGTCATAAAAGTTCATGCCAACAACATTCCCCTTAAAATCAAGAAGGGGCCCTCCAATTCCAGCCTATAGCAGAAAAACAAAGTGACGCTTAGCAATTGTTACACAGGAAAAGGTAATGTTCCTAGTATGACTACTGATGTAGTCACTTATCCATATGAAACTAATTATTTCCATCATGCAAAAAAAAAGAGAAATTAAGTAATCAACGAAATGTACCTTGGTGATTTTACAGGTGGAGATCTTAAGCTCTTCGCAACCAAGTTGGCATTTTTCGCCAGTCACTGACCCCTCTGTAGCCATACTTTTGCCTGTATGGAAGACACGGCCGAGAGCTAATACCTCAGTTTGTGGTGCATCAACTAACATTGCTGGACGATTACAGCGAAGAGGGAAGCTGATAACAGCAACATTGTAGCAGAAATCATATTTTTCTAATTTCCCTTCAATGCACTCCTCACTTGGAAGAGGAAGACACACACTAATCTGCAATGATGAAGTGAGACTTAACTGGTGTCTTGGTGAACAAGTAATGAGTAAATTGCTATTCTAGTACTACAAACCTCCAAGTTATCCAAAATCTTGTTTTCATCACCACAAGTTCTAACCAAGCTTGCTGAAGTCAGAACTCTTGTGGTGGATGTGGATCCATTGAAGTCTATACATACACCTGTGCAAGCAAAATGCCTTTTCTTGACTGCAAATGGTAATTTCAGTCTTAATCAACAATCATATAAAACAGAAAATAAGTGGAAAATAATGAGATAATACCTTCGCAATCGCGACTGAATGAAGCGAGTGCAACAACACTCCGAGACATCTTTAAAGCAATTTTTCTAGCAGGTTCACTCAAGATATCTCTGCCAAATTCCTCTTCAAAATGACCTTCCAAACGCATGCCTCCTGGTTAAATAAACATGACAGGACAGTTAAATGAGATGACAGAGTAGAGCAGTCCATAATGTGATACAAAAGGGAATGGTCAGCACCCAGAAGAATCAATAGCAGCAACTCACCATCAGCATAAGATGGTAAGGGATAACCAGCTTCATTTAGGAGACCATCTATCATCTTTGTAAAGTCTAGTGAAACAAGGTGAAGAAATTCATGACAATGTGTAAGCAAAATAAATACAAATGTTGCTGCAAAGTCATGATCAGCAAAACGAAAAGCATACCATCAGATGGCCAGGGAACTAGAATAGGCTTATGCTCATCGTCAATGAGCTCTTGTGTAGGTACACGCTTAGTAAATTCTAGTACTACAATATGAAGACACTACATGTCAGTAATGATCGAAAGTTAACACTGGATTATGATATCTTGCATGATAATAAACACCAGAAGTGGCTCTGAATTGATTCACCTTGTGGCTCAGGGTTAGAACATAAAATTGTTTGTGATTCTTACTTTCACTTCCCCCACTATTACCATTTTGATTGGAGCTACCTATAGTAAAGAGATAGAACAAACAGACACTGAGTTCTATGCTGACCTTAAAGAGTATGGAATAAGTAACACTGGAAAATGACAAAGAATAGCATGTTCTCGCATAGTTTAGAAGCCTTAAAAGAGTCACCATTCTTAGCTCACCTTCCGGATGGCGCCTAAAAGCACTGGAAAATTTTTGCCGCCCATGTCGTATCATTTCCTCCCTACTGCATAATGTAGTAATAATCTCATTATAATGCATACATAATAAATATGATTGATTTTTCATGAACATATCAAATACAAGTATGATCAAATGATGTCTAGATAACATACCGAATCCGAGCAACCCTCAAACATTCATCAATCTTATTTCCTTGCACATATGGAGTTCCTTCCTGATCATGGTAGTCATTCATCCCAACAATATTCCCATCAAGATCAACAAGTGGACCACCACTTCCATCCTAGCACAAAAATGAAGTGTGCACATAGGAAAATTGTAATTTTTGAAGCATTCAAAGACGGGGCATATAATGATTTGACAAATACTGATAGAAACCAACAACGCACCATAGTAATTTTGCATGTGGACAACATAGACCCTTTGCTGTCAATTTTACTTGGGTCGTCACTCGGTACCCCATGTGTTTGCATCAACTTGCCTGACTCGAAACAACGCTTTAGAGCTAACAAATCAGTATGCCGCTGGACTTGCACGCTGTTACCGAAACATACTGTGCGAAGATCAGGGTAATATGTAGTGACCACATGAACCATACTGAAAGGCAAATCATAATGTTGTATCCACGCATCAACCACTTGGTTATTTGGAAGGCGCAATTTTATCTGTAATGACATGAAAGATATACAACATGATTACCAAATGACTTTCAAGTTTCTAAAATAAGCAAGCCAGGTGCAGAAAACTTGGCAGCACAAACCTTCAGTCTATAGATGAACTTGCGTTCACAATCTGACGTGCTAACCAAGGCTGAGGAGGTCAGAAAACATGTATAACGTAAACTGTTCTCAACAACTATACCTGTGCTTTCATAATGCAGCTTGTCTCCTACACAAGATCATTGTTTCAGTCGTTGTCAATCGATGATCAAATATATACTAGGGAAAGTACTGGGAGTACAACAGTATAATCACCATCAAATGAAGCAAGCGAGACAATGCTTGCGGAAAACTTTGTAGCAAGTTCTTGACTGAGTTCCTTCCAGCAGAGTTTTTGTTTCATGCTCGCCACCGTATCTTTACAATCACTAGAGATGCTGGATACTTCCTTTACGCGCTTACGGTTTTCTTCCTGACCATTTGAGCCTCTAGCTCTTCGCTTAACTCTTAGCATCTTCGCTGCAGAAATTGGGGTCCCCACACAAGAAAGATAAGAAAATTTTCTTCAATGTACTTTGAAGAATTTTGTTACAAAATACATACAAAGTAACTTGTACTTCGAAGAAACTTCCGTCCTGATCACAGAACATTTTTTCCAGTGATAAAAGTCTACGAAGCACCGACAAGGGGACACGGCCACGTGGGAATACAGCATTTTTCAGAAAACAGCCATACAGGGATACGGCGAGTATATATAAAATAAAATAAAATTTGCACTGCAAGTATATAAGAGATACAGTAACACATAACATGGTCCACTAGCATAACAAGATACTTAGGATCTACAACACCAGGACCAGATCCAGGTTCAGCCTCTGTATCGTTGCTTCCAGTGGCACCTGTAGACGAATATTGGCTGCCAGCCATAAGCAGCAAGCACAAGCAAAGCATCAACCAAATGGACAGCAGAAAAAAAAACTGCAACGAAAATTGGGGTCCCTACACAAGCAAAGCAGCAACAAGCTAAGACGCAAGCACAAGCAGCATCCAACTAAAACCAGAAGTCCAAAACTCAAACCCGAGAGGGAGTGAAGAACTGAAGACTGAAGAGATGAGGGCGAGCCGACATGGTTACCTGCTGGTCCTCCTCGAGCTAGCCGCCAGGAGGAAAGCTGGGGCGTAGGGGAATCGGTGATGGCGACCAGGGAAGCGAGTCACGGCGGCGGAGAGGACCGATTCCAGGCGGCGGTCCGGTCCGGTCGACCAAGCCTCGAGTGAGACAGCTCGTCCCTCCCGTGCGTGGGTGTGACTGATATGAAGGTAGGGTAAAGTGCTCGAGATGTGTTTACAAATGACGGGGCACGAGTTAGATCTGATCTTACTGGAATTACAGGGATATCATGAAGAATCAGCAATCAACGATCTTATTTAACTTGAGCGCCAAGGTGATTGCGATCAGGGGACTGCGGTCCGACGTGTAGTGGGCCACCATGGGTCCAGCCTTCCAGGTGGACCATCTTGACCTACCTGGTACCTATGACCTTCTTATAATCTCTATCTCTACTACTTAAAAAGGACGAATTTCCTCTGTTTTCTTTAGTTATTGGTTTCGTTAACACTTTTTAAATAAGACCATTTTACCCTTTCACCAAATCACATAAGGCGTAAGAAAAAAAAAAGGAGTGTTCGATACCTTCGTCCGTAGCAAAATCCATCGGAACGCAGGTTCAGAAAAAAGTCTAATGGAAACCGTCCCTGAAATACCGCACCATCCACGCGATCGTTGCGCCTCTAGCAAAAAAAAATCACGCACGATCGCCTTGTCGCAGGTCCACGGGAGCTCGCCCGCTGCAGTCGCCCTCGCCGCCAGATCGCCACGACCATCGCGCGCCATCCAGCTGCGCCGTCCGGCCGACGATCCTCCCGACCCATCTGGCCAATTCACGCGTCCTGCAACACTGCCGGCCACCACGATCTACTGCAGGTATACTATCTAATGCAGTCATAGGGCCATGATCCAACGATTTGCAGGTGTAGGTCATCGTCCTGCAGCACCGCCCAGCCACCTTGATCTACTGCAGCCTGCAGGTACACGCCAAATTATATAATGTTGTCATAGGACCATGATCAACGATTTTTTCAGGTACAGGTCATCTTCAGAAATTCCTTTCAGATCGTTGCAGGAATTATGCTATGTGCCTTGGTAATATTCTTGATTCCTTTTTTAGATCGTTGCATGAATTCTTCCCCTGAGCTATCTTGATGGTGGTCTGAAATTGCGTTGGCCTCACATGAATAATCATTTATGCAAGTAGTAACCCGAGACAATTGTTTGAAAATACAATATTACGGATGAGCATGTGCTTCGCAACGAGATCAGATGATGCCATCAAATAGTTTTCTTTTCGTAGACTAAGACCCACAACATACTTAGTGATATGTGCAAGTTACCATCTGAAATTATTTCTTGGCGTGACTGATAAAAAAAACACCACTAATGTCCATGCAGTAACAAACGAAACTAATGCAAGTTGTATTTTTCTGTTTGGGTGAAACTGATCCCAACCTTAGGTTTTCTATTTCGTAGGAGAAATCCATCATTAAGATCAAGATCAAGAGGATCACGAACTCGTCGAATAGGCAGGTGACCTTTGCCAAGCGCCAAGTCGGTTCGCTGAAGAAGGCCCGCGAGATCCGCGTGATCCTCGACGCTCAGGTTGGCGTCATTATTTTCTCTAGCACGGGCAAGCTCTACAACTTCCGCACTCTGTTTATGTTTCTAGGACTCTATTTTCTTTGGAGCCGATCGCAAAGATGCAATACGTAGCTTGCTTCTAGGCTGCCAAGGATCAGTACCAGATCAACTCCAGGAAGATACTTCGGGATGAGAAGCACAATATTCTTGTCTGATCTACTTTGATAAATTCTTTTAGCACCAATAATCGAATAAAAATATTCAGAATTTGCAAACCCTGGAAATATATTCTAAGGAACAGTGCAGAGATCGACATGGTGAAGAAGGAGAACTACAACATGCAGATCGAGCTCAAGAAAGTGCTCGGGAGGACCTACAGATGTCATGGTTCACTTGGACAATCACGAATTTCACCAGCCTCAGTGGGAAGAAGCATTACTCATATGTGTTTGTTATCAGTGGGTACAATCGGTGAGCCCTTGGCCCTCTTCACTTATTACTCTAGCTGCAGCTAACAATGCTTTCAGAATATTTTATCTTGGTAACAACTATGGCTTTGATCTAGGTGTGTTCTTATTTCCCCCAAGGGAATAACGTGGAGCACTTATCAATGTACTTGGATATTGCCACTCGGCCCATACGGTTGCAAGGTGCAGAGTTTTCTTTAAGCATATTTTGATTGCTGATCTAGGCTTAAACCATGTTTCCGTTTGCAGATCCTATGAGGGCTTAAGCAAGGGTATTGTCACTGGTGGTGGCATTTTTACTATATACCAAGTGATCTTAATCTCTTTGTTTTGCTCGACAGTGTGAAGTGTTTGTTGGCATACTGATTGCAGGTGGGAAGTCCAAGTTGATAATACCTCTGATTTTTTCATACGAACCTGAACCGCTGCTTCTTAGGTAATAAAATGACAAACTATTTTGAAAATTTAGGAAATTAGAGATGTGAGTATTTAAAGACGTGCCTATGATGAACTGCACATGAATTCTTACTTACACAAACTATATTTCGGTATTTTCTTTCCTAAGAAACTCAACCATGTATATTCATACTAGCAACTATTTTGAAATGCAGATGAATTTTGATCGTGCACGTATTTTAACAGGAGACTGCCATAATCGTAGGAATTCTACGATCTCATACGACATCCTTCTCCTTGGCCTTCATAAGTGAGAGTGTGGCAATAAACATACCAGCCTTGAACATAGGTCCAATAGAAGGTGGTGTCATTTTCTTCGCGTACATAGGTATGGAACCTTTTCTATTTTATGCTCGCTATATATGATGTAGTTCTTGCTCTGGCAGTATTTTGATCTACAAGTAGAGGAAGATAATGATGCATTTAAGATTCATTCAAGGAGATGATCGTCAAGAGGAAGAAAGTTGTGATCAGCGTGAACAAATAAATCTCGTGGAGCGATAATGGACACCAATGCAGCGATAGAAGCGTGCAAAACTGGGTACATCTGTCATGTAGCTGGTCAATCAGTCAGCAAAAATAAATATTGCATGGTTTAAAATATATTATTAAGGTTAAAACTGGTATTCATAATATTGTTGCAAAACCAAAAAAAATGGGTACATTTATCCTATAGCAAACCTGACTTCGCCGAAGATTTCTTCTGGGAGACCTCGTAGCAAAAAGAACTTGCCACTGCAGCAAATCGGACTTTGCCAGAGACCACGCCAAAGACCTCGTCGGAGATCTCATCGCAAAACATTTATACTATTGTAGAAAACAATAGAACTTTTGTACCAAAAATCTAATGTAGCATGTAGCACCGCCGCCACCCGCACGTAGCAAACCTAACACCCACTTGTAGCACCGCCAGCGGCCGCATGTAGCAAAACCCAATGCCGCTTGTAGCACTGCCGCCGACCGCACGTAGCAAACCTCGATGCCATACATAGTAGTGCTGGTGGCCTTCGGTAGCACCGCCAGCGGCCGCATGGAGCAATATCTATGAGGAGAGGGTCGTCGTTGTCGACAACGGCGACCTTGGTGACCGCGCACCCGACGATGCTCTCATATAGCAATACAGTCTGATAGGGCTTTGTAGGGAGGCGCGACGAGGTGGAGGAGGAGCAGCGGGCACCCTGAGGTGGCGGTCAATGGTGGGTGTCCTCCATCTCCGGCGGCAGGAGAGCGCTGGTGCAGGGTGGAGATATAGGATGGGCGGCGTGAGCTGCAGGGGTCCTGACGGCGTAGTGACATAGTGGCGAGCGACATGGTGGCATGACAGCGCGACACAGAGGTGGAACGGATAGAGATGACATTGGTGGTCCAGGCAAGTGCAGGGTAGCCCAGAGCAGGGTGGCGCTGGAAGCACGAACACGAACATGACTAGATGTGCTCGAGGTATGTGGGGAATGGATCCCATATGGTGGGACCTACGCGTGGCTGCTTCACTGTGAACTATCCAGACGATGCGTCTCCTGGACAAAGCTAATCATTTACCTTGTTATAATACTACCCTCCATTCTGACATGAATGAAAGACTCATTTTGTAGATACCTTTTATCCGGTTTGTTTTTTATATTAAAAATTATAAGTATTTTATGTAGATATGTGTGGCCAATCTTTTCGCCGAGATCATGTTCTTTTCGTTTCACGGTGCAAGAATGTCAAGCGTGTGATTAATCCGTCTATGTATAAAATAGTTGTTTCTCGGTGCTTCAATTCATGTTCCATGTTTTGTTACATTTATTAGAATAAATAAATTTAGACACCAATTTAGGATTAATAAAGTTTTTATTGTTCTATTGCACTTACATAATAGAAGTTTCACTAATTATCTTACAAAAAGACTAACACTATCAAAAATCGCTAGATTGTGCGCTATAAAATAAGGCACATGATAGGGTGAAAGGGTAAAGTATCGAAAACACACATGTTGCTCCTTGAAGGGTTAGTGAGAGGGATAAAATCACCAATGTATATAATAGGATATTCAAAATAAAATTACCTTTCGTCGTGTCTTGTTTTCCCGTGGCAACGCACGGACAACTAACTAGTTACTATAGAAATACTTATGTTGGTATCGTATGAGGTGTTATATTTGTAACGTACTTGGAGCTCTTTATTTGGTTCTTAGCAAACTGGTGTTGCATCGCCAATTGTATTCTTCCCTGGAAAAAAATGAAGACTTTGAATCTGTGTGTATGATCTTGAAGAGGTGAAAGATCTCGGTGAAGGAGACATATTAAGTGAACACTAGTCAGTGATAAGAATGAGCTCCAGGTTGTTCCCTACCTGCTAGCTCAACATCCTTGCATGATATCTCAACAATGAGGTGTTGTTTACTCAAGTTATGTGAAATTATTTGCTTACTTTTTTGTGATATATTTTGTGCTTATTTATTGTCTCCAATTAACTTGTACATATAAAATATGTAGTATAAGAAGAAGATAAAGAATACAACTACCAGGATACGGTGACCCCTGGTGGTGGATCCAGTACTCGGTACTCACAAGCGCGTATTGACGGGAATAGCTTCAGGCACATAAACTTTGAAAAATACAAGTCCAAGTAGAATACACTTAAAGGAGCACTTCCACCTCCAAGTTATGCATGGCGCCCACAAAGAGCGCCAAGTGCTGCAATCCCTTCACAAGAAACTCAGAGTGTTACGCAGTAAGTGGTCAAAGCTATAGTTCCTGGTACCCGACAAGACGTCCAAGGCAAGAAGGTAGCATCACAAGACAAGCAACAAATTGCCCAAGACGAGAAGGCAACATCCTAAGGAGAGCTAGCAGATGCCTAAGGCTAGAAGGCAAGGAGATGCCCAAGAAGAGAAGGCAGCATCCCAAGGTAAGCTGGCAGATGCCCAGGCGAGAAGGCAACAACCCAAGACGATCGGGCAGCTGCCCAAACCGATTGTTGCTTCTGGTGGCACACGTAGACGATTGGATGCTAGCCATGGTGCTGCTCTCAAATGCCATGCTCCCTAGTAAGCAAGGCAACAATAAGCTAGGATGCAAGCACAAGCAGCAACCAACTAAAACCAAAAGTCCAAAACTTGGTTCTGAGAGGGAGGGAGGAAAGAACTGAAGACTAGATAGATGAGGGTGAGTCGACATGGTTACCTATTGGTACTCCTCAAGATAGCCGCCGGGAGGAAAGCTGGAGTGTAGGGGAATCAGTGATGGCAACTTGGGAAGCGAGTCACGACAACGGAGAGGACCGATACTAGATGCGGTGCGATGCCCAAAACCGATGTTCTATTTAAGAACTATTCTAAAATTGCAATGATAACAACTTCTACTTAAAGCATGTTTGCAAGTAACCCTAATCAATAGATAATGCAAAACTACAGATGTTCTTTGGCATTCCAAAGAAGTGTTACTCACATGCAATTAACCTAACAATTTTTTACCCTCTCATTAGGGTTTAGTGCTCCTATGGTGAGTCACATCGCCACCGTGAGATCGTACCGGATCCGAGAAGCGTTCCGTAGCAAAAAAAACAAAAAATATCCTAGCAACAAGAACGATATAGCCAAGATCTACTCTATGCATATGTAAGGTAACAGAGGGATTCGGTGTTCATACCTTTGAAGACCAAAAAGCATTACGTTCCAATGAATATTGATCATGTAGTCATATGGCGATGCCGACCCCAAGGTCATGCAGGCGTACAAGCAATGAGTGCTACAACTGGCAGCACCTCCTGAGTTCTACACGCATCCGGTGTAGACGATGTCCCCTTGGCTCCGATCTAGCGAAGCAGTGAAACAAGATCGATCCGGACCAAGATACCAACAGCAAGATGGTGTGCGTATGGTGGAGAATTCTCAAACTCCATATTTTTGTTCCGATATTACAGAATCACATGTGAGGAAGAGAGGGGGAGAGATACAAATGCCTCAAGGGAATTGTGTGCTCCTCCTCCCCCAAGCCCCTCCTTATATAGGAGGAGGGTTACGCACTAGGGAGGGGGCCAGTGGCCAAAGGGAGGTGGGACGGCACCCTAGGTAGGCACCCACACCAAACCCTAGGTGCCCCACATTATCCAAAGGGGGTGGTGCCCCCACATGGGCCCTCCTCCGGGTGTGGCCCACTTAGGTGGGCTGCCCCTAAAATATTAAATAAAATATATATTTAGTATTAATTTCATTAATTAATATTAAATACATATTATTTAATTTCCTTTGCTCTGAAACATCTTTCGGATCACTCCGAACAACCTTCGGATCCACACGAAACATTTCCCATTCTCTCCTCTCTTTTCTCCAACGATCTCGAATCTAGACCTAAGTGTCATCTACCCTTGAGAGTGCCACCCTACAGTTCGGGAATGCGCAGACATGATCGAGACATCTCTCCGAACCCATGATGGCCCCCATGTATTCCAAGAATTAACTCGACCGCTTGAACCTTAAACCTCGAATCTCATTCCCTTTGCTACACGATACCTGGTTTGTCCAAGATTTGATATTAGGTATCTCTATACCTAGTTCGATCTTGTTACCGACAAACATATTTACTCGTTCTCGTGATATTACATTCTCATGACCTAGTCACATGTTTGCAAACTTTGTAGATGTAATCTCACCGAGTGGACCGAGGGTATCTATTCGTCACGCCGGATGGAAAAATCCCGATCTTGATGCATACACCTCAATCTACCCGTTCAGAATATGTGAGAGATACCTTTATGATCACTCTATTATGGTGTGATGTTGATGCAGTCAAGGCAGCCTCCAGTGATAGTGATTAGATATGATCTCACGTCAAAGGATTGAGTTACTATGCTTTCTGAGTTATTGCAATGTTGAACTTTGTGATTGGATCTCATTGCAATACTAAATTTGGGTGTGTGTCATTCACTCAATGACATGACCCCATTTTCAATTGAAATAAATGTCCATGACTAGGAACCTTGATCATCAGTTGACTAATGAGCTAGTTGACTAGAGGCTACTAGGGACTTGGTTTGTTTATATGACACACATATATTAATGTTTCTGCTTAATACAATTATAGTATGGCATAAAACTTATTGTGGACATTGAGATATGAAAATAAAAACATCTTATATTAGTTGCCTCTATGGCATATCTCTAACAGCCTCCCACTTGCACTAGAGCATAAATAATCTAGTGTTTATTTTGCGCATTTAACACCTAGGCATTCCTGTGTGATACATGCGTTGTTTGTGGTAAACATAATCTCTAGAACTAACACTTTCAGCTTCGTGTGTATTTGCATGTCTTTGTGTCTCTATGCATATGTCATTCTCCAAGGAGATGGCATTATATAAATTTAGTATTCTGGTGAGACCTCAATTGCCTAGCCAAAACTGTGTTGACACCATTGTCGTACAATATATCTTTATAGTATATCCCACTTGGAGTTACACCTAGTTTAATAACAAACTACTTGATACAAAGCCCTCTTTATGTTGCTTCTAGATCAGTCGTATACTCAGTCGCCATTGTAGTATCTGTTACAATGTACAACTTTGGAACTAGTCCAAATCCATCACGAAACTTTTTTCTATTTCAATGTGCCACCTTCTTTCTTAACACATAGCCTAAATTGAGATAAACTTTATTTGTATATGTGAAAAAACTTGTATCAATGTAAAACATTACAATGAACTATTTTGTCATATCTACATGAAGAGCATATTCTTGGTTCTTCCAAAGTACACAAGAATATCATTACTATTGTCCAATGGTGATCTTATGAATCACTCTATTATATGCTCCTAACACTCAGAGCATAGGACTCGTCTAGATATGTACATACCATGGCATTCATGATTAATCAAATCATTCATGAGGTTTCACTTACCAATTGTCAATGCAATTGATCTTGCTTCCATGTGGCAAGAACTTTTCTTGTCATATCCATATTGAACTAATTCAATATTTCATCTATGTACTTTGGCATAACTTATTAGCATTTCAATCTATCTGTATAGACTTTGATGTCTAAAATTCTGGTTTAGCCTAAGTCTTTCATCAAAATCCAATTTGAATAAAATTCTTAATTCATATTAAAATAAAGATGCATTACTTCCAATCAATAAAATGTCTTTTACATAAAGAATTATAGGTATGTATTAACGCTCTCACTTACTTTCTTGTAAACACAAGCATCTTTATTGTTTCTGATAAAATTAAACTCTTTAACAGATTCATCATGGTGAAGATTTCAACTTCTCAATGCTTATTTCAATCATTGAAGTTTACATATATTTTAGCACTCTTCGAATTAATAAAACCATTTTTATAGTGTCATGTACACATCCTAGGTAACCATTCTACTGGAAGAGCATTGTTTTGTTTATTCAATTACCATATCTCAATATGTAGTGATTGCTACAATAATACGTACAGACTAAATATCGCTACGAAAGATCAAATCTTGTCGTAGTCAACTCCTTGATCTTTGTCATAAACTTCTTTCCGGCACATCGACCATTTCACAAAACATCCATGTATGTTTATTTTTAGATCCACTTACGCTTTGAAAAGTTGCACGCCTTCCTAAGGTCTACCAACTTCATAACTTGATTTTTATATATGGATACTATCATGAATTCTTATGGCCTATATCCATTTAATGGAGTCAGAGATCATCATCGCTTCTTTGCATGTAGTCGGTATTATCATTGTCCAACATTGACACTTTGTTCTCAAATCTTGTTATTTGATTATCACCTGGTCCATTCGGTTCAATAGGAACTTAGATTTCTGAACTACAACATTTGCAGAAATAATAGCCATGAGCATTGTAGCTACCTATAGAATACTTTCTGGTGTGGTGCTACTCTAATCATGTCATTTAGGTTCAAATAACCTCATCAAAGTATTTATTATCCTCCCACTTAAATTTTCATGAAAAATTCCTTCTCAAAGAACTCGCCGTTTTAGCGCAAACACTTTTGTATTTAATGTTATGGTGGAGGAATTCCCAACGATTGATTTTGGGATAACCTACAAATATGTGCTTATCCCACTTTGATTTTGTAAACATTTTACACATGTCTTGCATACTAAAATTTAAGAAAAGACAGACTAGGTTTTATCACTTGTTGTTTCAACGGAACATGATGTTGCTCTTTTTAGTGTATAAGTGGTAGTCACTATAGCATAATATTTAAATCATAATGGCAGTTTTATATTTTATCTTACCAAGTCAAACTAGGTTCAATTATATTCTCAAAATATTCCATACTACTATGGTGTTTCGGGAAACTCAAGTTTATGAAATAATTTCTCAACTTTTAGATGTTTCCTAAACTTGTAACTCAAATATCTTCTTTTATGATTCAATCATAAACTCTTGATTATCTTGTGATGATAATTTCTACTTCATGCTAAAACCTTTGAACATGTTTCAAATGTCTTATACTTCTTGCTCATTAAACAGATATACTCATATATCTATTCAATTCCTCAGTGAAAGTATACGAAGTACAATAATCCACCACACACGGTTTTACATAATGGACCATATACATCAATATGTATTACTTACAATAAGTTAGTTGTCCGTTCAACTTTTACCCATGAACATAGTTTTAGTTATCTATAGGGAAGTCTTACAAGTGTCAGTTCACTCAAAAACAACTTGACTCCAAAATTCCATCAACATGGAGTTTTTTAATGTTCTTCTTTCCAATATAACTTAAACAGTGGTGTCACACTTAAGTGAAATTTCAATCATTTCGTCTTGTGATGTTTTTAGCATTTAGTTTTATGAATATTATTTCACCAACAAGATTTATGATGGTTCATCCATCATCTATGAAATATAGTGATTATTTGATCAACTACTTGTTCTCATAGTACGGGAACCAAATAACAGTTATTGGAATAAATCTTGATGGATTGGTTCTTGATGTAGATGACAAACATAATAACATTTTATTTGTTTACCGATGAACATCATCGATATATTCTCTTGCTAGTTACTTGGGCCATTGTATTTCTTATATTGAGTTTCTTTGTATGACACTTCATACCAACCAATTCAGCAGCTAATACCAAAGAATTACATTGTTTTATCTAGCAAAGAATATATTCATAGCATGTATATTTTCTACATACCTGAGCTGGATAATTCCAGTTCATTAATTTCTACCAATTACATTTGTGGATTCTCTTTCAAAAATTTCCCCTCTTTCAGAAGAATCAATCAACATCAATAGTGGCACAAATCATATGGTACTTGGTTCAAGTGTGTTAGTCAAACACTAATACCCTCAAACTCACAGTTTGAAGTGGATCACCATCATCACATGATTCACGTTCTTCCGGATTCATTCGTTAGTGATCTTTTTTATATTAAAAATTTTACCTATACCTTTTATTCATCAAATCATGACAACTTTCATGATTGAACTACTATAGTTCACAAGGACGAACATTTGTATAATTTTAGTTCCCAAACTTATTGGCTGATGGGTGCGCCTAGCGTCACCATCATTCGCAAATACTCATCCAATATGAGAATCTGTTTCCAACTAAATTATACTATATCATGTTGCAATCAAATAGTGGTTCAGATATTAGAATATCTTTTACACAAGATGATTTCTGAATCTTTCAGCTCCCAGATAATCTTGATACAAAGAACTTTATTTCTAATATCAAGTATCATGGAGGCAAGCATGATCCTTTTTGGCACTAACTTTGGAATCTATTACTCTAGGATTAGTACAGTTATTAAAGTGAGGTTTACTTGAAAGTCTGCTTTAGGACTTTTATCTATAATTTGACACTCAGACAATACAGTACTAGTCTGTAAAGTAAGTATCTAGAATACTATAGTTCTATTATCCCAATTATAACTAAGCGTAAGGTAGTCTATAACGGATGTCAACTACAACAACTATGCAAATTCACTTAGATTGTTTAGTTCATAATATGAGTTCAATACAAGAACTCTCACTGTTGGGGGGATAATCCCCGGGTAGGGTCACTCCGGGGTATAAGGGCCGAGTTCGCCGAGGGTCGGCAAGGTCAAAGCGGATGCTGGCCGAGTCACCTCAAGGCAGGCCGGATCACGGAGTAACCAGGACCAGGCGGTCGCCTAACATTGTCTCGTCCGACTTAAGGAGTAAGTCGGAAATGTTTGTCTAGCTTATATGCAGGAACAGGTGTGGCCGGATCAACTGTGATCCGGATCCTCGTTTGGATTCTAGGAGAAGGAAGGAATATCTCTGGTCAAAAAGAAGGCTCGGTGCGTACTGGATGAGCGAATAAAGCAAGGGCAGGACCACCGGATCGTGGCCGACAAGGGTGACGACGCTCACGTCGGCTGACGCAGGCGCCGCAGAGGCAACGCCGCTAAAGCAAGAGTGACGCGGGGGAAAAGCATCCCTGTCAGGTTACTACTTTGGGAGGAGGCAGGAATATGCCTCCACGTATGCCCTAGGCCAGGACCGAACCACCCCTATATAAGGGGGGGGGGTTGGGGTTCTGGTAAGGGGGTGGGGTCTTTTCAGATACATAGCAAGTTGAGCACTAGTGGATCTAGGGTTCTCGAGGCTAGTTGGTAGGCAAGAGTAAGAGAGTTTCTTCTTCCTCCTCTTGTCAATATATCTCAAGGAGCACTTGTAATCTGAGAGATAGAACATCAATACGAAGCTTCTGTGTATAGAATCACTCTACTATCCCTCCCTAGATTCCCCTAGCGCATATTAGTCCCCACCTTTAGCCTATCCATGGCATCTGCTGTGACACCACCACGACAGTTGGCGCCCACCGTGGGGCTAGCGGCGCTAGCAGGGGTGAAGATCCGGACGGGAAATCACATCGGCACCGGTGAACGCATCGTCTTCGGGCTCGTTCAGCGCTTCGGTGCGCTGGACTACGTCAGCGACAATGTTGGCTGCTTCGGCACGCGCCCCCTTCCGCGCAACGACGTCTTCGTCAAGCTCGGCGCGCACAAGGTCTATGTTGCCGTGGACGTGTCTTGCGTTCATCCGCGTCATGTCGTCGATGCGGGGGAACCACCCCTCACTGTGGCTCGCGGGGCGCGTATCGCTCGCTCCCCGGACCATGCAGAGGTGATGATGACTGCGCCAGGCGCGGGCGCGAGCAAGGATCCGGCACCAGACCCAGAGGCAACACCCAAGGCACCAAGGAAAGCTAGGGGTCCTCCGCTAGAGAGGCCTGAGAACGTGCTGAGGGAAGCTATGGATAGCTTGGCTAACCCGGTGGCAGCAGTGGTAGATCCGGCTCAGGCACAGGCCGAGCTAGAGGAGACCCGGCAAAAGATACTGGAGGGCGCGAAGAAAATAGCAGCGGCCCAGCACTCGTTGAACATGACGCTGCGCGAATATGCGAAAGCAAACAAGGTTGATGCTGTTAGGGTAAAAGGGAGAAACCTCATAAGCGAGATGAACAGAGAAGGTGATGATGGACCAGAAGGGTCGGAAAACTATCTGTCTGTGGGGTTGCCAAAGTATAGTACCCCGGCGAAGAACCTCAGAGCAGCAGACGCCGCGGCGTCCGAGCTAGAGGGTCTGACGGGTGAAGCCCACCAAAGACAGCAAGACCGGGTTAACGAGCTGGTTCGGATCGCGAACATGCAGAATGAGGAGCTATTGAGAGGTAACCCGGAGAGAGTTGGTGCTTCTAAAATCGTCAATTCGGTGATGGGTAACCCGGAGAAATCCGCTGGAGCCGCATCATCGCCTCATGGTGGCCCTAGAAGAGAAGATGTAGTAACCTCGGCCAGACGGAACAAGCAGATCGTTCCGTACGACCCAACGCGTGCGGGAAAGGAAAAAGAGATACGGAAAAACAACGATCAACGAAGTGTGAGCCGAGGTAACCTCGACCAAGGCAATGCCGGTCAAGGGAATGCTGCCAACGGCAATGCCGGATAGCAAAACTCGGCAAGAGCGGGTTAACCGCAGCAGCGGAATGCACATAGGCAAGAGCAAAGTGCCGGCCGTGGTATGCAACAGAGAGGAGCACAACACGAGCAAGACCGATACAATGATGGAGACTCGGAGATGATGAATGCGGGATATGCAAGACCGGACTATCATGTGATAGGGTCAAGATTGGGAAGCAGAGATTTGATGCCGGATGACGCTAGGCTAAAACTGGATCGCCTGTATAGGTCGGAGCAGATTGAATGTCAAGGTCCTCCGGGTCCAGCGTGCTTCGGACCCCGGATCATGAAGGAACCGCCAGTACCCAATTTCCAATTACCTAGGGGCACGAAGACGTATGACGGCGGTACAAAGCCGGAGGATTGGCTAATAAACTACGCAACAGCTGTGAAAATTGCAACTGGCAACTTGAGGTGGGTTGTACGATATGTACCCCAAATGTTGGAAGGTCCAGCTAGGGTTTGGCTGAATAATTTGCCACCCGGAAGCATCAATTGCTGGATAGATTTTGAAGAAATGTTCATCAGCAACTTCCCAAGTACATATCAGAGACCGAATAGACCGCAGACCCTGGCAATGTGCAAGCAGAGATCTAACAAAACGGACCGTGAATTCTTGACCCGATGGTGTACCGTGAGAAACTCGTGTGAGGGAGTCATAGAGTCACAGGCTATAGCATGGTTCACACAAGGATGTAGATATGGCAGCGAGTTGTGGATGAAATTGCAAAGGAAAATGCCAATCACATTGGCAGAGATGATCCGGATCGCGGATTCTTATGCTTTGGGTGATCCCACTCAACCTAGGATCGCGTCGAACGAGTCAAATGAGGAGTACTATCCGAGGGACGGATCCGGGTCATCTCGGAGGAACGATTACAGGGGGAAAAGGAGAGACGATAGACCGGACCATCGATATGGCTCGCGACAAGTTGCGGCCATGAATCAAGAATAGCCCGGGGCAGGGAGCAACCAACGCCAGAGAACGGGAGGGCAATGGACTCCTCGAAACGATGGCAAGAAAACGTGGATTCCGGAGCAGAAGAAGCAATGTCAAGAAAAGAAAGAGCATCCGAGGTATACCTATGAGTCAATGTTGGACCAGCCGTGCAAGTTTCACACGCCAAATCCGAACAGCCCCGCGGGTCACACGACGAGACAATGTGAGTGGATGCGCAAGATAGAGCAAGGTGGTTCGGGGAATGCTCAGGCACCTCGGAATGATCAACCTCGGCAGGAGTTACCCCGGCAGCAATTGCTCTCCGGAGCAAACACGCAGCAACTGATGTTGCCTCCCCCTCCGCCGAGGTATGACAACAGTGAGAGAAGGGATGCAGTGCATCAGATAGAAAACCAGCAACAACCGGATCAGAGGTACTCCGGAAACGAGGGAAGAAATGAGTACAGGGAACATCACCAGAGCTATTGTGTGTTCACAACAGAAGAAACAGATAGGAAGAGCTTGCAGCACCGACATATGGAGGTTAACGCGGTTATGCCTGTAGTGACAAGGTACATGTCTTGGTCGGACCAGGAAATTACCTGGAGCGTCAAAGATCATCCCAAGCTTATGCCAAGTCCGGGCTCGTATGCACTGGTGTTAGATCCGACGTTCATTGGACCAAACATTAATGTGAGGTTCTCCAAGGTACTGATCGACAATGGTAGTAGCATTAACATCATGTATGCGGATACGATGTGCAAGTTGGGCATCTCGGAGAACATGCTCCAGGCTACAAGAACAACTTTTCACGGTATCGTGCTCGGCATATCCTGCGAACCCATAGGCAAAGTCCGGGTCGACGTGCTATTCGGTACGAGGGATAACTGCCGAACCGAAAATCTGGAGTTTGAGGTGGTAAACCTGGAGAGCGCGTATCATGCATTACTCGGGAGACCGACACTGAGCAAATTCATGGCAAGTTGCCACGTTAGTTATCTGAAGATGAAGTTGCCCGGGCCAAATGGTGCAATTACTATCGTTGGGGATTTCCGACGTTCTATTGAGTGCGCTTCAGCCGGGTCTAACCTAGCCGAGTCACTCGTAATTGCCCAAGAGAAAAGAAAAATCCAAGAAGTGACGGCATTAGCTCAGTCCGCACAGCAGTATATGCCGGCGTTAAGTAACCCGCATGGAAGCATTTCATTTCAAGCCGCGAAGGACACCAAGAAGGTCCCGGTGGATAACGTGTTTCCGGAGCGTACCGTGACGATTGGGGACGGGTTAACTGACAAATAGGAAAGCGAGCTCGTCAACTTCCTCCGTGAGAATCGGGATATTTTTGCTTGGTCCACACAGGACTTGCAAGGTGTTCCGAGGGAGTTGGCCGAGCACTCTCTGAATGTAAGACCCAGAGCAAGGCCGGTGAAGAAGCCTCTCCGACGCTTCGCCAAGGATAGGAGAAAGGTCATTGGTGACGAGATAGCTCGGTTGCTAGCAGAAGGATTTATCATGGAAGTGCTATATCCGGATTGGCTCTCTAATCCGGTACTGGTAGAAAAGAAGAAGGACGATCCGAACGTGGCAGTGGTTTGGCGTATGTGTATCGATTACACGAACCTGAACAAGGCGTGTCCAAAAGATCCATGTCCACTGCCGAGGATAGATCAGGTCATCGACTCCACCGCGAGATGTGAACTGTTGTCATTTATTGACGCTTATTCCAGTTTCCACCAGATACCTCTGAACCGAATGATCAAATAAAAACTGCCTTTATTACCCCGTACGGGGCTTATTGCTATCGCACTATGCCGTTTGGTTTACGAAACGCAGGAGCAACGTACCAAAGATGTATGCAAAAATGTTTGCACGATCAAATAGGTGAAAATGTACAAGTCTACGTAGATGATGTGGTTATCAAGACCAAGGAAAGCGCAACGCTCCTTGACGACATAAGGCAAACATTCGCAAACTTGAGGAGATTCCGGATGAAGCTTAACCCGGAGAAATGTACATTCGGTGTCCCGGCTGGGAAATTACTCGGATTTCTCGTCTCTAGCCGAGGTATCGAGGTTAATCCAACTAAGATCCGAGCCATCGAACGAATGGAGCTGTCGAAGTGTCTCAACGACGTCCAGAAGTTCACAGGATGCCTGGCGTCGTTGAGTCGGTTTGTATGTCGGTTAGGGGAAAAGGCACTGCCTCTCTACCAACTCATGAAAAAATCAGACAAATTCGTTTGGACGCCGCAGGCCGATGAGGCTTTTGCCCACTTAAAAAAGATGTTGGCCACTGCACCAGTGTTAGCTTCTCCACTGTCGAAGGAGCCAATGTTGCTCTACATAGCCGCAACCAACCGAGTTGTAAGTGCAGTGATTGTAGTGGAACGAGATGAAGAGGGTAAGTCGGTGCAGAGACCAGTGTATTACTTGAGCGAGGTATTGTCTGCCTCAAAATAGAACTACCCGCATTTTCAAAAGGTGGCATACGGAGTTTATATGGCAGCAAAGAAGTTAAAGCACTACTTTGAGGAGCATCCCATCAAAGTGATATGCGAAGCCCCCATATCCGAGATAATGGGTAACAAAGATGCGAACGGCAGAATTGCGAAATGGGCAATTGAGCTAGCACCATACGCGCCCCAGTATGATAGAAGAGAAGCGATCAAGTCCCAGGCTGTAGCGGACTTTTTCGTGGATTGGGCCGAGGTACAATACGAACCACCGCCACCGGATCCGAACTACTGGAGGATGCACTTCGACGGATCGAAGACCAAAACCGGATTAGGCGCCGGGGTTGTGCTTACCTCACCAAAAAAGGATCAGCTCAAGTACGTCTTGCAGATCCATTTCGCGGCATCGAACAATGTCGCTGAATACGAGGCTCTTGTGCATGGTCTCAAAGTGGCAAAGGAAATTGGCATAAGACGGATAATCTGCTTTGGCGACTCGGATCTAGTAATACAGCAAGTGTCCGGAGTGTGGGACGCCCTGGATCCAAACATGGCACTATACAGATTTCATGTGCAGAAAATCTGGGGTTACTTTGAGGGATGTGAATTCCATCATGTACCTCGCGTGGAAAACGAAGCTGCCGACATGCTGTCGAGGCTCGGTTCGACCCGACAGGCAATTCCACCGGGCATTGCATTGGAGCACCTCAGAAAGCCATCTATCAGGCCGTCCCCAGGAACCGACTCAATTTATGTTCCGGAAAACGCGGAATCCGGAGCTGAACCCATGGACATTGACATGGAAGATAGTGCGCCAAACCCGGGGATTGCCTCGGCAAACCCGGGTACTACCTCACCAGACCCGGGGACTGTTCAGCGTGATCCGGCTGAAGTTATGCCGGTGGATCGGATGGAAATTGATGAGGAGATGTTCCCTGCGCGGGCAGTACCAGCTTGGGCACTGCCTATATACAAGTTCTTGAAAGATGGAACGTTACCCACAGAGGAAGTGCTAGCCAGGCAAACTCAGAGAAGGGCCAAAGCTTACACGATCATCAATTCCGAGCTGTACAGGCGGAGTGTAACCAGTGTCCTCCAGCGGTGTGTTGGTCCGGAAGAAGGACTTGACATCCTCCGAGATATACACCAAGGAGAATGTGGGCATCACGCCTCATCCCGGGCCTTAGTGGCAAAGGCATTCCGGCATGGATTTTACTGGCCAAGCGCCTTGGAGCAAGCGGAGGATCTGGTGAGAAAATGCAATGGTTGCCAAAGATACGCCACCAAGACACATATGCCTATGTCTGAACTCAAAACCATACCAATTACGTGGCCATTTGCTATGTGGTGCTTGGATATGGTTGGCCCGTTCAAACCAGCAAAAGGGAACATGACGCACATTCTGGTCATGGTGGACAAGTTTACAAAATGGATCGAAGTGAAGCCTATAAGAAAATGTGATGGAGCTACGGCTGTGACATTTCTCAAAGACATCATCTTGAGATACGGTTATCCTCACAGTATCATAACTGATAACAACACCAATTTTGCTGAAAGAGCATTTGCACGATTCTGCCGAGATAAGAAAATCCGACTCGACATAGCCTCGGTAGCCCACCCCGCATCGAACGGACAAGTGGAAAGATCCAACGGATTAGTGCTATCCGGGATAAAACCCCGGCTCATCGAGCCGCTGCAAAGATCAGCGGGGTGCTGGATAGAAGAGCTACCAGCGGTATTGTGGAGTTTAAGAACAACTCCGAACCGATCAACAGGCTACACGCCATTATTTCTGGTATATGGGGCAGAAGCTGTATTACCAGCCGACATAGAGCATGATTCGCCTAGAGTCACCCAATACACAGAAGCCGAAGTGGAAGAAGCCCGGCAAAATGATGTTGATCTGCTGGAAGAAGCGAGAGAACTGGCACTGTCCAGATCCGCCATATATCAGCAAAATCTCCGACGCTATCATAGCCGGAAAGTGTGCCCCCGAGTCTTCCGGGAAGGCGATCTGGTGCTTCGGTTGGCACAGCGTACCACTGGCATGCATAAACTATCCCCCCCATGGGAAGGACCATTTATCGTGAGCAAAGCATTGCACAATGACTCTTACTATCTCATAGATGCAAAGCCACAGGAAAAGAACAAGGCAGACAGGTCCGGAGAGGAATCCAAGCGACCATGGAATGTAGCACTACTTCGTCCCTTCTACACTTAGCTAAAGAGTGTATGTCCCCGAGTCATCCTCTAGTGTCGGTATGTATGTCGGCAATGGGTTTATCAATAAAATAGCAGGGCCTCGAGCAGTAACTCGGGGACTGCCTTAATAAATGATTCTTGTTACTTTTTATACGTTAGCTGGAATAAGTTGTTCTACTTAACCCGGATTAGTAGTGTGTGAGCACCAAAAACCCAACTCTTTGACTTGCTGCTGTCTAACAAGAATTGGCTTCATGGCAAGCAAGAGAACAAGTTTGGAATTGCGTAGCACATGAAAAACGACTAAGGAAACGAGTTTATTCGAGCTAACGTTTGTTTTTCGGACTAACCTGTATTTATTTTCAAGTTACTATGTTGAATTATTTTGAGCCAAGCCTCAAAGTTTCACAGTATTGTTAAAACGATTCTTGAAGCTCAGGTTCGTAAGTCGTAAAACCGAATCAAGGTAGACACGGATCGAGCCGGAGAACTGGACGAACAAGAAAATGAAACTCGGGGACTACGCCCAAGTTAATCCAGCATACAAGCATAGTAGCAAAATATTAGGTATTCAGCATACAATTGCACCCGGCATACCGGGGATCTGATAAATTTTCAAGTTTTTTCAACTAAGGAGAGGCAGGAGGAGGAAGTTCGGCGTCATCATCACTGTCTTCAATATCTGAAGCAGCATCTTCTCCATCATCGCCCGACCCATCCTCCACGTTCTCCATCTGCTCCTCCTCGCCGGAGTCCAGAAAGCTCGGCCCCTCAACCCAGTCATGGACTGGAGAATATTCGATGAGGCTGTAGGCGCAAGCCTGGCGCCGAGCTACCCACTCCGGATCATCGGTCCATTTGGATCCGGTGCGCCGACGGGTGAGGAGGCTCAGATTGATTTTCTCGTACCATGAAAGGATATGATGAAGGGTATCTGCCGCGGCACGCCCAGCGGATTCCCTCCAGAGGTCAAGTTGAGTCTCAATCTCCATCAGTTTTTCCGCAAGGAGCGTGATCCTTTCCGGAGCGTCCTCGCTTGGCCAGAATGTGTTGAAGATCCGGACCGCAACGTCGAGGAGATCTTTTCCATAGTTCTTGATAGTTTCCACCCGAGCTGACACGCTAACCAACAAGTCCTCCATGTCCAAGGGGATGCTCTCACCATCAGCAGTGATGGGAGTACCCCTCTCTTGGCGGAATTTGGCAACGGCAGCACTGGCGATGGCAGTACCCTCCGGAAAGTTATCTGAAAATAAGGAAAGGGAAGATGCTGAAGCAAAGGCATATGAGCTAACCCGGAAAACTAGGTCGGGCAAGGCGAAGAAACTTATGTGAGATATGGCGATGGATCCGAGTCAACTCCTTGATACAACTATCGCGTCTTTGCCGAAGTTGTTCAAGCTCGGCAAGTGCCGACCCAAGCCGGACTTCGGATTCCTTGAGCAGATCCTGGTCCTTGGAGATCTGAAGGGTAAAGCGCTCACGCTCTTCGGTGAAGTTCTGGCCAACTTTCTGGAGCTCGGCTTTGTGTTGGGCCTTCATCTTCTCCATCTCGGCCTTGAGTTTGGCTATCTCGCCGTCCTTGGTCCGGAGGAGGGCAAGCTCATCGTCCTTCTTCTTCAGCTCGGCTTGATGCTGTCCTGCTTGTTCGAGAAAATGCAGCATCATATCAGGCACGGGCACACTATCCTCAAGCGATGCTGAAATAGTGTGTTGATCCGGCAAAGCCGAGGAGTGAATGTCTGCCGAGCCAAGAAAAAGAAAGAATGGAAAACACAGCGACGTTGGCCGAAAGGGGACATACCTCGGATTTCCTCCAAGTTTTTCCGCATAATCTTGTTTTCAGCCTCCACCCCAGCTACAAAAAACCGAATAAGGAGGTTAGTCCGGCAGAAGCAAACGAAATGGTGAGGTGTTAAGAGAGGAAATTACCCCTCTTCTCATGCTCCGCGCCAAGTGCAACGTGTTTTGCGCGCAAGGTCTTATGGGTATCAAGCAGGCGCTGAAACTCGGCGCTCCGACGGTTGGTGGTTACCTGACAAAGGCACAGGCGTGTAAAGTTAGTTCGGTGCATATTCGAAGTGTACAAGATGCGGGCCAAGCGGAACTTAACCCGGCTCTAGGTGTGTGCATATTCGAAGTGTACAAGATCCGGGCCAAGTGGAACTTAACCCGGCTCTAGGTGTGGGAATATTCGAAGTGTACAAGATCCGGGCCAAGCGGAACTTAACCCGGCTCTAGGTATGTGCATATTCGAAGTATATGAGATCCGGGCCAAGCGGAACTTAACCCGACTCTAGGTGTGTGCATATTTGAAGTTTACATGCAGCTACGTTGATCTTCTAAGGAGCATCTGGCCGAATAACAAGTTACTCCACCGGAGGCTCGGGGACTAATGGTTATTATCTACAGCATGTAAAGAAGAAACAACGTACCTCCATCATACGCCCAGCGAGGTTAATGGCCTTGGCGGTGGTATTCATCTGAGCGGAAAATTTAGCTGGGCCGAACTTTTCCGGGAGATCGTCGTTGTAGACGAACTCCGCCTTATTCCAGTTCATGACAAACTCGATGAGGCTCGGAGGGTACCGTTCGCCAGTGGGCATGTGAGGTGCCACCAAGCCCTTGGCATGAGCTTCTTTCCTTTCAATCAGGGCAAGAGCCGGGCTAGTGTGAAGAACCATCTGCTGCGAATCAGCTGGCTCGGCGGGAGGATCCGTCGCTGCTGATGACTTCTTTGGAAGCATCGACGACAAGGTTCGCTGCCCAGCCTCGACGGAGGTGGACTTGCTTTTGGCCTGCTGGGAGGAAGTGACCACAGTGGATTTGCCCTTGGAAGCCGCTGGAGTGGGTCCTCGCTGAGCTTGAGATGACTCAGACGAGGCAGATAAACTTGGCACGGGAGCTTTGGTGGCGGGCGCTGGAGCTGCTATTGGTTTCTTCGGAGCCGGGACAGGCGCTGGTTCGATGGCTGGTGCTGGAGCTGCTGCTGGTGCTGGAGTTGTGGTAGACTTGGTAGTTGCTGGTTGCGGCAATGCCGAAGTGCCGGACGCTATTGCCTCGGCCGATCCGACCCCTCTCGATCCGAGCTCGCGTCCCTCTGAAGGAGGTACTGCGGAACCCGGAGCGGCCGCAGAGCCCTCCGGAATAGGGCTCAGTGGGCGTGACTCATCGTTGCGGGGAGGGGAAGGACTGGACCAAAGAGGAGAGGAGATGCTCGATCCGCTCTGAGGGACCTCCACAGGAGCCCTGCAAGAGAACATAATGTCAGGAGTGAAATTACCCCGAAGCAGGGAGAAGTGTGTTGCGCAGTGAAAAAGAACTTACGCATCCGAGGTCTCGGCCTCCTTAGGTTTCCGGGCCCTCCGTGCCGGGGCTTTGCCTACTCGTTTGGAGGGAGTCTTGTCCGGCCTTCTTTTGCCTTTTGGAAGGCTGAGAAGGTTCAGAAGAAGAACTCGACGCGGTCCTGCGCTTCTTCTTTAACGCCGCCGGAGCAGGCTCGCCCGTGGCAAGGGGAGGATCCTCGTGGATGTGCCCACCGGGGTTAGCTGATGCCGGGTAAGCAAAAGAAAGAGGGACAACCTCAACGGGTTCAATCACATCGATATCCGAGTCATCCTCATCGTCGGGCCAATCTCTAAGAGAAGAGAATTTACCGCTGGGGCGTCTGGTGGCATCGGGTGTGGGGAGGAACATCTCCTGGTCCGGCTCCTCCTCGTCCAGAATTTCTCGGTCCGGGGCCCACTTAAGGGTCGGATCCGGGCCATCCTCGAGGGTTTGCTGGAGAAACAGCTGAGAAAAAAGCACAAGGAGCAAGGTCAAGAATGTGATAAGAGCCGACATGAAATTGATCTGAGAAAAGTTTACCCCGCGAAGCTTACCGCGGGAGGGAGCCTGTCACGGCAGTAATGCTCAATTCCCCACGTCCATTCGGCGGAGAAGTCCTTATGGGTGGTGAAAAGAGCCTTGACCCGGCGGAAGATCTCCGTATTGCTCAACTCGAACGAGGAGGTTTGGTTGGGGTCGCGACTGAAGCTCATATGGCACAACTTGTGAGTGCGCCGCTGAAGGGGAGAGATTCGGTTGCGCACGAATGTGATCATGGCATCCTCGTTGCGCAATCCGAGCTTCTTCAGCTCCGCAAACCTTTTGTTCACTTGGTTGGCCAGGGCGGTAGGCTTCCTGGCAACCTCCTCCCAGAAATCCGTGTCAGGGGGACCCGGAGCGTAGGGCAGCAACCGGATCAGATCTTCCGTGCCTTCATTCCGGACGTAGAAGAAGGTCCGGGCCCACCCTTTGCAGGAGTCAAGCCTGGTGACCCGGGGAAAGATTGAATACCTCCGGGGCGAGATCGAGGCAGCTCCGAACTGAGTTAGCTGTTTGTCCTCCGACTCGACGTGGATGTTGGGGACCATGTTGCGACGGAGGCCAAAAAACCGGATCCACAGCTCCTTCGTAGGCCATAGCCCGGTGTAGCCCTCGATCGAAGAAACGAAAGCGGACAGATAGGTGATGGCGTTCGCCGGGAGATGATGTGGTTGCAAGTGGTAGGTCCGGATCCAGTCCCGGAAGAAATCACTCACTGGAAGCCCAAATCCTTGTTGGAAATGGTATAAGAAAACAACAAATTCGCCCGGATTGGGTGAGGGGGCCAGCTCCGAGGAGGGGAGACGAGCAGCGACACCGGCGGGAATGCACCGGGTCCGGTAGAGCCAGGCGATGTCGTCCTCGCAGACCCAGGAGCCGGCCCACGCGCCGTGGTCCTCCGCGCCGGCGTCCTCCTCCATATCCTGTTCAACAACGACGAGCTCTTCCTCCGTCATCTCAATTCTGGTGTCTTCGCTGGAGCTGGCAGCGGCGGGGCTCTGTGGTTTAGACTGACGAGGACCCGTGGCTAAATAGAGGCGCAGCGGTGGCTGCGGTGCGGAGGAACGGAGAAGGTGCAGCGGCGGCGCTGCTGCAACGGGCACTGGCGGCGACGCGGTTGCGAGGAAGAAGAAGAGGAACGGGCGAGGGGGCACGGAGATGGAAAAGTTCTAAGGAGCGTGCCCCTCCCCTATTTAACCGCCCCCAGTCATCAACGAGTGGGATCGTGCTGCGCAGGAAAACCACACGATGTGGCCGTGTATCACCAGCATCGACCAATCAGAGAGGAGCCACACCGGGGGCTGCAGAGTAAATGTGATCCAATGACATGACGTGCAGTTGCGGTAAACGAGGAGACAGACGTGACGTAACCCCCGCACAGTAATCACTGACATTTACTACGGCGGTTACTGCGCAGGCCCTTAAAATAAGGCAATATAATGATTAACCGTTACGTGGGTTGGCGTACGAGAGAAGGAAGCAAGGCCCGGATCCGAGCCACGGTGGTAACCCGGCCGGCAAGTGAAAACTTGAACCGTGCGGAGGGAAAGTAAAACCAAACAATCCGAGCCAAAGTGGTGACCCGGCCGGCAAGTGAAAGCTTGGAGCATGCGAAGGGAATGTAAATCCATATGATCCGAGACAAAAAGTTAACCCGGAAATAAACGTCCGAAGCTTGGATACGAATGAACCTGATGTGGCCTTAGCGACCAAGGTCGCTAAGGCCGCACCAGCTTCGGGGACTAATGTTGGGGGGATAACCCCGGGTAGGGTCACTCCGGGGTATAAGGGCCGAGTTCGTCAAGGGTCGGCAAGGTCAAAGCGGATGCTGGCCGAGTCACCTCAAGGCAGGCCGGATCACGGAGTAACCCGGACCAGGCGGTCGCCTAACATTGTCTCGTCCGACTTAAGGAGTAAGTCGGAAATGTTTGTCTAGCTTATATGCAGGAACAGGTGTGGCCGGATCAACTGTGATCCGGATCCTCGTTTGGCTTCTAGGAGAAGGAAGGAATATCTCTGGTCAAAAAGAAGGCCCGGTGCGTACTGGATGAGCGAATAAAGCAAGGGCAGGACCACCGGATCATGGCCGACAAGGGTGACGACGCTCACGTCGGCTGACGCAGGCGCCGCAAAGGCAACGTCGCTAAAGCAAGAGAGACGCGGGGGAAAAGCATCCCTGTCGGGTTACTACTTTGGGAGGAGGCAGGAATATGCCTCCACGTATGCCCTAGGCCAGGACCGAACCACCCCTATATAAGGGGGGGTTGGGGTTCTGGTAAGGGGGTGGGGTCTTTTCAGATACATAGCAAGTTGAGCACTAGTGGATCTAGGGTTCTCGAGGCTAGTTGGTAGGCAAGAGTAAGAGAGTTTCTTCTTCCTCCTCTTGTCAATACAGCTCAAGGAGCACTTGTAATCTGAGAGATAGAACATCAATACGAAGCTTCTGTGTAGAGAATCACTCTACTATCCCTCCCTGGATTCCCCTAGCGCATATTAGTCCCCACCTTCAGCCTATCCATGGCATCTGCCGTGACACCACCACGACACTCACCCAAATGAACATCTCCAACGTTCGTTTAGTGATTACACGATCCCTTTATATTGTATCATCCTTAATCATCACGGCCTTTGATACAGCTGTCTGGGTAGATATCAGCATATCGATCACATTACCATGTGACTCATGCTTAACCTTTCGGTCATTTATGTTCTGAGGCCATGTCTGTACATGCTAGGTTCGCCAACGTTAACATTTAGTGTGTTTGAAGTGCATACATGGCTTACACCTACTATATGCGAACATCGATGTGTTTGCACCCGATCATCATGGCCTGCTGCACAACGATGGACTTTCTTGGTGGTGCACACTAAAGGAGAACACACATATTGGAATTAAGTTGAGATCTCACCTTATAATGCTACTGTCGTAGTCTAATACAAGAAAAATAAGATGCACAACCAGTTAACATCAAATGTAAACAGTTTATGTGATATGATATGGTCCTCGCGCCATGATCTCCATCAAGTGAGTCAACATTTCACCAGGTTCACGGCGCACCTTGCCTTTGGTAGTTCATCTCATAAAAACACTTACCTTGACCATACATATCACAAGCCCCTGCGAAATAAAGTTAGACGCCTCTACTTTATCTTTGCATGTTTTACGCGGATGTTAGGGCTTTCGCAAGAGAACCGTTTCTACCTACAAACTTCCAACCATAACATGGATTGACTAGTTGCCGCTTTAAATCCCTTTTTAGGGACATCCTTTGTAAATGCCATATCAACTAATGTTGGAGAGACAGACACTCGTTAGCCACTTATATGGTATAAGCCATATGTTGAGCCTGGAACCAGTCTCATATAAGATTACACGTAAGGTTGGTCTGGGCCGCTTCATCCGACATTGCTGTGATATGAACAACTACACGTGGGATGGTAGCAACTAGAAAATCAATGCTCACACAATCAACATATGTTCTACTTGTACCAAACATCTATGCATAGAACGGCTCTAATACCACTAAAGGGGTTCCGTGGTAGAAACGTTGAACACACCTAGCCAAGATCTATCTATGCATATGTAAGGTAACGAGAGGGAATTCGGTGTTCATACCTTTGAAAACCGAAAGTGGTTAAAGTTCTGAGGGGAACATGGATGACATAGTTGTACTTCCCCCACCTCAAGGTGAAGCTCCTCGCAAGTCACCCATGGTCCTTGTATGATGTAGCCGACCTCAAGGTCGTGTTGATGTCCAAGATCCAAGCTCCAAGCAAAAGAACCACAAGTGATGGTGCCTCGTGGCCTTACACACATTCGGTGTAGAGACGTCTCCTGGGCTCTGGTCCAGCAATGTAGCAGAAGAAGATTGATTCGAACCAAGTCCAGCAGCACGACGATGTGAGTATGGTGGAGAAACCCCTATCCCCTGCAGTTCCAATCTTGGGAACCAAACATGAGGTAGAGAGAGGGAGAGAGAATAAGAAAATCCAATTGATAGGATGGATTTGGGGAGAGGGGTGCCCCTCTTTATATAGGTGGAAGGGAGTACTACCTCTCTCAAAGTCCCGAGGTGGGACTAATCAAGGGAGGAGGTGGGGAAGGCACCGCCAGCCAGCCCTACATGGGCCCCACGTGGTGGGGAGGCACACTTGTGGGCGGTGGCCACCTTGGCCCCTTCCCTAGCGCGCATCCCCTCTGGGCCTCCTCCGGTGAGGCCCAATTAGGTGGGTTGCCCCAAAATTGTATTTAAATAACATTTTTAATATTAATTCATTTAATTTATATTAAATACACATTATTTCATACCTATCACTCCAAAACACCTTTCGGACCCCTCTAATCATCATCGAATATCTCCGAAACCATTCTAGTATTACTCCATAACTATTTCGGAGTTCTCTCTTTCCTCCTACGATCTCGAATCAATCCCTAAGCGTCATCTACCCTTAAGTGTGACTCCCTATGGCCCGGGAATACATATACATGATCGAGACATCTCTCCGATTAATGACCAACAATGGTATCTGGAAACACATGATGCCCCCTATGCATTTCATGAATAACTTGATCGCTTGAACCTTTAACATCGAGTCTCATTCCTTTTTCTCTACTATACCTAGTTTGTCCAAGATCTGACCTTTGGTATCGACATACCTAGTTCGACCTTGTTAGCGATAAACACATTTACTCGCTCACGTGATATTACATCCCCATGACCTAGTCACATGTTTGCAAACTTGTAGATGTAATATCACCGAGTGGGCCTAGGGTATCTATCCATCACTCGTATGGGAAAATCCCGGTCTTCATACATAGGCCTCAAAAGTTCCTCTAGAATACCCAATACACACCTTTATAGTCACCCAGTTATGGTCATGACGGTTGATGTGATCAAAGAAGCCTCAGGAGATAGTGATTAATATGATCTCACGGTCGAAGGACTAAATCACTACTCTTTGCTAGATATCGCAATGTCGAACTTTGTGACTGGATCACATTGTAATACCAGGTTTGGGTGTTGTCCATCACTTCATTCATCTAATGAAGTGACCTCGTTGTTAGTTGTTGTGTAAAGTCCATGATCGGGAAACCTCTATCATCAGCTACCCAACAAACTAGTCTAGTGGATACTAGGGACCTAGTTTGTACATATATGTCACACCTATATTAATGTTTCCACTTAATATAGTTATATCATGATACAAAACTATTATGAACTAATGCGATATGTCAATAAAAACATCTTTATTATTGGCCTCTAGGGCATATATCCTTCACAAATGCCTCAAGGGAATTTTGTGCTCCTCCTCCACCAAGGGAGGTGGGGAGGCACCCTAGGACCCTAGGCGCCGACCTTATCCAAAGAGGGCAGCGCCCCACATGGCCCTCCTCCAGGAGTGGCCCATTTAGGTGGGTTGTCCCTAAAATATTAAATAAATATATTTTTAATATTAATTCAATTAATTAATATTAAATACATATTATTTAATTCCCTTTGCTCTGAAACACCTTTTGGATCACTCTGAAGAAGCTTCGGATCCACACGAAACATTTTCGTTTCTCTCTCCTCTGTTTTCTCCAACAATCTCGAATCCAGCCATAAGCGTCATCTACCCTTAAGCGTGCCACCCTATGGTTCGGAAATGCATAGACATGATCGAGACATCTCTCCAATCAATGACCAACAGCGGGATCTGGAAACCCATGATGGCTTGCATTCCATGAATTAACTTGATTGCTTGAACCTTAAACATCGAGTCTCATTCTCTTTGCTACATGATAATTGGTTTCTCTAATATTTTATCTTCAGTATATCTATATCTAGTTCGATCTTGTTACCAATAAACACATTTATCGTTCCCTTGATATTACATTCCCATGATATAGTCACATGTTTGCAAACTTTGTAGATATAATCTCACTGAGTGGGCCCATAGTATCTATCTGTTATGCGGATGGGAAAATCCTAATATTGATGCATACGCCTCAACCTACCCCTTCGGAATAAACGAGAGACACCTTTATGATCACCCTATTATGGTGTGATGGTTGATGTAGACAAGGTAGCCTCCGATGATAGTGATTAGATATGATCTCACGGTCAAAGGATTGAGTTACTACGTTTTCCTAGTTATCACAATGTTGAACTTTGTGTCTGGATCTCATTTCAATACTAAAGTTGGGTGTATGTCCATCACATCATTCACTCAATTATATGACCCCATTGTCAGTTGACATAAATGTCCATGATCAGGAAACATTGATCATCAGTTGACCAATGATCCAGTTGATTAGAGGCTACTAGGGACTTGGTTTGTTTCCATACCACACATGTACGAAAGTTTTCACTTAATATAATTATAGCATGGCATAATACTTATTATGAACATTTGAGATATGGCAATAAAAACATATTTATTATTTTCCTCTAGGGAATATGTCCAACAATCTGACCTTCTCTCCGCTGAAACTCTCCTATAATCTATCTCCATGACTGGTTCCTCTAGCTAAATCATTTCGTGCGGCCTGTTTCTCTCCTGCGGAACGTCTCACGTCGACATTTGGATTGTTGAGGTAGAGTATGACAGGAAAAGGCATCCTAGAATCCTCCAGTGTGGGCAGGAGCAATGAAGTGGAAATTGATGACATGTTTAGCCACCTCGAGTTGAACAATGATGAGCTCTATGATGTGGTCACTAAGGTGGAGGAAGCAAAGATCTATCAAAAATAGGTCAGGTGAATGGTGATCGGTAAGGTACTCACCAATAGATATTTCAGCACTAAAGCTCTTTTCGAAAAGATGAAGAGTGTTTGTTTGGAACCTCTCACGCGATCCAGATTGTCGTGAGGCTAGGGAGGGAGTATCACTTCATTTTACAGATGCATTGCTTGGGTAAGAGTTTTGGGATAGCTTCTTATCATTCCAGGAAAGAGGGACAAACTTTCCAGATATTCAATGACAGGGAGACTAGGAAATATCAAGTATATATGCGTTCTAGATTCTCTCCTCTTTATATTTACATTTTGGTTCCCATGCTCGTCCCAGTATCATGGTAAGATGCATAGTCATAGGACCATATATTTTGAATTTCGTTTACCCAAGTATCATGTTCAGAAAAACACCATGATAATAACGAGTAACACACTAAGGGCGCGTTTGGTAGCCTGTAGACAGATCTCGTTCTAGCCCAGCGGTGCCGTGGCCAACAGGACTAGCCAAAAACAACCCTTGGGGCCATGTATTGCAACCCATTTGGTAGCCTGCAGTTCCCCAATGGGGCATTTTGTGCAGCCCGTTTTGGTAACCTACATGCAATCCCATAAAACAAATCGGTTGCAAGCATGTGTGTTTGGTTGCCTCCAAGCTAGGTTTGTGCTCACCTCTTCTTTGCGTGCACTACAAGAAAAGTTGGCTTTTACAATGGATGATTTTCGTGGTTGAAGGCCCGTTTTTTGTGGCTAAAAAGTCTTCTACAACGGATGCCCGTCGTGGTAAAAGCCCCGTCACAAAAGAATCTACCACGTTTTTTTCCTGACCATGGCGGATCGCACCCTTCAGCCATGAAAACTAGTTCCGTCGTAGATCTGTTCGCCAGCCGCGTTGACTGCTGACGTCATGCAAAATGCCACGTGGCAAACACCATTAACAACTAGTTACCACCGTTAACGGCCACGGAAACCGTGGTAGAAGCCAGGTCCAGCCAAGGCCTGCTCATAATTAAGTGGGTCGGCCCATCAAGAGAGCCCAATAAGATTACGGCTCATTACTGTTTCGTCTGACAATGTTTGAAATAGGCCCAAAGATGTGGCCAATAGCAGCCCGCGAATGTCAGGCCCGTTACTATTTTAGCCTACAAAATCCCACAATTTTTGAATATCGTGCGGCCCGTTAACAGGCTGCGTCAAGTAGGCCCGATATTGTTAAAGCCCACGGTCAGCCCGTCACTGTTCTCACAGCTCGTCATGGGTCGCCTACGAACGGTGCAGTTTTGAGAAGGTCTGACACTATTCTGGCCTTTTACTATTCTGGATCGTTACTATTCTGGCTGTTTACTATTCATGTCCGTTACTGTTGTGGCCCTTTGCTATTCTGGCCCGTTACTGTGCTGGTTGCCCTTGCTCTGGCCTGTTACTATTCAGGCCTGTTACTGTTCTGGCCTGTTAGTATTTAGGCCTGTTACTGTGCTGGATTGCAACTTGCAGGTAAGGCCATAAACAATACTATCATAATGAATCAATAACATGTTCAGATCTGAAATCATGACACTCGGGCCCTAGTGACAAGCATTAAGCATAACAAGTTGCAACAAAGTCAAAAAGCACTAATAATAGATACCAGGCACCATGCCCTAACAATCTGATGCCATTACATGTACGATCTCATCCAATCCCTACCACCCCCATAGCCTATAGTGGGGGATTACTCAATCATAGATGGGGGAAACATGGATGGTCTATGGAGAAGCGATGGTGATGATGATGGCGATGATATCCTCCAATTCCCCGTCCCGCCAGGGTGCCAGAACAGAGTTTCTGGTTCCGAATCGCGGAATCTGGTGGTGGCGGCATGGCAGAACTCTTTTTGGAAAAACGTCGAACTCCCCTTGGTTTTTAGGTCAAGAGGCAACTTATAGGCGGAGAGGGAGGCCGAGGGGGTGACCGAGGCGGCCACACCACCCCCAGGCGCGGCCTGGCCTGGCCCGCGCGGCCAGGTGGTGTGGGCCCCTCATGCCCTCCTCCGTGTAGTCTTCAGGCTCTGTGAGTCTTCTGGTGAAATAGGATTTTTGGCATATTTTTCGGGATTTTTCCTGATAGTTGATTTCCTGCACAAAAACTAGACACCAAGGTAATTCTGCTGAAAACAACGTCAGTCCGTGTTGTATCCAAATCACACAAGTTTATGGGAAAAACAATAGCAAAAGTGTTCGGGAAAGTAGATACGTTTTGGATGTATCAACTCCCCCCAAGCTTAGATTTTTGCTTGTCCTCAAGCAATTCAGTTGAAAACTGAGTGTGATAAAAGAAACTTTCACAAACACATTTGCTTCATAAGATGTATATATTCTCAGCATATGATCAACTACTCAGACAATTCATAATAAAGAGTATGCAACTAAGTTTACTTAATAGTCATTGGAAGCTATGCAGAGATTCTAACTCAAAAATAATAAGTAGCATAAAACATAAACATAAGCAACATTGTAATGCTCATAACAAGGTATGATAGAGTGGTATCTCGCTTGCCTTTGATTGTAGAGCAAACATAAATGCCAAGGCATCTCTGAAGTTCAAGTGAAGACTAGAAGTAAAGATATCAAAGATACAAGCATCAAAGTCATAACACAATTAATCAAGTTTTGAGACAAGCACATTACACTAAGAATGACAACTATGCTCTCAAGAAAGTGCTCGAAGAGTAGGTGGTGACTCAACAAGGGAATGAAAAGTTTGAAAGGCTTCCAAATGCTGACAGTATGGTACTCATTAGCTTTGAGCTCTCATTGCCCCTATCATAAGCATCTTTAAATGGTTAAGGTGAAAGTGAGGCCCAATCTGAGTTATATGCTTGACAGACTATAAACTAGAAATCTCATGTCCCTTGAGTACGAGGGTCGCTCCTCATGCTATAAAACTTTAGTTACCAATAAGTTCTTGTCATAGTAACTGCATCCATATCATAGAGAACCGCCAACGGGCTACCCCTTGCCCAATGATACGGAAGAATACCCATATAAAAATGACAAGGCAAGCAGACAACGAGCATCTCAGCAATCTTCTTATTTACCATGGGAAAATGGTGCTTTTTCTCTCTTTCCTCTTTTCTCATATCCTCTTTTTTTTCCTTTTCTCAATAGATATCTCTCTTTTTTATAAGAAGAATGCTTCATAGATACTCATTATGGTTACGCTACAGGTTTCTACCATGATTAGGCATGTATTAGACCGACGGCCCAGGCGTTTCTCTAACACACATACATAACTCCATGGACTTACAAGCTCCCCTTTTGTTTCACAGCGACAACATCCGCAAACAAAAGAACATGATATCAACTGGGTATATATTTACAGGTGTTGAAAGCGTTCCCCATGACAGCACGGTTCTGCTAATCCCCAGCCTATAATTTGCAAGCATATAACTTTCATGGACAGTCACAATGGTTCAAGTTTATTAAGTGCAAGAAATAAAGTGTGCCATCAAGTTCTTCAGAGCTTTACTAACTAACTTTCTCATAACAAGCAAACATTTTATTTGGAAGAAAACCAGGCATATTGAATATGCATGGAATAGCAAATGATGCTAATAGGTGGGTATGGTGGACACTTTTGGCAATATTGGTTTTGGGGAATTGGAAACACGAGTAGAGCTCATACTCAGTGCAAGTGAAGGCTAGCAATAGTAAGGGAGTGACAAACGAGAGAGCAATAACTGTCATAATCATGCTTGCAACAAAACAGGACTAATCATGGCATGAAAGTGATTCAAGACCCCTGAGGCAAAATAATTCATCGAGGCTTAACTGATTATTGTTTCAGTCATATTCATGCATGAGCATGTGCCAAGTCAATTCAAGTGAAACATTCATAGGAGGATACCACAGTGTCATACCAAGTTATGAATAGAGCAATGCAAGCAAACATTCATATGACATGCTACAAACTATTAGCAAGCTGGAAATAATCATAAGAAAGCAAGAACTACTAAGCATCCATAAATAACATACACCCTACATGAACAGGCTAAGCATCCTGATGTCTACGCACTTCTATTCTTGTAGACAGTTGTTGGGCCTCCAAGTGCAGAGGTTTGTAGAACAACATCAAGTTTCCCTTAAGTGGATCACCCAAGGTTTATCGAACTCAAGGAGGAAGTGGTCAAAGGTATCCCTCTCAAGCAACCTTGCAATCAAGATACAAGAAGTCTCTTGTGTCCCCAACTCACCCAATACACTTGTCAGGTGTATAGGTGCACTAGTTCGGTGAAGAGATAGTGAAATACAAGTGGTATGGATAATTATAAGTGGTAACGGTGCCAGAAAATAGCTTGACGGGAGGAAAAGACTAAAGACAAAAAGATGGAAGCAAGCAAACATATAACAGATCTAGTTGCAAACGGTGTTTCAATGTTTAGAAACAAGGCCTAGGGATAATACTTTCTCTAGTGAACACTCTCATAAAAATATCTTCTCTTTATGATACTACTCTAAACTACTCTCCGGTTGGACACTCTAATCCATGGTAGGGCTATAACAGCACACCTCAAAGTCCACTTTCCCCATCTAGATAACCCCACACTGTCACCTTGAGCTCTAGATGGTTCCAACAAACACCACAATTTCATAGAAACATCCAACTCCAAATATAACTCATAACAAGTATTTGTAACCTCTAGATGGTTCCAACAAACACCACAATTTCATAGAAACATCCAACTCCAAATATAACTCATAACAAGTATTTGTAACCTCTAGCCTAAGTGCCACCATGGTGTGCACACTGTCACTTTCACACACATGGGGAGAGCAGATATCTATTAAAGCACTTGAGTAGCAAAGTAGATCTACTTGATTACAAAGCTCATGATCACAATATGATCATGCATAGAGAGAGAGAGATGAACACATAGCTACCGGTAGAACCCTTAGCCTCGAGGAAGAACTACTCCCTCATCATCATGGGAATCAGCAACGGCGATAGAGATGGTGGTGGAGATCGATGGAGATGGCTATGAAGATGGTGAAGAGGCAGCGACGGTGCGGAGGACTCCTTCCCCGCCGCCGGTATCACAGGGAGCACCGCCCCTTAGCCCCTTCCTTCATGGCTTATGGGGAGCCCTCTCCCATGGAGATGGGATCTATGGGGGAGGCAAAAACATGGGTTTGGTGGCTGCAAATTCATGGGTGGAGGTGTCTCCCACAAATTAGGTTTCCTCCCTTTATATAGCTTCTCGGATTCCCGTCACCCCATCTTGGGCTGCAGTAAATCGGGTCTAGCGGACCCGTCCGGACTCGGAATCAGCTAAATTCTATGTCGAAAGCGTTTGTCGAGAAATTTCCAACAACTTTGTAGTTGAAGAGTTTTCTGTTTGACACTGTCTTCGACTCGAAACGTAACCATCTTCAAAAAGAGTTCTGAGACAGATTTCTGGAAAATCTCAATTTGACTCCAACAAGGTTTCCACTTGTATTCTTGGTAATTCCTACACATCAAAGTGTAAAACAAGAACATTGTGCACTTTTGCAACTATTAGTAGGTTAGTCCAAATAAATCATAAACTTTATATAAAAAGGAGTATCAAAAGCATATTATTAGCATAAAACCATCAAAAATTATAGATACGTTATTGACGTATCAACATCCCCAAGCTTAGTTCTTGCTCGTCCTCGAGTAGGTAAATGATAAAAACCATATAATTTTTTAGGTGACACGCAGCCAACACAATCTTGATCATCATTATTGTAAAAGCATTGATAGCTGGGATCAAGGTACTCTAAACATGAACATGAAAGATAGAGTTCTAACAATAAGACATAGCAACTATGTTGTAGCATGAAAAGGTACAAACTAAAGATTCATGAATAACAATACTTTGAAAGACGTTTGTTTGTTTCACATAAAGAAAACACAATGAGAATGGTATTCAACTTGTCCCCATAGTGTATCAAAACATAAATGCATAGGACACCTTCAAAGTTCATAAGGGTGACTAGATACAAATAGTTTAAGAACAAGCAATATCAAAGTTATGCATCAATCAACAAGTTTTGGGACAATGCACATTAAACTAAGAATGGCCACTATACTCTCTTAATAGGTGCATAAAGATAGAAGATGGCGACTCAACATAAAAGAAAAAGAAAGTCCTTCATAGAAGGAAGCAGGGATTTAAGTCTCATAAAGAGCTTCCAAAAATTATGGTACTTATTAGCTTTCAGCTCTCATTGCCCCTATCATAAGCATCTTGAAGTGATTAAGGTTAAAGTGAACAAACTATAGAGTATATTCTTGACAAAGTATAAGTTGGCAATCTCATGTCCCTTGAATACGAGGGCCACTCCTCATGCTACTCAAGTTTAGTTACCGGTAAGTTTTTGTCATAGTAAGTACATGTGTATCATAGAGAACCGCCAATGGGGTACCCCTTGCCCGATGATACGGAAGAATCCCCATATCAAAATGACAAGGCAAGCAGACAACGAGCATCTCAGCAATCTTCTTATTTAGCATGGGAAAATGGTGTTTTTCCTCTCTTTTCTCTTTTCTCATATCTTTTTTTCTCTTTTTCTCTTTTTCTCAATATCTGACTCTTTTTTATAAGAAGAATGCTTCATAGACATCTCATTATGGTTACGTTGCAGGTTTCCACCATGATTAGGCATGGATTAAACCGGCGGCCCAAACGTTTCTCTAACACACATACAGAACTCCATGGACTTACAAGCTCCCCTTTCATTTCACACCGACGACATCCATAAACAAAAAAGCGTGATATCAACTGGGTACAATGTACAAGTGCAATGTTGAAAGCGTTCCCCATGACAGCATGGTTCTGCTAATCCCAACGTATAAGTGCAAGCATATACAACATATATGACACAATGGTTCAAGTTTATTAGGGGCAAGAAAAGAAAAGTGTGCCATCAAGTTCGTGAGAGCTTTAATCACTAATTTTCACATAACAATTTTAATTCGGAAGGTAGATAAAAACATGAATATACTTGGAATAACAAATGCTAATAGCTAGGTATGGTGGACTCTTTGGAATAACTTGATTTTATTTGGAGTTGGATGCATGAGTGGAACTCATACTTGGTTATGGAGGCTAGCAAAAGACTGGGAGCGACCAACTAAGAGAGCAATAATGGCCATAATCATGCAAAGCGACAAAACATCATTAATTAAAGCATAAAGTGATATTACAAGTCGAAAACTAAATGATCATCGAGGCTATGGTGACTTGGGATAGTCATAACATGGTGTGAGCATGCGCCAAGTCAACCGAAACAAAGCATCAAAGGAGATTATCACAATATTATGCTTTTGTATGCTAAAACAACACATGATTATTTCAAGGCACATTAAGCAATCTCAATTGTTTGGAAAAAGTCATGCTACAGAAATAATCACTAAGCATAAGGTCAAAGCAAAATCTAACATGACATGATAAAATCTAAGCCACAGTCAAAAAACAAGCTCCTTTTTACCACTTAAGCATGAACTTTCCTACTCTTTTCCAATCCAAACCAACTTATTTGAAAGAACTCACAAAGATAATAATAATAAATAAAGATCAATGAGCTTGTCTCACAAATCCAAAAGGAAGAACTAAAAAGTTCTAAGCTGAAAGCACAAGAAAACTAAGGCTAAACGCAGTGCTAGCAAAAAAGAACACTCACAAAACAATAAGAATGAAAACTAGAGTGTTTTAAACAATGAAAGCAGAGTGTGTCTCTCTCCAAAAGAAGTGTTGGGATCCAACCAACTTATTGCAGCAAACAAATCAAATGAAAACTAAGAATGAAAACAAAGACGCTCCAAGAACAACACAATTGTGTATGAAACAATAAATATAAAGTGTTTGGAAGAAACCTGTGATTTTTATTGATGAAGAAGGGGATGCCTTGGGCATCCCCAAGCTTTGATGCTTGTACTTCTTGGATATTTCTTGGGGTGACACGGGGTGACATCCCCAAGCTTGAGCTTTAGTCCATTCTTCATCTCATTACATCATTCTTTCCTTAACACCTGAAATTTTTTCTTCATGCAAAACTTCACACAATCTTCATTAGTAACATTAGTGTACTCAAGATAATAAGTCTTTGGGTTCAGTTTCAACACAAGTAAAACTTACATTAAAACACAAGTTACTGTAGCACTTCCCTAAAAAAATCTCAATTCGCCAAAAAGAACTAAAAAGGAACCAACAAGAAGCAAATGCAAATAATAGCAGAAATCTATCAAAACAGACCAGCAGGTAAAAACCAATTTTTTCGAAGACCTTCTGTTGCTCAAATAAAAAAGTGTTGAACTAACGCAAGTTAGATAACAACCTAGGTAAGAAGCACAAAAATTCACGCCTCAAAACGACGTACAGAGATTTTACAGGAATTTTTACAGTGAAGCACAAAAATCTGTTTCAGGACAGCAACTTTCCCAAGCATTACTTCTCTCTCATTAGAGGTTACTCTTGGCACAAAAAGCAAATAAAAAGGATAAGGAGCGGTTATTACAGAGGTAGTAGCTTCCAAGACTCATCTAAAACTTTTGGGTTATCTCCCAATAAGTACTTTTCTTTAACGCCTTTAAGTTAGGCATGATAATTTCGATGATGCTCACAAAAGAAATATGAATTGAGAGTAAAAGAGAGCATCAAGAAGCAAATTTAAAACACATATAAGTCTAACCCATTTCCTATGAAAAATAATCTTGTAAAGAAACAAGTCATGAAAGCACAAAGCAACAAGCATAGGAAAGCAAAACAAGTGCAACTTCAAGACTTTCAACCTAAAGAGGGGAAACCTAATATTATTGAGATGCATAAAACCATGTTTTCCTCTCTCATAATAACTTTCAGTAGCATCATGAATAATATTAACAATATAACTATCACATAAAACATTCTTATCATGAGCCACATGCATAAAAGAATTAATACTCCCCACATAAACATAGTCATTCTTATTAATTATAGTGGGAGCAAATTCAACAAAATAGCTATCATTATTATTCTCATCACCATAATCATCAAATATAGGAGGCATATTATAGTCATAATTAATTGCCTCCTCAATAGTAGGTGGACTGGAAATATCATATTCATCATTGTAATCATCATATATTGGAGGTTTGGTATCATCATAAGCAATAGAATAGCTATCTTCCAAAGCTGGGGAACTAAAAAGATCATTTTCATAAAAACTAGCTTCCCCAAGCTTAGACTTTTCCATAGCATTAGCAATAATGGTGTCCAAAGAATTCATACTAACAACATTGCTATTAGCATGCAAATAAAGTTCCGTAGGTTTTTTAATTTTGTCTTCAAACACTTCATGTCCTAACTCAAGATAAATACTATAAAGCTCTCTAATTTTGTTGTTGTTTTCCATTAACCCTAACTAGTGAAAAAAGAAACAAAAAGAGAAAATTGCAGAATCTAAAGGAAATAACTTCGAGCACTCACACCGGAGGATGTGAGTACCTTTTACCTTACCTCCCCGGCAACTGCGCCAAAAATAGCTTGATGTCTGTGCACTTCTATTCTTGTAGGCAGTTGTTGGGCCTCCAAGTGCAGAGGTTTGTAGAACAGCAGCAAGTTTCCCTTAAGTGGATCACCCAAGGTTTATCAAACTCAGAGAGGAAGTGGTCAAAGGTATCCCTCTCAAGCAATCCTGCAATCAAGATACAAGAAGTCTCTTGTGTCCCCAACACACCCAATACACTTGTCAGGTGTATAGGTGCACTAGTTCAGCGAAGAGATAGTGAAATACAAGTGGTATGGATAATTATAAGTGGTAACGGTGCTAGAAAATAGCTTGACGGGAGGAAAAGACTAAAGGCAAGAATATGGAAGCAAGCAAACATGTAACAGATCTAGTTGCAAATGGTGTTTCAATGTTTAGAAACAAGGCCTAGGGATCATACTTTAACTAGTGAACACTCTCATATAAATATCTTCTCTTTATGATACTACTCTAAACTACTCTCCGGACACTCTAATCCATGGTAGGGCTATAACAGCACACCTCAAAGTCCCCTTTCCCCATCTGGATAACCCCACACTGTCACCTTGAGCTCTAGATGGTTCCAACAAACACCACAATAGAAACATCCAACTCCAAATATAACTCACAACAAGTATTTGTAATCTCTAGCCTAAGTGACACCATGGTGTGCACACTGTCACTTTCACACACATGGGGAGAGTAGAGATCTATTAAAGCACTTGAGTAGCAAAGTAGATCTACTTGATTACAAAGCTCATAATCACAATATGATCATGCATAGAAAGAGATGAACACATAGCTACCGGTAGAACCCTTAGCCTCGAGGAAGAACTACTCCCTCATCATCATGGGAATCAAGAACGACGATGGAGATGGTAGTGGAGATCGATGGAGATGGCTGTGAAGATGGTGAAGAGGCGGTGACGGCGCGGAGGTCTCCTTCCCCGCCGCCGGTATCACAGGGGAGCACCGCCCCTTAGCCCCCTTCCTTCATGGCTTATTGGGATCCCTCTCCCATGGAGATGGGATCTATGGGGGAGGCAAAAACGTGGCTTTGGTGGCTGCAAATTCGTGGGTGGAGGTGTCTCCCACGAATTAGGTTTCCTCCCTTTATATAGCTTCTTGGATTCCCGTCACCCCATCTTGGGCTGCAGTAAATCGGGTCTAGCAGACCCGTCCGGACTCGGAATCAGCTAAATTTTATGTCAAAAACGTTTTTGAAAAATTTCCAACAACTTTGTAGTTGAAGAGTTTTCCTTTTGACGCTGTCTTCGACCCGAAACATGACCATCTTCAAAAAGAGTTCTGAGACAGATTTCTGGAAAATCCCAATTTGACTCCAACAAGGTTTCGACTTGTATTATTGGTAATTCCTACACATCAGTGTAAAACAAGAACATTGTGCACTTTTGTAACTATTATTATGTTAGTCCAAATAAATCATAAACTTTATATAAAAAGGAGTATCAGAAGCATATTATTAGCATAAAACCATCAAAAATTATGGATACGTTATTGACGTATCACATGCCCACAATGATGAGTATATGTACAAAAATGAAAACAAATAGAGTTCGTTACCAGCCTCTTACCACACGTCAAGTTGTCATTAATCCTTATTATTGCCCTTCACTTGTGTGGCTTGAATAATAACATGAAACCAAATTCCACCGAGGACTGCTGAACCCTGCAACAAACTTCACAAACCAAAGAAGAACAACAAATATTTTTGGTGTTTTTATTTTCTTAAAGGCAAGAACAAAAAGGAAAAAAACAAGCAGAGCAAAAAGGAAAAAGCAAACTAAGGTAAAAAGAAGAAGAAGCAAACAAAGAGAAACAACAGAAATATTTTTGGTCTTTTTATGTTTTTAGAAAGCAAAAGTAAAGAAAGAACGAAAACTAAAAAGAGAACGAAGCATGGATATACAGAGTAACCGACTAAACATGATATGGAGATGAGTGTGATGTCGGTGTACCTCCCCCCAAGCTTAGGCTTTTGGCCTAAGTGGGTATCAATCCCAAGCTAGCCAAGATGGAGCGCCTCCGTAGTACGGCGAGGAGGTTCCCTCGTCCTGATACAAGCTTGAGGATGCCCCATCGTAGTGCGCAGAATAGTCATAAGAGGGCACATCCTCCTGGTGCTGCCTGTGGAAACCAAGCAAGCGGAGCTGCTCATCCACCTCCTCCTTGGAATGCGACCATGGCCTCCTAGAAATACTGAACAAAGTGGATTGTGGCAAAGAAATTTCCCTCTCATCTCCATTAGTAAACAACATCATGTATACTAAACCCTCCGTACTAGAGTCAGCAGTGATGAAATGATATGTTTTCATAGCAGCAAGATCAAGCCTTTGTGGTGCCAACACAGAGTCATTAGGATCCACAGAAAGTTCTAATGCAACAACCATACATGAAACAATAATGCCCCCATAAATAGGTCCCCTAGCAGCTAGGCAGCGAGCAATGAGAGAGCCAAGATTGTACCTGGTATCATTGTTAAGTGCAGCAGCAAGGAAGGCTAAATGATAATTAGAGATATTACTTGTGTTGTCCCTACCAAGAATGCTAGTGGCAAGATAATAGGCAAAATATCTAAGAGCTGGGAGTTGAATATTCCTTATCTTCCCGCGTTGAGCTACGCGGTCATCATCATTTGTAACACTTCGATAGAGCTCCAACAAATCAGTGGGTCGACCTTGGATCTTCTTCACTGTCCACGTCATGCCTATACCTATAATGCTGCAAAATCTTTCCAATGACATGGTAATAGGCTAATTATAAATTCTGAATGAAATAGTTGACTGATAAGGGGTGTTAGTGAAAACAAAACTCTCAACGAAAGTTCTGGTGAGCATGGCATATTGCTCACTGTCATCCTGCATGTAAGTGGTCAAATCGACCCTCTGAACCAGTAGTAAGAAATCATCGAGGATCCCTGCAGCTTGCAAAAAAGGTAAAACAAGGGAAAGTAGATGGGTGAGCATCCCCCTCATCTCCTTCATTGCCAAAGCGTGGTGCAATAAGATCTTCATTATATGAAGGCCTAAGCTAAGATGCCGATCTTGAGGGCCTTGACCTTCTAGGTGTGTCCCTCTCAAATATTTCTCCAAATGTGTGGTTGTTCATCTTTGATATTCTGAAATTTAAACATCCATTATACAAGTGATTGCAAAGTGAATACATAATGAAGGAAACTACTCATGGGGACTTGTAAGAGGCCTAAACATGCATCAAAACAATATCTCTAAACATTGAACAAGCTTACAAGCTCTTATAACCTTTCACCTACAACAGCAAAATACTAAAGATAAAAACCACTAAACACAAATCTACTTGGACAAGCAGAGGAGTCACATACCGGAGAACAAATGCTCCAAATTTCAGCAGCAAAGATGGGCTGAGCAAGGAGATCAAAAAATTGTGGACAAGAACAGCAGGAACGTGATTTCAAGCACTGAACTGGTGTTTGAGAGAGAGAGAGAGTAGTCGGAAGTGAGAGAGTGAGTGGAGGGCCAGGGGTGGCCACACCATGGCCAGGCGTGCCCTTGGTCTGGCCGCGCCACCAGGTGGTGTGCGTGCCTGGTGCGCCCCTGGTACTCTCCAGGCACTTCTCTGCCCCTTTTTTCACGTAAAAAATTAATATGAATTTTCTAGAATTTTTTGAGACACTTTATTTTTGAGCAATTTTCAGGTAAAGATGAATGATTTTCTGACACAAAGATTTTTTTGGAATGATGCAATGACAAAACAAAGCTAAAACTTCAGAAGTTCTAAGACACTCTAATATTCAAGCAACTAACAACAAAAAAGTAAACTAAACAAAAGTAAAAAAACTAAAATGGATAAAATAAAAGTAAGCGGAGATAATCATGGTGAAAACATTGTTTTGTTCATTAAAATCCCTTTGTTAACAAGGTTGATCAGGTCTTGTTACCAAAACAATTTTATATGAAACAAAACTTTGCATTCCACTAATGATTATGTTACCTCAACCTTGATAGCAATGGTCCCAATCAGAATAGTTTCGTATTTTTCTCTTGGTATGGGACAATATATTTCTCCAACTTGAATGCCCTCAACATGTTCAATTGAATTTAAACCATAAGTCCTATCAATCTTCTTGGGGAAATAGGCAGAATGCTCCTTGTCATTAACATTAAAAGTCACCTTTCCTTGATTACAATTAATAACAGCTCCTGCAGTATTAAGAAAAGGTCTCCCAAAATAATAGACATATTATCATCTTCAGGAATTTCAAGCACAACAAAGTCAGTTAATATCAAGCAATTATGATCCACTTGAACGGGTACATCCTCACATATACCAACATGAATAGTAGTAGATTTATCAGCCATTTGCAAAGATATATCAGTTGGTATTAGTTTTTCTAGTTGAAGCCTCTTGTAGAGAGAAAAAGGCATAACACTAACTCCTGCTCCCAAATCACACAAAGCAGTTCTAACATAACTATTTTTAATAGAGCAAGGAATAGTTGGAATCCCTGGGTCTCCAAGTTTCTTAGGAACCTTACCATTAAAGGAATAATTAGCAAGCAAAGTAGAAATTTCTTTATTAGGGATCTTCCTTTTATTAGAGAAAATATCCTTCATGTACTTGAATAAGGAGGTAATTTAATAGCATCAGTCAACGGAATTTGCAAAAATAAAGGTTTCATCCATTCACAAAACTTATTATAGTGTTCATCTTCCTTTGACTTGTGTTTCTTATCAGGGAAAGGCATAGGTTTTTGGACCCAAGGCTCTCTTCCACTACCATGTTTCTTAGCAACAAAATCTTCTTTAGTGTATTTAGTATTCTTACTGTGCCTTTCAGGTTCTTCTTCAACTTTTTCTTTATCAGGAACATCATTTTCCACATTACCACTTTCAGTTTCAGCATCAGAGAGAGATATGCTATTAGGATCTTTAGCAGGTTCAAAAGGTTCTACAATAGTTTTATGTTTCTTTTTTCTTTTCTTAGGAGTACTACCACTATTTTCAGCTTGTTGAGAATCCTGCTCAATTCTTCTAGGATGCCCCTCAGGATATAGAGGATCCTGGGTAGCAGCACCACTTCTAGTTCTAATTTCATAAGCATGTTTTTCTTTAGCAACATTAACTAACAAGTCTTTTTGTACTTTAATAAGCTGATCAATTTGAGTTTGAACCATTTGAAAATGTTTAACAAGCATTTTAGCATCATTAGAGGTTCTGTCCACAATACCCTTCAACTCAACAATAGCTCTAGAGTTTTCCACTAGATGATTTTGCACCCTTTTATTAAAATTATCTTGCTTAATAATAAAAACATCAAATTCTTCTAAGCATTGATCAGGACATTTAGAGTAAGGGATATCACCTTCATCAAAATGTTGGAGAGAGTGTACCTCAATAGTGGATGAGTGGGGGATTGGCTTACATAATTCTTCTATACGAGGTAAATTATTGATGTCTGCAGCTTTAATTCCCTTCTCCTTAAGACATTTCTTAGCTTCCTTCATCACTTCATCGTTTAGTTCAATAACCCCCCTCTTCTTTGATGTTGGTATAGGCACAGGAATAGTTGGTTCAGGTATAGTTGTCTCAGGTATAGCTGGTTCAGGAGAAGTGCAGTCTTCATAATTCTTGCTTATTTTAGCCATTAATTCCTCAGCTTCCTTGGGAGTCCTATTCCTGAAAACACAATCAGCACAACTATCCAGGTATGTCCTAGATTCTTCAGTTAGTCCATTATAAAATATATCAAGAAGCTCATTCTTAGGTAATGGACATCTAGCCTGTGCATGAATCAAATCACAAAACCTTGCCCATGATTCAGGCAATATCTCTTTTTCTCCCTGTTTAAAATCAAAAAGTTCCTGCAAAATAGCATGTCTAGCACTAGGTGGAAAATATTTCTGAAGGAAGGTACTAATCAAGCAATCAGGGCAATCAATAGATCCAGGAGGTAAATTATTAAACCAAGTTTTAGCTTCTCCTTTCAGTGAAAAAGGGAAAATTTTAGCAACAAAGTAGGTGCGCATCTTAATATCATCAGAAAACAGGCCACTCATGGTAGAAAGCTCAGTCATATGTGCTACCGCACTTTCATTCTTAGTCCCGCAAAAAGGTTCTTTCTCAACAATAGCTATGTAAGATAGATCAAGAGAGAAATCATAATCCTTATCTTTAATATTTATGGGAGATGCAGCAAACTTAGCATTAGGAGACAATTTGGGTTTTATAGTACGCCTCTCAAGGAGACTCTTAATAACACTCCTATCATGGGTTTTTTGACATTCTTTAATAAATTCATCGGTCATCTCTATATAACCGTCTTCAATATCATAGCTCTCTCAAGACTCAGGTGAACTGACAGGTGTAGTAGTGTCTTCATTAGGAGTTTCAGTATTTCCAGCTATAGTTCTAGCAATCGTAGCATCTAGGAAAGGACCTAATGAACCACTCTTATCAAGCACAGTAGAAGCAACATCATAAGTATCAGAAGTTTCAGATTCAGCAGTAGTATCAGTGTGTGTAGCATGTGTATGTGGTGGTGTAAGGAACTTACTCATATCAGATGGTGAATCAAGAGCAACAGAGGTGTTCAGAACCATACCTCTCCTTGTAGTGGATGGTCAAATATGAATCTTGCCATCACGAGACTTACCCATGATGGATGGATGTGTTGGGTCTGCAGCATAGAAAACAAAAAAATTCCTACGGTGTGAACTACACGCCAAGATCTATCTACTAGGTACAAAGCAAACGGGTGGACATACATCCATAGAGAACTTACCCTCGAAGACAATGAGCTTTGTTAACGAGTAGGAACTCGTGGTTGATGTAGTCGTACACTTGCCGATCTCAAGATCGTGATGAAGTCCGAGCGCCGCAACTCAGCAGCGCATCCGCACTCGCACACATGTTCAAGCCAACAGACAACCCCACCTCCTCGCTCCAGCGATACAGCGGAAGCAGCAACTCCTTCCAGACGAAATGCCACCGGGAACATGTATCTCGCTAATCCGAGACCATGGGGGAATAATTCTAGAGGGGAAGAGAGATCCTTCACAAGGAGGTGTGAGGATGAAGGAGGGAATGGGTGGCCTTTTATAGGAGGAGGGGGGTGCCCCCTCTCTCCATGGCCGGCGCATGGGGGGGTGACCCCTCACCTCCCCCATGCATGTGGTGGTAACTCCTCCACATTAAAATGCCTCTTCACATTCCCTTTTTAAGTCTCCACTTTAAATGCATTAAGTTTCTCCAAATTTAATGCTCTCTCATTTAATAAAACCCTTTATTAAATTTATTCAGAATTTTGTTAATTACTTTAATTAACAAACATTCACATATAGCCCCTTGCAATATTTCAATATCACATGCAGAACCACCTTCTGCAATTTCACCCGAAACAATTTCCGGTTTCTATTGAAACAATTCCTGCGCTTTGCAATTCTTTCGTCTGAAACATATGTGCTCTAAAATGGTGTCCGGTAACTCTTAAGTGTGCCACCCTACGGTTCGCGAATAATGCAGACATGATCGAGACCCTTCTCCGATCAATAATCAGCAGCGGGACCTGGAGATCCGTACTGACTCCTACACATTCAACGATGACTCCTGTGATCGTGAGAACCTTTAACGCTTGTAACTAAATCCCTTTGTCTCTCGATATATTACATGTCCGAGATTCGATCATCGGTATCTCCATACCTAGTTTGATCTCGTTACCGACATGCACTCTTTTCTCGTTCCCGTGATATAACATTCTAGTGATCACATCACTTGCTTGCAAGCTATCCTAATGTGATATCACCGAGAGGTCCCAGAGTATATCTATCCATCATCTGGATTGACAAATTCCACTCTTGATCCATGAGCCTCAACATAACACCTTCGTAGCACGGAACCCATCTTTATAGTCACCCTGTTACGGTGTGACGTTTGATGTTATCAAGATACTCTTCCGGTGTTAGCAATTAACACGATCTCATGGTCTAAGGATAAAGATTACTTCATATGATGTTATAGAAATATAAACACAATGACTTGATCGTAATGTTATACTTCGGATGAATGTTCATCACATCATTCCACCAATGGTGTGACCTTGTTATTAACAACATCCAATGTCCATGATCAGGAAACCTTGATCATCCTGTTAATCAACAAGCTAGTCTATAAGAGAGGCATGACTAGGAACCCTTTTTGTTTATTAAACACACATGTATTGATGTTTCCTATCAATACAATTATATCATGCAAAATAAACATCTATCATATACAAGGAATACATAATAACAACTTTATTATTGCCTCTCAGGGCATATTTCCTTCAGTCTCCCACTTGCACTAGAGACAATAATCTAGTTCACATAGTGATAAATCTAACACCCATGGAGTTCTGGTGTTGATCATGTTTTGCCCTAGGGAGTACTTTAGTCAACGGATCTGCTACATTCAGGTTCGTGTGCACTTTACAAATCTTTATATCTCCATCCTTGACATGCTCGCGGATGGAGTGAAACCGGCGCTTAATATGCTTGGAATTCTTGTGAGACCTTGGTTCCTTTGCGTTGGCTATGGCTCCATTGTTGTCACAATAGATCACCATCGGGTCCAACGCCACTGGGAACCACACCCAGTTCTATAATGAACTCCTTCATCCAAAACGCTTCCTGCGCTGCTTCTGAAGCAGCAACATATTCCGCCTCCGTTGTTGATCCAGCCACCACAGGTTGTTTGGATCTCCTCCAACTAACTGCTGCTCCGTTCAAGAGAAATACGTATCCGGATTGAGACTTAGAGTCATCCGGATCAGTGTCAAAGCTAGCATCGACATAACACTTAGCGACTAGCTCTTCTTCACCTTCGTATATAAGAAACATATCCTTAGTTCTTCTCAAGTACTTAAGGATATTCTTGACCGCTATCCAGTGTTCCGAACCTGGATCAGATTGGTACCTACTAGTCAAACTTATAGCATGTGCCACATCCGGTCTTGTACATAGCATGGCATACATTATAGAGCCTATGGCTGAGGCATAGGGGATCTTATCCATTATCTCTCTTTCTTCCGCCGTAGCCGGACTTTGAGTCTTACTCAATGTTTTGCCTTGCAACATAGGTAAGAACCCCTTCTTACTTCCGTCCATATTAAACTTCTTTAATATCTTATCAAGGTATGTACTCTGCGATAGCCCAATTAGGCGTCTTGATCTATCTCTATAGATTTTAATGCCTAATATATATGAAGCTTCACCAAGGTCCTTCATCGAAAATTTGTTGTTTAGATAACTTTTAACACTGTTTAAAAGATCTAAATCATTTCCAATCAATAATATGTCATCCACATATAATATCAGAAATGCCACATTGCTCCCACTCACTTTCTTGTAAATACAAGCCTCTCCATAAGTTTGGACAAATCCAAACTTTTTGATCACCTCATCAAAGCGGAGATTCCAACTTCGTGATGCTTGGTTCAGTCCATAGATGGATCGCTGAAGTTTGCACACCTTATTAGCATCCTTAGGATCGACAAAACCCTTAGGTTGTATCATATACAACTCTTCTTCAATATTACCATTGAGGAACGCAGTTTTGACATCCATCTGCCATATTTCATAATTGAAATATGCAGCAATTGCTAACATAATCCTAACCGACTTAAGCATCGCTACGGGAGAGAATGTCTCATCGTAGTCAACTCCTTGAATTTGTCGAAACCCCTTTGCGACAAGTCGAGCCTTATAGATGGTCACATTACCATCAGCATCAGTTTTCCTTTTGAAAATCCATTTATCCTCAACGGCCTTTCGGTCGTGAGGTAAGTCCACCAAGTTCCAAACTTGGTTCTCGTACATGGATTCCATCTCGGATTTCATGGCTTCTAGCCACTTGTTGGAATCCGGGCTCATCATCGCTTCTTCATACGTCGCAGGGTCATCCATTTCATCAACCATGAAATTCACAACAGGATTGCCGTACAGTTCAGGAGCTGCACGTGTCCTGCTTGACCTGCGAGGTTCGGTAGTGTCCTCTTTCGGAGTTTCATGATCAATATCATTAGCTCTCTCTTCATTAGGTGAAGTCAACTCCGAAACAACTTCCGGTGCTGCGCTACTCGCCATTTCATGAAGAGAAGGTTCAATAACCTCTTCGAGTTCTACCTTCCGACTACTCACACCTTTCGCGAGAAACTCCTTCTCAAGAAAGGATCCATTCTTGGCAACAAAAACCTTGCCCTCGGATCTATGATAGAAGGTATACCCAATCGTTTCCTTAGGGTATCCTATGAAGACGTATTTTTCCGCTTTGGGTTCGAGTTTATCCGGCTGAAGTTTCTTCACATAAACATCGCATCCCCAGACTTTAAGAAATGACAGCTTAGGTTTGTTTCCAAACCATAATTCATACGGTGTCTTTTCAACGGATTTAGATGGTGCCCGATTTAAAGTGAATGCAGCTGTTTCCAGTGCATAACCCCAAAATGACAGTGGCAAGTCAGTCAGAGACATCATAGATCGAACCATATCCAATAAAGTACGATTATGACGTTCTGACACACCATTACGTTGTGGTGTTCCGGCAGGCGTGAGTTGTGAAACTATTCCACAGTCTTTCATATGTGTGCTAAACTCGTAACTAAGATACTCTCCTCCACGGTCGGACCGCAGAAATTTGATCTTTCTGTGACGATGATTTTCCACTTCATTCTCAAATTCTTTGAACTTTTCAAAAGTTTCAGACTTGTGTTTCATCAAATAGATATATCCATATCTACTCAAATCATCCGTGAAAGTAACAAAATAACGATATCCACCTCGCGCCGACACACTCATTGGTCCACACACATCAGTATGTATGATTTCCAATAGATCTGTCGCCCGTTCCATTGAACCGGAAAACGGCGTTCTAGTCATCTTGCCCATAAGGCATGGCTCACATGTATCAAATGATTCAAAATCAAGTGATTCCAAAAGTCCATCAGAATGGAGTTTCTTCATGCGTTTAACGCCAATATGACCCAGACAGCGGTGCCACATATATGTAGATATATCATTATCAAGTTTAATCCTTTTAGCATCAACATTATGAATATGTGTAATACTACTATCGAGATCCAATAGAAATAAACCATTCAACATAGGTGCATGACCATAAAAGATATTATTCATATAAATCGAACAACCATTGTTTTCAGACTTAAATGAATAACCACTTTTCATCAAACACGATCCGGATACAATGTTCATGCTCAGTGCAGGCACCAAATAACAATTATTTAGGTTTATAACTAATCCCGATGGCATATGGAGAGGTAGCGTTCCGACGGCGATCACATCAACTCTTGATCCATTGCCGACCCGCATCGTGACCTCATCCCTTGCTAGTTGTCGCTTGTTCTGCAGCCCCTGAACCGAGTTACATATATTAGCAACTGATCCGGTATCAAATACCCAGGTGCTACTGCGAGTACTAGTCAAGTACACATCAATAACATGTATATCACATATACCTTTGTTTGCCTTGCCGGACTTCTTGTCCGCCAAATACATGGGGCAGTTGCGCTTCCAATGGCCAGTCCCCTTGCAATAGTAGCACTCGGTGTCAGACTTAGGGCCAGCCCAGGGTTTCTTTTCAGGCGTGGCAACAGACTTGCCACCCTTCTTTCTCTTGTGCTTGCCTTTCTTGTCCTTCTTGAAACCGGTGGTCCTATTGATCATCAACACTTGATGTTCTTTCCTAATCTCCACTTCTGCAGTCTAAAGCATTGACAAAAGCTCGGGAAGAGACTTATTCATGCCCTGCATATTATAGTTCATCCCGAAGCTCTTGTAGCTAGGTGGCAGAGATTGGAGAACACGATGTATACCTAAGTCAATGGGAATCGTTATTCCCAAGGACACAAGCTTATCGGTGTACCCAGACATTTTGAGTACGTGCTCACTAACGGAGCTGTTTTCCTCCATCATGCAGCTAAAGAACTTTTCTGTAGCATTATAACTCTCTATGGCAGCATGGGTATCGAAAATCATTTTCAATTCTCCCATGGTATCAAAGGCATTGCCATTTTCGAAACGCTTTCGAAGTTCTGGCTCTAGCCCATACAGTATGCCGCAATGAACTAAGTTGTGGTCCTCCTGACGAGTTATATAGACGTTATTTTCCTCATCAGGGGCATCAGGAGCTGGTGGGGGGCCTAGAAGCGCATCTAGCACATATTGCTTTTGTGCAGCAGTGATGAGAATCCTCAAATTCATAGCCCAGTTGGTGAAGTTGCTACCATTCGCAGCAAGTTTATCTTTCTCCATGAACACATTGAAATTAAAGCAGGTGGTGCCATCTACAACAGAATTTGTAAAGTATATTTAGACTAATTTTATGATAGATTGAGTTCGACTAATCCAAATTACTAATGAACTCCCACTCAAAAACGACATCCCTCGTGTCCTTTTGGTGATTACATGAACCAAATCCACTACACCAAGTCCGATCATCACGTGAGTCGGTGTAGCTTCAAAGGCGAGCATCTATATGGGCATCATATCAACTATATGACTCATGCTTAACCTTTCAGTCCGTATTCCGAGGCCATGTCTGTACATGCTAGGCTCGTCAAGTAAGAACCTTAGTATTTGCGTGTGTAAAACTGTCTTACACCCGTTGTATGAAAGCGTAGAGTTGAAAACACCCGATCATCACGTGATGCCTCAAAACACGATCCACAAAACGGTGCATACTTAAGGAAGAACACATTTTATCTTGATATCTAAATGAGGGATCATTTTATAATGCTACCAAACGCGCCAAACTAGCAGTATAAGATGCTAACATCTAATTTGTGAAGTGACATGATATGGTCCATGCATTTGATCTCTATCATTTGCATCGTGGTATGATCTCTATCATTCCTTTGTGTGTAAGGCCAAGGTCTATGGAACTTACACGTTAAGTGAGTTGTAAGAGTATCTATCATACATCTACTTACAACAATACCATATCAAAACACTAGCCCAGCAACGATCTAAACTAGACGCCTCTAATTTATCAATTGCAAGTTTTACGTGGCTTAGGGCTTTCGAAGATAGGACCTGTCTAACCTATGAACATGAACCACAATGAGGATAACCAAGTTATTAGCAACTCGTTGTAAATCAGATATGGACTATAGTAGGAGAGACAGACACCCGCCATCCACTTATGCAAAACAAGTTGCATGTCAGTCGTGGAACCGGTCTCATGTACGATGACATGTAAGGTTGGTCCGGGCCGCTTCATCCCACTATGCCACCAATATCCAAAGTACATAGAATATGCAATAACATGATCATCATCGCCCACATATAAACATATGTGTACTACCCGTGCAAAGCACCTATGCATAAATCTGGCTCTGATACCACTGTTGGGTCCGCATCATAGAAAACAAAAAAATTCCTACGGTGTGAACTACACACCAAGATCTATCTACTAGGTACAAAGAAAACGGGTGGACATACATCCATAGAGAACTTACCCTCGAAGACAACGAGCTTTGTTAACGAGTAGGAACTCGTGGTTGATGTAGTCGTACACTTGCCGATCTCAAGATCGTGAGGAAGTCCGAGCGCCGCAACTCAGCAGCGCATCCGCACTCGCACACACATTCAAGCCACCGGACAACCTCCACCTCCTCGCTCCAGCGATCCAGCGGAAGCAGCAACTCCTTCCAGACGAAATGCCACCGGGAACATGTATCTCGCTAATTCGAGACCATGGGGGAATAATTCTAGAGGGGGAGAGAGATCCTTCACAAGGAGGTGTGAGGATGAAGGAGGGAATGGGTGGCCTTTTATAGGAGGAGGGGGGTGCCCCCTCTCTCCATGGCCGGCGCATGGGGGGTGACCCCTCACCTCCCCCATTCATGTGGTGGTAACTCCTCCACATTAAAATGCCTCTTCACATTCCCTTTTAAAGCCTCCACTTTAAATGCATTAAGTTTCTCCAAATTTAATGCTCTCTCATTTAATAAAACCCTTTTATTAAATTTATTCAGAATTTTGTTAATTACTTTAATTAACAAACATTCACATATAGCCCCTTGCAATATTTCAATATCACATGCAGAACCACCTTCTGTAATTTCACCCGAAACAATTTCCGGTTTCTATTGAAACAATTCCTGCGCTTTGCAATTCTTTCGTCTGAAACATATGTGCTCTAAAATGGTGTCCGGTAACTCTTAAGTGTGCCACCCTACGGTTCGCGAATAATGCAGACATGATCGAGACCCTTCTCCGATCAATAATCAGCAGCGGGACTTGGAGATCCGTACTGACTCCTACACATTCAACGATGACTCCTGTGATCGTGAGAACCTTTAACGCTTGTAACTAAATCCCTTTGTCTCTCGATATAATACATGTCTGAGATTCGATCATAGGTATCTCCATACCTAGTTTGATCTCGTTACCGACATGCACTCTTTTCTCGTTCCCGTGATATAACATTCTAGTGATCACATCACTTGCTTGCAAGCTATCCTAATGTGATATCACCGAGAGGGCCTAGAGTATATCTATCCGTCATCTGGATTGACAAATTCCACTCTTGATCCATGAGCCTCAACATAACACCTTCGTAGCACTGAACCCATCTTTATAGTCACCCTGTTACGGTGTGACGTTTGATGTTATCAAGATACTCTTCCGGTGTTAGCAATTAACATGATCTCATGGTCTAAGGATAAAGATTACTTCGTATGATGTTATAGCAATATAAACACAATGACTTGATCGTAATGCTATACTTCGGATGAATGTTCATCACATCATTCCACCAATGGTGTGACCTTGTTATTAACAACATCCAATGTCCATGATCAGGAAACCTTGATCATCCTGTTAATCAACAAGCTAGTCTATAAGAGAGGCATGACTAGGAACCCTTTTTGTTTATTAAACACACATGTATTGATGTTTCCTATCAATACAATTATAGCATGCAAAATAAACATCTATCATATACAAGGAAGACATAATAACAACTTTATTATTGCCTCTCAGGGCATATTTCCTTCAGGATGGCAGCGAACAATAGTGATTCCAAGTGAACTTGATAAATAGAGCTATGACTCCCCGGCAACGGTGCCAGAAAATAGTCTTGATGACCCACAAGTATAGGGGGTGTACCGCAGTATTTTCGAGGGAAGTGAAACCCAATTTATTGATTCGACACAAGGGGAGCCAAAGAATATTTATAAGCCTTAACAACTGAGTTGTCAATTCAGCTGCACCTGGAAACAATCTTGCTCACAACAGTTTATCAGTAGCAACAGTTTTGTAGTAGAAATAGTAAAGTAATAGCAGTAGTAAAGTAAAGACAGTAGTAACAATTGTAGTAAAGAGTAGGATTAAAGCGCGGTAGGCATAGGGATGGATAAACGGACGTTGCATGGACAAGACAATTCATATGGCAATCAAGACATAGGGAATTTGTAGATAAACAAGATAAAGCATCCACGTACTAAATAATCATAGGCGTGTGTTCCATATATAGTCATACGTGCTCGCAATGAGAACTCGCACAACATCTTTTGTCCTGCCAGCCCGTTTGCAGCGGGGCCTCAAGGGAACTACTGGCAATTAAGGTGCTCCTTTTAATAGAGCACCGGAGCAAAGCATTAACACTCCGTGAACACATATGATCCTCACATCAAAGCCATCCCCTCCGGTTATCCTGATTGCTGTCACTTCGGGGCCTTTGGTTCCGGACAACAACGTGTGTATAGAACTTGCAGGTAAGACCATAAACAATACTGTCATAATGAATCAATAACATGTTCAGATCTGAAATCATGACACTCGGGCCCTAGTGACAAGCATTAAGCATAACAAGTTGCAACAAAGTCAAAAAGCACTAATAATAGATACTAGGCACAATGCCCTAACAATTTGATGCCATTACATGTACGATCTCATCCAATCCCTACCATCCCCATAGCCTATAGCGGGGGATTACTCACGCATAGATGGGGAAACATGGATGGTCGATGGAGAAGCGATGGTGATGATGATGGCGATGATATCCTCCAATTCCCCGTCCCGGCAGGGTGCCAGAACAGAGTTTCTGGTTCCGAATCGCGGAATCTGGTGGTGGCGGCGTAGCGGAACTCTTTCTGGAAAAACGTCGAACCCCCCTTGGTTTTTAGGTCAAGAGGCAACTTATAGGCGAAGAGGGAGGCCGAGGGGGTGACCGAGGTGGCCACACCACCCCCAGGCATGCCTGGCCTGGCCCGCGCGGCCAGGTGGTGTGGGCCCCTCGTGGCCCTCCTCCGTTTCGTCTTCTGGCTCCGCGAGTCTTCTGGTGAAATAGGATTTTTGGCATATTTTCCGGGATTTTTCCTGATAGTTGATTTCCTGCACAAAAACTAGACACCAAGGTAATTCTGCTGAAAACAGCATCAATTCGTGTTAGTAGTATCCAAATCACACAAGTTTAGAGGAAAAACAATAGCAAAAGTGGTCGGGAAAGTAGATATGTTTTGGACGTATCAATGGCCTATGCGAGTTATCTAGATATTACATCAACTGCAAACTTCTTAAAAATATTATAAAATATGAACAAAAGGGAAAGAAAATTCAGCACTTCAGTTGCGAATCAAGTTGATAGCAGAGTCCTCAATTTGCTTTCTCAATCCATCAACTGCATCTCCCCTTGAGTGTGGCAGCTACATTGGAAAACCACCTTGAGATATGATCTTGCAGTCTCCTCTTTGGTGGCGATAGCAATAATTGCATTCTGAAACTAACGAATAACAAGTTAATATAGCAAAGAAGACAAACTACTCATAGCTAAGAATGAACTTGATAGGAATTATAACTGCATAATACAAACTTGTAGAGCAGGAATGCAAACCATGAATGAACTATATAGTAGAGGATAGTTATGTCGTTGCCTAGGACGAACTAGAACTAGATACGAGATATAATGGTGTGGCTTGTGAACCTGTAGAACAGGACAAACAAGCAGTAGTGGTCATTTTAGTATAAACTAGCCAGGTCATTTCAGCAAATATATATGGAAGTAGTGGTATCTCCTGGAATGCAAGAGACATTGGGTGACTCGGAATTTGCGGTGAGCTACACAATGGCATGCAGTTACTGTTATAGCTAAGAATGAACCACATAGAAATCATGACCGCATCATACCAGAACTTGTTGAGCAAGAATGGAAAACACGAATGAACTATATAGTAAAGAATAATTATGACATTGATTAGGACGAACCAGCACCAGATACAGAAAATATATAATGGCATCGCTGGTGGACCTGTAGGCTGTGCAAACCAACATGTTCAGTGTTTCCTTTTTGAGCTCTATGCAAAGAAAACAAAAATATTCAGTGTTGCAGCTTTTGAAGAACCAGATGGCAACAAAAAAATTATAATCGAACTAGTACGAAGAGTTTGAACGGGTACCATAGGATAACAGAATGATGCCAGAGAGGAAATAATAGCAGGGACTTAGCTCAGGAATAACCAGATAGAGTCAGTAACTGTGTAGCAGGGAATCCACACTAATATTTTCCACTAACATTACATTTTGCAAGAACTACATAATATCAGGCATTTACTGGTGTACGGAGCAGCTAAGATAAGAACATGTGCATGATAAAATAACAGACATGTGCATGACTTGATATTTGTAGAGAAGCGAATGCAAACCAACATGTCTAATGACATTGTATGTACTAGCACGAAGAACAGGCGTGCCTAGTGACTTGTATGTACTACCACGATTACAAAAATGCAGTTCACTAGGACAGCTTGAACCTGCTATACCGCTGACAAAACAAAAACGGGTTGGATATTTGGTTAACCTTGGTCGGAGAGGCGTCTAAGCATCATCGGTACCGTGCAAGTGACGTCCAGGTCACCAAGGGTGTTGCGGTTGCGGTGGATGTTGGCGTCGGGGAAGCAGATCTTGGGTGGTCGATGCCGGCTTGAAAGCAGGGACGAGAGCATCGCTGAGGCAGATCCGGTGTAGTAAACGGCGACAACCGTGTAGCTGGTCTGGAGCGGTGGACATGGAACTCTTTGAACTAGATCACGCCTGGTGGACACCGGTGAAGCGGATCCGGTATGGTTGGGTAGCTTTCTGCAGCGAGGAAGCAGAGCTTGGGTGGTCGATGATGCCATCGGCATGGTGAACGACACCGCAGCTCCTAGATCTAGTGGGTGAGCATCGATGAAGCGGTTGCGCGGTGGTGCACGAGACCGCAGCTCAAGCCGGTGCGCGCGGTGGTCGTGGAGGGGACAAATGAGCTTGGGATTTTGGGGAGGGCCGGCGGGAAAAACTGGGGGAATCGGGACCATAGAGGTGAGCAGAAAAAATAATTACGATCGTGCCCCCGAGATACCGACTTTAGCATGCCCATTTGTCGTCTGAACGATGGGTAGATTTGAATTTTAAATTCTAAAGTTTTTGAAATGGAAGGGCGCAAAATGCTTCAAGGTCGGTGTGTGGTTTTGCCGCTCAATTGAGAATTTGAATTTGGCTTGCACCCATCTAATAATAATAGAAAAATGGTACTCCCCCGGTCGGTGGGATATTTTGGCTCAAAGTTTTTGAAACGGTGGGGCGGGAATGCTTGGTAGGTGGGTGATTTTGCTGCTCGATTGAGATTTTGAATTTGGCTATCCTCCATCTACTAATGGAAAAAAGGTAGTAGACCATACTCTATATGTCCAGGAATTCAAGGCCGGGAGTCACATCAACTGATCATCCATAAACATTTTTGTGCACAGAAACTTGGATACCTTCCATTCACACAACATAGGCGGTAAATTTTGCCACTTGACTCAGATTTTAAATTTGTCTAGGGTCCATGTAATAATATAAAAATGGTACTACCTCGGTGGGTGATTTTGCCTGAAAATGTTTGAAACAGAGGGGGTGCGAAATGCTTCGGGGTCGGTGGGTTATTTTCCCGCTCGATTACGATTTTGAATTTGGCTGTCGGCCAAGTTTTTATTACTAGAAAAAAGGTTATGTAGTTCGAGCGCCATCTGGTCAGGAATTTAAGGCGAGACTCACATCAACTCATCCCTTCGATTCAAACGGGGTAGGCGGTAGGTTTTGGCGGTCGACCGTGATTTTGAATTTAGAGATTGTGCAAAGAATAATTAAAAAAATAGGTCGTTCTCCCTCTATTTCAGGGATCCAAGTGAGGGAGAGTGATTATCTACCACGCGTATGAAAATGCAGATCTCCGATACAAGAATGTTTGTTTAACATAACAACAAACAAATGTATGAATTAGCTCTGATTGAAGCATGTGAAAATGGTGTCCAACCAAGGTCTACTAATTATTTAGGTGTTGGCATAGACTCTTCTACAGGAAGCACTAACTAAATGGTAGTACTAATTTAGATCAAATAAAAAAGCCTGCTGCGAAACAAATACTCCTACTATAGCATACTATCAAAACACAAAGACCAGCTAAAGTATATGTAGAACAAATAAAACAAGATTTCATCACGCATACACTACTATATAGAGAACACCATTTCATCATATAAAACAATGTTTTATCAGACACACATAGGCCCCCAAAACAAACATACATCTCTAATATTCAAGCCCCTGCTGCTATGACTACAGCACAAACAAAGGTGCCGCCATAGTTCCATCAGCTACCAAAACGAACAAATATCAGATTGCAGCTCCAAATAACACAACCTGGGCAAACACATGCTTGCCCAAACAAGCCTTGCTTGTTCATCCAACTCAACCTTTATATGAGGCACCCAAGCTTCCCATTTGCATGTTGATGATCTTGCACTGGACCACGTGTTTAGACTTAAGTCTCTTATAACCACAAGGGCAACATCTCCATTATGCCCCTTAGCGATGAAAAAATTGCATATGGAAATATCATGTGTCTCATGGGGGCACTCAATATAACACAGTTTTGTTGTCACATTATAGAAGGCAATTATATATCTAGAGTTCATTGTTGGCCAGTACAAAATGTTCCCTATGAGAGTTGACGGCCTGCGATCAATCTTAGCCATCATCTCAGCAGGTTCAATACAGTCCTCCCATTTTCCTAACTCTGATGAGTACCTCTGCACCAGTGCTTGGTTACCATTGGTTACTATCCAAATAACCTAGAAATTGATGCAATAGTGTGAAGACAATTGCCCATGATTTTTCGAACAGAGAATTGTGCCGCTATCATACTAATGTCTCCGCCAAATTGGTGGTTCTGGCATCATTGTTTCACTTCCACTGATTGGATCCCAGGCCTTTATCATGTTAGACCCTTGCGGATAATGAAGTAGCACCCTACCATTGCAACATCCGAGTACATATGGTTTGTAGGCTTTATGTACTTCCACCAGCCTGTTCAGCTTCTGGAAGATGGATTGGTCAAGATTATGATCTGTTAAGAATCGAGCGTCCTCGGAGCTGTTGGTGAAAAACCCAAGTAATGCCATTCCTCTGTTGTGTGACAGGGTTAGCCTTTTGAAATCGTTGCTTCCCATGAATTCCATCCAACATTTTTGGGCGACTGATGCCCTCAGTATGGAGGATGGGTGCGGAGGAAGCCTGACAAGAATCTGACCAAATACATCGCCTAGCAAGTCGTTGATTGTTGCATATGTTCTTCCACCGAAGCTGGTAGGATGATGCAAATAGCACAAGTGCATCATCAAAATTAAGTAAACAGCACAATGCACAATGCACAACCCTAAAAAAAGAATTAAGTAAACACCACAATGCATCACACATTTTGACAGGAAAATTTATCATCGAAATTTCCTAAAATTCACCCATCTTAAAAACTACCTAAAAAGCAGAGTCTGTCAACAAAATAACCTAAACAGCACAAGGAATCAACCAGAGTAGTACGAAAGCACCGCAAAATGCTTCAGCATGTCGGAACTGGGCACAGGGAATGAAGAACTTTTTTTAGGTCACCGGGGAGGACAGAAAGGCCCCCACCTGAATTTTCTGGTTTTATCATAAAGAAGAGGAGAAAAAACGGATGCAGCTTCAGTGCCTTGGTGAACCTAAGTCTCACTATGACTTACCCCAGGATCCACCTTCCATCTTAGATCAAACGTATGACAGTAGTTCATATTTTGAACTAAAAAGTAAAACTATTCGAAAAAATTGACAAAAAAATCAGTAAATCATCGGTGTCTAGGTTTGAATCCTATGAAAGTTTCATCCCATTTAGATCACTAGTTTGTGATTAAATAGATTTTTATGTTCCCAGTACTACTAGTTTAAACTAATATCCACTGCATCCAGAAAAAACCCCGGAGCAGAATACACAAAAGAGGGAGGAAGTCAGGGAGACAAAATCCAACGCAGAACTTACAATGGGGTCGACGAGTTCTGAGCATATGGATAAAGCGCCGCCGACGAATGACGAGCCACAACCGTTGACGCTGAAGAAGCACGACCACAAGCTGACGCATTCCTAGCATCCCACGCAGCCATCACTTTGGCAGCGGCAACCAACATAGTTGAATTTGTTCCAGCAGCAGCCGACGAGGATTTCGACTGCGCCTCCACCGCTTTCCAAGCATCACTCAACACTGCCCAAGACTTTGATGGGGTACAAGCATCGGCCTCCGCATCCCCTTCACATGTATTCATTGGTGCTGCTTCAGCATCCACCTCTGCTTTACAAGCATCCACCGACGCAACAAATGCATCCGCCAATGCCGATTCCATTTCCTGTAAACTCCACGAGCTTATTTAGCTCGCAATGCCCAAAAATAAATGCATTCTATCCTTCAGAAAGCTCGTAATGGATGGAGGTTGGGGACGTACATACCAGCGAATGGCGGTACGGTGGTGGTCAATGGTGGAGCGACGGGGATGGTCCGGTCGAGGGAGGGCGGCCAGGCGGAGAAGATGACGATGGGGTCGAGGGGCACACGACTAAGCTACCTTGAACTCGAAACTAACTTTCACCCCACTATTTTTTTGCGAACCCCGCCTTTTTCTAGGGGAAACCACGGCTATATTAATAGTAGAAACCACATGATTGATACAAGTTTGTGTACTTGCGTTGCTTAGTTTCCTGCCTACAGACATCAAGTTTGTGCACTTATTCGTGTGATGCAATCAATTCCTGGGTAAAATATTCCAGGTGGTAGAAGCCTGCCCTTTCTATGACATCAAGATCTAGAGTTCAAACATCGACCTGAAATTCCACAATCTACAACTACAAGTTTTGGTTTACTACCAGAAACATGCTAACAAATCACTCGCAACTAGCATTAACATCATCATTAATAGATCTCAGAAGGAAAAAAATTGAAAGATAAAAAACCACCACAAGTTTGAATAAGATGACTGTTGTTGCCAAATATAGTCACATAAAGCCGGGTCCAATATATGTCATAATAGTACATCAAATATATAGATTTGTGGACACCACACACCAGCAGAGCAAAAAATAGTTATAGTACCTGACTTAACAAACAGTCATCCTCACAAGAGACGAAAACCCTTCAAAAATGAAAGTAGAGCGGTCAATACGGTTTACAGATTTCCTCATCTTTTACAGGATCGGGACTGTATGGGCGTGGAGAATCTCGAATTTCTGTCAGGGTCTCATCTGCTTCTAGAGCCGAATTGAAAAGATTGATAGCTCGCATTCCCACCTGTTCCAAGATCCGGTCGTACACCTCGCCAATTGATGTCTACGCACTTCTATTCTTGTAGACAGTTATTGGGCTTCCAAATGCAGAGGTTTGTAGAACAGTAGCAAGTTTCCCTTAAGTGGTTTACCCAAGGTTTATCGAACTCAGGGAGGAAGTGGTCAAAGGTATCCCTCTCAAGCAACCCTGCAATCAAGATACAAGAAGTCTCTTGTGTCCCCAACACACCCAATACACTTGTCAGGTGTATAGGTGCACTAGTTCGGCGAAGAGATAGTGAAATACAAGTGGTATGGATATAAGACAACGGTGCCATAAAATTGCTTGATGGCGTGGAAGAGACTAAAGGCAAACTGAAATAAAGATGGCAGCAAGCAAACATGTAACAGATCTAGTTGCAAACGGTGTTTCAATGCTTAGAAATGAGGCCTAGGGATCATACTTTCGCTAGTGAACACTCTCATATAAATATCTTCTCTTCATGATACTACTCTGAACTACTCTCCGGTTGGACACTCTAATCCATGGTAGGGCTATAACATCACACCTCAAAGTTCGCTTTCCCCATCTAGATAACCCCACACTGTCACCTTGAGCACTATATGGTTCCAACAAACACCACAATTTCATAGAAACATCCAACTCTAAATATAACTCATAACAAGTATTTGTAATCTCTAGCCTAAGTGCCACCATGGTGTGCATGCTGTCACTTTCACACACATGGGGAGAGCAAAGATCTATTAAAGCACTTGAGTAGCAAGGTAGATCTACTTGATTACAAAGCTAATGATCACAATATGATCATGCATAGAGAGAGAGATGAACACATAGCTACCGGTAGAACCCTTAGCCTCGAGAGAGAACTACTCCCTCCTCATCATGGGAATCAGCAACAGTGATGGAGATGGCGGTGGAGTCAATGGAGATGGATCCGGGAGCACTTCCCCGTCCCGGCAGGGTGCCGGAACAGAGATTTTCTGTCCACTGAATCTCCCCTTCGGTGGCGGCAGCATTGTGGAACTTTTCGTGGCTGGAGGCTAGATGATTTAGGGTTTCTGCATCAGAGGCTTCTTATCGGTGAAGGGGCGATGTCAGAGGGTGGACCAGGGGCCCACACCACCTGGTGGCGCGGCCAGGGGGACCCGTGCCACCACATGCTGTGGCCAGCCCCTGGCCCCTCTCCATCTTGTCTTCTGGCTCCGTGAATCTTCTGGTAAAATATCAACTTTGGCTTTTGTCCCGTCCAATTCTGAGAATATTCATTTTCTGGCTTTTTTGGAACCAAAAATAGAAGAAAACAGGCAACTGGCACTGCGGCATCTTGTTAATAGGTTAGTCCCATAAAGTGTATAAAAATACTCCAAAGTGTGGACAAAACATAAGAAAGTAGATATAAAACAAGCATGGAACATTAAAAATTATAGATACGTTTGCAACGTATCAACATCCCCAAGCTTAACTCATGCTCGTCCTCGAGTAGGTAAGTGATAAAAAGGAAAGAATAATTTTTGAGGTGACATGCACCATCTTAATCTTGATCAAAGTATTTGTAGAGCATTGATAGCTGGGATCATAGTACTTTAACATAGACATAAAAGATATAGTTCTAACAATAAGACCTAGCAACTATGTTGTAACATGAAAAGGTACAAACAAAATATTCATGAATAACAATGCATTGCAAGACATTTGTTCGTTTCACATATAGAAAACATAATGAGAATGGTATTCAGCTTGTCCCTCATAGTGTAGCAAAACATAAATGCATAGGACACCTTCAAAGTTCATAAGGGTGACTAGATACAAATAGTTTAAGAATAAGCAATATCAAAGTTATGAATAAATCAACAAGTTTTGGGACAATGCACATTAAACTAAGAATGGCCACTATGCTCTCTCTCAATAGGTTCATAAAGATAGAAGATGGACACTCAACATAAAAGTAAAAGAAAGGCCTTCATAGAAGGAAGAAGGGATTCAAGTCTCATAAAGAGCTTCCAAAAATTATGGTACTTATTAGCTTTTAACTCTCATTGCCCCTATCATAAGCATCTTGAAGTGATTAAGGTTAAAGTGAACAAACTATGGAGTATATGCTTGACAAAGAATAAGTTGGCAATCTCATGTCACTTGAATACGAGGGTCGCTCCTCATGCTACTCAAGTTTAGTTACCGGTAAGTTCTTGTCATAGTAAGTACATGTGTATCATAGAGAACCGCAAACGGGGTACCACTTTCCCCATGATACAGGAGCTATCCCATATCAAAATGACAAGGCAAGCAGATAATGAGCATCTCAGCATCTTCTTATTTACCATGGGAAAATGGTGTTTTTTTCTCTCTTTCCTCTTTTCTCATCTTTTTTTCTTTTTTTCAATCTCTATCTCTTTTTTTATAAGAAGAATGCTTCATAGATTGCTCATTATGGTTACGCTGCAGGTTTCCACCATGATTAGGCATGGATTAGACCAGCCGCCTAGGCGTTTCTCTAACACACATACATAACTCCATGGGCTTACAAGCTCCCATTTCATTTCACACTGACGACATCCATAAACAAAAGAGCATGATATCAACTGGGTACAATGTACAAGTGCAATGTTGAAAGCATTCCCCATGACCACATGGTTCTGCTAATCCCAACGTATAAGTGCAAGCATATACAACATAGATGACACAATGGTTCAAGTTTATTAGGGGCAAGAAAAGTAAAGTGTGCCATCAAGTTCGTGAGAGCTTTAATCACTAATTTTCACATAACAAGTTTAATTTGGAAGATAGATAAAAACACGAATATACTTGGAATAGCAAATGCTAATAGGTAGGTACGGTGGACTCTTTGGAATAACTTGGTTTTATTTGGATTTGGATGCATGAGTGGAACTCATACTTGGTTATGGAGGCTAGCAAAAGACTGGGAGCGACCAACTAAGAGAGCAATAATGGCCATAATCATGCAAAGCGACAAAACATCATTAATTAAAGCATAAAGTGATATTACAAGTCAAAAACTAAAGGATCATAGAGGCTATGGTGACTTGGGATAGTCTTAACATGGTGTGAGCATGTGCCAAGTCAACCCAAATAAAGCATCAAAGGAGAATACCACAATAATATGCTTTAATATGTTCAATAACGCATGATTCTTTCAAGGCACATTAAGCCATCTCAATTGTTTATAACATGTCATGCTACAGAAAAAATCACTAAGCATAAAGCCAAAACAATATCAAGCATGACATGACAAAGCATAGGCCACAGTCAAAAACAAGCTCTTTTTTACCACTTAAGCATGAACTTTCCTACTCTTTTCCAATCCAAACCAATCTTATTTGAAAACTAATGCATGAATGAGGGGGTCCAACCAATTTATTCAAGAAAACTAAGCAAACCAAGCAAACGAAAACCAAAAACAAAAACGAAGACGCTCCAAGAACAACAAAACTATGCATGAAACAATAAAAATGATGTGTTTGGAAGAAACCTGAAATTTTTATCGATGAAGAAGGGGATGCCTTGGGCATCCCCAAGCTTTGATGCTTGTACTTCTTGGATATTTCTTGGGGTGACACGGGTGGCACCCCCAAGCTTGAGCTTTAGTCCATTCTTCATCTCATTACATCATTCTTTCCCTACACCTGAAAATTTCCTTTATACAAAACTTTACACAATCTTCATTAGCAACATTAGTGCATTCAAAAGATAATAAACCTTTGGGTTTTGGTTTTAAAACATCAAAACTTTCATTAAAAACACAAGCTACTGTAGCAATTCCCTCAAATAGCTCAATTCACCAAAAAGAACCCAAAAAGAAATCGTTAAAGAGCCAAATGCAAATAATGGCAGAAATCTGTCAAAACAGACCAGCAGGTGAAAACCGATTTTTTCGAAGACCTTCTGTTGCTCAAATAGAAAAGCGTTGAACACACGAAAGTTAGCTAACAACCTGGGGGATTTATTCAGAAAATTATAGCTCAATCCGACATACAGAGATTTTTCACAATTTTTTTTACAGTGAAGCACAAAAATCTGTTTCGGGACAACACTTCCCCAAATCTTACTTCCCTCTCATTAGAGGTTATTCTTGGCACAAAAATCAAATAAAAAGGATAAGGAGAGGTTATTACAGAAGTAATAACTTCCAAGACTCAAGAAATCTATTGGGTTATCTCCTAAGAAGTACTTTTCTTTAACGCCTTCAAGTTAGGCATGATAGTTTGAGAAGATGCTCACATAAGAAATATGAATTGAAGTAAAAGAGAGCATCAAGAAGCAAATTAAAAGCACATTTAAGTCTAAACCACTTCCTATGAAAAATAATCTTGTAAAGAAACAAGTCATGAAAGCACAAAGCAACAAGCATAGGAAAGCAAAACAAGTGCAACTTCAAAATTTTCAACATAAAGAGGGGAAACTTAATATTGTTGAGATACATAAAACCATGTTTCACTCTCTCATAATAACTTTTAGTAGCATCATGAATAAAATTAACAATATAACTATCACATAAAACATTCTTATCATGAGCCACATGCATAAAAGAATTAATACTCTCCACATAAACATAGTCATTCTTATTAATTGTAGTGGGAGCAAATTCAACAAAATAGCTATCATTATTATTCTCATCACCATAATCATCAAATATAGGAGGCATATTGTAATCATAATTAATTTTCTCCTCAATAGTAGGTGGGCTGAAAATATCATATTCATCATTGTAATCATCATATACTGGAGGCATAGTATCATCAAAGTAAATTTTCTCCTCCGTGCTTGGGGGACTAAAAAGATCATCTTCACAAAAACTAGCTTTCCCAAGCTTATACATTTCCATAGCATTAGCAATAATGGTGTTCAAAGAATTCATACTAATAACGTTGCTATTAGCACGCAAATAAAGTTCCATAGGTTTTTTAATTTTCTCTTCAAACACTTCATGTCCTAACTCAAGATAAATACTATAAAGCTCTCTAATTTTGTTGTTGTTTTCCATTAAGCCTAACTAGTGAAAACAAAAAACAAAAAGACAAAATTGCAGAATCTAAAGGAAATAACTTCGAGCACTCACACACCAGCTATAGTACTAGAAGATAGCTTAGTAGCCAGAAGATGTGAGTACCTTTTACCTTACCTCCCCGGCAACGGTGCCAGAAAATAGTTTGATGTCTACGCACTTCTATTCTTGTAGACAGTTGTTGGGCCTCCAAGTGTAGAGGTTTGTAGAACAGCAGCAAGTTTCCCTTAATTGGATTACCCAAGGTTTATCGAACTCAGGGAGGAAGTGGTCAAAGGTATCCCTCTCAAGCAACCCTGCAATCACGATACAAGAAGTCTCTTGTGTCCCCAACACACCCAATACACTTGTCAGGTGTATAGGTGCACTAGTTCAGCGACGAGATAGTGAAATACAAGTGGTATGGATATAAGACAACGGTGCCAGAAAATAGCTTGATGGCGTGGAAGAGACTAAAGGCAAACTGAAATAAAGATGGCAGCAAGCAACCATGTAACAGATCTAGTTGCAAACAGTTTTTCTATGCTTAGAAACGAGGCCTAGGGATCATACTTTCGCTAGTGGACACTCTCATATAAATATCTTCTCTTCATGATACTACTCTAAGCTACTCTCCGGTTGGACACTCTAATCCATGGTAGGGCTATAACAACACACCTCAATGTTCGCTTTCCCCATCTAGATAACCCCACACTATCACCTTGAGCACTAGATGGTTCCAACAAACACCACAATTTCATAGAAACATCCAACTCCAAATATAACTCATAACAAGTATTTGTAATCTCTAGCCTAAGTGCCACCATGGTGTGCACGCTGTCACTTTCACACACATGGGGAGAGCAAAGATCTATTAAAGCACTTGAGTAGCAAGGTAGATCTACTGGATTACAAAGCTCATGATCACAATATGATCATGCATAGAGAGAGATGAACACATAGCTACCGGTAGAACCCTTAGCCTAGAGAGAGAACTACTCCCTCCTCATCATGGGAATCAGCAACGGTGATGGAGATGGCGGTGGAGTCGATGGAGATGGATCCGGGGGCACTTCCCCGTCCCGGCAGGGTGTCGGATAAGAGACTTTCTGTCCCCCGAATCTCCCCTTCGGTGGCGGCGGTGCTGCATAACTTTTCGATGGATGATTTAGGGTTTCTGCATCGGTGGCTTCTTATAGGCGAAGGGGCGATGTCAAAGGGTGGACCAGGGGCCCACACCAACTGGTGGCGCCGCCAGGGGGACCCGCACCACCACATTGTGTGGCCAGCCCCTGGCCCCTCTACGTCTCGTCTTCTGGCTCCATGAGTCTTCCGGTAAAATATCAACTTTGGCTTTTGTCCCGTCCAATTCCGAGAATATTCATTTTCTGGCTTTTCTAGAACCAAAAACAGAACAAAACAGCCAACTGGCACTGTGGCATCTTGTTAAAAGGTTATTCCTAGAAAGTGTATAAAAATACTCCAAAGTGTGGACAAAACATAAGAAAGTAGATATAAAACAAGCATGGAACATCAAAAATTATAGATACGTTTGCAACGTATCACCAATCAGCTCGTCACCATCCACATCAGGATACTCGGGGACTATGTTGTCAGCCATGAACTTTTGAAAATCAGCATCATGAGCAACTGAAATTGATGTATTCCATCCTGTAGTCAAATCAGCTATCTGCTTAGTGGATGTGGACACTTCTTCCTTCAGGCGCCTAATATGTTCGTCCTGGTGGTTCACTTTCTCTTGAAGGCACAAAATCATGTGTCTATGAGCTTTGTATTTCTCTCGGAGATGGGCAATTGTCAAATCCTTGTAGTGACCAGCACCATTACGCCATGAGCGATATGAGTAAGGTGGAAACTGCAGATAACAAATCCAAAACTAAACCAGATTCTCATTTCAAAAAAAATAAACCAAATTCTCATTTCACAATCCAAATTCAGCTGCACACATCGTGCAAGCTCCACAGTGATACCGCAAATGGCAAAGAACCATAGAGGCATATTTCCCAAACATTGGAAACAGAACCGACATGAAAAGGGCCGTACTTCAGGGTTTGCCTTCTTAGCTGGCACATGAGCAGTCCTGGCCTTAGTAATAAGTGGCAATAGATCATAATGACTTTGTTTCTGCAAATCATGATGCAACAAAAATGACCAGTATATTTTAGGGGACATTTTAAGTAATAAAGCACTCTTTATCGAAAAAAATGTTTTCGAGGACAAAGCATAGGTTACTGAAATTCCAGCAAAGTAGTTTGATACATAAAAACACTTGTCACTCGATAATGCCTCCTCCACGGGTGGGACATGCGCATGATGCTAAATGAAATGCAGCAAAACCAATAAATTTTAGGAAAGAACACATCAGCAATGCAAAGAAGGATACATGCATTAATCTGATGCCAAGGATTGGGCGTGTTTCCCTTTAATGAACAATATAATTTAAAGAACTCAGCAATGCAGGACACCAGCAAACAACAATCTGTTTATGAACGATATGTAGCAAATTACATTTGCATTGTTCAGCAGAGAACCGCTCTATGAAATAAAGCTAGGGGGCAAGCTTCCCATCCTCAAAAGACTCTTCTTGGCAGCATATACTTACCTATTTTCAGTGGACCTTATAAATAATTACATGGCTACATCCATGGTGATCCCAGCTTCCTAATGTGGCATATAGATCTACTATTTCAAATAGCAATCACCTAAACAACCATCCGGATGGTTGCAGACTCACCGGAGATTGCACTGATGTGATGGAAAGGTGGACGCTATTGGGTAAAGAAGGTGTGCGACAACGGGGGAGGTGCACAAATGTGCAAAAAAATGTAGCGATACTCGTATATAGATAGAGATACTAGTAACACATAAACCATATCAATTAGTAGTAACCACAAACTCTAGAAGGGCTATAAGCAGACTGTCAACTACTCCCATATTAATTAACCTAGTGTAATTTAACGGGGTAATACTATGAGATGGTGAGTACTAGTAAACAAAAGGGGATTACTTAATTATTAGTGGAATCTATAGCCAGCCAACAAAAGCATCATGAGCATGCTAAATATCTAGATTACAGACCATACTTGGTTAAGAACCTAATGTCTAGCTCTAATTACCCAAATCTAAGAGCATCTATCCTATTTACGATTGAGTGCAGTGGGTTGGATACATCTATTAACTCTGGAACCATCCCCTCGGCATGCATCTGATGGCGCTCCTTCTCCTCCTCTTCGAGGTCATCACGGATCTTGAGCTGTAACCATAGCGATATCATCGAGCGCTGCAGCGAAAGTGAGTGCGGTAGATCTACCCAGTGGACGAACGTGCAACGCTCACATTCATAGTTGCAACCCAAGAACCTGCGGCCGAAGTTCGTTCCCTCGAACGCGATGCGGCGACGGGGTGCCAGGGCGCAGTCGCACCAAACCCGGAGATCGGCGTCGCTAACGATGACGTACCACTCCGCGTCTACCATCAGTGCCGGCATCTAAACCCAGGAAACATCGTCGATCGAGATGGACAGAATAGAGAAAAAACCCAAAAGGAGAGAACACATAAGCTGAATTCGAGAAAATAAACTGAGACCGTGAACTCTGGAGTACTTACCCTAACCCGGCTGCCTTGCGCATCAAGATCCCCCGTCGTTCGCTGGATCGACATGACTGAATCCGCCGACATTGCTCGAAAAAAGAGTGTGCCTTCAAAGCCTAGCGCAGAGGCTTCGTGGAGAAGGAAGAGGTAGGGGAGCCGGTCCTCACATTTGTTGGCTACTACTCCATATTGGATTTAACTCGACCACTAATAACTGGGGCCCGCGCTAGAGAGCCCGTGGGCCCCCAAACATCAGTCACCTAGTTTGACTTGCATTACATGGAGTACTTTTGGAAAACATATCAAAACTCAATAAGTAAATAAACCAAAGGCCCCCCTCTGTTTTTGCGAAAACCCATTACAAAACGGAAGCGCTCACAAATGCATACACACACTCACCCCTATGAATGCAGGTATGCACACCCTACACCTATGAGCACTTCAGAAAGACTGGATCTTGACACTCATCCCGTGGGGCTTGAGCTTGACGAAGTCACCATAGGCACCTCGCTATATGTTGACAGGAACGTCGCCTCTCACTACCCTCATAACCATACTTCAAAGTCGAGTGTCAAGTCTTCATGGCGAAGGAAGTGCTAGGGGTTGGAGCTCATATTTGTTGGCTGCTATGGGATGTAATTGAACCACTAATAATGTGGCCCTCGGTAGTGATCCCATAGACCATAGACACCAGTGACCATTACAATTACTTTGGGAAAACCGAGCAAAACTTAATACAAATGGAAGGCCCAACTCTCTCATTTTTGTGAAAGTCCACTACAAAACGCACACGCTCACAAATGCATACACACACTCACCCCTATGAACGCATGAACGCACATCCTACCCCTATGAGCACCTGTGAAAGATTGTGTGTTCAGACTATCCGGTGGGGGGCTTGAGCTTGACGAAGTCACCATAGGCACCTTATGTCCTCGTAACCATCCTTCAAAGCCGAGCGTTGAGGCTTCATCGAGAAGGAAGAGCTAGAGGAGTCAGAGCTAACATTCGTTGGCTGCTATAGGATATAACTAGACCACTAATAACAATGGGGCCCCACCGTAGTGACCCCATTGGCCCTAGACATCAAAGCAAGCACGGTGTCAAGTCTTAAACATATATCTTAACGGTGGAGTGGGTAGTGCTTACAAAAAGATTCTTCAAGGTGATTCTAGTGCTAGACTTATGTCTAAGAGAATCAATTGGGGGGGCCACTATTCAGTGGATAACAGTCTGTTTTTCTTTTTAGCATGGTTGTGTGGACCCACTTCAGTTATAAACGCTGGACCGAAAGTAGTTTTCGAAGCTATTTCTAGACACTGCACACGCCCTTACTATACGTAGCTTAGAAATTTACTAGCCTCATGTCTAAGAAAATTGTAGGTTGCTTTGAAAGTTTTTCGAAAAAGCTTTTGGAGGTACACATCGAGGGGTCAATTAATATATCACAAAACACCAAGAGTTTTGACAATAGGTTTAACTTCTTGCTAAGATAGATTTTGCATCTTGACAATTTAACGAAATTAGGTCAAACTTGAGCTACAAGTAAGAGCGATATAGATTGCTCTTGAATTAAGTGTATTTTCGGAGGTCTATAGGTGCATCTTGTTGTAGTAAACAATTCCATCACTATGAGTTTTCTACTATCTCAGGAAAGAACATTCTCAATTTTCCTTTCCCGTAAAGCAAGTCTGAAGAATATGGATCTGAATGACACACAAGGCAAGTTTTCAGACATATATTGTGGACCAACATGCTGTACTTAAGATTTCCCATGTTTTATGAGTTCTCAAACTTCCTAGCTAACTTCGCCCACTTGATTAATTTTATGCCGATTTATCGAAATTATTAGGTCCAAATTGAACTGCAACAAGTAAATTGTAGGTTGCTTTGAAAGTTTGACGAAATATCTCTCTTGGAGGTACCCATATCTATCGGGGGGAGGGGTCAATTAATATATGGGAAACCACCAAGAGTTTTGATGATATATAGGTACGCTTCAACTTCTTTCTAAGATTTTGCATCAATTTAATGAAATTAAGTTAGACTTGAGCTACAAGTAAGCATGATAGACTGTTCTTGAATTAAATGTCTTTTCAGAGGTAGATGGGTGCATCTTCTTGTAGTAAACAATGTCGTCGGTGTGAGTTTCCAACTACTAGGAAAGGACATTCTCAATTTTCCGAGTCATGTCATGATCATTCTCTCTCGTAAAGGAAGTCCGAAGAATATTGATCTAAATAAATTCCACAAGCCAAAGTTTTCACATGCACACACACACACAAGCACGTGCCACACTCGTATATACTGTATGAAATGTGATTTAACGAACATTAAGTTGTTATTAACCAATAGTCTTGGTAGAGAAAAAGGCATACATTAAGTATATTAATAATAACTATCTAGAACATGGTGGAGTTTGCTCTAGATACTGTTCAACACGAATCCAACTACTCTGAACTATTGGATCTAACAGCCCAACGGTCACGATTGGTACTATGGATCCAATTCAAAACTGCCTACCTAACTCCACCCACTTGAATGACTTTATATCGATTTATCGAAAATAGGTCAGATTTGAACTTGTATAAGTAAATTTTAGGTTACTGTGAAAGTTCTACGAAAAAGCTTTTGGAGGTACCCACCGGGGGTCACAAATAATATATGAGAAACCATCCAACGAGAGTTTTGACAACAAGTTGGATCAGGACTCGCAAATCCAAACATTTTGCTAACTGTTGGATCTTCTTTTCCATTCCTAGCATCTAAAAAGATTCTACTAATAGTATTGATGAGAACGATGAACGCTAGTATGCGCAAACCTCAAAACACACACTTCATTGCTCAGTTTTAGGGCCCTTGTGCTAAATGCTTGGACTTGGATGCAATTTTCATTTTTTATGAGGTCCTTGATATGTAACTTGTACTTCCACCGACCGTGTTCAATCTCAAGCACATCGCACCTACTAGACTAACCATTAGATCAGCCATTCATAGTACTTCTTATTATCTCATCTTTATCTTGTCCTATATCTTACAATACCGTACCATACCACGCACTAAATATAGTGTACGGATTAACTTTGAACACTGACCATTGGATCAAGACTAGCAGATCCAAACATTGCTAACTGTTGGATCTTCTTTTCCATTCTTAGCATCTAGAAAGATTTTACTAATAGTCTTTAGCACGATGACCGCTAGTATACTTAAACCTCTAGCTCAAAACACACACTTCATTGCTTAGTTTCAGAGTCGTCCTTGTGCTAAATGCATGGAATGGATGCAATTTTCAGTTTTTATGAGGTCCTTGATGTAAATTGTAATTCTACCCACCGTGTTAACTCTCAAAGCAACTCGCTTCCTACGAGACCAACCATTAGATCGACCATTCGCAGTACTTCTTATCTTACCTTTATCTTTGTCTGTTATCTCTTACAATACCATGCATACCAGCACTACATAGTGTAGGGATTAACTTATTTGAACATTGAACGTTGGATCAAAACTGGGAAATCCAAACATTGCTAACCGTTGGATCTTCTTTTCCATTCTTGGCATCTAGAAAGATTCTACTAATAGACTTTAGCATGATGAGCACTAGTATGCACAAACCTCAAAACACATAGTACTTCATCACTCGGTTTAAGGGTCCTTGTGCTAAATGTACAGACTTGTTGGATGCAATTTTCATTTTTTATGAGGTCCTTAATGTAACTTGTACTTCCACCGACCGTGTTAACTCTCAAGCATCTCGCTCTTATGAGACCTACCATTAGATCGGAAATTCGCAGTACTTCTTATCTTATCTTTATCTTGTCTCTTATCTCTTACAATACCATACCACTACATATAGTGCAGAGATTAATAGTTGGATCAAGACTGGCAAATCCAAACAGCATTGCTAACCGTTGGATCTTCTTTTCCATTCTTAGCATCTAGAAAGATTCTACTGATAGCCTTTAGCATGATGAACGGTAGTATGCGCAAATCTCAAAACATAGTACCTCATTGCTCAGTTTCAGGGTCCTTTGCTAAATACATGCATGGAATTGGATGTAATTTTCATTCTTTATGAGGTCCTTGGTGTAACTTGTACGTACTTCCACCGACCGTGTTAACTCTCAAGCACCTCGCTCCTACGAGACCTACCAAGGTTAAACGAAAATGCAACCGCCCCAATTATCACACAAACTGGACCATGGTTTCTTATATGTAATACCCAAGTTCTTAGTACTAGGATTCCTAGCTAACTTCACGCACTTTGGTGACTTCTTGTCAATTTAACGAAATTAAGTCAAACTTTAGCTACAAGTAAGTGTGATAGATTGCTCTTGAATTAATTATCTTTTCGGAGGTAGATGTGTGCATCTTATTGTAGTAAACAATGTCGTCGGTGTGAGTTTCCAACAATCAGGAAAGAAAATTCTCAGTTTTTTGAGTGATGACGAGATGATTCTTTTCTGTAACGAAAGTCCGAAGAATATGGATCCCAATGCCATAAGCCAAGCTTCTAGACATATTAGCTAGGTGGACCAATGTGTTTTACTTACGATTCCCATGTTTTATGAGTTTTCAAGGTTCCGAGCTGACCCTGTCCACTTGTTGAATGACTTTATGTCGATGTATCGAATAAAAGGTCAAATTTGAACTACAAGCAATAAATTGTAGCTTGGTTTGAAAGTTTTATGTAAAAAGCT